>CP124716.1:26662500-31662500 GCA_031232105.1 Capsicum rhomboideum
TGTTTACTCATTAGGACTCGTAAAACTATACCCCTATGTTTCAATTGGGTGACAACAGTTTAATTCAATACATAGTTTAAGAAATAATATGCATGATTTTCTCTTTTTAAAAATATGATCTTAATTATGAAAAACACTTGTGTGTTTATAAGACTTTGAAGTTTATAGTTATAAATATGACGTAATGTTTGTGTGGCTATAATTTATTTTTTTTACTAATGATATAATGAAAAATTTAAAGTTACTATTTCCAAACATAATTAATAAGGATAATTGTCTCTATTTTCTCTTGCACATTCATTTATTTGATGAATGTTTCAAATAGGAGAGTCTGTCATCTATATCTTTAGCTGGCTGGTGTTTGGATGAGTATATTGAGTTGAAGTTATAGTTAACTAATTTGAAAAACTAATGCGTACTCGGCAGACAAATTCTACGTGCGTAGTAGATTTAAGATGTTCGATATGATGTAAAATGTAATAGGAGCATAACCTAGCTAGTACTTTAATACGATATGATGATGCATTTTTGGTAAAAAATATAATATAAAGGCTTCATACATCGATAATTAATTTTTTTTATAAAAAAATAAAAAATTAACAGGTGGATTCACTAAGTATAGTAATTCTCAATCATAGAAATAATACTTTTTTTCTTTTCAAATAGTTGGCCCTCTTTATAAAAATATTTGTTTCAAGTTAGTTGTCTCATTTATGAAATTAAGAGAATTTTATTATGTTTTTTTAATACTATCCCTATCATTTAATGACCACACAAAGTGTATATACTCAAATTTATATTTTCAAAGCATAATTAACAAAATTAATTTAGTAAAATAAATCTCTAATAAATATTTTCTTAAAAAAATGCTAAGTCAATAAAAGTCAATCATTTTGAAATGGATGAGTAACTTTTGGAGATCATTCTTATTAACCTGAGAAGTAGGAAGGTTGGATGAAGTCAATATTCATGCTGACCTTAGACTTGACAGCTACCAACCTAGTTAATTAAATTGGCGGTATAACACAAATGCAACACGAATTAATTATTTTTGTTTATCATTTTGAAATGTCAAAGATTGGTCATTAGTAGCCTAAGTAGTCAAGTACTCTAGATAAGATATCAAAGAAGGAAGGAAGGAAGGAAGGAAGGAAGAAAGAAAGGTAAAAAGTCAAAAACTAAAAGTTGCCACATCAGTAGAAAGGCTACACGACTTATACACACTGAAGACTTGAAAGTTGAAACCAGTTCCAATTGTCATATCATCTTTCATCTATATATAGAAATCTCACTTTTAGTACATTATCCAAAAATCAAAAACCTTTAACTAAAAAAACATCCAACACTACATTTTACACCCTCATCAAATCAGTGTTCAAGAATATTAATAATGGATATCTTTCGAAGCTATTACTCGGACCCACTCGCTGAATCATCATCAATGTCTGATCATAGACATAATTTTTCTGATGAGGAAGTTATGTTAGCTTCAAATAATCCGAAAAAACCAGCGGGGAGGAAGAAGTTTCGAGAAACTCGACATCCAGTATACAGGGGAGTAAGGCAGAGGAATTCAGGCAAGTGGGTTTGCGAAGTTAGAGAACCCAATAAGAAATCAAGAATTTGGCTTGGGACTTTTCCCACTGCAGAAATGGCGGCTAGAGCTCATGACGTGGCGGCTTTAGCATTAAGAGGTCGTTCTTCCTGCTTGAACTTTGCTGACTCTACTTGGAGGTTGCCTATTCCTGCTTCCTCTGACACGAAGGATATTCAGAAGGCGGCCGCTGAGGCCGCCGAAGCCTTTCGACCATCAGAGTGGGAAGGAGTTTCAGGAGAATCTAACAATAGTACTCCTGAATCGCCAGAAAGTATAGGAGTTTTAGGAGAATCCGAAACTCCTGAAACGCCAGAAAGTATAGGAGTTTTAGGAGAATCCGAAACTCCTGAAACGCCAGAAAGTGTGCCCTTTATGAATGAGGAATCACCAGAGAGTAGGTTCTTTATGGATGAGGAAGCGCTCTTCTACATGCCAGAATTACTTGCGAATATGGCGGAAGGACTAATGCTACCTCCGCCTCAATGTGCAGAAATCGGAGATTATCTGGAAGCTGATGCTTACATGCCTTTATGGAGTTATTCTATCTAAATAAGGATTTAGGATATTTTAGTAATTGGATTGTACGAATGTATACAAGTGTAGTGATTTAATAACAATCTAGACAATATTTGAATTTCAAGCCATCGAATTTGAAATCATAAGCATATTATCACAAAAATAGTTATTGTCAAGATTATTACACTCGTCTCCACATATAACAAGCAGTTAATCACTTTTCTAAAGCAGTTATACAAAATTAATAATCATGCATTTAGGTATACAAGAAATCAGGAAGTTTAAGATGATCACTCTTAAATCTAAGAAAGTACACAACTTTTTACTAATTTTCGTGTCCAATTTCAGTCAAACGCCTTTACTCTATGCAATAACATAATTAATTACCCCTATTCTATTGGAGTCATCCCTAAAATGTCATAAACGGTCGAAGTCTATGATCAGAAAGAAGTCACTTAGTTTAATTAGGGTGTGTAATTCGGTACGATAAAAAATGTTCTTTTGGAAAATACTTTTCAAGAAAATAACTAGTGAATTTTTTTTTTATTTTTTTTTTTGTGTTTGGTATGTATGTAAGCAAATTAAAATATATTATCCTAAAAGCAAATTTGTATGTAATCTAATTACTATAGATGGCAGGAGTGAGGTTGGGCTAGGGGTGTGCGGTGTGGGGTGGTGGGGATGGGAACTGAGGGAGGATGGGGTAAAGATGAAGTGTGTTGGAGGGTGGGAGGACACAATCAATGTGGAATGTCACTTGTAGAATTTGTTTTCGACTTTTACTAGAGAAGTTATTTTTCTCATTTTTAAGAAACTTATTTTTCTAAGAAAAAATTATTTTTCAAAAAATTTGACCAATCAAAGATGAGAAATCCAACACACCTTTAATCCAAGATTTCATTGGAAAAGGACGTCTCACTTTCTAGGTTCCTTGTACAACTGTAGTACTAATCCAAGATTCCTATTTCCTGGTCCAGTACTCCGCTTGTTAACTGGCAAAACCGTGTGTTAGTGCAAGTGAATGAAATGAGAGTGTGTAGACGTTGATCAGTAGGACAATATTGATGGCTTCATAATATTTGAAAGGTCAGTTTTCTAACCTAATTATCATTCAACATGATTACATTTGGACTGTCCTAGGATCCAATTGATATGTCATTTACTCCAAACACACTAAAACTCCAAAAGGAACTAACCATTCACCTTCCACTATATATGTCCTTCCAGAATTTGAATGTTTAGCTTTCGCCTTTCAGCTGTCCTTATCAATCTTGACTGCGATTTATACTGCTTCCTCCTCTACGTACGTACTTTTTTGACTTAATTTCTTTCACTAGTGTACAATTTAATTTTCCCACAAAGAAATTACTACTAAAAAGTTTTCTTAGGTTAAGATAGTTAGGATTTCTTTAGAAACTATATATACACTCCCTCTCGGCTGCAATTTATGTGATATAGTTTAGATCGGCACGACATATAATTTTTCAAAAAAGAAAAAAAAAAGCTTTTAAAACTTATGTCTAAATTAAACATACTATCATTTTTGTGACTAAAGAACTTTTGAAATCAACTTGTGACCTTAAACAAGTTAATAACACACGTAAAAGGTAGTTCAAAACTTCAAATAACTTACATCCAATTGATTTAAACAAATTGAATAGAAGGAGTAATTATATTAGTTTCATCATTTACAAATGTCAAAGATTCGTCAATACCTACTAGTAGCCCAGTAGTTCACAAATTGCCACATCAGCGAAAGGACACTCACACGAGTCAGACACACTTAAGACTTGGAATTAACCTTTATGAAATGAATCCACTTGTCCCACAAAAAACATATTGAACCCATTTAAATATCCAGCCTGTCTCCTTACCAGCCCACTGCCCACCAACTCCGTGTTCTTTCGTTTTGCGTTATCAGTACACTTTTTAGCTAGTCACTTCTCATAATCCTACTCTCTACTTATAGTAATTCCGATATATAGAAATCAAACATTTAGTATATTGAGTACCAAAAAAGCAAAAAACCTCTTAACTGAACAAACACATCCAACACTACAACTTTTTATTTTCTCAAACCACGAATGGATATCCTTGAAAGGAATTATTCGGACCCACTGATATTAGCTTCAAATAATCCGAAAAAACCAGCGGGGAGGAAGAAGTTTCGAGAAACTCGACATCCAGTATACAGGGGAGTAAGGCAGAGGAATTCAGGCAAGTGGGTTTGCGAAGTTAGAGAACCCAATAAGAAATCAAGAATTTGGCTTGGGACTTTTCCCACTGCAGAAATGGCGGCTAGAGCTCATGACGTGGCGGCTTTAGCATTAAGAGGTCGTTCTTCCTGCTTGAACTTTGCTGACTCTACTTGGAGGTTGCCTATTCCTGCTTCCTCTGACACGAAGGATATTCAGAAGGCGGCCGCTGAGGCCGCCGAAGCCTTTCGACCATCAGAGTGGGAAGGAGTTTCAGGAGAATCTAACAATAGTACTCCTGAAACGCCAGAAAGTGCGTTCTTTATGAATGAGGAAGCGCCAGAGAGCGGGTTCTTTATGGATGAGGAAGCACTTTTCTGCATGCCAGGATTAATTGCGAATATGGCAGAAGGACTAATGTTACCTCCACCCTATCAATGTTTAGAAAATGGAGATACTGTGGAAGCTGATGCTTACATGCCTTTATGGAATTATTCTATCTAAATAATTCTGGTTATTGTTACTTCTTTGACAGTTTATATGCAATGGAAATGCTCAAAGTGAGGCTGACTGATTTCGTACTCAATATTTGGATGGTACGGATGTAACCAAGGATTGTAATTTAGTGACAATATTGTAGATACTTCCATTTTCCAACCCCAAAAAAAAAAAACAAAAAAAAACAACATGTAGTTATTAGAAATGTAGTCTCATATATGTCAGCATGGTCATCTAATAATTTGTTGACTTGGTTTACGCAAGTGATCAAAAGAAAATTACTCCCTCCAATGATTTTTATTGTCCAGTATTTCAAAAATAAATTTTAACTTTTAGAAAAGACAATTATTTTTTTTCATGTTTTACCCTTAACCGTAATTAATTATTCTCTAAATTATTTTCAAATAGCTAATACTCAACATCAATTCGTAGGGGTAGTGTGATATAATAATAGTCATGTCAATTAAGTATTGTTTTTTTAATGGGCTTGTCAAGTCAAAATGTGACAAGTAAAAGTTTAACGGAGTGAGTAGCTTTAATTTGTTATTTTCAAGCATTGTATTTGAGTCAAAGAAGTGCTCAAGAAGTTAACTTAGGAGCTATTTCATCCGTCACAATATGTTCAGTATAATATTCTAGATTAATGCATTCTTTTGTTATTTTAATATTTAAAAAGTTTCAACTTCTTTCGTATCTCTTTTGAGTATCTAAATTTTAATGCTTGGATCATGCTGAAGTTAAAAACTACTCCTATTGCGGAGTGCACCCATGCATATTCAACCTCCTGCACAAGAACAAAGAATTGAACCATGCATCTATTTTTCCCTATATATGAACCTATCAACACATATAGGTTTCCCCATGAAGCTAGAGATTATACTCCCAAGGTTTTCTTCAGCACAATAGTAAACAGAAAGTCCATGAAACAATACACACAAGGGAATAACGACCCGTAGCATCGATTGATTGTTAAATGTAATACAACTCCTCTTATAAGTAGCAGTATTATATTGAAAAAGAAGATGAAGTAACCTTCATCATGTAGATGAACTCTCGGAGCTGTGCTACAATGTTCCATACATTGTAAACGAAATTTAGCATATCTATGAAGCTCGATCGGTGTTCTCTTACTACATGTCCAATGGAGTCGTTACATAATGATGTCAACGGAGTATTTCTTATCTTCTTTCGACCTACAAGGAAGAGAAAAAATAGCGCGAGAATGGATTGATTGAGAGAGGGAAACATATTTTTTTATTATTATAAGATAAAATAATTAAAGATGTTTTTATTTTATTTATTACTTTGGACCAATTCGCAATTCTCACAACTTCGGGATTGGTTTGTAATGTCGTATAAAGAGTCTTATATTAATTATCACTTATCCTTTTAAAAAAAAAAGGGTCTAAATATTAAAGAAATAAAATTTGGGATCCAAATCCTCAATGGCCTCTTGATCAAAAGACTTTTAGTTAGAGCCCAGCATAACTTACTTGCATGCATGCGTTGCTGCTCCAAACTACCAACACAAATAAGTATAAGAACCAGGGTTTTAGGAATGTAGATTGTAAATATTCAGAACCTGCTTTAGGGATTTGAAATACATGAATATCACAACTAAATCGTAATAGCATGAACCTGGTATATTGACACCTTACGAGGACCTGATCTGAAATCATTCGACGATATTTTACAGCAAAAAATAGTACTAGAATTTCACAATAATGTATTTCATGAAAACAAAGTGACCTCAGGCTACAATAATGTCCAGTGAGAAAATTAAACACGATTCACAGAACACCATGAAAAATATGGAAACCACATCTTATACGTAATTCAAATCAATGAGCTTTAAATGAATTTATCTTGCGACCCAGCTCAAGTAAAGTTCAAGCCACAAAAAGCAATGACAGTATCAAATGTTATTGCAAAACTACGGGAGATGAATGTGATAATCAAACAACGAGTCCGACCTAGACCTACTGAAGCTGGAAATAGAGAAACTCGCATGGCCATACATCTCCTAGAAATGCACATCGCAAGAAAAAAGGGCAGCCTACTGACAACTAACAAAGACCGAAGCAACCAATGATTTCATACACAATTTGCAATTAGAAGCACACGATTCTTTCAATCTACTTTACTTTCTTGATGAGAGTTGTTGTCCTGAAGTCACTGTCATCCCGCACAAAGCTCCACCACAAGTGGGTCAAAGGAATGGTGGTGGCATGCCATAGAGCATGGGCATCCACAAATCCCATATAGGGAGGAAAGTCATATATCTCAAGGAGAGAAGCCATACCTCCACCAATCACCACAACCCATAATTTCCAGCGTGATGGATGGCGAGTAACCCCTGCCCAGACAGCCCATAAGATAAGCTGCAGCATTCCCATAGCCACACACACTTTCATGTTTAACCCTGCAATGTGATCAAGCAACATCAGCCTTTCTACTCCACAACACTTCGACACATTCATGAAATCAAAGAGCCACAACAATCATACATCATTGTTACTTCAAAAAAGTGACACAAGGCAAGACAGAAGAAATTCAGTCGCCTGTAACATATTTTCGTTTCTTCAGTTCATACACAAATTGCTCCAATAGTGTCTGCATTTTAACATCATTATTTTATTTTTGACGCATTACTTGTTTCTCCATCACACTTTCTATTGTCAAAAAACTTTTCACGAGCACCTAAATTTTCTAGATTCTAAAGGTACAATACATAAACTCAAAACTAGACCTCATAATGTTCCAAATATTGTTGACAGATCACAGAATGTAGCAACTTTACGGTAATTAGTTTATTGTTACATATAGAGTAGTTGATAATTTTATTATTAGGATATTAATATCGCTTTGATCCCATAATTATATGAACAGAAAATAGAACCAAAATTTCAAATATGTGATGCAACTGATTTGAGAAATAAACAAAAGTTAAAAATTCAAATGAGAGAAAAATGAGGAGGTAAGAGAGAACACATTACGAAACTAATGGTGTTAATGTTACAAACTAATTTTGTATATGCTGCAAACTGATTGGCTGTGTTATTTTCAAATTAGCAGGAGATTGTACAAGGCACACTACATCATGCAATATCCTATATAAAGTAATGTTGAAAGTGGGCATACCATAGTCAAGCTGGTAACAATTAAGATACAAAATGTGGGTTGTCACAAATGCAACAAAGGGAGCAGAAACCATTACTCTTGCTGCCTCGTCTCGCACATTAAAGACTCGCAATACAGCCAGGATGAGTGAAAACCCCAACAATGCAACGGCAGACGAATAGTCTAGCTTCTCAGTCAAGTCCACATCTCTACAAATAATTTCAAAACATCAGAACATGTAATACATTCACAAATGAGAAACCGTAAGCTATTTGAGAAAATAAGAGAACAGAGGATGTGTTGATGACTTGATAATTTGATGAATACAAGGTACAACTATTTACAAGTGCCCCCAAGGCTTTGGGCTAGTGGTAAGAGAGTAGCACATGATGTGTGGATTAGGCACACGTAACAGGTTTGAACCTGCCGCAAACAAAGCCTGGTATTTAAGTGGAGAAGGGTGGAGGGTGGATCCATTTTCTGTCACTGGCCCTCGAGGATTTCTCCACTATTTAAAAAAAAAGACACCTATTTAGAAGTGTCAAATAACATATGGGTAGTATCGAAATTAAAACTTATTATATCTTAACGGCCCCCTCAAATTTAATTGGAAACCCAACTTTACTTAGTTTGACAATACAAAGAGCAAACAATCTTTGGAATAGTAAAAAGTCACTTGAATACAATTGGGTCATTTTGGGGGGGGGGGGGGGGGAGTCACTTCGATGGTGCCACAGAGAAGCTGTGTGAAAATCATTGGAAAAGCCTAGCCACTGGGATCTTATATGGAAGTTTAGGTCATCGGGACGTTGCTGGAAAGTGCCAGAACAATGTTGGGATCATCACCAGATGAGTTGCCAAAACACTAGCCAAAAAAGGGGTGCCATTAAAATGCTCATTAGAGAGAGGTGTGATGCTGCCACGACAGTCACCAAAAATAGACGCAATGGCTCTGTAACGGTCACCAAAGGAGAAGCATGATGCCGCTGAAATAGTCACCGGGAATAAGTATTATGTCACTGGAAGAGTCTCCGAAAATTGAAGTAATGTTGCTAGAACGATTATCAGAAAGACATAAGAAATAAAAAACTTGAAAATAGAGCAAAAAAATTTGCTTTGCTCTGAAGGAGGCATGAGGCTGTCATGTAATAAGCATAAACTACTTAAATCCCACTAGGAGCGTACAAACTTTGATATCATGTGAAAAAGTAAGGGAAGAGATGTATCTGTAACTAAATAATTTGATGGAGGTGTAAAACATAATACACATATTATATCTGTCTAATGTGGAAGAATATCTTACTTTAACATTCCAACTCTGATATTTTAACAAGCTAGAAAGAAGAGAAATCACGTCAAATATATAAATTTCATCAAGGACATGTATACAAGAGCTGTAACAAGTGTGAGAACAATGGTAAGAGACATACATGAGTTTCCCATAACCTTGGGTTTGCAACAGAGCCCTGTGCTAAGCTCGTACCTCTTTATCCTCACTATGGATAAGCTAACCGATAGAATACAGGAGAGAATTGCAGACGAAGTGTTAATCGATGAAATTAGTGAGGATTCAATCAAAGCTCGAGCTATGGAGAAGCATTTTAGTAAGTAAAAGATATAGGATAAGTACGAGTAAGATAGAATACATGCACTGCAAGTTTAGACAGCAAGATAGGTGTGAAGTGACGTTGAGGTGAGATTAGATGGAATTGAGGTACCTAAATTTAGACAGTTTAGATATGTAGGCTCAATGTTCCAGGAGAATGGAATGATAGGTGAAACTGCTATGTATAGGATTAAAGTGGGTGTTTGAAATTGAAAAGTGTCACAAGAGTGCTATATATGATAGGAAGATACCTACCAAAGTGAAAGGCAAAATCTATAAAATGACTGTAAGGCCAGGAATGTTGTATGGCAGTAAATAGAAGGCCTCCAAAGCCCAACATATCTACAAGATGAGTGCCGTAGAAAGACAAATCTGAAGATGATATGTGGTAATATAATATTGGATAAGAATAGAAATGATCACATATGACGGAAGGTGCAAGTAACAGAGAGAATAAAATGAGATAATGCCGCTTGATATGGTTTGGCTACGTGTTATGTTGGCCTCCAAATGCACTGGCTCTTCAATGCGGAAACATGATGATTAAGGGTGTTGAAAGAAGAAGAGGTAGACTTAAAATCACATGGAGAGAAGTTAACTCAAAAAATTTAGAATATCTCAGAATTTGGGCATATCTAGCAAATGATATGAAAAAATGGAAGTTGAAAATCTGTATAGGTAATACTAACTAGACGACTAATGCTTATTAAAGACTCCTCGTATATTAGAAATATAACCACTAGGGTATATTAGAGAACACCTAGGAGTCATTTGGTAGAATGTATTAGAGAATCTAATACATGTATTAGTCATGGTATTATTTAATCGTGTTTGGTAGGATTTTGAGCCTATGTATAACTAATACATGTATTAGTTATACACCCTAATCCCTATTCAGTATTATAGGGTGTATAACTGATATATAGCAAACCAATGTATTAGCAATACATGGCCTATTAATACAAGGATAAACACAAAACTGCTCTTAATACATCATACCAAACAGTAGATAGGAAATAGTCCTTGTATAACTAATCTCAGTTTAACTAATCCCAGCATTATGATACACCATATTCAGTACTATTCTTATACACTCAACCAAACAACCCACTAGTATTTGTTTTTTTTTTTGACAGGGTAACTAACAGTCTATAAATCATCAACACAAAGTGTTGGGAGCCAAAATGGAGTGTTTACATCAGTGGATCCAAACCCAAAACAATAAACTAGAAACAAAAACCACCTAGACCCTATATCATCTCATAAGGACCCTAGGATGTCTATAATAGAGATCGGATCATCTATATACACTGATTTGCACCAATAGCAGAACATAAGAATACAATTCATCTTAATCCTTTGTAAGGAGCTACTAGTATCTTCAGAACACCTAGAATCCTTTCCTTCCCACTCGTGTTAGATAATCCTTCTGTACGGAGTATTGAAATATTATAGACCCAAACCAAGCATTTATGATGACGAGAATTCATCCAGTTGACCCTAACTAGCTTGGGATTGAGGCATAATTGTTGGTTTTTTTAGAAGTTCGAAGGCGTAATTGATGTATGCATTTAACAAGCTAGAACTTTATCACAACCAAACATATATATTGTCCAGGTGCTGGCCCATAAGAAATGGTGAGGGGCCTTTACTTCTTTAGTAATTGTGCTGAAAAGTTAGACTAGCTTCTTATTACAGTAAACCATGCAATAATTGGGGATTGTTTTACTGTAATAAGAAGCTAGTCTAACTTTTCATCACAATTACTAAAGTAATGGTCTCAAACAACACCTGGAATAAAACAGTTAAAGAAGTCAAAAATTGCAAGCAACTAGTTTTACATACGCCAAATAATGCTGCCCACTATGCCCCTAAGAATTCCACTCACACAGAGAAGGTAGAGAACATAAATTGTTCTTACTTCTCAGTTCTCAGACACCAAAATAACAATTTGCAGCAGCGTGGTGTTGATATGATCTAGCACAAACACCTAGAAAATTGAGAAATTGACATCTGTAAATTCTGATAAACTTATGCATCCCAGGACATATCTGACAAATTCAAAATGTTTACACAATTATCCATGACCATACCAGACAAAGCTTATTATCAGTGAAAAAACGTCATACTTTAGCCAGTAATGATACATTTATTAGAAGTCAATGACCAAGAAGGAGAAACTATAAATCTTCAGAAGACAGTTTCAAGCTACTTGATTTATGCATAAATGTTGTGCATGGAATGCAGCAATTTGACAGGAGGGCATTGCTCAGATGGTACACACCCCTTACCTCCAACCTTTAGGTTGTGGGTTCAAGTCACCAAGGGAACAAAAGGGTTGGGAGCTCCTATGGAGGGGTGGGAAAAAAAAAGAATGCAGCAATGTTAATCAGAGATTTCTTTTGAAAGAACGAGAGAAGAGAAGTAAACAATATCTCACCGACTATGGAAAACAACACTCCAGAACCAGGAGTTCAGTGAAAAAATAGCATAAATATGCCACAAACCCGTGAATTCATAATATGGCTTTCTGTTTGACCTAAAGGGCAGCTTGTAATTCACCAAAATGAAAAAGGATACCCATCCATGGAATTGTACAGCAAGGTTAAGAGCGGAAAGAGCTACAGAAACAGGTTCCTGGCCATGAAAGACTTAGTTTAGGATACTAACCACAAAACAGCCTAGAACTAGCATGCTTAATAAGGAGGAAATGCTACTATTAATAGTGTGAAGAACCTGGATTCCATTGACACGCTGGAAAGGCCATTTTCCATGATATTTGACAGGCTTAAGACCAACTTTCTTCCGTTCTTCCTCTCTGGCAAGCATGCAGTGGTAACGGCAATCACTAAGGCAGTCCCATTGTTTCCATCTCAGATAAAGTGGTTCCTGCAGATACCATGGACCATCAATGGGACTACCCCCGGAAGTAAAATTGCAATGTTGAGAGCATTTGTCCCCCCCACATCCAGTCTTCTCACACTGATCAACACAAGCTCTGTAAAACCAGCAGTTCAAAGATCAAAGGGCATGAAGTGAACATAACATCAAAAGGAAGTGTTGTAGATTAACAGCAGATGCTTGAATTTATTTTGGGATTCAGCCCAACAACATACCCAGCAAAATTCCACAAGTGAGGTCTGGGGAGGGTAAAGTGTACACAGACCTTACCACAACCCAGGGAGGTAGAGAGGCTGTTTCCGAAAGACCCTCGGCTCAAGTGTAGCAAATCCAGGTACAAAGAAGAGGAAAATAGTGAAGAAAATATGGCAACTAACAAGAAAACAGTGCAAAATCTACCAGAAAAACAATAATTAGCCACAAATATAGTGCGATAATCAAAACACAATCCACAACAGCTATAATATATATCTACTGCTAACCCCTAAGCTACCATACTGTCACAATTGGTAAACTTGACAGTAGCCTGGTTCATTGGGCTTTTGACAGTATGTCACAATTGGTAAACTTATATGAACCAAAGAAGAACTTAGAAATAGAGAGCAAAGATTTGCATCAAGTTATGTTGACACAGAAGCAAGAACCCACAGTTAACAGGATTATATAGGCCTTTGACAGTTGAATGCTGTAATTTTGTAGTTGTATTCAATCCAACAAAACATTTAAAGTTTTGGACGCAGTATCTAACTTTTGGACCATTCCCAATGCCAGATAATACCCTTTTTCTGACTAACCTTCTACTCTAATACACGCCCTCCACATCCCCCTATCTACGGTCATGTCCTCGGTAACCTGAATATGCGTCATGTCCTGTCTAATCACCTCTCTCCAATACTTCTTCGGTCTACCTCTACCCCTCTCACTGGGGCGTCTGAACCTCGCCTCATCACATGTCCAAACCATCTCAATCTCGCTTCCCTCATCTTGTCCACCACAGATGTCACTTCCACCTTATCGCGAATAACCTCATTCCTGATTCTAGCACACCTAGTATGTCCACACATCCATCTCAACATCCTCATCTTAGCGACGTGCATCTTCTAAACATGGGAGTTTTTTACTGGCCAACACTCCGCTCCATACAACATCGGTCTAACCACCACTCTATAAAACGTACCTTTAAGTTTTGGTGGTATCTTTTTATCACACAATACTCTAGAGGCAAGCCTCCACTTCATATTAGTGCATATTAGTGGAAGCCAGGTGCTGCCTAAGACAACAGAAGGTAGACTGGGACATCGATCAAAGCAGTCTAGAGGATTACAGTTTCAGAAAGACTATACACATGCATTACTTTCACGTACTTCATTTTTCCCATTAGAAAATTTACAGAACAATGTGATTCAGAAATTAGAGAAAATATGGTTTACACGTATATATGGCTCGAGAGTATAGAACAATATGATACAGAAATTAGAAAAATATGGTCACACCTATATATGACTCAAGAGAATATACTCCTTTTAATAGTTCTTTGTTGTGTTCCATGTCCAAAGAGAACCTACCTCACTTGTCTGTCAAAGCATATATGGAGTTCCATTTTAACTGTTTTTGGGACCACACATGAGCTTTGAGCATATGGGGCTTCCTTTCCTTTAATTTAGTCCCATTTAACAGAATAATAGACAGTAACCTGATTCATTGGGCTTTTGACAGTATGTCACAATTGGTAAACTTATATGAATCAAAGAAGAACTTAGAAATAGAGAGCAAAGATTTGCATCAAGTTATGTTGGCACAGAAGCAAGAAGCCACAGTTAACAGGATTATATAGGCCTTTGACAGTTGACTGCTGTAATTTTGTAGTGGTATTCAATCCAACAAAACATTTAAAGTTTTGGACGCAGTATCTAACTCTTGGACCATTCCCAATGCCAGATAATACCCTTTTTCTCTAGGGGGGGGATGGAGGAGGGAAGGGAAGGGGCATTAATTAGGTATCCTCAGTGGAGCTGTAATTAGGAGTGAAGTGATCCAACCATAGTTCCAGAGGACATAAAAATGCCTCCAGTAATTAATAACTACGGACAGCCTAAAGCAAATCATGGGCATCAATTTCCTCTATAATTTTTCTTTCTTTCTTTCTTTTTTGGCAAAATTCCAATACAAATACATCATCCATCAAATAAGAACTTTGATAAAATGTAATTATTGGACTGTCTAAATTTATCAAATCCAACCACATAGATGAAAAAGAAATCCAGACCTTTATAAAAATTGAACTAACCAAAATGAGATGAAATTTCTCTGCAAACTTTTAGATGTTTGGCAAACTAATTTACATCATAAAAAATCAAGTTAATAAAGGTAAAGTAAACACTGAGGGTGAGCCTATATAAGTTCGATTATGCCAAACTAGCTAGTAACACACTACGAGAAAACTTTTAGGCCAAGATGCATTAGCATTCAATAAACTCATGCATCCATCTAAAAGGGAATATCATCTAGTGGCACATTTACAGATAGTTCAGCATTGAGAAACACTTTATAACTAAGGAACACAAAGACGAACACTGACAAGACATATCCAATAGTAGAATTAGGATTCTAACACCCACTTGTATGATTTAGTACTCAAAAGTTAAATCGAAAAATCAAATATAGCAGATCCAAGGATTTCAGAAAACCCCAATATGGTTGAAAAGTTAGCTCCAATCGATGTTCATTAAGGATCAACACCTCCTTCTAATAGTAACCGTCTGTTTGATAACAACGTTTCAATACATAATTAAGTTTCCCCATGAACTAATGAAGGAGTATAATATACGGATTTTTATCAAGAAAATCTCTATTTGTTCCAAGTAGTTAGACTAAAAAAAGTTCTATTTGTTCCAAGTAGTTCGACTATAAATTCAATTCTATCCACCTCTTTTTACATAATGCTGGTGTCTGGGCCACCTTACACGTAGCTCCACTATTTCACCGAGTACCCACGTACTTCCAACACCAGTATAGATAACTCCATCCACCATGGCTTAGGCAGATATAGAGAGATTTACATCACTTAATTTGGAGGAGGAACATCAAAGGGCAGCCCGGTGCACTTAGCTCCTGCTATGCACGAGGTCCGGGGAAAGACCGACCACAAGGGTCTATTGTACACAGTCTTCCCTACATTTCTGCAAGAGACTATTTCCACGGCTCGAACACATGACCTCCTGGTCACATTGTATCAACTTTACCAGTTATGCCGAGGCTTCCCTATTTGGAGGAAGAACATGAAACTTGCAAAGTACAGCCAACAATGTGTAGCTTCACGCCACTAGATAGAGCTAAATTTCCTAATCTCTTTCAAATTACTCGCTTTTAACCTCGATAGACAACAGAATATGTCTTTTCATCTTGCATTTATCATGTCGAAGCTCACACTAAATGAGCTAACTTAGGGCTAATCAGTTCATACCAGAAATCAAAGTGAACAGAAATATCAGAAGATATACGAATGAACACCGCAAATATCCGTGAATCCTAACTGTCAATAAAGCAATGCAAACAGCTAAATCCCGGGGGAAAAAGAAACTTATAAGTTACATTAAACACCAGAAATTAGTTAGAACTGAAAACAAACACACTGAACAGGCGAAAATAGTAAATAAGGGTGAAGTTGAGTTTTGCCGATGGGAGGTCGCATGCATACCATAGATTTAGTCAGGTGTGTGAAAGTTGGCCCGGACACAACGGTTATAAAAAAAAAGAGTGAAGTTGAGTTTACCTATAAATCGGATCGGCATCGCCAGCACTGGCATGAAGGAGTCCAAAAATAGAGGAAAACGCAGTAAAGAACAAGACCAAACGACACCGTTCCATCGAAGAAAAAGTCAAAAAAAAAAGAAGAAGGAAGAATTGCTACAGAAAAAAGGGATGAAAGAAAAACTTCGGGTAGTGAGTTGACTGATCGACTTCCATTCAATATCTTTGTGTGTTAAACAGAGATTGATGCAACAATGATGAAGGTGTGAATTAATTTGAGTATAAGCATGTGGAATCGATGATTAACAACCAATGAGAGAGAAATTTAGAGGAGGGATTTTGGGAAGTGAGCTCAAAAGTTTGAGAGCGGTGTGTTGCAGAATCTCCTGAACAGAGTACTCCCAGATGGCGTTACACGATAAGACACGTGGAGTATCTTTATATACTTTACGTATTTGCCCTCTATCTTTTTACTACTTCCTCGGTTTCATTTTACTGGGTTAAACTCAGAAATGGCCCTAAAATGGCTTCGTCTTGATATTTGTCTCTTACAAAAAGTCTTATAAATATGGTCTTCATGAAGATGGTATTGATTTTTTGATGTTTTAATGTTTTAATTCTTATTCATAAGACAGACATTCATAATATTTCAAGACAATAAACTTGAAAAATTAACCAGAAAGTCTGTCTTATAAGCAAAAACTAGAACTTAGATATATTACTCATAAGACAGACGTTCGAAATATTTTAAAACAGTAAATCTGCTCAATTGACCACAAGTTCTGTCTTATAGGCAAATGTTATCACTTATTTAGAGGGGACAAAATTCAAGACCACATACTTTGGGTGACAAAACTTCAAAATCGGACATTTGGGGAATAAAATTCACAACTAGACACTTAGGGAAACACTAGGTGTAATTTCCTGTTTTACTTGGCCTCTTTACTAAATATAATTGTTCTAATTTACTTGTCCAATTTACGAAATCAGAATAATTTTATGTATGTTTTTCCCTTTATGTCCTCAACATGAAATAATTACATAAATATTACTCGCTCTGTTTCATATTATCTGGCTTTTATTGACTTGGCACACCTCTGAAGAAAGTTTGAATTAGAGATGTGTTTTACCAAACTAAACTTATTGATAATGATTTTGAACTCTAAATTTGAATACTACTACTTTATTTAATTATTCAATACTAAGGGTAGCATGGGGAAAAAGTAATAAAATTCTTTTGGTTTGTGAAAATAGACAAGTAAATTGAAATATTTATTTTTAGAGTAGAAGTCAAGTAAAACGAAATGGAGAGAGTATTCATAAAATTTAGAATTTCAATATATCATTAATAATGTTAATCTAGTAAAATACACCTCTAATTAATATTTCTTGATGAACGTGTCAGGTCAACTAGGGTTAAGACCCCATTTGGCCATAAGAAATTTTTACTTTTTTCGAAAAATTATTTCACTTATCAAAAGTTGTTGTTTGGCTATAAAAATTACAAATACACTTTGAAGTTGTATTTGAAAAAGTGAAAATAACTCAATACTTATTTTCACTTTTTCATTTCAATTTTTCGCCTTTTTAGTTATATTTAAACACTTCAAATTCTAAAAATTCTTTCCAAAAATATATGGCCAACACAACTCCAACTCCAAAAATTTCAAATAAAGTGAATTTTTTTTATTTTCATGGTCAAACACCTTCTAAGTAAAATGAAATGGAGGGCGTACCTCTGTTTCATTTTACTTGACACTAGGGGTGTTCATCGGTTGGTTCATTTCGATTTTATATATTATTGGTTTGGTTTATCGATTTTTGATTTTTAAATGCGATAAATCAATAAGATATTTTTATCGATTTTCAATTTATTGATTTTTGGTTCTTAATGGTTCGATTTTCGATTTAACCTATAAAAAATGCTAATAAAACAAATAAACTATGTTATTTTCTCTAAATTTGAAAAAGAATTAGATAAATCATAAATCTGCAATTCCAATCGCAAAAGTTATGTTGTAATTCACAATAGGTTATGGTATTTTCTCTGAACTCGAAGTAAATCACAAGTGTTTAGCTTGTGACTCGCAAAAGTTATGTTGTCATTCGCAATAGAGTATGTTATTTTCTCTGATCTTGAAGCAAATCACAAGTGTTTAGCCTGTGATTCGCAATAAACTTTGTCAAAGCTTTAGTTCCGGAAGGAACCTTCACTTTTAAAATGAAAGAAGAATAAAAGCCAGTAGGGAAAGCAGTTGAGAAGAGAAAGACTTGCAAGTAAAAGGGCTTGAACTTTCCTGAGAACAAATTCTACTATCCTTAATTAAAATCTTAAAATTGTACAGAAGATCTAGAAAGGACAAGAAGAAATTTGTCTCTCTATCACTGAGAATGCAGAAAAGGTGTAAGTTCAAGAAACCAAAACACTTTATAAGAAACAATATGACGAGACTGAAGCACTGTGCATAGTAGGGGTAAAGTAGTAATTTAATATAGTCTTAATGGGTTATCATTTACGCAATAACCCAATATTAAAAAATCAAAACAGAACCAATAACCCGATAAATTTTTTTATAAAACCATTAAAAACTATTAACCCAATAATCCAATAGCAATAAGCCAATAACATTTTTTTCGGTTCAGTTTATTGGTAGGTTCGATTTTTGCACACCCCTACTTGATACTTGTTGACTTAGCACTCTCCTTAAGAAAATTTTAATTATATGTGTATTTTATTAGACTAACCATATTATTAATGCATTGAAATTATAAATATAACTATGATTATTTATGTAGTGTAACAACCATAGTTGTGATTTTTAGCTTTTATTGTGTTTTGACCATTTTGCCCTTCCTCGTAGTTGCTATATGTTATTTATGAGTTGTGGTATCGCGATCCAACTGGTCATGATTGTCACCCACCCTAACCTATGGCGGGAGAATCATTCTAACCCTAACTCTTACTAACTCAAGTGTTACTTTCATATTCACTTTGTATTTACCTCATTTTTAATCAAGTTCTATAAGGGTGTCATTCAATAAATAAATAAACTATCAATTGTCATCAACATCCAGAAACTAAGTTATCCAACCACTAATAGAGTGTGGAAACCTCTATTTATTACAATCCCCAGGACCTGAGGTCATCGTACAAGAACATCTAAAAGAGAATCAAGTCTAAAAGCTAAATGATTATCCAAAACAAGGAATAAATAAGAAGTGTCTTAGTCCTGAAACAAGGGACATGATCACAAAGCTGAAGATCCAAAGGTTTCCCAATCATGGTGCTCACCCTTAAAACTGAATCTGGAACTGCTAGGTAAAGGCGAGATCTTGTCTCAAATGTTGGAATGCGCTCTGCACTCAACAAAAAGAAGAGTACAGATAGCATCATTACAACAACACATACTGATAAGCATCATAGGTCGACTCAACCCGACACCATACGAATAAGTAAATCAAATAGATGTAAAGCGATCATCACAGAACTCATAATCAAGATCAATCATGATATTTCACTTTAAGGGGAAATATAAACTCATACTCATGTAACTTTACACTTAGTCAAGTTCAGCAACAAGTTACAACATACAATACGATTATAAGTGGTCATTCAATGCACATGAATGAGTACATGTATGCAAGATGTGTGCACCATCTCTTTCTCTTCTCATCCTCATCAACATCCATATCATCTCATCAACGTTATTATCCTTTCATCAATATCACAATCATTACCAACCTCATGAATATCATGGGTTGCATATTAACATCATCACCATCACGGTCAACTCAACAATATCAACATGAATGAACATGTAATGCAGTCATTAATCATAAGTAGGCTCGAAAAACATCACAACATTCAATTCACATATAAGCACAGAGTCAAGCAAGTCTAATTGCTACAATAAACAGTAACATACCTCGAATCTTTGCTCAAAGTCACCTTTAAGCCACAGGTTTGTGTTTTCTTTCCCATTCAACTCGTTCTTGATCTATAACAGCAAGATTACACACTCATTTCAATAATTCATCCCTTTTATACTACTAGAAATTTAAACCACTGATTTTAACTATAAACTTGCCTATTTCATCCTCTTAGGGTTTTCTATCCCAAAATTTCAGAAATCCTACTTGAATTAGCATGAACAACCGTAATTCTACACCCATTAGCATTTTCTAACACCTTAGGATCATTATCTGTTGATTTTACACTCATTCCCACAACTTTACCCCAATTTCATGAATTAGGGTTAAACCTCAAATTCCACCATGAATCCGCTTTCTAATTATTTTTAGAGATTATGAGAAGAAATTCAAGTTTAGAATGTAATAACTTACCTCCAAAGATGAAAAAAAATCCTAATTTCTGTAGAAAATTGCCTTCCTTAGAGCTCCTTTGCGTTTTTCAAAAAGTGGGGAATGAAAAATCTTTTTTAGGTTTTAACACTATCAGATACTACGTATTACCGCTGCAACAGCCGCAACAATAATACCACTGCAGTGATTAAATTACTGCTGCAGCGGTTCACGACATAAAATAGGTATCCACTGCGGCGGTACCTTTTTTTGCTACAGCGGTCCGAGGCAAAAAATCGAGACCTCTCTTCAGTTATTTCCATTTTACAACACGATCTATGAATTATGACATCGCGAACAAACCCCTCCATGAAAAACTCTATAACCAGAGTTCTATAACTTCATTTCAAGTGCCAAAAGTTGTTATGGCTTCCTAAACTAGTTGTCCATCTAAATATCAAGCCAAACATCACTACCAATACTTATCTTAGTACCAGATTTCCTTTGACTAATACACTCTCAAAAATTGTCCAAAACTAGACTAGCCCTAAATTTTTCAGAAATAGACTAAGGGAAGACTAAGTACAAATTTTACCCCTTCTTTCAACGTAATGAAAATTTGGGTTGTTACATTAGATACCAATTTACCACTCGTTCATCCCCGAACAAAAATTAGCCCCAAAGACATAGTTAAGTAAGTAAAAGTACTTGGGTCAATGAATAGGTGCAGGTATCTCTTGCGTATGTCCGCCTTAGTCTCTCAAGTTGTTTCATCAATAGTACGGTTCCTCCATTGAACCTTTACACATAGAATGACCCTAGTCCTCAACTTCCTCACATATCTATCTAATATGGCAATTGGTTCCTCCTCATAGGACAACTCCTTATCAAATAATTTTGGGTCCCAACGAATGATGTAGTCACCATTCCCACGATACTTCTTTAGCATAGACACGTGGAACACCGGATGAATGCCCGACATACTAGGAGGCAAGGCTCGATTATATGCTATTGACGCTACTCTCTTTAAAATCTCAAAGGGTCCAATGTATCTCGGACTCAACTTGCCCTTATACCAAACCGTATTACACCCTTCATGGGTGACACTTTCAAGAGTACCTTCTCTTTCATTTTTCAAGAGTACCTTCTCTTTCATTTCAAACTTTACATCTCTCACTTTATTGTCTGCATACTCTTTCTGTCGGCTCTGAGCTGCAATGAGATTTTCATGTATAAACCTTACCTTCTCCATCGAATCCTTGAGCATGTCAGTGCCCCAAGGTCTCACTTCAAATATATCAAACCACCCAATTGGAGACCTATACCTTCTACCATATAATGCCTCAAAAGGAGCTATATCGATGCTGGACTGATAGCTATTATTGTAGGCAAATTTGCACAATGGTAAGTAGTGGTTCCACTGACACCCAAAGTCCATAACACAAGCCCAGAGCATTTCCTCAAGCACTTGGATAGTTAGCTCCGACTGACCGTCGGTTTGTGGATGGAAAGCTGTACTTAGATCCAACCTAGAAACCAATTCCGACTGAAACTTCTCCCAAAAATTGGAAGTGAACTTTGTACCTCTATCTGACACAATCGAAATTGATACCCTATGTAACCTTACGATCTCCTTCACCTAAATCTTTGCCAACTTAGCCACATTATAATCTACTCTTACAGGAATGAAGTGAGCTGACTTGGTCAACCGGTCCATAATGAACCATATAGAGTCTCACTTCCTCAATGTTTTAGGGAAACCAACCACAAAGTCCATGGTTATTCTTTCCATTTCCATTCCGGAATAGGCATTCGCTGGAATGTACCATAAAGTTTTTGGTGTTCATATTTGACCTGCTGGTAGTTTTGAAACATGGTCACAAAATCCACAATGTCTCGCTTCATTCTTCGCCACTGATAATGTTACCTCAAGTCCCTATACATCTTGTTAACACCTGGATTTATAGAGTACTTGGAGTTGTGAGCTTCTGCTAGAATAGTTGAGATCAAGTTGCCTACCAGGGGTACGCACAAGCATCCCCGAATCCTCAACACTGCCTCCTCATCAAGAACGGCTTCTCTAGCCTTACGCTACAACACATTTTCCTTGAGGTTGCTCAGCTTCTTATCTTCGAACTGCCTGCTCTTGATCTGGTCGAAAAATATGGACCTGACTTCCACATGTGCTAATATCCTCCCTTAGTTAGTTTCCTCCAATTTTTGAAAACCGTTAGCCAAAGATTGTAACTCTCTCTCCAATAGGCACCTTGACACTTCTAGCCATGCTAAACTCCCTAGGCTCACTGGTTTCTGACTTAGTGCGCTCGCCACCATATTGTCCTTACCCGGGTGATATAGGATTGAGATGTCATAGTCTTTGACCAACTCCATACATCTTCTCTACCTCAGATTAAGTTCTCTCTGAGAGAGCACATGCTGCAAGCTACGGTGGTCTGTGAACACTTCACATTTCACCCCATAGAGGTAGTGTCTCCAAATCTTCAAAGTAAATACCACAGCTACTAACGCTAAATCATGTGTGGGGTAGTTTTTCTCATAAGGTTTCAGTTGTCTCAAAGCGTAAGCAATTACGTTCTAATCCTGCATCAAAACAACACCTAAACTCAACCGTGAGGCATCACCATATATAGTGAAATCTTTACCCTCAATAGACAAGGTGAGAATTGGGGCTGAGGTTAACAAAGTTTTGAGCTTTTGGAAGCTCTCTTCACACTTGTCATCCCACACAAATGGGACTTCCTTCTGAGTAAGGCAGGTCATATTCGAAGAAATGGCAGCAAACCCCTTAACAAATACGATAATAATTGGCGAACCCCACAAAACTCTAAATTTTTGTCACATTCGTGGGCCTAGCCCAATTTTTAATAGTTTTTACCTTCTGCGGGTCTATTATAACCCCTTCCTTAGACATCATGTGCCCCAACAAGAACACCGAAGACAAACATAACTCATACTTGGAATATTTAGCATATAATTGCTTCTCCTTAAGTAACCCCAACACATTTAGCAAGTGAGCTTCGTGCTCTTCTTCACTTTTAGAGAAAATTAATATGTCATCAATGAACACAATCATGAACAAATCCAAAAATGACTTAAACACCCTATTCATTAAATTCATGAAGGCAGTCGGGGCATTGGTCAAGCCAAATGACATAACTAGAAACTCATAGTGCCCATAAAAGGTCCGAAAAATAGTCTTTGGGATATCCTATCCTCCTACCTAATCTTAAGCTGGTGGTAGCCCAATCTCAAATCTATCTAGGAGAACAATGCCGCTCCCTGCAACTGGTCAAACAGGTTATCTATTCTAGGTAAGGGATATTTGTTACGAATGATCACTTTATTCAACTGGTGGTAGTCTATGCACATCCTCATGCTACTATCCTTTTTTTTAACAAGTAACACTGGCGCACCCTAAGGGGAAACACTTGGGTAAATAAAACCCTTTTCTAACAATTTTTGTAACTGAGATTTCAACTCTCTCAACCCTGCTAGTACCATATGATAGGGAGGGATAGAGATGGGTCGAGTTTCGGGCTCTAAATTTATGTAAAAATTAACCTCTCTGTATGTAGAAATCGTGCTATTTCACTTTAAGGGGAAATATAAACTCATACTCATGTAACTTTACACTTAGTCAAGTTCCGCAACAAGTTGCAACACACAATACGATTATAAGTGGTCATTCCATGCATATGAATAAGTACATGTATGCAAGATATGTGCACCATCTCTTTCTCTTCTCATCCTCAGCAACATCCGCATCATCTCATCAATGTATTATCCTTTCATCAATATCACAATCATTACCAACCTCATGAACATCATGGATTGCATATTAACATCATCACCATCACTATCAACTCAATAATGTCAACATGAATGAATATGCAATGCAGTCATTAATCATAAGTAGTACTCGAAAGATATCACAACATTCAATTCACATATAAGCACAGAGTCAAGCAAGTCTAATTGTTATAATAAACCATAACCTACCTCGAATCTTTGCTCAAAGTCACCTTTAAGCCACACGTTTGTCTTTTCCTCCTCGTTCAACTCGTTCTTGATCTATAACAATAAGATTACACACTCATTTCAATAATTCATCCCTTTTATACTACTAGGAATTTAAACCACTAATTTTAGCCATAAACTTGCCCTATTTCATCCTTTTAGGATTTTCAATTCAAAAAATCTCACAAATCCTACTTGAATTAGCATGAACAACCATAATTCTACACCCATTAGTATTTTCTGACACCTTAGGATCATTACCTGTTAATTTTACACTCATTCCTACAACTTTACCCCAATTTTATGAATTAAGCCTAAACCTCAAATGCCATAATGAATCCATTTTCTAATGATTTTTAGAGATTATGAGAAGTAATTCAAGTTTAGAATGTAATAACTTACCTCTAAAGATGAAAAACTCCTAATTTCTGCAGAAAATTACCTTCCCCAAAGCTCCTTTGCGTTTTTCAGAAAGTGGGGAATGAAAAATATTTTTTAGATTTTAAACTGTCAAATACTGCGTATTATTTCTGTGGAGGTTAATTACCGCTATAGCGGTACCGCTGCATTGATTAAATTACCGCTGCATTGATTAAATTACCGCTGCAGTGGTTCGGGACTTAAAATAGGTGTCCGTTGCGGTGGTGCTTTTTTCTACTGTAGGGATTACTTTTTCCGCTACAGCGGTCCAAGGCAGAAACTCGGGACCTCTCTTTCGATACATCTATTTTACAACACGATCCACGAATTATGACATCACGAACCAACCTCTTCACGAAAAACTCTATAACCGGAGTTCTATAACTCCGTTTCAAGTGTCGAAAGTTGCTACGGCTTCCTAAACTTGTTGCTCATATAAATATCAATCCAAACATCACTCCTAATACTTATCCTAGTACCAGATTTCCTTTGACTAATACACCCTAAAAAATCATCCATCTTTGACTAATAAAACCTAAAAAATCGTCCACTACTAGACTGACCCTGAATTTCTCAAAAGTCGACTAAGGGAAGACTAAGTGCAAATTTTACCACCTCTTTCAGTGTAATAATAATTTGAGTTGTTACATCTAGTGATGGTTGGCACTATCCCCGAAGCGTTTGAGAGTAGTTTGAGTGAGTTTAAGGTTTTTAGAGGCTTGAAAGTGTTTAGTTTTGACTTTGATCAATATTTTATGCTCAGAGGGTCGGATGGTAATTCTGTCAGTTCTATTAGATCTGGAATGCCGATTTTATATTAGTAGCATGGTTGGTTTGGGTTTCGAAGCTCTATATTTAGTTTTGACCTCTTAGACGAGAACTAGTTAAATTAGCTTAAAAAGGGGGTCCTGGGGGTTAACTTATTGAAAATGACCTTTTTTTTCATAAATTTGATGGTCCATTGAGTCTGAAACATCGAAATTAGCCTATTAGCATTATGGGATTATTTTTATGGGCTCTTGATTGAATCTTGAGGGGCCATTAGGAGTTATTTTAGCCTCTTATGTTTCAGTTGTATCTGATTTTCTGGTGCAATCGCCCACGCGACCATTTGATTGCCTTAGCGGTAGCACCTAGGCAGACCAAAGGACTGCCTTAGAGGTAGTTAACCGGTCCAGGCATCATCGCTTATGTGATGAGTTTGTCTCCTAGGCTAGACCACCTAAGCGATCCCCTGTGTGGCAAATGACTACCGCCTTTGCGGCTGTTTGGCCTCTCAGGCGACCATTTTACCACCTAGGTGGCATCGCTGGATTAAAATATCCTTTTCTTCTCTTTTATTTCATTTGTCCATTTTCAAATTTTGAGAGCTCGGTTCTTGGCGATTTCAAAGAGAAATTTCATCAATCTTGCGTGGGTAAACTCTAAACGTATATTGTCATCATTTTTAGTTAATTCTATCTTCAAAACAATTTTAAAACTATGATTTTAAACTTGGATATTGGGACTCTTACCCGGTAAACTACAAAATTAGTTTTTCTTCGATTTCAAGTTCAATTTCAACTCGTTTTTAGTTGGGTTTTCAGATTTAGAACCCTTTTAGTATGGGGAACATGATTCTTAAATAAAAATTTTGATTTTACCCTTTTTGATTCTAAGTCAATTTTCGAACTACTTTTGGACCCAGAACAAAAGTAACTAATATGAAGATCATTAGACTCCTTTTAATGTGTAGATTATATTTTTGATAGATTTGGTCCGTTTCAAAGCCGTTCATGAAGGAAAAGCTCCTTATTAAAGGGTCCAGGCTAGAGATTCGACGATTTGAGGTAGGTTATGATTTACTTTTTTCAGACTGGACTGGGTAGTTAACTATTCTTGTAAAGCATGTTATGGGTTGGAGATTTCAGCGTGACGTCTATACTTTGAGTTAGTTATTTTATCTTGTTGCCTGTATGGGGGCCTATATGAGTATTATTAATGACTTCAGGTATTGTTATTATTATGATGCCTGTGTGGGGGCTTATGTGCATATTATATTTGACTTGAGAGATAACTATTGTCGTATACCTGAATGGGTATTGGTATTGGTCTTGTTTGAGCATTAAATTGCCTTCATTACTATTGTGATGCCTGAGTGAGTGCTTCACTCAATATATTTTTGGTGTCTTACATGACTATTTGTTATTGTGGTGCCATGAAAGGTTTATATCATATTTTTACTGAAATTTAAGGAGATTTGAGCTCATTTGATACCATCATTGAATTGGTTCATTACATAATATTGTCTTGGTTATAAGCATGCATCCTCTTTTAAATTATCTATATACATGGAATTGGAACCACAGAGGAATACTGATTTTTGGAAAAAAAAAATGAGACACTTTATGGAATCCTTGATCGATGAATGAACCAGTAAGGTTGATTGAGATATGAGATTCTGAACGTATATGGGTTGCGAACCCCCCATGGTGTCCTATCCTTGAAGCTTTTGCTTGGAAGGTGTATACGAGGTGAAATTGAGACATTATATCATGGCCATTGCATTGCATTGCATCCTTTTATGTTTTGACATCGTGTATTTAGCTATATTTAGTACATATACTCGTGTGTAGAATTATATTAATATTATACATGTAGATATTGTTAGAAGATATGGTGTGAGCTACCGCTTGGGAACTTTTCTGTATGCAGGTGGAAGCGTGCTCATAGTATCCTTTACTTATTTTTTTTCTACTTTACTCAGTCGGCCTATGATACCTACTGAGTACAAGTGGACCGTACTCACTCCTACTTTTGTGCCCTTTTGGTGCAGATCCTAGTACGAGTTCGACCTGCGGTGGATGATTTATGTCGTTGTGAGTGGATTCGGAGTACTAGTGAGCTCCCCATTTGGAGCCTTGTTCCGGCCTCCATCTATCCTTTATGTCTTTATTTATTTTTGGAGACAGATATGTATTGCCAGATCCAGTATGGTTTTAGATGCTTTTTATACTTATGACACCAGGTTTTGGGAGTAGGTTGTATTTCATTAAGATATTTTGAATTTATTATTACTATGGCTTGACTTCGTTCTAGAAGTCTCTTATTTACTTTATTATTTTCTTCTTTTGTACTTCATTTTCCTTGTGGCTTTGCAGCTTACCTATGAAGGTTGGGTCGGGAATAGGTGTCATCATGACCTCAGATTTTGGATTGTGACATGTAGTTATTTAATATTAAGAATAAAAGAATAAAAATATAATAAAATTCTCTTGATTTCATAAATTGGATAAGTAAGTTGAAACAAGTATTTTTAGTAAAGAGGCCAATTAAAATGAAATGGAGGCCAGAGTATTAATACACTCCTTCTAGATTTGGCTATCAGTTGAGCAAATTGTTGTAGTATTACCTTTGTTTCTTTTTACTGGTTTCAACATAGTGCCTCCCACTTGTAGCTGTCACGACCCAAAATCTCGAGGGTTGTGATGACACATACTCCAATTCAATTAGGTAACTTTGACTCCATAACACAGATAATTCAAAATAAAGACAAGTAGTAGCAAAACATTTCGAACAATCAATAATAATAACTCAAAATCATACTCTAATGATAAATAGGGCGATAAAATCCAAAATCCCCAATACTCGATTGTCATAACTCATAAGTACAAGAGCGACTCTAATACAGAATATCAAACCAAAAATGCAAGTAGTACAAGAAACTAAGTAAGATAGAAATAAAGATAGATGAAACTGGGACAATCTCTGATAGGGGGAGCTTATCACAGCTTCGAATACCACTAAAACACATGATCAATTGCTGCATTGTCCACTTGTACTGGGATCTGCATCAGAAGAATGCAGAATGTAGGGGTGAGTACACCCGCTAGTACTCAGTAGGCATCGTAGGACGACTAAGCTTAAGTGAATACTATGTCGAATAAAAAATACTGAAATAACCCTGCACACAGAAAATTCCCAGCAATTCAATATCAATCTTTATAACAGAACATCTCAAAATGCAATAATTATCAAAGAATAATGCAATGTAATGACATATAATGATATTCAATGGCTAAAGCCTACCGATTTACACCCCCTCAACAGGCGTATTGTAACACCCCATACCTTCCCATCCCTACTTGACGACATTCAATAATATGTACTTAGGTGTTGAGAGCTATAAGCATGTATTTGGTAATGTTAATGATGAGAAAATTGAAATTTGGCCTCGTACATGCGATTAGCCCTTCATAGGAGGTGTTTTGTGATTTTCGTGGAGCATTTGTGGGGTTCAAAATGAGTCTAAGAGGACCTCTAAAAAAAGTATATTAAGGGTAAGAAGTAAGTTCAAGATAGGACTTGAAGTATCTAACCAAACCCGCGAAGAAAAGTCGAAAAATGGAATTTTTGAAAAACTAAGGTTGGGGCGCGCCAGAGGGCGTGCCACGCCGCTTTGGGACAAATTTTTGTGCCCAGAGTCAGAAAGCTGGCGCGCCCAAGGGTGTGCCAGGCTGGTTTTGCCACTTTTTCAAAAGTTGGAAATTTTCTAAGTCCCAAGGGTACCCGGGGTCGTATCGAGCCGATTTTTGCCCCGTTTCTTCTACAACCATGAGTATATACATGAAATGAGTAAAGTATTATATTGGTATGATAAAATTACTCGAGAACGAATTTGACATCAAAATAACGGTTTTATCCTTTTGGTCAAAATAGACCATACGTGGCTAGAATCACTTGTTTTTGGGATTGACGCTACGAATATGAATCCCGTGAGTGGGAATATCATCGTAACGCGTATGAAATGAGTTAAACATAAGAAATTATTGATTTTATTGGGTTGAGTGAATTGGGCTCACTAAAAGGCCCAAAAATAGAAACAAAACATGGGCCAAAATGGGTCAAATGACCCATTCTTCACCCTTGACCACTTGTACATGGCATTTAATGCCAAGGAGACTTGAGGGACTATAAATAAGTGGAAAAATCTGATTTTATTCAAAGGAGTACACTACACATATCTAGAAATTTCCTAAAATTTCTCTCAACTCTCAAGAACCCTAAGCCAACTTCTTGGAGCAAAATCATCAATTTTCAAGCTTAGGTAAGTAATTATTATTATGGAATAATATATTATATGCATGGGAGAGTATTTAAATCATGTTGGTTATGCTTGGAAGTGTTGGATATGGCACTTTGTGTTTTTGTGAAAGATGTGAAATCCATGGAATTGTGAAATATGACTTGTGAGTTTGATGAAAGAGCATGGTATGGATGAAATAACAACATGTATGGTGTGATTATGTTATTAAACTTGTTACTTTCATATAAGTGTAAATTATAGGATTTTGGCCGATTTGAAGTGTAAATTATAGGATTTTGGCCGATTTGTTGTTGTGGGGTGTATTGAAGTAATTTGATGGAATAATTGTGATGTTGTGGTGATGAAGAGTGGAAAGTATGAACTTGGTGTGACATGCTAATGGTTTATGATATTTTGGTCAATGTTGGGAATATTGTGGGATTATTGGTATAATTCTTTTATCAATGGTATTGTCAAGGGGGAAATGACATTTTAAAGGCAAACATGTAACTCATTGACGTTATGTGCATTTGAAAGGTAGTTGGTGATTAATGTAAATTTCGTTATGTATTTGTGTTGTAGAGTGAAATATAAGGAAGGAGCGGGACATTGTATGCACATCTAAGATTGTATAATCGTATTGAGAATACGAGGTATGTAAGGTTCCTCTTTTCATATCCTTCTGCAGCATATAGTGTACGCCTTGTTATGGTACCTACTCATTCCCGAAATGTCCTAAGGCATCTCATTTCATGTTATCATCTAGTGTTGATCATATATATATCTTCTTCTTGCTCTATTGCCATTCATGTATAACATACTTATAGACATGATTCCAAGTTCCAATAATGTTGTGTTTCAAAGCTTTCAATAATGTTACAATTATCAAAAGTATCAATCTCATGAAGTGAAGGATAACGAAATGCATATATGTGTGCTTCCAAAAATGTCATAATCCTCAATGTAATAATCTTTCATGAATGAGTGTATCCATGGGGTGAAAGAAACACCTTCATGATGACGATTCCGATATTATGAGTGTATCCATGGGGTGAAATAAACACCTTCATGATGATATACATGGGGTGAAAGAACACACCTTCATGATGACTATCCCAACATTATGGGTGTATCCATGTGTCACGCCCCAAATTCCAACGAGGCATGATTGGCACCCGTAGCCGATAAGGCCCGAGAGAACCAAGCTTTGCCTATGTTCATTCATATGCATGCCATCTGATACACCCTTATCACGTAGGAGTTTATAATGTTAACAATGAAATTCATGAAATATGTGACATATATACATATATGAAACTTGGTCGTTGAGGCCATCAAGTCAAAAGCGACATGTACCTTTTTCATTTATACACCCACACCTGTCTACAAAAGCCTCTAACAAGTGCATTGACCAAACTGAACTAAAAATCGGGACAAGTCCCCGAACTATACAACATGTACAACACCAAAACATATGTCCAACTGCAACTCGGAGAAGCCCCGAATTAACTGGAGCTCACCAATGATCCGCAACAACTGGCAACCTACTGTGGAGGCCTACTAGAACCTGCGCCTGCAGCAAGTAAGGTAAATCCCCCGAGAGGGGTCAGTACGAAGAATGTACTGAGTATGTAAGGCCATATGAAACTTGTATGATATGTAAACATGTCAATGAACTCAAATACAATAAATGATCAATATGGATAAGTCACAATACTGTACTTTGGAAACCATGTATATTGTTTTCTTTACTTTCTTTGTTCCTTTGATCATCTTTGCCTGTGAACTGTGATACCCGGGCCCCGACTTAACAGTGGGTTTTTATCATAACATATCGTTATGTTGGGATCGGCTCGAGCTAGTCTTATGCCCCTAGAGCTGCCACCCTAGAATCAAAGCATTGGGTTCGGCTCGAGCTAGGTTATTACCTCTAGAGCTGCCACCCATAAACAAACATATCAGGTTCGACTCGAGATAGGATTATACCTCTAGAGCTGCCCCCTGTCAGGTTTGGTCCGAGCTAGGCTTAGGCCTATAAGACTGCCCCCTGATCCAACAATCTTGGGATCGACTTGAGCTAGGCATTTCGCCCCCAAAGCTGCCACCCATACTTGATCATTAACCACATATGCATTACTTTATTCATTACTTTGAGATTGATACAATGATAGTCATAACATTATGTGAAGCTTTGGATCATTAACCAATGAGTAAGAGATGTGAGAATAACATCATTTGGAAAATATAGCCTTTTGGAAAACATAACACTATTGGAACCATTGGACAGTGATCAATGAACAAGATACATGAGCATAAACAATATTGGAACTTTGGAACATAACTTTATTGGGCTTTTGGAACAATATCAATGAATAGGATACATGTGATTTATAATTGATCAATGAGTAGGAAACATGTGATAATAACCATTGGTAACCGAGAATAGAATACCTTAGCACATTTCGGAATAGGACAAGTGTAATGTCAATGTGAGTTCTATATGCTGCAGAAAGCTACGGACAAAGTAACCTTACATACCTGCACTTCCAAGTATGAATACACAAGTCTATGTATGAACACAATAGTCCAGCTCCTTCTTTACGTCCTACTCTACAATACAAGTTCATACCGAAACTTACATTAGCAATTAGTCACTATACAGGCGTACAAGGCGACAATGAACTATGTAACTACTGTATAACATCATGTCACCCCCTTACAATACACTCCAAGGCATTATCATATCAACAACACCACAACATTACGCACATTGACCAAGAGATCATACATCGATAGCATTTCACACCACACTTACCCTTTACGCTTTTCTCTTTACCGTTCCGTCCCAATTACTCCTTTATAACAACATATGAAAAACCATCCATACTTAATACAGTCCAACACACCTCCATACGATACTTTAAATTCATTAAAACGACATCACAAGTTGATAATTACATCCAAAAAGAGTATAGGGGCCTTCGGGGATCAACTAGAAACAAACACACACAAAACCAATTCTGGGACTGACCTGCGCTGCCACCTGTGCCTACAGGTGGCTGATATACGCGCGCAAATGGCCTCTGGAAAATTCTACGGGCATCTGCGTTAGCATCTGCGCCCGCAGATGCCCTCGTCTGCGGGGGCGGATGCCTGTTTTGGTCCGAAATGGCCTCTTTTGGGTCTTTTAATGCCATGAATGGTCCATGATCATAACCAAACTTATTTTGACATATTTTTTATCATCTTAAACACCAAAATTCAGCCATGGTCTCGCAACACACATAACAACATCCAAAATTGCACTTTACGACCAATACGTCACCCAAAACCATAACCAATTTACAATAGCAACTCCAAACATTATACACAAGAACGAAACAAGGTAAGACTATAATAACATCTCATATGTCAATATTTAATCCATCAATATCAATTCCTTCATGACAATAAGTCCATGTTCAAGTTCACAAGACAAAAACCATTCTCCGATTGCAAAAATAGACAGTTTTACACATAACACACTGTCCAACACTTTGCCAACACAACCAACGTGATTTATACACCTTATTACACATATTATATATTGAACCATGAGAATAAATACTTACCAAAGAGTGATCTTTGCCCAACAAGTAGTTGCCTTAGGGTTTTTGTGTGAGAGATAATGTGTAAGAAAAATGTTAAAAAGGCATGTGTGTATCTAATGAATAAAAATCTGATTTATGGGTTTATATAGTCCCTTTTGAATGATTCTTATCTACACACTTGGTGGGTTTACTTGGTCAATGGATGAGCAATGCAAGAATGGGTCAAAAATTCTTTTGGGCCATGTCTTCCTTATGATTTTGGGCTTCTTTTTGGGGCCAATTGTGCCCCAATTGTGCAAGACTTATTAATGCCCACAAATTTAATACATAATTCATCAAATATCCCATGTTCTCATATTTTCATAAATATTACGGTAGTCAGCTAGACTCCGAAACGTACGGGGTGTTACATTCTTCCCCCCTTAGAAACATTCGTCCTCGAATGTTAGTGTTATTATTCAAAGTAAACAATTACAAGTATAGGAGCATTCTTCATGTCATCATAGATAGATATACTCAAAGCTTATAAATACTTACTTGTCATTTTTCCTTTGGAACAAATGAGGGTACTTAGATTTCATCATTTCTTCAGCTTCCCATGTGACCTCTTCTATTTGCTGATTTGTCCAAAGTACCTTTACGGATGCTATATCTTTATTCCTCAACCGCTTCACTTGTCTATACAGAATGGCAATAGGTATTTCCCCATAGGTAAGATCCTCTGTAACCTGTACATCATCAATAGGAGTAAAACGAGATGGATCTCCTATGCATTTTCGAAGCATCGACACAGGGAATACTGGATGAACTGTGGAGAGTTCTTGGGGTAGCGCCAACTCATACGCAACTTGCCCAAATCTTCTAATAATTTCATATGGGCCTATATACCGTGGACTCAATTTCCCTTTCTTCCCGAATCACATTACCCCTTTCATTGGTGACACCTTCAGAAATACCCAATCTCCTATGGCGAACTCAAGTCCTCTTCTTCTAACATCGGCATATGACTTGTGTCGACTCTGGGTGGTCTGTAATCGTTGTTGAATCACTTTAACCTTCTCCATAGCCTGATGAACAAGGTCTGGCCCAAGTAAAGCAGTCTCACATGCTTCAAACCACCCAATTGGTGATCTACATTTTCGTCCATATAATGCTTCATAAGGTGCCATTTTAATACTTGAATGATAGCTATTGTTGTAAGCAAATTCAATAAGAGGCAAATGGTCATCCCAACTGCCCTAAAAATCTAACGTGCATGCTCGTAGCATATCTTCAAGTGTCTGAATAGTACGTTCTGCTTGTCCATCAGTCTGAGGATGGAAAGCCGTACTCAAATTCACCTGTGTGCCCAAACTCTGCTAAATAGATCTCCAAAATTGCGTTGTGAATTGTGCTCCTCTGTCTGATATGATAGAAAGTGGAATACCATGCAATCGTACTATCTCTTTCACATATAAGTTTGCATAATCCTCAGCTGTATAGGTGGTCTTGACTGGTAGAAAATGCGCGAACTTGGTAAGACTGTCCACTATAACCCATATAGAATCAAATTTCCGCAGTGTACGAGGCAAACCTGTGATGAAGTCCATATTAATCATATCCCATTTCCAGACTGGAATATTGATACATTGCATGTAACCTCCTAGTTTCTGATGCTCCACTTTCACTTGTTGACAATTCGGGCATTGAGAGACAAATTCGGCAATATTCTTCTTCATATTTCCCCACCAATACACTTCTTTTAAATCATGATACATTTTAGTAGCACCTGGATGGATAGAATAGCGCGAATGATGTGCCTCCGTCATAATTCATTTTCGCAGTTCATCTACATCTGGAACGCATACTCTACCTTGGCATTGGAGCACCCCTTCCTGTGTAAGTTCAAATGCCTTTGTCAAATTCTGTTCTACATTCTCCTTTAACTGCCTCCACATAGGATCTGTAAACTGCTTTTCTTTCACCTCAGCTATTAGCAAAGACTCAGCCGCATTTTGCACAATAACTCTTTCATCTGAGGATTCAAGAAGACGAACCCCCAAGTTGGCTAATTGATATAAATCTTTGATTATCTCTTTATTTTCCGTCAAGTGATCATCAATGACTCTGGTTGCCTTGCGGCTCAATGCATCAGCTACCACATTTGCTTTTCCTGGATGGTATAGAATATCAATATCATAATCTTTTAATAACTCAAGCCACCTTCTTTGCCTTAGATTAAGTTCTTTTTGCTTAAAGATATACTGCAGACTTTTGTGATCAGTATAGATATCAACATGAACTCCATACAAATAATGACGCCATATCTTTAAAGCAAAAACTACCGCTGCCAATTCAAGGTCATGTGTGGGATAATTTTTCTCATGTGGTCGCAACTGTCGTGAAGCATATGCTATGACATTACCGTGTTGCATCAATACACATCCGAGGCCAACTCCGAAAGCATCACAATACACTGTATAACCCTCGGTACCTTCGGGAAGCACTAAAACTGGTGTGGAGGTTAATTTATCTTTCAACTTTTGGAAGCTTTTCTCACACACATCATTCTACTGAAATTTAACTGCCTTAGTGGAAGATCCTCTGGGAATACATCTAAAAATTCATTGACCACTGGAACCGACTGCGGAGTTAGTGGTTCCACATCATTATCTTTCACCCGTACTAAATGACATATGTAACCTTTAGCAATCATTTTCCTAGCTTGCAGATAGGAAATAAATCTCCCTCGTGGTGCCCCTACATTCCCCTGCTATTCAAGAACATTTCCTTACGGAAAACAAAAATGCACCTTCTTGGCCCGGCAATCTACCGTAGCATAACAAGAGGCCAACCAATCCATTCCCATTATTACATCAAAATCCATCATGTCTAATTCAATGAGATCGGCCAATGTATCATGACCACACACAGTTATTACACAGTTACGATATACTCTTTTTGCAACAATACATTCACCAACCGGTGTAGACACTTCAATTAATTTAATTAATAGTTCTGGTGCCCTTACAAATTTTGCAGCAACCAATGGAGTAACATAGGAAAATGTAGAACCAGGGTCAATCAATGCATATACATTAGTTGAGAATATGGATAATGTACCTGTGACGACATTAGGAGAAGCCTCTGAATTTTGTCGGTCCACCAAAGCATAAGTGCGATTCTGGACCCCACTAGTACTGGCTACTCCTCTGGCACCTCTAACCCGGCCCACAGGCTGCACACCTCGGCCCAAAGAAGGAGCCGATATTGATGACATAACGGCCAATCCTGCCGGTCGTGCTATACCACCCATACTCCTCTGGGGACACTCTCTCATTATGTGTCCTGCCATGCAGCACCAGAAATAAGCATTTGTCCCCACTCTGCATGTACCTGCATGAATACGCCTGCAGTGCTGACACTGCTGACGGGGAAAACCTGTTGCCTGTGATCCGTGACCTCCACTATTCTGCCCAGCTGGACCACCTCTAAACCCTTTAAACTGAGAGTGAACACCTACTGTGGAATGAGAAAATGATGGTCTAGGTGGTCTCGGAAACATACGAGGCCTAGATCCTCCTTGAGACATAGCAGATGATCCCATAGGTCTAGCCCTTTTGGACTGTCCCCGGTCAAATTTATGTACCCTTCGTCTCTGTCTTTGATCTTCCATTTTCTGTGCGAAGGCTTGTATTCTCGCTATGTCCATGTCTTTGTTCAAGGCAGCAATGGTGCAATCCATTACCAAATATGGCTCTAACCTGTCCACGTATCTATGGACTCTATCTATCATAGTCGCAACCACATTTGGAGCATATCTAGCCAAGGAATTAAACTACAGACTATATTCTCTGACACTCAAATTTCCTTGATGAAGATTCAAGAATTGATCTGCACGTGCCTCACGGATCTCATAGGAAAGATAATGATCAAGAAAAGCCGCTTTAAATTCTTCCCAATTTATTGGCATTGTACCGATACCACGTGACATCTTCCAATCCTCATACCATAATATTGCCTCCCCTTTTAATCTATACGCAGCAAGTTCAACTGTTTTTACCCCTGTCACGTGCATAACTTCCAAAGCCCGTTGAATTTGATCCATGAAGTCCTGTGGATCCGCTTTCGGATCTGACCCAGTGAATATAGGAGGGTCCAGTTTCAAGAAATCTTGTGTTCTGCGACTCGCCACCCTAGCCGCATCATCATCATATGTAATTGGACCAGCTCATCCTTGACTCTGGGCGGCCACTAACTGCGTCAACATATGAACTGCATTTCTAAGATCCTGATCTGTGGTGTTCATTGGTGGTTCTGCAGGTACTTCTCTACCAACTGGCTCTTCTGGAGCTGGAAAAGTAGAGGAAGACCGCGAGGACATTTCAGCATTTGCTCCACCTTGACTAGCTTGGTCAGGTGGTACTCTACTCATTCCTTCTTCCGCAAGCATGTCTACCTGCTTACCTTTTCCTCTACCTCTTCTTGTCATTAGCATGGTTACTATATCAAAGAGAAATATTTACCATGGTCAGATTTCAATTCAACTTACAACACTGGCTCTATTACATGATCTAGAATTAAAGAAGAGAAACAACATCCTGAATGTCCCGTAGCCTCCTACTTATAAATGTGGTGCACAACACATCGATAAGTAAGACTCTACTCAGACACGACTTTGTAGACACCCTTAGAACGACCTGCTCTGATATCACTTTTGTCACGCCCCGAATTCCAACTAGGCATGATTGGCACCCGTAGCCGATAAGGCCCGAGAGAACCAAGCTTTGCCTATGTTCATTCATATGCATGCCATCCGAAACACCCTTATCATGTAGGAGTTTATAATGCTAACAATGAAATTCATGAAACACGTGACATATATACATATATGAAACTTGGCCGTTGAGGCCATCAAGTCAAAAATGACATGTACCTTTTTCATTTATACACCCACACCTGTCTACAAAAGCCTCTAACAAGTGCATTGACCAAACTGAACTAAAAATCGGGACAAGTCCCCGAACTATACAACATGTACAACACCAAAACATATGTGCAACTGCGACTCGGAGAAGCCCCGAACTAACTGGAGCTCACCAATGATCCGCAACAACTGGCAACCGTCTGTGGAGGCCTACTAGAACCTGCGCCTGCAGCAAGTAAGGTAAATCCCCTGAGAGGGGTCAGTACGAAGAATGTACTGACCCCTCTTGGGGAATTTACCTTACTTGCTGCAGGCTCAAGTTCTAGTAGACCTCCCCAGTAAGCTGCAGGACATATACTGATCTTCGATGAGCTCCAGTTGGTTCGGGGCTTTTCGTGTCCAAGTGTATATTGATTTTGGTATTGTAAATATTGTGTAAAGCGGGGCTTGTCCCGAAATTAGGTTGGTCGTGTATGTATTTCTGTTAGAGGCTTTTGTAGACGTATGTGGGTGTATGAAAGTAAGGTGGTATATGACGTTTTTGACTTGATGGCCTCAACGGCCAAGTTTCACATATGTATATATATATATGTCCTCGTATTTAGCCTTTCATGTTCTTACGTAATGTTGTTGTTGTTTATGGTATGCATATGATTGGATAGAAGCAAAACTTGATTCTCTCGAGCCTTGTCGGCTATGAGTGCCAATCCGTCCCGATGGGATTCGGGGCGTGACAAAAGTGGTATCAGAGCAGGTCGTTCTAAGGGTGTCTACAAAGCCGTGTCTGAGTAGAGTCTTACTTATCGATGTGTTGTGCACCATATTTATAAGTAGGAGGCTACGGGACATTTAGGATGTTGTTTCTTTTCTTCATTCCTAGATCGTGCAATAGAGCCAGTGTTGTAAGTTAAATCATATCTGACTATGGTGATTGGTTTTTCTTTGATATAGAAAATGCCGATGACAAGAAGAGGTCGAGGAAAAAGTAAGAGGATAGATCGAATTGCTGGTGAAGGAACCAGTATACCACCACCTGATCAAGTTAATCAAGGAGATACTGAGCATGAATTTGTGTCACGAGCTTCCTCCACTCCCTCTGTTCCAGAAGAGTCGAGTAGGAGAGGAGCACCTGTAGATCCACCAGTAAATACTACCACTGATCAGGACTTAAAGGATGCAGTCCAAATGTTGACTCGAATAGTTGCTGCACAGGTTCAGGGACAAGGTGGCCCAATGACAGGTGATGACAGTGCAGCGAGAGCAGCTAGTCGCAGAACACAGGAGTTCTTGAAATTAGATCCTCCCACATTCACTGGATCATACCCGAATGAAGATCCCCAAGATTTTATAGATCAAATCCAAAGGGCTCTGGAGGTGATGCATGTGTCGAGTGTAGAAACGGTGGAGCTGGCGGCATATCGATTGAAGGGCGAGGCTATATTATGGTATGAGGATTGGACGAAAGCTCGTGGGATTGGTGCAAACCCACCTACGTGGGATGAATTTAAGGTGGCATTTCTTGATCACTACCTTCCTTATGAGATCCGTGAGGCTCGTGTGGATCAATTCTTAAATCTCCGTCAAGGGAATCTGAGTGTCAGGGAATACAGTCTGTAATTTAATTCCTTGGATCGTTATGCTCCAAACGTAGTGGCCACAATGACAGATAGAGTACATCGGTATGTGGACAGGTTGGAGCCATATTTGGTACGAGACTGCACTATTATTGCCCTAAATCGGGACATGGATATAGCTAGAATATAGGCTTTTACGCAGAAAATGGAAGATCAGAGGCAACGAAGAAGAACACAAGGGTTTGAAGAAGGGCCGTCCAAGAGAGCTAGATCTATGGGACAGTCCATGGCGTCCCAAGCAGTGTTCAGACCTCGGAGTTTTAATAGACCACCTAGGCCTTTATTTTCTCATTCCATGGCAGGCACTTCCTCTCACTTTCGAGGGTCCCGGGGTTTTAATCAAGCCGAGCAAAGCAGCGGAAGTCGTGGTTCACGGACAACGGGATCTTTTCACCCGTTATGTGAGTATTGTAGACGGTTTCATTCAGGTGAATGCCGGCGAGGGATAAATGTATGTTACTGGTGTGGTATGGCGGGGCATATGATGAGAGATTGCCCGCGAAGAGGATTGGGTGGTGTGGCGTGACCTGCGGGATCGACTGTTGCGTCATCATTATCGGTTCCTTCTTTAGGCCGAGGTGTGCAGTCTGTTGGACGTGGTAGAGGTGCCAGAAGAGCAGCCAGTACGAGTGGGGTCCATAATCGCACTTATGCTTTAGTGGACCGACAGAATTCAGAGGCTTCTCCTGATGTCGTCACAGGTACATTATCCATATTTTCACATAATGTATATGCACTGATTGACCCAGGTTCCACATTGTCCTATGTTACTCCACTGATTGCTGCGAAATTTGAAAAAGCACCAAAATTATTAAATAAATCAATTGAAGTGTCTACATCGGTTGGTGAATATATTGTTGCAAAAAGAATATATCGTAACTGTGTGTGGTCATGATACACTTGCCGATCTCATTGAATTAGACATGGTGGATTTTGATGTGATCATGGGAATGGATTGGTTGGCCTCTTGTTATGCCACGGTAGATTGCCGGGCCAAGAAGGTGCAATTTTGTTTCCCGCAAGAAAATGTTCTTGAATGGCAGGGTAATGTAGGGGCACCACGAGGGAGATTTATTTCCTATCTGAAAGCCAGGAAAATGATTGCTAAGGGTTACATATGTCATTTAGTACGGGTGAAAGATAATGATGTGGAACCACTAACTCCGCAGTCGATTCCAGTGGTCAATGAATTTCTAGTTGTATTCCTAGAGGATCTTCAAGGCTTACCCCCAGAACAGAAAGTAGAGTTTGGCATTGATGTGATTCCGGGCACTCAACCTATCTCTATTCCTCCATATAGAATGGCTCCAGCAGAATTGCGTGAATTGAAGGAGCAATTGAAAGATTTGCTAGACAAGGGCTTCATTAGGCCTAGTATGTCTCCGTGGGGTGCACCGGTATTATTTGTACGGAAGAAACATGGCACGTTGAGAATGTGCATCAACTATCGGCAATTGAATAAGGTAACGATCAAGAACAAATATCCCCTTCCTCGAATTGATGATTTGTTTGATCAGTTATAGGGTGCTAAGTGTTTTTCAAAGATCGACTTGAGGTCGAGTTACCATCAAGTCAGAGTTAAAGAAGAAGATGTACCCAAAACAACTTTTCGAACACAGTATGGCCATTATGAATTTTTAGTTATGTCATTTGGACTAACAAATGTACCAGCGGTGTTCATGGATTTGATGAATAGGGTATTTAAGCCATTTCTAGACGTGTTCATCACAGTATTTATAGATGACATCCTGGTTTATTCAAGATCACCAGAGGACCATGCTAATCACTTACGACAAGTATTACAGATTCTTCGCGAGCGTAAGTTGTATGCCAAGTTCTCTAAGTGTGAGTTTTGGTTAAAATCAGTTGCATTTTTGGGTCACATTGTGTCAGATGAAGGGATATAGGTGGATACACAAAAGATTGAAGCGGTGAAAAATTGGCCAAGACCTACGACACCCACAGAAATTCATAGTTTTCTTGGGCTGGCAGGTTATTACCGACGATTTGTGGAAGGTTTTTCCTTAATTGCTGCACCATTAACAAATCTTACACATAAGGCAGTTAAATTTCAGTGGAATGATGCGTGTGAGAAAAGCTTCCAAAAGTTGAAAGATAAATTAACCTCCACTCCAGTTTTAGTACTTCCCGAAGGCATAGAAGGTTATGCAGTATATTGTGATACTTTCGGGGTTGGCCTCGGATGTGTATTGATGCAACACGGTAATGTCATAGCATATGCCTCACGACAGTTGCAGCCACATAAGAAAAATTATCCCACTCATGATCTTGAATTGGCAACGGTAGTTTTTGCTTTAAAGATATGGCGTCATTATTTGTATGGAGTTCATGTTGATATCTATACTGATCACAAGAGTTTGCAATATATCTTTATGCAGAAGGAACTCAATTTGAGGCAACGAAGGTGGTTAGAGCTCTTAAAAGACTATGATATTGATATTCTTTATCATCCAGGCAAAGCAAATGTAGTAGCTGATGCATTGAGCCGCAAGGCAGTAGAAAGCACTAGTGGCCAGTTGACTGAAAAGCATGAGATAATCAAAGATCTACATCAATAAGCCAGCTTGGGAGTTCGCCTTATTGAATCTCCAGAAGAAGGGGTTATGGTGCAGAATGCAGTGGAATCCTCCTTAATAGCTGAAGTGAAAGAGAAGCAGGTTGCGGATTCTACGTTATTGCAGCTAAAGGAAAATGTACAACAGAATTTGACAAAGGCATTTGATCTTACACAAGAAGGGGTACTCCAATGCCAAGGTAGATTATGTGTACCAAATGTAGATGAGTTGAGGAAAAGAATTATGACAGAGGCACATCACTCGCGCTATTCTATTCATCCGGGTGCTACTAAAATGTACCATGATTTAAAGGCAGTGTATTGGTGGGGAAATATGAAAAAGGACATTGCAGAATTTGTTGCTCAATGCCCGAACTGTCAACAAGTGAAAGTAGAACATCAAAAATCGGGAGGTTACATGCAATGTATCAATCTTCCAGTCTGGAAATGGGATATGATTAATATGGACTTCATCACAGGTTTGCCTCGTACATTGTGGAAATTTGATTCTATATAGGTTATAGTGGACAGGCTTACCAAGTCAGCGCATTTTCTACCAGTCAAGACCACCTATACAGCTGAGGATTATGCGAAGTTGTATGTGAAAGAGATAGTACGATTGCATGGTATTCCACTTTCCATTATATCAGACAGAGGAGCACAGTTCACAGCGCACTTTTGGAGACCTTTTCAGCAGAGTTTGGGCACACAGGTGAATTTGAGTACGGCTTTCCATCCTCAGACTGATGGACAAGCAGAACGTACTATTCAGACACTTGAAGATATGTTACGAGCTTGTACGTTAGATTTTCAAGGCAGTTGGGATGACCATTTGCCTCTTATTTAATTTGCTTACAATAATAGCTATCATTCAAGTATTAAAATGGCACCTTATGAAGCCTTCTACGGAAGGAAATGTAGATCACCAATTGGATAGTTTGAAGCGGGTGAAACTGCTTTACTTGGGCAAGATATTGTTCATCAGGCTATGGAGAAAGTTAAAGTGATCCAACAGCGGTTACAAACGGCTCAAAGTCGTCACAAGTCATATGCCGATGTTAGAAGAAGAGGGCTTGATTTCGCCATAGTTGATTGGGTATTTTTAAATGTGTCACCGATGAAAGGGGTAATGCGGTTCGGAAAGAAAGAGAAATTGAGACCACGTTACATAGGCCCATATGAAATCATTAGAATACTTGGGCAAGTTGTGTATGAGTTGGCACTACCCCAGGAACTTTCCTCAGTCCACCCAGTATTTCATGTTTCGATGCTTCGAAAATGCATAGGAGATCCATCTCGTATTGTTCCAATTGAAGATGTTCAAGTTACAGAGGATCTTACTTATGAAGAGGTACCCATTGCTATTCTAGATCGACAAGTGAAAAGATTGAGGAATAAAGACATAACTTTCGTGAAAGTCCTTTGGAGAAATCAACAAGTAAAGGAGATCACATGGGAAGCGGAAGAAATGATGAAATTCAATTATCCCCATCTATTTCTAATGGACCAAGAAGTTCAAAGCGTGGAAGTGGAGCAATAAAAAGTAAGTATCCATGAGCTTTAAGTGTTTATGTATATATATACTAGTATAGAGATGCCTTTGTCGTAATTGAAACGATGCTATTAACATTCGAGGATGAATGTTTCTAAGGCGGGGAAAATGTAACACCCCGTACCTTCCCAACCCTACTTGACGACATTCAATAATGTGTACTTAGGTGTTGAGAGCTACAAGCATGTATTTGGTAATGTTAATGATGAGAAAATTGAAATTTGGCCTCGTACATGCGATTAGCCCTTCGTAGGAGGTGTTTTGTGATTTTTGTGGAGCATTTGTAGGGTTCAAAATGAGGCTAAGACCACCTATAAACAAAGTATATTAAGGGTAAGAAGTAAGTTAAAGATAGGACTTGAAGTATCTAACCAAACCCGCGAAGAAAAGTCGAAAAATAGAATTTTTTGAAAAACTAAGGTTGGGGCGCGCCAGAGGGCGCTTTGGGACAAATTTTTGTGCCCAGAGGCAGCAAGCTGCCAGGCTGGTTTTGCCACTTTTTCAAAAGTTGAAAATTTTCTAAGTCCCAAGGGTACCCGGGGTCGTACCGAGCCGAGTTTTTCCCCGTTTCTTCTACAACGAGTATATACATGAAATGAGTAAAGTATTATATTGGTATGATAAAATTACTCGAGAACGAATTTGGCATCAAAATGACGGTTTTACCCTTTTGGTCAAAATAGACCATACGTGGCTAGAATCACTTGTTTTTGGGATTGAGGCTACGAATATGAATCCCGTGAGTGGGAATATCGTCGTAACACGTATGAAATGAGTTAAACATGAGAAATTATTGATTTTATTGGGTTGAGTGAATTGGGCTCACTAAAAGGCCCAAAAATAGAAACAAAACATGGGCCAAAATGGGTCAAATGACCCATTCTTCACCCTTGACCACTTATACATGGCATTTAATGCCAAGGAGACTTGAGGGACTATAAATAAGTGGAAAAATCTGATTTTATTCAAAGGAGTACACTACACATATCTAGAAATTTCCTAAAATTTCTCTCAACTCTCAAGAACCCTAAGCCAACTTCTTGGAGCAAAATCATCAATTTTCAAGCTTAGGTAAGTAATTATTCTTATGGAATAATATATTATATGCATGGGAGAGTATGTAAATCATGTTGGTTATGCTTGGAAGTGTTGGATATGACACTTTGTGTTTTTGTGAAAGATGTGAAATCCATGGAATTGTAACTTGAAATATGACTTGTAAGTTTGATGAAAGAGCATGGTATGGATGAAATAACAACATGTATGGTGTGATTATGTTATTAAACTTGTTATTTTCATATAAGTGTAAATTATGGGATTTTGGCTGATTTGTTGTTGTGGGGTGTATTGAAGTAATTTGATGGAATAATTGTGATGTTGTGGTGATGAAGAGTGGAAAGTATGAACTTGGTGTGACATGCTAATGGTTTATGATATTTTGGTCAATGTTGGAAATATTGTGGGATTATTGGTATGATGCTTTTATCAATGGTATTGTCAAGGGGGAAATGACATTTTAAAGGCAAACATGTAACTCATTGACGTTATGTGCATTTGAAAGGTAGTTGGTGGTTAATGTAAATTTCGTTATGTATTTGTGTTGTAGAGTGAAATATAAGGAAGGAGCGGGACATTGTATGCACATCTAAGATTGTATAATCGTATTGATAATACGAGGTATGTAAGGTTCCTCTTTCTGTATCCTTCTGCAGCATATAATGTACATCTTGTTATGGTACCTACTCATTCCCGAAATGTCCTAAGGCATCTCATTTCATGTTATCATCTAGTGTTGATCATATATATCTTCTTCTTGCTCTATTGTCATTCATGTATAACATACTTATAGACATGATTCCAAGTTCCAATAATGTTGTGTTTCAAAGCTTTCAATAATGTTACAATTATCAAAAGTATCAATCTCATGAAGTGAAGGATAACGAAATGCATATATGTGTGCTTCCAAAAATGTCATAATCCTCAATGTAATAATCTTTCATGAATGAGTATATCCATGGGGTGAAAGAAACACCTTCATGATGACGATTCCGATATTATGAGTGTATCCATGGGGTGAAATAAACACCTTCATGATGATATCTATGGTGTGAAAGAACACACCTTCATGATGACTATCCCAACATTATGGGTGTATCCATGGGGTGACATGAACACCTGCATGACGATATTATTTTCCCACTGATCAGTTGGGCCCGGGCAATATATAACTAATGACTGGAAAGCAAGTAAGAAGAGGTACAAAATGAAAGTAAAGTACACAGTTCCAAATATATATATATTCATGGCTATCCATAATGGGCATGTCCCTTGTGATTATTTTTCCATGAAAGTTCTTATATACTGATTCAGTTTCATACAACCTTACATACTCAGTACATTCTTCGTACTGACCCCTCTTGGGGAATTTACCTTACTTGCTGCAGGCTCAGGTTCTAGTAGACCTCCCCAGTAAGTTGCAGGACATATACTGATCTTCGGTGAGCTCCAGTTGGTTCGGGGCTTTCCGTGTCCAAGTGTACATTGATTTTGGTATTGTAAATATTGTGTAAAGCGGGGCTTGTCCCGAACTTAGGTTGGTCGTGTATGTATTTCTGTTAGAGGCTTTTGTAGACGTATGTGGGTGTATGAAAGTAAGGTGGTATATGACATTTTTAACGTGATGGCCTCAACGGCCAAGTTTCACATATGTATATATATATGTACCATGTTCCATGTTTTTCGTATTTCGCCTTTCATGTTCTTACGTAATGGTGTTGTTGTTTATGGTATGCATATGATTGGATAGAAGCAAAGCTTGGTTCTCTCGGGCATTGTCGGCTACGAGTGTCAATCCGTCCCAATGGGATTCGGGGCGTGACACGTATGCTGTGAGATGGGACTCATGAGGTACTCGCTAGGTTCATATACCCCCTCCAAAATCTTACCTTGGACTCACTATCCCTTCCAGTGTCCTACCTCAGACTAATAATTCCATCTGCCATCTTACCTCAGACTAAATCAATAAAAAATGGTTCATTTACTTTCAAAATTAATGTTTCTAGTGGTATAATACAGTGATCCATGAGATGAATGAATATATGCTTGATCAATATGATAAGGTGAATCCAAATACAACTTATATGTACAAAATCTCAAGATATAAATCAACTCATGATCACAGTTTACAAGCCTCAATATCAAGTCAGAAATCCCAATCATAATCCATAAAAATGGTATAAGCCCCAATTTGGGCATCACAACAACAATCCATCTCGTATACATCTATAAATCACTAAATCACGCACCCATAACATGTTTTTATACGATAAGTCTTCACTCAAGCAAAGTCTGAAGAAAGTTAAGTCATAAGCTACCTCGAAGCTGAACTATAAGTCAAAAACTAGCATTTTCCTTCCGAATGACTTCAAAATGCTCCCAATCTACTAATTACAAGTTTTGCATGTAAATACGAGTTCATTGCACCCATATTGCTATACTTCTATTCCGAGTTCAAGAAGTCAACCTTGAGCCCCCAAGGGCAAAACTGAAATTTTATTAGAAAATCAATTTATCCATACCTTAAGGAGTTCAAATTTGAAATTTCATTAAAAATGGAGTTAAAATCAACCTTGAAATCATCATTTGAACTTTAATTAAAAATTGAGATAAAATCAACCTTGAAATCATCAATTTATAATTCTTTAACTTTACCCAAAAAAAACCAAATTTTCAAGTTGAAAAACCAAAATTGAAAGATGAAATCATAAAATAATCATTGAGAAATGTGTAAAATTAGTGTAAGAATCATACCCATGGAAGAAATCTTGAAAATTACCTTTTGAATCTCCCAAAATTGTAATTCCCAATTTTTAAAAATTAAGTCATGGGGTTTTGAGTCAAAAATCAGATTTTAAAATATGTCCAGTGAGCCGTTCCACGTGAACGAGATGGGTCAGTCGCAATCGCGACACAGACCCTACTCGACCCATCGTGATCGCGACATCCCAACCGTGAATGCAATGAACAAACAAACCCGGACCTGACCGACCCCAGTTACTCTTCGCGATCCCGTAGAACCACTCGTAATCGCGATGAGGCATGTGATTGCTCTTCTTGATCGCGATAGGGTGTCCGCGAACGCGAAGAGAAAGCTAGTTGCACTAGTTGACAGCAAATGAAAAAAGAAGAAAAACTCCCGAACGGACTCTTAGAATTCGTTCGAAGTCCCGAGAACACAATTCAACTTTGCTACTAGACCAAAATCGATATTCCAGACTTAATGGAACCATCAGATTCGCGAGCGGAGGTCGTTATCAATGGATGTTGGCCGAAGTCAACTCTAGACCATAAACTTCCAACTTTTCAATCAATTGCTAATTAAAATTCATCCAAACGCCTCGAGACCCAAACTAAAGGTGCTACTGACTCAAAAATGACATTTTGGAGCTGACGGAGCTGACAGAATTCCCATGCTACCGCTAAATCCCCAAATATTGACCAAAGTCAACCCTACTAACTTTAAAATCTTTCAAAACGAAAAACTCACATAAAACACAGTCAACCACCTCGTGAACTATGCCACCTACTCCCGCATATATTAACAATCATTATAAATATAAATAAATAAATATAAATATATATATATATATCAGTGTTTTAAAAGGCGTGGACGTGAGACAAGGCGTTTTACATAGCACGGGGCGAGACGTAAGCCCCGAGACATGGGGCGTAAGTCCCATTGATCTCTAATTTATAATTTATAATAATAAAAATAATATAATAGCATAAATTTATACAAAAAATGCATTATTAATTTTAAAAATTTTAAAACATGATTAAAAAACTCATAGAAAACAAAACTTTTAACATCATTTATAGCTAGAAATATTGCAATGATATAAAAATTATTATGTGATACAAATCAACTCTAACATCTTAACTTACAAATAATAAAAGAATCACAATTTCTTAAAATATATGAATATCATACTATGCAATTTACCTCCCTAAAAGAGATAATCAATAAACTATTAATATTATAATTAAAACATCAATTCTTTCATGAATAGGCTAAAAACATATTGACTAATGCCAAGTGAAGATGTAAAATTCGGATATGTATTTTAAATAGAAGTGTAAAGTCATATTCACCCTCACGATATTCTCAATTAGTAAATAAGCTAGTTACTCTTAATTTTCTTATTTCAACAGATGAAAAAAACTGCCAAGAATCTTTCATTTAGTAGAGAATTATGAGTATCAACAACGTTGACTAAGGAATTTGACACAATTTGTGTAAGAACTATTAGGCAAGTCCTGGGCGTTGGGCGTTAGTCGAGCGCTTAGGGCGTAAGCCTCACAGAACTAAGTCCCACACATGAGCCCCGAGGCGTTTTGCCAGTGCCCCGCCCAAGGGCGAGTCCCGGGGTAATTTCGTACTCTGCCTTTTAGAACACTGATATATATATATATATATATATATATAAACGTAATAATCTTTAATAAAAGTATATATAACTTTCAAATATTTATTTAACTTATAAATTAAAATAAAAACTTACAACAACAACAACATGCCCAGTATATTTCCACCAAGTGGGGTCTGGCGAGTGTAAGTGTACGCAGTCTATACCACTACCTCAGAGGTGAGATAGAGAGGCTGTTTTCGAAAAATAAAAACTTACAAAAAGTGTAAATTCTAACTCTTGATAATTTTATTATTAATTGTGTAAAAGATCTTTCGTTCTTTCTTTGTTGAACTTTCTTGAGGAAGAAAGGGAAATAGCATATTGGTAATAAGTTTTCTAGGGGTGCGCATCGATCGGTTCGGTTTTATGTATTATCGGTTTGATTTATCGATTTTTGGTTTGTAAATATGTTAAACCAATAACAAAATCAATAAGATATTTTTTATTGGTCTTTGGTCCTTAACGGTTCGATTTTTAGTTTAATTGATAAGAAAATGCTAATATAAAAATAAATAATTTTTGGCACCTGTTTCAACTATAAACACTAAGGAATGAGGCCTAATTCTACTTTAAAAACAAAAGACTATTCAAAATTCACTTAAACTGGTTACATTAATAGCTTTTTAGCTATTCACTTTTTCTGCTTATTCTACACTGAATTTTTCCTACATTAAAGATATTGGGATTCACGAGCTGATGGAAAGAAAATATTTTACTCTTTCAAAAGGATAAGCTATTTATGCCGTTCTTGTTGCACGGTGCTATTCCAATGGATGTTTCAGGACAACAACTTATTATCCTAAATAGGGTTTTGTAGATATGAAGACAATAATATAGAAGTAGGGGTAAAATAGTAAGTTAGTATAGTTTTATTGGGTTATCGATTTACCCAACAACCTAATATTATAAAATCAAAACCGAACCGATAACCCGATAATTTTTTTTATAAAACCATTAAAAAACTGTTAACCCAATAACATTTTTTTGATTGGATTTATTGGTCGGGTTCGGTTTTTGCACGCCCCTCAAGTTTCGTACCAAAAATCAAAGGGAAAAATGTTTTTCGTATATTAATAAGTTAATTTTGATCCCATTTACTTATTTCCGAAAATAAGTCTTACTCATTCTTGCAACACCAAATCATAATCTCAAATGAAAAAATCAGTACAAACATAAGCACGTGTATTAATCATGAGTAATGACCAAATACAATCAAATTAAAATATAATAAGATCAAGTACTATAAATAAATAAAAAAACATTTAAAGAATGGACTTATGTTGTCAATAAATTTATGCTTACTATTAAAAAAGAAATAAAAAATGTAAAGAAAAGACAAATGAAATGGAAAAGAAACCGTCAATTAATCACGTAAATAAAAAGATCTTGAATGTCGGTAACTTCATCTACTTAGCGTCTGAGTTCGATCACCTGTCTATATGAGGAAAATAAGATAGGCTCGTGCACTTTATGGTCATGGACGCACTGCATTTAAAACGCGAACTGAAGCGTGTTCAAATATTATATACTCTCTCCGTCTCAATTTATGTGATATACTTTGACTTGGTACGGAGTTTAAGAAATAAAGGAAGACTTTTGAAACTTGTGGTCTAAAATGAGTTATAGATATTTGTGTGGTTGTAAATCATTTCATTAAGGGTAAAGTGGGTATTTTAAAGTTAAATTGTTACCAAATATAGAAATGTGTCATTCTTTTTGAAACTGACTAAAAAGAAAAGCGTGTCATATAAATTGGGACAGAGGGAGTACATCATTACTCTTTTTATAAAAATTTCGATTATGCGCACACACACATTAAGCATAAAGAACAAAATCACATAAAATAGACTATAAACAAAATTACAAAGTACTTGAAACAATAAACTTATATCAACATTTCTAAAAAAAACTTCAAAGTGCAAAAAATATAAATTAAATTGAAAAAAAAAAGCGATAATATATAGCGATAAGACTTGTACCTATGATCCTTAAGAAAAAAAAAAGTAAAAAAACTTCCTTTCATTTGTTTAAGAAGAGTAAACAGACTTTAGAAAGATATATCTTTTTTTTGGTAGAAAATGATAATTTACACGCATACACACACATATATTCTTCTTAAAACTTGCGAGCGAGTGTCGATCACTCCTTTGCCCGGGCAAAATCTGACGACTCCTACCCAAAGATGGCTGGTTACGAATTCATATTAGATACTGCCAAAGAAGCTAGAAACGAGCTTCCGCTTTATCTAAAGAAAAAATCTCTTCCTTTCTCTCTTTCTTATCAGCGGATTCAGAGTGATCAGGTGAAGCCCAACCTTTTCGTTGGCATGAATGAATCAATTACATCTTGTTCCTACTACTACCGAGTAGAGGACATTTCATTCACAGACCTTCATCTTTGCGGAAAGCTGAGAAAGTCGAGAACCATTGGTTATCTTTTGAATCAAAATAGCGACAAGTCGAATATTACGACTACAGGAGGAGAAGCAAAGCTTCGTAGACAGTATCGCTTCCTCCTCGCTTCTTTTCTAGTTTTTTGCTCCTCTTCTTGCAATCAAGTGTCTTTCAGCTCCTCTGTCCCCCCGCCCCCCCCCCCCTTCCCTCCCTCTCTCTCTCTCGGAACGCACGTGTATACCGTGTCATATTGTACGTAATTTATTTGAATCAATGAAAATTAATAACGTAGTCCAAATTTAATTAAATATACACAGTATCATACCACATCTAAACACAATATTATGTAATGGTTAAAAATAAATTATGTACCAAGCTGCTTCACACTTAATTGTAGATCGGTCTGAAATGCTACACAATCTAAACAATCAACACAAAAGCATTGAAAATTGTTATAAATTTTCAATACCTATGGTGAAAGTGTAAAATTTCATAAAATAAGAGGACCTGAAGAATGAATTAAATTCACTGTATGTTTGAATTTTTTTAGGGTAAATTTCATTGTCAACACTAATGTAATCAAAATTTGCACTTAGAGAATTCAAAATATAAAGATGTTAACATATAAAGAAGTCAAGATACATAGAAGTTTAGCTTCGATCATCCAAAAAGGACGGATTGCACATGTTTTCGAAGCGAAGGATTCTAGAAGAATTTTATACATAGAAAATTTTTCCCAAAAAATAAAAAGTCAATGATTCATTGTATATGAGTGTGCGACTTTTATTATGTGGATATATGGAAACCTCACGAACATCGAATTTCTGTGTTATAAAAGAACTCCATGTTGGGTTCTAAAGTGTATTGTAAATGGAAAAATGGAGGAAAGAAAAATGGAGAGAAAGTGAAATGTGAAGTTCACTTTTAAGAAGTCAAGTTCTCCCACATTGGTGGGAGAAAGGAACTATCTTGTGTATTTATTAGAATGCATTCCTTCATGTGGATAGTGAGGCAAGAACAAGACAAGCCTCGCGCCGTCATCGTCGCTCGCTCGCTTCGGCTTCGGCTTCGAATTTGGATTTGGCAAATGATCGATCGAGAGACTATCTTTTTGGACAAAGTTTATTTGAAACTTGAGAATTGTTGATAGTTTAATCCAAAAATCCGATAAGAAATGATTTTTCTCCATTTACGGACGTGCATGAAATGTGCGGACGCATGTCACACACTGTTTTACGCGAAAAGACGACCTGCGCGCGCAGGTCGTCACCTGCGGATACAGGTGACCTTTCGCAGAAGGCAGCAAACTCTCTGGAATCGACCTGCGGCCGCAGATGGACCACCTGCGCGCGCAGGTGGGTCCGCAGGTCGGCACCGGTTCCAGAAAGTTGTCTCTTTTCATGAACCATTGCTTCTCTTCCTGAAGCAACACCTTTGGCTATAAATACCTGACTTATTCCTAAGGTATTGACACGAAATTATTGAAAGAAAAACATCTTCTTCTTCTTCAAAAACTCAAGTGTGATCAATCAAACCATTGAGTGTGTTCGAAGTTCGGTAGAATTTGAGGTACCACCATTCTACTGAAGAGAATCATTTTATCCTGGGAGGAAAGATTCCATAACCTCGGGTACTTGAGGGGAATAAATTCCTTAAGGACACACCGTGAATTCGGTGGACTTGATTCCAAAATTTTCTGTTTCATCTTCTTTCTTATGGTTTTGCTATTTTTCAGAAAATAGTAGAAACTTTATTTTGATAGTTCATTATTGTTGAACTTGTGTTTGAAGTTGTTGAACTTCTTTATTGTTATTGAACTTGTTCTTGAACTTAAAGTTAAAGTTCGTGTTAATTAAAATACAGCTATTGGTACCCAGAAACAACACTCCAAAACTTTACCATATGTAAAAGAGAGAATAGATCCTGAGTTAATTAGATAGGAGAAATGTTTTGATTGATACCCGTATTCTAAGTAATCTACTAATAATATTCAAAAAATGCAACCTTTCAGAGGGATAACTTTTTAATTTTGAGCAGGTGTCTTTTCAGATAAACATGATTTTTGATTAATTTTTAATTATGGCCGTTGGTTTTAATTGTTCGTAGGATCACACTTGTTTTTTATTAGTATTTAATTTTATTAGATGAATATTTAGTTTAAATTAAAGGATATTTTAGTAATTTAATTTTTGGCTTAAGGGCTTCCCACTTTTAATGTAGTATGTATATATATACCAGAACCATACATAGTAGTAGTGTTCACGCAATCACTAGAGATAGCTGGTCACATATCACTAAGCATATTATATTTGGAAACTAAAATTACTCTAATAGAGACAGCTTCATATTTATCATTATTCATATATGTCTGCATTGATTCATGTTTATCATTATCTATATATGTCTGCACTTATTCTGGTCACCTAGCTAATATAGTATGAGAGCTTTCCCTTTCGAAAGATATGTCAAAGAGAAAATGACTAAAAGCTTCCTTTCCCCAACCTAATACCATTTTATCAACTGCACACCTTATATTACCTTATATTACGTGGAGGTTCTATTATTCTCTTAAACTATTTAAAATTAAAATTGTTACATCCTTAAAAAGCTATAATCACATTGATATCGAATGGTGAAGCTCACGAGTTCGACATGTGTAAATTTTATTTAAAACTCTTTTTTTTTTTAAAAAATTCTTATCCTTTTTTGAAATCACAAAATCATCAGATTCATTTAATGGATTTCAACAAATTTAGAAAAGTGCTACAAACCTGTTTTTCCAACTCCATCTTCATAAATTTCAAGTAAAAATCCTCTTCTCTTTTTTCACAGGATTTGTTTGGAAATTACGTGGTAATTAAAATTAATATAACTATTAGGATGGTGATCCTAATAACATAACCTAGAAATTACACAATATAGTAATTATATTACGTCTATATGTTTGTTCGCATAATACAATTATATTTAAAAATAAAGGTTTGGAAATAAGATGAAAGGAATGAACTAGTTTGGTTTGATGTTCAGTGTAATTGTTTCAAAATCGAAAATTAAATAACCGAGCGATAGAATCGAACGCCCACCTCTTAAGGTGGGAGGGTTGGGGTGTGGGGCCTCAAATGTGGCGGGGACCGAATGGTTAAGGTGTCAGGGTTGGGAGCATTGGGTTTAAAGGAGGATGCAAGGGTTAGGAGCATTGGATTTAAAGGAGGATACAAGGGTTAGGAACATTGGATTTAAAGGAGGATGCAACAAATATACTCTCTCCATTCCTATTTACTTGTCACATTTTTAAGTTGTATACACTTCTTAATAAAAATATTAACTAAAATGTACTTTATTAAATTATCCTTATTTAATGTTTCTTTTTTTTGCACTATATTAATATCTCTTCATATTTATTACTAAGGGTAAAAGTGTAAACAAATAAGTAATTATGTCTTGTTTTTGTAAAATGACAAGTACTCCCTCCGTTCTACTTTACTTGACCTTCTTTCTAAATATATTTGTTTCAAATTAATTGTCCATTTTCACAAATCAAGAATGATTTATTACTTCTTTCTCATATTATCCTCAGTATTAAATAACTAAAGAATATAATAATAATTAAATTTAGAATTTTAAAATATAATTAATAGGGTTAATTTTGTAAAATATACTTCTAATTAATATTTTCTTAATGAATATGTAATCAAAATAGATCAAGTAGTATGAAACGGAGAGAGTAATAAAAAACATCTATTTTTAATAGAAGGAAGAAAAAACATACACACAAGGCGACACGTTGGAATTTGTGTACTCCATATAAAGGGAAGACAATTCTCCGGGCCATTTATGCAACTATAAATCAAAAAATATCTAAAGCTAACTCAACTTTCAAACGGATTTCTGCAAAAGTAGTACATGGCTACTGTACCCAACACCTTCTGTCTCCCCCTCAGCCCCTTCACTACACTACGCCGGAAGCGCAACCACCGGCTATTACTCCACCGTTCCAATGAACCTCTTCCTCACTTCTCTATCTCATCAACACAACAATTTCGTCCACAATTTATTAGTTGCCGGAGGAAACTGAATCGCTCTGTTATATCTTCGGCTTATATTACTGGCCCTGCTTTTGATGCTATTGTTTCAGAAAACGATCCTAAATTTGAAGAATCGGATGATACTTTAGTTGCGGTGGTTCAGCCAATTGAAGTTATTAGTTGGGGATTTCTGTGGAAACTTGTTTCTCGACATAAGTTGAGGCTCCTTGCTTCTATTTTCTCTCTTGTTGTCTGTACAACTTGTACTCTCACCATGCCTTTACTTTCCGGTATGCATTTTTTCTTGAGTACTCTACTAATAGCTCTGTTCAATTTTACTTGTCATGTTTTGGTTCACGTGAGTCGATTTGGCTAATTTTGAAATTTAGATGTAAAATATTACTCATTAACTTGCAATCTTATCTTAAAATATTGGTCAAAGTCCATGTAATTTGACTATGAAAACGTAAAATGTGACAAGTAAAAGTGAACAGACGAAGAATTTACTTTTTTTGGATGGTAATTATATAATGTCAATGATATTGTAGAAAAACTCTACTTCAATGTTTAAAACTTGAATAGCAGCTTTTAATAAGTGAAAGTTGAACAAAATTAAAGTAGTGTCAGAGATTGTGGAACGTCTCAAATTGAAAAGAATGTCATATGAGTTGAAAAAGGAGTGCTAGCCTTGGTGGATAGAGTTACCTGTAAGAATATTATGTATTAGTGACCCACTTATTTTTGGTAATAAATTTACTTTGTTTCCCAAGAAAAGTAATAAATCAGCCAATTACTTTTTCTCTAAGTTATGCATATATGGTATTTATTTGATGGCAAGAAATAACTATGAAAGTCCCTAGGGTTAAAGTTATTTGCGTAAGAGTCTCTAGCCTACCTATAAATACGTGTTTGTGACTCCATCACATAACTTTGATAGGCATAGGCTAGAAGACTCTATAGGTTTCTTCTTCTCTATTTCTTTCTTCGTATAGTTCTTGGCAAGGCGAACACGCTTATCAACGACACTTGAATAATAATGGCTGAAGGTACGTTCCTATTTATTTTTCCGCTACGTTTTGACTCTGTGTATGTGTTGAAATTCAACATGTGGTATCAGAGCCCTCCTTTAACCGTATTATTTGGTGTTTAGATGGGTTGTAAATTATTTTACTTCCGTGATGGAATTTCATGTGTTTGTCGGGTCTGGTTTGGATCACTATGATTTTGTTGATATGATTTAGTTTAACTATTGCTTTTCCTTTTTAAGTTTGGTTCTTTAGAACTACTAATCTTGTAATGATTATAATAATCATTGTTTATGAAAAAGGGAGGGAATAGGTTAGTAGCATAGGATATTCCGGATCCTTTGTGACTTGTTCAATTATACTAATTGTTTGAGTATTCACTTCGCAGCAGTAGCAGAAGTATGTTTGTAAATAGTGAATTATAGTCAAAATCTTTTGATTTGCTTTAATGGACAATCTGGAGTATTGTGATTATTGCCTTGCATCAATAATTTATTTTCTAGTCCGCATGTTTTTCAAAAATATGCCTATCACAAAGGGATATTATTTTAACAAGGAATATGTAGGCTCTGCCTATTTCTTTGTTGTGCGGATTTTTCCCTCTTAACACAAAATTATTCTTGTAATAATTATAAAGAAATATGAATGGGAAATATGTAGGCTCAGTCTATTTCCTTATCGTATGCAACCTATTATTGCTATGACTAAGGAATTACCGTTTTAACGAAGGATATGTAGGCTCAGCCTATTTCTTTGTCATACGATTTTTCCCCGATTAACATGAGATGCTTTGTACACCGGATTGCTTTGATGTAGGCTATGCCTATTCAATCCGGTTTTAGCATTATGATTAATTAACTAAGTTAATTATGAAAGTTAAATACTCCGAGATGTCATTCTGAGTTTTCTTTTTTATCATATGCTCGGATTAGCCACAGCATCCTGAGTATATGATATAAAGATAATTAAATCGCATAAAGTTAAGTGATTAAGATATAATAATGACATCTAATACAGTTCAATTATCTTATCAAAATAGTAACCTTACCCCACAGGGAGGTAACTAGTTTGGTTAGATTAATTGGAATGAGATAGTAAACCTTTCAGTTTAAAAATTATCTTATGCCCACAGGTATGGATTATTTTCTAGTTTTATTGGGTTTACTAGTCCAATAAAGTCGAGTAATTCTATGCATGGGTTGCAACCTCTACTCACAGGAAGATTTAGAATTTACTTAAGAATCAGTATTTCACGCGATTCACTTTGATGGTTGTGTATTTCATAGCTTATGTATGTGCATCCTTGGTTTGCAGTTCAAACAATTTTCCTACTACAATATTTAATGAAATGCTCGAATTTCAAAGTTGTCTGGTGACAACTTTACTGAATGGAAGGAGAAAGTCCTTCTCACTTTATGGTGTTCGGATCTGGATCTAGCACTCCATGTGGAAGAACCACTTAAGCCCACAGAATCAGGTACGCCAGAAGCTAAGGCTTCTTATGAGCGGTGGGAGCGATCTAATCGCTTGAGCTTAATGCTCATAAAAGCTCATATAAGCCAAAGCATTAGGGGTTCCATCCCTAACAATTACAATGTCAAAGCTTACATGAAGGCAATTGATGGACAATTTGTAAGCTCTGACAAGGCATTGGTCAGCACCCTTATGAAGAGGCTCTCAAGTATGACATTTGATAGAAGAAGTACAGTGCGTGAGCACATTACGGAGATGAGAGATATTGCTGCTAAACTCAAGTCCCTTGAGGTTGATATGTCTGCACCATTTCTTGTGCATTTTATTCTCAACTCTCTTCATGCGGAATATGATCCGTTCAAGATATCTTACAACACACATAAAGATAAATGGTCAATTAATGAACTCTTGACCATGTGTGTTCAAGAAGATGAGAAGTTGAACATGAGATACCTGAAAGTGTTAATTTGGTGACTCATGATAAGAGAAATACAAAGAAGGGCAAAAGTGTTCCTATAAAGAAGAAAGACAGTCTTGACAAAGACTCTTGAAGGGACACTAGAAGAAAGATTGCCTGAAATATAAGAAATGACTTTATAATAAAGGTAATTTTACCTTTGTTTGTTATGAATTTAACTTCATTGAAGTTTCTGATAATACATGGTGGATCGATTCTGATTCCACAAGTCGTATTGCCAAAATCATGTAAGATTTTTCAACTCTAAATAAGCCAATAGGAAGTGAACAAATGTTTACCCTGGTAATAGAACTACACCACATGTGAAAGACGTGGGGACTTCTAGGCTCATTTTAAAAGATGGGTTTCAATTAGATTTAGAAAACACTTTTTATGTTCCATCTTATTCTAGGAATTTAAATTCTCTTTCAAGACTATCAATAACTGGTTATGATTTCAATTTTCATTTGTCTACAATGAAACTTTTGAAGCAATAAAGTTGTTAGTTTTGGAAATTTGTATGAAAAGTTATTTAAATTTGAGCTAGCCCCCACGACTGAATGCAATGTCTTAACTCTGCATGATAAAGAAATTGACACTAAGCGATGTATTATCAATGAGAACTCATGAAGTCTTTGGCACAAGAGATTGGGACATATCTCTATTGAAAGAATCAAAAGGTTAGTTAATGATGGAGTTCTTGAAGCACTTGATTTTTTTGACTTTGCTGCATAAAGGGTAAGCAGACCAACAAATCCACTAAAGGTGCCAAAAGGAGTTCTCAATTGCTTGAGATCATATATACAGATATTTGTGGACCTTTTCCTACCCCTTGCTTGAATGGTAAGAGATATTTTATCTTATTTATTGATGACTATTCAAGATATATGTATCTCTATTTTCTGTTTAATAAATCAGAAGCACTTGATGCTTATAAAGTTTTTAAAACAGAAGTAGAGAAACAAATTGGAGCTCAGATCAAAATTGTAAGATCTGATAGGGGTGGAGAATATTATGGTAGGTACACAGAAAAGGGACAAGTTAAAAGTCCATTTGCTAAGTTCCTTGAAAGGAAAGGTATAATTACTCAATATACCATGCATGGAACACCACAACAAAATGGTGTGGCAGAAAGAAGGAACCGAACATTAATGGGCATGGTAAGAAGCATGATTAGCAGATCAAGTTTATCTTTATCCTTATGGAGTGAAGCCTTAAAAAATGCTGTGTATATTTTAAATAGGGTTCCATCCTAGGCTGTCTCCAATACACCTTTTGAATTATTTAAAGGATGGAAACCTAGTTTAAGCCATTTACATGTTTGGGGATGTCCAACTGAAGTGAGGGTTTATAACCCACAGTTAAAAAAGTTGGATGAACGAATAATAAGCGGTTTCTTTATAGGCTATGTGGTTAACTCTAAAGGATTTAGATTTTGTTGTTCTTCTCATTCTCCTAAAATTGTTGAGGCTAGAAATGTTAAATTTCTTGAGGAACATGAAGTAAGTGGGAGTGGTTCAACTCAAGTGATGGAACTAAAAGAGATAAGGGAACCACTTATGGTGCCTTTATATACTGAAAACTTGAATGCAAATCAGTTAAATTCTCATGAATTACTTGAAGAGCAACAGGTTCAAGAGCCACCACCACTTGATGAGCCACATGAAGAGCAACTCGCTTTACCTGAACCCATTTTTGAAAGAGCACCTGAACTAGTGGAAGTAAGGAAATTCTCAAGAGTTCGTAAACCAGCAATTTCTAGTGACTATGTTGTATATCTCCAAGAGTTTGATTATGATATTGGACTAAAAGATGATCCATGTTCTTTTTCATAAGCCATGAGTGGAGAAAACTCCACACTTTGGTATGATGCCATGAAAGAAGAGATGGAATCTATGACTAAAAATAAAGTCTGGAATCTCGTTGAATTACCTAAAGGAGTCTCTACTATAGGATCTAAATGGGTTTATAAAACCAAAAGAGACTCATCTGGTAATGTTGAACGACATAAAGCTAGACTTGTAGCCAAGGATTTCACTCAAAAGAAAGGTATTGATTACTATGAAACTTTCTCTCCTGTATCAAAGAAGGATTCATTAAGGATAATCATGACATTAGTAGCTCACTTTGATTTAGAGCTACATCAAATGGATGTAAAAACGACTTTCTTGAATGGAGATCTTGAAGATGAGGTATACATGCGTCAGCCTGAAGGATTTTGTGATAAGGATGAAAGTCACCTTGTTTGCAAGTTGAATAAATATATTTATGGACTAAAACAGGCTTTCCGCCAATGGTATATTAAATTTCATAATGTCGTTTCTTCATTCGGATTTACGTTAAGATGAGTGGGAGCAAATATATTTTCCTAGTCCTATATGTGGATGACATTTTACTTGCAAGTAGTGATTTGGGGTTATTGCATGAGACGAAACATTTTCTTATCCAGAATTTTGAAATGAAGGATATGGGTGAAGCCTCATATGTCATTGGCATAGAGATTCACAGAGATAGATCTCGACGACTGCTTGGACTATCTCAAAGAGCCTACATTGAAAGAGTTCTGGAAAGATACGGAATAAAAAACTGTTCACCTCTAGCAACACCTATCATTAAAGGTGACAAATTCTCATTGAATCGATGTCCACAAAATGCATTGGAACAAGAGCAAATGAAAGGCATTTCATATGCTTCACTTGTTGGAAGCCTTATGTATGTACAAGTCTGCACTAGACCTGATATTGTCTTTGTAGTAGGAATGTTTGATAGATATCAAAGTAACCATGTTCTTGATCATTGAAAAGCTGGTAAAAGGGTTTTGAGATATTTTCAAGAAATCAAGGATCTTAAGCTTACATACAGATATTCTGACTCGTTGAAAGTCATTGGCTATTCAGATTCTGATTTGGGTGGATGTAAAGATAGTGGTAAATCTACTTCTGGATACATTTTCCTCCTTGCTGGAGGTGCTGTGTCTTGGAGAAGTGTCAAGCAAACCATTATTGCAACATCTACGAAGGAAGCTGAATTTATAGTATGCTATGAAGTTACATCACAGGCGTTATGACTGGAGAATTTCACTTCAGCCCTTTAAGTTGTCGATTCTATTGCAAGGACATTGAGAATGTTTTGTGATAATTCAGTTGCAGTATTCTTTTCAAAGAATAATAAGAGTGGCAGCTGAAATAAGCACATCGACATAAAGTATTTGATGGTTAGAGACTATGTCAAGAAGCAAGATGTGAGTTTGAACATGTTAGTACTACTATGATGATTGTTGATCCTATGACTAAAGGTTTACCAGCTAATGTCTTCAAGGATCATGCATCCCGTATGGGCTTAGTAACTCATTATAGTCTTGCTTTGTTCTCTGACACTTTGTCTAGACACTATCGTTATACATGACTGTGCACATTTTGGTTTTCATGTATTATAAAATGATCATTGGATCAAATAAAGTTGGATTATGAATGACTTATATTAAGCTCATTCATAAAGTTGTTGAACACTTTATTTAGAATGTATTGTACATTGTAATACATGGAAGGAAGTGTTTGATTAAGAGCATGACCGCTATGATTCTTTTATTAATATATTCTTGATAAAAGTGATTGTTGCATAGCTATTAAGTTGAGTGAATATGCGTTTATGACCATATTGTTTATTTTCACTCATAAATAAAGGATTGTCTGATTTTAATATGTGGGTCAAATGGGAGAATGTAAGAATATTACGTATAATATTACGTATTAGTGACCCATATATTTTTGGTAATAAATTTACTTTGTCTCCCAAGAAAAGTAATAAATCAGTCAATTACTTTTTCTCCAAGTTATACATATATGGTATTTATTTGATGGCAAGAAATAACTATGAAAGTCCCTAGGGTTAAAGTTATTTGCCTAAGAGTCCCTACCCTATCTATAAATACGTCTGTGACTCCATCAGTCTGGCATAACTTTGATAGGCATAGGCTAGAAGACTCTATAGGTTTATTCTCCTATATTTCTTTCTTCTTATAGTTCTTGGCAAGGCGAACACGATTATCAATGGCACTTGAACAATAATGGCTGAAGGTACGTTCCTATTTATTTTTCCGCTGCGTTTTGGCTCTGTGTATGTGTTGAAATTCAACATTACCTAGTACATGTTGCTAGGGGAGGAGACATGTATTCCGTGGAATTAGTTGAGGTGCCGCGAAAGCTAGTCTGGACACCACGGTTATTAAAAAAAATGTTGAAAAAGGAGTACTCCTATTAGGTTTTATATTTTTACTTTTTCTTTTTATGAAAGAGCATTGATTTTCAGTAATTAGGATTTAGGAGGAAATAAAGTGCGAACATTCTCATTTTTCTAAAAAGAATTGTACTTCGCAATATATATTTCAGGTTTTAAAGCAGTTAGATGGCGGTGCAAATTACATTTTTTCATGTCATATTTCAGTATTCAGTCTAAAAAGATATATTTACACAAACTGTAAGATAGTGGAAATGTTGCTTTTTAATTTGTGCTTCTTAGAAGTGGCAGAGCTGCCTATTGGCATTGGGAAGGATTTCAATTGAATCCCCTTTGTTAAAAACTTATGTTGCTTAGGTAAAACAAACTTTTTTTGTAGACTTATTCATTATTGAATCCCCTGGACGCGGTAAATGTTGCATTCTAGCATTTTCTTAATCCCCTAGTTAAAACTTCTGAGCCGCCACTGCTTGTTAGTGGTAAATGATACAGTTTATGAATAATAGTGATAGTTAACATCTAGCCTTATGTCTAAAGCAATTAGCATTAGAGAATTATAGATCTGTGTAGAAAATTTCTATTAAACATCTTAAGAGTGAGGATGTGGAGTACTTTTATATCAATATGCAAACATCAATTTCTATTGAATATAGTTCATCCAAGACCAGTTATCCATGTGTGGAGTAGCTTAGGATTATGTTACGCACCTCTAGCATCATCATTTCAGTATGATGGATATTTCTTCCTAGACGTGCTAATGCTAGAGATGATACAGACATATGAGAAGTTTTAAGGATGATTTGCTCGCTAAGTTTTTAGAATGACAAGGTTGAGTACGACAGAGTTTGCATATTGCATATGTAAATCATATAACTATTCCAGCCAAAATTTGAAACAAATACCAGGGAGTACATTATTTTATTGCAGAAAAGTTGCAAGGCTTGGACCATCTCCAACTACACTCCATTTTTTACCCTCCAAATATAGAGAATCTCTGTATTTGGAAAACACCAATTCCAACCCACAACTCTATTTTACACTCTAAAAAAGAATCTTCTTCTCTCTCTCTTCAATATTATATTATTATTTTTATTTCATTTATATTTTCTTATTTCATAACTTAAATCTTTTCTTTTCTTTTTTAATATATAATCACCCTATAAAATCTCATATTCTTTTCAAGATCTTCATATAATACAAAATTATTTTTTACCCCAATTTTTTAAATAACATAAATTGCAAGCAAATATTATATATTATTCATATTAATGGAAAATTCAAATAAAAGTGAAATCATTGATGAAATACAATTAAATAAATATTACATCATGATAAAATTTATTTTAATTTCTACATAAATATTTAACTTTCAAGATTAAAACGTTGCTCCCATAAATGCTCTATTAATGCATTACAAAGTTCAAAATGAGTATTTTTGTCCTTAATTTTTTTATGTCTAGCTAAATACTAATAGTGGATAGAAGAAATCAACAATTTCAACAACCGCAATCATAGTCACAACAATTCTCTGCCCCATACACGAATTTTTTTCCTGATATTGGTGGATCTGGAAAGTACTTACCAGATTACTAAATTATTGTTGTAATTTTTTAAATTATATGTTATGTATTGTATTTTTAACAATTTCATCTTGTATCAGGTGTTTTGTGTACTAATTTAGCTACTCGTTTTACACGTGCACTTTTAATTTTTGTGCTGGTCATATTTATTGCAACTATAAATTATAATAGAACTAACTTATACTCCCTCCGTTTCAAAAAGAATGACTTAGTTTGACTTGGCACGGAGTTTAAGAAAATAAAGAAGACTTTTGAATCTTGTGGCCCTAAATTAAAGTTATGGCAAATGTACCAAAATGCCCTTTAATCTTGTGGTCTTAAACATGCCATGTGGAAAGTTGAAATTAAAGTGTTGCCAAAAAAGGAAAGGGTCATTCTTTTTGAAACGGACTAAAAAGGAAAGTAGGTCACTCTTTTTGAAACAGAGGGAGTATCTTAAATATAAATATTATATATGGAAATTAATTTAATAAAATTTAAAATTAATATAATAAAAATATTACATTAGAAAAATAATTACGAATATTAGGAACTTAATTAATGGTCTTATGTAATTTATAGTATGTTAAATTAAAAATGTTATATAATATAAATAATAATATAATAATAAAAAAATAAAATAGAGGGGATGAATAGTGCATCTCCAAATTTGGAGAAACACTATTTACCTCCCAAATATGAAGTTTAGAGAGTGAAATAAAGGGTGATTGGAGATGGCCACCCTCCAAATTACCCTCCAAATATAGAGTTTAGAGGGTAATTTGGAGAGTGGTTGGAGATGCCCTTATATGTTACTTAAAGTTATTTAACCAATCAGAGCCAATTTTTTGGATTTGAGTTGCCAATTTCCTTTATGTCTGCTTATTTTGGTTGCAATGCTGGGTGTGTTACTTACATTATGCAGAAAATCAAGCAGCTGAAAATCTGTCTGCCCCTTTCCACCCCTTGGAGCAGAGAAAAAGAAAGTGATTAAGTCAATTATATTAGTAGTTCAATATGCTATCACCCATATTAGGCAAGATTATAGGTGAAATTTCAGCACAAGTGAAAAGACACTTTGATAGAGTGGTGGCACTAGGCCAGATTTCGAGAAATACTAGTTAAAATCATGATATCAATACAATTGCATATGGAACCGAAGAAACTAGAGTAAATATACTCCCTCCATTCCAAAATGATTGAATGGGGTGTGACACACCCCTTAAGAAAGTTGGTTAATGGCATTAATTAAAGAGTAATTTGTCGATATTGCTCTTTTGTTTCTTCCCAAACTTTTCTTAAAACTAGAGATAGTTGAAATGGAGGGAGGTGATTAGGCATGACATGGAGCAGTTACAGCTTACAGAGGACATGACCCTTGATAGGAAAATGTGGAGGACGCGGATTAGGGTAGAGGATTAGTGGGTAGGAAGGTGTCCGTTTTAGCAGGGAAGAGTGTTTGTTGGTATCTGTGACTGTTGTTTCCTAGGAAGATTCTTGTTCGCGTTGTTTTGGTGATATTTGTGATTTTGAATAACTAGTTTATAGTGTTGATCGGTGAGTGTCTTGCTTCTTCGATTATCTAGCGATGTGTTATCTTCTTTTGCTGTTGGTTTTTATGATTTTTGGTTTGCCCCCCCCCCCCCCCCCAGCCCCCACCTGGTGGGAATACACTGGGTATGATGATGAGAGATAGTTGAAAAACCTATTAAAGAGAAGGGTAATTTTGTTTGGACTTTGAAAAAATCATTTATTTTGGAACATAGAAAAAGTGGCAGAAATTAATTTATTTTGGACCGGAGGGAGTTAATTTATGTTTCATATATATAAAATTTATGCTGCGCAGGCCTTACAATTGCTTGAGCTTATCATTACAGGAAGATTTTTTGAGGTACTTATTGGAACAAGACCAGAGCCTCTGTTGGAACTGCTCAGTAAAGTGGGACTTCTATATGCATTGGAGCCAATTTTTACAATTATCTATGTGGTGAACATGAATTCCATTTGGGAGAAGGTTATGTCCAGCTTAAGGGCTCAAATTTTTCAGAGAGTACTGATTCAAAAGGTGAATGCTAAAATCAAATTAGGTAGCTGTCCAAATCTTACTTGATGTATATTGGCTTGTAGTAAGATGATAGTTACTAAGTTTCATCTTAAATTTGGAATGCTAAGGTCATGAGTTATCAACATTCGAACCTAAAGATGTTTTTGTAACTTTTGTGACTAGGGCAATTTAGAATTGATAGCGTACTAGTCTCATGGATTTAAGGCATCACGTTTTTTAATTACTTTATTTCTCATGATTCTTTGGTAACTGTAGCATTCTGCTAACCTTGTTGATAATCACTGCCTATAACCTTTTTGTAATGGATAAGATCAATCAACTGATCTACAAAATAGTTCTTTTACCTACCAAAAGACATATGTTCCTTTTTCACTTCAACTGCTTTGGAAATGTTTGCCATGATATATTGTAGCATGGAAAGATCAATCAACTGATCTTGCTATACAAAGAGACAATCAACTGATTTACGAAATAGTTATTGATGTCCAGGAACACATGTATTGCCTTTTGGCTTCAACTGCTAAGGAAATGTTATCCAAGATTTACTCTTGCAAACTCATTCAGCACATCCTTTTTAACGCTTTGCCTTTCTTTCTCTTTGCAGGTTGACTTTTTTGACCGTTACAAGGTATGATACTTCATTTGTTGTGCTATCTTTTCCATCATGCAAGGTCTTATCTGCCCTTGAGTGCTTATCTGAATTCCAAATAGATTTTACTTTTATTTGTACTAAGGTCTAAGGATGTACTGGTTAAAATTGCTTGTGTTTTAGGTCCCTTCCGTTTGGCCATCTTGGTTAAATACTTGCAGCTTTTGAGAGAACTACCTTTCACACATGCTGCTGTACAATTTCCCTGTTTTATTTCAAGAAAGATTCTTCTACTATTAAGGAAACAAAGTGCTTTTTTGATCTGGAAATATTCTTACACTTGTGGTTGTAATGGTTTTTGATTTATTCTCTGTTTGAGTGTTCTATATCTGTTTCTTTCTGTATTTTCAATTCAACTATCCACATATATACTTCCAGTTGCTGAATAACCTTCTTCAGAGACTGGAAAACAAGTTAAAAATACAAAGGAAGACTTCATGATGCTGTACCATCTTTTTCCGAAGAACCAGAAGTTCTTATGTTATTAGTATACTGCATCTAGAAGGTTTCATCTTGGAATTTTGGTTGCTTAAAGCTTCTAAAAAATGACTCGTGGAACGTACCTAATGCAAGTATGAGTTATAACTTCTGAGGCAGCCTGTGAGCACTGTGGTTTTGCAACTTTGGATTAGGTTTTTCAGCTATTAGAGAGATCATATAACCCTGAGCAGATGATATTATAATCTGTGTGGATGCTGTGGGTAGGATGGAGTATGGACTACGCAGTGTATACTTGGTCTTTTTCTTTCAGAGGCCTTCCAAGTTTGGCTGTCTACTTAAGACTCATATTTGGCGTCTTTGTTTACTGCTCTTCCTATGCTTACCGGTTATTCATTTAGTTTTCTATTTGTAGGTTGGTGAATTAACAGCTCTATTAACAACTGATCTGGGTTCGCTCAAAAATATTGTCAGTGAGAATACTTCACGGGATCGTGGTTTTAGGGCACTATCAGAGGCAAGCTACTCTCACTAAACAAAAGTGAGCTTTATATTTAGTTTGAATCAGTTCTCTTTCTCTTTGATTGCAAAATGAGTCCAATGTTGGATCATTAGAACAATTCTGTGTTCTTTTTCTTGGGTAAACTTTCCCGTTGTTATGTTTCAGAAATTTTTGGTTCTTAAAATCCCTTATTTAGAAATTACTCATTGCTGATTTATCTTGGAAATGTGTATACGGTGAGGCATCAATTGCATATTTCTTGAATCCTAATTTTCAGCTCCCGGCTTTCCCTTAATGACCCTCAAATGCATTGGCCATTAATTTTCTTTCTCCTTCCTCCTGTCCACCCTTCTGCTTTTTCTCTGTGATTACCTTGCATCATGGTCTTTCACATAGCTGAATTCTCTTTTCATGCAGGTGGTGGGAACATTATCCTTATTGTTTGCTCTATCTCCCCAACTTGCACCAGTTCTGGGCTTACTCATGCTCGCCGTGTCTATTTTAGTCGGTAAATACTTTGTTGAATTTTCAGTTTCTTGGTGTGCACTTAATAGTTGTATTTTGTAATCATAATAAAACAGCAATATATTTTTCGGCTTTACTTATATAATTTTAATTAATACTCCCTCCATTACAATTTTTTTTGTTTGGTTTGACACGAAGTTTAAGAAAATAAAGAAGATATTTGAATCTTGTGGTCTTAAACTAAACATATGTAGAATGTACCAAAATGCCATTTTAATCTTGTGGTCTTAAACATGTCATGTGGAGAGTTAGAATTAAAGAGTTGCCAAAAAAGGGAAGAGGCATTCTTTTTGAAATGCTACAAAGGTAAGTAGGACAAACAAATTGAAACAAAGGGAGTATAATTTATAAATTCTACTATTGTCACATTCCAAATCCCACTTGTGGGATCACTCTAGGTATGTTGTTGTACTATTGTCACATTAGCTTAATTCTATTGACTATATATGGCGATTAGTTATATTGCTCAAGATCATATATCTTGGTACATGCAAAAGAAAAGAAATACCACATCAAATATGGTTTATTGGTAGCAAAGGCACAAGTAATAAGTAGAAATTAAGATGCAGAAAGAAGATAATTTGTGGGTCTTGGTAATTACTGGTATTCTGTTTGAGTTGTCTCTGCGCCTTCCTAATGTTTATGAACTTATTAGCTCTGTACAAGAGGTCAACTGTAAATGTCTTCAAAGCTCATGGATTGGTCCAAGCATCAATAGCTGATTCTGTGACTGAATCATTTTCTGCCATTCGCACTGTAAGTTGATGATCTATAGTCCATTCAGATTTTACCTTAACTTCTGTAACTTTACGAAATTTCAGATTGTCCTGTGATGCCCTTATGCTTCTTTGGTGGTAATGAATACGACTGCACTGACCTCTTCTGCAGGTGAGGTCATTTAGTGGGGAGAAGCGTCAAATGTCAGTATTTGCTCGCCAGGTAACAGAGAGGCTATTTGATTTCCTTAGATTCAGGACTAGAATTATCATAGTTGCGTTCTATAGATGCTAGAGTGTATTTGCGACAGGTGCTCGAGTATGAGAGTAGTGGCATAAAGCTTGGAACCTTCAAATCCTTAAATGAGTCAGTGACGAGGGTGGCAGTTTATATCTCCTTGATGGCTTTATATTGTCTTGGTGGAAGCAAAGTAAAGGCAGTAAGTACTTTAAGCATAGTGATGGATATATATATCTTAACTACAAAAAATCAAAATATGGATATTTATATCTTCAAGAATTTCTCCATCTTAAGCTGTAATTTGTTTTCAAGTTTTGAGTATTACATCTGGCGGCACTTTTTCTCCATTCGCTATTTAGTTTATATCTGGACTCTCTTCCTCTAACAATTTGACTTTATTTGCATATTAACTGATCACTCAAATTATATCGTATGCAGGGTGAATTATCAGTGGGAATTGTGGCTTCATTTATCGGATATACATTTACACTAACTTTCGCAGTGAGTAACTTTTTTGTCGTTGCTCACTTCTTCCCCCATTTTTGTCCTCCATCATCTACTTAACAGATTATGCATTATAGGTTCAAGGCCTCGTAAATACCTTTGGAGACCTTCGTGCAGCTCTTGCAGCAACTGAGAGAATTAACTCTGTTTTATCCGATGCTGAAATTGATGAAGCGCTTGCATATTCTTTAGAGAAAGACATGAAGCAAAAGAAGGTCAATGATGAGGCTTTAGAATTATATTTGGTGAATGGTTCTAATGAGAAGAAGCAATCTACCAAAAGAAGATACATGTCTACACTAAAATTTGGTAGCAGTGTGCGAAACCTGGCGGAGACTGGTGATATCTGTCTTGAAGGTATATACTTTTGTCATACCTGTTTATTTTATTCTGCTTGTACAATACTGGAAAAAGTGGATATATTATTTATTTTGATAAGTCCATAGACAACACTGGGTATGTTTTTGTTGATAAGTCCATAGACAGAGTATAGACAGCAAGTTTGATTAATGGATTTAGTTCCTTTTTAGATGGGTAAATCTATAAGGTAGATGTTTCTGTAACTTTTTAACGAGGAGATTTTGGTCTCTTTTCTGTAAAATGTCTTGCTTATGAAGACTTCTTTTGTTTAGGGGAAACAGATCATATTCTTGTCTGTTCAGCTATGGTTTCAGAATTCTGGCACTGTTCCATATTCTGAAAAAGACATGGTGGGAAAAAATAATGGAATATGCACCATTTGTTGATTAATAAAATGCTTTTCATATTTCATATGCAGATGTGGATTTCTCGTATCCACTGAGGCCCGATGTGGAAATCCTTCAGGGTCTTAATTTAACCCTAAAATGTGGAACTGTCACAGCTCTGGTGGGACCAAGTGGTGCAGGGAAAAGTACAGTAGTACAGCTATTAGCACGTTTCTATGAGGTCTACTTTCGATTATCTATTTGAATATTCCTGAATACAAGTTTTTGTGGTCCTTCTAGGAGATCTAAAGGTAAATATATCAGCCAATAACTTGACCTTGCAGCCAACTCGAGGTCGCATAACTGTTGCAGGAGAAGATTTGCGAACATTTGATAAGAGCGAGTGGGCACGGGTTGTCTCTATAGTTAATCAAGTATGTATGGCTCTTTTCTCTCCAACACTCACTGTTTAAGCAGTGTGACACTACTCTCAGGGTGATTCTCTTCACCAAAGATTTGACTAGAATCAAATTCTGCATGGTGCCAGTGATTGTCCTGAGCTTCGCAATCACTTTCTATTTGTTTCTGACATGCATAAAATCTCACTTCTAGGAACCTGTTCTTTTCTCTGTATCGGTTGGAGAAAATATTGCTTATGCTCTCCCTGATGAATATGTATCCAAGGATGACGTGATAAAGGCAGCCAAGGCTGCCAATGCTCACGAGTTCATAATTTCAATGCCACAGGTTTGTCATTTCTGAAAGGCTGCTTATTTCATCCCTCTATTTAATATTACTCTTTTATCTGCTAATTATCTCTCGAGAAACTGACAGGGTTATGATACATTGGTTGGTGAACGTGGTGGTTTATTGAGTGGTGAACAGAGGCAGGTAGTAAATTGCTGTGCTGTTTATACATGCACTTATCAGAGCTTTTCATTTTTTTTCCATTTAATTGTTGTAGTAAATTGCAGAGTTATATTGATTATACCATCTTTCCATTTTCAGCGAATTGCTATTGCTAGGGCTCTACTGAAGAATGCCCCTATTTTGATTCTTGATGAGGTAATATCTCTGTCCATTGACTATCATAGCAATGTTCTGTGGGTGGCCTTAGTATCTTCTTTTTCTTTGTAAATTCTGGTTTAAGCCCGAATTACGTAGGCAGATTTAAACTTTTTATTGTTGTAGCATTGCAAGCAAATTTCCCAATCTGCTCTAGGTGCACCATGGTCATTATTTTACGTCATAGAATACACCCATCCAGCTCAACTCAGAACAGTATAAGTATGAATGACAAATTCCTATGTATTAGATGATATTGTGATCAGGGGTGGACCTAGTGCATTAGATACGGGTTCGTTTGAACCCAATAATTGACCAATGTATATTTATTAGAAAATTCACCAAATGGATCAGAAATGTAGAAATTATCTCTGTGGGAGCTCAGTTGAAAAGAGAAAGTGGCCCTGGTAGCATGGTACAAGATCTGTGTGTCAAAGAAATATCGGGACTCAACATCAAAAGTAGCAAATGCTGGAACGTGGCTTCTGTGGGCAAAATATTGTGGCAATTGGCCTCGAAGAAGGATGTGCTATGGGTTAAATGGGCACATGGACTCTTTATATATGCTCAACCTGATATATGGAGACTTTACCCCTCCATTGGATGGTATCTGGTACTGGGAGAAGTTAAATACAATCAACCTTGACATGACCGCATGGTATTTGAATGATAAGGACTTACTGGCATCTAATGGTACTTAGTTGGTAGCAGTTATATTGCTCTGAAAGGAAATCTACTAGATTACAGGTGGCAGATTTGATAGAGAGTAGAGTTATGCAACCTAAACATAGGGTCATACTGTGGTTACTCAGAGTAAACTGCATTCAAAGGATAGAATAGCAAGGATGAATATCCCAGTTGAGGATGCCACATACTGTCTATGTGATGGATTGCATAATGAGACACATCAACATTTGTTTGTTGACTGCCGCTGGACAGAAGAGGTAAGAGACACACTTGTTGACATGGATGAGTATCTGGCCAACAACAGGAGGTGCAACTATGCCTGGAATGGATCAAAAAGAAAGATTGGAGACAGTTTAAGAAGGAAGTGGTGGCAGCAGTGTGGGGTGCTATATCATACCAAACTTGGTGAGCAAGGAACTAGAAGTTATTTAGTGGTGAAAATGTAAATACCAATTTTGTAGTATACAGATAAAGACAGAAGTCATAGAAAGGATAAGAGTTTTTACAGGGGTCGAGAAAAGATCATAGATGTAGTTTTTTTATTCAAAGATTATGTGCTTAGTTTTCTGGTTTTGTTTGGAGGGCCACTTAATCATATTACCCTTACCGGAAAGTGGATATGATTTCTAGGTAGTGGTGAATCTAGGATTTCTAGAACATGGGTGCACCACCAAAAAAAGAAAAAAAATGTATTTAGTGGGAATTGATCCCTAGTCTTTTAGGTAAGTAACTCAGCCTTCAACCAAGTGCACCATTTAACCTTCTTTTAGCATGGGTGCCACTAGATAATATTATACAAATTTTAGAAAATATACGGAGAGACCAGGGGTTCACGTGCCCCAATTTTCCTAATAAATTCGCCCGTTTCTAGGTGCTCTTTAGGTGTAGTATTTTTGCTTGTTATGGTAATATTTCACAGTTATTACCCAAAAATAATTGAACCCAGTAAATCAAATGGGTTGTGGTAAAATTCCGAACTCGAATGCATAAAGTTTAAAATCTGGATCCACCTTTGATTGTGATGGTATAAATGTTTGATGAATATGGCCTTGCTTTCTGTGTTTTCTGCAGGCCACTAGTGCTTTGGACACAGTAAGTGAGCGTCTAGTCCAAGAAGCCCTGGACCATCTGATGAAGGGACGAACAACTTTGGTAATTGCTCACAGATTAAGCACAGTTCAGAATGCAGATCAAATTGCTCTTTGTGCTGATGGGAAGGTTGCGGAGTTGGGAACACACTTGGAGTTGTTGGAAAGGAAGGGTCTTTATTCTTCTCTGGTTGATACTCAGAGGCTCGCATTTGAATAATGTGTAGCACTTTGTTTTGATAGTTTATCAGAACAATTTCAGAGACAGAACATGTGATTTATGGTAATTTAAATTGGTTTTCTTGCTTTAATAGTTTGGTCAACTGCGTTCAACCACGCGTGAATAATCTGGCCCTTGTTTCCTTGATGCAGCATGATATTGTGCAATGAAGGGGCAATTATTACGTATCCAATGTTGGAAGGCTGGAGCATGGATGGATATAGCAGGAAGAAAAACAGATGGACAAATCCTCCCTTTTTCTTTTGGAACACAACAAAGTATACAAAGTTTACACGCTATAAACAGCTGATGTAAAAATTGGTATAATTGCAGTATAATGTAAATCATCTATCAATGGACATTCACGTTCAGATTCCCACGAATTCTACACTTTCTTATTACAAAATCCAATATTGAATGTTCTATAACTTCAAGTGAGATGTAACTTCAAGTATGCAATTTATTGGCCTTTCTTTTTATATTAATGTTTGGAACTATACAATGTGATCTCACATAACTATTGCTTAGCAAAGTGTCTAGGTACTGGAAAATGAGATTTTAGCATTCATCTTTGCAAGACATTCTGTTGGAAGGCTAAGGAATGTATTCATAAACAAGTCGTCAATAGGTTCAACTGTTGCCACCCCAACAAGTTTACACCTTCCTTCTTCATTTAGCCTCTCCCCTCTTCCTCCTCTAATTTTTCCCTTCGATTCCTCTGACGTTAAAAGGGTATCCACAAGCAGTGGTTGCGCTCTGTAGATGGTTCCAACTGAAAACCAGAACTTGGCCTTGAATTCCAGATTAACCTATAAAAGGTATGAGCTTGTAATTTAATTTCTCGTTTTCCTCGATCGTATTGATGAATTCATATGTTTCTGTTAAGGACAACTTAGTAAAGGAGTAAGCAATGTACCTTGCCAGTTTCTTGGTTGACATATCCTCTAAGGAGCTCAGGTTCAACATCAATTTTCAGAAAAGGAGGCAATGGCAATCCCAAGAACTTAGCAGTTGCAGATGTTAATGGAGGAATGTACAACTTTTCCAAGTCAAAATCAATCGAAATTTCATCGCTCGACTCAATTCTTTTGCCAGTTCCAGTACCTGTACCTCCTTGGGCATTATACACAAAATCTGGATATCTGGAAATACCAAGTTTGCATGCATCAAAAGTCTTGAAGTCCACATTGTATGTACTAATTCTTGGAATTGTTGTTTCAGTGACAACACAAGTAGACTGTGGCTGTTGCTGAGAACTTATGATGCGGATTCTTGGTTTTAACTGAAGTGATGAATATGAAGATACTTGCCTTGATTTGGTTTTGGGAAATTGGCAGGAGAATTGAGGAGTTGATGAATAAATTTGAGACCCCATTTTGTTAGTATTGTGCTTTGAAGAGAAAATGGAGGGGATAATTTTCTGTAAGTTAGAAAGTAAAAAGTTATAAGATCTTTTGCCTTTTATGTGAACCTCAAGTTGTAGTAGACAAGGCAAATTTGTGTCCACGAGTTAAGACCTTATCATGACAAGGTGGACAAAGTGGTCAGATCTTTATGCATGTTTGCAACCATGCATTTTAGGGATATTAATATTAAAATTGGATATTTGTTTCTTATTTAGTTTGTGATGTCAATATACCAGAAAGGTGATCTATGTAATTTTGAAAATTAGAAATTATTTTCTAGTTCTTTCTAAATCTTTTTTTAGTTTTATGTCCTTTTATAAGAGATCTTATTTTATCACATAAGATCTTTTCTTATATTCAAATTGTAAAAATGTGAAAAATTTCATTTCCTCCATTTTTTCGTAAAATTTTAGTAATAAAGGACCAACAAAGTACAATAACAACAAACTAACAACTGTAGAAGGCAAAATGACCCATCTCCTCTAGGAAATTTAAGCATTAGGGTGTGTTCGGTACGGAGGAAAACATGTTTGATTGGCCAAATTTTTTAAAAAATAGTTTCTCTAGGAAAATAAATATCTTCAAATTAAGAAAAATAACTTCCTTAATAAAAGTAAAGAAAATAAATTGCAATATCACATACCACTATTAAAATCACCTACCCCATCCGTCTTGTCCCCCGAAACCCCCCACCGTACTCCCTACTCCCTTCCACCAAAATCCCCTCCCCCTCTCCCATCACAATATCCATCACTCTACCCCTATCCGTTCTCTTTGTTTTATGTTAGATATATAAATGCTCCTAGGAAAATATTTTCTACTTACGTACCGAACATAAAAAAAATAAATAAGTTTTCCTATAGGAAACAAGTTGTTTTTTACTTATTTTTTTGTATTCGTTACGCAAGTAGAAAAATATTTTCTAAAGCATTTGTATATATTTAACACAAACAATGAGAACGAATAAGGTACTTTAAAAAAAAAATGAAATTTTTTTAAAAAACAAATTTAAAAAAAAATTAATTTTTTTTTGGGCCGGGGGGGGGGGGGGGTAGGGCATAGGGCGTGGGGTAAGAAAAAAGTATTGAATTTTTTTTTAAAAGAATTTCTTTTTTTTTTTTTTGGGTGTGTGTGTGTGTAGGGGTAGGGGGTCGGTGGGTAAGAATTTTTTTTTTTTTTTGGGAGGGCGGGGGGGTCGGCGTAGGGTTGAGGTAAGGAAAAAAATTGAAATATTTTTAAAATTAACAAATTAAATTATTTTTCTAGGGGGTACGGGGTGAGGTAAGGAAAAAAATTTGAAATATTTATAAAATAACAAATTAAATTTATTTTTATTTTTTGGTAGGGGCTCGGGGTGGGTAACATTTTCTTCTTTTTATGGGGGGCAGAGGGGGGGGGGGGGGGGAGTGATTTTGAGAGTGATATGAATATCACAACTTATTTTTCCTACTTTGGTTAAGAAAATCATTTTCCTTATTTTGAAGGAACTTGTTTTCCTAAGAAAAATATTTTCCAATGTTTAGTCAAACGAACATGAAAAAATAGAAAAACTAGGGAAAACAAATTGCAGCGTTCATTTTACTCGCAAAATCATCCATCCCACCCCAATATAAAAAATTTTACCCGACCCCCACCCCCTACCACCCCTTTCCAAAATTTTAAAAAGAATTTCAATTTTTTTTCTTACCCCACTCCACACCCCTCCCCCCTCCTATCAGCCCACCCACCCACCCACACCCAAAATAAAAAAATTAATTTTTTAATTTTTTATATTTCAAAAATATTTCTTACCCTCGCCCACTCCCCCCACCCCCACCCGCAAAATTATTTTTTTTTTTAATTTCAAAAAAATTTCTTACCCTACCCCCTTACTCCTACCACCCGCCCCTACCAGCGCCCCCACAAATATTTTTTTTTTTTCTTTAAAAAAAAAAAAAAAAAAAAATTCTTACCCTATCCCACGCCCCCCCTACCAGCTCCTCCTCCCCTCCCCCCCCCCCCCCCAAAAAAAAAAAATTAAAAAAAATTTAAAATTTGTTTTTAAAAAATTACAAATTTTTTTACTTACCCTCCAACCCACCCCACCCCCTACTATCCCCCTCTCAAAAAAAAATAATTTTGAAACTTTTTTTAATTTGTCTTTTAAAAAAATTTCAATTTTTTTTCTTAGTCCACCCCCTATTACCTACCCCGACCCCCCCCCTTACCAGTCCCCCCCCCCCCCGCCCCCACCCCACACCCAACTAAGACCCCCCAAAAAAATTCAAATTTGTTTTATTAAAAAAAAAATTCAAATTTCTTTTCTTACCGCACCCCTTTACCATATTCGTTCTCATTGTTTTGTATTAAATATATACAAATATTTTTAGAAAACTTTTTTAGAAAGCATTTTCTCTACTTGCGTAACAAACACAAGAAAATAAATAAGAAACAACTTATTTTTCTAAAAAATGTTATCTTGAAAGATATTTTCCATGAAAAATATTTTTCTCCATACCGAACACACCCTCAATGTTCCAAGTTTTCCATAACATTCCTTTTACACACACACACAAAAAAAAAAAAAAAAAAAAAAAAAAAAAAAAAAAAGAAAAGAAAAGAAAGTTCAAGAGACATCTATTCTTTATCCAGGATGCATGTTGCTATATTCCTTCGAAGCAAATCCTGTTTATTTCCAACCATACTGTCCATAAAAACACAAAAGAGATTTGTTTTTCACATTGATTGCCATCATTTTGCCATTTTCTGATATTGCCACATCTCCAATAGACTCTGCCCATTTGGTGGCGTAACCCATTCAAAATTTAACATCGGAAAAGCTTGTAAATGAACATTATAGTATTAGCTATTTATAGTACAAATATTTTATTTAAAACTGGATTTTATCATCTCATTCAAATGGAAAAAATTGTAGGGGCTAAATACTTATCGGACCAGCTTTTGGGAAATAATTAATGTTTGAAAATTCATTTAAAAGTAACCACTTTGATGCAAAAACATTAAGACAAAGTGTCATGAGTTTCGAACTTAAATACTCCCTCCGTTTCTAAGAGTTAATTCCCCAAATTGTCACTCAATTTGTAGAAATATTTCATTAAAATAACTATTGAATTTTTTTAGACAATATTGTTACTCAACTTGTAGAAATATCTCACTAAAGTAACTTTTGAGTTTTTTTGGTCAATATGGTCATCGAACTATTCACATATTTCCGACAAGGTGAAAACTAACGGAAAAGTTAAATTTTTAATTGAAGTTTATTGATATGTATTTTAAGCTATATTTTTAGATCAAATACCCATTAATTGTATAAAATTTATTTAATCCATTTCAAATATGTCTTTAATAAAATAAATTATATTTATGTAATTAAACAAAAATGATGATGCAATCTTTCGTTAAAAAGTGATACATGTATCTTTTATTTTTAACGAAAGTTTATACATTTATCATTTTAATTTTCTTTTTTTTTTGTTTAAAATTCAATTTAATTATAGAATTTATTGTACTGATGTGAAAAGATGAATAGTAATTATGCATCTCCAATATTATTTTTTTAGCTAATCTTTATTTTTTGTTAAGAGGAACTTCTTAAATACAAAATCTTTTTAATTGCAAACTTGAAATTAATATGTAGGGAAAAAAAGGGGAAGATAGTATAATTTTTTATGAAAATATTATTTTAGATTGCACCTCCATTTTGCACTAGTTACATGAATATAAATTATTTTATTAAAGACATAAGTAAATTTAACATAATTAATGGGTATTTGATCTAAAAATAAAACTTAAAATATATATCAATAAACTTCCGTTAATAATTTAACTTTTCCGTTAGTTTTCACCTTGTTGGAAATATATGTATAGTTCATGATAATATTGTCCAAAAAAAATCAAAAGTTACTTTAGTGAGGTGTTTCTACAAGTTGAGTGACAATATTGTCCAAGAAAATTCAAAAGTTATTTTTGTGTGATATTTCTACAAGTTGAGTGACAATTTGAGGAATTAACTCCCGTTTCTAATTAGTTAGTCACCTTTTAAAGTTGCACACCGCTTAAGAAAAATATTAATTAGAAGGTAATTTGATTAAATTACTCTTATTTATTACTCATCTTTATTTAATGCTTCATTTTTTGCACTATATTAATATCTCTCCATATTTATAACAAAGGATAAAGTGGAAAAAGATAACAACTAATTATGTCTTGATTTTGTAAAATGATAAGTATTAAGGAATATCTATTTTTAGTAAGAACGATAACTAATTAGGAACGAAGGGAGTAATTGAAAATTTCAAGATATTGCCATAACTTTTTAAATCTATTCCAAACTTTAATAAATGTGAAACTCTCCTTAGGTTTCGTCCAGGATACCGTCATGTGACGATAGAGTGTCCTGGATTCCAAAAATTAACTAATTTTTCAAGACTTTCAAATTTGAACTATTGAAAATGGCTATTTTATGGTAATTTCATCCATTCTTTGTCGTCTGGATTGTACTACAAAAATTATTATGGTTGTCACACGTGCTACAAGCAAATTGAAAGCTTATTGATCAAATGAATTTTATTCATTGACATATCCTATTGGACCATCCTGAATCTACAATAATGTGAAAGTTCTTTGAGAATTCTTGTCGCCTTGTCCAATTTTAATGATTTTTCATGTGCGTTTGTCTGTCCCTCACTTTCCCCCCTTATATGAAGTCAGTAACAATGATTTACAATGGTTCGAGTCCCCTTGGTACGATACGAGTAGCCTTTGTTAAGGAGTGTTTTATCTCAATGTGGGATTTTTTTATTCGAATCTGAATTTAGTTAGACTCCAATGTAGATGTCGGACACCAGGTGGGAAACAAAAAAACAATGATTTACAACACGTACTCAAAAGTTCAATAGGAAAAATGAGGAACCACTACAATAACCCTTAGTCTCCTCATTATTCAAAAGTTAAATTGACACTGCCCTGAAGTTTTAGTAGTAGAACGTCGAAGTTTTAGCTGCAGAAGTTCGAACTTTAATTAAGGCTATTTTCCAATTGCTTTGCAGATCTCTATCACATACTTATCGCACAATATTTCAGATGTGATGAATGTGTGGAGTTAATAGAAGAGATATAATTAGGAACGGAGTTATATGATGCAAGGTGGGAGTAACTTCCGTGGCTGACAAGATGAGAAAAGAAAGATTGAGATAATTCAGTCATGTAAAAGGGAGGTGCATGGATGCGCCAGTTAGGAAGTGTGACAGGTTAGCTGTAGCAGGAGTTAGGAGAGGTATAAATAGACTTAAAAAAGATCGGGAGATGATTAGACAGAACATAAAACAATTTTAGCTTAATGAGAACAAGACCCTAGATAGAAAAATATGATAACCAAGGATTAGGATAGAAGGTTAGTAGGCAACCAAGTGTGGTTGCTCATTTGGTGGGAGAGGCAGGGACTAACCCCATATCCTCTTATCCTTATTAACAATAGTATTTCGTGATCGTATAGTTTCTTATTTTCAATGTGTTTTTAATATATGTTGTTTCATTTTGCTTTGTGTCTTTGATATTTTATTGACATTTTTTCTTCTTGCAACCTTTCCCTAACTTCTCGTTTTAGCATAAAGTTTAGCGAAAACAACCTCAAGGATAAAGCCCGCATACATCTTACTTTATCCTTTTCAAATTCACTTATGAAATTACACCGAATATATTGTTGTTGATGATGATTATCTTTCAACTACTTCACAAATGCTGGCTATATTCTGAATAGTAGCCCTATAAGTGGCTACTGGTATCATTTTCACTTTGAAACTACACTACACAAGAAAGCGTACCCACATGGACAGAGCAAAAAAGGATCATAGAGTCGTGGAAAGCATAAACATGACAAATTATGATAGTGGATTTTGTCCCTTATGAAAATAAAAAATCCTTAGTTGGATGGTCCCTCCACTATCCATATCCACATTTCCCATTATTATTGTAGTCAATGTCCAGGCCTAAATTGATTGTATTTGCACCAATACTTGGTTCTCCATGGCCATGTGGGGGTGGGAACAAGACCATTCCCCCCAAAGTCCCAAATTCTAAAAAGAGAAACCCCATAAGTTATAGTTTAATTAATAGTTTGGGACATGTCAACGCGGAAAACTACTATCATTTTGTCTACCACCTCCTCACATGGTTGCACAATGGATAACTTATAATACTAGTACTATATTACTTGAAAAGCAAAAAAACTTGCACCAAAAACAACTCTAAAGTCAGCTCTTTGGCAATTACAAGAAAGGACTAATTGTATTCTTGAAGTAAATGAGAGTACAACACAAGCCACATCAAAACTTTATAGTTTACATTATATGCACTGACGGTGTAAATAAAAAAAATTTGCGCTGTTATTGTCAAGTTGACCTACAACAACAAGTCGCTCTCCATATCAAGAATGATAATAGTAACCTAGAAAGAGAGTAATAACCTGCAATAACCAGTAATAGCAGGCTATTTTTGTTTATATAAGCTTCAGCATTTGACAAAACAAGCTCATGCATCTAGTCAAAATGTATGTCAAACACTCGTTTTTGGACCAAGGCAAATAAGATGCTACACAGATGCCAGATGGCCATGCAAACTCATTAAATATCAAGAGTTATAAACATTCTACACGTGGAAAAGCCTCATAAGCAATTAACTCACTCCCCTTCACATTAACGATGGACAAAAGCTTTGTAACTCAAGAAAACATCATTAAGTGAACATAATGGTTAAGCCATCAAGTCATCTACACTTTCAAACATGTTACATGACCTCATTAAGTGAACATTACCAAAATAAACTTGTGACATTACCAAAATCAAACTTGTGAGTTGCGAATAAGCCTGAGGGTTTAGTCCAAAATCTCATGAATCTTACATGTTACATGACCTCATTAAGTGAACATAATGGTTAAGCCATTAAGTCATCTACACTTTCAACAGACGAGAGAAGACCTGAGTGATGTGGCGGTAGGAAGACACGTGCATGATGCCCATCGGATAACTGACTCAGTGACCACAATATCAATCTGCTCAAATTCACCAAGACCAATCGTATGGTTCCTCCTGCTCTGGATGCCGAGGGTTCTAGATCCATTGGATCCAGTCTTTCTAACTTCTGCTGTCTTATCTCTTACCACTTGCTCAAAGCTTACAGGAGAGTCTGACAGCATAAACACCTTTCCCACACTGGCATCTGTGACATAAGTCAAATAGGTTTAAATCCTAAGACTCCAGACAGCCATATAATTTTGGATATAGCAGTTAACTTTTTAAGATGAAGTTAAAACAGGAAACTGTAAAACTACCTTCATGAAGTAAATTTACATCAGATGCTCTAACAGATAAATCAACTTCATAACTCCCTTGATCAACAACTAAACTCGAGCCGAAGAATGTAAAACTCGGCAGTGTTAGAACAGGAGAAGCAAAGTCATGGCCATTTGATCCACCAGCACTACTGAAAGAGAATACAGCGGATCCATAGGAGGTTGTCGATTGTTCGGTTAATAAAGTAGAAAATGATGACCTGCACGTGAATCTTGGCGATTGGACATCAATTAAAACGGCAGAACCTGTGCCAAAACTGATATCCTGATTCCGAGCCATAAGAGAAGAGCAGCAGGAGCCTTCATTTGAATGCACTTTTAGGCATGGCTCATTGAAATGCGGTAAGCTATCCCGTACCCACGCATGATCTGTTAAGTGTGAAATCACAAAATTTGAGGTAACACAAAGAAGTAAGCTGCCTAATTGATGCAACCTCAACTGTTTCACCACTTAGATAAAGGAGAAACCTTCAAGAACAGAAAAATCCATCTCAATCAGAGAAAATCAGTTTAAGAATTGGATCTTCCAAAGTAGATTCCAGCTTACGTAAGAAGAGTTCAATCCATTGACTGAGGAATTTCAAAGATTTATCATCTTGAGAGGCAAGCTGATAGCACAAACAAAGTGTGGTATCAAATATGTATATCATGCTGTAGAGGTCACAATTATGGTACAGCTGCGCTATATCTATTTTTAGAGCCCAATTTCATATCCACGGGAATAAGAGTAATTTTGAGAAGAATATAAGATAGTAAGTCCTTCAGCAGTTTACGGATTTGATGCAGTAACATCTCTAATGGATTCTAGATGTTCTGGTTTTCACAGTTTACTATCCACTTTTACTCTTAGTAGGTTCACTGACTTCATTCTATATTCACAAGCTGATGTGCTTGATCTTGCTATCCTTTCAAATCAATTACTGATGTCCAACACAAATAAATATGCAACCTTGATGCATCAAATGTCACTCATTAGTTCTATTTTCTTTATCAAGATTATTCATCAGTTCTATCTAGGTACAAGTATAATGAGTTTGATATTTATCTTGCATCGATAACCTACCTAGAATTTGCTGAGTTGTAAGCCTCTGAGAAGGATCTGTACATAGCATTCCTTTAATCAACTCTTTGGCCAAAGATGATGTTGTATCCCAGCGATCAGAAGGAAACCGCAAATCAGCTGCCCTGACAGCATCAAAGATCTTTGACTTTGTCTTCCCCCAGAATGGTGGTATTCCACTAAGAAGAATGTAAAGAATAACACCAGCGCTCCAGATGTCAGCTGCTTGATTATAACCTCCTGCGAGGACCTCAGGAGCTATATAAAATGGGCTGCCAACAGTACCATGCAAACTTTGACCTGGAACAAGAAAGCTGATGATGCATAAAATTATCAAGAATAGGTATAATAATGTTGCTTATTAGTTTTTTTAGAGAAAAAGAGAAGTTACCTGGCCTGATGTACGTTGCGAGACCAAAATCAGCTAATTTTATTGGAGAAGAAGAACCCTTTGTAGCCAAGAGAATGTTCTCTGGCTTAAGATCTCGATGTACAATTCCTTTATGATGACAATACATCACCACTTCCATTAGTTCATGGAAGAGAACCCTGGCCTCGGCCTCAGAAAATCTACCATGCCTCTCCAGCTGGTGGAAAAGTTCTCCCCCAGCACAAAGCTCCATTACTAGATGTACATAATCTTCTTCCTCAAAAACCGCCTTGAGATCTACAACATTTGGGTGGCCAGAAAGCCTGGTCATTATTTCAATTTCAAGCTTGACACTTCGTACATCCTCCAGAGTCACCAATCTATTTTTAGCAATTGATTTACAAGCCAACACCTCTCCAGTGAACTTATCAGAACATGTCCTGATTATCCCAAACTGCCCCCACCCCAGCTGTTCTCCAAGAACGTAACGATCATGCAGATTAGCAGTATGATTTGCATCCAAAATGGTCTCGCTCAAGTTTCCAACTTTATAGCAACTACATGTATGAAGTGATGATTCAGTGTTGCTGTTGCTCTTGGCAACAGCCATACGAGAATCGAACCCCGATATAACCAGAGGATTACCAATAAAGATCTCAACTTTCGTTTCTCCAATCTTGAAACTACTAACTACCTTGTCAAAGTTAACCCTCTTCCAAAAAGTAGGAAAGCAAATTTCCAAGTCAAAGTAATTGATTTTGGTTCACATAAGAATAGACCATATCAATTTGGTCAACATATACTACAAGAAGCTTCCAACAACTACATAAGGCGTTCAACTAATCTGGCCATTCTTCTCAATTATACCCTCATCACATTAGAAGATCAAACTCTTCCATCCTTGTAAATCAGCTGGATCTGACAAGTCAAAAAAACGCCCACAACCTCAATTTCAGCTTCACATAGTTCACATACTGGAAAATGGAAATGGTTGTTCTTACTCTTTATAAAAAACAAAACAAAATTCAGCTAAGCCTATCTTTTTACAGATCCTACAACTATCAGTATGTTAACAAAATGAAAACAACAAACAAAAAGATTTAATATTTCAAAAGAATGATACTGTACACTACACATTTCCACAACTATGACAAACTACCCAATAATATCACAGCATACTTCACCAAGAAACACAAACTAACAAACACCCATTAGCAAAAAAAACACATAAACAAAGATGGCTCCTTCAAACTAACCTCAAAAACAGAAAAACACCCAGATCCATATTTTTCAAGAAACACATAAAAAGGCCAAACTTTATTCAAATCAAAGGTGAAAAATACATATATGAAGAAAGGAGTAAAGCCAAAATGACGAACCAGAGAAGAGAAAAGGGAAGTGGGCCGGAGTTGTTATTCGAATTTTGTTTGTCCACCACAACCCACAGGAGAGGGAGAAAGAGGAGACCACCTGTGGAGTAGTGGGGCTGTATCTCTGGTCGCTCTTCAAAATTCTTCTATAGCTTAAACCCAAACCCAACCTCTACATGTAATTTATTGTATAGTTTATACTATATTTGATTTGTGTACGCGGAGTCTTTTGCGTTGTGCTCTACTCCCGTAGGTAGGTCTTATATTAGTTGTCTACTTTTCTTCGTTCAAATTACTTATTTATTTAATAAATTAAGATAAAATTAATTAAATTTTTTTTCATTTTATCTTTGTAGTTAATATTCATTGAAAGTCTAAACATGTTATTATGAGTATGTTTTTTATAATTGATCTTGATATCCATCAATATGAATAAAGGGTAAATTAGTAAAATTAATTATCTTATTTATAATTTCTTCAAGATAGTGTAAAATGGAAAGTAGTCAACTAAAATAAGATTGGAGGGAATAATAAAAAATTATTTTACTAATTTAAGTTTGAAATACTTTATTGAAACTTTACAAATAACTTGTTTACACTTTTGTAAAAAAATTAATTATAAGAATAAAATGGGAAAAATATAATTAATTTTATCTTAATTTTATAAATAAATAAGTAATTTGCGATAATTATTTATAGAAAGATAAACAACAAATATAAAACGGAAGAAGTATTTTTATTAGCTTTTTTGGACGTTTTGTTGTTTCGTTGGGTTCCTCTGCTTTTTGAATTTAAATAAGGTTGGATTTCATTATTATTTGTTTTTTATACCCGTTTGCCCTACCCTTCTTAGTTGTGTGTGTATGTGTGTGTACGTACATAATAATGCAGATAGATCCTTTAAACGTGACATCACTCATCAGCTCTCACCATCCTAATTTTAGGTTGCCCCAGCTACCAAATATAACTGTTTGAATGGATACGAAATTTAGGAAAGAAAGAAAGTTTTTGAAATTTATAATTTGAAACATGTCATATATTTGTATAGAATATAATTTTTTTTAAAATTTATCATCGTGAAGGTGGCATAATATTTTTGTGATTGTAAAAAACTTTATATTAAGGGTAAACTAAAAAATGCAAAATTAATTGTTTCTAAATTTAAAAGTACATAATTCATTTTTTAAAGAAATTAAAAATGAAAGTGTGTCATAAAAATAATAATTATTTCGCTGGAAGATTTTAAAAAATAATGAATTGAAATAGAAAATAGAGGAGGTGGTTTTTTATTTGGTTTGACTGGATCGTGAATTAGTAATTAAAAAAATTGCAATTGTGTCGATTTATTTTTTGGAATAGTTATGAAATTTCTGTAAATAGGATTAAACCTTATTATGTACTCTGTAGTATTTATATAAGGTTCCTCCAAATCTGAAAATTCACATAAATATTTCAGGCAGTGTTATAATTAACTCGACTTACAATAATATATTAAACTACTTCAACAAGTCTGCAAGTAAGATATACATTATTTGATGTGGATCTTATAATTTAATTATCCATGACAGTCTATCTCTCTAGTATGACAGCTTGATAAATTTGGAGGGAAGAGGGGTAAATAGCTGATATACAACCGGAATGATTCCTCTTTGGATGATAAGTGTTGTAGCTAGATTAAAGTCCCGTTTAGTCATAGATTTTGAAAGTTTTTCTTTAAAAAAAAAATTCAAAATATCTATTTGATCATAGAATTTATCTAGTTTTCGAGAGATTTTGAAAATCAAATCTTCAAATCTCAAAAATAGTTGTAGACTTTTTTTGGCTTAAAATATGTCCGTTGGACTATTTTAAAATTTTAAAACTTGCTCCTTGTTATGTAATATGGATGTCATGTGACATATATATGTGTGAATGTCATTAATGAGAGATAAGAGTTAGTAGCCAAATTGAACTTGAACACCAAGATTACTTATTCAATTTGGATTTGAACTCCAAAGTTACTTGGTCAAATTGCCAAGTTGTTGTCATGCTAAACATACTTAGGGAGTAAGTTTGGTGGCTTATAAATAGCCATCCTTTTGTACATTTTGTGATATACAAGAAGTGAAAACAAGTACTACTGTTTTCATTCTCTAAAGTTGTCTCTTTCTTTATTAGTTTGATATTTTATCTTTATTTTATAACACGTTATCAGCACGAGACTCTGCCATCTCGAGCAAATACTTTTTCAGGTAATAAAGGTAAGAACTTATTTTTCCTAATATAATGTCAAATCTATCTAAACGTGAATTTGTTGCCCTGGACATATCGGGCAAAGCCTACTTATCTTGGGCACTTGATGCCGAAATACATTTGAATGCGATGGGTCTGGCAGACACCATCCAAGATAAGAACCAGGCTTCAAACCAAGACCGTGCCAAAGCTATGATATTTCTCCGTCATCACCTCGATGAGGGATTGAAAATGGAATATCTCACTATTAGGGATCCTCTTATACTGTGGAATAATTTGAAAGATAGATATGACCACCTGAAGATGGTCGTTCTTCCACAAGCACATTATGAATGGACCCATTTGAGATTACAAGATTTTAAAGATATAACTGCGTATAATTCTGCTATGTTTAGAATTAAATCACAGTTAACTCTATGCGGAGAAAATATCACAGATCATGATATGTTGGAGAAAACATTCTCCACCTTCCCTGCCTCGAGTATGCTCCTGCAGCAGCAATACCGAGAAATGGGATTCAAAAAGTATTCTGAATTAATTTCGCATCTCCTTGTTGCTGAACAACATAATGATCTTTTGATGAAAAACCATGAAAGTCGACTTCCTGGTACTGCTCCATTTCCTGAAGTAAATGCAGCAAATTTTCACCAATCTAGGCGTGAAAGAGGTCCTGGCCCCAGTCGTGATCGTGGCCGTGGTCGAGGGAGAAATTTCAATCATGATGATCATCTTGCACTGAATAATAACCCTCAGCACCAGCAGTGTAGAAAGAAGGGTAAAAAGCCTGAAGCGGTGCAAAGGACAAATACAGAAACTAGATGCTATCGGTGTGGAAGAAAAGGGCACTGGTCACGTACCTGTCGTACGTCAAGGCACCTGGTTAATCTTTATCAGGCATCCCTCAAGAAGGTGGATAATACTGCAGAAGCAAACTTTATCTCTGAAGATAATGTTGAGCCTATGCAGTTAGACGTTGCAGATTTCTTTGAAATCCCTGAAGGAAATATAGATCACCTTGTCGGTGATGGATCTGCAATAGTTTAAGTACTTTACTTTTTGTTAGTTGTGTCAGTTTACGTTTTTGTTAGTAGTGTTTCTCTAATCATGTAAATAAATAAAGTTTGTGTAAATACGTTATTTGCTAGTAATATTATAATGTCTACTTTGTTTATATTTTCATCTTGAAGAATATATGGATACTCCTCAAATTTTATTTGGATCAATAATCGACCGTGAGGATATTTGTGTAATTGATAGTGGAACAACGCACGCCATATTTAAAGATGAGAAATACTTTTCTCAGTTGCTTAGGAGAAAAGCCAATGTTATAACAATTTCTGGTAATTCAAAATTAATTGAAGGCTCCGGAAGAGCTACTATATTTCTGCCGAAGGGGACGAAACTTGTTATAGAAGATGCACTATTCTCTTCTAAATCCCCGAGAAACTTATTAAGTTTTAAAGATATCCGCAAAAATGGATATCATGTTGAGACAATAAATGAAATGAATGTTGAATATCTTGGCATTACCAAGAATATCTCAGGCCAGAAATATGTATTGGAGAAATTGCCAACTTTGTCTTCTGGCCTATATTATACAGAAATTAGTACAGTTGAATCACACTCTATCGTAAACCAGAAGTTTACTGATTTGAATACTTTTGTGCTGTGGCATGACCGAATGGGTCACCCTGGATCAATAATGATGAGACGAATCATTAAAAATTCAAAAGGGCATCCGCTAAAGAACCTGAAGATTCTTGCAAGTAATGAATTTTCATGTGCTGCTTGTTACCAAGGCAAATTGATAACTAAGCCATCACCACTGAAAGTTGGCGTCGAATCCCCTCATTTTTTAGAACGTATACATGGGGATATATGTGGACCTATTCACCCATCCAGTGGGTCATTTAGATACTTTATGGTCCTAATAGACGCATCTTCAAGATGGTCTCATGTGTGCCTCTTATCGTCTCGCAACCTGGCGTTTGCGAAATTATTGGCACAAATAATACGATTAAGGGCGCAATTCCCAGATTATCCTATTAAGGCTATTCGCCTAGATAATGCTGGAGAATTTACATCCCAAGCTTTTGATAATTATTGTGTATCAGTTGGGATAAAAGTTGAACATCCTGTCGCTCATGTTCATACTCAAAATGGCCTTGCTGAGTCATTTATTAAGCGCCTACAGTTGATAGCTAAACCACTACTTATGAAAACGAAATTGCCCACTACTGTTTGGGGTCATGCTATCTTACATGCAGCATCACTTGTTCGTCTCAGACCGACTCATTATCATAAATAATCTCCGTCACAATTAATCTTGGGTCATGAACCAAATATTGCTCATCTACGAATTTTTGGTTGCGCTGTATACGTGCCAGTAGCACCACCACAACGCACTAAGATGGGCCCCCAGAGAAGGTTAGGAATATATGTTGGGTTTGAATCACCCTCCATAATTCGCTACCTTGAGCCGTTGACTGGAGATTTATTTACTGCTCGATTTGCAGATTGTCGATTTGATGAAATAAATTTCCCGCAATTAGGGGGAGAGAAACAGGAACTCAAAAGAGAAATTGCGTGGAAAGTTTCGTCATTATCTCATTTTGATCCACGTACCCCTATATGTGAACATGAAGTCCAGAAGATCATTCACTTACAGAAAATAGCAAATCAAATGCCAGATCCATTTACTGATTTGAAAAGGATAACTAAGTCACATATCCCTGCAGTGAATGTGCCTGTCCGAATTGATGTCCCAAAAGGACCATCCGCTAATGTCATAGCTTCTGAATCCCAAGCACGCCTGAAGCGTGGTAGACCATTGGGTTCAAAGGATAAAAATCCTAGAAAAAGAAGCACGAAAAATGAGAAAAGTGACACTATAAAAGAACCTCATGAAGAGGCTCAAGATCTGATTAATCCTGATATTCCTGAAGAAATCAGCGAACCCGAGATTCAAGTGAATGAGGAACTTTCAAAAAGTTCCACCGGTGATGAGATAAATTTAGATCGATCGAAAATTATGGTGGATAATGTTTTTGCATATAATGTTGCACTGAACATTATGCAAGACAGTGAGGATCTTGAACCTCTATCTGTCGAAGAATGTCGACGAAGAAATGATTGGCCAAAATGGCAAGAGGCAATTCAATCAGAATTGAACTCACTTGCTAAACGTGAGGTTTTTGGACCTATAGTCCAAACTCCTGATGATGTAAAACCAGTTGGCCATAAATGGGTCTTCGTGCGTAAAAGGAATGAGAAAAATGAAATTATAAGATACAAGGCACGCCTTGTCGCACAAGGATTCTCTCAAAGACAAGGAATTGACTACGAAGAAACATATTCACCCATTATGGATGCAATAACGTTTCGATATCTCATCGGTTTAGCTGTACATGAAAACCTTGAAATGCATCTAATGGATGTGGTTACAGCTTATCTTTATGGTTCACTTAATAATGAAATTTATATGAGAATCCCAAAAGGATTAAAAATGCCTGAAGCATATAGTTCAAAGTCTCGGGATATGTGTTCAATCAGATTACAAAGATCGTTATATGGTCTAAAACAATCAGGGCGTATGTGGTATAATCGCCTTAGTGAGTACTTGATAAATGAAGGTTATATAAATAATGTCATTTGTCCTTGTATTTTTATTAAGAAAACAGCATCAGAGTTTGTTATACTCGCTGTTTATGTTGATGACATAAATCTCATTGGAACTCCAAAAGAGGTCCAAAATGCAATTGAATATCTAAAGAAAGAATTTGAGATGAAAGACCTTGGAAAGACAAAACTTTGTCTTGGTCTACAAATTGAGCATTTAGCAGACGGGGTCTTCATCCATCAATCTACCTATACTGAGAAGGTTTTGAAACGATTCTACATGGACAAAGCACATCCATTAAGTACTCCAATGATTGTCCGATCACTTGAAGTGAGTAAAGATCCGTTCCGACCTCCAGAAGAGAATGAAAAAATTCTTGGTCCTGAAGTACCATATCTCAGTGCTATTGGTGCACTTATGTATCTTGCTAATGCTACAAGACCAGATATAGCATTTTCTGTTAATTTGCTAGCAAGGTATAGTTCTTCCCCTACACGTAGACATTGGAACGGAGTTAAGCATATATTGCGATACCTAAAGGGGACTATTGATATGGGTTTGTTCTATACTAACAAAGTTAGTGCAGATCTTGTTGGTCATACAGATGCAGGTTATTTATCTGACCCACATAAAGCTCGATCTCAAACAGGTTATGTGTTTACATACGGAGGTACTGCTATATCATGGCGATCTACAAAGCAGTCTATTGTTGCTACTTCTTCAAATCATGCTGAGATAATAGCTATCCATGAAGCAAGTAGAGAATGTGTATGGTTGAGATCGGTGATACATTATATCAAAGAAAGATGTGGACTGAAGTGTGATATCAAGGTACCCACAATTCTATTTGAAGATAATGCAGCATGCATAGCGCAACTAAAGGGAGGATTCATAAAAGGAGATAGAACGAAGCACATTTCGCCAAAACTTTTCTACACACATGAACTCCAAAAGAATGGTGATATTGACGTGCGACAGATTCGTTCAAGTGACAATATTGCTGATTTATTCACTAAGTCTCTACCAACTGCAACTTTCGAGAAGATGGTGCACAAGATTGGGATGTGAAGATTCAAGTCATTAAATTAATGTTCTCATCAGGGGGAGTTAATACGCGTTGTACTCTTTTTCCCTCACAAGGTTTTGTCCCACTGGGTTTTCCTTGTAAGGTTTTTAATGAGGCAACACTGAAGGCGTATTACAAGATGTGTGTACTCTTTTTCCTTCACTAGGCTTTTTCCACTGGGTTTTCCTAGTAAGGTTTTAACGAGGCACATTATCTATTAATGGACATCCAAGGGGGAGTGTTATGTAATATGGATGTCATGTGACATATATATGTGTGAATGTCATTAATGAGAGATAAGAGTTAGTAGCCAAATTGAACTTGAACACCAAGATTACTTATTCAATTTGGATTTGAACTCCAAAGTTACTTGGTCAAATTGCCAAGTTGTTGTCATGCTAAACATACTTAGGGAGTAAGTTTGGTGGCTTATAAATAGCCATCCTTTTGTACATTTTGTGATGTACAAGAAGTGAAAACAAGTACTACTATTTTCATTCTCTAAAGTTGTCTCTTTCTTTATTAGTTTGATATTTTATCTTTATTTTATAACACTCCTAACTTTTATATTTTATAAGAAACTCTCCCATCTTTTATAAAATATGACTGTTGGACTATTTTAAATTTTAAAACTTGCCCCAAATTTTTATATTTTTATTTTTTTTAAAAGTCCTCCATTGTTCACATAGTCTTCTATGTTTTATTTTTCTTTTATCATATGATTGTTACAACTATGTTTTGGTGTTGATATGGTCGGGTATTCTTGAACTTTGTTTGGATGGTTGTTATATATTGTTTCATAATGTATCGTATTATATTAAATTGTATTGTATCATACTGTATTGTTTTAATGAATATAACATTTGGATAGATTGTATCGTTTTTTGTTCGTTACATAATCTCAAACATCAACTCTTTGAAGGATAAACTTACAAGAAAAGTAGGGTAGGGAGTAGAGCTATTATAAAAGGTAGGAATGATAGAATAGGATTATTAAATAATACTTAAGTAAAGACAAAATTAAGAAGAAGAAAAAAAGAAGAGGTAACGACATGATCACACCAAATCAGTCATTACATAAAATGAGACTTTTTGCCGTTACCTAACAATGGATTTAACAAGACAATACATTACAAGTTAAGAAAAATTACAAAATAACCCTGTAGACAATAAAATTCAAGACCGAGAAAATAATAATCAAGACAGAAAAATATCGCAACAATCGTTTTATTTGATTTCAAATAGTGAGTGTGTGACGCGTTTTCATTGCCCTTTGATTTCACTAGGCATGCTGCATCATTTTGACATGTGGCATGATCATATTGGTTCCTTCACTTAACTTGGCATGCCACGTCATTCGACACGTGACACCAAATTAGGCATCTACAATAATATGACATCTTGAACTTAGCAAAGTGGGCTCATCATTTGTAGCCCAAATCAATGGACTAACCCATTAAAATTGAGCCATCAATTAAATCCATATTTATTGAATTTAAATAATTAATCTAATTATATTAATCCATAATATTTATCCTGGCTAATATATTTTGAATTAAATATAATTCAAATTTCGTACGAATTTACATAAAATTTCATTGCATACAAATTGCCCCCTGCTTCAAGACTTGTCAGAGTATTAACTCATTTAAATCGAAGCCAAGTCTTAAAGTATTAACGGACTATAATATCAAATTCGGATCATATCAATTCAAGCAATGAGTCATATGTGTGACTTCCATCCAGGTGTTCTTTCCTTTATATATATATACTAGTCAAGTGTACGTGCTTTGCACGCGTGTCTGACGTTAATAAATAATAAATACATATGAACAAAATAAATTATTGCATACATAATTCAAAATAGAAAAAGATTTATGCAATGTAAATTGTGTATAAAATTTAAATACATAAAAAGAATAATTAATAAACCAAAAAAAGAAAATGAAAGTAGCTAAACTTTCTTGATATGAATTTTGAAAGTATATAAAATTTAGTACTCTTAAATCCAAATAGAGTTGAAAGTGAAATTTTTATATTTTAAAATATCACACAGATATAAAAAAGAAACTGTAAATTAGAACTCTATATTCATTAGTTTTTATATTTAACTAAAAAGGTATTGTGCTACAACCGAAAATAACAAAAACAACAGATAGTAACAGAACAGAAATTATAATAAAATAATATGATAATCAAGATATCAGTATAATACGGTTAAACCTAATCTTTACACAAGAATTCCTCAAAACTCGACCGAACATTCATCTACCCTTGTAAACTACAAAAATATAATACGATAATCGAGATATCATAACAATACAATTAAACCTAATCTTTATACAAAAATTTCTCAAAACCCGATCGAACATTCATCTACCACATGTATTAAATTGAAAAAATTAAGAAAACAAAAACTATAACAAAACAATACGATAATCGAGATATTAGAACAATATGACTAACCTAGCCTTTACACAAAAAAAATTCTCAAAGTCCAATCAAAGATTCATATATAATGTAGATTTGAAATTGATGAAACTATTATAGACCGGACCTTCAAAGCTCATCGAAAAAGCAATTATAAGAATATCTCTGCTACCAAAAATTTTATAGACCCAACAAAAATATAGCAAAAGAATCGCGGCAATTGAATTGGAGTTGTAATTAGCAATTATATCATATTGAATTCACAAAAGATTAAGGAACGGACATAACAAATAACGAATTTTGTATAAATTAAACTTAAAGGAAAAGAGAGAAAAATTTCAGAGGGAGTTCGGTTGTACCAAAGAACACCGAACAATTTACTTTAATAGAATTAATTGCAGTTTTTTTTATTTAAGGTAAAATTTTAATTAATTTAGAAGTATTAAATATTATAATTTCATACCTAGAATAAATAATCAAACCTAAAGAAGTTATAAACCAAATTAATTGTGAAGTTTTTTTTACCTAATGTGAGAGAATTTTTTGACCCCAACTATTATTCTCTTTTCCTTATGAAGGTAGGCTTTTTAGGATTTATAGCCTGTTTGGCCAAGCTTATTTTTCCCCAAAAGTGCTTATTTTTTCTCAAAAGTGCTTATTTTAAAAAATTGAGGTATTTGGCCAAGCTTATGGAAAAAAATAAGTGTTTCTGGGGAGTAAAAAAAGCAGTTTTTCGTAAGCTAAAAAAAGTAGCTTCTCTCCAAAAGCACTTTTGAAGAAAACACTTATGAGAAAAATATACTTAAAAGCACTTTTAAAAGCTTAGCCTTATGAGAAAAATATACTTAAAAACACTTTTAAAAGCTTGGCCAAACACTAATTGCTGCTCAAAAGTGTTTTTTTAATTGTATTGGCCAAACACAAACTGCTTCTCACCAAAAGTACTTTTTTGAAAAACACTTTTGAAAAAAGCACTTCTGAAAATAAGGTGATTTTAGAAGCTTGGTCAAACAGGCTATTAATTTTGTTTACCCCAACGGGTGAATTTTCCCCCCCAACTATTATTCTATTTTCCTTATTTCGGTCTTTTACTACTTACTTCTATTAGAATTTTACTACTTACTACTACTACAAATTCCTAGAAGAAAAAAAAGGACTCCTAATTTAGTTGGTAACAAATAATAAAAATTTAATAGTTATAATTTTAATTAAGTTAAAAATCTTAAATATTAATATAGTAATAAAATATCAGTTATTTGGAAAAAAATGAGTAAAAGACAATTTTGTCTATTTCGGAGTCTCTTAATGAAGGACAAAAAGTTCGAATCTCATTTTTAATTGATTTAGAAGTGTTAAATATAATTATTTCTTACCTATATCAAAAAAGGACTTTAATTAATTTCAAAATCCTAAACAATGTACAATTTGACTACTTTTATAAAAGTATTAGCTCCTTTAATTGGATTTTTTTTTTAGGTTTTAAAAATTCTACATAAATAATACTATTATTTGGTGAACTTAAATCAACTTTGGTAAAAAGAAAAAAAAACAATCTGTAAAAAAAAAAAAACTGTAAAAAAATAAGTTTAAATAATAAATAGTACTACACGTAGTGTACCTATATTTGACAACTTTTGCTTTATCATATTTGGGTTGGTTTTAAAGTCCGTAATTAAACTTAGTAATTTCTTCAATATAAAGTAGAAAAGGAAATATTTAGCCGAATACTTTTTGCTTAAGAATAAGAATATTTTTCATATATTAATTAATTGGAGGAAAAAAGTAAAAAGACGATTTTGTCTATTATGGAGTTTTTTAATTATGGAATTTTTTAATGAAGGGCAAAAAATTTAAATCATTTTTCTAAGGGTATTCACACTTTTAATATATTGTGGATGTGGATGTGGATGTAGATGTAGATATAGATATATATATTAAAAAAAAAAATTCACTTTTCAAGGTGATGATTAGGTAATGATTATGCTCCTAGAGCTTTAGCTTCAATACACACCAAATGGTAACAACTCCTCCGATTCTAACCACTAATCACGTGTATTTCAGTAAGCTAGTGTCATTTTTCTTTTTTTGGTTTGCCGCCTCTCCAGTCCCTTGTTTAACTTGGTATCCCAATTTGTGTAGGAAATAACTTTAATAAGGCTGGATCGACACCGCTTAAACCTCTGCCGCCTTTCCTTTTCCCACTTAAATTCCTATGAACATTTTCCCAAATTTCCAAGGACCAGGGAATGTTCACCGCCTTGCTGCTTCTACAAATACCCATGGATTTGTCATTATTTCAAAACAAATTTGTAAGGTCTCTGACAATGGCGTACGTAGAACTTTTACTAAGCAGAGTCAATTTTTATAAGAAAGGATAAAAGTTTTATTGCCATAAGCTTGAATATTACATATCCTTGGCCCATTGGTCAAATCTAGTTTTAAGCTAAAAAAGGTCTTGAGTTCAATACTATTTAAGCATCATTTTAAGAAAATTTTGCAAAACATAAGAAAATTTTGCAGGAAAAAGAAAAGATTAGGGTTCGAACACCCAAACTCCAAGAAGGTTACTGAGTTCTGTTCCATCACACCAAGAGGACTCTTTTAACAAGCAGTGTCATTTTTGAATATAACCCTTTATGCATAGTATTAATAAATATATATATATATATATATAGTAAAATTTTCACTGCTTATATATATATATATATATATATATATATAGTAAAAATTTTCGACGAAGCAGTGTCGGTTGACACCACTTAGCTCAAGGTGGATCCGCCCTTGTTCTCTGGGCAGTCCCTCCGTTCCCGATCAGTAATCGCAGCTAGGTAATTTTCTTTTCTTTGTCTTTTCTTCTATGATTTCTCTTGTTCTCTTCTGTCCCTTTTTTGTTGGGTTGAAACAAATAGCATTTATAAAGGGTCAACTTAAGGTGCGAGAGTTTAACTTCGCCTCCGTCACCTTGAGACTTGACAAGTTCGGCTTCAAGTTTGGTCCCTATACAAAAATCAGCTTAAGGTGCGAGAGTTTAACGTCGTCTCCGTCACCTTAAGACCTGACAAGTTTGGCTTCTTTTAGCGACGTACCTATACCACAGTCAGCTTAAGGTGCGAGAGTTTAACTTTGCGTTCGTCACCTTGAGACCTGACAAATTCAGCTTCAAGTTTGGTCCCTTTCACCGATGTACTTATGCAACAGTCAGCTTAAGGTGCGATAGTTTAACTTCGCCTCCGTCACTTTGAGACCTGTTATGCAATAGTCAGCTTAAGGTGCGAGAGTTTAACCTCGCCTCCGTCACCTTGAGACCTGACAAGTTCGACTTCAAGTTTAATGAACTCGTTGGCTCTAGCATACGTGACTATATTTCAATAAATCCAAAACATGGAGGACCTTTCTGTCAACTAACGTTTCTACAGGTATTTGTCCGAATTTTGTATTTGACTAAACTTCTTTTGTTTATGCAGTTTGTAGAGTTGGTTCGCTGCAGGGATTATACATCTCCATCCTCTAAAAACAAGTATCTCCTAATCGAAGCCGATGACGGTACAGTTTTAACCAAGCTATTGACTGATACTCCAATAGCCGGTAGGTATGCGAATCGGTGGCCTTCCTTGCAAAATTCTCTCCATATGTTAGAATGAACTTTAGAAAACGACATTAGTTCTAATCGACCGATTAAAGTATGGTCTCTTCGGACTCCTAACCAATGCCAATTAAACATTGTGAGCACCCTTTCTTGCTTAAGATGTCGAGTAATCTAGGGAGATATATGTTGGGTAGGTACCATAGAGATAACCGGTGAATATCATCACACTCAAGGATACTGGGAATAAGCTGAAGACATATTGGCTGGAAACTAACAAACCTTGAAGGCAGCAAAAATATATGATGCCTTTTATGCTTCTCTGTGCACCTATGATCAAAATTCAAACATATTGAAGGCATTTTGTCATGCCCCGAGTTCCAACGAGGCGGATTGACACCCGTAGTCGATAAGGCCCGAGAGAACCAAGTTTTGCTTACATTCATTCATATGCATGCCATAAGAAACACCACTATCACGTAAGAACATAAAAGGCTAATATCAAAAATCATGGAACATGTGTGTGTGTGTGTGTGTGTGAAACTTGGCCTTCAGGGCCATCAAGTCAAACGGACATACATCTCTTTCCTTCACATTCATTCACATACCCACATACGTCTACAAAAGCCTCTAACAAAAATACATACACGACCAACCTAAATTCAGGACAAGTTCCCGCTTTACATAACATCTGCAATACCAAAATCAATGTACAACTTGAACACGGAAACCCCAAACCAACCGGAGCTCACCAAAGATCAGTAGATGTCCTGCAGCTTACTGGGGAAGTCTACTAGTACCTGTGCCTGCAGCAAGTAAGGTAAATCCCCCAGGAGGGGTCAGTACGAAGAAGGTACTGAGTATGTAAGGCTGTATCAGTACATAAGAACTTCAATGGAAAAATAATTACAAGGGGATGCCCAATTATGGATAATCCATCAATCTATATATTTGGAACTGCGCGTATTACTTTCGATACTCTCTTCACTTTTGTACCTCTTCTTACTTACTTGTCAATCATTAATCATATACTGCCCGGGTCCAACTGATCAGTGAAATTAATAATATCGTCATGCAGGTGTTCATGTCACCCCATGGATACACCCATAATGTTGGGATAGTCATCATGCAGGTGTTTCTTTCACCCCATGGATATCATCATGCAGGTGTTTATGTCACCCCATGGATACAACTACTTATACATTACTTCATTCTTTCCCTTTTACGAGATTGGTATCTTTACTTGTGAGAGATTGATATATTTGTAGTCATGACCTTATTGGAAGCTTTGGAACATAACATTATTGGGAATTTGGAACCATGTCCATAATTATGTAACACATGAGCAACAACGACTAAAGAATGAGGAACATGCGACTTAACAATAGATAACAACCTGAAATGAGATACCTTAGAATATTTTGGAATGGAACAACTACTATGACAATGTGAACAATATCTGCTGCAGGAGGATACGGAAAGAGTAACCTTACATACCTTGTTCTCTCAATATGAACACTCAATCCTATACGTGAATACAATAGCCCAGCTTCTTCCTTACGTCTTACTCTACAATACAAGTACATACCGGAGCTTACATTAGCAACTAGTTACTATACAAGCGTATAAAACGACTATGAGCTATATGACTGCCGTATAATGTCATGTCACCCCTTACAATACAATCCACTGCATTCTCATACCAATGACACCATAGCATTCCACACATTGACCAAGATATCATACATCAATAGCATTTTACACCACACTTACCCTTTATGCTTTCTCATTATCATTCCATCACAATTACTCCTATCAACTTGTCTCATAACAACATTTGAACAACAATCCATACTTAATATAGTCCAACATGACTCCATACGACACTTTAAAGTCATTAAAACGGTATTATAAGTTGATAATTACATCCAAAAAGGGTATAGGGGCCTTTGGAGATCAAAGAGATGCGAAAACATACAAAACCAAACCCGGGGCTGACCTGCGAAGCCAACTGCGCCCGCAGGTGGATTTTGGTAGATGCCAGAGGCACCTGCATTGGCATCTGCGCCCGCAGGTGCCCTCGTCTGCGGGGGCGGTTGCCCAATTCGGCCAAAATGGGTCTTTTTTGGGTCTTTTTGTGTAATAAATGATCCAAGGCCACAATTAAGCTTATATTAACATATTTTAGGTCACTTGGACACCAAAAACCCATCATGGTTTCACAACGCACAATAACATCACCAAACCACATTTTTCTTTCATTACGTCACCCATTCCATTACTAATTTCGCAACAACAATCCCACAAGTTGTGCACATAGAGAAAACAAGGTAGGAACATAATCATGTCATACATGTGAACATATCATCCATATTATTCACTCCTTTCAAGATCTCAAGTCTCCTTTCAAGTTTAAGACATGTAGATGATACATCTAGTAGCAAAAGAGAAACAAAATGGGACTGCTCAACACCTTTAAGCATAACCAACATGATATACACCATCTCTCATGCATGAAATATATTGAACCATGATAATATACACTTACCAATACTTACCAAGTGATTATATTGCCCTAAAAGAGATGAAGGCTTAGGGTTTAAGTTAGTTTCTTGTGTCTCTTGGAAATATCTAGAAAATACAAGACTTTGCAAGGTGGCTCATGTGATAAAAATCTGAATTTTTTTTGCCCTCATTTATATCATCCTTAGCCACAATTAAGTCAAAGATGAGGTGTCTATTTGGTCATTAATGCATGGATCAAGAATGGGTCATTTTGTTCCTTTTTGGGCCATGTCTTCTTGTTAATTTGGGCCAATTTTTGAGCCCACTCACCAAGATGAATTAAGTCCAACACTTTGCATAGATAATATACCCCGTATTGCATGTTCAATTAATTCCGTCACTTAGTCGCATATGTTCGGAAATTTACGGGGTGTTACATCCTTTCCCCCTTAAAAACATTCGTCCTCGAATGTTGGTGACATGATTCACATTAAACAATTACAAGTCTAAGAGCATTCTTCATGTCATCATATAGATATATACTCAAAGCTTATAAATACTTACTTGTCATTGTTCCGATTTTATATTGTGAGCTTGTTCTTCCCTTTGGAAGAAATGAGGGTACTTCGACTTCATCATTTCTTCAGCTTCCCATGTGACCTCTTCTATTTGCAGATTTCTCCAAAGTACCTTTACGGATGCTACGTCTTTATTCCTCAGCCTCTTCACTTGTCTATCCAGAATGGCAATAGGTATCTCCTCATAGGTAAGATCCTCTGTAACTTGCACTTCGTCAATAGGAGTAAAACGAGATGGATCCCCTATGCATTTTCGAAGCATCGAAACATGAAATACTGGATGAACTGTGGAGATTTCTTGGGGTAGTACCAACTCATACGCAACCTGCCCAAATCTTCTAATAATTTCACATGGGCCTATATAACGTGGACTCAATTTCCCTTTCTTTTCGAACGGCATTACCCCTTTCATCGGTGACACCTTTAAAAAATATCCAATCACCTATTGCAAATTCTAGTCCCCTTCTTCTAACATTAGCATATGACTTGTATCGACTTTGGGCCGTTTTTAACCATTGTTGTATCACCTTAGATTTTTCCACAGCTTGATGAACAAGATGAAAGCAGTTTTATCTGCTTCAAACCATCCCATTGGTGATCTACCCTTTCTTCTATATAAAGCTTTATAAGGTGCCCTTTTTGTTTTGATACTTAAACGATAGCTACTATTGTAAGCAAATTCAACAAGAGAAAAATGATCGTCCTAACTACTTTTAAAGTCCTATATGCAAGCTCGTAACATATCTTTAAGTTTTTAGATAGTACGTTCTGCTTGTCCATCTGTCATCCTTGTATACCCCAGATCTTCTGAAAAGATTTTTCCAAACATACGCAATAACTTGAGCTTCCATGTCTGACATAATAGAGATTGGAATTCCATGTAATCGTACTGTCTCTTAATAGACAACTTTGCATAATTTCCATCTGTACAAGTGGTCCTGACAGGTAAAGAGTGTGTTACTTGGTAAGTCTGTCAACTATCATCCACATGGAATCAAATTTCCAAAATGTACGAGGCAAACTTGTAATAAAACCCATGTTAATCATATTCCTCTTTTCAAACTGGAAGATTTCTGTATTGCATATGACCTTCAGGTTTTCTGATGCCCTACTTTTACTTATTGACGGCTTGGACATTAAGCTACAAATTCTGTAATGTTTTTTTCATGTAACCTTACTAATACATCTCTTCCAAACCATGATACATTTTTGGTTGCTCCAGGATGAGAGAATACCGTGAATGATGTGCCCTTGTCATAATTCATTTCCTTAGCTCATGTATATCCGGTACACAAAATCTACTTTGGCATTGAAGTATTCCTCCCTTATGTAAACTCAAGTACCTTTGTCGAACTTTGTTGTACATTCTTTTTCAATTGAAGTAAAATAGGATTTGCATATTGTTTTTCTTTCACCTCGGCTACAATTGAAGACTCTACTGCATTTTATACTATAATTCTTTCATCTGGAATTTCAAGAAGACAAATTCCCAAGCCGACTAGTTAGTATAAATCCTCGACTATATCTCATTTTTCCGTCAATTGGCTATTAGTGCTCCCTATTGCTTATGACTTAATGCATTTGCTTTTTTTTTTTTTGGATGATATAAGACATTAATAGCATAATCTCTTAATAGTTCAAGTCACCTTCGCTACCTCAGATTTAAGCCCTTTTGCTTAAAAAACATATATTGCAAATTCTTATGACCCGTATATATACCTACGTGAATCCCATACAAATAGTGGCGCCATATTTTAATGCAAATATCACGACTGCTAATTCAAGATCATGTGTTGGATAATTTCTTTATTCTTATGGACGCAATTATCCTGAAGCATAAGTTATCACATTACCGTGTTACATCAATACACATCCTAGGCCGACTCCTGAAGCATCACATTGTACTGCATACCCCTTTGTACCTTCTGGAAATACCAACACAGGTGTAGAAGTCAATTTATCTTTCAGCTCTTGGAAACTCTTCTCACATGCGTCATTCTACTGAAACTTGACTGTCTTGTGTGTTAGTTTTGTTAAGGGTGCAGGGATAGAAGAAAATCCTTCAACAAATCTCCTATAATAACCAACCAATCCAAGAAAACGATCTCTGTAAGCATCATAGGCCTTAGCCAATTTTTCACCGCTTCTATCTTTTGTATATCGACCCTCACTCCTTCATCCTATACTATGTGACCCAAGAGCGCTATAGATTGTAACCAAAATTCACATTTAGAAAACTTCTGTAACGCCTGCCGCAAGTAATTAGAATGGTGCCCTTGTGATCTTGAGTATCATCTCCAAACATGGTCACGTACATATTTGAAAATGGCTTGAACACCCTATTAATCAAATCCCTAACAACTGCTGGTGTATTGGTTAGCCTAAATGGCATAACTAGAAATTCATAGTAACCATACCGTGTTCGGGAAGCTGTCTCGGGTATATTCTTCCTTTTTTTTCCAACCCTTACCTGGTGATATCCCGATCTCAAGTCAATCTTTGAAAAACATTTGGCACCCTGCAACTGATCAAATAGATCATCAATTCTGGGGATATTTATTCTTAACCATTACTTTATCCAGTTGCCATCAATCAATACACATTCTCAGTGTACCATCTTTCTTCCGTACAAACAACAGTGGTGTGCCCCAAGGGGACATACTAGGTCTCATAAATCCCTTGTCCGACAAGTCTTTTAATTACTCTTTTTTAATTCCCGTAACTCTGCTGGAGCCATTCTATACGGAAGAATAGATATAGGCTAAGTGCCTAGCATCACATCAATCCCAACTCTACTTCCCGTCCCGGAGGCAATCCTGGGAAATCTTCAAGAAATTCCTCAAGAATTTCATTTACCACCGAAATCGATTGAAGAGTTAGTGGCTTCACATCAGTATCTTTCACTCGTACTAAGTGACATATATACCCCTTTGGGTATCATTTCCCTTGCTTTAAGATAGGAAATAAATTTCCCTCTTGGTGCCCCCATATTACCCTTCCATAAAAAAAAAAAAAATCTTTTGTGGAAAACGGAAATGTACTTTCTTAGCTTGACAATCTATCGTGGCATAACAAGAAGCCAACCAATTCATACCCATTATAACATCAAAATCCACCATTTCCCGTTCAATAGGATCAACCCAACCAGTGTTTCATAACCAAAAACAGTTACTATACGGTTATGATATGCTCTTTTAACTACAATAGATTCACCAACTGGTGTAGAGACTTCAAGTGACTTAACTAGTAATTCTGATGTCCTTTCAATTTTATTTTTTTTCTCAATCAATAGAATAACATATGATAATGTAGGACCCGAATCAATCAATGCATATACCTTATGTAAAAATATGAATAATGTACCTGCATCTACATTAGGAGAAGCCTCCAAGTTTTGTCGGTCTACTGGAGCATCGGTGCAATTCTGGACTCTGCTAGAGCTAGCCGCTTCTCTAGAACCTCTACCATGGCCCGTAGGCTGTATACCTAACGAGGAGGATGCAGCGGCTAATCCTGTAGGTCGTGCCGTACTACCCGTGCCCTTCTGTGGACACTCTCTCATTTTGTGGCCCACTGTACCACACCAAAAACAAAGATTTGTCCCACGCCGGCAATGATACCTTCCGCAGCGTTGACACAGCTGACGAGAAAGTCCTGCTGTCTGTGAGCCTCGAAGCCCACTACTCTGCCCAAACTGGTTGATTCTAAACCCTTGGGATCGAGGTAGAGCATTTACTGTAGAATGAGGAAGTAATGGTCTAGGCGGTCTGTTAAAAATCTGAGGCCCAAATCCTTCTCGGAACGCCATGGACTGTCCCCTAAATCTAGCCCTCTTAGACGACCCTCTTTCAATTGCTTGTGCCATTCCCCTTTGCATTTGATTACCCCTCTTTTGTGCAAAGGCTGGACCAACTTGTCCTTGATTTTGTGCAACGACTATCTGAGTCAACAAGTGCACCGCATTTCTTATATCTTGCTCAGTAGCATTAACAGATGGTTCGGCATGGTCTTCTCTCCTTCTCGGATCTTCTGGAGATGGAAAAGTTGAATAGGCCCGCGATGCAAATTCAGTGTCAACCCCACCCTGATTAACTGGTTCAGGTGGGACTCTACTAGTTCCTTCTCCCACAATTCTGTCTTTCCTCTTACTTTTACCTCGACCTCTTCTTGTCATCGGCATTTTGCTATAATATACAAGAACAATAATTTCAACGGTCAAAAATGATTCCACCTATAACTTTGGCTCTAATGCACGATCTAGAAATGAAGGAATGAAACAACTCTTAAATGTCTCGTAGCCTCTTACTTATAAATGTGGTGCACAACACATCGATAAGTAAGACTCTACTCAGACACGGCTTTGTAGACACTCTTAGAATGACCTGCTATGATACCACTTTTGTCACGCCCCGAGATCCAACGAGGCGGATTGGCACCTATAGCCGATAAGGCCCGAGAGAACCAAGCTTTGCTTATATTCATTCATATGCATGCCATAAGAAACACCACTATCACGTAAGAACATAAAAAGCTAATATCGAAAATCATGGAACATGTGATATATATATATATATATATATATATATATATATATATATATGAAACTTGGTCTTCAGGGCCATCAAGTCAAACGGACATACATCTCTTTCCTTCACATTCATTCACATACCCACATACGTCTACAAAAGCCTCTAACAGAAATACATACACGACCAACCTAAATTTGGGACAAGTCCCCGCTTTATATAACATCTACAATACCAAAACCAATGTACAACTTGAACACGGAAATTCCCAAACCAACTGGAGCTCACCAAAGATCAGTAGATGTCCTGCAGCTTACTGGGGAGGTCTACTAGTACCTGTGCCTGCAGCAAGTAAGGTAAATCCCCCAGGAGGGGTCAGTACGAAGAAGGTACTGAGTATGTAAGGTTGTATCAGTACATAAGAACTTCAATGGAAAAATAATTACAAGGGAATGCCCAATTATGGATAAGCTATCAATCTATATATGGAACTGCGCGTATTACTTTCGATACTCTTTTCACTTTTGTACCTCTTCTTACTTACTTGTCAATCATTAATCATATACTGCCCAGGCCCAACTGATCAGTGGGAAATTAATAATATCGTCATGCAGGTGCTCATGTCACCCCATGGATACACCACCCATAATTTTGGGATAGTCATTATGCAGGTGTTTCTTTCACCCCATGGATACACCCATAATGTTGGGATAGTCATCATGCATGTGTTTCTTAAACCCTATAGATATCATCATGCAGGTGTTTATGTCACCCCATGGATACAACTACTTATACATTATTTCATTCTTTCACTTTTACGAGATTGGTATCTTTACTTGTGAGAGATTGATATATTTGTAGTCATGACCTTATTGGAAGCTTTGGAACATAACATTATTGGGTATTTGGAACCATGTCCATAATTATGTAACACATGAGCAACAACGACTAAAAAATGAAGAACATGCGACTTAACAATAGATAACAACTTGAAATGAGATACCTTAGAATATTTCAGAATGGAACAACTACTATGACAATGTGAACAATATTTGCTGCATCTTTGGCAGCTTGGAAAGTGATATTTGCAGCGCTTCATTAGACAAGGGCCTTAGATTTTATCAAATTTGTGTGTCGCACTGATCTATAACAAAAGTAACTTTCCCTAAAGCTACACCCAATGTGCGAAAAGTACTTTTCCACTGTGTATAAATCCTGGTGGGACAAAGCTCAAAGATATTTTCTTGAAGTTAACTTGCAATAATTGGTGAATGTTGTAGGTCCCATTACTGACACTCCTCAAGAAGATGGCGAGGAGTTCCCAGTTGTGGTTAAGGCTCCTATTTTAAAATCTGAAGCAGTCATTCCAAACAAAGTCAAGGGATCTCTATATGCAAAAACTCGCAAAAAAGAGCCTCCCGCTTAGACTCAACAAGATTCCAACAAACGACCGTCCAAAGATGAGAGCAGTAGTAGTCATGGAGATCGTTGTTGGAAGAAGGTGAAACCATCTTTGGACAAGCCAGGAGATACTAACTCGCATGCGGTGGAGATTATTGACAATGATGATAGTTCCTCGCGGACTCCACCAACCATTGAAGAGGTAATGACTTAACTTCCCCACTATTTCATATCATATGAATTAGCTTTATACGTCTCACTTATCATACTCTTTTGTTGTGTGTGTCCATCCAAACAAAGTCAAAAGTTTTGAGGATTCTTACCAAAGTAAGCCACAAGATATTAGTGAATCCATAGTAGTGTCAGACTCGGCTAGAATCGAGAGAGTTACCTTTGCCATCCAAAGAGGTCACTTCTACTCCTTGCGGTAAAGTTAAAGCAAATGTAAAATCAAATTCCCATCAATGACCAGTGGTAAATATGTCCGCTTTTGATGGGAAAAAGGTTGTCACAAAGCAATCTTGGGATAGCATCCGCACCAAACTTGCAGGCCTTACTGCGGACCGTGTTTCTTCTATCAAAGATGAGGTCCAAGTCGTAGTTAACGACATGAGTAGAATGGGTCCTTAGCAAAATCTGTTGGGGTCTTTCTTCAAGCTTGCCTGGTGAGGAAATCGAGAAAGCATAAATTAGTTGAGCTTTCGAAGAGGGCCAAGGTAGTGGAACATCACCACTAAAAACCATGGCATCCTATGACCTTGGAAGAATTCTTGCCAAGTTGGTTCTGCACAAAGAGTGCTCATGTAAACCTTAAGGCATCTTATTTCAATACTGGCAAAGGAGGAACGAAAGATGAAAGCCTACCAATAGAACCTCTTTTATTTTCTGAAAAGCCAACTGAATTCCTTCTCCAAGAAGCACATGTATGCGATACAAAAATCAGATTTATAGATGATGATCTCCTGTTTGGCAAAACGCTACACAATCGTCCCTTGTTTAAAGAAGAAGATAAATAAAATCCTAATAGACGAGGGGTCTGGAGTCAACATCCTACCTATTCACACACTAAAGGATCTTGGCATCACAACTGATGAACTTACTGAAAGCCATTTGATGATCCAAGGGTTCAATCAAGGGGGTCAGAGGGCCATAGGATCCATCAAGTTAGAGATCCATATGGACAATTTATGATCAAATGTATTAATGCATGTGATCGATGTCAAGACTCATACAATATATTGCTTGCTAGGCCTTGGTTACATGAAAACAAACTTGTCTCATTCTTCTACTATCAATGCTTGAAAAATCTCGAAGATGAAGTGGAAAGAAAAATAATTACCTATGATAAGCCATTTACTGAAGCTGAGTCACACTTCACCGATGCAAAATTCTATTTGAAAAATTATGTTGTGAAGGGGAAAAAGGTTGATGATGTCACGACAGCCAAGTGTGATGATCTTATAGCTAAGAAGGTAGAGGTGGTTGTCGAAAAAGTTGTTGTTAAGAAGCCTCCCTCCACTTCGAATAAAGAAAATATTGCATCCTTGAAAAATAAGGTAACTCTTGTGCTTCATTATGTACCAAAGGTGAGGAAAGAGGAAGGACACTCATTCGAGGTCCAAGATAATATACTAGGGGTTTCTAACTCTTCTGATAAAGTGAATTGATGCAATAAACTTGTCCTCAAAGCTTCTTGGAGAATTTGTGGCTCGAATTCCACCACGAGATATGACACTCCTTACGAAGCGTACAAAAGAAGGCTTCGATCCAAATGCTTACAAGTTATTTGTAAAGGCTGGATGCAACCCTAATGAGCCATCAAATTTGGGAAAAATCCTATCAGAAGCCACTACCAGGCAAACGCGTGAAGGCTTGGGGTACGCAACACCACCGCCGGTTTGCATCTCCATAAGAAGGGCAGTTAGCAACTATATCACTGTGGAAGAGGAGTCTACCGCTTCCAATAAAAGGTCTTTTGTCTTTGATCGAATTGGAGAATCAGCCACAAGAACTTCTGTGTTTGAGAGGTTGGGTCCATTGAAGAAGAAGAAGAAGAATAACAAGCCTCAGAGAAGTTATCAAGGCACGATAACGCACTCTTCACCTAGAATCCAGAAGGATTTTCAAAGTTTGACTCCCTCTAGAATATGGCGACAGAAGAAACTTGTGGTTTCATGCAAGGAGGTGTTAAAGGCAAAGACTCATACTGTGGTTTATACCAAGGAACGTGAGGAAGACAAAAAAAGTGTAGGCCCTTCATATCATGTACAACTCAAAGTGAGAATGATTCATCATCTCAAATGAAGGTTGATGAAGAGTTAAAGGATATTTCCTGGTGGTACCATATATCTGTCAATAATGATGATCCTCAAGAGGAAAAAGATGATGGAGATGCTCTGTCAAAACTTGAAAAATAAGTAAAGACCACAATAGATCCCTTAAAAGAAGTTAATCTTGGCACTACTGAAGACTAATGACCAACTTACCTGAGCGCTTTTCTCGAAATGGATGAAGAAATCACTTATATGGACATACCCAAAGAATCTAGGGATGTCTTCGCTTGGAGTTATAAAGAAATACCTAGCTTAGAGCCAAAAATAATAGTTCATAAGTTGGCAGTCAAGAATGGTGCTCGTCCTATTAAGCAGGCCCAAAGGCACTTCAGACCAGACTTGGTTCTATTAATTGAAAATGAGGTTAACAAACTCATTAAAGCTGGAATTATTTGTGAATTTAAGTACCCCAAATGGATATCAAGCATTGTTCCTGTGCGGAAGAAGAATGGTCAAATTTGAGTTTGTGTTGACTTCAAGGATCTCAATAACGCATGTCCTAAGGATGAGTTTCCAATCCCTATTCCAGATTTGATGATTTATGCTACTACTGGTTTTGAGGCAATGTCTTTCATGGATGGATCATCCAACTATAACCAAATTTGCATGGCACCAAAGAATGAAGAGCTCATTGCATTTTGTACGCCTAAAGGTATTTATTGCTACAAGATGATGCCTTTTGGATTGAAGAACGTTGGTGCCATTTATCAAAGGGCTATGCAAAACATCTTTGATTACCTACTCCATAAAAATGTTGAATGCTACGTGGATGACTTAGTGGTGAAGTCAAAAAGGAGGAATAACCACTTGAAAGACTTAAGAATGGTATTTGAGTTGCTTCGAAGATATCAACTTAGGATGAATCCGTTGAAATGTTCCTTTGGAGTTACTTCTAGAAAGTTTCTTAGCTTCATTGTACGACACCGAGGAATTGAAATTGATCAAGCCAAGGTTGATGTGATTTTGAAGATCCCCGAGCCTCGAAACATTCATGAGTTAAAAAGTCTCCAAGCAAAGCTAGCATATTTAAGGAGGTTCATAGCAAATATGCTCAAAAAATGTCAGCCATTTAGCCATCTCATGAAAAAGGGTGCCCCTTTCGAATGGGAGCAAGCTTGTAGTAAGGCCTTTGAAATTATCAAATCATACTTGATGAAGCCTCCAGTTCTTGCAACACCTATACCTAGAAAACGGTTGATTCTCTATACACGGCACAATAAAGGTTAGTTGGAGCACTATTGGCTCAAGAGAATAGTGAAGGCAAAAAGAATTCTCTTTTCTTTCTGAGCAGAATGATGACACCAAATGAGTTGAATTATTCACCTATTGAAAAGTTGTGTTTGGTGTTAATCTTCTCAATCCAAAAGATAAAGCATTATTTTTAAGCTCATGTTGTTCGTCTGGTGTCTAGAGCAAATCCCATTAAGTTTGTAATGTCAAAACCATCCTCATTGACAAACCTGCAAGGTGGTACCTTCAGTTTCAACAGCTTGAGATCGTGTATATCTCTCAAAAGGCCGTAAAGGGACAAGCATTAGCAAACTTCTTAGCAGACCATCCTATATCTGATGATTGGAAGCTAACTGATGAACTTCTTGACGAGGATGCAATGGTTATTAAGGTTTGACCTCCATGAAAGATGTACTTTGATGGTGCGACACATCGAGCTGGAGCTGGTGCTGGCATGGTGTTTGTCACTACGCAAGGAGAGGTTCTCCCATACTCCTTTACTTGGACATACTCAAAGATTCTATTTATCTTCTTCTCTAGAACATGACCCACCATATACAAGGGATGATTGTGTAGCGTTTCACCAAATAGAAGATCATCATCTATAAATGTGATTTTTGTATCACATACATGTGCTTCTTGGAGAAGGGATTCAGTAGGTTTTTTAGAAAATAAAAGAGGTTCTATTGGTAGGTTTTCATCCTTCGTTTCTTCTTTGCCAGTATTGAAACAAGTGCTTCAAGGTTTACTTGAGCAGTCTTTGCGCAGAACCAATTTGGAAAGATTTCTTCCAAGGTCACAGGACATCGTGGTTTTTGGTGGTGATGCTCCACTACCTTGGCCCTCTTCGGAAGCTCAAATAATTTTTGCTTCCTCGATTTCCTCACCATCCTTCTTTTAGTTGGCTGCTCGAATGAATCTTTTCGTAGACTCATCTTGTTGCGTCTCTGCCTAGTCACCAAAATCCAACCTTCATCATCACCTTCGTCAATTGGAGACTTATCATGCTCTAATAGCTCCTCATTATTGCTTTTTGAAGTTGCATATTTGGACCGGGTTGAGCGAGCCAAAAGTAATGGAGATCTGATGAGAACTGGCCTTCTCATCATCAAGCAAGATCTTCTTATTATTAGCCAGTTGCGAGATTTTATCCTTGAAGATGAAATATTTATCTAGAGGGTGACCCACAAGCCTATAATATTTGTAATAGTTTGGGTCATCAGTTTTTCCAGCTTCATCGGGCCGCTTCATCTCTAGTAGGTCAATGAGCTTTAGTTCGAGAAGTTCATCAAAAATTTTGGCAACATCAGAATCAAGGAAGGGGTATTCATTTTCCTACATCTCCTTCAAAGTTAACTTATGATTTGGACGTGTTTGAGAAGTCGCCTTCACGCTTTGCTTCTTGCTCACATTTGTGGTAAACTTCACAGGAGATACGTTGACATTCATGGATTCTTTGTTATCACTTTTGGGGACAAACTTGTTCCATCTCCTAGGTTCCTGCTTGTCTTTTCCCTTTTGAGGGTCATAGATAGGCGCTACTCCTTTTCCAGCAGAAGACATGCTCAACTCCATGTCGTGAGCACGGTTAGCTAACTCTTCAAAGGATTATGGCTTAACACTTTGCAAGATATAAAGAAGCTCCCAGTGCATTCCTTGGATACACATCTCTATTGCAAAAGTTTCACTGAGCCTATCTTTGCAGTTTAGGCTAGCATTTCTCCATCGATTGATGAAGTCAATAACTGGCTCATCCTTTCTTTGATGAGTATTCGTGAGCTCCACCATGCTCACTGTATGCCTCGTGCTATAAAAGCGATTTAGGAACTCATGCTCCAATTGCTCCCAGCTATTAATGGAATTAGGCTCAAGGTTCCTGTACAATTCAAAGGCTTTTGCCTTTAGGGAGAGGACAAATTGCTTGACGAGATAGTCACAGTAGGTTCTAGCGTTGTTAGATGTCTCAATAAAGTGCACGACATGTTGCTTTGGATTCCCTTTGCCCTCAAATTATTGAAATTTGGGGGGTTGATAGCCGACAGACATCTTGAAGCTATCAATCCTAGAAGTATAGGGCTTGGCGTACGTCATGAAAGACTTGGTGGCAACGTTGTACTTATCTCTGAGGGTCCTTTTGATGAACTCTTTTAATTGATCAATTGGGATCATTCCCTCAGAAGTGACTAGAATGTTCTGTCTTATGAACTTCTGGTGCCTTTTTAGGTGCATTGCTAAAATCTCCATCTATTAAGCCTTCCATTCTATCCACCAACTTATCAATCTGAGGGTCTCGATTTTGTACAAATTCGGTCAGACCTTCAATCACATTTGCCAGATTTGCAAGCTGCTCCTCAATGAATGAGGCATCAGTCGCCATTGCTTGTATGATCATTGGATAGGTCGGTGAGTAGCACAGATTATCGCATAAGTTGATCTTTGAAGTGCTCAGCTCACGCGGTGTAAGTGGAGATGATACATTGGTCGAATGACCATAATTCTTTGCTCCAGAGTTTTTTGAAACAGATAGCTCAAGTAGAGCTAGAGTCTTCTTAATTCTCTCTGCCACACTGCTTCCTTCTTTAGAAGTACTTTTAGGGGACCTTGTTCCTTTTGGGATTAAATATCTAAAAATTAGAGTTGATGCGAATGACACTTGGTGTGTTTGTTGACCCATCATGCTGGCCTTGCTTCTTGTAACAGCTCCAAAGCTTCCAAAAGTAACATCGAGGATGCTTTCTACCTCAGCAGAGAAGTTGGAATCAGTCGCCTTAGAGGCAGTCGATTGAGAGTTGACCTTCTTAGAAGTCATTTCAGTGTTCTTGAACTTTGAGGTTGGAAAAGTTGAGATGTGAGGTAGATATTGTCCCACTGGGCGTGCCAGAATTTATAGAAAATAAAATTTGGAGACCAAGAAAATAATAATCAAGACAGAAAAATATCTCAACAATCGTTTTATTTGATTTCAAATAGTGAGTGTTACAATTTCTATGAATCCTCTGATTCCCCTTTTCTAGTATAAATTTAAGAGCCTTCGAGCGTGATCTTGAATTTGATGAATTTGACCTTGATTTGTGAACTTGATGAATTTGATCTCGACTTGTGAATTTGGATTCAAGGGCCTTTGAGCTTGATCTTGAATCTTCATCTTGATCTTGAGTTGTGTATGAACTTGAATGCTTGATTTGTAGCTTGTAGAGAAATTTATGGTGTTTGATCCACGAGCTCTCTCTTGTTTTTTGTTAGAGTTCTTGGTCCCTTTTCTGAATTATGAGACCCTATTTATAGTTGTGGAAAGGAAAGAGTCATGAAAAGTACAAACTCTTTCCGGCCAATCAGATTGAAGTGACATGACGATATTTAATTGGTTGGAACATGTCAACTTATAAGCGTGACACGTTTTCATTGCCCTTTTATTTCACTAGGCATGATGCATCATTTTGCCATGTGGCATAATCCTTTTGGCTCTTTCACTTAACTTGGCATGCCACATCATTTGACACGTGGCACCAAATTAGGCCTCTATAATAAGATGACATCTTGGACTTAGCAAAATGGGCTACTCATTTGTAGCCCAAATCAATGGACTAACCCAACAAAATTAAGCCATCAGTTAAATCCATATTTATTGGATTTAAAGAATTAATCCAATTTTATTAATCCACAATATTTATCTAGGCAAATATATTTTGAATTAAATATAATTTGAATTTCGTACGAATTTACATAAAATTTCCTTGCGTACAACCACACTTTAACTTACCATAACTACTTAAAATTCCAACCCTTTTAAATAATTACTTAAACCTCTGATTTTACTTTCTCTCTACAATCATCAGATACATCCCAACACCCACACTAACCGCGTAATCGTCCTCCTTTCTAGGCTAAAAGAAAGCTAGTCTATCTAGCAGTTACTCCCAATTCATGGCAATTGATGTGGAGTGGTGTCCCCTCGCTACTTCATCTTCAATTTCATCAACTTATATTACAAGCTCCAATAACGACTTTCAATCTCCGTTTAATTTTTTTTCTTCAATTTGATTGGAGGTTAGTTTGTTTTCATACTTTTCTTAAGTTGAGTAGATCAAAAATTTCTCAATTAGACATATCTCAAACGACAAATGTAGTTGCTTTTGTTCTGGGTGTTTTTGATATGAATGCTGATGATTTTTATGAAAATAGATCAAAATACCGCAACGATCTTGCTATGATGAAGAAGTTACACGAGGAGGCCGATAAAAGTAAAAAAATGAGATGTTGCCTCTTCAAAAAGCAAAGGAGATGAAGATACATCATGGGACCCGCTTAAAAAGGTACAATAGATATGTATTGAAATAAAAAGGAAATGAAGATACATTGCTTTAGTCCGATACATAAGTCTTATGTATCAGACTCAAATCCTGTCTAAAGGAATGTATCTGAACGATGTTAATATTACTGATACATTGTGCGTGAAGTGATGTATCAATATTTTACTTATGCATCACCAATTTACTAATACATAAGTCCTATATATTGTAATGTATCAGAATGCAGGGTATGCAGTATGTTGTCAAAGATATTCCACCTCATCCTCTCAGGTTCGACAACTTTTGCAACTCTAATATTCTTGAGATGTTCATGATGTATCGTGAAAAAAGAAATCAAAATTGAAAAATAGAAAAGAAAGAATCAATGATTTTTTGCTTGAACTATCGTGATCTGGTGTTTGAAATTTGACTTTTGAATTGATTACGCATTATTTGGTATACTCCAGAAGCCATTAAATTGATTGAGGCATGATTTACTCCCTAGATGAAGAGATTTCTGTTATTTTCCTTTTTATGTCGCTTAATTTGTTAGTTATGTATCCGTGAATGTGATGTATCTGGCATTAAGTGATGTATTCGGATGGGTAAAATGAAAGACTTTTAGTAATTTTAGAAAAAGTTGGGATAGAGAGTAATTATCTCCAAAAAGATTGGGATTTATGTAACTTTCACTAAAATTTAAGTAACAATCAAAATAAATATTGTACTTTAACTTACACAATACAATACAATAGTAAAAATCATCCAAACAAGCTGTCTAGTTTTTAGAACTTACGAGTATAAGTCATGTTTCATGTTTTCTTTAAATTAATATGTTTTGAAAAATTATGTCCAAAGTCCAAACACATTTTCAAATTCAAATCAAACTTCACCAAATCAAAATTTTCAGAAAAAATAAATTGAAAATCTATGTCCAAATGCTAGCTAAGAGGTTTCTCGTATTCAGACTATCAAGATCAATTAAATAAGGAATTGATTGATTTGAAGACAAGTTATTTTGGGATTAGTAATATTGAAATTAATTATAATGGAGATAGTTATACTGAAATTAGTTATTCAGGTATTATTTCCTATTGACTGTTTGGTGTGTTGTATTAAAAATAATGTGCATTATAAATTTTATAAGAGGAAGGTGTTTGTTTACAAAAATATCCTCCACCTTATTTAATAGAAAAAGGATTTGAGGGACTTCATAGTTTGTTTGTTTTTTAATCATTTTCATTGTTTTATTTCGGGATAACTAATTTTGATACCATTATTCCATCCTCTAATAAAAATAATTTATCCCGATACTAATCATAAATCTTGGTATAACTTATCATAAAATTAGTAACCAAATAAGGGATATGAAAATTTTAAATTTTTATCTCAAAACTATCTATGGCTATCCAACATATCAAACAACCTCAAAGAGAAGTGGTATAATTGCTATTCTTGTAATCAATTTAATAGATTTTCTTTTTAAGATTATCAGTATATAAGAGCAAAAAGTAAATATGTATTCATTTCAAATGGAAATTTGTAGATCTCATTTATTTTGAGTGAATGGTGAAAAACACACTTGAAGTATTATGTTTTTGCGAGTTTGATATAATAATCTATCAGGTATGCGAGTTTCCTACCTGAACTATCATCAAATAATTATCAAAATACACCTCGACGATGACTAGACCAATGTTTGCATATAATCACGTCTAGGCGCGTGATAACTTCATTTGGCAATAAAATTTTGTCCACATAGCCTATGTAACAGCTTATATGAGCTGACTCATTATTTATTTATTTTAGAAAAAGATTCAATTAACTCCTTTAAAAATGTTTAGCTTTCTCTTTCTACTTTATTACCCTACTAGTAAATTTATTCGCGCTTTGCACGATTATAAAATATATTATTAGATTAATAAAATATTCTTATCTAATATTTGAATATTAAGAATAATCATAGATAAGCACTCTACACGTGGTTCTAATCTTTCCGTTCTTTTCATAATAAAAATTATATAGTTTGATGTTTTCAAATATTCCTTAACAATAATCATTTTGATATTTGTTATTATAAATTTACCATAGACATTTTTTGTTTCGAAAATAATTACAATAATACTATTTATATTTCTTTTAATTTTTGAAACTCCATCTCTATTTTATGAATATTATATTTTATTTCTCACAAACTTAACTCCTTGATTCTTGATTTTATATAAATCTATAAATATTGATATTTGTCAATAAAAGATGCATAGGAATTTGTACTTCTATAGCTTTCTCCCATTTTAATATGTCACAAAAAGAAAAATAAATGAGAAAATTGAAAAAGAGAAAAACATTTTCCCAAAAAGATGCTTGATGTTGGTAAATGATTTCTTGAGATCATAAGTCACGTCAGTAACACTCTCCATTGAAATAGGTTATGGGTATACCATGTCGAATTCTTATGAGAGTGTGCCTTGTTTACTGTTGAGATTTCACACTTTTGAGAATGAAATGAACTTGGGAAACTTCCATTGCTAAATCTTCACTGAAATAATCTGAAATTTTTTTCTACCACCATTTATGACTTTTCTTTATGATGTAAATGGCTTAATCAGAGTTGTAAGTAAGAGAAAATTTGGTGTATACTTTTTGCTTGTCATAGATGCATATGTTGTGAATAGCATGGTGAACATGAATTTCAAAAATTCTTGAGTTCATGTTGTGGCTACGTCAAGTAATAAAGTGACCACTTCTTCGCTATTCCTAACAAAAATCACATCTCATACAAAAGTTGTATTGTTATCTAATTTCAAGGAATTAAGATCGCTTAGCCACCAATAAATGAATAGAATAAAATGAACTTTTCAAATCTTTATAAAAATAAAGAGCTTTTGTAAAACGAATATAAAACTTACAAAAGATAAAATTTAAGTGACCTACAAATTTTCGCTTCCATTCTTTATAACCCTGAACTCTGCCATTGCCTCTATGGTGTTTTACAATCATCTTGTCGGATAGGATTCTTGCTAATCAGTAATCACTATTTATATACGTATATGACTGTGTTTCATAATGATAGTTATGGTAATTGTTCTAACCTTTCATATTTTAGCATTTATATATAATAAAAACCTACCTTTTAAATATCAATATTTATTACGTTGATTAGTAGTATACTTTAATAAGGAAACATAAGGTAATATAGGAAAAGTAAAAGAATTAGTAATAATGAGGACTGGAATAAATAGACTTTATCATTAATTTGATGCAACATTTTCAATTGAAATATAAGGAAAAAAATCAAAAAATTGAGAAAAAAGATAAATAGAGATCTTAGCCAAAGAAGCATGCCACGTCAGCGAGTCTACATTCAGCTTTATTATTATATATAGATTTTTCAATCATTGTTTTCTTCTCTATTACAGATTTTCTCAACGTTCTTTAACTCTATTCAGATGAAGCGAAGCACGATAACCCTCAAACTATATGAAGTCTTCAAATTTTGTGACAAGAAGAAGAATCCTAGCTTCTTTTTTTTTCTTTCCAAAATTAGTAACTAACGTAGGATTCACGACAAAATTATAGCTAATTAATACGGAAAACAAGCGGGGGATAATGGAAGCAAGGCATCAACCACAACCGAGAGGAGAGCACTGTCGAAGAAGAAAAAGTTGGATTGAACCACATCTGAGATTCAAATTTTTTTACAATGACCCATTTTTCTAAGGGGTAAGGACAATAATGGCATGTCGGCTAAAACATATCCCACCAAATAGCATAAGCAATTGTAATTCCACCAAATAACCTAAGGAATTGTAATCTCACCAATTCGCTGGCCTTTGTTCAACTTTTGTTTTTTTGACTTTCTTGCCTTCTTTCTTTTCTTTTCTTTTCTTTTTTTTTTTTTTTTGCTTTTTTTCACTGTTTTTTTCTCTTTTTTGTTTGAGTTCTTTATTTGCTCTTCTATTTTTTAACAATCAAAACAATTTAATAGTGTTTCTTATTTTCTCTCAATTATTTATTGTTAGAATAGAAAAAATCAATATATTGTAATTCTTCACACTTATTTTTGTGTATACAATTTGTGTGTCATAAATGTATGATATATATATATATATATATATATATATATATATATATATATATATATATATATATGCAAAGTCAATGGATAATATAACTTAGCATATTTTTCTACAATCAAAAAAAGAAAAAAAGAGTGTATTTTTATTAATTACAATGAAAAAAGAAAAAAGAATGTATCAGTGCATACAGTTTCTATACACATGTTATACATATACATATTGTATATAATAATGATACAATTTCTATACACATCCTATATATATATATATATATATATATATATATATATATATATATATTCTATATAATAATGATACAATTTCTATACACATCATAAACAAAAAACATATTTTATACAACGTTACACAGTTTCTATACACATATTATACATATACATATTCTATATAACAATGACACAATAGCTATATACATCATATACAAAAAACATATTCTATACAATAATTATACAATTTTATACACATTCTATACAACCTTTAGCTACAATTATTATTCAGATACGTATTTTATACAATAACTATACATTTTCTATACATATTTTATACATTATATATATATATTTTATACAGATACATATTTTATACAATAACTATAGAGTTTCTATACAAATTTTATATAGTTGCTATACGTATATCTTATTAGGAACATATTCTATACAATAGTTATATAGTTTCTATACAATTGTATTTACTTTTTCTTTTTTATTAAAAAAAAAAAAAAGAAAAGCAGATTTTTTAGCCCCCCCCCCCCCCCCCCCCACACACACACAAAAAAAAAAAATGGAGCAAAAAAAACCCGGAATGAAGTGCCCTAATGACCCAAATTGTGAAAGGGTCATAGTATGGAATTACTTTGGCCGACTGGCCATGTAATGTCCAATGGTCCAAACATGGACCATTAATTTTGACAAGGGCAATATGGTGTCCTTTCCCCTTTTTCTAACTTTTACCCGAATATATTAACTCTTTTAACTCCTCAAATATTTAAGTTTTGTCACAGTGAAATTATTTAACTACGTGCAGTGTCACTTGACATCATTTTTAAATAAAAAAGAGTGTGTGATACATGCACCATCAAATTCTAGTTAAAGTGTATTTTAATAAACATTTGATAATAGTTCAGGTAGAAAACTGGCATATCTAATAGTTCATATGTGAAACTCGCAAAAATATGATACTCCATACGTATTTTTCACTATTCACTTTTTTGTTTTCTACTATGGTTACCAACAAAAAAAATGATGGCCGCAAAACTTAATTTGTCAACTCGACTAATAATGAAATCAAGAGGACAATTTTCGTTTAGGAGCATTTTTCATTTTTATGCCCCAATCTATATCTATATCTATATCTATAATTTATTTATAATATATTAAAAGTGTGAAGATTCTTAGAAAAGTGATTCAATCTTTTTATCCTTCATTAAAAAACTCTGCAATAGACAAAATAGTCTTTTCACTTATTTCCTCCAATTATTTAATTATTTTTATCTCTAATCTCTAATCTCTAATCTCTATCTCTAATCTCTAATCTCCAATATATTAAAAATGTAAAGGTCCTTATAAATGTTGTTTGAACTTTTTGCCCTTCATTAAAAGTCTCCGCTTTAGACAAAATCGTCTTTTCACCTTTTCCCTCAAATTATTATTTAATTATTAGAAAATAAAAGATTCTTTCAATATATGGAAAATTAATGTTAATAGTTTTCTTTTTCCTTATCTATGTGAAAAAGGAGTCCTAAAGGAAAATATATATATATATATGTTATAAGAAAAATATTCAAACTTGGTTGTAAAATAGCTCCACGAATAAAAGATTATAGTACTAAATCCCACTTTTATTAAAATTGATTATGGTAATATTTGAGACTTTACCTTATATAGGACTTTTTCATATAATTATTCTTTTGAAGTTAGATCTTCTTTAACTAAAATAGAATTGCATAGCATTTGTAGTACCGAATATATAAATATATATCCCCATGCTCATAATAATAATTATCCTTTCCGTGTCTTCTTTGTAACAGAAAAAAAAAAAAAAGAAGAGCAGATACATACAACACGCAAAGAAAAAAGGGAGAAACTCATTGCTTAATTCTAATTCTCATACAAATATGGCTTTCCGGTAAATTTTAATTAAGTTATCCTTTGATTTGATTATTATTATTATTATTTCTGCAGTCGAGGATCTATCGAAAATACCTTCTTACCCATAAAAATAGTAATAGCAGGGTGGGGATAGGTTCTATTTACATGCATATTATTGTTGTTGCAGATATTAGATATGCTTATTGCATCTAGGATTTTTCTTTGGACGTCTACCTGCGCCATCAACATTGAAAAGGTAGACTTTATCTCATATCTTTTTTTTCCTATCTATGCTCTCGATCAAGTAAATATTTATTGTTTGGAGATTTTTTTTAAAGATATAATTGAATACTCCGAGAGAGATATCTATGCTTTGATCATGCGCTTTGCTCATAGCTCCAGGTTTTGAACATAAGGGAGGGTCTGATGAAGATTTGAATAGCATTATGTTTATGGAGCTATTGTCATAGCTTGCAACTGGAAAGTTGTTTTCTTTCTTCTTTGGCATATGTAAGTGAGGTTGTGGAACTCATTTAGAGATGATCTGGAATCGCAAATGGTAGTGTTGGATAGGGATTTCGTTTCAAAGGCATGTTTTGATTGGTTGAGGAGCTGTGGCAAGGAGATAATGAACAAGATCAATGGTAAATACTTGATCGATGTTATCAGCTGTGGAAAAGACCTTGCATCTGCTGAGTCGTTGATACGGGAAATCACGGAAAATAAGCAGGTCTTATAAGGGAGTTTGGAGTGGCTTAAGAGTGTTTTTGGGTCTAAAATTGAGTTGCCGTGGAAAAGAACACGTGAGCTGGTATTGGGAGGTGATTCGGACCTGTGGGACGAGATATTTGACTATGCTTTTGTTAGAAGGATGAAAACAATTATTGATAAAGGATTTGATGAGTTGAGTGGATTAGTTGATGTTGTGGCGTTATCACGGGCTATCTCAAGAACTCCTGGTGAGCAAGTCAGTTTTCAGGCATACTTGAATAGATCTTTAAATGGTGGAGGTGTTTGGTTCATGGAGCCAAATAGTAAAAAAGTAATGATTTTCTCAGTTGTCTCAATGCTTACTTCGGAGATAAAGTCAGCAGGATTAGAGATGTTGTGGACACAATTGCTGTGAGAGTGTTCTAAAAGACCTTCTAAGCATCCTGGAGTGTCCAAAGACATCCTTTAGACTTAAAGATATGGCCCCATATTTAAAAAATAAATGTTACCAAAGTATGTCAGCTATACTAATGGAACTGAAGAGTGAGTTGGTTGCATTGTCTGCTAACCTTCAAAACAAAAACCAAAAGCATGAGTCAATGCCATCACCTTCTATACTTGTTGAGAGGTCAGTATTTATAGGGCGACTTTTGTTTACATTCCAGACACACTCCTGTCATACTTGGTTCACCAAAGTCATGGGTGAGTGAAACTAGAGGGGCTTAATGATGGTCATGATCTTTCTTGGTTGGCAAGTTGCAACACCACTTATGACCAATGTCTGTGCTTAAAGATCATGCTCATTCATAGTATGCATTCTTGTACAGTGGCCTTGATATGCAACTCTGATTTTCATAGAATCACAGACATTGTGGAACTGAAGAGTGAGTTGGTTGCATTGTCTGCTAACCTTCAAAACAAAAACCCAAAGGACGAGTCAATGCCATCAGCTGCTATACTTGTTGAGAGGTCAGTATTTATAGGGCGACTTTTGTTTGCATTCCAGACACACTCCTGTCATACTTGGTTCACCAAAGTCATGGGTGAGTGAAACTAGAGGGGCTTAATGATGGTCATGATCTTTCCTGGTTGGCAAGTTGCAACACCACTTATGACCAATGTCTGTGCTTAAAGATCATGCTCATTCATAGAATGCATTCTTGTACAGTGGCCTTGATATGCAACTTTGATTTTCATAGAATCAAGTTTCATCTGAAATTCAACTTAAGTTGGTACGTGTCTTTGTGAAGTTTGCAGGAGCACAACATTGTATACTTAGAAATCCTGCTTGAGATCACATTGAAACTTAGAGGTTCGATTTAAGTGAGCCAAAACTAAGACATGTCTCTTATTACAATGAGTTTTTTTTCATTGGCTTAAACTGTTAAACATCATAGATATGCTACCAATAGTTGGTTAATGCTTGTTGTTGTAATGATTTGTGTGTGCCGTGTGTTTGATATTATGGTGTTTTGTCCGCTTTGTCATTATCTTTTTTTTTTTATCGCACTATTTTTTCTTGAGCGGAGAGTTTGTCGGAAACCAACCTCTCCACTTCCAAGATTAACGATACGATCTGCCTACACTCTATCCTCCCTAAATCCTATTCTATGGGATTACACTAGAGTGGTAGTGTTGTTGTTAGATCACTATATTACTAGATTTATTAAATGGGCTCAATCTGAGATTAAGGAGGAGTTATTTCAACAAATTGTGTATTTGCTTTTGGATAAATATTTTCACAAAATCGGTATATTAATTTTCTTTTCAACTTATCAATTGTTGTGTCTGCTTTTGCGATTTCTATTTGCTTTTGCTTTTGCTGTTTTAGAACTTTAGGAATTGATAATACATGTACTTTTATTATTATTCTTGTTATTTTTACCTTCACCCTCTAAATTTTATCTTAATCTTGAGATAAACAAAAATAAAGAAAACAATCAAAAATGAAGAAGAGAAGTGTATTGTTGTTTGTAGGGTGCATATTAATATGGCATAAAAAAATAATTTATTTTGTTATGCCATGGAAGGTAAAAGACCTAAGTTGGGTGATTTTATTAATATAAAACAAAGTTTAGTGCATTTTCTAGATAAATTCCATAGCACTAGACAAAATGTCTTTTCACTTATTTCCTCCAATTATTATATCATTATATTTATAATATTTAAAATTAGTAGTCCTAAAATATATGGTAAAAGGAAAATCTGTTTTAAAAATTAAAGAGTGAGAAAAATATATTTTAAAAATTAAAGAGTGAGAAAAATATATTTTAAAAATTAAGGAGTCTTGAAATATACCGTAAAAGAAAAATATATGATAAATTATTAATTAAAAAATCCTAGAATAAATTGTAAGAGAAAAAGAATATATTTTACAAATTAAAAATTTCTAATTTTATGGTAAGAGGTCTAATATTTACTCAAAAAATATTTCCCGTACATCAAGATAAAGTCTTTCAAACATGTAAAGAGTCTACAAAGCATCCAGGGCCAACAACAAAAACAAATTATACTTGAAAAGTTTTCTAGCTAAAAGTCAACCAGGGTGGAGATTTAAGAGTATGTCTTCCGATTCAGGTACCCCATTAGTATTGAGTTCAATATATGTGAAGCACAAAACCCTCTTATAAGACAAAAAATACCTACGCGCAAATCCTACAAAATAGGGCTAAAAACACTTCCTATAATATAAGGTTAAAAAAGTAATCAAGGAAAGAAAAAAACTTATGCCTAAATCCTACAAAATAGGGTTAAAAACACCAACAACAACAACATACCCAGTGTATTCCCACCAGGTGGGGTCTGGGGAGGGTAAAGTGTATGCAGTCCATACCACTACCTCAAATAAAGTAGAGAGGCTGTTTCCGATAGACCCCCGACTTAGAAATAGGGTTAAAAAAACACTTCCTATAAAATAGGGTTAAAAAAGTAATTAACGAAATAAATAATATGCTACTTAAATCCTGTTTGACTAAACTTCTAAAATCAAATTATTTTGAAAAATGCTTATTTCAAAAGTGTTTTTCAAAAAAAGGAAAAAAACACTTTTAGTGAGAAGTAGTTTGTGTTTGACCAATAAATTTTAAAAAACACTTTTAAACAACAAATAGTGTTTGACCAAGCTTTTTAAAAGTGTTTTTAATAGTTTGTTTGACCTAACTTCTAAAATCAGTTTATTTTGAAAAGTGTTTTTTTCAAAAGTACTTTTCAAAAAAGTACTTCTGGTGAGAAACAGTTTGTGTTTGACAATAAATTTTAAAAACACTTTTGAGCAGCAATTAGTATTTGGCCAAGATTTTTAAAGGTGCTTCTAAGTGTATATTTTTCAAAAGTATTTTTCAAAAAAGTGCTTTTTAGGAGAAACTACTTTTTTTAGTTTATGAAAAACTATTTTTTCTGCTCCCCCAAAACACTTATTTTCTTTCAAAAGCTTGGTCAAACAACTCATTTTTTTAAAAAAATAAACACTTTTGAGAAGAAATAAGCACTTTTGGAGAAAAATAAGTTTGGCCAAATAGGCTATAAGTGTATTTTTTTTGAACGATGTTTTTCAAATAAATTTTTTTAGGAAGAAACTACTTTTCTAGCTTATGAAAAACAACTTTTACTGCTCCCAGAAACACTTATTTCTCCCAAAAGCTTGGTCAAACACATCACTTTTTAAAAATAAGCCCTTTTAAAGAAAAATAAACTAAGCCAAACGGGCTATTAAAATAGAAAAGCATATATAAAAAGCACCTATGCTTAGGGTAAGCCATAAGGTGGGTTGATATAAATATATTTAACCATTACTGATATTTATAAAAAATAAGGTAAGCAAATTATATCTAAAAATACTATAATTATCTAATGGATTTCAGAATTATAAAAATAAGAAAGAGATATATTTCAAAAGGAATACCATTTATATTTAAATTTAATTGTTATATATAAAAAGTAAGAAGATTTAAAGTAAAATTTTGACATTTATATTTATCCTCCAATGGTGTTTATGTGTAGTTTTTGTTTTATCATTTTGAGAAATTAATTTTATGTATTTCATTATTTATCTTTTGTATTTGTGATATGTGTTGTGATAAAACTATAATGGTGTTAGCCTTTTGGTAGATGACTTTCAATTTTATTTCATCACAACTTTTAGGTTGTCATCTTCTACTTTACCATAATCTTTTCTGTATTTTATATTTTTTTTTTAAAGTAGTTGTATTAAATTATCATGCTCATTTATAATGTACTTCGTTTTTTTCTTTATATTGTTTAGAGTGTGTTTTCGTGTATCAATACCAACATAATTTTGACTTTTGATATTAATAATGAAATTTCGTGTATCAATACCAACATGTTGGCATGTTTTGTAGTTATTTAAATTGTTTATTTTCTAATAATGTGATTTTGATTTAAGTTATAGTGTATTCATGGCATAATTCATGAACTCTGCCTTGGAGAACACACTTGGTATGCCGCATTTAGACTATCCACCTTACTACAAGTAATAAAATTGTGGCTTCGGAGAATTCTTTGAAGATTAAGTTCTATACCTAATATTTGATTTCTAGAAATAACAAAATTTCTAAATCTATTTGGTATGAAAATCTTGGCACAGCATGGCATGAAATAGATTTGCTAACATGAAAGAGACTTTCAGATAAAAATTTCTCAAACACACAAATTAAAGTCATAGAACCTACACATATTTTAAATTTTGTGTCGATTACATTACTCTCTGTTGTACCATTTTTTTCCTTTTTAGGTTGTGTCAAATTGTATCTATCACTTGATTTCAATGGAAATGTAAATAAATTTGTCTTATTAAAAAAATATTCTTACGCTTAGCTAAACAGTTCACCTTTTTCTATTATCTCTTATAAATAATTTTAGCAATATTTAACTTAGTAACTTAAGGTCTATGAACAAAGCATTAACTATAAGAAATCATCGGACGAAAAAAAAATAAAAAGTAAAAAGGCACTAAATAATTTTGCAAATACAAAAAAGTCAAAGTAACTCAAAGTTATACGTCCGATGGACTTTTTATCATTTAAAAATAGAAAGAGAGAAAGAATTGTGATTGAAAGGAGTAAAAACAACAATATCTTTTATTTGAAACTTCTAATAGTTCAGAAATATTTAATTTTTCAAGAGTTTATATCTTTTTCTTTGATATTTATTTTAAAATTTATTCATATATATTTTTAAAGTCGTCTATTCATTGATTTGAATATATTGAATTTGTTCTTTTTATACATTCAACTTTCTTCTTTAACATTGAGTACACGTACACTAATTTCATTGATTTGAACATAAATGAATTTGTTTTTTTTATGCATACAACTTTCTTCTTTAACGTTATACACACGTGCAGCGCACGTACCTTAAACTAGTAATATTGAAAATTAAGGAGTCCTAATACATATGGTAAAAAAATGCTTACTTTTCCTTAATTGAAATTAAATAAAATTCTATATAGGGTTCAAGCATTATATATATATAATATTTCACGTACGAGTAGTTCATAAATAAAGAGGTACCACAGCGGCCCAACCTAAGAGATCTCTCTTCTTCTTCTTTTCTGTTTTTTTTTTTTTTTCCTAATTTCTGTGTTCTGCATGTTGATGCTATGATTTTGATTTTGTCCATTAATTTTTGGCTGATTATGCATTCACTGTGTAGGAGGGAATACAGGCAGGACACTCGTGAATACCATGTATGCGCAGGACATATTCTTATCTACGGTATACTATTCTATTCAAAAGTCTCATCTGTCTTTCTTTGTCTTTGCAGAACAAGAACTTAGTGTTGTTTGTGGCTTTATGTGGGGTTTTCTAGATCTTATTAGTACTATTTGACGACTTCTTCCACTTTGTTTTTTTATGCACTAAAATTCTTCCCATTGTTTTCTCTCTTTGGCTTCAGTACAAAGTCTCTTCCATTTTTCTCTCTTTCAGGTAACCTACCTTAATTTCATGTCTGTAACCTACCTTAATTTCATGTCTTTCGTTTTTCCTTTTTATTTGTTTATTCGACATCTGGTAATTTTTTCAATATAATGTTTCCTTTGGTTGATTATCTAAATTAGAATTGCATGTGATTATACATGATTACAAATTTTTGGCGATCATCTTCTAGTTTTTTTTTTATTTTTTTATTTAACTTGTTTGGTGAATTCTTTGCTTCTTTCGTCGTTGCAAAAGTATTTTTTTTTTTGAACTTCCTGGATTTAATATACATAAAGAATATCTATATCATTATAATTTATGTTTTTTTCTGTAAATATTTATTTATTAATATACTTGATTTTTCTAAAATATGTCCAAAAGGAAAAGCATAGTTTTTGAGAGATTTGCTTTTTTTTTTTTTTTACTCGTAAGACTAAAGAAAAAAAGAGATGGCAATCAAGATTGAACGAACTTCAAATTCAGAACGAAAGTCTGAACTCTGAAGTTAGGTTCACTTCTTCGTGTATTTACTTTTTCGTATTTTTGAATCCCCTTAATGTAAAAATCCTAACTCCGGCACTTGGTTAATGTGCCTATAGGCCAGCAATCATGAAGAAATAAGTGTTTTCTCATATCTCATATAGAAATCTCATTAAAGAATGAAGTGGAAGCCTGGGTGAGGAAAGCAATCTATGTTACTGTAATTTTGCTCCGTTTTCATGTACAGAGCTTGGTGTACTGATCTTCTCTTTATCATCTCTGATTGGATGGAGCTGGTGTTTGATGATTGTGAGAAAGGTAGGAATTTTCATCTTTTCACTAGCCATTATATTATGGAATGTGGGTTAATGCCGGACAACCTACCCACTGTATCTTCTAGGTACTCGTATTATTTTTTATGTATATACAGTACATGTTGAATCCCCTACACTTCTTTGTATATTTACTTTTTCATATTTTTGAACCTCTTAATATAAAAATCCCAACTCCGTCACTTGATTAATGTAAAAACTAAAGACTAATTAATGCAGAATATGTGATATATTGATATACATTAATCATTATCTATTTGTAAAAGGCAAAAACTCCTAATATTTAGTAATTTAAAATTGACTGAAATTTTGTTATTTATTTTTTTCTACTTATTTGACATATAAATATTATACTCCTAAATACCATCTTCGTTGGTTCCTGTCCTTTAATCGTAATCACGAAGAAGAATTCTATTGGACTTAGAATAGTGCATCAATCTATACAAAAATTCTAGCTGGAAAGACAAAACCCTTCTCAATACCATATGCTCTAACAAAATACGATTTAACTTATAACATGGTGTGGCTGCTTTCTTTGTACTCCTTTACTTCCTGATGCTAAAATGTTGAATTAGTATTTATAAGGTTTGACTTTATTTGTAGTATGTATAAAGGCATCAGAGGCGGAATCAGGATTTGAAGTTTAGGGGTTCTGAAAATTAAATTAAAAAGGACAAAAATTGATATAAATAACACATATTCTTGAAAACTTGATTTGGGACATGGATTTGAGTGTTTGTGAAAGAAGATAGTCTTTTGTTTGAGAGACAAACGTGTTTTTTACTTTTTTTTAATTATCACTTTTATGTTTTGCTTTAAAAAAAAAATAAATCATTTTTGGTTAAAAGAATCTGGCATATATAAGCAGACGTGCACAAAATGGAAAAGAAATTATTACAGCTTTTAAAATCAGAAATATGCATATATCATAGCAAAAATGGAGCATAAGTTGATGCTTAGAATGGGTCTCGAACCCACGCAAGTCGCATGGAAGTGACCTTTCATAGCTTCGCCGTGCCACTGCGCCATCTGCTTCACTTTTGCTGTGGGTTCAAACCGTAATATCTATATATATTTACTGGAATTTCTAATGCTAATATAGGTTCTACGCAAAAGCTACTGGGTTCGTTCGAAACCCCCTTATTCTACTGTAGCTCAGCCCCTGAAAGGCATGCCTTTATATATACTGTTTTTTTAATTTCTAGGTTGTCATCTTCTGCTAAATCATTATTCTTCATGTTATTATTAATTTCTTATAAATAGTTGTGTTATATTATTAATCCACATCAGGGAGGACACTACGTCTTCTTATCCAACCTCTATGCATCTTTAAACCGATGGACTGAAGCTGATTAATGCTAGAAGTTAATGATCAAGAGGGGTATACGCAAAATACCTGAATGCAGTTCAATCGAAGTGGAAAATGTTGTATATGAATTTGTAGCGGAGATACTTCACATACTCAAATTAATGTATTTTGCTAGCATTGTGGTTTTTCATCGATTCTTTATCAATGGCCCACCCTTTGTTCAGACTCATGTGTTGTAAATTGGCATGTAATTTGTATTTAGATATATAGGATAGTTATTTAGGTTGGAGTTAGGTGCTTTTAATGAAGTACTGGAAGGTACTCCCTCTGTTCGCTTTTACTTGTCACAATTTGATTTGCACACCCATTAAGAAAAATAATTAATGACATAGATATTTTACCATAGTACCCTTATTAAATGATGTTTACTATTGTGTCTTCAAATTAATCTGAAGAAAAAATAATTAATGCTAAGGGTAAAATAGGAAAATAAATGTTGTCTTTTCTTGATATGTCAAAAATGACAAATACAAATGAAAATTCAATTAGGAAATTAGTGACAAGTAAAAGCGAACGGAGGGGGTAGTAATGATACAATACAATACCATGGATAACAATCATCCTAATCGAAGTGTTAGTTTCGACAGCGAGAGTTGTTTCATCTGAAATAATATTAATAGAAGAAGATGTGAGAGATTTGCTAAATTTGGATCTCTTTTACATGAATTCCTCTCAAGTATATAGAGGAACACGCGAGAAATTTGCAAAAATATCATCTCTTATGTAAAAAATTATGAAATTGTTATATAATTTTTCTTTGGTTACTGTAAGCGTCTAAATTTATTTCTTGAAAATAGCAATCAAGACAAGGAAAATAACGACAAACAAGAGTATTTTATTTCAAAATATGCATGGGGTTACAATCTTTATAAAATCTTAAATAAAAAAGATGTAATCCTCTGATTCTTCTCCTTACGTTCTTCACCTTGTTCTTGAATCGACGGGATATTTGTTTGGATTTCACCATGAATTATAGAGCTAAGCTTTGTTCACAATTGTAGAGGTATGGAAACTTGCGGCTCACCCCTTGGAGACGAAGACTTCTTGATATGCAGAAGGCTTATGGATCACCAATGAAGAGGAGAGCTTCCCTTTATGTGTTTATGTATTTGTTGTGTCTTTCTTTGGTCAAGACCCCTTTATATAGGCATGAGCTAGGGCTTGGGGGTATTTTGGTCTCCAAGTAACCCTAATGAACCTTAGGCTTGAAGAGCATGAGTTAGTCTCGTCTTGTCAACTTAACAGACTGGCCCAAATGTAATTGAACTTCATTTTGCACCCTACCAACCGCCATCCCCCCCTTCTATCTCCATCGACTCTCTCTCTTTCAACATCCTCACTGCAGCCGCTCCACTGCCGATCGGCGACCCCCGTCCGCAGCCGCCTCCTCCATGGCCAACAACAGCCTCACCGCAGCCTCCCTTAACCTCCACTTCTCCATATACTTCGATCAAAGAAACCCATCACCGTCCCTCTTTCCCCTTATCTCTCTATACTCTCTCCTCTTTCTCATATTAAAAAAAACCCAGCCCGGTGAACTCCCTCGGTCTCTCTCCTCTTGTTTGTTGTCTCTTTGCCGGCATATCCTCGCCAGAGTTGATGACCGGCGAAGGTTCGATGAACCCCACTTCGATTATTGACCAATTTTTTGTTTCAATTTGGTTGCTTTTTTTGCGGATTGCCCCGAAACAAATTCTTAGTTTTAAAATTCGTGATGTTTGGGATGTTATTTTGACTTGATTATTTCGATTTCATGCTTATTAACACCTTTAGATTATCATACTTGAAAAGCCCCAATTTTCTGTCAGCCATGTTTAGCCCTAATTTTTGATTACATCCGATTTTGATTCTATCTCACTACCTCAATGTTTGAATTCGTGCTTTGGACATTTGTGATGCTCCATCTCATCTCGTTTTCTAGCTTTAGGTGATTTGATTTAAGTAATTTTATTATGCTTTGCTCAAAACGTGTGGCAGCCTTTGCTTGTGGCTAAACTTATCTGATTTTTAGGCTAAGATTGATTGTCTTTACCCATTGTGTGTAAATGATATCTTTGTGATTCATGATTTCCCTCAACTATTTTGTTGACAACTTTTTACATTTATCTATTTATGGCAAGCTTTGATTTATAATTCGTTAGTGATTGACTCTAGCATACCCATAATTGATCTCTTTCCTTTTGTTGAACTTGTGCCAGCTTTAATGGTCTACTATGTATGATAAATTTTTCTAGATTGTTGATCTGTTTATTGGCCTTTCTCTCTACTTTAGATTGGACAGATTTACTTGAGTTATTTATGGTAGTTTTTGACATGATTTCCTATTGATATATGATTCTACTCGGCTGTTTGAGAAAGAGGATTTCTTTGATTGATTTTCTGAATATACTTTCTCCTTTTTATTACTTATCACTCTCCAACTATTTAAATAGTACCTTTCCTCATTATTTTGGACAAACTTTTTGGATGCCACTCACCTATATTCTTAAACGCTTTTCCTAAGCATAAAAAAAAATACTTTAAGTTCTCATCTTGCTAGTGTTCGAGAAGTGGTAGTTCTTGGTTCCGGTTTGCTGTTTCGTTGTCAACTAGTCTCATCTTGCGTGGTGTTACTTACTTCCTATTGTTAACTGGTTAGTTCCTTTAGCGATGCATTTAATACCTATGTGTTAGCATGACTGTAAACCTTAGACTAACTAAGTAGAAAATCATGCCTATAGGGTTTTAATCTAAACTTGGTTTCTAATCTCATCAATTTATGTTTTCTTGTTTCTCTAATTGCTTAAATGAATGTGGTTAGAACAAAGTTTAGGCCTTCCTTTCCTGATCTCGTTGATAGCACTGTGTGCCTTCCCAGATTTTGTGTTTTGTGCAATTTGGTATGCATTACTATGCTTGAGAGGTTCTTATTAGAAGGTTGATTTGGTTTGGACAAAATGAAGAGTTGCCAAGAATTAGGAACTTGTTAAGGGTTGTCCAAATTAGCCCTCGTTGTTTTCTTTTTCTTTCTTTATTCATCGGTATTGTACAAACTGTATTTATATAATAAAAAATTTGGGGACTATTGTTTGGGGCGGAGATTATGTGACTTAACGCAATTACTTTATCACCTAGGCAATACGTCCTAGGATTATTAATTAAATTCTGACATATTAATTAATTATTTTATCACCTAGAAATCATGTTTTAGGATTCTTCATCAACTTTCAGTACGTTAAATTAATTCAGATCATGTCAAACTTTATTTATAGCATGTTTAACTAATTTCAGCACTTTAAACTAATTTTCAGCAGTTTTAATTAATTTTCAGCCTTTTAATTTATTTCCTGCAAATGTAAATTAATTTTTGGCACTCTAAATTAATTTCCAGCACCTTAAATTAAGTTTCAGCACTTTTAATTAACTTTCAGCATTTTTAATTAATTTCCTGCAACTTAAATTAATTTTCTTTTTCAGCACTCTAAATTAATTTCCAGCACTTTAAATTAATTTTCAGCATTTTTAATTAATTTCCTGCATACTTTTAATTAATTTTCCGCACATTTTAATAATTTTCTGCACATTTAAATAACTTCCTGCACAATTAAATTAAATTCCTGCATATTTAATTAATTTCCTACATATTTAAATAAATTTTTTGCATATTGTAATTAATTTTCAACATTTTTAATTTAATATCTAGCACGTTAATTTAATTTACGGCACCTTGATTAATACGCCTCACCTAGAAATCATGCCTATAGGTTTCAATTACGTAAAATGAATAATTATTTTTTTCAAGCATGTTAATCACCTAATTAACTTTAATTAATCAAGAGGCTTACTTGAAACCGTTATGTGCTAATTGCTTAGTTTTGTTCGACGCTAATCCCGAGTCAAATTAGGCAGCATAAGATTTTCTTTATGTCTAGACCCTTATCCAGAATAGATCGTCCAACGCCTCTTGGACATTAAATTGGGACGGGTAGGCATTTTAGGGAACGTTAGTTTTATTGTTTTCTTTAGAACGTCTTTAGGCTTAATAACTAAACTAGGCGAGTAGATAGTCGAAAATGATGGAAGTTGACCCGAGCATAAACCGACAATGAGATATGCGACATTGTCATCCGCTAATAGCTGGGCGCTGCTTCGAATAGGATAAAATCAATCCTTATCCAAATCTTTTGAATTAGCTTTCTTTTCTTTATTTTTGAATGTTTGATTATTTGGGGTAGTCTAGGTTTATTATTTAATAAATCTTTTGCTATATAAATTATGTCCCTTCTATTTTCTCGCTTATCTGATTTGTTATTTTTACTTATTTACGCATCTTATTACTTTATCACTTAGATAATTACTAATTAGATAATAACTGAGTTGCATGTTTAGTTTATTTATTATTTTTTATGTTTCAAACACTTAGTTAATATTAAGATAATAAAATAACTGACTTTTGTTTATCACATAGAATCCCACGTAATATACGAGTTTGGCTGGGACCCACATTTGTGACCTCGAAAGGTGCCTAACACCTTCCTTTCTAGCTAACCTAAATTCTTACCTGAATTTCTGGTGACATAGACTAAAAATAGAGTTAATCGATAGTAATTAGTTGTAGAATGGTGCCCTAACACACCTTAATTCGTTAGGTGGCGACTCTTCTCTTTTTTCATCCTAAAAAGAGTTGTCAAGACGAATCCCGATTTTTGCGAAAAAAATGGGGCGTGACACTTGTGATAGCCTTAGTCGAGCCAAAGTTCTTTCTACCATCTCAGTAATGTTGTTCCCTTGTTCTAGAATATACAAAGAGGATCTTTCTTTTAGAGCAGATGAACCACAAACATGAGATGACTGGGACGGTACTTGAAGCACCTTTTGTCCCAGTATTTTGGCTTTTCTCCTAATTCGGCCAACAATCTCCATGGTAATTTTCAAGCCATTTGTAGAGTCAACATCCTCAATAGCATCACATTTAGGGTTGATATTCATTGCGGTCATATTGATATTCTGAACTTGGAAGAGAAGAGATGAGAGGTAAAGGTTATCCCACTGGGCGTGCCAATTTGTAAGCGTCTAAATTTCTTTCCTAAAAAATATCAATCAAGACAAGAAAAATAACGACAAACAAGAGTATTTTATTTCAAAATATGCGCGACGTTACAATCTTGATAAAATTTTAAATAAAAAAGATGTAACCCTCTGATTCTTCTCCTCACGTTCTTCACCTTGTTCTTGAATGGACGGGATATTTGTTTGAATTTCACCACGAATTGTGGAGCTAAGTTTTGTTCACAATTGTGGAGTGTAGACATATAAATTTTATCGGGTTAAATTCATACAAAAATTTGGGTTTAATTCATGTTCATTTGAGTTGATTAATTAATTTGGGCATTACAAATTATTTAGTCCATTTTATTAAATTCAAGACCAAGGTCCATTACACCTTGGAGACCAAACCCATGCCACGTGTCAGGGTGACTTGGCGTCCCCATCAAATTCAAGACCAACGAGATGATGCCACGTGTCCAAATGATGTGGAAATCTCATTCAAATTCAAGAACCAGTCAAAAGCCGCCAAGTGTCAAGAATGACATGTTTCAGCCAATCATAAGCAACCTGACCTACTCCTTACAACTATAAATAGGGGAGTAATATAACATTTTAAAGAGGATTCTGAAAACATTTCTATAAGCATTGAAGAAAGCCACAACATCAACTACACAACTCTTCAAAGGAGTAGTCAACGGAGTTCTTCCCGGAGATCAATTCAAAACGACGAAGCGTTGCACGACGTCCCTGGAGATCAAACACATCTCAAGGAGGTCTGAATCATCCTACATTCGAGAAACACGCCACAAAAGGCCCTCGAATCACGGAAAACCTTAGGAGAGAAGAATAAAGAGAACAACAGAATTGTACTCACAAGATTCATAAATAAAAAATTACTTTTTCTTTTATTTATCTTTGGTTGCAGTTAATTTTCGACGCTTTAAAAATTTGTTGCAAATAAATTTTGGCACGCCCAGTAGGATCAGTTCTGCTCTTCATCTTTTCCTTCTGCAAATCGGAAAGCTACAAATTCAACTACTGCAATGAACTTCGAAAAATCAGTGACGTTTCATGCAAGGAGTCTACTGCTGCCACATCTGCTGAGATCAGACATGTTGGCCCCATCACTCGACGCAAGCTCAAGGCTTGTGCTTTGGATGGATCTCAATACTTCACCTCTTTGGAGATGGCAAAAAGGAGAAAATCTCAAATTATGGCTGTAACTACAACTCCTGGGGGAAACCTGGCATCTATGTTGTTTGACGAACTACCTCAAACTGTCTTCAACTTTGGAGAATTTGAGGACTCAACGAATTCTCCAACTTCAACAAAAGTCAACACCTTCATGGTTGATGCGGTTGACTTGGATGAGAAGTTTGCAATGATGGATCAAACCATTGAAGCCTTGAAGAAGTCTGCTTATGAGAAAGATCTTCAGATCACCCAACTTATGAGAAAGCTAGATCTCTACAATCCTAGAGATTCAAGTCACCGAAAGAAAAAGTTGATAGTGAATCTCTCAAGCCAATTGACACTCAATGCACTAATCGATCTGCTCCAGTGGCCACTCTAACGGTTCAACAACTGCAAGATATGATTGCAAATACCATCAAGGCACAATATGGCGGTCCATCACAAAGTTCTGTAGGATACTCAAAGCCATATTCTAAGCTAATCGAGGGCTTACTGATGCCAATTGGATATCAACCGCCAAAGTTTCAACAATTTGATGGGAAGGGAAATCCAAGGCGACACATCGTACATTTCATTGAGACTTATAGCAGTGCTGGTACGCATGGTGATCTTCTTGTCAAGCAATTTGTTTGCTCTTTGAAAGGCAATGCCTTTGATTGGTACATAGAGTTGGAGTCCGAATCAATTAGTTGTTGGGAGCAACTTGAAAGTCAGTTCCTAAATCATTTCTACAGCACCCGTCGTACGGTCAGTATGATGGAGTTGACAAACACAAGACAAAGTAAATATGAGCTTGTAGTGGACTACATCAATCGCTGGCGAACATTGAGCTTAGATCGCAAGGATCAACTTTCTGAAACTTCTGCGGTTGAAGTTTGCATTTAAGGGATGCACTGGGGCATTGTGTATATCCTCCAAGGTATTAAGCCTCAAACTTTTGAAGATTTAGCTATGCGTGCTCACGACATGGAGCTAAGCATTGTAAGTCATGGAATGGCATCTCCTGTCTTTGATCCAAGGAAAAAAGCCACAAGATTCAAGGACTCGTCAGAAGACCAAATTAGAGAATCCATGGCGATAACTGTGAGTTCTACGAAGGCCTCTACAAAACAAAAATTGAAAGAGAAAGCTCCAAAACAACAAACCCGAGAAGTGAAAAATCAACCAACTTTGAAGGATTTACAAGCAAAGGTGTATCCTTTTCCCGATTCTGATGTTCCTGCGATTCTTGACGAGTTGCTAGCAAAGAAGTCATTGAACTCCTTGAGTCAAAGCGACCTGAAGAATCTAACAAAGACGACGATCCTAAGTATTGCAAATTTCACTGCATTGTTAGTCATCACACCACAAAACGCTTTATCCTGAAGGAAAAGATCATGACATTAATACGAGAGGAAAAGATCATCATTGATTATGGCAAACAGTTGATTCAAACCATGTTAGCGCTAAACTGGACTAGAAGAAAGGTTCAATTTCAGAAGTTCTACATTCTACACGCTCTGTGTCATCACCAAAACTTGAAGGGATCGTCATGCTATATTTTGGGAGCTGTGAGCCGGTTGAGGTTCCTGCCTTAAAGAAAACAACAAACATGTCCAAGGTAGATGACTTCTCCAGTAGAGAGAATGGTGAAACTTGGACATTGATCGCTCACAAAAGACAAAAGTATCAAGGCTCTTCTAAGCTTCGACTTCCAAAAGAAGACACAAAATCAAGTGCAAATATGCTCCTTGATGCACGAGCCTAAACTGCAAGTCAATTTGCTCCTCGACGCATGAGCCTAAACTGCAAGTTGAAATGCTCCTTAAGGCATGAGCATAAACTGCATGTCACTCCTGGCCCGCATGAGTTTAAACTGTGTACGGCTCCAAAAAAAAAAGTCTGATAGGTTGAAAACCTCGAAAGGGGCAGCCTAGGCAAAAATTAGGACAAAAAAAAATAAAAAAATAAAACAAAAATAGAAAAAAGAAACAAAAAAATTAAACTTAACTCATCCTCCTGAACTACGTTATGACTTGATCCTCTTCTCCGAGGTACGTAGGCAGTTTAGAGTATTTTTACTCTAAGTTCAGTCATATGAGTTAAAGAAAAAAAGAAAGAAAAGGGGCGTGTCATTACTTGAGCACCACAATAATACTTCGGAGTGGCATAGATAGCACATGAATTAGATATTCCTTCGCCGAACTTACCACAGATGCGCAAAGGTGAATAGTAGTACAAGGAAGAGCTGACTTTGACGAAATATCTATAAAAATTAGTAAAGGTTTTGACCTTAATTTTTACATATGTTGTAGTCCTCAGAGTTCTCTTCATAATAAAAAAAGGTGTCTCATGATTAAAAGGCTCCAATGTCGAGTTATGAATTTTCTACCACCGACGCTCAAAGCTGGCAGCAAGCCTGACAAACATAAGGGACAACTTCGAAGCAAAATATGTACAAATCCACAAAGCATTTGGCCGTGATTTTTATGTATATTGTGATTCTGGAAGTCCTCTTCCCAAAGAAAAAAGAATATCATAATTTAAGTGCTCCTACGCCAAGTTATGAATTTTTTTCCACTGTTGCGCAAAGCTGCGAGACAGACGTTTCAGATTCAAAGTCAACTTCAAAAATCAGTTTCGATCAATCCGAAGGGAATTTTGATCTGAAATTTTGATATATTGCAGGACGCTGACTTTCGTTTTTGTATGATCAAGCGTCTCACAATTCTATTTCTCCTGCATCAAGAAACAAATATTTTTAGTAAAGGTGTGCAGAGTTGAAAATCAGCAAAGTTTAAAAGTTGAACACTCCCTGTACGTCTACGCCAAAATATAAAATGAGGATATGCTATGCGTTCTCTCCAGCCAAGGATACAAAAAAAGAGTACTCGCTGAGTCTCTCGTAAACAAAAAAAAACTAGTCGAGGCTGGTCATGTATCTCTCGGCGAGCTGAAAGGATGAAATGCAGTGACTCAAAGCTTTTGATCTCTCAAAACCAAAAGAATGAGATGGACCACATGCTTGCTCTCCAAATGATTGAATACAGTAGCTCCAAGAGTCTTTCTACCCAAGCCGCAAGGATCATGAGATGGGCTACGTGCTTGCTTGAGATGAAATCTGATAGCTCCAAGTCTCTTTCTTGCCAAGTAGTAAGGAAGTTATGCACTAAAGGATCAACGTCTATCATATGGACATCTGGTGGATCACCTTTTTGATATCGAGATTGTTTGTGTTTCCTTGTAAACCTTCAACACAACAAGAAAGAAAAAAATAGAACCGCGATCAAATGTACTAAGCTTCTTGGATCAATGCCAACAGTACGGAGCTTTAGTTCAGCGGTAATAATCTATGCCAAGATTATCCAAAGCACAAGTGCAGACAACAATTTGAACATGGGAAGCAAAAGAAAACTCCAAAATCAAAGGACTTCGGCTATGCAATGAACATTCTTCAATCGGTACTATGTTGTCCTGTCATAAGCTCTGTAGAAACATGTCGTGTATGTTGTTTTCGGGTACAAATATCTATATTTTTAATCACTAAGAACTTTAACTTTAAGTTCAAGAACAATAAAGAAGTTCAACAACTTCAAACATAAGTTCAACAATAATGAACTATCAAAATGAAGTTTCTACTATTTTCTGAAAAATAGCAAAACCGTAAGAAAGAAGATGAAACAGAAAAGTTAGAATCAAGTCCACCGAATTCACGGTGTGTCCTTAAGGAATTTATTCCCCTCAAGTACCTGAGGTTATGGAATCTTTCCTCCCAGGATAAAATGATTCACTTCAGTAGAATAGTGGTACCTCAAATTCTACCGAACTTCGAACACACTCAATGGTTTGATTGATCACACTTGAGTTTTTGAAGAAGAAGAAGATGTTTTTCTTTCAATAATTTCGTGCCAATACCTGAGTAAAAATCAGGTATTTATAGCCATAAATAGTTGCTTCCGAAAAGAAGCAATGGTTCATGAAAAGAGACAACTTTCTGGAATCGGTGCCGAACTGCGGACCCACCTGCCCATGCAGGTGGTCCATCTGCGGCCGCAGGTCGCCTCATGTCAATTTCCAGAATCTGTCTGTGACCTGCATGCCACCTGCACCGGCACCTGCGCCCGCAGGTCGCCAAGGTGCGCGCGCAGGTCGCTTTCCAGAGGCCAACCAGTGCGTCTCTTTCTCGAAGGGATGCGTCCCTTCGAGATGCGTTGTGACATGCGTCTGCACATGCCATGTGCGTCCGCAAATGGAGAAAAATCATTTCTTATCGAATTTTTGGATTAAACTATCAACCATTCTCAAGTTTCAAATAAACTTTGTCCAAAAAGATAGCCTCTCAATCGATCATTTGCCAAATCCAAATCCAAATTCGAAGCCAAAGCCGAAGCCAAGCCGAGGGAGCAACGACGACGACGACACGAGGCTTTTCTTGTTCTTGCCTCAGTATCCACATGAAGGGGAGTGTTTCAATATAAATACTAAGAAGTTTCTTTCTCCCACCAATGTGGGAGAACTTAACTTTCTTAAAGTGAATTTTTAATTCATTCACTTTCCCTTCATTTTTCTTCCCTCCATTTTCCATTCACAATACACGTAGAACCCAACAATCCCCCACATGAATGGGGAATGGTTATTTCAACAAAGAATATACGGACAAGTGTGTGATCAACAAGTAAAGACTAATTGCATCTGGATAAGTAGGTTTCCCTTTGAACTTTACGTAGTGAACTTGCATCGGATGCACTCGGTCAATCGATAGATGTGATATCTTTGAACCGTCGAACTTTAATATACACCTAGACAACACAAGTCACACAACCAGCCTTTTACCATTTATGGTTCTCACGGTTTTGTTCATTTCAGCCATGAACACGACCTGGTTTCATGAGAGCTTAGAGAATAGGCCTTTACTATCATTCTCCTTAAAGCGGCTTCCACTTCACCCTCACATAGGTGATTCCTAAACGTTTCAATCCTATAGATCAAACTATTTGGTCATATCTGCCAAACTTAGAAACCATTAAAAGACTACCAACCATAAGTCTTATCCTTGTTTCTTGAACATTGTCTTCATCATGAGAATGGGTCGAGTTTATTGACAATGTTGAACCGTCAATCATAACTTTGTTTGATCTCTTTGAACCTAGCTCTTGGGATCTCCAGTCCGCTAGGTAGAGTTACCGCCGTGACGACTTGTCCTAGGCCGTAAACCCATTTCCTTCTATGATTTCTCAACTCCCTCTCTAGATAGGCCTTTTGTAAGTGGATTCGACACATTATCCTTTGACTTTACATAGTCAATCGTGATAATTCCACTAGAGAGAAGTTCTCTAATGGTATTATGTCTCCATCTTATATGACGAGATTTACCGTTATACATCATGCTCCCTACCCTACCTATTGCCGCTTGACTATCACAGTGTATGCATACTGGTGCCAATGGTTTGGGCCAATAAGGAATATCTTCCAAGAAATTTCGGAGCCATTTAGCTTCTTCACCGGCTTTATCTAATGCGATAAATTCAGATTCCATAGTAGAGCGGGCAATACAAGTCTGTTTGGATGATTTCCAAGAGACTGCTCCTCCACCTAAAGTAAACACATATCCACTCGTGGATTTTACTTCATTTGATTCGGTGATCCAATTTGCATCACTATATCCTTCAATTACCGCTGGATATTTGTTGTAATGCAAAGCAAAGTCTTGAGTATGTTTTAGATACCACAAAACTTTTTTCATTGCCATCCAATGAGTTTGATTGAGATTACTCGTGTACCGACTTAATTTATTAATAGCGCATGCTATATCCGGTCGTGTACAATTCATGATATACATCAAGCTTCCCAACACTCTTGCATACTCCAATTGTGAATCACTTTCACCTTCATTCTTTTGAAGTGCAAAGCTCACGTCTAAAGGAGTCTTGGCAATATTGAAATCCAAATACTTGAACTTGTCAAGTACCTTTTCAATATAATGAGACTGTGACAATGCCAACCCTTGTGGAGTTCTATGAATTCTTATTTCTAAGATCACATCCGCAACTCCAAGGTCTTTCATATCAAACTTTCTCTCAAGCATTCATTTTGTAGCATTTATGTCAGAAATGTCTCTACTGATGACCAATATGTCATCCACATACAAACAAACAATGACTTGGTGAGTTGAAGTGTCTTTAATGTAAACACATTTATCACATTCATTTATTTTGAATCCATTTGCCAACATGGTTTGGTCAAACTTTGCATGCCACTGTTTGGGTGCTTGTTTTAGTCCATAAAGTGACTTAACAAGTTTGCACACTTTTCTTTCTTTACCAGGAACTACAAAACCCTCAGGTTGTTCCATGTAAATTTCTTCCTCCTATTCTCCATTTAAGAATGCTGTTTTCACATCCATTTGATGGATTTCAAGACCATATACCGCTGCTAATGCAACTAACATCCGAATGGATGTTATCCTTGTTACTGGCGAGTATGTGTCAAAATAGTTCCTTTTGAAGATCCATTTAGAACCTAAAGGTTTATTTCCTGGAGGAATATCAACCAAATCCCAAGTATGGTTGCTCAAGATTGAATCAATCTCACTATTGATAGCCTCTTTCCAAAAAGGATGAGTCCGCAGACGACATCGCTTCTTTAAACGTTAGAGGATCATTTTCAAGAAGAAATATTACAAAATCTGATCCAAAGAAAGTTGATGTTCTTTGACGTGTACTACGCCTTGGATTCTCTTCATTATGTTCATTCTCCCTTGGTTCATCCCTAGGTCGTTTAGACCCTTCACTAGACAACTCTTGTCTTGTCTTATACGGATAAATGTGTTCAAAGAACTCAACATTATCTGATTCCATTACCGTATTCTCATGGATATCCGGATGTTCGGATTTATGAACCAAAAATCGACATGCTTTACTGTTTGTAGCATATCCGATGAAAACACAGTCCACTGTCTTTGGTCCTTTTTTCAACCTTTTAGGTATAGGAACTTGGACTTTGGCTAGACACGCCCACACTTTGAAATATTTCAAGTTGGATTTCCTTCCTTTCCATTTCTCATATGGAATAGATTGTGTCCTTCTATGGGGTACTCGATTGAGTATTCGGTTTGCTGTAAGGATAGCTTCCCCCCACAAGTTTTGCGGTAAACCTGAACTAATTAGTAAGGCATTCATCATTTCCTTCAATGTTCAGTTTTTCCTTTCCGCAATCCCATTTGATTGTGGCGAATATGGGGCCGTAGTTTGATGGACAATTCCATTTTTCAAACATATCTCCGCAAAAGGAGATTCATATTCTCCACCCTTATCACTTCTTATCATTTTGATCTTTTTATCCAACTGATTTTCAACTTCAGTTTTATATTGTCTAAATACATCTATTGCCTCATCCTTACTATTTAGCAAATAGAGATAACAAAATCTAGTGCAATCGTCGATAAAAGTTATGAAATACTTTTTTCCACCACGAGATGGTGTCGACTTCATATCACAAATGTCTGTGTGAATTAAGTCTAAGGGATTGGAATTCCTTTCAACAGACTTATACAGATGCTTAGCATACTTAGATTCAACACATGTTTGATACTTTGATTTACTGCACTCAAAGTTAGGCAAAACTTCCAAGTTAATCAGTTTTCGCAAGGTTTTATAATTGACATGTCCTAAAAGTTCATGCCATAAATCATTTGACTCAAGTAAGTCAGAAGAACTAGAACTTTTATTCGTATCAATAGTTATTACATTGATCTTAAAAAGGCCCTCGGTGAGGTAACCTTTTCCTACATACACTTCATTCTTACTAATTACAACTTTGTTGGAAACAAATACACATTTGAAACCATTCTTAGTCAGAAGTGAAGTAGAAACCAAGTTCTTTCGCTACTCTGGAACATGAAGGACATTATTTAGTGTCACCACCTTGCCTGATGTCATCTTCAAGCAAACCTTGCCTGTTCCTTCAATCTTTGCCGTAGCGGAGTTGGCCATAAATATCTTCTCATCCTCTTGAGCCGGAGCATATGATGCAAATAGTTCTTTGTTGGCACACACGTGGTGGGTGACACCTGAATCAATCCACCACTCTCTAGGATTTCCAACAAGATTGTATTCCGAGAGCATAGCACACAAATTGTCCATTTCTTCTTTGGATTCAGCCATGTTTGCTTGGTCCTTTTTCTTGCCCTTCTTCGAAGCCCGACAATCAACCGACTTGTGGCCAGCTTTACCACAGTTAAAGCAATTTCCTTTGAATTTCTTCTTAGGAGGATTGCCTTGTTGTGCTTGTGCTTTCTTTCTCTTCTTTGATTTGTTGGGATCTTCTTCCACAATGTTTGCTCCATTTATTGTAGAATTCCCACGATACCTCTTCTCAGCTACCTTATTGTCTTCTTCAGTCCTCAACCTCACAATGAGGTCTTCAACTGACATCTCCTTTCGCTTATGCTTTAAGTATTTTTTAAAATCCTTTCACAAAGGTGGTAACTTTTAGATTATAGCAGCTACTTGAAAAGCATCGTTCACAATCAAACCTACAAAGAAGGTTAAGTGAACATTAATAACATTCTTAAAATGTTTAACAAAGGCATTATTTAAAATTATACCTTCTGCAAGGAGGTCGTGAATAATGACTTGCAACTCTTGGACTTGGGTAACTACAACTTTACTGTCTACCATCTTAAAGTCCAAGAATTTGGCAACAATGAATTTCTTCATTCCGAAATCCTCTGTTTTGTACTTCTTTTCTAAAGCATCCCAGAGGTCCTTTGAGGTCTTCATCATGCTATGCACATTGTATAGATCATCTTGTAGGCCACTCAATATGTAATTCTTACATAAAAAATCCGAGTGCTTCCAAGCTTCAATTACTACAAAGCGATCCTTTTTCGGAGTATCCTCCGGAAATACAGAAACACTTTCTGTGATGAACTTTTGTAGACTCAATGTAGTCAGATAAAAGAACATTTTTTGCTGCCAACGTTTGAAATCAACACCAAAAAAATTTCCTGGTTTTTTCGCCAGTGCCATGGCATGAGCAGCATTCGTATGACTTGAATTAGCATTGTTTGTTGATGCAACATTCATCGTTACATCATTGACTTGAATTTCACTAGCCATTTTGCTGTCACAAAGAGACAACCAATTTAGTATTTTAAATACTAACAGCAAAGTTTTCAAACTTTAAACAACTTGTTTCTAGTTTAACGACGAAGTTTTTATATTCTTCAAATCGTTAACCGAATGATCTTTGACTAGTTATGAAGTTTTTATATCTTCAAATCACTATCAAGTTCAGACAAAGTAGAAAACCAAATGGTTTTAATCTCCAGAAATCAAAAAATACAGATTATAAATTCCTTAAGATTGTTGTTTCCGGGTACAAATATCTGTATTTTTAATCACTAAGAACTTCAACTTTAAGTTCAAGAACAAGTTCAAGAACAATAAAGAAGTTCAACAACTTCAAACACAAGTTCAACAATAATGAACTATCAAAATGAAGTTTCTACTATTTTCTGGAAAATAGCAAAACCGTAAGAAAGAAGATGAAACAGAAAAGTTAGAATCAAGTCCACCAAATTCACGGTGTGTCCTTAAGGAATTTATTCCCCTCAAGTACCCAAGGTTATGGAATCTTTCCTTCTAGGATAAAATGATTCACTTCAGTAGAATAGTGGTACCTCAAATTCTACCGAACTTCGAACACACTCAATGGTTTGATTGATCACACTTGAGTTTTTGAAGAAGAAGAAGATGTTTTTCTTTCAATAATTTTGTGCCAATACCTGAGGAAAAATTAGGTATTTATAGTCATAAAGAGTTACTTCTGAAAAGAAGCAATGGTTCATGAAAAGAGACAACTTTCTGGAATCGATGCCGATCTGCGGACCCACCTGCGTGCGCAGGTGGTCCATCTGCGACCGCAGGACGCCTCATGTCAATTTCTAGAACGCAGGTCGCTTTCCAGAGGCCAACCAGTGCGTCTCTTTCTGGAAGGATGTGCATCCGCAAATGGAGAAAAATCATTTCTTATCGGATTTTTAGATTAAACTATCAACCATTCTCAAGTTTCAAATAAACTTTGTCCAAAAGATAGTCTCTCGATCGATTGCCAAATCCAAATCCAAATCCAAATCCGAGCGAGCGACGACGACGACGGCGCGAGGCTTGTCTTGTTCTTGCCTCACTATCCACATGAAGGGGAGTGTTCCAATATAAACACTAAGAAGTTTCTTTCTCCCACCAATGTGGGAGAACTTAACTTTCTTAAAGTGAATTTTTAATTCATTCACTTTCCCTCCATTTTTCATTCACAATACACTTAGAACCCAACAATCCTTCAGTCAAGTTTTAAAAAGAATTCTTAATGCAATTCTTTGCTAAGTTCCTAGAAGAGGTTGACACCATGCCCAAAAAAAATAAATCCGAAGTACTGAGAAGAGAGCTGCTCCATGAACCTGCACGCCTAGATCTCCAGGAAGATGGGTACTTCAAACAGTCTCCCGCCAACATCTCAAAGAAGGGACGAGTGGTTCCATGGAAGTTTTGTGGACATCTAATGAATCTTCTAAGAAATTTACACTCTTTCGAAAACCTGCAAAAGAAAAAATTTGGAGCCTACTCTTCAGCTCTACTAATAGATAGTGGTGCCAACAGTTAGAAGTTTTTTGCTCTACTATGGTGCTTCAGTTTGGCTTGGTGAAAATAAGGGTGTCAGGGCAGGTAACTTTTTATTCGGTAGTCAATATTGGTTTCAGCGCGGCGTGGTCGAGATGGATCCAACAACATAAAGTATTGAAAAGCTTTTAGATAGAATACCTCATAGACCATTGGTTCCCCTCCTTGGCTCTAAAACATTACAAGAAAATAAATTTTAAGTCAAATTAGGAAACAGAAAACAAAAGAGCAAAAGAAAGAAAAATATGAAGCTTGAATGCATATTTGGAGTCCGTTGCAGATGCCATCTTGAAATCAAAAGGATTCTTCATTATCTCCCAAGCAATGAAGTCTTCTCAACAAGGAAAAGACTAGTAGTACTTTGAATATTGCTCAAGTCCATCCTTCAACATAATGCAGACGTGATGCAGACCAAAACTTAAAGTAGAAGATGAAATTCATGAAGCGTGCAAATCTGATGAAAAACAGAGTATCACAAGATTTAAGCTGGAACTTCAGAAATTTACCTGAGAAAATAAAAAATTATCTGATTGTGCTTTTCACATATAATGAAGCTCTGTGAGTCTACTTTCTAACTCCGCAGTCCGCTTGAGATTTCGATACTCCTAAGTAGAGATACAGGATTTTTTGTGAAGCCGCACAAAACTGATAAAGCTGACGAATCAGAATTCGAAGGCCGGTTTCATATGAATAATGGAGAATCTAAGAACAATCTGATTATTGTCTCCATGTGAGACGTATCTCTATGAGGATGCTTTCCAACGCCGCAAACCGATCGCGATTTTGATACTCCTAAGTCAAGATACAAGATTTTTCGCGAAGCCGCGCAAAACTGATAAAGCTGACGAATCTGAATTTGAAGGCCGGATTCAGATGAATAACTGGGAGAATCTAAGTACAATCTGATCTTGGCCTCCACGAGAGACGTAGCTCTATGAGTCTACTTTCCAACGCAAAAATCCACTCCTGATTTCGATATTTATAATTCAAGATATGGGACTTTCCATGAGGCTGCGCAGAACAGGAAAAAGTGACGAACCAGAACTAAAAAACTGGTTTCAGAATAATACCTGAGCAAATCCGACACAATTTGGGCGTGGTTTGCGGGTACGATGTAGCTCTACGAGTTTTGTTCCCAGCATCGCAAGCTGTTCATGATTTAGCTACTCCAATGATGCGTTATGAATTATTTCCCACAGACGCTCCAAGCTTCCAAAAAGGTCGATATGCACCAGCAGTATTCATCAAATACATGGTCACAAAGAAGTCAAGGAATATCTTTGCAAGGGCTATGGATTTCAAAATATTGTGGTTGATATGATTTCATAACATTTCCTTATATAGAAGTTCTTGTAGAAATTCTCATTTTGTGTATAAGGAAAGTTGTGGTGAAATTGGAAGAAGAGAATCTCTGGCAGATACTAATTTTCAAGCGGTTGACTCATCAATGAAAAAAATTACCATATTGAGAAAGATTTCTTTGAACAAAAAATTGATTCTCTTTGAATACCAAAGGAAGGTTAATATTCTTTATTTTGGTACAAAAGTTCAAGTCAAATTTTTTTTCTTTCACGTACAAAGGTCATACCAAATCGAGGTTACTACTCAATATGACCCTTCTAATTCAAATGCATAGAGAGGGGTCACATTTGTTGTGTCAGCGAGAATGAATTGAAATTAATATTAAGGTGATCATTTCTCATGTTCATACTTATCCGAGATCATTACAAACAAATCATTTGTTGCATTGGCAAAGACTTTCAGGACGTGGAAGTGCATGGAGGAAATTTTAGTTAGACAGCTCGCAATTAGTGGTCTAGCTAGAATGCACCAACAAAAAACAAGTATCTTTGAAGTCACAAAACTGAAAACACATTCATGAGTACTTCAAGTCTCGTCTCCAAGTTTCAACAAGCCTACACGTCGACAAGTCTCAAAGTAAGGGGCATTGTAGACATATAAATTTTATCGGGTTAAATTCATACAAAAATTTGGGTTTAATTCATGTTCATTTGGGTTGATTAATTAATTTGGGCATTACAAATTATTTAGTCCATTTTATTAAATTCAAGACCAATGTCCATTACACCTTGGAGCCCAAACCCATGCCACGTGTCAGGGTGACTTGGCGTCCCCATCAAATTCAAGACCAATGAGATGATGCCACGTGTCCAAATGACGTGGAAATCTCATTCAAATTCAAGAACCAGTCAAAAGCCGCCAAGTGTCAAGAATGACATTGTAGACAATAAAATTCATGTCCAGAAAATAATAATCGGGACAGAAAAATATTGCAACAATCGTTTTATTTGATTTCAAATAGTGAGTATCACAATCTGTATGAATCCTCTGATTCTCCTTTCCAACTAAATTCAAAGAACTTCGAGCTTGATCTTGAATGTTGTTGAACTTGATGGATTTGATCTTGACTTGTACTTGAATTCAAGGGCTTTTAAGCTTGATCTTGAATCTGGTGGTCTTGATCTTGAATGTTGTTGAACTTGATGGATTTGATCTTGACTTGTACTTGAATTCAAGTGTTTTTGAGCTTGATCTTGAATCTGGTGGTCTTGATCTTGTATCCTGATGAACTTGATCTTGTCTTGTACTTGAATTCAAGAGCTTTTGAGCTTGAGCTTGAATCTTGATGAACTTGATGCTTGAAAGCTTGAACTTGGGGCTTGTAGAGAAATCTGCGGCCTTTGATCCACGAGTTCTCTCTTTCTTCTTGTTAGAATTGTTGGTTTTCTTTTTCTGAATTATGAGACCCCTATTTATAGTTGTAGGAAGGAAAGAGTCATGGTGAAGATGAGCTTCTTTTGGCCAATCAGATTTAAGTGACATGTCGCATTTTTATGGGCCTTTGATTTCACTAGGCTTGCTGCATCATTTTGACATGTGGCACGGTCCTATTGGCTCCTTTACTTGACTTGGCATGCCACGTCATTTGACACGTGGCGCCAAATTGGGCCTCTAGAATAAGATGACATATTGGGCTTAACCAAGTGGGCTCATTATTTGTAGCCCAAATTAATGGACTAGCCCAATGAATTTTGGACTTTAATTAAATCCATATTTATTGGACTTAAATAATTAATCCAATTATATTAATCCACCATATTTATTTGGACTAATATATTTAAAATTTATTTGATCACAAATGCCCTCACTTCGAGACTTGTTGGATATATTTAATCTTTCGAAGACTAGGCTCAAAGTATTGACTTGACTTTTTACTTGCACCGAAATTTGTGTGCAAAAAAAATATGTATATATCATGACGAAGTGCTATGTGCACAGAAATTATCATGGGTATATTGGATATGAAAATTTCCTTAATATTTATGGAACCCCTTTATTCTAGGTCCATGTGCAAGTTCAAAATAAATTAATTGACTTTTCTTTTTCTTTTTCCTTGTTTGTACGTGTCTTCTGGATACTCCTTTCCATTTTGGGAATGAAATTCTTCTACTCCATAACCAACCATTCTCCAATTAGAATTAGGATGTCTATATTCTTACAAACTTGAACTGTCCCAATTCCACTCCAATTAGGAGTATGCCACCTCCTTAAGGACTTGAAAACTTCTCCTAGTTTTATTTCAACAAGGAGACTATTAATGTCTTGCTGAATCTATAAATAGATGGACTCTCTCTATTATTTTGACATTGCAGCATCGGGAGTCACAGAAAGGAGCACAATGCTAGGTAATATATTCTTCTCTTTTAATTTTCGTCACTTTTTTTTCAGCCCAGCATGCTAGTGGTAGAAAATTCATATCAAATTGTAGAAGTATCGAAATCATGAACGGTTTGATATTATAGAAACTAGACTTTGAGATATACAAAATTTCCAAAATTTAGACTTAAAAGCCTTCAATATCATTCTAGACAATGTTTTGAAATTAGCCTTAACTTTTATCATGCTGAAAATTTCAGATCTGCACGTCTTTACTAGAACCTTGATATCTCGAAGTAGGAATGATGAAATGACAAGCCGCTTGATTCTTCAAAAACTAGACACAAAGATCTATAAAATATCCAAAATTCCTGATTTAATACTTTCGGGATATTTTCATATATTATTCCAAAATTACCTTTGGATTTTGACGCACCAGCAGTTTCAGATTTGCGCGATGATACCAAAAAAATTGTATCTCAATGTGGGAGTATCGAAATCATGATCCGCTTAATTCTATAGAAACCAGACACATTCATCTACGACATATCAAAATTTAGAATTGTAAACCCCTCTTATTGTTCTGGATAAATTTTTGAAGTTGACTTTAAATTCTGTCTCACAGAGAATTTCAGATTTGCGTTGTCTCACCAAATGATTTATATCATGATGTCGGACCATCACCATCAAAAATTGTTTTGATTGCTAGAAACCATACTTAAAGGGCTTCATTCTCACCAAAACATCTTGTTCAAGCCTATCCGAGTTGGTGATGTATGACTTTCGAGTTTAAAACGTCCTGACAGGTAATAATCTCTCTTCTTCTTGAGACCTCTTTTTTTTTTCTATGTTGTCTTTTCCTTTATTATTTTGTAGGTAGAACTCAAACATATAGCATTCATGAAGGGTCAGCTTAAGGTGTGAGAGTTTAACTTCGCCTCCGTCACCTTGAGACCTGACAAGTTCGGCTTCAAATTTGGTCCCTTTCACCGATGTACTTATGCAATGGTCAGCTTAAGGTGTGAGAGTTTAACTTCGCCTCCGTCACCTTGAGACCTAACAAGTTCGGCTTCAAGTTTGGTCCCTATCACCGACGTACTCATGCAATGGTCAGCTTAAGGTGCGAGAGTTTAACTTCGCCTCCGTCACCTTGAGACCTGACAAGTTCGGCACCTTGAGACCTGACAAGTTCGGCTTCAAGTTTGGTTCCTATCACCGATGTACTTATGCAATGGTCAGCTTAAGGTGCGAGAGTTTAACATCGCCTCCGCCACCTTGAGACCTGACAAGTTTGGCTTCAAGTTTGGTCCCTTTCATCAATGTACTTATGCAATTGTCAGCTTAAGGTGCGAGAGTTTAACTTTGCCTTCGTCACCTTGAGACCTGACAAGTTCGGCTTTAAGTTTGGTCCCTATGCAATAATCAACTTAAGGTACGAGAGTTTAACTTCGCCTCCGTCACCTTGAGACCTGACAAGTTCTGTTTCAAGTTTGGATGCTTTACATAACAAATCCGTGAAAAGGCCAGCTTAAGGTGCAAAGGGGCAAATATCGTCCACCTTAAGGCATGGAAGTTTAGAGATCCTTTTAAAGATAAACCCGTGAAAAGGCCAACTTAAGGTGCAAAAGGACAATTTTTTTTCCACCTTAAAGCATGGAGATTTATAGATCCTTTTAAGGATAAACCCGTGAAAAGGTCAGCTTAAGGTGCAAAGGGACAAATTTTTGTCCACCTTAAGGCATGGAAGTTTAGAGATCCTTTTAAAGATAAACCCGTGAAAAGTCAGCTTAAGGTGCAAAGGAACAAATTTTTGTCCACCTTAAGGCATGGAGATTTATAGATCCTTTTAAGGATAAACCCGTGAAAAGGCCAGCTTAAGGTGCAAAGGGATAAATTTTTGTCCACCTTAAGGCATGGAGATTTATAGATCCTTTTAAGGATAAACCCGTGAAAAGGTCAGCTTAAGGTGCAAAGGGACAAATTTTTGTCCACCTTAAGGCATGGAAGTTTAGAGATCCTTTTAAAGATAAACCCGTGAAAAGGCCAGCTTAAGGTGCAAAGGGACAAATTTTTGTCCACCTTAAGGTATGGAGATTTATAGATCTTTTTAAGGATAAATCTGTGAAAAGGTCAGCTTAAGGTGCAAAGGGACAAATTTTTGTCCACCTTAAGGCATGGAGATTTATATATCCTTTCAAGGATAAACCTGTGAAAATGCTAACTTAAGGTGCAAAGGGACAAATTTCGTCCACCTTAAGGCATGAAAATTTTGAAGGCCTCAACTAGAAACTTGGAGGTTTTGACGGTTCCACCTTGTAAACTTGGCGAATTTGGAGACTTCAGCTTGCAAACTTAGCAGATTTGGAGACTTTAGGTTGCAAACCTGGCAATTTTGACAACTTCAACTTGCAGATTTGGTAGATTTGAGATTTCATCTTACAAAATTGCTAAACTTTGATGACTTTAGCATGCAGATGTGGTGAACCTGAGACTTCAACGTTACTGACTTGGTGAATTTTGACTTCAACAAGCACGCTTCAATTCGCAGGCTTGGAAGACTTACAACTTCAACTTGTAGGCTCAGAGAACTTGAGGGTCTCAAATCCTGTTGCAGAAGCTTACCTTTTATATGGAGCTCTGCCCTCATTGAGTCATGAACATTTTGTGTAAACCCAAAGTTTAATCAGAATATTTGCAGACTTAACTTTCGTGTGGTAGATCAAGCAGGGACATGTATTTTTTTGACACTCATGCAATTGAACTTAGATTGAAACTTCTAAGCGCCTACGTACCTCGGTGAAGAGGATCAAGTCACAACATAGTTCTGAAAGAGTGTTTTTTTTGGTCCTAACTTTTGCCTAGGCCGCCTCTTTCGAGATTTTCAACCTAGCAGACATTTTTTTTTTGAGCTGTGCACAGTTTATACTCTTGCGGGCTAAGAATGACATGCAGTTTAAGATCATGCCTTAAGGAGCGTCATCTGCCTTCAAGGATAGTACTTCTTCAAGAACTTGGCGTTGATAGGACCAATTTTCATGTCATCTGCATCGATAAGCTTGTAAGCACCATTTGAATATGCCTCTTGTATGACGTATGGTCCATCCCACTTAGAGGTGAATTTGCCCCTAGATTTATGAGAAGTGATAATGGGCCTCCTTACTGCTAGGACTTGATCTCCAACTTGAAATCATCTCAAGCGAACCTTTTTGTTGAAAGACCGAGATAGACGGGCTTGATAACATTCAAGATTTTATTGAGCCTGTAGCCTTTTATCATCAAGAGCTTCTAACTCTGCAAGACGCAACTTAGCATTTTCTTCTTCGGTGAGCCCTTCTTGAATAACAATTCTTAAAGAAGGTATTTGACGCTTAAGTGGTAGGACTGCTTCAACTCCAAAAGTAAGTGAGTATGGGATTGCTTGCGTCGGTGTGCGGTGAGTCGTCCTATATGCCCACAAAGCTTCTTCCATTCGTTCATGCAGTCTCATTTGGATTTGGAGACAACTTTCTTCAACAGGTTGCATAAAGTCTTATTGAACGCTTCAACTAGACCATTGGCAGCAGCGTGGTACATAGAAGATTTACGTTGCTTGAAACCAAAGAGATCACAAATCTTGTTCATCAACTTGTTATCAAATAACTTGCCATTGTCAGTTATTATGTAATGGGGAATTCCAAAGCGGTAGATGATATTTACTCGGATGAAGTTTGCAACATTCTCCTTCTTCACTTCTTTGAGAGGAACAACTTCAGCCCATTTTGAGAAGTAATCTGTCGCAGCTAAGATGTACAAGTGTCCACCAGAAGATTTTGGTAGTGGTCTAACAACATCCAATCCCCAAACATTGAATGGCCAAGATGCGATAGTGGGGTGCAATATTTCAGGAGGCTGATGTATGAAATTCACATGAAATTGACAGGACTTGCATCTTCTAGCATAGCCTAAGCAATCTTTCACCATCGTTGGCCAATAATATCCCATCATTTTTATATGAAAGTGGAGCTTCGGTCCAGACTGATGATATCCACATACTCCCGAGTGTGCTACTTGTAAAGCTTGAACTGCTTCTTCCTCTCCCAAATATCTCAAGAGTACTCTTTCAAATGACCTTCTGCATAGCGTGTCTTTGTAGTAAAGGAAACGAGGTGCACGATGACGGATATTGGTCTTTTTTCTTGGATCTTCAGAAAGTATTTCATAACACAAGTAGTCAAGAAGTGGTTGTCGCTAATCTTTCTTTACAGCTTCAGACACAGTGGCGAGATGCTCAAGTTTATTTTCTGTATATTCCTCCTCATTCGGTGGTGGTACTACCCATTCTTGGCGGATAGTAACTCGTGTTTGATTCGGAAGAGTTAGGGTTGAATCTAAAGCAGCCAATGCATCGGTCTGCTTATTTTCCTTTCTTGGCACGTGTTGGAGGGTAACTTCTCCAAGCCATCCTACCAACTTCTGAGCATAACTATGATATGGACGTAGCTCGGGCTTTTTGACTTCATAGTCTCCCAAGAGCTGCTTGATCACCAATTGGGAGTCACCAAAGACTTGCAATTGTAGTTGCTTCATGTTGACGTCCATTTCAAGTCCAAGTATCAACGCTTGGTATTCAGTGACATTGTTAGAGCAACATTGTGTCAACGTAAAGGAGTATGGGATAACCTCTTCCTGCTGAGTGATAAACACTATGCCAGCACCAGCTCCACCACGATGTGACGCACCATCAAAGTACATCTTCCATGGAGGTCGAACTTCAATAACCATTGCATCCTCATCAGGAAGTTCATCAGTTAGCTCCCAATTATCAGGTATCGGGTGGTCTGCCAAAAAATCTGCTAATGCCTGTCCTTTTACAACCTTTTGAGGGATGTACACGATCTCAAATTATTGAAATTGAAGGTAACACTTTGCAAGTCGATCACTAAGGACTGGTTTCGACATTACAAACTTGATGGGATTTGCTTTAGACACCAGATGAACAACATGAGCTTGAAAGTAGTGCTTCATCTTTTGAATTGAGAAGACCAACGCCAAACACAACTTTTCAATAGGTGAATAATTCAACTCATTTGGTGTCATCATTCTACTCAGGTAATAAAGAGAGTTCTCTTTACCTTCACTATTTTCTTGGGCCAATAGTGCTCCAACTTACCTTTCTTGTGCAGCGATGAAGAGAATCAACGATTTTCCAGGTATAGGTGCCACAAGAACTGAAGGCTTCATTAAGTAAGATTTGATATTTTCAAAGGCCTTACTACAAGCTTGGTCCCATTCAAAAGGGGCACCCTTCTTCATGAGATGGCTAAATGGTTGACATTTTCCTGCCAAATTTGAGATGAACCTCCTTAAGTATGCTAGCTTCCCTTGAAGACTTTTTAATTCATGAATGTTTTGAGGCTCGGGCATCTTTTAAATTGTATCAACCTTGTATTGATCAATTTTAATTCCTCGGTGTCGTATAATAAAGCCAAGGAACTTTTTGAAAGTAACTCCAAAGGCGCATTTCAACGGATTCATCCTAAGCTGATATCTTCGGAGCAACTCAAATACCATTCTCAAGTCTTTCAAGTGATCGTTTTTCTTTCTTAACTTTACCACTAAGTTATCCACATAACATTCAACATTTTTATGGAGTAGATCATCAAAGATGTTTTGCATAGCCCTTTGATAAGTGACACCAGCGTTCTTCAAATCAAAAGGTATCACCTTGTAGCAATAAATACCTTTAGGCGTATGAAATGCAGTGAGCTCTTCATCCTTTGGTGCCATGCGGATTTGGTTATAGTCGGATGATCCATCCATGAAAGACATCGCCTCAAAACTAGTAATAGCATCAATCATCAACTCTGGAATAGGGATTGGAAACTCATCCTTAGGACATGCGTTGTTGAGATCCCTAAAGTCGACACAAACACGAATTTGACCATTCTTCTTTCGTACAGGAACAATTCTTGATATCCATGTGGGGTACTTAACTTCACAAATAAATCCAGCTTCAATGAGTTTGTTAACCTCATTTTTAATCAAAGGAACCAAGTCGGGTCTGAAGCGTCTTTGGGCCTGCTTAACAGGACGAGCACCATTCTTGACTGCTAACTAATGAACTGCTACTTTTGGATCTAATCCAGGCATCTTCTTATAACTCCAAGCGAAAACATCCCTATATTCTTTGAGTAAGTCCATGTAAGTGATTTCTTCATCCATTTCTAGAAAAGCGCTTAGGAAAATTGGTCTTGGGTCTTCATCAGTGCCAAGATTAACTTCCTTTAGGGGACCTATTGTCGTCTTTACTCCTTCTTCAAGTTCTGACAGAGCATCTCCAGCATCTTCCTCTTCTTGAGGATCAATGTCATTGACAGATATATGGCAACACCAGAAAATATCTTCCAACTCTTCAACCTTTATTAGAGATGATGTATCGTACTCACTCTGGGTTGTAATATGATATGAAGAGCCTACACTTTCTTTGTATTCCTCATGTTCCTTGGTATAAACCACAGTATGAGTCTTTGCCTTTAACACCTCCTTGCACGAAACCACAAGTTCTATCTGTCTCCTCATTCTAGAAGGAATCAAACTTTGGAAATCCTTCTGGATTCTAGGTGAAGAGTATGTCTTAGTGCCTTAATAACTTCTCCGAGGTTTGTTACTCTTCTTTTTCTTCAGTGAACCCAACCTCTCAAACACAGAAGTTCTTGTGGTTGATTCTCCAAGTCGATCAAAGACAGAAGACCTTTTGTTGGAAGTAGTGGACTCCTTTTCCACAGTGATGTAGTCGCTATCTACCCTTCTTATAGAGATGCAAATCGGCGGTGGTGGCATGTCCTCTAAGCCTTCGCGCGTTTGCTTGGTAGTGGCTTATGATGGGATTTTTCCTAAATTTGATAGCTCATTAGGGTTGTATTCAGCCTTTACAAATAACTTGTAAGCATTTGGATCAAAACCTTCTTTCGTACGCTTTAAGGGAGTGTCATATCTCGCAATTAATTTTGAGCCACAAATTCCCCAAGTAGCTTTGAGGAAAAATTTATTGCATCGATTTGCTTTACCGGAAGAGTTAGCCCCCTTAGTATAGTATCTTGGACATCGGATGAGTGTCGTACTTCTTTCCCCACCTTTGGTACATAGTGGAGCACAGGAGTTGCCTTCTTCTTTAAGTACGCGATATTTCCTTTATTTGAAGTGGAGGGAGGCATTTTAATGACAACGTTTTCAACAGCCACCTCGACCTTCTTAGTTGAAAGATTATCACACTTGGTATGTGACATCATCAACCTTTTTCTCCTTCACGACATAATTCTTCAAGTAGAATTTTGCATCTGCGAAGTGTGATTCAGTTTCAGTGAATGGCTTATCATCGGCCACTATCTTTCTTTCTGCTCCGTTTTCAAGATATTTCAGGCATTGGTAGTAGGAGGATGAAAAGATTTTGTTCTCGTGTACCCAAGGCCTACCAAGCAATATATTATATGAAGTTTTGGCATCGATCACATGCATTAATACATTTGATCGTAAATCATCCATATGGATCTCTAACTTGATGGATCCTATGGCCCTCTGACCCCCTTGATTGAACCTTTGGATCATCAAATGGCTTTCAGTAAGTTCATCAGTTGTGATGCCAAGTTCTTTCAGTGTGCGAATAGGCAGGATGTTCACTCCAGACCCTTTATCTATCAGGATTCTATTTATTTTCTTCTCAAGAATATGACCTACCATATATAAGGGATGATTGTGTAGTGTTTCTCCAAACAGGAGATCCTTATATGTAAATGTGATTTTTGTATCACATACATGTGCTTCTTGGTAAAGAAAATTAGTAGCCTTTTCAGGAGAAGGAGGTTCTATTAATAGGCTTTCACCCTTTGTTTTTTATTTGTTAGTATTAAAACAAGATGCCTCAATGTTGTCTTTAGTAGTCTTTGTACAGAGCTAACTTGGCAAAAATTCTTCGAAGGTCACAAGACGTCGTGGTTTTTGGTGGTGATGTTCCACTACACTTGCCCTCTTTGGAAGCTCAACCAACCTCTGTTTCATTGGTTTCTTCACCATTCTCCTTCTATTTGGTTGCTTGGATGAGTATTTTCGTAGACACGTCCTCCCTTCATCATCACCTTCATCAATTAGAGACTTTTCATGCTCCAATAATTTTTCATTATGCTCTTTGAAGTTACATATTTGGATCGGATCGAGTGAGCCGAAAGTGAAGGAGATTTGATGAGAATTGGCCTTTTCGTCATCAAGCACGATCTTCTTCTCATTAGCCAGTTACATGATTTTATCCTTGAAGATAAAACATTTCTCCAAAGGGTGACCCACAAGCCTATGATACTTGCAGTAGTTTGGGTCATCAGTTTTTCCAGCTTCGTCGGGTCGCTTAATTTCTGGTAGATCAATGAGCTTTAGCTCAAGAAGTTCATCAAAAATTTTAAAAACGTCAGAATCAAGGAAGGGGTATTCTTTTTCCTGCATCTCCTTGAAAGTCATTTTCTGGTTTAGACGTGTTTGAGAAATCGTCTTTATGCTTTGCTTCTTGCTTACCTTTGTTGTGAGCTTCATAGGAGACACGTTGACATTCATGGATTCTTTGTTGTCGCTTTTGGGAACAAACTTGTTCTATCTCCTGGGTTCCTGTTTGTCCTTTCCCTTTCGAGGGTCATGGATGGACACTACTCCTTTTCCGGCAGAAGGCATACTCAACTCCATATCATGAGCACGGGTTGCTAAATCTTCAAAGGATTTTGGCTTGATGCCTTGAAAAATATAGAGAAGTTCCCAGTGCATTCCTTGGATACACATCTCTATTGCGGAAGTTTCATTGAGCCTATCTTTACAGTTTAGGCTAGCATTTCTCCATCGATTGATGAAGTCGATAACTGGCTCATCCTTTCTTTGACGAGTATTTGTGAGCTCTACCATGCTCACTGTACACCTTGTGCTATAGAAGTGATTTATGAATTCATGCTCCAGTTGCTCCCAGCTATCAATGGAATTGGGCTCGAGGTCTGTGTACCAATCGAAGGCATTTTCCTTTAGGGAGCGGACAAATTACTTGATGAGATAGTCACCGTATGTTCCGGTGTTGTTGCATGTCTCAACAAAGTGGGCAACATGTTGCTTTGGATTCCCTTTGCCCTCAAATTGTTGAAATTTGGGGGGTTGATAACCGGCAGGCATCTTGAAGCTATCAATCCTAGCAGTGTAAACTTGTCATTGAGGGTCCCTTCAATGAAAACTTTCAATTGATCAATTGGGATCATTCCGTCAGCATAGACCGGCACCTCCTTAGTAGATGGTGTCTGTTTGGTATGAGGATCTATCTTTTAAACTTCTGAAGCCTTTCCAGGTGCAGGACTAGAATCTCAATCTATTAAGCCTTCCATTCGATCCATCAACTTATCGATCCGAGTGTCTTGAGTTTGCACATACTTGGTCAAACCTTCAATTGCTTTCGCCATATTCACAAGTTGCTCCTCCATGGATGAGACATCAGTTACCATTGTTTGCATGATTATTGGAGACATCGGAGAGTAGCACGGATTGTCACATAAGTTGATCTCTGAAGTCCTTGGCTCGCGCGGAGTAAGTGGAGATGACATGTTGGTTGAATGACCATTATTCTTTGTCCCTGAGTTTTTGGAACCAGAGAGATCAAGTAGAGCCAGAGTCTTTTTAATTTTCTATGCTACACTGCTTCCTTCTTCTGAAGAACTTGTAGAGGACCTTGTTCTTTTTGGGGTTGAAGATCCAAAAACTGGAGTTGATGTCGTCAACACTTGATCTGTGTGTTGCCCCATCATGTTGGCCTTGCTCCTTGTGACAGCCCCAAACCTTCTAAAAGTAACATCAAGGATGCTTTCTACCTCGGCGGAGAACTTAGAATCAGCAGCCTTAGGGCAGTGGATTGAGAGTTGACCTTCTTGGAAGTCATTTCAGTATTCTTGAACTTTGAAGTTGGAAAGTTGAGATGAGAGGTAGAGATCGTCCCACTGGGCGTGCTAGAATTTGTAGATAATAAAATTCGTGTCGAGAAAATAATAATCGAAACAGTAAAATATTGCAACAATCATTTTATTTGATTTCAAATAGTGAGTATCACAATATCTATGAATCCTATGATTCGTCTTTCCAACTAAATTCAAAGAACTTCGAGCTTGATCTTGAATGTTGTTGAACTTGATGGATTTGATCTTGACTTGTACTTGAATTCAAGGGCTTTTGAGCTTGATCTTGAATCTGGTGGTCTTGATCTTGAATGTTGTTGAACTTGATGGATTTGATCTTGACTTGTACTTGAATTCAAGTGCTTTTGAGCTTAATCTTGAATCTAGTGGTCTTGATCTTGTATCTTGATGAACTTGATCTTGACTTGTACTTGAATTCAAGAACTTTTGAGCTTGATCTTGAATCTGGTGCTCTTGATCTTGAATCTTGATGAACTTGATGCTTGAAAGCTTGAACTTGGGGCTTGTAGAGAAATCTGCGGTGTTTGATCCACGAGCTCTCTCGTGCTTCTTGTTAGGATTGTTGGTTTTCTTTTTCTGAATTATGAGACCCCTATTTATAGTTGTAGGAAGGAAAGAGTCATGGTGAAGATGAGCTTCTTTTGGCCAATCAGATTTAAGTGACATGTCGCATTTTTATGGGCCTTTGATTTCACTAGGCTTGCTGTATCATTTTGACATGTGGCATGGTCCTATTGGCTCCTTTACTTGACTTGGCATGCCACATCATTTGACACGTGGCGCCAAATTGGGCCTCTAGAATAAGATGACATATTGGGCTTAACCAAGTGGGCTCATTATTTGTAGCCCAAATTAATGGACTAGCCCGATGAATTTTGGGCTTTAATTAAATCCATATTTATTTGGACTAATATATTTAAAATTTATATGATCATAGACATGTTTCAGCCAATCACAAGCAACCTGACCTACTCCCTACAACTATAAATAGGGGAGTAATATAACATTTTAAAGAGGATTCTGAAAACACTTCTACAAGCATTGAAGAAATCCACAACTTCAACTACACAGCTCTTCAAAGGAGTAGTCAACGGAGTTCTTTTCGGAGATCAATTCAAAACGATGAAGCGCTGCACGACGTCCTTGGAGATCAAACACATCTCAAGGAGGTCTGAATCATCCTACATTCGAGAAACACGCCATGAAAGGCCCTCGAATCACGGAAAACCTCAGGAGAGAAGAAGCAAGAGAACAACAAAATTGTACTCATAAGATTCATAAATAAAAAATTACTTTTTCCTTTATTTATCTTTGGTTACAGTTAATTTTCGACGCTTTAAAAATTTGTTGCGAACATGGAGGTATGGAAACTTGCGGCTCACCACTTGGAGAAGGAGACTTCTTGATATGCGGAAGACTTACGGATCACCAATGAAGAGGAGAGCTTCCCTTTATGTGTTTATGTATTTGTTGTGTCTTTCTTTGGTCAAGACCCCTTTATATAGGCATGAGCTAGGGCTTGGGGGTATTTTGGTCTCCAAGTAACCCTAACGAACCTTAGGCTTGAAGAGTATGAGTTGGGCTCGTCTTGTCAATTTAATATACTGGCCCAAATGTAATTGGACTTCATTTAAGTTATATAATTTTAACTTAAAACTCAATTAAACTTTATTAACCAATAATTTTACTTGGCTAAAATATCGTTAATATAAGATTTAATCCTAATTTAATATGGATTTGTCCATAAAATTTCACTTTCTACAGTTACCAACTAAGACAAATAAATAATAAGGAAACCAAGGGTGAAGCTCAGTCTTACGGAGCCCATCTATTTGCTTAATCTAGCAAAAAAAAACCATATTTTGTTATGAGGAACTTTCATAAAATGACCATAACGTGACTTAATTAGATATCTATAGCTATAGTTTGTTAACTATAATTTGTAGCTACTTTGTAGCTACAAGTTAGAAGGAGGACAGAGGCGAACGAGAATGGGAGATGAAGGGGAGAGGCGAGCGAGATTTGAGAGAGAGGAGAGAGGATGAATATATGATGTATTCGTTGTATCAGGAATACAATTGATTTGTATCAGCAAATACAATTGTATCAAGTGTATCAATAAATACAATTTGTATCGATTTTGATTATATCAATTTGTATTAGGTTATATCAATGACTCTAATTTGTATCAACGAATCATGTTGTATCAATGAATACAATTGTATCTCTTCCTTGTGTATTCACTCTATATCAAGTGTATCAACAAATATAATTGTATTAATTGTATATGTTCCTTGTGTATTTTCTTTGTATCAAGTGTATCAATAAATACAATTATATCAGGTATCAACGAATATAAATGTATCAATTATATATGTTCCTTGTATATTTACTCTGTATCAAGTGGGCAATTTGATATTGGTGAGAAAGGGGCAATTTTCATGGCGTCATATTTCCTGTATTGTAGAAGAGGAAGATCTCATGAAGTTCTCCTATATCGTGGAAGAAGAGGATCTCATCAGAAGTCCCACACCTTATCAAAGATCTCATCAAGTTCTTCTTTCAATATCCTTCTTAGTCAATTAATGTGTATATATCTTACGTGAAATTAATCTAAAAGAAAAAAATTATATTCTATTTAAAGTCAATTTCTATTTTTCAATGGTTTATTATTTTTTATACATTTTATAGTGATTAACGACTTGACGTGATGTACACGTGCTACGCACATACACTAAACTAGTATATATATATATATATGCTCAAAATTGAATTTCATTTTTTCTTAGGGTAAATTATATATTTCCCCCAACATCCATACAATTAATATATATTTTTCCACATCTTTAAAATAATTACATATATTCTCACAATTTAGAATTCTCTCTCCTTAGAACTGGATACATAACTTCTTTTTTTGTGATAAGTAGACTCACTCAACAACTTAAACCTAAAACATGCATAAATCCCCATGATGTTAGGAAGCTTTAATAGATGCTGGATAAACTTGACTACTCTAATGCAAGGTGAAGAAGATATACTGTGTAGTAACACAAACCTTTAGTACAAGGCTTAGTGAGTACATTCACTACAAGTTTGCCTAGACTCCCTTGTATGGCTATAACTCGCTAACTTGTTGGTTACGGCTAGTGCAAGACTTATTTATGAGTCCTCAAAGACTCCTCTACAACCCCTACGGTTATGTTGGTCATACTCTGATCAACATGACGTCCTTGTCTAGGCACCTCTGGTGCCTTTTGGACACTTTCATAGAGCATCAACCTTCTATTGCACATCAGATATTTAAAAAGTAATGTTGAACTGATTTGATTTACAAGTTTTTATTGTGGGTTGGTATTGAATTGAGTATTAACATGCATAAATGTGATCTTGTTTATCCTCTTGATTTGGGTGATATAAAAAAGAGATTGTTGTGAGGTAGTTTGACAATATTACGTTATTTAATTGACATGCCTATCACTAGTTTATAAATATCTGCTTTAATGTCATTAGCATAATAATTGGCCTATGTGTAGTTAATAGTGAAAAGTGATGGTGAGAAAAATCGTGACTAATGATATGATGGTGACAAAGTGATCCATTAGTATTATTTTGAGAAAATGATTATCAGTTTACGTTTTTCTTAATTATCTTCCACATGTTTTTGTTGGGTGGTATGAGTTCTTCTATGTAGGTGGGGTAGAGTATGTGCCCGCACGATCCGGTTAATTGGGTTGTAACACTCTAGCTACTCTTCTCCATCTCCTCCCCTTTCTCGACCTCTCTCATTTTTTTCAGTTCTCCCCACATCTCTCTCTCTCTCTCTCTCCCCAAAACCTTTCTAAAATCATAGTCCCTCCTTTCTTGCTTAGATTCATACACTTTTCTAAACTCTCAAAGATCTAATCTTTATTAGTTTCTAGAGATGGAAATTTTGAGGAATTCATTCTTGATGTTTCATAGATACAAACTGTATAAAAAAAGTAATTTTAGAATGTATAAACTCTTCTTCGCTTGAAATTCATGTTCTTCTTTATTGCTCTTGAAAAATTCAAACATTGTATCATAGATACAGGTGTAAAGCAGCTTGTATCACAGATGCAAATCATATTGAGAAAAATCTCAAAATGTATCCAAAAAAAAATTCAGATACATAAATATATAGAATAAGAGAAGATTCAAAGGAATTATTATACATAGATGCAATTGGCATTCTGCTATAATTATGTACAATTGATACATAGAATAAGAGAAGATTCAAAAAGAATTCTGATATGTCTGTATCCATAAATTATGATATGTAGATATAATTGAAATTCTTATACAATTATATACAATTAATACATAGATACATAAAAGAAGAGAAGCTTTAAAAGTTTTTCTGATACATAGATTCAATTGGTTTTATCAATATGTATCAACCGAAGAAGAAGAGAAGATTCAAAAGGAATTCTGATACATAGATACAATTCAAGACCAAATATTGTTGGTCCCTTAGATTAAATCATTACCAAACAAAATTATCAAGATCTAACCAAAATCTTCATCACCAGAAAAGATCAAATTCATCTCAGTATTAAAGTCCATTCATATACCAATATCAAGTGGTTGAGAGACGACAGAGAATTGAGTTACGCCAGTGATAGGAGTTTGGGATGGGGCAGAGATTAAAGTGAAGGTATGTGTGTGTGAAAGAGAGAGTAGAGAGAGTGAAGAGAGGGACGTGAGAAGAAAGAGAAAAGTGAGAGAGTGAGAGGGGGAGAGAGGCGTGACATAGAGAGGGAGAGAAGGACAGAGAAAAATGGAATAAAGAGATGGAGAGGGGCAGCAAGAGAGACTAGTGAGAGAGGAAAAGATTTGCCCCAAAAACCCTAAGTATAGTTATGTTAGATAGCATTTTAAAACTATAGCTATGTATCATAAATATACTATCAATGTTTGCCCAGTTAAGTAATTTTTTCATAAAAATTCTTCTTAATCAGATTTGTTTCATAATAGTTACAAAAGTCTACCTCATTTACCTTGAACTTACTAATCCCCCAGCCTCTGGTGTGTCATAAAGATTATTTATAAAGATATTTGTGTTGGTAATAAATATATTGGGTGAATATTATTTGACTAGACACGTGGCGACTTACATACAACCCGTTGACCAAAGATCACAGAACACCTAACCACCCGCAAACTTGATCCGTTTTGTGCATGTCAACCATATAATTTCAAAAGGATATATTTAGGAGGTTCAAGGTACAAGGGCCAGTAAATTTCCAATGACAGTCAAACTCCAAGATATCTAGGATTCCATCTTAAAGCATTTAAAAATACTCAAGATCTTGGTTACCCATTTTTCGAAGCCATGGACCCTGGTGAAAGTCACTATATATGTGAATGTTGTTCAAAGGAATTTGCAATCTAACTACAGTAAGCAAAAAGAGACTAATTTAATTTCTATGAAAATTCTTATGGTCAGTATTCTATGTTTCAAAAATTAAAGATATTCTCGGATTATACAACTCCTAGGTCGACATGAAAAAGAACCTCTCATACTATCTTGATTGTTCTCATCATCAGTGCTAGAGATGATGGGCCATTTGTCTGGGGTCATTGTGAATACTTTGCCTCAATCCTAAAGGAGGTCAAATTGCTCTACAAAACAAAATAGGCACGATCACCTTTAGGATGTTTGAACAGACTATAGGTAAAATAAAAGTCTTAGCTAGTGAGACAAAAAAATGATTTGAGTAATCAATCCTTCTGCATTGTATGTCACAAGTATTTGTCTTTCTAAGGGTACGATCAACTTGTTTAGGTACGGAACAACATGCACCAAAGACCTTAGAGATTAACATGCATCACCACGCACTATGATCGTCATGGTGCGATCAATGGAATTGATTAAAGGATCGACTTGCAATTCCTGCTCCAACCGATGATAATATCCTTGGATTTTGGATGGCTTCATTCATGGCTGATAGCTGCTGAAGCATAAAAAAAGTTGGCGTGACTCATTCATTTAGAGCTAAAAGTGTGATTGGTTCATGATGTTGGGCATATTTACACATTTTTAGCTAAGCCTTGCCCATGTTTATACCTTATTTTATGTTAAAACATGCTCAATACTCTTGATTATTACACATTTTAGTATTTGTGGAGCTAATGTAATGTGTTTTCTAGAAAAAAGCTCGAAATTGGCTATGTGTTGGACAAAAACATAGGCCACCTCGCATGGCCAAGCTCAAAGCCAGCAAAGGGACCTCGCGATGCCAAGGGTAGAGCAAAAAGGGGTTTGATTTTGACCTCTTCTGAAGTTGTCCCTGCACAAGGATTTCTAAGGTGAGGAGAAGTATCTCGCTATGATGGTCAGGGTTAGGCAATGATCCTTGCGTGGCAGTAAAGACTCGATTATTTTGGCCTATTTTCTTACTCGTTTTGGTGGATCCTTTTAGGTGTTTGTACTTAGTATAAAACCTGCACTTATGTGTTTTAAATTATTATTCATCATTGTAGAAGCACATAGCAATATCAAATATATATTCTTTTTAAGGTTCACTATTTTATCCTTTACTTAGCATTAATTCTTGTTTAGAACATGATATTTTGTTATTGTATTAAGATTATGAGTGGCTAAACATCTAATCTAGGATTATGGCCAAAATATGAACATCATATCTTAATATAAAGTTGTTTATGCATTTTCTATCATATGAATTGTTCTTTTAATCTTGTATTACTATTTATTGATTCGTGATCAATAGAATAAATGGATAATCATGAATGGAATTTAAGACGAGGAAAGGTAGGGATAGAATATGGATTAAGAAAAGTAGTATGTATTCTGTGGAATAGAATCACGGCTAAGATGGAAATCATACGTAACTTGTGCTGCTTGGCGTTCAAACAAGAGATAGAAATGTGTTCAGATTAATATGAGTACCATCACTTAACTGTTATTTCCAACAACCGAAAACAAAAAAATTAATATAAAACGAAAGTTCTAAGCCCACAATAAACTGTATTTCCTTAAAGAATTTAATCCCCTCATAATTATCCAAGGTTTGGATTAATTTCTCCAATGATAGAATAGAACGTTATTCTGCAATACCGATAATGGAAATTGTGGAACTTCAGCGAACTCAACAAATGGAGTAAATCACACTTACTTTGATTTTTTTGAAAAAGATGAAAGTTTTTAACTTAGTAAAATAATATATTTTCGTTTTTCATATCCTTCATCTGAGGAAAAAGACAAATATTTATAGCCCAAAAGGTAGAGCTGTCAAAATGGGCTGACCCAATCTAACCCAGCCCAAGCCTTGCGAGCCAAGGAATTTGATAGGCTAGGACGGATCAGCCCTTCATCTTAAAGGACCTTAAAACGTATGTCCCAACCCTACCCTAAAAGGGTCGCAGGCTGGGGCAGGCTGGCCCTTCATTTTTACCGATCCTTTTTTTTTTGTTAACTTTTTCCTTTTCAATATATATTTGAACGTAAAGGTATGATAATTTTATTAACATTTCTAACATATGATTATATGAAAGTACATATTTTATTATAACTTATAACATATTCAACATCAATACATCGTCAAGTATATTTGAATTCATCGATAAAGTTGTCTTAATTAAAATCACCTTCATCTAAATATCTAAATTCATATGTAGATTTAATTAGATAAACATTATCAAAAAATGTATATCAAAAATTAATAGCATTTAAATTTACTTAAAAATATTACCGCTTTGAATTTGAGTAAAGTCGTGCAATGGATTTCGAGTAGCAACAAGTGTTTGAACATTTCATAGTGAATGCAATTTTTATATTGGTGGTTAAAAATTTTAGTATTAGGGATTTAATGCTAAATGAGTAAAATATTGTGTAAGATACTAGCTAGAACTTATTCAATAATCACTATTTATAGTTTTTAATTTTTTTTGTTCACAATTTTTTTTTAAAAAAATTTAAGTTTAAATTGAATAGCAATCATGAATGAAATATCTATACTTGATAATTAGGATGTAACGCTAAATAAATAAAGTATTGTATAAGATACTAAACTTATTCAGTAGTTACTATTTTTAGTTTTTACTTCTTTTTCACAATCTTCATTTAAATTCTTAGTTTAAATTAAAAGTATTTTGGCCTACGGGCTAGCTCAACCGGACCTCAGTCAAGACTCAAGGGCCAGTGGGCTGACTTGGGCTGGGCTTATAAGTCTCAGTTTTAAATGGGCTAAAAAATGATAACCCAACCCAACCCTAATAGCAGGTTGGATTGGGATGACCTCAAGGGTCAAGCCCATTTTGACGGCTCTACCAAAAGGACATGCTTCAGAAAGGAAGCAATGGTTGAAGAAAAGTCACAACTTTTCGAAACATCGCCTGACCTACGGATTCATCTGCAGCCGCAGATGGGCCACATGCAGCTGCAGGTCAGCTTATACACAAAATAAAAAGTTTTCATCCGATTTGCCGACCCCATCTGCATCTGCAAATGGCGACCTGCGTCTACAGGTCCCTTTTCTAGTTCCAAATAGTGCCTCGAAGAGTGGCGTCACTTCGAGGTGCGTTGTGACATGCGTTCGCACCTACTCTTGTGTGTACACAAATGGAGAAATTTTAGTTTTGATTTTTGGATCATTAACTCTCAAGTTTTAAATGAATTTTGTCTAAAAAGATAGTCTCTCGATCGAGCATTTGACAAATTCAAATCCAAATCCAAAATCGAAGCCGAAGCCGAGCCGAGCAAGCGACGACGATGATGACGCGAGGCTTGTCTTCTTCTTACCTCACTATCCACATGAAGGAACACTTCTACATTTATACATACCAAAGTTCCTTTCTCCCACCAATGTGAGAGAATACTTCTTCCATAAAGTGAAGATTCATTATACACTTTCCCTCCATTTTTCATTCATATTTTATCAATCAAACCCAACAATCCTCCACATGAATGGAAAATGACTATTTTATATGAAAAACTGTGTGATCTACAAATAAGGATCAATTGCATCTGGGTAAGTAGGTTTTCCCTTGAACTTTCCATAGTGAACATACATCAGGTATTCTTGGTCAATCAGTAGATTTGATATTCTTGAACCGTCGAACTTTCACACGTATACCTAGGCAACATATGTCACACAAATAACTCTTAATCGTTCTTGGTTCTCATTGTTTTGTTTGTTTCATCCATGAACACGTCCTGGTTTTATGAGTGCATAGAGAACTGAACTTACTCTAATTCTCTTTGAAGCGGCTTACACTTCACACTCACATAGGTGATTCCTAAACGTTTAATCCTACAGATAAACTATTTGGTCATACCGGCCAAACGTAGAAACCATTAAAAAGCTTCAAACCTTAAGCCTTATCCTTTTTTCTTGAACATTGTCATATCATGGAAATGAATATACTTTTAGTGACAATGTTGAACCGTCATTCATAACTTTGTTTGATCTCCTTGAACCTAGATCTTGGAATCTCCAGTTAACTAGGTAGAGTTACCATTACAATGACTTGTTCTAGGTCGTAATTCCATTTCCTATGATGATTTATCAACCACCTCTCGAGTTAGGCCTTTTGAAAGCAGATTCGACACATTATCTTTTGACTTTACATAATCAATTGTGATAATTCCACTAGAGAGTAATTGTCTAACGGTATTATGTCTTCTTCCTATGTGACGTGACTTTTCGTCATACATAATATTTGTTGACATCCAATTTTGGACCGACATTTTCAAAATAAACACTTTTGTGTTTTTTATTTGTTAAAAGAGCATAAAATTTGATTTTTACATATTTTAGTTCAAGTTAACACATGTTATTGGTAATTATCCTTTTTCTTAAAAATGTTAGGATATTTATCAATTTATTATAATTTTTAATTATTGACTGTCACTAAATTTTTTTACACAGTCGTTTTCATAAACAAATGTTGTTTGAGTTTTATTAAATCATCAATTTTATTTTAAACTCAAATCATATTCTTATATGGTATTAAATACATTTGTTAATTTATTTTTTATCACAGTCCTCTAATTTATAAAAGATGGAGAAAATATTTTTACACAGATAAGTTAAATATTCATAGTTTTGGATAAGATTAAATAATCATTGTTTTAGATGACTCATGGTTTTGGATAGCCCATGATTTTTCAAAACCATGGTATTGTGCACATGATTTTGCTCTTGAGTGACTTTATTTTCTCTATAAAACTAATTCACTCTCTTCACAATTAATGGTGATGGAAATTTTTAAATTAGGGTAAACAAATTCTATTCCATTTTTGTCCTAACCCGCCACTTTCTCCCTTTCTTCAACTCCGGTGACCTCCACCACCCACCGAAAAATATCACTCCATCTCCGTTCAACTTTTATCCCTCTGTTTCTTTGTCTTCTCCGGTGAAGCAATGTCGGAGTTCCTCAACCAGCCGAGACAGTCAACGACACCGACCAAAAAATGGTCGGAGGTTTAGACTCCGGCGAACAACTCCAAATCAAAGCACAACCAAACAGTCCCTTTCCCCTTTACCCCGTTATACCCTCCTGCTAACATGCTTGAAAACGCCATCTCCGACAAAGATAAGCACCACCAATGACGACCCGAAATTCCCAAATTTGGCAAAACCAGTTCATCTCCATCGATAAAACCCCGATCAACAACGTCACCCCTCATTTCTCTGTATTCACTGTTTCGATGATGCAAGCCTCACACACCATCCCTTTCCCCATTTTTCCGGCAAGCCAACCGACGTGAGAACCAATATTTCTCCGTCCAAACACCCATCAAACAACCAACGGAAAATCCCATTTCTGGCCATCGCACCTCCACAAATCCACCGCCGCACCACGACAACACTAAAAAACCCACGAGTTTAAGCCAGAAAACCCCACTGCTTCGTCATTCCGACGAAACCAACGAGCTCCCAACTTTGGCGAGCTCCATCACTGCTCCGACCAGATTTGGATGAAGGATCGAAGCTCCGGTGAGACCTATCAAGGACAACGATCCCATAATGGAGCTCTGACCACAAAACCAACAACAAACAAACCAGGCCCACAACATTTTCTCTAATGGAAACTCCGACCAAATGGTGAATCCCAACAACTCCGCTGCTTGACCAACGAATTCAAACTCCGATAACTGTTAGTTTCATATTTTTGTTACATGATTTGCTATTGATTATGTGATTATTTCATTCTCTTGTGTTGATTGATTTGGTGTTTGGATTTGTCTGTTGTTTTCGATTTGTTTTCTAATGATTGCTCACATCCTCCGGTGATGCTTTGAGTTTCTCTATTTTGTTTCTTTACTTCGTTATACAATTATGATTTTTGCTCTAATTTTTGGTTATTTTGGCAACTATCTCACCATGGTTAGTGTTACAGTTGCTCTCATTAATTATGCTAAATGGGTTTTCCTCTTTATTATATTGAAATGTTATTAAGATTTGGTTTTATTTTGGATGTTGTTCCTTTATTTTGGTACGTTCTTGGTTGTTTACGAACCCGCGATCAAAATGGGTCCTTTATTTATTTAAAATACCAAAGTATGTCATGTATATAGAATGATACCAAAATAGGCTAAATTTACATATTTTATGAGTTTTATCTCTTTTTTTTAACTGAACAATTGGCTACGGCGTCAACTTTACAAAAGGTATAAAACTCAAAAAATATGTGAGTTATTCATTTCTATTTTACAAAGCTCACATAATATTCGAGTTTTCTATTTTTATTCTATAAAGCTCAAATAATATGTGAGTTATACTTTTTTATTTTATAAAGCTCACTATTTATGTGAGCTTTATACCTAATATAAAAACCTTTTGCCTTCTTTCCCTTTCACGGTCCCCTCCCCCAATTTTTCTTGACCCCATTTTCCTTAAAGAAACAACAAAACCCTACAAATCCCTCACTTCGATTCCCCACATCTGGTCCTCCAACAAAATTTTTAGTCGATTCTCAATCAGTGGTCCCACGTGGTTATAGTTCGGTGCTTGAAAATTTAGAAATTGTTACGGTTCAGTTGAGGTAATTTTTGATTTTTTTGTTTTTGTTAAAATTCTTGTTTCAATCGTTTGTCAAGTGAATGATGTTGAAATTGTTGTTTGGTTGTTGCAAATTAGTTTGGTTAGTTTCTTATTTCTATGCTCAAGAACACTATTGTCAATTTTAGGATTCCTTTTGTATTAATCTCAAACTTGTCGGGTAGAATGTTGGAATTGAAAAACTTACTAAATATAGGATACACTCTATTTGGGACACACCAAAAAGGAAAAATTAAAACCATGTAAAACTTGTGTTTAGTTTCAAGTCTCATTTTGTTTTCTATGTGAACATGCCTACAACACCTGTAATATAGTTTGTTTTAGGTGGTATATTGTTTATGTATGTGTTCATTGTCTTACTGTCTGGTTTTATCAAAAAATATTCTCTAATATGGGGCGGGATAAAATCTTAATAGGCTAAGTCTTGCCCCCTCGTAACTCGCCTTAATCCGCCCTATTGGCATTCCTACTTGCTAGTAGCAAAAAATGGAGAGTATCATAAAAGGATTACAAGCAAATTCTCAAACTTGTTCTCGTCTAGAAATCCATTTAATTTCAAATGTATTACTATTCAATTTCGAAATCCTTGTCTAGATTGACAAACATTTCCTGTTAAATGCAAGCCAACACGACAGATTTATGCATCATCTACATATCATAGTTGGTCAAAGCTTTAGTTTTTTCTTACTTGTTGCCAGGAAAATCCCAACAGAAATTCTCACTGTTAGAGGTCATGAACTGTTATTAGTGCATACCGACTGAATCGAAATTATTTTGGTTTGGGTCAGTTCATTTTTTCCTAATTCAGTCCGATTAGGTTCAATTTTTTTAATTCGGTTCTCTGGTATGAGTTTGATATCATAAGGATATTTTTCTGTTTATAAAATGGGCTTCTTCTTTTTATTCAAAATGGGCCATTTTGTGTTTTTTCAGTAAAAATGGGCCACAAAGGCAGGTAGTAGTTACTAAGCTACGTGCGCAGGTATATCAACTAACGGTAAGATCTATAGTCACAAAATAAGATGGTAAGATTGCTACGAGCTATATTAAATTTCCTAATAAACTTAAAAATTTCTCCTAATGACTATATAAAGGAACAAAATGAGCAAGGATGTACACAAGTATATCAACTAATGTTGTACACAATTTTTCTATAACCACATTCCAACTAAACCCAAAACCTATCCTCAACATAACTTGTGTATCCAAATTCCAACATCTCATCAAATGCATGAGAGCAAAAAGAGAACTTTTTACAGATCACGAGAAGTTGAAAATATCACAGAACTTAGTTTGTTGGTTTACTATTGAATGGTTTTTGTACTATCATCACAAAAGATTGTCGGACTACGTTATAGAAGCAACTTTAGAAGCAAAGATTTTTTCAACTAAGCAAGTGAATAAATTCAACAATTTCAAGGGCACAAAACCAAAGCTTCAGTTTTTTCTTACTTGTTGTCAGGAAAACCCCAACAAAAAAAATTAATACCACCTTTAATTTTTAAGTGACCAATATTTTGGAACAAATTTGTCTAGATGAAGTGAAAAGAAGAGTGATATTAATTAAAAAGAGCACAATATACCAGATAAAAAAGAGTAATAGAAGAGGACATGAATTATTCAAGGTCACAATTGTCTCATTTTTTTGTTTATTTTTTTTACAATAGTAGTGTTCGATCAATTTGTGCATACCTCAATTATTTCATCGGATATATGCTATTTTCCACAGTTTGACCAACATTTATTATTATGTGTACAGGTACATTATGTCGCACATATTGCACCCAGGCCCCGCTGATGCTTCATTACTTACATTACAGCGGTCTCACAGGTCGGAGAAATTATGGGAGGGCTTTATTCGTCCTACTGCGTCAGTGTGTCCGCAGAAGGTTGAGTTGACATGGGACATTTTTTATAACCGCCCCCCCCCCCTCCAATGACAGTGTCATACATTATATATAGAGGGCGGGGTTATATGACATCATCCGAATAGGAAAGATCCAGTTTGACCACAAACTAGCAACTGTTATGGCCGAAAGGTGGAGGCTAGAGACCCACACATTCCACCTACCTTTTGGAGAGGTGACTATCACACTACAGGATGTGGAGGTATTGTTTGGGCTACGCACTGACGGAGATCCAGTTGTATATGCCGATGAAATGGATCGTAATTTAAATTGGCGTATGATGTTACGAGATTAAACTGGCTTGGAGGTTGAACCGACGGCCATTAATGGACATGGTCGTATTTCTATTGTAATAGTTCTGGATTATCTTCAGCAGCAGCTTCTTCATCATCCCATTACATTCGAGACTCCGGAGGGTAGGGTTCAGAGCATCGCTCGACTGTACATGTTGTTGCTTTTGGGAGGGATTCTATTCACAAATACATCTAGCAGTCTTTTGAATTTGCGGTACTTGTATTTACTTAGGGACCTCGACAGGACAGGAGACTATAGCTGGGGCAGCGCTGTTCTAGCATACTTGTATAGGTGTCTTTGTCGGGTATCCATGTGCACGAAAGATCTAGGAGAATTTGTTCCTCTCCTTCAGGTAACCTTTCTCATTATCTACATTTAATTTGATTTGATATTTGTTTACTTAAAAATAATTTTGATGTAACCATTAGATATGGACTTGGGAGAGGATTCGGCCCTTCCGGCCAGGGTCGATTGGGCCGATTGCTGAGTACGAACCGGTGCTACCATATGCAAGGAAATGGACGCGGGGGGTTCGACGCGTTTCAGAGGTACAACATGCTATAGTCCCGATGAGAGATCAACTTGATCACATTATGGAGGAGCAGGTATTGTGTGCCATGTGAGGCCATATTTATATGTTCCTTATGTCTTGTGAGCAACCTTTATTTTATTCAAATATGTCGTGTGGGGCCAATTTATATTGTTGTTATTGTTATGTGAAATTAATTAGTGTATAGCCCTGTGAGAAACCTTTTTTATTGAAATGTATTGTGTGGGGTCATAATTATACTGTATTATATTGTGTGGTGTTGATTGACAGGGACAATTTTCTAAAATAGACTAGAAACAAAGAAAACACTGTCGAAATTTTTGTAAATTTAAAGAGATTGAAAATTTTAATGAAAGGAGACTTCTACAAGATCAATAAAGTGAAGTTAATGATTAAGTAGAACAAGAGAGCAAGATAAAGATCTTTGTTTCTTGCAACTCTTCCAATTCTAGCCCGCCATCTATCATGTTGATGGTGCATAACTGCTGGTATGAAACATATTCTTGTCTGGTTAGCATTTTAAACAGATAAATGTGCATGTAACTACTCATAATAAGTGAAATTAGTTAGCATTTTGAAAAGCAAGGAAAATAACTTGATATAACAATTAGATTACTTATGCATGAACTTTCTTAATTAATAACTTTTAACATATGGGGTTTAAGACACCTTTAAATAGATAATCCAAAACCACACATAATAGTTAACTTGATTGAGTGTAATAGCATTGAATAATAATAGTCAGACTCTAAAGTATTGTTTATAAGAAGCGTAGACTTTACTAGTTAGCACTTAATTATATAAATATTTGGACTTTTTCTTTTACACTTCATTGTAATTTTATTGTAGTTTGTATGGACACCCCTGAGGCGGCTGCCCACGTTCCATCACATGCAGAGGCTGAGGAGACGATAGGCCAGGTAATTAATAACTACATACAATTTTATATTTGTGGAGATGTTTATTAAATGCAGATACTTATTTTATTTCTCTTTAGATACCCCATTTGAGTCTTTGTTCCATCCTCGAGCACACATCTGAGTCAGCGACACCTTGTACTTCTCAGCCGATCACTGATCACCCCGTTGACATGCAGGTCAATAATTACAACACTAAAGATAAAATTACTTATCGTATTTATAATCAGTTAACATTTGTTCTTCATGTATTTTTTTAGATTCCTGATTCAACACCTTTTCTTATCCCGGATGCATCTCATGCACCAACAAACGTTACGAAGGAGACACAGGTTATTATTACATCATCTCATGCATTAACTAATATTAACAAATTATTTATTATAATTAACTTGGCATTTTGCACTTATGTCTAATTATTTTTTATAGGACCCGACATGTAAGACCAATCGTAAAAAGAAGCGTTGTGGTGATCCGGTTGCTGCTATTATGAGGAAGCACCACGATGATGGAGACGATGTTGGTCGTGGGAGGCTTAGGCCATATAAGTCGATACGACATAGGGCTTATAAATAAACTAACCTTTTAAATTTTATTTTGTAAATAAGAACAGTATGAAATCACGCGACTTAACAAGAGGTTAAAACATACACTTAACTAAATATTGTGGATTTAATACATAAATTTAATTAAATATTGAGGAGTTAATGCATAAAATATGAAAAAACATAAATACAAAAGCATTTCGTACATGAAAAATATGGAAAAATAAAAGCACTCCATAATTAATCAACTTTATATGTAAAGCAAATCATACTAAGACATACAATTGTAATCATCTCCTAGAAGTACTAGGACCACCGAAGATATTTTCTGCTCCATATGCATTAGCATTACGCTCTCTCGATGGACAATTGCGTTTATCATGTCCTGGTTGTTTGCAAGTAGAACATTTTCGTGAAAGACTACTTTGTGAAACATCCATTTCATTGGGAATACGTGTGTTTGACATGACCTTTTCTTTGCGCAAAAAGGATTTATTTGCAATCATGGAGAATGGACTTTCTGGCCAATAGTCCTCATCACCAAGTGGATTCAACTGCCCAGAGTAAGCTTGTTTGTAGCACACCACAGAGAATTCTGATGCAATTTAATCCCACACATGATTGCCAACAAACTCGAATGCCCTAATTGCATGAGAACATGGAAAGTGATTTGATTGCCATTTTCCGCACGTACATGTTCTTTGCGTCTCATTAACAATTTGCTTATTACCACCCTTCCCATGGTGGGAGTTGAATGTCCTGACTTCAAATATCTTATCTTCTACAAGATAATTTTGGATAGTGTGTATCGATGCCTTTTTCCTGTAATCCTCAATTTTTTGGAAAGGATTTGACATCCATTTTTGTTTGCCAGCCAGTAGTTGTTTTGCATACTTTGATCTTTGAACAAAATGATCCACAACCATACTGTAAGACATTTTGACCATTGCAGTTACTGGCTACCCCCTAGCGGACTTCAACATGCCATTGAATGACTCAGAGCTATTTGTTGTGAGCATGCCCCATTTCCTGCCGTCATCCTTGTGCAAGGTCCATTTTTTCAAGTCGATATTCATTAACCACTCATATACTGGAAAGTGTGTCTACTTTATCAACTCCATTAGTAATAAGAATTTTTTCTCCTGTGTAGCAATTGCAACAGCCCATAGTAGGTTGTTCAGTCGGACACTTTTGAACGCCCTCTGATAATTCACCTTCAAGTGCCTTAAACAATAGCGATGATAGGCAAACGGAGCTTGCCAATTACGCTCTATAGAGACACTTCCAAGTATGCCATGATGCCTGTCAGATATCAACGTAATACCTTGACGACCACACACAACATGCTGATGCAAATCGCTTAAAAACTTGGTCTATGTATCAAGGCTCTCTTTCGTTGCTATGGCAAAAGACAACGGAAATATGGATCCATTACCCTCCGTACTGACTGCAATCAACAATTTGATATCATACTTACCATATACATGTGTTCCGTCTATTGATATCACCGGCTGACAATAACGAAAACCATCTGACACATGGCTTAAACATACAAAACACATACTTGAAAATACGTTCATCAACTTTGTCACGTCGTTCAAATCACCATTCATCAATGAATCCTGGATTGAAACGTTTCATAGCAGCCATGAACCTTGGCAATTCACGAAAGGAGCCCTCCCAATTTCCATAGGCTAGTTCAAAGGTGCGCTTTCGTCCAAGATACGCCTTCCGTCGACTTATTATTTTGCGGTACTTATATAGAACAAACGTTTGGCAATCTTTGATAGGATACCTGTGAACAATTTGGCTTAACAAATATAAACAAAAAATAGTATTGATTTGTATAGTCAGATAAACCCGAAAAAAATAGTACCTCGGTGTCTTTTCAATATACGGTACAAGAACAATTGCAATCATGTTTATATCCAAATTGAAGTGACCTCTGCGACTGTCACCCATATTACAAGTGTGCTCGCCGATGTATTTTCCAATTTTCCATAAGTTATTACTACTATCCTTAGTAGCACAAAGGTTGAATGAACAACCTTGATCTGCACGTTTGCAACAAACTCTAAAGACTTCCTTTCCCGACTTAATAACAAAGAACTCTGTCCCTTCTAACCGCTCTTTGCAGATCTTTTTTTGATTTGAACAACATCTTGCTAGCAAGATAAAAATTATCATTTAGAAAAATCTGCAGGTTCACGCCACACATCTGTAGAAATAAAATCATTTTCATGCATATCCATAAATACATCTGGTCCTTCCTGAAAATGATCAAGAAATGAAATTTCATTAGAATAAAAACGAGGCCTGTTCATTGGTAGTGACATTGACCCCGACTGTGGAGTTGATTCTTGTTGAGGAAAAGGGCTCATGGACATGGCTCCTTGTTCAGAATTGGATCTCACATCATCATCATTCGATGATGAGTCATAGGGGCATTCACCTCCCTCAGCATTATTAGGCTCACTATCATCACCCTGTGACAATTCACCATAATTTGGCTGATCACAATTTTCAATATCATCTGGGACAACATGCTCATCTCGTGTGACATTATCCCTACATTTTAAATAATAGAATAATTTTAATACATTCCCAAAAAAAATAAAAGAACATGAAATTAACCAACATAGCTTAATATAGATTATATTTTAGACCCACCGATAATAGTCGGCAGTATCAAAACTTAGTGAGAGAGGAACATTTGTAGATGTTCCAGCATTGTTCATCCATCCAAGCTGCGATGATTGGCCATAATTATAATCTTGTCCAAAAAAATCATCATTATTCATCTCATGCTGAGTTAAGCCCCTAAATAAAATATAACATATGACATAAGATATAGACACAAACTATTGAAAATATATATTATTAATAATAACAAAAATTAATAGATATTACCAGTCACTTTCATTCAATGTTTCGTTCAAATCAGGTATTGAGGATTGTGTTGGCATGTTACCTAACATGATGTATTGGGGAGCATTCATATCGGAAAAAGTATTATACTGAGTTAAACTAGCATCAACAACACTAGTTGGATTATCAAACTGTGTATAGACATTCATCTGTGCCGGAGAGTGTGCACGACGATTCCTATACTCCTTCTTAACGTAAACTTGAAGAATATTCAGCTTTATTTGACTAGCATAAGCATAAGGAGCCCTCAGAAATTTAGTCAACGACTCATCGTCATTGATAATTCATTCCCTATAATTTACCAATCCTTGTGATGAGAAGGAGTTTGGATACTGTCCGATTATAAATAAATCATAATCATCACTTTTTATTTTCATTCTTCTAAAAATAGAATCTACAAATTCTCTGTAACCAATAGAAATTGGATACTTGACGTTGGACTTGGGGGAGATACTATAATATTTTGTATTACCCTCGTGAATAATTTCACCATCCCAAAAAATTACAACTTTAATACGTTCAGTATTCATTTTTTAAAATTTCATCAAGTTTTGAAAAGAAGAAGAATTGAATTTGAAAAGAAGAGTTGAATGGAGGAAAGACTGATGATATAATGAATGTATACCTCTCTATAAATAGGAGATTTTCGAGATCAGATGGAAAAAAAAAATATTTACACATAACTCATATATTTTTGGCACCATATTCATATTTCACATCACTAATAAAGACTATGCATATAACTCATATATTTTTGGCACCATATTCATATTTCACATCACTAATAAAGAATGTCAGAATAGGCAATACTGTCAAACAGAGGCCAGACTGTCAAAGCGTCATGTCTAAAATGGATAACTCACTTAAATTGTGAGTTATTTATTTTATATTACTCACATACACACAAAAATGGATAACTCACATAAATAGTGAGCTTTATAAAATAAAAAAGTATAACTCACATATTATTTGAGCTTTATAGAATAAAAATAGAAAACTCGAATATTATGTGAGCTTTGTAAAATAAAAATGAATAACTCACATATTTTTTGAGTTTTATACCTTTTGTAAAGTTGACGCCGTAGCCAATTGTTCCGTTAAAAAAAAGAGATAAAACTCACAAAATATGTGAGTTTAGCCTATTTTGGTATCATTCTATATACATGACATACTTTGTTATTTTAAATAGATGGAGGACCCATTTTGGTCGCGGGTATTGTGTGTTATTTTTTTATTTTTTGTTGGCATATTTTTGCATTTTTAGTGATTTGTTGGCTTTATTTATGATTGCCTAGATTTCTATCTTTATTTATTCTTGCTTTGTTGTTGATTCACTGTGTCACTATGTGAATTCTCTTTTGGATTGTTTTACCTTTCTCTTTTACCTAATTTGTATTAATATACTTGGCCAATGATAAAATCTCTCCGTCGAATTTTTGAGGCCTCACCATTACAAATGACAGATTTTATTTTAAGCTCAACTATTTTATTCAAGTTTCAATACTTGGCCGATGAAGAAATGTCCATCGATTTCCAAGGCCTCCCACGTATATAAGATGTTTTTTACTTTTGCTTATTATTTCTTTGATTTCTTTTGATTCATATTTTTCATTACTAGCACTTTTACCAAGTATTTTTACAGGTACATGGCGCATCTTCCCGAAGAAGACACTCGAATCCAAATTCGAGGATCATTTTGAATTAGTTATTATATTTATTCATTTTGTTTAGCGATAGTCAAATATTAGGTCGTTTTTGTTAATTCATGTTTTACTTTATTCATTGTGTATAGTTTGTTTTTGTTATATTTGTGAAAAGTTATTTTGTCTCCTCCTCAATTGAAAAAATGAGTTCAGTCGGGACCCACCTTTGTGGATTCCAAAGGCTGCCTAATACCTTCCCTTTGGAATAACCTGAACCCTTACCTAGAATCTAATTAGTTTTGCAGATTTAAAGTTTAATTTAATTAATTGGTTTCCTAATTTTCCTAAAATTAGATGGCGACTCTCTAAATGTTTTAAACAATTTATTAATTGATTTTTTGAGTCCCGAAATTGCGCTTTATGAAAATAGGGAGTATAACAATATTTCCAGCTCTTTCTATTGCCGCTTGACTATCACAATATATGCATATAAGAGCCACTGGTTTTGGCCAAAAAGGAGTATCTTCTAAGAAGTTCCGTAGCCATTCTGTTTCTTCACCAGCCTTATCTAAAACAATAAAATCAAATTTCATTGTAGAACGAGCAATGCATGTCTGCTTGGATGATTTCCAAGAGACTACTCCACCACCAAGAGAAAATACATATCCACTCGTGGATTTTACTTCATTTGATCCGGTAATCCAATTTGCACCACTATATCCTTCAACCACTGCAGGATATTTATTGTAGTGCAATGCATAATCTTGAGTGTATTTTAAATATCCCAAAACTTATTTCATTGCCCTCCAATAATTTTGATCGAGATTGCTTGTGTACCGACTCAGTTTGCTTATGACACAAGCTATATCCGGTCTAGTACAATTCATTATATACATCAAACTTTCTAACACTCTAGCGAAGTTCATTTGGGACTTGCTTTAATCTTGGTTCTTTGTGAGAGTAAGATTCACATCAATTGGAGTCTTCGCAACTTTGAAGTCCAAATATTTGAATTTTTCAAGTGCCATGTTGGTGTAGTGAGTTTGAGATAAAGCTAGACCTTACGGAGTCCTATGAAGTTTAATTCATAAAATCAAATCCGCAACTCCTTAGTCTTTCATATCAAACTTGCTAGCAAGCATACGCTTAGTAACATTTATGTCGGAAATGTCTTTACTTATTATCAACATATCATCCACATATAGACAAACAATGACAATGTGATTTGGAGTGTTCTTGATGTAAACACATTTATCACATTCATTAATCTTAAATCCATTTGACAACATTGTTTGGTCAAATTTTGCATGGCATTATTTGGGCGCTTGTTTTAGTCCATAAAGTGACTTAACAAGTCGACATACCTTCTTTTCTTTTCCTGGAGTTACAAACCCTTTGGGTTGATTCATGTATATTTCTTCCTCCACTTCTCCATTTAAGAAGGTTGTCTTCACATCCATTTGATGAATTTGAAGATCGTACACGACGGCTAACATTATCAACACTCGAATAGATATGATTCTTGTTACCAACGAGTATGTGTCGTAATAATCAAGACCTTCTCATTGTCTGAAGGCTTTGACTACTAGTCTTGCCTTATATTTATCAATAATGCCATCATCTTTCATTTTCCTTTTAAAGATCCATTTAGAACCCAATGGTTTGTTTTTCGGAGGAAGATCAAATAATTCCCATGTATGATTATTCAATATGAATTCTATTTCACTATTGATTGCCTCTTTCTAATATTGTGCTTCTGAGGAAGACATTGCTTCCTTAAATGTTTAAGGCTCATTCCTACTAAAAATGTCAAGAAATCAGGACCAAAAGAAGTTGATGTCTTTTGAGGTTTGCTACGTCTTAGACTATCCTCATTAGGTGTACTTCCCTTTGATTCTTCCCGAGGTCGTGTAGATTTTTCACTAGATGACTCACATTTATTCTTATACCGATAAATGTTTTCTAAAAATTCAACATTATCTGATTTAATTACCGTATTTATATGAATGTCAGGATTTTCTGATTTATGAACTAGGAAATGTTATGCTTTGCTATTGGTTGCATATCTAATGAAAACACAATTAAATATTTTTGGTCTTATTTTAACCCTTTTGGGTTTAGGAAATTGTACCTTCGCCAAACACCCCCACACTTTAAAATATTTCAAGCTGGGTTACCTTCCTTTCCATTGATCGTATGGAATGGACTTTTTTTTGCTATGGGGTATTCGATTGAGTATCCGACTAGCTGTTAAAACAGCTTCCCCCCACAAGTTCTGTGGTAAACCAAAACTTATCAACAAGGCATTCATTATCTCCTTTAATGTTCTATTCTTTTTTTCTGCAACCCCATTGGATTGTGGAGTGTATGGGGCAGTTGTTTGATGAATAATGCAATATTCCAAACATATTTCTTCAAAAGGAGATTCATATTCGTCACCCCTATCACTTCTAATCATCTTAATTTTCTTATTAAGTTGTGTTTCAATTTCATTCTAGTATTGCTTGAATGTGTCAATTTCCCCATCTTTGCTATTAAGCAGATAAACATAGCACTATCGAGTGCTATTATCAATAAAAGTTATGAAGTATCTTTTTCCACCACGAGATGGTATTGACTTCATGTCACAAATATCTGTATGGATTAAGTCTAAGGGATTTGAATTCCTTTCAATCGACTTATAAGGATGCTTCGCATACTTAGATTCCACACATACTTGACATTTTAAATTATTACTTTCAAACTTAGGTAATATTTCCAAGTTAATCATTTTCCTCATGGTTTTATAATTTAAAGTCCTAAACGTGCATGCTATAAATGATTTGACTCAAGCAAGTAAGAAGAAGCAAAAATCTTATTCATATCAACTGAAATTACATTTAGTTTGAAGAGGCCCTCAGTGAGGTAACCTTTTCCTACATACTTGTTATTTTTACAGATTACAACTTTATAAGATACAAACACACACTTAAAACCACTCTTGACTAGAAGTGATGTCGAGACCAAATTCTTCCACCTTTCGGGAACATGAAGGACATTTTTTAGGGTAACCATCTTGCCCAAAGTCATCTTCAAGCCAATCTTGCCAGTTTCTTCTATCTTTGCCATTGCAAAATTTGTCATACAAATGGTCTCATCTTATCCTGAAGAAGTATAGGATGAAAACAGTTCCTTGTTGGAACAAACATGCGGGTAGCACCCGAATCAATCCACCATTCTTTGGGATTTTCCACCAAGTTACATTCTGAGAGCATTGCACATAAGTTTTCTACTTATTCATTCATGTTTGCTTGCTCTTTCTTCTCTTCTTTCTTAGGAGCACGACAAACTGAAAACATGTGGCCGAACTTGCCACAGTTGTAGCAATTTCCTTTGAACTTTTTCTTCTTTGGTGCGTCTTTTTCTTCATCAGACTTATTTCTTTTCTTCTTCTTTGTAGGAGTTTCAACATTGTTTGCTCCTGCGATTGATGACTTTACATTAGCTTTCTTTTCTGCAGTTTTGTTGTCTTCTTCAATTTGCAGACGAATAATCAGATCCTCCAATGTCATTTTTTTTGCTTATGTTTCAAGTAGTTCTTAAAGTCCCTCCACAAAGGAGGCAACTTTTCGATCAGGGCTACCACTTGAAAAACTTCATTAATGATCATTCCTTCAGCTAGTAAATCATGGATGATAACTTGCAATTCCTGGACTTGAGACATGACAAATTTGCTGTCAACCATCTTAAACTCCAGAAACTTGGCAGCCACAAATTTCTCTAGTCAAGCATCTTCGATCTTATATTTCTTTTTCAAAGCGTCTCAAAATTCTTTTGAAGTTTTGCAGACACTATAAACGTTGTACATACCATCTTTCAATCCATTCAGAATATAATTCTTGCACAAAAAATCTGAATGATTCCATGCCTCGATTACCATAAATCGATCTTTATTCGGAGTGCCATCCAGCAAGGTTGGAATGTTTTCGCCAATAAATTTCAGCAAGCTAAAAGTGGTCAGATAGGACAACATCTTCTGTTACCACCTTTTGAAGTCACTACCGAAAAACTTTTCGAGCTTTTCTATCACACTCATAGCAAGAGTAACACTGCTTGACGATATAACATTAGTTACCGCAGATGCTGAAGCCATCACGTTATCAATTGGTTCTCCTATTTCTGTTTGAACACACACAAACAGAATTCAACAAACTGGTTAACAATCAAAATGGTTTTTATTCAGTCGATGAAGTTTTTATGTTCTTCGAATTAATAGAAATAAACTTTATTAACTCGATGAGGTTTTTATGCTCTTCGAACAGAGTTGAAAAGTGGAGTAGAAAGTCGTTAGACTTTAATCTCCAACCAACCAGAAATAGAGATGAAACAGAAATGTAAAAAATAAAACACTTTAAATTCTTTAAGCTTGTTAATTCCTGCACGTGAAAATCAGAAAATTGATATAAAACAAAAATTCTAAGTCCACCGTAAACTATATTTCCTAAAAGAATTTAATCACCTCACAATTAGCCAAGGTTTGGATTAATTTCTCCCAGGATAGAATAGAACACTATTCTGCAATACCAACAATGAAAATTGCAGAACTTCAGCGAACTCAACAAATGGAGTAAATCACAGTTACTTTGATTTCTTTGAAAAAGAAAAGAGTTTTTAACTTAGTAAAATAATATATTTTCATTTTTCGTATCCTTTATCTGAGGAAAAAATAAATATTTATAGCCCAAAAGGTAATGCTTCAGAAAGGAAGCAATGGTTGAAGAAAAGTCATAACTTTCCAAAACGTCGCTTGACCTGTAGACCCATCTGCGGCCGCAAATGGGCCACATGCGGCCACAGGTCAGCCTATGCACAAAATAGAAAGTTTTGGTCTGACCTGCGGACCCCATTTGCTTCCTCAGATGGCGACCTACGTCCGCAGGTCCCTTTTTAATTTCCAAACAGTACCTCGAAAGGTTGTGCCCCTTCGAGGTGCGTTGTGACATGTGTCTGCACCTACTCGTGTGCGTACACAAATGGAGAAATTTCAGTTTTGATTTTTGGATCATTAACTCTCAAGTTTTAAATGAATTTTGTCCAAAAAGATAGTCTCTCTATCATTTTCCAAATTCAAATCCAAATCCAAAGCCGAAGCCGAAACCGAGCCGAGCGAGCGACAACGACGATGACTTGAGGCTTGTCTTCTTCTTGCCTCACTATCCACATGAAGGAACACTTCTATATTTATACATACAAAAGTTCCTTTCTCCCACCAATGTGGGAGAATACTTTTTCCATAAAGTGAAGATTCATTATTCACTTTTCCTCCATTTTTCATTCACATTTTATCAACCAAACCCAACATTAACAATATAGGTATGAGATTAAGCCCGATAGACGGTTAGAGGGTTGAGAGGTTATGACTATAATATCAATCTTGTGAGTCAACAATTCGATAGAAATTAACATGACAACTAAGACATAGATAAGACAGGATTACGTAAGTGTCGTAGCCCTAAGATTTATCCTCTCTGTGAATCAAAACTTATACTAAACTAATCATTGCTTCTTAAAGTAGAATAAACAAACAACAACCAAACTCTCTTGTAGAAAACACTTATTTTTTAAATTTATAATAGATAAATTTGATCACTTATCAGTGATACGTCCCTGTGGGATTCGTCCTCCGATTGCATGAGCAATCCTTGTATTAATTGGTGACCACATACTTTTGCGTGTGCACTAAAAGTGAACAACAATTTTTTGGCGATATTGTCGGTGACTTAGAATATTGACAAGTTTGAGATTTTTCTATCATTATTTATTTTTTACAAGTGTTAATGTCGTGAACTTAGCTGTTACATTTACAAGTGACAGGTTTATATGCCAAGCACTGAAGGTGAGAACGACTTTACCGAAGAAAATAAACTCCTTGAAAATAAGAAAAATGACTTTCTTAATGAAATTAGAGAAAACAAGTGACATTGTCTCCTCCAACCCTCACAAGCACCCACCCTGCCCCACCATTGCCTCCAACCTCTGGCCCACCTATCAACCCCAACACCACCCTCTCACCCCCGCCCAACCCCAACACCACCCTGACTCACCCTCTCACCCCCAGCCCAACCCTCCACCTCACACCCTTCTGCCTTCCCCTCCTTACCACAACGCTCATCACCCTATTTCTACCCATCCTCATAGTTTTATGTTAGATATATCTAAATGCTCTTTGAATAATATTTTTTACTTGCATATTAAATAAAAGAAAATAAGTAAGAAACCTTTTGTTTCCTAGAAAATGTTTTCTTGGAAAATATTTTTCTCCATACTAAACACACCTTGAATCATGATTTCAAATTCCAAATTCTCTAAAAAGTAGAATTTGAAATTTCAAATTGTGATTTCAATTTTTTTTTTTAAAATATAAAACTTGACTGATAAGTTTATATTTTATATTAAAAAACGATCCATAGTTTTAAAATTTGCAACAACAAAAAAAGACTTAAGTTCGAAATGAAGAGATTGTCCATATCGTATGAGAAGATTTTATCACAGAATAACTAGTTACTACTAATATTAGTTTATTATATAAGTAAATCTTTATATAAAATTATGTGTATTTGAAAATTTATACTAGCATGAAAAAAAATAATAACATGTAATCACAAATATTTATTTATAAAAAGAACACATAGATATATGGCTTATTAATTTGGCACTTTCAGATATCCCGATATCTTGTTTATGAACTATACTTTACTCATTTGATAAGATTGTATAAGAGTTGGAGAAATTTTGATAGTTTTCATAAATTATAAAATTTTCATATTTATAAGAAAAAATAACTTTAAAAACTAAAATTACATGTCCAAATAAAATTTCAACAACAATTTGATTTCAATGTCCAAACGGGTCCTTAGTTTTCTTAATAGTTTTATTTTATGGGAAATAGTGTTTTCAAAGGCATTTTCGGGAGGAGTCCCTGTGCGGGGCATACCAAAAATGCTCCGGGGTGCAAATGAAAAGGCATATTTTATTATTGGTGTAACGACACTTATTCTTTATGCTATCATATTTTCAATATTGTTGCGATTTTTAAAAAATATATAAATAAAAAAGCAACTATCATAAAAAATAGTTATGATATTTTTTCTTTATTAATAGTGATTTATTTAAATTTATTTGCATAATTGTTGAAAATCTTATTTTTTCTTATTTCCTCAAGCATTAAGAGCCTGTTTGGGATTGCTTTTTTCTCAAAAAAAGTACTTTTTTTTGAGATTTTTTTTTTTTTTTGAAAAGAAGGGTGTTTGGTAAACTTGCAAAAGTACTTTTAAAAAGAAACAGAAGCAGTTTTTCTGCTGTTGGGAAGAAGCAGAAAATTTCTGCTTTTCAAAAAAAGCAGAAGCAGAAAATTATTTTTTTTATGACAAAAATATCTCTATCACTTATACACACACACACACACACATATATAACAAAATATCCCTTATTAATTAATTAGCATATCTTATAAGTTTGATTAAAGTTTGATTTTAAAATTTTATACTTCATATTTACATCATATTTCTTTATTTCATTCTATGATTTATATGTTATTATTTTATTTTTCACTCATTTTTTTAAAAATAAAATCAAAAATATCATTGATGATGATGGTCGAAGAATATATAACTCTTTATTTTTTATTATTAATGATAATAAATGATAGACGAATCACGTTGCAAGATCAAATGATATTTTGACAGCACTTGTAAATATTTTTCTCGAATATTTAATTTTAAATAAATAATTCATGAAAACTGACATATTTGTTATCATGTAGTGTATATATATGATTATTTGTTCTACTAGTATAGAGACATTGCGCGATAAAATTAGGGATGAAATTATTGAGAATTTTTGTGATGTATGAACTACTTCTTATTTTTGTAGTGAATTTTTTCATATGTAGTGATTTAATTTATGGAATAATTTTAAATTCATTTTTTTTTGATGTTTTTTAGTAATATTTAAATTATTTTAATAATATTATATTATTATTTAATATTTTTTTAATGTATCTACGTATATATGTATTGATTGAAAATTTTATGATATGTACTTTTTAATTAAATAAAAAGAAATTTTTTTTTTTAAAATATTATAATAGATATTTAAAAAAAAATCTCTATAAAATGATTTTAGTAGTAAAAGTTTATTTATACATGTCCTTTTTGGTCATTTATCTCTTAAAAACACTTTTTGAAAAAGATTATCCAAACACAATCTGTTTATAAAAAATACTTTTCAAATAAATTTATCAAATACAAATTATTATTTTTTTATAAAAATATTTTTCTAAAAAGCTATTTAAAAAAAATATTTTTCAAATAAATAATTTTCTATTAGCAATCCCAAACGGACCCAAGTTACTATAAAGTTATAGTATTATTTTGACGCGGAAGAAATAATCCGTTAGTTTCCTGGAATTGGTCGTAAAGTTTACGCTGTCGTGTGCAGTATACAAATTGGGGATCCTTCTCAGTTCTCCCTCCCTCCCTCCTCCCCCAAATTAACTTTCTCCAACTCCATAATTAGGGTTCCCAATTCATCCAAAACCCTAATAATCAATTCCAATACTCCTCTTCATTGTTTCTTTTCTATCAATTGATTGAGCAATTCTCAATTTCTCCTTGTTTCACTAAGTCACTACTGGGTTTATCTCCCGAAGATCCACTCAAATTATCAAACTTCACTGTGCAATTTGTGTCCCAAAGATCCACTGACAAACTCGCAAATCAAAAATTCAAGATTAGAGAAAGGGGTAATGGAGATGGATGGAAGCAAACGCGTTTTCCACCGGTTAGGTCCTTCACAATTGGACAACAGTAATAATAATAAACAGCAAAAAGTTTGTTTTCATTGGAGGGCTGGAAGATGTAATAGATTTCCATGTCCCTTTTTACATAGAGAAATACAAGGACCGCCGCCACATCAGCAGCATGTGGCGGGGAATGGGATGTCTTCTTCTTCGTCGTCGAAGAGGCCTCATGGGTTTAACGATGATAATCGAGGTGGTTCAGGAATGAGGAGGAATCCGAATTTTAATAATACATGGGGAAGAACTGCTCCTGGTGGAGGTGCAGTTGTTAGGAAAGCGGAGAAAGTTTGTAATTATTGGGTTAAAGGAAATTGTACATATGGAAATACTTGTAGGTTTTTGCATTCGTGGACTACTGGGGATTGCTTCACATTGTTGACCCAACTTGAAGGACATCAAAAGGTGATTATGCCTGTTCTGTTTTTGTATCTGAACGTTCGGTTCATGGGGCGTGGCAGTTTTGTTTGCTCTTTGGTATTGGGTTGGAACATTATTGTTGTTGTTAATTAAATGGGTATTGAAACAGGTTGTTACGGGGATTGCATTGCCATCAGGCTCCGATAAGCTTTATTCAGGGAGTACGGACAAGTCAGTACGAGTGTGGGATTGCCAGTCTGGCCAGGTTCTCCTCATACTTTTTCCTTTAATATTTTTCAAGAATACTAAACATGATAATTGGAATAGGAAAAATCTTGTCTTCTTTGTTTGAAACCCCGATATTGTATGAAAATTCACTGGGAAAAACTAAGAAATAATGTCACTTCCTCGTCTCTGCTTGTTTCCCTACTATGTGAATGATCACTTTTTTCCAGAACAGTGATGTTATATGTTATCTTTTGTTTGCATCAGATCTTAATAGCATACACCATCCAACGAATAAGGAGAATTCTTTCTCCAGTTTATCCTGTTAAGAATTCTTTCTGCGTTACTGAAAGAAGTAAAAACGGAAAGAAAAAATTGATTCAGTTTGACAAGTTGTAAGAAAACAAGGTGTGAAACTCTAAGCGCCCCAGAAAAGGAAAAAAGTAATTTTGAATTTGAATCTAAAGGAACTTGTAAGATATCTTGTCATGATAAACATTCTTCCAGATTTCCATCCGAAGGGTGGTCAAGTAGTCTCTTGCCAAAAATTTCCACTGGATGTGATGATTTATTTTATTTGTGAGGCTATAATATCTAGCTTATGAATTCTTATGCTGTGGTTTCCTACTGTTGTAGTGTGCAGGGGTTGTCAATTTTGATGGTGAAGTAGGTTCTATGCTGAGTGAAGGGCCATGGATTTTTGTGGGTTTAACTAATCTTGTCAAGGTGAGCTGTCAAACAAACTTACTTATCATCCTTCTTTCTTTATTGGCTGTTCATATCTCCCTCTCTCTGCATACTTTGGCCATCCCATCCTGCATGTAGACATATACAAGCCTATTTACATATATGTTCAACATTCTTAATATAGTGAATTCCATTCCTTTCTTCACGGATGTGTCTGATTACTTTGCAGGCATGGAATACTCAAACAGGAACTGACCTCAGTCTTAATGGGCCGGTTGGACAAGTCTATGCTCTTGTTGTTGGCAATGATATGCTCCTTGCTGGTACAGAGGTAAGTGTGTATGAGCTAGTTATATGTTTACTAAATAAAGGAAAAGAAGAAAAAGGTGTGGAACATAAGTGCATGTCCGTACAACCTGGAGTCCCAGCCTGTAAATTAATTCGTAGCAACTGCAGGATGGGATATTGGCATGGAAATATAATGGGAGCACCAACAATTTTGATCCAGTCAAAGCATTGACAGGACACACCCATCATGTGGTATCACTGGTCGTTGGAGCTAATAGACTATATTCTGGTTCCATGGACAATTCAATAAGAGTAAGTTGGTGGGAGTGCGGTGTGAATTCTCATATCATCTTATGTTTTTCTATTGCCTCTCGATGAGTAGAGAAAGCTAGGAATCTAAAGTTCTGTATTTGACCTAGACTTTCCAGTTGCTACCTTTGTGTTCTTACTGTGGCTAATGTGTCTTCAGGTATGGAACCTTGAAACATTGGAGTGTCTACAGGTCTTGACAGATCATACCAGTGTTGTTATGTCTGTTCTATGCTGGGATCAGTTTCTTTTATCGTGTTCACTGGACAAAACGATAAAGGTTTATGTTTGTTCTTTTTCTTGAAAGTTAGCCCTGTTAAGCTTATCCAATCATGTGTTGATAATTGTGCTTGTTTTTATAGGTCTGGGCTGCCAATGAGAGTGGGAACTTGGAGGTTACATATACTCATCAAGAAGAACGTGTATGTCACACTACTTTGTTTGTCAACATTTACTTTATGACGCTTTGGTGTATGCTCACATATCATCCAAAAAAATGTCTTGGAGTATTAATTAAGTCTAAAATTTAAACAAACTCATTCGGTGTAGACCAAGTTTTAAAATTTACCTTCTGAAAATGATATATTAGAGAAAATAGAAAAAAAAATTGATGGAAGCTTAGAATTATCAATTTGTATGATAGGGAAGAGAGTCATAAATTGGTTTGAGTTTATTTTTGATGAAATATTCGTTAATAATTATACTTAGTAAATGAACTTATACTTGAGGTTTCAATATACTTCCTAGAACAGAAAGTCATACTACATTGATGTTATTGAAAATTCTAGAGTTAATTACTAAAAGAGTAATATATACCTGGTACAAACTAAAATTAAAAAAATGGCATCTTCTTGTCCCAAATAAAATGGTGTTTGGAGCATGGGAGTAGAACTTTTTAACTTTTAGTTTGGTCTTGGATGATGATTAGCTCTTTTTTGTTTAAATTATATTTGGAACTGCATAGAAACATTAGAAAACACTGCTTTAAAATTGAGATTTTTTATTTTTTCGTTGAGAAAGCTGTAGCAAAAAGAATATGTTATTTGAATATCCAAATATTAGTGTCAGCGTGTAAAATGGTTCGTAAGGGAGTGAAGTATCGAAATCCATCTACAGGGCCTTCTGGCCAAGCAAAACCTATGAGTGAAATTTATTTATTATGTGAATTGAATTCTGAAAATTTGTGTGTTTTTCTTTGTTGTTGTATAATGATTATGTTAAAGTTGCTAAATAAAGATAGTATCAACAGTTTTTCTTTGGATAAAGTTATTGAAAAAGGAAATACACCTCAGCAATAGGAGATTAAGCTACACAATTGGGTGGATTAGGTGGGAAATGGAAGTAAAAGTGAGCAAGTTTGTAGTGACGTTGGACAAGAGAATCTAGGAGTATTAAAAAATGGGTTGCTTGCTATTTAATTTTGCCGATAAACACTAGACTTGAGCTATTTCCTGGCATACAAGGCCCGGTTAGAATTCACACTCTGAAAGGGTTATGGATCTAGGCATGAGTCATTGGGGGTGATTTCAGTACCTGCAAAGACTAGTATTACTGTGGACAAGTGTTTTTCAGAATTACATAGCCAATTTAGATTTTTCAGAAGTGGTTTTGGATTTCTCTTGAATTGATCCTCCTCTTTGTGAAGGACAATATGCTGCATCCTTAGAAGTAATAGTGATACCTATGCTTTGCTTCTGGAATTAATAGATCTTTTGATATCAAATGTACGGGATGCCACTTTTAAATTTCTAAATAAAAGAGTGTAGCCCGGAATTCAACAACAACATACCCAGTGTATTCCCACCAGATGGGGTCTGGGGAGGGTAAAGTGTACGCAGTCCATAGCCCAGAATTCCTTGTGAGAATTTATCTATGTCCTATTTTACTGGAGTGTGGGAGTGAGACTAAAAAAAAACATATTTCAAGATCGACTGATTGAAAAGATTGGTGAGTAGATTGGTACCTTGCCCCAGAGAATTGGAATTTGGAAGTGCATTTGGAATCTTCAGGAAGAGTTCCTAGATAGGGTATGATCTGATAGGAAGAAGGATAATTTTTTTGTCAATGAAACAGATAGACTCTATTACTCAGAAAGACAGGTTTCCAGATTTATACATGCTTGTGGTTAATGAAGAAAGCTCTCTACGACGATGTCTCAGTGGGGAGCAACTAGAATCTCCAATTTAGGAAGAATGACTGGGAAATTGATAGAATTAATTTTCTTTTGGAACATTAAAGGAGGTGGGCTTGATTATGTGGAAGACGGTTTATCCAGACGTGCATCTTGTAGAATATCGCAGCAGAGGGGGATTGGATTTGGAAAATTCTTAGATTGGAAGTGGACGATTGACAGCATTAGCTTTTTTTTTTTTTTTGATAAGGCGGCGTTACCTTTCTTCTAGAACAGTTAAAGGAGGTGAGGTTGATTGAAGAACAATGTGATTCTTTAAAGTATGGCTGGAGGGGGGATGGTAAATTTTCTGTCTGGTCATGTTTTAGACAATTCTAAATAGCCTTGGAGGAAGATAAGAAAACCTATGCACCAATAACAGTAACTTGTTTTGCTTGTGCTATCCCACACAAGGCTTGCGTGACACAGAACAATTTGCAGAGAAGAGGCTACGAACTGTACAACATGTGCTTCTTTTTTGGTTAATGAGTGGAACATGTTTTTATAGTAGTCTACAGAAACAGTTCACATTTTCTTGGGACTTTAAAAGTATGTAGAGAAGCTGGTGTATGTTCCTCACATTTAATGGAGGACATCCCATTAAATTTAGAATTTCCGCTATCCAGATGGCAGAGACCGAGTAAGGAACTGAGAAAAATCTGGAGTCATTTTACAATATCTTGGACGGTTTGGCATGAAAGACGAGAATCATAGGTGTTTTGAGGAGAATCATTCTTAAAGTTTAGATGTCTATAACATGTGAAATACAGTTGTTACATGAAATGTTGTGAGAGACTAAGAAGGTTGTTTGGTTCATTTACTAGTTATGTCGATATTCATTATGCTGGTGACTAATAAAGAAAGATTGTTATACATGAATTTCTTATTTTAAAAGGCATTTTGGTCTTTTAATAGTTAATCCTACATTGCTAATATCATGCGTAATATTTTCCTTCTTGGGTTGAGGTGTAGTTGTTGTGTTGTATAACTATTTCAACAGTTAACTTTACATTAAAGCATTAAGTGACAGAAATATCCAAAAAGAAAATAACAAATTAATTGGTAGGAAACTATAAGGTCCTTTAATATTAATTAGAGAAAATAACCAAATACCCTCCCAACCTATTACCCAATTACCAACTACACACCTATACTTCACGGAGGTACTATTACCCTCTGAACTACTTTAAAATGGAATAATCACCTCCCTAAAAAGTCATAACCAATTTTATGTCAAGGCTGTGCCAAAACACGCGACAAACAGCTGTATATTCATTTTTTTGTTCTTTTCTTTTTTTTCTTATTCATTATTTCCTCTTTGTTTTCTACTTCATTTGATTTCTTCATCGCTGCTCGAGCCACCATTTATGTATAGTATATTCAGTTGATCTCTTTTTCTTTCTTCTTCATTTGATCTCTTGAAATTCATGAATCTATAAATGTACCTCCAGGTACCCAAAGCTGCATATTACATTATTTCCATGGCCATATGATTCCATATTTAAAGCTCTCAAAGCTCCAATGTGTATTGTTAGATGCATATCTTTTATTTTTCGGACAAACAATGAAGAGTTCTTTTCTCTCTGTCATTTAACAATGTCATCTTATTTTCAGGGTTTGCTTGCTCTCTGTGGCATGCATGATTCAGAAGCAAAGCCTGTATTGCTCTGCTCTTGCAATGACAACACGATTCGCGTCTATGATTTGCCATCGTAAGCTTCACACTCAGTCTCTATGTTGTTTTTTACTCATTGTTGGTTCTTATTATTGAATGGATCTTCTAACACCATTACTTCTTCTGGGTTAGCTTTTCCGAGAGGGGGAAGATATTCTCAAAGGAGGGTGTCCGCCGAATCGAGATTGGTCCTGCTGGTTTATTTTTTACTGGTGATGAATCAGGTCAAGTTAGAGTGTGGAAGTGGTTAACTGAATCCAGCAGTACATCTTGAGAGGATTGCTTGCTACATTTACAGCGATAATATTTCTTTGTTGCTGGCCAGCAATTATCTTATTTTCCTTCTCCCCGTGAGAAAATGTACCAAGCAAAGAACATATAATAAGATAACAAGTACCAGTTTTGATTTTCAGAGGTAGTATTTCATTGGTAGTATTCCGGGTCACGTCCTAGCAGCATAGTTAGAGCCTTGCCGGTTAGTTGCTTTTAACTATTGAGCTATTGATGGGGTTCCAGGCATATTTTTTCCTAGTCTGGTTTGTACTCAATATCATGATATTCGTGTAAATCTGTGGGAGGACATTTCTGGTGTGTCCTGTATTGTTTTTCACGAGTTAAGGAAGTAGCTCAAAAATCTTGTGTTCCTTGAATAAGTTTGCGGTGAACAATGTTACAATTCCACGGAATAGTACTGATCGAAGCCCTATAAAATATTACGAAGAGCCAAGCATTCTTATTTAATTAGTGATCTCAAGTGTTGCTTTTGTAAGGATAAGGAGACTCCAGTCCTCTAAATATAGACATGTCTGCTCTAACTTGGCCAGTTTTTTTCTAGTTCACCATTGTGAACAGTCCTGTTGTGCAGATGTTCAATTTCACTTTCACGTCTCGTACTTTACCCATTTTCTTCCAGTTCACTACCGTATCAGCAAAAAGAAGGAAGGAGCGGAATGATTGATTTTTTTTAACCCCTTCCTAGGAGTTTTAACCCTTTTTTTTTCTCCTTTGGTGACTCGGACTCACAACCTTAGTGTTGGAACTGAGGAGTACATATCGTCCGAGCAACGCCCTCTTGTTGGAGCCGAATGATTGAAGCCTTTAAGTCTATGTGCAACGAAACGCCAAGCAATGGAGGCAGTAAGATAATGTTTAATTCTACTGAATTCCGGGGCAGAGTATTTGTAGTTTTGGTAGGTTAAAGAAAGATTGGTATTATACATTTCGCTTTTAGACTTGTAAATTCAGCCATCTTCCTAGAGAAAGAGAGGATAGACCGTTATCAAAATTAGAAAAAAAAATAATAAAAGTGCAAGTTTTGATTCAACCTTGAACCCCAGATCTGAATATTTTGATTTGAATTACTTTTAACAAAACTATGTAAAGAATTGGAAGGTTAGATGGTAACTTAACTTTGGATAATGTGATCATTATCTTTCAAAAATCACTCAATTTTGTCAATTTAATTTTAATTGTCATTATTCCTATAAATATAATGTATGGTATCTATTTAATGATGTAGTAGTTATAAATTTTTAGAAGATTTTTTTTAAAAAATTACGACATAACATACCTAGTGAAAATTAGGGGTGGCAATTGGGCGAGTTGGGTTAAATTTGGGCGGGTTAAAACGGGTCAAGACCCAACCCGATCCAAATTTATTTGGGTTAAAATGGGTTGGGTCAAAACAGGTTAGGTAACGGGTAATAACCCAACCCTCTCAATTCTTACTAAGTTTTAATTGCTTTATTTGTTTTTTTTATAAATTTTAGTACCGAATAAAATTATTTTTTTCTTTATTATGACTATATATAACATATCAAATAAAAAAAAGGCTTTTTAAAATATTTTAAGAAGATTTCTCAAAAATTAATTTGGGTTACATATCAACCCAAATTTTAATGGGTTGAAACGGTTTGTGTTGACATGGGTTGAGCTAATAAATAGACGGGTTAATGACCGATTCAAACTTGAATGGATTGGATCGGGTTGGGTTTGATTTTGCCACCTTCAGTGAGAATCCCACAGGTGGGGTCTAGGGATGTTAGAGTGTATGCAAACCTTATCACTACCTCGTATAGGTAGAGAAACTGTTTTCGAAAAATCCTTGGCTCAAGTGTAGCAAGTCCAAGTACAAAGGAGGAAACAGAGAAAAAATATAGCAACTAACAAAGGAAGCAGTGCAAAGCCTACAAGAAGGGGACAAGAACAACAACAAAATAGTACAAAATTTATAAAAAATTAAAATCAATATTTAATTATTAAGTTTTCAGTCAACTTTTTTTTCTTGTTCTTTAATTTATTTTTCTTTTTCTTGGTACTCTTCATTAATCAAATTTAATAAGGCATTGCCTTGAGCATTTATATTTTAGATATATTACGGGATATACTCAAATAGTCAAATTCATTAATAAGGTGTCATTAATGAATATTTTAGATATGTCTTGAGTAATGTCATTAATGAAGAATAACTGGGTTTTTTTTCTTAGAAAATAATGAGATTTTCTTTAATAACATAAACAACTTTTTCAAAATTGGGGAATTTAATTTTTAAAATCTTTGAAAAAATTATGAAACTTAGTTTAAGAAAACTACTAGTATATGATATGATATCAATCGGTTATATAAAACACGAATTTAACTATATATTTTAGTATATCCCGATAACATATTTAAAATAGTCATAGTCAAAACAACACCTTATAAATTCAACTAATGAAGAATAACAAGGGGGAGAGAAAAAAATAAAAATTATGGAACTACTCAGTCGGATGATTTAATCAGTTATATAAAACATGAATTTGACTATTTGAGATATCCAGTAACAAATCTAAAATATTCATACTCAAGACAACACCTTATTAGATTTGATCAATAAAGAATAGCAAGAAAAATAAAAATAAATTAAAGAAAAAGAAAATAATAATTTAAATAAATGATTGAGAAACCTCTAATTAGATATTAATTTTAAATTAATTTTTTTTTTTCTAAAAATCTACAGCACATCATTAAATAGGCACTTAAAATTTACTAGTGCAGTTGCTTTTTAAAGAATAGGGAACTGGAAGAATAGAGGAGATTGTGTTGGAAGCAACAACCTCACTGTTGGTGACCATTGGCACTGACGTGGAAGAAACAAAAACACTGATGCTGATGGAGGAAGAAGGAACATATAGAAGTCCACTGGAACCTGACATTTCGATAAGGAATTTTTTGATGAAAGGAGAAAGATGAGAAGATCAAGAAAAAGAAATCTGAAGCAAGCAAGAAGAAGAGGACGGTTGCATAGAAAAGAGGGTTTGAATTTCGAAAGTTGAAGTAAAAGAAAAGAAAGCGAGAAAAAAAAAGAAGTTTTACTGAAATTTGGGGATCGTTATGGTGACCTTTGAAAACCTGAAATCGTATCCAAGATCCAATTAAACACGAACTTACGTGTCTGAAATGACAAGGTTGAGTGACCTGTCATGGTATTGAGAAGAGGAAACATTGCAAAATGTATGAAAAAGAGAATCATTTACATTTACTGAACAAAAGAGAATTCTTTTGACCGAAAAGTATGAAAAATATCTGAACAACATAAAAATAAACAAGACACGTGGTTGGGTTAGATACAAACATGTGGAAGGTCAAGGGAGTAGCAGTTATACACCGAAGGAAGCTGGTACGAACTATCTCAAAGGAGTAAAATCGGATCAAGACTCAAACATTCAGAGGAAGAGTCAATGGAGAACATCAGCCATTACGGATTTTTTGAAGACAACGTCGGATGTCACTCCTTCTCAATTAAATGACATTTAATTACTCATTTAATATATATTAAGAAGAAACGATTCTTAGACATTAAACCCTTAGAATTCACCCCTATAAAAAGAGCTTGTATCTGTTGAAGATCATCCAATAATTGATACAAGAAAAACTATTATCTTAGAAGCAATAAGAGAAGTTTTCTTTATGTACTTACTTTTTAGACAAATTTTTGTACTGTTCATCAAGTTTGAAGTAACTTCTGGGTTGTTCTTATCAAGAATTCCTCGAAAATCAAACTAGATATGTTATATTTATTTATGTTTACACCATTCAACATCGAAAATCGTTTACACCATTCAGATATTATATAGATGTAGGATTGCAAATATCAGGGGTAAAATAGACATTGCATAGGACAAAAGGGGGAGAATGGCTGTTATTCATAGTTGAGGGAAAAGTTTGATTTTTAAATCAAAGTTGGGAAGGATAAATAATTTTCACTCTTTCAGTAATTGATTACATTGCTCTTAAGCTTATCCTTATTACTTTCGTTTGTCTTATCATTACATTATTATCTCGATTAATTCAATGCATGTGTCTTTAAAATCACATTACAAATTTAACTATACCTTTTTTTTTTTAGGGTAAGCGAATATTAATTTCAACACTTTTAGCGAAACACATAATTATTTAATACTTACACATATAGCTTCAGCACCTGAAAATATTTTGATGTTTATCAATTAATCGAAACATACTTTAAATTTGTTTTTAGTGTGCAACTATAAAACATTATACTGTAAAATTTCTCTAAGTTAATATTCGGTAAATTAATAAACTCTCTAAGATAATATTTTTCTCAGGTCCCGATTTGGGCCAATGAAAAAAATTACTGATTTCGATAAGTTAATAAAATAATATATTTTCGAAAGACCCCTATATAAATATATGGTCCCATTAGTATTATAAATTAATAATTCTTTAAAATTATAAAAATGTCTAAGACAATTTAGTGAATTATGATTATAGTGTTTTTTGTTAAGATTTAAATCTAGTTGAAGTTCATCTCTAACTTTTCTTATTGCATCCAAAATTTTCAGTGTTGTTTTTCGAACTGCACCAAAAAATTGTGAATTGTTCTAGACGCAATAAGTGCTTCCTTACGCGTAAATGGTTCTAAAGTTATTGTATCGTCTTCAACTTCATCATCAACATTGTTTTCTCCAATGGTATCCATCATTTTTTCTAAGCTCTGGACCTCTGAACATATATCATTTTCACCCGGGTAATCCAACAACTATTGACATTCATTTTATTGCAGTATCCAATATCATTAATCATGACATCAAGTTCATGAACGTCGTTTTCACAAGTGGATTCATTTAAATTCCTTGAGGCTTCATCCCCCAAACGAATTTTGCAGTATTGATACAATGTACTTTATGTATAATGAATTTATTTTTTATATTAATTCAATAAATATGATACATAAATTAGTAAGATACAATGATTTTGACGTAATCATAATTAACCTTCATTGAATCTCAAAAACACTCTTTATATTAATAAATATTAATTTATCCATTAAATAATACCTCTATAAAATAATAATATTTTATGATCCCAACAATATTAACTTACAGAGGTTTTATTGTACATTTTCTTAACTTCAACTATTTTTTACATATTAATATTCATTTTATATTTAATTTACTGTATTTTAATGCCTCAATTTCCCAAATCCAATAGACAGCCTTTTCCTTTCCAATGGTATTTTCTTCTTTTTCCCACTTCCCCTCTACTCCTTTTGTCCATTTTTACTTGTCTAATATATTAAAAATAAATGTATAATAATATTTATTCAGTTTAAAAAATCAATGACTAATTTATCATGTTATGTCTATTTTACAATTGCTATTAACTCATATTCATTATCCAATACATTTCTTAAAGTATTAAATTCATCATATTTTTATATTCAAAAGGTGATAAAGTAAAATTGTCCTTATTATTTATTGTTTTTTAATGGATATGACAAGTAAAATGAACGGAGGGAGTACAACAATAAATTAGGTACTTCTTCCGTTCCATTTTACTTGGTCCTCTTACTAACAATAATTGTTTCAATTTACTTATCTAATTTATGAAATCAAGAGAAGTTTATCATGTTTTTTCAATACCACTCTTATCATTAAATGATTATAAATTGTATGATACTCAAATTTATATTTTTAAAGTATAATTAATAAAGCTAATTTAATAAAATAAGCTTCAAATAAATATTTTCTTAAAGGGATTGCCAAGTCAACAAGGACAAAGTAAAACGAAACTAAAGGAAGTAAATAGGAAGACACAGTTTCGTATATCAACCAAGAACTTAATGCAATACAATATTCAATGTATTGGAAGTGCTTTTTATCTTCCAAAATTGTTTGCAGTATGTACAATATCGTCTCTTTATGCTCCATAAATTTAAAATAATAGCAAGGAAGTCGAGGAGTTGCTATAGATTAATAAATTCATTTGACCAGCTCATCTACTAAATGCTAATTAAGATCTGTATATCTTCTATCACCTCTTGGTGGTGATGGCACTGTAACTTCTTCTCCTCTTTGTGTACATATCAGAATGTATATTGTTATATTGTGTCCACATATACAAAGAGTGAGAAAATTCTTGTATAAACATAAAATTCATTATGTCAACCCATACATACACCACATGTGAAGAGAACCATGCTGCAGAGGATCCAAAAGAAGGATCATGAGGATAACAAAAGAAGAAAGTACTGCTCCTAGAGAAATGCCAAGACATGTCTATTCTGATTATAAAAAAGGGTTGTCTGGTGTTGTAAAGCTTCCGCTATGCGCGGGGTTCGGAGAATGGGGGACACCTAAGGTCTATTGTCCGCAGCCTTACCTTCATATCGTATTTTATTTTAAATATGAGAAGGTAATGTAAACATTTTCCATCTGTTCCAATCCTCGCTATAGTTTAGTGTCATTATCTAATTTTGCATCATGAGAATATTAATGATTCAATTTTTCGGTCGATCAATAATGTCAAGTTAGTTTAATCAAAGGAAGGCAATAGTTGAGTTAGTCTTAGTTAATTTTTTTTTTTTTAAAAGAACATAAATTAACTTCTTACATGTGGATCTCTTATAGTGTTGTAGAAGGAAATATTCAAGTAATATCGCAAGTTGGTGTTGATTAAAGATCATAAAATTCATCTTTCTTGTCAAGATTAATAAGAAAAGAGAACTCATGAAGAAGTTTAATTGTAAAAGAGATACGTAAGACTGAGGACAAATTCTCCTCTATACGAAGCCGCTTCTAAATCTGTTTTTAATGTGAGCTATTATTATTATTTGTTTTTGTTAACTTCACAACTTTTATTTACAAATTAATATTCATTTTATAATTTGTTCAACTTTGATGTCCATTACTCGTGGCAGGGGTCTTCTGTAAACAACCTGAGAAAATTGAACAAAAGATACCAAATAATTCTTTAATTAAGTTTTGGTGACTACTTTGGCCAAACTAAGGTCAAAGACATTTAAATATTTGGTTAAGTTAACAATGGACCAAATTAGCATTCTTAAAACTTTTAAACTTTTTCAAAATACAAAAAAACCCCAAACTTTTAAATTAACAAAATCAGTTTTTATTTTTTAAAAATAAAAAAACAAGAACTTCTCAACTTCCAGCGTTCTTGTCCATTCTCAATATTTTCTCTTTTCTTTCAGTTGTTGTTCTCTCCTAAATTGGTGGTGTTGTCATCTGTTGCCTCTCTGCTGCAACTTCTTCCGACAACGTCTATCTCCGGTTGAAAAAACCTCAGCGACCTTGCTTCTTCTTTGTTTTTAAGCGGTGGCAATTTCTAAGATAATGCTTGGTTCAAATAATGTGAGTTAATGAAAAAGAAGAAGAAGAAGAACTGAATCAAGACTCTTCTCCTCAAGTTAGGGTAAATGATTTTGTTGTTTCATGCTTAAGAAAACAAACCTAATTTGTGATTTTTGTTCTCTTGATACGGTTATTGAAACGCTAATTTGTGGTATCTTTTTCAATGAAATATGATTATCTTGCTATTGTTGTTGTTCCCGAACGTGGTTGTAAAAGTAGTAAAATTTAAATTTGAAATTTTTTCAAAGGAAACTGTTGTGACAAAATTCAGCAACTGTTGAGATTATATTTTGTATTCTTAAATGAGTCTAAAATTATAGTGAAATGAATTCAAAAAGTTAGGATTTTCACAAATTATTATTTTGGTTAATAAGAAGTTAGGGTAGTCTTCTCTTCAAAGTTAAGACCTGTGATTGTTATTCAATTTGTGGTATTTGTTCTTTCTTAACACTTTATATTATTGGTGTATTGTAAATGTTGGTGTTGTTGTATTGTAAATATTGGTGTTATTGTATTATAAATGTTTGTATTGTTGTATTGTAAATATTTGTCTTGTTGTATTGTAAATGTTGTTGTTGTTGTTGTTGTTGTTGTTGTTGTTGTTGTTGTTATTGTATTTTAAATATTCATGTTATTGATGTTGTTCTTGAATATTGTTGTTCAAGTGGTGATATTTGTGGCTTGTTGTTGGTGTTGTTGGTGTTCTTGAACATTGGAGAATGATCTTGATTGTTTTTTTGTTGTTGTCATCTGTCGTTGCTGGTGTTTTATTTTGCAAGTATTTTAGTTATTCCCCAAAGATGACTAATCTATTACAACAGATTGGTCACTAGTTGGACAAAAATAAACTAGTATGATAAAAATATCGTTAATATCCCAATAGATGTGTAATATGTTGCAACATATTAAGAATTCGTTGAAATATATTAAGCATCTGTTGGGAACAACTATACCAACTGTTGCAAAATAAAATCTAAATCATGATTTACTGTTATGTTGTTTTCCACAGATGAATAATATGTTACAACAGATGAGTTATTTGTTGGGAACATATTATCCATCTATTGGAAAAAAATATTTCAGTAGCTTTGCTGTTTTGATTTCTTTCAAGAGATGACTCATCTGTTGCAATAGATCACTCATCTATTGATTTGTTCCAACAGATCACCTATTTGTTGAACCGATCTGTTGAAAATATTAATTTACTGTATTGTATTTGTTAAATTATTGCTATCTTTTTTTAATGATGCACAAATAAATTGTAATATTTTTTGTTTTTCTCTTGTTTGTAGATAAAATTTCTTCCAAAAGAAAAGAATGTGCATCAACTTCTAGGAGATCAAATAAAAAAGTTAAATCACAAACAACATTACATTAACTTGTTGAATAAGCCCTTTCTCAAATAGATGAAATGCTATCATCTATAGATGTACTGAAAAGGAATCAAGTTGTGGAAAGAGATTATGAAGAAGAAAAAATTAAAGAATCTAGAGATGTGGAAAAAGAAGAAGAGGGAGATGAGGAAGAAGATATAGGTAATATAGAAGGAGATGAAAAGAAAAATGAGGAAGGAGATGAAATAGATGGTGAGGATGGAGATGAAATGAAAACAGAGAAAAGAGATGAAATGAAAACAGAGAAAGGAGATGAAAAGGAAAGTGAGGACGGAGTTGATGAAGAAAGTGAAAAAGGATATGAGGGGAAGGTGAGGAAATAGATGAAAAGAAAAGTGAGATAGCAGATGATGCTGAAAGTGGAAAAGATGATGAAGAGAAAAGAGATGATAATGATGATGATGATGTTGAGATATCAATGATCAATCGTGAACGTAGGTCAAAATTGCTACTTAATGTTGTCAAAATTTTAGTATTGACAAGTTCAAATGGAGATGCTTGTGGATAATCATACAAATTTGACAGGTGATTGTGTTGTAAAATCAGTTTTGGGAAAGTTTTTGATAATTTTAGGGAGATACCGAGGGAGGAAAAATTGGAGGATTTCTTTAGAGCCAGTTTTGGGCACTTTCTTAATCTGTCAGAGGATAACAATGCATGCTTTCAAATAACCATGGTCTACGGTCGTTTCAAGCGTGGGATTAAACGTGATGGTGAGGATGTTGGATATAAAAAGGAGAAGGACATGAGATTTGGATAAACAACTGTGGCATGCCGATTTGTTTTGGCATGAAAGAATTTACCATAGTGATTGGACATAAATGTTATCCTCATTCTGAACCTCTTCCCATTGTTATACCAACAAAAAAAGCCCACACACCAAAAACAAACAAGGCAAGCAAGAGTGTTAGGACACCTAAGGCAGACAACAAGACAACAATCAAGACAACCACCAAAATCAATAATGACAAAGACAAAATAACTAATGATGATGAGTTGGTAGTCATTATTGGACAGAGCTACAAAATCAAGAAATTTTTAATTGATCTTAAGTCTAAAAAACTGTTAAAGAAGCACAAAGAGCCATTGTACTTAGTTTGGTTTGTGCATGTCATTCTATAGGGCAGAGATACCAACAAAGTCATAGAAGCTGAATTGTTAAAGCTCGCTCAGGATTGAGAGCTATTCAATAATTATTCATGTAGTTATGAAAGCTTTAAGTTAACTGCCAAATATTTATTGACAAAGTTATCACCGAAGACGGTCAATTTATAGGGCTTTCATGGTAAACTTTAATTTTTTGTAGTGTTTCATTTTTGTTGTTGAATAATTATTCTGATTTTTTATTAGTGTCATGTTTTTTAGGCTTGGACATTTGAAGTCATTCCTCACCTCTGCCAACAAGTCAATGACTATTCGAAAGAGATTTCTAATCTAAGTATCCTTAGGTGGTTGACCACCAAGAACAACTCAAAAGTGAATGTTCTTGATCTTTTTAACCCCCTGATGATGCAGTAAGTCTTTTTTTAAATAAAATAATTTTACTTAAGTTAACAGATTGCAATAGATGGGTAATTTATTACAACAGATAAATAATCTGTTGCAATAAATAACTTATCTGTTGTAACAAATAAGTCATTTATTACAAAAAATTATGCAATAAATTGGTAATCTGTTGCAACAGATGATTTATTTATTGTAACAAATTACTAATGTGTTGCAACAAATAAGACATATGCTATAACTTATATTTGAACAACTGATAATAAATTACCCAATCTACTGCAAATTAATGCAATAAATGGGTAATTTTGTGATTATAAATTGTGCATCTTTGACTTGTTCCTACTGAGTAAGAGTTTTAAAAATGTCATTCTTTGTTACTCTAGGGATTGCTGACACAAAATCAAATCCTAAGGTGGATATGATAAAAAAAAGAATTGGCTGGGACAACAATCATAAAAAAAGAAGCACCTAGGGCTGATCAGTTTGTTCTTGCTGATCCTGTTGTTGATCTTATTGGTGATGTTGGTCATCTTAATAGTGATGTGGGTGTTGGTGTTAGTGATGGTGTTGGTACTGATATTAGAGTTGATAATGAGCATGACAATGATGCTTATGAAAAAGTTTTTGAAAAAAGACTTCATCATAATGATGGTCATACTGGTGATTTTGGTTGTGGATCTGGTGGATTCACCCCTTTTAGTGGGCATACCACCCCTTTTGATGCTTCTTTTAGCTTTTGTTCTGTATGTAAATACCAAGTATACTAGGACAAATATGATGGAGTGATTAAATTATTAAGTGCATTAACTGATGCAGTCAAAGAATTAACATCTAATAGGGATGTCATTCCATCAAAGAGGCTTAGAGTATCCTACACTCCTTTGGAGGTTAAGAAAAGGAGAAAAGAAAATCCAAGGTTATTTCAAGTATTAAAATAAGAAAAGTTTCAACTCCTCTTTTCCATGATGTTGGTGCAGATCATGTTGAGCTGAAGAAGGTCAACATTTACAAAATGGTAAATGTCAATAAGGAGGATGACCTGACCAAAGTCCACAAAATAACAAAGGCTAAAAAAACATACTTCATGCATGAATTTGATTTTGATGATTCAAAACCATGACGAACATGCGTAAATGGTAGGAGGACTGTGTAGGTTTTCTAGCCTTCAACAGCTTTCATATGTTTAACAATTTTGTAATTTAAAAACTTATTACACTTATCTCTTTATCTGTTGCTACAGATGTATTTCAGATGATACATCTATTGCAACAAATTACCCATCTGTTGCATAACTTACAGTAAATGAATAATTTGTTAACAATTTTTGAGATAAGTGCAACAGATGTGCCATCTATTGCAACAAATTACATATTTACTGCAACAGACTCATCTGCTGCATAACTTATAGTAGATAAGTAATCTGTTAATAAGTTTAGAGATAAGTACAATAAATGTCTATAACTTGCACATCTGTTGAAGCAGATAAAGAATATATTAGAAATAATCTAACTAATAATAGATCTATTGTAAGTTATGCAGCAGATATGTAATATGTTGCAACAGATGACATCTGTTGCACTTATCTCTTAACCTGTTAACAGATTATCCATCTACTGTAAGTTATGCAACAAATGGATAATCTGTTGCAACAGATAAAGAGATAAGCGCAATAAGTTTTTGAATTACAAAATTATTAAACATATAAATGTTGTTGAAGCCTAGAAAACTTACCCAGTTCTTCCACCATTTACGCATGTTCGTCATGATTTTGAACTCATCAGAATCAAATTCATGCATGAAGTATGTATTTTTAGCCTTTTTTGCTTTAAGGACTTTGGTTAGCTCAATTTTTTTTTTTTGGCATTTATCATTTTGTAAATTTTGATCTTCTTCAGCTCAACATGCTCTGCACCAACATCATGGGAAAGAGGAGTTGAAACTTTTCTTGTTTAATATTTGAAAGAACCTTGAAAATTTCTTTTCTCCTCTTCTTAACCTTCAAAGTAGTGTAGGGCTCTCTAAGCCTCTTTGATGGAATGACACCCTCTTAGATGTCAATTCTTTGACTGCATCAGTTAATGCACTTGTTGACACCCAATTTTGACCTCCCGATACCCTTTTTAGGCTGCTATTTTATAAATTATTAGTTTTGGTATTAATAGTTCTTATTTTAGTATCAAATAAATCTTGACGTCTTGCAAGTATGTAATTTATTTTTATATAAAATATATATATTTTTTAATTTAAATATAATATTTTTACATAATTTTTAACGTATTTCCGCAAATATGCATATTCGTAATTTACTAACACATGGTCTATTACTATTAATATTTATTAATTATATTATTATTATTATTATTATCATTATTATTATAGTGTTATTATTAAAATTCGTATTCATAATTTACAAATACATCATTTATTTCAAATTATTATTTATCGCCAATTTTAAATAATGTATTACGTTTCATTATTATTTCTTTTTTACTTACGTAATTTATTCGTAGTGATTTTACAACATTGATTAATTTATTAAATAGCAGTCTAATTCAATTTCCCCAATTTATTTAACTTTTAACCGTTTATTTTACCCAATTTCGTGCCAATGTTAGCCTAAATTGATTTTAATTTGACCCCAAATTGAAATCTCATAATTCAATTCTTATTACACCTAAATTTTGACCCAATGTCAACCCATATCCGACCCATCTTACAAATTTTAATCCCAGCCGTTGATATCATGTGATCAACGACTGAGATTAAATCGTCCATTTCTTCCCTTTTTTAATCTACCCTACCCCCAAACCCTAACTCATTCTTTTCACACACACACCCCACAGATCAGCCGCCTTCCTCTCACCATAATCTCTCACCGGCTACCACACCCCCCTCTTTCTTATCTCTCATCGCCGCCTCACCACCATCGGTGAGCCAACCCCAAACTCCGACCACCACCAGTCATCGGCAAGCCTCCATAATTTCAGTCACCATGACCGGTGAAACCTCCTGCGTCTCCACTGCTCCGGCTAACCTCAGCCGCCGGAGCTCCTCCCTCCCCAACCTCTTTCCTTCCTCAACCTCCGTTACACGCCGCACCACCATTAGTGCCGTCGACGCACCTCCATCTCTCTTTTCTTCTCCATCTCCTCTTTTCTTGGTTATCACCACTATTGCACCACCAGCTCCGACCGGCGAAACCAACCGCTGTCACCACCAAATAGAATCCCTACTCCCCTCTATGTCTCAACCAGAAATAGAAACCCACAGGTTGCGTGTTCTCCGAGAACAGAATCCGCATGAAGCATCTACGGTTTAGCCGAGGCTCAAGGCTTTCTTCTAAGTTTACGATGAATTCATATCCGGTATAATCATTCCTATCTCCTTTATTATATGGTACACTATGCTTGTTCATCACCTTAATTTTAGTAATCTTTTCTTTCAAAATGCTTGCTTGTTGATCGATTGTTATGGAATGTTTACTATGGGTTCAAAAATATTCATCATGTTACATGACCGTTGCGACTAATCGGGTTTTCTTATATGGTAAACCCGATTGGTAAATTAGTTGTTATGTATTCGGGATGAACCTCGGCTAATTACTCTAGTATATTTTGCATCATTTAAATTAATTCAGTCCCTTATTTAGAGTGAAAATTACCGGGTGATTAAGCTATTTTTGGTGAGTTTTGCTTGGGTTATTTTTTCCCTTTATGTGATATCCTAGGTATTTGATATCGTACAGTGGTCATTGTGCTTTTTATGGTAACTCTTTCTCTGTTTGGATTCTCCTTCCTTTTTTAGCACAAACTTGGTTTTAGCACTACAGGTAAATTTTGTCTTAAATAATTCGGGTTTCTTGTCTATGGAAAAAGATTTTCATAGATTGATTTTTATTTTTTTTGAATATCCTCTGTCCCTTTTACTCATTTAATTATGGTAACCAAGCATAATCTCTACCTGAATTGATTCTTTAAAAAAATATCTCTCTTTTGAAATCCCTTGAATTAATTTCCTGAATATTCTTCTTCCTTTAATTCTGTACTACTTTTGGCATATAAAAACAACCTCTTTCCATTCATTACGGGGATTTTTTTCAATCATCTACTGCCTATTCAAAATATAGACATACTCTTAAGGTTTCTTTGCTGCTGGCTCTGAGGGGACTGACTCTGGGATTCCTCTTGTTATTCTTAGTCATTATCTATTCACTGCATAACCGGTTAGCCTCTTAAACATCTCTTTCTTCTGTGTTTATCTATTCTGTCTGGAACTTATGTGAACTTTAGTATGCATACCCATTTTATGAACAACACGAAATAATATGTATCCTATATGCATGACTTGGTTTTTGGTCTCTATGGTTGTTTGCATGTGATGTTGTGTCTAACAGGAACTTTAACTTACATTTGGGACTTATTGAAGAGTTGCCCGGCATGAGGAAGTCAAAGGAATCTTATCACTCAGATCCTATTTTGTTACAAGCTTAATTTCATATTCGTAATTGGTGTGTAATAACTATTGTATAAACGTCATTGATGTAATAAAATATGGGGATGCTATGGGGTGGGGATTCTACTTGTTAAATATTTTATCACTTAGAGACCATGCCTATAGGACTATTCAATAAACTCCATGTTAACGAGTTAAACCATTTTATCACTTAGGCAAACAACCTAAGATAATTAACTAATTATTTCATTGCGTAGAAATCATGTTTTAGGATCTTTAACTAGCCTTTGGATATATTCAATTAATTCTAAGCGTGTTAATTTACGCATGTTTAATTAATTTTTGGCATGTTAAAGCTAATTTTCAGCACTTTATCAATTTCCAACATTAAAATAGTAAGTCCGGCGCCTCTTGGACATTATGTTGGGACGAGTAGGCATTTTAGGAAACGTTAGTTTTATCGCTTTCTTTAGAATGCCTTTAAGACTAATAATCAAACTAGGTGGGGTAGGTAGAATAATCGAAAATGATGTAAGTTGCCCCGAGCACAATTCGACAATGCAACATACTACATTGTCATCCGTTAATAAGCCGGGCGCTGATCCGAATAGGTTAAAATTAACTTCTTGTATAAAATCTTTTCTAAATCGGTTTTCTTTATCTTGAATGTTCACTTATTTGGGGTAGTTTAGGTTCGTTATTATTTAAATAAATCTTTCAATTTATATCATTGTGTCTCTTCTATCTTCTCGCTTATCTGATTGACTGTCTGTTTATGTATTATCACTTATATAATTGATAATAACTAAGTTGCATGTTTAGTTTATTTGTTTAACACTTAATCATTATTAAGTTAATAAAAATAATCGACCTTTTGCTTATCACATAGAACTTTCCACGTAATATATGAGTTCGGCCGGGACCCACATTTGTGGACCTCGAAAGGTGCCTAACACCTTCCTTTCGAGGTAACCTGAATCCTTACCCGAATTTCTGGTTGATATAGACTTATAATTAATTAATCTTAATTAGTCTAGAATGGTGCCTTAACGCGCCTTAATTCGTTAGGTGGCGACTCTTCACTCTTTAAATCCAAAAAGAGTTTGTCACGTCGAATTTCGCTTTTCGCGAGAAAAAATGCGGCGCGATAGCATGACAACTCTGCTGGGGATGCTTAGGTTCTAACCAATACGAATTGGTATATTATGTGGGATTTTTAATTATTTGGGTTTATTCGTTTATTATTGACTCTTTGTTTTTGCTAATTTTTTAAATATTTATTTTATCATTATTTGTCATAAAAAATCATGCTATATCCCGTTCCTTTTTCCCATTATTTTTTTTAAATTTAATTTTTTTCTTTCGTGTCAATCTCTTTCTTACCTCCTTTATTTGTTAATATGCAATTGTGTATTTGTCTTTCCTTTTCTATCTGTTTATTTTCTATATATTACTCAATATGCTATTATTTGCTACGTGTTACTGTTTTATGTATTACTGGCTTTCCGTTCATACTTTCCCCCACTTGGGAATCTCACACTTTCACCTACTTTCACTATACTAGGATGTTGTGCCTTCCCACTTCTCCAAATTCTCTTCAAAAACCTGTTATAGAGAGTCGGCTAAGACGCGGTTGAGCAGATAATTTTACTACCGTGAGACGTGCCTTCTCGTATAAGGTTATCCTCGGTCCGTGTCTATCCAAATCTTAGAAAATTCTAAGTCACGCATGCATTAACCATTATGTGCTATATGTTTACTATCTTTATTTAAATTGTCCTTCAACTCTTCATATATCTTCAACTATTATTCAAATTTCTCTAAGTCTAAATTCTGAACTACGTCTGACCTGATTCTTGTCAAACAAGATACGTAGGCAATCCTATATAAGGATGCGGACCTTCTTTTCCCATTCTTTTTCAAAATATCCCCGTATTCTAAAAATGTGAAACAATTTTTATCATTCAAATAATTTTTCTATCAAATCTTATACTCTCCCTTTCTTTCGTCTTTCCATAATGTCATAAGGGTGAAAATTAGAGCATTTTTGAGGTCATTCAAATGATTTTTTTACCATCTTTTAACTTCTCAGATATTTTTGAACTCAATGTCTCGATTAAGTTAATTCCTTAAAAGACTTTACAAATCTTCCATCCTCCTGGATTTTCAAAATAAATATCTTTAAACATTCTATGCCTATCTTTTAAATATCTTATCATTATTTACTTGTTCACCCTATCAGTTTTAAGTACGAACTTAGTATTAAGGTCTTACTTAGAGCTTATCTCCTATGCTCGCTTCTCATACTTAAGTTCTAGTCCATCCATTCGTCCTAAAGTCCTTTTTTTCAAGATGACTCGTATTTTCATACCATCTCTTTTCTTATTAGGTACACTGACTCTTGTTTTGTTTAATTTACTATTTTTGTTTAAAGGTTGTCTGGCATTTGAACATCGACTCGATTGAAAATCTGCAAATATGACAAATATGCTCAATATCCAGAAAGATCCCATTCCTCTTCCTTCTCGTCCAATACAAACCCCTGTTTGGACTGTAGCTCCTTATTCTCGCCTTACTCACACACCCTCTCAACAGTTGCCTTCAACACGCACCACTCTTGGAAATGAGAGAGTCGATTTAGAGGCACGACAACAAAAGCTTCATGACTTAGAAAAGAGGTTGGATGAGAATCTACGCTCCAAAGGTATTCATGACTTGAGGTATGAGAAACTATGTCTACATCTAAGGGTTGAATTACCTCCAGGATACAAAGTCCCAAAGTTCAACATGTTTGATGGGCATGGAGACCCAATCACACATCTAAAGGACTATTGCGGCAAATTAGTTGGCATAGGGCATAATGAGGCTCTCCTAATGAGATTATTTATTCAAAGTTTGTCAGGGATAGCACTCACCTGGTTTGCCAAACAAGACTTTGACAAATGGCGTACATGGGAATACATGGCACAAGACTTCGTAGGGCAATATAAGTTTAACATCACAGTTGATCCAACCATGTGGGATTTGCTCGAAGTAAAGATAATGACTCACGAATATTTTGAGGAATATGCAATCCGATGGAGATTGGAAGCTTCTAAGATACGTCCTTCTGTGCCTTAAGAAGAATTGGTCCAAACTTTCATCAGGTCGCTAGATGGAATATACTACCAAAAATTGTGCTTCCTAAATAGTCACAGTTTTGAGAGTCTGATTTCAATCGAAAAAAAGATAGAATATGGTATCCGAACAGGGAGACTTATTGATGTGTCTGCAATGTCAACCACTTTCCAAGCGTCAAAGAGTCCGTCTGAGGTAGAGGAAGAGGATTTATCACCTCAGACACAGTGCTATCAGAATAATGAAGAAGCCCTTGTTGTGTTTGAATCCCGACATGAGCATTTCTAACCTTATGATTCACAAGATTCTCAATGTGAAGCTTATCAGATTCAACCCTACTCTTTCCAGCAAAATTTTCAGGATGAGGTTTATCATACACAATCCGACTTCCAACATCGGTCTTATCCGGTACGAGGTAATTTTCATCAACCAAAGAGAATGAGGCCTCGTACCTTCACTCCTTTGACTAAACCATTGGCAAGCATATTTGAAAGATTGAGGGCCCAAGGTATTGTGCAACCAAGAAGGGGTTGGATTCCTAAGTATCCACCTCTTAACTTTGACCCATCCAAAAACTGTGCTTATCACTCAAATATACAAGGCCATGATATTGAGGAATGTTCAGCACTTAGGTACAAAATTCAGAATCTGATTGAAAAGGGGAGGATAAAAGTGCAACGAGGCCCAATAAGCAACATCTACGGCCCCATCACTGTAGGCGAAATCATTGTTCAAGGTGATCCAATAAAAATATTTCCGAGACATTCGTGAAGAAAACGCAAAGCACATCACATGGACTGATAAGGACAGTCCGTCATCATACCATCATTTTTTCTATTTGTCCGCCTTATGGCTAATAACATTTTCCTGCTTTATCTATCTTTTCCTTGTAATCTGAACTACGTTTGACCTGATTTCCATTTGGATACGTAGGCAGTCCATTATTGGACCCGGTCTCAATTTAATAAAATTTCTTTTTCCATCCATATCCAATTCAAACACTTCTCTAAAATTCAAATCCAAATACCAGGCTAATAGGCCCGACTCTTGAGCATATAAAGACAGATTCGAATTGAGATCATGATGTTCAAATGCAAGACAACCATTTCTTTTGAACTAATATTTTTTCTTGAGTGAAGCAGGAATATAAGACTCCAAAAGTCAAAAACTGGGGCAGAATTTTTGAGAAAACCTCAAAAATTCCACAAAGAAGTAGTATGTCAATTCATAAGGTCGTGCAAAGGGCATATTTTATTCTAAACTGGGGCAGAAATTTTTGAGATATTCTCAAATATTTCACCATAAAGAAAATGTAACACCCCGTACGTTTCTGAGTTTAGTTGATAACCGTAATATTTAGGAAAAAATGAAAACATGAGAGGATTGATGAATTTTGTATTGAATTGTGGGTATTAATAAGTCCCATACAATTGGGCCCAAAATGAAGCCCAAAACAATTATAAGACATGGCCCCAAAAGGGATTTTGACCCATTCTTCCAAATATGGTCCATTTTACCAATCAACATGGCGTTAAATGCTAAGGAAAAAGATAAGGGAGACATGAGGGACTATATAAAGAGAAAAATCAGATTTTTATTGCATTGAACTCTCATAACATTTCTAGATTTTTCCAACAAAATTCCCTTTTGCTCTCAAGAACCCTAAGTCATCCTTTTGGCCAAGATCATCAATTGGTAAGACTTGGTAAGTGTTTATTATGATGGATTAATATATTTTGTGAATAATACATGGTGTATATTATGTTGGTTATGTTGGTAGAGTATTGAGAAGTTCACAAGAAGTGAAGTGAACATGTTTGCTAAATCGGAGGGTGGTTTGTCTTGTAAACTTGACTATGGATTTGTGGTTTTGAAGAAAGTGAACTTGGTGGAGTAAATATTGACATGTGAGATGTGTTTATAGTCTTACTTTGTTTAACCCTTGCGTATAACGTTTGGAATTGTTATTGGAAAATTGGTTATGGTTTTGGTGCCGTATTGGCCGTGAAATGTGGTTTTGGGTGTTGTTATGTGTGTTGTGAGACTATGGCTGAATTTTGGTGTTTAAGATGATCAAAAATATGTTCAAATATGTTTGGTGATGATCATGGACCATTCATGGCATTAAAATACCCAAAAGAGACCATTTCGGACCAAAACGGGCATCCGCCCCCGCAGACGAGGGCATCTGCGGGCGCAGATGCCAACGCAGATGGCACTGGCTGCTACCAAAGGCCATCTGCGGGTGCAGGTGGCTGATCTGCGGGCGCAGGTAGCTGCGCATGTCAGCCCAGAATCTTGTTTTGTTTGTTTTCGTGTCCCTTTGATCCCCGAAAGCCCCGATACCCTTTTTGGATGTAATTATCAACTTGTGATGTTGTTCTAATGACTTTAAAGTATCGTATGGAGGTGTGTTGTACTATATTAAGTATGTATGGTTGTTCATATGTCGTTGTGAAGGAGTAATTGAGACGGAATGATATAAAGGAAAACGTAAAGGGTAAGTGTGGTGTGAAAGGCTATCAATGTATGATTTCTTGGTTAATGTGTGTAATGTTATGGTGTTGTGGATATGAAAATGCATTGGATTGTATTGTAAGGGGTGACATGATGCTATACAACTGTCATATAGTTCATTGTCGTCTTGTACGCCTGTATAGCAACTAATTACTAATGTATGCTACGATATGTACTTGTATTGTAGAGTAAGACGTAAAGAATAAGCTGGACTATTGTATTCATACATAGGCTTGTGAATTCATACTTGGAAGTGAAGGTATGTAAGGTTACTCTTTCCATATCCTTCGGCAGCACATAGTAGCACATTGTCATTATACTTGTTCCATTCCGAAATGTTCAAAGGTATTCCATTTCTGGTTATTAATCATTGTTACTCACATGTTCCTTATTCATTGACCAATTGTGATTCACATGACTCATGTTCATTGATTAATGTTCCAATAATGTTCCAAATTCCAATAACATTGTAACCACTAATGTACCAATCTCATAACAAAAGAATTAAAGTAATGAACACTTATTGAGTACGGGTAGCAACTAGAAGGGGCGTAAGCCTAGCTAGAGGCGATCCCAAATGGATATTGAGTACGGGTGGCAACTCGAAGGGGCAAAAGCCTAGCTAGAGGCGATCTCGAAAGTTCATTGGAAACGGGTGGCAACTCAAAGGGGAGAAAGCCTAGCTAGAGGCAATCCCGATTATTATGTTATTTCCCACTGGTCAGTTGGGCCCGAGCATTACATGATTGATGATGAAGTAAAGTAAAGTAAAGGAAGAAATGCACATGATCCCACATGTCTAACCTATGATAGTTTATTCACATGATGTGTTCTCTTGTACTTGATTTCATTGACGTTCCTATATATCATTCAGTTACATACAACCTTACCTACTCAGTACTTTCTATGTACTGACCCATCTTGGGGGATTTACCTTACTTGCTGTAGGCACATGTATTAATAGGCCCCCACAGTAGGACTTGGATTTTCTGCGGATCTGTTGGTGAGCTCCAGGTTGCTTTGGGGCTTTCCGAGTCCTATGTACATATTGGTTTTGATATTGTATCATAGTTGTCTAAAGTAGGGACTTGTCCCGACTTTAGAATGGTCATGTTCGTGTATGTATAGAGGCTTTGTAGACGATGTGGGACAAACAAAGGATTTATGTTAAGTCATGGTGGCCCTAGCGGCCAAGTTTCGTATTTGTATGTGTTTATCATCACTCATTTTTCATGACTTATTCCATTAACATCTTGCATCTACCTGTGGTATTGATATTCATGGAAGGACTTGCGTATGAGTGTATAGTGACAAAGGTTGGTTCTCTCGGGGCCTCAACGGCTTAGGGTGCCAATCACGCCTCGTTGGGATTCGGGGTGTGACAAAAGTGGTATCAGAGCAGGTCGTTCTAAGGGTGTCTACAAAGCCGTGTCTTAGTAGAGTCTTACTTATCAATGTGTTGTGTATCACATTTATAAGTAGGAGGCTACGGGACATTTAGGAGTTGTTTCATTTCTTCATTTTCTAGATCGTGCATTAGAGCCAAAGTTGTAGGTGGAACTGTATCTGACTTTTGAAATTGTTTTCTTATATTATAGTAAAAATGCCGATGACAAGAAGGGGTAAAAGTAAGAGGTTAGACAAGATTGCTGGAGAAGGAACCAGTAGGGCCCCGCCTGACCCAGTTATTCAAGGCGGCGCTGAACTAGAGATGGCACCACAGGCTTCTTCTACTCTTCCAATTTCAGAAGAGTCAAGAGAAAGAGAAATACCTGCAGCACCACCAGTGAATACTACTGACCAGGACTTAAAGAATGCAGTACAGATGTTGACCAAAATAGTTGCTGCATAGGTTCAGGGACAGGGTGGTCCAACCTCACATGATGATAGTGCAGCCAGAGCAGCTAGTAGACGGACACAGGACTTTCTGAAACTAGACCCTCCTACCTTCACTGGATCGGATCCGAATGAAGACCCGTAGGATTATATAGATCAAATCCAAAGGGCATTGGAGGTAATGCATGTGTCCGGTGTGGAAACGGTCGAGCTTGCGGCCTATAGGTTGAAGGGCGAAGCTATGTTGTGGTATGAAGATTGGAGACGGTCGCGGGGCATTGATGCACTTCCAGCTAGTTGGGAAGAATTTAAAATGGCATTCTTGGATCACTATCTCCCCTATGAGGTTTGAGAGGCTCGTGCAGACCAATTCTTGAATCTGCGACAGGGAAACATGAGTGTTAGAGAGTATAGCCTCAATTTTAATTCCTTGGCCCGGTATGCTCCGAATGTGGTTGCAACTATGACCGATAGAGTTCATCGGTATGTGGAAAGATTAGAGCCATACTTGGTCCGAGATTGTACTATTGCTGTGCTAAACAGGGACATGGACATTGCAAGAATACAGGCCTTTGCGCAGAAAATGGAAGATCAAAGGCAACGAAGAAGAATGCAAGGGTTTGAAGAAGGGCCGTCGAAGAGGGCTAGATCTACGGGACAGTCTACGGCATCCCAAGGAGAGTTTAGACCTCGAAATTTCACTAGGACACCTAGACCCTCATTTTCCTATTCCACAACAGGTACTTCACCTCAATTTCGAGGATCTAGAGGTAGTTATGTTGGGCGAAGCAGTATAGTTCGAGGTCCACAGACAGCAGGATTTCCTCGCCAGTCGTGTCAGCATTGCGGGAAATCTCATTTAGGTGAATGCCGGATTGGAAGGAATGTTTGCTATTTTTGTGGTGAGCCAGGGCACATGGCGAGAGAGTGTCCACAAAGGAGCATGGGTGTTATAGCACGACCGGCTGGGTCGGCCGTTGCGTCATCATCATCGGTTCCTTTACTGGGCCGAGGTGTGCAGTCTGTTGGCCGTGGTAGGGGTGCCAGAGGAGCATCCAGTACTAGCGGGGTCCAGAATCGTACTTATGCTTTGGTGGACCGCCAGAATTCAGAGGCTTCCCCTGACGTCGTCACAGGTACATTATCTATATTTTCCCATAATGTATATGCATTGATTGACCCGGGTTCTACATTGTCCTATGTTACTCCATTGATTGAGACAAAGTTTGCAAAGGCACTTGAATTATTAATTAAATCAATTGAAGTGTCTACACCGGTTGGTGAAAATATTATTGCAAAGAGAGTGTATCGTAATTGTGTGGTGACTGTGTGTGGTCATGATACACTGGCCGATCTCATCGAACTACACATGATAGATTTTGATGTTATCATGGGAATGGATTGGTTAGCCTCTTGTTATGCCATGGTGGATTGCCGAGCCAAGAAGGTGCAGTTTTGTTTTCCGCAAGAAAATGTTCTTGAATGGCAAGGTAATGTAGGGGCACCACGAGGAAGATTTATTTCCTATTTGAAAACAAGGAAAATGATTGCCAAGGGATACATATGTCATTTAGTACAGGTGAAAGATAATGATGTGGAATCATTAACTCCACAGTCGATTTCGGTAGTCAATGAATTTCTTGATGTATTTCCAGAAGATCTTCCAGGCTTACCCCCAGAACGGGAAGTAGAATTTGGCATTGATGTGATTCCAGGCACTCAGCCTATTTCTATTCCTCCATATAGAATGGATCCAGTAGAATTGCGTGAATTGAAGAAGCAATTGAAAGATTTGCTGGACAAAGGCTTTATCAGTCCTAATATGTCCCCATGGAGTGCCCCGATATTATTCGTACGAAAGAAAGATGGCACATTGAGAATGTGCATTGACTATCGGCAATTGAATAAGGTAACGATCAAGAACAAATATCCCTTCCCTCGCATTGATGATTTGTTTGATCAGTTACAGGGTGCCAAGTGCTTTTCAAAGATTGACTTGAGATCGGGTTACCATCAAGTCAGGGTTAGAGAAGAAGATGTACCCAAGACAGCTTTTCGAACACGGTATGGCCATTATGAATTTTTAGTTATGTCTTTTGGACTAACAAATGCACCAGCTGTGTTCATGGATTTGATGAATAGGGTGTTTAAGCCATTTTTGGACGTGTTCATCATGGTATTTATAGATGACATCCTGGTTTATTCAAAATCACCAGAGGACCATGCTAATCACTTACGGAAAGTGTTACAGATTCTCCGTGAGCGTAAGTTGTATGCAAAGTTCTCCAAGTGTGAGTTTTGGTTAAAATCAGTCGCATTCTTGGGTCACATTGTGTCAGATAAAGGGATACAGGTTGATACACAGAAAATAGAAGCAGTGAAAAATTGGCCAAGACCTACGACACCCACGGAGATTCGTAGTTTTCTTGAATTAGCAGGTTATTATAGGCGATTTGTGGAAGGTTTTTCTTATATTGCTGCACCATTAACGAAGTTAACTCACAAGACAATTAAGTTTCAATGGAATGATGCATGTGAAAAAGGGTTCCAAAAACTGAAAAATAAGCTGACTTCCACACCAGTGTTAGTACTTCTTGAAGGCACAGAGGGCTATGCAGTGTATTGTGATGCTTTCGGGATTGGTCTCGGATGTGTGTTGATGTAGTATGGTAAGGTGATAGCATATGACTCACGACAGTTGCGGCCACATGAGAAAAATTATCCCCCTCATGACCTTGAATTGGCAGCGGTGGTCTTTGCTTTAAAGATATGGCGTCATTATTTATATGGAGTTCATGTTGATATTTACACTGATCACAAAAGTTTGCAATATATCTTTAAACAGAAGGAACTCAATTTGAGGCAACGAAGATGGTTAGAGCTTTTGAAAGACTATGATGTTGATATTTTATACCATCCAGGGAAGGTAAATGTGGTAGCAGATGCATTGAGCCACAAGGCAGCGGGAGTCACTAATGGCCAATTGACGGAAAAGAAAGAGATAATCAAAGACGTATATCAATTAGCCAGCTTGGGGGTTCGTCTACTTGAATCCTCAGATGAAGGGGTTATTGTGCAAAATGCGGCTGAATCTTTATTGATAGCTGAAGTGAAAGAAAAACAATTTACAGATCCTATGTTATTGCAGATAAAAGAAAATACACAAAATAACTTGACAAAGGTATTTGATCTTACACAAGAAGGGTTGCTCCAATGTCAAGGGAGATTATGTGTACCAGATGTAGATGAATTGAGGAAGCGAATTATGGCGGAGGCGCATCACTCGCGCTATTCTATTCATCCGGGTGCTACGAAAATGTATCATGATTTAAAGAAAGTGTACTGGTAGGGAAACATGAAGAAGAACATTGCAGAATTTGTTGCTCAAAGCCCGAACTGTCAACAAGTGAAAGTAAAGCACCAGAAACCAGGAGGCTATATGTAATGTATTAATCTTTCAGTTTGGTAGTGAGATATGATTAATATGGACTTCATCACAGGTTTGCCTCGTACATTGCGGAAGTTTGATTCTATATGGGTTATAGTTGACAGGCTTACCAAGTCTGCACATTTCCTACTAGTTAAGACCACTTATACAACAGAGGATTATGCCAAATTGTATGTGAAAGAGGTAGTACGGTTGCATGGGATTCCACTTTCTATTATATCAGACAAAGGAGCACAGTTTACAGCGCACTTTTGGAGATCTTTTCAGCAGAGTTTGGGCACACAGGTGAATTTGAGTACGGCTTTCCATCCTCAGACTGATGGACAAGCAGAACGTACTATTCAGACACTTGAAAATATGCTACGAGCTTGTGCATTAGATTTTCAAGGCAGTTTGGATGACCATTTGCCTCTTATTGAATTTTCTTACAACAATAGCTATCATACAAGTATTAAAATGGCACCTTATGAAGCTTTGTACGGGAGGAAATGTAGATCACCAATTGGATGGTTTGAAGTGGGTGAAACTGCTTTACTTGAGCCGAATCTTGTTCATCAGGCTATGAAGAAAGTTAAAGTGATTCAACAATGATTACAAATGGCCCAGAGTCGACACAAGTCCTATGCTGATATTAGGAGAAGAGGACTTGAATTTGCCATAGGTGATTGGGTATTCCTGAAGGTGTCACCGATGAAAGGGGTAATGCGGTTCGGAAAGAAAGGAAAATTGAGTCCACATTACATAGGCCCGTATGAAATTATTAGAAGATTTGGGCACGTTGCGTATGAGTTGGTACTACCCCAGGAAATCTCCACAGTTCATCCAGTATTCCATGTGTCATTGCTTCGAAAGTGCATAGGGGATTCATCTCATTTTACTCCTATTAACGATGTACAGGTCACAGAGGATCTTACCTATGAGGAGACACCTATAGCTATTCTTTATAGACAAGTGAAGAGATTGAGAAATAAATACATTGCCTCTGTAAAGGTACTTTGGAGAAATCAACAAAGAGAGGAGGTCACATAGGAAGCTGAAGAAATGATGAAATCCAAGTACCCTTATTTGTTTCAAAGAGAAGAATCACAAGTAAGTATTTATAATTTTGAGTCTGTATCTATATGATGACATGAAGAATGTTCTTAAACTTGTAATTGTCTACTTTGAAATGGTAACACTAACATTCGAGGACGAATGTTTCTAAGAGGGGAAGAATGTAACACCCCGTACGTTTTTGAGTTTAGTTGATAACCGTAATATTTAGGGAAAAATGAAAACATAAGAGGATTGATGAATTTTGTATTGAATTGTGGGTATTAATAAGTCCCATACAATTGGGCCCAAAATGAAGCCCAAAACAATTATAAGACATGGCCCAAAAAGGGATTTTGACCCATTCCTCCAAATATGGTCCATTTGACCAATCAACATGGCATTAAATGATAAGGAAAAAGATAAGGGAGACATGAGGGACTATATAATGAGAAAAATCAGATTTTTATTGCATTGAACTCTCATAACATTTCTAGATTTTTCCAACAAAATTCCCTTTTGCTCTCAAGAACCCTAAGTCATCCTTTTGGCCAAGATCATCAATTGGTAAGACTTGGTAAGTGTTTATTATGATGGATTAATATATTTTGTGAATAATACATGGTGTATATTATGTTGGTTATGTTGGTAGAGTATTGAGAAGTTCACAAGAAGTGAAGTGAACATGTTTGCTAAATCGGAGGGTGGTTTGTCTTGTAAACTTGACTATGGATTTGTGGTTTTGAAGAAAGTGAACTTGGTGGAGTAAATATTGACATGTGAGATGTGTTTATAGTCTTACTTTGTTTAACCCATGCGTATAACGTTTGGAATTGTTATTGCAAAATTGGTTATGGTTTTGGTGCCGTATTGGCCGTGAAATGTGGTCTTGGGTGTTGTTATGTGTGTTGTGAGACTATGGCTGAATTTTGGTGTTTAAGATGATAAAAAATATGTTCAAATATGTTTGGTGATGATCATGGACCATTCATGGCATTAAAATACCCAAAAGAGATCATTTCGGACCAAAATGGGCATCTGCCCCCGCAGACGAGGGCATCTGCGGGCGCAGATGCCAACGCAGGTGGCACTGGATGCTGACAAAGTCCATCTGCGGGCACAAGTGGCTGACCTGCGAGCGCAGGTGGCTTTATAGGTCAGCCCAGAATCTTGTTTTGTTTGTTTTCGTGTCCCTTTGATCCCCGAAAGCCCCGATACCCTTTTTGGATGTAATTATCAACTTGTGATGTTGTTCTAATGACTTTAAAGCATCGTATGGAGGTGTTTTGGACTATATTAAGTATGGATGGTTGTTCATATGTTGTTGTGAAGGATTAATTGAGACGGAATGATATAGAGGAAAACGTAAAGGGTAAGTGTGGTGTGAAAGGCTATCGATGTATGATTTCTTGGTTAATGTGTGTAATGTTATGGTGTTGTGGATATGAAAATGCATTGGATTGTATTGTAAGGGGTGACATGATGCTATACAACTGTCATATAGTCCATTGTCGTCTTGTACGCCTGTATAGCAACTAATTACTAATGTATGCTACGATATGTACTTGTATTGTAGAGTAAGACGTAAAGAAGAAGCTGGACGATTGTATTCATACATAGGCTTGTGAATTCATACTTGGAAGTGAAGGTATGTAAGGTTACTCTTTCCATATCCTTCGACAGCACATAGTATCACATTGTCATTATACTTGTTCCATTCCGAAATGTTCAAAGGTATTCCATTTCCGGTTATTAATCATTGTTACTCACATGTTCCTTATTCATTGACCAATTGTGATTCACATGACTCATGTTCATTGATTAATGTTCCAATAATGTTCCAAAATTCCAATAACATTGTAACCACTAATGTACCAATCTCATAATAAAAGAATTAAAGTAATGAACACTTGTTGAGTACGGGTGGCAACTCAAAGGGGCGTAAGCCTAGCTAGAGGCAATCCCGAATGGATATTGAGTTCGAGTGGCAACTCGAAGGGGCAAAAGCCTAGCTAGAAGCGATCCCGAAAGTTCATTGGAAACGGGTGGCAACTCAAAGGGGCAAAAGCCTAGCTAGAGGCGATCCCGATTATTATGTTATTTCCCACTGATCAGTTGGGCCCGGGCATTACATGATTGATGATGAAGTAAAGTAAAGTAAAGTAAAGTAAAGGAAGCAATGCACATGATCCCATATGTCTTACCTATGATAGTTTATTCACATGATGTGTTCTCTTGTACTTGATTTCATTGACGTTCCTATATATCATTCAGTTACATACAACCTTACATACTCAGTACTTTCTATGTACTGACCCCTCTTGGGGGATTTACCTTACTTGCTGCAGGCACAGGTATTAATAGGCCCCCACAGTAGGACTTGGATTTTCTGCGGATCTGTTGGTGAGCTCCAGGTTGCTTCGGGGCTTTTCGAGTCCTATGTACATATTGGTTTTGATATTGTATCATAGTTGTCTAAAGTGGGGAATTGTCCCGACTTTAGGATGGTCATGTTCGTGTATGTATAGAGGCTTTGTAGACGATGTGGGACAAACGAAGGATGTATGTTATGTCATGGTGGCCCTAACGGCCAAGTTTCGTATTTGTATGTGTTTATCATCACTCATTTTTCATGACTTATTCCATTAACATGTTGCATCTTCCTGTGGTATTGATATTCATGGAAGGACTTGCGTATGAGTGTATAGGGAGGGACAAAGGTTGGTTCTCTCGGGGCCTCAATGGCTTCGGGTGCCAATCACGCCTTGTTGGGATTCGGGGTGTGACAGAAAACAAGTCTCAATATCTGAGATCAAAACAATGACAAGGAGACAAGCCAAGCAAAGTTATGGGTCAACCTTACTTTTCGACTTACAATTTTTCTTTGAGTGCAGATAACAGATACAAATGCAGTCACTACCTTGCAATATCATCAAAGGAAACCCAAAGTACATCCTCAATCTTGAAAAGAAGCTAAGTTTCTGTATCCCTTTAATTTTGACAACAATATATTGCATTAATAATTCGGCATCAAATTTAGCATTGGGCTCCCCGTAAGACCTTAAAACGGCAATGGGCTCCCCGCAGGACCTTAAAATGGTATTGGGCTCCCCGCAGGACCTTAAAACGGCAATGGGCTCCCCGCAGGACCTTAAAACGGCAATGGGCTCCCAGCAGGACCTTAAAATGGTAATGGGCTCCCCGCAGGACCTTAAAACGGCAATGGACTCCCCGCAGGACCTTAAAACGGCAATGGGCTCCCCGCAGGACCTTAAAACGGCAATGGACTCCCCGCAGGACCTTAAAATGGCATTGGGCTCCCGCAGGACCTTAAAACGGCATTGGGTTCCTTAACGAATCTTAAAACAAGCATGAGTTCCTCGTCGGACTTTAAAATAAGCCTTATTGATTTCCCCGCTGAGCTTTAAAACAAGCTACTACTGAGTCTCTCGACAAATAAGAGACGACTAACAATTCTCTCTCTCTTGCTCTCTATCCCTGTATCTTGCAATATGAACTAAGTCAAATTTGCTCTCCATCTTTTACATTACTCTTACTCGACTCGTGTTATCCTCGCTCAAACTCATCAATCTCTTTAGGGGTCTCGTTCGTCCCTAAATCTAGAACTACACACGGCCTGATTCTCGTAAAAACCAGAGATATGTAGGCGACTTGAAACCAAAGTCTCGGCCACATAATTTTAATAAACCTCTCTTGCTTTTCGATTCCAGTGAACCATCCTATCGGTCAGAAAAAATTGGCTACTACGTCAACGTTCGTTACTTGACAATTCTTTCATCATTCCCAAGAAACGAAGGGGCAGCTGTTGACACCCAATTTTGACCTCCCGATACCCCTTTTAGGCTGCTATTTTATAAATTATTAGTTTTGGTATTAATAGTTCTTATTTTAGTATCAAATAAATCTTGACGTCTTGCAAGTATGTAATTTATTTTTATATAAAATATATATATTTTTTAATTTAAATATAATAATTTTACATAATTTTTAACGTATTTCCGCAAATATGCATACTCGTAATTTACTAACACATGGTCTATTACTATTAATATTTATTAATTATATTATTATTATTATTATCATTATTATTATAGTGTTATTATTAAAATTCGTATTCATAATTTACAAATACATCATTTATTTCAAATTATTATTTATCGCCAATTTTAAATAACATATTATGTATCATTATTATTTCTTTTTTACTTACGTAATTTATTCGTAGTGATTTTACCGCATTGATTAATTTATTAAATAGCAGTCTAATTCAATTTCCCCAATTTATTTAACTTTTAGCCGTTTCTTTTACCAAATTTCGTGCCAATGTTAGCCTAAATTGATTTTAATTTGACCCCAAATTGAAATCTCATAATTCAATTCTTATTAAACCTACATTTTGACCCAATTTCAACCCATATCTGACCCATCTTACAAATTTTAATCCTAGCCGTTGATATCATGTGATCAACGGCTGAGATTAAATCGTCCATTTCTTCCCTTTTTTAATCTACCCTACCCCCAAAACCTAACTCATTCTTTTCACACACACACCCCACAGATCAGCCGCCTCCCTCTCACCATAATCTCTCGCCGGCTACCACACCCCCTCTTTCTTATCTCTCATCGCCGCCTCACCACCATCGGTGAGCCAACCCCAAACTCCGACCACCACCAGTCACCGGCAAGCCTCCACAATTTCGGTCACCATGATCGGTGAAACCTCCTGCGTCTCCACTGCTCCGGCTAACCTCAACCGCCGGAGCTCCTCTCTCCCCGACCTCTTTCCTCCCTCAACCTCCGTCACACGCCGCACCACCATTAGTGCCGTCGACGCACCTCCATATCTCTTCTCTTCTCCATCTCCTCTTTTCTTGGTTATCACTGCTATTGCACCATCAGCTCCGACCGGCGAAACCAACCGCCGTCACCACCAAATAGAATCCCTACTCCCCTCTATGTTTCAACCAGAAATTGAAACCCACAGTTTGCGTGTTCTCCGAGAACAGAATCCGCATGAAGCATCTACGGTTTAGCCGAGGCTCAAGGCTTTCTTCTAAGTTTACGATGAATTCATATTCGGTATAATCATTCCTATCTTCTTTATTATATGGTACACTATGCTTGTTCATCACCTTCTTTAGATAGTGTGTCAGATTTGAAATTCGGGACGTTTAGGATAGGATTTGGACTTAATTCTTTCAAATTCATGTCTACTTGTACCTTTAGATTAACATATGTGAAAAGCCCCAATTTCTACTAACCTTGGGCTAACCCTAATTTCGAAATTGGCTACTGATTTTAGTAATCTTTTCTTTCAAAATGCTTGCTTGTTGATCGATTGTTATGGAATGTTTACTATGGGTTCAAAAAATATTCATCATGTTACATGACCGTTGCGACTAATCGGGTTTTCTTATATGGTAAACCCGATTGGTAAATTAGTTGTTATGTATTCGGGATGAACCTCAGCTAATTACTCTAGTATATTTTGCATCATTTAAATTAATTCAGTCCCTTATTTAGAGTGAAAATTACCGGGTGATTAAGCTATTTTTGGTGAGTTTTGCTTGGGTTATTTTCTCCCTTTATGTGATATCCTTGGTATTTGATATCGTACAGTGGTCATTGTGCTTTTTATGGTAACTCTTTCTCTGTTTGGATTCTCCTTCCTTTTTTAGCACAAACTTGGTTTTAGCACTACAGGTGAATTTTGTCTTAAATAATTCGGGTTTCTTGTCTATGGAAAAAGATTTTCATTGATTGATTTTTATTTTTTTTGAATATCCTCTGTCCCTTTTACTCATTTAATTATGGTAACCAAGCATAATCTCTACCTGAATTGATTCTTTAAAAAAATATCTCTCTTTTGAAATCCCTTGAATTAATTTCCTGAATATTCTTCTTCCTTTAATTCTGTACTACTTTTGGCATATAAGAACAACCTCTTTCCATTCATTACGGGGATTATTTTCAATCATCTACTGCCTATTCAAAATATAGACATACTCTTAAGGTTTCTTTGCTGCTGGCTCTGAGGGGACTGACTCTGGGATTCCTCTTGTTATTCTTAGTCATTATCTATTCACTGCATAACCGGTTAGCCTCTTAAACATCTCTTTCTTCTGTGTTTATCTATTCTGTCTGGAACTTATGTGAACTTTAGTATGCATACCCATTTTATGAACAACACGAAATAATATGTATCCTATATGCATGATTTGGATTTTGGTCTCTATGATTGTTTGCATGTGATTTTGTGTCTAACAGGAACTTTAACTTACATTTGGGACTAATTGAAGAGTTGCCCGGCATGAGGAAGTCAAAGGAATCTTGTCACTCAGATCCTATTTTGTTACAAGCTTAATTTCATATTCGTAATTGGTGTGTAATAACTATTGTATAAACGTCATTGATGTAATAAAATATGGGGATGCTATGGGGTGGGGGATTCTACTTGTTAAATATTTTATCACTTAGAGACCATGTCTATAGGACTATTCAATAAATTTCATGTTAACTAGTTAAATCATTTTATCACTTAGGCAAACAACCTAAGATAATTAACTAATTATTTCATTGCGTAGAAATCATATTTTAGGATCTTTAACTAGACTTTGGATGTATTCAACTAATTCTAAGCGTGTTAATTTAAGCATGTTTTAATTAATTTTTGGCATGTTAAAGCTAATTTTCAGCACTTTATCAATTTCCAGCATTAAAATAAGCTTTCCAGCATCTAAAAATTAATTTTCAGCCTATTAAAACAATTTTCAGCATCTAAAATAAACTCTCCAGCATGTTAACTAATTTTCAGTACACATTGGTTAATTTTCTGCAAATTAAAATAATCCTTGCACACTTTATTTGATTTTCTGCAAATTAAAAAATAATTTCCGCACATTTTTCTTTAACTTTCTGCAAAATTAAAATAATTTCTGCATGTTTTATTTAATTTTCTGCAAAATTAAAATAATGTTCTGCACATTATATGTACTTTTCTGCAAGTTGAAATGATTTTATGCACACTTTATACAATTTTCTGCGAGATAAAAAAAAAATAAAAAATAATAATATAATATAATTTCAGCTCTTTATGTAATCTTCTATGATTAAAATAATTCCTGCATGTTTAATTTTCTGCAAATAAAAATAATTTCCGCACACCTTATTTTTCTGCACTCTTTGTTTAATTTTCTGCAAATCAAATTTAAATCTCTGCAAACTAAAAATAAATTCCGACACACTTCTTTTAATTTCCTGCACATTTAATAATTTCTAGCGCTACTAAATTAAATTCTTGCATATTTAATAAATTCTCTACATATTCAAATCCCAGCATACTCAAAAAATCAATTTTCTGCATATTTAGATTAAATCCTTGCATATTTAAATAAAGTTACGACATATTTAATTTAATCTTTAGCATATTAGTTTAATTTTTGGTACATTAATTAGGACTCTATCGCCTAGAATTCATGCCTATAGGTTTCAATTACATAAAATAAATAATTATCTTTCAAGCATGTTGATCGCCTAATTTACTTTAATTAAATAAGAGGCATATTTGAACCATTTACGTGCTAATTGCTAGTCCTATTTGTTTTGTTTGACGTAAACCTCGAATTTAAGTAGGCAGCTTAAGATTTTCTATGTCTACATCCTTACCCAAAATAGTAAGTCCGGCGCCTCTTGGACATTAAGTTGGGACGGGTAGACATTTTAGGAAACATTAGTTCTATTGCTTTCTTTAGAATGCCTTTAAGACTAATAATCAAACTAGGTGAGGTAGGTAGAATAATCGGAAATGATGTAAGTTGCCCCGAGCAGAATTCGACAGTGCAACATACGACATTGTCATCCGTTAATAAGCCGGGCGCTGATCCGAATAGGTTAAAATTAACTTCTTGTATAAAATCTTTTCTAAATCGGTTTTCTTACTTGAATGTTCACTTATTTGGGGTAGTTTAGGTTCGTTATTATTTAAATAAATCTTTCAATTTATATCATTGTGTCTCTTCTATCTTCTCGCTTATCTGATTAACTGTCTGTTTATGTATTATCACTTATATAATTAATAATAACTAAGTTGCATGTTTAGTTTATTTGTTTAACACTTAATCATTATTAAGTTAATAAAAATAATCGACCTTTTGCTTATCACATAGAACTTCCCACGTAATATATGAGTTCGGCCGGGACCCACATTTGTGGACCTCGAAAGGTGCCTAACACCTTCCTTTCGAGGTAACCTGAACCCTTACCCGAATTTCTGGTTGACATAGGCTAATAATTAATTAATATTAATTAGTCTAGAATGTTGCCCTAACGCACCTTAATTCATTAGGTGGCGACTCTTCACTCTTTAAATCTCAAAAAGAGTTTGTCACGTCGAATCCCACTTTTCGAGAGAAAAAATGCGGCGCGACAACACTTAATACTTTAATCACTCCATTATGTTTGCTTTTGCATTCTTGGCATTTACATGCAGAACGAGAGCTAGAAGAGGTTCCAAAAGGGGTGGTATGTCCACTAAAAAGGGTGAATCCACCATATCCACCGCCAAAATTATCAGTATGACCATCATCATAGTCAACTCTTTTTTCAAAAACTTTTTCATGAGCATCATCATTATGCTCATCACCAACTCTAACATCAGCACCAACACCATTACTAACACTAACACCCACATCACTATTAAGATGACCAGTATTACCAATAGGATCAATAATATGATCTGTAAGAACAAGCTGATCAGCCCTAGATGCTTCCCTTTTGATGGCTGCTGTTTTAGCCAATTGTTTTTTATCATGTCCGCCTTAGGATCTAATTTTGTATCAGCAATCTCTAGAGTAACAAAGAATGATATTTGTAACTCTTGCTCTGTAAGAACAAGCCAAGGATGTGCAACCTATAACCAAAAGTAGATATATTAATTTTAAATATTAATTAGTCACAAAAATAGATATATTAAAATCAACTCATGAGTTGCAGTAGATTGAATAATTTGTTAACAGGTTTAGAGATAAGTTGCAACAAATGACTTATCTGTTGCAACAGATAAGTTATTTGTTGTAATATATGTGATATCTGTTGCAATAAATTACCCATTTGTTGCATTCTGTTGACTTGTTAACTTAAGTAAAATTATTCTATTTACAAGAAGACATACTGCATCATCAGGGGGTTAAGAAAATCCAGGGCATTCACTTTTGAGTTGTTCTTGGCAGTCAACCATTTAAGGATTCTTGGATGAGAAACCTCTTCGAGTAGTCATTGACTTGCTGCTGGAGATGAGGAATGACTTCAAATTTCCAAGCCAAAAAAATATGATGCCAACAAAAAATTAGAATAATTATTCAATAACAAAAATGAAACACTAAAGAAAAAAAATCAGAAGTTTACAATGAAAGCCCAAGGAAATCCATATAAGTTGACCGTCTTCGGTGATAACTTTGTCAATAAATATTTGACAATCAACTTAAGGCTTTCATAATCCCATGAATAATTATTGAATGCCTCTCAATCCTGAGCGAGCATGCACAAAACAAACTAAGCACAATGACTCTCTGTGCTTCTTTAATAACTTTTTAGACTTAAGATCAATTAACAATTCCTTGATTTTGTCGCTCTGTCCAACAATGACCACCAAATCATCATCATTAGTTATTTTGTCTTTGCCTTTATTGATTTTGGTTGTTGTCTTGCTGTCTGTCTTGGGTGTCTTGGTTTTTTTGCCTGTATTGACTGTTTTAGCTATCTTGCATGCCTTAACTGTCTTTGGTGTGTAGGCTTATTTTATTGGTGTAACAATGGGAAGAGTTTTAGAAGGAGGATGACATTTAAGTCCTGTCACTATGGCATATTCTTTCATGCCAAAATAAATCGGCATGTCTCTGTAGTTTATTCAAATCTCATATATCTTCTTGTCCTCCTCCTTCTTGTTTTCAACATTCTCACCCTTATACTTAATCTTGCACTTGAAAAGACTATAAACAATGGTCATTTAAAAATGTGCATTGTTAACCTCCGATAGATCAAGAAAGAGCTGAAACCAGCTGGCCCTAAAGAAATCCTCTAAATTTCCGTCTTTCTATATCTCCTTAAAATTATCAATTTTTTTTTTCATGACTGATTTTACAACACAATTACCAGTCAAATCTATACGAAGCACCTCTACCTTAAACTACTCAGTACTAAAACTTTTGACAACTTCATGTAGGGATTTCAATCTACGTTCACGATCGGTCATCGATATCTCAACATCATCTTCATTATCATCAACTCTTTCCTCCTCCTCATCTCTTTCTCTTTATCTTCTACCTCACTTTCAACATCATCTCCTTTCTCACTTTTCTTTTCATCTTCTTCCTCACCTTCCTCCTCATCTCCTTTCTCACTTTCTTCATGATCTCCTTCCTCACATTCCTTTTCATCTTCTTTCTCACTTTTCTTTTCATCTCCTTCCTCAGTTTCTATTTCATCTCCATCCTCACCATCTATTTCATTTCCTTTCTTATTTTTTCATCCTTCTGCTGTATCACCTACATCTTCTTCCTCATCTCGCTCTTCTTCTTTTTCTACATCTCTAGATCCTTCAAATTTTTCTCCTTCAATATTTTTTTCATGATCTCTTTTCATAACTTCATTCTCTTTCTGTACATCTACAGATGGTAACACTTCATCTGTTTGAGTATGGACTTGTTCATCAAGTTCATGTAATATTGTTTGTGATTTAGCTTTTTTATTTGATTTTTTTGAAGTTGATTCACTTTTTTGTTGGGAGCCATTTTATCTACAAATAAGAGGAAAGCAAAAAAGATTACAATTATTTTGTGCATCATTAAAAAAAAAAATAGTAGTGAATTTTACAATACAATAATAAAATAATATTTTCAATAGATGGGTGATCTGTTGCAACAGATTAGTCATCTGTTGCAACAAATTAGTCATCTGTAGGAAAAAATTAAAACAACAATGCTACTGCAATATTTTTTTAATAGATGGGTAATATGTTCCCTAGAAATGACTCATCTATCACAACATATTACCCATATGTTGGAAACATCATTATAGTAAATCATGATCCATATTCTATTTTGCAACAGATGATATAGTTATTTTCAACAGATGCTTAATATTTTCCAACAAATCTTCTTAATTTGTTGTATCATATTACACATCTGTTGGGATATTAACACCGTTTTTATCATATTATTTTGTTTTTGATCAACAGGTGACTAATCTGTTGTAATAGAGGAGTCATCTGTTGGAAATAATCAAAACACTTGCAAAACAAAACACAAACAACAACAGAGGACAAAAACAAAAAATCAATGAAGATCATTCTCCAATGTTCAAGAACATCAACAACACCAGCAACAAGCCACAAATATCACCACTTGAATAACAATGTTCAAGTACAACACCACCAACACCAACATTTACAATACTACAACACCAACATTTATAATACAACACCACCACCAACATCAACAATACCAACAACATAATACAACAACCATATCAAGTGTTAAGAGAAAACTACCCTAACTTCTTATTAACCAAAATAATAATCTGTTGAAAAACATAACTTTTTGACTCCATTTCACTATATTTTTAGACCCATTATAATCTCAACAGTTGTTGGATTTTGTCACAGCAGATTTCTCCAAAAAATTCAAAATTCAAATTTCATTACCTTTACAAAAACATTTAGAGTGGATTGCTCATGTTCTGGAGGTTGTGCCTCGGAATTATGATATGCGTTCGAGGGTCATCGGGATCAGTTATTGACTTTAGCAGATATTACAAACATTAGTCACCACCATTTGGGACCTTATGAGGCATTTTTCATATGCTAGTCTGTGCGGATTTATGGTAGGTCAGCTTCATTCGTTCGAGATTAGTTGTGATGTGATGATGCGAACATGACTCGGATGATACTGGAGAGATTTTGTATAGTTCAGAGTAGATATCATGTTTGTAAAGACAAGAGAATGTTAGATTTGGAGTTTGGAGTTGGCGGTATGGTTCATGTGTTGGATTGCATTTAAGCTAGTCGATTATTTACTTAGCTGTGCTCGTATCGAGGTGATGTTGGTTTACTTTGATTTGGGTCTTGCGTACTTTAGTAGAGCCTGATTCAATTGAAGGTTAGTCAGCTTTTGAAGATGAGCTAGTGGTTATTTTGAGCAATGGAGTAAGGAAGTTGAAATCTAGTGGATTCCTCTAGATTATGTTCCGTAGAGGCATTATTCTATTCAGGAGGTGTCTGGGAAACCTTGCGGGGCTTGTAGACCCAGTACCTTCACCTTCTTGAGCGTTCAGACTCTTTTTGTTCCTTGACTTTAGAGGACGAAAGTCCTTTTAGTAGTGGACGTTGTAATGACTCTCCAGGTTATTTTTCAATTTTCGTTCGTTTTCAATGCTTCGAGCTTCCCGATAGTCGCTGCCCATTATTTATGACCTGTCAGGATAGGTGGTTTGATTTTGTGTAATTCATTTGAGAATTTCATTAATATCATGTTTATTATGAAATAATTAATTTAAATTAGCGTTTACTAAATTTATAATTTTTATTTTTATTGCCTTTCTAAAATATTTTTGACATTTATGAAAATTCTTTAGTTATGATATAATTATAGTATTTTATAATAGTTTTATAACTTATTAATATTTTAAACGGAGATGGTGAGTCTAGTTATGTTGACAAATTTTTATCATATTATAAAGGCTTTATTCGAAATAATTTTTTATTAGTTCTAATATATTCGAAAAATTATATTTATTTTATCATAAACCTACGCAATATCCGAATATATATATAATGGGGTCAAATTTTTTGAGTGTGGTCTGTCTCACCACCACGTGGAAGTTGGATAGGACGGGCAGCTATTTGCTAAGATTTGCAGCCACTCAACATACAACATTTAAAGTAACAAATGTTGAATGTCTATGTTTTTAATAGAGTGCCGACATTAATTAATCATATATATATATATTTGTTTTTTTTCTCTCTCTCTTTTCTCACAAATATTAGCTCCCCTATAATTCTCTTCACAAGTTAAATATGGTCTTATTTCTTAACAGTGCATTTGTTCATTCACATTAGGGGTGTCAAAGTGAGCCCAAATTAGGTGAATTTATCCAACCCAACCCAATATTTATGGGTTGGGCTCAAGATAATTTATAATTGGGTTTAATCTCAATCCATTAAACTTAAACTCATTTTTAAAAGATCTTCAATTGAGCCCAATTCAATCTTCATTTCAACCTATTTAATAAGGAACATAATTTCCTTAATGAAACACGAAAAAACAAGTGACAACTAAATTATTGTATAAAACTTTTTAGATTTTTTTTTTCTTACCCCCCTAACCCACGCCACCCTCTACGCCCACCGCACCAGCCTCCCCCCACCCAACCCCGCACCCCAAAACAAAAAATATTTAATTTTTTAAAAATATTTTTTCTCACCCCAAACACACACATCCCTCGTACCCCCCCCCCCCCCCCACACACACACAAAAAAAAAAAAAAAAAAATTTTTTTAAATTTTTTTTTTTTAAAAAAAATTCATGGATAATATTTTTCCTTCATACCGAACACACCATAGTATATTTTATTTTATTGGTATAATATTTTGTGAATTTCATTTTCATATTAAGAACTTGCTTTTTTATTTTTTGAGTTGGAATTCAAATTATAGTTACAAGAGGTAAATATCAATATGTCAATATTCTTAAAATTAAGTGGGTCAAATTGGGTGAATCAAGACCCAACCCAATTTTTAGCCCATTTTAGCCCAACCCATTTGAACCCAAAGTAAATTTGGGTTGGGTTCAACCCAACCCAATTTCTAATTCAACCCATTTTAATATCTTCAATTTTAGCCCAACCCGCTCATTTGACACCCCTAATTCACATGTTTCTTCTTGATCCAAGGAAAGCAAGAACGTTATTATTTTCAGTATACCGAGCGTACTATTAATTCACGTTGAGGAGAATTCTTGTAAGATAATATTCAGATGATACATGTGAAAATCGAAAAGAAAATCAATTATTCACATCAAGTTATTTAAGCTCAGGTTCTAGTAGGATACCATTTGGAGACTTCTCGGTAAGATCAGGCTTTGGTACGGTGTTCGCGAGCTTAGAATTTAGACTCCAGGTAGGCTACGGTCTACTCTTCTCTGCGAGATTGTGTATTGTATAGATTGCATGCTAGGTAGGGATTGTAGGATAGGTTTATACCAAGTAATATCACGACTTGAACTATTTAGGAAATTTAGAATAGAAATGTAACTCGAGCCTTAGCCTAGAATACCCGTTATGGTTGTAGGACCCTATTGCACTGGATTATAGGCTTGTTTAGCTATAGATTGACATGAAGGACCCCTTTAGTATAAGACTTACCATGTTACTTAGTGAATTGAGCGATATTTCCCGATTAGGTCCTCTTTGTAGCTTTATGTCCATGTTTACCTTAGTTTCCTAGTTTATGGTACTAACATCTTGTTGAGTTATATATTGTTGGGCCCGAGGTCGTGGTTATGATACTAGTGGATATCAGGTTAGTACTTTATCCTTTGAAAAGACGTGGATATAGTTATGAATGCGTAGATGCTTACGATTATATTGTTTGGATACTGGTGATGACATGCATACATTTAGACGCATTTACACTTATTTAGTGGTACGATTCCGGTTAGAACCTTGATTTTACTACTGTTTTGTAAAAAGGAATTTATTCCCATTTTTATTAACTTTTAAAATTGATTCTTTGAAAATGTAAGTCGTACCACCCTTGTTATTGGATTATGATATTTTAAACTAAATATACTACTTGAAAATTCGACCGAGGCTTATTCCGGTCCATTATTGATTCACTCATTTTACCACTACTTATTTCACTACAACGAGGGAGATTTCGACCCTTTTTATATTATTATACCATTTTAGTTTCGGATTCGATTTCGGACAATGAGTTTACAGATTTATACTCATTTAGCCTCGGTTCATGTCCGAGCAATTATTACACTCTTATTTCTCTCCGATATTGGACAGAGTAGATTGGTTATGATGGTCCTGGAAGTCCTGCCTTTGCGAGCTACTAAGCTAGAGGAGGTATATAAACTTGGTATATTCTGGCACTCGATTGGTTGATGGTACTGAATTATCCTTGCATTCATTCATTATTATGCATTGCCTACCACCAGTATAATTATTTGGCACTTGTATCTATTGGTCTTATGGGGGGCTGTATAGGTACATGCTATGGTTTTGCTGAGTTTTTGCTTGTGCCTTTCGGGCTTTTGGGGGCCCGGTTTAGTTATTGTTTGTTCGGGTTAGCCGGTTACATATTTACTGGTCATTATTGTATAGTTCATGGCGGTTGGTTACGAATTGGTACCTGAGGTTGTAGGTATGCTTTTGAGTTCCCTTAGTCTTTATCACTGTAAGAATTGATTATCGTTAGACTATCTCATGCCTATGCACATTTTAGTTAGAAACCCTGATTATGCTAGTATTACACCCCTTATTGCTTATGACCCCGGTGATGTTAGATTAGCTCCCTCAGAGTAGTATCTTCGTATTTGATTATTCGTGTAGCTAAATTATATATATATATATATATATATATTATTTTTTGGCTACTATTTATATATCATTCCCTTCCTTCCTACTACAATCGTATATTGTATATCTCTTTCTTCATTTTACTATCGTATATGGATTAGTTACTTATGGAATCGTGTTTCGTCCCGAATTACTGGTAGTACCTGATAGTTTAACTTTACTTTTCCATTAGCACTTTTATGTTTCGTTGCCTGAGTAGTTGTTTGTAGTTATATTCCTGCTTTACATGTTATTTATACCTGTATTATCTTTGAGGCTCAGTCGGTCGATGCCTACTGAGTACCTCATGTTTGACACTCATACTGTACTTCCGCAGTCTGCAGATCATAGTATAAGTTCTCGTAGTTGATGTGTGCATTGTGCGGAGCAGCCATGGATTTGAGATTCAGGGTGAGCTCCTGACGTCCGGAGTTGTCCCTGCTTTCTCTCTTACTATTAGACTGATATCTATTGTTGTATTTCAGAGATGACTTTGTATATATTTACTATGTATTCTACTTTGTACTCCTGTTGTATTAGAAGCTCTTGTACTGACCTCATCAGATTTTGGGGATGTATTTACTTCCTTCTTATCTCTTCTTCTCTTTTATTTGGTTTTGCTTTCGTTTTTCTTATTAGTCTATTACTAGCTGTTCCGAATTATGGGTTGACTTACCTACTGGTGGATTATGGTAGGTGCCATCATGACCTGAGAAAATTGGGTCGTGACAAATTTGCGAACAACAACAACATAAACATATTTCACTGAAAAAGATACCACAAATTAGGGTTTCAGCAACCATATCAAGAGAACAAATAACACAAATTAGAATTTTTTTTAAGCATAAAACAACAAAATTATTAACCCTAACTTGAAGAGAAGAGTCCCGATTCAGTTCATGTTCTTTATTAACCCACATTATTTGAACCAAGAATTACCTTAGAAATTGCCGCCGCTTAGAAATAAAGAAGAAGCTAGGTCGCTGAGATTTTTCTCGCCGGAGCTCACTGAAAGAAGTTGCAGCGAAGAGGCAATAGATGACAACAACAGTTTGGGAGAGAATAACAGTTGAGAGAAAAGAAAAAATATCGAGAATGGACAAGAATGTTGGAAGTTGAGAAGTTTTTGTTTTTTTATTTTTTTAAAAACTGATTTTGTTAATAATTTTTTTTTTTTTTTTTTTTTTTTTTTGGAAAAGCTTAAAATTTTTAAAAATGTTAATTTGGTCTATAATTAACTTAACCAAATATTTAAGTGTCTTTGACCAAGTAGTCATGAAAACTTAATTGAAGACTTATTTGACACCTTTTGTTCAATTTTCTCCAGTTACAACTAGGATTTTATAATATGAGCTAAAGTATAAAATAAAAAATTTTGAGGGGCAACTCCCACACACGAGTCAAACCCCTTAATCCTTTATCTAATATTTATCACCCCTACTCAATAATTAAACTCAAATCACTACAATTTTATTTTGAAATTTTTGTGTTACCCTTCATTGTCCCAAACAACCTCTCTATCTCCTCAAAGTTTTTGTAACTCTGCATACACACTTGGGATTAAAACATTACCTCTTTTGGCTATATATGTGACTTCTCTATTGTCATAGAGATTTTCTGTACATCTTTTTATTTATTAGTAGTAGTGTTCATCTTTTCACCCTTAAAAAAACTTTGCTGGCTGTTTTGAATGGTTCTGATTTTGCGGATGACAAGTTGCTTGGTTAAAGCTGCCAAAATAAGGTCATATTTCTTTCTGTGAATAGAGCCTTAGGGATACATAGTGTTTCATTGTTTTTTCATTTTAAAGACTTTTTTCGGTGAATCTTAGTAACTTAGTTGGTTAGTTATTGAAACTTTTACTTTGTTGGCGAGGGTTCGATTTATCACGTTGTAATCTCTGCTCCTTTTTCCCTTCTCCTACCCCTAATTGTTTTTTAAAAAAAGAAGAGATGTTTTCCTTCTCTAGAGCTCTCCTTTGCTTTTTAATGTGTGCTGTATAGAAAAGAAGTGGACTTTGTTTGATTCTTATGCATTCACTTGTTAAGTTGCTAACATTTATTGAATTATTATGTCTTTAATCCCAAACTCTATTATTTATTTGAACTTGTCTTATGCATTCTTAGGGAGTTCTTCCCAGGGAATGCTTTTACTATGTTGCTGTCCGGAGGAATGATCTAGTCTTGCTGCCCTATCAGGTATATACAGAAACTTCATTTTATCTTGTAAATTCTTTTTTCTTTTCATGTTGAACTTTTCTTATGCTCATCATATTTACTTGCTTGTTTGTTTATTTTCTTGTTTAACACATGAGACAAGCATCTAAAATAATTACTAGGTGGCTCTAGATAATTAAGTTTGTGCACATGGCCATTGAGTGCCAATCTTAGTAGATATAATTTGACATAGTAGACCCTTGAAAACTTAATTTGCATAGTAGCCACTCATTCATTTTTTATTTTTATTTTTTGCTTTCTTTTTTCCTTATGGGATTTTGAAAAATGGGAAAGGGTTGGGTCGGGGTCCTTTTTATTAATTTGAAGAAGTTTTTGGCAAGCTTTTTCTAGTAAAATATACGTAGGTCCCTTTCTTTTCTCTTAAAAAATATGTAAGTCCCATTCTCTCTCCTATTCTTCTTCACTTTCCCGCTTCAATGTTTATTGGTAGATAATCTCTCCCCCCGCCTCAAATCTGTCAAGTCTTCATTCTCATTCCTCAGATAAGCTAATTATCTTGTGCTCCCAATCATGTTGAGGTCCATAATGATTTTTTTCTGCTTTTTTTTTTTTTTTTTTAAACTAACTGAACAGAACCCTAGTGTTCATAAAAATAATTTAAATTTTTGAAACTTTAGCTTATTTGTTAACAGAAAATCTATGTTATTTTTACTTAATTTGCTTGATTTCGAAGCCTTTTTTTTTTTAGCTTTTGATTATCAAATTTCTGTCTAGAATTTTTTGTTGAAATGTTGTTGTAGCCTATTTGTTTTTTTGAAATATGTGTAGAATTTTGATCTTATTTTGCTTATTTAATACCCTTTTTTATTTTATAAAAAAATCAAAATCAAAGCAAAATATCTCGATCAAAAACTCTCCAAGAAGCTGCACCCCAAAAAGCTCTTCCCACCAAAAATATCCCAATCAGTCTCGATTTTCCGGCCAAATTTCACTCTTTCTTCATCAAATTTGTCTTTGGAAGCCATTGTCACCCCAAGCTTTCAAGATTTCCTTCAATAGAGCTTATTTCACCCCAAAATTTTGTTTTCACCATTATTACAAAAGCTTCATCTTTTCTAGTTTCTTCAACAATAGGTATATCCTACAACTGTTAAACAAGTCCATTTATACTTGAGACTCCATTGTTGCAGCTGAGGTAGCTTTTGGTTAGCCACAATTTTAACTGAACTGTCATCGATACATTGGGAATAAACCTAGGAATCGACAAGTGTTTTCATTATGTCAATAGCAGAGTATGTTGTGGTTGGTGGTGATTTCATGGGTGAATGGGAGGAGACTACAAAATGTTGGAATTGGAAATCTCGGTCCAAGTAGACCGTACCTATTGCCCTACGTCGTAATAGTTCGTACGACGAGATGAGATGATTGCTAGTGTTATTGAATGCAGGGAATTAAATAGTGATCCTACAACCTTGTCATTAGTTATTTGATGAATGGAAGAGGAACAATATATCCATCATTCATCAAGAATGACAGACAAGTGGCAATGTATATGCTTGATGTTGGAGTTGATGGATTTAGGCCTTTTCTAAGGATAAATGTTAAGGCGAGGTGTGAAGGAGAAGCTTCAACATCAGGCACACCACCCAAAGAAGCTTCGACATCAACCACACCATCCCCATCTCCACCTTAATCTCCAATCCATGATGATTCATTAGGAGATGACGGGGTCGATGATTGGCTAATGATATCAGATGGAGATGATTTTGGAAGTTCAAAAGAAGAGGGTGAAGGTGGTGGTGTTGAGCAACAACCCACATCACAACCCATCCATTCCTTCCTTGATAGAACTGGATTTGTGTTACATCAAACATTTGATAACAAGGCACAATTAAAATTACTTGTCACTCAAGCTTCGGTGAAGAAGTCCTATTTTAAAATGATTAAAAGTTGTACAATAATCTACTAGTTGAGATGTAGGAGTCGTAATTGTGGATGGATGTTGCATGCTAGAAAGTATGATAGCTCGGATAGGTTTCGCATCTATGGGGTAAAGTTTGATACCACTAGTACCATGATTCAATTGCTAAACATGAAAGGAGTATTTAGTGGTAATGCAAATGATGATGTAAACTTGCATCTGATGAACTTTGTGGGGATCTGCAAAACTTATAAGTTTTCGGTGTATATCAAGATGCTATTTGATTGAAATCGCTCCCATTCTCTCTGGCTGGTGAGGCTACTTTATGGTTGACTTAACTTTCACATAACTCCATCACTATTTGGACGGAATTGAAGCAAGTGTTCTTAGAAAGGTTCTTTTCCCCATCAAGAATATTGCAGCTTAAGGATGAGATTTACAACTTTAGAAAACTTAAGATGAAAGAACTATATGAGACATAGTTGCGGTTTAAGAAGATATTGCATTAGTGTCCGAATCACAGGATCCCGAATGATAGTTTCTTGGAGATATTCTATAGATCCTTAAATGCTAACACAAAAGCAGTTGTTGACACAATAACGAGAAGAGCTTTTATTAGCCACACTTGGGAAAAAGCAATCGTGATACTTGATCAGGTGACAAAGACGAATAGTGTCTGGCACACAAAAAAATCAATGTACCTTCTGGCACTTATGCCATTGGGATGATTAAGCAACAGTGTAGAAAGAAAAAGGAACGAGATCAGGATATTGCTCACATGAAGACCACTATTGACTTGGTTGCCAAGAAATTTATGGGAGCTAGATTAGAAAAGGTAAATGCAGTCTGTTCACAAGGGAAGGCACCAAGTTATGACAATTTAGATTCCGAGGAATAAGCCAACATTTTAGATAGATAGGTGGAGGGTTTTCGAGACAACGCCTAAGTGTCCAACCAAGACTCTTGGCGCCAAGGTCAACAGAATCAAGGTTGGAACTATTATAGAGATAATTACAATTAGGATAGGTACAGGGATAGAAGTAAAGGACGTGATAGAAATGGTGATTGGAGGAAGAAAGATGGGTATAAAAATGATATATATGTTCCTCCAAGGGGCCGAGATGTAGAGTTCAGCACTTTGAATCTAGAGGACATGATGGCCAAGGTTTTGAAATTGGTACAATCTATTGATGATAGCTTGAAGGAGATACATGGGGATATTTCAGGGATAAATTAGAAAGTTGAGTCTCATGCCAGACCTATTAAGCATCTAGACCAGTAATTAGGCTAGTTATCAGCATCCCTGAATCAGAGGCAAAAAGGAACACTCCCTAGTAACACTATTCAAAATCCAAAATATGATGGTCATTGCATGGTTGTGACTACTAGAAGTGAGATGATGACAACTGATCTAAAAATACGTCATTTCTCTTCGTTGTTGGATGATCACTGCTTGGACAGTCAGATTACAATCACTATAGGTTTCATTTTATCTATAATTACCCTTCCTAGGTTTTATTTTAATTTTTAGACGTTCTATTACTTCTTATGAGTTTATAGACACCCTTTGGAGGCTTATTAAACATATTCATTTGGAGATTAATCATAGTTGAGATTTCTGTTTTATTCTATTCTTCTTGTAAGTGCATGGTTATAATTTCTTTTTTTAAATTATTATTGTGTTCTTGCAATTATGCATGGCTAAACCCCATAACTAGGGTTGTGGGAACCATGATGGAATAATAAAGTAGGGTCTAAGCACATAGTGATTCTAAACAGGTGTGAGTGCATGCATTGTTATTCCTTTCGCTTTGATTGCTTTCCAATGGTGTACCACTTTAGAACTTGCCTATATTCTTTACTTGCTTGAACCTAGAAAGATAGAAATTAGGAAAGGATAATCAACAATGAAGACTTGGAGCTATCAACCTTAACTTAATAGCTTGAGCCGTGGTCACTGGAAAGATAATCTGGAATTATGGATAAGGTTTAGATTGTAAAATTCATGAGACCTATTCTGGTAATTGAGGATGGTCATCTAATAAGGGTGAACCATCTATTTAGGCGAACTAAACTTATCAATTCTGCATGCCAAGCGCCAGCATAGATCACTAGTACGGAGAACCTATAGAGTTATGAAATCAAGTGGAACACAGTCCTAGTGTCTCACTCTTATTGATCACAACTCAAATAATTTGATAATCATTACTAATAAACTTTTTAGTTATTACTTTAAAAAACCCTATCTAGAAATAGTAGATTAAAAGGCGCAAATACTTACTTTGACCTAGATCCTAATCATTTTACTTATTGGATCAACCCCAACCTTAGTTGGGTTCTAAATTTGACAACAACCGTGTTATACTTATTTTGGTGGTGTAATTTGGGAAACATTAATTATTACCTAGTTTTGAGCATATTTATACTCCCATACTTCTATTGGGTGTTATACCTTTACTTATTTCTGCATATGCATATTTATACTTACACTTTCATGGTACATTCTTGGAATTCATAGAAAAGCAGGATTTTTGTTTTAAAAATGGAATAATGGAAAAGAGAAGTGATTTAGCCCCGGTTACAGTCCGAACACCTGATACACTGAGTTTTAGTCTTGGTTAGAGTCCCTACATTATATATGGACCTCTTGAGTTCCCCATGGGTCCTGCCTTTACGAGCCACATATGCTAGAGGAGGTGTATACGATACGCATTGGCCACTGCATCCATTTTTTACTATATTTCACTGACTTTTACATTTTTCACCTTCATAAACTGTGTGTACATTATATATAACTGTTGTATGTATCTTTCTTTAGAGCCTTAAATTATTAGTTCTCTTTTTCCCTGTGTACATTATATATAACTGTTGTATGTATCTTTATTTAGAGCCTTAAATTATTAGTTCTCTTTTTCCCCTTCTCTTTGTGTAGATTTAGGTTTTATTCACACTTTATATTATATATTATTCTTCTGAGCTTAGTCGGCCTATGATTTATATTGAGTACTACATGTTTTGGTACTCATACTACACCTCTGCATGTTTTTCTGATGCAGATCCTAGTATAAGCCTTTGCCATTGATCGCCCACTTGTTCAGAGGCTATTTTGGATTAGATTTGGGGTGAGCTCTCAACGTTAAGAGTTAATCCATTTCTCTTTTTTGATTACTGTCTTTATTTTTATGTTTTTGGAGAGACATTTGTATATTTAAACTTATTAGTACCATTCTTGTATTAACAACTCTTGTACTAGTGACTCTATGTCATAGGGATGGTTTGTATATATATATATATTGTTCTTCCTTCTGCTTCTTATGAGCCTTTATTACTTGCTTATATTGTATAGTTTTATTGATTTGGTATATTATTCTTTATTCATATTATTAGCTACTACCTTTCATATATGGCTAGTGGGATTGGCTTACTTACTGGAGGTTTATAATAGGTCCCATCATGGATCAATTTTGGGTCATGATAGATTGGTATCAGTGCCTAGGTTCACCTATCTTACTAGTATAAGTGCAAAGTACCTAGTAGAGTCCTATGAATTGGTATGATGACGGCCATGTGCTATTTTTAAGAGGCTATAAGGCATTATCAGGAAAATTCCATCTTTTGACTCTTTATCGTGCGTTCTTATTCCTGCCAGAACAAGAATCTTATATGTTTCACTCTTTCACAGATAATTAGGATGAGGTATACTGTGACTGAGGGCGAGGCCCCCATGCTGGGAGCTAGTGCTCTAGCCAAGGGTCAAGGCAGAGGTTCACCCAGAGGTTAAGGATAGGCTCGAGCTACATCACCAACTTATGTCCAGGCTAGAGAGCCATCCCAAGAGATTGAGGTTGATCCAGAGATCGTGATAGAGGACCTACTGCCACAATAGTAAGTGGGTCATGAAACAACCTAGACTCCACCCAGATTTGAGGCCATGGTTCATCTAGTGATCTTTCTATAGGGCATCTCACAGGCATGGGTATTTCCTGGTACTACTAGTGGCATCCAGGACAGAGATGAGGTGCAAACGTTAGCTCAGAGATCAATACGGGTGTTCAGGGTGTATAAGTGTAGCCTATAACTGTGAATCCTCATATCGAGGTAGTGTCAGTGCTTGTTATTACTTCGCCTTTGGCATCTAGGCCACTGGTGACTTCTGAGGAGCAAAAGATGCTAGATGGTTTTATCAGGCTGAGTCTTTCTAAGTTTTGGATGCTCCAGAGGAGGATGCTTGTGAATTCTTAATAAGCTGCCAGGAGAGCTTGCATAACCTTGGCCTTGTGGGTTCAGATGGATTTGAATATGTTATATTTCATATGGATTGGTCAGATAAATAGTGGTGGAGAGATTATGTTAAGTGCATACCAGTTGGGTCCCCTCTGGTGACTTGGGAATAGTTCCTTGAGGCTTTCTTATGGAAATATGTTCCCCATAACATGAGGGAGAGATTAAAGGATGAGTTCATAGATCTATAGTAGGGTTCGATGTTAGTGTTAGAGAATGAGTCTATATTCCATGAGTTGGCTAAACACGCCACTATAATTATACCAACAGAGCATGATCGGGTGCGTAGATTTGTCAAAGGGTTGAGGTTGCAGCTTTATTTAGCTACTGAGCATTTGGAATCTTTTGGACATACATTTCTGGAGATAGTTGACCAAGTGTACACTATTGAAGAGATACATCACGAGACCTACAGAGGCAGCAATAAGAGGTCCCACTGTCAGGGCGAATTTAGTGGTTCTTCATTGAGGGTTAGTAGTTTCCTAGACAAAGGTATTAGTCACAACATTTTTAGCTTAGCAGGCCTATTTAGGCAACACATCAGATTACAGATGAGAGTCAAATGGGTTATAGTGTCCATGGTGGTTAGAGCTTCAGTCATACTTTATGAGGTTCTCAATCTTATTCTTCAGACCATAGTGGCCATGGTGGTTCAGCTGGGTCTTCTCACTAGGGTAGGGCTGGTAGAAGTTGATACGAGTGCGGTGATCTTGGTATTTTTCTAGGGACTGCCCTAGACTCAAGCATTGAAGACAGTCGGGTCAGCTGATTTAGGCCCCCAATGCTCTGTTGCCATCTGCCATAGGTGGTACACAAGGTAGCAAAGGTGGTCACTAGGATGCTAGAGGTGGTTCTTAGTCTAGTAGAGTCGGTGGATATGTGGGTTCTCAGTCTAGGGCTGGACGTGGACATTTATATGCCTTTTTGGGTAGGCCAGAGATTAAGGCTTCAGATGTCATCATTATAGGTACAATTTAAGTTTGTCATTAGCCTATTTCTATGTTATTTGGTTCGGGTTCTATATTTACATATATGTCTACCTACTTTACTGCTCGTTTGGGTTTTGTCTTGTGAGCCTTTGCTTGCATCGATGCGTATAGCTACTCATGTAGGTGATGTTTTAGTAATAGATTGGGTATATAGGTCATGTGTAGTGACTATTTGGGAGTATGACATTTGGGTAGACCTGGTTATCTTTGAAATGGGGTATTTCAACGTGATTCTTGGCATGGACTGACTATCCTCTTATTATGTGATTTTGGATTGCTTTGCTACCATCATTACCTTAACCATACTTGGTATCTATTCGGTCATATGGTAGGGCACCCATAGTCATGTATCGGGAGGGAATCTCTTATACTTAGGCGAGGTAGTTAGCAATAAAAAGGTATTTGGCCTATCTTACTTATGTTCATGATACCAACATCGACACTCTTTCACTTAAGCTAGTACCAGTAATTTGTGAGTTTTCTGATTTATTTCCTACTGATTTTCCTATTCTTCCACCTGAGCATGATATTGACTTTGCTATCAATATTAAGTCAGGCATGATCTTAGGCGTATTTGTACTTCTAAGTGTCATTATCTATGCTCTTTTAGCTTAGTTTGGGGGATAACTTGAGGTGATTGTTGAGCTATAAAGAGTATATATGTGTATTTTTGTGTTAAAGTACCTGTTCATGGTGTTTAAATTGCATTCAAACCAAGTGAAGAGTCAAAATGATCAATTAGAACTTAGACGAGAAAACTAGTGTTGGTAGCTTGAGCTATGCTTGTTCTAATGTACTTTGATTGGTTCTATTGTGTTGTATGGAATTATGGTTGTGTTGAGATGTTGTAGGGTACCATTGGAGGATCTATGGAATCTTAATCAAGCCTACAACCAATACACAAGACGTTCGAGATCAAGGGACAAGAGTATGAGAAGTATGAACTCAACTCTCCATGGCATGGAATGGGGTGTGCACCGTACCTATGGCCGCACCTAGTTACTGCAAGAATTCGAGATCAAGGGTGCGCAGTACCTCCACTTAGGCGCGATGGAGGGTGCGACATACCACCCCCGAATCCTACTCAAAGTTGTTTTTTTTAGCCTTTTTTAAGTGGGGGCAAAGTTGTAAATGCATGGAATTCGATTGGAACACCTTATGGACTACCTAAATCACTATAAAAGGAGCACTTATCCACAATTAGTCACATCTTTTGAATTCATTGGAAGACACACGAATTAGAGAGGAGTAGAAGTCAAGGAAGGCTCTACAGTAGGGTTTTTCTTCTTTTACTTTTCATTCTTCTAGTTTAAAGTTATGAACTTTTTTATGGAGATTGTTTGTATGAATATGAGTGGCTAAAACCCCTCATTATAGGGTTTTGTCTACGAACATGATTGATTAATTATGGTTTTATAGTTGATTTATTCATTTATCAAGTCATGTGATTGTTCTTGCGTTCTTGTTTTACTATTCTAAAGCGTCATGAACTTTAGGATAAATCTTAGTCTCGAAACAAATTGACCATAGGAGTGGAGATATGGAATGAAGAATGTAAGAAGTGTGGATCATGTCTTTATTGGTTATATATTGATTTTTGAATAATGATTTGTGGTTAGGATATCAATATACCTAAACGCCCTTCTTGGTTAATGAAATGAGAAAATAGTTTAAGGCATCCAAATTAAAGACTCTTATCACCACTAAATGATGTAGTTATGAGATTAATTTGGGTAGAATACTTAGAGGATGACCATTCCCAAGTTGAATATCAACCCCGTAGATCAACAATCACAGTAGACACTAACACTAGCTAGAAACCATAGTTAGGCATGAATGTGAAGTAAATGTATCAATACTGGAACTCTCCATATATTGTTTACTATCTAATTTACTTATCGTTGTTATTTCTATTATGTAGTTATAAAACAAACTAACTTTCTCTTGGTTACAAATTGCAATTGTTTAACTTGATTAGTAACGCTTGAGTTAGATTTCTTGTTAAACATAAGTCCCTGTGGGATCAATATTCGGCTCACGAAGAACCACTGTATTATTTGCTCCACCACGTATACTTGCGTGTGCGCTTGGGAGCGACAAGATTTTGGCACCGTTGCCGGGGACTTGAGAATTAGCAACCTTCTAATTTCTATTTTTACTACTTTGTTTGATAAGTGCTAACAACTTGGTCTTAGCTACTAAATTTGCAGCGCAGCATTGCATCTTGAGTAAGCTGGCAAGGGAAAGGGAATTGGTTTAACCACATCCCGAACCTGAGCGACACTTGTATCAATTAAAGAGAGAAGCAACACTTCTGTATTGAATCCCACAAGTTCAGCAAGAAGAGACTATTCCTGCAGCAATGGGTGATCAACAACCAGCCCGCAGGACAGTGCGCGATGTGGAAATCCCACTTGCAACTAATATGATATCTTGTATTCAAAAGCTAGCCACAGGAGGTAGATTTGAGCTGAAGCAGAACATAGTGCAATTGTTGCACACAAGCGGGAAGTTTATAGGCTTATCACATGAGGATCCACAAGTTCATCTGCAAAAATTTTTGGAGATCAGTGATACTTTTATTCTCACTGGAGTCTCCATAAACTATGCGAGGCTCACACTTTTCCCATTCTCACTGTTAGAAGAAGCAAAGAAATGGTTGAAAGTAGAACCTTCAAACTCAATCACAACTTGGGATGACTTAGCAAAGAAATTCCTCATTCGATTCTTCCCATCAGGCAAAACTATAAGGTTAAGGAGTGAGATTCTGAGTTTCAAGCAAAATCCCATCGAGAATCTCTATCATGCATGGAAAAGATTCAAGTCACTTGTCAGAGATTTTTTACATCACCAACAAACCAATGAGGTACTGACTCACAATTTGTTGAAGGTCTTGACCACAATACAATTTTTTTCTAGATTCAGCTATAGGTGGTCAAGCCTTGGAGAATACTTCTGATGAGCTATATACTTTTTTGAATAGAATTGCACAAGGTAATCTAGATTGGAATGGTGATATGTCTAGAAGCATGGTGAAGAAGCCAACAGGTATGATTGAGGTAGAAAGTGTCACAGCATTGGCTGCACCATTGGCCAGTTTTCAAAATCAGATGATGGCCCAGTTCAGCAAGTTGAGTGTGGCCTAACCTTAGGCGCAAGTTAATGCAGTTCCACAGGTTCAGACATGGTGTGAAACTTGTGGTAATAGTGGTCACTCTTCAAACTTGTGTGCGGCAAATACAGAGTCTATAAATTTAATGGGTAATGCGCAAAGAGGCAATCAAACTTATGGTAATGCCTACAACCAAAATTGGCAGAGTCAACCAACTTATGGTAATCACTCATGGGGAACTAATCAGGCACAACCTCAGCAATTTTAGCAGCAACAAGGTATTCAAAATAGCACTCAGGCAAATAATATTGAAGATACTTTGAAACAAATCATGGCCACCCAAGAACAAATGATTGTAGATATCAAAAATTAGTAACTTGACCAAAAGAATTTGGGGATACAAATGGGTCAGTTAGCTCAAGCATAGAATTCCAGACCTAAAGGGGGTTTTCCTGGTGATACAGAAAACCCAAAGTAAGTGATGTCTATTACATTGAGAAGCGGTAAAGATTTGGGTGATGCACATCCAAAGAAAAATCACGAGGTACAAGCTGAATTAATCACACCCAAGTATACAGACAAACAAGTTGAGTCTAAAGTTGCCAATGAAAAGGGGAAGTCTGAGTACCCAAAGGATATGCCGATTAAGCAACCTCGCAACAGACCACCACCACCTTTACCTCAAAAGTTCAATAAAGCGAAGGATGATTCTTATTTTAAGAAGTTCTTTGACTTGTTCAGAGAGCTTCACATTAACCTTCCTCTTCTAGATGTGTTGCAGGGGATGCCAAAGTATGCTAAATACTTAAAAGATATGGTGATGAATAAAATGAGGCTTGGTGATATTGAAACTATGGCACTTACTGAAGAGTGCAGTTCGATGGTCATGAGCAAGATGCCCAAAAATCTCAAGGACCCTGGGAGTTTCACCCCTCTTATACAAATTGATGAAAGTGATATGGTCCACGCCTTGAGTGATTTAGGGGAAAGCATCAATGTGATACCCCTTTTATTTTTCAATACTCTTAGTTTGGGGAAGCCAGGGCCCTCCGCGGTGATCCTACAAATAGAGAACAGAACAAAAGTGAGGCTCGAAGAAATCATAGGAGAAGTTGTCATTAAGGTTGGTAAGTTCATTATTCCTGCTGATTTTATTGTTCTTGACTTTGATGCAGATGACAGGGTACCAATCATTTTGGGGCGCCCATTCTGGGCCACCGGTGGAGCATTGATTGATGTTAGAGAAACAACTCTCAAGATGAGATTGAATGATGAAGAAGTGGTCTTCAGAGTGTACAAGGCACTTAACACCCCTTTACACTACAGAGATCTATGCATGATCACAACCATGGAAGAAACTGAGTGTGGGGTGGGGGAGTGCAAACCACCAATAACCTCTTCGAACTCTCTCATGAAGTTGCCTGAATCGACTAATAAGCCTAAATACGCATTACTTGAATGGAAACCTGAAAAGATGGGGGCAAGAAAAGTTGCAGATCTAAATTGGGAACACTCAAGAGGTCTAAAAAAAAGAAAGAGATGGGCGCCAAGTATGAGGAAGAGAATGAGAGACTATGAATGATAAAGTTGTGATTTGAGTAGTGCTGCGACATTAAATTAGGCTGCTTGGGAGGCAACCCAAGTTAATGTAGTATTTTTACTTTTTAGTTTTTTATTTAGTGTCACTTTTGTTTTGTTTTGTTTTGTGTTGAAAGGTTGAGGGGAAGTCTGAGTACTCGAGATATTAGCTAAGGAGCATGGCAAAAAAATAAGTGTGGGGTACCCCAGACCTATTTGATAAATATAATTCTACTAGCTAGGCCTAGACGCCTCAGGGAGTAATTCTATCCTTACTTTTAATTTATACTTTGGGGACTAAGTGTGATTTTAAGTGTGGGGTGAGAAATCTTTCGATTTGGTTAGGGTGGAGTGTTCTATAGGAGTCTTTTGGTTAATTGGTTATTTGCTTCTTGCTTATGTTGCTGAAAATTTGAAAAATACAAAAAGATTTTCTTTTAGTTATTTTTGGTTTTATTTCACTTCATCCACCCCTCGATTTTTCTTTTCGGTTCTTTTTCGAGGGGATGACTTTTGAACCTAGTATCCTTTTTGATTTTTAGGAATAATTTTTAAATTTTAGAGATGCTTTTGTTGGAATGCTACACATGATTACTTGATGCAAGTTGGTGTTAAATTCTATGGCATGATGTGAAAATTGAATAACTATCTTTGAGACACCTAGGCTCTTTTATATGACTCTTGTGTGATGTTGGCTTAATATTGAATCTTGTTATTGCTTGGTTGAGAGTCTATAGGGATCCTTCTTGATTTGAACATGTGCCATGTGTGAGTGAGATTTTTGGTACATTCCATGTTGCATATTGATATCAAGAACTTACCCGGTGTGTTTGCAAAGCGAAATAAAGAATGTTAAGCTTAGGAGATGATAGAGGCATTTCTTTAATAACCATATTTTACACCCACTTTATCTACCCTTTTTGCATGATCTTAGTTAGCCCCGTTGAGCCTTTAGACTATTATTTGGTAGCCTTATATGTTTCTTATTCCCTTTCTTTCAATTGACCGTAATTTGATCCAAAACCCTTAAGTGCTTTAGTTGAAAAATTAAGATGTTAAGGAGTGTGAAGTTGAAGAAGAAAAAAAAGTGAAAGTGATGCCCCAAGGAAATAACTTTTGGTGTGTTAAAAAGTTTATGTGTTGTTGGTAAGGAGTAATGTAATAAAAATAAAAATTGATCAAAAGTGAATCATGTGTTGATAGCAAATACTCCCTGCTAAAGATGTGTACGCTATCTTAAAGAGATGGGGCAAAACAAAAGAAAGTTGGGAAGATGATAATGGTGTAAAATAGGTTGGTTGGATATGAGTTTAGTGGAAATTGTGATGTATTAAAGCGCTTAGGAAAGATAGTCACTGTTCTTGACCAAATAGTTCCTACCCGTCCCTTAGCCTACATTACAACCCTTAAAGTCCTACTTGATCATGAGCATTGACATTCTGATATTAGTGGAGTACTACACTAAGGGCAAGCTTGTGGTTAATCTTATGTGACATGTGAATTCTTTGTGAGAGTGAGTAGAATTTGATCCTTACACCCATTCTTGTGATAAATTGCATATTTGTGAGTGAATATGGGTGACTCTATTGTGGTGAGGGCGCATGTTTGATGATATATAGGTGACATATATAATATCTTTGTTGAGTAATATGCATGAGTTTTCCAACTTGGTAGAGTCAATTCTTGAGGCTAGGAGGTTTTGAAGTAGTATTCATGTGTATTAAAGTAGTAAGATAACATGCTGAGTGAAGAACTTGCTATTCATATGGTATATGTAGTTCTATCTTGAGTGTCTTAGTTGTAGTGATGTTAATAGAGTCTTCCTTGATGGTGATTAATGTAAACAGTTGTTCGAGCACGAACAAGGCTTTAAGTGTGGGGTGGTGATCTTGGGCGTATTTGTACTCCTAAGTGTCATTATCTATGCACTTTTAACTTAGATTAGAGGATAAATTGAGGTGATTTTTGAGCTATAAAGAGTATATATGTGTATTTTTGTTTTAAAGTACATGTTCATAGTGTTTAACGTGCATTCAAACCAAGTCAAGAGTCGAAATGATCAATTAGAACTTAGACGGGGAAACTAGTGTCGCTAGCTTAAGCTATGCTTGTTCTAGTGTACTTTGATTGGTTCTATTCTGCTGTATGGGATTATGGTTGTGTTTATATGTTGTAGGGGAACATTGTAGGAGCTATAGAATCTGAATCAAGCCTACAACCAATACACAAGACGTTCGAGATCAAGGGACAAGAGTATGAGAAGTATGAACACAACCCTCCATGGCATGAAATGGGGTGTGCGCCACACCCTCCATAGCACATGAGAGGGTATACGCCATACCTATGGATGCACCTAGTTACTGTAATAAGTTGCGATCAAGGGTGCGTCGTACCTCCACTTAGGCGCGATGGAGGGTGCGACGTACCATCCCTTAATCCTACTCAAAGTTGTTTTTTTTAGCCTTTTTGAAGTGGGGGCGAAGTTGTAAATGCATGGGATTCGATTGGAGCACCTTATGGACTACCTAAATCACTATAAAAGGAGTACTTATCCACAATTAGTCACATCTTTTGCAATCCCTTGGAAGACACACGAATTGGAGAGGAGTAGAAGTCAAGGAAGGCTCTACACTAGGTTTTTTCTTCTTTTACTTTTCATTCTTGTAGTTTAAAGTTATGAACTCTCTTATGGAGATTGTTTGTATGAATATGAGTGGCTAAAAACCCTCATTATAGAGTTTAGTCTATGAACATGATTGCTTAATTATGATTTTGTAGTTGGTTTATTCATTTATCAAGTCATGTGATTGTTCTTGCGTTCTTGTTTTACTATTCTAAAGCGTCATGAACTTTAGGATAAATCTTAGTCTCGAAACGAATTAACCATAGGAGTGGAGATATGGAATGAAGAATGTAACTAGTGTATATCATGTCTTTAATGGTTATATATTGATTGTTGAATAATGATTTGTGGTTAGGATAGCAATATACCTAAACGCTCCACTTGGTTAATGAAATGGGAAGATAGTTTAATGCATCCGAATTAAAGACTCTTATCACCACTCAACAATGTAGTTATGAGATTAATTTGGGTAGAATACTTAGAGGATGACCATTCCCAAGTTGAATATCAACCCCGTAGATCAACAATCACGATAGACACTAACACCGACTAGAAACCATAGTTAGGCATGAATGTGAAGTAAATGCCTCAATCCTAGAACTCTCTATATATTGTTTACAATCCAATTTACTTATCATTGTTATCATTTTTTACAATCCATCTATTCTGTAGTTATAAAAACAAACTAAATCTTTCTTGGTTATAAATTGCACTTGTTTAACTTGATTAGTAATGTTTGAATTAGATTGCCTGTTAAACAAAAGTCCTTGTGTGATCGATATTCGGCTCACGAAGAGCCACTATATTATTTGCATGTCCAAGTACACTTGCTTGTGGGCTTGGGCGCGACAAGGCACCCAACCTTTTTTTTTTCCATTATACCATATGGCTCCAGTTGAAGGATCTTAAGAAGAAGCTCTAGGACTTTCTGAGTAAGGGATTTATTAGGCCTAGTATTTCTCCGTGGGGTACTCCTAAGCCATTTGTGAATAGGAAAGACAACTCTACGTGTATGTGTATTGACTACAGGTAGTTGAAAAGGTAACTATTAAGAACAAGTATCTGATGCAGTATATTGATGTTTTATTTGACCAATATTAGGGTTTAATCATATTTTCTAGCTACCATCAGTTGAGGATTAGAGCAGCGGACATACCTAAGACTGTCTTTAGGACTCGCTATGGTCCCTACGAGTTCTTAGTCATATCTTTTGGTTTTACTAATGCCCCAAAAACTTTCATGGACTTGATGAACCATGCATTTAGGACTTATTTGGACTCCTTCATGAGAGTATTCATTGATGACATCCTAGTCTACTCGTGGAGTTGGGAGGAGCATGAACAACATTTGAGGAGTGTGCTCCAGACCTTGTGAGATTAGCAATTATATACCAAGTTCTCAAAGTGTGAGTTTTGGCTCAGTCTGTATTAGTTTTGGGGCATGTGGTATCCAAGGATGGGATTATGGTAGACCCACCTAAGATTGCGGCAGTTTGTGATTGTACTAGGCTCACTTCCCCTATCTAGGTTTGGACTTTCAGCAGGTTAGTAGGTTAGTATTAACTATTCATCAAGGGGCTTTCTATTTTTGTAGTGCCATTAACCATATTTAGTCCGAAGGATGTTTCTTTCAAGTTGTACGACGAGTATGAGGCGACCTTCTGAAGCTCAAGGTATTATTGACTTCAGCTTCTATCTTGGCTCTTCTCTACAAAGGGCTAGGGATTTACAATATATTGTGATGCTTTAGCTTTTGATTTGGGTTGTGTATTGATGTAGTAGGGAAGAGTTATAGCATATGCTTCTAGAAAACTGAAGGAGCACGAGTACAACTACCCCACCTATGACTTGGAGGTGGTGGTGGTAGTCTTCGTGCTTAAGATTTGGAGGAATTATTTGTATAGTGTAGATTGTGAGATATTCACCAATCATCGCAGCTTACAATACATTTTTAGCCAAAAAGACCTTAATTCGAGGCAACACAGGTGGTTAGAATTACTTAAGGACTATGATATCTCTATTCTTTACCATTTAGCAAGGCAAATGTGGTAGCAGATGCACTGAGCCAAAAGGTGGTGAGTATGGAGAGTTTGGCCCTTTTTTCAGTTTTGAGGCGACTGTTGACCTTGTACATCCACTCCTTAGCTAGCGTGCTGGTTTGACTTAGTATTTATGACTCCAGGAGAGTTGTTGCTCATGTTGAGGCTAGGTTTATATTGGTGGAGCATATGTAAGAGTGGCAGTTCAAGGATGATAAGTTACAGGTGATTCAAGATAGGGTGTTGCGTGGAGATGCTAGGAAGGCAACCTTAGATTCGGATAGTGTTTTGAGGATTGAGGGGCGTCTTTGTGTTCCTAGAGTTGGAGATTCAATTGGATTGATTTTAGAGAAGTCCCATTGTTCCAAGTATTCTATTCATCTGGGGGTGGCTAAGATGTATGAAGATTTAAGGCAAGATTATTGGTGGTGTGGGATGAATTGGGATATATCAGACTTCTTACCTCAGTGGTTGAACTATCAACATGTTAAGTTTGAGCAGTTAAGAGGTGTCAAATTGAATCATAGTCTACCCATTCCCAAATGGAAATATGAATGAATAGCCATGGACTTTGTGATTGGTTTGCCACATACTTTTTGGGGATTTTATTCCATTTGGATAATTGTTTATAGGTTGAACAAGTTTGTTCACTTTCTACTAGTTCAATCTTCTTATAGTTCAGAGAACTTTTTGGTTGGATTTTAAATCAAATTTCCTATTTTGTAGCTTTTGGATTTAAGAAATTTGACTGTTGTCAACATTCTTAGTAATCGGCCTCGAATGAGAATTTTGACAGTTTCTTTAGCTCCGAAAAATGGATTTTAGGCTAGGGGAACCTTTGGTTTGTGTCTTAAGGCTTCTAAACTTATATTGAGCACTTGGGATATTTTAGAGAAAATTGGCAAAGTGTTGACTTCGGTCAACATTTTATAAAAATGACCTCCATTGGTCATTTTATTGATTTAGTTGACTCTAGAATGTCGTTTCCGATTGGGTAGCATATTTGTCTTGTGTTCACAGAACTTCAAATGAAAATCGAGGACCCATTCACAGTTATTTTAGACTTAGAAGTTTGCTGGTATGCTATTGCTGGTGCATAACACTTTTCTTCTATGCGTTTGAGACCAGGGGGCCGCGATCGTGAAGGTCAAGGAATATTAGACATTGCATTCATGGGAACTCCTCCAAGTTTGTGAAGAAGGGCCGACCTGACCTGATCCAACCTTGCACTTTTGTGAAGGACCCCTTGCTTTCGTAAAGGGTCGGGCTTGTGGGGCTCTGCATTCGCAAGGACCCTTGGCAGTATTTAAAGCTTTCTTATCCATTTTTAAATTCATTTTCTCAAACTTGTTGTTAGTATCAGTACTACAACTACCTACTAGTAAGCATCATCGGTCAACTTAACCCATCACAATACAAATAAATAAGTTAAATGCAAGTAAGAAGCAATCAGGATACAACTCATAATTAGGTTGAAAAATAAGTGTACATTCATAAACACTTCAACTAACGAAACCAACAACAACACTCTTCGTATAAATTAGTGTTCAAGTTATACAAGTACATCATTTACACTTTGGCAGATTCATTCAAAAATAGTCAAGACAATATATTTGCAAATATAGTAATGATTGCATGCATGTAAAGTGTACACACATACTATGGTTAACATGGACCCTCAGCTATGACCTGTAGGGGACTATCTCAGTTCATATACAAATGTCTGCATGACACCCAATCCAATAATAGTGTTGGTGTGACACCCTATCCAATAACAGTGTCGGCGTGATACCCGATCCCAATATCATCTCAATATATAATCTCAAATACACTATTCAATGCATAATGATAATCAACAATCACAAGTAATGCCCGAAGGCTAATCACAAACATTCAACTTACATATAAGCACAGAGTGGCTAATCACAAACATTCAACTTACATATAAGCACATAGTCAAATTAGGTCTATAACTACATTTAAACCATAGTCTACCTCAATTCCTTGTCCGAAAGCACTATTTGGCTAAAGCCTTGCCTTTCCTTTGGATGTCTAATCGTTCGTTATCTATAAAGAACAAATAAGCACATTTCAAAACAATATTCCCCACTTCTAGGCATTATAAACCCAAAACCATCAATTTTAACCTATGAACTTGACCTAATTCATCATTCTAGTATTTTCTACCCTTTAATCTCTTTGAATTCTCCGTATTTCATGATTACCAAGAGTAATTCTACCGTAGGAAGTGTTTTCTTACAACCTAGGATCAAAAACAACCGAAATCAAGTTATTCCCCACCAATTCCAACCAGTTCATGAACCTAGGGTCAAATCTCAATTTTCAATTATGGCTATGATTCTTACAATTCTAAGAATCTAAAGTAGTAAATTAATATTTGAATGGTAAAGAAACCTTACCTCAAAGATAGAAAAAATCCCAAGTTTGGTGAAAATTGCCCTCTCTCAAGCCTTGAACAAAATTTGGAATAAAAAGGAGTGAAAACATAATATTTCTATTTTAAATTGATAATACTACATTTTCGTTGCTGCAATGAAAAATTTATTTCTGCAGCAACGGATCTGTCGCTGCAACAACCCTCAGGCTAAAATGGCTTGTCAATATGGTGACACTTCTAGCCCTCCAGCGACATTGCTGGATCGACGGATTTGTCACTACAACGATGTCAAAAACATAGTCCATTCCTAGTTCTGTCCATTTCACAACACACCTCTCGAATTTTGACATTACGAACTGAGCCTTTTACGGTAATCTCTATAACGGGAGTTCTACTAATACGTTTAATGCACCAAAAGTTTCTACGACTTTATAAACTCATCATCTAACAAATTATGGACTCAAACCCACCAATCACCACACTTATAACTACCAGATTTTCCTAGACCCTTCCACACTCAAAATCTGCCTAAAACTAGGCTAGCCCTTAATTTCACAAAATTAGTCTAGGGAAAGACTATGTTGAGGTTTTACTCTCTATTTTAGTATAACAATGGTTTGGATCATTACATCAAATTTACCCTTCGTTCATCCCTGAATGACAACTATCAAGAAAAGATGAATAAATAAACAAGAAATTACACGACTTAGTGAATAAGTGAGGATAGCGCTTGCACATATCCACCTTAGTCTCCCATTTGGACTCATCAACAAGATGGTTCCTCCTATGGACTTTCGGATGAAATCATCTTGGTTCTCAACTTTCTCATATCTCTATATAGAATAGCGATTGGCTCCTCTCATAAGAGAGATCTTTGTCAAACAAGTCTGAATCCAAATAAATGATAATCTCCATCTCTATGATACGTCTTAAGCATTGATACATGAAATACAAGATGGACTCTAACAAACTAGGAGGTAGAGCCAACCTATAAGATATTGACCCTACTCCATTCAATATATCAAATGGTCCGATCTACCTCAGACTAAACTTACCTTTCTTCCCGAACCTAATTACAACCTTCATGGGTGACACTTTAAGTAAAAATTTCTCACCCTTCTCAAAATGAAAATCCCTTACCTTATTATCCGCATACTCCTTTTGTTTATTTTGGGTTGTTACCAACTTTTTTTTGATAAACCTCACTTTCTCCAATGACTCCTTCAACATATCAGTGCCTGAAGGTCTCACCTCAAAGTCATCAAATCACTCAATTGGTGATCTATTCCTTCTTCCATACAAAGCTTCAAAAGGAGCCATATCAATGCTTGATGGGTAGTAGTTGTTGTATTCAAATTCACACCAAGTCAAGAATTGGTCCCATTGACCACCAAAGCCCATCACACATGCTCGGAGCGTATCCTCAAGTACATGGATTGTTCGTTATGGCTGCCCATCAATTTGCGGATGGAAGGCTATACTTTGGTCCAACCTAGTTCCAAACTCTACTTGAAACTTTTCCCAAAAATTAGAGGTAAACTCCGTACCTCTATCCGATATTATGGAAACAGGCACCCCATAAAGTTTAAAATCTCTTTCAAATAAATCTTAGCCAACTTGGTTGCATTATAGTCCACCTGCACCGAAATAAAGTGTTGAGACTTGGTCAATCGATCGATGATTACCCAAATAGATTCACATTTCCTTAAGGTCTTTAAAAAAACAACAAAGTCCATAGTTACTCTTTCCCACATCCATTCCGAAATGTGCATCCTCTAGAAAGTGCCACCAAGCTTTCGATGCTCATACTTAACCCATTGACAGTTTTGACAGTTAGTCATAAAATCCATAATGTCTCGCTTCATCCTGCGCCACCAATAGTGTTGTCTTAAGAGTCTATACATTTTGGTGAACTCGGATGTATAGAGTACTTAGAATTGTGAGCCTCTGCAAGGATAATAATTAAGTTTCCCACTCGAGGCACACATACACCTCCCCGGATCCTTAACACTCCCTCTTCATTAAGAATGGCCTCCTTGGCCCTACTTTGTAGCATCTTCTCTCTAATGTTGTTCATCTTCTTATCCTCAAATTGTCTTTCTTTAATTTTCTCAAGGAAGGTAGACTTAGCCTCCATATGGGATAAAACTCCTCCCTTATTGGTCACCTGCAACCTCATAAACTGTTAGTCAAAGTCTATACCTCTCTAGCCAATGGACATCTCAACACCTCCAACTATGCCAAACTTTCCATGCTCGCAGGCTTTCAACTCAATGCATTTGCCACCGCATTGGCCTTACCCAGATGATAAAGAATCAAAATGTCATAATCTTTGATCAACTCCATCCACCTTCGTTGTCTCAAATTCAAATCTTACTGAGTAAATACATGCTGAAAACTGTGGTGGTCCGTGAACATCTTACACTTCACCCCATAAAGGTAATTTCTCCATATCTTTATAGCAAACACCACCACTGCTAGTTCCAAATTATATCAAAGCATACATTCTGATCCTGCATCAAAACAACACCTAAACCAGATCATGAAGCATCACAATACACAATGAAATCCTTACCTTCAATAGGCAAAGTAAGAATGAGAGTTGAAGTTAGCAAAGTCTTGAGCTTTTGAATGCTCACCTCATATTCATCATTCCATACAAAAGGTACCTCCTTCTGAGTCAGACAATTCATATAATTTCCTGATTATTTATTCATCTTTTCTTGCTAGTTGTCGTACGAGAATGAATGAGGGGTAAATTGGTATCTAATGTAATGAACCGTTGTTACACTGAAATTGAGAATAAAACCTCAGCATAGTCTTTCCCTAGACCAATTTTGTGAAACATGACACAAATGGTCATGAGTGGCACCCACCCTAAATGTAAGGTGGGAGAACTAGTTAACCCTAACCCTTAACTGTCTAATATGAAACTCGCATTTGCCTTTTTTCTAAGTTATCCATTATTTATCATACTTAACACAGTTTTAAGCAAAATAATTCATCTAAATATCCATTAATACTAAAACAACTAAAAGTGCAGAAATATATCTATCTATTACATCCCTCAGGACCCAAACTTGACAGTACAAAAACTCTAAATACCCAGAATAAGTTCTAAAACATAATCCAAAATACTAAACCAAAAAGGAAATATCATTATCCAAAAACAAAGACATGAACTAATAGAGATGATCCAACGGTTTCCCAAACATAGTGCTCACCCTTGAATCGATTATGAAATCACAAACTAAAGTTGAGGTCTCGTCTCAACCACTGGAATACGCTCTACACTCAGCAGAAAGAAGAGTACAGGAGCACCCCAAGGATAAGTGCTTGGATGAATAAAACCCTTCCTCAATAACTCTTGCAACTGAGACTTTAATTCCCTTAACTCTGCTGGTGCCAACCTATAGGGATGGATAGATATTAGGCGGGTACCTGAATCTAAGTCTACACAAAAGTCAAACTCACGGTCAGGTGGCATACTAGGGAGATCATCAGGAAACACCTCTAAGAATTAACACACTATCAAAACTGAAGAAATAGGAGGGACTGCTAAACTATCTTCCCAAAAATGAGCTAGGAACGCCTTACACCCTTTTTTTACTAAATTTTGGGTAGAAATAGCAGAAATAATTCTCAAAGGGACAGGCTTATAAGTACCTTCTCACTCCAACCTGTTTATCTCAGGCATAGCTATAGTAAAAGTCTTAGCATAACAATTAAGAATGACATAATAGGGAGACAACCAGCTCATTCACAAAATAATATCAAACTCTTCCATATCTAAAATAACTAGATCTGCCAAAGTCTTATACCCTATAAACATTACACGACTTGCCTGGTAAACTGATTAACACACAAAAACCCAACTAGAGTAGACACGAACATGGGTACATCAAGAGATTCACATTTTAAGTCCCAGCCCAAAGCAAATTTCATAGACACATAAGATAAAGTACATTCGGGATCCAATAACACAAATGCCAGATGATCACAGACAAGAATGGTACCTGTGGTCACAACAATAGAAGCTTTAGCTTTAGGACGACCCAAAATAGCATACAGATGAGCCTTATCACTACCTTGACCACCACCTCTACCAGTCTGTGCACCATCCCGACCAACCTATCTGCCAGCATAGTTGTCTTGGTAGCCACCCCTACCTGTAGTGTGACAACCACGCCTACCATATGGGCAACCTCTACTATATCCTCCTCCACTACGACCTGCTGGAACTAAAACACTAAAAGCTGGTTGTTTAGTCAACTGACCTACAGATAAGAAGTTAGGACAAAGCCTTCGAATATGTCATACTCTTCCACACTCCTGGCATTTGCTATCTAAGACAGGTTAATGGACGAAAGATGCTAAAGTTGTATAACTGTCTATATGGGAGGACTTATAACTGACCTCTGACCCTATGGAGACCAGCATAACTGAATAGAATGACCGAGAAGAGTAACCATGCAAACCACAACCCCTTATATAATACCACTGAAGTAACCATTTTTGTCACGAATAAAATGGGCATGAGTGGCACCTATCCTAACTCTATGGTGGGAGAACCATTTAACCCCAACCCTTAATCATCTAATATGAAACTCGCATTTACCCTCTTTCTAAGTTAACCAACATTTATCATACTTAGCACAGTTTAAGTAAAAACAATTAATCTAAATAACCATTAATACTATAACAACTAAATTTAGGAAATATATCTATCTATTACATGCCTCGGACCCAAAAGTCACCGTACAAGAACTCTAAATATGCAGAATAAGATCTAAAATATAATCCAAAATACATCCCTAAAAAGAAAATGTCATTGTCCAGAAATAAAGGACACAAAATAATAGAAATGATCCAATGGTTGTCCAAATATAGTGCTCACCCTTGAATCAAAGTTGGAATCACGAACTAAAGTCGAGATCTTTTCTTAAATACTGGAACATGCTCTGCATTCAACTAAAAGAAGAGTACAGGTAGTATTCGTACAATAACTACGTACTGGTAAGCATCATCAGCTGACTTAACCCAACACCATACAAATAAATAAGTTAAATGAAAGTAAGAAGCAATCAGGACACAACTCATAATTAGTTGGCAAATAAGTATACATTCATAAACACTACAACTTCTGAAACCAACAACAACTCTCTTGATATAAATTAGAGTTCAGGTTATACAAGTATATTATTTAGACTTAGGCAGATTCTGTCAATAATAGAAAGATAATATATGTGCGAATACAGTAATGATTGTATGCATGCAAAGTTTACACGTATACTAGGGTGTGTAGGGACCCTCAACTATGATCTGCAGGGGATAAGCTCAGTAAATGTACCAGTGTTGGTGTGACACCCATCCAATAATAGTGTTGACGTGACACCCGATCTAATAACAGTATCTATGTGACACCCAATCCAATAATAGTTTCAGTGTGACACCCGATCCCAATATCATCTCAATGTATAATCTCAAATATAATGTTCAATGCATAATAGCAATTAACAATCACAAGTAATTCCCTAAGGCTAATGATAAACATTCAAATTATATATAATCACAGAGTTAAATCAAGTCTATAACTATATTTAAACCATAGCCCACCTCAATTCCTCGTTTGAAAGTACTATTTGGCCGATGCCTTGCCTTTCTTTTCAATGCTTGTTTTTTCTTGATATATAAATAACAAATAAGCTTAATTCAAACAACATTCCCCACTTCAAAGCATTATAAACCCAAACCCATCAATTTCAACCTATGAACTTGACCTAGTTCATCATTCTAGGGTTTTCTACCCTTTAATCTCTTTGAATTATCCGTATTTCATGATTATTAGGAGTAATTCTGCATTAGGAAGTATTTTATAACAACCTAGGATAAAAAACAACTGAAATCAAGTCATTCCACACCAATTCCCACCCGTTCATAAACCTAGAGCTAAATTCCAATTGTCAACCGTGGCTATGATTCTACAATTCTAGCAATCTCAAGTAGTAAATTCATGTTTTAAAGGAAAATAAATCATACCTCAATGATGGAAAACCCCCATGTTTGGTGAAAATTTCCCTCTCTCAACCCTGATGTCGCTCAAATTATACCTCTTAGCCAAGTATAATGCAGTCACTGTCAAATATAGAACCCAACCAAGGGTGGGGTCAATCCCATAGGGAATAGGTTGAAATATCGATCAGTATGTATGTTAAGGCAATCAATAACAATTTCCAGTAAAAGAGGGGGATGTGTAATTAAGTAATTCAGTAGTAACAATTGTTGATTTGTAATCAGTATGAGAGAGGCACTATGATTGTGTTCCCTAATAACTTCATAACTCCTTAGGTTCATCGTACTTTGCAATCTCTCTTAGTGTTTGGTATGCAAGATCGATAGATTCTGTTTACCTAGAATAGGTTTATGCTCTTGTCTAGGCAATATCCTCAGGTAAGTTTTCTCTTCTCCTGAGCATGCGTTACTAAACCTTATCCTAGATCCCAGATAGCTATCCCGTATTATCGCCTCAAGCTATTAAGTGGAGATTCATAACTCTAAGTTTCTATTGGTTATTTCCTTCTTCCCATCCATACTTATTTTTTTTCCATAATACAGATTAGGTGAGTTCTAACATTGGCCATCGTAAAAAAGAATGAAAAACTAAGGAACCAATCAATACATGTAAACACCAGTTGAAGATTACTTTGTAATAAGAATCAGACTTTCTTAATCCATCATGGTTCCCATAACCCTAGTTGTGGTGTTTAGATACTCATAATTTCAAGCACACAAGAGGAATTCATATAAGAAAGCATAGTTATGCACTTACAAGAATAGTAATAAAAACTCCAAGATCTCACTTTGAATTAGAAACCCCAAAAAGTGTTTGTGAAATTCCAAAGCCAATAATATGCCTTAGAACCTTACAACAATGTAATAGAATGTAAACTTACAAAATAAAATGCATAAGAGTATTTATAGACAATACAAAACCTATCCTAAACAAAATAGGAAAATTGGGTCAATCACAATCGGACAAGTAGAAGGTACGATCATGGTAAGATACCACGATCGTCCTTTGGTGCTCATGGTTTCATCAGGGACTTTGGCATGTTTAGTTTTTCCATGGTACGGTCCTTAGTGTGGCTCCTTATTATTAATATAGGACCTTACAATGCAGTCATATAATCATCCTCTACTTCAACTCCTGCAGATTTCACTTTTGGTCTTCAATCCCATGACCTCAACGTATGATAGTCACTTCTAAGTACGGTCATGGGAACACTTTGTCTGATCCTCTTTTCCCTTATCTTATGCTTGCATGTTTTCAGGATATCCTTCCCACGATCAAATACTACGATCATATGATAAAAGTATGATCGTAGGATCCCTCGTCTGACTGAAACCTAAGAGTCATTTCTCAGTTCTTCCTACGATGCCCAAGTACGACCGTGGTTAGATCCCATGGTCGTGGCAATGGTCGCCTTTCTGTCCAATATTCAGCACTCCACTCTTTGAGACCTGTTTGACCTACAAACACCCAAAAATCCATCATATCCATATAAAAATACCTTTATACTAGCAAATATTCATAGTTTTAAGCGTCTCAGGTTCCGTAATTTCATGGAACATCAACACCTTCAACTTCAAATGTTTGCATGCCTCAGGCAAAGAAAATAAACTAGACTATTAAGATGCTTAACCTAGAGAAAAGCAAGAATACTATGGCAGCCACATTTTTACAAAAATCAATTTCAGCACGCATAACTAAAACATAGTTCAACACCCTCCAATATCATTCAAAGATCAACAAATGCAGTGTATCTACCAATCAAACACCATAACACAAAGGGATCAAGACATGGCATTACATTATTTGCAAACTACCTAACACGTTAAACAAATGACACTACCTAGACAAGCAACAACTATAATATAACCCTTATTCTCTCACGACAAAGAAGTCCCACTCACTCAGTATATGCTATGTCCATTAAGAATGGGATTGTCTCAAATCTCTCACTCTTACAAAGAAATTTGGCTGTGTGCATTTGGTACTGTAGGCTTGCCCTTATTTTCTACGACTTAGCTTTTAGACAATCAAATTAGGATCACAATTGTAATTTTATTGGCCTGTACTGTAGGCTTGGAGATGGGCATGGTACATATGGGTACAGTGACTAACCTTCCTTGACACTACACTATCTTTTGGCCTCCATTTTGTCTACCTTTTTTTATTTCTTTACCTTCGTCACTTTATTCAATTTCTATGGATCTCGGGTGCGGTTTTATTTTCTCAATTTCTCTTTTTCTTCTTTTCACCATTTTTTTTAATTTTTTTTCATTTTCACCATACCGCATCCGAATCCCTTTTTTTCCTTTTCACTATAGTTTCTTCATACCCAGTCTTTTACGCACCCCTACGCTAGCCACCCTCAACTTAGGTGATTTTCTTGAGTTGAGATGTACAGTGTCCAAGGAGGGACTAGGGCAAAAGCAGGTTCATTGTAAAAAATTGGGTAGGTGAATAGGGTAGCTTAAAGAAAAGGTCTATTTAAGCTCAAAATTGGGTTCAATGGATATTTTATTAATTTTGTAGACTTATTAGGCATTTAGTGGACTATTTCAAACATGGCCTATGATTCATTCCTAACCTTCTATCCTATGACTTCAGTGAGACTAACCAGGCAAGTTCTAGACTGTACACACACACCCCAACTAGGTACATCCTTACACACTCTCAGCTCAGGCCTATTATTCCTGTCACTACCTATTCTATTCATGCAACGTTAGGCTAGGTGTAACACCCCGTGCTTTTATAACCTCTCTTGATACCTTGGGGTCATATCTACCTAGGTGTTGAGATGCCATGAGTATGTGTTTTATAGTGTCATTGGTGAAACATTTGACATCGGACCTAATATGTGTGATTAGACCTTCGTAGGAGGTGTTTTGTGATTTCGTGGAGCATTTGGGTAATACCCCGTACACATTCTAACCTCATTTGGTGACTTGGAGTCATGTTTACTTGATGATTAAGATCACTAAGTAAGTATTTTGTAGTGTTTTGATAAGGTATTGGACGATATGCAAGTATTGGAGAAGTGGCCAAAAAATTCAGCAAGGTGCTGAAACTTACGCCACTACCCTGTTTCAGGGGGTGTGGTGCAAGCCACTGATTCAGAGGGGGTGAAATTCTTGCGCCACTGCCTTGCTTTGCAGCAGTGGCGTACGGCACAAATATTGCGCCTTTCCGGACTCGTTTTGTAATGCAATTCTACGGCGATTCTTAGATGGTTTCTTTTGGTTATTTGGAGTTCTTTGAGCATTGTTAAAGCTTCAAACACTTCAATACACTCCTACATACTCCTACATGATCAAATCATGAAACATAAATAGTTATCCAAAATGTCTAATGAAGCCATGGGCGACTAGAATTCCTATTTTTGCGATTGAGATGACGAATGAGAATCTCGTAAGAGAATATTGTCGTGACATTATGGAATTATTTAAACCTGGGATATATGATTAATTATACATGAAATTTGATGGGTTAAATGGATATGTGTTATTGGGCCCAAATGTAGGCCCAAAATGGGATTAAAAGATATGGCCCAAAGGGCAAAATGACCCATTCTTCCACTTTGACCACATTTAATGCCAAAGGAATGACTAAGTATGACTTGGGGTCTATATAAAGGCCCCAAAATCAGATTTTATTCATCCAAAACTCTCATGCCTTTTAAGATATTTTCTCAAATATTTCTCTAGTTCCAAACCCTAAAGCAAATATTTCCTTTGGACTCTTTGGTAAAGATCATCCTATTCCAAGCCTTGGTAAGTATTTATTCTCATGGATTAACATATTATATGCATGGGAGATTATGTATATTATGATAGTTGTGTTGGCAAGGTGGTGAATAGTGTATTTTTGCTTTTGGTGAAAGATGTGCTATCTTTGTGATTTGAATGTGAAAAGAGACTTGATGTCTTAATGAAAGAGCATGGTATGGATAAAATATGAACATGTATGGTGTGATTTTATTATTAAACTTGTTATTTTTATAAAAGTGTAAATTGTGGGATTTTGGCCGATATGTGCTATGAGGTGTATTAAAGTAATTTGATGGATTATTTGTGATGTGATATGGATAAGAAAGTGTAAAGGAGAAGTGTTGGGGTGAAATGTATTGATTCTCATGTATTGGTCAATGTATGGAATATTGGGGGATTTTTGGAATAATAATTTCATCAATGGTTTTGTCAAGGGGAAATGGCATGTTTAAAGACAAACATGTGACTCATTGATGTTATATGCATTTGTAAAGTAGTTGATGGTTAATGTGAATCCCGTTATATATTTGTGTTGTAGAGTAACACATAAAGAAGGAGCAGGATTATTGTATTCACCTCTAGGATTATATATTCGTATTGCGAATCCAAGGTATGTAAGGTTACTCTGTCCGTATCTTTCTGTGGCAAATAGTATTCACAATGACATTTCGCTTGTCCTATTCCGAAATGTGCTAAGGTACATTATATCCAGTTATCAATGGTCATTATCACATAGTTCCTACTCATTGATCAATTGTGAATCTCATGTCTTATATTCATGGTTAATGTTCCAAAAGCTCAAATAAGGTTATGTTCCAATGTTCCAATAGTGATTATACTTATGTCCCTTGTTCATAGATTCTTGTTCAATGGTTCCCATGGTGTTATGGTTCTAATAATGTCATGTTGCCAAGTTATTCACATGTCTCTCACTCATTGGTTAATGATCCAAAGCTTCCAACAATGTGATGTTCCAAAGTTCAAAGTGATGTTATGACTATCAAAGTATCAATCCCAAAGTAAAGATCAAAGTAATGCATATGTGGTCAATGATCAAGTATGGGTGGAAGCATTGGGGGAAAAATGCCTAGCTCAAGCCGATCCCGAGGTTGTTGAATCAGGGGGCAGTCCTAGGGGCATAAGCCTAGCTCGGACCGATCCTGACAGGGGGTAGCTCTAGGGGTAATAACCTAGCTCGAGCCAAACCTGAAATATTGTATGGGTGGCAGCTCTAGGGGTACTAACCTAGCTCGAGCCGATCCCGCTATATATATTGATTCATAGGGTGGCAGCTCTAGGGGCATAAGCCTAGCTCGATCCGATCCCAATATAACGATATGTTATGTTAAAACCCACTGTTCAGTCGGGGCCCGGGTATCACAGGTCAAAGGCAAAGGTAAATAATCATGGAAGTAAAGATACAAAGAATGTAATGAAAGCAACATACATGGTTTCTAAAGTACAGAATAGTGACTCATCTACATTGTGACTTATCTATATTGGTTATGCATTTGAACTTGAGTTCTTGACATATTTTCATATCTTACAAGTTTGATATGGCCTTACATCCTCAGTACATTCTTCGTACTGACCCCTCTTGGGGAATTTACCTTACTTGCTACAGTCGCAGGTATTAGTAGGCCTCCACAGTAGGTTGCCAGTCATTGTAGATCTTTGGTGAGCTCCAGTTAGTTCGGGGCTACTCCAAGTCACAGTTGTACATATGTTTTGGTGTTGTACATGTTGTATAAAGAGGGGAATTGTCCCGACTTTTGGTTCATTTTGGTCAATGCATTTGTTAGAGGCTTTTGTAGACGGATGTGGGTGTATGAATGTAAAAAGGATATGTCGCACTTGACTTGGTGGCCTCAACGGCCCAGTTTCGTATATGTATATATATGTCATGTTCCATGAATTCCATTGTTGGTATCTATAGCTATTATGTGATTATGGGTTTCTTATGGCATGCATATGATTGGACAGAGACAAAGCTTGGTTCTCTCAGTCCTTATCGGCTATGAGTGCCAATCCGTCTCGATGGGATTTGGGGCGTGACAAAAGTGGTATCAGAGCAGGTCGTTCTAAGGGTGTCTACAAAGCCGTGTCTGAGTAGAGTCTTAGTTATGGATGTGTTGTGCACCACATTTATAAGTAGGAGGCTACGGGATATTTAGGATGTTGTTTCTTCTCTTCATTATAGATCGTGCAATGGAGCCAAAGTTGTAAGTGAAATTATATCTGATCATTAAAATTTATTTTTCTTGTTATAGTAACAATGCCAATGATAAGAAGAGGTCACGGTAAAAGTAAGAGGATTGATAGAATTGCTGGTGAAGGAACCAGTATACCACCACCTGATCAAGTTAATCAAGGCGATACTGAGCATGCATTTGTGTCACTAGCTTTCTCTACTCCCTCTGTACCAGAAGAGTCGAGTAGGAGAAGCGTACCTGTAGAACCACCAGTCAATGCCACAGATCAGGATCTTAGAAATGCAGTTTAGATGTTGACATAGTTAGTGGCATCCCAGAGTCAAGGACGAATTGGTCCAATGACACATGATGATGATGCGACTAGAGTGGCAAGTCGCAGAACACAGGATTTCTTAAAACTGGACCTTCCTAGCTTCACAGGGTCAGATCCAAAAGCAGATCCACAGGACTTCATGGATCAAATTCAGAGGGCCTTGGAAGTTATGCACGTGACGGGGGTAGAGACAGTTGAACTTGCTGCGTACAGATTGAAAGGGGAGGCAATATTGTGGTACGAGGATTGGAAGAAATCCCGTGATATTAGTGCTAATCCACCTACGTGGGAAGAGTTTAAAGTGGATTTCCTTGATCATTACTTGACCTATGAGATTCGTGAGGCACGTGCAGATCAGTTTCTAAATCTCCATCAAGGAAATTTGAGTGTCAGAGAATATAGCTTGCAATTTAATTCCTTGGCTCGATATGCGCCAAATGTTGTGGCTACGATGACAGACAGGGTCCATAGATATGTGGACAGACTAGAGCAATATTTGGTAAGGGATTGGACCATTGCGGCCTTGAATAAGGACATAGACATTGCTCGAATACAAGCCTTCTCCCAGAAATGGAAGATCAAAGACAGAGACGAAGGGTATATGAATTTGATAGGGGACAGTCCAAAAAGGCTAGACCTATGGGACCACCTATGATGTCCCAAGGAGGATCTAGGCCCCGTATGTTTCCTAGACCACCTAGGCCATCGTTCTCCTATTCCACAGGGGGTGCTCATTCTCAGTTCCGAGGGTCGAGAGGTGGACCATCTGGGCAGAGTAGTGGAGGTCACGAATCACAGGCAGCAGGTTTTCTCCGTCAGCAGTGTTAGCACTGCGGGCATAGTTATGCAGGTACATGCAGAGTGGGGACAAATGCTTGTTTCTGGTGCGGCATGACAGGACACATAATAAGAGAGTGTCCCCAGAGGAGTATGGGTGGTGTAGCACGACCGATAGGATTGATCGTTGCATCGTCAGCATTAGTTCCTTCATTGGGCCGAGGTGTGCAGTCTGTTGGCCGTGGTAGGGGTGCCAGAGGAGCAGCTAGTACTAGTAGGGTCTAGAATAGCACTTATGCTTTAGTGGACCGACAAAATTCAGAGGCTTCCCCTAATGTTGTCACAGGTACATTATCCATTTTCTCATATAATGTATATGCATTGATTGACCCCGGTTCTACATTTTCCTATGTTACTCCATTGGTTGCTGCAAAATTTGAAAAGGCACCAGAATTATTAATTGAATCAATTAAAGTGTCTACACCGGTCGGTGAATATATTATGGCAAAAAGAGTATATCGTAATTGTGTGGTAACGGTGTGTGGTCATGATACGTTGGCCGATCTCATTGAATTAGACATGGTGGCTTTTGATGTGATCATGGGAATAGATTGGTTGGCCTCTTGTTATGCTATGGTAGATTACCGGGCCAAGAAGGTGCAATTTTGTTTTCCGCATGAAAATGTTCTTGAATGGCAGGGTAATGTAGGGGCACCACGAGGAAGATTTATTTCCTATTTGAAAGCCAGAAAAATGATTGCTAAAGGATACATATGTCATCTAGTATGGGTGAAAGATACACAAGTGGAACCACTAACTCCGCAGTCGGTTCCAGTGGTCAATGAGTTTCTAGATGTGTTCCCAGAGGATCTTCCAGTCTTACCCCCAGGACAGGAAGTAGAATTTGGCATTGATGTGATTCCAGGCACTCAGCCTATTTTTATTCCTCCATATAGAATGGCTCTAGCAGAATTGCATGAATTGAAGAAGCAATTGAAAAATTTGCTGGACAAAGGCTTCATTAGGCCTAGTATGTCCTCGTGGGGTGCACCGGTATTATTTGTGCGAAAAAAAGATGGCACTTTGAGAATGTCCATTGACTATCGACAATTGAATAAGGTAACGATCAAGAGCAAATATCCCCTCCCTCGAATTGATGACTTGTTTGATCAGTTACAGGGTGCCAAGTGTTTTTCAAAGATCGACTTGAGGTCGGGTTACCATCAAGTCAGAGTTAGAGAAGAAGATGTGCCCAAAACAGCTTTCCGAACACGGTATGGTCATTATGAATTTTTAGTTATGTCATTTGGCCTAACAAATGCACCAGCTATGTTCATGGATTTGATGAATAGGGTGTTTAAGCCATTTCTGGACGTGTTCGTCACGGTGTTTATAGATGACATCCTAGTTTATTCCATAACACCGGAGGACCATGCTAATCACTTATGGCAAGTGTTACAGATTCTCCGTGAGCGTAAGTTGTATGCCAAGTTCTCTAAGTGTGAGTTTTGGTTAAAATCAGTTGCATTCTTGGTTCACATTGTATCAGATAAGGGCATACAGGTTGATACACAAAAGATCGAAGCAGTGAAAAATTGGACAAGACCTACGACACCTACAGAGATTCATAGTTTTCTTGGACTGGTAGGTTATTACAGAAGATTTGTGGAAGGTTTTTCCTCTATTGCTACACCGTTAACAAAGCTTACACATAAGGCAGTAAAATTTCAGTGGAATGATGCGTACGAGAAAAGATTCCAAAGGTTGAAAGATAAATTAACTTCCATGCCAGTTTTAGTACTTCCCGAAGGTACCGAAGGTTATGCAGTGTATTGTGATGCTTCCGGGGTTGGCCTCGGATGTGTATTGATGCAACACGGTAATGTCATAGCATATGCCTCACGACAGTTGCGGCCACACGAGAAAAATTATCCCACACATGATCTTGAATTAGCAGCGGTGGTCTTTGCTTTAAAGATATGGCGTCATTATTTGTACGAAGTTCATGTTGATATCTATACGGATCACAAAAGTTTGCAATATCTCTTTAAGCAGAAGGAAATCAATTTGAGGCAGCGAAGGTGGTTAGAGCTCTTAAAAGACTATGATATTGATATTCTTTATCATCCAGGCAAAGCAAATGTAGTAGCTGATGCATTGAGCCGCAAGGCAGTAGAAAGCACTAGTGGTCAGTTGACTGAAAAGCAAGAGATAATCAAAGATTTAAATCAGCTAGCCAGCTTGGGAGTTCGCCTTATTGAATTCTCAGATGATGGAGTTATTGTGCAAAATGCAGCAGAATCCTCCATGATAGCTGAAGTGAAAGAGAAGCAATTTGCGGATTCTATTTTATTACAGCTAAAGGAAAATGTACAACAGAATTTGACCAAGGCATTTGATCTTACCCAAGAAGGGGTACTTCAATGTCAAGGAAGATTATGTGTACCGGACGTAGATAAGTTGAGGACACGAATTATGGCAGAGGCGCATCATTCGCGCTATTCTATTCATCCGGGTGCTACTAAAATGTACCATGAATTGAAAGAAGTGTATTGGTAGGGAAATATGAAAAAGAACATTGCGGAATTTGTCGCGCAATGCCCAAATTGTCAACAAGTGAAAGTGGAAAATCAAAAACCGGGAGGTTACATGCAATGTATCAATCTTCCAGTCTGGAAATGGGATATGATTAATATGGATTTCATTACGGGTTTGCCTCGTACATTATGGAAGTTTGATTCTATATGGGTCATAGTGGACAGGCTTACCAAATCAGTGTATTTTCTATCGGTCAAGACGACCTATACAACTGAGGATTATGCAAAGTTGTATATGAAGGAGATAGTACGACTGCATGGTATTCCACTTTCCATCATATCAGACAGAGGATCACAGTTCACAACACAGTTTTGGAGATCTTTTCAGCAGAGTTTGGGTACACGGGTGAATTTGAGTACAACTTTCCATCCTCAGACTGATGGACAAGCAGAACGTACTATTCAGACACTTGAAGATATGCTACGAGCATGCACGTTAGATTTTCAAGGCAGTTGGGATGACCATTTGCCTCTTATTGAATTTGCATATAACAATAGCTATCATTCAAGTATTAAGATGGCACCATATGAAGCCTTGTACGGAAGGAAGTGTAGATCACCAATCAGATGGTTTGAAGTGGGTGAAACTGCTTTACTTGGGCCAGATATTGTTCATCAGGCTATGGAGAAGGTTAAAGTGATCCAACAGTGGTTATAAACGGCTCAAAGTCGTCACAAGTCATATGCCGATGTTACAAGAAGAGGGCTTGAATTCGCCATAGGTGATTAGGTGTTTTTAAAGGTGTCACCAATGAAAGGGTTAATGCGGTTCAGAAAGAAAGGGAAATTGAGTCCACCTTACATATACCCGTATGAAATCATTAGAAGATTTAGGCAAGTTGCGTATGAGTTGGCACTACCCCAGGAACTTTTCTCCGTCCATCCGGTATTTCACGTTTCGATGCTTCGAAAATGCATAGGAGATCCTGCTCGTATTGTTCCTGTAGAGGATGTTCAAGTTACGGAGTATCTTACTTATGAATAGGTACCCATTTCTATTCTAGAGCGACAAGTAAAGAGATTGAGGAATAAAGATGTCGCATCCGTAAAAGTCCTTTGGAGAAATCAACAAAAAGAGGAGATCACATGGGAAGTGGAAGAAATGATGAAATCCAAGTATCCCCATCTATTTCAAATGGACCAAAAAGTTCACAGTGCGGAGGTGGAAAAATAACAAGTAAGTATTTAAGAGCATTATGTGTATGTGTCTACGTAAAGTAAAGATGCAATTGTTGTATATAAGACGATGTTGTTAACATTTGAGGATGAATGTTTCTAAGGGGGGAAGAATGTAACACCCCATACTTTTCTAACCTCACGTGATACCTTGGGGTCATATCTACCTAGGTGTTGAGATGCCATGAGTATGTGTTTTATAGTATCATTGGTGAAACATGTGACATCGGACCTAATATATGCTATTAGACCTTCGTAGGAGGTGTTTTGTGATTTCGTGGAGCATTTGGGTAATACCCCATACACATTCTAACCTCATTTGGTGACTTGGAGTCATGTTTACTTGATGATTAAGATCACTAAGTAAGTATTTTATAGTGTTTTGATAAGGTATTGGACGATATGCAAGTATTGGAGAAGTGGCCGAAAAATTCAGCAAGGTGCTGAAACTTACGCCACTACCCTGTTTCAGGGGGTGTGGCGCAAGCCATTGATTCAGAGGGGGTACAATTCTTGCTCCACTGCTTTGCTTTGCAGCAGTGGCGCAAGGCACAAATATTGTGCCTTTTCGGACTCGTTTTGTAATGCAATTCTACGGCGATTCTTAGATGGTTTCTTTTGGTTATTTGGAGTTCTTTGAGCATTGTTAAAGCTTCAAACACTTCAATACACTCCTACATACTCCTACATGATCAAATCATGAAACATAAATAGTTATCCAAAATGTCTAATGAAGCCATGGGCGACTAGAATTCCTATTTTTGCGATTGAGACGACGAATGAGAATCTCGTAAGAGAATATTGTCGTGACATTATGGAATTATTTAAACATGGGATATATGATTAATTATACATGAAATTTTATGGGTTAAATGGATATGTGTTATTGGGCCCAAATGTAGGCCCAAAATGGGATTAAAAGACATGGCCCAAAAGGCAAAATGACCCATTCTTCCACTTTGACCACATTTAATGCCAAAGGAATGGCTAAGTATGACTTGGGGTGTATAAAAAGGCCCCAGAATCAGATTTTATTCATCCAAAACTCTCATGCCTTTTAAGATATTTTCTCAAACATTTCTCTAGTTCCAAACCCTAAAGCAAATATTTCCTTTGGACTCTTTGGTAAAGATCATCCTATTCCAAGCCTTGGTAAGTATTTATTCTCATGGATTAACATATTATATGCATAGGAGATTATGTATATTATGATAGTTGTGTTGGCAAGGTGGTGAATAGTGTATTTTTGCTTTTGGTGAAAGATGTGTTATCTTTGTGATTTGAATGTGAAAAGAGACTTGATGTCTTAATGAAAGAGCATGGTATGGATAAAATATGAACATGTATGGTGTGATTTTGTTATTAAACTTGTTATTTTTATAAAAGTGTAAATTGTGGGATTTTGGCTGATATGTGCTATAAGGTGTATTAAGGTAATTTGATGGATTATTTGTGATGTGATATGGATAAGAAAGTGTAAAGGAGAAGTGTTGGGGTGAAATGTATTGATTCTCATGTATTGGTCAATGTATGGAATATTGGGGGATTTTTGGAATAATAATTTCATCAATGGTTTTGTCAAGGGGAAATGGCATGTTTAAAGACAAACATGTGACTCATTGATGTTATATGCATTTGTAAAGTAGTTGATGGTTAATGAGAATCCCGTTATATATTTGTGTTGTAGAGTGACACATAAAGAAGGAGCAGGACTATTGTATTCACCTCTAGGATTATATATTCGTATTGCGAATCCAAGGTATGTAAGGTTACTCTGTCCATATCTTTCTGCGGCAAATAGTATTCACAATGACATTTCGCTTGTCCTATTCCGAAATGTGCTAAGGTACCTTATATACAGTTATCAATGGTCATTATCACATAGTTCCTACTCATTGATCAATTGTGAATCTCATGTCTTATATTCATGGTTAATGTTCCAAAAGCTCAAATAAGGTTATGTTCCAATGTTCCAATAGTGATTATACTTATGTCCCTTGTTCATAGATTCTTGTTCAATGGTTCCCATGGTGTTATGGTTCTAATAATGTCATGTTGCCAAGTTATTCACATGTCTCTCACTCATTGGTTAATGATCCAAAGCTTCCAACAATGTGATGTTCCAAAGTTCAAAGTGATGTTATGACTATCAAAGTATCAATCCCAAAGTAAAGATCAAAGTAATGCATATGTGGTCAATGATCAAGTATGGGTGGAAGCATTGGGGGAAAAATGCCTAGCTCAAGCCGATCCCGAGGTTGTTGAATCAGGGGGCAGTCCTAGGGGCATAAGCCTAGCTCGGACCGATCCTGACAGGGGGTAGCTCTAGGGGTAATAACCTAGCTCGAGCCAAACCTGAAATGTTGTATGGGTGGCAGCTCTAGGGGTACTAACCTAGCTCGAGCCGATCCCGCTATATACATTGATTCATAGGGTGGCAGCTCTAGGGGCATAAGCCTAGCTCGATCCGATCCCAATATAACGATATGTTATGTTAAAACCCACTGTTCAGTCGGGGCCCGGGTATCACAGGTCAAAGGCAAAGGTAAATAATCATGGAAGTAAAGATACAAAGAATGTAATGAAAGCAACATACATGGTTTCTAAAGTACAGAATAGTGACTCATCTACATTGTGACTTATCTATATTGGTTATGCATTTGAACTTGAGTTCTTGACATATTTTCATATCTTACAAGTTTGATATGGCCTTACATCCTCAGTACATTCTTTGTACTGACCCCTCTTGGGGAATTTACCTTACTTGCTGCAGGCGCAGGTACTAGTAGGCCTCCACAGTAGGTTGCCAGTTGTTGCAAATCTTTGGTGAGCTCCAGTTAGTTCGGGGCTACTTCGAGTCACAGTTGTACATATGTTTTGGTGTTGTACATGTTGTATAAAGGGGGGACTTGTCCCGACTTTTGGTTCATTTTGGTCAATGCATTTGTTAGAGGCTTTTGTAGACGGATTTGGGTGTATGAATGTAAAAGGGATATGTCGCACTTGACTTGGTGGCCTCAACAACCCAGTTTCGCATATGTATATATATGTCATGTTCCATGAATTCCATTATTGGTATCTATAGCTATTATGTGCTTATGGGTTTCTTATGGCATGCATATGATTGGACAGAGACAAAGCTTAGTTCTCTCGGTCCTTGTCAGCTACGAGTGCCAATTCGTCCCGATGGGATTCAGGGCGTGAAACTAGGTTATCATGTTAACAATACTAATGCCATGACAAGATCCAAATAGCGGTTACAGTTTACGTAGGCACACAACACAACACCTAGAAACAAAATTTTCTGAGGGGTATCATTTTAACAAGTTCAAAAACAATTTGCATACTCTTTATTAATTTTGACTGCACCAAGTTTCCTTAATTTTCTCTAAGTTACACACAAAACATAAAATAATACAAAAACATAAATAAATTGCCTAAACATACTAGTTCTAAGTAAGATAGCACAGCCGAGGGAAAAAACACGACAACAAAAACCATCGACTGTGGTATACCCCCACCCCCAACTTATAGTACAAGCAATGTCCTCATTGCAAGCTAGGAAAGCAAAAATTGGGAAAAGGAACATACCTGGGGCACACTAGAAGCCTGTAGTACTCTGATCGGTTGGGGTCTGAGATGGGACCTCTTTAAAAATATCTATTCTTGTCACCTCGGTGGTGGTCAAGGTACTCTCTAATATGTGGGCACCAATATCGGCCGTTGTGCTCAAAGAAACAACTGTAGGGGCAGTCTGCATATCTCCTAAACTTTACTCAACCACCTCAACTGTGGGTGGTATCTCTACATCCTATGGAATGACTACCTTGGAGGTCTGTGCACTTTCTTTTGGTTTTCTCCATCTCTTCTTCTTACCTCTATCTTTCCTTTTCTCTCCCCCATTATCTCTCGACCTCTTCTTACGGGGCTGCAAATCATCACCCCTTTCCTCAGTGTCAGAATTATCCCTCTCAACCACCATAGGCCTGCTATAAAAATTAGGGACCATGTAGTCAGCGTCAGTAGCTAACTCCACCAAGTGGGGGCACCCTTCACTACCTCGCATGGTAAATCTAAAAGAGGTCCCAGAGTTGGAGCTGTCGAGTTCCTAAAATATTTGAGCATCACCAAATCCACAGTCTTCGTTGGTTGGATAAACTTGTTGATTGCCGGAATAGAGGATACATATAAATTCTGTAAAAATTGGGTGATCAAGCTTGGGAATAACAATGTTGTGCTGAACACTAAGACCATGTCTTAAATCTCTTTCATAAGAATGCACAGAATATTCAGATCCAGTTCTGCTAGAAAGCCTGCTATGAGACCCATATTGGTGGCACCTAATATGTTATCATTGGCCGTGGGTGCGATGCGGTGCCTCATAATTGACCACCAAGCCTTAGTGGTGAACTTTAGTGTGTTCTTGTAAATAGTTGCCCCATTAATCTATGGGGCATTTTCTCTCTCCTCTGTAATATAGTCTGCCAACCACTTTTAGTGCATGAATTTGTCATCTATGGTCAATGTTTTTATCCTTTTTAATTCAGTTATCCAAAATTTGTATTTTGGAGTCTTCTTAATTGGTACAAACACATCTCTGAACAAGACACTAGAGATAGCCTTGATGGAGATATCTAATTCTTTACCCCAAACAATTACCATATCTAACAAAGGATGCTTCTTTATGTCCTTGTCTCTTTTGGAAGGAGTCATATTTTTTAGTATTGCGACATAGTTGGCATAAAAATCCCTCATAAGCTCTGGCCTATAGATGCGGAGTGTCCTAGTCATCTACCCCAAACTGTATTTGTCAAACATCTGGACCACCTCCGAAACCTTATGCAGTGATTCAAGTAATATACGAGGTTCTTCTTGGACACTATTCTTTTGGTTACAATTTTCCTTTAAGTATACCTCATCTAGATAGTAGTCCCTGGATTTTGGCACAGTCCATCTTCTTGGGTCAGGACCCTTTTAAAGTGGGGCAACAGTAGTATCCTCGGAGGATTTGGGATTAGACTCTTCTTCGCCAACCGAAGAGCTTATCTCCTCATCAGCGACATTCTGCTCACCCCTATCTTGCAGTGTGTCTTGCCTTCCCTTATTATATTGGGGAAGGTTAAGGTAGTGGCTTCTACCAAGGCTGTAGATGTCATAGCCTTGACCTGCTCAAGCTTCTTGGGCTTTCTTCTTGTGGTCCGAGGAGAGTGTTGCTCTATCAAGGGGCTAGTAGATGACTCAACCTTGTTGCCAGTGGAACTATCAGACTCATAATCCTAGGTCGAGGCATGTATTTGGGTGCCCTATTCTTAGAGATATCCTTATTCAACTTGTTCTGTGTTTTTGGTTCCATTGGACCTGCATTGGAAAAAGTTAGTCTCAATTCTAAAAAGTGAAATATAGTTACAAGAATTAACTCAGACGACCCTACCTACGATCGTGCCATGAAGGTACGATTGTACCTTTCTATCATAGGAAGGGTTTCCCAAAAGTACTGGAGAATCATTACATCAAACGATCATTTCCTTACAATCATGTAATGAAGGCATGATCGTACCTTCTAATCATAGGAACACTCTTAAAGTACTGAGAGCATGTCACATCAGATGAGTACATACCATGATCATACCAAGATAGGATAATCGTGGGATGTACTCATAAGATGAACTCCTATACTTTGGACTCTGACACCCCATAATGACCCAACCTATGATCGTATATTGATACAATGATCATAGATTATGTCATGGATTACACTGACACTTAGCAGAGTTAAAACCCAGATATTTAACCCTTTTAGACCCATTTGAGACCAATTATTGATTAAAATTTTTGCACAAACGGGTACGCAAACTTCCCCTGTGCCTTCAATCATTCAGAATCACACAACCAATTTGTAATAACCTTAGTTTTATGCTACTCCCATAAACCTATATTTTCATAAAGTATTGTAAAGTTTGAGAGCATATTAATATCAACACTTACAAGTTTGTTCTTCAAATTTGAGTTCGGGAAAAAGAGGTTGAACTGAGGGAGTAGCTTGAACCACACAAATCAGAGGTATGAATTTTGAACTTGTTTTTGCTTTCTTTGATCGATTGTAAGTGAAGAGTGAGTTGGTGCAAATGATTAGCAATGATTTGGGTGTCTCAATTGGGTCTCAATAATAGGGTTGAAGTGTTTAACCCTTAAGTGGGTTAGGTCGAATCGGGTCATATATATTTAACTGGACCTATCAGACAATATCCTCCTATGATTTTGATAACAAACCAGGATCGTGACTCTATTTCATACTATGAAAGCTTAGAAAAACTTACCTGGGAACCTACAAGCCTTAAGGATGATCGTGATATGTAACCACGACCGTTTCTTAAAATCGTAGGTCTAATATTCTGATTGTTGGTTTTTAGGATTTCGATCAGATGATTGGCACCACGATCGTGATGACCAATCATAGAATAACTCCCAAATTCATCCTTCGGGACATTAGCAAAATGTGTACAAGCGACTGAACCCATGATCGTGGGATCTACCCACGGTCGTGCTATTCTCTTTTGGGTTTAGTGGTTAGTCTAGTTCTGCACTTTCTTTCCTACATAATCCCTGAACAAGTAACAAACATTACCCTATAGAAGTAATAAGTAAAAAATCATAGGTTGCCTCCCAAGAAGTGCTTAATTTAATGTCGCGGTATGACATGGCTCAGTTGGTTACTTAGACTTCACCAACAAGCCCATGGGTTGTCTCTCATGAAGTGTTTGATTTAACATCGCAGCATGAATTGGGTGTTCTTGACATTTCAAGCACCATCTAAATCTACATCACAAACTACCTTCACTTTCTCCATAGACCTTAGATAATGTTTTACCCTTGGCCATTCACCTTAAACTTCAGAACTTCTTTATTTTACAGCTCAAGTGCACCATAGGGGAATACTCTGGTCGCTCTATACGGTCTTCTCCAGTTTGACTTTAACTTGCCCAAAAATAGTGTAATGACCCTCCAGATCATTTCCCTCATTTGCGAATGTTTGTAGAGTGTAGAGCTTTCCTATAGCTACCCAGGTCATTTGTGACTTACTGGGACTAACAATTCAGTCATCAGGCAGATCGTTTAACTTTTAGAGTCATTTTCTTTTTTGGAGGTTTTAGTTAGTCGAATATGGGTCTTGGGTCTAAAAGGCCTTAGATTTCATTTTTGACCATCTCAGTGGATCCAAAACTTCGACTTTAGGTTAGGTGAACCCTAGGTTTGGGTCTGGAGGCTCCCACACTTATTTTAGGTTACAGGCTGGCCGTTGGCATATTTATGTTAGCCCTTGGGGTGTGGGATCTTATTAGAATGACCTTTGATGGAAATTCTTACAGCACTATTGAGTCCGGAGCACCAAAATTAGTCAAGTAGCATAGCTCATTTATGTTCACGAGATCCCGGATCAATCTCGGGCACATAGTCAAAAAGGCCTGGACTCAGCCATTTTTGGGCCATGGCCATGTGCTTAAGCAGCTATGGGCGCACCTTAGCACTAGGAACATAAGTATGCCTAGGCTCGCTAAAGCTATAATTCCATGGCCTAGGTAGACGCTTATGTGGCCAAGGGTTGGCTTTAGCGCATGGGTGTATAAGCCACCTAAGGCACCCTAAAGAGGCCAAGCGGTGTGGTGGTGGCCAGCGCTTAAGCGACCACTTTTGGTGCTTTAGCATTGGGTGGTTAAGCGGCCGTAAGGGTGCTTTAGCGCCACTTGTAGCCTATATATATATATATTTTTTTTTTCGCTCTTCTCTCTCATTCCAAGCAGTGGACATGGCTATATACTTTATTTCTGGATATAAAAGCTCAACTTTGAGCTATTCTCTTGAGGTCCAAGCTTGGGGGTTGGCATATTTGGATCTGTGGGCTTGTTCTCATCATTTCTATGGTATGTTTTCTTGGTTTCACGATTGTTTTCATTTACGTTGGTGCTGCTACTACTGTTATTGGTGTTTGAGCTATTATTTGGGCTCGAATTTGGTTATGGTAGTTGTGACTATTGATCATAAGGTAATTTGGGACATTGTCACCGTTTTGGTTTTGCAATTTCTGCAAGCGAGCCCCACGTGGGTTGTTCGATCATTTTACGACCTAATGTAATATGGGTATTGATAATCATGTTTTGACTTGTAGTTTACTATTATGATAACGTCACAGCGATTGGAGGCCTCTCGGAAGAGGAAAACTCTTATGTAGCTAATTCGTGGATATGCTTTCGATGGCGTCTAGGTAGGCTTCAGTTTATTTTATTCTATTAGACATTGTTTGATATTGATTATGTGCTAGGAAGGGGTGTGACCTAGGCTGCTTAACTTATCTTTTGGCTTATACTTTACGGCCTTCACTGCAACATGATTTTTATATGAACCTTAGCCTAGACTACCTGCCCTAACTTTGATATATTGGTAGGCCTAATTGGTCGTGTATTATACGTGACCTTAGATTGGTCTTAGAGATCCTTATTATGGGAGCTAGGGCAGTATCTTCCCATTCCACTGGTATTTACCTGATTATGCTTCCCTAGTAGTATGATACACATCCTTGATGCCATACCCTAATAGTGTATACCTAGTTGTATGATATGCATCTGATTGGTTTCATGTATGGGTTTCTGCTTATGGATATACCCTGTGATCATGTCATATAATGTTATATTGGGTCCGAGGCCTTGGTTACGAGACCATATATACCAAGTTAGATCCCTTACACCTTGCTAGGGAGTTGTGATTCGGTCTATGGATAGGTAGGTTCTTACCTTGACTTGTGTGGATACTGGTGATGGCATGCATTGGTTACGCGTAGTTCGCTCATGTAGTAGACGATTAGTGACCCTACCATTGGAGGTTAGGTTTGAATTCCCATTTATTGATAAATAGCCATCTTAGGGCCAGACTTGGTTCCTTATTAGCACCTTGGGTCAGGAGTAAGACACCTTAGCCACAGTTTGGGCAGGCTTTATCGCTAAAATAAGTTATAGGACTCGGTAGAAGGCCCCATTGCCCTTTTTCTAGGTAGATATCCTTACAGGGCCATCTCTTGGATCTAGATGACACATGTATATTGGTAGGTGTTACCTAGGACCTGAGTATGCCTAGGCTGGTTAGAATGCCTAGTTAGCTTCATTACCCTTAGAGAGAGTTGTAGTTTGGCTTAATAGCTCGAGGATGTAGTATTGGATATCTAGGTATGTATATATATATACGGGTGGTTGTGGGCTTAGGACCCCTGGTTTACCATTAGCTATGTTACACTTAGGAGCTCCGATGGGATCTAACATTGAATTATACTGAGATTGACCTTCGATAGGAGCGCTGGTTCCGGTTACATTGACTATGAGTTCTGGTTTGAGTCCGGCAGTGGGTCATAATTATGATTTATTAGGCTTTTTGTTACTATCCTATGAGTCGAATTTGAATTCAGTGATTGATACTAATTTTATCAGGCCTCTTGTTATCACCCTAACATCCAATTTAAGTTTGGAAGTTATTATTATATGGTTATAGAGCATTTGGTCTCTGATTTACTGATATGACATATGGGTCTGGACTATGATTATAGAAGTCCTAGTTTGGTACAAGGCAGTGTATGTAGACTTTTTGAGTCCCCTGCAGGCCCCTCTGTCTGATAGCCATAGTGCTTGAAGAGGTTGGTCGCTGTGGGTCCCGCCTTTGGAAGCTAGGTGAGCTGGAGGGGGTGTGTACACTTGGTTTTGCTTGGACTTGGTATTGGTTTCACTCGGAATTAGCACTCAGTTCTGGTTATGGTTCTGTTCCTTGCATGCATCACCTATCACCACTATGGTTCTCACTTGTGTGTCCCACCACGGTTTATGGGGGCCCAGTTGGATGGTTTCGTATGCTTCAGTATCATTTTGAATAATGGGGTCTAGGTCAGGTTTTATTTGCAGTGGTGCCTTTCTGGTTTCCTAGAGGAGGGATGATAGCCAGTTAGGTGATTGTAACACCCCGTACATTTTAGAACTCATGCACTACCCTAATATTGACGAAATTAATTAAGTTGCGATAGTTGGTAGATTATTCATGGAAGTTATTGTCTTAAATTAATCTTGAGCTAATGGGCTCAATTTAAGGCCCAACAATTAGGCAAAAGACATGGCCCAAAAGGGAAAATGATCCATTCTTCCTTTGACTAAGTAAACACCTCAAATATTGAATAAAGTATGGCTAAGGATGAGATTTAAAGGGGCTATATAAGGTGAAAAAAATCATAATTTATTCAACAAGACACACATGCCTCATTCTAGATTTTTCCACAACATTCTTTCTTTTCTTTCAAACCCTAAGCAACTACTTTGAACAAGATCATATCTTTGCAAGCCTTGGTAAGTGTTTACCCTTGTATATTAATGTAATACATGCATGATATATTGTGGGAAACGTGTTGGTTATGTTTAAAAAGCATAGGGCAGTCCACTTTGTAAGTGGCAGTCCACCGTTGCTTTCGGCTAAAGGATTTGCCTTTTGTGGTTTAAACTTGAAAAGGAACTTAAGGTCTTGAAGGAATTGAATTATATGGATGAAATTCCAGTATATTAATGTGTGGTTATTTCCCTAATTCGTTCCCCTTGTGTATGGCTTGATGGAAATGTTTATACGTGTTTGTATATGGAACGTTTGGCATTCTGAAAAGAGATTACTTTCTTGTTATGTTAAAGTGAAATCTGAAACTGTGTGGACTATTTTTGGTATATTGTTTTGGTAGGTAATTATGTGGCTTGATGGAATAATTATGTGGAGTTGCATTAAGGTAAAATTGTGAAGTATGAACTTGGTATGAAATCCTATCGATTTGTAACGTCTATGTTGATGTGCGGACTGTTTTGGCATTGTTGGTGTTGTGAGGAAGTAAATTGTGTTGTAGGAGGGTGTAATGAAGTTATGTTGCAGTAGGAAAGAAGGTGGAATGATATACCATGTGTTTGAGAGGTTGGATAGTTTTTACGTTTCGTTAAGTGACTACTTATCGTCTTGTGAACTTGTAGTGTAATTAGTTGTTAATGCTAGCTCCATTATGTACTTGTGTTATAGAGTAATACTTAAGGAAAGAGCTGTATTGTTGTATTCACATATAGGATTGTGTATTCATATCGGGAAGATAAGGTATGTAAGGTTACTCTTTTCATATCCTTGGCAACACCTATTGTTCTCATTGTTACCTACTTATTTCCGTTTTGAAATATTCCAAAGTATCTCATTTCAGGTTTGACATATATTGTTATTCACATTTCTATTATTCATTGAGTATTGTTCCAAAGTTCCCATAATGTTATAACCACCAATGTATAAATCTTACAAAAGTAAAGGAAAGAAGTAATGCATATATGGTTACTTTATGGTTATTTGAGTCCGGGTGGTAGCTCAAAGGGGAGAAAGCCTAGCTAGAGATGATCCCAAGATTATTGGATCAGGGGGAAAGCTCAGTGGGGCAAAATCCTAGCTTGATGTAGAACCTGATAGGGGGTAGCCCAAAGGGGTGAAAACCTAGCTAGGGCCGAACCTGCTTTACTGATTTATGTTATGTTATGTTATTTTTCCCACTGATCAGCTTGGGGCCCAGGAAATATATGAATGAATGAATGAATGATGATAATGAATGAACGTAAAAGCAAAGAAAGTAATGAACGGTGGTTTATCCATATTGATTATTCACTTGTACTTGATTCCATTGAAGTTCTTATGTTACTTGCAGTTTCTTATAGCCTTACATACTCAGTACATTCTTTATACTGACGTCGCTTAGGGGACTTACCTTACTTGCTGCAGGCACAGGTGCTAGTAGACCTCCGCAGTAGGCTACGAGTCATCCGCAGACTGTAGGTGAGCTCTAGATTGGTTCGAGGCTTTCCGAGTTATTATGTACATTTGTTTTGGTATTGTATAAAAGATTGTATAAAGCGGGGACTTGTCCCGACTTTAGGTTGGTTATGTATATGTATCTGATAGAGGCTTTGTAGATGTTGTAAGACAAATGAAGGCATGTGTGTCCATTTTGACGTGGTGTCCCCAACGACCAAGTTTCATATCTATTTGAATGTTTTCCATGACTTTTGTCTTTGTCATCTTGTATCTATATGTGATAGAGTGTTGTTCATTTAGTGACAAGCATATGAATGTACATGGACGCAGGTTGGTTCTCTCGGGTCCTTAACCGCTTTGGGTGCCAGTCCGCCCCATTGGAATTCGAGGCGTGATAAAAGTGGTATCAGAGCAGGTCATCCTAGGGTGTCTACAAAGCCGTGTCCGAGTAGTGTCTTGCTTATAGGTGTGTTGTGCACCACATTTATAAGCAGGAGGCTATGGGTCATTTAGGAGTTGTTTCTTTTCTTCATGTCTTAGATCATGCAATAGAACCAAAGTTGTAGGTGGAATCATATCTAACCACTGAAATTGTTTTTTTCTTTTGTTATAGTAAAATGCCGTTTACAAGGAGAAACAAGGGTAAAAGTAAGAAGCTAGATAGGATTGTCGGGGAAGGAGCTAGTAAATCACCACCTGACCAAGTTAGTCAAGGTGGGGCTGGAACTGAGTTTGCATTGCGGGCTTCTTCTACTCTTCTAGCCCCAGAAGAGCCAAGAAGGAAAGAAGTACCCGCAGAACCGCCTGTTAATGCTACTGAGTAGGATTTAAGGAACGCGGTGCAAATGTTGACTCAGATAGTCGCTGCACAAAATCAAAGACAAGCTTTTGCACAAAAGATGGAGGATCAGAGGCAAAGGAGAAGGGTGCAAGAAATTGAAAGAGGGCCATCAAAGAGGGCTAGACCTATGGGACAGTTCATGGCATCCCAAGGAGAATTTAGGCCTCGGGTTTTTAATAGACCAGCTAGACCATCATTTTCTTATTCTACAGTAGGTACTCCATCCCAATTCTGAGGGTTTAGAGGTTGTCAAGCTGGGCAAAGTAGTGGGATTCGAGGTTCACAGACAGCAAAGTTTTCTCGTCAGCCGTGTTAACACTGCGGAAGGTTTCATTTAGGTGAATGCCGGCTGGGGATGAATGTTTGTTTTTGGTATGGTATGTCGGGGCACATGATGAGAAAATGCCCACACAAGGGCATGGGTAGTATGATGCAACCTACGGGATCAGCTGTTGTATCATACTCATCGAGTGTACATCCTACTGGTCGTGGTAGAGGTACGAGAGGAGTAGCTAGTCCTAGTGGAGTCCAGAACCGTACCTATGCTCTAGCGGACCGACAGAATTCGGAGGCTTCTCCTGATGTGGTTACAGGTATATTATCCATATTTTCGCATAATGTATATGTATTGATTGATCCGGGTTCTACATTATCATATATCACCCCATTGACTGCGAAAAAATTCAAAAGAACACCGAAATTATTAGTTAAACCATTTGGAGTATCTACACTTGTTGGTGAATCTATTATAGTTAAGAGAGTATATCGTAATTGTATAGTGAATGTTTGTGGTTATGATACGTCGGATGATCTTATTGAGCTGGAAATGGTAGATTTTGATGTTATAATGGGTATGGATTGGTTGGCTTCTTGTTATGCCACGGTAGATTACCGAACTATACATTTCCATTTCCCACAAAAGACCGTCCTTGAATGGAGAGGTAATGTTGGAGCACCAAGAGGTAAATTTATTTTCTATCTTAAGGAAAGAAAATGATATCCCAGGGGTACATATGCCATCTAGTAAGAGTGCAAGATAATGAGGTGAAACCACCAACTCCTCAATCGATTTCGGTGGTAAATGAATTCCTTGATGTATTTCCTGAAGATCTTCCAGGTTTACCTCCAGAATGGGAAGTAGAGTTTGGTATTGATGTGATGTCAGACACTCAGCCTATCTCTATTCCTCCATATAAAATGGCCCCAGTTGAGTTACGAAAATTAAAGGAACAATTAAAAGACTTGCTGGAAAAGGGATTCATAAGGCCTAGTTGTACCCTTGGGGTGCACCAGTGTTGTTTGTATGGAATAAAGATGGCACGTTGAGAATGTGTATTGATTATCGGCAATTGAAAAAAGTAATAGTCAAGAATAAATATCCCCTCCCTAGAATTGATGATTTGTTTGACCAATTACAGGGTGCCAAATGCTTTTCAAAGATTGACCTGAGATCCGGTTATCATCAAGTAAGGGTTAGAGAAAAAGATATACCCAAGACAGCTTTTCGAACACGATATGGTCATTATGAATTTTTAGTTATGTCATTTGGGCTAACAAATGCACCAGTAGTTTTTATGGATTTGATGAATAGGGTGTTCAAGCCATTTTTAGATGTGTTCGTGACGGTGTTTATAGATGATATCCTGGTTTATTCAAAATCACAAGAGGACCATGCTAATCACTTACGACAGGTGTTACAGATTCTTCGTGATCGTAAGTTATATGCAAAGTTCTCTAAATGTGAATTTTGGTTAAAATCTGTATCATTCTTGGGTCATATTGTGTTGGATGAAGGAATAAAGATGTAGCTTCCATAAAAGTGCTTTGGAAAAATCAACAAGTAGAAAAAATCACATGTGAAGCTGAAGAACTTATGAAGTCTAAGTACCCTCATTTATTTTAAACGGAAGAGAAAGTTTAGGATGCTGAACTGGAGCAATAACAAGTAAGTATCTATAAGCATTGTGTGTATATGATAACATGAAGAATAAACTTTGATATGAATTTGTCTAAATTGGGTAATGTTATTAACATTCTAGGACGAATGTTCCTAAGGGGGGAAGGATGTAACACCCCATACATTTCAGAACTCATGCGACTACCCTAGTATTGATGGAATTAATTAAGTTGCAATAGTTTGTATATTATTCATGTAAGTTATTGGGCTAAACTAATCTTGAGCGAATGGGCTCAATTTAAGGCCCAACAATTAGGTAAAAGACATGGCCCAAAAGGGAAAATGATCTATTCTTCCTTTGACCAAGTAAACACCTCAATTATTGAATAAAGTGTGGCTAAGGATGAGATTTAAAGGGGATATATAAGGTTAAAAAAATTAGATTTTATTCAACAAGACACACATGCCTCATTCTAGATTTTTCCACAACATTTTCTCTTTTCTTTCAAACCCTAAGCAACTACTTTGGACAAGATCATCTCTTTGCAAGCCTTGGTAAGTGTTTAACCTTGTATATTAATGTAATAAATGCATGATATATGGTGGTAAACATGTTGGTTATGTTTAAAAATCATAGGGTAGTCCACTTTGTAAGTGGCAGTAGTCCACCAGTGCTTTCGGCTAAAGGATTTGCCTTTTTTGGTTTAAACTTGAAAAGGAACTTAAGGTCTTGAAGGAATTGAATTATATGGATTAAAATCCAGTATATTAATGTCACGCCCCAAATCCCCATCAAGACGTGATTGGCACCCGTAGACGATAAGGCCCGAGAGAACCAAACTGTACCTATGTTCATTCATATGCATGCCATCAGAAACACTCTTCACACGTAAGGGATTTTAATGCTAACAATGAAATTCATGTAACATAGAACATATATACATATATGAAACTTGACCGTTGAGGCCATCAAGTCAAAAATGACATGTACCTTTTACGGTTACAGTTATACACCTACACTCATCTATAAAAGCCTCTAACCAGTGCATTGACCAAAATGAACTAAAAGTCGGGACAAGTCCCCACTTTATACAACACGTACAACACCAAAACATATATACAACTGTGACTCGGAGAAGCCCCGAACTAACTGGAGCTCACCAATGATCAGTGAACAACTGGCAACCTACTGTGGCGGCCTACTAGTACCTGCGCCTGCAACAAGTAAAATAAATTCCCCAAGAGGGGTCAGTACGAAGAATGTACTGAGTATGTAAGGCCATATGAAACTTGTATGATATGTACATATGTCAAGAACTCAAGTTCAAATGCATAACCAATATAGATAAGTCACAATGTAGATGAGTCACTATTCTGTACTTTGGAGACCATGTATATTTCAGTAATTTCTTTGCTTTCTTTACTTCTATAATTATTCATCTTTGCCTGTGACCTGTGATACCCGGGCCCCGACTGATCAGTGGGTTTACAAAACATAACGTTATGTTGGGATCGGCTTGAGCTAGGCTTATGCCTCTAGAGCTGCCACCCTAAGAATAAATATATTGGTATCGGCTCGAGCTAGGTTTTTACCTCTAGAGCTGCCACCCATACAACATATCAGGTTCGGCTCGAGCTAGGTTTATACCCCCAGAGCTTCCCCCTGTCAGGTTCGGTCTGAGCTAGGCTTATGCCTCTAGGACTGCCCCATGATCTTGGGATCGGCTTGAGCTAGGCTTATGCCCCCAAAGCTTCCACCCTATACTTGATCATTGACCACATATGCGTTACTTTGTTCTTTACTTTGAGATTGATATAAAGACTTGTGAGAGATTGATACTTTTGATAGTCACAACTTTATTTGAAGCTTTGGATTAATAAATGAGTGAGAGACATGTGAATAACTTGGCAACATAACATTATTGGAACCATAACACCATGGGAACCATTGTACATGAATCCATGAACAAGAGACATAAGTATAATCACTATTGGAAACATTGGAACATAACCTTATTTGAGCTTTTGGAACATTAACCATGAAGATGAGACATGAGATTCACTAATGATCAATGAGTAGGAAATATATGACAATGACCATTGATAACCGGATATGGGATACCTTAGCACATTTCGGGATAGGACTAGTGAAATGTCAATGTGAATACTATTTGCCGCAGAAAGATACGGACAAAGTACCCTTACATACCTTGTACTCTCAATATGGATATACAACCTTAGATGTGCATACAATGTCCCGCTCCTTCTTTATGTGTCACTCTACAACACCAATATATAACGGGATTTACATTAACCACCAACTACTTTACAAATGCATATAACATCAATGAGGTACATGTTTGCCTTTAAACATGCCATTTTCCCTTGACAAAACCATTGATAACATCATTATTCCAAAAAATCCCCCAATATTCCCAACATTGACCAATATATGATCATCAATACATTTCACCACAACACTTCCCCTTTACACTTTCTTATCCACACCACATCACAAATAGTCCATCAATTCACCTTAATACACTCCATAGCACATATTGGCCAAAATCCCACAATTTTCACTTATAGAAAAATAACAAGTTTAATAACAAAATAACACCATACATGTTCATATTTTATCCATACCATGATCTTTCATCAAAGGCACAAGTCATAATTCAAGCTACAATCCCATGGATAACACATCTCTTTCACAAAACCAAAAGTGCCATGTCCAACATTTCCAACCATAACCAACATGATATACATGATCTCTCATGCTTATAATATGTTAAAGTTCAAGAATAATTACTTACTCAAGCTTGGAAAAGGATGATCTTGTCCAAAAATGCCTTAGGGTTTGAAGAGCACCAAAAGAGTTATCTTGAAAACTTCTAGAAAATGAGAGAAATGAGATGTGTGTCTAATAAGATAAAAATATGATTTTTTGGACACCTTTTATAACATCATAAAGTCATCCTTAGCCATTTAATCCACCCTTTGACAAGCCAAGGCAAGAATGGGTCATTTTGACCCATTGGGCCATGGTTTCTTTTCCTTTATGGGTTCTTTTTGGGCCCAATTCACTTAACCCAATAAAATCAATAATTTATCATGTTTAAATAATATCATACATTTTACAACAATATTCCCACTCACACTATTCATATCCATGGCCTCAATCCCAAAAATAAGTGATTCTAGCCACGTATGGCTCATTTGGACCAAAAGGGTAAAACTGTTATTTTGATGCCAAATTCGTTCTCGAGTAATTTTATCATACCAACATAATAATTTACTCATTTCATGTGTATTCTCATGGTTGTATAAGAATCGTGGCAAAAATCGGCTCAATACGTCCCCGGGCACCCTTGGAACTTAGAAAATTTCCAACTTTCGAAAAACTGAAAATTCCATCCTGGAACGCCCTGGGGAACGCAAGATTTCTGCCTATGGGCACAAAATTTTGGCCCAGAGGGGCCTGTAACGGTCCCCAACGCGCCCCTCACTTAGAATTTTCGAAAATTTTATTTTTTGACTTTTTTTCGCGGGTTTGGTTAGATACTTCAAGTCCTATACTTTAACTTACTTCTTGGCCTTAACATAATTTGTTTAGAGGTCCTTTTAGCCTCATTTTGAACCCCACAACTGCTCCATAAAAATCACAAAACAACTCTTATGAAGGGCTAATCACATGTATGAAGCCAAATTTTAATTTCCTCAACATTAACATTACCAAATGCATACTTATAGCTCTCGACACCTAAGTATACATTGTTCAACTTCATAAAGTAGGTTTGGTAAGGTACAAGGTGTTACAATTAATATGTGGTTATGTCCCTAATTCGTTCCCCTTGTGTTTGGCTTGATGGAAATTTTTATACGTGTTTGTATATGAAACGTTTGGCGTAGTGAAAAGAGAATACTTTCTTGTTATGTTAAAATGAAATCTAAAACTGTGTGGACTATTTTTGGTATATTGTTGTGTAAGGTAATTATGTTACTTGATGTAATAATTATATGGAGTTGCATTAAGGTAAAATTGTGAAGTATGAACTTGGTATGAAATCCTATCGGTTTGTAACGTCTATGTTGATGTGCGGACTGTTTTGGCATTGTTGGTGTTGTGAGGCAGTAAATTGTATTGTAGGAGGGTGGAATGAAGTTATGTGGTATTAGGAAAGAATGTGGAATGATATACCATGTGTTTGGGATGTTGGATAGTTTTTACATCTCGTTAAGTGACTACTTATCGTCTTATGAACTTGTAGTGTAATTAGTTGTTAATGTTAACTCCATTATGTACTTGTGTTGTAGAGTAATACTTAAGGAAGGGGCTTCACTGTTGTATTCACATATAGGATTGTGTATTCATATCGGAAATATAAGGTATGTAAGGTTACTCTTTTCGTATCCTTGGCAGCACCTATTGTTCTCATTGTTACCTACTTATTTCCATTTCGAAATATTCCAAAGTATCTCATTTCAGGTTTGACATATATTATTATTCACATGTCTCTCATTCATTGAGTATTGTTCCAAAGTTCCCATAATGTTATAACCACCAATGTATAAATCTTACAAAAGTAAAGGAAAGAAGTAACGCATATACGGTTACTTTATGGTTATTTGAGTCCGAGTGGTAGCTCAAAGGGGCGAAAGCCTAGATAGAGATGATTTCGAGATTATTGGATCAGGGGGAAAGCTCAGTGGGGCAAAAACCTAGATTGATGCCGAACCTGACAGGGGATAGCCCAAAGGGGTGAAAACCTAGCTAGGGCCAAACCTACTTTATTGATTTATGTTATGTTATTTTTCCCACTGATCAGCTTGGGGCCCAGGAAATATATGAACGAATGAATGAATAATGATAATGAATGAACGTAAAAGCAAAGAAAGTAATGAAGGTAATGTACATGATCCCACACATATGGAACGGTGGTTTATCCATATTGATTATTCACTTGTACTTGATTCCATTGAAGTTCTTATGTTAATTGAAGTTTCTTATAGCCTTACATACTCAGTAAATTCTTCATACTGACGTCGCTTGGGGGACTTACCTTAGCTGCAGGCACAGGTGCTAGTAGACCTCCGCAGTAGGCTACAAGTCATCCGCAGACTGTAGGTGAGCTCTAGATTGGTTCGGGGCTTTCCGAGTCATTATGTACATTTGTTTTGGTATTGTATAAAGGATTGTATAAAGATGGTACTTGTCCTGAATTTAGGTTGGTTATGTATATGTATCTGATAGAGGCTTTGTAGACGTTGTAAGACAAATGAAGGCATGTGTGTCCATTTTGATGTGGTGGCCCCAACGGCCAAGTTTCATATCTATTTTAATGTTTTCCATGACTTTCGTCTTTGTCATATTGTATCTATATGTGATAGAGTGGTGTTAATTTATTGACAAGTATATGAATGTACATGGACGTAGGTTGGTTCTCTCGGGGCCTTAACGGCTTCGGGTGCCAGTCCGCCCCATTGGAATTCGAGGCGTGACAGTGATGATGTGTCCGGAATGGCCAATTAGATTTTGAATACTTGATTATAGCTTTTCTGTGATTACAGCTCCAGTAGGACTGGCACTTGTTAGTTATAGTTGGACACCTGGGGACTCGAGTATCCCCGATCCTGTTTTTACGTTTAGGGTGAGCTTTAGGTATACTGGGCTTTATAGGCAGACATACATACCTTGTTTAGGGACCCTTTTTATGTCAGGATTAGCTCCCCTAGTTGGTCTTGATTCTCGATATACTGGGCCCACTATATTTAGTTAGCCTGGCCCAGCATAGTTATATTTACACTATATGACCAGTTATCCTCGTGGTGGTATGTATATATATATATATATCCATATTTATAAACCTCTTCCTTCCTACTATCATTACATACCATTTGTGTACCCTTATTTCATATATTTATTGTTTATCCCATGTCTCCTCTTCATTATGCCATGATATGGAGACTAGCCTTTTGTTGGTATAGCTTGGTCTCAAGATACCTGTAGGGTGATAGTATATGTTAGCTACCCTTAGCTTGGCTTACAGTCCTAGAATTGATATCTCCTGTTATAGATAGTTACCTACACTGTTTACACCTGTTTTACATGTGATTCATAATTGCATTATCTTTGTAGCTCAGTCAGCCGATGCCTACTGAGTACCTCGTGTTGTTACTCGTACTACATTTTTGCACCTTGTAGTTTCTAGTGAGCTTCAGTCGTTCGGAGGTGTGCCTACTCTCCCTCTTTTGCTGGATTGATCTTTACATTATATCTCAAATACGGTTCTACATATACTTACATTATGTTTATCTTGTACTCTTGGTTATTAGTGGCTCTTGTACTAGCATCACAAGTCTTGGGGTATTCTGTCTTATTTCTTTGGATTATCTTCTTCTTGCATTTGATCTCATCTTTGGTTCTTCATATTAGGATGCTACTAGACGTTCTGGACTATGGGTTGGCTTGCCTACATGTGGGTTAGAGTAGGCTCCATCATGGCCTGAGAAATTGGGTCGTGACAAACAGCTTCAACTTAGACTCAAAAAGCAATACCAAATCGTCGACGGTGACTTCTCTTTTCTCGATCTTATGATAATGGTATAGTTTCATCCTTTCCTTGTACAAAGCTGATTGTTCATAAGCTCGGATATAGAATTTATCCATCTTATTTAACTACTCAACTCTCAATTTGGCTACATCATTCCATTCCAGATTTGGCTTCTTCAAAGCCCACAATGCCTTATGTTCAAGTTCAACAGACAAGTGGCATGCTTTACCGTACACAAGCTGATATGGAGAAGTACCAATAGGGGTCTTGAATGCTATCTGGTAGTCCTATAGTGCATTATCTAACCTTATCTCCCAATCCATCCTATTGGCATTCACCGTCTTCGCCAAGATAGACTTGATGTCACGATTAGAGACCTCACCCTACCCACTTGTATGAGGGTGATAAGGCATTGCCACCTTATGTTTCACACCATATTGTGTTCCCTGATTTGGCAGGTTTGTGAGTTAGTGTTGGTTATGAAATTATGTATAGTTTCTAACCATCACTTTGACTTAGGGCTGACTGATGAAACTGCTGAATACATGTATTTTAGTAATCATGTTTCTTTCTTCTACACTTTTATATATTGGTTCTGAGTCCGAAGCTCTGGGCCACTGATTACCCTTTATGCTTAGATCTAGCTTTCAAGTAGCTACTGGCTGATTCATGGCCCCTATGGATTTCCTTCTATGTTACCTTGTCATATTATCTGTCTCTTATATTTTTGAGTATTTTGGACTCTCAGTTGTATTTACACCTATTAGAGGCTTGTACTTTCTGACTACTAGGATTTGGGATGGTTATTGCCATTTGTACCCCTTATCTATATGTTTATGAGATTCTATTGGGCTTTAGAATTATTTCTATTTTTTTCCTACCTTATTCATTTAAGTTTATCTATATGTGTGGGGTTTGGATTACCTATCATGGTGGGTATGATAGTTGCCATCACGACTACATTGTTAGGTCCTGACAAATTGGTATCAAAGCACTAGGTTAATTGGTCTCACAAAATATAAGACAAATCTAGTAGAGTCTTATGGATCAGTATAGAGAAGCCAGTTATCTATCTTAGTGAAGCTATAGGACTTTAGAAAATATCTCTTTCTTCTTTCTTATCATGTGAAACTACGTTTATCATGTATTGAGATTCAGTCTTGTTCTCTTACAGATGGTGAGGACTTGTGCATCTATGGATGGAGATTAAGAGAACGTCTTAGCACCTGCGTCTGGTACTCATGTAGAGACGCACAAATATAGTAAAAAACATGGTAGGGGCTGAAGACGAGGTAGAGGTAGTGCTCAAGCAGCTGCTCAGGTTCTATCTAGGGTGAAGTCTTGTGATATTGAGTATGAGGTTGAGGATGATCAGGTCCAAGCAGAAGAAGTTGGCTCAATTTTGGTTCCACCTAATTTTGTTGCTACTCCTTTGATCTAGGATACTTTGGTTTAGGTCTTAGGTTTTTTGGAGAATTTAGATCAGGATGGTGGATTAGAAGGTACTACACTGGGTTCACAAACTAGAATGGGGGAACATAACCCATATTAGTAGCTTATTCTAGTATTCAGGACCCAATAGGTTAGCCAAAAATCACATCACCTAGATATAATGGCATTCCCTTGTTAAGAATAAGATCCATGGGTGTGGTTGGGGCAGCCATGTCAAATGAGGAGCATAGGAGGTTTAGGAAGATTGATCCACCTTATTTCAGGAAGGACATGGCGAGGATGCATATGAGTTTCTTATGAGTTGCCATGAGAAGGTCTGAAGTGTGGTGTTAGTGGAGTCTCATGGGGTTGATTATATAAAATTTTAGATGCATGGCTCTGCCAAGTAGTGGTGGCACTCCTATATTGACTCTAGACCTGCATGATCTCAATCGATGACTTAGGCATTATTTGTATGGGTTTTTTTTAATTGATTTAATCCTCGTAGCTTGAGGGAGAAGTATTGACATCAACTCTAGTACTTAACCCAAGATGGTATCTCAGTGATTAAGTATGAAACTCAACTTTATATATTATCCTGTCATGCCATGGTTATTCTACCTAATGAGATTGGGAGAATATGGAGATTTAGGATAGGTTTAACCATCAGGATAAAAGAGGCCATATTTCCTATAGCCCAGTCAGGGGTTACTTTTTAGAGGGTAGTTAAGAAAGCTAAGGAGTTTGATCTCATGCATCCCAAGAAGTATGAGGATCTGGAGGAAAATAGGTCCTGTACTTCTATCCAGTTCAGTGATACATCATCCTGATGTAAGGGTTCTGTTAGACAAGGTTTCCTTTTTTAACATAGTTGGCTAGTTCATGCGACTATTTAGGCATCTAAAGGTGGACATTTTGTATGATACTTCTTCTACCCAGGGAAGACTTCTCATGGTTCTTTCCACAAATTCTCAGGTCATGATGGCCATTTAGGTTATTCAGGTTCTTCTCAGCAGATGATGGTCCCTATATCATGTTATAAGTATGGTAGTCCAGAGCATCTTAGGAGGGATTGTCCCAGACTTAGAAGTAGGGGTCGACATAAGTTTTTAATTCTCTAGTTAGGGAAGTAGCACCCTCATCTTAGGGTTGGGATAGATGTAAAGAAGGTAGAGGTGCGCCACCAGTCGGTCATAGAGGTGGTAGAGGTATTATTCAGGCAGGAGGTGATAAGGCTCAGTGTTATGAATTTTTGTGTAGGCTTGAGGCAGAATCTTCTGATGCAGTTATCATAGATATTATCTCTGTATGCCATCAACATATTTTGATAATATTTGATCTTGGTTCTACATTCTCCTATCTGTCTATCTATTTCACATTGTGTCTTGATATGATGAGTGAGTCTCTTGCCGTGCCTGTGCTTTTTGCTACCCTAGTAGATGATTTTTTAGTGGTGGATTAGGTTTACTAATCTTGTGTTATGACACTTTTTGGGTATGATACTTAGGTGGACTTGACAATTCTAGATATGGTAGATTTTGATGTGATTTTTGATATGGAATGGTTTTCTTTGTATCATGCTATCTTGGATCTTACTTAGGGCCATCTTTCATTGAGTATTACAAGGTTAGAGAGGAGAGGTGCCTAGGGTTCATATCCTAAGAGGGTAATTTCCTTCATTCGGGCACAACGTTGGTTAACAAAGGGTGTCTTTCTTATTCGTCTTATGTTTGAGATACTAGTGTTGACACACCTCTTTTAGAGTCAGTGAGGGTGGTGAGGGAGTTTATAGATATGTTTCCAATAGATTTTCTAGGTATTGCTCCTGATAGAGATATTAATTTGGCATTAATTTAGAGCCGGACACTAAGCCTATTTTTGTTCTTCCTTATAGGATGACTTCGGCGGAGTTGAAGAGTTCATTGTAGGATTTGTTGATTAAGGGATTTATTAGACCCTATGTTTTGCCTTGGGGTGCTCCTGTGGTTTTTGTGAAGAAAAAGGATGGGTCTATGTGTATTGTATTGATTATCAATAGTTAAACATAGTGACCATAAAAAATAAGTATCCTTTTCTATGGAATTATGATTTGTTTGATCAGCTTCAGGGTTATTTGGTGTTTTTAATGATTGACTTGAGATTGAGGTACCATCAATTGAGGATTAGGGCTTTGAATATCCCTAAGATGGCTTTTAGGAGTCGACATGGTCATTATGAATTTTAGTTAAGTCCTTTGGGTTGATTAATGTCCCAGTGTTATTTATGGAGTTGATGAATGGGGTATTTTGGGCTTATCTTGATTCTTTTGTGATTATGTACATTGATGATATCTTAGTGTATTCCAAGAGTGAGGCAGATCATGTGAAACATTTGAGGAATGTGCTTCAGATATTGAGAGATGAGAATTTGTACGCTAAGTTCTTGAAGTGTGTGTTTTGGCTTAATTTTATGGCACTCCTGGGAGATGTAGTGTCCAAGGAGGGTATTATGGTCTATTTATCCAAGGTTGAGGCAGTTAGAGATTGAGCTAGGCCTATTTTATCCACCGAGATTTAGAATTTATTAGTTTGGCTGGTTACTACAGACAGTTCGTGCAGGGCTTTTCTATTATTAAAGCTCCTTTGACCAGCTTAACGCTTAATAATATTGTTGTTAAGTGGTCTGATAATTGTGAATCATGCTTTTAAGCTCAATAATTTGTTGACTTCAGTGTATATTCTGACCTTAACTATGGAAACTGAGGGCTTCACTATATATTGTGATGCTTTCGGTGTTGATCTTGTTGGTGTTTTGACAAAGAAGGGAAATGTTGTAGCCTATGCTTCAAGGCAGTTGAAGACTCATGAGAAGAAATATTCCACTCATAATTTGGAGTTGGCGGTGGTAGTATTTGTTTGAATTTTTGGTGGAATTATTTGTATGGTATTCATTGTGAGGTAGTCACTGACCATCACAAACTTCAGTACATATTCAACCATAAAGATCTAAATTTGAAATAGTGAAGGTGGTTGGAGTTATTGAAGGACTGTGACATGACTATTCTATATCAGTCGAGTAAGGACAATGTAATGGCGGATGATTTGTGTAGGAAGGTGGTGAGTATGGGTAGTCTTGCTTTGTTGGTGGCTGAAAAGCGACCTTTGGCTATAGATGTTCAGTAATTGTCCAATAGTTTTATGAGACTTGATATTTCTGAGCCGGGTAGAGTTCTTGCATGTGTTAAGGCACAATCCTTATTGGTGGACAAGTTTAACAACAAATAGTTTGAGGAGGGAAGTTATGTATTATTTGGGATAAAGTGTTGAAAGGTGTAGCTAGTAAAGTGAGTCTTGATTCAGAGGGTGTTTTGAGGATGAAAGGTTAGATTTGTATTCCTCGGGTTAGTGGCTTGACTAGGTTGGTCATGAAGGAGGCTCACAGTTCGAGATATTTTATTCAGCTGGGTGTAGCAAAGATATACAATGAATTAAAACAGTATTATTAGTGGTGTAGGATGAATAAGGATATTATGGAGTTCGTGGCTAGGTGTCGAGTCCAAAGCTCTAGGTCGCTAATTTTCCTTTATGCTTAGATCTAGTTTTCAAGTAGCTACTGGTTGATCTGTGGCCTCTCTGGATTTTCTTCTATGCTACCTTGTCATGTCATCTCTCTTTATCTTTTATTTTTTAGCATTTCAGACTCTCAGTTGTATTTACTCCTATTAGAGGCTTGTACTTTGTGACTACCTGGTTTTGGGATGGTTTTTACCATTCGTACCCCTTATATTTGTGTTTGTGAGATTCTATTAGGCTTTAGTATTATTTCTACTTCTTTCACACCTTATTCATTTCAGTTTATATGTATGTGTGGGGGTTGACTTACCTATCACAGTGTGTATGATAGGTGTCATCATGATTGAGTTTTTCATCGCGACAGACACTCCAGTAGATATTACAATTATGTGAATACCAACTTATTAAGAATCAACATCTATATGAACTTGTTAAGATTATTGTAACACTAGCTAATAACAAAAGGAACCGCCAACTTTTTTCTAAAAAATCTTTTTTCCTAAATCATAGGGGAGTTATATTTCAAAATAAAGAGTATAATAGGGGCCTTGATCTTACCTTGGAATTCAATAAAAGGATAAATAAATTATCCTCAAGAAGAAAAGGTGTCACAACCCAAAATCCCAAGGGTTGTGATGACACCTACACCCATTTGACCATGGTAGATAAACCTGACTCTAGATCTCAAATATTCAAAGTAAACATTGCAGTACAAACTCCATATCAATATCTCATAATAATATCTCAAAATATCTGCAAATGAAATTGAATATGGTAATCCAAAATCCCAAGACTCGAAATTCATAAGTACAAGAGCGACTCTAATACAGATGTCAAATCAAATACAAAACTTTCTGAGAAAATAAAGTAAGACAGAAATAAACATAGATGAAACTAAGACAACCTCTTATCAGGGGAACTCACCACATCCTCAGCTATCAACAGAATTCACAATGACAAATCATGGGGACCACTCATATCATATTCTGTATTAGAAGAATGTAGAAAAGTAGAAGTGAGTACAACCACTAGTACTCAGTAGGCATCATAGGCAGATTGAGATTTTGCAGACATTATTTCAATAAAGAATACTAAAATAACCCTGCACGTATAAAGTCCCAATAGTTTAATATAAACAAATACAACAGTTCATTACAAAACACAATAGTAATAAATGATGATGTAATGCAGTGATATGCTATGATATGCAATAGTCAATGCCTATCAATATACATCCCCTCTAGTCGCGTGGTGTAAGGTGGGACCAAAGGGTACTCACGAGGCCCATATACCCCGCTCAAAATTCTGTCTCGAATAAAATCAATAAAGAGTACCATATCTCACAGTTTGGAATACTGCCTCAGACCAAATCATTAGAAACTGGTTCATTTTCTTTCAAATATCAGTGTCCCTAATGGTACAATCCAATGATCCATGATATAAAGGAATATGCATGTTCAAGATGATGATATGAATCAAAACACAATAGATTTGTAGAAATTTTGAGATATCAATCAACTTACAAATAACGCAGGCTACAAGCCTCAATATCAAATCATAAATCTGAATCACACTTTACTAACACGATACAAGCCCCATTTGGGGCATCACTAAAACAATCTATCTCATATGCCACTTCAAATCACTAAGTCACCCAAACCATAACATGTTTTACACGATAAGCTCCCACAAAATTAAGAGTCCAAAAAAAGTTAGGCCATAGCCTACTACAGAGCTGAACCGCAAGCACCAATAGTCACGAACTAGCCATTCTCTTCCAAGAGGCTTTAGAATGCTCCCAATATATCAAGGACAAGATATATGCATTAATATGAGTACATCGATACCCATATTTCTATACTTCAATTCCTAGTCTAAAAAGTCAATCCAAGGGCAAAACTAGAATTTTATTAGAAAATAATTTACCCATAACATAAGTAGCTCAAATCTAAAATTTCATAAAACATAGAGTTTAAAATTAACCTTGAAATAATCAAAATACCATTTCTTAACTTTCCCAGGAAATTCCCAAATTTTGAAGTTGAAAAACTAAGATTTAAAGATGAATTATGAAAATATCATTAGGGTATGTCTAACAATAGAATAAGAAACTTATCCGATGAAGAAATCTCAAAAATTCTCTTTTGAATCTCCCCAAAATAAGTTCCAAAGCTTGAAAAATCAAGTTATGGTGTTTTGGATCGAAAATGGAATTTCAAATTACTACCAGGTACTTACTCATTGCAATCGCGGACAACCCCCTCACAATCGCAACGTTGACCAACCCGAGCCAATTGATTTCTTGATGGCTTGATTGCATTCACGAAGCGTAACAACATACCCAGAGTACCCAACTTACTCCCTTCTTAACGATCGTGGACCAGCCATCACTATTGTGATGACTAGGTCCTTTAGACCTTTTGGATCGTGAGAGGTCTGTCACAAACACAAATGGGGAAATCATCAGCACCATAATTGGTGCACCAATAAAAGTCAAAGTCAATAAAATTCTCTTAATAGACCCTAGGAATTCATTTGGAAAACCATGACCAAAAACAAACTGTGTTACAAGACTAAAATTGAAATTTCGGACTCATTGATACCATCATAATCTTGAATGGAGGTCGTTACCAATGGATGTTAACCAAAGACAACTCTAGGCTAAAAACATCCAACATTTCAATCAGCTACTCCAAATCCATTTGAATGCCTCGAGACCCGAATAACTAGTGCTACTAACCAAATGACATTCCAAAGCTGATGGAACTGTCGAAATCTTTATACTACCTCTAAACTCCAAATGTTAACCAAAGTCAACCCTAATAACTTAAAAACCTTTAAAATGAAAATCTTTCAGAAATATCAACCAACCACCTCAGGAACCATACCACCCATTTTTATAGATCACAAATACCATAATACAACAATATGTTGGGTAAAATAGTGTAACATCCCGTAAATTTTTGAACGTAAGCGACTAAGTGACGGGATTATTTGAACTTGCAATAAAGGGTATATTATGCATTCAAAGTTTTGGTCTACATTCATCTTGGCTAATGGGCTCAAAGGAGGCCCAACATAAATAAGAAAGACATGGCCCAAAAAGGGAAAAATGACCCATTCATCTTTGACTTCTTAAACTTGTCATTAATGACCAAGTGTGTGGATAAGAGGTACCCTTAAAAGACTATAAAAGGCTCCAAAAATCAAATTTTAATCATACACAACACCTTGCAAATTCTTGTAATTTCTAAACATTTCCAAGAAACCAAAAGAACTCATTTCAAACCCTGAGCAACCAACTTGTTTGGACAATATCATCCACTTGCAAGACTTGGAAAGCATTTAACATTGTATATTAATGTAATAAATTCATTATATGTGGTTGGAAACATGTTGGTTATGGTTAAAAGGCATAGGGCAGTCCACTTTTTTTAAGTGGCAGTCCACTTTTGCTTTCGGCTAAAGGATTTGCCTTTTTGCGGGTTAAAGTTGAAAAGGGGTTTAAGGCCTTGAAGGAATTGAATTATATGGACTAAATTTCAGTATATTTAAAGTGTGGTGCTGTCCCTAATTCTTTAATTTTGTGTATGGTTTGATGGAAATGTTTTTACGCAATTGTGCATGGAACGTTTGGCGTAGTGAAAAGAGAATATTTTCTTGTTATGTTAAAGTGAATTCTAAAATTGTGTGGGATGGTTTTGGTATATTATTGTGAAAGGTATTTAGGTGAATTGATGGTATAATATGTGGAGTTGTATTGCGGAAGAAATGTAAAGTAGAAACTTGGTGTAAAATCCTATCGGTTTGTGATGCCTACGGTGATGTGTGGATTGTTTTGGTGGTGTGTGGACTGTTTTGGTGGTGTTGTTTTGATGAAGCAGTAATTTATAGTGTAATGTGGTGGAATAATGTTATTTGGTAGTATAACGAAGGGGGGAGTGATGCACCATGTGTTTTGGAGGTTGGACGGTTTTTACTTTCCGTTAAGCACCTACTTACCGTCTTGTGAACTTGTAATGTAGTTAATGGTTGACGTGAGCTTCGTAATGTACTTGTGTTGTAGAGTAACACCTAAGGAAGGAGCTGTATTATTGTATTCACATATAGGACTATATATTCATATTGGGAAGATAAGGTATGTAAGGTTACTTTTTCCGCATTCTTCTGCAGCATCTAGTATTCACATTATCCTATCACTTGTCCTACCCCAAAGAGTTGTACAATATCTAAATGGTTTAGAGTACCTTATTTCAGAGTTAGTAGTACTTGTTATTTACTTACCTCTCATTCATTGAACATTGTTCCAAAGTCCAATAAAGTCTTGTTCTAAAGTCCCAAAAATGTTACAACATACAATATATCACTCTTATCGTTAAAGAATGAAGTAATGCATAATTAGTTGTATCCATGGGGTGAAATGAACACCTGCATGATGAATATTACTCGAATTATGGGATGTATCCATCGGGTGGAAGGAACACCTGCATTATGTATCCATGGGGTGCAATGAACACCTGTATGATGTCTATTCCAAATATCACGGGATGTATCCATAGGGTGAAAGGAACACCTGCATGATGATGTTATTTTTCCCACTTATCAGTTGGGCCCAGGCATTATATGATTGATGATTGAAGACTTACAGTAAAGTAAAGTACAATAAAGTAAAGTAAAGTACAGTAAAGTAATGAAAGCAATGTACATGGTTCCACACATACCTTACAGTGATTTATCTATATTGTTTACTCACTTGTACTTGATTCCACTAAAGTTCCTATATTATATACAGTTACTTACAACCTTACATACTCAGTACATTCTTCATACTGACGTCCCTTTGGGGACTTACCTTACTTGTTGTAGGCACTAATACTAGTAGGCCCCTACAGTAGACGTTGGCTTTTCTGTAAATTGTTGGTGAGCTCCAGGTTGCTTTGGGGCTTTTTGAGTCATATGTACATATTGGTTTTGGTTATGTATCTGATAGAGGCTTTGTAGACATTGTACAATTAAAGGAAGAAATGTCTTATCATGTTGACGATATGGCCCTAACGTCCAAGTTTCATATATGTATATATGTATCATATGTTTTGCCATAACTTCTGCCATTGGTATCTTGCATCTATACATGATAGTGATGATCATTGAGTGACATGTGTATGAATGTACAGGAATAAAGATTGGTTCTCTCGGGGCCTCAATGGCTTCGGGTGCCATGTCCGCCCCAACGAGGTTTGAGGCATGACAAAAGTGGTATCAGAGCGGGTCGTCCTAGGGTGTCTACAAAGTCGTGTCTTAGTAGAGTCTTACTTATAGATGTGTTATGCACCACATTTATAAGTAGGAGCCTATAGGACATTTAGGGGTTGTTTCTTTTCTTCATTTCCTATATCGTGTAATAGAGCCAAAGTTATAGATGTAATCATTTCTGACCTCGAAAATTATTTTTTCTTATATTATAGCAAAATACTGATGGCAAGAAGAGGAAGGGGGAAAAGTAAAAAGATAGACAGGATTGTTGGAGAAGGAACCAGTAGACCACCACCTGATCAAGTTAATCAGGGTGATGCTGAGAATGAATTTGTATCGCGAGCTTCCTCTACTCCTTCTATTCCAGAAGAGTCGAGTAGGAGAGAAGTATCTGCTGAGACACCTGTTAATGCTACTGAGCAGGCTATAAGGAGTGCGGTGCACCTGTTGACTCAGATAGTCGTTGCACAAAGTCAAGGATAGGTTGGTCCAGCCTTTGCACAAAAGAGGGGTAATCAAAGGCAAAAGAGAATGACACAAGAATCTGAAAGAGGGCCATCAAAGAGGGCTAGACCTATGGGACAGTTCATGGTGTCCCAAGGAGAATTTAGGTCTCGGGTGTTTAACAGACCGCCTAGATCATTATTTCCTCATTCTACAGTAAATGCTCTACCTCGATCCCAAGGGTTTAGAGGCAACCAGTTCGGGCAAAGAAGTGGGATTCAGGATTCACGAACAGTAGAGTATTAAGCACAAGGAAGTAGGAGACAATCAAAGAACCCTCGTCAGCCGTGTCAGCGCTGCGGAAGGTTTCATCTAGGTAAATGTCAATTGGGGATGAATGTTTGCTTTTGGTGCGGTATGCCGGGGAACAAAATGAGAGAGTGCCCATAGAGGGCCACTGGTAGTATGACACGACCTACGGGGTCAGCCATTGTGTTATCATCATCAGGTGTACAGCCTATGGGGCGTGGAAGAGGTTCTAGAGGGACAGTTGGTGCTAGTGAAACCCAGAACCGTACCTACGCCTTAGCAGATCAATAGAATTTGGAGGCTTCTCCTGATGTAGATACAGGTACACTATTCATATTTTTACATAATGTATATGCCTTGATTGATCCGGGTTCTACATTATCATATATTACTCCTTTGATTGCTGAAAAATTCAAAAGAACGCCAGAATTACTAGTTAAGTCAATTGAAGTAACGACACCGGATGGTGAATCTATTATAGCAAAGAGAGTTTATCGTGATTGCATAGTTACTATTTGTGGTTATGATACATTGGCCGATCTTGTTGAGCTAAACATGATAGATTTTGATGTTATAATGGGAATGGATTGGCTAGCTTCTTGTTATGCCATGGTAGATTGTCGAGCTAAGAGAGTACAATTTCATTTTCCACAAAAGGATGTTCTTGAATGGAAAGGTAATGTGGGAGCACTGAGGGGCAAATTTATTTCCTATCTTAAGGCTAGGAAAATGATATCCAAGGGGTATATATGTCACTTAGTGAGAGTGCATGATACTGAAGTGAAACCACCAAATCCTCAATCAGTTCCAGTGGTAAATGAATTTCTTGATGTGTTTCCTGAGGATCTTCCAGGTTTACCTCCAGAACGAGAAATAGAGTTTGGCATTGATGTGATTCCAGGCACTCAACCTATTTCTCTTCCTTCATATAGAATGGCTCCAACAGAATTGCGAGAATTGAAGAAGCAATTGAAAGACTTACTGGACAAGGGATTTATACAGCCTAGTATGTCTATGTGGGGTGCACCGGTCTTATTTGTATGGAAGAAAGATGACACATTGAGAATGTGTATTGACTAACGGCAATTGAATAAAGTAACAATCAAGAACAAATATCCCCTTCCCCGAATTGATAATTTATTTGATCAGTTACAGGGTGCTAAATGTTTTTCAAAGATTGATTTGAGATCGGGTTATCATCAAGTAAGGGTTAGAGAACAAGACATACCCAAGACAACTTTCTGAACACGGTATGGACATTATGAATTTTTAGTTATGTCATTTGGGCTAACAAATGCACTAGCTGTTTTTATGGACTTGATGAATAGGGTGGTCAAGCCATTTCTAGACGTGTTCGTGACAGTATTTATAAATGATATTTTGGTTTACTCAAGATTACAGGAGGACCATGCGAATCATTTACGGCAAGTGTTGCAGATTCTTCGTGACCTTAAGTTATACGTAAAGTTCTCTAAATATGAGTTTTGGTTAAAATCTGCAGCATTCTTGGGTCATATTATATCGGATAAAGGGATACGGGTTGATACCCAGAAGATAGAGGCGGTGAAGAATTGGCCAAGACCTACGACGCCTACAGAAATTCATAGTTTTCTTGGATTGGCCAGGTATTATAGATGATTTGTTGAAGGATTTTCTTCTATTTCGGCACCGTTGACAAAGTTAACCCACAAAGAAACTAAATTCCAGTGGAATGATGCATGGGAAAGGAGATTCCAAGAGCTGAAGGATAAATTGACTTCTACACCTGTATTGGTCCTTCCTGAGGGCATGGAAGGGTACGCAGTATATTGTGATGCTTCAAGAGTTGGCTTAGGATGTGTGTTGATGCAACACGGTAAAGTAATAGCCTATGCTTCAAGGCAACTGCATCCACATGAGAAGAATTACCCTACACATGATCTTGAGTTAGCAGTCATGATAATTGCTTTAAAAATATGGCGCCACTATTTGTATGGGGTTCACATTGATATATATACTGATCATGAAAGTTTGCGGTATATTTTTAAGCAAAAAGGACCCACACGGAAGACAACAAAGGTGGCTGGAATTACTAAAAGATGATGATAGTGACATCTTATACCATCCGGGGAAAGTAAACATGGTAGTCGATGCATTAAGCCGCAAAGTGTTGGGAAGCATTGATGGTTAACTTGCGAAAGGGTAGGGTATTATTAAGGGTCTACGTCAATTAGACAGCTTGGGGGTTCGTCTCCTTGAAACTCCAGATGAAGGAATTATAGTATAAAATGCAGCAGAGTCTTCATTTCTAGCTGAGGTGAGGAAAAAGCAATATGTAAATCCTATTTTATTTCAGTTGAAAAAGAATGTACAGCAAAGTTCGACAAAGGTAATTGAACTTACATACAGGGGGAGTAATTCAATGCCAAGGTAGATTTTATGTACCAGATATATGAGCTAAGGAAATGAATTATGACAAAAGCACATCAGTCATGGTATTCTATTCATCCGGGAGCAACTAAAATGTACCATGATCTGAAAGAGATGTATTGGTGGGGGAGCATGAAAAAGAACATTGCAGACTTTGTGGCTCATTTTCCTAATTGCCAATAAGTCAAAGTAGAGCATCAAAAGCCTGGAGGTTATATGCAATGTATCGATCTTCCGATTTGGAAGTGGGACATGATTAATATGGATTTTATCATAGGTTTACCTCGCACACTTCGCAAATTTGATTCCATATGGGTGATTGTTTATAGGCTTACCAAATCAGCACACTTTTTACCTGTCAAGACCACCTATACAACTGAAGATTATGCGAGGTTGTATATCAAGGAGATAGTCCGGCTACATGGAATTCCCATATCTATTATATCAGACAGGGGAGCTCAATTTACTGCACATTTTTGGAAGTCTTTCCAGCAGAGTTTGGGAACCCAAGTGAATTTAAGTACAACTTTTCATCCCCAAACAGATGGACAAGCGGAGCGTACGATTCAAACACTTGAAGATATGCTACGAGCATGCGCATTGGACTTTAAAGGCAATTGGGATGATCATTTACCTCTTGTTAAATTTGCCTACAATAATAGATATCATTCAAGTATCAAGATGGCTCCTTACGAAGCGTTATATGGGAGGAAGTGTAGATCACCTATCGGATGGTTTGAAGCAGGTGAAATTGCCTTATTTGGACCGAATCTCGTCCATCAAGCTACGAAGAAAGTTAAGGTGATACAGCAGCAACTACAGACAACCCAAAGTCACCATAAGTCATATACTGATGTTAGAAGAAGAAGGCTTGAATTCTCCATAGGTGATTGGGTATTTTTGAAAGTGTCACCGATGAAAAGGGTAATGCGATTCGGAAAGAAAGAAAAATTGAGTCCACGTTATATAGGACCATATGAAATTATTAGAAGATTTGGGAAAGTTTCATATGAGTTGGCACTACCCCAAGTACTCTCCACTGTTCATCCGGTATTTCATCTTTAGATGCTTTGAAAATGCATAGGAGATCCATCTCGTGTTACTCCCGTATTGTTTCAAACCAAAGAGGAGGTACAGGATGCCGAATTAAAGTAATAACAAGTAAGTATATATAATCATTATAAGTATGTGATAAAATGAAAGATGTACTTAGACTTGCACTTGTCTAGATTGGTTAATGTTACTAACATTCGAGGACGAATGTTCTTAAGGGGGGAAGGATGTAACAAACCATAAATTTCTGAACGTAAGAGACTAAGTGACGGGATTAATTGAACTTGCAATAAAGGGTATATTATGCATGAAAAGTGTTGGTCTACATTCATCTTGGCTAATGGGCTCAAAGGAGGCCCAACATAAATAAGAAAGACATGGCCCAAAAAGGGAAAAATGACCCATTCATCTTTGACTTCTTAAACTTGTCATTAATGACCAAGTGTGTGGATAAGAGGTACCCTTAAAAGACTATAAAAGGCTCCAAAAATCAAATTTTAATCATACACAACACCTTGCAAATTCTTGTAATTTCTAAACATTTCCAAGAAACCAAAAGAACTCATTTCAAACCCTGAGCAACCAACTTGTTTGGACAATATCATCCACTTGCAAGACTTGGAAAGCATTTAACATTGTATATTAATGTAATACATTCATTATATATGGTTGGAAACATGTTGGTTATGGTTAAAAGGCATAGGGCAGTCCACTTTTTTTAAGTGGCAGTCCACTTTTGCTTTCGGCTAAAGGATTTGCCTTTTTGCGGTTTAAACTTGAAAAGGGGTTTAAGGCCTTGAAGGAATTGAATTATATGGAATAAATTTCGGTATATTTAAAGTGTGGTGCTGTCCCTAATTCGTTACTTTTTTGTATGGCTTGATGAAAATGTTTTTACGCAATTGTGCATGGAACGTTTGGCGTAGTGAAAAGAGAATATTTTCTTGTTATGTTAAAGTGAATTCTAAAATTGTGTGGGCTGGTTTTGGTATATTTTTGTGAAAGGTATTTAGGTGACTTGATGGGATAAATATGTGGAGTTGTATTGAGGCAAAAATGTAAAGTAGAAACTTGGTGTAAAATCCTATCGGTTTGTGATGTCTACGGTGATGTGTGGATTGTTTTGGTGTTGTTGTTTTGCTGAAGACGTAAGTTATAGTGTAATATGGTGGAATAATGTTATTTGGTAGTATAATGAAGTGGTGGAGTGGTGTACCATGTGTTTTGGAGGTTGGACGGTTTTTACTTTCCGTTAAGCACCTACTTACCGTCTTGTGAACTTGTAATGTAGTTAATGGTTGACGTGAGCTTCGTAATGTACTTGTGTTGTAGAGTAAAACATAAGGAAGGAGATGGATTATTGTATTCACATATAGAACTATATATTCATATTGGGAAGATGAGGTATGTAAGGTTACTCTTTCCGCATTCTTCTGCAGCATCTAGTATTCACATTATCCTATCACTTGTCCTACCCCAAAGAGTTGTACAACATCTAAATGGTTTAGAGTACCTTATTTCAGAGTTAGTAGTACTTGTTATTTACTTATCTCTCATTCATTGAACATTGTTCCAAAGTCCAATAAAGTCTTGTTCTAAAGTCCCAAAAATGTTACAACATACAATATATCACTCTTATCCTTAAAGAATGAAGTACTGCATAATTAGTTGTATCCATGGGGTGCAATGAACACTTGCATGATGACTATTCTCCGAATTGCGGGATGTATCCATCGGGTGGAAGGAACACCTGCATGATGTATCCATGGGGTGCAATGAACACCTGTGCAATGAACACCTGCATGATGTCTATTCCCAATATCACGGGATGTATCCATGGGGTGAAAGGAACACCTGCATGATGATGTTATTTTTCCCACTGATCAGTTGGGCCCAGGCATTATATAATTGATGATTGAAGACGTACAGTAAAGTAAAGTAAATTACAGTAAAGTAAAGTACAGTAAAGTAAAGAAAGCAATGTACATGGTTCCACACATACCTTACAATGATTTATCTATATTGTTTACTCACTTGTACTTGATTCCACTAAAGTTCCTATATTGCATACAGTTACTTACAACTTTACATACTCAGTACATTCTTCGTACTGACGTCCCTTTAGGGACTTACCTTACTTGCTGTAGGCACAGATACTAGTAGACCCCTACAGTAGATGTTGGATTTTCTGCAAATTGTTGGTGAGCTCCAGTTTGCTTCGGGGCTTTTCGAGTCATATGTACATATTGGTTTTGGTTATGTATCTGATAGAGGTTTTGTAGACTTTGTACAATTAAAGGAAGAAATGTCTTATCATGTTGATTATATGGCCCTAACGGCCAAGTTTCACATATGTATATATGTATCATATGTTTTGCCATAACTTCCGCCATTGGTATCTTGAATCTATACGTGATAGTGATGATCATTGAGTGACATGTGTATGAATGTACAGGAATAAAGATTGGTTCTCTCGGGGCCTCAATGGCTTCAGGTGCCATGTACGCCCCAACGGGCTTTGAGGCATGACAAATAGTTAAAATGTATAAAATCCAAATTCAACATATGGGTTGTTACATCATCCACCACCAAAACACACGCTCGTCCTAAACATAAGAGTAAATAGAAACCTAAACTGTTGAAAAACTAAAGATATCTACTCTACATGTTAGACTCTGTCTCCCACATAGCCTTCTCAACTAGAAGATGCTTCGATAGAGACTTCACTAAATCTATAGCCTTAGACCTCAATTTACTAGTCTGCCTATCTAAAATGGCTATGGTCTCCTCCTCAATAGTCAAAAATTGTCCAAATCTACCAAATCACATAAGAACCATCAGAATGATACTTTTTCAACATCGAGTCATAAAAAATTGGATGTATAGCTAAAAGACTCATAGGTAAAATCAACTCATAGGCCACCTCCCTAATATATCAAAAGATCTCAAAATGACCAATAAACCTCGTGCTAAGCTTGCCCTTCTTCCCAAACCTCATCACACATTTTATAGGTGAAACCTTTAACGACATCCGCTCACCAACCATGAACTCTAAGTCAAGAACCCTCTGATCTGAATAATTTTTTTGACTACTCTAGGCTATTAAGAGACTATTCTGAATCAACTTCACTCTTTCCATCAAATCTCACAACAAGTCGGTACACCATGGCCTAACCTCGAAGGAATCAAACAAACCAACTAGAGATCTACACTTTCTCCCATACAACGCCTCAAGTGGTGCCATCTGAGGCTGGAATGGTAACTATTGTTAAAGCAAACTCCACCAAAGGCAAGAACTAGTCCCACTGACCACTAAAATTAATCACACACCCCAAAGCATATCCTACAAAATTTGAATAGTCCTTTTTGACTGGCCTTCAATCTGTGGTGAAAAGTTCTACTAGTCGTCTCCAACTGAGTACCTAACTTTCACTATATATAACTATAAAAGTGTTAAGAGAACTAAGTACCTCTGTCTAATATGATTTAAATAAGCACGCCATGCAATCGAGCTATCTATCGAATATAGATCTTAGCCAACTTCTCTGCATTGTGGTTCACATTTACCGATAAAAAAATGTGTTGATTTGATCAATCTATCCATAATTACCCAAATAGAGTCGAACTTCCCAAAGGTCTGAGGCAATCTAACAACAAAGTCCATAGTGATACGCTCCCACTTCTACTTAGGTATAGATATCCTCTAAATCATACCACCCAACTTCTGGTGCCCATACTTCATCCTACACCCCCCAAAATATTGCTTCATGTCATGATACATTTTGATTGTACCTGAATGAATACAATACCTCAAACTATGAGCCTTTTTCATAATCAACTTAGTCAAGTCACTGATTCTAAAACACAAATCCGATCCTTGATCCTCAAAATACCCTTTAGATCAAGAATTACTTCCTTACCTTCACCACTCAATACCTTATCCTAAATGATACATAACTTTCTATCCTCAAATCGCCTATCTTTAATCTACTCCAACAATAGGGATCGTACCTCAACACAAGCCAAAACTCTACTCGGCCCATAAATATCAAGTCTGATATAGCTATTGGCCAAACTCAAAATTTCCATAGCCAAAGGTCGCTCTTCAGCCACCAACAAAGTAAGACTAAATATACTCACTGCCTTCCTACTCAAGGAATCCATCACTATATTAGTCTTGCCCAAATGGTACATAATAGCCATGTCATAGTCCTTCAACAACTCCAAACACCTATGTTGTCTCAAATTCAGATCCTTCTGGTTGAAAATACATTATATGCTGCAATGATCAATGACCAACTCACAATGAACTTTGTACTAGCTATGTCTCCACAACATCAAAACAAACACTATATCTTCCAACTCCAAATCATGAGTAGGATAGTTCTTCTCATGGGTCTTTAACTGCCTTAAAGCATAGGCTATTACCTACCCCTTCTACATCAAAACACCACCAAGGTTAACTCCCAATGTATCACAATATATGGTGAAGCCTTCTTTTTACATATGTAAGGTAAAGATAGGTGTTGAAGTCAACAAGGCCTTGAGCTTTTCAAAGCTCTCTTTATACTCATCCGACTATTAAAAAGAAATATTCTTTTGAGTTAATCTAGTCAAAGGAGCTGCAATAGTAGAAAGTCCATGCATGAATCACCTGTAGTAGCCAGACAAACTAATGAAACTCTGAATCTCAATAGGTGAAGTAGGCTTGGACCAATCTCAAACCACCTCAAATTTGGCCAGATCAACCATATACCATCCTTGAATACAATATGCCCCAAGAATGACATGTAACTCTACTAAAACTCATGCTTTGAGAACTTCATACAACTTCTTATCCCTTAACTAGCACAATCCTCAAATGTTTCACATAATCTGCCTCTCGCTTTGAATACACCAAAATATGATAAATGAAAACAATCATAAAGGAATCAAGGTAATGCTAAAATACTCAATTCATCAACTCTATAAATATTATTGGGGCATCAGTCAAACCAAATAAAAATACCAAGAACTTATAATGACCATACAGGGTCCTAAATTTCATCTTAGGAATATTCAAAGCTCTAATCTTCAACTGATGGTAACCCGACCTCAAGTCCATCTTCAAAAACACCGAAGCACCCTGGAGCTAATCAAATAAATCACCAGTACATGGAAGAGGATACTTATTCTTGATGTCGCCTTGTTTAACAATCGATTAACGATATACATGTACATATAACCATTTTTCTTCACAAAAAACACCCGAGCATCCTAAAGTGAAACACTAGCTCTAATGAATCACTTACTCAAAAATCCTTTAGCTGGTCTTTAAACTTCATCAATCCACCAGAGTCATCCTATAAGGAGGAGTATAAAGGGGCTTGGTGTTCGGCTCTAAGTCAATAACAAAATTGATGACTTTATCTAGAGAAAAACCCGATAAATTAGTAGGGGGATATACACAAACTCCTTAACCACCCTTATTGACTCTAAAGGAGGCATATCAACTTTAGCATCATACACATAATCCAAATAAGAAAGAAACTCTTTTCAACATCTACTGTACCCAAAAATAAAAGATATAACCCTCTTAGGATATGAACCATGGGTACCCTTTTACTCCAACCTTGGTACACGTAGCATAACTAACATAACTATCTTATCATGACAATCAAAGACAATATGATATAAAAAGAGTCAATTCATACCCAAAATCTACCTTATCTAGAATGATCAAGCCCGCCTAAGTATCATACCCCCAAAAGTGTCACAATACATGATCAGTACACTCAATTCAACACTAAAGAATTACCTACCGAATAGCAACACATATAGGCACATCAAAGGACTCACACACTATATCAATACTCGATACAAACTATGCAGACACATAGGAGTAAGTAGAACTAAGAATGAATAACACTAAAGCGAGTCAAAGACAAACTGGGACGATACTTATAATAACTACATCGAAGTCTTTGTCACGCCCTGAATCCCATCGAGACATGATTGGCACCCGTAGCCGATAAGGCCCTAGAGAACCAACCTTGTCTATGTTCAACCATATGCATAACATAAGCATCACCACCTTTACGTAAGAACTTGAAAGACGATTAACAGAAAACATGGGACATATAAATATATATGAAACTTGGCCGTTGAGGCCATCCAGTCAAAACAACATATGACTTTTACATTGATACACCCACATCAGTCTGCAAAAGCCTCTAACAAGAGCATTGACCAAAATGAACCATAAGTCGGGACAAGTCCCCGCTTTACACAATATGTACATCACCAAAACATATATACTCTGACTCGGACAAGCCTCGAATTAACTGGAGCTCACCAATGATCTGCAACGACTGGCAACCTACTGTGAAGGCCTACTAGTGCCTGCGCCTGCAACAAGTAAGGTAAATTCCCCAAAAGGGATCAGTACGAAATAAGTACTAAGTATGTAAGGCTCAGATGAAACTGTACAAAACATGAATATTTCAATGAACTCAAAACATATGAATAATCAATGTGAATAAGTCACCATTTTGCATTTTGGGAAACCATGTGTATTGCTTTCATCACTTTCATTATTTTCTTTACATTCAATGCTTGCTTGTCAATACATATGTCACAATGTACCCGGGCCCCGACTGATCAGTGGGTCTTTACATATCATATCATCATGTTGGGATTGGGTTGAGCTAGGCTTATGCCCCTAGACCTGCCACCCATAAATCAAAGCATTGGGATCCAGTCGAGCTAGGCTTATGCCTCTAGACTTGCCACCCATAAATCAATACATCGGGATCGAGTCGAGCTAAGCTTATGCCCCTAGACTTGCCACCCATAAATCAATACATCGGGATCGAGTCGAGCTAGGCTTATGCCCCTAGACTTGCCACCCATACTTGATCATTGACCACATTTGCATTACTTTGATATTGATACGGATAGTCATCACATCACTTTGAACTTTGAAACATAACATTATTGGAAGCTTTGGATCATTAACCAATGAGTGATAACCATGTGAATAACTTGGCAACATAACATTATTAGAATCATAACACCATGGGAACCATTGGACAACAATACATGAACAAGAGGCACAAGTATAATCACTATTGGAACATTGGAACATGACCTTATTTGAGCTTTTGGAACACTAACCATGAATATGAGACATGAGATTCACAAATGATCAAAGAGTAGGAAATTTATAACAATGACCATTGCTAACCAGATATGGAATACCTTAGCACATTTCGGGATAGGACTAGTGACATGTCAATGTGAACACTATTTGCCACAGAAAGATACGGACAAAGTAACCTTACATACCTTGGATTAGCAATACGAATATATAATCCTAGAGGTGCATACAATAGTCCCACTCCTTATTTATGTGTCACTCGACAACACAAATGCATAACAAAATTCACATTAACCACCAATTACTTTACAAATGCATACAATGTCAATGAGTTACATGTTTGCCTTTAAACATGCCATTTCCCCTTGACTAAACCATTGATCATACTATTATTCCAAAAATTCCATAATATTCCCAACATTGACCAATACATGATAATTGATACATTTCACCACAACACATCTCCTTTACACTTTCTTATCCATAACATATCACAAATAACCCATCAAATGACCTTAATACAACTCATAACACATATCGGCCAAAATCCCTCAATTTCCATTTATAGACAAGAACAAGTTTAATACCAAAAATAACACCATACATGTTCATATTTTGTCCATACCATGCTCTTTTATCAAAGGCACAAGTCCTAATTCAAGTTCAAATCACCAAGATAGCACATCTTTTACCAAAAACAAAAATACACTATTCACCATCTTGCCAACACAACTATCATAATATACATAATATCCCAAGCATATAATATGTTTATCCATGAGAATAAATACTTACCAAGGCTTGGAATAGGATGATCTTGTCCAAGGAGTCCAAAGGAATATTTTGCTTTAGGGTTTGGAACTTAAAGAAATGTTGGAGAAAATATCTTAAAGGAATGAGAGCTTTGAATGATTAAAAATTTGATCTTGGGGCCTTTATATATACCCCAAGTCATACTTAGCCATTTCTTTGACATTTAATGAGGTCAAAGTGGAAGAATGGGTCTTTTTGCCCTTTGGGCCAAGTCTTTTAATTCCAATTTGGGCCTAACTTTGGGCCCACTAACACATATCCATGTAACCCATAAAATTTCATGTATTATTCACCATATATCTTATGTTTACATAATTCCATAATGTCACGACAATATTCTCTTACGAGATTCTCATTCGTCGCCTCGATCGCAAAAATAGGAATTCTAGTCGCCCATGGCTTCATTAGACATTTTGGATCACTATTCATGTTTCATGATTTGATCATGTAAGAGTATGTAGGAGTGTATTGAAGTGTTTGAAGCTTTAACAATGCTCAAAGAACTCCAAATAACCAAAACAAACCATCCAAGAAGCGTCGTAGAATTGCGTTACAAAACGGGTCCGAAAAGGCACAAGATTTGTGCCTTGCGCCACTAGCTGCAAAGCAGGCTATGGATCAAGAAATGAGCCTCCTATGAATTCAGGTGGCTTGCGCCACACCCCTGAAATAGGTTAGTGTCGCAAGTTTCAGCACCTCGCTGAATTTTTCGGCCACTTCTCCGATACTTGCATATCGTCCAATACCTTATCAAAACACTACAAAATACTTACTTAGTGATCTTAATTATCAAGTAAACATGACTTCAAGTCACCAAATGAGGTTAGAATGTGTACGGGGTATTACCCAAATGCTTCAAGAAATCACAAAACACCTCCTACGAAGGTCTAATCGCATATGTTAAGTCCGATATCAAATGTTTCACCAATGACACTATAAAACACATACTCATGGCATCTCAACACCTATGTAGATATGACCCCAAGGTATCAAGTGAGGTTAGAAAAACAAATACGGGGTGTTACAGTCTTTTTCCTCAAATCTACCCTATAATGCATAACACTAATCACATCTGCCCCCTTTCTAAGCAACTCCATGACCACCACCATGAGCATCCTGGGTTCTACCCCTAGTAACCTGAGAACCACATCTACCACCCTATACATCTCCTTTAGCTGGTGGTGCGAATTCCTAATAAGTCTTTATCTAAGAACCCTATTGTGGATGACCCTACCTATGCCTAGGAAAATCCCTCACCATATGACCAAACTCACCATAATCATAACATCCCCTACCTAGGATAGAATGTTGTGTCTACCTAAACAAACTAGAGTACCTATTGTGACCTAAAACCCTTAAATTATAACCTTTAGGCACCTGTCAAATACTATAGACAACCTGACTACTATACCTAAAATAACCACCATTCAAAATTTATAGTGCTATATAAACTGGCCTAGTAAGCAGATAAAGTGGTAATGATGTCCCTTACCTGAGAAGCCTCTACCTCGAGATGATGAACCACTGAAACCACCATATTTGTGATCCCTCTTGTCACTACCCCTATAGGCATCACGATAGATGTCCTTAATACTCTTAGTAAGGTCAACTAACTGGTGAAAGGTACCCCATTAGTTACTAATTATGTTGTATCTAAATAAAGAGGGGTAGCCAATCTCTTTAATAACTTCCTAATCTGATCCTCCTCTGAAGCATTCCTAACTATGTCATGGAACCAATCTCATACTCAGTAGCTTTCATGGTACCTTGCTCTAGGTCATTGAACTCATCTCTCAGACTCTCCCTCAAGTTGTTAGGTACATACTTCCCAAGGAAGGCCATGTATAACTATGTCCATATCATAGGGGTGAACCCATAGGTCTACAGTAAATATAATATCTTCACCACTGCTTCGCTGCCCCAACCATATGAAAGGTATTACAATCTACACCATTAGACTCAACTAAACCAAGATTATACAACCTCTCCTAACAATTGATTGAAAAACTCATATGCATCCTCTTCAGTACATCGGTAAACTTGGAAGGACCGAACCTAATAAATGTATCAAACATCTTCTATTCCTCAACTATTATCATTGGCCTAGATAAAATTGATGGAGCAATAAATCTATACAGAAAAAACATCAATGTGTAGGGCCACAATAGTAGCTGGATATGTCCTAGGAGTCTAAAACCCCTAAATCGATACCTTCTCTAGAGGCTTAACACTATCCCTAGTTTGAGATCCATCAAGAGTGACAGGTAGATCTCCTATCTAAGCTACCCCTCCAAGAAACTCAAAATACAAACCATGGTATCTTGTAAAATTGGGGTGGATACAAAATCCTGTGGAACCTGGGATGGCCGAACTCCTTCCAACTGGTAAACCACACCCTCAAACTCAACCTCTAGCTCAGGAGAGTGCTGCACCTTGTGCTCTACTTATGCCTAATTAGAGCCCTAGAACCAGGTGTAGGCATATCACCCTTATTAGAAATTGATCTCATCCTCACCATCTGTATATAAAAGGAAATACAAAGTTTAGAATTCAAGAAGTTAACAGACCCACACGATAAGGAATCAAAGAATATGATGTTCCTAAGAATACCCTATAGTCTTCTGAAGATACATACAGACATTATCATATTGAACTATGAGACTGTACTAGACACTTAGTCTTGTACTCATGAGATTCGTGAACCTAGTGCTCTAATAGCAACTTGTCATGACCCAAACTCCTAAGGGTTGTGATGGAGCTTACCACGATCGGTCCATGGTAGGTAAGCTTGGCTCTACAACTCAGAATATTATAAGTACAGACAATAATATAAAATCTATATGAATATCTAATAAAAATATCTCAAAATATCCTAAAATAAAACTAAACAACGTAATTCAAATGCCCAAGAATCAGAAGTCATAAGTACATAAGTGATTCTAATACAGAATATCAAATAAAATATAAAATTATCTAAGAAAACAAAGAAAGACAGAAATAAAAATAGATGAAACTGAGACGAACTCTAATTAAGGGAGCTCACCACAACCTCGGGTATCACCAGAATGCACGATTATGACTATAGTGACCACTCATGGCAAGATCTATATTAGAAAGATGAAGAAAAGCAGGAGTGAGTATATCAACTATAATTAATAGGCATTACAGGCCAATTGAGCTTCTATATCGAATACAAAATACTAAAATAAACCTGGGCGAACAGTTCAACATCAATAAATACAATAGTCCATTTCAAACATAATGGTAATACAAAGATGGTGCAATATAGTGATTGTAACACCCCGTAACTTGCCAACCCTACTTGACGACGTTGAACAATGTATACTTAGGTGTCGAGTTGCCATGAGTATGTATTTGGTAATGTTAGTGATGAGAAAAATTGAAATTTGGCCTCGTACATGTGATTAGCCCTTCGTAGGAGGTATTTTGTGATTTTTGTGGAGCATTTGTGATGTTGAAAACGAGGCTTGGAGGACCTCTAAACAAAGGATATTAAAGGTAATAAGTAAGTTAAAGAATAGGACTTGAAGTATCTAACCAAATCCGCGAAGAAAAGTCGAAGAAATGAAAATTTGAAAACAAAGGGGTGGGGCACGCCAGAGGGCATGCCAGGCTGTTCTGGGCTAAAATTTTTAGCCCAGAGTCAGCAACCTGGCGCGCCCAAGGGCGTGCCAGGCTGGTTTTGCCCACTTTTTAAAGTTGGAAATTTTTCTTAAGTCCCAAGGATGCCCAGGGACGTACCGAGTCGATTTTTACCACATTTCTTCTACAACCCCGAGCATATACATGGAATTAATTAATTATTATATTGGTGTGGTAAAATTACTCGTGAACGAATTTGGCAACAAAATGACGGTTTTACCCTTGTAATCAAAATAAGCCATACGTGGCTAGAATCGCTTGTTTTTTGGGATTGAGGCTACGAATATAAATCCCATAAGTGGGAATATCGTCATAACGCGTATGAAATGATTTAAACATGAGAAATTATTGATTTTATTGGGTTAAGTGAATTGGGCTCAAAAAGGGCCCAAAATAAAACAAAAGACATGGGCCAAACATGGGTCAAATGACCCATTCTTCCTTGACTAATCAATCATTGAGAAAGGGACTTCAAAGGCCTATAAAAGGAGGCAAAAATCTGATTTTTTATTAATGAAACACACACATGCTTTTCTATCTTTTTTCTAGAATTCTCAAGAACACCCTCTTGGGCTCTTCAAACCCTAAGTCATCTTTGGAGCAAGATCATCATTTTTCAAGCTTAGGTAAGTGATTATTCTTATGGTTTAACATATTATAGATATGAGAGATTATTTAAATCATGTTGGTTATGCTTGAAAGTGTTGAACATGGCACTTTGTGTTTTTGTAAAAGATGTGCCATCTATGGAATTTAAACTTGAAATATGACTTGTGGTTTTGATAAAAGAGCATGGTATGGATAAAATATCAACATGTATGGTGTGATTATGCTATTAAACTTGTTATTTTTTTGTAAGTGTAAATTGTGGGATTTTGGCCGATTTGTTGTTGTGAGGTGTATTGAAGTGAATTGATGGAATCATTGTGATGTTGTGATGATGTAGAGTGGGAAATATGAACTTGGTGTGACATGCTAGTGGTATATGATATTTTGGTCAATGTTGGGCATGTTGTGGTATTATTGATATGACCATGCCTTAAATGGTATTATAGAGAAGGGAATGACATTTTAAAGGCAAACATGTAACTCATTGTCGTTGTATGCATTTGTAAGGTAGTTGGTGGTTAATGTAAATTCCGTTGTGTACTTGTGTTGTAGAGTGAAACATAAGGAAGGATAAGGACTATTGTGTTCACGTATAGAATTGAGTGTTCATATTGAGACGATAAGGTATGTAAGGTTAATCTTTTCGTATCCTCCTGCAGCACATATTGTTCATGTTGTCATGGTACTTACTCGTTTCCGAAATTTACTAAGGTATCTCATTTCATGTTATCATCTAATGCTAATCATATATATCTCATTCTTGATCTATGGTCATTATTGTATCCAATAATTATGGACATGAATCCAAGTTCCAATAATGTTATATTCCAAAGCTTCCCTAATGTAATAATTATTACCAAGTATCAATCTCATGAACATAAAATACTGAAGTAATGCATTTATGTGTTTCTAATAAGGTTATGATCCCCAATGTATCAATCTCATAAAAGTAAAAAGGAGAAGTAATGCAATGAAGTAATGAAAGAAGTAATTCCCGTATGGTCACTTTATATTTTCCTTATGGTTACTTTATATTTTCCTTATGGTTACTTATATTTTCCTTATGGTTACTTATATTTTCCTTATGGTTACTTTATATTTTCTTTATACTTATTGAGTACAGGTGATAGCTTTGTGGGGGCGCAAGCCTAACTCAAGACGATCCCGATATTGTTGGATCAGGGGGAAAGCTCAGTGAAGCAAAAGCCAAACTTGATGCCGAACCTGCTTCAGTGATTTCCGAGTGATGGCAGGGGGGAAGCTCAGTGGGGAAAAAGCCTAACTTGATGCCGAACCTGACAGGGGGTAGCCCTAAGGGACGAACCTGCTTTATTTATTTATTGATGGTTACATATTGACGGTTTCATATTAACGGTTACTTTTATTGACGGTTGCATATTGACAGTTACTTTTATTGACGGTTGCATATTGAAGGTTATACATTATCGACGATTATATATTGACAGTTCTAACTACTAACGGTAATAGACATAAAGGCAAATGGAATAATGAATGTAAGGTACATATTTCCACACATACTGAATGATGATGATTTATCCACATTGACTATTCTCTTGCAATCAAGTTCATTGAGGTTTTTAAGTTTCATGAAGTTTCTTATAGCCTTGCATACTCAGTACATTCTTCGTACTGACCCCTTTGGGGGACTTGCTTTATTTGTTGTAGGCACAGGTGTTAGTAGACCTCCACAATAGGCCACGAGTCAACCGCGGATCATTGGTGAGCTTCAGTTGGTTCGGGGCTTTCCTAGTCACTGTGTATATTGTTTTGGTACTGTAATTATTGTATAAAGCGGGGACTTGTTCCGACTATAGGTTGTTGTGTTCATATATCGGTTAGAGGCTTCATAGACATATGTGGGAAAGTGAATACAAGAGATGTGTGTTCTGTTTGACTTGATGGCCCTAACGGCCAAGTTTCATATATTGTATAAGTTTTCCATGACTTTCGGATAATTGCATGAGGTGTAATAAGACTCATACTAAAATAGGCTTGCGAATGAACATAAGCAAAGTTTGGTTCTCTCAGGCCATATCAGCTTTGGGTGCCAGTCCGCCTTATTGGAATACGGGGTGTGACAAAAGTGACAGTGATAACCTATGCTATGTAATGGACAATACCTACCAATATGCACCTCCCCAATTGCGTGCAATGAGGTAAGATCCATGGTCAAGAGTTTCATATTGTAACACCTCAGATTTTAAACTTTTAGTACAGAAAACCAAAATCTAAAACTTGAAGTCCTATGTTTGTACGAGATGGTTCATGGCTCATGAACCCAGTTCATAAATCATGGATCAACTCATGGAACCAATCCCACATAAGTTCCAATACACAGGTCACCATGAATCACAGTATGAATCATGGAGGGAACCATGAATTGTCAAATAACTCATAGAACCCTATCTGAGAGTTGAAAAAATGCCTTATAAACCACCAATATCAATATCGACTATAGAATGAGTTCACGAGTCGTGTTGTTAAGTTTTGGAAGTAACTCGGATATTTGACAAATCTCCTATGAGACCATGAGTAGGACCACAAGTCGTGAAGTGGTCCATGTGTCGTGGAGTGACTCGTAGGACCCTGTCTTGAAAATTTTAGCTTTATTTTTAAAAGGGTATTTTTAACTTTTCCTTACTCTAATACCTTATCCCATGGTGTTTTGGTTACCAAAAAGTATAACTATTAGATCCATAAGTTAATTATTATTTTTGATCCTTCCAATGAGTCAAGAATAAGTTCTAATTCAAATCAAGCAATCTATGGTTCCTATCCTAGCAAGCGAATCAAGTCTCCTATTATCAATTTATTTTCTTCATTAGGTACTCAAGATTTTACTGATGGATTCCTTTCATTTTCACGTCCAAGTACTTTCGAGATTATATAAAACTATTTCCAAAGCTAGGGTTTATTCCCAAACTATTAAAGTTGATTTCTTTATATGTTTAACTTGATTTCTGTGAAAAGGGTTTCCATGATCTTATTACTATTATACAATTTTTTTATTTATGCATCAAAACTCATGCTTTAAGATCATCTTACGAACTATGAACTATATGTTGAAAATATATACTTCTACATACAAGATTTGCTGTATATGATACATGACATGAAATTAAGCAGAGGCTCACAACAATATGGTTTTACAAATCTGTTGAGCATAGACTCAAACTGTGATTCATCTATGTTACATGATATGATTAGAGCACTTGTATGTTTTGAGAGGATTATTTAGCACTAAGAGGATAAGTATTTAGATAATCCAAGTCACATATCTACGTTGACTCTATAAGTTTTGTCCAAGAGGCATGATTATGGATCCTTATGTTTATTGTTTTGTACTTTGGCTAGTCGGAAGTTTTTTTAATCAAAAGAGACCAAGAAGCCATTTATTAGAAATCAAAATAAAAGAGTACAAGCCCAAGTATAAATTAGATCCAAAGGGCCAAATGACCTTGATATGAGAAACGAAAGAAATAAAATACAAGGAAATAAAGCCTAAAAGCAAAAAAACATAGGAAAGCATCGAAAAATCTGGAAAGACTCTTCAGTTAAAAACTCAAACTCATCTTCTTTACCCTTTATTTCCATGGCCATGAATCTTGACCAGTAATCAACGATCTCAAAGCTAGGGGAAAAAGGTATTCCTTCTAAATATGGAGACACAATCTAGAATCAAATTGATCTTGGATAGATTTCATTGTAGAAACTTTTAAATCTCACAAGTTCTATAAAATTTGAATCGCAAGGACTTTCTCATCTCATTTTGCATAGATCTAGTCCTCATCTATGAAGGTATTACTATTCCTTTTGCTAAATTAACCTAGAATAGATAATGACTAATCGTGATCTTGTTTTCTCAGTAGATTGACCCTCATGGAGATTAATACCACTGCTAAAGAGAACAAATACCATATGTTCGTCATTTTCAACCCCCATACTAATGATATAAATAGCTTGAAATGCAAAATTGCTTTTTTGTATAGCTTTGACTTCTGTTTTTCCTGCCTGTGATTCTGAATGTTTGTTCCTTTATAGTCTGCACAATGTATGTTTCCTTTTGTGTGAAAAAATGCTTCAACAAACAATGAACTATATGCTTTGACATCTTCTAATTTTGACATTAGGAATGTTCCCCTATCTTAGAGTGTGTATCACTTCCATGGTACTATTATCCTTCAATATGCAAATTTTTTTCACCTCTATAACGATACACCAAGGGACTTCCCATATTCCATCTAGTGTCTTTAACAACATTAAAGAATCTAATTCTAATACCACAGGCCAATGACTATGTGAAATATAATATTCCAGTCCCATTCTCAAAGAAACAGTTTCTGCTATTGGATTTGTCCCATTCTCCAGTCTTCTTGACTCTACATAGACCAGATTCCCTTCTTCATATCTTATACAAAATTCTCCTGAGCTAGGGTCAGGGGTTCCTTTAGAGGCTCCATCTAAGTTACTTTTGTAAAAACCCAACTCAAGAAAGTTCCAATTCACCACTTTACAGTTAATAGTAGGTATATAATCCTCCAAAAAATTCACAACTAAAGGCCATTTAGAAGGAATATGCTTCAGCCAAGGGTACCTCTACTTTGTCATCATGTGAAGGTTTCTATTAAAATCCAATACTATGCTATTGTAAGACAACTTTCCCCCATGAAAAATTGCATTTATCCTCTTCCAAATATGTCATAAAATAATGCAAGCATGATCCTAATGATAGGCTTAAGATTAGAAGAATAGTCTGCCTTCCACCATTTGTAAGTTATGTCCTTCAGTTGTGAAAATTGACCTTGAACCCCTTCTGCATATGCAAATAAACTCCAGATCCTCCTAACCATTGGAAAGGAAATGAAGAGATGTTCATATGTCTCTAAGATAGATCTATCACAACAATACCAGTTAATAAGATCACTCCCTCTAGAACTCATAAGAATTTCTCTAATTTATATTCTTTTTTTACACACCTTGGAAAAAAAAAAACTTTAGAGGAACACCTTTATCCCATAGTATCTTCAAAGCCTTATGTTCCTCCTCTTTTTGTCTCACCAAATTCCAAGCAATCTTCATTGTGAATTTTCCTAATATATCCAGCATCTACCAAGGCTTGTCCCACTCAACAGTGTCTTCCACCACCCCAATCTCTCTGTGAATATGTTGACTAACATCTGCAGGGAACAATTGTTGTAATATAGCTTCATTCAAATTTCCTTGTACCATTAGTTAGCTCAAATCATCAAACACATAAGTATTATCATTAGCCAAAGGAAGATAATAATATAGAGCTCCCAGTTGAGTCCAATTGTCAAACTATATACTAGAGTGGTCACATTTAAGCTCCCACCAGATCTCTAGATCTATCAAATTTATAGCTTCCAACATGTGTTTTCACAATTGTGAATCTCCTTTCCATTCCACCACTTGAGGCTTATGCCTTTTATAGTATTTGTTCCATATAAAATTAGTTCATAATGACTTTTTTTTTGAACTTGATAACTTTGTATTATATCACACAGTACATGGGTTGTATTGAAACCTTATATACAAGAGTACTCCTAAAGCCACTGCTCTATATCTAAATTAAGTCTAGAATGTCAATTATCGAGACAGTATCATTAGAGTATAGTTGATTACACCAAAAACATAAAAACAAAATGCAATTGAGTTTAACCTTCTACAAACTATTCTCTATGCTCTCAAAATATTTAGTATTCCTTTCTTTCCATATAGCCCACCATATAGCACCAAGGATAATTCTCCATCTACCTCTGTCGTTTGCATGTATACCTGCTTCCTCCCAGCATATTAAAGTCTCAGATACTTTCTTAGGCATTGTCCTGGAAATACCATTAAGACTTAAGAAAATTCTCCAAAGTTGTTGAGTGTACCTACAATGTAGAAATAGATGGTTAACAGTCTCTAAATTTTCTGCACAGAGGAAACATCTAGAGCACAAGGTTATCCCTTTCTTCATGACATTATCTTGTGCAAGAACTGCTTTCTTGGCTAGTAACTAGACAAAGCAAGACACTTTGTGAGGTATCCTACTTTTCCATATTTACTTCCATGGCCATCTTAGACTCTGTTTATTTTTTTGGTTCATCATCTTGTAGGATTTATTGACTCTGAACATTCCATTTTCATTTCCCATCCACCATAGGACGTCTTTCCTTGTCTGTAATCCATTGAATGAGTCTACAGTATCAAAAAATTTAGCTACTCTAGCTACCTCCCAATCATTAAGTTGCCTTCTAAAATTGAAGTTCCATCCATGTGGTGTCCATAATTCTTCTATTGTCCTTTGTTGAAACAATATCAAGTTGTAGCTATCTGGAAAAAGCACTTCCATATTCCCTTTCTCAAGCTAATTATCCTTCCAGAACCTAGTCTTGTTTCCATCCACCACTTTAACCTTTGAGTTGTTTTTAACTTCATTCCACTTGAGTCTAATAGATCTCCAGAGGCTAACCCCATATGCTATAGTCACTTTTATAGTCATCCATCTATCTTCTTCAATAAATTTAGCCCCAATCACTTTACTCCATAGCAACTAGTTGTTGTTTACATATTTTTATAACAATTTCATCATGAGAGCCTTACTTTGAATTTTCAAGTTCTTTATCCCCAACCCTCCAGTCTTCTTATCAGTTGTCACTGTTTTCCACTTTACAAGGTGAAAAACTTTTCTGTCTTTGCTACCTGCCATAAGAATTTTCTTCTGATACTATCCAACCTCTTAATAACCCCTGTAGGCAAGGGAAAAAAAGACATCATGTAGGTAGGCAAGGCATCCAGTACTGAGTTGATAAGTGTTAGTCTTCCTCCTAGAGATAAATATTGAGTCTTCAATCTTTTTAATTTCTTCTCACACTGCTCAATCAAACAGCTCCATATGTCTATGGACTTGGATTTGGCTCCCAAAGGTAATCCCAAGTATGTAGTTGGCAAGACACCTATTTCGTTACCCAAAATTAATGCTAACCAGTTCATGTTGTTGACTTCATTTATGGGATACATTACACTCTTCCTCTAATTAACACATAGACTAGATATCTCTTCAAATAGAACCAGTATCACCCTCAGTACTTAAGTTGTTCCTCCTCAGCATCACAAAAAATGAGGGTATCATCTACATATTGCAAATGTGTCACTCAACTCTTTCAACACATTCTCTAGCAACATTAAATCCCCTGAGCCAACCTGTCAAGTTTGCTGTCTTTATCATGTTATTTAGTCTATCCATAGTGATAAAAAATAAGAAAGGTAACAAGGGGTCACCTTGTCTGAGTCCCCTTTGTATTTGAAAGAAGACTGCAGGGTTGCCATTGATAAGAATAGAGCATCTAATAGTTGAGACACAATATTTTATCCAGTTTATCCACTTCTGTCCAAATCTCATTATCTCCAACATCTTCACTAAATATTTCCAATTAACATGATCGTAAGCTTTCTCTATGTCCAACTTACATAGTGCCCCAGGTTTCTTTTATTTATTCCTGGAATCAACAACTTCATTTGCAATTAGTATAGCATCCATAATTTCCCTCCCTTTGATAAATGTCATTTGTTGTGAGTCTACTAATTTGTCAATTACCCTCTTCAACCTCTCAGTCAAAACTTTGGATATCAACTTGTATATACTGCCAATTAAGTTAATTGGTCTAAAGTCCCTCAATCCTTAGCACTTTTTTTTTAGGGATAAGAGCTATAAATGTTGCATTAAGACTCTTCTAAAACACTTACTGGTTATAGAAGTTTTGAAAAGTGTCCAAAATGTCTTGCTTCACAACATCCCAACGCTTGATGAATAACTCTATAGTAAATCCATCAGGACCTTGAGCTTTGTCAGTTGCACACAACTTTAGGCATCTCAAGATTTCACTTTCCTCAAAGTTGTCCTGAAGGGTTAAGCTTTCTTCTTCTGTTAGAATAGGGCACTGGAAATTCTGATACACAGGTCTCCACTGAGTGGTTTCCTTGTATAGCTTCTGATAATAATCAATGATCTCCCCTTCAATTCTACCTAGTTCCTAGGTGATTTCTCCTTGTATTATAAGCTGATCAATATTGTCGTATTTTCTATGTGCATCTGCCATTTTGTGAAAGAATTTAGTATTCTTATCACCCTCCTTTAACCAAAGTGTTCTTAATTTTTATCTCTATGAGATTTCTTCCCTCTTGATCAACTCTTTATATTTCAACATCAGTTTGGCTTTTCTGCCAGTCTTCTCATCAGTGAGTATTCTATCTCCCCTCTCAGCATCTAAGACTGCCATCTATTCAAGCAATTTTTTTCTCTGAATACTCAGATTCCCCTCTTCCTCATTCCTCCATTTTTTGAGCTTAACTTTCAGCACTTTTAGCTTGCAATCCAGTATGTAATCAGGTTTCCCTATGAAGTTGAAAGAAAACAACCAACCTCTGACTTTATCAATGAAACCTTCTGATTCTAGCCACTAGTTTTCAAATTTGAAGTAGCTCTTGTTCCTCTTCCAAGATCCACCAATTAAAGCTATGGGAATATGATCAGAACTCATTCTCTAAAGTGGAATCTGCTTTAGGTTTTGGAAACTACCATCCCATTCCTTTGAAATTAGGATCCTATCAATCCTTGATGCTACATTTTGTTGATCTCCTTTGAACCAAGTATATGTTGCATCCTTTAGTTACAGATCAACTAACTTTATATCTTCAATAAAATTTGAGAATTCCTTCATGCCTCTGGTTCTACTGCTATAGTTCTTTTTCTTCTTAATGTACCTTGCTACATTGAAATCCCCACAAATAGCCCATGGCCCTTCCATCAGCCCCCTTACGGATCCCAACTCTTCCCATATCATTCTTCTTTCTTTGTAACAATTAGGAGCATAGACTTCAGTAATATGACACATTTAATCTTAAAGCTGAGATTGAAATTTACATGTGATGGAATATGTTCCTATTTCAAGAATTTCCCCTTTCCATGCCCTCTCATCCCAAATTAATAAAATCCCCCTTTTTGTTCCACTAGATTCCAAATATGCTTGCTTAACCCATCTACCTCCCCATACCTCTTTGGCCATTTCTGTGACACTACCCTCCAATTTTATTTCTTGAAGGCATATGATGTCTGCTTTCCATCCCCTTATCATGCTATTCACTAATCTCCTCGTATCTCTGTCGTTTAGTCCCCTAACATTCCAGGACACTAACTTGAACTTCATCAAGAACTAGTGGTTGTGTTTCTCCCCCTACTTCTATTCCCATTATTTTTAAATTTAATATCAAAACACACCAGAATTTTTAATTCTTGCACTCCCTTCTTAGACTTCTTGACCTCACTGCCCTGTTCCAGTCTTCTTGTATGTCTGCAACTATCTATCTACAAGAGGAGTTCTGTAGCTTTCTCTTCATGTCCTTGAAAATTAACCCCAAACATTTTCCCCAATTTGATTAAATTTTACTGCACCCAATTGGAATTTTCTTTTTCCTTCCCTTATGTGATCAGTTGTTGTGTCATTAATGGTACTGCTTCATCAACCTCCCAATTAATTATTTTTGTGTCAATAGATTGCTCTGTTATCTCATTATCACCCTGCTCAGCACCACTGATGTCATAATTTATTTCTAGGTGTTGCTCTTTCTTTTTGCCAGTCATTAGCAGCCCCAACTCGCTCCTTAATTGCGTTGTTGTCCCCACTATTTCAGAAATTAGAGCCTTGCCATGCATAGTCATCTACGCTTCTATGACTTCAAATGAATTGAATGTGCTCTGGTCTTCTGAGAAACTTCTTATTTCACCTTAGAAATTATTTGTGATCACTTGACCTGTTAGATTTGGGCCTTTGGTCTTTATGTTAGGCCCAATAACCAGGTCTATTAAAAAATTCTCACTAAAGTGAGTCACGTACCCCACACATGGTAAAAGCACATCTCTCTTAGTTGATACCACTTACTGGAGACTGGGAAAATCCCTTAATTCATGGGATTCTCTTGCGACATCACAGACAGGCACCTCAAAGATCTTCTGGTTAAAGTTACGAACTGGGTAATTTTCCTCTCCTTTTTCGATGTCACTTTTCGATAAGAATTCAAATCTAGGCAAGCATTCTGGCCAGATTGAAGATGAAATATGATGTCGTTTCACGATATAGCCACTTCTCTTGGGATACTACTACCATCATTTGCAACCAAAATCCTAGCCCATTTCATATGATTCTTAAGCTCTATTTCTTCCTCGGTCGCCACCCAACCCCCATAGATTCCTCCTATCTCTTGAAAAATCTTATTGGACCAGATATAAAAAGGAATTCCCACTACTCTAATCTAGGTCTCCTTGGTATTTACAGATAAAGGGACACACCGTGATGTTGTCTTCCACCATTCCAGGAGAAATCTAGTACTCTTCCATTTCCACTGTTCTCGAATAGTCTGTTGCACCATGTTTCTATTTGGGAACTCAAACAGAAACATGTCACCGTTCAACTCATAAATATTTATACCAAAGGCTTTCTTCCAATTTGTTGAGGTCCATCTTCTAATGTCAGCTAAGGTTGGCCTTTCCTTGGTCTTCATGCTGCAATAACCAATTAGGCATCTATTTAGCAAACTCTCTTCCGGAGAATCCATTTTATCCCAAAACTCAATAGTTCCTTTCTTGCTTTTGATATCCATCTCACGTAGGTTCCTCGATTGCCATTTGCTCTCTTGAATAACCCTAATATAAGGGTAATCCATAGATGCCCTTGTGTTCAGTATTTTCACCTTCTCCCTCTGGCATTTAATGATTACGCCAGTCCTTTCCCTTCTATATAAAGATATAATACATATAAATCTCCCATATTCATTGTGTTTCCTTGTACAGAAGTGTTTTGAGTCTTGATATGCCAATTTTCATCTCTTGGTCTCCTTCTTTTTCTCTTTTGATGCTTATCTCAGACAGAAGCCTATCAATTCCATAAACTTCCTACTCATGAAAGGTCTGCGCATCATCTTTCTACTTCTCTCTACCCATTCATACCATTCAGTTTTATCATTTTCCCATCGAGTGATATCAAATGATTTAAACCCTTCATTGAAATAAATTCTATCCTCCTCTATCCTAGCAGTGAGTGATTTATCAATAAACACAGTGGGTGATTATTGATGGCTTAAAATAAAGGGTCTGATTCTGATGGAAGTAGCTGGAAATTAGTGTTGTTGAAGTTGGAAAAGTTAAAAATCTGACTGAAGTGTGCCACGCACCGGCGCGTGATGGTGGTGACTAGGAAAGTTTGGTAGAGCATGCGCGTGCGTGGGAAACTTTCTGGTGGTGGGTTTACTGGGTTTCAATTATAGGAGGGTGTTGGTGGCTATGGTGGGGAAGGATTGAGAAAGGAACGAAGGAAAAGAGGGATTCCAGTGATCAGAAGGACCACCGGTGGGTTTTCATAATGACTTTTTGATTCGACAGTTCACCAATGTTTAGCATGTAAGGCTTTGGTAACATCAAATAGGGACCCAAATCCTAAACCACCTTCTTCCTTAGGCAAGCACACCTTAGACCAAGACACTTCTTATTTCTTCTATCTTCCTTAAAGTTTCACAAAAATCTAGTAAATATTTTGTGTAAATCATGTAACACATAAATTGGAGGATTAATAGCTGCTAACACATAAATAGGAATTCCTTGGAGTATATTACTTATTAGAACTATCTTACCTCTAAAGGATAAAATCTTACTCTTCCAAGCCTGCAATTTCTCTTGCACTTTCTTCATAAGCTCTACAAAGTGGGTTTTCCTTTTCCTAGCATGACCAATTAGACATCCTAGATAGGTTAAAGAAAATTTACCTCTTGATAAACCAATATAGTCCTCTATCTCCTGAATTATAGTACCAGCAGTCTTCTGAAACACAAAAAAAGCTTTTCTCCTTATCAATTTTTTGACCTGGCTACTTCTCATATTACCCTAGAGTATCCATGAACAATTAAATAGACTTCTTATTTGTAGAAAAAAAAATCATAGTATTATCAGCAAAAACAAGATGATTAAAATTGTCACTCCACTTAGGCATCCCAAACCCCTTGAAGTCCTTATTACAGAACAAATAATTCAAACTTCTAGACAATACCTCTGCAACAAGAATAAAAAGAGTTGGGATAAAGGATCTTCCTATTTAAACCCTCTAGAAGAGTGGAAGAAACCATGATCCTGGCCATTAATGAGTCAAAAATACCAGTTATTAGCAGTTAACCTCCAGATCTTGTCAATAGTAGCTCTAAAGCCCATTTTTCTCAAACACTATAATTCAAAACCTCCAATCAACTCTATCATATTCCTTGGCCATATTCAGTTTAATTACAACATTAGTAGGTTTGCCCCCTTTCCTGATGTCAGCAATAATTTTGTGTGCTAAAAGGACATTCTCAGTGATTCTCCGCCCTTTGACAAACCCCGATTGATTCTGAGTTATGATCTTAGGTAAGAAACCTTCAATTCTATCATGTAAAACCCTGGGAACTACTTTATTCAAGAAATTACTCAAACTTATAGGCCTCATATCTTAAAAAGTTTACTTCTTTCTTAGGAATTAAGATCAAGTTAGTATGAGTAATAGATTTTGGTAAAGTACAACCTGCAAAGAAGGAATCCACTACCTTGAAAATCTCACTTTCAACAATGTTCTAGCAAGTCTGATAAAAATGACCTGTAAGTCCATCTGGACCACTAGAACTATCTCCATTGAGCTCAAATACCACTCTTTTGATTTCTTCTTCTATAGGGCAAGTATTTATACTGTTATTCTCTTCTTCAATGACCTATGTAGGAACATGATTAATCAAAAAAATCCATAGAGTCAGATCCCCCTGAGAATTGATCTGGAAAGAAATTGATGCCCTCTGCAACAACCTATTTATTTCCTTCTGCCTAATTACCATCATAGTTTTGGATTCTATTAAGGGACAATCTCTTCCTTCTACTACTAACTAGGCTATGGAAAAACCTAGTATTCTTGTCACCATTAGCAAACCATTAAAAACCATCTTTTTGACTCCTCAATTCCTCTTCTAGGTGAAGATATTACTTCAAACTAGCCTGTGCTCTCTGAAGTATTTCCCTATTAGTAGCGGTGGGAAATTCTTCAAAAAGGTCTTTCTTAATTCTGACGATTCCTTCCCTAATACACAACTATTGAAAGATGTCTCCAAACCTTTCCCCATTCCAAATAAATAGGGTAGATTTGGTCTTCTTTATTTTATGCTTTAAGGAAATAAAAATGTCATTGGGTTCAGCAGAGACCCAATTTTCTTTCACTGCATCTTTAAAATCTTCTTGCTTAGTTCAAAACTTTAGAAACCTAAAAGGTTTAACAAATTATGAGGTTTGTCCCCCATATGTGAGGAGTAGGGGTGTATGGTTAGACCCTATCCTTGTTAAATGTTCTATCTCCACTGCACCATACATGTCATGAAAAGCTTGGTTAATCATCAATCTATCCATCCATTTAAAAATACAATCTGTATCAGCTCTGCCATTCCACCAAGTAAAAGGACTTATTTTAAAGCTAATATCAACTAGGTCACACGAGTTAACACAAAATGCAAAATCCTCATATTCATTAGGAGTAACTGACAAACCTCCAACCTTCTCTTTATTATTCAAAATGACATTAAAATCACCCCCCAACTGCCATGGAAGATTCCAGTTTTGATTTATAATATAAATATGATTCCACAAATTAAATCTTTCAAGAACATCACATTTAGCATATACTATAGTTGTGATGATAGCTTCTCTAAAATCTTGAAAGGTCAATTGCAAAGTAAGTTGCTGGTAAGTTGCTGGTCTGAGTCGATCAAAACCCCAACCTGAATGTTCTCTTGTACAAGGACCCAAATTTTCCTATTTTGATTATACATACCATATTGCATGCCCAATATTCATTTGTATTTCTGAATTTGTCTTCTATTTTGAAAAGGCTCTATTAAAGTAATTAGGAAAAAGTTGTGATGTCTGTAAAGCATTTGCACACTATGAAAGGAATGCTGAGTTCTCATAGATATGATGTTCCAAAATAAGTCCTTATGAATCATATAATATTAGGTTTCAAACCTCTCTTAGGAACTATCCTAGTGGGCTTGGTGGTTTCTACCTTACTTTTGGATTTTCCCCCCTTTTTCTAGAGAGAGTGGAGATAAACATGCTTGTCTTAAAACTTGCTTCATATTTTCCTCATTCTTTTCTTCTTCATTATCCTCCATCCCGACATCTTCTGAACCTGTACCCCTGTTGATAATTTCTACATCTTGTGGTTGATGTGAGACTATATCATTTAAATCTTTCATAGGAGAGATTTTATTGATTGGTACCACTGCTTGCGGAACAATTTCTAAAACCTTCTCTTTATCTTGTAATATGATTGACTATTCTATTTGTTGATCCTTAGCAGGGAAGACTCCACAACTACTGATGTTGCTTTAAATAGCCAAGAACTAACCACTTTAAATGGTTCTTGAATGTTTGCAATTGTTAGGGCAATGTCCTCTAGATTCCTATTATCTTCATTGATATTACTTTTATGATCATCTTTTTCATTATTGTTAACTTGATTTTGTTGGTCTTATACTATCTGCAGGTCCTTGTTGTCATTACCATGGGTATCTTTTGAGATATCATTGAAATAAGAAGGGCTACTCTAACTAACTTTATGTTACTATGGCTCAGTTTTTCCTGATAATATCATTGTTCCTTCACCTCTATCTATTTCCTTTTCCCTCTCCCCGTTACTTTTGATGTTGTGATTATTGTACTCTAAATAAGCATTATTCATTGTTTCAACTGCAAAGTGTTAATTGATGCATCTCCATTATTCTTTGATTATGTTTAATTATTAATGTCTCCATTACCTGCACCTACTGCCTCTTGACCCTTCTTCTCCTTGTTCCTATTATTTTCTTGTCCTTCGTGTAACTCCACACTACGTTGGTCATCATCTTCTTTTGACAAGATTTCAAACGCATTATCAACTAGAATTCCTTTTCCAGGTGAGGTCAATTCTACATCACTAAGGAATTCATAAAACTCTCTCTAGTCTGAATCTTCTATTTGTTGGGTGCCATCTCCCCTTGTTCACAACAGCTTTACCACCCCTTTGTGCAGGCCTATAAGGGCTCTTTTGATGTACATATTCTACAATAAAGTCATCTGAGTATTGCTCTCACTATGCTTCTTCAATTTTGGGTGCAATATTCTATAATCGTCTTCCCCATGTCCTTGTAGCTTGCATCTCTTACAGTATCTCGGTAAAAAATCATATCCAATTTTGATATTTTCCACATTTGATTCATTCCCATTCCCTACTAAAACTTCAATTTCTACCACTGCAGGGAGTTGAACCAATAAATCAACTTGAACCTTCACCCATGCACAGTTGGGCCTCGTCTTGTTTATTGTTGCCATATCAAGATGAAGTGGCTTTATCACAACTGATGCAAGTGAAAACAATGACTCCTTCACAAAAAATATTGGCAATAGATCTTGGAAAGAAATCCATGCCATAGCCTAAGAACTTTCCTCATCCGCCCTAAATTTAGGATCATAGATCTATGGTCTCATCTGATATGCTTGCCCATATTTAGCTTTAATACGGCCTCATCTGATACGATTGCCCATATTTAGCTTTAATGTAGTACATATTCTTTGACATGATATTCACAAAGTCATCCATCCTACTTAGTCTCATCAGAATATGTCTATTTATAAGTAAACCAATTTTGTAATCTCTCTTTATACCATATTGCTTAGGAGTCTGAATATGAAGATCTTCTAATTCTGGCCACCCATAAGAGAATTTACCAATTGCAGTATATTGAAGAGCTTATATGATATTCATCTTCTGATTTTTTTTCTCCGAACAAGTCACTCTTGGAATTCCATTATTATATGACAGTTTTTTCATGGGGATTTGTTCCCGAACTTCCCCTTTTCTCTGTTGTAAACTTAGTTTCATTATATCAACATATTTTATCTTATCCTAGGAGGCTTCTTCAGTAACATTAGTGTTTTTGAGATTTTTATTTAGATTGCTAGGTAAATTGTTATCCTCGATAGGCAAATCACTAGGGTACTTTGTAAGTTTTTTATGAGGTTTTGGTATAGTTGAAGAAAGTAATTTTCAGAAGTTAATGAGAAAATCTGACTAGCTTCAGAACAAGGCTGGGAATTGCCAAATTTTGTCAAAAAAATGAGTTGAGAATGCCTCTCAAGTCTCAAATTAATTAAAAGGGATGAGTGGGTCCCATAATATTAGTGGGGTCAAGTCCTTCAAACAATTGCACACAGTTGTTCGACAACTGCATTAGTTGTCTTGACAACTATTTAGTTGTCCAACAACTAACTGCATTAGTTTTTCCGACAATTATTCAGTTATCCAACAACTTTGCACAGTTGTTGATCAACTTCTATAGTTATTGAGGCAACTTCTATTGTTGTTGGGGCAAAATTATAAAAATAAAAGGCTGAAAAAAATTTGTCACTTTTACCTAATTTTTAAAACTTGAAGCACCCCCACTTAATTGACAAACTTATTTGTCACTTTTAATTGCATCTCCCTTGTCCATGAACGATGAAGGTAAGAATAGAGTTTAAGGGAAGAAATCATGAGAGAGAAGAAGATAATTTCTCTAGCTATTTACCTCAATACATAAATGCAATGTCCTAACATAAATTTTTTGGCTGGTCAGAATAACTCTTCCAGTGTCAGTGTAAGATGCTAGGCCTCATGAGCTCGCATAGTGTTTGTTGGCTATAATACACTCTCCACATGTATAAACTTTATGAAATTACTATCCATATACTCATGAAATTTTTTTATGCAGACTTTATCCATTATTATTTTTATCTCAGGTTTTCAGTTGTTTAGGCCGTATTTTGTAATTTTCTCATATCCATTGTTTCACATCTTATTGTAACACCCCGTACGTTCCCAACCCTACTTTTCGACATTAAATAATATGTACGTAGGGATCGAGAGCTATACGTATGCATTTGGTAATGCTATTGGTGAGATAAATGAATTTGACTTTTGTTATGTGATTAAACTTGCATAGAAGGTGTTTTGCAATTTTCATGGAGCATTTGTGGGATTCAAATGAGGCTAATAGAACCTCAAAGCAAAGTGTATTAAGGTTAAGAAGTAAGTTAAAGGATAGGACTTGAAGTATCTAACCGAACCCGCGAAGAAAAGTCAAAAAATGAGATTTTTGAAAAATTTTAAGGAGGGGCATGTTTGGGACCGTACCATGCCTCTCTAGGCTAAAATTTTTAGTCCATAGGAAGCAAGTTGGTGCGCCCAGGGGCGTGCCACCTTGGTTTTTCCATTTTTTCGAAAGTTGAAAATTTCTAAGTCCCAAGGGTATCCGGAGACGTATCGAGCCAATTTTTGCCACGTTTCTTCTACAACCACTAGTGTATACATGAAATGAATGACATATTACATTGGTATGATAAAATTACTCGAGAACGAATTTGGGGTCAAAATGACAGTTTTGCCCTTAAGATAAAAATAAACCAAACGTGGCTAGAATCACTTGTTTTTGGGATCAAGGCTACAGATATGAATAGCATGAGTGGGAATATTATTGTAATACGTATAAGACAAGAAATTATTGATTTTATTGGGTTAAGTGATTTGGGCTTAATAAAAGCCCAAAATGGGATAAAAGACATGGGTCACATGACCCAATCTTCTATTAACTTAGTCAAATATGACATTAAATGCCAAGAATGGCTAAGGATGACCCAAGTACTATATATAGACCAAAAAATCAGATTTTATTCACTTGGACCTCTCATGTTTTTTCTAGATATTTTCTCCATCATTTCTCTCAAACCCTAAAGAACTCAAAGTTCATTTTGGAGCAAGATCATCCTATTCCAAGCCTTGGTAAGTATTTATTCTCATGGATTGACATATTATATGCATTGGAGATTATGTATATTATGCTAGTTATGTTGGCAAGGTGGTGAATAGTGTATTTTTGCTTTTGGTGGAAGATGTGCTATCTTGGTGATTTAACTTGAATTAGGACTTGTGCCTTTGATGAAAGATCATGGTATGGAAAAAATATGAACATGTATGGTGTTATTTTTGTTGTTAAACTTGTTATTGTCTATAAGTGTAAATTGTGGAATTTTGGCCGATATGTGTTATGAAGTGTATTAAGTTGAATTGATGGATTGTTTGTGATGTGGTGTAGATAAGAAAGTGTAAAGGGGAAGTGTTATGGTGGAATGTATTGATTATAATGTATTGTTCAATGTTGGGAATATTGGAGGATTTTTGGAATAATGATTCTATCAATGGTTTTGTCAAGGGGAAATGACATGTTTCAAAGCAAACATGTACCCCACTGATGTTATATGCATTTGTAAAGTAGTTGTTGGTTAATGTGAATCCCGTTATGTATTTGTGTTATAGAGTGACACATAAAGAAGGAGCGGGACAATTGTATGCACATCTAAGTGGTATATTCGTATTGAGAATACAAGGTATGTAAGGTTACTCTCATTGAGATAAAGAAAGCAAAGAAAGTAATGAAAGCAATTCACATGGTTTCCCAAAATGCAAAATGGTGACTTCTTCACATTGATTATTCATATGTCTTGAGTTCATTGAAATATTCATGAATTGTACAGTTTCATCTGAGCCTTGCATACTTAGTACTTATTTCGTACTGACCCCTCTCGGGGGATTTACCTTACTTGCTGCAGGCGCGGGTACCAGTAGGCCTCCCCAGTAGATTGCCAGTGTTAGCAGTTCTTTGGTGAGCTCCAGCTAATTCGGGGCTTCTCCGAGTCGGGGTGTATATATGTTTTGGTGATGTTCATGTTGTATAAAGCAGGGACTTGTCCCGACTTTTGGTTTGTATTGGTCAGTGCATCTGTCAGAGGCTTTTGTAGACGTACGTGGGTATATGTATATAAGGTGACTCATGAAGTCTTGTTTTGATGGCCTCAACGACCAAGTTTGTCAAATGTGTATATATATGCCATGATTCCCAATATCCATGATTTCCAATACTAATGGTTCATGTTCTTATGTGATAGTGATATTTCCGATGGCATGCATATGAATGTTTAGAAGCATAGCTTGGTTCTCTCGGGCCTTATCGGCTACGGGTGCCAATCATGTCTTGATGGGATTCGGAACGTGACAAAAGTGGTATCAGAGCAGGTCGTTCTAAGGGTGTCTACAAAGCCGTGTCTGAGTAGATTCTTACTTATCAATGTGTTGTGCACCACATTTATAAGTAGGAGGCTACGGGACATTTAGGATGTTGTTTCTTCTCTTCTTTCTAGATCATGCAATAGAGCCAAAGTTGTAAGTGAAATTATATCTGATCATTGAAATTATTTTTCTTGTTATAGTAATAATGCCAATGACAAGAAGAGGTCACGGTAAAAGTAAGAGGATTGATAGAATTGCTGGTGAAGGGACCAGTATACCACCACCTGATCAAGTTCATCAAGATGATACTGAGCATGAATTTGTGTCACGAGCTTCCTCCACTCCCTCTGTACCAGAAGAGTCGAGTAGGAGAAGCGTACCTGTAGAACCACCAGTCAATACTACGGACCAAGATCTTAAAAATGCAGTTCAGATGTTGACACAGTTAGTGGCGGCACAAAGCCAGGGACGAGCTGGTGCAATGACACATGATGATGATGCGGCTAGAATGGCAAGTCGCAGGACACAGGATTTCTTAAAACTTGACCCTCCTATATTCACTGGGTCAGATCCAAAAGCAGATCCACAGGACTTTGTGGATCAAATTCAGAGGGCCTTGGAAGTTATGCATGTGACAGGGGTCGAAACAGTTGAACTTGCTGCATATAGGTTGAAAGGAGAGGCGATTTTATGGTACGGGGATTGGAAGAAATCCCGTGATATTGGTGCAAATTCACCCACATGGGAAGAGTTTAAAGTGGCTTTCCTCGATCATTATCTTCCTTATGAGATCCGAGTGGCACGAGCGGATCAATTCCTAAATCTACGTCAGGGAAATTTGAGTGTCAGAGAATATAGCTTACAATTTAATTCCTTGGCTCGATATGCGCCAAATGTTGTGGCTACGATGACAGATAGAGTCCATAGATACGTGGACAGATTAGAGCCATATTTGGTAAGGGATTGCACCATTGCTGCCTTGAACAAAGATATGGATATAGCGAGAATTCAGGCCTTCGCCCAGAAAATGGAAGATCAAAGACAGAGACGAAGGGTGCATGAATTTGACAGGGGACAGTCCAAACGGGCTAGACCTATGGGACCACCTATGATGTCCCAAGGAGGATCTAGGCCTCGTATGTTCCCCATACCACCTAGACCGTCGTTTTCTCATTCCATGGCAGGTGCTTATTCTCAGTCTCGAGGGTTTAGAGGTGGTTCAGCTGGGTAGAGTAGTGAGGTTCATAGATCACAGGCAACAGGTTTTCCTCATCAGCAGTGTCAGCACTGTGGGCGTATGCACATAGTTACATGTCGATCAGGTACGAATGTCTGCTTTTGGTGTGGTATGCCAGGGCATATAGCGAGAGATTGTCCACAGAGAAGCATGGGTGGTATAGCACGACCGGCTGGGTCGAATGTTGCATCATCAGCATCGGTTCCTTCACTGGACAGAGGGGTGCAGCCTATTGTCCGTGGTAGCGGTGCCACAGGAGCAGTCAGTACTAGTGGGGTCCAGAATCGCACTTATGCTTTGGTGGACCGCCAGAATTCAGAGGCTTCCCCTAATGTGGTCACAGGTACATTATCCATATTCTCACATAATGTATATACACTAATTGACCCAGGTTCTACATTTTTCTATGTTACCTCATTGGTTGCTGTGAAATTTGCAAAGGCACCAAAATTATTAATTAAATCAATTGAAGTGTCTACACCGGTTGGTGAATATATTGTTGCAAAGAGAGCATATCGTAACTGTGTGGTAATGGTGTGTGGTCATGATACGTTGGCCGATCTCATTGAATTGGACATGGTGGATTTTGATGTAATTATGGGAATGGATTGGTTGGCCTCTTGTTATGCTATGGTAGATTGCCGGGCCAAGAAGGTACAATTTTGTTTTCCGCAAGAAAATGTTCTTGAATGGCAGGGTAATGTAGGGGCACCACAAGGGAGATTTATTTCCTATCTGAAAGCCAGGAAAATGATTGCTAAGGGTTACATATGTCATTTAGTACGGGTGAAAGATACCAAAGCGGAACCACTAACTCCACAGTCAGTTCCAGTGGTCAATGAATTTCTAGATGTATTCCCAGAGGATCTTCCAGGCTTACCCCCAGAACGGGAAGTAGAATTTGGCATTGATGTGATTCCAGGCACTCAGCCCATTTCTATTCCTCCATAGAGAATGGCTCCAGCAGAATTGCGTGAATTGAAGGAGCAATTGAAGGATTTGCTGGAAAAAGGCTTCATTAGGCCTAGTATGTCCCCATGGGGTGCACCGGTATTATTTGTGCGAAATAAAGATGGCACCTTAAGAATGTGCATTGACTATCGGCAATTGAATAAGGTAACAATCAAGAACAAATATCCCCTCCCTCGAATTGATGATTTGTTTGGTCAGTTACAGGGTTCCAGGTGTTTTTTAAAGATCGACTTGAGGTCGGGTTACTATCAAGTCAGAGTTAGAGAAGAAGATGTACCCAAGACAGCTTTCCGAACACTGTATGGCCATTATGAATTTTTAGTTATGTCATTTGGATTAACAAATGCTCTTAAGCAATTCTTGGACGTGCTCGTCACGGTATTTATAGATGACATCCTAGTTTATTCAATATCACCAGAGGACCATGCTAATCACTTACGACAAGTGTTACGGATTCTCCGTGAACGTAAGTTGTATGCAAAGTTCTCCAAATGTGAGTTTTGGTTGAAATCAGTCGCGTTCTTGTGTCACATTGTATCAGATGAAGGCATACAGGTTGATACACAAAAGATTGAAGAAGTGAAAAATTGGCCAAGACCTACGACACCCATAGAAATTCATAGTTTTCTTGGACTGGCAGGTTATTACAGAAGATTTGTGGAAGGTTTTTCCTCTATTGCTGCACCGTTAAAAAATCTTACACATAAGGCAGTAAAATTTCAGTGGAATGATGCGTGCGAGAAAAGCTTCCAAAGGTTGAAAGATAAATTAACCTCCACACCAGTTTTAGTGCTTCCCGAAGGTACCGAAGGTTATGTAGTGTATTGTGATGCTTCCGGGGTTGGCCTCGGCTGTGTATTAATGCAACACGGTAATGTCATAGCCTATGCCTCATGACAGTTGCGGCCACACGAGAAAAACTATCCCACACATGATCCTGAATTGGCAGCGGTAGTTTTTGCTTTAAAGATATGGCGTCATTATTTATATGGGGTTCATGTTGACATCTATACGGATCACAAAAGCTTGCAATATCTTTTTAATCAGAAGGAACTCAATTTGAGGCAACGAAGGTGGTTAGAGCCTTTTAAAAGACTATGACATTGATAGTCTTTATCACCCAGGCAAAGCAAATGTAGTAGCTGATGCATTGAACCGTAAGGCAGTAGAAAGCACTAGTGGTTAGTTGAATGAAAATCGTGAGATAATCAAAGATTTGAATCAATTAGCCAGCTTGGGAGTTCGCCTTATTGAATCCTCAGATGATAGAGTTATTGTGCCGAATGCAGCAGAATCCTCCTTAATAACTGAAGTGAAAGAGAAACAGTTTGCGGATTCTATGTAATTGTAACTCAAGGAAAATGTACAGCAGGATTTGACAAAGGCATTTGATCTTACACAGGAAGGGGTACTTCAATGTCAAGGGAGATTATGTGGACATAGATGAGATGAGGACACGAATTATGACAGAGGCACATCATTCGCGCTATTCTATTCATCCGGGTGCTACTAAAATGTACCACGAATTGAAAGAAGTGTATTGGTGGGGAAATATGAAGAAGAACATTGCAGAGTTTATTGCTCAATGCCCGAATTGTCAACAAGTGAAAGTAGAGCATCAGAAACCAGGAGGTTACATGCAATGTATCAATCTTCCAGTCTGGAAATGAGATATGATTAACATGGATTTCATTACAGGTTTGCCTCATACATTGCGGAAGTTTGATTCGATATGGGTTATAGTGGACAGGCTTACCAAGTCAGCGTATTTCCTACCAGTCAAGACGACCTATACAGCTGAGGATTATGCAAAGTTGTATGTGAAAGAGATAGTACGATTGCATGGTATTCCACTTTCCATTATATCAGACAGAGGAGCACAGTTCACAGCGCACTTTTGGAGGTCTTTCCAGCAGAGTTTGGGTACACGGGTGAATTTGAGTACGGCTTTCCATCCTCAGACTGATATACAAGCAGAACGTACTATTCAGACACTTGAAGATATGCTACGAGCTTGTACGTTAGATTTTCAAGGCAGTTGGGATAACCATTTGCCTCTTATTGAATTTGCGTATAACAATAGCTATCATTCAAGTATTAAAATGGCACCTTATGAAGCTTTGTACGAAAAGAAATGTAGATCACCAATAGGATGATTTGAAGCGGGTGAGACTGCTTTACTTGGGCCAGATATCGTTCATCAGGATATGGAAAAGGTTAAGGTGATCCAACAGCGGTTACAAACGGCTCAAAGTCGTCACAAGTCATATGCGGATGTTAGAAGAAGAGGCCTTGAATTTGCCATAGGTGATTGGGTGTTTTTAAAGGTGTCACCGATGAAAAGGGTAATGCGGTTCGAAAAGAAAGGGAAATTGAGTCCACGTTACATAGGCCTATATGAAGTTATTAGAAGATTTGGGCAAGTTGCTTATGAATTAGCATTACCTCAAGAACTTTCTTCAGTCCACACAGTATGTCATGTTTTGATGCTTCGAAAATGTATAGAAGATCCATCTCGTATTGTCCCCATTGAAGATGTTCAACTTACAGAGGATCTTACCTATGAAGAGGTACCCATTTCTATCCTAGACTGACAAGTAAAAAGATTGAGGAATAAAGACATAGCTTCTGTGAAAGTCCTTTGGTGAAATCAACAAGTAGAGGAGATTACATGGGAAGCGGAAGAAATGATGAGATCCAAGTATCCCTAACTATTTCAAATGAATGAGGAAGTTCAAAGTGCGGAAATGGAACAATGAAAAGTAAGTATTCATGAGCCTTAAGTGTTTATGTACATGTATGCTAATATAAGATGCAATTGTTGTAATTGAAGAGATATTGTTAAAATTCGAGGACGAATGTTCCTAAGGGGGGAAGAATGTAACACCTCGTACATTCCCAACCCTACTTGACGACATTAAATAATATGTATGTAGGTATCAAGAGCTATAAGTATGCATTTGGTAATGTTATTGGTGAGATAATTGAATTTGGCTCTTGTTATGTGATTAAACTTGCATAGAAGGTGTTTTACAATTTTCATGGAGAATTTGTGGGATTCAAATGAGGCTAAGAGGACCTCAAAACAAAGTGTATTAAGGTTAAGAAGTAAGTTAAAGGATAGGACTTGAAGTATCTAACCGAACCCGCGAAGAAAAGTCAAAAAATGAGATTTTTGAATTTTTTTAAGGAGGGACGCATTTAGGACCGTGCCACGATGCTCTGGGCTAAAATTTTTAGTCTAGAGGCATCAAGTTGGCGCGCCCAGGGGCGTGCTACCTTGGTTTTTTTATTTTTTCGAAAGTTGGAAATTTCTAAGTCCCAAGGGTATCCGGAGACGTACCGAGCCAATTTTTGCCACGTTTCTTCTACAACCACGAGTGTATACATGAAATGAATGACATATTATATTGGTATGATAAAATTACTCGAGAACGAATTTGGGGTCAAAATGACAGTTTTGCCCTTAAGGTCAAAATAAACCAAACGTGGCTAGAATCACTTGTTTTTGGGATCGAGGCTACGGATATGAATAGCATGAGTGGGAATATTATTGTAATACGTATAAGATGAGAAAATATTGATTTTATTGGGTTAAGTGATTTGGGCTCAATAAAAGCCCAAAATGGGATAAAAGACATGGGTCATATGACCCAATCTTCTATTGACTTAGTCAAATATGAAATTGAATGAAAAGAATGGCTAAGGATGACCCAAGTACTATATATAGACCAAAAAATCAGATTTTATTCACTTGGACCTCTCAAGTGTTTTCTAGATATTTTCTCCATCATTTCTCTCAAACCCTAAAGAACTCAAAGTTCATTTTGGAGCAAGATCATCCTATTCCAAGCCTTGGTAAGTATTTATTCTCATGGATTGACATATTATATGCATTGGAGATTATGTATATTATGCTAGTTATGTTGGCAAGGTGGTGAATAGTGTATTTTTGCTTTTGGTGGAAGATGTGCTATCTTGGTGATTTGAACTTTAATTAGGACTTGTGCCTTTGATGAAAGATCATGGTATGGAAAAAATATGAACATGTATGGTGTTATTTTTGTTGTTAAACTTGTTATTGTCTATAAGTGTAAATTGTGGGATTTTGGCCGATATGTGTTATGAAGTGTATTACGTTGAATTGATGGATTGTTTGTGATGTGGTGTGGATAAGAAAATGTAAAGGGGAAGTGTTGTGGTGGAATGTATTGATTATAATGTATTGTTCAATGTTGGGAATATTGGAGGATTTTTGGAATAATGATTCTATCAATGGTTTTGTCAAGGGGAAATGACATGTTTCAAGGCAAACATGTACCCCATTGATGTTATATGCATTTGTAAAGTAGTTGTTGGTTAATGTGAATCCCGTTATGTATTTGTGTTGTAGAGTGTCACATAAATAAGAAGCGGGACAATTGTATGCACATTTAAGTGGTATATTCGCATTGAGAATACAAGATATGTAAGGTTACTCTATCTGTATCTTTCTGCGGCAAATAGTATCCATATTGCTATTTCACTTGTCCTATCCCGAAATGTGCTAAGGTATCCTATATCCGTTTATCAATAGTCATTGTCATATAATTCCTACTCATGGATCATTGGTGAGTCTCATGTCTCATAATCATGGTTAATGTTCCAAAAGCTCAAACAAGGTTATGTTCCAATGTTCCAATAGTGATTATACTTATGTCTCTTGTTCATAGATTATTGTCCAATAGTTCCCATGGCGTTATGATTCTAATAATGTTATGTTGCCAAGTTATTCACATGTCTCTTACTCATTGGTTAATGGTTCAAGGTTTCCAATAATGTTATGTTCCAAAGTTCAAAGTGATGTTATGACTATCCTAGTATCAATCTCAAAGTAATGAATAAACTAATGCAAATGTGGTCAATGATCAAGTATGGGTGGCAAGTCTAGGGGCATAAGCCTAGCTCGACTCGATCCCGATGTATTGATTTATGGGTGGCAAGTCTAGGGGCATAAGCCTAGATCGACTCGATCCCGATGCATTGATTTATGGGTGGCAGGTCTAGGGACATAAGCCTAGCTCGACCCGATCCCAACATGACGATATGTTATCTAAAGACCCACTGATCAGTAGGGGCCCGGGTACATTGTGACACATGTATTGAAAAGTAAGCATTGAGATAAAGAAAGCAAAGAAAGTAATGAAATCAATTCACATGGTTCCCCAAAATGCAAAATGGTGACTTCTTCACATTAATTATTCATATGTCTTGAGTTCATTGAAATATTCATGAATTGTACAGTTTCATCTGAGCCTTGAATACTCAGTACTTATTTCGTACTGACCCCTCTCGGGGGATTTACCTTACTTGTTGCAGGCGCGGGTACCAGTAGGCCTCCCCAGTAGATTGCCAGTGTTAGCAGTTCTTTGGTGAGCTCCAGCTAATTCGGGGCTTCTCCAAGTCGGGGTGTATATATGTTTTGGTGATGTTCATGTTGTATAAAGCGGGGACTTGTCCCGACTTTTGGTTTGTATTGGTCAGTGCATCTGTCAGAGGCTTTTGTAGACGTACGTAGGTATATGTATATAAGGTGACTCATGAAGTCTTGTTTTGATGGCCTCAACGGCCAAGTTTGTCAAATGTGTATATATATGCCATGATTCCCAATATCCATGATTTCCACTACTAATGGTTCATGTTCTTATGTGATAGTGATGTTTCCTATGGCATGTATATGAATGTTTAGAAGCATAGCTTGGTTCTCTCGGTCCTTATCGGCTACGGGTGCCAATCATGTCTCGATGGGATTCGGAATGTGACACTTATATACTAGTTTAAGCTAACCTTTACATGCTTTCATGATCAATTATTCAATTTATGATATGCATTGTATCATATCATAGACTGCATACCAATACGTTCCATTATATTGACTGTTTGTACTGTATCTTTCATGTGATATAGATTTAGGTACTCAAACTCAAGGTTTGCTACTAGAAGTTTGGTAGCACCTAACATTCAGCTAATTAGTGATCACTCTTATCATCCAGGAGGAATAGAGTTACTTTTAGTTGTTTTCTTAGTTTGGTTTAAACTTTTGACTCAATAAAGGTTATGGGTCCTTTTTCGGATTGACTCTTATGTTAGTATTAGAGGATTCACTAGACAGTAGTTAGCAGTGATAGTCTTTCATTTATTTTCAGTTATAATTTAATAAAGATTGTCTCTTTTAAGATTTAGTAAGCTCTCACTATTTATGTTTCCTCTTCAATTTCATTATTTATAATACTCCATAGATATATTGTGCCAAGTGTCCTTTAGAACAACCAGTGAACAACTAGTTATGGCTCACGTCTAGGGTATAGACTCGGGTCGTCACATATATACCCAACCTGTAATTGCGTGTCAGAGAAAATCAATAAAGAGTATTATATCTTATTGTTCAGAATACTACCTCAGACCAAATCATAAGAAGATGGTTCATTTTCTTTAAAATATCAGTGTTCCCAATGGTACAATCAATTGATCCATGAGATGAATGAATATGCATGTTGAAGTTGATAAGATAAATCAAAACACAACGGATATGTACGAAATTTTGAGATATCAATCAACTCATGAATGTAGGCTACAAGCCTCAATATCAAGTCATAAATCTGAATCACACTTTACAAACACAATACAAGACCCATTTTGGGCAAGGCAAAAACAATCTATCTCATATGCCACTTTAAACCACTAAATCACCTAATGTATAGAATGCTTACATGATAAGCCTTTACTATCACACCCTGAATCCCATTCGGGACTGACTGACACCTAAAGCCGATAAGGCCCGAGAGAACCAATCTTTACTCATGTACCTTCATATGCATGTCTCTATAAGAATAACATTCTATCTCATGTGACTTATAAAATATAACATACCAATGGCGGAAGTCATGGCAAACATGTACAATATGTATGAAACTTGGTCGTTAGGGCCATCAAGTCAAAATGGACATACATCTTTTACGTTCATCTTCCCACATACGTCTACAAAGCCTCTAATAAATACATGACCATGCCTATACAATATTTACATAGTATCAAAACAATGTACACATGTGACTCAAAAAGCACCGAACCAACTGGAGCTCACCAATGATCCGCAAATTACTTGCAACCTACTGTGGAGGTCTACTAGCACCTGTGCCTGCAACAAGTAAGGTAAGTCCCCCAGGAGGGTTCAGTACGAAGAAAGTACTGAGTATGTAAGGCCATATGAAACTATATGATACATAAATACTTCATGAAATCAAGCGTAAGAGAATAATCAATATGGATAGACCTCCGTTCTAAATATGTGGAACCATGTGGAACCATGTTCATTACTTCCATTATTTTCATTACTTGATCATTCATTCTTATCATCATCATTCTTATAATAACCTTCATATTTATATTCATGCAAGGGATATACTCTCATTTTTTTAACAACTGTCTTCATTACTGTTCATCCAACTAGTTAGTGGTTCATAATATCTTATTGATCATCCACCTATAGGTGTCACACCCCAAATCCCATTGAGGCATGATTGGCACCCGTAGCCGACATGGCCCAAGAGAACCAAGCTTTGCATATGTTCATTCATATGCATGCCATAAGAAACATCACTATCTTGTAAGATCACACAATGCTAATGACGAAACTCATAGAACATGTGATATATATATATATGCATATGTGAAACTTGGCCGTTGAGGCCATCAAGTCAAGGTGGACATACATCTCTTCGTTCATACACCCACATCGGTCTACAAAAGCCCCTTGCAGAAGTAAACACATAAACATCTTAAAATCGGGACAAGTCCCCGCTTTACACAACATTACAATGCCAAAACAAATATACAATAGTGACTCGGAAAGCCCCGAACCAACTGGAGCTCACCAAAGATCGGCAAAAGATCCGCAACCTACTGTGGATGTCTACTAGCACCTGTGCCAGCAGCAAGTAAGGTAAATCTCCCAGTACGAAGAATGTACTGAGTATGTAAGGCTGAATGAAACTGTATAATACATAAATACTTCAATGGAATCAATTATAAGTAAAGAACCAATATAGGTAGGTCATCACTTTATATGTATGGAAATATGTACGTTAGATGGATTACTTCTTTTGCTTTTACACTCATTCGTTCCCTTCATCACTCACTTCTTCATTCACTTATCATCCTTCCTTTCTTACAGTGTGCGGTCCCCAAGCTGATCAGTGGGTATTCAACAGTTTTCAGGATTGACCCATGCTAGGCTTTTCTTTTGCCCCTGGGATACAACCCGTAGTAGCGGGATTGACTCATGCTAGGTGTTCTTTGCACCCCATGGGATACCACCCGAAGATATTGGGATCGACCCATGCTAGGTATTTAACCCCTGGGATACAACCCAAGAATAAACACTTCACTACCTCACTTCTTCAATCTTAGAAATAGCTCATTCTATGATTATGTTAATATTGGAACTTTTGAATGTAACATTATTGGAACTTGGAACTATGTTCATAATTATGTGATCCATGAATGAAAATAGACCAAGAATAAAGTACATATGATTAACAATAGATGATAACCTGAAATCAGATGTCTTATGACATTTCGGAAATGAGTAAGTACAATAACAAGGTGAAAACTACATGCTACAGAAGGATACGAAAAGAGTAACCTTACATACCTTGTATTCTCAATATGAATATACAATCTTAGATGTGCATACAATAGTCCCGCTCCTTCGTTATGTTTCACTCTACAACACAAATACATAGCGGAGTTTACATTAACCACCAACTACCTTACAAATGCATATAACGTCAATGAGTCACATGTTTGCCTTTAAAATGTCATTTCCTTCTCTACAATACCATTTACGACATTGTCATACCAACAATAACTCAATCATACCATACATTGACCACAACATCATATACCAATAACATTTCACCACAAAGTTTCTTCTTTACACTTTCTCATTCACACCATATCACAAATAATCCATCAAGTCACCTTAATACACCTCATAGCACATATCGGCCAAAATCCCATAATTTACACTTATAGAAAATAACAAGTTTAATAACATAATCACACCATACATGTTGATATTTCATCCATACCATGCTCTTTCATCAAACCCACAAGTCATATTTCAAGTTACAATTTCATGGATAACACATCTTTTACAAAAACACAAAGTGCCATGTTCAACACTTCCAAGCATAACCAACATGATATACATACTATACCATGCATATAATATATTAATCCATAAGAATAATCACTTACCCAAGCTTGAAAAATGATGATCTTGCTCCAAAAGATGGCTTAGGGTTTGAAGAGCCAAAAGGAGTTTTCTTGAGAATTCTAGAAATGTGATGTGTGTTCCTTTGAATAAAAATCAGATTTTCCACATATATAGGTGCTCAAGTCTTATTGGCATTAAATGCCAAGTTTAATTGGTCAATTGTAGAAGAATGGGCCATTTGGCCCATGTCTTTTCCTTATTTTGGGCCTTTTTATTGAGCCCAATTCACTTAACCAAATAAAATCAATAATTTCTCATGTTTAAATCATTTCATATGTGTTACGACAATATTCCCACTCACGCGATTCATATTCGTAGCCTCAATCCCATGAACAACAACGACTAATGAATAAGGAATATGTGACTCAACAATAGATATCAACCTGAAATGAGATATCTTTGGACATTTCGGAATGGGATAGGTACAATGTTAATATGATCAATATGTTACAGAAGGATACAGAAAGAGTAACCTTACATACCTTATCTTCCCAATATGAATACACAATCCTATATGTGATTACAATAATCCATATCCTTCCTTACGTCTTACTTTACAACACAAGTACATAACAGAACCAACATTAACCACAAGCTACATTCCAAGTGCATAAGACGACAATGAGTTACACAATTGCCCTAGAACATCATTTCTCCATTTACCACACCATTCATGGTATTATCATACAAAATATACCATAGTATTCCATACATTGACCAAGACATCATAAACCAATAACATTTCACACCAAGTTTATCCTTTACACTTCCTCATTAACACTATGTTAACTTTTCTCCGTCAAGTCACTTGATAGCTTCCACAATAACACATGAACAACAATCAATGAATTATTCCATTCAAAATACCTCCGGTATACTCCTTTAGAGTCATTCAAAAGGTTCCATAAGTTGATAATTACATCCATGAATGGTATAGGGGCTTTGGGGGGTCAAAGAGATGCGAAAACAACCCAAACAAACTTTTGGGATGACCTGCGAAGCCAAATGCACCTGAAGGTGGCTGACCTACATCAGCAGGTGACCCTTGGCAGTGTCCAGGGGCACCTGCGAAGTCACCTGCGCCCGCAGGTGCTTCGTCTGTGAGGGCGGGTGCCCGTTTCGGCCAAAAAGGGTCTCTTTTGGGTCCTTTTTTGTAATAAATGGTCCATGATCATAACTAACATTCTATTAACATATTTTAGATCATATTAAATGCCAACGAACATCCATGATTTCACAACACACATAAACATCACCAAACTACATTTTTCTTTCAATACGTCACCAATCCCATGCCCAATTTCATAATAACAATTCCAAACATTATGTACAAGGATAAAACAAGTTAAGGATAGAATCACATCTCACATGTCAATATTGAATCCATCAAATTCACTTCCTTCAATACCACAAGTCCATTTTCAAGTTTACAAGGCAAAACGCTTCACTGATTAAGCAAACACAAATTGTTTCACACATAGTGAACTTCTCACACTTCACCAACATAACCAACATGATATACACAACCTATATTGCATATAATATATTAAATCGCTAGAATAAACACTTACCAATACTTACCAAGAGATGATCTTGCCCAAAGAGGATGATAGGTTAGGGTTTGAGTTGAGAGAATATTGTGGAAAATTCTAGATTTTGGCATGTGGCTTTTGTGTGAATAAAATATGATTTTCTTGCCCTTTATATAGGACCTTGAAAGTCATCCGTAGCCACTTTGGTCAATTATTGATTAATCAAGGGAAGAATGGGTCATTTTGCCCTTTTGGGCCATGTCTTTTGTTCCAATTATTGGGCCTTAATTGAGCCCAATAGCACAATATTAATTTAGCCCACAAAATCAAAGCGTAATTCCCCAACAATATCATGTTTAAATAATTCCATAAATGTTACGATAATCAACTAGGTTCAGAAATGTGTGGGGTGTTACATCCTTCCCCCCTTAGAAACATTCGTCCTCGAATGTTAGTGTCATTATCCATTTTAAACAGATTTGAGTCTAGGATCACTCATCATGTTATCACGTATATATAATGGTTGTAAGGACTTACTTGTCATTGTTTCAATTCCGCACCTTGAAATTATTTTTCTTTCGTTTGAAACAAATACGGGTACTTCAACGATATCATTTCCTCGGTTTCCCATGTGATTTCTTCTACCTACTTCTTTATTCCTCAACCTCTTCCATTTGTCGATCTAGAATAGCAATAGGTATCTCTTCATAGGTGAGATACTTCGTAACTTGAGCTCTCATGTCTGACATAATAGAAATTGGAATCCCATGTGAATCATATCCCTTTTCCAAACTAGAAGATTCCTACATTACATATAACTTCCAGGTTTCTGATGCGCTACATTGTCCTTGTTGATAATTTGGACATTGAGCTACAAATTCTGTCATGTTCTTCTTCTTTATGTTGCCTCACTAATACATCTTTTCCAAACTATGGTACATTTTGGTTGCCCCCGGATGAATAGCATACCGTGAATGATGTACTTCTGTCATCCTTCATTTCCTTAGCATCATGTACATCCGGTACACAAAATCTACCTTGGCATTGAAGTATTCCTTCCTTATGTAAGCTCTAATACTTTTGTCGAACTTTACTGTACATTCTTTTTCAATTGAACTAAAAATAGGATTTACATATTTCTTTTCCTTCACCTCAGCTACAAGTGAAGACTCTGCCACATTTGACACTATAATTCTTTCACCTAGAGTTTTAAGAAAATGAACCCCATACCAATAATAGCGCCATACTTTCAAAGCAAATATTACGACTGCTAACTCAAGGTCACGTGTTGGATAATTTCTTTCATGTGAACGTACTTGTCTTGAAACATAAGCTATCATATTACCATGCTGTATCAATACACTTGAAGCCTCACCATAGACTACATACCCTTCTGTACCTTCTGGAAGTACCAACACAGGTGTAGAAGTCAATTTATCCTTCTGATCTCAGAAACTCTTTTCACACGCATCATTCTATTGACACATGATTTCCCTGTGTGTAAGCTGCGTTAAGGGTACAGGGACTGAATAAATTCCTTCAATCATTCCCCTATAATAACCAACCAACCCAAGAAAATGATGAATCTCTGTAAGCATCGTAGGCCTTAGCCAATTTTTCACCGCTTTTGTCCTTTGTGTATCAACCCTTTCCTGATGATATCCTGATCTCAAGTCAATCTTGGAAAAAAGATTTGGCACCCTGTGACTGATCAAACAAATAGTCAATTCTGGGGAGGGGATATTTGTTCTTAACCGTTACTTTATCTAATTGCCAACAATCAATACACATTCTCAGTGTACCATCTTCCTTTAGTACCAGTAATACTAGTGCACTCTTTGGGGATATACTAGGACTTACTAGGGGAATATGTACACCTTGGACATCATTTTACTTACCTCAAGATAGGAAATAAATGTACCTCTCGGTGCTCCCACATTACCCTTCCATTTAAGAACATTCTTTATGGAAAATGAAAATATAATTTCTTTGCTCGGCAATCTATTGTGGCATAACAAAAAGCCAACCAATTCTTACCCATTATAATATTAAAATCTATCATTTCAATCTCAAAAAGATCAGACAATGTAACATGATCACAACATTTACTATACAATTGCGACATACTCTTTTAGCTATAATATATTCCCCAACTGGTGTGGACACCTCAAATGACTTGACTAGTAATTCCACTGTTCTTTCAAATTTTCCCACAGTCAATGGAGTAACATATGATAGGGTAGAACCCGGATCAATTAATGCATATTCGTTAGGTAAAAATATAGATAACGTACCTGTGACTATATCAGGGAAAGCCTTCGAATTTTGTTGATCCCGTAAGTCGTGTCATACTACCCGTGGCCCTCTGTGGGCAGTCTCTCTTTAGATGCCCTGACCTCCCACACCAGAAGCAAACATTTGTGCTATACAAGCATTCACCTGAATGAATATTCCCTCAGCGTTGGCACAGCTGACGAGAAGACCTCGATTGACTCATACTTCTTTGTTCTGGATACCGCATTGTCTGCGAACCACTACTTTGCCCTACATGGTTACCTCTAAACTCTAGAAATTGAGGTAAAGCATTTACCATATAATGATAAAATGATGACCTAAGTGGTCTGTTAAAAATCTGAGGCCCAAATCCTCCTTGGGACGCCATGAACTATCCCATAGGTCTAGCCCTCTTTGACGGCCCTCTTTCAACTTTATGTGCCCTTCTCCTTTGTCTTTGATACTCCATTTTCTGTGCAAAGGCTTGTATTCTAGCTATATCCATATCATTATTCAATGCAGCAATAGTACAGTCCCTCACCAAATATGGATCCAATCTGTCTACATACCGATGAACTCTATCAGCCATAGTAGCTACCATATTAGGAGCGTATCTAGCCAAGGAATTAAACTGTAGACTGTACTTTCTGACGCTCATATTCCCTTGATGAAGATTTAGAAACTGGTCTGCATGTACCTCCCGGATCTCATATGGGAGGTAGTGATCAAGAAAAGTCGTTTTGAATTCCTCCCAACCAGTTGGAAGTACATCAATACCCCTCGATCTTTTCCAGTCTTCATACCATAATATCGCTTTACCTTTCAATCTATAAGCCGCAAGTTCTACTATTTCTACACCAGTCACGTGCATAACTTCTAGAGCCCTTTGAATTTGATTCATAAAATCCTGTGGATCTGCTTCCGGGTCTGACCCAGTGAATATGGAAGGGTCTAATTTCAGAAAATCCTGTGTTTGCCGACTAGCTGCTCTAGCCGCGTCATCCTCACTTGTCGTTGGACCAACTTGTCCCTGAGTTTGTACAACAACTAGCTGGGTTAACATATGTACTGCATTTCTTAGATCCTGATCAGTCACATTTATAGGAGGTTCTGCCGGTACTTCTCTACCCCTTGGCTCTTCAGGAAACGGAGGAGTAGAAGAAGACCGCGATGCAATTTTAGTGTCAGCCCCACCTTGACTAGCTGGGTCAGGTGATGATTCATTCATTCCTTCTCCGGTAGGCATATCTACCTGCTTACCTTTACCTCTACCTTTTTTGTGATTGGCATTTTTACTATAACAAAGAAAACAATTCCCATGGTTAGATACAATTCCACTTACAACATTGGCTCTATTGTACGATCTAGAAATGAAGGAAAGAAACAACTCCTAAATGTCCCGTAGCCTCCTGCTTATAAATGTAGTGCACAACACATCCCTAAGCAAGACTCTACTCAGACACGGCTTTGTAGACACCCTTTGGACGACCTGCTCTGATACCACTTTTGTCACACCCCGAATCCCATTCGGGATAGACTAGCACCCGAAGTCGATAAGGCCCGAGAGAACCAATCTTTACTCATGTACCTTCATATGCATGTCTCTATAATAATAGCATTCTATCTCATGTGACTTATAAAATATAACATACCAATGGCGGAAGTCATGGCAAACATGTACAATATATATGAAACTTGGCCGTTAGGGCCATCAAGTCGAAATAGACATACATCTTTTACGTTCATCTTCCCACATACGTCTACAAAGCCTCTAATAGATACATGACCATGCTTATACAATATTTACATAATATCAAAACAATGTACACATGTGACTCGAAAAGACCCGAACCAACTGGAGCTCACCAATGATCCGCAAATGACTTGCAACCTACTGTGGAGGTCTACTAGCACCTGTGCCTGCAGCAAGTAAGGTAAGTCCCCCAAGAGGGATCAGTACGGAGAAAGTACTGAGTATGTAAGGCCATATGAAACTATATGATACATAAATACTTCATGACATCAAGCGTAAGAGAATAATTAATATGGATAGACCTCCGTTCTGAATATGTGGAACCATGTGGAACCGTGTTCATTACTTCCATTATTTTCATTACTTGATCATTCATTCTTATCATCATCATTCTTATAATAACCTTCATATTTATATTCATGCAACGGATATACTCTCATTTCTTTTACAACTATCTTCATTACTGTTCATCCAACTAGTTAGTGGTTGATAATATCTTATTGATCATCCACCTTATAGGTGGGTCATAATATAATACCGATCATCACCTTATAGGTGGTTTATAATATAATACCGATCATCACCTTATAGGTGGTTTATAATATAATACCGATCATCACCTTATAGGTGGGTTATAATATATACCGCTCATCACCTTATGGGTGGGTTATAATATAATACCGCTCATCACCTTATAGGTGGGTTATAATATAATACCGCTCATCACCTTATAAGTAGGTTATAATATAATACCGGACATCCAGCTGATCAGTGGGCTATAGTCATATATAAAATAATAATAACATAGCATAATATTGGGATTGTTCTATCCGAGTTATGCCCTTTTTGATTTGATCCATACACAATGAAACATAAAGTAACCATGTGTACATTACTTCTTTGCATACTTCTTTCCTTTTCATTTGTTATGAGAGTGATACATTGGTTATTGAAATATTATTGGGAACACATATATACGTTACTTCATTCCTTTACTTTCATGAGATTAATACTTTTTCTTGTGAGAGATTGATACAATGATAGTCATAACATTATTAGAACTTAGAAATTAACATTATCAGAACTTTGGAGTCATAATCTTGTTGGAACTTTGGAATCATGTCCACCCTACATTTATTATTTCCTTCACTCTTGCAACCAACAAATATATGTTACTTAACATCTTTCTTTTGAGAGATTGGTACTTTTGCTCCTGAGAGATTGGTATTTTTGTAGTCATGACATTTTTTGAAGCTTTGGAGCATAACATTATTAATACTTTGGAGCCATGTCCATATTTATGTAACCCATGAACAACAACGACTAATGAATAAGGAATATGTGACTTAACAATAGATATCAACCTGAAATGAGATATCTTTGGACATTTCGGAATGGGATAGGTACAATGTTAATATGATCAATATGTTACAGAAGGATACAGAAAGAGTAACCTTACATACCTTATCTTTCCAATATGAATACACAATCCTATATGTGATTACAATAATCCAGCTCCTTCCTTACATCTTACTTTACAACACAAGTACATAACGGAACCAACACTAACCACAAGCTACATTCCAAGTGCATAAGACGACAATGAGTTACACAATTGCCCTAGAACATCATTTCTCCCTTTAAAACACCATTCATGGCATTATCATACCAAAATACCATAGTATTCCATACATTGACCAAGACATCAACCAATAACATTTCACACCAAGTTTATCCTTTACACTTCCTCATTAACACTACGTTACCTTTTCTCCGTCAAGTCACTTGATAGCTTTCATAATAACACATGAACAACAATCCATGATTTATACCATTCAAAATACCTTCGGTATACTCCTTTAAAGTCATTCAAAAGGTACCATAAGTTGATAATTACATCCATGAAGGGTATAGGGGCTTTGCGGGGTCAAAGAGATGCGAAAACAACCGAAAAAAACTTCTGGGCTGACCTGTGAAGCCACCTACTCCCACAGGTGGATGATCTACATCCGCAGGTGACCCTTGGCAGTGTCCAGGGGCACCTGCGAAGTCACCTGCGCCCGCAGGTGCTTCGTCTGCAAGGGCGGGTGCCTGTTTCAGCCAAAAAGGGTCTCTTTTGGGTCCTTTTTTGTAATAAATGGTACATGATCATAACTAACCTTATATTAACATATTTTAGATCATCTTAAATTCCAACGAACAGCCATGGTTTCACAACACACATAAACATCACCAAACTACATTTTTCTTTCAATAAGTCACCAATCCCATGCCCAATTTCATAATAACAATTCCAAACATTGTGTATAAGGATAAAACAAGTTAAGGATAGAATCACATCTCACATTTCAATATTGAATCCGTCAAATTCACTTCCTTCAAGACCACAAGTCTATTTTCAAGTTTACAAGGCATAACCCTTCACTGATTAAGCAAACACAAATTGTTTCACACATAGTGAACTTCTCACACTTCACCAACATAACCAACATGATCTACACAACCTATCATGCATATAATATATTAAATCAAAAGAATAAAAACTTACCAATACTTACCAAGAGATGATCTTGCCCAAAGAGGATGATAGGTTAGGGTTTGAGTTGAGAGAATGTTGTGGAAAATTCTAGATTTTGGCATGTGGCTTTTGTGTGAATAAAATATGATTTTCTTGCCCTTTATATAGGACCTTGAAAGTCATCCGTAGCCACTTTGGTCAATTATTGATTAATCAAGGGAAGAATGGGTCATTTTGCCCTTTTGGGCCATATCTTTTGTTCCAATTATTGGGCCTTAATTGAGCCCAATAGCACAATATTAATTTAGCCCACAAAATCAATCCATAATTCCCCAACAGTATCATGTTTAAATAATTCCATAAATGTTACAATAATCAACTAGGTTCAGAAATGTGCGGGGTGTTACATTTACTCAAGAAAAGTCTAAAGAAAGTTAAGTCATAACCTACCTCAGAGTCAAACTATAACCCATCAATGGTCATGAACTAGCCTTCTCCTTCTGAATGGCTTCAGAGCGCTCCAAATCTATTGAGAATAATATCTATGCATAAATACGAGTCTATCAATACCCATATTGTTATACTTCTATTTTGGGTCCTAAAAGTAACCCCGATCCCCCGAAGGAAAAGCCAAAATTTTATTAGAAAACTAATTTACCAATATTTAAAGAGTTCAAATCTAAATTTTATAAAAAAAAAAAAAAAGGAGTTAAAATCGACCATAAAATCATCAAAATATCATTTCTTATCTTTATCGGGAAACCACCAAATCTTACAGTTGAAAACCTAAGATTTGAAGATAAAAATCATGAAACAATCATTAAGGAATGTGTAAAAATAGTATAAGAAACTTACCCAATAAATAAATCTCGAGTCCCTATTTGGACCTCCCCAAAATAAGTTCCAAAGCATCAAAAATTAAGTAAGGGAAATTTGGATCAAAAATGAAATTTTAAATGGTAATTTGGATCAAAAATGAAATTTTAAATCACTACCAGGTACTTACACATTATGACTATGGTCAACCCCCTCGCGATTGGGACGTTGAGCGACCCAGGCCCATTGCGCTTGAAATGGACCGGTCATGTTTGCGAAGCATAACAATAGATTCATCCCATCAGACTGGCTCTCCTCTTCGTGATCGCGGACCAGCCATCACAATTGCGATGACTAGGTCCCAGAACTTCACAATCGCGAGAGGTCTATTGCGAAAGTGAAGAGGGAAAATCATTAGTGCCAGAATTGGTGCACCAACAATAGACTAGGCCAACAAAATTCCCCGAATGGATCCTCGAAATTCTTTTAAAATCTCATGAACTTGAGTCAACTATTCTACTAGACTAAAATCGACATTTGAGACTAAATAGAAACATCAGAATCGCAAACGGAGGTCATTATGGACAGATTTTGAATGAAGTCAACTCTACGCTAAAAACTTCCAACATTCCAACCAACTACTCAAAGTTTGTTTGAACGCCTCGAGACTCGAACCAACAGTGCTACTAACTATGACCCCTAAATCTCCAAATATTGATCAAAGTCAACCCTACTAACTTTAAAATCTTTCAAAATAAAAAATCCGCATAAAACTCAATCAACCACCTTACAGACCACAAATATCATACTACAACTACAGAAAGGGATAAAATTGTCACAACACATAAAACCTAAAATGTATCATACGGTTTGTTACATAAGGGTTAGGAGAGTATCATCTACACACAAAATTTGCAAATATGAAACTAATTGAGATTAGCATATTAAAATGTTGGTTTTATCATAATTAAGTCTAATGGAAGGCTTTGACATTAATCTATGTTGAAAAAGCCCTTAGCTCCAACTAAAGATGTTGTAGAGGATAAAATAGAGTGATTTTGATTAATCATTTTCAGCTTTTTCAAATGATCCATTATTTTGTTTGCCTCTTTTAGGCAGTGAATAGTTTGGAGATCAAATTATTTCATTTTTAATTGAATCTTCTTTATGATGAATTTGAGGTGATAGTTGTTGTTTTTATTGCACACAAGAATTTGAAATAGCACTATACATTTTGTCTTTAATTTAAAGTTTAACGTTAATACCTTATCTGGCAGCCTGAGCTACTGTTTCTATGTTGTTTCTTCCTATTGCAGTAAGGAGAATGCCAAAATTAAGTTACTGGAAAATAACTTCCATTGGTGTTTAACTTAAGAAAACCTCTATCTAAAAGTTTTCAATAAATAGTAGAACAAATTGAGATGGATTTAAGCTGCAGAATTTTTTCACAAAGGGTGATTCAATGTAATGTCAACTCAACTTGGGGGAATGCTTTTGTAGATATACTCTGTGTAAGTATTATTGAGCAAACAATACTTTCATTAATTTATTCACGCATGTACAATGGTGTATAAATACAACTACAATACAAGAGACCTAAACTAAGAAGGAATTAATAGAAGTTATCAAGTAAGTATGTAGTTGAAGCTAGACCTAATTCTATACAATTAATATTATATCTTAGCAGTAGTTATCCTAACATCCCCCTTCAAGTGCAGCTGTGAGTTAATGACAACAAACTTATCATGAAGAAATAGAAAGTGTTGAACTGATAAACTCTTCATCAATGTATCAGCTATCTGATTGAGGCAGCTAATATAACCAACTTCAAAGAGCTTTGAATAAACCTTCTCTCTGACAAAGTGAAAGTCCAACTCAATGTGCTTCATATGAGCATGAAATACAGGATTAGTAGTGAGATATATAGCTGATAAATTATCACACCAAAGCTTCGGTTCGGAGCAGCTCGCAGAGGTATATACAATTCCTGGAAAAGATGCTGAAGCCAAGTAATTTCAGCAGTAGCTGCAGCTAAGCCTCAATACTCAGATTCGATGCTAGAGAAAGCAACTACTCTCTATTTCTTCAAGCACCAGGAAATCAAGTTGGGACCAAGAAAGATGCAATATCCATGTGTAGACCTCTGATCATCAGGGCAACTATCCCAGTCCTCATCAATAAAACCATTAAGAAGGAGCTTAGAGGAACGCTGGAGATGCAATCTGTAAGTCATTGTTCCCTTCAAATAGCGTAATACACGCTTCAAGGTCTGAAAATGACATAGAGTAGGGGCATGCATAAACTGACATAGTTTGTTAACACAAAAGACACATCTGGATGGGTAATTGAAATGTGTTGCAGCACACCAGCAAGACTCCTATACAAGGCTGGATCATTGAATGGTTCACTACCTATCTTAGAGATCTGTAAGCCACCAACCATAGGTGTCGATATAGGTTTTCCCCCTTCCATATTTGCACATTGCAGGATGTCACGAATATACTTTGACTGAGAGAGTACTAAACTCGAGTCAGTATAATGCACTTCAACTCCAAGAAAATAGTGTAACTTACCCAAGTCTTTCAAAGCGAAGGTAGATGAAAGTTGATGAATCAAATCACTAATAAAATTCACAGAGTTACCTGTGATGATCAAGTCACCAACATACACCAAGAACAAAGTGAAAACTCCATTAGAATTGTGAATAAACAGATAGGTGTCCGACTTAGACGAGACAAAGCAAACTTGTAATAAAGCAGCTCGTAACATATTGAACCAAGCTCGAGGTTCTTGCTTAAAGACCATAAAGAGCTTTGTGAAGACGACAAACATGAGTTGAATTTTTAGGATCAACAATAGTAGAAGGTTAAGTCATATACACCTCTTCTTCCAATTCAAAGGCTAGAGACAACGATACCCTTATAGTCGTAGGTTTAACTACTGGGCTAAATGTTTCATGGTAATTAATTCTAGCCTCTTGATTGAATCCCTTTGCAACTAAACGAGCTTTGAATATCTCAATGGAACCATCTGGATTGAGCTTAAGCTTAAATACCCATTTACTACCACTAATGTTTGTTGCATTGGACATGGGAACAAGGGTCCAAGTACCATTGTGAATGAGAGCATTGTACTACTCTTGCATATCTTTTTTCCAATGAACATTTTTATTGTCTTGAGTAAAACAAGTTGGTTCAGGTGGTAGTGAGGAATTAGGAAGTGGATATTTGGTCGACAGATTTGCACAAGGTTGAGAATACTTAGCTTTATGATGAGTGACCATATGGTGATGATTGTGCGTGGAAGATGGATGCGGAACTAAATTTGGTACAAAGGTTGGCCAAGAAGTAAGGCCATCTGTAGGAGGAAAATGTAGTAACAAGGTAGGAGATGTTGTTTTCGGGGTACAAATATGTATTACAACATCAACTTCAACACTAAGTTCAAGAATAACCTCAAGAAAAACAAAGACGTTCAAACAACTTCAAACAACAATGAACTATCAAAATGAAGTTTTAACTATTTTCTGGAAAATAGCAAAACCATAAAGAAAAAGAGATGAAACAAAAAAGAATCAAGTCCACCGAATTCACGGTGTGTCCTTAAGGAATTTATTCCCCTCAAGTACCCGAGGTTAATGGAATATATCCTCCTAGGATAAAATGATTCACTTCAGCAAATAGTGGTACCTCAAATTTGCTGAACTTTGAACTCACTCAACGATTGAAGATCACACTTGAGTTTTTAAGAAGAAGAGAGTGTTTTTACTTCACAAATTTTGTTCCTTTACCTGAGGAAAAAAATAGGTATTTATAGCCAAAAGGTGGTGTTTCAGATAGAAAGCAATAGTTCATAAAAAATTGCACTATTTCATACCATTAGCACTACCTGCGCAGGTAAATGGCCCACCTGTGCTAGCAGGTTGTCTTTTTGTCCAAAACAAAAACTTCTGTCAGACATACAGACCCCATCTGTGCCTGTAGATGGGAGTTCGCAGGTCGCATTTTAGTTTTTCAAACAGTGTCTCAAAAGGTCGCATCCCTTCGAGGTGTGTTGTGGCATGCTTTCGCACTTTTTTGGGTGCATCCGCAAATGGAGAAATTTTAGATTGAATTTTTAGATCATTAACTCTCAAGTTTCACATGAATTTTGTCCAAAAAGATAGTCTCTTGATCAACAAATCCAAATCAAAACAAAATCCGAAGCCAAAGCCGAAGCCGAGCGAGCGACAACGATGATGGTGCAAGGCTTGTATTGTTCTTGCCTCACTATCCACATTAAGGAATGCTTCTTAATTTAAGCATAAGACTGTTCCTTTCTCCCACCAATGTGGGAGAAACACTCTTCCTTTAAAGTGAACTTCATATTTTCACTTTTCCCTCCATTTTTCTTCCCTTCATTTTCCATTCACTGTCACTTAAAACCCAATAATCCCCTACATGAATGGGGAATGACTATTTTATCAAATATTTTATGGATAAGTGTGTGATCTACAAGCAAAGACTAATTGCATTTGGATAAGTAGGTTTCCCTTTGAACTTTCAGTAGTGAACCTGCATCGGATGAACTCGATTAATCGGTAGATGTGATATCTTTGAAACATCAAAATTTAATGTACACCTAGACAACACAAGTCACACAACCAACCTTTTACCATTTATGGTTCTCACAATTTTGTTCATTTCAGCCATAAACACATCCTGGTTTCATGAGAGCTTAAAGAATAGGACTTTACTATCATTCTCCTTGAAGTGGCTTTCACATCACTCTCACATAGGTGATTCCTAAATATTTAATCCTATATATCAAACAATTTGGTCAAACCTACCAAACTTATAAACCATTAAAAAGCTTTCAACCATAAGCCTTATCCTTATTTCCTGAATATTGTCTTCATCATGAGAATGTATTGAGTTAATTGACAATGTTGAACCGTCATTCACAACTTTGTTTGATCTCCTTGAACCTAGATCTTGAGATCTCCAATCCTCTAGGTAGAGTTACCACCATGATGAATTGTCCCAGGCCTTAAACCCATTCCCTTCGATGATCTCTCAACTCCCTTTCTAGTTAGGCCTTTTGTAAGTGGATCCGACACATTATCCTTTGACTTCACATAGTCAATCATGATAATTCTACTAGATATAAGTTCTCTAACAGTATTATTTCTTCATCTTATATGATGAGATTTACCGTTATACATCATGCTCCCTACCCTACCTATTGTCTCTTGACTATCACAGTGTATGCATACTGATGCCAATGGTTTGGGCCAATAAGGAATATCTTCTAAGAAATTCTGGATCCATTCATCTTGTTCACCATTTTTATCTAATGCGATAAATTCAGATTCCATAATAGAGTGGGCAATATATGTCTGTTTGGATGATTTCCAAGAGACTGCTCCTCCACCCAAAGTAAACACATATCCACTCGTGAATTTTACTTCATTCGATCTGGTGATCCAATTTGCATCACTATATCTTTCAATTACCGCAAGATATTTGTTATAATGTAAAGCATAGTCTTGAGTATGTTCTAGATACCCCAAAACTCTTTCCATTGCCATCCAATAAGTTTGATTGGGATTACTTGTGTACCGACTCAATTTTCTAATAGCACATGCTATATCTGGTCTCGTACAATTCATGATAGACCTCAAACTTTCCAACACTCTTACATAGTCCAATTGTGAGTCACTTTCACCTTTATTCTTTTGAAGTGCAAATCTCACGTTTAATAGAGTCTTGGCAATATTGAAATCCAAATACTTGAATTTGTCAAGTACCTTTTCAATGTAATAAGACTGTGACAATGCCAACCCTTGTGGAGTTCTATGAATTCTTATTCCTAAGATCACATCAGCAACTCCAAGGTCTTTCATATCAAACTTGCTCTCAAGCATTCGTTTAGTCGTATTTATGTCAGAAATATCTCTACTGATAATTAACAGGTCATCCACATACAAACAAATAATGACTTTATAAGTTGGAGTGTCTTTAATGTAAACACATTTAACACATTCATTTATCTTGAATTTGTTTGCCAACATGGTTTGATCAAACTTTGCATGCCACTGTTTGGGTGCTTGCTTTAGTCCATAAAGTGACTTAACAAGTTTGCACACTTTTCTTTCTTTATCAGGAACCACAAAACCCTCAAGTTGTTCCATGTAAATTTTTCCTCCAATTCTCCATTTAAGAATGCAGTTTTCACATCCATTTGATGGATTTCAATACTATATACTACAGCTAATGCAACCAATGTTCGAATGGACGTTATCCTTTGAGTATGTGTCAAAATAATCAAGGCCTTATTTTTGTCTAAAGCCTTTCACAACAAGTCTTGCCTTGTATTTTTCAATAGTACCATCAACTTTCATTTTCCTTTTGAAGACCCATTTAGAACCTCAAGATTTATTTCCTGGAGGAAGATCAACCAACTCCCAAGTATGGTTGATTAAGATTAAATCAATCTCACTATTGACTGCCTCTTCCCAAAAAGGATAAGTCCATAGACGACATCACTTTTTTGAATGTTTGAGGCTCATTTTCAAGAAGAAATATTACAAAATCTGATCCAAAGGAAGTAGACATTCTTTGAAGTTTACTACGCCTTATCCCTAGGTCGCTTAGACCCTTCATTAGATAATTTGTATCTAGTTTTATATGGATAAATGGGTTCAAAGAACTCAGCATTATCTGATTCAATTACCGTATTATCATGGATATCCGAATGTTCGAATTTGTGAACCAAAAATTGACATGCTTTACTATTTGTAGCATATCCGATAAAAATGCAGTCCACAGTCTTTGGTCCTATTTTCACTCTTTTGGGCATAGAAACTTAGACTTTTGCTAGAAACCCCCACACTTTGAAATATTTCAAGTTGGGTTTACTTTCTTTCCATTTCTCATATGGAATAGATTGTGTCTTACTATGGGGCACTCGATTGAGTATTTGGTTTGCTGTAAGGATACTTTTCCCCCACAAGTTTTGTTGTAAACCTGAATTATAAGTAAGGCATTCATCATTTCCTTCAACGCTTGGTTTTTTCTTTCTGCAATTCTATTTGATTGAGGTAAGTATAGGGTCGTAGTTTGATGGACAATTCCATTTTCCAAATATATCTCCCCAAAAGGAGATTCATACTCTCCACCCCTATCATTTCTTATCATTTTAATCTTTTTATCCAACTGATTTTTTACTTCAGTTTTATATTGACTAAATGCTTCTATTGCCTCATCCTTACTATTCAGCAAATAGACATAACCAAATCTAGTGCAATTGTCAATAAAAGTTATGAAATACTTTTTTCCACCACGAGATGGTGTTGACTTCATATCATAAATGTCTGTGTGAATTAAGTCTAAGGGATTGAAATTCCTTTCAATAGACATATACGGATGCTTAGCATACTTCGATTCAACATATGTTTGACACTTTGATTTACTGCACTCAAAGTTAGGCAAAACTTCCAAACTAATCAATTTTCCCAAGGTTTTATAATTGACATGATGTTCATTCCATAAATTGTTTGACTCAAGTAAGTAAGAAGAACCAAAACTTTTATTCATATCAATAGTCATTATATTGATCTTAAAAAGTCCCTCTATGAGGTAACCTTTACCTACATACACTTCATTCTAACTAATTACAACTTTGTCGGGAATAAATACACATTTGAATTCATTCTTAGTCAGAAGTGAAGTAAAAACTAAGTTCTTTCGCAACTCTGAAACATAAAGGACATTGTTTAGTTTCACCACCTTGCTTGATGTCATCTTCAAGCAAACCTTGCCTGTTCCTTCAACCTTTACGGTGATGGAGTTAGCCATATATACCTTTTCATCATCTTGAGCCGGAGCATATGATGTAAATAGTTCTTTTTTGGCATACACATGCTGAGAGGCACCTGAATCAATCCATCACTCTCTAGGATTTCCAACTAGATTGTATTCTGAAAGCATGGCACACAGATTATCCATTTCTTCTTTGGATTTAGCCATGTTGGCTTGATCCTTTTTTTTACCCTTCTTTGGAGCCCGACAATCAGCAAACTTGTGGCCAACTTTGATACAATTAAAGTAATATCCTTTGAATTTCTTCTTATGAAGATTGCCTTGTTGTCCTTGTGCTTTCTTTATCTTCTTTGATTTGTTGGGATCATCTTCCACAATATTTGCTCTATTTATCACAGAATTCCTACGAGACCTCTTCTCGGCTACCTTACTGTCCTCTTCAATCCTTAAACTCTCAATGAGATCTTCAACAAACATCTTTTTGCATTTATGCTTTTAGTAGTTTTTGAAGTCCTTCCACAAAGGTGGTAACTTCTCGATTATTGTTGCCATTTGAAAAGCATTGTTCACCACCTAACCTACAACAAAGGTTATGTTGATATCAAGAACAAACTTATTGTGTTCAAAATTGGTATTATCTAAATTTATACCTTCTGCAAGGAGGTCGTGGATTATGACTTGCAACTCTTGGACTTGGGTAACTACAGTTTTGCTGTCTACCATCTTAAAGTCCAAAAATTTGGCAATAATGAATTTCTTCATTCTAGCATCCACTGTTTTTTACTTCTTCTATAAAGCATCCCAGAGGTCCTTCGAAGTCTTCATCATACTATACATATTGTACAAGTCATCTTGTAGGCCACTCAGAATGTAATTCTTACACAAAAAATCTGAGTACTTCCAAGCTTCTGTCACAACAAAACATTCCTTTTTCGGAGTTTCTTCCGGTAAATCTGGAACGCTTTCTGTGATGAACCTTTGTAGACTCAATGTAGTTATATAAAAGAACATCTTCTTCTACCAACATTTGAAATCAACACCAAGAGATTTTCCTGGGTTTTTCGCCAGTGCCGTGGCGGGAGCAGTATTGGTACGACTCGATGTAGCAATTGTAGTTGTTGCAACACTTGTCGTTTCTTCATTGACTTGATTTTCAATAGTCATTTTGCTATCATAAAAATACAATCAATTTAGTATCTTAAATACTAACAACAAAGTTTTTAAACCATAAACAATTTGTTTCTAGTTTAACGATGAAGTTTTTATATTCTTCAAATCGTCAACTGAATGATCTTTGACTCATGATGAAGTTTTTATATCATCAAATCACTGTCAAGTTCAAATATAGTAGAAAAACAAATGGTTTTAATCTCCAGACACCAAAATACAGATTATAATAAATTCCTTAAGATTGCTGTTTCCGGGGTACAAATCGGTATTACAACATCAACTTCAATACTAAGTTCAAGAATAACTTCAAGAACAACAAAGAAGTTCAAACAACTTCAAACACAACTTCAAACAACAATGAACTATCAAAATGAAGTTTTAACTATTTTCTGGAAAATAGCAAAACCATAAAGAAAAAGAGATGAAACAAAAAAGAATCAAGTCCACCGAATTCACGGTGTGTCCTTAAGGAATTTATTCCCCTCAAGTACCCGAGGTTAATGGAATATATCCTCCTAGGATAAAATGATTCACTTCAGCAAATAGTGGTACCTCAAATTTGCTGAACTTTGAACTCACTCAACGATTGAAGATCACACTTGAGTTTTTAAGAAGAAGAGAGTATTTTTACTTCAAAAATTTCGTTCCTTTACCTGAGGAAAAAATTAGTTATAGCCAAAAGGTGGTGCTTCAGAAAGGAAGCAATGGTTCATGAAAAATTACACTGTTTCATACAGTTTGGATCACCTACGCACACAGATGGCCCACTTGCGCCCGCATGTCAGCTTTTTCTCCAAAACAAAAACTTCTGTCTGACATGCGGACACCATCTGCTCCCGCGGATGGGGACCTGCCTCCGCAGGTTGCATTTCAATTTTTCAAACAGTATCTCAAAGGGTGGCATCCCTTTGAGGTGTGTTGTGACATGCGTCCGTACATGCTCGGGTGCGTCCGCAAATAGAGAAATTTCAGATTGAATTTTTGGATCATTAACTGTAACACCCCGTACATTTCTAACCTTATTTGGTAACTTGGGGTCATGTTTACTTGATGATTAAGGTCACTAAGTATGTATTTTGTAGTGTTTTGATGGGGTATTGGACGATATACTAGTATTAGACGGAGTAGGAAAAATTTCAGCAAGGTGGCCAGACTTGCGCCACTCCCTGTTTCAGGGTGTGTGGCGCAAGCCTTCAGGTTCAGAGGGCAAGGAAATCTCGCGCCACTGCCTTGTTTTGCAGAAGTGGCGCAAGGCACAACAAGTTGGCCTTTCCGTGCTTGTTTTGCGACGCAATGCTACGTCGATTCTTCTATGGTTCCTTTTGATTCTTTGGAGTTCTTTGAGCATTGCGGCTTCGGGTGCCAATCACGCCTCGTTGGAACTCGGGTTGTGACATTAACTCTCAAGTTTCAAATGAATTTTTTCGAAAAAGATAGTCTCTCGATCGATCATTTGACAAATCCAAATCCAAATCCAAAGCCGAAGCCAAAGCCGAGCGAGCAATGATGACGACGGCACGAGGCTTATCTTGTTCTTGCCTCACTATCCACATGAAGGAATGCTTCTTAATTTAAGCATAAGAATGTTCCTTTCTCCTACCAACGTGGGAGAAACACTCTTCCTTTAAAGTGAACTCCACATTTTTACTTTTTCCTCCATTTTTCTTTTCTTCATTTTCCATTCACTTTCACTTAGAACCCAACAAGAGACACATGAGATGATTATGGTGACAAGGAACCCAGATCAGTAGAGACTAAGGACACTGGATAATTAGTGCAAACTGGTAAAAGAGGAATCTGTGATGTAGCGGAAGGTGATATCACATGCAACATAAAGTAGCATGAGTAAGAAGGGATACCACCGGGGGGAGGTTGGGGTGGCTTAGGAAAGGAAAGGTTAACTCATCCAACACTACATGACGAGAGAGATAAATTTAGCTAGTTGGAAGATGAAAGAATTTATAGCCTTTGTTATGCGAAGCATAACCCAAGAAAACACATTGAGATGATCTGAAGGCAAGTTTATTAGAGTTATAGGGCTTCAAGTATGGATAGCAACCAAGAACCTTCAGGAAATTATAATCAGGCACTTCCTGATGTAACTTCTCATAAGGAGAAATGTACTGAAGAACTGGAGTAGGCATTCGATTGATAAGATAGACTGCGGCAGAAAAGGCATCATCCCAAAAGTGAAGAGGCAAAGAAGCATGAACCAATACCAATAAAGTCAGACTAGTCTCAACAATATGACGATGTTTGCGTTCTGCAGATCCGTTTTGTTCATGAGTATGAGGAAAAGATATTTGATGTATGATACCAGCTTGTTCAAAAAATTTTGAACACTTCTAATATTCGCCACCCCAGTCTGACTGAATTACTTTAATTTTGTGCTCAAATTAATTCTCAACTTGTAACTTAAAGCGCAAGAAGATAGAATTAACTTTACTTTTGGAGGACATGGGATAGTACCAAGTGAATTTTGTACAATCATCAATAAAAAAAATGTAATAATGAAATTTATTGCTTGCTAAATAAGGAGCAGAGCCCATACATCAGAGTGAATTAAATCCAAAGGATATAACGATAGGGAAGAGGAAACAGGAAAGGGTTACTTATGGCTTTTGCCTTGTTGACATGATAAACAAATAGTACAATTTTTATTTATTGAAATTGGTAACTGTAAGTGTTTTAACAACACTTTGAACAATCTTAAATGAAGGATGACCTAAATGACTATGCCAAACATCAAAAGAAAAGGTAGACACAAGATATGCTTGTACTTTATTAGAGAAAAGCCAGTGAGATCACCCAGACGAGAAAAGTTTGTAGAGGTTGTTTTCAAGTCTCCAGTCTAATAGCACCTTCCCTGTTGCCCGATCCTTCACAAAAAAAAAATAAGGGTGAAACTCAAGATAAACATTATTGTCAGTAGGAAATTGAGCCACACTTAATAAACTCTTAGTAATCTCAAGCACATATAAAATATTTTTAAGATATAAGTCTTCCGAAGAGGACATCAATTTTGATTCACCAATATGAGAAATAGGCAAACCTGCTCCATTAACAACCAAGATCTGGTATGTGCCATTATAACCACTTTTAAATGTTAGATTATTGAGATCATTAGTAAGGTGATTTGTGGCCTTTGAATCAGGGTACCAAGTAGGATCAGTCACAATATTAGGCTGATCAATATAAGCAACCATCTGATTGTTGGAGGCGGCTTTATAGGCATGATCAAAACGATGATAGAAGAAGAGTGTCGTATGACCAAATTTGTTGTCCATGGGGACTGTAACCTGTTCTGCCTCCACGACCTCGGCCTCGTCCAAATCTTCCACCACCGGAGTTGTTAGAGTTAGAGTTCTATTTATATCCACCATCGCCCTTATTGTTAGAATTAACAATAGGGTTGCGAGTAGAAAAATGTGCCGGGCCAAAGCTTGGTTCAATAACTGCACTATGTTCCAGCCTAGTTTCATGACTTAGCAAAAGACCATGTAAATCAGCAAACATTATGGTTTTAAATCTAGAGGTCACATATACAGTAAGAATATCATAGTCTGGACCCAGCCCTCCAAGAATATGAAGAACAAGGTCATCATCAGTGATGCGTTAGGAAGCAACTGCTAGGTTATTAGCAATTGATTTCATCTTCTGTAAATAATTTATCATAGTTGGCGTGCCCTTCTTAGTCATCTAAAGTTGAAGGCGTAACTGCATCAATCTCGCCTTAGATTGAGATGCGAAAATGGTTTCTAATGTCTGCCACACCTCCTTGGATGTAGCACAACCAACAACCTATCCTAAAACACTTTCTGAGAGAGAAGAGAGTAGCCAACTCAATAGAAGTTGATCTTGTCTCTTCCAAGCAGTATAGGCTAGATTAACAATAGCCTCTGTAGAAGAACTTTCTTCTGATGATTTTCTAGCGATGATTTTGGATGGACAATTGGAAGTTCCATCAACATATCCTTCTGGATCATAACCTCGTAAGGTTGGAAGGATTTGGGATCGCCACAGGACATAATTGTTTCTATCCAACTTCAGCAAATTTGAGTGTGTAACATTATTTGAAAAGGGAGCATGTGAACCTCTTGTTCCTTTTGTGTTTTGAGATGAAAGAATAGAAGAGATTGGGTTTGTAATTATCGAATGAAGTGATTCGTTACCCTGCCCTGATACCATGTAAGGATTTTGGAGAGCAAATAATACTTTCATTAATTTATTCACACATGTACAATGGTGTATAAATACAACTACAATACAAGCGACCTAAACTAAGAAGGACTTAATAGAAGTTATCAAGTACGTACGTAGTTGAAACTAAATCTAATTCTATACAACTAATATTATCTCTTAGCAGTAGTTATCCTAACACTGAATATTCCAAACTACACGGTATATCATTATATATTTGTTGATGTTTCTATTTCTTCCATTGTTGTAATCACATCTTTATTTTTGAATTTTCCAACATGTCAGATTTGGGATAATTTGTAGAGCTAGTTTATGAATGAATTTGTTGAATTTTTTATTCCACCATTCATGAATTTTATGTCTAAATAATTCATAGTTGTACTCTAATTGCTAATGTCCCTTCAAAATAATTCCATACATGTTGCGTTGCCTCATCATTTGAAAAGGCATGTCGGATTGTCTCCTTCACAAGATTAACACAACAATTACAAATGGTGTTCTTTCAAATTCCAAATCTTATTATCACTTCATCATAGGGTAATCTATCATGCCATAATTTTCATACATAGAATACTATTTGAAAAGATATGTTATGATTTCATACCTGAGCAAGATTTTGATTGGTTGATTTTGTTTTCTGATCAATTTTCAAGTAGACTTGCTAGAGTATTTTTCATCACCTATGATCTCCCAATAAGTTTTATCTGGAGTAGTATCTTGCTTGTCAATTCTATCTGACTTGATATGTTGAATTATGTAATTCGACCACATTATTTGATCTTTATTATATTTCATTCTCTATTGGTGATGAAGTGGTTCAGGGGTTTAAGTATTTTCCTTTATACCAAGATAATCAATAGTAATGGACCTTGTCATTCAAAGTTTTCCACCAAAAACTACAACTTCAAGAATTCACTTGCCAAATTATATGAGCTTTTACCTTGTCTCTAACTCTAATCATTGGATTCCATATATGAGAATCCCTATATGCCCTTTTTTGTGGTGCAATAAGCTCTCTTACAATACTTGTTTCTCAAAAAGTTTGCCTATAGAGAGGGTGTTGATCAAAATCTCCACAACCTTTTTGTAGCTATATTTTCACTTTGTTATTCCATATTCCCTACTCAAATCCCTTCTTCTTCCAATTCTATAAAGAAAGGTCCCTCCAAGAACTCAATTTATTAAGACCATCTTTTGTACCCAAAACAAGTTAGTAAAATGTTTTTCCAGGAGAGTGAAAATGCCTTTTTCGGGAGTTAGAGAAGTAAGAGTGTAAGTTGGGAGGGTTTGTAACACATGCTTGATAAGGATAATTTTACCACCAAAAAATAGTATTTTTCCTTGCCAGTCTCCAATTTATTAACAACCTTATTTACAATAGTGTCAAAATATTTATATTAACAACCTTATTTACAATAGTGTCAAAATATTTATGATATTTTCTCCTAACATAGATAGGGCATCTTAAGTATATAAAAGGAAACTCTTCCTCTATGAATCTTATGTTATTTCTCATTTGTTGATTCTGTGGGCAAAGGTTTTAGGAGCAGTTATGAAGAAATATTTTTTCTCTATTGTTTGGGTAGGAAAACATTGTGGGGTGGAGGGTCGGTGGGTGGAGGTAGGGTAAGAATTTTAATTTTTTTTTAAAAAAAATAAGTGAGGGGGGATAAGAGGGTGGGGGGGCGGTGGGGATAGGCGTAGGTTGGGGTAAGGAAAAAAAGGTTTTTTAATCAAAATTAAAAATAAAAATAAATTAATTTTTTTGGGGGTGCTGGGTCAGGGTAGGAGTGGGGTTGGGTAGAATTTTTTAAAAAAAAAATCTAATTTTTTTTTAAAAAAAATGGTGGAATGGGGTGGGGTTGTGGGGTCAGGTAGGGGGTAGGTAAGAAAAAAGATTTTTTTTTTTTTTTTTTGGGATGGTTGATTTTGAGAGTGGCATGAGATATTGCAACTTGTTTTCTCTACTTTTACTAAGGAAGTTATTTTCCTTATTTTGAAGGAACTTGTTTTCCTAAAGAAAACATTTTCTAAAAATTTTAGTCAACTTACCGAACACGCCCATAATGAGGATGATGATCAAATAGGGTGCCGGTGAAATGTTTTACTTTCGTACATCAGTAAAATCAATCTTGCCAAATCTATTAAATTTTGATATTCTACACGCCCTACAATTTTAGTGAATTATCGATAATTATTTACTACGAATGGACCGGGTTGCCTAACGTGTTCAACCAACGTAATAAAGCAGCAAACTTAAGAACACCAACTTTCACATGGAAAACACCCGGCTCACAATAGGTGTAAAAAATCATGACCTACACCTCTACAGGATTTAACCCTAACTTCACTAACACAATGAGTCTCTCAAATAATGATTACAAACTCTGTAACCCCAAAGAAATTATAAACTCTAATTCTTAACAACACACAAACCACCCTTGGCTTGTGTTCCCAAGTCTTCAAGTTATCTCAACTTGATCACTAACTTCTATTCCAGTTTATAACACACTGAAACTATGAAATCAAAACGATTACAACTCAAAGAACAATCCTAATACAATCAAGCTAAACTCTAGCTAGACTCTGCTATGTATAAACCTGTTCCTTCAAGGAGTTTTTCACGCAGCACTTTAAGATTTAATCTCTGATTTTTCCTTTGCTTTGTATAAGTGTGCAAATGACTTCGTGGAAGCTCTTAGGTATTTATAGATGTAGACCTTTGCTTCCTTTAAGTCGACTTGTTTTTCCTCCCAATGAATCTCATTCCTTTCTGGTAACTTATTTGAGGAATTTCATTCCTGTATGGTCACCCTTGTTGTCTTCCTTTTAATTCCTTTCCTTCCAAAGGTTCATCTATTTTTGGTATCCCTTTGTAAGAAGGAGCACATGTCCTGTTTCAGCATAATAATTTTCTTAACTTGCATTGCTTGAGTCATCAAAGTAAATAAACATCAGCATCTCCACTGCAGGTTGAGCTAGTATTGATTGACCATGTCTTTCAACCTATTTCTTGCATATGTTCCACTACATTTGTGTTCCACTACTTTGTCAACTTCAAGACATTCTTATTCCAACAAATTTAATGCTGGTTAGATGGATTACATGAGTTTAAATTATTTTTGCCACCCGTAAGTAGAACAAAGTTGTCAATAAACTAAATAGCTAGATCACTAATACAGGAAGCTATGATAAAATATTATAATTTCACTCTCCTCTCCCTAGTGACATTAAGGTTACTGTTTTGGGAACTTGGTATCCCATAAAAGTCCCCTATGTAATGGCCAAAACTTAATGAATGTGTTTGTCCTTACTAAAAAATTAGGATAAAATTTTCACTTTGGACTTCAAATTTTCAATGAAAAGGGTTAAAAATGCCCCAAACGTATTGGATGGTTTAAAATTTTGATCCCTCCATCTATGAGTCCTATAGTGTGAAAAACTAAAGGAGTGACATACATTGCAGTAGCTAAGGTTGAAGAAGGAGAAGAAGAAACAGAGAATTCATTGATGGAGATGAAGAAGAGAAACTGCACAATCTAACTTCTAATACACTAGCTTATGAGCTATTTATAGACCTATACAATGCTTCTAGAATCACCTAGAAGCTTCCTAATCTCTCTCTCTTAGCTGGCAAGTGTAACAACTAACTAACTGTCACACCCCGAATCCCAACGAGGCGTGATTGGCACCCGTAGCCGATAAGGCCCGAGAGAACCAAGCTATGCTTCTATACATTCATACGCATGCCATAGGAAACACCACTATCACATAAGAACATGAATGGCTAATATCGAAAATCATGGAACATGTGACATATATATATACACATTTGAGGAACTTGGCCGTAGATGTCATCAAAACAAGACTTCATGAGTCATCTTATATACATATACTCACATGCGTCTACAAAAGCCTCTAATTGATGCATTGACCAAAACAAACTAAAAGTCGGGACAAGTCCCCGCTTTATACACCATGTACATCACCAAAACATATATACACTCTGACTCGGAGAAGCCTCGAATTAGCTGGAGCGCACCAATGAACCGCTAACAACTGGCAATCTACTGAGGAGGCCTACTGGTACCTGCCCCTGCAGCAAGTAAGGTAAATTCCCCAAGAGGGGTCAGTACGAAATGTACTGAGTATGTAAGACTATAGGTAAACATCTGAGGTATAGGAGCTTTGATGAAAACAAGTACAAGTGAACATGTTACATGAATAAACTACTATAGTGTACACATGTGGGATCATGCATTACTTTCTTTACTTCATTTCACTTTACTTTACTTCTTCATCATTCATGTATGTCCAGGCCCAACTGATCAGTGGGAAATAACATAATAATCGGGATCGCCTCTAGCTAGGATTTTGCCCCTTTGAGTTGCCACCCGTTTCCAATGAACTTTCGGGATTGCCTTTAGCTAGGATTTCGCCCCTTTGAGTTGCCACCCATACTCAATATCCATTCGGGATCGCCTCTAGCTAGGCTTACGCCCCTTCGAGTTGCCACCCGTACTCAACAAGTGTTCATTACTTTAATTCTTTTGTTATGAGATTGGTATATTAGTGGTTACAATGTTTTTGGAACATTATTGGAACATTAACCAATCAACATGAGTCAGGTGAATCACAATTGATCAATTAATAAGGAACATGTGAGTAACAAGGATTAATAACCGAAAATGGGATACCTTTGAACATTTCGGAATGGAACAAGTATAATGACAATGTGACACTATGTGCTGCAGAAGGATACGGAAAGAGTAATATTACATACCTTCACTTCCAAGTATGAATACACAAGTCTATGTATGAACACAATAGTCCCGCTTCTTGCTTACGTCTTACTCTACAATACAAGTTCATAGCGGAACTTACTTTAGCAATTAGTCACTATACATGCGTATAAGACGTCAATGAACTATATGACAGCCGTATAACATCATGTCAACCCTTAAAAAACAATACAATGCATTTTCATACCCACAACATCATAACGGTACACACATTAACCAAGAAATCATACATCGATAGTATTTCACCTCACACTTACCCTTACGCTTTTCTCTTTATCATTACGTCACAAGTACTCCTTTATAACAACATATGAACAACCATCCATACTTCATACAGTCCAACACACCTCCATACGATACTTTAAAGTCATTAAAACGACATCACAAGTTGATAATTACATCCAAAAAGGGTATAGGGGCCTTCGGGGATCAACTAGAGACGGAAGCATACAAAACCAAATCTGGAGGTGACCTGCGCTGCCACATGCGCCAGCAGGAGTCCAAGGTGCACGCGCAGATGCCCTCTGGCAGCAGCCAGAGGCATCTGCATTGGCATCTGCGCCCGCAGGTGCCTCCGTCTGCGGGGCGGATGCCCGTTTGGTCCGAAATGGCTTCTTTTTGGGTCTTTTAGTGCCATGAATGGTCCATTATCACAATCAAAAATATTTGAACATATTTTTGATCATATTAAACATCAACCTTCATCCATAGTCTCACAACACACATAAAAACACCCAAAACTACATTTCACGGCCAATACGGCACCAAAACCATAACCAATAGCGCAACAACAATTCCAAATGTTATGCAAAATATTAAAACAAAGTAAGACTATAATAACATCTCACATGTCAATATTTACTCTACCAAATTAACTTTCTTCAAAACTACAAATCCATAGTCAAGTTTACAAGACAATTCACCCTCCGATTTAGTAACATGTACACTTCACTTATTGTGAACCTCTCAAGGCTTCACCAACACAACCAACATAATATACACCATATATTATGCATAAAATATATTAATCCATCATAATAAATACTTACCAAGTCTTACCAATTGATGATCTTGGCCAAAAGAGTGACTTAGGGTTCTTGAGAGCAAAGGAGATAATTGTTGGAAAAATCTAGAAAATGTTATGAGAGTCCAATGGTATAAAAATCTGATTTTATTCCTTATATAGTACCTCATGTCTCCCTTATATTTTCCTTGGCATTTAATGCAATGTTGATTTGGTCAAATGGATCAAATTTTGAAAAATGGGTCAAAAACCACCCCATGTTGGGCCATGTCTTCTTGTTATTTTGGGCTTCATTTTTGGGCCCACTTATACAAGACTTATTAAATGCCCACAAATAAATGTCTAATTCATCGAATCTCTCATGTTTTCATTTTTCCCTAAATGTTACGATTGTCAGCTAACTTAGAAACGTACGGGGTGTTACATTCTTCCCCCCTTAGAAACATTCGTCCTCGAATGTTAATGTTAGTATTTCAAAGTAAACAGTTACAAGTTTAGGAGCATTCTGCATGTCATCATATGAATATACACAAAGCTTATAAATACTTACTTATCATTCTTCTCTTTGAAACAAATGGGGGTACTTGGATTTCATCATTTCTTCAGCTTCCCATGTGACCTCTTCTCTTTGATGATTTCTCCAGAGTACCTTTACAAGAGCAATATATTTGTTTCTCAACCTCTTCACCTGTCTATCCAGAATGGAAATAGGTATTTCCTCGTAGGTAAGATCCTCTGTAACCTGTACATCATCGACAGGAGTAAAACGAGATGGATCCCCTATACACTTCTGAAGCATTGACACATGAAATACCGAATGAACTGTGGAGAGTTCCTGGGGTAGCGCCAACTCATAAGCAACTTGCCCAAATCTTCTAATAATTTCATATGGGCCTATATACCTTGGACTCAGTTTCCCTTTCTTTTCGAATCGCATTACCCCTTTCATTGGTGACACTTTCAGAAATACCCAATCACTTATGGCGAACTCAAGTCCTCTTCTTCTAACATCAGCATATGACTTGTGTCGACTCTGGGCCATTTGTAATCGTTGTTGAATTACCTTAACCTTCTCCATAGCCTGATGAATAAAGTCTGGCCCAAGTAAACAAGTCTCACCTGCTTCAAACCACTCAATTGGTGATCTACATTTTCGTCCGTATAACGCTTCATAAGCTGCCATTTTTATACTTGAATGATAGCTATTGTTGTAGGCAAATTCAATAAGAGGTAAATGGTCATCCCAACTGCCTTGAAAATCCAATGTACAAGCTCGTAGTATATCTTCAAGTGTCTAAATAGTACGTTCTGCTTGTCCATCAGTCTGAGGATGGAAAGCCGTACTCAAATTCACCCGGGTGCCCAAACTTTGCTGAAAAGATCTCCAAAAGTGCGTCGTGAACTGCGCTCCTCTGTCTGATATAATAGAAAGTGGAATACCATGCAACCGCACTATCTCTTTAACATATAATTTTGCGTAATCCTCAGCTGTATAAGTGGCCTTGACTGGTAGAAAATGTGCGGACTTGGTAAACATGTAAAATATAACCCATATAGAATCAAATTTTTGTAGCGTACGAGGAAAACATGTAATGAAGTCCATATTAATCATATCCCATTTCCAGACTGGAGGATTAATACATTGCATGTAACCTCCTGGTTTCTGATGCTCCACCTTTACTTGTTGATAATTTGGGCATTGAGCGACAAATTCTATAATATTCTTCTTCATATTACCCCACCAATACACTGCTTTTAAATCATGGTACATTTTAGTAGCACCTGGATGAATAGAATAGCGCGAATGATGCGCCTCTGTCATAATTCGCGTCCTCAAGTCATCTATATCTGGTACACACAACCTGCTTTGGCACTGTAGTACTCCCTCTGGTGTAAGGTCAAAGGCCTTCGTCAGCCCCTGTTGTACATTCTCTCTCAGCTGCAATAACATAGGATCTACATATTGTTTCTCCTTTACTTCAGCTACAAGTGATGATTCTGCTGCATTCTGCACTATGATTCCTTCATCTGGAGTTTCTAGAAGACGAACTCCCAAACTAGCCAATTGATGTAAATCCTTGGTCATCCCTTGCTTTTTCGCGAACTGGCCATCTGTACTTCCACTTGCTTTACGGCTTAACGCATCGTCCACCACATTTGCCTTTCCCGGATGGTATAAAATATCAACATCATAATCTTTCAATAATTCCAACCATCTCTTCTGTCGTAAATTGAGGTCCTTCTGCTTGAGAATATATTGTAAGCTCTTATGATCGGTATAGATATCCACGTGAACCCCATACAAATAGTGGCGCCATATTTTTAAAGCAAAAACTACAGCTGCTAATTCAAGATCATGTGTGGTATAATTCTTTTCATGTGGACGCAGTTGTCTTGAAGCATAGGCTATAACTTTTCCATTCTGCAACAATACACACCCTAGACCAACTCTTGACGCATCACAATACACTGCGTACCCTTCTATACCCTCCGAAAGGACCAATACAGGGGTAGAAGTCAATTTATCTTTCAGCTCTTGGAAACTCCTTTCGCATGCATCATTCCACTGGAATTTAGTTGCTTTGTGGGTTAACTTTGTCAATGGTGCAGAAATAGAAGAAAACCCTTCAACAAATCTTCTATAATAACTGGCCAAACCAAGAAAACTATGAATTTCTATAGGTGTCGTAGGTCTTGGCCAATTCTTCACCGCCTCAATCTTTGGGGTATCAACCCGTATGCCTTCATCCGATACGATATGACCCAAGAATGCCACGAATTTTAACCAAAATTCACATTTAGAGAACTTTGCATATAATTTACGGTCACGAAGAATCTGTAACACTTGCCGCAAGTGATTAGCGTGGTCCTCTTGTGATCTCGAGTAGACCAAAATATCATCAATAAATACCGTCACAAACACGTCGAGAAATGTCTTGAACACCCTATTCATTAAATCCATAAAAACTGCAGGTGCATTTGTTGGTCCAAATGACATGACTAAAAATTCATAATGTCCATACCGTGTTCGGAATGCTGTCTTGGGTATATCTTCTTCTCTAACCCTCACCTAGTGATAACCCGATCTCAAATCAATCTTTAAAAAGCATTTAGCACCCTGTACTTGATCAAATAAATCATCAATTCTGGGGAGAGGATATTTGTTTTTGATTGTTACTTTGTTCAATTGCCGGTAGTCAATACACATTCTCAATGTGCCATCTTTCTTCCGTACAAATAATACCGGAGTACCCCACGGAGACATACTAGGTCTGATGAGCCCCTTGTCCAACAAATCTTTCAATTGCTCCTTTAATTCTCATAATTTTGCTGGAGCCATTCTGTACGGAGGAATAGAAATAGGCTGAGTGCCTGGAATCACATCAATGCCAAATTCCACTTCCCGTTCCAGAGGTAAACCTGGAAGATCTTCAGGAAATACATCAAGAAATTCATTTATCACCGAAACTGATTGAGGAATTAATGGCTTCGCTTCAGTATCATGCACTCTCACTAAGTGACATATATATCCCTTGGATATCATTTTCCTAGCCTTAAGATAGGAAATAAATTTGCCTCTTGGTGCTCCCACATTACCTTTCCATTAAAAAACATCCTTTTGTGGAAAATGAAATTGCACTCTCTTAGCTCGGCAATCTATCGTGGCATAGCAAGAGGTTAACCAATCCATTCCCATGATAACATCGAAATCTCGCATGTCTAGTTCAATAAGATCGGCCAATGTATCATAACCACAAACAGTGACTATACAATCACGATAAACTCTCTTTGCTATGATAGATTCACCAATCGGTGTTGTTACTTTAATTGACTTAACTAGTAATTCCGGCGTTCTTTTAAATTTTTCAGCAATCAAAGGAGTAACATATGATAATGTAGAACCCGGATCAATCAATGCATACACATTATGTGAAAATATGGACAAGATACCTGTAACCACATCAGGTGATGCCTCCGAATTCTGACGATCAGCTAGTGCACAAATACGATTTTGAGTTCTGCTGGAACTAGCTGCTCCTCTAGCACCTCTACGTCGTCCCATAGGCTGTGCTCCTCTACCTAAGGAAGGCACGGATGATGATGATGCAACAGCTGACCCCGCAGGTCGTTCTATACCACCCATGCTCCTCTGTGGACACTCTCTCACCATATGCCCTGGCTCACCGCAAAAATAACAAACATTCCTTCCAATCCGGCATTCACCTAAATGAAACTTCCCGCAGTGCTGACACGGCTGGCGAGGAAATCCTGCTGTCTGTGGACCTCGAATAATACTGCTGCACCCGACATAACTGCCTCTAGACCCTCGAAATTGAGATGGAGTGCCTGCCGTGGAATAAGAAAATGAGGGTCTCGGTGGCCTGTTGAAACTCCGAGGTCTAAACTCTCCTTGGGACGCCATAGACTGTCCCGTAGATCTAGCCTTCTTCGATAGCCCTTCTTCAAACCCTTGTGTTCTTCTTCGTTGCCTTTGATCTTCCATTTTCTGCGCAAAGGCCTGTATTCTAGCTATGTCCATGTCCCTATTCAATGCAGCAATAGTGCAATCTCAGACCAAATATGGTTCCAGTCTGTCCACATACCGGTGAACTCTGTCGGTCATCGTAGCTACCACATTCGGAGCATACCGGGCCAAGGAATTAAACTTGAGGCTGTATTCTCTAACACTCATGTTGCCTTGTCGCAAATTCAAGAATTGGTCCACAGGAGCCTCTCGAACCTCATAGGGGAGATAGTGATCAAGGAATGCCAATTTAAATTCTTCCCAACTAGCTGGGAGTGCATCAATGCCCATCGATCGTTTCCAGTCTTCGTACTACAATATAGCTTAACCCTTCAATCGATAAGCCGCAAGCTCGACCGTTTCCACACCCAACACGTGCATCACCTCCAAAGCCCTTTGGATTTGATCCATATAATCCTTCGGATCTTCTTTCGGGTCTGATCCAGTGAACGTGGGAGGATCTAATTTCAAGAAGTCCTGTGTTCTGCGACTAGCTGCTCTCGCTGCACTATCATCACCCTTCATTGGACCACCTTGTCCCTGAACCTGTGCAGCAACTATTCGAGTCAACATTTGGACTGCATTCTTTAAGTCCTGATCAGTAGTAGTATTTACTGATAGATCTACAGGTGCTCTTCTCCTACTTGGCTCTTCCGAAACAGAGGGAGTGAAGTAAGCTCATGACACAAATTCGTGCTCAGTATCGCCTTGATTAACTTGATCAGGTGGTGGTATACTGGTTCCTTCACCCACAATTCTATCTATCTTCTTAATTTTTCCTTGACCTCTTCTTGTCATCGGCATTTTAACTATACCAAAGAAAAAAAACAATTACCATGATTAAATTCGATTCAACTTACAACACTGGCTCTATTGCACGATCTAGAATTAAAGAAGAGAAACAACATCCTAAATGTCCCGTAGCCTCCTACTTATAAATGTGGTGCACAACACATTGATAAGTAAGACTCTGCTCAGACACGGCTTTGTAGACACCCGTAGATCGACTGCTCTGATACCACTTTTGTCACACCCCGAATCCCAACGAGGCGTGATTGGCACCCGTAGCTGATAAGGCCCGTGAGAACCAATCTATGCTTCTATACATTCATACGCATGTCATAGGAAACACCACTATCACATAAGAACATGAATGGCTAATATCGGAAATCATTGAACATATGACATATATATATACACATTTGAGGAACTTGGCCGTAGAGGTCATCAAAACAAGACTTCATGAGTCATCTTATATACATATACCCACATGCGTCTACAAAAGCCTCTAATAGATGCATTGACCAAAACAAACTAAAAGTCAGGACAAGTCCCCGATTTATACACCATGTACATCACCAAAACATATATACACTCTGACTCGGAGAAGCCTCGAATTAGCTGGAGCTCACCAATGAACCTCTAACAACTGGCAATCTACTGAGGAGGCCTACTGGTACCTGCGCCTGTAGCAAGTAAGGTAAATTCTCCAAGAGGGGTTAGTACGGAATGTACTGAGTATGTAAGACTATAGATAAACATCTGAGGTATAGGAGATTTGATGAAAACAAGTACAAGTGAACATGTTACATGAATAAACTACTATAGTGTACACATGTGGGATCATGCATTACTTTCTTTACTTCATTTCACTTTACTTTACTTCTTCATCATTCATGTATGTCCAGGCCCAACTGATCAGTGGGAAATAACATAATAATCAGGATCGCCTCTAGCTAGGCTTTTGTCCCTTTGAGTTTCCACCCGTTTCCAATGAACTTTCGGGATCGCCTCTAGATAGGCTTTCACCCCTTCGAGTTGCCACCCGTACTCAATATCCATTCGGGATCACCTCTAGCTAGGCTTACGCCCCTTCGAGTTGCCACCCGTACTCAACAAGTGTTCATTACTTTAATTCTTTTGTTATGAGATTGGCACATTAGCGGTTACAATGTTATTGGAACTTTGGAACATTATTGGAACATTAACCAATGAACATGAGTCATGTGAATCACAATTGATCAATGAATAAGGAACATGTGAGTAACAAGGATTAATAACCGAAAATGGGATACCTTTGAACATTTCGGAATGGAACAAGTATAATGACAATGTGACACTATGTGCTGCAGAAGGATACGGAAAGAGTAATCTTACATACATTCACTTCCAAGTATGAATACACAAGTCTATGTATGAACCCAATAGTCCCACTTCTTCCTTACGTCTTACTCTACAATACAAGTTCATACCGCAACTTACATTAGCAATTAGTCACTATACATGCGTATAAGACGTCAATGAACTATATGACAGCCGTATAACATCATGTCAACCCTTAAAAAACAATACAATGCATTTTCATACCCACAACATCATAACGGTACACACATTAACCAAGAAATCATACATCGATAGTATTTCACCTCACACTTACCCTTATGCTTTTCTCTTTATCATTCCGTCACAAGTACTCCTTTATAACAACATATGAACAACCATCCATACTTCATACAGTCCAACACACCTCCATACGATACTTTAAAGTCATTAAAACGACATCACAAGTTGATAATTACATCCAAAAAGGGTATAGGGGCCTTCGGGGATCAACTAGAGAAAGAAGCGTACAAAACCAAATCTGGAGGTGATCTGCACTTCCACCTGTGCCCGAAGGTGGCCAAGGTACACGCGCAGATGCCCTCTGGCAGCAGCCAGAGGCATCTGCGTTGGCATCTGCGCCCGCAGGTGCCTCCGTCTGCGGAGGCGGATGCCTGTTTGGCCTGAAATGGCTTCTTTTTGGGTCTTTTAGTAGCATGAATGGTTCATGATCACAATCAAACATATTTGAACATATTTTTTATCATATTAAACATCAACCTTCAGCCATAGTCTCACAACACACATAACAACACCCAAAACTACATTTCACGGCCAATACGGCACCAAAACCATAACCAATAGCGCAACAACAATTCCAAACGTTATGCACAAGATTAAAACAAAGTAAGACTATAATCACATCTCACATTTAAATATTTACTCCACCAAATTCACTTTCTTCAAAACCACAAATCCATAGTCAAGTTTACAAGACAATTCACCCTCTGATTTAGTAACATGTACACTTCACTTATTGTGAACCTCTCAAGGCTTCACCATCATAACCAACATAATATACACCATATATTATGCATAAAATATATTAATCCATCATAATAAACACTTACCAAGTCTTACCAATTGATGATCTTGGCCAAAAGAGTGACTTAGGGTTCTTGAGAGCAAAGGAGATAATTGTTGGAAAAATCTAGAAAATGTTATGAGAGTCCAATGGTATAAAAATCTGATTTTCTTCCTTATATAGTCCCTCATGTCTCCCTTATCTTTTCCTTATCATTTAATGCAATGTTGATTTGGTCAAATGGATCAAATTTGGAAGAATGGGTCGAAAACCCCGTGTTGGGCCATGTCTTCTTGTTATTTTGGGCTTCATTTTTGGGCCCACTTATACAAGACTTATTAAATGCCCATAAATAAATGTCTAATTCATCAAATGTCTCATGTTTTTATTTTTCCCTAAATGTTACGATTGTCAGCTAACTTAGAAATGTACGGGGTGTTACACTAACCGTGTACCATGTGATCACACTTAATGGAACAATAATTCAATAAAAACAGTAACTTGAACAGTAAAAAAGTTGCTAACTAACTGACTGCCATTTAGCTCCAATAGCTTTAATAATCTCAACACTCCCCCTCAAGCTGAAGGGTGCAGGATGTTCAACACACCAAGCTTGTTCATCAGATGGGAATGTTGATCATGAATCAAACTCTTGGTTAATATATCTGCTACTTGTTGATGTGTAGGTACATATATAGTTTTGACTAAACCAGCTTTGATTTTATCTCTGATGAAGTGACAATCTATTTCGATGTGTTTAGTTCTTTCATGGAATATGGGATTTGCTGCCAACTGAATAGCTGATTTGCTATCACTCAATACTGTGATAGGCTTTTGAATATGAACATCCAGGTCTGTGAAAAAACCTTCTAGCCAAGTAAGTTCAGCCACTACTGAATACATGCTACTATATTCAGCCTCTACTGAGCTCCTAGAAACTGTATGTTGTTTCTTGGATTTCCATGACACCAAATATACACTAAATTGCACCACATAACCAGTAACAGATCTTCTAGTATTGGGATATGCAGCCCAATCAGAATCACACCAGCAAATCAAGTCTGTGGTATCCTGAGTTTTCATCTAAATACCTTGTCCTACTGAGCCTTTAAAATATCTTACAACTCTATGTACTGCCTCAAAATGAGATCTTTTAGGCATCTGCATAAACTGACTTAAAGTCTGATCTGCATAGCTAATATTAGGTCTGGTGATTGTTGCATGCATAAGTTTTCCAACCAATCTTTGATAATAAGTAGAATCTTTCAGAATAACATCACCAGTTATACCTGTAGCTTCATCAAATTCTACTGAAGTTAGCTTAGCATTGGATTCCAAAGGTGTAGGTTCTTGTTTTGCACCAGCAAGACCAGTTTCTGAAATCAACTCAAGCGAATACTTCCTATGATTTAAAATAATTCCTTGTTTGGATCTTAATACTTCAATGCCTAGAAAGTATTTAAGCTCACCCAAGTCTTTGAGTTTAAACTGTTGGTGCAGCACTTCCTTAGCTTCAGTAATCGTGGATTCATTATTTCCGGTGATAAGCAAATCATCTACATACACTAGGACTACAACCATTCCTTGTTTCTTCTTCAAGATGAATAAAGAGTAGTCATATGTACTCTGAGTGAATCCAGCACTCAATAGGGCTGAAGTGAGTTTAATATTCCATTGTCTTGAGGCTTGTTTAAGCCCATACAATGATTTTAGTAACCTGCAGACTTTATGCTGTCCCTTCTGGTGAAAACCTTCAGGTAGCTTCATATATACATCCTCATCTAAATCACCCTGCAAGAAAGCATTATACACGTCCATCTGATACAAACACCATCCTTTTGAACTGCTAGAGCGATAACACACCTAACAGTTACCATCTTGGCAACAGGTGAAAAAGTATCATGATAATCCAGACCCTTCTGCTGACTATAGCATTTGGCTACTAGTCTTGCCTTGAACCTCTCAACATCTCCATTAGCTTTGTATTTGATTTTGTATACCCATTTTGATCCAACAACATTCTTTTCTGGGGGTAAATCAACCACCTCCCAGGTGTTATTGTCCTCAAGGGCTTGAATTTCCAACTTCATGGCTTGAATCCATCTCTCATCTGTAGTAGCTTGACTAAAGTATTGGGGTTCCACAAGTGCAGAAAAGCTATTCACATAGCATTGATAGTTTGATGTAGTACTGTTATAAGATAAGTAGTTAGCAATAGGATATCTGGTACCTTTTCTTTTGTCTGGTGTAGCATAATCTTTCATCCAAATAGGTTGCCTAGTTGCCCTGGGAGTTCTTCTAGGTAGAGGGTGCACATTACTAGCATCAGTGATGAGTGGTATAGCAACATCAGTTGACTGGATAGGTGTTGATATTTCAGTAGTGTGATCAGATGATGAAGTGGCCGGAAGTGACTCCTCTGGGCATAAAGAATGATCAGATGCAAGATCTTCAGAGATAACTGAATCTGTCTCATTGCTAGAATCTTCAAACAGTTGTAAAAAATCTGATGAATCACTCTTACTTTGCTTGTTGGCAAATGGAAAGACATGTTCTTGAAATACCACATCTCTATTGACAAATAACTTGTTAGTGTTCAAATCCATTAACAAATAGGCTTTCTGTGAAGTAGAATATCCCATCAACACTGCAGGTCTAGCTCTTTCAGAAAACTTATCACCTTTAGGTAAGACTGAAGCATAACATAAGCAACCAACAACCCTCAAATGTACTAAGGAGGGAACCTTAGAGAACAATACCTCATATGGACTTTTATCACCAATAGAGGAGGATGGTAGTCTGTTCATCAAATATACTGCAGTTTGAATAAGCACACCCCAAAATCTGATAGGCATGTGAGATTGAAATCTGATAGCTCTTGCAATATTTAAAATTTGTCTATGTTTCCTTTCCACCACACCATTTTGTTGTGGTGTGTGAGGACAACTACTTTGGTGCATGATGCCTAAAGAATTGAACAAGTCTTAGCATTTGGAGTTAAAAAACTCTGTTCCATTATCAGATCTTATAGCTTTGACACTAGCCCCAAACTGAGTCTTAATCATGATCATAAAACTTTTAAGAGCCATGATGGTTTCGGACTTAAGTTGTAACAAATGAATCCAAGTGTATCTGCTACAATCATACACAATTGTCAAGAAATAGAACTTCTTATCGAAAGTTGAATTTTTATAAGGTCCCCATAGATCCATATGTACAACATCAAAGCATGCAGTAGATCTAGTAACACTAATAGGAAATGTTAATATGGTTTGTTTAGCTAATGGACATACATGACAGTTACTCAAAAGCTCAATGTCCTTATTATGAATTGAAAGATTTGGAGACTTTAATACTTGAGCAGATGGATGTCCAAGTCTTCTATGCCACAAACTGATGTCTTTCACAGCTACTCCAGCAACTAATTTTCTTTGCCCTTCTGATGAGTTCTCAACTCCACAGTCACCTTTGAGTATGTATAACCCCCTTTTTCTCTACTAATCCCCTTCACCCTGCCACTGTAAAGGTCCTAAAAGACACAGAAATCAGGGTAAAAGGATATAAAGCAAGATAATTGCTTAGTGACCTTGGACACTGACAACAAGTTTAACTCAAAATCAGGTACAAATAACACATCCTGCACAGCTTCATCTTGAAAAACTACAGCTTCACCAGTATGTGAAATATCAGCTTCTGCTCCATTAGGGAGGTTCACCTTATCCATTCCTGGCCTAACAACCTTACTTGTTGAAAAAACAATTTTATTTGCTGCTATATGGTGAGTAGCACCAGAGTCTACTATCCACTCTTGTGTCATAACATGAGATAACAAACAGGAAGCTATACCTGACATGTTGACTTGTTTCACATCTGGTGAATCCTTGTTCAACATTTCCATAATCTGCTTATACTCTCCATCAGTAAAACCTTGTCCCTTGGCTAGAATTGCATTATTGACTTCCTTGTTTCCTTCATGACTAGTTGAAGCATTATGTCCTGTATCAAGAAAATTATTGTATGAATGGTGAGAATTTACTTGACCTGCATACTGGTTTCCATTCCCACTGTTTCTTCCATATCCTTGATGATTGTATCCTCTTGAACCTCCATTATTGTAACTGTGCTTCTTCCTTTGTTTCCAATCATTTGGATAGCCTATCAATTTATAGAAATTTTCTCTAGAGTGGCCACTAAAATGGCAGTAAGCACACTTTCTTCCTTTATACCCTTGATTTCCATATTTTGTGTCTGATGTTCAATTCACCTGCATTGCAATTGGATCTGTCTTCTCAGTGATGGTGACTGTACAAGTCAATTGCTGCATTTCATCCTCCATTATCATGGCATATGCCTGATTAAGTGTAGGTGTAACTCCTTTTAGCAAAATTTATCTTCTAGCCTGGTCATATGAGTCATTTAGCCCACTCAAAAACTGAATCAATCTCAGTTGATATAGATGATCTGTATATTCCTTTGATTTTGGACAAGTACACGATGGTGCTGGGATCACTGCATCATACTCATTCCATAGATTCTTTAATTTTGTGAAGTAATTGGCCACTGAATCGGTTCCTTGTGACAAGGTGTTAATTTCCCTATGTAGCTGATATAACCTCATACGATTCACCTTATCAAATCGTTCCTTTAGGTTTTCCTACACTTCTAATGCACTTGTTGCATACACAATCCCACTCAATAACTCAGCATTGACAGAGCTCATCAATCGTGAGAGCACAATTGCGTTGCAAGTCTCCCATTACTCATGCAATTCTTCTCTGTAATTGTCCTTACAACAAGCTCCAGTTACAAATCCATATTTTCTCTTCCCTAATAATGCAATTCGCATTGATCTACTCCATATCCCATAGTTTTCTAATCTAACAAGTTTAATGGGGATCAATGTAGGTCCAGATACTTCTGATGCCTCTATGTATAACGGATCTCTCAATTCAATTTTAGATGCCATTTGGAACTCGAAACTCAGCTAAATTTCAACTAGAAAATAGGGAGCTAAACCACACTACAACAATTTCACTGTAACATCTCAGAATTCCACTACAATTGGATATCTAAACTCCAATACTACAATCGCTAACCAGGGATCTAAACTCCACGCAACTAGAGAATTAAACTTCGTCAATATATTCTTCAATTTGGATCAACCGAGCTCTGATACCATGTGAAAAACTAAAAGGAGTGACATACATTGCAGTAGCTAAGGTTGAAGAAGGAGAAGAAGAAACAGAGAATTCATTGATGGAGATGAAGAAGAGAAACTGCACAATCTAACTTCTAATACACTAGCTTATGAGCTATTTATAGACCTATACAATGCTTCTAGAATCACCTAGAAGCTTCCTAATCTCTCTCTCTTAGCTGGCAAGTGTAACAACTAACTAACTAACCGCGTACCATGTGATCACACTTAATGGAACAATAATTCAATAAAAACAGTAACTTGAATAGTAAAAAAGCTGCTAACTAACTGACTGCCATTTAGCTCCAATAGCTTCAATAATCTCAGCATATAGCCCCATTCATTCTAATTTATTTGTTTGATAATTGTTGGGGCTAGATTTCTAGAACATATCGTTGTTAAAGGATGAAGAAGCAAATTTGAACCTAAATTTGAAATCGATTGGAGCTTGTTCGCACTAATTTGAAAAAAAACTCACAGCTCCAAACGAAGAAGACATTGTTATCTATTGAACTATTCAGTCCCAAAATGTGAAGTACCGAATGAATTGGGCTACGAACAAATAGTTTCTAGTTATTTTAGGTTAGCTTGGATGAGTCAGGTTTATTATTGAGACCACGTGGAATGAAACTTGAGTGTCACCTATTTATTTTAAGTCTCACATGTGTCATCTCATAATTTCATTAAACAAAGCAGCATTTTTAACCCAAAATTAAGGATAATTGGGCCCAATAGGTGAAGGAGGGGCATTTATTATCCAAAAATTAATAATCAGGATAATTGAGGCCTAATACGTGAATAAGAATAGCATATTTAAGTCAGTGTCAATACTTAGGGGGCATTTTAACCCCTTTTATATTTTTTATTTCAATTTAAGTCTGTACTGCCTCGTCCATTTTTACTTGTCCATATTACTAAAAATAGATGTCCAATAATACTTGATTAGTTTGGAAAATGAATGGATAACCCATTTGAGTCCATTTTATCTTTAGTTATTAATTATAGTTATTACCCAATATATTTTCCAAAGCATTGAATTTATTATATTCAAAGGGTGATATGGCAAAACTACCTCCATTATTTATTATTTTTAAGGGGTGTGTCAAGTCAATAGTAGACGCGTAACAATGAACGGAGGGAGTAAGTTGTTTTTCCCACCCCTCCCTAGCAACTCCACACATTTTGCCCCTTTAGTGACTCGAACTTACAACCTCAAGGTTGGGATTGAGGAGGTGCTTAATATTTGAGAAACTTCCTCTTGTCATGGCGTACGTTGTTTGGACTTCGGAAAAATGACTTTTTTTAAATCTATGCTAAGTGCAATTGGACCAATCTCTACAAAGAGAATAGATCTTCAGAAGTCTTTTTTCCATTAAGGCAGTAGAATTTAATCAATAACTGGCTCTAACAACCTATACTACCAATCAAAAGAATGGCTCCCTAAAGATATATTTTCTCCATTTTAAATTATCATAATTTCTTTTTTGAGAGGCAAACAATATAAAATTGAGATAATTACACAAAAGTACAACTAGCAAATATACTTTACATTTAAGTAGCCAAAAATATACTTTACACTTTATAGCCCAAATCTGTTTTGGTCATTCACTGTAAACTAACTTTTCTTTCTAGTTATATAGGGAAAAACATATTTCATACCAAATTCCCAGCTTCTTCTTTAGGACTTTCACTTCAATTCTTTCCCAATTGTCTCCAAAAAAAACTTCAAACAAATTAATAAAAAATTCAGCATTGTTTCGAGTTTTTTACACAATTCGAGGTTTCAATTTTTTCGTAAATAAGCTCTGTTTTGAGTGGGCATAGTTATAAAAGATCGGTTATGTATTGAGGAGCCCAAATCTGAAATTTTGGATGATTTGGTGAAGTTTTGAGGTGTTTTTGAATGAATTTGATGCTTGGATTCGAGGAAGAAAACGAAGTCTGTTTTTTGGTACAACAGTGTATATATTTGTATACTGTATTATATATTGTTGTATATACAATACAATCTTTTTGTTTCAGTAATTTTCTTCTTCCTCTTCATTTTATACACACTTATACATATGTATATATTTGTATATACATTGTTTAAACATTATATATACATATGTATATATTTGTATAGTTATGTATATTATTATGCAATTGTATATATATACACCTAATATTTCAGCTTTTTTTTTTTCCCTTGAACTATAATTGAATCATCATAATCATGACTAAATGCCCGTTTGAGTAGGTTGGGTGTGCAAAATTTGGAAAAAAAATCAAACTTGGAATATGTCTATCTTGTTTCTCATTTTTCTGAAAACAACATCTGATTTTCAATATCTAGAAACACTATATTTTTTATTATCAAAATAAATAGTTAAAGAGAGAAAACAAATCCATTTCTCAATATAATTGCTTGTTGTCATATGCCTACTAAAAGTTCCTATACATTAATCAAAGAATGGGTTTTTAGTTGTAAAAAAAAAAAGATGGTATGCTACCTACAGTCAGTAGCATTTTTGATTCAGGTAAACATGAAAAAAAGTGATTTAATTGGTGGAAAATTTGGTTGATACTCTAAAGATTGGCTTCAGCCCGTGTATGGGTGGTATGCCCGTGGTTTTGGTTTAATTGATAAGATGAAGATGTGATACTCTAAAAATTACAATTTATTGTACTTTGCATATAGTTTTAAAATATCTACATTTTAATTTTAAAATATCAAATTAATTTAATCTAATTTAGCTTAAAAAATTAATCAAATTGACTCTTGAGAAACAAAATATGATAACTATTATGGAACGGAGGAAATACTAAGCTTCAAACTCGTGTTTTTCTTTGAGAATAATAAAATATCACTGAAAAATATAGATGAATCAAAATCGTGTTGCTTCTCTCAAAAAATACTTACGAATGCATCGTATTTAACTTTTTGAAATCTACTGTGAGGCATGGATATTGTGAAATTTTTTTTCGGGAATAAGGAAAGTGATTAAAGGGAATTGAACCCTCACCAACCTAGTAAAAGTTCAGGCAGAAGACTAACTGAACTACTAAGATTCCCTGATATTGTGAGTAAAAGAATGTGGAAGCAAAAAAAAAGTTGTTGGTGAATGAAGGCAGATGTGAATCAAAGATTTGAAACCTATGGGTCCCTAGTAAAATCAACGTATAGTTAGAATGATGGGAGGAGACTCAGAGAACTTCCCAACTGATATGGAATTGCACCAAGGACCATTTCTTAGCTCGTTCCAATTAGTCTTGGTGATAGATAAATTTACATGATATATTCAAGATGAGATGTCATGGTTCATGTTCTTTTCATATGACATATTACTAATTGATGAGACACGTGGCAAAGTTACTGCTAGGTTGGAGGTCATGTGGAGACAAACTCTAGAGTCTAACGGGTTCAGGTTGAGCAGAAATAAAATGAAATATTTGGAATGCAAATTCAGTAATGCAATGCATGATGCAACTGTGAAAGTAAAGCTTGAAACATAGGTTATTCCCAAGAGAGACAGTTTTAAGTATCTTGAGTCTGTAATCTACGAAAGTGGAAATAATGATGATGGCGTCACACATTATATTAGTGTAGTATGGATGAAGTAGAGGCTTGCCTCCAGATTCTTGTGTGATAAGAAGATACCACTAAATTTAAAGGTAAGTTCTATAGAGTGGTGATTAGACAAGCTTTGTTGTATGGGGTAGAGTTCTGGCCAGTCAAGAATTCTTATGTTTAGAAAATCTATGTTGTAGAAATAAGGATGTTGATATGGATGTACGGACATACTAGGAGTGATAAGATTAGAAATGAAGATATCAGAGATAAGGTGAGAGTGGCCTTGTGGTGGAAAGGATGAAGGAAGTGAGATTGACATAGTTTGGACATGTGAGATGGGATGATCAGATACCCCATTGAGGAGGTACAAGAGGTTGTGTAGGATAGAAGATTAATAAGTAGTAAAGCGTTGTCTTTCTTTTCAAGGTTTTAGGCTTATTTGTGTATGTCAAAGTACTAGTCATATTATTGTAGCTCTTGCTTTTGATATCTTTCCTCATTTGTTGTTTATTGTGTTTCGGTTATCATACTAGTCTGTTGTTGTTATTGTTTCATTCTTGTAGGTTCTGCACTGCTTTTCTTATTAGTTGATAATATTTACCATGGATGTGGTACAGTTAAATTTGTAGGTGTGTCAAGATCACGCGATACAATTTAATCTTATTTTGGATTCAATTTGTTAGCGATTAGTAATATCGCCAAAATCACACCTCGCAATGGAGTATAATACGGTTGTTGATCAAATATAGAACCTAACTAGGCTGGGTAGATCCCATAGGAATATAAATAGAAACTAGGTCAAAGCGATTATCTAAACTAGTAGTCAGTTATTTTCAAAGGGGGTTTGAAGTAACAAGTAACAGTTTGTAAACTTTAGTAACCAAATAACAGAGTATTGGGATGTTGTTTGCAACCAATTAATGAGAATAATCTCGGATGATGTTCCCTATGATTTTATAACTCAGTAAGGGTAGCGCACTAGTAATCTATCTGATACTTAGCATGCAAAATTAATATGTTTGGTTCACCAAAACGTCTCTCAACCCTAATTGGATGAATATCACTCAATTTCCTCTCGATCTATGAGTGTTTGCATATTGACCCTTACCCTTAATCTCGATTTAGCTTTCTCGATTAAGGCTCAAGCTACTAGATGAAGGTTGGTAGCCTCAAATATTAGTTGTTAATCTCTTTTCCTATTCTATACCTCTTTGACCAAGCAAGTTAAGAATTACAGCGAGTTCTAACATATGAAACTGTTAAAAAGTAATCAATACGAAGAGAAGAACAATACATTCATGAACACCATTCAAGGATCACTTAGTACTTTAACCTACTTTATTATTTCATCATGTTTTCCACAATCCTAGTTATGAGATTTATCTACTCATGTTTGCAAGAACAAAATCAAAATTATTGATAGAAACATGATTATGAACTTAAGAATTGAATAGATAAAATCTGGAATCTTGAATTATTAGAATACAGTCAATAACCATAAATCAATGTATGTTATTGCTCAAAACCAAAGAGAATTATGAGCTCAAGCAATACAAAATGTAACAATATACTTAGGGTCCGTAAACTGTAAAAAAAAACTTAAAAAAAGTATTTATAGATAAAATAAATCATGTCCTAAAAAATAGGATTACAGGCCCATCAGCAACGTACAACTCGTAGATTGAAGGTACTGCTCGTGGTATGAAGCTCTCAACTCGTGGTTTGACAAACAATCACAGAAATTCTTCCAATCTCTACATTTCATTCCACGATTAATTGTCTAGGACTATGACTCGTGGTCTAACTTGTGATCTGGAGCCTTTATTTGTATACTTTCAGATATCCTCCTCACTAGTTCATACTACGATTTTTTACTGATGGTCATGCGCTATAGGATGACTCATCTTAGTGGGACTGATTTCACTTTTTCTGTACTTCCATCTACAGCCAAGTATACGAGTCATACTATCAAGTCACGAATCATTAGATGAGTCATGTTATCAACTTCAAAATCACACCATCTTCGGTCATTAGTACTAGAGTGAATACGATTTGTACTTTGAAACGACGACTCATACTTTGCTTCCACTAGTCAATACTTATAAATGTTCAGCTCATTTTTTAACTTTTGCTTCCAAGACCTATTTTCTTGCACAAACACACAAAAACACATCATATAAACTAAAATCACGGTATATCGATATCTTCAACTTAGAAAGTTTGCTTGTCATCAAGCAACAAAAACAAACCTATACTAACATGATGCTTGCGTAAAATAAACCTAGGAGATTTACGACAGTCACATGGCATTTGGCAATATGTATTTCACAATGTTTTAGACTCCCCTTGATTTTCATAACAAAATAGATGTGCACCATCAAAACTAATCAAACTAACACAACATGATCTATGAATGGAATCGTGGTATCAATGGACAACCATGTAGTGACATACAACCCCATGACCTGAAATCAAACAATTCTACCCTAGTGCACTCACCACAAAGAAATCCTATACACTCACGATTCAATTAAACTGGGATTCAAACTAGTGCACTCGCTCTCACAAAGAAGTTCAAACAATGCATGTATACATACCATAGGCTTGCCCTTATTTTCTATACTCTAGCTTTTAGACAGTTATACTAGGATCACGGTAGGACTTTACTCGACTTGTAATGTAGTCTTGGGGACGGTTATGGAGGATGTGGGATAAGTGACTTAACCTTCCTTGGCACTACACTAATTTAATTTCACTTTGACCTTTCTCTTTTCCTCCCTTTTCTCCTATTATTTTTCATGACCCATCTAGCTGGATCGTACCGGCACCATCTAACACCTACCCCAGATAGGAGAACCCTTATGAATCTAGCATTAATTTAATGGGGAAGTTAAAACCTTTCATTATAAATCGAATAATCTGTTAACTAACTTTTAAATAGCCCTTCATTCAATCCATTAATATAATTAACATCAAAACATAACAGAATATCAATACATATGAATGAATGCATGTATGCAAGATGTGCGCATCATCTTTTCGCCTTCTCAACCTCATCAACATCATAAACATAACCAACCTAATGAAAATCATGGGTTTCATATGAACATCATCATCATCACCTTCACATCAACATCAACAACATTAGGAACATCATGATTTTAATAATAATATCAACATCCTCATCATCTCACCTCCACAACACCAAAATATATGAATATACAATGCATTCAACAATCACACACATGGCTTAAAAGCTATCACAATTATCATTCCCCATACGTATACTTAGGTACATATGACATTAAATTATTCAGGCTATGCCTCTTACCCAACTAAGGGTTTGCATCCAGATGCAGTTACTCATCATGTTTATTCATGACTCTCATTCACATCCACAACCTAGTACTCAACTATTACTTAATACTTCTTTTGGAACTCTCACCCTTGGCCTTACATCACTGCACCGATTATTTGATGGCTCTTACCCACTCAAGTTCATTCTTATGTTGCCTAAAACTCTCTTTTAGGTTTCTTTAAACATCTACTTCTCAAATACTCTTGGTTAACATTATTCAGTGTAAGATGTATCTATCTTGTTTACCGCAAACACCCTCTATCACACCTTAGCTTAATATTGTTCCCCTATTTTATCGAACTTAATCTACCCTACTTATGAGTTGTAGTATTTTCTTAGACAATCACTATTATCATAAGTTTCAACCTATTTCATACCATAATTATTACATAAATAGGGTGTAGCAGCGATTAATCACAATATTAAAGACTAACCGGGATTCTATCATTTTCGTCCTTCCAATTGTCGTGCCTGAAGATCTAATGCATTATAACTCCCAACATTACTATCAATATTAAATGAATCTAACCCAAGTCTATTTTCTACAATGTATAAAAATCATAACCGACCTTGTAGTTGAATTCGGACGCAATTGAGAGGAGAGAGTTGTCTCGCTAGTGCTAAGTGCCTTCCCATGTTGGGTTCCCATTGGGTGTGCCTCAAAACTGCTCTCATTAACCCTAGTCTCTAAAATTTCATGGTTGGGGGAAGTGGGGGTTTTCAAAGTGTTTTTAGGGGAAGGGGGCGACTTGGGGAAATAATATGGAAGAGGGTTTAAAATTTTCCTCGGGCTGGCTACTATCGGGTACCGCTACAGCATTCTTTTTTTGTTGCAGCCGTACCACTATAGTGTTAAGCCACTAACCAACCCAACATCTTTTGGGCCTTATTTTACCTTTCTGTTTTAATTTTTCCCAGTCCAATTTGAGCCTATTATTTATTGTAAATTATTTTTGAGGTTAACGATGATTTGGGTTGTTACATTAGATACCAATTTACCTATCGTTTGTCCCCAAATAGTCCTAAGGTGGGGTTTCAAACACTTGCTCGATCACTCGAGGATTCCAACTATAATGGGTTGTTAAGAGAAATACTGCAATATTCACTAGTACAGTTACATACCCCTCCACTCTACAATTAGCGGTAGTTATGTATTGCCTAGTTTAGACATGATGGTTATTCCCATGTCCCCATAGAAGATATACATAATTAATTCTCGAGATTACTATCTACCATAGTTACCCGAACAAGACATGACACCACAATGAATGAAAATTCGGGATGAAACTGACATCGAGAGGATTTTATTAATGCAATGGTAACTAACCGCAGCAACGGTTTATGACAGTTTCATGTAGGGGGAAATGTTCATTTCCCCTATTTTTCATTCCAAACTCTCAAAACTCTATCAACTCTCTCTATAAAATCTCCCTCTGACGATGAATTCAAGGTAATTCCTTCACCTCTACTACTTACTTTATGTATTTGTCATTGTAGAATCGTAGGATTACGTTAGAATAGAGAGATTTCGGGTGGTTTTGAGTGTAACTCTTTAAAATTGAATTTGGTGGTGTTCTTGAACAAAATAATAAATATGTTAGTTTCTCTTACATCTACAATTCCCCTACAGCATCATGGGCATAAACTTGACTTAGTTCATAGTGGATTTTAGCCATGGGAGGGGTAGGAGGTGAAGGGTCACCTTTCCTATTGAATTTGAGTAAATTGGGGGTGAATTCAAGTGTTCTACAGCCCCATTTTAGTAACGTTGGAACACGCTCTGCACTCAACAAAAAAAAAAGTATAGGTAGTATCAATACAACAAGTAAGTACTGGTCGGGATAATCAGCAAATTCAATTAATGATCACCAAATATAGATATAACAATTCATCTCATCAAGAATACAAGTACACAAGTACACCAATTACACTTAGGTAGATTCTTTAGCAAGGTTTACCAAAACATACATACATATATATATATATATATATATATATATATATATATATATATATATGTGTGTGTGTGTGTGTGTGTGTGTGTGTGTGTGTGTGTGTGTGTGTGTGTGTGTATTCAAATGAATATGATAAGTGCATGCATACAAGATGTCCATATCATCTCAACATCATCTCAATATCAATTAAATATCATCATAAATATCATACTCAATATCATTGCAACATTATCTTAATATCATATGCAAATGCAACATACAGTGAATAATCATAAGTAATGCCCGAAAGGTGAATCACAAATACTAATTCACATATAAGCATAAATTCAAGTAGGTCTTTACTATAATTAAACCATAACCTACCTCAATTCCTTGCAAATAAACACTATATAACCACAAACTTGCCCTTTGTTTAAATCTCAACCCGTTCTTGATCCATACACAGTAATTACTCAACACTCAATTCAATATTTCACCTTTCCTAAACATTAGAAACTTACATTTATCAACTTAACCTATGGAATTGCCCTAGTTTATTATCCTAGGGTTTTCTACCCTTTAGACCTCATGAATTCTTCACATTTATCAACTTAACCTACGGAATTGCCCTAGTCTATGCTTATATGTGAATTAGGTGTTTGTGATTTGTTTTTGGGAATAACTTGTGATTATTGACTGCATTTTGCATTGAATATTTGATATTGAGATGATGTTGAGACGGTATTGAGATGATATTGATATTAAGATAGTATTGAGACAATATTGAGAAGATATATGAATAGGGTGTTACACCGACATTATTATTGGATTGGGTACCATGCTGGTACTGGTACATAGACTAAGCTCGTTCCCTATAGGTCATATCTGAGAGTCCTTTCCGACTCTAGTATGTGTGTACACCTTTCATACATGCATTCATTATTCATTGAACATATGTATTGCAGTGATGATTGTTAATAGGGAATTTCCTAAGTGTACATGATGTATTATATATCTATATATCTACTGACGTAAAGAGTTAAGACTATACTTGGTTCGTGATGTAAGTCATCTATGTGGGGTATTAGGCAATCCGATCTAGCTATTATAATGTTATAGATAGTCAAACTAGTGGTTATCTTGATACTTTAGAGGTGGCTAGTGGGTTATAATTATGTTGGGCGTAAGGTCATGGCATTGTTAGTGAAGAAGGTAAGATAAGAATTAAGTATCTTAAGAAGGGCCAAGTTGCAAAGGACAAAGATACACAAAAATATTAAATGTCGAGTAGGTCAAAGAGGTGCAAAGGGCAACATGTCAAAAAACTGGAGAGAGAGAGGTATTGGGAGAAATAGTTATCCAAAACTTTAACTGATGTCATGAATTCATCTCTAGTTACAATTATTGTTATTTGTTTCTAACCCTGGTCAATCGATGATACCTACCAGTACATATGGTTGTACTGATACTACACTTACTTTACCTCCACTTAGGGGTATAGCCATGTTGCAAGTCAGTTGGAGTTTCTAAAGGTACGACGGTGGTTACTCTTCAGTAGCTCCTGTCATCTCACTCTTACATGGATGTTGTGTCTTGAGACTTCCTTTTCTCTTGCTTAGTGCTCTAGTACAATTAGATTAGGTTCTGGAGAATCACTGATAATTTTAATTTGGCATTGTAAATAGTTAACAAATATATTTGGTTAAGAGTTTATTTTTATTAAAGGATTATTTCTTCAAAAGATCATTTTGTTTAACTTCTGCACTTAATTGAATAGTTGGGTGATAAGAGTTCTCCTATATAGGGTAAAGTTGGGTAGGTTCCCGTACGATTCGTGATTTGGGTCGTTAACAGATGGTATCAGAGCCCAGGTTATTGGTTTTCTAGTACAAGAGCAAATGTTGAGTAGAGTCTGGCGGATCGGTGTGTTAACGTCCACAACAAATCTATAGGAAGCTACAAGTCATCTAGAAAATCAATCTCACATTTTTCTCTCCCATCGTGCTATCTCTATGTTGTCTCCAAAAGTTTAGCCCAATTGGTATCTAGCAGATTCCTATTGGTATCTCAACAATCATAATTGGGATAAGTTAGTCCCAATTGGTATCTCAGTAATATTTGAAAGGTCGAAATAGTGTAATTCTAACTAGTAGAGGCCGATAAGAGGCGTAGGATTGTATTCTAATGTCGTAAATTATATTTGACAATATTGCATGGTATAGATTTTAGTGCTGCTAAGTTAAAATGACCATTCTTTTAATGATTGGACATGTTTACTGAAAAGATATTTGAGTTTTAACTATTTTTTTGTGTTATGATATCATGCTACGTGTATTCATTATTTGGACTATTGATGTTGACTATAATAGTACCTTATTGTGTGTGGTTTAATTTTCTCAAGTGTGATTGGTTATTATGGATGATGTGGGATGAGCTATTACAAAAAGAACCTGAGAATCGTAAGGGCTGGGTGTGATTCAAGGTATAACTTCATCTCCGTGATTTGAGACCTGTCTTAATTCTCATGATTTGAAGTACTCCTTAATTTCCATTTGGGACCTACCAAATTCCTCGGATTGTCTTGCTACGTTCATTCTAAGGTATCATGGTAGGTAATAACATATGATGAGGGGCATTTTGGGACTTTATTGGGTGTAATTGAGTTAAGAGATTCAAAACTCGCTTAAATGATAAACTTATAGTAACTAATTTTTGCATCCTTAGTTAAAAATTGCTAAGACATGAGGGATGAGGGTAATAAGTGTTCGTGAGATATCTTAGTGTGAAAAAGACCTGGGAAAGACTTAAAATTAGAGCCATTGTTAGGTACCGCTACAACGTCGTCGTTGCAGTGGCTCCCTGTCACTTCCACGGGACTGGTGCAGTGGAACTTTTGTCAATGCAGCGGTGCCGCTGTGGTGGTAAATCCTCCCCTACAGCGGCACCCAAGTAGTAAGCTGCCAGGGCTTCCCCTATTTAGTAATTTTTTGTGTAGTGCAAAAATAACCTTGTGTTTGCAATAATTGAAGATAAAATAGTTGCCTGACATGCATAGCAATAAAATTTATTACTATTTAAAGTGCGATAACAGTAGATGTCCTAAAAATATGAGAAATAAAAGGAAAGATTATTTGTTACATGCCCTAAATGGGGTAACCCAAATCCTTAAACTTAGTAATAACTAGGGAAAGATCTAGCTGGTGGCCTTAATCTCTCTGGGGATCGACGTATCTGAGCCCTCCTACTCTATTCTTCTATGGAAGGAGAACTCCTCAACATCCTTCTTTAACAACTTTGGGAACTTTCTTATGGGGGAGGTACACTTGAACACAGCCTGCACTGCCTTTCATATTCTCACCAGTATTTGATCCTGGGAGTGCCTCTTCTTTTTCTCCTCGTCTAGCGCATTTTGGAGCTCTGCATAGGCCTGAACTGAGTCTGGAGGAGTCAAGGAACTCGTAGGAACCAAACCTGGGGGAGGAAACTGAGACCACTCTTAGTAACCTTATATAGCAAGAAGGTCGGCCTTCTAGCCCCTAAGAGATATAGGAGCCTGTGTGGGAGGGATACTAGCCTCCTCACCCCCTCCGACCCTTCTACTCTCACCTTGCTCCCCTATTTTTCTTTTCTTCTTGATTTCTCCCCATTCACTCTTTGCCTTAAGCAGGTTGAAGGTTATATCTCCCTTCTCCAGTATGTCATAGTTCTCCTTCGGCACATCCACCCTCTTACATAGATCTATGATCAAGGACGGTAAGAAAATATCCCTCGAAGACCCTTCCCTGGTATAAAAATACTACCACTCATCGATAATCTACATCCCCACATTTATCTCTATCCTCAAAAGAGCACAGGACTCCACCATAGCCAGGTGGAAGGTTACATCAATCATATTTCCCAAAGGATGGATTCTTTAGGACACCAACTACAGCCATCTCGGAGCCTCTACTAAGAAAAGAGTGCTCTTGGTCCCTTTAAAGCTGGTCCACTTTACTTTACCCTACTGACCCTCTAGCACCAAGGTCCTGGCCACCTATTTCAGGTCTGACTCTGTAATATTAGCCTCAAAGTCAACATTGGGGGGGTTGGGATCCCCAAGGTGTCATTTATGGTGGCAGCACCCACCAGAACATTCTTCCCCTAAATTCAAATAATGGGAAGAGGCACAGACTAATCCATAGTCGGGAGTATGGCATAGATCTCTTAAACTATGGCTAGGTTGCAAGTAGGTATTGCCTCGATCAGCATCATCCAACCAAAAGTCCTCAGCTAGTTATGAAAGTCAGGCACCTCATCCTGTGCATCTTTTATTACAAATTCCTCTTTGTATAAGAAACCCCTATTATGTTGCCCTTCCTCATAACGTTCACTAAAGGTAGAGTTGGAAAATCTTCAGTATTTGGGTTGGTCAGCCATAGTAGTCCTACAAGCATCGCAATTATAGTGTTAGAGACCAATTTGGGATGTTATGAAAAGAAAGGGAATTCAAAAAAAGAAAAATCAAAAATTTGGGAGAGTTATTGCCTAGCATCACTGCACTGGTACCGGTGCAGTAGTGAGCATCAAACTCACCATTGTAGTGGTGCCATCATCCCCAACCACTCCTAACCCCCTCCTATGATGGAATTATGACTTTTCTTTAAATTTTGGATTTCTAAGTATAGATCGGGCTTGGTAGATTATGTGTGAACTCTTTACACTAAAATGGGGGTTATTAACACCTAAAATAAAGCCCAAATTATTCTAAATCATTGGAAAGGGTAACCCTTCATCTTCTACCATTTCTAATCCCAAAAACTGCTATGAATATCATCAATCTTACATCTAGAATATTGTAGGAGCATTAGAGACGTAAAATAATCTATCATGCTTGTCAACTAATGCAAGAAAGTCACCAAAATTTATCATGTTTGAGCATTTAATATTAAGATGATATCTATATTGAGATGGTATTAAGATGATATGTGGATCGGGTGTCACGTCGATACTATTATTAGATAGGGTACCACACTAGTATTGGTACATGAAATGAGCTCATTCCCTGCAGGTCATATTTGAGATTCCTTGCCGACTCTAGTATGTGTGTACACCTTGCATGCATGCAGTCATCATTTTATTAAACATATATGTTGCAGTAATGATTGTTGAAAAGGAATTGCCTAAGTGTACATGATATATTACTTATCTGTATATCTGCTATGGTAAAGGGTTATGATTGTACTTGGTTTGTGTTGCATGTTATATATGTGGGGTATTGGGTAATCTAGCCTAGTTCTTATAGTGTTATAGATAGTCAAACTAGTGGTTGTCTTGATACTTTAGAGGTGGCTAGTGAGTTATAATTATGTTGGGCGTAAGGTAGTGGCGTTGTTAGTGAAGAAGGTAAGATAAGAGTTAAGTAACTTAAGGAGGTCGAAGTTATCAAAGGACAAAGATACACAAAAATATTAAATGTCAAGTACGTCACAGAGGCACTAAGGGCAATATGTTAAAGACCTGAAGAGAGGGGTATTGGGAGGAGTAGTTATCCGGAACTTTAACTGATGTCATGATTTCATCCCTATTTACTATTATTGATATTCATTTCTAACCCTAGTTGGACAATGATACCAACCAATACATGTGGTTGTACTGATACTATAATTAGTATATCTCTACTTGGGGTTATAGCTATGTTGCAGGTCAGTGGGAGTTTCTATAGGTACGATGATGGTTACTCTTTAGTAGCTCTTGTCATCTCACTCTTACATGGATGTTGTGTCTTAGGACTTCCTTTTCTCTTGCATAGTTCTCTTGTACCGACTAGATTAGGTTCTGGGAAATTACTGTTCATTTTGTTTTGCATTATAATCAGTCAACAAATGTATTTGGTTAAGAGTTTGTTTTGATTAAAGGATTATTTCTTCAAAAGATCATTTTGTTTAACTTCTATACTTAAATAAATAGTTGGGAGGTAAGGGTTCTCTTATCTAGAGTATAGTTGGGTAGTTGCCCACATGATTCGTGATTTGAATCATGATATCCTCACTGGGCCTTAAAATAAGCACTATTGGGCTCCTTGTCGGACCTTAAAAAGGGCATTATTGGGTTCCTCGCCAGATCTTAAAATGAGCACTATTAAGTTCTTCGCCAGACCTTAAAATAAAGGTTATTGAGTTCCTCATCGGACCTTAAAATAAGCACTATTAGGTTCCTCACTGGATCTTTAAATGAGCACTATTGGTTTTTTTGTCGAACCTTAAAATGAGCACTATTAGATTCCTCATCGGACCTTAAAAATGAGCACTATTGGGTTCCTCACTGGACCTTAAAATTAGCGTTATTGGATCCTTGCTGGACCTTAACATAAGCACTATTGGGTTCCTCATCTGACCTTAAAATAAGCACTATTGGGTTCTTTGTCGGACCTTAAAATGAGCTACTATTGGGTTGCTCGCTGGACCTTAAAATGAGCTACTATTGGGTTTATCGACAAATAAGAGACGACTAACAATTATCTCTATCTCTCACTTTTGAAATATAATTCTTTATCCCTGTATCTTACAACATGACCTAAACCATATTCCTATGTTTTTACGCTACTCATATGCTAATCTTGTCAACTCGTGCTATCCTCATTCAAATTCCACATTCGTCAATTTTCTTTAGGAATCTCATTTGTTTCTAAATCTAGAACTACACACGACCTGATTCTTGTAAAACTAGAGATATATAAGCAACTTGAAACTGAAGTCTCGACCACATCATTTTAACAATTCTTTCTTGCTTCTTCTAATTCCAAAGAATTATCCTTTCAATCATACAAAATTGGATACTATGTCAATGTTCTTTTCTTGACAATTCATTCTTCATTCTAGAGCTGAGAAGGGACAGCTGTTGAAACCCAATTTTGACCGTCCTATATCCAACTCGGGCTGCTATTTGACTAATTCATGTCTTTTATATCTTTTCAAAATATTAAATTCATTTATATAATCATTTATACATTTGAACAATTAGTCATACATCGTATTACTTTGACATATCTTAATTTCATAATTTACAAGAGTATTATTTATTATTATTATTAATTGTGTATATAATTCATATATACATCCTTTAGTTAAATAACGTCTCATTTCAAATGTAACTTTTCACAATTTTTCATCCTTTATTTATAATTAATTTCAAAATAATATTTTATTTAATAGTATTACTAATTATTACATCACTATTAGTTATTTATTGAATTATATATATGGTATTATATTTATTAAATAGCAGCCTAATCCTATTTGATTTTCCCTAATTCATGCAATTTCTAGCTATTTTCTATTTAATTTATGTCAATTTTAGCCTAAACTAATCCCAATTTGACTTAATTTGAAATCCTCAATTCAAATTGATCCCATCGGATGACCCAATTTGACCCATTTGATCCGACCCATTCTCAGCTTTCGATCTCCATCGTTCATCGCATCTCATCCAAAGGCCTTGATTTAATTTCCCATTATTTTCATTTTTATGACATTAGGCTCTAATCCCACTCTCTCCTATTCCTCTCATCTCTTCCACCATGGTGCTGGCCACCACTAGCCGGTGGAATTTCTCTGTCCAAACTCTCCATCTCCATATCCTTTTTCTTTCTTTTTTCTCTTCTCTCCTCCTCTCATCACACCACCACATCACCACCTCAACTTCTCCGGTGAATCACACCAGCCTCCACATCTCCCTCTTCTCTTCCCCTCTCTCTTTGCTGCTCTACATTGCCACCTCTGTCTTACCGGCGAAACTCCCTCTATCTTTGTCTCTCTTTATCTTTCCCTTTCTATCGCCTCTCTGTTTTTGGCCGTCTCTGGTCAAAGAAACCACCATCAAACAATCCCATGCTTCTATCTATATTTGAAAGTCCCGTAAATTTCTATTATGAAAAAAGGAAAATTGAGCAACACTTTGTTTCCACAGGAATTCAAGGTTCTCAAATTTTGTGACAGATTTGTTTCCATTATGGTCATCTTTATTGGTATTTGAATATGTGGTGCATCCCTCTTGTCCTTTTACAAATAGATTCATAGATTTGAAATTCATTGAGAATTGTCGCTTGAATATTCAGTTTAGTGTTTGTTTAATCATTTGGATTATCATATGTCAGTAGCCCCAATTTTACACACTGTAATTTTATCGTAATTGTTATTTTGGCTAAAAAGCTTTGATTTGTACATGTTCATGGGTTTATTTCTGGACTTGTTGATACATGTGTTTGAATTATGATACTATATGATGGCAACCAATATGTTTTTCTTGTCTAGATTTAATAAATGATTGTTACCTTCCTTTGATTGATCATTCATAACAATATGCTTGTGATTTTCAATGATTTGCACTGATTCATTTGGTTTAGTGATTGATTATTTTTTTCCCTCTTCTTTGCATTGCAACCTTCCACTAATGAAATGATCTTGATATTTATTTATCTATGGTAACTTTTCCTTTGTTTTGACTTTTCTCCCTTCTAGTGTTGGACATCTCTAGTACTTCTATGCTTATGGTAAATTTAATGTGTTGATTTTATTTAGTCCAGACAGATTTCATTTACTTGCTTATTTATGGTAATTTGGTGTGATTTTCTGCCCTTAATCAATTCTTCCATACGTTTAAGAAAATATTTTATTTGATTGATTCTTTAACTGATTTCTTACCTTTCCTTTAATTGGACAGCCCTATCTATTTATTATAACACTATTTCTTGCTCCTAATGGATTCAGCGAAGTTAAGGAAGGAAGTGAATTTCATGATTGACTCTTTTTATTATCTCCTTCCCTTTACTAAATGTCTCCGATTGCTAAATAAACAACACCTCTCCTCACTATTGAAAGGGAATTTTCTCATAGACTTTGGCTCCAACTCTTACAGATTCTCTCTCACACACTCTTTTCTGGCATTACTCTCTCTACATAAAATACTTTAAAGTTCTCATCTTTTTTGTGTTCTGGAAGGGCTGGTTCTTGGTTTCTTCTTGTTGTTTCAATGTCATTATTCTCAATCTTATGTGCTTCTTTTTATTAGTTATGCTACTAACAGGTTAGCCCCTATCGATGCATCTTTCATTTCCTATGTGGTAGTTTTCTTCTAGCTTGAACCTAGAAAACATGCCTACAGGATTTAATCAAAACTAATTATCTTGTTTCGAAATTTATAAGTATGTATGTCTCTCTCTCTCTCTCTCTCTCTCTGATTATGGCTATGCTTAGTGCTCCAAATTCTCTATGTTTTCTTGGATACTATGTTTGTATTTAACAGGTGTTATTAGAAGGTGAACGTTTCGGATTAATGAGGAGTTGTCGGGAAATCAGGATTTGTTAAGGGGTTATCCCAACCCTATATGATTCGTTTTTTCTGTTTTTTCATTCAATCATTTGGTTCTGTAAATTGTAATAACTTTTTGTATGAACAATATGACATAATCAAAGAACAGAGGACTGATGCATAAGGGTGGGGATGAATGTTGCTACTTGTTTGCATATTCTGTCATGTGTTGAAAACAGTAAGCTAAACTCATTCCATCACATAGAGAATCTACCTATATGGATGCATTTATAGCATTTCAATCAAGTATTGCTTATCTAAAAAATCATGTCTATAGGACTTAAATAAATATTTCAACATCAAACTCGCTTAGAAATCCAGCTTATAGGATATAAATACCTATTTGTTTAATTGTTTTCAGTATGTTTATTACTTAATCAACTCTAATCAATTTAGAGGCTTATTTGAGACCTTAGGTGCTAATTGTTCAAGTATTGTTTGTTTTGTTTTACGCTAATCTCGAGTCTAATTAAGCAACCTAAGATTTTCTTTGTGTCTAGACCCATATCCAAAATAGCAAGTCCAATACCTCTTGGATATTAAGTTGGGATGGGTAGGCATTCTAGGGAACGCTAGTTTTATCATTTTCTTTAGTATGCTTCTAGCTTTACTAATAACCTAATAACCAAACTTAGGCGGGTAGTTGGAGATGATAGTCTGTTCTCACTGAATGATATGAGCAATCCTCAATCTGGTTGTGAAGTATTACTTTAGTTGGATGGGGTAATCCTGTTAGAATAAAAGCCCCTCCCCCCTCAGTTGTTTTCCTCTTACAAAGGGTGTGATCTAGATGATACACGTATGGCCCGATAACCATTGCACCTTGGTTAAAAAGTATTCTAAAAGGCTTTGCACGAGGTTGAGCGATTACTCCCTAACTTAGAGGAGTTTCAGTTTATTTTGTGTTTTTTTTGTTTGAGGTAATCAAGATTTACTTTTAATTATCCTCTTTCACTACGTATTTGCGTCAATTCAATACGTATTTGTGTCAATTCAATCTCCTTGCTTATCTGATAATCTTTATTTATTATTTGGTTTTCCTTTTTATACGTGTTATTGATTAACAAATTTGTTTTCCTTAATCCCTTATCATAGGTCTATCTTAATTAGATAAATAACTATTTTCCTACATTTAATCACCTAGTTGTTAGATTGATATTAATACTAAGTTTTCATGTATATCTTTGCTATTTGATGTTTCTTCACTTTTTTAATTTACTTAGCTGTCTAAAGATAAATATTTTTTCATGTTTAATCACTCAGTTAATAATTAGGTTACTAAATCAATTGACCTTTTGCTTATCACATAATTCCCTACATAATTTATGAATTCGATCAGGACCCATATTTGTGGACGTCGAAAGGTGTTTAACACCTTTCTGTTGAGGTAATTTGAACTCTTACCCAAATTTTTGCCACCCTATGCTTGACACCATACTTCTCAAGCATAGCTCTAAACAACCTATTAAAAAAGTGAGGCCTCCATCACTAATAATGGCCCTCGGCGCACCAAACCTAGAGAAAATATTATGCTTCAAGAACATCGTGACACTCTTGCCCTTATTGTTAGGAAGCGAAATTGCCTCCACCCATTTAGAAACATAGTCAAAAGCTACAAGTATGTACTTTCATCCCATTAGAGCTCACAAATAGACCCATGAAGTCAACACCCTAAACATCATAAAGTTCTATCTCAAGAATTGGAGTTAGAGGAAAATCATGCTTCATTGATATGCCCCATTGCCTTTGGCATTGATCACAAGCCCTTGCATAATCATGTGCATCGTAATGAATAGTTGGACAATAATACACACATTACAAGATCTTGAAAGTTGTCCAGATGCCACTATGATGACCCTCAACAGGGATGAGTGGCATACATTTAGAATACTCATCATCTCACTTTCAGGAACACATCTCCAAATCAAATTATCAGCACAGACTTAGAACAAATATGGCTCATCTTAAAAGAACTTTCTCACTTTATGATGAAACATCCTCTTCTAGTGAAACCTCAAATCCTCAGGCATCACATCAGTAGCTAAGAAGTTAGCAAAATTGGCAAACCATGGGATCAAGTCGTGAGATACAACCAATACTTGCTCATCATGAAAAACATCATCAATGTCAATTTCATCTTTCAGCTTTAGCAAAGCCTCTTCCTCAAGTATGGCCAAGTGGTCAACCACTAGGTTTTTGATACCTTTTCAGTCCTTGACCTCAGAATCAAATTCCTATAACAGAAGTACCCATTAAATAAATCTTGGCTTTGCATCTTTCTTCGCCATAATGTACCTAAGACTTGCATGGTCAGTATGCATAATGACTTTTATGTTAAGAAAATAAGCTCTACATTTCTCAAAAGTAAACACCACAGCAAACAACTCTTGTTATGTCATAATATAGTTTTTCTGGACTAGAATAAGTGTTTTGATAGCATAGTAGATGGGATGAAGAATATCTCACGTCGTTGGCCTAGGACTGCTCCTAGAGCCACTCTAATAGCATCGTACATAACATCAAATGGCATGGACTATCAGGAACAACAATAGTAGGGGCTGAAATCAACTTCTCCTTAAGGCATTCGAACGCCTTCAAACAAGCATCATAAAAAAAAAACTTCACCTGATTTTCAAGTAACCTGAACAAAGGATGTGAAATCTTAGAGAAATCCTTGATGAACCTTCAATGGGAGCCATCATTCCCCAAAAATCTATAAATACCCTCCATAGAAATTGGTGGAGGAAATTTTTCAATCACCTCAATCTTTGCTCTATCAACCTCAATCCCTTTTTCATAGATCTTGTGGACAAGAACTATACCTTCTTTTACCATAAAGTGACTTTTTTTTTCTAATTTAGCACCAAGTTTGTCTCCTCACATCTTTCAACACCTCACCCAAATAAGCCAAGCACTCCTCAAATGAATAACCCACTATTGAGAAATCATCCATAAATACGTCAGTAGTGTCCTTCACCATATCAAAAAATAGACAAGTGAAAGTGGTCTGATCTTGGTCTTCGGGAGAAATTGAGATCTGATTGTATCCCGATTAACCATCAAGAAAACAATACCATCCTCTACTAGGAAGATAGTGTAACAACTAATTTACAAAAGGCATCAGGAAGTGATCCTTCTATGTCTACTCATTCAGATTTTTTGTAATCCATATACACTCGCCAACCTGGAACTGGTCTCATCAGAATAAGCTCATTCTTGGCATTTGACATCATAGTTATCCCACCCTTCTTCGGCACACATAAAACTCTCGCCCACTTACTATTAGAGATGGGGTAAACAACGCGTACATCTAGCCACTTAATAATCTCCTTATTCACTACCTCTTACATTAGTGGATTCGACCTATATTGATGCTCAACTCTAGGAATACAATCAAGCTTAAGCTGGATTTTATGAGTGCAAATACCGAGAGAAATCCTAATGATGTCGGCAATGGTCTAAACAATTGACCCTTGAATTGCCTCAATATAAATACAAGAGCTTCCACTTTCCACTCAAGTAATCTTCTACAATAATAACTAGAAAAGTTTCATTAGCTCCCAAAAATGCATATCTGAGATGGGAGGGAAGATCCTTAAGCTCTAAAATTAAAGTCTCTTCAATGGAAGTTTTGGCTGATAAAGTTTTACGATTCTTCAAATCAAGATCTAACTTCTTCCGCGCATTAGAGTAATACCCCATACCAACAAGTGCATGAATAATCTCATCATTGTCATCCCCATCAAAATTCATAATGACTGCGACAAAAGTCTCAATAATAAATCTTTCCTCAATAGATACCTCAATTATCGCCTCATCAGTCACATTAATGACAGAAATAGCTCTTATATTATTTTAATTCTTCATTAATCAAAACACATTAAACACCACTTCTTCCTCATTCAACCAGAACTTCAAATCACCACTTTCCATATCAATAAGTGCCTTTTCGGTAGCTAAAAATGGTCCCCTCCAAGATTATGGGAACCTCAAAATCAACCTTGCAGTCCAAGATGATAAAATTAGTAGGGAAAATAAAGGTCTCAACTTCACCAAAACATCATATAGTATGCCCATAGGGCACTTAACAATGCGATCTACCATAAGTAGTTGCATAGTTGTTGGTTTGGGGGCTCTCAAATGCAACTGTTCGAACACAACAAGTGGCATCAGATTAATGCTTGCACCAAGATCACACAATGTCTTCACAAAATTAAACACCTCAATAGTGTAAGGAATAGTAAAGGAACTAGGATCCTCATTATCTGACACAAGAGAATGATAATCTATTGCACGATAGTGGTGGAAATTATCAGTCGGCCCAAAAATCACGGTTCTCTTCTTTGTAGCTAGATCCTTCATACACTTCACATAACCAGGCATTTGCTCAAGTACTTCCACCAATGGTATGTTCACGAACAACTTCTTCAACATGGATATAAACTCGTGGAATTTTCCATCTTTCACCTTTTTCTTCAAGCACTATGGAAAGGGAGGTGGAGGTCTAGGAATAGGAGTCAATATCTTTAGGATCTTTTTTTCCTTCCCCTTATCAACACTAGTCTCCTTTGCATCGACGGAAGATATTTCAGTTTCTTTTCGACCTTCATCAAACACTATTTACTCTTTAAGATCAGCCAAATTATTTTTCTCAAAACTATCTTCCACAATAATCTCATCATCATCTCTCAAAAATAATTAGAAGAATATCACTCAATTACCTATCGGTCTATGAGTGTTTGCATTATTGACCCTTACCCTTAATCTTGGATTAGCTTTCCAAGTTAAGACTCAAGTTATTAGATGAGGGTTGGTAGCATCAAATCTCCATTGTTAATCTCTTTTTTTATTCTATACCTCATTGATTAAGGAAGTTAAGAATTAAGGAGAATTCTAACATTTGCAACCGTTAAAAAGCAATAAATTCAAAAAAAAAAAAAGGAATAATACATGCATGAACACCATTCAAGAATCACTAAGTACTTTAACCTACTTTGTTAATTTACTATGGTTCCCACAATCCTAGTTATAGGATTTTGCTACTCATGTTTGCAAGAACAAAATTAGAATTATTGGTAGACAATATGATTATGAACTTACAAATTGAATAGATGAAATCCGGAATCTTGAATTATTTGAATACAATCAATAACTAAGAATCAATGTATGTTATTGGTAAAAATTGAAAGAGAGTTATGTTATCAAGCAATACAAAACATAACAATATACGCAGGGTGCATAAACTGTAAATAAAATCCTAAGGAAAGTATATATAGAAAAAATAAATCCTATCCTAAACAAAAAAGGATTGTAGGCCCGTCAACAATGTATGACTCTTACATTGAAGGTATGGCTCATGGTTGAAGCTCTAAACTCGTGGTTTGTTAAAAAAATCTCAGAAATTCTTCCAGTTTATATGTGTCATTCCATGATTCATAGTCTATGACTATGACTCATGATCCGACTTATGGTTTGGATCTTTGATTTGTATACTTTCAGATAGCCTCCTCACGGTTCCATACTATGATTCATCCTGATGGTCACGTGTCATAGGATGACTCATCCTATTGGAACTGACTTCACTTCTTTTAAACTTCCATCTACAGCCAAGAGTATGACTCATACTATCAAGTAACGAGTCATTAGATGAGCCATGGTATCAACTTCAATATCACACCATCTCTAGTCATTGGTTTGAGAGTGAGTATGTGCCATACTCTTAAAAGACGACTCGTACTCTGCTTCCATGAGTCAATACTTAGAAATTTTTAGCTTATTTTCTAACTTTAGACCTATTTTTCTGCACAAACACACAAAAACACATCATATCTATTAAAATGTACTCAAGAACATGCAAAATCTCCATGTTTTAAGCATTGAAAGTACCATAAAATCATGGTACATCAATTAGATTCCTACATGATAAAAGGACGTATCTTATTACAAAAAGAATAGAGCCAGTAAATAAAGAAAACTATTTTAAGAGAGTTGAGGTCATTCACAAAGGTAATCGAGACTAAAGAAAGATGTCCAAAATACTTAGGTCAACTATCAACAAATATCAAACTATGCAAAAAATAAAAAAAATCTTGGAGACCAAGTAAGTACTATTGTATTGATAAAGAGAATGAGGGAGAAGATCCTTTATAAGTGAGTATAAATGACTATGTATAGTTTACAATCTTAGACACTGGCCAATCACAGTTTGATAATAGCACTCTGAAGGAATAAAAACTATGCAGGCTTGGTAAGTGTCGACTTCGTTAGTGGGTTAGCTCATATTCTCATAGGGGTCTACTCTGCACATACTTATCTGCGCTTCTGAAGAGCTTTCCATACTTGTCCCCTATTTGTATTCTTATGTCATGTCATTGATGGTGATGAATGGTTGTTGCCTTTATCCTTTACAAGAGGATGTCCTTGCTATGAACTCCATAAGAGAGAGCCCTTCATAATCGTAGCATCCATTGTGGCATTATGTGCTTGAGTTGCCTATGTTGATCTTGTATGTGTGCCTGTATTGATTTTACCCCATACAAATAGTCCTTCCATCTTTGGGGATGTTGCACTAGAGCAATTCACTAGATATGAAAAGAATAATGAAAACCAACACCTAACATGCTTCCAGAATGTTACTTCTCTTCTTGAATATACTTTTCGACACATGGATGACTAAAAATTTGCATTTTCCTGAGGCACCTTTTAGTGTAAGTCACCTGCTCTTCTATTTATAAGCTTAGTGCGCTTTGCCACTTTGTGCATCTAGCTTTTCTTTACAAAATTTCTTATAATCCTTCCTCAATTGATTCACGCTTTATGTCACCATGTTCGATGATGCTTCCAAGATTAAGGACAAAGACTCGGGTCCCTCTGAACCATCTATCAATATGATACTTCCCAGTTCCTACCCTTTTGATAAGGACTGTAGGTCCTTGTGTTTTAAGGGAACTAGAGAAGAAGACAAACCAGTTCGTAAACTGGGTTCCCTTATGAAGGAGAGCGACCTAATTGTTATCTGAAAAGACTATGGTTGTCTTACCAGGGAATACTGGGTAGAAATTATCTACTCTTTGGAGAGTATCATGCTACCTCAACCTGATTGTGTCTTTATTTACACCTATACTTTTAGTATGGGTCTTAGAAATCTTGTGGATGAAGTAATTACTTCATTCTGCCACACTTTCAAGGGGTACCTCGATCAGCTTGGCCCAGGAGTATGAAGGATTGTTGCATACCTCTGAGTATTGGACATTTCGGTAGGCAAAGAATTTTCTCTAACTCATTTGCTTCTTCTTTACTCCCCTTGTCGAGTTTAAGGAGGAATAATTTAGCTATCCAGTCATGATACGAAGTCAATCCTTGGCAGTGCATGATCCCAGAGATCGAGGTGGGCTAATCAATTTGTTATGTTAGCTCCCACTTATCCATCCAAGAGTACTCATTCTGCGATCTATAATTCCAATCGTGAACTACTTTAATTGATATTTTTTTATTCCCCATAACTTTCTTTGATATTTACCATTGATATCTTTCTAGTTATTCATTATGTAAAGCTCTTAGACGGACTCCCTCCTCGGTGATGTCCTTCATCGATTTGGTTGGGAAATTTTGCCAATAGGTTGAGAAGATCTTGAGTGCTTCTACTACAATCAGTCACTCTTGGGCTCACTTATCCAACTATTTCAACTGGAAATCCAATAAATATGGCACTCGGGTTGTCCTTCACGTGTAGTTTCTTTGTTGGAGCTTATTTTCTAAAACATTTCCTTGTAGGTCTATCTTCTAGACTGGTAATCTATCGTCTTGGACTATTGCCCTTAATCTAATTGATTGAGTGCTCTATAGTCGATTGTATGCCCTTGTCAGTGCTGTAATGGGTCCTTCTTTTGAAGTTGCATATAACCCTCTAATAGAACTAGAGAGTGTTGAGCATCTTGATAGTCAAACTCAGGCCATCAGAATGTCTGCTGAAGTGAGATCCTATATTGCTTTCTAGGAGGAGTATGATGTCACCCCTCAATCTTTCTTAGAGGATCCACTGGTATTCCAGGAGATGGCACCTTCCACTTTGCTGCCCTTAAGAGTTCATCTACCTTTAGCTTTTGCAAATCTTTGTGTGATCTTTGACTCACTTTTTGGTTCATTATAAGGCACGATGCAGTACCAGTCAACCCAATTTCAAATTTCTCATGAAGTTAGCCTCACGTTGCTACCGATGGGAGTAGTCGATTACCTGAATGCTATTTTATATGTGTTTTCCTCTTTTTAATGAGAAACTAATATTGCTTCATCCATGCTAGCATATGGCAGTAGAGGGTCCTTGACGGATCTTGAAAAAGAGTGAAAACCTCTTTTCAAAATGTTTTTGCCTCGAGAAGACCCTGACTATTATGTGAGATCAGCCTTTTGGGGTATAGTCCCTTGCCCAACAAGCCTCTGAGCTTAAGGTGTTGAGGTCTAAGAGGGTCATAGTTATGGGCAAAATAAAAGGGTGTTACCGAGATGTACTTTACTGGTCTTAATAGGCAAAAGAGTTACGATCTGAGAATGATGCACAAGCTGTTATGATCAAGAGACTAGTAGAAAAGTAGTCAAAGTTAGAGGAATGCATTCAATCAATGGGGATAGGCCACTCCTTATGGCTTTAGCTTTGTAGTCTTAAGAGCTGCTACGAGATGAAGTCCAACGCTTATCATAGAAACTCAAAGTATTAATCGAGAAAGTTAAACTCAGAGATATGCGCCTCGATGTGAAGAATTCTCGTGATAATCAAATCACCCATCTTGGAATCCTAGAAGAGATCCAAGCTAGAATGTTTGACTTGGATAAGAAGACTGCTGAGTCCCATGCCATGGTTGATCTTGCTAACCAGCTGACCTTAGATGACGATGGGACATTTATTCCATCCCTCAATGACAAAGTGTCGGATAATAGCGCATCCCGAGGTTCCAAAGATTAGAGCTGAGTAAGACTTTTTTGGAGGGTCATTTACCTATGTGTGACTTGTACGATCTACTTATTTGCCTCAAGTTACACATTTATGGAGTCCTTCCTCCATTCCTCCCAGTGTTCAGAATTTGAACTTTGTGTCCCCTACAATTTATCTTATCCTTGTCTTTGATCTTGTTACTAAGCCTAGGGTTAAGTTACTGAAGTTGTTGACAAGGGTAAGCTAAAAACTTTACATATGGCTAAGGGAGTAAGTGGCTCGTGTTAGTGCATTATGCAATTTCCTTCCTCGGTAGTCCTTAGCTTCGAGCCTCTCCTCCTGATGCATTTTGAGGATGGACTCAGAGTTGCTCTAAATTTCCCTATTGGTTGAGGGTAGCCTCGTTGAGTCCATAAATTGACTCGGTATGGCTGCCCAAGTCAGAGAGGTCCTCTTCGTGGCGGGTTCATCAGGAATTCTCAGGGATTGAGCATCACTTTATACTGGAGGGACCTTTGAGCCTACCTCGGGATCATGTATGAAGGACTCCTATTTTCTCTTTCTCGACTTCTACCTTAGTGAGCCTTTTTAGAGGCTGCCTTTTTATTTGGAAATCCCTCGCAATGGGCTAACCCAAAAACGTACCATCGTGGCTTGGTGAAGAGTTTCTTATAGCAGGGTCGAGGGTCGCTTATAACTAGATTTACAAGGATGGAGTCGAGAGATGCCTCGATGTATGATCTCAAGCATTCTACGAATTACTGGTCAAGTTTGTGTATTTATATTTGACCATTTGTAAGCTTTGCTATGTGTAGTCTTAGTAACCCTTTTTCGGGTGTATTAAGGAATTTACGTAATGCTTTTGTGTCGATATATGGCTTTGATGCCTTTTGTGTAGCCATTTTTGCATATTTAAAGTGTTGTCTCGTATTCTTTTTTTGACTAATAGACTCAAACTTGTTAACTCTGAGGCTTTTCTTAATATACTTTCTCGAGAGATAGTTTTCATATAAGCCAACGGTAGATTCCTTTTCTAGAGTATCCTTGGAGGGTCATACCCTTAGTGTGTTCTATCAATGGTACTATTTGAGTAATGTATAAGGCTGAGTTGGTAAGTGTTGAGTCATTGTAGTTGATGATCGAATATAGACACTAACTATTTTTTTGCTTTCAATGCTCTTTGCAAAATCATCTATGAGGTCGAGGAGTAGTTAGTTCTTAGTCCAACCGAAGACTATTTAAGTCTTATTATTTATACCTCGTGGTCGAATAAGGATCCTGTTTATTTTAATGGTTGTGTTGCTAACTTCGGACGTCTCTGAGGAACTGTAGAGCAAATCATCGAGCGAATAGGTTCTCTCTGTTAGTCAGTTTTTGACTTTGGACTCTTTAGTAGGGATGATTTGTGTTTTCACAATGATTTGAGGTTTCCATTTGTTTGAGTCTACCTCAAGGGCGTGTCAGATGCGTCCTCGAATTTTTGGCTCTTGGATGATCAGTCCATGCCTTTGTATAAATTTAGACCTTCCAATAAGGTGACATTATGATAAGGCCTCGTTAGGATGTCGTGTCTTGAGTCTAATATTTTAAAGCTATTATGCATCCTCTGCAGCAGTCCCTGGTATTTTTTTCTAGTTTTGAGTGGCTTCGAGGTGTTGGCTTACCCTTTATGATTAAGGTATTAGGGGCCCGTATCATTGGGATCGAGGGTCCCTACCTTTGAGTCATTTTTCCCATGTGTTCTCGAGAGTGTAGCGCACTTGAGCTTAGCGTAGCGCATCAAGCTCTTGTGGCATAGCGCATTCCAGAGAATCCCATATTTGATTCAATAAGCAGGAGACAATATTTTGAAGTTCTTTTACATTCATGATTTTGTATTTTCGAGACTACTTGGTCGAGTACATAAATCACAGTATATCTTTGTCCTATTCTCCTCCTGAAAGTCCCTATTGCTACAGTGTTAGAAACTTTGCCAACAAAAACCCTCTTTTTGGGGACAAAAAGCTTGATTGAAGGGAAAAAAGAGTGCAGCTCATCCTTTCGAGTCTTCATGCTCGATTTTCTTGTTTATGGGATTCTTTTCATTTGGTGGGCCTGAAGGGACTCTATTCCACATATTATATGCACATAGAACAGACTCCGTCAAGGGGTAGTCCTCCCTTTTGAGAGTAAGAGAGTCGTTCTGGAGATCTAGCCACAGCTAAAATATAGAAAATAAGCAATTAAGAATAATTAAAAAGGAACGAGAACATATTTATTGCTTTGCACATGGGCACTTAGTTTATCTTCTTTTGAGGAATGCCCAAGTTGATCGGCTATTTGTTTTCTTCAGTTGTATCCCCATAATTTACTTACCGATTCATACTTTACTTCATTCATACCGATTGTGCACCTATGCCATGTAGTATCTTCGAACTCCATCAGACTCTCCTTCAACTTGAATGAAGCAACTGAGCTCTCGAAATTCAGTCCTTTCATGAATACATCAGCAACACACTCATCTAGCACTACCGGTAGCAGCATCAGTTCCTTCTGGAACCTATCAATGAACTCCCGGAGTAACTCTGTATCTCCCTGCTCTATCCTGAAGATATCTCATCTTTGGGGCTGCACTTTCAGGGATCCAGCATTAGCCCTAAGAATGATATCTGCCAATATGTTAAAACAATCAATAGAATTTTCAGGTAGGATAGAATACCATACTAGAGCTCCACCCAAAAAGGTTTCGTCGAACTTCTTGACCATCACAGACTCGGCCTTCTCCATATTTAGATCATTCCTATTCACAGTTGTGTTAATAACAACAGATGTTCCTAAGGGTTGATATTCCCATCATATTTGGTGATATTTGACATTCTGGACCTTTTAGGGATGGGTCTTGTCACCACATTGGCCTTGTAGGGCACCTTAGCGTAGCTTTTTGAGTGTGGACTTTGGATACTGGAGGGACTCCGGGGATGCAATTCATACGAGTGTAGAGATCCTTACCTTGCACCTTTATCTTCTCCCTTAACAACTCTACCACTGATGTTAGTGAAAGGGTTGAATTCCAGGCTCACCCCCAAACTTTCTAGTTTTTTTTCCTTCAGATCTGTCTTTGAACTCCTCATCGTCATCCTCCTCATTTTCTTTGGAGGAGTTTGGAATTCCTTAGGCTAGACCGCGTTGAAACTCATCCATTATCCTATCTTGAGCTTCCACCCTTTTCATCAACTTTTTTTGGCCTTCAACAAAGCTTTTAAGGACCTTTCAGAGGTTTTCTAGATCAGTCGTCCTACCTTCCATTTCTTCCTCCTCGTTGAGTTGATTATGGTCCCTTTTCTAAGTGTTCACATTAATCAAGTCCACGTTGAAAGGTGGACTATTTTCACCATGATGGGTTGTCTAACCATTGGAGTCAGTGCACCAGGAGGTTAAGTCCTTGCTGCCTCCTGAGCTACAAGCACGTCCTTAATCTATTCATCGTTGTTGGCCATGACTTTAGTGTAGATCAGCAAAAACACAAAGCAAATAAGCTAACAAAGAACAAACAAGATCAAACCCACATAGTTGCTCTGGCCCCACGATGGGCGCCAAAATATTTACCCTGGATTTGGTACATTTAAATGTGTAGGTGAGTCAAGAGCACGCATTACTATTCAACCTTGTTTTAGATTCGATTTGTTAGCGATTAGATTACTACGTGATGAAAGAAAGCATCTTATTACAAAAAGAGCATAGCGAGTAAATAAAGTAAACCAGTTTAAGAGAGCCGAGGTCATTCACGAGAGCAATCGAGAGCTAAACCGAGTTGTCTGAGATACTTAGGTGAACTATCAACAATATCTAACTATGTAGAAAATATAGAAAAGTTTGGAGACCAAGTAAGGACTATTTTATTGATGGAGAGAATGAGGGAGAAAATGCTTTTGCAAGTGAATAGACGACTATTTATAGTTAACAATCTTAGGCACTGACCAATCATAGTTTGACAATAGCACCCTAAAGGACTAAGACTTATGCGGGCTTGCCATGTGTACGCTTTGTTAGTGGGCTAGCTCATATTCACCTAGAGCTCTGCTCTGCACATACTCATCCATGCTTCTGGAGAGCCTGACACGCTTTTTCCCTATTTGTCTTCTTATGCCATGTCACTGATGGTGATGAGTGGTTGTTGCCTTTATCCTTTACGAGAGGACGTCTTTGTTGTGAACTCCGAGAGAGAGAGAGAGAGAGAGAGAGAGAGAGAGAGCCCTTCATAATTGTAGAGTCCATTGTGGCATCACGCGCCCGAGTTGCCTATCCTGATCTTGCCATGTGTTCTTGTACTGATTTTACCCCATACTGCTCCATTTACTTCACTGTTTTATTCTTTTTTTACTTGGATTTGTTGCACTTGAGGCTAGGGTCTTTTGGTAACCACCTCTCTACCTCCACGAGAGGCTACATACACTTTACCCTCCCCAAATTTCACTTATATTTCACTTGGTAAGTTGTTGTCACTTCACAATTTCAACATGTTTAAATACAAAATGTGAATTTAAAACAAATAACTAGAACCCAAAGAATTAACTCTTAAAAGAGAAAAAGAAAATTTAGAACCCAACCAATTAGAAAATCAAAAAGCAGAAAGCTGAAAGGTTTTGAATTTCCAAGAAATATGCATACAATAATCTTTGGTTGAAATTTTTGATTTTTTCCAACTTTATTTATTTGGATTATTTTCTAGGAGAATAAGCTAACATGCACTTATTTGAATGTGACATAGATATAAAGGATTTCTTAGTTTTAGATTGGAAGAGTTTTTTCATTTAGATTCTCTCACTTTCTTTTTTGAATTTGATAATAAGATGCATATGTTAAAATGTTGTTAGAACTAAATTTGTAAGAAAGTATTTTTTTTTTTTCTAATGAAACAAACCTCAATAATTTTATTTCTTTTGTCTCAATGGAGCACTTTTAATTTTTCAGGATTCAAACTACGTAATCTTTGATCAACATTCTAAAATATATTTTTTTATCGTATTGATATGAGAAAAATTACAATTTATTCTATTTTTAGTATAGTTTTTGAATATCTATATTTTAATTTTAAATATTAATTATATTGTAACTTCAAACTAAATTGACTCTCGAAAAATAAAAAGTGTCACATAAATTGAAACGAAAAGAATATAATTTTTACATTACTTCAGCAAGAGATTCTTCATGACAATAAAATAAAATAGAAATAGATTATAACAACAAAAAATTAACAAAATATATAAGAGGAATAAAAAAAAGAATGTGAAAGAGAGTGAAGAAAGACCTGCCAGTGGGCTACCAGAAGCAGTCATGGGTGAGGGGCAGCGGTAAATTAAAATTCAAGCAATTCTTTAAACACTAAATTTTTCTCATTTTTTCACCTTTTTAGGTTTTAAAGTAGATTTGGAAAATTGAAACTTAAGTAAAAGTGATATTTTATTGACAAGTTTTTGATGGAAAGCATCTTTAATACTAATGACAAAGATTTGCAAAATATTAGGATAGATAACATAAATGAAGACAACGATGAAGAAATACTACAAGGCACCTATTCGGAAAATAGTGAAACATATACGGAACTTTTAGAACAAATAAATAACACAAATTTAGAATTAGAAGTTAATGCAGGAACTATAGAAAATAAACCAAGTACTTCAAGAACAACTAAACAATCAAGTCCCACTATACCCCAAGTTTAAACTACATTCCTGAATCATCCCTATTAACAAAATACATCCTTTTAGTATCTAAAACATAGCTAGTTCCATCTTACTGTTATAATAAGTCAAAAGCCTAACAGAAGGGAAGGCTCCCCCTGCACTACACATGATCTTCTATCTATCAGCTGACGTAAATTTTCCCTAGCTATAGCATGATCGGCAGAAACAAAATATCCTTTTAATTTGTTGATACTTTTAACAAAATATCCCTCTATTACCAAACTATTACATCCTCTTCTCTACTAGACTTCTTCACTACAAATTGCTATTTTCTATTGTCAGCTTTATCAACTTTGATGATTACTTTCATATCTTTTAACTTAATTTGTTGATATTTTAATGGAAAGGATTGAGATAGCAATTTTACTTCCAATTGGGACATAGTTATTTACTCCGAGGAGTGTCTCTTCATATACAAGAACTATACTGCAAATATCAGGAGAAAATGAAAAGGAAATATTCTAAAGCGTAAAGATTCTTCTTCTTTTTTTTCATCTGTGTTGAAGTAGATGTAAATAAAAAAAATCTTTTAGCATTAGATATCTGTCCAATGAACCCAACTTGGTGCTTTTATTAAATTTTCATGTTTTCGTGTGCAAATATAAAATGTAAATCAGATTAAAAATCCTACATTTATGTCTAGTCAAATAATGTTGGATAATAGAATTGACAAAATACTAGGTTGAGAAAATAAATAACACTGAATATATTATAGAACTTCACTTCTTTAGCATAGAAAAGGAAGATACACGTGAATATCAACTACCAATAGTAGCAATGATTTTATTCAGATCCTTATTATGTAGAATATATTAAGTTATTAATAAAAGGGAAAACCAATACAATCTTAAAAAGCATCTCTCAAAAGAAAACCACTAATTGATTGTGCACTTCTGACGGACTAAGATGCAACATCTTGCAATTATTATAAAACTTGGTTTGTTAGTTCAACGGTGAAGGAGGTGATGTGTAATAATAACCATGAGATTGTGGAGGATGAAAAAGCTATGGTGTACGTGGAAATCGAATTGATGTAAATGGAGGTGGCCGTAATGGAATTCGAATTGGTGGTAGTGGCAATCGAGGTAGATTTGGAAATGAAATTGGTGGTAGATGTGGAAAGGGTGGAAAAATGAATATACGTGGAGGAGGTGGGGACTTTATAGGAGGTGGTGGAGATGGTGAAGGTGGACGCGGAGACTTTACAGGAGGTGGAGGAGACTTCTTATAGAAAGGCGGTGGTGGAGATGGTGAAGGTGGAGGCGGATATTTTACAGGAGGTGGAGGAGACTTTTTATAGTAAGGAGGTGGTGGAGGCGGAGACTTCTTATAGTAAGGAGGTGGTGGAGATGGTAAAGGTGGAGGTGGAGACTTTACTGGAAGTGGAGGAGATTTCTTATAGTAAGGAGGTGGTGGAGATAGTGAAGGTGGAGGTGGAGGTGATTTTTCATAGTAAGGAGGTGGTGGAGATGGTGAAGGTGGAGGTGGAGGAGACTTATTATAGTAAGGAGGTGGAGGAGACTTCTTAAAGTACGGAGGTGGTGGAGATAGTGAAGGTGGAGGAGGGGACTTATTGTAATATGGTGGTGATGGAAACCTTACAAGGGGTGGAGGAGACTTCTTATAGTAAGGAGGAGGTGGAGATAGTAAAGGTGGAGGTGGAGGAGATTTCTGATAGTAAGGAGGTGGATGAGATGGTAAAGGTGGAGGTGGAGGAGACTTCTTATAGTAAGGAGGTGGTGGAGATAGTGATGGTGAAGGTGGAGGTGGAGACATTACATAAGGTGGAGGAGATGGTGGAGGTGGAGGTGGTGGAGACTTCTTATAATAAGGAGGTGGTGGAGACGGTGAAGGAGGAGGTGGAGGAGACTTTTTATAGTAAGGAGGTGGTGGAGATCGTGAAGGTGGAGGTGTAGACTTTATAGGAGGTGGAGGAGATTTCTTATAGTAAGGAGGTGGTGGAGTCGATAAAGGCTGAGGCGGAGACTTTACAGGAGGTGGAGGTGACTTCTTATAGTAAGGAGGTGGTGGAGATAGTGAAGGTAGAGGTGGAGACTTATTGTAGTAGGGTGGAGGTGGAGACTTATTATAGTAAGGAGGTGGTGGAGATGAAAAAGGTAGAGGTGGAGACTTCACAAAAGGGGGTGGAGATTTGTAATGGTCTAAAGGTGGGGGGAATGAAGAAGGGAAAGGAGGAGACTTATAGTAATATGGTGGAGGTGAAGATAGTGATGGTGGTTGCGGCGATTCATAATAGTATGGTGGCGGTGGAGATAGATTAGGAGGTGGGGGTGGCTCATAATAGTATGGAGGGGGAGGGGATAAAACTAAAGGTGGAGGTGATTTATAATTGTAAGAAGGTAATGGAGATGGTGATGGTATGGGTGGAGAATTATAGTAATCAGGGGTAGATGGCAATAGCGATGGCGATGGCGATGGCGATGGAGACAGAGATAGAAAGGGGGATGGAACTAACGACGGAGATAAAAATGGCGATAGTGATGGAGATGGAGATACAAAAGATGATGGTGATTGAGATTGCAATGGAGATAGTGATGGTGATGGTGATAGTGATAGAGATAATGATGGAGTTGGAGAAGGAGATACAAATTGTAATGGAGATGGAGGTTGCAATATAAATGGAGATGGTGATAAAGATGGAAGTAGTAATGGAGATAAAGAAAATGAGGGAGATAGAGATGGAGGTTGCAATATAGATGGAGATGGTGATAGAGATGGAGGTGACAAAGGAGGTTGAGTAGGCGGTAGAGACGGAGATTGAGTTTGTGATAGTGATGGTGATGGTGAGGGCGATGGCAATAATGAAGAAGGGGGAGATATGGATGGTGTTGGGGATGGAGGTTGTAATAAAGAAGGCGATGGTGATGGAGATTGAGTTTGTGATAGTGATGGTGACAATGATAGTGATATTGATGGATGAGGAGATATGGATGGTGATGCAGATGGAGGTTGTAATAGAGAGGGAGGTAGCGAGGGAGATATAAGAGGTGATACATATGGAGATAGTGATGGTGAGGAAGATGGAGGTAAAAATAGTGATGGAGGGGAAGAGAAAGAAGGTGATTGCGAGGGAGATAAAGGTGTAGATAGAGATGGGGATAAATCTAGAGGTTGTGATAGAGAGGGAGATATAAGAGGTGATTCATATGGAGATAGTAATGGTGAGAAAGATGGAGATAAAAATTGTGAGGGGGGGGGGAGTGAAAGAAGGCGATTGTGAGGGAGATAAAGATGGAGATAGAGATGGGGATAAGAATGGTGATAGTGGTGACTTGTAGTACTCTGGTGGATGAGGGGAAATAGTTGGTGGTGGTGATGAAAATGAAGATTGTGATGGAGATAGAAGTGGTGATAGAGATGGGGATAAAGATGGTGATGGAGATGGTGGTAACTTATAATGCTGGAAAGGAGGAGGATAAAGACTTGATAATGGTGGTGGAGTTTGAGAAGGCGGTGGTGGAGATTTGTGATAATAAGAAGGAGGTGGTGGTGATGGAGAAGGTGGTGGCGGATATCTATAATAATATGGAGGAGGTGGTGGAGATAGAGAAGGTGGTGGCGGAGATTTGTGATAATATGAAGGAGGTGGTGGACACGGTGAAGGTGGTGGTGGTGAATTATTATTATGAGGTGGAGGTGGAGGTGTAGGTGGAGGTGGGGATGGTGAAGGAGGTGGTGGTGAATTATTATTATGAGGTAGAGGTGGAGATGGTGAAGGAGGTGGTGGTGGAGATGAAGGTGGTGATGGTGAATTATTACTATGAGGTGGAGGTGGAGATGGAGATAAAGAAAGGGGAGGTGGAGATGGTGAAGGATTAGAAGACTTTGGAGGTAGAGGAGAAGACTTTGGTGGAGGTGGAGGCGAAAACTTTGGTGGAGGTAGGGGTAGAGATGGAGAAGGTGGTGGTGGAGATGGTGATGGGGGTGGTGGTGATTTATTGTTATGAGGTTGATGAGAAGATATAGGTGGAAATGGTGGTGACTTATAATAATATGATGGTGGAGGAGAAGGTGTTGAAGGTGATTTAGGAAGTGGTGGGGAAGGAGGAGGAGTTGAGTATGTTATAGGTCCAAAAGGAAAAAACTTATAATCAGCAGTGACACTAGTTATAACTAAACAAAAAGAATAAGCATAAACAATAAGGGGCCATTGCCCCAACTTTATTGGTGTTCCCATATCTTGGAACTAAATTTGTTTGTGTTATTACATTGTTGTGGGAGGAATTAGATCATTATATAGTGAGAGATAAAAATTGCTTATAAAGATTTTTTTTTTTATTTGTCCAACGTAGCTAGCTCAAAAAAAATAAAAATCACACGTTTAATTTATTTGTAAGACAAAATTAAGTTGAATAGCTAAAAGATCTTAAAAGAAGTACATTTCACATCGTTTTTCTTGCACACTATAAGACGATTCCTACTAAACTATAAGTTCTGTTCATGCTTCATGGTAGACCACGAACTAGTCAAGATTTAGAGCATCCAATATTTAATGCATTGGTGATTTTAAGAAAAGAAAAATTATACATAATGGGGGAAAAGAATCAAAGAAGTGAATTATAAGGTGGGAAATCAAATTTGTTGTCATGATATTAATTTAGTTAGCTAACTAATTGGACTACCATAATCCCAAACATGGGGGGGGGGGGGGGAGAGGGGGGGTTAAAAAAAAATATTTTGATTTCCCATCCTAAGTTGGTACCCGCATTAGAGCCCGAATAATTCGAATTCACGCCGCGTAGGATTTTACTTCTATCTTTAAAAAGTAGAATAAAAAGACAAAAAATAGTAACAAAATTTAAATTAACAAAAATAAAGTAACAAAGCAATTAAAGAAAGAAGGAAAAAAAGAAATAAAGTAGTTTAACGGTGAAAAACTATAGCTTATAAGACAAAAGTTATCAATTAGAATTTTTAACTTATGCTTTTGACTTATTTTTGTTATTTTAGCTTTACAAAAGGGTTAAAAGTATTTTTTTAAATTTTACTCAAATACTACAAAAATATTTAAAAGTTATGTTAAAAACATCCAAAATAAGTCAATTTAAACAGGCTCTAAGAGACCAAAAGGAAAAAGCTATTACAGTGTTGATGTCAACATGACGTCATCCCAAAAAGGTGAAAGCTACATTTAAGATAATTATTTTAAACGTCATCAAAATATATGGACATCCTTACATAAATACTTGCCTTTGATGGACAATTAGGTTGGATTTTTTTTTTTTGCTCGATTCAATCAGAATACAAAGCGTAAAATAATACATACATATAGGAATTAAAGACATTTTTACCAATACATGTGGACATTATCAGGGGCATAATCAGAAATTTTTTTTAAAGGTGTTGAATTTTTAAAGAGGTAAATAATTCTCTCTTCGTGATAAATGAGTTCACCAAAAATTTTAAATTAAATTATGTGATATTTAACTAAAATATAAAGATATAATCAATTAAATAATTTAAAACTTGGGCAAATTAAGCAGAATGTCTACTCGGACATTTAAATAACCAAAAGTAGCCCAATTATCGACTTCTTCCACCATTAAACCTTTCGCTGATTTACTTTACAAATTTTAGCCTAAATGTAATTTTATTACGACATAGCTTATTTCTGGACAAAATTTTCATTTCATTGCACTCTTATTTTCTCTCTCACGTGCTCCGGTCCCCGGCCACCTATTTTGTCATTATTTTTCCCGTTGTCTGGGTAGTTATTGTTTTTAATTAATATAGCAAACCAAATACATCTCACTATATGCAAATTATGTTTTGTTTCAAACTTTCAGTAAAATTGTCTCTTTTTCCATAAGATTTGATACTTAATGTTCATATAGTCAAACTTAACAAGAAGGCTTGAAATAATAAGGTCATATCTGTAATCAAAAGAATTGGAGAATTAAGCGCCACTTCTCATACAAAAAAAAAATCGAAGGGATCCTAGTATATTTTTCTCTAGAAAATAATTACTTTAATCTGGAAAGGACATCATAAAATGACGTGAATACAAAAGTTATGAAAAAATTGAATAAGATAAAAGAATTATTATTATTTATCAAAAAAATTCAAAACGAATAAGATTTAAAAGCCAATGGGGAAAGACAAATAAAATAAAATAAAAATTTCAAGAAAAAATCCTTACTCCCACAATTTGAGTTGAGTTGCTAGCTTTTATATATACATATATATACATACTAGAACGATTTTCCCAGGCGTTGCACGGGTCCAACATGAGAGATTTAGACGGGATAATCTGGGCTTAGACAATGTCACGACCCTATTTCTCGAGTCATAATGGCGCCTACCTTATCCCACCAGTAGGCAAGCCAACCATAGCCCGGAGTGGCAAGCAACGGGCTAACGGGCGGGAATCAGAAAAGACAAGATGAAATGGTAGTACTAACAACAATAGGAAGCAGAAGTAGAAATATAACATAATAAAGTATACCAGAATGGGAGAAGGAATAGGACAATAACTCAAATGAATCCCTCCCAAGACCTAGTAAGGTCGGTATTAGAGTCACTACTAAGACATAACTAGAGTACTAGACAGAACCCAAATGTACATTATATATACAAGCAGTCTCGAAAGCAAAAGACTAAACTGGAACAGATGGAAGAGGATCAGCCTCGGACGCTAGCACGCTTACCCTGCTCCAGATCAGTACTAAAATAGAGAAACACGTCAACGCCGGCCTCTAGTACTCAGATCTCCATCAGGAAAAAGATGCAGAAGTGCAATATGAGTACCAAAACAACGGGTACTCAGTAGGCATCATCGGCCGACTGAGCTCAAATATAGCATAAGTATAACTAAAATGCGAGGATGCAATCTAAGTCAGCAGTAAATAGGGATAGAAAGGTAAACTGCTACCAAGCTATGCAAATGAGATAAAGGAATAAGTAAAAGTGATACAAAAAGATAGATAAAGCAGTAATAAGAAGGCAAACAAACATAACCTAACTGGGCACCCATAAGCACGCCAGGCACACTGAAGAAGACAATTAACCAAACCGTACCCCCATAAGCCGGTGGGACATACAAGAAAAGTAAAAAAAAAATATAAATAATCCATAACTGATCCAGTGTCAAGTAACCATAGTAACCATCTAGGTGTGCATCGGGCTTGAACCGGCACCAATGGGTAGTAACGAGAGGCCAAACATCGGATTCAAACTGATAATAATGGATAATAACAAGAGGTCAACTATCGAATTTAAATTGGACATAATGGGTATTAACGAGAAGCCACATATATAATATACAACAGATCACATTGCCAAATGTCAGACTCGAACCGAAACTTAGGGAATCACAATACCAGAACCACAGTACCAGAACTCTCAAATCATATCATAACCAGATGTCGGACTCAAATTGAAACTCAGGGAACCACAATATCAAAACCAAGGTACCCAGTACTAGAACTCTCTAATAGTGTCACAATCAGTAGCCGAACTCGAATCAAAACTCATAATGATTAGTAACCATCATGTCTGAATCAGTGGACGAACTAGAACCGGAACTCATAATAGTCAGTCTCCCAGAGTCATCATAACCAAGTGCCAGAATAGTGCTAGCATCCACACAAATACAACTAAAAGGGACATACTGGCCCCAGACCGAACCCGATACATGAATAAAGGAGCTAACCCACAATGTACTACAAGGCCAATCCCTGGGTCCTCCGAGGTTAACTGCCTACTGCTAGGTGATATATATGCCAAATCGAGTATCTCAAGTGTACCATAGCAAGGCGGATCCCAGTTCTAGGTCAAGGCTAACAATCCCGATCAAATTTTATGTTATCTAGAGTTGGTAGGGCCAAACGGATTAAAGGATCATAACCAACCCAAAGGTTATCCTAAAACAGTATCTCCGGGCTTAACTAAGCTCAATAATGTCTAAGGTTAACTATGTCGACTGTGAAGAGTAGCGGGGCCTACTATGGGGTCTCGGAACTAAGTTTGGGCTAAACCTATCCTAGTCTTGACTAAGGTTCCCCAACCCCTTACTAATAGTATGTAACACCCCGTAAGTCCCTGAGTCTAGTTGATTACCGTAACATTCATGGAATTAGTTAAACATGAGAGACTTGATGAATTATGCATTAAATTTGTTGGGCATTAATGAGTCTTGTGTCATTGGGCCAAATGAGGCCCAAAATCATGAGAAAGACATGGCCCAAAAGAGATTTTGACCCATTCTTGCATAACTCTTCCATTGACCAAGTAAACATGAAATATGTGGCTAAGAATGAGACTTTATGGGACTATAAAAGGGGCAAAAAAATCAGATTTTTATTCAAAGAAACTCTCATGCCTTTTTCTATACTTATCCAAAACTTTTCTCTCTAGGTACAAACCCTAAGCTCTCATCTATTTTGGAACAAGATCACCCTTTGGTAAGTACTCTTCTCATGGTTTAGTATATGATATGTTTAATATGGTGTATAAATCATGTTGGTTGTGTTGGCAAAGTGTTGGACAGTGTGCTATGTGTAAAACTATCTATTTTTGCAATCGGAGAATAGTTTTGTTTTGTAAACTTGAACATGGACTTGTGGTCTTGAAGGAAGTGAACTTGATGGATTCAATATTTTCATGTGAGATGTGATTATAGTCTTACCTTGTTTTATCCTTGTGTATAATGATTGGGATTGTTATGGTGAAAATGGTTTTGGATTTGGTGACGTAGAGAAGTGTAGTTTTGGGCGTTGTTTATGTGTGCTGTGAGACCATGGCTGATTGTTGGCACTCAAATGATCAAAAATATGTCAAAATAAGTTTAGTTATGATCATGGACCATTCATTGCATAAAAAGACCCAAAAGAAACCAATTTGAACCAAAACGGGCATTCGCCCCCGCAGACGAGGGCACCTGCGGGCGCAGGTGCCTCTGGCATCTGTCAAAAGCCACCTGCGTGTCAGCCCCAGATTTGGTTTTGTATGTTTTCGCATCTAGTCCACCCAAAGGCCCCTCTTCCCTTTTTGGATGTAATTATCAACTTGTGATGCCGTTTTAATGACTTTAAAGTGTCGTATGGAGGCATGTTGGACTATATTAAGTATGGGTTGTTGTTCATATGTTGTTATGAGGAAAGTTGATAGGAGTAATTGTGATGGAATGATAATGAGAAAGCATAAAGGGTAAGTGTGGTGTGAAATGCTATTGATGTATGATATCTTGGTCAATGTGTGGAATGTTGTAGTGTTGTTGACATGAGAATGCAGTGGATTATATTGTAAAGAGTGACATGAAGTTATACGGTAGTTGTATAGCTCATTGTCATTTTGTACGCTTGTATGGTAACTAGTTGCTAATGTAAGCTTTGGCATGTGCTTGTATTATAGAGTAAGACGTAAAGAAGAAGCTAGGCTATTGTATTCACGTATAGGAGTGAGTGCTCATATTGAGAGAACAAGGTATGTAAGGTTATTCTGTCTATATCCTTCTGCAGCATATTGTTCATAAGGACTATGTACTTATCCCATTCCGGAATGTCCAAAGGCATCTCATTCAGGTTGTATCTATTGTTAAGTCACATGTTCCTCATTTTTTAGTCGTTGTTGCTCATATGTTGCATAATTGTGGACATGATTCCAAAATTCCCAATAATGTTATGTTCCAAAGTTTCCAATAAGGTTATTGCTACAATATGTCAATCTCTCACAAACAAACGTATCAATCTCTTATAAGTGATGGTATTAATCTCTCATGAGTGAGCATGACAACCTCTCATAAGTAAAGGTACCAATCCCGTAAAAGTTAAAGAATGAAGTAAGATATATTGAGTGTATCCATGGGGTGACATAAACACCTGCATGATGATATCCATGGGGTGAAAGAAAACACCTGCATGATGACTATCCCGACATTATGGGTGTATCCATGGGGTGAAATGAACACCTGCATGACGATATTATTAATTTCCCACTGATCAGTTGGGCCCGGGAAATATATGGTTAATGATTGACAAATGAGTAAGAAGAGGTATAAAAATGAAGTGAGTATCAAAAGTAATACTCGCAGTTCCAAATATATAGATTGATGGCTTATCCATAATTGGGCATTCCCTTGTAATTATTTTCCATGAAAGTTCTTATATACTGATTTAGTTCCGTACAGCCTTACATACTCAGTACATTCTTCGTGCTGACCCCTCTTGGGGGATTTACTTTACTTGTTGCAGGCACAGGTACTAGTAGACCTCCCCAGTAAGCAGCTGGACATCTACTGATCTTTGGTGAGCTCCAGTTGGTTCGGGGCTTTCCGTGTCTAAGTTGTACATTGATTGTGGTATTGTAGATGTGATGTAAAGCGGGGACTTGTCCCAAACTTAGGTTGGTCATGTATGTATTTCCGTTAGAGGCTTTTGTAGACGTATGTAGGTGTGTAAATGAATGTGGAAGAAAGAGATGTATGTCCCTTTGACTTGATGGACCTGAAGGCCAAGTTTCATATATATATATATGTAATCATGTTCCATAATTTTCGATATGAGCCTTTTATGTTCTTACGTGATAGTGGTGTTTCTTATGGCATGCATATGAATGATTGTAAGCAAAGCTTGGTTCTCTTGGGCCTTATCGGCTACGGGTGCCAATCCTCCTCGTTGAAACTCGGGGTGTGACAAAAGGGAACTGATGATGATGATGCAACGGTTGATCCCGCAGGTCGCATGTCATTACCCAAACCTCTTCGTAGGCAGTCTCTCATCATATGCCCCGTCATACCACACCAATAACAACCATTCGTCCCCCGCCGGCATTCACCTACATGAAATCGTCTACAATATTGACACAGCGGGCAAAAAGATCCTACTGTCTGTGAACCACGACTCCCTCTGCTTTTCCAGGCCTGATTAAAACCTCTGGACCCTCGAAAGTGAGAGGAAGTACCTGCCGTGGAATAAGAAAATGAAGGCCTAGGCGTTCTATTAAAATTTTGAGGCCTGAACTCTGCTTGGGACGCCATAGACTGTCTCGTAGATCTACCCCTCTTAGACGGCCCTTTGTCAAACCCTTGTGTTCTTCTTCGTTGCCTCTGATCTTCCATTTTCTGCGCAAAGGCTTGTATTCTAGCTATGTTCATATCCCGATTTAGGGCAGCAATAGTGCAGTCTCTTACCAAATATGGCTCCAATCTGTCCACATACCGATGTACTCTATCTGTCATTGTGGCCACTACGTTTGGAGCATAACGAGCCAAGGAATTAAATTACAGACTGTATTCCCTGACACTCAGATTCCCCTGACAGAGATTTAAGAATTGATCCGCATGTGCCTCACGAATCTCATAGGGGAGATAGTGATCCAGGAATGCCGTTTTAAATTCTTTCCATGCAGGGGGTTTGTACCAATATAACGAGCTTTCTTCCAATCTTCATACCACAGTATAGCCTCGCCTTTCAATCTATAGGCCGCAAGCTCAACCGTTTCCACACCGGACACATGCATAACCTCCAAAGCTCTCTGGATTTGATCTATAAAATCTTGTGGGTCTTCATTTGGATCTGATCCAGTGAATGTGGGAGGATCTAGTTTCAGGAAGTCCTGTGTCCTGCGACTAGCTGCTCTCGCTGCATTATCATCACCTATCATTAGACCACCTTATCCCTGAACCTGTGCAGCAACTATTCGGGTCAACATTTGTACTGCATCCTTTAAATCCCGGTCCGTAGTATTTACTGGTGGTTCTACAGGTGCTCTTCTCCTACTCAACTCTTCTGGAACAGAGGGAGTGGAGGAAGCCCGCGACACAAATTCATTCTCAGTATCGCCTTGATTAACTTGATCAGGTGGTGGTATACTGGTTCCTTCATTATCAGTATCGCCTTGATTAACTTGATCAGGTGGTGGTATACTGGTTCCTTCTCCAGCAATTCTATCTATCCTCTTACTTTTACCTCGACCTCTTATTGTCATCGGTATTTTTCTATAATATACAAGAACAACAATATTGATGGTCAGAAATAATTCCACCTATAACTTCGGCTCTAATGCATGATCTAGAGATGAAGGAATGAGACAACTCCTAAATGTCCCGTAGCCTCCTACTTATAAATGTGGTGCACAACACATCGATAAGTAAGACTCTACTCAGACACGGCTTTGGAGACACCCTTAGAACGACCTGCTCTGATACCACTTTTGTCACACTCCAAGTTCCAACGAGGCGGATTGGCACCCGTAGCCGATAAGGCCCGAGAGAACCAAGCTTTGCTTACAATCATTCATATGCATGCCATAATAAACACCACTATCACGTAAGAACATAAAAGGCTCATATCAGAAATCATGGAACATGATGACATATATATATACATATGAAACTTGGCCTTCAGGGCCATCAATTCAAAGGGACATACATCTCTTTCTTCCACATTCATTTACACACCCACATACGTCTACAAAAGCCTCTAACGAAAATACATACATGACCAACCTAAGTTCGGGACAAGTCCCCGCTTTACATCATATCTACAATACCAAAATCAATGTACAACTTAGACACGGAAAGCCCCGAACCAACTGGAGCTCACCAAAGATCAGTAGATGTCCTGCTGCTTACTGGGGAGGTCTACTAGTACCTGTGCCTGCAGCAAGTAAAGTAAATCCCCCAAGAGGGGTCAATACGAAGAATGTACTGAGTATGTAAGGTTGTACGAAACTGAATCAGTATATAAGAACTTTCATGGAAAATAATTACAAGGGAATGCCCAATTATGGATAAGCCATCAATCTATATATTTGGAACTGCGCGGTATTACTTTTGCTACTATCTTCATTTTTGTACCTCTTCTTACTCATTTGTCAATCATTAACCATATATTGCCCGGGCCCAACTGATCAGTGGGAAATTAATAATATCGTCATGCAGGTATTCATTTCACCCCATGGATACACCCATAATGTCGGGATAGTCATCATGCAGGTGTTTTCTTTCACCCCATGGATATCATCATGCAGGTGTTTATGTCACCCCATGGATACACTCAATATATCTTACTTCATTCTTTAACTTTTACGGGATTGGTACCTTTACTTATGAGAGGTTGTCATGCTCACTCATGAGAGATTAATACCATCACTTATAAGAGATTGATACGTTTGTTTGCGAGAGATTGACATATTGTAGCCATAACCTTATTGGAAACTTTGGAACATAACATTACTGGGAATTTTGGAATGATGTCCACAATTATGCAACATATGAGCAACAACGACTAAAGAATGAGGAACATGTGACTTAATAATAGAAACAACCTGAATGAGATGCCTTTGGACATTTCGGAATGGGATAAGTACATAGTCCTTATGAACAATATGTTGCAAAAGGATATAGATAGAATAACCTTACATACCTTGTTCTCTCAATATGAACACTCACTCCTATACGTGAATACAATAGCCCAGCTTCTTCTTTACGTCTTACTCTACAATACAAGCACATGCCAAAGCTTACATTAGCAACTAGTTACCATACAAGCATACAAAATGACAATGAGCTATACAACTACCGTATAACTTCATGTCACTCCTTACAATACAATCCACTGCATTCTCATGTCAAAAACACTATAACATTCCACATATTGACCAAGATATCATACATCAATAGCATTTCACACCACACTTACCCTTTATGCTTTCTCATTATCATTCCATCACAATTACTCCTATCAACTTTCCTCATAACAACATATGAACAACAACCCATACTTAATATAGTCCAACATGCCTCCATACGACACTTTAAAGTCATTAAACGACATCACAAGTTGATAATTACATCTAAAAAAGGAAGAGGGGCCTTTGGGGGTCGACTAGATGCGAAAACATATAAAACCAAACCTGGGGCTGACCTGCGAAGCCACCTGCACCCGCAGGTGGCTTTTGGCAGATGCCAGAGGCACCTGCGTTGGCATTTGTGCCCGCAGGTGCCCTCGTCTGCGGGGGCGGATGCCCGTTTTGGTCCAAATTGGTTTCTTTTGGGTCTTTTTATGCAATGAATGGTCCATGATCATAACTAAACTACTTTTGACATATTTTTGATCATTTGAGTGCCAACAATCAGCCATGGTCTCACAGCACACATAAACAACGCCCAAAACTACACTTCTCTACGTCACCAAATCCAAAACCATTTTCACCATAACAATCCCAATCATTATACACAAGGATAAAACAAGGTAAGACTATAATCACATCTCACATGAAAATATTGAATCCATCAAGTTCACTTCCTTCAAGACCACAAGTCCATGTTCAAGTTTACAAAACAAAACCATTCTCCGATTGCAAAAATAGATAGTTTTACACATAGCACACTGTCCAACACTTTGCCAACACAACCAACATGATTTATACACCATATTAAACATATCATATACTAAACCATGAGAAGAATACTTACCAAAGGGTGATCTTGTTCCAAAATAGATGAGAGCTTAGGGTTTGTACCTAGAGAGAAAAGTTTTGGATAAGTATAGAAAAAGGCATGAGAGTTTCTTTGAATAAAAATCTGATTTTTTTGCCCCTTTTATAGTCCCATAAAGTCTCATTCTTAGCCACATATTTCATGTTTACTTGGTCAATGGAAGAGTTATGCAAGAATGGGTCAAAATCTCTTTTGGGCCATGTCTTTCTCATGATTCATCAAGTCTCTCATGTTTAACTAATTCCATGAATGCTACGGTAATCAACTAGACTCAGGGACTTACGGGGTGTTACATAGTAGTACAACATTAACCAACCCTATAAAGGTCATCTTTGGTACACCATGAGAATAACGAGCCTGAAACATATCCGAACAGGGCCCTAACCTGCCCAAAAGGCCTAATCATAGCAAGCCAGCGTCAATCTACAACTACCAGACCAAAAACTAGCACAGTCGCATAAAAATACTATAAATAAACTTAGTCTAGGTATAAGGTAAGCCTAGCCTACCTGTACGCCGTCGAAAGCTTGCCAAAGCTTGCTAAACAGGAGCCTTCCTCTTCTGAGAGGCCTCCGACTGCTGTCACTCTATCAAAACAATAAACTATACATCCAAAAAAGACTACTGATACCCATATTTCTCATATTGGAAAATGATCAAAAATCTCGAGTGGGGCCAATATCAACCCCGCCAAATAACAATTCAAATACGCCACGTTAAGCTAAAATTGGCCTTAAAACTTACGATATAAAGGCGCTATACTATCAACCACGTGATCCCCGAACTTGAATAATTTGATGTAGATAATTAATTTCTTTTGGAGAGCAAATATGAAGTTAAAAGCAACTCCCTCGCAAATTCCTCTCTATGCGAATAACAACATACCTACGCAGTATATTGAATGCTTATGCAAGCTACCACAAAATTATAAATCACATATGTAGGCATATAGTGGTATATGGACGTTCAAAGAGCAAATATAGTGCAGCATGTTTAATAATTTTCAAGTTACAGCAAGAATGAAAATTGTATATGAATGTAAAGATAACATTTGACCAAGAATCACATAATGATAAATCATATTTTATTATTAAAGAAAATCAAGCTAGGTGTTGTGCATTCTTGCATTACACCTTTGCTGAAGTACTCTCTAGGTTCCACGTGTAGGTGGAGATGTCCACCTCACATCACACCAAAAGAATTTTTATCCTGTTACGTACATATTCGGGTATTGCATAGATTCATGGTAAAATAAATATAACTTTTGAATATACAATAATTAATAAAAAATTATTTCTAATAAAGCCTCTATCATATAATAATGTTATTTTAAACTATCTAGATTTACTATCTCCGCTTAAAATATTAACAAATTATAGATATATCATAACTAAAGAATTTTATAAATATAAAAAACATTTTATAAAGGTAATTATCTATATCTTTTTATCAAATTCTAATTTAATTTAAATATTCCACAACATGCACGGTATCAATAAGATTCTTAAACGAACTGCCAAAAAACTGAACTGTCAGTCCCAGCAAGTCATAAATAACTTGAGGCAGTTATAGAAAATCTCTAAACGCTAAGAATGCACGAAAACAAGGGAAATGACCGGGAGGGTCATTACAGACAATCATTTACAAAATTCATGGATACTAAAAGAAATGATTTTTCAGTGTTTTCTTGTGCTTAAATATCAGATATCCAGGAATAACATAAAAAGAAAAGAGTGCATACGAAGCATGTATTTTCTTCCGCTTAAGAGGAGAATTCCCTGGTTCATTTTAATTTAACAAAGTGATATATTTCCACAACCCGATTTCTCGAGTCATAATGGCGCCTACTATAACCCACTAATAGGCAAGCCAAGCCATGCCGCTCCGGGCTAACAGGCAGAAACCAGAAGAAAGGAGATGAAGAAGACACAACAACAGTAATAAATAAAGACAAAAAACAAAAGAACTAACGTATAATATACATACTGAGACAGAAGAGGAAGAGGATAGTGTTTATAGATAAACCCCTCCCAAAACCTGGTAAGCTCGGTACTAGAGCCATAGCTAACAAAACCAGAGTACTAGACAGAAACCAAATATACACAACATATACAACTGTCTCGAGTACAAAAAAACTATACAGGAGTAGATGAAGTAGGATCAGCCTTGGACGACAACAAGATCACCCTACTTCGGATCAATGCTGAGAAAGGAGGATCACGTCACTGCCGTCGACTGGTGCTCGGATTCGCATAAGGAAAAAAGATACAGAAGTGTAGTATGAGTACCAAGCAATGGGTAATCTGTAGGTATCATAGGCCGATTGAGCTCAATATAGCATAAACATACCTTAAATATGAGGGTGCATGCTAAATTCGGGGTAAGAAAAATAAAGGAATAAATAACTATCGAACTATACAGATGCGATAAGGAGATAAGTAAAGGCGATACAGAATAATAAGTAAATGCGGAAATAAACAAACAAGTCAAACATAACCTAACTGGTCCCCCATAAGCCCGTCAGACACACTGAAGAAGACAATCAACCTAACTGTGCCCCCATAAGCCGGTGGGTCACATATGAAAAGTAAAAGAAAGCATACAAAATCCATAACTAATCCAGTGTTAAGTAACCATAGAACCATCCAGGTTTGCACCGGGCTTGAACCGGCACCAATGGGTAGTAACGAGAGGCCAAACGCCGGGTTCGAACCGATTACAGTAGGTAATAACGAGAGGCCATATAGTATATCTCAGAACTCATAGCCAGATGTCGGACTCGAATCGGAACTTAGTGAATCACAATATCAGAACCACGGTACCCAGTACCAAAACTCTCGAATAGTATCACAATCAGTAGCTGACCACAAATCAGAACGCATAATAATTAGTAACCATTATAGCTAAATCAGTGGTCGAACTCAAATCAAAACTCATAATAGTCAGTAACCATCATATCTAAATCAGTGGTTGGACTCGAACTAGAACTCATAATAGTCAGTCTCCCATATTCATCATAACTAAGTGCCAGTATCCACACAAATACAAGTAAACGAGGATATACTGGTCCCAGGCCAAACCCAAAATATAAGTAAAGGAGCTAACCCATAGGGCATTACCAGGACAATCCCTGGGTCCTATGAGGTCAAAAACTACATAAAACTAGGCGATATACGTTCCAAATCGGGTATCTCAAGTGTTCCATAGATAGGTGGGTCCCAATACTAGGTCAAGGCTAACAATCCCGGTTAAGTGTTATGCTATCTGGGGTCGCTAGGGCCAAATGGGTTAAAGGATCAGAACAAGGATAAACCAACCCAAAGGTTATCCTAAAAGAGTTTCTCAGGTCTTAACTAAGCCCAATAATGTCTAAGGTTAACTATGCCGACTATGAAGAATAGCGAGGCCCACTACGGGGTCCCAAAACCAAGTCTGGGCTAAACTTATCTGAGTCTGGAATAAGGTTCCCTAACCCCCTACTAATAGTATTACGACATTAACCATCCCTATAAAGTTCATATTTGGCACACCACGAGGGTAACAGGCCTGGAACATACCCGAACAAGGCCCTAATCGGCCGAAAAGGGCTAATCATAGAAAGCTAATGCCAATCTACATCTACCATCCCAAACACTAGCATAATAGCATGCAAATACTAGAAATAAACTCAGTCTAGGTATAAGATAAGCCTAGCCTACTTGGACGCCGCCGAACGCCTGCCAAAGCCTGCTAAATAGGAGTCTTCCCCTTTCGAGAGGCCTCCGACTGCTGCCACGCTACCAAAATAATAAACTACATATCAAAACATAAAGATTGATACCCATATTACCGGGTCGAAAAACAACCGAAAAATCCCACGTGGGGCCTGCTTGTAGAATCACAAAATCGAAATAGTCACAGTGTCCCAAGTAGCTCAGTGACCAATAGTCATAAGAGATATCATCCAATCCAAGCTTAAATTCAGCTCTAAATAGCCCCAACTATTAGTACCAACATCAACTCAGCCAAATAACAATTCAAATACGCCACCTTAAGCTAAAATTAATCGAAAAACTTATGATATAAACACGCTATACTATCAACCACGCGATTCCCGAGCTTGAACAACTTGACTTAGATAATTTTACCTTCGAGGGTTGAATATAGCATCAAAATACTCCCCCCAAAATCTCCCAACAACGATCTTGGATGTGTATATGCAGCAACGTAAAGTAATTGTTTTATGTTTTTGAAAAGTGTATGAGAATTGTGGAATCTAGGAGAAAGAACGTTTGCACCGATGGAAAATGTCACATATATCTAAAAAGTGATAAAAATGACAAAAGAAGTTTGAAACTTCATGTTAGCATTAAATGCTAGTTAAAGAATATATTGATATACATCAAAGTTAGGCAAGTGTTGTACACTTTCCTTAACTCCACGTGTTGTCTTGGTGTAAAGACCACAATGTTTTATTCTATTGCATATATATTCCGGTATTGCATAGGTTCACGATAAAATAAATATTATATTTTGAATATACCATAATTAATAGAAAATTATTTCTAATAAAGCCTCTATCATATAACAATATTATTTTAACATATCTAGATTTACTATCTCCAATTAAAATATTAATAGATTATATAAAACTATTATAAAGTAGTATAGATATATCATAACTAAAGAATTTTATAAATATCAAAAATATTTTGAAAGGTAATTAACTATATCTTTTTACCAAAATCTAATTTAATTTAAATGTTCCACAACACGTTCAGTATTAATAAAATACTCAAGCGAACTGTCCGAAAATCGAACTGTCAGTCCCAACACGTCATAAATAACTTGGGGCGGTTATAGGAAAGCTCTAAATATCGAAAATGCACGAAAATGAGGATGACCAGGAGGGTCATTACATCATCCACTACTAAAAGGACTTTCGTCCGCGAAAGTAGAGAATAAGGAAGAACTTGAGGGTTCAAACAGGTAGGGATACTAGGTCCGCAGATCATGATCGATCTGATAAAACCCTTACCCCGAAGATTCTAAAAGTGACTATTTAGCTCCTTCAACTCAGCAGGAGCCATGCGATAAGGAGCCATAGGAATAGGTCGGGTGCCTAGGTCGAGGTCAATAACAAAATTTATATCACGCTCAGGAGGAAGGTTAGGTAGGTCGGTAGGAAAAATATCGGGAAACTCACAAACAACAGGAACGGAGTCAAGCGAAGGACTCTCAGCACTAATATCCCAAACATAAACAAATAATGACTCACAATCCCTCGATATCAGTCTCCTAGCCAGAATGTAAGAAATAATCTCCGTTGGCGCGCGACTAAAAGAACCCTGCCACACAACTGGGGTATGCCAGGCATGGCTAAGTTGACGGTCTTAGTAAAGCAATCCAAGATCGTGTGGGAAGGGGATAACTAGTCCATGCCCAGAATTATATCAAAATCTACCATATCCAATACAATGAGATCAACCCGAGTATCAAACCCATAAACAGTCACCCAACAAGATCTATATACCCGATCCACTACTAAAATAATCACCCACGGGGGTAGCTATATGCAATGACATAGATAAAGACTCTGAACACAAACCCAACTGCGGTGCATAATAAGTAGAAAAATATGAAATTAGGGAACTGAGATCAAACAAAGCAGAAACTGGCTGAGGGCATATGGAAATCGTAATTGTAATCACAACATCCAAAACCTCAGCCTCCGGTCTAGCTGACATGACATACAACTGATCTTGCCCACTACCAGATTGGGCACCGACCTGACCACCAGTCCTACCTCCTTACGGACCACCCCTGGAACCCTGAGGACTACCCCTACGACCCTGTACATCCCCCCTAGCTGGAGATGGCACTACCCTAATCGGTTGCGCAGTCTGAATAGAAGGCTCAATCATCCCACGCTGGGGACACTCACGGGAAAAGTGACCAACAACCCCACACTCATAACATGCCCCTGACTCTCGGCTCTATCTAAAAGGTTTTACTAATTTGGAATGACCACCTCTGCCCAACGACCCTGACTGAACACCCCTCTGCGGCTGACTACTACTCGGACCACCAGAACCACTATACCTGGGGTGACTCCCATCGGATATCTAAAGAGCTAAGTGAACGGGCCCACTAGGCTGACCCTAACGCTAATAAAGTTGTTGTTGCTGCTAGGGATCTCCTGAAATATGCAACCTCCAAACTGTAAGAAGCTATGGCTCCCACTGTAATTACCCTGGAAATGAGGTCTCTTATCTCTGCCCCCTTGGGCCTCGCGATCCATCTCCTCCATAGAATATATATGTTCAACAATCTCAGCTAAAGACTTTCATGATGTTACTAAACTCTGTATGGCTATACGAAGTGACAACCGCAATCCTCTGATAAAATATTTGATCCTCTCATACTCGTCAGGTAGGATCATAGTAGAATGTCTAGATAAGTCATGGAATCTCGCCCCATACTCGGGTACTGACATCGAACCTTATCTCAACCCAGATAACTCATCTCGGAGCCGCTTGCGCATACTGCGAGGCATATACTTCCCCAAGAAAACTTTAGAGAACTGAGCCTAAGTAATCAATGGAGATCCAGCTGGCCTGGAATCAAGATAACCCCTACACCATCATCTTGTTGTTATGTCGAGATGACATGCAATAAAGTCTACACCGCGAGTCTCAACTAACCCCAAATTCCTCAACTTCTCCTCATAGCTGGATAAAAACTCATAAGCATCCTCTCCTAAAGTACTCCCAAACCTGGGTGGAGTCAATCTCAGAAAATAGCCCAACATGTTTTGCTCCTCAGTAGACATAACTAGTTGGGCTACTACTGACTGTGGAACTACCGGCACTGGTGGAACCTCAGCTCTGGGTGTTGTAGCTGTAGGTTGTGCCCCAATACCAACTCTATGTACTACTGGCTGAGCTCCCTCAGTTAGCGGACCTCTAACTAACCTTAGCAACTGTACCAAAGTGTCTCGAAGAACGGATGTGGCTATAAACCTGGGTGGGGCCTGGACTGCTCCCTGGCCCACCTATTATTGTGGTGGTAGAACACCCGAGGCTATATCAGGCTCTGGAGCTATAACGGGATCAGGTAATGGATCCCTGGTCTGACCTCGACCTGGGGATGCTTCTCGATACCTCCCCCGACCTCTAGGTCGACCTTCGCCCCTAACTGGAGCTCTCGTTGTGGGCTCGGGGTCCCAACATCCGGGTCTCGCACCACGCATCCTAGCCATCTGCGTAAAGAGTGAACCAAATAGAGATCAGAAACCAATACAGACCTAATGCACGAACGTGAATAAAGATAGTGAGATTTTCTCTAAAAATATATTTGGTAGCCTCCCAAAGATAGGATACAGACGTCTCCGTACCGATCCGTGGGACTCTACTAAATAGTAGCTCTTGTACCAATAATACCGATGAACCTAGGCTATGATACCAAGCTGCCACGACCCAATTTCTCGAGTCATGATGGCGCCTACCGAAACACACTAATAGACAAGCCAAGCTATAGCTCTAAGCGACAAGCAATGGTCTAACAGGCAGAAACCAGAAGAAAGGAGATGAAGAAGACACAACAATAATAATAAATAAAGATAAAAAGCAAAAGAAAAAACGTATAATATACATCCTAAGACAGAAGAGGATAGTGTTTATAGATAAATCCCTCTCAAAACCTGGTAAGGTCGATACTAGAGCCATAGCTAACAAAACCAGAGTACTAGACAAAAACCAAATATACACAACATATACAACTGTCTCGAGTACAAAAGACTATACAGGAGTAGATGAAGTAGGATCAGCCATGGACAACAACAAGCTCACCCTATTTCGTTCCAATGCTGAGGAAGGAGGATCACGTCACTGCCGTCGACTGGTGCCAGGATCTGCATAAGGAAAAAAGATGTAGAAGTACAGTATGAGTACCGAGCAATGGGTAATTAGTAGGCATCATAGGTTGACTGAGCTCAATATAGCATAAACATAACTGAAATGTGAGGGTGCATACTAAATTCGGGGTAAGAAAAATAAAGGAATAAATAACTCTCGAACTGTACAGATGCGATAAGGAGATAAGTAAAGGCGATTCAGAATAATAAGTAAATGTTGAAATAAACAGACAAGTCAAACATAACCTAACTGGGCCTCCATAAGCCCGTCAGGCACACTGAAGAAGACAATTAACCCAACCGTGCCCCCATAAGCTGGTAGGACACACATAAAAAGTAAAAGAAAGCATACATAATCCATAACTGATCCAGTGCCAAGTAACCATAGTAACCATCCAGGTGTGCACCGGGCTTGAATCGGCACCAATGGGTAGTAACGAAAGGCAGACGCAGGGTTCGAACTGATCACAGTGGGTAATAGCGAGAGGCCACATATATAGTATATCTCAGAACTCAAAACTAGATGCCGAACTCAAATCGAAACTCTATGAATCACAATATTAGAACCACGGTACCTAATACCAAAACTCTTGAATAGTATCGCAATCAGTAGCCGGACTAGAATCAAAACTCATAATAATCAGTAACCATCATATCTGAATCAGTGGCCGGACTCAAACCAAAACTCATAATAGTCAGTAACCATCATATCTAAATCAGTGGCCTGACTTGAACTGGAACTCATAATAGTCAGTCTCCCAGAGTCATCATTACCAAGTTCCAGTATCCACACAAATACAAGTAAACAGGGACATACCATCCCAGACCAAACCTAAAATATAACTAAAAGAGATTACTAGGCCAATACCTGGGTCCTACAAGGTCAACAACTATGTACTACTAGGCGATATACATGCCAAATCGGGTATCTCAAGTGTTTCATAGCAAGGCCGGTCCCAATACTAGGTCAAGGCTAACAATCTCGGTTAAGTGTTATGTTATCTGGGGTCACTAGGGCCAAACGGGTTAAAGGATCAGAACCAGGATAAACCAACCCAAAGGTTATCCTAAAAGAGTATCTCGGGACTTAACTAATCCTAATAATGTCTAAGGTTAACTATGCCGACTATGAAGAGTAGCGGAGCCCACTACGGGGTTTTGAAACTAAGTCTGGGCTAAACCTATCTAAGTCTTGACTAAGGTTCCCTAACCCTCTACTAATAGTAGTACAATATTAACCAGCCCTATAAAGGTCATCTTATGCACACCAAAAGGATACCAGACCCGAAAATACTCGAACAAGGCCCTAACAGTCCCAAAAGGCCTAATCTTAGCAAGCCAACTCCAATCTACAACTATCAGTCCAAACACAAGCATAATAGCATGCAAATACTAGAAATAAACTCAGTCTAGGTATAAGGTAAGCCTAGACTACCTGAAAGCCGCCGAACGCCTACCAAAGCCTGTTAAATATGGGTCTTTCCCTTCCGAGAGGCCTCCGATTGCTACCATGCTACCTAAACAATAAACTACGCATCAAAACATGAAGATTGATACCCTTAATGTTGGGTCAGAAAATGATTGAAAAATCCCACATGGGGCTCGCTTGCAGAATCAAGAAATCGAAACAGTCACAATGTCCCAAATAGCTTAGTGACCAATAGTCATAAGAGATATCATCCAATCCAAGCTTAAATTCAGCTTTAAACAACCCCAACTATCAGTACCAACATCAACCCCGCCAAAGAACAATTCAAATACGCGACCTTAAACTAAAATTAATCGAAAAACTTATGATATAAAGATGCTATACTATCAACCACGCGATTCTCGAGCTTGAACAACTTGACATAGATAATTTTACCTTCAAGGTTGAATATAACATCAAAATACTCCCCCCAAAATCTCCCAACAACGATCTTTGATACGTATATGCAGCAACCCAAAGTAACTGCTTTATGTTTTTGAAAAGTGTATGAGAATTGTGGAATCTAGGAGAGAGAACGTTTGCACCGATGGAAAATGTCACATATATCTAAAAAGTGATAAAAATGACAAAAGAAGTTTGAAACTTCATGTTAGCATTAAATGCTAGTTAAAGAATATATTGATATACATCAAAGTTAGGCACGTGTTGTACACTTTCCTTAACTCCACGTGTTGTGTTGGTGTCAAGACCACAATGTTTTATTCTATTGCATATATATTCGGGTATTGCATAGGTTTGCGATAAAATAAATATCATATTTTAAATATACCATAATTAAAACTATTATAAAGTAGTATAGATATATCATAACTAAAGAATTTTATAAATATCAAAAATATTTTTGAAAGGTAATTAACTATATCTTTTTATCAAAATCTAATTTAATTTAAATGTTCCACAACACGTTTAGTATTAATAAAATTCTCAAGCGAACTACCCGAAAACCGAACTGTCAGTCCCAACAAGTCATAAATAACTTGGGCAATTATAGAAAAGCTCTAAATGCCAAAAATGCATGAAAACGAGGAAAATGACCGGGAGGATCATTACATATATTATATGATGCATACTCTTGAAAGAGTCGAACGTAATATCTGTTCAATTCATCCCTAAGCCAAGCTCATATGCACATCAAATTAATTATGTTATTGGGTACAAATCTTCATCCCTTTGAAGATTAAAGAGTACTATACAGAGCCAAGAAATAAACATTTTTTGTTTTCATGACACTCTGAATTCTTCTTGATTGTGGGATAAATATCAAATGGTTTTATATCCATCCTAAATACTGGACCAAAGAGAAAATTATTGAAGAAGTTCGTTTTTGCTATTTGAGTACTGATAAATGATAATTACGTAGTCTTTGTTTGAAAATAGAAGACGAGGAAAGTACTTCCCAGAATAACAAAATATTTCCATGTGTTTTAATTTGTTTGTTCTATTTTAATTTGGAATGAAGTTTAAGAAAATAGAGAAGACTTAAATTTTGTAGTATTAAATTAACAATATGACAAATGTCTTAAAATACCATTAATTCTATGGTCTTGAATATGCAATGTGGCTAAAAAGGTATAGAAAAACTCCTTTTAAAACGAATTGAACAGAAAAGTAGGACAAATAAATTGAAACAGAGAAACTAAAAGTTAACCTTTTGTTAAAAAAGAATTACCTACTTGTTTTTTTAGTTTGTTTAAAAAAGAATGATCATTTTCTTTTAGCAACACTTTAATTCCAATTTTCACGTGGTACGTTTAAAACCACAAGATTAAAAGGCATTTAGGTACATTTGACATAACTTTAATTTAAGACTACAAAAATTAAAAAAAATATATTTTTTCTTAAACTTCGCACCAAGTCGAAACAAGTAATTCTTTTATGAGACGGAGGGAGTAAATAAAAAAAAGGTATACCATACACGTTGTTTGTAAAGGAGAAGTGATGTACACATGTTTATTCACTGATGAGGAGACAATTTATCTTGAAACGGAAAAAGAGAGTCAATTTCTCATACTGTCACTCAACTTAGAGAAATGTCTCACTAAAGTCATTCATCTTTTTTTGTAGTTGTTCCAATAATGTCATTCAAATTTGTGCATTTTTCTTAGAAATTAATAATTACTAAAAGTGACTCAAAAGATGAGAGAAAAATGACCAAAATAGTCCCTTAAGTTTGAACTTTAAAGTTAAATGATCCTTATTCTTTAACAATATGAAATACTACTAATAACCTTTCAACTACAAAAAATAGTGAGTACAATTTTAGTTCAACTTCTAACTATGATATTAAAATATAACGAAATTCACCAAAAATTGTGATTGCTATTGTTTGAAATAAGCTTATATGTACTCTATTTATTTGGAAATTGAGGAGTTCAATAATAAAACAATATTCTATATTTATTTATTTTATGATCAATCTTTATTTTTTGATGAAATAGTTCAAATTTAGTTGTTAGCTTCTTTTACTCCCAAACTATTGTCAGAAAATTCATAATTCATAAAGAAGACGATGAATTTCTTCAAACCAAAAAAAAATAAAAATAATAGGGTCTTAGCTAGTAGAAAAATCATATATAAATATTTTAAAGGATTTCTATGAAAAAATATTATTGATCCATATTAAAGGACAACATGATAATAAAATAAATCATTCAACATCAAATAAAATTAGGAGATTTTAAATAACCATTGCGTAATTTAAAAATGTTAAAGTTTTCAAATATTTTTTTTGTCAATCTTGTGATATTATTTCAGAGAAAATTATATTACCTCTTCAACTTGATTTTAAGAACTAAATACATCTCCCAATTTTGGATAATAAATGTTCTGCTTCCTTATTTCATTTAAACTATAACTACCTATTTTACGCTCTAAATTAACTCCTTTGTCTTTCTTTTTTTTTTATAAAAGACATCAAAACACCCCTAAACTAGTCATCTCAACTTACTTTAGCCCTTAAACTAAATTTCTATTTATTTACCCGCCTTAACAACTTTAAACTGAATTAAATTCAACCCTTCGCGCCCCATCCCAGTTCAAGCCTGGATGTTGTTAAACAAGCGCGTTTTTTATTCGTCCACGTCACTTATTGAATTATTTTATATATAAAATCTTTATAACCCAACCCACACATAATAAATACCCCTAATTCCTCAATTAAACGTCATTTCTCTCTTTGCCCTAAAACTAAACCTCGCCTCTTACTCGATCTCACTTCACATCAATCAATTTATGTGGTTGTCTATGATTTCTAACAAGCTCCTAGATTAAATTTAACTACCTAGGTTCGTATTTGTTGTTTGGATTGTTGTATTTTGGTTTTAGGGTTTTTGTCTCGAAAAAATCCTAAATTCAAATTTGTTGATCAAAAGCTCATTTTTTTTACTTTTTATTTTTTTTTCAGATTAACCATGGATGTGTACATTACCTTGAGGTTTCACCATGGAGGAAAATTACAATAAAACCCCCATATTAAGTATCATGGAGGTATTGTTATTGATTGTTTCAACATTGATGTTGACAAATTTTCTTACTTTGAGTTTGTTGGTTATGTTAAGGAAATTGGGCATAATTGTTCCTCTTGTATTGTTTATATTAGACCTCCTAAAACTAATTATTTAGTAAAAGTCACATGTGATAGGGATATTTTGGTTATTGTACCTCAACTTAAAAATGGTGATATTGTTGAGTTATATGTGACACATTTAGTTGAAGAGCCTGTTGTGGTCCGTGCTGCCATTGAATATGATCCCCATGTGGGTGGGAAATCTTGAGCTACTTTTCATAAAGAGTTTGATCTAAGGCGTATTTATATGTCTTATTGCCAACTTTGAACCATGTTTACCTTAGTTTTGAGAGCAATAAGTATGTATTTTGTATTGTTTTGATGGAATATTTGATATTGTGCTAATAAATGTGATTAGACCCTTGTAGGTGAAACTGGCGACTATTTGGAGCATTTTTGGCATGGAAAGCAAGGCTTGGAGGAGCTATGAGCGAAGGATATTGAATATAAGAGCCAAGCCAAAGATTTGAACTTGAATTATCCAACCAAATACGCAAAGAAAGGCCAAAGAAAGGAAGAAAAATGGAGTCTAAGAGAGAGGCGCGCCAGGCAGCGTGCCAGGCCGCTTTTGATAGAAATTTTGCTCAGATGGACAGCAGAGGGTCGCGCCCAGGGGCATGCCAGGCCGCTCAGGAACCACCTTTCAGAGGCATAAATTTGGTTAAGTCCCAGGGGCGTGCCGGGCCTCTTTTTGGCAATTTTTGCCCCGAGTTTGTGTCTATAAATAGGGCTTTTGGGTTATTGTATCATTATTCCATCTTGGTTGGACTAACTTTGGGCGATTTCGGGCATCTAAATTAGGTTTAATACTCCTTATTTTCAGCTTTGATTTTATTTTTATGAATTTTTATCAAAGTATGACGTTAATTCAAGCTATGAGTGGCTAAAATCCCTAATTCTTGGGGTTGAGGCTATGAACATGAATCTCGTGAGTTAAATTTTATTGGTTTTTGCTAAAGTTTATCAATCATTGGTTATTCTTATATTCTTAATTTTACTATTTTAATGTTTGATCACCATTGAAATAAATCACTTGTCTTGAGGTGAGCTCGAGAGAGAAACTGAGAGATAGAACGTGGAATATAAAGAGTGTGATCTTTACTCGAGGAAGGGATTCCAAGAGAGTGATATGTTGTTAGGACTGAGAGGTACCTAATTCGCCGCGCTTTTTCAATTACGGGAAGATAGCTTAATGGCATTAGAATTGGTTAAATCTATCACCGCTCAATGATGTAGTTAGGTTTCCAATTTCTAGTAGAAGGTTATAGTTTGGAGATGAATATAATTGTAACATTAACCTCGTGATCAATAACCAAGATAAACGACTCAAATTGCTTAAACCAGTAACATTTTTGCTCGAGAGATGATGTTCGGAGTGCCTAGACCCTGGGAATTTACTTTTTATTGACTTTTAAATTATATTTGTGAAAACTGAAGTTACGGTAGCGAAGATAGTAGCTTATATTACGCAATCATTTAATTTTTAGTAACAAATCCCTTGTCGTTTCCGCAACACTAGTTTTTAACTATTGTTTGACGCCAAAAATTGACTTCTGTTAACGAAAGTCCCTTGGGTTTAATATCCGGCTCTTTTAAAGGAGCCATTATATTACTTGAAAGATTACGTGCACTTGCGTGTATAGCTGGGTAGCAACAAGTTTTTGGCATCGTTGTCGGGGACTTTCAAATAAATAGATTTCTATTCTTGACGTTGTTACTCTAAATTTTGGCTAAGTGTTGACAACTTGATCTTAGCTGTCCTATTTTGCAGGCTTACTTCATCTGAAAGCTGGAAAGGAACAAAGATTTGGTAACCCCGCAGTCTGAACCTGAGAGATACTTTCATAGATTGAGGAGACGGGCTGCAGATTACCCAATCCCGCAGTTTGAACTGGCTGACGAAGGCATACGGGGTGATCCCATAAGAATTGAGGACCCAGTGGTGGATAGACGTGAGCCGACAGTTATGGCAGCTAGGACAGTTCGCGATGTGGAAATCCCACTTGCTACTAATATGACCTCCAGTATTCAAAAATCGGCAGCTGGAGGTAGATTTGAGCTTAAACAGAACATGGTGCAACTCTTGCACTCAAGTGGATAGTTTACAGGTCTGGCTCATGAGGACCCACAGAGGCATATCCAAAAAATTTTGGAGATCAGTGACACATATATTCCTATGGGTGTGTCTTCGAATTATGTGAGACTAACTTTGTTCCCCTTTTCTCTGTTGGGTGAAGCAAGAAGGTGGTTAGATGCAAAGCCAGCGAATTCTATCACTACTTATGATGATCTTGCTCAGAAATTCTTGATAAGGTTCTTTCCGTCCGGAAAGGTAGCAAAGCTGAGGAGTGAGATATTGAGTTTCAGACAGAGAGATGATGAAAATTTGTACCAAGCCTGGAACCAATTCAAATCCATGTTAAGGGATTGTCCTCATCACCACCAAGCAAATGAAGGGTTGGTGAATACTTTTATTGAGGCTCTCGAACCCAACACTAAAATTCTACTTAATTCAGATATAGGTGGACAAGCTTTAGAGAAGAATTACGATGAATTATATGCTTTGTTGAATCATATTTTGCAGGAAAATCCAGATTGGCATGGTGATAACTCTAGAAATTCTACAAAGAAGGTTGCTAGGAAAATAGATGTGGATGCAGTCACAGCATTAGCTGCCCAAATTTTAGCCATGCAAAACATGATGAACAATCACTTCAGCAGTTTGAATTTGGGGCAGCAACAAACTCCCGTAAATGCAGTACAGCAATAGATTTCTGTGTGGTATGATGTATGCGGGAATGGGGACCATACCAGTGAGTTGTGCGGTGCAAATCAAAATTCTGTAAACTTTATGGGTAATGCTCAAAGAGGAGGTGGATCACAAAATTATGGAAATACTTACAATGTTGGGTGGAAAAATCACCCGAACTTATCTTGGGGAAGTAATCAGAATCAGTATAGGCCTCAAGGATATACGCCATAATACAACCAAAAGCAGGGTCAAGGTAATCAAATGGGTGTGAAATTCTGATATGAGCGTGGAAGAAATGTTGAAACAGATTATGGTGGAGCAAGCGAAGCTAGCAGCAGATGTGAGGAACAACCAGTTGGCTACTCAAAATTTGGAAAAGCAAATTGGTCAGTTAGCGAATGCACAAAATACAAGGCCTCAAGGAGGTCTTCCAAGTGATACTGATCCTAACCCAAAGCAGGTTAATGCTATTGTCACTCGTAGTGGTAAGTAGTTAGAGGATACAGTTCCACCAGAAAAAGAATTGGAGCCGAAAGAAGTTTTGATTGAGAACAAACAAGTTGAGTCCGACAAAAGCTCTAAAGATGATAAAGTGGTCCAAAGTGTAAAGTTGTCTCCTCCTTTTCCCCAGAAGTTCAAGAAGAAGAAGGAAGACGAATGCTTTGGTAAGTTCATTGAATTACTTAAATAAGTGCACATTAATTTTCCACTTGTGGATATTTTGCAGGGTATTCCAAAGTATGCTAAGTTTGTGAAGGATATTGTGGCAAACAAGAGCAGATTGAATGAGTATGCCACAGTTGCACTTACTGAGGAGTGCAGCTCTCGCATTCAAAATCGTCTACCAACCAAGCTGAAGGATCCTGGAAGATTCACTGTAAAAATTACTCTAGGAGATCGTGTTTGTGCTCGTGGGTTGTGCGATTTGGGGGCTAGTATTAATCCGATGCCCACTTCAGTTTTTGAGGAGTTAGGTTTGGGTCGTCCTAAACCTACTACTATTATTTTATAGCTTGCAGACCGATCCATGACTAGATCGAATAGTATTGTTGAGGATGTTCTAGTCCAAGTGAGTTCGTTGATCTTTCCAGTTGATTATGTGGTGCTGAATTTTGAGCTTGACCCAGAAGTCCCATTTATTTTGGGGCATCCGTTTCTGGCCACAGGAGGTGTGATCATTGATATAGCTACAGGGATATTGACTATGCGAGCTCATGATAAGGTTGAGGTTTTTGATGTATATAGGGCCTTAAAGCTACCAGAAATTTATGAAAACTTGTCAGCCATTACAACCATAGATTTGGCGGCTGAAAGCATTCATACTTTGTCTACAGATCCCGTGGAAAGAGTTTTGATGGGGCAAGATATTTTTGGCAATGCAGAAGCTGTTGAATTGGTGCAGTTTCTTGATCTTATGGGCATCTATGCCAAAAAAGGTGGATGGGAACCTTTAAATCATCCACTCGGACCTCCACCCAAGCCATCAATTGAGGAGGCACCGAATCTTGAATTGAAAGAACTTCCATCTCATCTTCAATATGCTTTCTTAGGTGACAATGAGACCCTTCCTATTATTCTTGTAGCAAATTTATCAAGGGAACAAGTTGATGCAGCATTGGTGATACTCAAACGAAGGAAGAAGGCTATTGGATGACAAATGTCTGACATCCATGGTATTAATCCGGGTTTGTATATGCATAAAATTTACATGGAGGAAGGGCATAAGCCAAGTGTGCAACACCAATGACGCTTAAATCCAGTAATGAAAGAAGTAGTAAGGAAAGAGGTAATTAAGTGGTTAGATTCGGGTATCGTTTACCCTATTTCTGACAGTACATGGGTTAGCCCAGTACAGTGTGTCCCAAAAAAGGGGGTATGACGGTAATCACTAATGAAAATAATGAGTTGATTCCTACAAGAACTGTGACTGGGTGGCGTATTTGCATGGATTATCAAAAACTAAAAGATGTCACAAGGAAAGATCATTATCCGATCCCTTTTATTGATCAGATGTTGGATCATTTAGCTGGGTAGGAATATTATTGCTTTCTTGATGGATACTCCAGGTATAATCAAATTGCTATAGATCCTTAAGATCAAGAGAAGACTGTATTCATATGTCCTTACTGCACTTATGCTTTCAAGGGTATGCCCTTTGGCTTGTGCAACGCACCGGCTACTTTTCAGCGTTGCATGATGGCAATTTTCTATGACATGGTGGAGGAGTTCGTGGAGATTTTTATGGATGATTTCTCTGTCTTTGGTAAATCTTTCGAGGTATGTTTGCAAAACCTTGATAGAGTCCTTGCTCGGTGAGAAGAAAATAATCTTGTTCTCAATTGGAAAAAATGTCATTTTCTTGTGACGGAAGGTATAGTTTTTGGGCATAAAGTGTCAAAGTAGGGGCTCGAAGTTGATAGAGCAAAGATTGAAGTTATCGAGAAATTACCTCCACCGGTGTCCGTGAAAGGGGTGCGTAGTTTCTTGGGACATGTTGGGTTTTACAGACGGTTCATTAAAGATTTTTCCAAGATTGCATGCCCTATGTGCACGCTCTTAAAGAAAGATGTTAAATTTGTATTTGGTGAGTCATGTGTGAAGGCATTTGAGATCTTGAAGAAAAGGTTGGTTGAAGCTCCCATCCTTATTGCTCCGGATTGGGATCTACCATTTGAGCTCATGTGTGACGCGAGTGATATTGCAGTAGGTGCAGTTCTTGGGCAGCAGAAGAACAAGGTATTTCACTATATTTATTATGCAAGTAAGACCCTTGATGCAGCCCAAGTGAATTACACGGTGACTGAAAAGGAGATATTAGCTTTGGTGTAGGCCTTTGATAAATTCAGATTGTATTTGGTGGGCACTAGCGTCATTGTATACATAGATCATGCTGTCATACATTACCTGTTCAATAAAAAGGATGCTAAGCCGCGATTGATTCGATGGATATTATTATTACAAGAGTTTGATTTGTAGATTAAAGATAGGAAGGGGTCAGAAAATCAGATTGCTGACCATCTTTCTAGACTTGAGAGCTCGACACATGTAGCTGATGATGGGCGTATTTGTGAGGAATTTCCAGATGAGCAATTTTTAGTTTTGGGGTTAATGAGTTGCCATGGTATGCAGACATTATAAATCTATTGGTGAGTGGGTTATTTCCTCTTGATTCGAGTCCTCAATAAAATAAGAAGCTATCATATGAGGCTTGTTCTTATATTTGGGATGAACCTTATTTATTCAAGAAAGAGCCTGATCAAGTGGTGAGAAGATGTATTTCGAATGCGGAGGTGAAGCATGTGTTGCAGAGTTACCACGCATCACCTTATAGTGGTCATCATGGTGTTGAACGCACAACCCGCAAAATTCTACAATCAGGTTTCTTCTGGCCTTCTATATTTAAAGATGCACATGTATTTGTGAAAATTTGTGAGCAATGCCAACGTATGGGGACGATTTCAAAGAGATATGAGATGCCTTTAACTAATATCCTAGAAGTTGAAATTTTTGATGTATGGGGGATAGATTTTATGGGCCCTTTTCCGAAGTCAAATGGGAATCAAAACATACTTGTAGCAGTGGATTATGTGTCTAAGTGGGTAGAGGTTGCTGCTCTTCCTACGAATGATTCTAAGGTTGTGGTGAAGTTCCTTCAAAAACATATCTTCACAAGATTCGAAACTCCAAGAGCTATTATTAGCGATGGAGGTTCACACTTTATAAACTATTGGGTGAAGAGTGTGTTAGATAAATATGGTGTTAGACACAAGGTTTCAACAGCGTATCATCCTCAAACAAGTGGCCAAGTTGAAGTGTCTAATCACGAGATAAAACAAATCTTGCAAAAGACTGTGAATACTCAGAGAAAAGATTGGTCGCTCAAGCTAGATGATGCTCTTTGGGCTTATCGAACTGCATATAAAACACCTATAGGGACTTCTCCATATCATCTTGTCTTTGGGAAAGCATGTCACCTCCCGGTTGAGCTTGAGCACAGAGCATATTGAGCGGTGAAGAAGTTGAACCTAGATCCAGAGTTGGCTGGTAAAAGGAGGTTGTTGCAACTACATGAGTTGGAAGAGTTTTGCTCCCACGTTTATGAAAATGCAAGGATTTATAAGGAGAAAACAAAGCGATAGCATGACAAGCACATTCTCCAACGCACTTTTGAGCTAGGCCAATTGGTACTACTATTTAATTCTAGACTTAGGTTGTTTTTGGGAACGCTAAGATCTAAGTGGAGTGGTCCTTTTGAGGTAAGTCGCATAAATCCTTATGGTGCGATGGAAATCATGAATAAAGGTGATGGTACTAAATTTCTTGTGAATGGCCAAATATTGAAGCACTATTTTGGTGATGAAGAGAAGCATAAGGAGGACGTGCTTCACCTTGATGATGATTGAGCCAAGTATGGTTGAACCGCAACATTAAACAAGGTGCTTGATGGGAGGCAACCCATTAATGTATTGTAATAGTTAGGAATTATAAAGAAAAAATACAAAAAGAAGAGTCGTGCTACGACCAAAACTAAGGCGCTTGATGGGAGGCAACCCATTTCTTTTAAAAATTTTCTTTTCTAAGTTAGTTCTAGGATTTATTGTTTATGCAGATACACACAGAGTATTTTTCCATGGAAATCCAAGAGAAAAAGGTAAATTGGAGGATTGATGATCTTTTGAAGGTGCCGGGAAGGTAGGACATGTTTTGGAGCGAATTTTTGCATCATGGGACTAGAAAAAGGCCCAGATTATGTTGAAAAATATGGAAAATCCACAGGTATAATGTTAAGTATGGGGTGCGATACCTGGCGTGCCGGGCTGCACTTGCCCAAAATTTTGATAGCATGGACAGTGGGCAAGCGTGCCAGACCGCTTATGCCCAGATTTTTGTCTACATGGGCAGTGGGCAGGCACACCAGGAAGTGTGGCAGGCCGCTCCTGCCCAGATTTATGTCGAGATAGGCAGCGGGGTAGCGCAGTAAAAGGCTTGCCGAGCCTCTACCCCCTTTAATTATTTGAGCTGAATTTTTTTAAAAGGGTACCCCTCTACCCGACCCGACCCACCCCACCCCCAATCTTTTAAATCCCCGATTCCCTTTTTATTCTTCACAACTTTTATGCCCAAAACCGATTTTCTCCCCCCACACCATCAAATTTGCTCTCTTAATTTTCACTTCTCTTCCCACACAACGCATAATTCTCCCCTTCTCATCTTGGGATTGTGATTGCAAGACTCCATTAAAACTGCCCAGGTATGTTTTCTTTAAGATTTCTCTCTCTAGATTTCTATGAGAATATTGCAAAATTTGGGGATTCTTGAAATTCGAATTCTTTGATGCCTTGTATGTTCTTTGTAGTTTGACTTGATTATTATGCTAGAGTTGGATTTATGGGGTGTCATGAAGATGAAATTGAAGTGCAAGTGAGAGTGTTCTATTTAATTATGTTCTTAGTTGAATACCTTGCAAGTGGATTTAGCTTAAATGGTGGTAATTGCGAACATTGCTTGTTGAAAATTACTTGTTATAACACATATATTGTTAAATGTGAATGAAACTTGTTTGAATTCTTGAGTAAAACAAGTAATCCATTGTAATGCTAATTATGGGAATGTGGAACTTATGATGGAAAAGATGCACTTGAATATGGGTTGGTATTTTTCATTGGGAGTTAAGTGACTAAGGGAAGTCTAAGTACCTTTACACCCATAGATTTTGAATTGATGCTAAGCAACTAAGTGTGGGGTGGCCCTTAAAGTCAACACATATTGAGTTGTTTAGCTATCTCCGTATGGGGAATTGACATACTTTTAGGAACTTTGTCACAGGTACCATGTAAGAATCTAACGTGTTTGCTTCCAGTTCTCACAAGCGACGATGGTCAGGAAATAAAGTTCCAACTGCTCCCCCAGTCCCGAAAGGCCAAAAACGAAAATATGGGTTAAATGCGGTCTCTAGTGCCGAAAATAATTAGTACAAGAGCCACCCCGAAGCCAAATATTTTGCGGATGAGTGTATTGATAGGGCCAGTCCAGCTCTGACTTACCCTAAAATATTGGATAGAATTGTGCAATTGGGTATGGGTTTCATATTTGAAAAACCAACGGATTGCAACCTTCATCTTGTGAGGGAATTGTATGCTAATTGGAACCAGATGTACCTACCAACTCGGTAGTTGTATGAGGGTCAGGTGTTAAACTGGATTCCCTGGGCCTAAATGGGTTATTGGGAGTACACACTCGGTCTAGTCCCCAAGACCTGCATAAGCTGAATGTTAGGCCTCGCTATGTACAGATTCGATACACACTTTGTGGCCAATGTTCGACAGCAAGATGGCTTCGCCACCATAAAAAAAGGTACCACATGAGTCTACCCTATGCTCATTTCAATAAATAGGTGCGGATTTAGTTGAAGATTGTGTGTTGTTGCTTGATTTCGGGTAGCCACATGACGGAGGTCACTAGGGATCGAGTTTGTTTGGTGTATGCTTTAATGACTGATGTTGACTTTGATGTGGGTTCTATGGTACTGTTGGCTATGTGTCGAGTTCGTCAACAAGGAGGCCTTCGATATTCTTTTAGCGGTGTATTGACTAAATTAATGAGAGCATTTGAAGTGACGGAAGAAGCATTTGATTATTATCCTCCTTTGGTGACGACACCTGTTGATGTCACCCAAACCAAGGCACCTGATGCACTCGTCCCCACTCTCACATTAGTAGAGCGTCACAATCATGATGATGCAATCTTAGCCCGTATGTATGGTTTAGAGATGCTACGGCATAGGAGTGGGGGTAGGCCCTCTACGATAGACGAGCTGAGCCAAATTGAGAGGGATTATCCTCTTAATGAGCATGCCATGGCATTGTTGCGGATTGTGCCCGATTTTTTCAAGCCTGTGGATGATGATGTCCCCACAGATGAGAATGACCTTCGCCTCGAATCCGATAAGGACGAGGAGTAGGAGGATGATTCACCGCTAGCAGTCTGTGGGCCGGAGGATGATGACTTCCTCGATTGACCAAGGGGATCCTTACACCCTACTCTAGACTTGTTTACTTTATGTAGCATTGGGTACAATGCTAATCTTTTATGTGTGGGGTGGGGTGTTTATGAGATTCCTTTTATATGTGTATATGTGTGTTTTTAGTTATTTTATTTTGGGTTCCTTAGCCTTTGTTTTTGATTCTTTTACTAAGGACAGTCCCTTTGAACCTTAGAAAAGCACAAAAAGATTTTTTTGTTGGATTGAGTCTCTTTTAGTCATAGTTAGGAGCTTTGCTCTATGATGGATGGATGACGACCGTCTTAAGAGCAAATGAGTCATGTTATATAATTGGCGGGTGTTCTTTCTTGCTATATAATTGCACATACACGCCTGGTATGATTGTGGAACATGCTAAGATATACAATAGCAAGTGTTGAGACATCTAATGCTCACTTAGTCGACTTGATAATTTGCTTAATGTTGAACTCGTGCATGACTTCGTATAAACTGTATGGTGAGCCTGCTTGATTTAGACATGTGCCATGTGTAATTGAGGTTTTTGTGATATTCCATGTGCATATTGATAGAACTTGCCCAGTGTGTTTGCAAAGCGGAATAAAGGGTGTTGAGTTTAGGAGATACTATAGGCATTTCTTTGATAGCCATGTTTTATACCTATTTTATCTACCCTTTTTGCATGATCTTAGTTAGCCCCGTTGAGCCTTTAACCTATTATTTGGTAGCCTTATATGTAGCTTAATCCTTTTCTTTCAATTAACCGTAATTTGATCCAAAACTCCTAAGCGCTTTAGTTGAGAAATTAAGATGTTAAGGAGTGTAAAAATTGAAGAAGGAAAAAGTGAAGTTGAAGCTCTAAGTAAATAGCTTTTGGGTGTGTGAAGTTTATGTGTTGTTGGTAGGGAGTAAGGTCATGAAAATAAAAAAAAAATTGACCAAAAGAAGTGAATCATGTGTTGATAGCAAATACTCCTTGCTTAATAGGTGTAAGCTAGCTTAAAGGGATGGGACAAAACAAAAGAGAGTTAGGGAGGACAAAAGTGGTGTAAAATAGGTTGGTTGGAGGTGATCTTAATGTGAATTGTAGTGTATTAAAGCGCTTAGGGAATATAGTCACTATTCTTAACCAAATAGTTCCTACCCGTCCCTTAGCCTACCTTACAACCCTTAAAGTCCTACTTGATCTTGAGCTTCGACATTCTACTATTAGTGGAGTATTACACTAAGGGCAAGCTTATGGTGCATCTTGTGTTGCAGGTGAATTCTTTTCGAGAGTGAGAGAACTTTTATTCATGCACCCATTCAATAGTTACTTTGGAAGATTTGTGTGAACTATTGGGTGATTCTCTTGCGGTGAGGGCATATGTTTAGCAAAGTGTGGTAATCTATTAGTAATGTGTCTTGCATGAGTTTGCAACTACTAGAGTATGGTTATTGAGGTTAGGTCATTTCAATTTGCTATTCACTTGTTAGTAATGTTAGCGTGTCAAGTGCAGAATGCAATGAATGTGGTTATATAGCTATGTGGAATACCTATTGTGTGCCGGTTGTCTAAAGTCGCCAACTAGTAGAGTATGGCTATTGTTCGAGGACGAACAAAGGTTTAAGTGTGGGGTGGTGATCTAAGGCATATTTATATGCCTTATTGACAACTTTGAACCATGTTTACCTTATTTTTGAGAGCAATAAGTATGTATTTTGTATTGTTTTGATGGAATATTTGATATTGTGCTAATAAATGTGATTAGACCCTTTGTAGGTGAAACTGGCGACTATTTGGAGCATTTTTGGCATGGAAAGCAAGGCTTGGAGGAGCTATGAGCGAAGGATATTGAAGATAAGAGTCAAGCCAAAGATTTGAACTTGAAATATCCAACCAAATACGCAAAGAAAAGTCAAAGAAAGGAAGAAAAATGGAGTCTAAGAGAGAGGCGCGCCAGGCAGCATGCCGAGCCGCTTTTGACAGAAATTTTTCTCAAATGGAAAGCAGAGGGGCGCGCCCAGGGGTGTACCAGTCTGCTCAGGCACCACCTTTCAGAGGCAGAAATTTGGTTAAGTCCTAGGCGCGCCCAGGGGCGTGCCGGGTTGCTTTTTGGAAATTTTTACCCCGAGTTTGTTCTATAAATAGGGCTTTTGGGTTATTGTATCATTATTCCATCTTGGTTGGACTAACTTTGGGCGATTTTGGGGATCTAAATTAGGTTTAATACTCCTTCTTTTCAGCTTTGATTTTATTTTTATCAAAGTATTATGTTAATTCAAGCTATGAGTAGTTAAAATCCCTAATTCTTGGGGTTGAGGCTATGAACATGAATCTCGTGAGTTAAATTTTACTGGTTTTTGCTGAAGTTTACCAATCATTAGTTATTCTTATATTCTTAATTTTACTATTTTAATGCTTGATCACGATTGAAATAAATCACTTGTCTTGAGGTGAGCTCGAGAGAGAAACTGAGAGATAGAACGTGGAATACAAAGAGCGTGATCTTTACTCGAGGAAGGGATTCCAAGAGAGTGATATGTTGTTAGGACCGAGAGGTACCTAATTTTCCGCGCTTGTTCAATTACGGAAAGATAGCTTAATGGCATTAGAATTGGTTAAACCTATCACCGCTCAATGATGTAGTTAGGTTTCCAATTTCTAGTAGAAGGTTATAGTTTGGAGACAAATATAATTATAACATTAACCTCGTGATCAATAACCAAGATAAACGACTCAAATTGCTTAAACCAGTAACATTTATGCTCGAGAGATGACGTTCGGAGTGCCTAGACCCTGGGAATTTACTTTTTATTGACTTTTAAATTATATTTGTGAAAACTGAAGTTACGGTAGCGAAGATAGTAGTTTATATTCCTCAATCATTTAATTTTTAGTAACAAATCCCTTGTCCTTTCCGCAACACTAGTTTTTAACTATTGTTTGACGCCAAAAATTGACTTCTGTTAACGAAAGTCCCTTGGGTTTGATATCCGGCTCTTTTAAAGGAGCCATTATATTACTTGAAAGATCACGTGCACTTGCGTGTATAGCTGGGTAGCAACAGATTCCATTCAAATCTTTGGGAGTAGTGAGGATTTAGGGTTTGAAGATGGTTCTGTTGAGGCTCCACATCCTTAAGAACCTACTGTTAGTGAAAACTTAGATAGTAATGGTGTTGTTTCTAAGGATAAGGACTTAGGTGGTGGTGGTGGTGTTGCTGCTAGGGGTGAGGACTTGGGTGATGGTGTTGGTGCTGTTAGGGGTGATGATAAGAATCAAAGAGGGAAGAACAAGAAGGAACTAAAAACAAAAGAATGTATGTGGATTAATATCTAGGTATTAAAATTATGGGCAGCTAGGGGCTTGATACCCTCACCTCCTAATTGATTTCAATACTCAAATACAAACCCTAGTTTGAGGGAAATTAAAGGAAACACCAAAAACCACAAATAGGTAATTCCTTGAATTAATCAAACCAAAATAAGTTCAAAACCAATTTCAAGATTTCACCAACTAAACTCTCATTAATTAACCACTAATTTCCTTAAGGGAATATTCTAAGAAAAACTACAATTTATCAAAGTTTAATATTCATCCAAATCTACCTTCCAAAATAAAAGAAAGCCTATTTATACTAAGGACATAAAGAAGATAATGGCTTCTTACAATATTGCCCTTAATGAGACGAGCTTTGTTTGGATATCTTCTTTGTGAATTCTTGAATTTCAAGAGGTAGCCACTTGCATAAATGGCCTCTTTTCCTCCTCCTCTTCACTCCCACGAACCTCTCACACATTGTAACCTTTCTATTGACATTCTTTAAGCTTCTCCCAAGCTCTTCTTTGCATGAGCATCGATTGTAGATCTTGGAGCTACCGTGCTTGACTACGTGTGAAATCCATGAAACACATGTGCCACCGAGGCTAGTATCATCCTCCCCTTCTTAAAGAGGATTCATCCTCGAATCCAAAGGCTCACTTACAACACAAGGAGATAGATTACTAACATTGAAAACATTATGAACATTATACTCACTTGGCAATTCAATCATGTTGCCATTATCATTAATCCGCTTGAGCACTTTGCAAGGACCATCTCCCCTTGGACTTAGTTTCCCTTTTCGGACTTGTGGGAACCTTTCCTTGCGGAAATGGACCCATACCCAATCATCCAAATTGATTATCACCTTCTTTCTCCCACGATTCTTTCGATTGGACACCTTTGAGTTGTTCTTGTCAATGGCCTCTTTGACCTTGGAATGAATGTTAATCATCTCCCTTGCCCTTTTTTTGGCATCTAAACTCACAATAATATGGCTAGATAAAGAAGTCATGGTTAATGGAAATAAAGGCTTAAAGCCATAACATGCCTCAAATGGGGATATTCCAATAGAAGAGTGAAAATACCGATTATAAGTAAACTCAATCAAGGATAAACGGTCTTCCCAAGAAGTTGGTGTTCCCCTAATCATACATTAGGCATGCTTCCAAGAGTCCGGTTGACTACTTCGGTTTGCCAATCCGTTTAGGGGTGGCGAGAAGTAGAGAACATAATCTTGGTACCAAGTGTACCCCATAGACTCTTCCAAAAATGGCTAAGAAATTTGGAATCCCTATCACTCACAATAGTTTGAGGGACTCCATGCAATTTAAGAACGTTAATGACAAACAAGTATGCAACATAGGATGCATCATCACACTTATGACATGGAATAAAATGAGTCATTTTGGAAAATCTATCCACTACCAAAAATATGCTATCATGTCCTCTCTTAGTCCTAGGAAGGCCTAACACAAAACCCATAGAAATGTCCATCCATGGAGCACTAGGAATAGGAAGAGGAGTATACTTACCTTGAGGCCAAGTCATGGATTTGGCTTGCTTGCAATCTAGGCATTGTCCATAAATCTGCTCCACATCATACTTCATCTTGGGCTAATAGAATTGCTCCACAAGAATGTCAAGTGTCTTAAGAACCCCAAAGTGCCCCCATCAAACCACCACTATGAACCTCTTTGACGAACAACTCTCTTCATGAACTCATGGGTACACAAATTCACCTATCCTTAAACAAGAAACCATCAACCAATTAAAACCTATCAACTCGTTTCCCTTGATTTAAACTTTCAAAAGCCTATTTGAAATCAAAATCCATAGAATAGAATCCCTTCAAGCTTTCAAACCCTATCATCTTTAGAAGCTAAAACATTGATCAACATATACCTTCTTGATAAATCATCCACTACCACATTCTCCTTGCCTTGCTTGTAGTTGATCACATATGGAAAGGTCTCAATAAACTCAACCCACTTAGCATGCCGCTTGTTCAACTTAGATTGCCTCTTAAGGTGTTTTAAGGACTTATGATCAGTTCTTATTATAAACTCTTTATGCCATAAGTAGTGTTGCCAATGATCCAACACCCGCACAAGTGCATACAACTTCTTATCATAAGTCGAGTACCTAAGAGTAGCTCCCTTTAGCTTTTCACTAAAGTTAGCTAATAGTTTCCCTTCTTGCATTAATACACCACCTATACCAACACCCAAAGCATCACATTCAACCACAAAAGCTTTATCAAAGTTAGGTAGTTGAAGTAATAGTGAGGAACTCAACATTGATTTCAAGGCTTGAAAGGACTTCTCTTGTTCATCACCCCACACAAAAGGTACATCTTTCTTGATCAATTTGGTCAAAAAATAAGCAATTGAACTAAAACCCTTCACAAATCGCTGGTAAAAGCTTTCCAACCCATGAAAACTTCTTACCTTGGTTGCATTAATTGGAGTTGTCCATGACTTGATGGATTCCACCTTTTCTTCGTCAACCTCAATACCACTTGCACTAACCACAAAACCCAAAAAGATGACTTTCTCAACACAAAATGAGCACTTCTTGAGATTAGCAAAGAGCCTCTCGTGTAGTAAGACATAAAACACTTGCTTCAAATGGATCACATACTCTTCAATTGTCTTGCTATACACAAGGATGTCATCAAAATAAACTACCACAAACTTGTTGATGAAAGGCTTGAGAACATGGTTCATCAACCTCATGAAAGTTCTTGGAGCATTTGTCAACTCAAATGGCATGACAAGCCACTGTGACAACCCAAACTTTATCTTGAAAGCCGTTTTCCATTCATCACCCGATTTTATGTGAATTTGATGATAACCACTTCAAAGATCAATCTTTGAGAATACAATTGAGCCACACAATTCATCAAACATTTCATCAAGTCTAGGAATCGGATGCCTATACTTGATGGTAATCTTATTCATGGCTCTACAATTAATGCACATCCTCCAAGTATCATCCTTTTTGGGAACAAGGATTACCGGTATGGCACAAGGACTTAGGCTTTCTTTGACCAACCCCTTCTTAAGAAGTTCTTCCACTTGCCTTTGTAATTTCTTGGTTTCTTCTAGATTGGTTCTATAGGTCGGCCAATTTGGAATTTGTGAACCCTGCATAAAGTCAATTTGGTGTTCAATTCCCCTCAAGGGTTGTAATACCTTGGGTATCTCCTCCGGAAATAGATCATTATGGTCATGCAAAAGAGAAGAAACAATACTAGGCAAAGTTCTAGTATCTTGGTTAGCATGCAACAAAAGATTGGTGTTGACAAGGCACACTATAAAGCGTTCCTCATCTACACCCTTTAGACATTTGCTTGGCTTTGCTATCCTGCATATGTTCTTCTTATTTTTAGCCAAGTCACTTTCCTCCTTTGGAATATTGGTGGAACTTTCACCCTCACGCTTCGACTCATCCACCCTTATCCTCTCCTGAAGCTCCTTCATAGGTCTATAGTCTTCACTCACTTGATATGGAGTGATAGGTGCAAGCACATACTTCTTACCTTCAATCACAAAAGTATACTTGTTGGACCTTACTTGGGGCACAACATCTCTATCAAATTGCCACAGCCTTCCCAATAATAAATGACAAGCCAACATAAACACAACATCATAAATTAACTCTTCATTGTACTTGCCCACACTAAATCAGATACTTGCTTGTTTGAGGAATTTCATCTCACCACTCTTATTGATCCATTATAGTTTGTAAGGGTTGGAATACTTTATTGTTGGAATTTGTATACGCTACACCAAAGAACTACTCACCACATTGTTGCAACTCCCACTATCAATAATCAAAGAACACACCTTATCTTGGATTTTGCACGTAGCATGGAATAAATTCTCTATTTGATCAAGTTCTTCTTTGGAAAGGTATCCCATAATTCGCCTCACAACACAAGAAAGATTGGAATTCACCTTTAATTCTTCATCATCATCAAGCAAAGGTCTTTCTTTTTCAAGAAACCAAGCAAAATTCACCCTCTTATCCAACCTTTCTTCCTCATTCCTCGAAGCATGTCCCTCTTTCTCACTTTTTTATCCCTCTCTCTCTTACTCTTTTCATCACCCTCTTCCTCATCCTCAGTTCTATACCCATCCTAAAGTGCAATAATTATTCTCTTATTAGGACACTCACTAGTAACATGCCCCCTTCCTTGGCATCTAAAACATTGAATGGTAGAAGGTCGAGGAAAGTTAGGTTTGAGATAGTTACCTCCTTGTGGCTTCTCACTCTCTTTGGACTTGTAATCAAGCTTGACTTGAGTATCTTGACCAACACCCTTAGATTGCCCTTTTGAAGATGTCGCCTTCCAATTATCCCTACTCTTGTTCCATGTGGAAGTGGAAGAACTCTTGGCCTTGTAGGATTTTTCTTCTTTCAAATCAGCTTCTACCTTTGAGGCATCATGAAAGGCCGTTTCAAGAGTATCATAGTGTTTAAGCATCAAAGGCTTCAAAATATCATACCTCAAATTGGCCACAAATTAAATCATTGTACATTCCAAGGTTTCTTCAAGTTTAGACTTCATTCTCAAGTTTTCGAACTCATCATAATATTCTTCCACACTTTTGGAACCTTGCCTCAACATATACACCTTCTTGAGCACGTTTTGGTAGTAATTTGGAGTCAAGTACCTCATGCACTTTTCTTTTCCACCGATTTCAGAGCGCTGTTTTTAACCCCATGAGGAGTCAGTCAATGCACGATGAGGAACTACCAACCGGTAACCAATTGACGTTGGATTTCGGTGAAGTGAAAAGCGCCTTTACCTTTAGTTGGAAATAAATATAGGTCGGATTTCCACTTCTATAAGCGAACTCAAACCACAAACGATCTCCATAAGTGTAATTAATTCTAGCCATGTAGGCAACTCATAGTTTTGATGACTCTCTCTTTCCTGCCTCTTAGACTCCCACTAAGTTGATGCATACCCTTCAAATTATGTGAGAGCATACTTTTCCTTTAAAGTTTCGAAAATATTATTTGTGAGAAAGTCTGTTCACTTTGAATTTTCCATTCTAAGAACTCATCGGGGTCACTACTTCCTTTGAACCTTGGAATGTGACCTTAATAGTGTTCAAACCTCGATCTTGATCATTCCTATCCCCAAACCTATCTCCTCTATTTCCCATTCTATCACCTCTATATCCCATCTTATCTTCTTTATTTCCCATTCTATGTCCTCTATTCCTGTCTTTTTGACCTCTCATGCCTTAGCCCCACCTCAATTCCCGAGGCCAGACTCCTTCCCTTGGTACTCCTTAACCACCCCTTTCTCTATGCCCTCAAAATTCATCATTATTGAACTCATCATTCATTTCATCATAGAGAGGATTTTGGTATTGGTAGTCTTGGTACGACATTTGTGGTGCATTTTGTTGAGGTGATGTGTGGGAGTCATGCAAGAATGCAGTTGATGTGTTTCGGATTGGAGTTTGGTATTAGACTTGTGGTGCCACAAAAGGACAGTTCTCTTGTGGTGGATAATAAGGTTGAAGGCGTGGATGTGGTGTAGCTTTTCTCAGTTGGTTTGGAGCATTGTTTGTTTGGAACGTAAGTTGTTGGAAGTTTTGGGTATGGTTTTCTTGAGAGTAACATTGTTCGTGAGCTTGTCCCGGAGTAATAGTGGTGGATTGCACCGATACCCTCTTTACCTCCTCATTTTCTAGCTGAAGTGATTTTCTCTCTCCACACGTACAAAGCTTTCCTCCATACCTTTCATTCTTCCATTCATTTCCACTCTCATTCTATTCATATCTGCACTCATTTCCGCTATTTGTTTGGTGAGGTGGGTGATATACTCTATGATGTGGTTCGAGGATTCCCCACTTGGACTTGCATTCGACATGATACCTACAAAACATAACAACAATACTAGTAGAAAAATCCTCACGTCACTCGTATGTAAACTCTCAACTCACCTCCTAAAGCATCGTCTCAAAATTGGTAGTGAACTTGCTTTTCTCGATCAATTCAAGATCACATATCCTTTGCGGTGGAGTGGATTCTTGTGACTCTTGAAATAAGGACTACTCAATTGATGCTAAAAGTACTTGAATCAAGAATTTTATCCACGAATTAAGATGTGAAAAGTCGAAGAAAAGAAGCACGAAAGAAAACGGACTCAAAAAAAAAAAAAAAAAAGTAACAAAAGTAGAAAATGTACTTGTGTTGCTTAATTTTGATGAATCAAAGAGATGATTAGATGTTTAAAACTAGTTAACAATTGATTACATATGTTAATTACTTGTTAAACAGTTGAGAAAGCGAAGGAGAAAGAGTTTGAAAAACCACGAAGTTTGGACACTTAGAAAAAAAAATTGGGTCCTAAGTTAAAAAAACTAGTCCTAAGTTAAAAAAACTAAGTGGTGAAAATTCAGCTCTCTGAATTTGGCACACACGCACCATCAGGCTTTTGTGGGCAAAGTTTGGCTTCTGTCAGCTGCCACATGACAGGCTGCTGTTGGTTCACGTTGGCAGTTGACTTGTTGACTGCTAACGTGGTGATGACATGGCCTGCCCACGTGAAAATTAATTTAATTTGTTAAAAAAATTTCCACAAGTGGACCTACCAACACTTGACCAACTTTGACCTTATAAATTTTTGGATCAAAGGGTACCTTTTCTATCTTCTTCTTCAAGAACAAGATGAAGATGTTCAAGAACACCAAACTCTAGCACCCTCAAATCAACTTGGAATTGGATCAAAATTTAAGAGTAGCTTCCCCACGACTTAGAAAACAATCCCCAATGAATTTTAAGCCCCAATTTCTCCTCAATCAACAAACCCACTTTCTAAGTTTTGAAACTCAAAAGCTTGAAAACCCTTTAATGGCAACTTCACTTCTACAACTCCGAATTGAATGAAATTTGAGATTTAGACTCACAAGACACTAGGAACTCAAGATCTAGTGTCAAAATAACAAATCAAAATAAAAAAAATTCTGAATTTTTGGAAGATTTTTTTTAGATTTTTGAATAGATCAATATCCCAAGATTTAGATTTGTAAAATAAATCTAAACCTAGGCTCTGGATACCAAAATGATAAGAATCAAACAGGGAAGAACAAGATGGAAAGAAAAACAAAATAAGACTACGTGGATTAATATCTAAGTATTGAAATTATGGGAAACAAGGGACTTGATACCCTCACCTCCCGATTGATTTCAATACTCAAACACAAACCCTAGTTTGAGAAAAATCAAGGGAAACACCAAAAACCACAAATGGGTAATTCTTTGAATTAATCAAACCAAAATACGTTCAAAATCGATTCCAAGATTCCACCAACTAAACACTCACTAATTAACCACTAATTTCCTTAAGGGAATATGCTAAGAAAAATTACAATTTATCAAAGTTCAATATTCATCCAAATCTACCTTCCAAACTAAAAGAAAGCCTATTTATACTAAGAACATAAAGAAGATAATGGCTTTTTACAATATTGCCCTTAATGAGACAAGAGCTTTGTTTGGATATCTTCTTTGTGAATTCTTGAATTTCAAGAGGTAGCCACTTGCACAAATAGCTCTTTTTCTTCCTCCTCTTCACTCCCACGAACCTCCCACACATTGTAAGCTTTCCATTGACATTCTTTAAGCTTCTCCCAAGCTCTTCTTTACATAAGCATTGATTGTAGATCTTGGAGGTCCTGTGCTTGACTATGTTTGAAGGGCCTTGAAAGACATGTGCCATCCATGATAGTATCAGCTGAGAACTTGCGTGATGGTTCTGCTGCTACTAGGGGTGAGGACTTAGGTAGTGGTGGTTGTCTTGCTGCTAGGTATGAGGACTTGGGTGGTATTTCTGCTATTATTGATCAGAATTTGGGTGAGAATGCTTTTGTTACTACAGTAGACGTCCCAACCATTCCATCTAATTGGGAAAGTGAAACTGAAGTTAGTGAAAATTCTAATTATGCTGACTTCTTTGATGAAGGTGAAGATGATGAGTATGGTAGTGATGTTCATGAAGAGGTAAGAATTTTGAGGGAAGAAAAGAGGGCTTCCAAAAAGAAGAGGGTTGATAAAACAAAGAAGAGAAAGAAAAGATAGCCTAGAACTGAAGGGGTTAGTTTAGGTTAAAAAAGGAGTTGATTTGGGATATGATGAGGTTTTATCCAAGAAAAAAGATAGTCTAAAAGGAAAGATAGCTAGTGTGAGCCATATATTTATTCAGATAAAGAGGTAAGCTTTGAAATAAGAGATACTGATGAGGATAATTAAGGGGATGATGAGGTTAAACAACCTGCAAGAAGAGAAGGAAAAGAAAGAAGAGCAAAAAGAAATTATAAGAGGATTTTGTTTGATCCTACTTGTAAATTAATAATTTGGGAGCTTTGTCTTTGTTTTGCAAATGTTGATGAGTTTAGAAAAGTTGTTACTAGGTATGTTGTTCAAGAATATATAGAGTTAGATAAGTTTGTTAATGAATCAAAAAGGGTAAGATTAAGTGTGTAGATGGTTGTCCATGGTAGTTGTTTGGAAGTCATGATTCTAGGACTAGAGATTTTCAGGTTAAGAAGTACATTTCAGTGCACAAATGTAATGCCACAATAAAGAAAAAATTTGGTGAATTCTAAGTACTTGGCAGAGAATTACTTCAAAGCCTGGAATTAGAGTCTGTCAGTTTCAAGCATTAGTTAAAAAAGAGTTGGAGGTTTATATAGGAAGGACTGTGGCAAGAAAACCTAGAAACATTGTGTTGCAACAAATTGTGGGTGATCATGTAGAAGAGTTCAAAATAATTTTGGATTATAGGGATGAGCTCTTAAATACCAATCCAGGTAGCACATGTGTGGTGAGGCTTAGTGAAGAAACTTTTGAAGGTGGAAGAAAACAGTTTCAATCATTTTACATTTGTTTTGATACATTGAGAAAAGCATTCAAAGTTGGTGCTAGGAGATGTTTCGGGTTTGATGGTTGTTTATTAAAAGGTGTTTGTAAAGGTCAATTACGTGTGGCTGTTTGTACGGGTGGGAATAATCAGTGCTACCACTAGCTTGAGCAGTGGTTGAAGTTGAAAATAATTTCACTTGGAGATGGTTTGTTAGACTTGTGAATAATGATCTTGAGCTTGGACATGGGTATGAATTAACTACTATTATTGATATACAGAAGGTAATCTCATCTATTTTCTCTTATTCATTTTCTATATTTTCTATTTTTTTAACTGTTTTCTACTTATGTCACCTAATATATTATGTTTGTTGAAGGGTCTTGACAATGCAATTTCAAAGTTACTGCCAAATACAGAATAAAGAATATGTACTATACATGTTCTAGCCAACTGGTCCAAAGATTGAAGAGGTATTGAAAGAAGAAATTATTTTTGGAAGTGTGCCAAGTCTATATATGAGCAAGAGTTGAGAAAAAATCTGAATCATATGGAGATGTTAGGGGATAAGATATGTGATGACTTATTGTACTACAACATAGAAAGGTGGTCCAAGGTGTACTTCAAATATCCTAGTTTTTGTGATAGTGTTGACAACAATATGGCTGAAAGCTTTAATTCATGGATATTAGAGGTAAGGTACAAGACTATCATAACAATGCTTGAGGAAATAAGATTCAAGATAATGAGAAGAATATGACAACTGAGATAGTTTCCTGATACATGGATAACTGATATTTCCCTAATGGCACTAAAAGTGTTGCAAGATAACACATCAAAATCAATGAAGTGTAATCTTGAGTGGAATGGTGAATTTGGTTTTGAGGTTAAGGATAGCCGGGGAAATACTTTTATAGTGAATTTGAGAGATAATACTTGCACTTGTAGGTCTTGGATGTTAAAAGGTATACCTTGTTGTCATGCCATAGTTGCACTACATTTTAGAATATTAGAACCCATTAACTATGTTGCACATTGGTATACCAAGGAAAATTTTCTCAAGACCTATAGTTATTTCATCCAGCCTATTACTGGTATGCAAATGTGGCCCAAGTCAACCAACCCTTCTGTTATACCACCTATAATAAGAAAGTTGCCAGGTAGACCTAGTAAATGTAGAAGAAAAGAGCAATATAAAAACAAGACTGAAAAGCAGTCAACAAGAGGTGTTGAGATGACCTGCAGCTCATGTCATGGTAAGGGTCATAATAAGAGGGGTTGTCCTTTAACTAAACAAACTGGTATAGGTAGGGGAAGGAAAAGAGATACAATTTCAAGTATGTGTTCATCTGCAGTACCAGCTCAATCTCAACCAAGCACAAGCAGAGGAAGAGGAAGACCAAAAGGTTCTACCAAATAGGTAACACTAGAATTGTATTTTCTAGTAGTTCAATTTTTCTTTCTCATTTTCTTCTTATGTATTATAGGTTGCTGCTGCTGTGGGTGGTGTCATTGGAAGAGGTAGAGGAAATTTTGTTGTTGCTGCTATGGGTGGTGTCATTGGAATGGGTAGAGGAAATATTGCTACTGTTGTTGTTGCTGTTACTACAGCTGCTGGTGTAGGTGGTGTCACTGGTAGGGGTGGAGGAAATGTTGTTGTTGTTGCTGCTGTAGCTTCTGGTGTGGGTTGTGTTACTAGAAGGAGTAGAGGAAATATTGTTGCTGCTAGTGCTAATGGAGTAGGTGCAGGAAAAGGGAATGCACCTACTGCTAATGGAGTAGGTAGAGGAAGAGAAAGTGGTCCTAGTGCAAATGGTGCTGGTAGAGGAAAAGGGAATGTTTCTTCTGATGTTTCTAGTGTTGGTGTTACTAGTAGGGGATGAGGACAGCTCCTTCTGGTGTTTCTAGCACTGGTGTCACTGGTAGAGGAAGAGGGACATCATTCAAAAGACCTAGGATGGTTGGAATGGGGGGTGCTACACTCTTAAAGTGGTTTTACAATTCACAATGTAAGTTGATAATTTTTACATACATTTGTGGTTTTAAAGTCAATCTTCTTAAGTCTAAGTTTCTTTGTTTTTTTGTCAATGCACCCTGAAATGCCTATGAACTCCTCCATAGTGACAGGAACTCTTGGACATGACAAACCAAGATCAGGTGTCAAATGAAAAGGAAAGAATGGTGTCACCCATCAAGGACTTGAGGATATGAGAGAACAAAAAAGGATGAGGACAAGGTCCAAGGCTGGTGAAATAAATCATTTAAGCCAGACAAGCTCTTCAACTTTCCAATAGGAGTAGTCTTATGTCTGTTTTGTTTAACTTGATCTATAACTGTGACAAGATTCCTTTTGGTATGTTGTTTGTAAACAATTATGCAGTTGTGACTGCACTATTTTGGTATGCTTTGTAAACAATTATTCAGCTGTGACTATAGTATTTTGGTATGTTTTTGTAAACAACTATGCAGTTGTGACTGCACTTGTTATTTCTTTAAATTTAAGCAGTTGTGACTGCATTGTTTGCCTATATATTTCTTCAAAAACTTTAAACAACTGTGACTGCACTGTTTTGACATGTGTTTGAGGTTTTGATGCAGTTGTGACTGCATTATTAAGTGCAATATTTGATATAACTATACTTGCACATTTCTAGCAATATTATGCAGCCAATACTGCACTTATAGTAAGCAACTTGTTACACATATTCAAACAAATTAAGCAATAACATTACATTTATAGACCAAGCCAAAGTTCATTATAAAAGAGGCTATGCCAAATTGATTTCCACACAAAAGGATACTACATATCTTCTAACAACATTAAAATCCTAAGGTAACTTCATTGAATTTTTCTTCATATATATCACACCAAGCCAATAACTTATAGCTATAACTAGTATACAAGAACAAAACACAACAAAAAAGTGTATATTCTTCCTAGTCCTTCCTTTAGGCATTCTTTTCCACATATTCTCTCTTTCTTTGATCTTCTCAATCTCTTCTTCCAACTTCTTCAATTTCATATCAACACAATTATCATCTTCTTTGGATTCTTTAGGCTTGGCAACTCCTTCAGAAGCTTCTTCAACTTCATAGGCTGATGCATGATTTTCAATATGTTGAGAAGATTCAATTAAATTCTCAAGCTCACCTAATTTCTGTATTAGCTTAGGAATCACATATTTGGATCTCGAATCAATATCTTCTCTATCCCTCCAGTACCAAAAGTCACAAGATCTTGCACTCTTCAATAATGACAGTATAGAATGAATTAGTTTTTAATCAAATTAATCAGAATAAGAAAAGAGTGCAAAATTTGATATTTACCCCATAATAAGGATATTCCCAATACCTTCTACCAGGATTCCTTGAAGTCCAAGATGTCTGCAAATGCAACAAAAATTCTTGATTACACCAAACTTGTTGCTTCAAAGCAGGATCATTTTCTTCCATACATAGTTTAGTCAAGTTAATTGATCTCATATTGTTCTACAAGAAATTGATTACATGAAATTACATAAAATTGACAAAAAGATTCAAATTAATAGACACCCCCCCCCCCAAACAAATAAAAAGATGAAGGAGATAGATTATACTTTTTTCGAACAAATATCAGCAGAAGGAGACAAATAAGATGGATTCAACTTTATGTTTGGTGCTAAAATTTGAGCGACTTAAGAAAAAAGAAGAAAAAACTATCTCGATTTTTGGATCAATTTGATAGATTGAGCAGATTTTCAATCGATTGAAGAAGAAGGAGAGGAGAAAATTAGGGCTCTTGAGGAATTGATTTGGAGTCGGGTATTTTAAAGAAAAAAGACCGTTATATGTTTTTAATAAATTTTATATTTAAAAAAATATTTAATACATAAAATTAACTCTTTAACGCGCCTACTTTATGGTGTCAACGCGTGACCTGGGATGAGGCGCGAAGAGTTGGGATTTAATTCAGTTTAAAGTTGTTAAGGGGGGTAAATAAATAGAAGTTTGGTTTAAGGGCTAAAGTAAGTTGAGAGGACAAGTTTAGGGGTGTTTTGATGTATTTTCTCTTCTTTTTTTTCTTCTTTTCTTTTTATATTATGATTTGTGTCTTTTTAAATTATATTATGTATTTATTCATAAAATATATAAAAATTCTAATTTATGAAGTAAAAACGTAAAAAAATAGTTGGAGGCATATTCATATTTCATGTCAAGAAATAAGGACTATTTAAATACAAAGTTCAAACTTAATGGACTATTTTGGTCATTTTTTTCTCATCTTTTGAGTCACTTTTAGCAATGATTAGTTTGTAAGGAAAATAGACAAACTTGAATGACATTATTAGAACAAAAAAAAAATAAATGACTTTAGTGAGATATTTTCCTAAGTTGAGTGACAATATGAGGAATTAACTCGGAAAAAGAGATGGGCCTACATTTTTATGGTACAATTTTGGGGAAAGTAAATCCATGCTCCATAGAAATAAACTATTTACAGCTAAATGTCCTCTTACATAAAATGTCCCCCTAACTAATTACATAAAATACCCCCTTCCATTGTAGCTTTACTTATTTATCTCCCTTTTAATTCTTTTTCTTTTTATTTTTCTACTTCTTTTATTTTTTATTTTTTCTATTTTTTTTCTTGTGTTCCCTTTTTAATTCTTCTTTGTTCATTTAATTTTTTCATAAAATTATTTTATTCTTTTTACACCATAATCTAATTCACCCTCGATTTTTATTTTACATTCTCCTTGTTTTTCTTCTTTTTTCTCGGTTATTTATTTATTCATTTATTTTTTTCTCTACTTTTTTTTTAAAAAAATTCTGCTTTTATTTTTTCTTTTTTTCCAATTTCTTTATTTCTTATTCTTTTTCTTTTTTTTTCGTTTATTTCTTTATTCTTTATTTTTTTTCTCTACTTCTTTTTTTTCTTTTTTGTCCCAGCTTTTATTTTTATCATTTTTATTTATTGGTTCCTTTTATTTTGTATTTTTTATTTTTTATTTTCTCTTTGTTTTTCAATTTTCTTATTTCTTGTTCCTTTTCTTTTCTTTTTTTTAATTTATTTCTTTATTCTTTTTTTTTTCTCCTTTTTCATTTATTTTTTCTCAAATCATAATACTCTTTATTTTTTCACTACAAGTTAATTTAATATTTTCGGTCCTTATTTGTTTTTGTTTTATTTTATTTTATTTATTTATTTTCTTTTGTAATTTTATTTGATTCTCTTTTCTTTCTTTTTTTCTTCATTTTCTTTAGTCTCTAATGATACCATCACAGTATATTTATATACTGTCATTGTATCATTAATGTCTGCTTCAATTCTTAGTAGGACCTCCATGATACCATCGCAGTATATCTATATACCATCATGGTATCATTGATGTTTACTTCAATCCTTCTGTCAGACCTCCATGATACCGTCACAGTATATATCTACTAACATGATATCATTGGTGTTTGCTTTAGTCTATAATGATACCATAACAGTATATTTATATATTGTCATGGTATTATTGATGTCTACGTCAATTCTTCAGTTAGACCTCCATGATACCATCACATTATATCTATATAATATCATGGTATCATTTATGGTTGCTTCAATTCTTAGTGGGGCCTCCATGATACCATCACAGTATATTTATATACCGTAATGGTATCATTGATGTATGTTTCAATCCTTTAGTCAGACCTCCATGATACCATCATAGTGTATATATGCTGACATGGTATCATTGAAGTTTACTTCAGTCTGCAATAATACCATAACAGTATATCTATATACTGTCATGGTATCATTGATATCTACTTCAATCCTTAGTGGGGCCTTCATGATACCATCACAACATATCTATATATCGTCATGGTATCATTGATGTCTGCTTCAATCATTTAGTCAGATCTTCATGATACCATCACAACATATATATACTAACATGGTATCATTAGGGTTTGTTTTAGTCTGTAATGATACCATAATAGTATATCTATATACTGTTGTGGTTTCATTGATGTCTGCTTCAACCCTTCAAAGAGAGCTCCATGATACCATCACAGTATATCTATATACTGATATGGTGTCATTGAGGTATCTTCAGTTCTTCAATAGACCACAAGATTTAAAAGTTTACTTTACTTTCTTAAACACCTTGCCAAGTTAAGACATGACAAACAAATTAAAAAGTAGGGATATATATTTCATTTTCATTTGCAAGCGAAAAACTACTATTTCATTAATTTATATTTTAATAAATAAGTTAGTGTACTTTAATATGCTTTTATTTATTTCTTATTGAAGTCTACTTATTTATTTTTTTATTTTTATTAATCTAAAAATTAGTTAATTAGTATTTTTATATTTGTACTTTATTTTAAAGTTGCAAAAATATAGAAAGAGATTAAAAAATAAATAAAGAGAAGATAAACTTAAAAAGGAGAAAAAAGAATTAAGAAAAAAATGGACAAAAAAACAAAATAAAAAAGAATCAAATAATAAAAATATATCAAATGATATCTCTAACAATGGATAAAATTAGAAAAGAACAAAAATAATATGAAAAAAAAAGGATAAAAGTAAAAATAGTAAATGAGAAAAAGATAAAAGTAGTTAATGATGTGATAAAAACAAAAATTCCGTTACGTAAAGATGAATTTAACAATACGATACAATAATATTTAAATAAAAACCAAAACATTGTATTTAAACTAAAAACATCATACAATACAATAGGTAACAACCATCAAACAAGCTGGTAGGATCAATATTCTAAATCTAAGTAAACAATTACTCAAAAATATTGAATACATGTATAAAAAGAGAGAATTGATAAGAAAATTACTCTTACCTAAATTGAATTTCAAAGAAAAGTTGGATCTTGGTGGTGGAATTTCGCTTAAGGTATCGGAAGAAATCTATTCAATATGTCAATGCATAATCGGGGAGAAACGTAAATTGCATATAGGAACAAGTCACAATACAACAATAGAATACTCTAAATCCCTTAATACAGGAAGATCACTGAAAATAATATCAAACAGAAAGCGATTGATAAGCAAAACCTTCTTTTACTCTTCTTGTAGATGAAACGGATAGTAGAAAGGAGGTATGTCCAGTTTTGAACTACTACTTTGAATGGAAAAAAACGTGCTTGCAAGTTGCAAATGATCATCTATTAGAGAAAGATAGTTATTTAAATTGATAAAAGAAATTAAAATTACCTCTGAAAAGACTGTTTGGTAATATTTTGTAGGTGCGATAACCATTAGAGCATGTACCCAAAAAAAAAAAAAAAGACAACCATTAAAGACTATTAATAAACATATGATGATATGCCTCATGATTTATTCACAATTAAAATAATTGCATATAATCAAAAATTTAAAAGAGAATTCATATAACGATGAAGGCTAGAAAACCCTAATGAATGCAAGAAGAAAAATTTAATTAATCATCAATCAAAATCAAAACAAAAATAAGAAGAAAACGTAGAAGTAGAAGAATCACACATATGTTTGTAGTAAAATTTGATCAAAATACTATTTAAATAGAATTGTAGACATTCTTTTTTATATAAGGTAAAATTCTAATTGATTTAGAAGTGTTAAATATTATAATTTTTTACCTGAATCAAATAATTTTTTCCGTTTCCATGCATAGATTTTTTTGAAAACAATATATTTTGCTTCATAAAATTTTGTCCTTAGAAGTGGTAGGGCGGCTCTTTCTTTTCCAGGCGTATTTTGTTTTTTAAATATAAATTTTGGTTCTTAAAATTTTTTTCCTTTCCTTGATAGCTTTTTTCCTAAAAAGTTGCGTAGGACTCCCAATAAAAAAATTCAAACATTAATTTAATTCCTTTTAGGTATGGGATTATTCCATATTTCTTTTTTCATCCTCTATCTTAAATATTTGAAAATAATTTAATGATAATTATTTTAAGAAAATAGTGAAAAAATAATTTTGTCAGTGTTTTAATGAAGGGCAAAAAGTTCAAATCACTTTTCTAAGGGTCTTCACACTTTTAATATATTGTAGATGTAGATGTAGAAGTAGTTATATATATATATATATATATATATATATATATAAAATGAAGAATGAAAAAAAATAAAGTGTTCTGTGGTGGCTCGGAGAAGAAAGTAAAAAATAATATTGAAAAAGATTTGGCTTATGGAAAATCAATGTAAACAAATATTTAAGCTGATTTAAAAGTTTATTAATTTGGTTAACACACATAGATATACATATATTTATCATCTAAAATGTTAACATGTGATATCTCTTATTTGCTTTTTTATTTCTTTTATATAAATTGATTGTTCATTCATTTTATTTCTATTTGTTACTTGTTATTGCAAATTTTTTTTTCCATTTGAGAGATTTGACACTAATTGGAAAAAAAAAAAAAAGAGGATAATACTCACTTTTCAAGATAAACAAAAATAACAACAACATTTTCAGTATATTCCTACAAAGTGGGGTCTGGGGTAAAGTATACGCAGTCCATACCACTACCTCAGAGATGAGGTAGAAAGACTGTTTTCGATAGATCTTGGGCTCACGACAAAAACAACAGTCTATAACAAGGCATAATATAAGAACAAGAAACAATCGGTAGGAACAAAATGACAGATAATAGCAGAAACAAGACTACCATAAAGTAATACTACAATCGATCTATCCAAAACAACAAACATCACCAAATCTCCAAGAATAAGACAGTACAAGTATAACTCTACGACTACTAGCACCGATAACAAAACAAAGCACTAATCACTACTAGCAAGGATGCATCCTTTTCTACTAACATTCTATCCTAATTCGCATCCTCCGCACCTTCCTATCTAGGGTCATGTCCTTGGTAAGTTGTAATTGCTCCATGTCATGTCTAATCACTTCCCTCCAATACTTCTTCGGTCTACCTCTACCTCTCTTGAAACTATCCATAGCCAACCTCTCACACATCCGCACTGAAACATTCATGCCCCGCATCATCACACGACCAAACCATCTCAACCTCACTATCCATATCTTGTCTTCCCCCGAAGTCACTTTTCCAGATAAACAAACAAATAAAAGGTATTGTAATAAGGATTACTGCACATGTGATGACAACACCATAACTGCTTGCAAATTAGTTACAGTTGCGGAAACACATTTGGCTACACAAGGCGTAAATAAAATTCGGGCTATAACAATTGTTATTTTATTTTCCGACAGGTATATCTGCGATTCTGCGTAAGAATCACGGATATTAGCTTGTTGTTTTCCTAACTATTAGAGGCAAGTGCTTTAAGAGGTGAAGTGTATGTGCGCTTCTTATGACAGCTTCAACACCCCTCGCCGCGGGTGGGCTAGCCTTCTGTGTAGTGCAAAGGGGTTCAACGTATAACGTATATCGAAATTAGATAATATTTGACATATATACATAACAATTTATTCTGTCTCAATTTATGTGATATTTTTTGTCTTTTCGAGAGTCAAACAATATAAGTTTGATCATGAATTTGACCATGGATTTTTTAAGTTTTTTGAAATAAAATTTATATATTTGAAAACTAAGTAAAAAGTACTACTTATGAGTCACAATAATTAACAATTAAAAGATATATGAAAAAATTTCGATAAAAGATTGACTTGTTTGAATCGAGAAATTTAAACGATGTCACAAAAATTGGAACGGATGGAGTATAATTTTAACATAGGGTGTTCAATTAATCACCCTTTCACTATTATAGTTCTAGCACTGCATTACATTAGCAAGCTCAGGGTCAAGGTTCAAAAATGATATCATTTAAAGAAGCTTTCACAATATCTGTAATGGCTTTACTTATGGTAAGACCTTTCTGGGTTCTCGAAGAGGGAGTAGAAAAGAGTGAGAAAAGAAAATTAGCTGTAGCTATATGTAACTGAATAAATTGTGGCCGTAAAATTATATTAGGACACTTCAAAATTTGAAGGTTCCACTGAAGCATACTAGAGGAATATTCACTGGAGAGGGTTACAACTTTCAACCCATAATGCATTTGTTAGCCATCATTTATTTCACAATGGAGTACACAATTAAAGTATTTCTGAACATTTATGTCAGTACATATCGTTTGACTTACGCTTACGCTTTACTCCTCATTAGGGGCGAACCTAATGGTTATAAGAGAGTTCATATGAATCTGCTTCGTCGGAAAATTATGCTATATCCAAATATGAATATTATCTAAAATAGAAGTAGTTTGGTTATATAGAAAAATCTGAATCCACTTGACATGAAGTGACTCTGTGGCACAGTGCTAATGCGGGTTCAAAGTGCAGTGGACGTCCCCCGTTCGAACCTCCTTTTGTAGCTGTTTTTTCTTAGCTTTTTGACAGTTTTTGTTATACTTCAATGAGGCTCACCATTTTATATTAACTTCAAATGCTTAAAAATTTGTCTCAAGGTATAATCTATTTTTTCTCTTATAATTTTCTGTAAAATATGTAAAGATATATTTGAAATGATTTATATATTTTAGTTTAATTTAATTTGGTCTATATTGAAATTGCTTATTTGTTGCATATTATATTTCATTATTTGCCTTACAAGTTCTCTTTATTTGAATATTTGTTTTAGTTAGTTTATTCACAACTTTTTTATTTATTTTTTGTTTTTTTGTAAGCAATAATTTCTTTTTGTTATATATAAACAGGGAAAGGAATTGCATTTTGTTATAAGTTTAGAGTTTAATATATTTTAAAATTAGTCATGATTGTTAATCAATGTTTAAAATTTTAAAGCAAAATTTGAGAAACTAATAAGTAGATAAATTATTTTAATGATAAATGTAATAGATTTTGTAATTGTTTTATAAGAAAAACTATGTAGTTTTTAAAAAACAAAGAGCGTTAACTTGAAAATGATGACTTTAAGTTAAGGTAGAAAATAAAAAAAATTAATGAAACGAGCAAATTTTGCTTGCTATTCCAACTGTTGTTTTTATTATATGCTCTCTGTTATGTATCAAATGTCCCACATCGGATAAATAGAGAAGTATTAATGGATTTATAGGCTAAATAGGTTCTCCCACCTATCAGACTAGTCTTTTGGGTTGGGCTCTCCCGTTTGATCTATAACATTGGTGCTTTCATTGCGAGTGGATCAATCTACGCGTGGGGCTGCGACTTGAAGTGGTGGCCCGAACTCAAGAGGGGTGCCAGTCATGACCAACTGAGCGGACCTATCCACGCGTGGGGCCGCGACTCGGAGTAGTGGGTTGTGTGCCAGTAGTAGTGGCCTGGACCCCAGAGGGGTGCCAGCTGTGACCAATGAGGTCGTTGGTTCTCAAGCGGGGGCGATTATTATGTGTTAATTGTCCCACATCGGATAAATAGAGAAGTGCTAATGGCTTTATAAGCTAAATGAATTCTCCCGCCTATCAGACTAGCTTTTGGGGTTGGGCTCTTCCGTTTGGTCTATAAGACTCTCGTCGTGTTTATCTGAACCCACTTATATAAATTTATCGATCCGTCACTGCTCCTCAATCTCCTTAGTATATACTTATACACAATATTTACTATATCATCTTTGAATATAATAAATTTAATATTTTAAAAAATAACTATAGATAATAATAAAAATAAATTATAAACTAACGCATGAATTATCTTATTTTTGAACTGAATTAATAAAAGTAAAAAGATATTTACAATAGACAAATAAAAAATGGACGGAGTGTCTATGGGATTTTTTTCCTATATATTTGGTTGACTCGCTTAATAGTAGAATCAAATTGGGTCCACCTCACATATGAGTTATGACTAGGATCTTGAAATGCGTTTGGTATGCCTACTTGACGAAAATTTTTAATATGTTGAGGCTCAATCAACAAAAGTTGTGTGAGGATACCATTTCCTTTTGACAAGTATATTTATGGTCCCTTTCATTCTTTTCACACTTTGTTCTCTTTTCTTCTCTCCAAATATTTTATTTTCACTCCTTTTCATAGTCATTTTTCATTTGTCAAAAATTTAAAATACTAACCCAAATTTGAATCTTGTTTTTTGATATAACTAAAAGATGGAACTTTATAAAAATTAAAATTATTTTTTTCTTTGTGATTTTAGATTTCATAACTTAAAATTTTCAACAAGTCTATAACATCAATACAAAATTATCGAAGGAATTTTATTTATTTGTTTTGAAGTTTGATAATAACAAGTGAGGTTCTACTTTCTAGAGAGGGTAGGAAAAAAGGGTGAGGAGATTACAAAATGAGGGATCGAACTCTCACCAACAAGGTAAAAGTTCATGTAACCAACCAGATGACCTACTAAGATTCCACGTAACTTATTTATTTACAACTAAGTACAATTTAATTTAATTGTTTAAATTTCAGTCATTAATTTAATTTTTGGGTTTTAATCTTAATCACTTAATTCTTAATTGTTAAATGTATATATTTGTTTATTCTATAACCACTTAATGTATCTTAATAATGATTAATATTCATAATAATTAATATCTTAATGATATTAGTGCTCAATTATCTTTTTTCTTTTTCATATTTGTTAAATTCTTTAGTTGCTTGGCATATATACAATAATTATTTCTAATTCAAATTTTGTGTTTCTCGTTCACAATTTATCTTTTTGACGTTTTCTTTATGCTTGATTTCTTAAGATGTGATGTGAAATTTTAAGATTCATTTTTTTTTCTGGGGGTACAAGAATTAATGGGAAAAAAGAGTCAACCAAGTAAATTTGTGAAAGTACAACATAATAGTGATACATCTTTTCTATATTGAGAGGTAGGACTATAAAAATAGAGATATAGAAATGTTGGTTAAAAAAGAGAGGGTACAGAGATAAAATAGAGAATGTTTTGAAAAGAGAAATGCAAATGTAGAAAGAATGAAAGTGTGAAAAGAAGGAAAGGGACCCACAAATACACTTGTTAAAAGAAAATGGTGTCCTCACACAACTTTTGTTGGTTGGGTATCAACCATAATAAAAAATTGAGAAAATCCTTTGGGGAAAGAACATAAATGTCACAAAACTATTTCCACGAAATAACCATTGATTTGGTAATTCCAAAAGGTAACCATTTTAGGCCTTTTTGTTGCTGCTAGTGCCTTTTTTTTTTTTTTTTTCATTTCATATACAATAATAATACAGTCCTTATGTCACATTCATATAGTTGATACAGAAAAACATATGCATATATAGTTCATAGACCATATTGATATAATTTTTATACCATATTGGTACAGGAAAATACCATATTGATACAGTCCCTGTACTATATTAATACACTCCTTATACCATATTGATACAACCCATATACCATAATGATATAGTTTTGGCTGGCCATTTTTGGAATTAGTTTGGGCCGACTGGCCATTTTTTAGAATTAGTTTGGGCCGATTGACCACTCCATGTCCAATAGCCCAAACATGGGTCATTTATTTTTTAATGGGTCATCTGGTGTCCTTTTCCCAAATCCTTTTAGCCACAAAATGTTTGGCCACAATGACCCAAATTCCATAATCATACATGTTCACACTATAAACTGGTTTTTTGTGACATTTATACCCCTCACCTTCTAATTTATGTAACGACCCTCCTAGTCGTTTTGTGAATTTTACTTTTCTTTCCCATTTTAGCTCTCTTCGTAGTGTATATATGTGATTTATGACTTACGGGGACGGGTAGTACCGATTCTCGAGGTGTTCAGAAGTGATTAGTTGGGTTCTTGAATTTTAAGTAAGTTAAGTTCGACCACGGTCAACTTTTAGTCAAGACGACCTCGATTTGGTATGTTAATGTTTCCAATAGGCTCGGAACGTACTTTTTAGTCAATTTACATATTTGATTTGTTTATATGGGTTTCGAACAAATTTCGAGAATTTATTAGAAGTTTCGGATATTTTAGATAATTAGTTAATTAGTGATTTAATGGGTCAAAACCCTAATTTAAATTATTTATGTGGCCAATACAAGAATAAATTTAAGTGGGGAGAGTTTACCATATTTATTAAGAATAAGAACAGAGAGTTACATGAGGAGGGGCACGAAATGGTTTTCTCGATTGCAGTTTTGGATGAAATCTCTCTCGCGGGCTTCAGGTCAGATTGTATTTAGCATATACAGTGTGTTTAGCATATATAGTATAATGCTTATTATGATGTGGAATGAAATCTTAGATTCCAGTAAACAAATTGTATGGGTGCGTGCCATTAGGATTAGGTTATAAACAAAAGTAATGATTATTCAATCATTGGCCAATGATGGTAGTTGAATTGGAGGGAGCATATGTCTGCATAGTGGTAGGATTAGTGGCCTAAGGTTATACTGCCATGTAATTGTTAATATATAGACTCTCTTCCATGTTTACGTTACCACAAGCAATGTTCACGCATAGGTTTTTGGTACAGAAATTTGACGATGTAATTTAGAAATCTACCGAGCATCAACTCTGTACATACTAACCAGTTCATGTAGTGAACTTTTTCCTTCTTTAGCTTCTGATTTCAAGAATCACCAAGTGATTATTAATTATGGTTATGAAAAATTGAAGTTTTAGGCCTAGGATTTTTAGAGTAAGAATTTATAAAACGGGTGTCACTAGATTCGTATTCTTATGGGAGTTATATATTTGAACAGATTTTGACCATTCAGAAGCTTTACGGAAGGGCAAGGCCCTTGCGAATTAGCTTGCATTCGGATTCTTCGGTTGAGGTAGGTTATGGTTTAATTGGAGTTTAGACTTGATTTAATTATGTGTATGCTCCTAAATTGGATGCTTGTTGATTGGTCTTCGGACATACTTGAATTTGATGATATTTGGATTGTTGATACTTGTATGAACAATTATTGAAAATTGAACTTGATCGGATTGCCTTATGACTATAAGTGTACTTGTAAATTTAGTACGTTGTGTTATATCCTAAGAGGTAGTGTGAATTTGATAAAATATACATAATATGGTTATGGAGGATCGGGTACCATGCTGGTACAGATATGAATATTGATATTACTTATTTATGGAGGATCGGGTACCACGCCGGTACGGTACATGGACTTAGATTGTCCCCTGCAGGTCATAACTAGTTGGGCAGAAATAAGTTCCTTAGCATGTGTGTACAGACTAGTGTTGATTTTAAAAGGTCGAGAGTTTAATAAGCTGATAACGAGCTAAAGGTGTTCCAATTGCGAGGTTGAGAAGAACATAGTTTTACTTATGGCATTATTATTGATTTCGTGGTTGTTTATGATATGGTTGATACTCTTGATAATTACGTGGCTTGTTTGTGGGCATTATTTTGGCCCGTAATTGATGTATTTGTTGATTCATTGAATTACTTGCTATGTGTTGATGCCTGTTTACTTGTTATTTAATTTATGTTGTATACATGTTATTAAATTGAGTTGACCTATGATACCTACCAGTACATAGTGGCTTGTACTGACACTACCTTGTACTCTTCTTTTGTTGAGTACAGAAAGTGTTCCAGAGGTTCAGACACGACCTTATCTCTAGCGTTTGGTAGTTGATCTCGATCCAAGGGTGAGCACTCCATCTTCAGGCTGCCATGGATCATCACATTAGTTCTTGTCCTTCTTTCGGATAATGAGACACTCTTTATCTTTTGTTATTTTAGATATTTCTTTTAGATATGATTTTTATTTTAGAAGTTCTTGTACGATGACTTTCGGGTCTTGGAGATTTTAATAGATAGTTGTTTGATTTCCGCATTAATAATATTTTAGTTTTGGATTTATTATCATTAAGTTGGTTTTTGATGATAACGTCGTCTTACTATTGACTAAATGATTGGTTAATGGTTCGGGTTAGATGGTTCTCCCACAGGAAGATTAGTGTGGGTGCCACTCACGGTTATTTGGGTCGTGACAAAGTTGGTATCAGAGCTCTAGGTTCGTCAATCTCGTCGTACAAGAACATGTCTAGTAACGTCTTGCGGAACGGTACGGAGACGTCTGTACTTTTCTTCTAGAGGCTGCAAGACATTAGGAAAATTCAAATTCTTCTTTCTTTCGTTCTATTACTTTACTTCAATTGGTATCTGGTGATATAAATTGGTATCAAACTTCTTTAATTCTTATTCTCACAGATGGTGAGAACAAGAGTAAATGTCGAATAAAGTTCCCCGAATTGATGTGTAGACATCCATATTAAATCTGCGGAAGGCTATAAGGCATTTTAGGAATTGTTCCACTTCTTCTATCCTAACGTGTGTTCGGAGTCAGTTGCATGGTTGGATTGAGTCCAATTGGTATCTAGTCGGCCCCAATTGGTATCTCACTAAAGATAACTAAGATTGACCGTCTCAGTTTATATCCTATCATTAAATTGGAATATAGGTTATTCCAATTGGTATCTGTCGAAAGGTCGTACTGTGTGTGAATGAATAAGCAGTGATCGTTGGACAAAAAAAGAAAGAAAAAAAACTTGCCGCCTAAACAAAGATAATGAATAAAAGTATGTATGGTTGGTTGTAAAGTACTTGTGTAATTGCACTGTCATGGTAGAGTGGATTGTTGCAATGCCTAGATTTGTGTTGAATAAATGTTAAGTGATGATGTGTTGATTGAAATTATAGTTGTTTTTTTTTATTTTCTTTGTTGTAATTATGTGTAGGTTGAAACTATATGTACTATTTGAACTCTGTGTGAGACACTGACTTGTTGAAATATGAGTTACTTGGAGAAATATTAATCGAAATTGTGGTATGATAACCTAGATGATGATGATTCATGATGAATTGACTCAATAAATTACCAAATTATGAAATAATGTGTGGATTATAAACCAAAGAGTGCAGTTGTGCTTATTATATGGTTTGAATTGACTATGAATTCAGAAATAATGAAAGTTGTTTTGATGCTGAAATGATAATATGAGCATCGGATAATAATGTTCCTTTTAGAGTGGGCTATGAAAATATGATTGTATTGTTGTTTCTAACATTGGTGTGAAGTTGCTTAGTGTAATGATTACGAGTAATTATAGTGTTGATTGATAATATTTGATAATGATAATTTGATTAATAACGGTTCCTTAAGAGGACCAGGATTGTGGATGATCTATGATCTTTGATGAGGGCCAGTGTGTTGCTTTATATTGTTCATCGCTTTTGTATGAACTAGTTTTCTAAAAATGGGCAAATGATGATATAATCTTGATGTTAATGTGGGAAGTGTATATGAACATATTTATTGAAAATATGAAGTTACGAAAGCGGTAATTGATTTCTAACCATGTGATGAAACTATTCCAATGAAATATCTATGTGAAATACTGTGAATGCATTCGCAAATTGAATTACTAAGAGGTATGATTAGTACCAGGATATTTATCATTGTGATGAAGAGTCTAGTCCGTAAATTTGAGAGATGTTAAATCAAGAAGTGAAGTTCTAAGGATTTTGGGTTAATGATCCTGAGAATCGAAACGATTTTGTAACTAGTTGCCTGTCGGAAAAATAGAACAGGAAATTAAAAGATTTTGCAGAACACTGTAGGTGTACCGCTATAGCGGTAACCTTCCACTACAACGGAAGGTAGGCAGTGTCTGCATACCCTATAGCGGTACCTTTTTGCCGCTATAGCGGTAGGGAGACAGAATCTCCTCTTGTCCTTGTCTTGTTTCGTTAAACTTTTTTTTTGAGTTTTTTTGAGGTCCTAATTTTGACTAAATCCCTATTTAATTAGTCAAAAGCCAGTGTTATGAAATATTAAGGGTACCTTGCCTTAGCATTTTCATAAAAAGAAATAAAAAGTGCGAAAATGAAGAGATTGAGTAGCCTTGTGCTGGGAAGGATGGGGGGGAATGCCGGAGACTGTCAGCCTTCCCTATCCTTTATACCTTTTCCAATTTCTTCCAAAAACCCATAGAGATAAAACGATTGGGTGCTAACTAGTTTGGCACATAAGACTGTGATTTAATAAGGGCAGTTGATCACTTAGCTTGATAACTTGACCGGTTAAAGGATCCCGACTATAAGTAGTTGGTTGTCGTATATTCTTGAAGGGTGCGTTAAGACTATAAAGACTAATTCTTGCAGTCATGGCATAGGTTGAAATTTGGTACCTTGACAGGAGGTTCTAGAAAAGGGAAGCCTAAGTTTAATATTTATTGTTTTGTTGTTGACTCGTAGTTGGGGTATAATTACCTAATTCTAGACATTGTTGTAGCGATTAATTTATATTCTAGGGTTGATTCCGTTGATATGCTAGGTGGAGATGGTAATGATGGATTTACTTGATATTAGTAATTGAATACGAGAGTGTTAGCTAAGCTGAATGATCAATGAATAGGTGTGAAAATACATGTTGGTGGATTTAGTATTGTTGTAAGAGTGTGAATAAAATTGGTATTATAACCGTGGTTGAACCCACATATTAATAGTTGTAGGCTTGAACTTAGTGAAGTGAAAAAGCATGTTCGGTAGCTAATTCTTGTAGTTCTGTCTTGGTTGTGGAGTTTGGGTGTATCCATATTAGCTTAGGCCTTCGGAGGGAGTTGTCATGTTTCCTGTTACAGTAATCCTTAAGGTTAGAGGAGCGGCTGTAAGTGATTAAAGGCATTGTGGTTACAATTGTTTAGTGTATACACCTGTTTGTGGTGATTTGAGCCTTTATGTATAGATGTTGATTGACAAGTATGAATTTTTTTTTAGTAGGTGGTAGGGGAATATGTCATGATGAGCATGTGATTAGGAGGAAGTAATATCCAAGGAAAGCGAATGCGGTAGACGAATGAGATTGGTATGTTAAGAGTTGGTGATGTTGTAGATTAGAAGGAGATTAGATTTTGTGATAGATTATTGAATTAGTGGTGTATTTTCATCATTTTGTTTGGGGTGATGAGTTATGATAATTATAGTTCTGTGTGGTGTTGTAATATCAAAAATTTGTATTGTGCCTCTCTTTATCCTTTAATCATTCGGGGGCAAACGGTGGGTAAATTGATATCTATTGTAACGATCCATTTCGTCGTTACTGATTTACCCATAGTGGTTCATAGGTTTAAGACTAATTCATTAGTATGAGAGTGCATTTGGTATGATCCAAGGTCATACGAAATCCCTAACACAAAGTCGTGTTGAAAGAATTCTTACCGACTGAGTTTCAGTTTAAGTTTAAATTAGGATCAATTTCAAACGAGTTCTACTCCTAAAATATAATGAGTTAGGTTGTCCAAAACCTACCAATTTATAGATCTTTGAGTCTTCTTTCTAACGCCACCAACCGTTCGTAAATCCGTCATCAGAATAAAAAATTATGGTCGTTTTACTGAAGACTGCCTGTGCAGAAAAACTGTATGTCGCTATTGCAGACTTGCAGTAAAGACGCATTATATATGTGTCTATTGGCGGTTTTTGAGTTCCAAAACTCAAAAACTCTGTTCCCAACCCCTAGTGAAGTAATTTGGAGCGATGTTGGTCATTCTTAGATGATTTTCTCCCTAAAGTAAGCAATTCTAACTTGTTCTAAAAGTTTTCTATGAATTTGTCCTTAGAATCTCTTTTATTCTGGCTTAGGGTTGAGTTAGGGCTGCCCCCTAAGTTGGGAAAAAGGAAAAAAAAAACTCTAGATCTTTCAAATAACCCTTGATAAACGGTCTAAACTCCGTTTAAGGGTAAATTTAGAGGTTTTGATGTTCTTAGTGTTCTCCTTTAAAAGTAGATTTTGATTTGCTCTTTTATATTCTCTTATAGACGATGATGGATTCACAAAATCTTCATTGGAGAAGGTTAGGTTCATCCAGGAGAAACTTATAGCGGCCCATAGGTTGAGATATTGGATCGGTTGAGATTCTTCAGCGAGTGGGACTGATGGCCTATAGGTTGGCTTTGCCTTCGAGTTTGTCGGGAGTTCATCCCGTGTGTCATATATCTATGTTGAAGAAGTTTCATTGGTGATGGTAACTACATAATTCGTTGGGATTCGGTCTTGTTAGATGAAAACCTCTCTTACCAAGAGGAACCTGTTGCTATTCTTGATAAAGATGTCCATAAGTTGAGGACTAAGGAGATTGCGTCCGTGAAGGTCCAGTGGAAGAATCGTCCTATTGAGAAGGCCACTTGAAAGACCGAAGCTGACATGTGTAGCAAGTATCCATATCTTTTTGCTAATTCAGGTAATTCAATTTTTTCCCATCTTGTTTCTTGTTTCTTGTTTGCCCGTTCGGGGACGAACGGTTGTGTAATTGGTATCTGATGTAACGACCCTCCTAGTCGTTTTGTGAATTTTACTTTTCTTTCCCATTTTAGCTCTCTTCGTAGGGTATATATGTGATTTATGACTTACGGGGACGGGTAGTACCGATTCTCGAGGTGTTCAGAAGTGATTAGTTGGGTTCTTGAATTTTAAGTAAGTTAAGTTCGACCACGGTCAACTTTTAGTCAAGACGACCTCGATTTGGTATGTTAATGTTTCCAATAGGCTCGGAACGTACTTTTTAGTCAATTTACATATTTGATTTGTTTATATGGGTTTCGAACAAATTTCGAGAATTTATTAGAAGTTTCGGATATTTTAGATAATTAGTTAATTAGTGATTTAATGGGTCAAAACCCTAATTTAAATTATTTATGTGGCCAATACAAGAATAAATTTAAGTGGGGAGAGTTTACCATATTTATTAAGAATAAGAATAGAGAGTTACATAAGGAGGGGCACGAAATGGTTTTCTCGATTGCAGTTTTGGATGAAATCTCTCTCGCGGGCTTCAGGTCAGATTGTATTTAGCATATACAGTGTGTTTAGCATATATAGTATAATGCTTATTATGATGTGGAATGGAATCTTAGATTCCAGTAAATAAATTGTATGGGTGCGTGCCATTAGGATTAGGTTATAAACAAAAGTAATGATTATTCAATCATTGGCCAATGATGGTAGTTGAATTGAAGGGAGCATATGTCTGCATAGTGGTAGGATTAGTGGCCTAAGGTTATACTTCCATGTAATTGTTAATATATAGACTCTCTTCCATGTTTACGTTACCACAAGCAACGTTCATGCACAGGTTTTTGGTACAGAAATTTGACAATGTGATTTAGAAATCTACCGAGCATCAACTCTGCACATACTAACCAATTCATGTATACAACATTTTCCTTCTTTAGCTTCTGGTTTCAAGAATCATCAAGTGATTATTAATTATGGTTATGAAAAATTGAATTTTTAGGCCTAGGATTTTTAGAGTAAGAATTTATAAAACGGGTGTCACTAGATTCTTATTCTTATGGGAGTTATATATTTGAATAGATTTTGACCATTCAGAAGCTTTACGGAAGGGCAAGGCCCTTGAGAATTAGCTTGCATTCGAATTCTTCGGCTGAGGTAGGTTATGGTTTAATTGGAGTTTAGACTCGATTTAATTGTGTGTATGCTCCTAAATTGGATGCTTGTTGATTAGTCTTCGGAAATACTTGAATTTGATGATATTTGGATTGTTGATACTTGTATGAATAATTATTGAAAATTGAACTTGATCGGATTGCCTTATGACTATAAGTGTACTTGTAAATTTAGTACGTTGTGTTGTATCCTAAGAGATAGTGTGAATTTGATAAAATATACATAATATGGTTATGGAGGATCGGGTACCACACCGGTACGGTTATGAATATTGATATTACTTATTTATGGAGGATCGGGTACCACGCCGATACGATACATAGACTTAGATTGTCCCCTGCAGATCATGACTAGTTGGGCAGAAATAAGTCCCTTAGCATGTGTGTACAGACTAGTGTTGATTTTAAGAGGTCGAGAGTTTAATAAGCTGATAACGAGCTAAAGGTGTTCCAATTGCGAGGTTGAGAAGAACATAGTTTTACTTATGGCATTATTATTGATTTCGTGGTTGTTTATGATATGGTTGATACTCTTGATAATTACGTGGCTTGTTTGTGGGCATTATTTTGGCCCGTAATTGATGTATTTGTTGATTCATTGAATTACTTGCTATGTGTTGATGCCTGTTTACTTGTTATTTATTTATGTTGTATACATGTTATTAAATTGAGTTGACCTATGATACCTACCAGTACATAGTGGCTTGTACTGATACTACCCTGTACTCTTCTTTTGTTGAGTACAGAAAGTGTTCCAGAGGTTCATACACGACCTTATCTCTAGCGTTTGATAGCTGATCTCGATTCAAGGGTGACCACTCCATCTCCAGGCTGCCATGGATCATCACATTAGTTCTTGTCCTTCTTTCGGATAATGAAACACTCTTTATCTTTTGTTATTTTAGATATTTCTTTTAGATATGGTTTTTATTTTAGAAGTTCTTGTACGATGACTTTCGGGTCTTGGAGATTTTAATAGATAGTTGTTTGATTTCCGCATAAATAATATTTTAGTTTTGGATTTATTATCATTAAGTTGGTTTTTGATGATAACGTCGTCTTAATATTGACTAAATGATTGGTTAATGGTTCGGGTTAGATGGTTCTCCCACAGGAAGATTAGTGTGGGTGTCACTCACGGTTATTTGGATCGTGACAATTTAAGATTGTTTCATTAATTAATTTATTAGTACATTTTTCAATAAATAGGAGAGTCCCAACACGTGGGAAATGGACAAATTTACCAGAGTGTTATACTTGATCATTTAATACATAATTCTTCTTTGTTGGAAAAATTTTCACTTCGATCCAATTTTAAATTTCCAGTTAAATTAAAAATATTTGAAAGTGGTAAAACTAAAATTTTGCAAATTTAAATTTTAAAGTAATATTCAGTAGTTTAAATTAAAAATATTTAAGACTTTTAAATCTAATATTTAAGAGTATCAAATCAAAAAAATTGCATATATAAGCAACTTTTTAAATATAAATTTGAAAATATTTCAATAACGACAGTTAAAATTTAAAACACTTTCGACATGGTACATTGATACATTATAGAAATCATAAAAATCATATCGTTCATAAGTATCGGCTTTAGTTAACAACAACTTAAAAAATCACACATCAATGTTGTACTCTTGCGCCATTATATTACGACGATCTGATAATTTCTGAATCATTACTTATATTTGTTATTAATACGAATTTTAATTTAGTATAATTTATTAATTATTATATTTAAATAAATTTAAAATACATATTTAAATATTTTTGAAAATATTTCAATAACAACAGTCAAAATTCAAAACACTTTAGGCATAGTAGATATCAACCCATTATAAAAATCATAGTTCATAAATGTCGACCCTATCTGCAACCCAAGAGAGTCATGCATTAATGTTGTAGTTTTACATATTTATTAATTATTATGTTTACAAAAATTAAACTACATATTTAAATATAATTAGAAAATATTTTAATAACGAAAGTTAAAACTCTAAACAGTTTGAACATGGTAGATACCGATACATTATAGAAATCGTAAAAAGTAAATAGTTTATAAGTATCGACCCTAGTTAACAACAACCTAAAAAAGTCACGTATTAATATTATAGTCTTGCGACCCAATGTTACGCCGGTTTGATAATTTGTGGATCATTACTTATATTTATTATTAATATGAACGTTCTCTAATTAAGTAATTTTATTAATTATTACGTTTAAATAAATTTAAATTATATATTTAAATAATATTTTAAATATAATTTGAAATTTTTTTTATAACGATAGTCAAAATTCAAAAATATTTTAGACATTGTAGACATCGTCACATTATAGAAATCAGAAAAATCATATAGTAATTTATAATTGTTGACCCGAGTTAACAACACCCCAAGAATGTCACACATTATAGCTATTAAGCAAACTTTTCCCATAACTTCTTAGTATTTAAATAAATTTTAAAATACATTGTTGAAAATATTTAATTAATAACCATTCATAACTCAAAAAAATATACTAGCATAGACACACATAAGTACGCAAAAAGAGATACACAAATAGATATTTAACCAACATTATATTATGAACTTAAATGAAACTCAACAATAAGATAATATAAATTAATAAAATTATAGGTGAAAAACATAAATATAAAAAAATATATTATATATAATATAAAAGGGTTTTTTTAATTAAAAATTGGGGGTGGGGGAAGAAGAAATGGGACGGGAATTACAATGCAGGGAATCGAACCCTAATAAAAAAATGTGGGAGTTAATTTATTCAACCAACTGAACTACTTCCTCTGTTTCAAAATAGTTGACCCTTGTTGACTTGACACTCCCCTTAAGAAAATATTTATTATGGATTTATTTGACCAAATTAGCCTTATTAATTATGTTTTGAAAATATAAATTTGAGAATATACACTTTGTGTAGTCATTTAATGAGGAGTAGTATTGAAAGAACATAGTAAAATTCTCTTAATTTTATAAATGGGACAACTAAATTGAAACAAATATTTTTAAAACGAGGGTCAACTATTTTAAAATGGAGGGAGTACTAAGATTCCCAATATAATATAAAAATCTATTATATAAATGAGAACTTAAAAGGATAAAATATACATTGCAAAAAATGGAAGAAAAAATTATATCTTATTTAAAGTTGAAGGAAAGCTTGATTTTTTATATAAAATGGAGTATGTGTAAATAATTTATAAAAAAAAAATGAAAAATGTACATGAATTGACTACTAAGTTGAAATTAATGGCTTATTTTGTCTTCTTTTCTTCTTAATTTTTTGCTTTTCATTTTTCAATTACGTTTTTGGCCTTACATTTTTGTTTTCGATTTTCCCCAACCCTTTTTATGGTTAATTAGTTACTTAGTTTGATGTTAATTACTCCAAATTTATTTACTATTTGTTAATTATAATTTTTCATTTTAAATAGTTCAATTCTTATTTAGTTTTTAATTATAGTTTATATGATTTAATTTTACTTTTATTATAATTATCAATTTGCACATTTTTTGAACATTTATTTATTTATTCGTGCATGTTTAATTAGTAGTTTTTTTTTAATGAATGTGTAAACTAGTATATATGAATGTAGAATATTAATAATAACATTATTTTAGCATGTTTAAACTTTAGCTAAGTTATGTTTTTTTATAAATAGATAACACTACAACATACGACATATATTACTACAAAATACGTTATAGTTAAATATGAATTTTTTTTTCCAAGCATTCGTAATATGTGTGGCTAAAAGTTAGTTAATTACAAATTTTATATGGTTCGCCACTAAAAACTTATATTTACAACTATGAATTTTATAATATTGTGGGTATGGTGATAAAATATTTCTATCTTGAAAAATATATTTATATCTTCATATAATTAGTGAGATTTAGAAAATTTTGGTTTCAATTCGATACAACTAGTTAATAAAAAATAATTAGATATAATCACCTATTTATTTGAATTATTTTTAAAACTTACAAGCTATAAGAGTGAATCGAATCATTAACAACTCTAGTACACTAGATTGATAAAGATATTATTTCAATAGAACAAGTCTGAAGTAAAATTCAGTGAAGTTAATTTGTTTAAATTCATTAAAATTAGTTAGTAAAAATAATTCAATTTAATCATCTATATAATTTGATATAAATTATGGTATAAATATACTTTTGTAATACTATGTTCAATTATTAATCCTAGGTTCAATTAACTATAATTATATTAGTAAGAATTGTTAATTAATTAAATTTAATAGTAGACCATAAAAGTATTATTCAGATAATCCAAATTTTTTATTTTTTTTGTTACATAAAAGTCATTTAACTTTAAAAATTACTATACAAAAATTATCTTTCTACTTTGTGACATAATAGTATTCTATCTTTAAATTTGTTACACAAAAAATATTTTATTTATTTTTCCAAAAGGTGTCTACAAAATTTACCCTACGAATGCATATATTAGTGTGAAAAATAGTCAAATTATATTTTCTTTAATATTAATAATATTATATTAAAATTATTTAAAGAAATCAAACTAAGTATATCAAGTGTAATATTGTACTCCTCCAACAATTTGTGTGTTAAGAAGCAAAAAATAAGGGATGTTTCTAATATTATCCTGAATGTAAATAATTTATTTTGAACGTCTTGTCATAGTTTCGGTATGAAATATTTAAATTCAGGTGAAATTTATTTCTAGTTAACTTGATCAAAATTGACTAACTTTTAAATGATAAAAAATTAATAAAAATTGACTTTTATGTAATAAATTTTAAAGTTGAATGACATTTAGGTAAAACATAATAATTAAATAATAATAATAATAATAATAAAGATTGAGCAACAAATTTTAGAATTGGATGACGTTTATATAATGGTTTAAAAAATTATATGATAAATTCAAAATTAGATAACCAATCCAAAAACGTGTTGATGAATATAATATAATAAAATTAGTCTTCAAATTTGATTAAAAAGAAGAAAAAAACGTGATAGAAGATCAAGGAAATAAAAAAAGTGGTTGGGGAGAATGAGAAAAATTTGAAGAGATAACCTAGTGGAACTCATCTTATAAAATCAATTAAATAACTCAATTAATAATAGCTATGACTATGATTCACCCAATATAAAGTTTTGACTTTTAAGTTTAGGAAATAACAAAAACTTTTAACTCCTTTTAATTTAAAACAAAGAAAAAACAATAGTAAGTTGTTTTAAAAGAGAAAGGTTATTGCAGTCTTTTTACGATTGTGGGGGTCAATTTTTTGTGGCCATTTAGCACTTCTCTAAAAAATTTCCCTGCTTGACTACTATGGATATGTGACTTTTCAGTTTCATAGATTGTTACTCCGTCCGTCGTCTCAAAATTGCTGTTATTTTAGCAAATGTCATGTTCATTAATAAATCAATAAATATAAATGTGTAGTTTTCTAAATTATTTGGTTTAATAAATGTCACTTAAAAATTAAACACTAGTATTAAGTAAATAGAGTATAATGGATATAGTTGGAAAAACAGTACTCACTCCGTCTATTTTTTCTTGTCTACTATACTAAAAATATATATCCAACAATACTTGTTCAGTTTGAAAAAATAATGGATAGTTTAGCATGCTTTGTCCATTTTATCCTTACTGTTAAATATTGTTCATGATCCAATACATTTCCAAAAGCATTAATTTTTATATTCAAATGATGATATAGTAAAATTATATCTATTATTTATTGTTTCTTAAGGTGTGTGCCAAGTCAATAGTGGATAAGTAAAGATGGACAGAGGGAGTACAATTTTTTTTTCTTGAATTCCTAAGGTGTCACTTATTTTGGGAATTTTTTTTCTAAGGTGACACTTATTTTGAGACAAAAAGTTTTGCTAAGGTGACACTTATTTTTGAATGGAGGAAATATTTATTAATTATAGTTACTTCCTTCGTCCCATATTAATTGGTCATCTTACTAAAAATAATTGTCCCATTGATCACCTTTCTAAATCAAGAAAATATTAATTAATTTTTTTTTTCATATTACCTTTGCAATTAATTCTTTTTAAAAGTGTTTATACTTGTTTGTAAAGTTTACAAGAGAAGTTTTTAAAGGGGTGAATTAGTAAAATTACCTTCTTATTTATGATTTCTTTAACATGTGTGTAAAAACTAAAAAGAAAAATGATCAATTAATATGAGACGGAGGAAGTAATTAATACATATTTCACAATAATTATGATATATTATTTGATTAAAGTACTAGATGTAAATAAAAAATTTCTTTGTATTTGTCTACACTCTAGCTCTATACTTTTTGCCCTTTCATCTTTTTTTTTTTTTTTAATTTACATTACTGACAAAGTAAGAAAATAACAATATGATGGTCAAGAAGAGGGTGCTCTTTCTTTTGTAATTGAATTGTTTGGGTTGTATGGTAATAGTTCACAGTTATTATTAAAAAAAAAGTAAGAAAATTACTCTTTCCTTTTGGTGTAGCTAATATTATACTATTCTTTAGTGTCTTGTTGTCTTTGAATTGTCATTTATAAACTATTTGCACCACTTGATAGAAAGGTTGCATTTGTTTGATGAGTAAAATTACTTCCATTAATGCATAACTCAAGACCGTAAGCCTAATTCAAACCCGAAAATTTGATAAAGTGATAGAAACGGACTTAATGCCCAATATCTTATGAGGTGACATAACTGTCTCTCACTCACCGATGTGGGACTTAACGCTTATTACTCACAACAATTTGAATCTCAGCAGATACCACAACATCCATATCCACTGTCATCCTCACTGTATGTAGATTAGGTAAAGTAAATATGAAGTTAGGTTTATTTATGACTTTTTAGCTCCATTCCTTCTTTTGTCAAGAAAATACCATTACTACTCGATAGTATAATTTCGAATGCCCACTATTTTTGGAAAAGTCTTCGTGATATTTTCATTTGGGTATTGATCATGAAACCATAACGGAATATATAGTAGTACATCTTTAGGGTGCCATTCTAGTTCTATTAATTAGTACTATTTAGGGGTGTCAATGATTTTTAAAAAACCGACCTAACCGAATCGTATTGAACCGATTTTTAGATTTCTTTTAATAAAATCGATGATTTTTATATTAACTTATAGAATAAATAAGTAGGTTTCTTATTTTATAAAAATTAACCAAAAAAATACCGAACCGTACCATATAATATATGTGTAATATACATATATACATACATACATATATACATATACTAAGTTTAAAAATAATAAAATACTAAAATTTTTGCTTTCGAGTGATGAAAGCGATAACCGATTACAAAGTGGCATCATAATTAACAACCAAAGTTCTAATATTGAAATTTATTATACTAATCCAATCAAAACCAAATTAGTTCTAGCATCTCGACTCTCGAGACGAGTAACCTACAAGGTATTCCAACAATCTTGGATAACAAGCATATTTTTCCTCTCGTATATATGACTTAAATTTCTCCTATTGGATAATTAATTTAAGTAGATTCAGTTCTTAAGTTTCATCTTGATTGATTTCTTCCAGTTCGTGTGATCTAGATTATATTTTTTTGTGTTTGCTTAATATTGTTTTACGCTATCATAATAATGGGATGAATCTCTATTCTTATTTTATTGATTCACCACCTTTTAAGCAATAAAAATGCCTAGAGAGTTTTTGCCAAAGTTATATACAATAATACATGGTGGCGTATTCTTACTTTTATATATTTTTTTAAAAAAATATCAAAAATTAATCGAACCGTACCGATACCGAAAAAAAACCGAGAGGATGAGACGATTTTGAAAAATCTAATTTTGGTTATATAAAATAAAATAACTGAAAAATTAATAAGATATAAATTTTGAAAAATAACTGTTCGAACCGTAGCATTGACAACCCTAGTACTACCTTACGGAGCCGTTCTATTGATTGGATTCATTTCAACCGTCTTAATGGAAAAAAAGACTTTTAAAAGATCTATATTACTAGTACTAATTAGAAATTAGTCCACCAGAAGAAAAACCAATTGCACGGAGACTTGTTTAAATAAAGGTCTTCTTGCCAAATTCCAAACGAACCTACAAACCAAAAAAAAATAAAATACTTAGAAACTCAAATTGAACCAAAATCATAATATGCAAGTGAAAATCTTTATCTGCAATTATTTTTTTGCTATGAAGGATACAATTTTTATTAATAAGCGCGCGCGCGCACACACATATATATATATTCATGTGTAGTTTTGAAGATTCACCAACAAAGTAAATTTGAGTGAGTAAGAAGTTGGTCACGTTAAAGTAACCAGAATATGTTGTTTTGCATCAATATATTGGATTTGGCTTGTTGAGCAAAGCTTAAATTAGAGGTGTGCAAAAATCGATCCAACCAATAAATCGAAATGATAAAAATGTTATTGATTTATTGTTATTGAGTTATTGGGTCAACGATTTTTAAACGGTTTTGTAAATTTTTTTATTGGGCTATCGGTTCGGTTTTCAATTTTAAGATTTTAGTAAATGGTTAAACTGATAACCCAATAAAATTATATTTTTATCCGTAATTATATAATAGTGGCTTTCGATTTTAAATACATTTTTTGCATTTTATAGTTGTGGTCTTAGTGCTTGTAAATTGTATAGACTTAAATTTGGTTGATAGGACTCTTCAAGTTTCTAACTAGCAAAATGGCCTACTTTCATTAAATAGCTACAAGTTTTTTTTTTTTTTTTTTTTTTTAGTGAAATGACTCACTTTTAAATATTTTAATTTATTTATAATTTAAAATTTAATTATAAGTTTTAAAAGTTATAAATTAGTCCACAAATCACTAACAGTCGAATTTTTTTAAAAAAAACCCTCCCACAAAAATATTTTAAAAATTATAAATTAATCAAAAATCTGATTTGCATGGACAAATCGATTATCGATCCGATAAATATATGGACAGATTGATAATCGATTCGACTGATGTTATACATCGGTCTTCTATGTTATTCAATAGCTGACCGATTGTAGTAATTAGTCTAACAAGTTAATTACCGGTCCGACCAATTACATATATATTACAGGCTTTCTCCGACAGATTAACCATCTGTCTTTTTTTATTCGACCGATTACATATATATATATATACAAATTTTTTTCTTTTGAAAAAAAATTAGTACTAAAATTAGAGGAGAGTAGAAAACTTACAATTTTGAAGGACAGAAAATATTTATAAATAAAATACGAAGCTTCAAAAAGGAGAAAGTTGAAGAAACAATGAGCTTTTGGTAAAAATGGAGGAGAAAAAAAGTTGACGAGAGGGAAAGAAGTAATTTGAATTGGCTGATAGGACTCCTCAAGTTTTCAATTAGCAAAATGGCCTACTTTCATTTTCTCATTTTAAAACAAAATAAAAAAATAACTTTAATGAAGAATTGGGTTATAATAACATATTAATAACATATTAAAATCTATGAGAACTATTTACAAATATACTTAAACAATAAAACCCTAACTCATTCTTTTAATTTCAAATTACTTCTTTCCCTCTCTCTAACTTTTTTTACTCCTTCATTTTTACCAAAAATTCATTGTTTCTTCAACTTTCTCCTTTTTGAAGCTTCACATTTTATTTCTAAATGTTCTCTCTCCTTCTAAATTGTAAGTTTTCTACTCTCCTCTAATTTTAGTACCAATTTTTTTCAAAAGAAAAAAGTTTGTATATATATATATAATCGGTCGGATAAAAAAAGACAGATGATTAATCTGTTCGAGAAAATCTGTACTATAGTTGTAATTGGTCGGATCGATGATAAACTTGTTCGACTAAATACTACAATCAATCAGCTATTGAATAACATAGAAGACCCATGTATAACATCGATCGGATCGATAATCGATATGTCCATGTATCGATCGGATCGATAATCAATCTATCCATATATCGGTCAGATCGATAATTAATCTGTCCATATATTGATCGGATCGATAATCGATCTGTCCATATATTGATCGGATCGATAATCGATCTGTCCATATATTTGTCAGATCGATAATCGATCTGTCCATGCAAATCAGATTTTTGATTAATTTGTAATTTTTAAAAGATTTTGATGGGAGGTGTTTTTTAAAATTTTCGACAGTTTGTGATTTGTGGACTAATTTGTAACTTTTAAAACTTTTAATTAAATTTTAAATCATGAATAAATTAAAATATTAAAAAGTGGGCCATTTCACTAAAATAAAATAAAATAGAGGATCATTTTCTTATCAATTAAATCAAAAACCAAACCGTTGAGGACCAAAAACTGATTAAATGAAAATCGATAATGAATATCTTGTTGGTTTGGTTATCGATTTAGCGTGTTTACAGATCAAAAATTGATAAATCGAACCAATAATACATAAAATCGAATCGAACCTACCAATACACACCCCTAGCTTAAATTGATTTTGATGATTGACACACGACTATAAAAGAATTAGGTCCCGTGGAGATAAAAATTCAGGCTCATTCGAATAACTTATGACCCGTTAAACCTCCTATTCTCAATTAAAATATCATTAAACTTAGAGATGGGCGTTCTGTTCTTTCGAATCTTGGCTCGGTACTTTAATAAGATACTGATAGTGTTAGCAGTGTAAGTAGTAGAAGAAATTCTGTAAACTGTATTAAGGCACAGTTAGTTAGTTAAACACTGTTAGGAGTTAGTCTTAGCACATCTCAAGCATGTGAGTATGAAGAAGGTCGGTAGAAACTTCTATAAAAGGAGGTGAAGATATTTTGTAATTCATAACTAACAAGATGAAATGAAATAATTCTCTCTCTACTTTTTCCCTCTGTAATTCTCTCTACATTATTTCTCCTAGCTCCATAACTCACTGTGGAAAACTCAATATGGTATCAGAGCTTCTGGTTTAGGTCCAGAGCTACGAGAAAGGATTTTGATAAGAACGCCATTGAAGAAATTGTAGTGCTGCGATAATAGCGGAAGCACAAAATACATGAATACAGGTGTTGCTGAGACAACACAAATAGACAACAACGATCCTCTTTATCTGATGAATTCTGATGTTTCAGGTGTGTTGCTTTGATTCCAATTAAACTCACATGGCCTAAAAACTATGGGTTATGGAGTAGATCTATGAGATTAGATCTTTTGGTGAAGAATAAATTAGGGTTTGTGGACAAAATTTGTGTGAAAAGCTTTTACAAAGAAAATCGAGAGGCACAATGGGAGAGGTGCGATGTGGTGGTTTTGTCATGGAACAGTGCAATGGTGGCTCCCGAGTTGGTGACAAGCATTATTTATGCCTCAAATGCAAGGAAAATTTGGAATGAATTCAAGAAGAGGTTTGATGAATCGAGTTTGACTAGAATTTTTCATTTGTGGAAGGAGATATGATCGCTCACACAAGGTACAGATTCAGTTACTACCTATTACTCAAAAATTAAGAGACTTATGGGCTGAATTGGATGTAATGGTGACATCACCGGGATGTGAGTGTGAGGAAACTAAACCTTTTAACAGAGTATAAGTCCAACATGGCATGTATGACTTCATTACAAACAAATAATACAGAGCTTGATTGGATTATTGACTCCGGAGCATCACCTCACATCACACATTGTAGAGAAGCATTAACTAATCATAAGGTAGTAGAAGATTCAAAGTCCAGTAAGGTTTAGGTCCCTACAGGAACCAAAATACAAATAAAAGGCACAAACTGTGAATTTTTTTAGGAAATATTACCTTGAAGGATGTTCTTCATGTGCCAGACTTCAAATTCAATTTAATCTCTGTGTCTAAGTTGACAAGGGCACTCAACTGTTTTGTATCCTTTAATCCTGATTTGTATGTGTTGCAGGCACTCTTCAGTGGAAAGGTGATTGGGATTGGTAAAGAATCTAGTGGCCTCTATATTTTAAAGAATAAAGTTTCATATGTTGCTGGAGTAGTGTTGAAGGCCAAGGAGGACTCAAGGTTATGGAACCTGAATTGGGACATACTTCAATAAAATCTATGAAACATATTCCATCACTAAAGAATAAAGTGGATGATGTTGTTCAGCAGGATTGAATTATATGCTTTGTGGAAAAACAGTGCAGGTTAAAATTTCCAATTATTATGACTAAGTTAAGTAGAATTTTGGAACTTGTTTATTTAGATGTGTGGGGTCCTCATAAACAGCCTACTTATGACAGAAAACACTATTTTGTCATCATTATAGATGATTTTAGTAGATATACTTGGGTTTGTTTGTTATAGTCCAAGGTAGAAGTTGTAGTGGTGCTGAAAGATTTCATTTCTATGATGTGTAATTAGTTTAATACTACAATAAAGGTGTTGAGATCTGACAATGAGTCTGAGTTTTTTAATAACCTGTTTGCAACACTTTTAAGTGAAAACAGTATCATTTATCAAAGCAGTTGCCCTTACACACTTCAACAGAATGGGGTGGTCGAAAGAAAGCATAGGCACATCCTTGAAATGGGTAGAGCCTTAAAGATACAATCAAAGTTACCAGCTAGATTTTGGGGTGAATGCATCAAAACTGTTATCTACTTGATTAATAGAGTACCTAGTATGATATTAGACAATGAATCTCCCTATGAGTTTTTGCATGGGAAATTACCTACCCTGGATCATCTTAGGGTATTTGGTTGCTTATGTTTTGCTAGTGTATTGCCCAAAGGAACAAAGTTTGAAGCTAGAGCAAAGGCTACTGTTTTGATTGGCTATTCAGACACACAAAAGGGTTATAGATTATTTGACTTGGACAATAAAATCTTGTTTGTGAGCAGAGATGTAGTGTCTAAAGAACACATATTCCCTTTCAAAGAACCAATATCAAGAAGAAGTTGCACCTATTTTGTGTTATATTGCCCCTGTGTTAGGTGACTTGATTAAAGCCGATCAATCATCACCATGTACCGGTCCATCATCATTGTATACCATGGACCATACTGCTACTCTAGATATTCCTACTACTAGTACTGAGCCCTATAATGCTTCAGTACCAAATCCACCTGCGAGAAAAACTGGTAGAGCTGTCAAGCCTCCCATCTGGATTAAAGACTATATGGTACCTTCCAAGTTCAGTCGCTACTCCATCACTGGTCATGTTTTAATAATTTTCCCCATCATATCAATCTTATCTCAGTGCTTTTTATACATCACTTAAACCATAATCTTACCAAGAGGCTTCACACGATGCCAGATGGATGCATGCTATGAATCAAGAAATAAAAGCTTTGGAGGATAATCACACTTGGGAGATAGTGTATCTTCTATTGAGTAAGAAACCTATTAGATTCAAATGGGTATATAAAATCAAGTACAAGGTATCAAGAGAAATAGAAAGATTTAAAGCAAGGTTGGTAGCGAAGGGATACAACTAGAAGGAGGGGCTGGACTACCATAAGACTTTCTCTTCAGTTGATAAGATGGTAACTGTGAGTACTATGATCAGTGTAGCAGCTTATCAAGGTTGGAAAATATTACAAATAGATGTCAACAATGCCTTCTTGCAAGGTGACCTCTATGAAAAGGTTTACATGCCCCTACCTCTTGGTTTTGTTGCTCAGGGGGAGTATAAGGTGTGCAAGTTAGTTAAGTCCCTTTATGGACTCAAGCAAACATCTAGACAATGGAACATCAAACTCACTGAGGCATTGTTAAGTGTTGGTTATAGTCAAAATGCTCATGATCATTCACTATTTACTTTGAAGAAAGGTGAAGCTATGGTGATGCTATTAGTTTATGTGGATGACCTCTTAATAACTGGAAATGATGAAGCCATGATTAAAGGAGACAAAGAAATACTGCATCAACATTTTAAAATGAAAGATTTGGGTGATCTTAGATACTTCTCGAGAATTGAAGTGCTGAGATCAAGAGAATGGATTTTGCTGAGTCAAAGAAAAAATACATTGAAGTTGATATCTGATATTGGGCTTAGTGGTGCTAAGCCAGTAAGCACCCCTCTAAAATTCAACACCAAACTAACTTCAACTGAATAGGATCAATAACTTGGAATTACTAATGATCATGAGTAGGAGGATGTCATAAGTTATCGGCAACTTGTTGGAAAACTACTATATTTGACTACTACAAAACCTGACATATGTTTTGGAGTACAGGTCCTATGTCAATTTATGCAACACCCTAAGGTGTCACATTGGGAGGCTCCCCTGAGGATGGTTAGATATCTCACGAGATCAACTGGATTAGGCATCATGCTCAAAAGAGGAAACATCACAAAGATCACACCTTACTGTGATGCAGAATGGGCTACTTGCCCCAACACAAGAAGATCAGTAACTGGATATGCTGTAAAATTGGGCCAGTCACTAGTGTCTTGGAAGTCAAAGAAGCAACAGACAATTAGTAGAAGCTCAGCTAAATCAGAGTACAGGAGTGTGGCAGCAGTAGTTGTAGAGCTTATATGGCTAACATGTTTGTTGCAAGACCTTGCAGAACAGGTGGTGAAGGCTAGCACAGTGTATAGTGACAGTAAATAAGCTATACAGATAGCAGAAAATCCAATTTTTCATGAAAGGACAAAACATATAGAGATAGATTGCCATTTTATAAGGGAAAAAGTGAAGTCAGGGATGATTAAACCTGAATATGTTCACATTAGAATGCAGCTGGTGGATGTATTAAATAAACGCTTGGGAAATTAGGACAACATCATCTATTACTTGCCAAGATGGGATTGTTAGATACATATAACTCTACATAGTGTTAGCAATGCAAAGAGTAGAGGAATTCTATAAAATGTATTAAAGCACAGTTAGTTAGTTAAACACTGTTAGGAGTTAGTTAGTTTTAGCACATATCAAGCATATGACTATGAAGAAGGTCGGTGGAAGCTTCTATAAAAGGAGGTGAAGTTATTTTTGTAATTCATAACTAACAAGATGAAATGAAATAATTCTCTCTAATTTCTCCCTCTATAATTCTCTCTACATTGTTCCTCCTAGCTTCATAACTCACTGTAGAAAACTCAATATACTTTGATTTTTGCTTTGTCAATACTGTGTAACGAACACCAGACCAAACAAATTTGGTTTGATTATTTTAAAGTTTGATTTTTGTAATTTCGTTCTTCAGTATTTATTTGAATGTGACAACTTAGGTATAATATAAATTATACAGTAATAGTAATTGTTATCAAAATCAAATATTTCAGCAACGATACCTTAGACAGCGGCCACTGTCCAGTGCCAACTGCCAAAAAAGCGATGAGTAGCAAACCAGTAGCCACTACCCAAGGCTCACAGCCTCACACATAAAATAAGCTCAAGTCCTCCCAAGTTCTTCAAAGTTCAAATGGGAGAGTGAGGCGTTAGCGGGGGCGGATAACAAAATTATAGCAGCGACTACCTTATGGACTTGGGAGTTGGGACTACTGGCTGGCTGCTCCTACTAGGATATAAATTAGAAAGGTTAGTGAATTATATTAAAGGGAAATACTTTTACATAAAGCACTAACTTGAAAAACACTTTTGAAAAAAATATCCTTAGAAACACTTTTAAAAAATTTAGCCAAATACTAATTACTACTTAAATTTTTTTTTAAAAAAAATTTATTGGTCAAACACAAATTGCATCTTATCAAAAGTATTTTTTTGAAAAAGAATTTTTTTTAGAAATAAAAAACATTTGAAATTTGGCCAAATAGGCTTACCTAATATTATTTGGAAGAGACTGCTTTTAGATCAAGTGCCTGAACTACGACTCCATATTTTTTTTGCTAAGGCTAAACAACTTGCAATTATCAACCACCCATCCTCGGGAACTAAACCCTGCTACTCCATTGCAAATTATGCTCTGACATGGCAATATTTCAACAAAGAAAAAACAAGTTTAGCAGAAACCGCAACCACATTATGCCTTGCAAAATGACAATACAGACTCCAATACTCAAACATACCAAAATGATTATCTGATTACATCTACTATCATATACCACATTCAATTATCTAATCTGGGAAAATACAAGTTCAATGAGTAGCTAACACTGGTTATTTAAATCTTTGAAATCTAAATAAAAATCAAAAGGCATACTTGCATTTCTAAGTAAACAAAGAATAGTTGTCATCTAACAATCTCACAACTGTAAAATTACAAAGGTTGCAATCAGTAATTTCTTAGTCATCTAAAATCTTTCTCCATATTTACATACAAAGCTATTCAGATGGATTCATCTGAGCCTCCAACTAATTCACTTTTGCAAAACTCACAAATCTTGGGAACATCCTAGGAACCATGATCTCCAAATACATTACTTATAATATCAAATTTACACACATCATTTATCTGTTAATTAGAAGAAAAGTATGTGCCCAAATGTTCAAATGTATAAATCATCCCCTTCTTGCATTACCATACCGTTGATTTCTGAAGAAGCTAAGAAGTGCCTGAGCCTGCATGTAATCACAAATAAAAAATTTAAGCATGCCCAAAACCAAAAAGGACTAAAGTTATAACCACTGACGGTGTAAAGAATTCTTGTGCTGCCAGTGTAATTTAACCAGGTATAGTAGGTTACTCTACTTTCAAGTTACTATATTATGTTTACTATAAATAGTCAATTATTATTGCTAGTAACTTAACCTGATGGCCTAAAAATATTAAACACTATCGATGCACAAAATTTGAAGAAAGAAAATGGATGAAGTTTCTGGCATCATACCTTTTCCCTTGCTCTTGGGGTGCTAGATTGTGACAATGCCACTAATGAAGGTACAACTCCTTCCTGGAGAACCATGTTACAAAACCTGTTACTGTTAGTGCATAGTTACAAGAGTGCACCTGTTGCATTCTCTTTACCCCTTGCAGAGCCCAAATCAATAACCTCAACAAAAAGAGGAATCCCTCCTTCCTGACCGATTGCTGCTCTTCCCTAAGGAATGGTTGTAAGATTGGACAAAACAGCAACAACCTTATTAACCATCCCGATAGCAGGGTCCATCAAATCTATGAGATACTTTACCGCACCAGCCTGGATAATACAATCCTTGTTTTTATACAGTATTGACAAGTTAAATAAAGCTGTCGCTGCATCTTTCTTCCCCCTTGGAGTTCTATTTCCCAATAAATCAACAAGAGATTTGATTGCTCCAGACCTCCCAATCTTCATCTTGTTATCCTCTATCACAGAAAGGGTAAAAAGAGTTGTAGTAGAATTTTCTTTAGCCTCATCACTCCTGGTTTGGAGGACATGAATCAGAGGTTTGATTGCATCAATATTTGCAATTACACACTTGCTATTGTCATTAATGGACAAGTTGAGAAGTGCAGTAACAACATCTTCCTGTACTTTCATGTCTTCTGAATAAAGTAGGTTAACCAACAAGCTAATAGCACCACAATTTACAATCACCATATGATTATCCATATTATGCTTGGCAAGTAACCGGAGTTCAGCTGCAGCAGTTCTCTGCATGTCAATTGAAGAATTCTTCAAGTCCTCAACCAACTTTTTAACTTGCTCCTCAAGTTCTGAAAGATCAGCCTTTTTTTCCAACTGTAGGGGAAGAAATTATTATTGGAAACCTATCAGATGGTCTACGCCAGATCGATTGATTATGAGTTCTTATCTCTATTGTTAATAGAAATTCTGGCTCCCTTCTAAGGATAGAAGTAGCAGGCTTGGAATCCACTACAACATCCCCTGAAGTACCAACAACAGGTTTTGACTGTGAGGCTAACTTATTTCCATCACCAGGAATTACAGGGGAAAAGTTTGAATTAGCAAGCGTGTTGGGTGCCGAGGTTGTTCTATAAAGACCCAGAGGTAACTGTTCATCAGCTGCTGATGTACTATGACCATGTGAACTTATCTCTCTAAAGTGAGCCATTTGGTCTTCACTCTTAATATTTAGCCTTTCAATATCAAAAGTAAGTACATTACCAGCAACTCTAGGTAAAGAATCCTCTGAAGAGAAACAGAGATGAGATGGAGATGATTTCTCTCTTTGGATTACACTTGATGAAATCAAACTCTTTCTTGGAGAACCTGAAGATTGTGTGGAGTCTGGTGACAAATAGTGTTTGTCCCTTATAAGGGGAAACACATGAGTATCTCTGAATGCACTATAGTCTGCATGTGTTATGAGGGAAGATGGCTAGTTCAATCTCAAAGACTTTATGGGATCAGCCAACTTTACGTTATTTATCTCACACCAGTTTACAATAAGTGCCTTAACAGTGTAATTGGGAATGAGATTTGTATGCCCAGAGTTTGCCGTGTCTTGGGGCAAACAGTGAGACCCAGATCAATCCGTCTCCTTATAAAAGCCCTCTCATAGGTTTGACCAGAAGCAATAATTACAGGGTCAGTCATCAACTCAAGTGAAAGAGGGAAGCAAAAGTCAGGAGGTATTGTCACAATGGTGCAACTCTGGGACTGTTTCACAGTGACAAAACAATCATGCATATGAGAAAAAAGAGTTATCATTTGCTCAATATATTCAATGTACTCAGTCTTTTCAGCTTGTTCAACATTCTTTTTCAATTTTTCAAGGGCCATGAGCTCAAGTAAAAGCTCTTCGTTTGAGTTTAAGCTTAGACAATCAGCAATTTTGGCAAAGCTATCAGAGTTGGCTCCTAAACCTTCCACTTGAACTTTAATAACCTTTGTAATGGTCATTGATATCAATTCATAATCTACATACTTAATTTATAATATGTAGAGCTGCAATCTAAACAAAAGACATCCACTTTAAAAATGACGACAAATCCACAAACATAAATAAAAAGAGACACACACACACACACACACAGAGAGAGAGAGAGAGAGTACAGAGGAAGATTTCACAAAAGGTTTAGATGAATGCAATTAAAATGTAGAGAGAACATACACAGAAGCCATGTTCTTAGCACCCACCTCAAGAGTTGTCAAGGTTACATCAGTAGGAAGGCATTTATGAGAAGATTTAAGTACCTCAAGTATTTCCAGGCTACATGTTCGAATTTTCCCAATCAATGGTTCAGCTTGTAGGACCTATGGATGATCAAAAATTAAAATATCAGCAACTAGATATAAAATAGCTGAAAGTATTGAAAATGTGTTACATGTTAGTCGTGAAGTTTAGATGAGCTCAAAGAAGCAACAGTTTCTATTTAGTTTAAAATTTTTAATTAGTATTAAGTGCATACTTTAATAAGATAATCTGCTTATTCAAGACATGAAAGTTATGACAAGAGATAGATCTCCAAACATACAAAATAAACTTTACTGTATAATGGTTCCCAGGTTTCAAATAACTCCCTCAGTTCATCAATATGTTGAGCAAGCCCAGTAAATGCTTTTAGAAGCAGCTCACTAGAAGCTGCTTCAACATCAATGATGGAGTGAGAATCGGCTTTACAAGCCTCAGTATCTCCTCAATCTTATAGTAATATCTACGAACCAGTTCACCACTCATATGATCACTTGATGATAAATGGTAAAAATAGGAGATATTGTTGAGAAGTACTTTTAACATTGATATCTCCATTCCACCTGGTCAATCACAACCAAACTACTCAGTAAACCAAATCAACAACATCCAACTAAATTATATGCCTGAATTAAATAACAAAGGATAAACTGGATAAATTATCTCTTCAATTTAGTAGATAAGAAAAATTATGAAAAATTATGCCAAAGATTAAGAGAATTTAAATTTACTAAATGCATAGATGGGCTGTAGCTTAATCATTAGCTTTGAATCTCCAGAACTCATCTTTTGAAGGTTCCATCATGGAACAAAATAAGTCTATACCACCAAGTAGATAATATTTTAATAGATTTAAGGTATCACATAGTAGAAGGAGAGCCTTGGAGTAACTGGTAAAGTTTCTGCCATGTGATCAGGAGGCCACGGGTTCCAGCCATGGAAATAATCTGTTGCAGAAATATAGGGTAAGGATGCATACAATATACCCTTGTGGTCTGACCTTTCCCTGAACCCCACGCATAGCGGGAGCTTTAGTGCACCAGGATTTCCTTTTTAAGGTATCACCTGGAAGAGCATATTAAGTGTTTGCATGCCGGTGAATTTCTAACCCGACTTCAGTTTGAAGTTTTCCATTTGAAAATCATACCAGGAAGAAGCACAAGCTTTCTAATGGACAATTTCTAGGAATACAAGCGACTCTTATCTTTAACACACACATCCAGATAAAGACGGATTGAGGATTTGAAGTCCTACAATGGCCTCAAGTTAATATAAAATAATAACTGGGTAGTCAAATATTTATAGATATTTGGTGGAAATTTTAATACATAAATAGGGTTTGAACAAAAGTTATTGGGTTCCCAGGATCCACTGCTGGATAAGTATCTCCAGACATTCTAAAAGGAATAACATTTACTTCATTAGAGCAATCATGAACACGAAAGCCAAAACGTATATGATCACAAGCTGTGTCTTACTCACTCAGCTATTGTAGATTATAGTAAGCAGATAATTTCATGTTCATTTATCCCCCTTAAGATTCTGATGAATACTCTAACGACACCAAATACGTACACAACTATCAGGGTTAGTGTAGAATCCTAAGAGTTTGAAGATACCTTCTCATCCAATATAATTTTTTTTCTCATTTTGAAGAAGTAATAATAATATTGATATAATAGGACAATCTATACAAGTGGAATCCAAAAAGTAGAGAATCTCATGATCCACTTTATGAAATAGCACCCAATCATCTATAGTAATACGAACCTCATAGGTAAGGCAAAAATTTACAAGAAATCAAAAGAATCATTTCTTTTTATTGGTCAGAAATCAATAGAATTTCGTCATTTGTAAAACAAGTATTCCATGCCTTCAGAAGCCTTTCCATTTCTTTCAATTCACTCTTCCTAATATCTGAATCATAGGATAGAAGGAGCTACTTTCCATGCCTGTTTTTTCCTATTATTCTGTTGATTACCCAATGGGGTAAAGTTTGATATCACTAGTACCATGATTCAATTGCTCAATATGAAAAGATTATTTAGTGGTAATGCAAATGATGATGCAAACTTGCATCTGATGTACTTTGTAGGGATCTACAAGACTTATGAGCTGTCGGGTGTAAATTAGGATACTATTTGGTTGCAATTGTTCCATTCTCTCTGGCTGGTAAGGCTACTTTATGATTGACAGAGCTTCCACATAAATCCATCACTAAATAGAGGGAATTGAAGCAATTATTCTTAGAAAGGTTCTTTTCCCTATAAAAAATATTGTAGCTTAAGGATGAGATTTACAACTTTAGATAACTCAAGATGGAATAAATGTATGAGACATCACTACGGTTTAAGAAGTAGTTGCATTAGTGTCCGAATCATAGGATTTATAGTTTGTTAGAGATATTCTACAGATCCTAAAATGCTAACACAAAGGCAGTTGTTGACACAGTAGTAGTAGGAGCTTTCATAAACCACACTTAGGAGAATGCAATTGTGATACTTGATCAGGTGACAAAGATGAAAAGGGTCTAGAATATAAAAATAATAGATATACCTATCGATACTTATTCCATTGGGATAACTGAGCAGCAACATAGAAAGAAGGAGCAATGAGATTAGGATATTGATCACATGAAGACCACTGTTGACTTGCTTGCCAAGAAATTTATGGTAGCTAGATTAGAAAAGGTAAATGCAGTCAATTCCTAAGGGAAGGCACCAAGTTATGATGGTTCAGATTCTGAGAAAGAAGCTAACTTTTTAGATAGATAGGTGAAGGGTTTTTGAGCCAATGCCTATGGGTCCAACCAAGAATCTTGGTGGAAAGGTCAGTGGAATCAAGGTCAGAACTATTACTGATATAATTATAATATAGATAGGTACATGGATAGGAGTAAAAGATGTGATAGAGATGGTGAATGGAGAAAGAAAGATGGGTGTAAAAATGATAGATATGTTCCTCCAAGGGAACGAGATACAAAGTCCAACACTTCGAATCTAGAGGACATGATGGCCAAGGTTTTGAAATAGGTACAATCTATTGATGATAGCTTGAAGGAGCTGTATGGGGATATTTCAAGAATGAATTAGAAAGTTGAATCTCACGCCAAGGTTATTAAGCATCTAGACTAGTAGTTAGGCCAAATGTTTACATCCCTGAATCAGAGGCAAAAAGGAACACTCCCTAGTAACATGGTTCAGAACCCAAAAAATGAAAGTCATTGCATAGTTGTGGCTACTAGGAGTGAGAATATGAAAGTTGCTCCATTGATGCCAATTGTAGTTGATAATGTCGAGATTGATATGATTGATAATGGTAAAGTTGGTGATTCTGATGAATAGGCAGTTAAAGTTGAGCCTTCTGTGAAAGAGTCTCTAGTTGATGGTTAAGAGACTATGCCAAATTCATGAAGGATCTAGTGACAAAGAAGAGGACTGTGAGTTTTGAGCCTGCTGATGATTTGCACCATTGTAGTGTTGATAACCATACAGTCCTTAGATAAAAAAAAAAGAAAATCCTGGATCATTCAACATTCTATTGACGATCGGGTCCTTCAATTTTGCAAAGGCTCTGTGTGATCTAGGAGAAAGTATTAATATAATGCCACTTGCAGTATTCAGATAGTTGGGCTTAGGTGCCCCCACTCTAACGACAATGTGACTTATTAATTCTTATGGCTGATCACACAGTTAAAAAGACAGAGTGCATATTGTATAATGTTTTGGTGAAAATTAAAGCATTCATATATTCAGTTGATTTTGTCATTCTAGATTTTGAGGTTGATTTTGAGGTCCCCATCATATCATGGTCACCATTCTTGGCAACTGGACGGGCACTGGTGATACTAGCATGGATGACATAGATGACACGTAGAATGTTCATAAAAAGGAAAGCTTAAGAGTCCATGGGAGTGATATGGATAAAGAAAAGAGGTCATTTGTACAAGTGGCTAGATTTTAAATTCAAGAATTCACAACAAGAGTCACCAAACAAGGCCGCTTTCCTTTTTATGAACATTCGATGTGTCATCCATGTCATCCATGCTCATGTCAACCATGCGATTCATACTAGTATCATTCTCCCCTTCTTGAAAAGGATTCGTCCTCAAATCCAAACCTTGCAAACACATGAGAAGGACAACAACCAAAACATCCTCAAAGTTTGAGGGTTAGTACAAGGGTTAGCTATAATATCACCATGCCAAGGAGGCATAAATTTGAGATACAACCAAATATCCTTTGCTTTCAATAAAAGCAATCCATCATTCAAGGAGCAAAGGTTTTGGGTATGATAAATATCAATAGACAAGGCAAACACAAAGATATTTGTGGCATTAAGAACTTCGAAAGATGGTACCACATTTAACTTGGGTGCCATAAGACATAATTGTTTTATTGTCTCACAAGAAGGCCACACCAAAAGTGGTGTAGTTACCCACAAGGGTTTATTCGGGTCAAAGAAGCAAAAGACCCACATATCTTCACCTCCATATAAAATAAATCCCATACCATCATGGGTATCATCATAAGCAAAGAGGTAGTAGAGAAAGGTGTTAAGCTCACTATTCTCATCTAGGGCGTGCCAAAAGATAAGGAAACCGGTAGATAAGAAGAGACATTTTAAGCACTAAACAACCCTCTCTATCAAGCAACTTCCTAAAGAAAGGAAGTGCACCAATGAAGCCATGCTACTAGAATAGTCGAGGAATCTATTAGGAGTCAAATCACTCCATGATAAATAATAATCCTAAAGAGTTGGGGTCCCTCCTATTATAGCACCAAGCATGCTTCCAAGAGTCCTATTTGAAACTTAAACTTATCCAACCCTATAAAGGTGACAAGGAGCTTTAAATATCCATGGACTCTCCCAAAAACAAATGATCAACTTAGCATCCACAAGCCTGAGACCATATTTGAGAAAAGGGTCATCATATGCAAACAAGTAGTAAAGAAAGGAATAAAGGGCATCCAACTCATCCCAAGGGTTCTCCATTATTAATACGCACTTTAAGGCAAGAATATTAGCAAAAAGGTATTCACAATTTGAAACACAAGAGGAAAATATTAAGCATTTCAAGTACACTTCATTGTCCTTCCTCAAACAAATTCCCACAAGGAGCATGCTCCTAAGAATCCATCCTAACGCCTCAACTTGTCTCACCACATAAGTGTGACAAGGAGTAGGACACATAATTTGGGCATCACGGATGCACCATGAATTCTTTTCCAAACAAAAAGTATAGTTGACATCCAACACATGAAGCTCACACAATTTAAGCAGAAATAAACCATGAAAAAATCTTGGAGACTTCAATCTTCTCATAGTATGGTAAGGGATCACTCATTTCCAAGATTCTACTTACCATAAGGAAAATATCATCATGTCTCCAAGAATCACTAGGAATAGGAGGGGGTAGATACATACCTTGGTAACAAGGGTTGGAGATTGTTTTCTTGTCTTATACACATGATTTACAAGGATCGTCTACCCGCTTCTTTGTAGGAGGTTCCTTGGTAGGTAACTCCCCTTCTTGAGCTAATTCTTTCTCCTTCTTGGCAAGTTTTTCTCTCTTAAGTTCTTCCCAAAGCTCTCTCATTATCTTGTAGTCCTTACTTACTTGATAGGGTGATAATGGAACAAGAGTGTGCTTTTGTCCTCTAAATACTAATGAGTATTTGTTGGACTCCACTTGATATCGTACATCCCTATCAGCTAGCCAAGGTCTACTAAACAACATATGAAAAGATTGCATAGGCAAAACATCACATAACACCTCATCTCGATACTTGCCAATGCTAAAATTCATGACCACTTGTTTGGTTACCTCTACTTCATCATTTTTAATGAGCCATTAAAATTTGTATGGCTTGGGGTGTCTTTGTGTAGGAAGCTTCATTCTATCAACCATAGTACAACTCACCACATTAGTACTACTCCTACCATCAATGACCAAGGAACATACCCTATCAATCATCTTGAACCTTGCAAGGAATAGGTTCACACTTTGATCAAGTTTCTCTTTAGAATGGTCCCCCATGATTCGATTTAGATCACAAAAAGGGTTCAAATCCTTCTCCAATTGTTCATCATCTATATTCGAAGTTGCATCATCATGACTAACCTTAGGCTCATCACAATCATTCCCAACCTCATACTCTATCATATTTTTAGCACAAGGTCCATTAGACAATATCATATTCGACCTCCTTTGTGGACACTCTCTAGCAATATGTCCTTCACTTGAAATTTATAACATTGAATGATACAAGGAGAAGAAGATTAAGGTACATCATGCTTACCTCCATAGGATTGATCTTCCCCTTTTGTGTTGTAGTTCACTTGAATAGATTGACTACCATCTTGGAACATTGGAAGACTCATCATGTTGTGACCCATCCCTTGATTTGGAAAACCTTGACCACCATATCGATCACTTTGGTCTTTATACCTTCCTCCTTCATCCCTATACCTATCATCACTATTCCATTTCCCTTGACATCTCATGCCTTGGTTTGTACCAAAGTCTTCGGGTCCTTCCCACCATTCATTCGGGTTAACCTCTTCACACATTTCATCATAAAGAGGGTTTTGATAATAGATATCTTGGTAGGGTACTTGTGGGTAGTGTTGTTGGATTGGAACATAGGGTACATGCAAGGATGCATGTGATACATTTCGTGGAGGTGCTTGGCTTCAAACTTGGGTCTCCACAAAAGAAGGACTCCTTTGTGATGGATGATATGGTTGGGTATTTGGATGTGGGGTGACTTTTCTAACATATCTTGGGTTCATTCGGAATGTAGCTTGAGGTAAGGTTGGTTCCAATTTAGTTGGAGGTAGTATAGGTTGGATTCTTGACTCGAGGTCCTTCTTGTTTCTTCACTTCAACTTGTCATAGGAAGCCTCCTTTCAATAATACTATCCATCCTTTTCACCCTTTCCTCCATACCTCTAAACCTCTTATTTGTTTCAACCACCCTTTCATTCACATTGGTCACTCTCTTTGGCACATTGGAATTTGTCACCATGTTGTTCACCGAGCTCCTTCCTTCATGGTTATAAGAAAATGATTAGACATTGTACCTATAAAAATCAACAAACAATATTAGTGGTAAAAGCCTCATATCACTCATATGTAAACTCTCAACTCACCTCCTAAAGCGTCGTCTCAAAATTGGTAGTAAACTAGCTTTGCTTGATCAATTCAAGATCACCTATCCTTTGTGGTGGAGTGGATTCTTGTGACTCTTGAAATAAGAATGAATCGATTAAAGGTAAAATCACTTGAATCAAGAAGTTTATCAATGAATTAAGATGAGAAAAGTTGAAGAAAAGAAGCACGAAAGAAAACGGACTCCAAAAAAAACGACGTAACAAAAGTAGAAAAAGTACTTGTGTTGCTTAATTTTGATGAATCAAAGAGATGATTTGATGTTTAAAAACTAGTTAAAAAGTGATTAAATATGCTAGGAGAAAGAGAATAAAAAAAGAATCACGAAATTTGGACACTTAGAAAATTTTTGAGGCCTTGAAGAAGTTCATAACTTTAAAGGGGTTTAATTTGATGATTAAAACTAGTTAAAAAGTGATTAAATATGTTAATTACTTGTTAAATAGTTGAGAAATCAAAGGAGAAAGAGAACAAAAAAAGAATCACGAAATTTCGACACTTAAATTTTTAGGTCGAAAAAACTTTGGGACCCCCCCAAAAAACTAAGTGTTGAAACCTGAAAATTTCAGTTTTCTGAAGTTGACATTCACGTGCCACGTGGCGCGAGTGGGCTGGTGGGGGCGCTGAGTTGGCTGCTGCATGGCAGTCAATGGTTGAATTTGACCATTGACTGCTGATGTGGCAGCTGGCGTGTCCTGCTGACGTGGAAAATTGATTTTGAATTTTTTTTTTCAAATTTTCATCAGTGGACCTACAAACACTTTGACCAACTTTGACTTGAAAATTTTGAATCAAAGTGTACTTTTGCTATCTTCTTCTTCAAGAACAAGATGAACAAGCTCAAGAACACCCAAAAAAACCCCAATCTTTACAACTTCATAACTTCTTCGTTTAAACTCCAAATTCGACGAAATTTTCACCAACGTGTTCCTTTCAATGCCACGAACAAATCCCACTAACTCTTAGCCTTCAAAACCAAATAAAAAATAAACCCACTTTTTAAAATGGACAAAGTTTCAAAAGCTTCAAACCTTTTAATGGTAACTTCACTTCTACCACTCCAAAATCGCACGAAATTCGAGATTTAGGCTCACAAGACACTATGGAATCAAGATCTAGTGTCAAAAATAACAAATTAAAATAATTTTTTTTTTTTTGGATTTTTGGATAATTTTTATTTTTTTGGATTTTTGAATTTTTGAATAATTTTTTATTTTTTTTGAATTTTTAAATTTTTGAAGAAATCAAAAATCCAAGATTAAGATTTGTGGAAACAAACCTTAACCTAGGCTCTTGATACCAAAATGACAACGAATCAAAGAGGGAAGAATAAGAAGGAAAGAAAATAAAGAAGGATATGTGGATTAATATTCAAACTCTTGAATTTATGGGCAACAAGGGACTTGATACCCTCACCTCCCAATTGAATTCAATAATTCAAACACAAAACCTAGTTTGAGAAAATCAAAGGAAATCAAGAAACCACAAATGAGTAACCTTCGATTAAGCAAACCAAAAGTTCACCAACAATTCTAAGATCCACACTACTAAAATTATCAACTAATGCTAGGCTTCACCTAGAAACTACAAGCTAAATGCTAGGCTTCACCTAGAAACTACAAGCTTCACAGCTCAATATTCATCAAAAACCTCCATGCAAAATGAGGAATTATCCTATTTATACTAAAGTAAATAAAATACAGCTAACTTTTACTAATATACCCTTAATGAGAGACAAGGACCTTGTTTGGTGACTCTTGTTGTGAATTCTTGAATTTAAAATCTATCCACTTGTACAAATAACCTCTTTTCTTTATCCACATCACTTCCATGGACTCTTAAGCTTTCCTTTTCATGAACATTCTACGTGTCATCCACGTCATCCATGCTCATGTCAACCATGCGATCCATGCTAGTATCAATTGGTGGATATGGAGTCCTAACAAATGAATTTCTGGTTGAATCATGAAGAAATAGTGTTCGATGTGTGTCGGTCTATGAAGCATCCGAATAACATAATAGTTGTTTCTATTATCGATGTTGTTGATGAGGAGAAGCCTATTGTTTCTTTTGAGAAACAACTTGGTATTGAGGCACTAGCCTTCGTAATTATGAACTTTGATGGAGAGGATATTGATGGGTATGAAGAGACGACCAATGCACTTTTTAGGATAGGATCTTACAAGTATGTTCTTAAAAGTTGGATTGTGACCTGAAGAATCGTAAGACCCCTCCTACAAGACCTTCCATTGAGGAACCTTCAGTTTTTGAGTTGAAGGCTCTTCTTTCCCACTTTACATATGTATTCCCGGGAGCCAACAATACTTTTCCAGCTATTATTGTTGTTGATCTTGTTGAGAGTCATGTTGAGGATCCCGTGTCAGTTTTTAGGAGGTTCAAATAGGAAATTGGTTGGACCATTGACAATATTATTGGTATTCCTCCCGGTATATGTGTGCATAAGGTTCAACTTTAGCTCGACTGCATCCCTAGTATTAAGCCCCAGTGTAGGTTGAATCCATAGATGCAAGAGGTGGTGATGAAAGATATTGTAAAGTTGTTAGGCATTGGAGTTGTTTATTCGATAGCCGATAGCAAATGGGTGAGTCTGGTATAATTTGTACCAAAGAAGGGTGGGATTACTATAGTCTCAAATGAGAAGAATGAGTTGATCCATTGAGGACAGTCATGGACAGGCGTGTTTGCATGGACTATAGAAAGTTGAATGAGTTGACAAAAATGAACCACTTCCCTATGCCATTGATGGATCAGATACTGGATCGTCTTGCAGGCAGAGGTTGGTATTATTTTCTTGATGGTTATTCGGGGTACAGTCAGATCTTAAAGCTCTGGAGGACCAGGAGAAAATGACCTTCACTTGCACTTATGGGGTTTTTGCTTTTAAGAGGATGATGTTTAGGTTGTGCAATGCACCCACCACATTTCAGTGATGTATGATGTTAATCTTTTTCGACATGGTGGACACCTTTGAGGTCTTCATGGGTGATTTATCTGTACTTAGTGACTCCTTTGAGGATTATTTGGCTCATTTGACCATTGTTTTACGGTGATGTGAAGAGACAAACTTGGTACTTAACTGGGAGAAGTGCCACTTTATGGCAAGGAAGGTATAGTATTGGGCCACAAGATTTTTGGATGAGGTATTGAGGTGGATAAGGCAAAGATTGAGGTTATTGCTAGATTACAACCTCCTATTTCTGTTAAAGACATTCAGAGTTTTCTTGGTCATATGGGTTTCTATAAGAGGTTCATCAAAGACTTCTCAAAAGTTGCACATCACTTGGTCAAATTACTTGAGAAAGAGGTGAAGTTTTTTTTGATGATACATGTTTGAAGGCCTTTGAGTTCCTAAAAGATAAATTGTTTTCTGCTCCCATCATTGTTCCTCCAGACTGGTCTTTACCATTTGAGATTATGTGCAATTCAAGTGGAGTGGCCCTAGGTGATGTTTTGGGCCAAAGGAAAGAAAAGATTTTACATACCATCTTCTACACTAGCAAAGCATTGAATCCAGCTTAGAAAAATTATACCATCACTGAGCAAGAGTTGCTTGCAGTTGTGTTTGCATTTGATAGGTTTCAGGCTTATTTGCTTGGAACGAAGGTGATAGCTCAAACAGACCATGCATCTCTTTGTTACTTGATATCTAAGAAGGATACTAAGCCGCGATTGATTTGATGGGTGCTATTATTGCAAGAGTTTGATTTTGAGGTAAAGGACAAAAAGGGTTCAGAAAATCAAGTGGATGATCACTTGTCGAGACTAGAGGTAGACTGTAACACTCCTAAAATTCAAGATAAGATTAGAACCATAATTCAAGTACATGTAGAACCAAACTTCATTTTTGGTAGTATGAGGAGTGGTTTATACATGTATTAAGGCCACAAGTAACTCCTAGATCATAGCAAAGTTGAAACCTTCTTTACCAATTGATTTCTTGTGAAGAATCTTTCTATAGTCAACTTCAAACGAGAATATCTCCTAGATTCTGAAGTTTTTTTTGATCTCAAGACACACCAAATTAAAGGTATTTGATTCTTATTTCCAAAGTATCTAATTCCTTATTAATTCGGTTCCAGAGCTAAGAGTTATTGCCATTTAAGTAAAGCACTATCCAGCAGTGAGATAGTACGAACGAAACCACGGCCAGCAGATAGTACGATCGTACTATGACTTCATCTATATGAAACAGACCCACACACCTGAAAGTTGAAAAATATACCTCCCAATAATGAAAAGAACCCACGATCTTGGTTAGAACCCACGATAGTTGGTAAGATCATGGTTTATAAGGTTGTTTCGAGTAGGAATTCAATGCGAACCAAGAAACGATCGTGGGATCATCCCACGAGTCATACCTTGGCTCATTTCATGAAGTGAAGAGAAGTCATAAGACCAGACACCAACCTAAAATCACCACCCACGATCATAGGTGGGTCCCATAATTGTGGGATGGTTCGTACGTCGTATTTCACAGCTTTTTTTATTATGTTTTATGAAGGGCATTCCAGTCTTTTCCAATATTTAAACCCCTAAACTACATCATTTAATCTATCCTAAGTATAAATGATAAGCCTAAATTATCCCAAATCCCTCATTCTCCAAAATCATTAAACACTTAGAGCAAATACAGAGAAAAAAGGCAATTTTCTCTTCTACAAGGCAACAACTAGGGTTCATCTTCTACAGGCTTCAAAATCAAAGATTTCACCAAGGGTTTTACTCTCAGGTATGTGGGATTTCATCGTTGGGTTTCCTTTCACCCATTGAGTCCCAAAGTTAATTCAAATTCTTAGTTTAATTCATTCTTCAAGCTTAGGGTTTCCATGAAAAGTGTGAATTCCCTTATCTTTTAGTTTCTTGCTTTGACTAAGCCATGAATATATGTTTTCCCATAAATTCTAGTATATTTACATAATCATGACTATGAACTCTCAGTATATTGATAAATTCCTGATTTTGGGCTTGAGTTATGAAATTCCCTATTATGTTCAGATTATAGCATTGCCATGACTTGTTGCATTCTTCAGAGATGGCTGGTTATGAACACCCAATGACTTAGGATATCATGCATTGTTAGGTGATTACTTATTCCTTCAGTTTTTATGATTTAGGATGCTTTCAGATAAAGCACTTATCTTTCAGTTTCAGAACATCACTATTATTAAGAATTTTAGTATATCAGTTTATATTCAGTTAAGAGTAGTACTTAGCACCGAGCAGATGCAAGGATGAAGGCTCACCTATCAGTCAGGCTGAGACCTTCAGTAGAAGTCCCTAAGTCATAGAACTATGATGCCACCTTAGTTTCTAAAGGGTCACCCGTCAGACTAGGCTTAACACCTTAGTCCTTTTTGGAAATCAATTTAGTGGATCCACATCAGTCAGTGTTCACAACCTTGGTAAGGTACAGAAAACCCTTCCAACTGGTGTTATAAGTTGGACTCTGGTTAGCTCAGATTAGGGTATGTCAGTTAATAGTATCTCCCATAGTCTAGACTCAGACATTACATGACCTTGTATTCAGTTATTCAGTATATTATTATACAGTTACATGCTTAGTACTTGGTCATTGTATCAGTTTATAGATTTTCAGTTCCATGATTAGACTATAATGTCATCTTCAGCATATTCGGTTCAAGTAGTGTAGTGCATATCTCACATACACAGTACATTCAAAGCACTGACCACATACTTTGTTTTGTGCTATATTGTTTTATAATGTAGGTCCAGACATTTAGCATCCAGCTCACGGTTAAGACAATCTTGTACCTATATCACCAACAAAGTTGGTGAGTCCTCATCATCCGAGGAATTGCTTTTAATATCTTATTTATATTATTACTTTAGTTTTAGACAGTTAAAGTTAGCTGAGGGCTTGACCCAATAACTCATTTTAGTAGATTTTCAGCTTTATGGTTTTTGATTAGATGTTTTCCATGTTGACTCAGTACTAGGCGTCATTTGATTTTTATTACATTATTGAGATCTACAGCTTTTGCATAGTATTTATTCAGTTTATTTTAGTATTCATAGTGTTATGCGAGGCCATGGGTTAGCTTGGGGTCATTTATGACTCTAAGCACCGTGCTATGATTAGGGGTAGTCTTGGGTTATGACAAATTTTGTATTAGATCATCGGGTTTAAAGTGTTATTAGGGTGTCTTAAAGCTACGTTAAATAGAGTCTCGTTCATGGGTGTGATGCGCGGCACACTTATGAGTGAGAGGCTATGAAATGTTTTGGGAAAAATTTCACTTTTTTCAAGTTCATATTGTGCTATAGAGTGGGAACTCTATAAAAACCTTCTTCTAACTCATGCTCTATTCATTTATAGAAAATGCCCCCCAGAAGAGCTAATGGAAGGAGGAATGGAAATGGAAATGGTAACAGGAATGGGAACCAGGAAGCACCACTAGCTCCAATAGACCCTTTGAATGAACAAGTATCTCATGATGAGTTTAGGGTTGCTTTCATGGTGCTAGCTCAAGCCATAGTCACTCAAGCTAATCAGCTGGTTTTTGCTCCAGTCAATCCTACTGGTAGCACAACAGCAACTAGAGTCCGAGACTTCACTCGGATAAATCCTCTTGAGTTCCATGGTTCCAAAGCTTAGGAGGATCCAAAGGAGTTTCTTGATGATATTCAGAAGGTTACCGAGATCATGGGTGTCACTCCAATTGATAGTACTGATTTGGCTGTGTATCAGTTGAAAGGAATGGCTCACACTTGGTCTAAGGAGTGAAAGAAGGATAGAGGTGCATATGTAGGTCCAGTAGAATTGGATGTATTTGTTGCTGATTTTCTAAATAGGTTCTTTCCACTTGAGATAAGGGAAGCCAAGGTTCAGGGGTTCATAAATTTAAAATAGGGCAACATGAGTGTGAAGGAGTATTCTCTCAAGTTCACTCAACTTTCAAAGTATGCTCCAGCAAAGGTTGCTGATTCCAGAGCCTATATGAGTAAGTTCATGACAAGTGTTTCTGAGGATGTGGTGAAAGTGTGTAGAACTACTATCTTTGTCAAGAAAATGGACATCTCCCTATTGATGACTCATACCCAACATATTGAGGAGAAAAAGATCAAGGAGAGAGAAAGGGAAAATAAGAGGGCCACAATAAGTAGTTTTAGCTTTTCACAACAAAGGTCGGATAGTGGTAATCATTCTCAATTCCATCAGAAATCTTCATCTCTAGCCCTATCTTTTGCTAGTGCTCCAATGCCCAAGTTCAGGCAGAATAATTGAGATAAAATACCAGGCTCTAAGTCCCAAGGCGGTGTTACTAGTGGTCGTACTCATCCAGTGTTCAAGAAGTATGAAAAGAATCCCATCTTTTATTTCTAGTTAACTTGATCAAAATTGACTAACTTTTAAATGATAAAAAATTAATAAAAATTGACTTTTATGTAATAAATTTTAAAGTTGAATGACATTTAGGTAAAACATAATAATTAAATAATAATAATAATAATAATAAAGATTGAACAACAAATTTTAGAATTGGATGACGTTTATATAATGGTTTAAAAAATTATATGATAAATTCAAAATTAGATAACAAATCCAAAAACGTGTTGATGAATATATTATAATAAAATTAGTCTTCAAATTTGATTAAAAAGAAGAAAAAAACGTGATAGAAGATCAAGGAAATAAAAAAAGTGGTTGGGGAGAATGAGAAAAATTTGAAGAGATGACCTAGTGGAACTCATCGTATAAAATCAATTAAATAACTCAATTAATGATAGCTATGACTATGATTCACCCAACATAAAGTTTTGACTTTTAAGTTTAGGAAATAACAAAAAATTTAACTCCTTTTAATTTAAAACAAAGAAAAAAGAATAGTAAGTTGTTTTAAAAGAGAAAGGTTATTGCAGTCTTTTTACGATTGTGGCCAAATTTGGGTCAATTTTTTGTGGCCATTTAGCACTTCTCTAAAAAATTTCCCTACTTGACTACTATGGATATGTGACTTTTCAGTTTCATAGATCGTTACTCCGTCCGTCGTCTCAAAATTGCTGTTATTTAGCAAATGTCATGTTCATTAATAAATCAATAAATATAAATGTGTAGTTTTCTAAATTATTTGGTTTAATAAATGTCACTTGAAAATTGAACACTAGTATTAAGTAAATAGAGTATAATGGATATAGTTGGAAAAACATTACTCACTCCGTCTATTTTTACTTGTCTACTATACTAAAAATATATATCCAACAATACTTGTTCAGTTTGAAAAAATAATGGATAATTTAGCATGCTTTGTCCATTTTATCCTTACTATTAAATACTGTTCATGATCCAATACATTTCCAAAAGCATTAATTTTTATATTCAAATAATGATATAGTAAAATTATATCTATTATTTATTGTTTCTTAAGGTGTGTGTCAAGTCAATAGTGGATAAGTAAAGATGGATGGAGGGAGTACAATTTTTTTTTCTTGAATTCCTAAGGTGTCACTTATTTTGGGAATTTTTTTTCTAAGGTGACACTTATTTTGAGACAAAAAATTTTGCTAAGGTGACACTTATTTTTGAATGGAGGAAATATTTATTAATTATAGTTACTTCCTCCATTCCATATTAATTGATCATCTTACTAAAAATAGTTGTCCTATTGATCACCTTTCTAAATCAAGAAAATATTAATTAATTTTTTTTCATATTACCCTTGCAATTAATTCTTTTTAAAAGTGCTTATACTTGTTTGTAAAGTTTACAAGAGAAGTTTTTAAAAGGGTGAATTAGTAAAATTATCTTCTTATTTATGATTTCTTTAACATGTGTGTAAAAACTAAAAAGAAAAATGATCAATTAATATGAGACGGAGGGAGTAATTAATATATATTTCACAATAATTATGATATATTATTTGATTAAAGTACTAGATGTAAATAAAAAATTTCTTTGTATTTGTCTACACTCTAGCTCTATACTTTTTGCCCTTTCATCTTTTTTTTTTTTTTTTTTTTTTTAATTTACATTACTGACAAAGTAAGAAAATAATAATATGATGGTCAAGAAGAGGGTGCTCTTTCTTTTGTAATTGAATTGTTTGGGTTGTATGGTAATAGTTCACAGTTATTATTAAAAAAAAGTAAGAAAATTACTCTTTCCTTTTGGTGTAGCTAATATTATACTATTCTTTAGTGTCTTGTTGTCTTTGAATTATCATTTATAAACTATTTGCACCACTTGATAGAAAGGTTGCATTTGTTTGATGAGTAAAATTACTTCCATTAATGCATAACTCAAGACCGTAAGCCTAATTCAAACTCGAAAATTTGCTAAAGTGATAGAAACGGACTTAATGCCCAATATCTTATGAGGTGACATAACTGTCTCCCACTCACCGATGTGGGATTTAATTCTTATTACTCACAATAATTTGAATCTCAACAGATACCACAACATCCATATCCACTGTCATCCTCACTGTATGTAGATTATGTAAAGTAAATATGAAGTTAGGTTTATTTAAGACTTTTTAGCTCCATTCCTTCTTTTGTCAAGAAAATACCATTACTACTCGATAGTATAATTTCGAATGCCCACTATTTTTGGAAAAGTCTTCGTGATATTTTCATTTGGGTATTGATCATGAAACCATAACGGAATATATAGTAATACATCTTTAGGGTGCCATTCTAGTTCTATTAATTAGTACTATCTAGGGGTGTCAATGATTTTTAAAAAACTGACCTAACCGAATCGTATCGAACCAATTTTTAGATTTCTTTTAATAAAATCGATGGTTTTTATATTAGCTTATAGAATAAATAAGTAGGTTTCTTATTTTATAAAAATTAACCAAAAAAATACCGAACCGTACCATATAATATATGTGTAATATACATATATACATACATATATACATATACTAAGTTTATTATAATACTAAAATTTTTGCTTTCGGGTGATGAAAGTGATAACCGATTACAAAGTGACAACATAATTAACAACCAAAGTTCTAATATTGAAATTTATTATACTAATCCGATCAAAATCAAATTAGTTCTAGCATCTCAACTCTCGAGACGAGTAACCTACAAGGTATTCCAACAATCTTGGATAACAAGCATATTTTTCCTCTCGTATATATCACTTAAATTTCTCCTATTGGATAATTAATTTAAGTAGATTCAGTTCTTAAGTTTCATCTTGATTGATTTCTTCCCGTTCGTGGGATCTAAATTATATTTTTTTGTGTTTGCTTAATATTGTTTTACGCTATCATAATAATGGGATGAATCTCTATTCTTATTTTATTGATTCACCACCTTTTAAGCAATAAAAATGCCTAGAGAGTTTTTGCCAAAGTTATATACAATAATACATGGTGGCGTATTCTTACTTTTATATATTTTTTTAAAAAAAATATCAAAAATTAATCGAACCGTACCGATACCGAAGAAAAACCGAGAGGATGAGAAGATTTTAAAAAATCTAATTTTGGTTATATAAAATAAAATAACCGAAAAACTGATAAGATATAAATTTTGAAAAATAACTGTTCGAACCGTAGCATTGACAACCCTAGTACTACCTTACGGAGCCGTTCTATTGATTGGATTCATTTCAACCGTCTTAATGGAAAAAAAGACTTTTAAAAGATCTATATTACTAGTACTAATTAGAAATTAGTCCACCAGAAGAAAAACCAATTGTACGGAGACTTGTTTAAATAAAGGTCTTCTTGCCAAATTCCAAACGAACCTACAAACCAAAAAAAAAAAATACTTAGAAACTCAAATTGAACCAAAATCATAATATGCAAGTGAAAATCTTTATCAGAAATTATTTTTTTGCTATGAAGGATACAATTTTTATTAATAAGCACACACACATATATATATATATATATATATATATTCATGTGTTGTTTTGAAGATTCACAAACAAAGTAAATTTGTATGAGTAAGAAGTTGGTCACGTTAAAGTAACCAGAATATGTTGTTTTGCATCAATATATTGGATTTGGCTTGTTGAGCAAAGCTTAAATTAGAGGTGTGCAAAAATCGATCCAACCAATAAATCGAAATGATAAAAATGTTATTGATTTATTGGTATTAAGTTATTGGGTCAACGATTTTTAAACGGTTTTGTAAATTTTTTTATTGGGCTATCGGTTCGGTTTTCAATTTTAAGATTTTAGTTAATGGTTAAACTGATAACCCAATAAAATTATATTTTTATCCGTAATTATATAATAGTGGCTTTAGATTTTAAATACAAACCCTATTGTTTTTTGCATTTTATAGTTGTGGTCTTAGTGCTTGTAAATTGTATAGACTTAAATTTGGCTGATAGGACTCTTCAAGTTTCTAACTAGCAAAATGGCCTACTTTCATTAAATAGCTACAAGTTTTTTTTTTTTTTTTAAGTGAAATGACTCACTTTTAAATATTTTAATTTATTTGTAATTTAAAATTTAATTATAAGTTTTAAAAGTTATAAATTAGTCCACAAATCACAAACAGTCGAAATTTTTTTAAAAAAACCCTCCCACAAAAATCTTTTAAAAATTATAAATTAATCAAAAATCTGATTTGCATGGACAAATTGATTATCGATCCGATAAATATATGGACATATCGATAATCGATCCGACCGATGTTATACATCGGTCTTCTATGTTATTCAATAGCTGACCGATTGTAGTAATTAGTCTGACAAGTTAATTACCGGTCCGACCAATTACATATATATTACAGACTTTCTCCGACAGATTAGCCATCTGTCTTTTTTTATTCGACCGATTACATATATATATACAATTTTTTTTCTTTTGAAAAAAAAAATAGTACTAAAATTAGAGGAGAGTAGAAAACTTACAATTTTGACGGAGAGAAAATATTTATAAATAAAATACGAAGCTTCAAAAAGGAGAAAGTGAAGAAACAATGAGTTTTTGGTAAAAATGGAGGAGAAAAAAAAGTTGACTAGAGGGAAAGAAGTAATTTGAATTGGCTGATAGGACTCCTCAAGTTTTCAATTAGCAAAATGGCCTACTTTCATTTTCTCATTTTAAAACAAAATAAAAAAATAACTTTAATGAAGAATTGGGTTATAATAACATATTAAAATCTATGGGAACTATTTACAAATATACTTAAACAATAAAACCCTAACTCATTCTTTTAACTTTAAATTACTTCTTTCCCTCTCTCTAACTTTTTTTCTCCTTCATTTTTACCAAAAACTCATTGTTTCTTCAACTTTCTCCTTTTTGAAGCTTCACATTTTATTTCTAAATGTTCTCTCTCCTTCTAAATTGTAAGTTTTCTACTCTCCTCTAATTTTAGTATCAATTTTTTTCAAAAGAAAAAAGTTTGTATATATATATATATATAATCGGTCGGATAAAAAAAGACAGATGATTAATCTGTAATATATTTGTAATTGGTCGGATCGATGATAAACTTGTCGGACTAAATACTACAATCAGTCAGTTATTGAATAACATAGAAGACCTATGTATAACATCGATCGGATCGATAATCGATATGTCCATGTATCGATCGGATCGATAATCAATCTATCCATATATCGGTCAGATCGATAATTGATCTGTCCATATATTGATCAGATCAATAATCGATCTGTCCATATATTGATCGGATCGATAATCGATTTTTCCATATATCAGTCAGATCGATAATCGATCTGTCCATATATTTGTCAGATCGATAATCGATCTGTCCATGCAAATCAGATTTTTGATTAATTTGTAATTTTTAAAAGATTTTGATGGGATGTGTTTTTTAAACATTTCGACAGTTAGTGATTTGTGGACTAATTTGTAACTTTTTAAACTTTTAATTAAATTTTAAATCATGAATAAATTAAAATATTAAAAAGTGGGTCATTTCACTAAAAATAAAATAAAATAGAGGATCATTTTCTTATCAATTAAACCAAAAACCAAACCGTTGAGGACCAAAAACTGATTAAATGAAAATCAATAATGAATATCTTGTTGGTTTGGTTATCGATTTAGCGTGTTTACAGATCAAAAATTGATAAATCGAACCAATAATACACAAAACCGAATCGAACCTACCAATACACACCCCTAGCTTAAATTGATTTTGATGATTGACACACGACTATAAAAGAATTAGGTCCCGTGGAGATAAAAATCCAGGATCATTCGAAGAACTTATGACCCGTTAAACCTCCTATTCTCAATTAAAATATCATTAAACTTAGTGATGGGCGTTCTGTTCTTTCGAATCTTGGCTCGGTACTTTAATAAGATACTGATAGTGTTAGCAGTGCAAGTAGTAGAAGAAATTCTGTAAACTGTATTAAGGCACAGTTAGTTAGTTAAACACTGTTAGGAGTTAGTCTTAGCACATCTCAAGCATGTGAGTATGAAGAAGGTCGGTAGAAACTTCTATAAAAGGAGGTGAAGATATTTTGTAATTCATAACTAACAAGATGAAATGAAATAATTCTCTCTCTACTTTTTCCCTCTGTAATTCTCTCTACATTATTTCTCCTAGCTCCATAACTCACTGTGGAAAACTCAATATGGTATCAGAGCTTCTGGTTTAGGTCCAGAGCTACGAGAAAGGATTTTGATAAGAACGCCATTGAAGAAATTGTAGTGCTGCGATAATAGCGGAAGCACAAAATACATGAATACAGGTGTTGCTGAGACAACACAAATAGACAACAACGATCCTCTTTATCTGATGAATTCTGATGTTTCAGGTGTGTTGCTTTGATTCCAATTAAACTCACATGGCCTAAAAACTATGGGTTATGGAGTAGATCTATGAGATTAGATCTTTTGGTGAAGAATAAATTAGGGTTTGTGGACAAAACTTGTGTGAAAAGCTTTTACAAAGAAAATCGAGAGGCACAATGGGAGAGGTGCGATGTGGTGGTTTTGTCATGGAATAGTGCAATGGTGGCTCCCGAGTTGGTGACAAGCATTATTTATGCCTCAAATGCAAGGAAAATTTGGAATGAATTCAAGAAGAGGTTTGATGAATCAAATTTGACTAGAATTTTTCATTTATGGAAGGAGATAGGATCGCTCACACAAGGTACAGATTCAGTTACTACCTATTACTCAAAAATTAAGAGACTTATGGGCTGAATTGGATGTAATGGTGACATCACCGGGATGTGAGTGTGAGGAAACTAAACCTTTTAACAGAGTATAAGTCCAACATGGCATGTATGACTTCATTACAAACAAATAATACAGAGCTTGATTGGATTATTGACTCCGGAGCATCACCTCACATCACACATTGTAGAGAAGCATTAACTAATCATAAGGTAGTAGAAGATTCAAAGTCCAGTAAGGTTTAGGTCCCTACAGGAACCAAAATACAAATAAAAGGCACAAACTGTGAATTTTTTTAGGAAATATTACCTTGAAGGATGTTCTTCATGTGCCAGACTTCAAATTCAATTTAATCTCTGTGTCTAAGTTGACAAGGGTACTCAACTGTTTTGTATCCTTTAATCCTGATTTGTATGTGTTGCAGGCACTCTTCAGTGGAAAGGTGATTGGGATTGGTAAAGAATCTAGTGGCCTCTATATTTTAAAGAATAAAGTTTCATATGTTGCTGGAGTAGTGTTGAAGGCCAAGGAGGACTCAAGGTTATGGAACCTGAGATTGGGACATACTTCAATAAAATCTATGAAACATATTCCATCACTAAAGAATAAAGTGGATGATGTTGCTCAGCAGGATTGAATTATATGCTTTGTGGAAAAACAGTGCAGGTTAAAATTTCCAATTATTATGACTAAGTTAAGTAGAATTTTGGAACTTGTTTATTTAGATGTGTGGGGTCCTCATAAACAGCCTACTTATGACAGAAAACACTATTTTGTCATCATTATAGATGATTTTAGTAGATATACTTGGGTTTGTTTGTTATAGTCCAAGGTAGAAGTTGTAGTGGTGCTGAAAGATTTCATTTCTATGATGTGTAATTAGTTTAATACTACAATAAAGGTGTTGAGATCTGACAATGAGTCTGAGTTTTTTAATAACCTGTTTGCAACACTTTTAAGTGAAAACAGTATCATTTATCAAAGCAGTTGCCCTTACACACCTCAACAGAATGGGGTGGTCGAAAGAAAGCATAGGCACATCCTTGAAATGGGTAGAGCCTTAAAGATACAATCAAAGTTACCAGCTAGATTTTGGGGTGAATGCATCAAAACTGTTATCTACTTGATTAATAGAGTACTTAGTATGATATTAGACAATGAATCTCCCTATGAGTTCTTGCATGGGAAATTACCTACCCTGGATCATCTTAGGGTATTTGGTTGCTTATGTTTTGCTAGTGTATTGCCCAAAGGAACAAAGTTTGAAGCTAGAGCAAAGGCTACTGTTTTGATTGGCTATTCAGACACACAAAAGGGTTATAGATTATTTGACTTGGACAATAAAATCTTGTTTGTGAGCAGAGATGTAGTGTCTAAAGAACACATATTCCCTTTCAAAGAACCAATATCAAGAAGAAGTTGCACCTATTTTGTGTTATATTGCCCCTGTGTTAGGTGACTTGATTAAAGCCGATCAATCATCACCATGTACCGGTCCATCATCATTGTATACCATGGACCATACTGCTTCTCTAGATATTCCTACTACTAGTACTGAGCCCTATAATGCTTCAGTACCAAATCCACCTGCGAGAAAAACTGGTAGAGCTGTCAAGCCTCCCATCTGGATTAAAGACTATATGGTACCTTCCAAGTTCAGTCGCTACTCCATCACTGGTCATGTTTTAATAATTTCCCCCATCATATCAATCTTATCTCAGTGCTTTTTCTACATCACTTAAACCATAATCTTACCAAGAGGCTTCACACGATGCCAGATGGATGCATGTTATGAATCAAGAAATAAAAGCTTTGGAGGATAATCACACTTGGGAGATAGTGTATCTTCTATTGAGTAAGAAACCTATTAGATTCAAATGGGTATATAAAATCAAGTACAAGGTATCAAAAGAAATAGAAAGATTTAAAGCAAGGTTGGTAGCGAAGGGATACAACTAGAAGGAGGGGCTGGACTACCATGAGACTTTCTCTTCAGTTGATAAGATGGTAACTGTGAGTACTGTGATCAGTGTAGCAGCTTCTCAAGGTTGGAAAATATTACAAATGGATGTCAACAATGCCTTCTTGCAAGGTGACCTCTATGAAAAGGTTTACATGCCCCTACCTCTTGGTTTTGTTGCTCAGGGGGAGTATAAGGTGTGCAAGTTAGTTAAGTCCCTTTATGGACTCAAGCAAACATCTAGACAATGGAACATCAAACTCACTGAGGCATTGTTAAGTGTTGGTTATAGTCAAAATGCTCATGATCATTCACTATTTACTTTGAAGAAAGGTGAAGCTATGGTGATCTTATTAGTTTATGTGGATGACCTCTTAATAACTGGAAATGATGAAGCCGTGATTAAAGGAGACAAAGAAATACTGCATCAACATTTTAAAATGAAAGATTTGGGTGATCTTAGATACTTCTCGAGAATTGAAGTGCTGAGATCAAGAGAATGGATTTTGCTGAGTCAAAGAAAAAATACATTGAAGTTGATATCTGATATTGGGCTTAGTGGTGCTAAGCCAGTAAGCACCCCTCTAAAATTCAACACCAAACTAACTTCAACTGAATATGATCAATAACTTGGAATTACTAATGATCATGAGTAGGAGGATGTCATAAGTTATCGGCAGCTTGTTGGAAAACTACTATATTTGACTACTACAAAACCTGACATATGTTTTGGAGTACAGGTCCTAAGTCAATTTATGCAACACCCTAAGGTGTCACATTGGGAGGCTCCCCTGAGGATGGTTAGATATCTCAAGAGATCAAGTGGATTAGGCATCATGCTCAAAAGAGGAAACATCACAAAGATCACACCTTACTGTGGTGCAGAATGGGCTACTTGCCCCAACACAAGAAGATCAGTAACTGGATATGCTGTAAAATTGGGCCAGTCACTAGTGTCTTGGAAGTCAAAGAAGCAACAGACAATTAGTAGAAGCTCAGCTAAATCAGAGTACAGGAGTGTGGCAGCAGTGTAGAGCTTATATGGCTAACATGTTTGTTGCAATACCTTGGAGTACAGGTGGAGAAGGCTAGCACAGTGTATAGTGACAGTAAATAAGCTATACAGATAGCAGAAAATCCAATTTTTCATGAAAGGACAAAACATATAGAGATAGATTGCCATTTTATAAGGGAAAAAGTGAAGTCAGGGATGATTAAACCTGAATATGTTCACATTAGAATGCAGCTGGTGGATGTATTAAATAAACGCTTGGGAAATTAGGACAACATCATCTATTACTTGCCAAGCTGGGATTGTTAGATACATATAACTCTACATAGTGTTAGCAATGCAAGGAGTAGAGGAATTCTATAAAATGTATTAAAGCACAGTTAGTTAGTCTTAGCACATATCAAGCATGTGACTATGAAGAAGGTCGGTGGAAGCTTCTATTAAAGGAGGTGAAGATATTTTTGTAATTCATAACTAACAAGATGAAATGAAATAATTCTCTCTAATTTCTCCCTCTGTAATTCTCTCTACATTGTTTCTCCTAGCTCCATAACTCACTGTAGAAAACTCAATATACTTTGAGTTTTGCTTTGTCAATAATGTGTAACGAACACCAGACCAAACATATTTGGTTTGATTATTTTAAAGTTTGATTTTTGTAATTTCGTTCTTCAGTATTTATTTGAATGTGACAACTTAGGTATAATATAAATTATACAGTAATAGTAATTGTTATCAAAATCAAATATTTCAGCAACGATACCTTAGACAGCGGCTACTGTCCAGTGCCAACTGCCAAAAAAACGATGAGTAGCAAACCAGTAGCCACTGCCCAAGGCTCACAGCTTCACACATAAAATAAGCTCAAGTCCTCCCAAGTTCTTCAAAGTTCAAATGGGAGAGTGAGGCGTTAGCGGGGGGGGGGGGGGGTAACAAAATTATAGCAGCGACTACCTTATGGACTTGGGAGTTGGGACTACTGGCTGGCTGCTCCTGCTAGGATATGAATTAGAAAGGATAGTGAATTATATTAAAGGGAAATACTTTTCCATAAAGCACTAACTTGAAAAACACTTTTGAAAAAAATATCCTTAGAAACACTTTTAAAAAATTTAGCCAAACACTAATTACTACTTAAATTTTTTTTTTTAAAAAAAATTTATTGGTCAAATACAAATTGCATCTTATCAAAAGTATTTTTTTGAAAAACAATTTTTTTTAGAAATAAAAAACATTTGAAATTTGGCCAAATAGGCTTACCTAATATTATTTGGAAGAGACTGCTTTTAGATCAAGTGCCTGAACTACGACTCCATATTTTTTTTGCTAAGGCTAAACAACTTGCAATTATCCGCCACCCATCCTCGGGAACTAAACCCTGCTACTCCATTGCAAATTATGCTCTGACATGGCAATATTTCAACAAAGAAAAAACAAGTTTAGCAGAAACCGCAACCACATTATGCCTTGCAAAATGACAATACAGACTCCAATACTCAAACATACCAAAATGATTATCTGATTACATCTACTATCATATACCACATTCAATTATCTAATCTGGGAAAATACAAGTTCAATGAGTAGCTAACACTGGTTATTTAAATCTTTGAAATCTAAATAGAAATCAAAAGGCATACTTGCATTTCTAAGTAAACAAAGAATAGTTGTCATCTAACAATCTCACAACTGTAAAATTACAAAGGCTGCAATCAGTAATTTCTTAGTCATCTAAAATCTTTCTCCATATTTACATACAAAGCTATTCAGATGGACTCATCTGAGCCTCCAACTAATTCACTTTTGCAGAACTCACAAATCTTGGGAACATCCTAGGAACCATGATCTCCAAATACATTACTTATAATATCAAATTTACACACATCATTTATCTGTTAATTAGAAGAAAAGTATGTGCCCAAATGTTCAAATGTATAAATCAGCCCCTTCTTGCATTACCATACCGTTGATTTCTGAAGAAGCTAAGAAGTGCCTGAGCCTGCATGTAATCACAAATAAAAAATTTAGGCATACCCAAAACCAAAAAGGACTAAAGTTATAACCACTGACGGTGTAAAGAATTCTTGTGCTGCCAGTGTAATTTAACCAGGTATAGTAGGTTACTCTACTTTCAAGTTACTATATTATGTTTACTATAAATAGTCAACTATTATTGCTAGTAACTAAACTTGATGGCATAAAAATATTAAACACTATCGATGCACAAAATTTGAAGAAAGAAAATGGATGAAGTTTCTGGCATCATACCTTTTCCCTTGCTCTTGGGGTGCTAGATTGTGACAATGCCACTAATGAAGGTACAACTCCTTCCTGGAGAACCATGTTACAAAACCTGTTACTGTTAGTGCATAGTTACAAGAGTGCAGCTATTGCATTCTCTTTACCCCTTGCAGAGCCCAAATCAATAACCTCAATAAGAAGAGGAATCCCTCCTTCCTGACCGATTGCTGCTCTTCCCTAAGGAATAGTTGTAAGATTGGATAAAACAGCAACAACCTTATTAACCATCCCGATAGCAGGGTCCATCAAATCTATGAGATACTTTACCGCACCAGCCTGGATAATACGAGCCTTGTTTTCATACAGTATTGACAAGTTAAACAAAGTTGTCGCTGCATCTTTCTTCCCCCTTGGAGTTCTATTTCCCAATAAATCAACAAGAGATTTGATTGCTCCAGACCTCCCAATATTCATCTTGTTATCCTCTATCACAGAAAGGGTAAGAAGAGTTGTAGTAGAATTTTCTTTAGCCTCATCACTCCCGGTTTAGAGGACATGAATCAGAGGTTTGATTGCATCAATATTTGCAATTACACACTTGTTATTGTCATTAATGGACAAGTTGAGAAGTGCAGTAACAACATCTTCTTGTACTTTCATGTCTTCTGAATGAAGTAGGTTAACCAACAAGCTAATAGCACCACAATTTACAATCACCATATGATTATCCATATTATGCTTGGCAAGCAACCGGAGTTCAGCTGCAGCAGTTCTCTACATGTCAATGGAAGAACTCTTCAAGTCCTCAACCAACTTTTTAACTTGCTCCGCAAGTTCTGAAAGATCAGCCTTTTTTTCAACTGTAGGGGAAGAAATTATTCTTGGAAACCTATCAGATGGTCTATACCAGATCGATTGATTATGAGTTCTTATCTCTAGTGTTAATAGAAATTCTGGCTCCCTTATAAGGATAGAAGCAACAGGCTTGGAATCCACTACAACATCCCCTGAAACAACAACAACAGTTTCTGACTGTGAGGCTAACTTATTTCTATCACAAGGAATTATAGGGGAAAAGTTTGAATTAGAAAGCGTGTTGGGTGCCGAGGTTGTTCTATAAAGACCCAGAGGTAACTATTCATCAGTTGCTAATGTACTATGACCATGTGAACTTATCTCTCTTGAGTGAGCCATCTGGTCTTCACTCTTAATATTTAGCCTTTCAATATCAAAAGTAAGTACATTACCAGCAACTCTAGGTAAAGAATCCTCTGAAGAGAAACGGAGATGAGATGGAGATCATTTCTCTCTTTGGCTTACACTTGATGAAATCAAACTCTTTCTTGGAGAACCTGAAGATTGTGTGGGGTCTCGTGACAAATAGTGTTTGTACCTTATAAGGGGAAACACATGAGTATCTCTGAATGCACTAGAGTCTGCATGTGTTATGAGGGAAGATGGCTAGTTCAATCTCAAAGACTTTATGGGATCAGCCAACTTTACGTTATTTGTCTCACATCAGTTTACAATAAGTGCCTTAACAGTGTAATTGGGAATGAGATTTGTATGCCCAGAGTTTACCGTGTCTTGGGGCAAACAGTGAGACCCAGTTCAATCCGTCTCTTTATAAAAGCCCTCTCATAGGTTTGACCAGAAGCAATAATTACAGGGTCAGTCATCAACTCAAGTGAAAGAGGGAAGCAAAAGTCAGGAGGTATTGTCACACTGGTACAACTCTGGGACTGTTTCACAGTGACAAAACAATCATGCATATGAGAAAAAAGAGTTATCATTTGCTCAATATATTCAATGTCCTCAGTCTTTTCAGCTTGTTCAACATTCTCTTTCAATTTTTCAAGGGCCATGAGCTCAAGCAAAAGCTCTTCGTTTGAGTTCAAGCTTAGGCAATCAGCAATTTTGGCAAAGCTATCAGAGTTGGCTCCTAAACCTTCCACTTGATCTTTAATAATCTTTGTAATGGTCATTGATATCAATTCATAATCTACATACTTAATGAATGAGAGAGAGAGAGAGAGTAGAGAGGAAGATTTCACAAAAGGGTTAGATGAATGCAATTAAAATGTAAAGAGAACATACACAAAAAGCCATGTTCTTAGCAGCCACCTCAAGAGTTGTCAAGGTTACATCAGTAGGAAGGCATTTATGAGAAGATTTAAGTACCTCAAGTATTTCCAGGCTACATGTTCGAATTTTCCCAATCAATGGTTCAGCTTGCAGGACCTATGGATGATCAAAAATTAAAATATCATCAACTAGATATAAAATAGCTGAAAGTATTGAAAATGTGTTACATGTTAGTCGTGAAGTTTAGATGAGCTCAAAGAAGCAACAGTTTCTATTTAGTTTAAAACTTTCAATTAGTATTAAGTGCATACTTTAATAAGATAATCTGCTTATTCAAGACATGAAAGTTATGACAAGAGATAGATCTCCAAACATACAAAATAAACTTTACTGCATAATGGTTCCCAGGTTTCAAATAACTCCCTCAGTTCATCAATATGTTGAGCAAGCCCAGTAAATGCTTTTAGAAGCAGCTTACTAGAAGCTGCTTCAACATCAACGATAGAGTGAGAATCGGCTTTACAAGCTTCAGTATCTCCTCAATCTTATAGTAATATCTACGAACCAGTTCACCACTCATATGATCACTTGATGATAAATGGTAAAAATAGGAGATATTGTTGAGAAGTACTTTTAACATTGATATCTCCATTCCACCTGGTCAATCACAACCAAACTACTCAGTAAACCAAATCAACAACATCCAACTAAATTATATGCCTGAATTAAATAACAAAGGATAAACTGGATAAATTATCTCTTCAATTTAGTAGATAAGAAAACTTACGGAAAATTATGCCAAAGATTAAGAGAATTTAAATTTACTAAATGCATAGATGGGCTGTAGCTTAATCATTAGCTTTGAATCTCCAGAACTCATCTTTTGAAGGTTCCATCATGGAACAAAATAAGTCTATACCACCAAGTAGATAATATTTTAATAGATTTAAGGTATCACATAGTAGAAGGAGAACCTTGGAGTAACTGGTAAAATTACTGCCATGTGATCAGGAGGTTACGGGTTCCAGCCATGAAAATAATCTGTTGCAGAAATATAGGGTAAGGATGCATACAATAGACCCTTGTGGTCTGACCTTTCCCTAGACCCCACGCATAGTGGGAGCTTTAGTGCACCGGGCTTTCCTTTTTAAGGTATCACCTGGAAGAGCATATTAAGTGTTTGCATGTCGGTGAATTTCTAACCCGACTTCAGTTTGAAGTTTTCCATTTGAAAATCACACCAGGAAGAAGCACAAGCTTTCTAATGGACAATTTCTAGGAATACAACTGACTCTTATATTTAACACACACATCCAGATAAAGACGGATTGAGGATTTGAAGTCCTACAATGGCCTCAAGTTAATATAAAATAATAACTGGGTAGTCAAATATTTATAGATATTTGGTGGAAATTTTAATACATATGTAGGGTTTGAACAAAAGTTATTGGGTTCCCAGGATCCACAGCTGGATAAGGATCTCCAGACATTCTAAAAGGAATAACATTTACTTCATTAGAGCAATCATGAACACCAAAGCCAAAACGTATATGATCACAAGCTGTGTCTTACTCACTCAGCTATTGTAGATTATAGTAAGCAGATAATTTCATGTTCATTTATCCCCCTTAGGATTCTGTTGAATACTCTAACGACACCAAATACGTACACAACTATCAGGGTTAGTGTAGAATCCTAAGAGTCTGAAGATACCTTCTCATCCAATATAATTTTTTTTTCTCATTTTGAAGAAGTAATAATAATATTGATATAATAGGTCAATCTATACAAGTGGAATCCAAAAAGTAGAGAATCTCATGATCCACTTTATGAAATAGCACCAATCATCTATAGTAATACGAACCTCATAGGTAAGGCAAAAATTTACAAGAAATCAAAAGAATCATTTCTTTTTATTGGTTAGAAATCAAAAGAATTTCGTCATTTGTAAAACAAGTATTCCGTGCCTTCAGAAGCCTTTCCATTTCTTTCAATTCACTCTTCCCAATATCTGAATCATAGGATAGTAGGTGCTACTTTCCATGTCTGATTTTTCCTATTATTCTGTTGATTACCCAATGGGGTAAAGTTTGATATCACTAGTACCATGATTCAATTGCTCAATATGAAAAGATTATTTAGTGGTAATGCAAATGATGATGCAAACTTGCATCTGATGTACTTTGTGGGGATCTACAAGACTTATGAGTTGTCGGGTGTAAGTTAGGATACTATTTGGTTGCAATTGTTCCATTCTCTCTGGCTGGTAAGGCTACTTTATGATTGATGGAGCTTCCACATAACTCCTCACTAATTAGAGGGAATCGAAGCCATTATTCTTAGAAAGGTTCTTTCCCCTATAAAAAATATTGTAGCTTAAGGACGAGATTTACAACTTTAGATAACTCAAGATGGAAGAAATGTATGAGACATCACTACGGTTTAAGAAGTAGTTGCATTAGTGTCCGAATCATAGCATTTATAGTTTGTTAGAGATATTCTACAGATCCTAAAATGCTAACACAAAGGCAGTTGTTGACACAGTAGTAGTAGGAGCTTTCATAAACCACACTTAGGAGAATGCAATTGTGATACTTGATCAGGTGACAAAGATGAAAAGGGTCTAGCATATAAGAATAATAGATATACCTATCGGTACTTATTCCATTGGGATAACTGAGCAGCAACGTAGAAAGAAGGAGCAACGAGATCAGGATATTGATCACATGAAGACCACTATTGACTTGCTTGCCAAGAAATTTATGGTAGCTAGATTAGAAAAGGTAAATGCAGTAAAGAAAGGAATAAAGGGCATCCAACTCATCTCAAGGGTTCTCCATTATTAATACGCACTTTAAGGCAAGAATATTAGCAAAAAGGTATTCACAATTTGAAACACAAGAGGAAAATATTAAGCATTTCAAGTACACTTCATTGTCCTTCCTCAAACAAATTCCCACAAGGAGCATGCTCCTAAGAATCCATCCTAACGCCTCAACTTGTCTCACCACATAAGTGTGACAAGGAGTAGGACACATAATTTGGGCATCACGGATGCACCATGAATTCTTTTCCAAACAAAAAGTATAGTTGACATCCAAAACATGAAGCTCACACAGTTTAAGCATAAAAGAAATAAACCATGAAAAAATCTTGGAGACTTCAATCTTCTCATAGTATGGTAAGGGATCACTCATTTCCAAGATTCTACTTACCATAAGGAAAATATCATCATGTCTCCAAGAATCACTAGGAATAGGAGGGGGTAGATACATACCTTGGTAACAAGGGTTGGAGATTGTTTTCTTGTCTTGTAGACATGTTTTACAAGGATCGTACACCCGCTTCTTTGTAGGAGGTTCCTTGGTAGGTAACTCCCCTTCTTGAGCTAATTCTTTCTCCTTCTTGGCAAGTTTTTCTCTCTTAAGTTCTTCCCAAAGCTCTCTCATTATCTTGTAGTCCTTACTTACTTGATAGGGTGATAATGGAACAAGAGTGTGCTTTTGTCCTCTAAATACTAATGAGTATTTGTTGGACTCCACTTGATATCGTACATCCCTATCAGCTAGCCAAGGTCTACTAAACAACATATGAAAAGATTGCATAGGCAAAACATCACATAACACCTCATCTCGATACTTGCCAATGCTAAAATTCATGACCACTTGTTTGGTTACCTCTACTTCATCATTTTTAATGAGCCATTGAAATTTGTATGGCTTGGGGTGTCTTTGTGTAGGAAGCTTCATTCTATCAACCATAGTACAACTCACCACATTAGTACTACTCCTACCATCAATGACCAAGGAACATACCCTATCAATCATCTTGAACCTTGCAAGGAATAGGTTCACACTTTGATCAAGTTTCTCTTTAGAAAGGTCCCCCATGATTCGATTTAGATCACAAAAAGGGTTCAAATCCTTCTCCAATTGTTCATCATCTATATTCGAAGTTGCATCATCATGACTAACCTTAGGCTCATCACAATCATTCCCAACCTCATACTCTATCATATTTTTAGCACAAGGTCCATTAGACAATATCATATTCGACCTCCTTTGTGGACACTCTCTAGCAATATGTCCTTCACCTTGAAATTTATAACATTGAATGATAGAAGGAGAAGAAGATTAAGGTACATCATGCTTACCTCCATAGGATTGATCTTCCCCTTTTGTGTTGTAGTTCGCTTGAATAGATTGACTACCATCTTGGAACATTGGAAGACTTATCATGTTGTGACCCATCCCTTGATTTGGAAAACCTTGACCACTATATCGATCACTTTGGTCTTTGTACCTTCCTCCTTCATCCCTATACCTATCATCACTATTCCATTTCCCTTTACATCTCATGCCTTAGTTTGTACCAAAGTCTTCGGGTCCTTCCCACCATTCATTCGGGTTAACCTCTTCACACATTTCATCATAAAGAGGGTTTTGATAATAGATATCTTGGTAGGGTACTTGTGGGTAGTGTTGTTTGATTGGAACATAGGGTACATGCAAGGATGCATATGATACATTTCGTGGAGGTGATTTGCTTCAAACTTGGGTCTCCACAAAAGAAGGACTCCTTTGTGATGGATGATATGGTTGGGTATTTGGATGTGGGGTGACTTTTCTAACATATCTCAGGTTCATTCGGAATGTAGCTTGAGGTAAAGTTGGTTCCAATTTAGTTGGAGATAGTATATTATTGATGAGATAATGGATATTGGGCCTAGTACCTGGGATTAGACCTTTGTAGGAGGTGAAACACCCGTATGTTGTCGAACCTATACGACTACGTGTACACTTATGGAATTATTTAAACATGAGAGATTTGATGATTAGACATTAATTTGTTGGGTATTAATGAGTCATGAGCCATTGGGCCAAATGAGGCCCAAAACAAGAACAAAAGGCTAGGCCCAGTGGGGCAAAATGATCCAATCTTCCAATTGACCAATTCAACCATGCATTTAATGTCAAGAATGGGATAAGAGAGACTTGAGGGATCTATATATATGAGTAAAATCAGATTTTATTTCATTTGTTACAACCATTCCTTTTCTAGAATTTTCTCCAACATTTCCATTATCACACAAACCCTAAGCACTCATCTTTGTGGACAAGATCATTTTTGCACAAGGCTTGGTAAGTGTTTAGTATCATGGTTTAATATATTTTATGCATGTAATATGGTGTATATCATGTTGGTTATGTTGGTGAAGTGTGAGAAGGTCACTATGTATAAAACAATTTGTGTTTGCTAAATCGGAGGATGGTTTTGTCTTGTAAATTTGAACATGGACTTGTGATCTTGAAGGAAATGAACTTTATGGATTCAATATTGAAATGTGAGATGTGATTATAGTCTTGCATTGTTTTATCCATGTGTATAATGTTTGGAATTTTTGTCGTAAATTTGGTTATGAATTTGGTGATGGATTGAAAAGAAAGTGAGGTTTTGGTAATGTTTATGTGTGTTGTGAGACCATGGCTGCTTGTTGGCATGTAATATGAACAAAAATATGTTAAAAGAAGTTTAATTATGATCATGGACCATTCATTGTACGAAAATACCCAAAAGAGACCAATTTGGCCGAAAAGGGGCACCCGCCCTCTCAGGTGAGGCACCTGCGGATGCAGGTCAGCCACCTGCGGGCATAGGTGGCTTCGCAGGTCACTTACAGAACCCCGTTTTGCATGTTTTTGTACCCCTTTTACCCCCGAAGTCCCCTATACCCTTTATGGATATAATTAGCAACTTGTGATGCCGTTTTAATGACTTTAAAGGGTCGTATGGAGGCATGTTAGACTATGTTAAGTATGGATGTATGTTTCCCCACCATGAGAGTGGATGTATGCTAACCCCACCATGAGAATGGATGTATGCTAACCCACCATGAGAGTGGATGTATGTTGTCCCACCATGAGAGTGGATGTATGTTGCCCCACCATGAGAGTGGATGTATGCTAACCCACCATGAGAGTGGATGTATGTTAACCCACCATGAGAGTGGATGTATGTTAACCCACCAATAGAGTGGATGTATGTTAACCCACCATGAGAGTGGATTTATGTTAACCCACCATGAGAGTAGATGTATGTTAACCCACCAATAGAGTGGATGTATACTAATGGAGTAGATGTATGTTAGATTATTACCCCACCACTAGAGTGGACGTATGTGGATGAATGTTATTCTTTTACAACCTACTAACCAAGTAGATGATTATTCATGGTAATGAGCATAGGAGCAAGGAAGAATCTCTTGCATATAGAAGAATCTAGTGGAGGCAAGTCTCTTGAGTGAAGGTAATTTCCCATAAAGGAAAGTAATGATAAAAGATATTATATAAAATGATGGTTTATCCACATTGACTATTCTCTCATATTTTGCTCTATTGACATTCTTATGTATGATGCCATTTCTTACGAGCCTTACATACTCAGTACATTCTTTATACTGACCCCCTCGGGGGACTTACCTTACATGTTGCAAGTGCAGGCATTAGTAGACCTCCTCAGTAGGCTGCGGATCATATACAGATCTTTGGTGAGCTCCAGTTGCTTCGGGGCTTCCCAAGTCACATGTGTACACTAGGTTTTGGTATTATGTAAATATTGTATAGACATGGTCATGTATCTATCGAGGCTTTGTAGACTGTTGTGGGTAAGAGGTGTATGTCCATGTTGACCTGATGGCCCTGTTGGCCAAGTTTCACATATGTATATATTTATCGCATATTTCATGAATTCCGTTATTAGCATTTTAAGTTCTTACGTGACAATGGTATTTCTTATGGAATGCATATGAATGAGCATAAGCAAGGATTGGTTCTCTTGGGCCTTATCGGCTTCGGGTGCCAATCACGCCTCGTAGGAAGTCGGGGTGTGACAAAAGTGGTTCAGAGCAGGTCATTCTAAGGGTGTCTACAAAGTCGTGTCTGAGTAGAGTCTTACTTATCAATGTGTTGTGCACCACATTTATAAGTAGGAGGCTACGGGACATTTAGGAGTCGTTTCTTTTCTTCACTTTTAGATCGTGCAATAGAGCCAGTGTTGTAAGTTGAATTGTATCTGACCATTGGTGATTGTTTTTCTTTGGTATAGTAAAATTCCAATCATAAGAAGAGATAGAGACAAAGGTAAGCAGGTAGATATGCCTGCCGATGAAGGAATGATTAAATCACCACCTGACCAAGCTAGTCAAGGTGGAGTTGATGCTGAAATTGCATCGCGGTCTTGTTCTACTTTTCCATCTCTAGAAGAGACAAGAGGTAGAGAAGTACCTGCAGAACCACCAATGAATACCACTGATCAGGATTTTAGAAATGCAGTACATATGTTGACTCAGTTAGTGGTTGCACAAGTACAAGGACAAACTGGTCCAATGGTAAATGCAGATGACATGGCTAGAGCAGCTAGTCGTCGTACATAGGACTTTCTAAAATTAAACCCTCCCATATTCACAGGGTCAGATCCGAAAGGAGATCCATAGGATTTTGTAGACCAAGTTCAAAGAGCACTAGAGGTGATGCACTTAACAGGTGTAGAAACGGTTGATCTAGCAGCTTATAGACTGAAGGGCGAGGCTATCTTGTGGTATGAGGACTGGAAAAGATCAAGGGGTATTGATGCACTCCCAGCTGATTGGGAAGAATTTAAAATGGCATTCCTTGATCATTACCTCCCATATGAGATTCGGGAGGCACGTGCAGACCAATTTCTACATTTGCGTCAAGGAAATATGAGTGTGAGAGAATACAGTTTGCAGTTTAATTCCTTGGCTAGATATGCTCCAAATGTAGCAGCCACTATGGAAGATAGAGTCCATCGATATGTGGATAGACTGGAGCCATATTTGGTACGAGATTGTACTATTGCAGCATTGAACAGAGATATGGATATTGCCAGAATTCAGGCCTTCGCACATAAAATGGATGACCAAAAGCAAAGAAGAAAGACGCAGAAATCTGAGGAAAGGCCATCAAAAAGGGCTAGACCTGTGGGGCAGTCTATGGTGTCCCTAGGAGAATCTGGATCTCGAATGTTACCGCCTAGACCCTCATCCTCTTATTCCACAACAGGTGCTCATTCTCAATTTCGAGGGTCTAGAGGTGGTCGGTCTGAACAGAGTAGTGGAATTCATGGATCACAGGCAACAAGATTTTCTCGTCAGCTATGCCCACGCTGTGGGAGATTTCATGCAGGCGAATGCAGGTTTGATATGAATGTTTGCTTTGTGTGTAGTAGGCCAGGACACATGATGAGAGAGTTCCCACAAAGGGACACGGATAGTATGACACGACCTACAGGATCAGCCGATATGGCATCGGCAACTGGTGTACAGTCTGCTGGTCGGGGTAGAGGTGCCAGAGGAGCAGCCAGTTCCAGTGGAACTCAAAATCGCTCCTATGCTTTAGTGGACCGTCCGGATGTGGAGGCATCTCCTGATGAAGGTACAGGTATTTAGGTATATTACCATATTTTTACATGATGTATATGTGTTGACTGATTTGAGCTCTACTCTATTGTATGTTACTCCATCAGCTACTACGAATCTAATGGGACACTGGGGTTCTTAGTTAAGTCAATAGAATATCTTTATCTGTCGAAAAATTTAGTATGGTCAAAGGAACATATCGAAATGGTATAGAGATGATTAAGTACCCTTAAAAGCATTACCAATGAAAGGAGAAAGGGGAAAGTTTTGCCCTATACAACGTGCCATGTGAAATTGTTGAAAGTGTATAAGAGTTTCCTTCCATATTGTTCCTATTGAAAATATACAAAGTTCGGAGGATCTCACTAGGAAAAGATACCTATTGCTATTCTAGATTGACATGTGCAAAGGTTAATAAATAGAGACGTAACTTCCGTAAAAATTCTTTGGAGAAATCAACAAGTTGAGTAGATAATCTGAGAAGCTGAAAATAAATGATGAGACCAAGGTACCCATATTTGTTCCAACGGAAGGAAAAAGTTCAAAAGTGCGAAAGTGGAGAAAGACTAAGTAAGTATCTAAATGAGTATATGTATAGAGATGCATTTGTTGCACATGAGACGATGTTGTTAACATTCGAGGACGAATGTTCCTAAGGGGGGGAGAATGTAACACCCCATATCTACTAAACCCTACATGACGACGTTGAACAATGGTTACGTAAGTGTCGAGAGTCAAAAGTATGTATTTTTTCATATTATTGATGAGATAATGGATATTGGGCCTAGTACCTGGGATTAGACCTTTGTAGGAGGTGAAACACCCGTATGTTGTCGAACCTATACGACTACGTGTACACTTATGGAATTAGTTAAACATGAGAGATTTGATGAATTAGACATTAATTTGTTGGGTATTAATGAATAATGAGTCATTGGGCCAAATGAGGCACAAAACAAGAACAAAAGACTAGGCCTAATGGGGCAAAATGATCCAATCTTCCAATTGACCAATTAAACCATGCATTTAACGTCAAGAATGGGATAAGAGAGACTTGAGGGACCTATATATATGAGGAAAATCAGATTTTATGTAACACCCCGTACCTTCCTAACCCTACTTGACGACATTGAATAATGTTTACTTAGGCGTCGAGAGCCATACGTATGTATTTTGTAATGTTATTGACGAGAAAATTAAAATTTGGCCTCGTACATGTGATTAGCCCTTCGTAGGAGGTGTTTTGTGATTTTAGTGGAGCATTTGTGGGGTTCAAAATAAGGCTAAGAGGACCTCCAAACAAAGTATATTAAGGGTAAGAAGTAAGTTAAAGAATAGGACTTGAAGTATCTAACCAAACCTATAAAGAAAAGTCAAAAAATGAAATTTTCAAAAAAAACTAAGGTTGGGGCGCGCCAGAGGGCGTGCCAGGCTGCTCTGGGCCAAAATTTTTAGCCCAAAGGCAGCAAGCTGGCGCACCCAAGGGTGTGCCATGCTGGTTTTGCCATTTTTTTCAAAAGTTGGAAATTTCTAAGTCCCAAGGGTACCCGGGGGCGTATCAGGCCGATTTTTGCCACATTTCTTCTACAACCATGAGTATATACATAAAATTAGTAAATTATTATATTGGTATGATAAAATTACTCGAAAATGAATTTGGCATCAAAATGACGGTTTTACCCTTATGGTCAAAATAGGCCATACGTGGCTAGAATCACTCATTTTTGGAATTGAGGCTATGAATATGAATCCCGTGAGTGGAAATATCGTCTTAACGTGTATGAAATGATTTAAACATTAGAAATTATTGGGTTAATTTAATTGGGCTCAATACAAGCCCAAAATGAGACAAAAGATATGACCCAATTAGGCCAAAAATGACCCATTCTTCACCTTTGACCCCTTATACATTGCATTTAATGCCAAGGAGACTTGAGGGACTATAAATAAGTGGAAAAATCTGATTTTTATTCAAAGGAGTACACTACCCATTTCTAGAAATTCCCAAAATTTCTCTCAACTCTTAAGAACCCTAAGCCAACTTCTTGGAGCAAAATCATCAATTTTCAAGCTTAGGTAAGTAATTATTCTTATGGAATAATATATTATATGCATGGGAGAGTATGTAAATCATGTTGGTTATGCTTGGAAGTGTTGGATATGGCACTTTGTGTTTTTTGTGAAAGATGTGAAATCCATGAAATTGTAACTTGAAATATGACTTGTGAGTTTGATAAAAGAGCATGGTATGGATGAAATAACAAAATGTATGGTGTGATTATGTTATTAAACTTGTTATTTTCATATAAGTGTAAATTATGGTATTTTGGCCGATTTGTTATTGTGGGGTGTATTGAAGTAATTTGATGGAATAATTGTGATGTTGTGGTGATGAAGAGTGGAAAGTATGAACTTGGTGTGACATGCTAATGGTTTATGATATTTTGGCCAATGTTGGGAATATTGTGGGATTATTGGTATGATGCTTTTTTCAATGGTATTGTCAAGGGGGAAATGACATTTTAAAGGCAAACATGTAACTCATTGACGTTATGTGCATTTGAAAGGTAGTTGGTGGTTAATGTAAATTCCGTCATGTATTTGTGTTGTAGAGTGAAATATAAGGAAGGAGCGGGACATTGTATGCACATCTAATATTGTATAGTCGTATTGAGAAAATGAGGTATGTAAGGTTCCTCTTTCTGTATCCTTCTACGGCATATAGTGTACACCTTGTTATGGTACCCACTCATTCCCGAAATGTCCTAAGGCATCTCATTTCATGTTATCATGTAGTGTTGATCATATATATATCTTATTCTTGATCTATTGTTATTCATGTATAACATACTTATAGACATGATTTCAAGTTCCAATAATGTTGTGTTCCAAAGCTTTCAATAATGTTACAATTATCAAAAGTATCAATCTCATGAAGTGAAGGATAACGAAATGCATATATGTGTGCTTCCAAAAATGTCATAATCCTCAATGTAATAATCTTTCATGAGTGAGTGTACCCATGGGGTGAAATAAACACCTTCATGATGACGATCCCGATATAATGAGTTTATCCATGGGGTGTAATAAACACCTTCATGACGACATCCATGGGGTGAAAGAACACACTTTCATGATGACTATCCCAACATTATGGGTGTATCCATGGGGTGACATGAAAACCTGCATGATGATATTATTTTCCCACTGATCAGTTGGGCCCGGGCAATATATAACTAATGACTGGCAAGCAAGTAAGAAGAGGTACAAAAATGAAGTAAGTATCGAAAGTAATGCACGCAGTTCCAAATAGATATATTGATGGCTATCCATAAAGGGCATGTCCCTTGTGATTATTTTTTTTCATGAAAGTTCTTATATACTGATTCAGTTTCATACAGCCTTACAACTCAGTACATTCTTCGTACTGACCCCCTCTTGGGGAATTTACCTTACTTGCTGTAGGCACAGGTTCTAGTAGACCTCCCCAGTAAGTTGCAGGACTTATAATGATCTTTGGTGAGCTCCAGTTGGTTTGGGGCTTTCCGTGTCCAAGTTGTACATTGATTTTGGTTATTATGTAAAGCGGGGCTTGTCCCGAACTTAGGTTGGTCGTGTATGTATTTCTGTTAGAGGCTTTTGTAGACGTATGTGGGTGTGTAAATGAATGTAGAAGAAAGATATATATGTCCGGTTGACTTGATGGCCCTGAAGGCCAAGTTTAACATATATATATATATGTCCTCATGTTCCATGATCTCCGATATGGGCCTTTTATGTTCTTACGTGATAGTGGTGTTTCTTATGGGATGCATATGAACGAATGTAAGCATAGCTTGGTTCTCTCGGGCCATATAGGCTATGGGTGCCAATCCGTCCCGATAGGATTCGGGGTGTGACAAAAGTGGTATCAGAGCAGGTTGTTCTAAGGGTGTCTACAAAGCCGTGTCTGAGTAGAGTCTTACTTATCAATGTGTTGTGCACCACATTTATAAGTAGGAGGCTACGGGACATTTAGGATGTTGTTTCTTTTCTTCATTTCTAGATTGTGCATTAGAGCCGAAGTTATAGGTGGGATTTTTTTTATTTTTTATTTTTTTTTCTCTGACCATAAATATTGTTGTTCTTCTATATTATAGAAAAATGCCGATGACAAGAAGAGGTCGAGGTAAAAGTAAGAGGATAGATAGAATTGCTGGAGAAGGAAACAGTATACCACCACCTGATCAGATTAATCAAGGCGATACTAAGAATGAATTTGTGTCACGAGCTTCCTTCACTCCCTTTATTCCAGAAGAGTCGAGTAGGAGAAGAGCACTTGTAGATCCACTAGTAAATACTACTACTGATCAGGACTTAAAGGATACAGTGCAGATGTTGACCCGAATAGTTGCTGCACACGTTCAGGGGCAAGGTGGTCCAATGACGGGTGATGATATTGCAGCGAGAGCAGCTAGTCGCAGAACACAGGACTTCTTAAAATTAAATCCTCCCACATTCACTGGATCAAACCGGAATGAAGATCCCTAAGATTTTATAGATCAAATCCAGAGGGCTTTGGAGGTGATGCATGTGTCGGGTATAGAAACGGTGGAACTTGCAGCCTATAGATTGAAGGGCAAGGCTATATTGTGGTATGAGGACTGGAAGAAAGCTCGTGGTATTGGTGCAAACCCACCTACGTGGGATGAATTTAAGGTGGCATTTCTTGATCACTACCTTTCTTAGAGATCCGAGAGGCTCGTGCTGATCAATTTTTAAATCTCTGTCAAGGGAATCTGAGTGTCAGGGAATACAGTCTGCAATTTAATTCCTTGGCTCGATATGCTCCAAATATGGTGTCCACAATGACAGACAGAGTACATCGATATGTGGACAGATTGGAGCCATATTTGGTATGAGACTGTACAATTGCTGCCCTAAATCGGGACATGGATATAGCTAGAATACAGGCCTTTGCACAGAAAATGAAAGATCAGAGGCAACGGAGAAGAACACAAGGGTTTGAAGAAGGGTCGTCCAAGAGAGCAAGATCTGCGGGACAGTCCATGGCATCCAAGTAGAGTTCAGGCCTCGAAATTTTAATAGACCACCTAGGCCTTCATTTTCTCACTCCACGGCAGGTACTTCCTCTCACTTTCGAGGGTCTCGGGGTTTTAATCAAGCCGGGCAAAGCAGCGAAAGTCGTGGTTCACGGACAGCGGGACCTTCTCACCTGTTATGTCAGTATTATAGACGGTTTCATTCAGGTGAATGCCGGTGGGGGATGAATGTATGTTATTGGTGTGGTATGTCGGGGCACATGATGAGAGATTGCCCACGAAGACGCTTGGGTGGTGTGGCGCGACCTGCGGGATCGACTGTTGCATCATCATAATCGGTTCCTTCTGTAGGCCGAGGTGTGCCGTCTGTGGGTCATGGTAGAGGTGCCAGAGGAGCAGCCAGCACGAGTGGGGTCCAGAATCACACTTATGCTTTAGTGGACCGACAGAATTCAGAGGCTTCTCCTGATGTCGTCATAGGTACATTATCCATATTCTCATATAATGTATTTGCATTGATTGACCCAGGTTCTACATTTTCCTATGTTACTCCATTGGTTGCTGCAAAATTTGCAAAGGCACCAGAATTATTAATTAAGTCAATTGAAGTGTCTACACCGATTGATGAATATATTGTTGCAAAAAGAGTATATCGTAACTGTGTGGTAACTGTGTGTGGTCATGATACACTTGCTGATCTCATTGAATTAGACATGGTGGATTTTGATACGATCATGGGAATGGATTGGTTGGCCTCTTGTTATGCCACGGTAGATTGCCGGGCCAAGAAGGTGCAATTTTGTTTTCCGCAAGAAAATGTTCTTGAATGGCAGGGCAATGTGGAGGCACCACGAGGAAGATTTATTTCCTATTTGAAAGCCAGAAAAATGATTGCCAAGGGTTATATATGTCATTTAGTACGGGTGAAAGATACTGAAGTGGAACCACTAATTTAGCAGTCGGTTCCAGTGGTCAATGAATTTCTTGACGTATTTCCAGAGGATCTTCCAGTCTTACCCCCAGAACGGGAAGTAGAATTTGGTATTTATGTGACTCCAAGCGCTCAGCCTATTTCTATTCCTCCATATAGAATGGCTCCAGCAGAATTGCATGAATTGAAGGAGCAATTGAAAGATTTGCTGGACAAAGGCTTTATTAGGCCGAGTATGTCTCTGTGGGGTGCACTGGTCTTATTTGTACGAAAGAAATATGGAATGTTGAGAATGTGCATCGACTATCGACAATTGAATAAGGTAACAATCAAGAACAAATATCCCCTCCCTTGACTTGATGATTTGTTTGATCAGTTACAGGGTGCCAAGTGTTTTTCAAAGATTGACTTGAGGTCGGGTTACCATCAAGTCAGAGTTAGAGAAGAAAATGTACCCAAAATAGCTTTTTGAACACGGTATGGCCATTATGAATTTTTAGTTATGTCATTTGGACTAACAAATGCACCAGCGGTGTTCATGGATTTGATGAATAGGGTGTTTAAGCCATTTCTAGACGTGGTCATCATGGTATTTATAGATGACATCCTGGTTTATTCAAGATCACCAGAGGACCATGCTAATCACTTACGGCAAGTATTGCAGATTCTCCGTGAGCGTAAGTTGTATGCCAAGTTCTCTAAGTGTGAGTTTTGGTTAAAATCAGTTGCATTTTTGGGTCACATTGTGTCAGATGAAGGGATACAGGTGGATACACAAAATATTGAAGAGGTGAAAAATTGGCCAAGACCTACGACACCTACAGAGATTCGTAGTTTTCTTGGACTGGCAAGTTATTGCCGCAGATTTGTGGAAGGTTTTTCCTCTATTGCTGCACCGTTAACAAAGCTTACACATAAGGCAGTAAAATTTCAGTGGAATGATGCGTATGAGACAAGTTTCCAAAAGTTGAAAGATAAATCAACCTCCACACCAGTTTTAGTACTTCCCGAAGGCACCGAAGGTTATGCAGTGTATTATGATGCTTCCAGGGTTGGCCTCGGATGTGTATTGATGCAACACGGTAATGTCATAGCATATGCCTCACGACAGTTGCGGCCACATGAGAAAAGTTATCCCACTCATGATCTTGAATTGGCAGCGGTAGTTTTTGCTTTAAAGATATGGCGTCATTATTTGTATGGAGTTCATGTTGATATCTATACTGATCACAAGAGTTTAAAATATATCTTTAAGCAGAAGGAACTCAATTTGAGGCAATGACGGTGGTTAGAGCTCTTAAAAGACTATGATATTGATATTCTTTGTCATCCAGGCAAAGCAAATGTAGTAGCTGATGCATTGAGCCACAAGGCAGTAGAAAGCACTAGTGGCCAATTGACAGAAAAGTAGGGTTTAGTCAAAGATTTACATCAATTAGCCAGTTTGGGGGTTCGTCTTCTTGAATCCTCAGATGAGGGAGTTATTGTGCAGAATGCAGTGGAATCCTCCTTAATAGCTGAAGTGAAAGAGAAGCAGTTTGCAGATCCTATGTTGTTGCAGCTAAAGGAAAATATACAACAAAATTTGACAAAGGCATTTGATCTTACACAAGAAGGGGTACTTCAATGTCAAGGAAGATTATGTGTACCGGATGTAGATGAACTGAGAAAACGAATTATGACAGAGGCGCATCATTCGCGCTATTCTATTCATCCGGGTGCTACTAAAATGTACCATGATTTGAAAAAAGTATATTGGTGGGGAAATATGAAGAAGAATATTGCAGAATTTGTCGCTCAATGCCCGAACTGTCAACAAGTGAAAGTAGAACATCAGAAACCAGGAGGTTACATGCAATGTATCAATATTCCAGTCTGGAAATGGGATATGATTAATATGGAATTCATCACAGGTTTGCCTCGTACACTGCAAAAATTTTATTCTATATGGGTTATAGTGGACAGGCTTACCAAGTCAGCGCATTTTCTACCAGTTAAGACCACCTATACAACCGAGGATTATGCAAGATTGTATATTAAAGAAATAGTGCGGTTGCATGGTATTCCACTTTCTATTATATCAGATAGAGGAGCACAATTCACAACGCACTTTTGGAGATCTTTTCAGCAGAGTTTGGGCACACAGGTGAATTTGAGTACGGCCTTCCATCCTCAGACTGATGGACAAGCAGAACATACTATTCAGACACTTAAAGATATGCTACGAGCATGCACGTTAGATTTTCAAGGTAGTTGGGATGACCATTTGCCTCTCATCGAATTTGTTTACAACAATAGCTATCATTCAAGTATTAAAATGGCACCTTATGAAGCTTTGTACGGAAGGAAATGTAGATCACCAATTGGATAGTTTGAAGCGGGTGAAACCGCTTTACTTGGGCCAGCTATTGTTCATCAGGCTATGGAGAAAGTTAAAGTGATCCAACAAAGGTTACAAACGGCCCAAAGTCGCCACAAGTCATATACTGATGTTAGAAGAAGAGGACTTGAATTCGCCATAGGTGATTGGGTATTTTTAAAGGTGTCGCCGATGGGTAATGCGGTTCGGAAAGAAAGGAAAATTGAGTCCACGTTACATAGGCCCATATAAAATCATTAGAAGACTTGGGCAAGTTGCGTATGAGTTGGCACTACCCCAGGAACTTTCCTCAGTCCATCCGGTATTTCATGTTTCGATGCTTTGAAAGTGCATAGTGGATCCATCTCGTATTGTTCCTGTTGAAGATGTTCAAATTACGGAGGATCTTACTTATGAAGAGGTACCCATTGCTATCCTAGATCGACAAGTAAAGAGGTTGAGGAATAAGGACATAGCTTCCGTAAAAGTCCTTTGGAGAAATCAACAAGTAGAGGAGATCACATGGGAAGCTGAAGAAATGATGAAATCCAAGTATCCCTATCTATTTCAAATGGATGAAAAAGTTCAAAGTGCGGGAGTGGAGTCATAACAAGTAAGTATTTATGAGCATTAAGTGTCTATGTATGTGTATGCTAATATAGATATGTATTTGTCGTAATTGAAGCGATATTGTTAACATTCGAGGACGAATGTTCCTAAGGGGGGAAGAATGTAACACCCCGTACCTTCCTAACCCTACTTGACGACATTTAATAATGTTTACTTAGGCGTCGAGAGCCATACGTATGTATTTTGTAATGTTATTGACGAGAAAATTAAAATTTGGCCTCGTACATGTGATTAGCCCTTCGTAGGAGGTGTTTTGTGATTTTAGTGGAGCATTTGTGGGGTTCAAAATAAGGCTAAGAGGACCTCCAAACAAAGCATATTAAGGGTAACAAGTAAGTTAAAGAATAGGACTTGAAGTATCTAACCAAACCCGCAAAGAAAAGTCAAAAAACGAAATTTTCAAAAAAAACTAAGGTTGGGGAGCGCCAGAGGGCGTACCAGTGTAATATCCCGTACATTTCTAACCTTATTTGGTGACTTGGAGTCATGTTTACTTGATGATTAAGATCACTAAGTAAGTATTTTGTAGTGTTTTGATAAGGTATTGGATGATATACTAGTATCAGACGAAGTAGGAAAAATTTCAGCAAAGTGGCCAAACTTGCGCCACTCCCTGTTTCAGGGTGTGTGGAGCAAGCCACCTGATTCAGAGGGGCTGCAAAACTCGCGCCACTTCCCTGCTTTGCAGCAGTGGCGCAAGGCACAAGGATTATGGTCTTTCCGAGCTTGTTTCGCGACGCAATGCAATATTGATTTTTTTTCCCATGGTTTCTTTTGGTTCTTTGGTGTTTATTTAATCCTTGTGAAGGTTTCAAATACCTCGATACACTTCCACATGATCAAATCATGAAACACAAGAAGTTACCAAAAATGTTCAATTAAGCCATGGACGGCTAGAATGTCTAGTTTTGCAATTAAGGCTACGAAAGGGAATCTCATAAGTGAATATTGTCGTGACGTTATGGAATTATTTAAACATGAGATATATGATGGATTATACATTAATTTTAGTGGGATAAGCTAATATGTGTTATTGGGCCCCAAATTGAGGCCCAAAACAATGCCAAAATGGAAAGGCCCAAAAGGAAAAATGACCCATTCTGGTTGACTATAGAGACATGGAATTTAATGCCAAAGAAGTGGCTAAGGATGACCTAAAAGGCTCTATAAAACAAGATAAAAATCATATTTTTAAGTCATTACAAGTCTCATGCTTTTTTGATATTTTCTCAAACATTTCTCTCTTTCCAAAACCCTAAGGCAACTATTCCCTTTGGACACTTTGGACAAGATCATCCCTTTGCAAGCTTGGGTAAGTATTTATTATTGTAGTTTAGCATATTATATGCATGAAGTATTGTGTAGATCATGATGGTTGTGTTGGAAAGGTTGAATAGGACACTTTTGCCCTTTGGTAAAAGATGTGCCATTTTGTGAATTAAACTTGAAATATGACTTGTGGTTTTGATGAAAGAGCATGATATGGATGAAATATCAACATGTATGGTGTGATTATGTTACTAAAATTGTTATTTTCCATAAGTGTAAATTATGGGATTTTGGCCGATATGTGCTATGAGGTGTATTACGGTGACTTGATGGATTGTTTGTGATATGGTGTGAATGAGAAAGTGTAAAGAAGAAGCTTTGTTACGAAATGCTATTGGTTATGATGTTTGGTCAATGTATGGCATGTTGTGGTATTTTTGGAATGGTCATGCCGAAATTTCATTGTAAAGGGGGAAATGGCGTTATAGGCAATTATGTACCTTTTGTCGTCTTTTGCACTTGTAAGGTGGTTAGATGTTGACGTAAACTCCGTTATGTGCTTGTGTTGTAGAGTAAGGGGGCTGGATCATTATATTCGTTAGGATTGTGGATTCTTATTGAGAGGCTAAGGTATGTAAGGTTATTCTTGTCCGTATCCTTCTGCCGCACATATTGCTCCCTTTGCCATTGTACTTGTACTTATGTCGAAATGTTCCAAAGTATCTCATGTCAAGTTGGTTACCTATATATATTTATTCATATGTCTCTTGTACATTGAACATTGTCCCAAAGTTCCAATAACGTGATAACCAACAATGTTTCAAGTTCATAACTACAGAATGGAAGTAATGCATACTTGTTTGAGTACGGGTGGTAGCTCAAAGGGGTGAAAGCCTAGCTAGAGATGATCCCGAGGTATCACGGGTGGTAGCTCAAAGGGGAGAAAGCCTAGCTAGAGACGATCCCGATTGATTATTGGACACAGGGGGTAGCCCAAAGGGGTGAAAACCTAGCTAGGGCCGAACCTGCTTTATTGATTTATGGGTGGTAGCTCAAAGGGGCATAAGCCTAGCTAGAGATGATACCAATATTGTTATTTACCACTGATCAGTTGGTCCCGGGAATGATGTGATTATTGTTGATATTGAGATGAATGATAAAGGAAATAAAGAATGTAAAGTACATGGTTCCACACATATGGAAATGTTAGTTTATCTATATTGCCTATTCTCTTATCTTTGATATACATTGGTGTTCTCACTTATTGATACAGTTTTCTTATTGCCTTGCATACTCAGTACATTCTTCGTACTGACCCCCTCGGGGGAATCTACCTTACTTGCTGCAGGCACAGGTACTAGTAGACCTCCATTGTAGGTTGCGAATCTTTTGCGGACATTTGGTGAGCTCCAGTTGGTTCGGGGCTTTTCGAGTCTTCTATTTACATTTGTTTTGGTCTTGTGTATATGTATAGAGCGGGGTGTGTCCCAACTCTAGGTTGGTTTTGGTTATGCATCTGTAGAGGCTTTGTAGATGTTGTGGGTCAGACGAAAGGAATGCAATGAACTTATGTTTTGTCTTGATGGACCTAACGGCCAAGTTTCATAATTCTCATATATGTGTCATAACTTTCGCTTTTGGCATTTTATATTTGTTTGTGGTGGTGATGACTATTTATGGATGAAGATTGGTTCTCTCGGGCCTTGTCGGCTTCGGGTACCATGTCCGTCCCGTTGGGATTCGGGGCGTGACAAAAGTGGTATCAGAGCCAGGTTGTCCTAAGGGTGTCTACAAAGCCGTGTCTGAGTAGAGTCTTGCTTATCGATGTGTTGTGCACCACATTTATAAGTAGGAGGCTACGGGGCATTTAGGAGTTGTTTCTTTTTCTTCATTTCTAGATCGTGCAATAGAGCTACTGTTGTAAGTGGAATCGTACCTAACCATTGGTTTTCTTATGTTATAGAAAATGCCGATTGCACGAAAAGGGAAAGGTAAAAGTAAAAGAATAGACAGGCTGGCTGGAGAGGGAACTAGTAGACCACCACTGGAACAGGTTAATCAAGGCGGTGTTGAACAGGAGTTTGCATCGCGGCCTTCTCCTACTTTACCTGCAGACCCGCCTATGAATGCTACTGACCAGGATTTGAGAAATGCAGTGCATATGTTGACGCAGATAGTTGCTTCACAAACACAGGGATGAGCTGGTCCAACGACAAATGAGGATGATGTGGCTAGAATAGCGAGCCGCAGAACACAGGATTTTCTGAAACTAGATCCTCCCATATTCACGGGGTCAGACCCACAGGCAGATCCACAGGACTTCGTGGACCAAGTCCAAAGGGCCCTAGATGTTATGCATGTGACTGGTGTAGAAACGGTAGAACTTGCGGCCTACAGGTTGAAAGGTGAAGCGATATTGTGGTATGAGGACTGGAAACGGTCGAGGGGCATTGATGCACTTCCAGCTGGCTGGGAAGAATTTAGAACGGCCTTTCTTGATCACTATCTCCCTTATGAGATCAGGAAAGCACGTGCAGATCAGTTTCTGAACCTTCGACAAGGGAATATGAGTGTTCGGGAATACAGTCTTCAGTTTAATTCTTTGGCTCGATATGCTCCGAACGTAGTGGCTACAATGACCGACAGAATCCATCGATATGTGGACAGATTGGAGCCATATTTGGTAAGGGACTGTACCATTGCTTCCTTGAACAGATACATGGATATTGCTAGGATCTAGGCCTTTGCACAAAAGATGGAGGATCAGAGGCAACGGAGGAGAACACAGGAATCTGAAAGAGGGCCGTCAAAGCGGGCTAGACCTATGGGGCAGTCTATGGTGTCCCAAGGAGAATTTAGACCTCGGATGTTTCCTAGACCGCATAGACCATTATTTTCTCATCCCATGGCAGGTGCTTCTTCCCAGTTTCGAGGGTCTAGAGGCGGTTATGGGCAAAGCAGTGGGGTTCAGGGCTCGCAGACAGCAGGGTTTGTTCGTAAGCCATGTCAGCATTGTGGAAAGTTTCACTCAGGGGAATGCCGACGTGGGGTGAATACTTGTTTCTGGTGTGGTATGCCGGGGCACATAATGAGGGAATGCCCACGAAGAGGCTCGGGTAGTGTGGCACGACCTATGGGGTCAACCATTGCATCTTCATCATCGGTTCCTTCCGTAGGCCGAGGTATGCAGCCTGCCGGTCTGGGTAGAGGTGCTACAGGAGCAGCTAGTTCCAGTGGAGCACAGAATCGTACGTATGCTCTCGTGGACAGACAGAATTCGGAGGCATCTCCCGATGTAGTCACAGGTATATTGTCTATATTTTCACATAGTGTATATGCATTGATAGATCCGGGCTCTACTTTATCATATGTTACTCCATTGATTGCTGCAAAATTTGAAAGAACACCGAAATTCTTAGATAAGTCTATTGAAGTGTCTACACCGGTTGGTGAATCTATTGTTGCAAAAAGAGTATATCATAATTGTGTGGTAACTGTGTGTGGTCATGATACACTAGCTGATCTTATTGAACTTGACATGGTGGATTTTGATGTTATAATGGGGATGGATTGGTTGGCTTCTTGTTATGCTATGGTGGATTGCCGAGCCAAGGAGGTACATTTTCATTTTCCACAAAAGAATATTCTTGAGTGGAAGGGTAATGTGGGGGCACCGAGAGGCAAATTTATTTCCTATCTTCAAGCTAGGAAAATGATAGCTAAGGGGTATATATGCCATTTGGTAAGAGTGCAAGATCTCAACGTGGAACCACTAACTCCTCAGTCGGTACCAGTGGTCAATGAATTTCTCGACGTATTTCCTGACGATCTTCCAGGTTTACCTCCAGAATGGGAAGTGGAGTTTGGCATTGATGTGATTCCAGGCACTCAGCCGATCTCTATTCCTCCGTATAGAATGGCTCCAGCAGAATTGCGTGAATTGAAGGAGAAATTAAAAGACTTGTTAGACAAGGGCTTTATCAGGCCTAGTATGTCCCCGTGGGGCGCACCAGTATTGTTTGTACGGAAGAAAGATGGCACCTTGAGAATGTGTATCGATTATCGGCAATTGAATAAGGTAACGATTAAGAACAAATATCCCCTTCCCAGAATTGATGATTTGTTTGATCAGTTACAGGGTGCCAAATGGTTTTCCAAGATTGACTTGAGGTCGGGTTACCATCAATTCAGGGTTAGAGAAAATGATGTACCCAAGACAGCTTTTCAAACACGGTATGGCCACTATGAATTTTTAGTTATGTCATTTGGACTAACAAATGCACCGGCTATTTTCATGGATTTGATGAATAGGGTGTTTAAGCCATTTCTAGACGTGTTTGTGACGGTATTTATAGATGATATCCTGGTTTATTCGAGATCACAGGAGGACCATGCTAATCACTTACGACAGGTGTTACAAATTCTCCGGGATCGTAAGTTATATTCTAAGTGTGAATTTTGGTTAAAATCTGTGGCATTCTTGGGTCACATTGTGTCGGATGAAGGAATTCGGGTTGATACACAAAAGATTGAAGCAGTGAAAAATTGGCCAAGACCTACGACGCCTACAGAGATTCGTAGTTTTTTTGGTTTGGCAGGTTATTACAGGAGATTTGTGGAAGGGTTTTCTTCTATTGCCGCACCATTGACGAAGTTAACACACAAGACAATCAAGTTTTAGTGGAACGATGCATGTGAGAAAAGTTTCCAAGAGCTGAAAGAGAAATTAACTTCCACGCCAGTTTTAGTACTTCCCGAAGGCATAGAAGGTTATGCAGTGTATTGTGATGCTTCCGGGGTTGGCCTTGGATGTGTATTAATGCAGCATGGTAAGGTGATAGCATATGCCTCATGACAGTTGCGGCCACATGAGAGAAACTACCCAACACATGATCTTGAGTTAGCAGCTGTGGTATTTGCTTTAAAGATATGGCGTCATTATTTGTATGGAGTTCATGTTGATATCTATACTGACCACAAAAGTTTGCAATATATCTTTAAGCAGGAAGACCTAAATCTGAGGCAGCGGAGATGGCTGGAACTTTTAAAAGACTATGATATTGATATTTTATACCATCCCGGGAAAGCAAATGTAGTAGCTGATGTACTGAGTCGCAAAGCAACGGGATGCACTATCGGCCAGTTGAGGGAAAAGCAAGAGATAGTCAAGGATCTACATCAACTAGCTAGCTTGGGAGTCCGCCTTATTGAATCCTCAGATGATAGAGTTATTGTGCAGAATGCAGCAGAATCCTCGTTGACCGCTGAAGTGAAAGTGAAGCAATTTGCGGATTCTATTTTATTGCAGCTAAAGGAAAATGTACAACGGAATTTGACCAAGGCATTTGATATTACACCGGAGGGAGTACTTCAATACCAAGGTCGATTATGTGTACCGAACGTAGATGAGCTAAGGAAGCGGATTATGAAAGAGGCACATCACTCACGGTATTCTATTCATCCAGGAGCTACAAAGATGTATCATGATTTGAAAGACATATATTGGTGGGGAAATATGAAAAAGAACATTGCGGAATTTGTAGCTCAATGTCCAAATTGTCAACAGGTGAAAGTGGAACATCAGAAACCGGGAAGTTACATGCAATGTATCAATCTTCCAGTCTGGAAATGGGATATGATTAATATGGATTTCATTACGGGTTTGCCTCCTACATTGCGGAAGTTTGATTCTATATGGGTCGTAGTGGACAGGCTTACCAAGTCAGTGCATTTTCTACCAGTCAAGACGACCTATACAGCTGAGGATTATGCGAAGTTGTATGTGAAAGAGATAGTACGATTGCATGGCATTCCACTTTCTATTATATCAGACAGAGGAGCACAGTTTACCGCTCATTTTTGGAAATCTTTCCAAAGGATCTTGGGCACACAGGTTAATTTGAGTACGACTTTTCATCCTCAGACAGATGGACAAGCAGAGCGTACTATCCAAACACTTGAAGATATGCTACGAGCCTGCACTTTGGATTTTAAAGGTAGTTGGGATGAACATCTACCTCTTATTGAATTTGCGTACAACAATAGCTATCATTCAAGTATCGAAATGGCACCTTATGAAGCTTTATATGGAAGAAAATGTCAATCACCAATTGGATGGTTTGAAGCAGGCGAATCTGCTTTACTTGGGCCAGATCTTGTTTATCAAGCTGTGGAGAAAGTTAAAGTGATCCAGCAGCGGCTACAAACGGCCCAAAGTCGACACAAGTCATATGCGGATGTTAGACGAAGAGGGCTTGAATTTGCCATAGGTGATTGGGTATTCTTAAAGGTGTCGCCGATGAAAGGGGTAATGAGGTTTGGAAAGAAAGGAAAATTGAGCCCACGTTATATAGGTCCATATGAAATTGTCAAAAGATTTGGACAAGTTGCGTATGAATTGGCATTACCTTAAGAACTCTCCACAGTCCATCCAGTATTTCATGTTTTGATGCTTCGAAAGTGCATAGGAGATCCATCTCGTATTACTCCTATGGAGGATGTACAAGTCATGGAGGATCTTACCTATGAGGAGATACCGATTGCTATTCTGGATAGGCAAGTGAAGAGGCTAAGAAATAAAGACGTTGCTTCCGTAAAGGTACTTTGGAGAAATCAACAAGTAGAAGAGATCACGTGGGAAGCGGAAGAAATGATGAAGTCAAAGTACCCGTATTTATTTCACACGGAAGAAAAAATTCACAGTGCGGAGATGGAGCCATAACAAGTAAGTATTTACAAGTATTGCATGTATGTGTATATATGTGTTAAGATAGGAATACAATTGTTGAACATGAGCCGACTTCACTAACATTCGAGGACGAATGTTTTTAAGGGGGGAAGAATGTAATATCCCGTACATTTCTAACCTTATTTGGTGACTTGGAGTCATGTTTACTTGATGATTAAGATCACTAAGTAAGTATTTTGTAGTGTTTTGATAAGGTATTGGATGATATACTAGTATCAGACGGAGTAGGAAAAATTTCAGCAAAGTGGCCAAACTTGCGCCACTCCCTATTTCAGGGTGTGTGGCGCAAGCCACCTGATTCAGAGGGGCTGCAAAACTCGCACCACTGCCCTACTTTGCAGCAGTGGCGCAAGGCACAAGGATTATGGTCTTTCCGAGCTTGTTTCGCGATGCAATGCAATATTGATTTTTTTCCCATGGTTTCTTTTGGTTCTTTGGTGTTTATTTAATCCTTGTGAAGGTTTCAAATACCTCGATACACTTCCACATGATCAAATCATGAAACACAAGAAGTTACCAAAAATGTTCAATTAAGCCATGGACGGCTAGAATGTCTAGTTTTGCGATTAAGGCTACGAAAGGGAATCTCGTAAGTGAATATTGTCGTGACGTTATGGAATTATTTAAACATGAGATATACGATGGATTATACGTTAATTTTAGTGGGCTAAGCTAATATGTGTTATTGGGCCCCAAATTGAGGCCCAAAACAATGCCAAAATGGAAAGGCCCAAAAGGAAAAATGACCCATTCTTGTTGACTATAGAGACATGGAATTTAATGCCAAAGAAGTGGCTAAGGATGACCTAAAAGGCTCTATAAAACAAGATAAAAATAAGATTTTTAAGTCATTACAAGTCTCATGCCTTTTTGATATTTTCTCAAACATTTCTCTCTTTCCAAAACCCTAAGGCAACTATTCCCTTTGGACACTTTGGACAAGATCATCCCTTTGCAAGCTTGGGTAAGTATTTATTATTGTGGTTTAGCATATTATATGCATGAAGTATTGTGTAGATCATGATGGTTGTGTTGGAAAGGTTGAATAGGACACTTTTGCCCTTTGGTAAAAGATGTGCCATTTTGTGAATTAAACTTGAAATATGACTTGTGGTTTTGATGAAAGAGCATGATATGGATGAAATATCAACATGTATGGTGTGATTATGTTACTAAAATTGTTATTTTCCATAAGTGTAAATTATGGGATTTTGGCCGATATGTGCTATGAGGTGTATTACGGTGACTTGATGGATTGTTTGTGATATGGTGTGAATGAGAAAGTGTAAAGAAGAAGCTTTGTTACGAAATGCTATTGGTTATGATGTTTGGTCAATGTATGGCATGTTGTGGTATTTTTGGAATGGTCATGCCGAAATTTCATTGTAAAGGGGGAAATGGCGTTATAGGCAATTATGTACCTTTTGTCGTCTTTTGCACTTGTAAGGTGGTTAGATGTTGACGTAAACTCCGTTATGTGCTTGTGTTGTAGAGTAAGGGGGCTGGATCATTATATTCGTTAGGATTGTGGATTCTTATTGAGAGGCTAAGGTATGTAAGGTTATTCTTGTCCGTATCCTTCTGCCGCACATATTGCTCCCTTTGCCATTGTACTTGTACTTATGTCGAAATGTTCCAAAGTATCTCATGTCAAGTTGGTTACCTATATATATTTATTCATATGTCTCTTGTACATTGAACATTGTCCCAAAGTTCCAATAACGTGATAACCAACAATGTTTCAAGTTCATAACTACAGAATGGAAGTAATGCATACTTGTTTGAGTACGGGTGGTAGCTCAAAGGGGCGAAAGCCTAGCTAGAGACGATCCCGAGGTATCACGGGTGGTAGCTCAAAGGGGCGAAAGCCTAGCTAGAGACAATCCCGATTGATTATTGGACACAGGGGGTAGCCCAAAGGGGTGAAAACCTAGCTAGGGCCGAACCTGCTTTATTGATTTATGGGTGGTAGCTCAAAGGGGCATAAGCCTAGCTAGAGACGATCCCAATATTGTTATTTACCACTGATCAGTTGGTCCCGGGCATGATGTGATTATTGTTGATATTGAGATGAATGATAAAGGAAATAAAGAATGTAAAGTACATGGTTCCACACATATGGAAATGTTGGTTTATCTATATTGCCTATTCTCTTATCTTTGATATACATTGGTGTTCTCACTTATTGATACAGTTTTCTTATTGCCTTGCATACTCAGTACATTCTTCGTACTGACCCCCTCGGGGGAATCTACCTTACTTGCTGCAGGCACAGGTACTAGTAGACCTCCATTGTAGGTTGCGGATCTTTTGCGGACATTTGGTGAGCTCCAGTTGGTTCGGGGCTTTCCGAGTTTTCTATTTACATTTGTTTTGGTCTTGTGTATATGTATAGAGCGGGGTGTGTCCCGACTCTAGGTTGGTTTTGGTTATGCATCTGTAGAGGCTTTGTAGATGTTGTGGGTCAGATGAAAGAAATGCAATGAACTTATGTTTTGTCTTGATGGCCCTAACGGCCAAGTTTCATAATTCTCATATATGTGTCATAATTTCCGCTTTTGGCATTTTATATTTGTTTGTGGTGGTGATGACTATTTATGGATGAAGATTGGTTCTCTCGGGCCTTGTCGGCTTCAGGTGCCATGTCCGTCCCGTTGGAATTCGGGGCATGACATCCAGGATGCTCTGGGCCAAAATTTTTAGCCCAGAGGCAGCAAGCTGGCGCGCCCAAGGGTGTGCCATGCTGGTTTTGCCATTTTTTTCAAAAGTTGGAAATTTCTAAGTCCCAAGGGTACCCGGGGGCGTATCAGGCCGATTTTTGCCACATTTCTTCTACAACCATGAGTATATACATAAAATGATTAAATTATTATATTGGTATGATAAAATTACTCGAAAATGAATTTGGCATCAAAATGACAGTTTTACCCTTATGGTCAAAATAGGCCATACGTGGCTAGAATCACTCATTTTTGGAATTGAGGCTATGAATATGAATCCCGTGAGTGGAAATATCGTCGTAACGAGTATGAAATGATTTAAACATGAGGAATTATTGGGTTAATTGAATTGGGCTCAATACAAGCCCAAAATGAGACAAAAGATATGGCCTAATTAGGCCAAAAATGACCCATTCTTCACCTTTGACCCCTTATACATGGAATTTAATGCCAAGGAGACTTGAGGGACTATAAATAAGTGGAAAAATCTGATTTTTATTCAAAGGAGTACACTACCCATTTCTAGAAATTCCCAAAATTTCTCTCAACTCTTAAGAACCCTAAGCCAACTTCTTGGAGCAAAATCATCAATTTTCAAGCTTAGGTAAGTAATTATTCTTATGGAATAATATATTATATGCATGGGAGAGTATGTAAATCATGTTGGTTATTCTTGGAAGTGTTGGATATGGCACTTTGTGTTTTTTGTGAAAGATGTGAAATCCATGAAATTGTAACTTGAAATATGACTTGTGAGTTTGATAAAAGAGCATGGTATGGTTGAAATAACAAAATGTATGGTGTGATTATGTTATTAAACTTTTTATTTTCATATAAGTGTAAATTATGGGATTTTGGTCGATTTGTTATTGTGAGGTGTATTGAAGTAATTTGATGGAATAATTGTGATGTTGTGGTGATGAAGAGTGGAAAGTATGAACTTGGTGTGACATGCTAATGGTTTATGATATTTTGGCCAATGTTGGGAATATTGTGGGATTATTGGTATGATGCTTTTTTCAATGGTATTGCCAAGGAGGAAATGACATTTTAAAGGCAAACATGTAACTCATTGACGTTATGTGTATTTGAAAGGTAGTTGGTGGTTAATGTAAATTCCGTCATGTATTTGTGTTGTAGAGTGAAATATAAGGAAGGAGCGGGACATTGTATGCACATCTAATATTGTATAGTCGTATTGAGAAAATAAGGTATGTAAGGTTCCTCTTTCTGTATCCTTCTACAGCATATAGTGTACACCTTGTTATGGTACCCACTCATTCCCGAAATGTCCTAAGGCATCTCATTTCATGTTATCATGTAATGTTGATCATATATATATCTTATTCTTGATCTATTGTTATTCATGTATAACATACTTATAGACATGATTTCAAGTTCCAATAATGTTGTGTTCCAAAGCTTTCAATAATGTTACAATTATCAAAAGTATCAATCTCATGAAGTGAAGGATAACGAAATGCATATATGTGTGCTTCCAAAAATGTCATAATCCTCAATGTAATAATCTTTCATGAGTGAGTGTATCCATGGGGTGAAATAAACACCTTCGTGATGACGACCCCGATATAATGAGTTTATCCATGGGGTGTAATAAACACCTTCATGACGACATCCATGGGGTGAAAGAACACACTTTCATGATGACTATCCCAACATTATGGGTGTATCCATGGGGTGACATGAACACCTGCATGATGATATTATTTTCCCATTGATCAGTTGGGCCCGGGCAATATATAACTAATGACTGGCAAACAAGTAAGAAGAGGTACAAAAATGAAGTATCGAAAGTAATGCACGCAGTTCCAACTATATATATATTGATGGCTATCCATAAAGGGCATGTCCCTTGTGATTATTTTTTTTCATGAAAGTTCTTATATACTGATTCAGTTTCATACAGCCTTACATACTCAGTACATTCTTCGTACTGACCCCCTCTTGGGGAATTTACCTTACTTGCTGCAGGCACAGGTTCTAGTAGACCTCCCCAGTAAGTTACAGGACTTATACTGATCTTTGGTGAGCTCCAGTTGGTTCGGGGCTTTCTGTGTCCAAGTTGTACATTGATTTTGGTATTGTAAATATTATGTAAAGCGGGGCTTGTCCCGAACTTAGGTTGGTTGTGTATGTATTTCTGTTAGAGGCTTTTGTAGACGTATGTGGGTGTGCAAATGAATGTAGAAGAAAGAGATGTATGTCCGATTGACTTGATGGCCCTGAAGGCCAAGTTTCACATATATATATATATATATGTCCTCATGTTCCATGATCTCCGATATGGGCCTTTTTTGTTCTTACGTGATAGTGGTGTTTCTTATGGGATGCATATGAACGAATGTAAGCATAGCTTGGTTCTCTCGGGCCTTATCGGCTACGGGTACCAATCCGTCCCGATGGGATTCGAGGCATGACATTTTATTTCATTTGTTACACCCATGCCTTTTCTAGAATTTTCTCCAACATTTCCATTTTCACACAAACCCTAAGCACTCATCTTTGTGGAAATGATCATTTTTACACAAGGCTTGGTAAGTGTTTAGTATCATGGTTGAATATATTTTATGCATGGAATATGGTTTATGTCATGTTGTTTATGTTGGTGAAGTGTGAGAAGGTCACTATGTATAAAACAATTTGTGTTTGCTAAATCAGAGGATGGTTTTGTCTTGTAAACTTGAACATGGACTTGTGATCTTGAAGGAAATGAACTTAATGGATTCAATATTGACATGTGATATGTGATTATATTCTTTCCTTGTTTTATCCATGTGTATAATGTTTGGAATTTTTGTCGTAAATTTGGTTATGGATTTGGTGACGGATTGAAAAGAAAGTGAGGTTTTGGTAATGTTTATGTGTGTTGTGAGACCATGGCTACTTTTTGGCATGTAATATGATCAAAAATATGTTAAAATAAGTTTAGTTATGATCATGTATCATTCATTGCATGAAAAGACCCAAAAGAGATCAATTTGGCCGAAAAGGGGCACCCGCCCTCGCAGGTGAGGCACCTGCAGGTGCCAATGCAGATGCCCCTGGCTACTTCCAAAGGGCACTTGCGGATGCAGGTGGCTTTGCAGGTCACTTCCAGAACCCCGTTTTGCATGTTTTTGTCCCCCTTTGACCCCCGAAGGCCCCTATACCCTTTATGGATATAATTAGCAACTTGTGATGCCGTTTTAATGACTTTAAAGGGTCGTATGGAGGCATGTTAGACTATGTTAAGTATGGATGTATGTTGCCCCACCATGAGAGTGGATGTATGCTAACCCCACCATGAGAGTGGATGTATGCTAAACCACCATGAGAGTGGATGTATACTAACCCACCATGAGAGTGGATGTATGTTGTCCCACCAAGAGAGTGGATGTATGCTAACCCACCATGAGAGTGGGTGTATGTTAACCCACCATGAGAGTGGATGTATGTTAACCCACCAATAGAGTGGATGTATGTTAACCCACCATGAGAGTGGATGTATGTCAACGCTCCATGAGAGTGGATGTATGTTAACTCACCAATAGAGTGGATGTATACCAATAGAGTAGATGTATGCTATATTATTACCCCACCACTAGAGTGGACGTGTGTGGATGAATGTTATTCTTTTATAACCTACTAACCAAGTAGATGATTATTAATGGTAACGAGCATAGAAGCAAGGAGGAATCTCTTGCATATAGAAGAATCTAGTGGAGTCAAGTCTCTTGAGTGAAGGTAATTTCCCTTAAAGGAAAGTAATGATAAAAGATATTATATAAAATGATGGTTTATCCACATTGACTAGTCTCTCATATTTTACTCTATTGACATTCTTATGTATGATGCCATTTCTTACGAGACTTACATACTAAGTACATTCTTCGTACTGACCCCCTCGGGGGACTTACCTTACATGTTGTAGGTGCAGGCATTAGTAGACCTCCTCAGTAGGCTGCGGATCATATACAGATCTTTGGTGAGCTCCAATTGTTTTGGGGCTTCCCAAGTCACATGTTTACACTAGGTTTTGGTATTATGTAAATATTGTATAGAAATGGACATATATCTGTAGAGGCTTTGTAGACGGTTATGGGTAAGAGGTGTATGTCCATGTTGACCTGATGGCCCTGTCGGCCAAGTTTCACATATGTATATATTTATCGCATATTTCATGAATTCCGTTATTAGCATTTTAAGTTCTTACGTGATAATGGTATTTCTTATGGCACGCATATGAATTAGCATAAGCAAGGATTAGTTCTCTCGGGCCTTATCGGCTTCAGGTGCCAATCACACCTCGTAGGAATTCGGGGCGTGACACTGGTGCCAATGGTTTGGGCCAATAAGGAATATCTTCCAAGAAATTCTGGAGCCATTCAGCTTCTTCACCGGCTTTATCTAGTGCGATAAATTTAGATTCTATAGTAGAGCGGGCAATACAAGTCTGTTTGGATGATTTCCAAGAGACTGCTCCTCCACCTAAAGTAAACACATGTCCACTCGTGGATTTTACTTCATTTGATCCGGTGATCCAATTTGCATCACTATATCCTTCAATTACCGCTGGATATTTGTTGTAATGCAAAGCAAAGTCTTGAGTATGTTTTAGATACCCCAAAACTCATTTCATTGTCATCCAATGAGTTTGATTGGGATTACTCGTGTATCGACTTAGTTTACTAATAGAGCATGCTATATTCGATCGCGTACAATTCATGATGTACATCAAACTTCCCAACACTCTTGCATACTCCAATTGTGAATCACTTTCACCTTCATTCTTTTGAAGTGCAAAGCTCACATCTAATGGAGTCTTGACAATATTGAAATCCAAATACTTGAAATTGTCAAGTACCTTTTTCAATATAATAAGACTGTGACAATGCCAACCCTTGTGGATTTCTATGAATTCTTATTCCTAAGATCACATCTGCAACTCCAAGGTCCTTCATATCAAACTTGCTCTCAAGCATTCGTTTCGTAGCATTTATGTCAGAAATGTCTCTACTGATGATCAACATGTCATCCACATACAAACAAATAATTACTTTGTGATTTGGATTGTCTTTAATGTAAACACATTTATCACATTCATTTATTTTGAATCCGTTTGCCAACATGGTTTGGTCAAACTTTGCATGCCACTGTTTGGGTGCTTATTTTAGTCCATAAAGTGACTTAACAAGTTTGCACACTTTCCTTTCTTTACCAGGAACCACAAAACCCTCAGGTTGTTCCATGTAAATTTCTTCCTCCAATTCTCCATTTAAGAATGTTGTTTTCACATCCATTTGATGTATTTCAAGACTATATACCGCGGCTAATGCAACTAACATCCGAATGGACGTTATCCTTGTTACTGGCGAGTATGTGTCAAAATAATAAAGACCTTCTTTTTGTCTAAAGCCTTTCACTACAAGTCTTGCCTTGTATTTGTCAATAGTACCATCAACTTTCATTTTTCTTTTGAAGATCCATTTAGAACCTAAAGGTTTATTTCCTGGAGGAAGATCAACCAACTCCCAAGTATGGTTACTCAAGATTAAATCAATCTCACTATTGACAGCCTCTTTCCAAAAGGATGAGTCCGCAGACGACATCGCTTCTTTAAACCTTAGAGGTTCATTTTCAAGAAGAAATATTACAAAATCTAATCCAAAGGAAGTCGACGTTCTTTGACGTGTACTACGCCTTGGATTCTCTTCATTATGTTCATTCTCCCTTGGTTCATCCCTAGGTCGTTTAGACCCTTCACTAGACAACTCATGTCTAGTCTTATACGGATAAATGTGTTCAAAGAACTCAGCATTATCTGATTCCATTACCGTATTATCATGGATATCTGGATGTTCAGATTTATGAACCAAAAATTGACATGCTTTACTATTTGTAGCATACATATCCTATGAAAACACAGTCCATAGTCTTTGGTCCTATTTTCAACCTTTTAGGTATAGGAACTTGGACTTTGGCTAAATACCCCCACACTTTGAAATATTTCAAGTTGGATTTCCTTCCTTTCCATTTCTCATATGGAATATATTGTGTCTTTGTATGGGGCACTCGATTGAGTATTCGGTTTGCTGTAAGGATAGCTTCCCCCCACAAGTGTTGCGGTAAACCTGAACTTATAAGTAAGGCATTCATTATTTCCTTCAATGTTTGGTTTTTCCTTTCCGCAATTCCATTTGATTGAGGTGAATACGGGGCCGTAGTTTGATGGACAATTCTATTTTTTAAACATATCTCCGCAAAAGGAGATTCATATTCTCCACCCCTATCACTTCTTATCATTTTGATCTTTTTATCCAACTGATTTTCAACTTCAGTTTTATATTGCCTAAATGCATCTATTGCCTCATCCTTACTATTCAGCAAATAGACATAACAAAATCTAGTGCAATCGTCGACAAAAGTTATGAAATACTTTTTCCCACTGCGAGATGGTGTCGACTTCATATCACAGATGTCTGTATGAATTAAGTCTAAGGGATTGGAATTCCTTTCAACAGACTTATACGGATGCTTAGCATACTTAGATTCAATACATGTTTGACACTTTGATTTACTGCACTCAAAGTTAGGCAAAACTTCCAAGTTGATCATTTTTCGCAAGGTTTTATAATTGACATGTCCTAAACGTTCATGCCATAAATTATTTGACTCAAGTAAGTAAGAAGAACCATAACTTTTATTCATATCAATAGTCATTACATTGATCTTAAAAAGGCCCTCGGTGAGGTAACATTTACCTACATACACTTCATTCTTACTAATTACAACTTTGTCGGAAACAAATACACATTTGAAACCATTCTTAGTCAGAAGTGTTGTATAAACCAAGTTCCTTCGCAACTCCGAAACATGAAGGACATTGTTTAGTGTCACCACCTTGCCTGATGTCATCTTCAAGCAAACCTTGCTTGTTCCTTCAATCTTTGCCGTAGCGTAGTTAGCCATAAATATCTTCTCATCATCTTGAGCCGGAGCATATGATGCAAATAATTCTTTATTGGTACACACGTGGCGGGTGGCACCTGAATCAATCCACCAGTCTCTAGGATTTCCAACAAGATTGCATTCCGGGAGCATAGCATACAGATTGTACATTTCTTATTTGGATTCATCCATGTTTGCTTGGTCCTTTTTCTTTACCTTTTTCGGATCCCAACAATCAACCGACTTGTGACCAGCTTTGCCACAGTTAAAGCAATTTTCTTTGAATTTCTTCTTAGGAGGATTGCCTTGTTGTGCTTGTGCTTTCTTTCTCTTCTTTGATTTGTTAGGATCTTCTTCCAAAATATTTGCTCCATTTATTGTAGAGTTCCCACGAGACCTCTTCTCAACTGCCTTATTATCTTCTTCAATCCTCAACCTCACAATGAGGTCTTCAACTAACATCTCCTTTCGCTTATGCTTTACGTAGTTTTTAAAGTCCTTCCACAAAGGTGGTAACTTTTCGATTATAGCAGCTACTTGAAAAGCATCATTCACAATCAAACCTTCTCCAAGGAGGTCGTGAATAATGACTTGCAACTCTTGGACTTGGGTAACTACAGCTTTACTTTCTACCATCTTAAAGTCCAAGAATTTGGCAACAATGAATTTCTTCATTCCGGCATCCTCTGTTTTGTACTTCTTTTCTAAAGCATCCCAGAGATCCTTCGAGGTCTTCATCATGCTATACACATTGTATAGGTCATCTTGTAGGCCACTCAATATGTAATTCTTACATAAAAAATACGAGTGCTTCCAAGCTTCAGTTACTACAAAGCGATCCTTTTTCGGAGTATCTTCCGACAATACAGGAACACTTTCTGTGATGAACTTTTGCAGACTCAAGGTAGTCAGATAAAAGAACATCTTCTGCTGCCAACGTTTGAAATCAAAACCAGAAAATTTTCCTGGTTTTTTCGCCGGTGCCATGGCATGAGCAGCATTCGTACGACTTGAAGTAGCAATGTTTGTTGCTGCAACATTCGTCGTTCCATCATTAACTTGAATTTCACTATTCATTTTGTTGTCACAAAGAGACAACCAATTTAGTATTTTAAATACTAACAACAAAATTTTTAAAACTTTAAACAACTTGTTTCTAGTTTAACGACGAAGTTTTTATATTCTTCAAATCGTCAACCGAATGATTTTTGACTAGTGATGAAGTTTTTATATCTTCAAATCACTATCAAGTTCAGACAAAGTAGAAAACCAAATGGTTTTAATCTCCAGAAACCAAAAATACAGATTATGTAAATTTCTTAAGATTGTTGTTTACGGGTACAAATATCTGTAATTAATCAATAAGAACTTCAACTTTAAGTTCAAGTACAAGTTCAAGAACAATAAAGAAGTTCAACAACTTCAAACAAAAGTTCAACAATAATGAACTATCAAAATTAAGTTTCTATTATTTTCTGAAAAATAGCAAAACCGTAAGAAAGAAGATGAAACAGAAAATTTAGAATCAAGTCCACCGAATTCACGGTGTGTCCTTAAGGAATTTATTTCCCTCAAGTACCCGAGGTTATGGAATCTTTCCTCCCATGATAAAATGATTCTCTTCAGTAGAATAGTGGTACCTCAAATTCTACCGAACTTCGAACGCACTCAATGATTAGTTGATCACACTTGAGGTTTTTCAAGAAGAAGATGTTTTTCTTTCAATAATTCGTGCCAATACCTGAGGAAAAATCAGGTATTTATAGCCATAAAGAGTTGCTTCCAAAAAGAAATAATGGTTCATGAAAAGAGACAACTTTATGGAACCGATGCCGACCTGCGGACCCACCTGCGCGCGCAGGTGGTCCATCTGTGGCCGCAGGTCGTATAAAGTCAATTTCCAGAAAGTTTACTATTTTCTGCGAAGGTCACTTGCGGACGCAGGTGACGACCTGTGCGCGCAGGTCGAAGAATCAGGTCGTCCGTTTTTGCTTAAAACAGTGTGTTGCTTCCTCGAAGGGTCGCGTCCCTTCGAGATGCGTTGTGACATGCGTCCGCAAATGGAGAAGAATCAGGTCGTCCTTTTTGCTTAAAACAGTGTGTTGCTTCCTCGAAGGGTCGCGTCCCTTCGAGATGCGTTGTGACATGCGTCCGCAAATGGAGAAGAATCATTTCTTATCGGATTTTTGGATTAACATATCACTATATTTCAAGTTTCAATATATTTCAAGTTTCAAATGAATTTTGTCCAAAAAGATAATCTCTCAATCGATTTGCCGAAGCCGAAGCCGAGCCGAGCGACTACGACGGCGCGAGGCTTGTCTTGTTCTTGCCTCACTATCCACATGAAGGAGTGCATTCTAATAAATACACAAGAAAGTTCCTTTCTCCCACCAATGTGGGAGAACTTGACTTCTTAAAAGTGAACTTCATATTTCACTTTCCCTCCATTTTTCTTCCCTCCATTTTCCATTTACAATACTTAGAACCCAACAAATTTGTTGTCCCATGAGCTCTTCAGCATGGACATATCTCTCAAGTTCGACACTGAAATTTGCTAATATCTGACTAAGTATCATCTTCAAATTATACTTGTGATGCTGAAATGTTGGTAAAGTTGTTGATGACTTGATGGCTCTTATCTGTGAATATCTCGTGCTAATGGGAAAAGAAACTAGTCTATTGTTGGTTATCAGGTTGTGGAAAACATTATTTTCTATAGATATATTTAGTGTTGATGAGAATAGAAATCTTGTCAGAGTCTATGTTGCTCGGACTCTTCAAGAAAGTCAACGGGTACGTGTCGGATCCTCCAAAAGTAGTGTATTTTTGAAGGATCCGACACGGGTGCGGCAACAATTTTGGAGAGTCCGAGCAACTTAGGTCAGAGTTATCAGGTTGAATAGGTGTTTATAGTCTCTCTCTCGCGCGCGCACGCACACACATACACACACGTTGATTACTGACTGATATCCCCACAATTGTCTTTTGGTGCTTATGTGACATGTCTGCTTCCGGGAGAAGATTTTAGTCCCCCTATAGCTATTGTATGTTCGGTTGGATTGTGGAAAATAAGTGAATTTCTTACTTATTTTCTCATGTTCGGTTGGTTGGAAAAAATATTTTTTGGTATATACCCTCCCAAGCCACCCTAACCCCACCACCTCATATCACACCACCAACCCCCACACCCAACCTACCCCCAACCAAATCCCACCCCACCCAACCACCACCCTCGAGCACAATTCATATTCACGGATGCCTTCCTCAGACCTTGAGCGGGCCCTAGGCTTCTGAAATTGAGCCCGAATTAGTTAACTCAAAATATTTTGCGCTGTTGCAAGAAAAAGACTAAAGGCCGATCGATACCATATCTAGCTGACCAAAGCATCTGGTGCAACAGACAGATGTAACATAGCTAAATTTATTGAATAATTTGTTTTGCTCATTTGTGTGATGTTTGATAAAATAGCATCATAGTATTTCAATAGATGGTTTTAATAAAGAGCTAAACATTTCGATGGCTGCAACAGACCGATAAAGTATCTGCCGGACATATCTCATTTGATGTTGCTTTTCATTTTTTTTGAAGAACTCATTTATGCCCAGTTTTAATGCAGAATTTGCCCTGGTTTTGCACTGTTTTGGCACCTCTTTTATGTGCAGGATAGGCACTTGGTTTTTGTGCAGTGTTAGCACCACTTTGTCCATTTTTTGCACTTCGTTTTTGCGCAGTTTTATGTGCACTTTTACCCATTTTTTGTACTTCATTTAGGACCACTTTTGCGCTACAAAGTTCAATTATGTACATCAATAAAATAAGCACAACATAATAACAACATACATTTAATAGCCATTAACTTCAGTACAAAATTATAGACCAATTTTTTTCCAAATGAGAAGCTATAAATTTTTTCTTATTCGTTTCTCTCTATCTGGAATTATTAACTCTTGTTGTAGTTCAAGGAATACTGCACTAGGCATGTAGATGGATCTCCTGCTAAATCAGATGCAGAAAGACAAAGTGTGATTCAATTTCTTGAAGCAGCAATAGAAAGAAGAGTATCCGAGGTTAGCACTTTGATTACTTTTTGACTTTTTTTCCAGGTTCAAGTTCTAGCTAGCTGCTTCAAGTAATACTAACTAAGAAGAGCCTGTTTGGATTAGCTGATTGTAAATAGCTAATAAGCTTTAAGTGCAGAAGAATATTTTTTAGTTCTGAAACTGCTAATAAGTAGTTCATGGCTTTGTAAAATGAATTGCATAACGTCAAAACCGCCCTGCTCCGCGCCTGCCCCTCCCTCTTACTATCCCTAAAATTCCCTTCATTTTTTTGCAAAAAAATATAAATTTCGTGCTGGAATGCGCACTGGTTTCAACTTTTTTGTTTTGGTCGTTGCCTATTTCTATTAATGCGTGGTTCCAGAGAATTCTTATCCTTGTTAGAGATTTCTGCTAGAGAGTTTAAATATGCTTCTTAGCTTTGTCAAGCACATGCAACTGCCAATTTGTATGTTTATCCTCTTCTCTATTTTTAAAATTTAATGAAGTGCCCTAAGTCATATTAGATTTGTTTAGGTTTTGGACCTATTCTCAGTGGACATGTATTGACAATTTTATACTTCCTTTTTCTAGTCTTGTAGTCTTTGGATTTCATTTCTAACAGAATTATTTTTCCTTCCAGGGATTGAAGCTACAATTATGTACCATGGACAGAGTAGGGCTTTTTATGGATGTTACTAGAATCTTCCGCGATAATAGCCTCACTATCACCCGAGCAGAAGTGACAACAAGAACAGATACATTTTACGTTAGCGATTCATCAGGGTATCCGGTCAATATTAAGATCATCCAATCTGTTCGACAAACGATTGGGCAAACGATACTTCGAGTGAAGAGCTTCCCTCAAGAGTTAATTCCAGTTCAACAAGAATCTAACCTTTTGTAATTTCGGTTTGGTTCTAATTCTCCTCTGTCCATTGTATACTCTAATTTGCTCTTCCTAGGTTTTAGGTATGATTAATTAGCAAAGAAATAGGAATAGGAGATGAAGGCAAGGTGTATTGCCAATTTGTTTAGCTGGTCCAATTTGGTTCCTGTTGTTAATGCATACATCTTTTGGTATTTATTAGCTCATTAGTTATGGCTTAGATAGTTTTTGCACAGCCAGACGGTGGCAGTCATCTTTTGTAAGCTCAAGTGCCATATCTTGTAATTCTTGCATCTTCTTGATGCCTTTTATCAACACCACTTATTTCATCAAACAATAAGTTGACTACTACCTGAAGCATGTCTGTTAAGTTTATACATAAAATACCTAGTTTTACGGAGAGACCACGGGTTCATGTGCCTTAAAATTAGGCTTTAAATTCGCCCCATGGATGGATATACAAGACAACGCTCGACTACCTACTAACCTTCTACGCTAATCCACGTCCCCACAACCTCCTATCTAAGGTCATGTCCTTGCTGCAGCTACGTCATGCCCTGTCTAATCACCTCTCCCAATACTTCTTCGGCGTACCTCTACCTCTCCCGAAACCATCCATCGTCAATTTCTCACACCTCCATACTGAGACTTTCATGCATCTCCACTATACATGTCCAAATCATTTTGTAAACAATTGTAATAAAAATATTCTTATTTGTGATCTAATAGTTAATCAATTACAGGATTTAGTTTAAATGCATAACCTAAAATATACTTTATTCAATAAATGTTCTTACTTAAGTTGTGCCGACCACCCACTTTTAAGCCGATCACTTCGTAACTTGAGATCCCAACATACCAAATGCCCAAAAATCCCTCATCTCCGTTGCTACCAGAATCTGGTTCGCTCTCTCTATCTTTTTCTTTTCCCTTGTTTGTTTCTTGATTTTTGCCCAAAACCTAGGGGTATACATCGGTCGGTTTGGTTCAATTTTGTGTATTGTCGGTTTGGTTTAGCGGTTTTCAGTTTGTAAACATGCTAAACCGATAGCCAAACAATAAGATATTCATTATCGATTTTCGGTTAATCGATTTTTGATCCGTAACTGTTTAATCGGTTATCGATTTAACTATAAGAAAATGCCCCTCCGATTTTTGTTTGCTTTCTCTTATTTTCATTTATTCATATATATACTACCTTCATACATAAAAGTCTACACAAATTACAAGCAGAAACAAATTCAAATACGTTATTACTAAAATAAAATTATTATTTTTTTGGTTAAATAGAAAATTGGAATGCAGTGGCAACGGTAGCAATCTCTCAAAAGAGAAACAAGATCAGCTCACAGTTTACATTGATGGGTAGAACCCCACCAAACCAACGACATTAGAAAGAAAATAACAACACTAAGACAATAACTATAAAATGTAAAAAATAATAGGGTATGTATTAACAATCTAAAGTTACTATTACATAATTAGGAATACTATTTTTTTTTAATATGATCTTATTAGGTTATCAGTTTAACCAATACCTAAAATCTTAAAATCGAAAATCGAACCGATAACTCAATAAAAAAAATTACAAAATCGTTTAAAAACCGTTAATCCAATAACCCGATACCGACAAATCAATAATATTTTTTTAATTCGATTTATTGTTAAATCAGTTTTTGCACACCCCTATCAAAACCCCTTATTCCTCTCGTCTCATTTTTTTTACTGTAATGTTAGGGTTTGTTGGCCCTTTTCCATTTAAAAAATTAGGATTTTTGTGTTGTTGTTGCAAGTGAAAATGATTAGAAAACTTAAGTAGGTGTTTGGTTGTGAAAAACAAATATTTTTCGCTTTATTTGGAGTTTTTACGCTGGAGTTCATGTTGAAGATAAAGTTGAGTTTGGTTATAATTTTTACAAAGAATATATGATATTTGATTGTTTGAACATATTGAAAGTAAAAAACTGAAAGAAAAAGTGAAAACATGGTTTTGTGTGTACTCCAGATTCTAAATACAAGTTGAAGTTGTTCTCCTCGTCTCAAATTATTTGTTATTTTATTAGTTCAAGACTCAATTAATTATTGTTTTCCAATGTTACCTTAGTAGAATTTTATCATTAATGGATATGACACAGAGTTAACATTTAATGAAGAGAGATTATAGCTTAGATATAAATAAGGGTAAATTTAGTCAAATACCCTCCTAATTAATATTTCTTCAGGAGCGTGTAAAATGAAAAACGACAATTGATTTGAGATGGAGAGAGTATTTGAAATTTTGATGGCAAAACACTGATTTTTAAATAAAGTGAAAGATTTCCTTATTAATCCTCCAAACAAGCCCAACATGATCAAATGTGTATTTTACATAAGAAAACAAAATCATAGACACTCATATTGCTATACTTATATTCCGGATCCAAAAAGTCAATTCAAAATTCAACCCCGAGCCCACAAAGACAAAACTGAAATTTTATTTGAAAATCGTATTATCCATAGCATAAGGAACTCAAATATATAATTTCATCGAAAACAGAGTTCAAATCGATCGTCAAATCATCAAAATACAATTTCTTAACTTTAGTCCCAAAATACCCAATTTTCATGCTATACATGATTTTTAACGATGAAATTATAGACAAATCATAAATTTGATGCCAAAATTGATTTTTCCATAACATAAGGACCCTAGATATGAAATTTCATCAAAAATCGAGTCCAAATCGACAAAACTTAATTTTTCTCCAACAACCCAACAGATAAAAATGAAAACTAACTGAAGAAATCATGAAAGAATAGCAAAATAAAAATTGGGAAAAGACATCAAAATTACCTCAAATTATAATCAAAAAGTCGAAGACACACCTAAACTATTGAAGCGACCTAATACACACTTGAACTATATAAAAGTGATTTTTTTTACCCCCTAAAACTGACTTGGCAAAAATAACCTATTAAAATACAAAGTGGGAGCATTTGAGTCAAAAAATTAAGAAAAAAGAAAAAAAGAAAACAAAATACCCCCCACCCCCACGCATCTTCTTATTCACAGTCCCCCCCCCCCCCCCACGCCTCTTCTTTTTCACGCAATCACACCTACACATTGTCTTCTCCTACTTCAATTTTATTTTCATCAACTAAATTTCTTCATAAATTATATATTTTTTTCTTACTCCATTATTGATTTTCACCCGATTTTACCACCGTCTTCATACCTTCATCACTTGACCCACCACTATCAGTTTCATCTACTACCACCACCACCAATTTCATCTTCTGCACTCACCAATTTCATCACCTTCCACCATTAATTTCTTCGCAATGACACCATCAATTTCATTATCTAACCCACCATAAATCTACAATTCTCATTATCTAACCCATCACAAATCCACAACTAATAATATTTTTGGTGGATAGAATAGCTATGGAAGAACAATTTGATTATTAATATTTATTAGGAGCTATAATGTAATGTAAAATCCCGTACCTTCCTAACCCCACTTGACGATGTTGAGCAATGCTTACTTAGGTGTCGAGAGCTATACATACGTATTTTGTAATGCTATGGATGAGATACTTGACTTTTGGCCTCGTAAATGTGATTAAACCTTCATAGGAGGTGTTTTATGAATTTTGTGGAAAATTTGTGGGGTTCAAAACGAGGCTAAGAGGACCCTTAAACAAAGTATCTTGAGGTTAAGAAGTAAATTAAAGGATAGGACTTGAAGTATCTAACTGAACCCGCGAAGAAAAGTCGAAAAATGAAATTTTTAAAAAATTTTAAGGAGGGGCGCGTTTGGGACCGTGCCACGCCGCTCTGGGCTAAAAATTTTATCCCATAGGCAGTAGGTTGGCGCCCAGGGGCGTGCCACCTTGGGTTTTCCACTTTTTTGAAAGTTGGAAATTTCTAAGTCCCAAGGGTATCCGGGGTCGTATTGAGCCAATTTTTGCCACGTTTCTTCTACAACCATGAGTACATACATGAAATGAGTCAAGTATTATATTGGTATGATAAAATTACTCGAGAACGAATTTGGCGTCAAAATGACGATTTTACCCTTTTGGTCAAAATAGGTCATACGTGTCTAGAATCACTTGTTCTTGGCATTGAGGCTACGGATAGGAATAGCGTGAGTGGGAATATTGTTGTAACGAGTATGAAATGATTTAAACATGAGGAATTATTGGGTCGATTGAATTGGGCTCAACACAAGCCCAAAATGAGACAAAAGATATGGCCCAATTAGGCCAAAAATGACCCATTCTTCACCTTTGACCATTTGTACATGGCATGTAATGCCAAGGAGACTTGAGGAACTATATATACATGGAAAAATCTGATTTTATTCAATGGAACACCCAACATATCTCTAGAAATTTCCCAAAATTTCTCTCAACTCTCAAGAACCCTAAGCTAACTTCTTGGAGCAAAATCATCAATTTTCAAGCTTAGGTAAGTACTTATTATTATATGCATGGGAAAGCATGTAAATCATTTTGGTTTTGCTGGGAAGTGTTGGATATGGCACCTTGTGTTTTTATAAAAGATGTGAAATCCATGAGATTTAAACTTGAAAGATAACTTGTTGTTTTGATGAAAGTGCATGGTATGGATGAAATAACAACATGTATGGTATGATTAAGGTCCTAAACTTGTTATTTTTCTATAAGTGTAGATTATGGGATTTTGGTCGATTTGTTGTTGTGAGGTGTATTGAAGTTATTTAATTGAATAATTGTGATGTTATGGTGATGAAGAGTGGAAAGTATGAACTTGGTGTGACATGCTGTGGGTTTGTGATGTATTGGTCACTATTTGGTATGTTGTGGGATTATTGGTATGACCATGCCGTAAATGGTATTGTAAGGGACTAAATGACATCATACGGCGGTCATATAGCTTATTGTCGTTTTGTACACTTGTAAAAAGACCATTTGATAATGTAAGTCCGGTATGTGTTTGTGTTGTAGAGTAAGACGTAAGGAAGGAGCTGAACTATTGGGTTCCCGTATAGAATTGTATCGTCATATTGAGAATAAGAGGTATGTAAGGTTACTCTTTCCATATCCTTCTGCAGTACATAGTATCACATAGTTATTATACTTATTCGATTCCGAAATGCTCTAAGATCTTCTATTTCCGGTTGTTGACTAGTGCTACTAACATGTTCCTTATTCATTGGTCAATGGTGATTCTCATGATTCATATTCATTGGTTAATGTTCCAAAATTCCAATAATGTACCATCTCCAATGTATTACTCTCAAACAAAAGTAAAAGAATTAAGTAATGCTTAATTGGTTATTGTTGAGCACAGGGGGCAATCCAGAGGGGTGAACACCCTGGTCGGAACGAACCTGTTTTATTGGAATGGATCGCAATCTAAGGGGCATAAGCCTGGCTGGAACGATCCTAAAATTATGCTATGGTGGATCGCAATCTAAGGGGCATAAGCCTGGCTGGAACGATCCCAATAGTATGGTATTTTCCCACTGATCAGTCGGGGCCCGGGTTTGATACGAATAGATGATGGTTAAGGGATGTAAATGCAACCAACGCTATGAACGTAATGTACATACGTCTATATATATATACAAAATGATGACTTATCCACATTGGTTACTCACTTACCGTTGATTCCATTGAAGTATCGGTGTAATATACTGTTTATTATGGCCTTACATACTCAGTACTTTATTCGTACTGACCCCTCTTGGGGAATTTACCTTACTTGCTGCAAGCACAGGTACAAGTAGACCTCCCTAGTAGGCTACAGTACTTCTGCGGATCTTTGGTGAGCTCCAGTTGGTTCGGGGCTTTCCGTGTCCAAGTTGTACATTGATTTTGGTGTTGTACCTATTGTATAAAGCGGGGACTTGTCCCGACTTTCAGTTGGTTTTGGTAAATGTCTATGATAGAGGCTTTTGTAGACGTTTGTGGGTGTATGGATGTAAAATGATACATGTTGTTTTGACTGGATGGCCTCAACGGCCAAGTTTCATGTATATGTATATGTCCCATGTTTTCTGTTATTCGTCTTTCAAGTTCTTACGTAATGATGGTGATGCTTCTGTTATGCATATGAGTGAACATAGGCAAAGGTTGGTTCTCTCGAGCCTTATCGGCTACGGGTGCCAATCATATCTCGATGGGATTCAGGGCGTGACGAAAGTGGTATCAGAGCAGGTCGTTCTAAGGGTGTCTACAAAGCCGTGTCTGAGTAGAGTCTTACATATCAATGTGTTGTGCACCACATTTATAAGTAGGAGGCTACGGGACATTTAGGATGTTGTTTCATTCCTTCATTTCTAGATCGTGCAGTAGAGCCGAAGTTATAGGTTTACTTGATTCTGATTATAACCATTGTTGTTCTTGTATATTATAGAAAAATGCCGATGACAAGAAGAGGTCGAGGTAAAAGTAAGAGAATAGACAGAATTGCTGGAGAGGGAACAAGTAGACCACCACCTGAACAAGCTGATCAAGGTGGGGCTGAAACTGAGTTTGCAACGTGAGCTTCTTCTACTTCTTCAGCTCTCGAAGAGCCGAGAAGAAGAGAAGTACCTGTAGAACCACCAGTAAACACTACTGACCAGGACTTAAAGGATGCAGTACAGATGTTGACCAGAATAGTTGTTGCACAGGTTCAGGGACAAGGTGGTCCGATGACAGGTGACGATAGTGCATCAAGAGCAGCTAGCCGACGGACCCAGGATTTCTTGAGACTAGATCCTCCCACATTTACTGGATCAGATCCGAATGAAGATCCACAAGACTTTATAGATCAGATTCAAAGGGCCTTGGATGTCATGCATATAACTGGGGTCGAAACAGTCGAACTTGCTGCGTATAGACTGAAAGGTGAAGCGATATTGTGGTATGACGATTTGAAAAAGTCTCAGGGTATTGGTGCAATGCCACTGAGTTGGGAGGAATTTAAAATAGCCTTCCTTGATCATTACCTGCCTTATGAGATCCGTGAGGCTCGGGCGGATCAATTCTTAAATCTGCGTCAAGGAAATTTAAGTGTCAGGGAATACAGTTTGCAATTTAATTCATTGGCCTGTTATGCTCCCAATGTTGTGGCTACGATGACAGATAAAGTCCATAGATATGTGGACAGGTTGGAACCGTATTTGGTACGAGATTGCACTATCGCTGCCCTAAACAAAGATATGGATATAGCGAGAATTCAGGCCTTCGCCTAGTAAATGGAGGACCAAAGACAGAGAAGGAGGGCACATGAAGCTGAGCGAGGACAGTCCAAAAGAGCTAGACCTATGGGACAGTCTATGGTGTCCCAAGGAGAATCGAGACCTCGAATGTTTCCTAGACCACCGAGACCATCATTTTCTTATTCTGCGGCAGGCACTCAAGCTCAGTTTCGAGGATTTAGAGGAAGTAATATGGGGCAGAGTAGTGGGATTCGTGGATCACAGACAGCGGGATCTTCTCGTCAGCCATGTCAGCATTGTGGGAAATATCATTTAGGTACATTCCGTATTGGGACGAATGTTTGCTTCTGGTGCGGTTTATCAGGGCACATAGTGAGGGATTGCCCACAAAGGGGCACAACTGGTGTAGCACGACCTACGGGGTCAGCTGTTGCATCGTCATCATCGGTCCCCTCCCTAGGCAGGGGTGTACAGACCGCCGGTCGTGGTAGAGGTGCCAGAGGAGCAGCCAGTACTAGTGGGGTTCAGAACCGCACTTATGTTTTAGTAGACCGACAGAATTCGGAGGCTTCTCCAGATGTCGTCACAGGTACATTATCTATATTTTCACATAATGTATATGCACTGATTGACCCAGGTTCTACATTTTCCTATGTTACTCCATTGGTTGCTGCGAAATTTGTAAAGGCACCAGAATTATTAATTAAATCAATTGAAGTGTCTACACCGATTGGTGAATATATTGTGGCAAAGAGAGTATATCGTAACTGTGTGGTAACCGCGTGTGGTCATGATACATTGGCCGATCTCATTGAATTAGACATGGTGGATTTTGATGTGATCATGGGAATGGATTGGTTGGCTTCCTGTTATGCTACAGTGGATTGCCAGGCCAAGAAGGTACAATTTTGTTTTCCGCAGGAAAATGTTCTAGAATGGCAGGGCAATGTAGGGGCACCACGAGGGAGATTTATTTCCTATTTGAAATCTAGGAAAATGATTGCCAAGGGATACGTATGCCATTTGGTACGAGTGAAAGATAATGATGTGGAATCACTAACTCCATAGTCGGTCCCAGTAGTCAATGAATTTCTTGATGTATTTCCAGAGGATCTTCCAGGCTTGGCCCCAGAACGGGAAGTAGAATTTGGCATTGATGTGATTCCAGGCACTCAGCCTATTTCTATTCCTCCGTATAGAATGGCTCCAGCAGAATTGCGTGAATTGAAGGAGCAATTGAAAGATTTGCTGGACAAAGGCTTCATCAGGCCTAGCATGTCCCCGTGGGGTGCACCGGTATTATTTGTATGGAAGAAAGATGGCACATTGAGAATGTGCATTGACTATCGACAGTTGAATAAGGTAACGATCAAGAATAAATATTCCCTCCCTCGCATTGATGATTTGTTTGATCAGTTACAGGGTGCCAAGTGCTTTTCAAAGATTGACTTGAGGTCGGGTTACCATCAAGTCAGAGTTAGAGGAGAAGATGTACCCAAGACAGCTTTTCGAACACGGTATGGCCATTATGAATTTTTAGTCATGTCATTTGGACTAACAAAAGCACCTGCCGTATTCATGGATTTGATGAATAGGGTGTTTAAGCCATTCCTAGATGTGTTCGTGACAATATTTATAGATGACATCCTGGTTTATTCAAGATCACCAGAAGATCATGCTAATCACTTACGGCAAGTGTTGCAAGTTCTCCGTGAACGTCAATTGTATGCAAAGTTCTCCAAATGTGAGTTTTGGTTGAAATCAGTTGCATTTTTGGGCCACATTGTGTCAGATGAAGGGATACAGGTTGATACACAAAAGATTGAAGCAGTGAAAAATTGGCCAATACCTACGACACCTACAGAGATTCATAGTTTTCTTAGATTGGCAAGTTATTACCGGAGATTTGTGGAAGGTTTTTCCTCTCTTGCAGCACCATTAACAAAGCTTACACATAAGGCAGTGAAATTTCAGTGGAATGATGCATGTGAGAAAAGCTTCCAACAGTTGAAAGATAAATTGACCTCCACACCAGTTTTAGTATTTCCCGAAGGTACCGAAGGTTATGTGGTGTATTGTGATGCTTCCGGGGTTGGCCTCGGATGTGTGTTGATGCAACATGGTAATGTCATAGCATATGTCTCACGACAGTTGCGGCCACATGAGAAAAACTATCCCACACATGATCTTGAATTGGCAGCGGTAGTTTTTGCTTTAAAGATATGGCGTCATTATTTATATGGGGTTCATGTTGACATCTCTATGGATCACAAAAGCTTGCAATATCTTTTTAAGCAGAAGGAACTCAATTTGAGGCAACGAAGGTGGTTGGAGCTTTTAAAAGATTATGACATTGATATTCTTTATCACCCAGGCAAAGCAAATGTAGTAGCGGATGCATTGAGCCGTAAGGCAGTAGAAAGCACTAGTGGTCAGTTGAATGAAAAGCGTGAGCTAATCAAAGATTTGAATCAATTAGCCAGCTTAGGAGTTCACCTTATTGAATCCTCAGATGATAAAGTTATTGTGCAGAATGCAGCAGAATCCTCCTTAATAACTGAAGTGAAAGAGAAGCAGTTTGCGGATTCTATGTTGTTGCAGCTAAAGGAAAATGTACAGCAGGATTTAACAAAGGTATTTGATCTTACACAGGAAGGGGTACTTCAATGTCAAGGGAGATTATGTGTACCGGATGTAGATGAGCTGAGGACACGAATTATGACAGAGGCACATCATTCGCTCTATTCTATTCATCCGGGTGCTACTAAAATGTACCATGAATTGAAAGAAGTGTATTGGTGGGGAAATATGAAGAAGAACATTGCAGAGTTTGTTGCTCAATGCCCGAATTGTCAACAAGTGAAAGTAGAGCATCAAAAACCAGGAGGTTACATTCAATGTATCAATCTTCCAGTCTGGAAATGGAATATGATTAACATGGATTTCATTACAGGTTTGCCTCGTACATTGCGGAAGTTTGATTCTATATGGGTTATAGTGGACAGGCTTACCAAGTCAGCGCATTTTCTACCGGTCAAGACGACCTATACAACGGAGGATTATGCAAAGTTGTATGTGAAAGAGATAGTGCGATTGCATGGTATTCCCCTTTCCATTATATCAGATAGAGGAGCACAGTTTACAGCACACTTTTGGAGATCTTTCCAGCAGAGTTTGGGTACACAGGTGAATTTGAGTACGGCTTTCCATCCTCAGACTGATGGACAAGCAGAACGTACTATTCAGACACTTGAAGATATGCTACGAGCTTGTACGTTAGATTTTCAAGGCAGTTGGGATGACCATTTGCCTCTTATTGAATTTGCGTATAACAATAGCTATCATTCAAGTATTAAAATGGCACCTTATGAAGCCTTGTACGGAAGGAAGTGTAGATCACCAATTGGATGGTTTGAAGCAGGTGAAACTGCTTTACTTGGGCCAGATATTGTTCACCAAGCCATGGAGAAAATTAAAGTGATCCAACAGCGGTTACAAACGGCTCAAATTCGTCACAAGTCATATGCCGATGTTAGAAGAAGAGGGCTTGAATTCGCCATAGGTGATTGGGTGTTTTTAAAGGTGTCACCGATGAAAGGGGTAATGCGGTTAGGAAAGAAAGGGAAATTGAGTCCACGTTACATAGGCCCATATGAAGTTATTAGAAGATTTGGGCAAGTTGCTTATGAATTAGCACTACCTCAAGAACTTTCTTCAGTCCACCCCGTATTTCATGTTTCGATGCTTTGAAAATGCATAGGAGATCCATATTGTATTGTTCCCATTGAAGATGTTCAAGTTACAGAGGATCTTACTTATGAAGAGGTACCTATTTCTATCCTAGACCGACAAGTGAAAAGATTGAGGAATAAAGACATAGCTTCCGTGAAAGTCCTTTGGCGAAACCAACAAGTAGAGGAAATCACATGGGAAGCGGAAGAGATGATGAAATCCAATTATCCCCATCTATTTCAAATGGACCAAGAAGTTCAAAGTGCGGAAGTGGAGCAATAACAATTAAGTTTCCATGAGCCTTAAGTGTTTATGTATATGTATGCTAATGTAGAGATGCATTGATTGTAATTGAAACAATATTGTTAACATTCGAGGACGAATGTTCCTAAGGGGGGAAGAATGTAACACCCCGTACCTTCCTAACCCCACTTGACGATGTTGAGCAATGCTTACTTAGGTGTCGAGAGCTATACATACGTATTTTGTAATGCTATGGATGAGATACTTGACTTTTGGCCTCGTAAATGTGATTAAACCTTCAAAGGAGGTGTTTTATGAATTTTGTGGAACATTTGTGGGGTTCAAAACGAGGCTAAGAGGACCCCTAAACAAAGTATCTTGAGGTTAAGAAGTAAGTTAAAGGATAGGACTTGAAGTATCTAACCGAACCCGCGAAGAAAAGTCGAAAAATGAAATTTTTGAAAAATTTTAAGGAGGGGAGCGTTTGGGACCGTGCCACACCATTCTAGGCTAAAATTTTTAGCCCATAGGCAGTAGGTTGGCGCGCCCAGGGGCGTGCCACCTTGGGTTTTTCACTTTTTTGAAAGTTGAAAATTTCTAAGTCCCAAGGGTATCCGGGGTCGTATTGAGCCGATTTTTGCCACGTTTCTTCTACAACCATGAGTACATACATGAAATGATTCAAGTATTATATTGGTATGATAAAATTACTCGACAATAAATTTGGCGTCAAAATGACGATTTTACCCTTTTGGTCAAAATAGGTCATACGTGTCTAGAATCACTTGTTCTTGGCATTGAGGCTATGGATAGGAATAGCGTGAGTGGGAATATTGTTGTAACGAGTATGAAATGATTTAAACATGAGGAATTATTGGTTCGATTGAATTGGGCTCAACACAAGCCCAAAATGAGACAAAAGATATGGCCCAATTAGGCCAAAAATGACCCATTCTTCACCTTTGACCATTTGTACATGGCATTTAATGCCAAGGAGACTTGAGGGACTATATATACATGGAAAAATCTGATTTTATTCAAAGGAACACCCAACATATCTCTAGAAATTTCCCAAAATTTCTCTCAACTCTCAAGAACCCTAAGCTAACTTCTTGGAGTAAAATCATCAATTTTCAAGCTTAGGTAAGTACTTATTATTATATGCATGGGAAAGCATGTAAATCATGTTGGTTTTGCTGGGAAGTGTTGGATATGGCACCTTGTGTTTTTATAAAAGATGTGAAATCCATGAGATTTAAACTTGAAAGATAACTTGTTGTTTTGATGAAAGTGCACGGTATGGATGAAATAACAACATGTATGGTATGATTAAGGTCCTAAACTTGTTATTTTTCTATAAGTGTAGATTATGGGATTTTGGTCGATTTGTTGTTGTGAGGTGTATTGAAGTTATTTAATTGAATAATTGTGATGTTATGGTGATGAAGAGTGGAAAGTATGAACTTGGTGTGACATGCTATGGGTTTGTGATGTATTAGTCAATGTTGGGCATGTTGTGGGATTATTGGTATGACCATGCCGTAATGGTATTGTAAGGGACAAAATGACATCATACGGTGGTCATATAGCTTATTGTCGTTTTGTACACTTGTAAAAAGACCATTTGATAATGTAAGTCCGGTATGTATTTGTGTTGTAGAGTAAGACCTAAGGAAGGAGCTGAACTATTGGGTTCCCGTATAGAATTGTATCGTCATATTGAGAATAAGAGGTATGTAAGGTTACTCTTTCCATATCCTTCTGCAGCACATAGTATCACATAGTTATTATACTTATTCGATTTCGAAATGCTCTAAGATCTTCTATTTCCGGTTGTTGACTAGTGCTACTAACATGTTCCTTATTCATTGGTCAATGGTGATTCTCATGATTCATAGTCATTGGTTAATGTTCCAAAATTCCAATAATGTACCATCTCTAATGTATTACTCTCAAACAAAAGTAAAAGAATTATGTAATGCTTAATTGGTTATTGTTGAGCACAGGGGACAATCCAGAGGGGTGAACACCCTGGTCGGAACGAACCTGTTTTATTGGAATGGATCGCAATCTAAGGGGCATAAGCCTGGCTGGAACGATCCCAATAGTATGGTATTTTCCCACTGATCAGTCGGGGCCCGGGTTTGATACGAATAGATGATGGTTAAGGGATGTAAATGCAACTAACGCTATGAACGTAATGTACATACGTCTATATATATACAAAATGATGACTTATCCACATTGGTTACTCACTTACCGTTGATTCCATTGAAGTATCGGTGTAATATACTGTTTATTATGGCCTTACATACTCAGTACTTTATTCGTACTGACCCCTCTTGGGAAATTTACCTTACTTGCTGCAGGCACAGGTACAAGTAGACCTCCCCAGTAGGCTACAGTACTTCTGCGGATCTTTGGTGAGCTCCAGTTGGTTCGGGGCTTTCCGTGTCCAAGTTGTACATTGATTTTGGTGTTGTACCTATTGTATAAAGCGGGGACTTGTCCCGACTTTCAGTTGGTTTTGGTAAATGTCTATGATAGAGGCTTTTGTAGACGTTTGTGGGTGTATGGATGTAAGATGATACATGTTGTTTTGACTGGATGGCCTCAACGGCCAAGTTTCATGTGTATGTATATGTCCCATGTTTTCTGTTATTCGTCTTTCAAGTTCTTACGTAATGGTGGTGATGCTTCTGTTATGCATATGAGTGAACATAGGCAAAGGTTGGTTCTCTCGGGCCTTATCGGCTACAGGTGTCAATCATGTCTCGATGGGATTCGGGGCGTGACATGTAACACCCTGTACATTTTTACCTTAGTTTTAAGAGTAAAAAAAAAAAAAAAAAAAAAAAAAAAAAATCTAAGTGTGGGGCGCGCTGGAGGGCGTGCCACGCCGCTCTGGGCTAAAATTTTTAGTCCATAGGCAGCAAGCTGGCTCGCCCAAGGGCGTGCCACGCTGGTTTTGGTCACTTTTCAAAGTTGGAATTTTTCTTAAGTCCCAAGGGTGCCCGGGGACGTATTGAGCCTATTTTTGCCATGTTTCTTCTACAACCATGAGAATATACATGAAATGAGTGAAGTATTATATTGGTATGATAAAATTACTAGAGAACGAATTTGGCATCAAAATGACGATTTTACCCTTGTAGCCAAAATAAGCCATACGTGGCTAGAATTGCTTGTTTTTGGAATTAAGGCTACGATTATGAATTGCATGAGTGGGAATATTGTCGTAACGCGTATGAAATGAATTAGACATGAGAAATTATTGATTTTATTGGGTTAAGTGATTTGGGCTCAATAAAGCCCAAAATGAAGAAACAAGACATGGGCCAAACATGGGTCAAATGATCCATTCCTCTTTTGACTCATCAATCATTGAGCAAGGACTTCAAGGGTCTATAAAATGGAGGAAAAATCATATTTTTAACCCACAAAAACACACATTCTTTTCTTTGATTTTCTAGAAATTTCAAGAGAACACCTCTTTTGCTCTTCAAACCCTAAGCCACCTTTGGAGCAAGATTATCATCTTCCAAGCCTAGGTAAGTGATTATTCTTATGGATTAATATATTATGTGCATAGGAGAGTATGTGAATCATGTTGGTTATGCTTGAAAGTGTTGAACATGGTATTTGGTATTTTTGTAAAAGATTTGTGATCCATGGGATTTAAGCTTGAATTATGACTTGTGACTTTGATGAAAGAGCATGGTATGGGTAAAATATGAGCATGTATGGTGTAATTTTGTTATTAAACTTGTTATTTTTCTATAAGTGTAAATTGTGGGATTTTGGCCGATATGTGCTATGAGGTGTATTAAGGTAATTTGATGGATTATTGTGATGTGGTGTGAATAAGAAAGTGTAAAGGAGAAGTGTTATGGTGAAATGTATTGATTATCATGTATTGGTCAATGTATGAAATATTGGAGGATTTTTGGAATGATAATTTCATCAATGGTATGTGCAAGAGGAAAATGACATGTTAAAGCCAAACATGTGACTTATTGTTATTATATGCCATTATAAGGTAATTGGTGGTTAATGTTGGTTCCGCTATGTATTTGTGTTGTAGAGTAAAACATAAGGACGGAGCGGGACTATTGTATGCACGTTTAAGATTGTGTATTCGTATTAAGAATACAACGTATGTAAGGTTACTCTTTCCGTATTCTTCTACAACATATTGTTCCTATTGACATTGGGCTTGTTTCCAATTCCGAGAGGTTTGAAGTATCTCAATTCAGGGTGACGTATATTGTTATTCATATGTGCCTTATTCTTAGATGAATGATGATTCCCTTATCTTTTATTCATTGACTGAAGTTCCAAAGATGTCATAACGTTGTAGATTCTAAGAGAACTATCTCAACGAGAGTAATGAGGTAAAGAGAGCTTGTTTAGTTTGAATAGCATTATTCCAATCATGTCTTGTTCCAAAGTCCTATAGTATGATGATTATCCTTGTGCCTATTGTTTATAAGTAAGAGTACCAATCTCATAAGAGTAATAAGAGAGGTGATGTGCAAGTTAGTATAATTATTCCTCATAAGTGAAGATGTCAATCTCATGAGGTAAAGGAGTGAAGTGAGATGTGTATATAAGTGTGTGCTTTAATGTCATGATCTTTAACGTGTCATTCTCATAATTATGTAAAGGGTGTTAGATTGGAAAGGAGTAATACGCATGGTTGCTGTATGTTTCATTGAGTATGGATCACATTCTAAAGGGTATAAGTTCAAGAGGGAATAGTCCCAGGATTATGCTATGTTATTTATCATAGCCCACCAAAGGTGGAGGCCCAGAATCATGCTTACTTATATAAGATCTCATAGGAATAGTGAAGGAGGTGAAGTACGAGCTACTATATCTATCCCTCACTAGTTAAGGTGCTAATCTCATGAAGTCAAGGAGTGATATAGTTGTGTGTTTCAAATAATGTCCTAAGGCATCTCATTTCACGTTATCATCTAGTGTTAATCATATATACCTTATTCTTGATCTATTGTTGTTTATGTGTTACATAATTATGGCTCATGGTTCCAAGGTCCAAATAATGTTATGTTCTAAAGCTTTCAAATCATGTCATGATCCTCAATGTATCAATCTATTACAAGTAAAGGTACCAATCTCTCAAAAGTAAAGAATTGAAGTAAAAATAAAGTAATGCATATTGATTGTGTTCATGGGTGTTATCCATGGGGTACAAATACCCGCATGATGATGTTAATTTATCCATGGGGTGCAAACACCTGCATGATGATGTTCATTTATCCATGGGGTGCAAGAACACCTGCATGATGATATGATCTTATCCATGGGGTAAAAAGAATACCTGCATGACGATGATATTTTATCCATGGGGTGAAAAGAACACCTGCATGATGAGGGCCCTAACAACATATGAGCAATGTAAAAGTAAAGTAAAGTAAAGGCAAGGGAAAGAAAGAAAGTAATGTACATGGTATCCCACATACAGAAAGAGAGTTTATTCACATTTGCTATTTCTCTTATATTGATTCCATGGTTGTTGTTATTATGTATGAGTCATTGGAGATGATAATAATGAAATAAAGGTACATGATTCCACGCATAGAGTTTCTCTTATAATTATTCCCATTGAAGTTCTTATGTACTGACGTAATTTTCTTATGGCCTTACATACTCAGTACATTCTTCGTACTGACCCCTTTCGGGGACTTACCTTACATGTTGCAGGTGCAGGCATTAGTAGACCTCCTCTGTAGACTGGGGATCATTTACAGCGTTTTGGTGAGCTCCACTTGGTTCGGAGTTTTCTGGGTCATAGATGTATATTCATTTTGATGTTGTAAAGGTTGTATAAAGCGGGGACTTTTCCCGACTTTTAGATGGTCTTGTAAATACATCTGTTAGAGGCTTTTGTAGACGTATGTGGGTATATGAAAACAAGAGATGTATGATCATTTTGACTTGATAGCCCTAACAACCAAGTTTCGTACATAGATATGATATATGTTTCCATGTCCATGACTTCCGTATAGTTACATGATGGATAATAAGAATCATACGAGGATATGCATACGAATGTACATGAGCAAAGATTGGTTCTCTCAGGCCTTATCGGCTTCGGGTGCCAGTCTGACCCGAATGGGATTCGGGACGTGACATATAAAACACGATTGATTTTAACTTATCAAAAAAAAAATTGTCCGCAAATATTATTTTTTAAATATTTTTGCCAAATTTTTGATGGATTGATGGTGATGGTAGCTTCGTTGGTGGGTGGTAAAGTTCATGATGGTGATTAATTAATGATTTGGGTTTGATTATGGTGGTGCCATCAATGGAGGTTTTGTCATAGGTATAGAAGAAAAGAAAGAAGAAGAAGGTTTAAATTTTTTTAAAAAAAATAGTGAAAATAATAAATTTATTATATTTTTTGTGTGGTGCTGATGTGGCGTGAGCGTGTGGAACACCTCACTTTGTGAAAGTGGTATAAGACTTTTCAAGGTGAAAATAAATTCACTTTTATATAGTTCAGGTATGTATTAGGTCACTTCAATAGTTTAGATGTGTCTTCGACTTTTCGGGTATAGTTTAGGGTGGTTTTGATGTCTTTACTTAACCCTTGTTAAACAGAGAAGAATGTCGCTAAAATCACTTAGTTTCGAGCTCTAGAATTTCAAATATGCTCAAAAGAACAAATAAACATAATTTGAATAAATACACTCTTTAGAAAATCTGCACTTGTTATTTATGCACCAAAATTTCGCACCGATATTTATTTTTACTAAAATAGCCATAAACTCCTCATACGAAGTCAAAATGCACAAATTCTTTTCCTATAACTCTTAAATAATGATATAAATCTACTCATCTATATGAAACTCCATTTCGTACTCATTTGCCCAGTCAAGTATAATTATTGCTCGTTAAATAATTATTTTATGTTCGGTGATAAAAAACTGATCTTGACTTATCGATATTATACCAAACCTTTTAGATTAGTCCTATAATTCATGCCCAAAATTTTAGAAGTCTCGAAATATTTTTTTGATTTCTAGAACTAAAAATAAACTTTTTAATCAACACATTTTTTATCTCGAAATATATATCATTAAAAGGCTGACCAAATTAAAAGTGATTGGTAAGGTTTAAAGTTAATGGGTCTAAGAAACATCTCATAAAGTATGAGGTCTTATGTGTAGATACCCAATCGTAGTTTATTCTTTAATGATGGGCTAAATTAGAAATAAAAAACTGCGCTATTATAAACATAGGGTTATGTCCCCAAATCAGATATAGGGTTTTCTTTGGGATATCCGGCCCTTAGAAAGATAGAGCGGCTCACATCTTGATTTGAAAGATTGATAACCATCAAACACAGAATCTCATGGCATTCATAAACTCAGGTATGCTTCCGCATCTAACATCATGTTCTTGATGAATTAATATGATAGATCTTAGAAAAAGACGCATGATCTTCGTCTCTAATTACTAATGTTTGGTTAATTTAGATTCAGGGTTGTTTGGGGTTTAGGTGCCAATAAAGAAGTTGCCACTTGGGTTCTTTATTTATTTATTATTACTATTAGTATTTGGATCTAAAAGGTAGTAAATCAGTGTATACTTCGCTGCCTCGATCTTCAAAATACGATCACTGAATATCAAAATCAATGCTCTAGTACAATCTGTCACGATCCAAAATCGGGATCGGGATGACACATGTCACACGCATCGGTACAGGTGAGCCTATCCCAACCCAAATAGAAAAAATCAAAATAATAGAAACACGGGAGAAGTAAAAGAACGACAATCCCCAAAATAGTCATAAAAGGAATAAATTTAAAAACCATACACAATCCCAGGTCTGGATATCACTAGTATGAGCCTCTAATACCAAGTACAAGAAAATAATCATGCTTCAATCATGCGAAATATGCATAAAAGTAAAGATAGAGGAGATTCTGGTAGACTCTGAGAGCAACCTATTTTAGGTTAAAGTTAAGACGGAAATTACATGGGATGACCCTCATAGTGGGTGACTTTGTTTTTTTGTCTCCCATAAGAAAAGTCTTTAAAGACTAGCATTCCTTCCTTTTTATGTATAGAACAAGTACAGTTTTACTCTTCTACACCTCAAATGTTTTTTCACTTTCCATGCTCATTTGTTTCTCAACTTCTATTTTTATTTCTTCTTATTATTTTTGTTTCTCTTTTTTATTTTTCCTTGATTTTTATTTTTTCTTTTCTCTTTTTTTTTTCTTTTTTTAATTCTTTTGTCTCAACCTTTATTTTTATTTTTTTTCTTCTCTTTTTTCTTTTTTTCAAACATTATTTATTTTTCATTTCTCTTTTTTTTAATCATTTGTCTCAACCTTTTTTTTTTTTTTTTTTTATCTTTTCTCATTTTTTCTTCTTTATTTTTCATTTTTCTCAAACTTTATTTTTATTTTTTTCTTCTCATTTTTGTTTATCTCAATCTTTATTTTTTTATTTTTGTATTCTTCTCTTTTTTCTTTTTTCTTTTTTGTTAACCTTTATTTTTTTTTCCTTCTCTCTTTTTCTTTTTCTTTTTCTTTTTTCTCAATCTTTATTTTTTTCTTTTTTTTTTCTTTTTTCTCAACTTCTATTATATTTTGCTAATGAATAGAAAATTGAATAATCCGTAAAGAAGATCTTCTTTCTTTGACATCGAAGTAAATTTAAGGACGTGAGGGCGTAATTTGTTGTTTGAAAGTCCTTGGGCTAAGTCTTGCCTTTAAGGTAAGAGTTATAGATCATCTCATTAATCCAGACACAATGTGGTAGTGTCAACTCTTGCCCATGCGGCAAAACTTGTTGTTTGAAAGTCCTTGGGCTAAGTCTTACCTCTGAGGCAAGAGTTATAGAACATCTCATAAATCAAGACACAACGTGGTAGTGTAAACTCTTGCCCATGGGGCGTAAGTTGTTGTTTGAAAGTCCTTGGGCTAAGTCGTACCTCTAAAGCAAGAGTTATAGAACATCTCATAAATCAAGGCACAGTGTAGTAGTATCAACTCTTGCCCGTGGGGCGTAACTTGTTGTTTGAAAATCATTGGACTAAGTCTTGCCTCCAAGGCAAGAGTTATAGAACATCTCATAACTAAAAACACAATGTGGTAGTGTCAACTCTTGTCCATGGGATATAACTTGTTATTTGAAAGTCCTTGGGCCAAGTCTTGCCTCTAAGGCAAGATTTATAGAACATCTCAAAAATCAAAACACAATGTGATATTGTCAACTCTTGCTCATGGGACGTAACCTCTAAGGCAAGAGTTATAGAACATCTCATAAATCAAAGCATAATGTGGTAGTGTCAACTCTTGCCCATGGGGCATAACTTATTGTTTGAAAGTTTTGGGCTAAGTCTTGCCTCTGAGGCAAGAGTTATAGAGCATCCCATAAATCAAGACACAATGTGGTAGTGTCAACTCTTGCCCATGAGGCGTAAGTTATTGTTTGAAAGTCCTTGGGCTAAGTCTTGCCTCTAAGACAAGAGTTATAGAGCATCTCCTAAATCAAAATACAATGTGGTAGTGTCAACTCTTGCCCATGACGTGTAACTTGTTGTTTGAAAGTCTTTGGACTAAGTCTTGCCTCTAAGGCAAGAGTTATAGAACATCCCATAAATCAAAACCGATGTGGTAGTGTCAACTCTTGGCCATGGGTCTTAACTTGTTGTTTGAAAGTCATTGGACTAAGTGTTGCCTCTAAGGCAAGAGTTATAGAACATCTCATAACTAAAAACACAATGTGGTAGTGTCAACTATTGTCCATGGGAGGTAACTTGTTGTTTGAAAGTCCTTGGGCTAAGTCTTGCCTCTAAGGCAAAATTATAAAACAACTCTTAAATCAAAACACAATATGATAGTGTCAACTCTTGCCCGTGTGGCGTAATTTGTTGTTTGGAAGGAATAAAAGAAAAGAAAAGAAAAATCATAAAGTTGAGGAAAAAGAAAAAAAATGAAGAAAAAATATATATAAATCAAAGAAAATAAAAAAGATAAAAAAAAAATAAAATTAGAAGTTGAGAGGAGAAAAGTAAAAAAAAAAAAAGATAAAAGAAAAAAATAAAGGTTGAGAAAAAAAGAAAAAAATGAAGAAAAAAAGATAAAACAAAAAATAAAAAAAATAAAAAAAGAGAAAAGAAAAATAAAAAGAAGTTGAGAGGGGACAAGGAAAAAAAAGTAAAGATTAAGAAAAACTTTTAAAAAAATAGAAAATAAAAAAAAAAAATTAAAGTAAAATAAAAAAGAGAAAAAAAATAGAAATTGAAAGATAAATAAGCATGTAGAGTTGTTTTAAAAATATTTGAGGTATATATGGGCAAATAGGTATTTGTTCTATAAATAAAAAAAAAAAAAAAGTCTAGTTTTATAGGATTTTTCTTATGGAGGACAAAAAAACAAATCCACCCACTATGAGGGTCATTTCTATAGTCTACTCAAAGTTAAGTATACAGATTAGGAATTTGCGATCTTCAGGCCCACAATTACTTAATTTTAATTTTAGAAGTTATATTATCCCTTTCAGTGAATTTAAATTGAATATTGGTATGTTTTAATATATATATTATAAGATGTGAATTTAAATTTGAATATTGATATATATTGAGATGAATAAATTGAAGCTAGAAATTGCTACAATAACCTTTCTTGTGGATGTTTATTTATTTTAAAATATAAAAGGTTGTGTGCGTAGCCTATTCAAAGGAAGTCCATATCTCACAAATTTACATGTGCATTTTGTGGTAATAAAAGCGTGATAAAATTATTGGGTTTTGTGTGCAAATAAACAAGTCAGCCCAAAGAAATTTTACTATTCAGCATGTTCTTTTATGGAAAAATTACATAACACCACATATTAAGTTACATAAATTACTTAAAATTCCTACCCTTTCAATATTTTATAAAAATCCCTGTTTTCCCTTTTTCAGTAAAACCTTCGGATACATCCTCCATATCCCCTTTTTTACGGATACATCCCCAAAAGAAGCGGTAACTACTCCAACAATGGCGCAAATCTAGCTATGAGGTTTTGCCGTTTCTCCTCAATTTCTGAAATTTGAATTGTCATCGTTCCCCCCAAATTCATCTTCACTTACATCTTAACAAGTTCAACAACTTCTCTCAAAATATCAATTTAACATTTTTAAGAGGTTAGTTTGTTATCATTGTTTCTGAAAGTTGAGTAGATAGATTTTTTGAACCTTTATCGGCTCAATTCACAGTCCCAATCTCAATATCAATTTATACAATGGATCTAGATTCAGGACCATCTTTTAGTCTGAAAATTTCTCAATTAGATAACATCAACCGAACTGAAGATGTTGTTAATTTTGTTCCTGATGTTTTTGATAAGGACTCTGAAGATTTTCATGAAAATAGATCTAAACACCGCAACGATCCCGTTATGATGAAGAAGTTGCGTGAAGAGTTGGCAGTAAAATCTAAAAAAAAGATAGTTGTTGGTGCTAAAAAAAGAGGATCTGGCTCTTCAAGAGGCGAAGTTCGTGACAAAAAAAAAGCTGTTGAAGTTACTAGAAGAGACATCCTTCCAAAGGTATTGCATGTTTGTATCGTAAGTAAAAAAAACTGAGATACATCATTAGAATCTCAAGATTATCAATATAGCTCAGATCTATGTGTCTGATACATTTGAAAATTATGTATATGTTTTAGTACTGTTTATTGTGTTAAAAGGGTAGAGTGTTATGTATCTCAAGTATATTTTTCAACTGATACTTTATTATGTATAATGAGATACATCAGTAAGAGTTGAAGATACATAATATACATTATATATATGTGTTTCATACATATGTAGATTATGTATCTTTGGTAATTTCTTAGATTGTCAAAAACTAAAGTGTAATGTATCTCGAGTATTTTTTTTTATGTGATACATAATTTATTACCCAGATACGTTTAACTGTTAAGTAACACATTTTTTGTATCTCTCTGTAGTACTTTTTATATAGTAAAAAGGTAGAGCGTAATGTATCTCGAGTATTTTTCATGTGATACATAATTTATTACCCAGATACGTTTAACTGTTAAGTAACACATTTTTGTATCTCTCTTTAGTACTTTTTATATAGTAAGAAATGTAGAGTGTTATGTATCTCGAGTATTTTTTCATCTGATACATAATTTATTACCCAGATAACTTTAACTGCTAAGTAACACATTTTTGTATCTCTTTTTAGGGTATGAGTTATGTTATCAAAGAGATTCCACCACATCCTTTAAGGTTTGGTAGCTCATGCAATGCCAAGTTCCTAGATGATTTTAAACATATTTTGTCAAAAGAGGTAATTGAGTTGTTTGGTCAGACATGCTTTGGTTGTTACCTCAAAATGCCCAACTCCAATTACATAGGCCAAATTACCAAATGTCTACTAATGCTTGAGATACATCAGAACAACCAAGATGAACTTCATGTATGCGTCAAGGGAACTGTTCTTAGATTTTCCATTTTTGAATTTGCCATACTCACTGGTTTAAAATGCACCGGCAATATTGAAGATTTCGAATACCCTGACTCATCTCCCAGCAACCTGATGCAGAAGTATTTTCCGGAATCAACGAATGGTGTTGACAAACATACATTGGTCCAACGTTTCAAAAAGGGAAATTTTGACAATAATCAAGATGCTCTCCAAATGGCCATTCTATATTTCATCCACACCTTCATGTTATCCCAGTTAAAGGATGCACCTCTTAGCTTGGCGGATTTCAAAATGGTAGAGGATGGCAAGTATGAAGATTTTCCTTGGGGAAAAGTTGCATTCTCCAAGTTGATGAGTTCATTGAGACAAGAGTATTTTATCCAAAAGCAGTTATATCGGCTATATGGCATGCCACACGTACTCAATGTGTGGATGTTCGAGAGTTGTTCAGAAGTTGAAAAAGGCATAGCTATTCGTAAGGGTAATCAAATCCTGAGGATTTTAAACTGGCAAGTTGAGGCAGTTAGACCATAATACAATCAGTTTATGGCCGGCATGTTTAGCAAGGTACATTAAAAATAGAGATTTAATTCTACTTTAATTCTTTTTATAGTTGTTATGGCAGATAAATGTTAAACACACCCTTACATATCTGTTTTTAATGCAACTTTACCATAATGATATTAAGATACCTATTTTGATTAACAGATACATATTAATTAGTTTAACTTTATTAACTGATACATATAAAATAACATATAATGAGTAGGTGTACGTATTTTTGACACTGATATATTACTATGCCTTTTTTATATTTACTTTTCTTATGTTTGTTTAATTCTTTTCACAGTATTCGTATTCCAACCTTGTTCCTACTGTGGAGGAGTTGGATAAACTTGATTTTCCTCCTGTCATTATTGCATCATATGATCCTGGAACATCTTCTATACCTACCACATCATCTTCTATGCCAATACGAATGGATCCTGAAGTTAATGAAGCACCCGTTGGTATGGATCATAATGATTTTGAGGATTTTAGTACTAAACCTCCTGAGCATCTGATGAAGAAGACAAAGCATGTATCTATTACAGTGTCTGCCCCACCGTCGAAGAAAAGGAAGACAGTTTCTGAACAGAAGAATATAACCAGGGAAAAAGAATCAGGGACATATACTGCAAAAAAAATCAGTCCCCGAGGACATCAAAAGATTCGATTGATCCCATTATCCAGGCTGAGAAAGATACTTCACCTCGTGAGTTTCATGGTGAACGAACTTCACCACATCGCGTGGAGCCTAACGTGTATACAAAAGTGGTTGATGAAACTGCCAACAAACCTCTAAATGAACCCTTGATCAAAGCAGACTTAGACTCATTAAAGTCGGAGATAAAGTCCTACATCAAGACCTATGTAAGTATCAGTTTAATGTTGTCATATCAGTCAACAATTTAAGTAAAACACACTTATGATTTCGATATTTTTACATTATAAGGTGGATCTGAAATTCGACAATCTTGAGACTATGTGACTAATCAATACACGGAGATTATGAAATCATTGAAGTTGAAGCATGTTCAGGAGGAGCAGATAATTAAATTTAAAAATCGTGGGTTTCATATTAATTTATATCTTATTATTTTGCACATGATTATTCATAGATGGAACTTGGGAAAGAGAACCCAAATGGAAACCACCATTCGGATGGTCAAGGTGATACTGAACGTCATAATAAATCAAATAGTCCAAAGGGTTCCCCAATGCATATGGTTAATATGGCACAAATGAACGTCAATCAAGCACCGACGTCTATCGGTCACGATCAAGAGGTGAAAAAGGTAAATAAACACATACTTCATGTACATTCTGCCACAAATTAAACCACTTTATATGTATATGTAATGTGCTCTTAATATGTTGCACATGATTATTTGAAGTTTGAACTTACTAAAGAGAACTCAGATGAAGACCACCCTTCTGATGGAGAAGGTGATTCTGAACGTCCTAATAAAGATAACAGTCCAAAGGGTACCCCGATCGATCCAGGAGATTTGGAACAGATGAACATAAAAAAATCACCGAGGACTATCAGTAACAGTCTTGAGGTGGGGAAGTTAATCGATACCATGCTTCATGTACATTCTGACATGAATGTTACCCCTAATTACTATATTGACATGTAATGTGTCAATGAATATTGAAAATATTGAAATTATGTATAAGATACAAACAAGTATAGCAGATACATATTTTACTCATATGTTCTAAATTCTACAGGATGTTGACACTGAGGCATTGCATGATAATGTTGTAGAAGGAACAGAACAGCTCGTATCAAGTCCTGTCGCTCCAATGTCTGCAGGAGCTATGATAGTTTATACTCCTTTACCAACTACTGAGAGTCAATTTCATATTAGTGATACAGCATTAGTAGCTGCCTTTCCTAGTCCTAAAAAGGGTATAACTGAAGACACAAAGACGCCTGCACAACGGACTAGACAGCCGTCGAAGGTATTCAAGTCTCTGTACTTGACAGAATTTGGCTCTAGTTCAAAAGGGAAGGAGAAAGCGGATTCTTATGTTCGTCAAACATATCCGTTCGAAGGTTATAACATTTTTGGCGTGGGTCCAACTAATTTGATGTCATTGTTTGAGGAATGGATACGAGTCGGTCTATACAAGCAACATGCACACAAGTAAGTCAACTATTTATTTCTTTCAACTTTAATAATATACTGTCCAGTTAACAATGTACACTAGTAAGTCCTCTAAATGCACAGGAAAGACAAGGATGACCACTCCAAAGTTAAATGCTCGAGTCTTGGATTTCGACAACTAGATTTCGTAGTTGCCTTCCCGAAGACAAAGAATTGGTTCTACCTTATGTACCAACCCAACAAATGCTGGAATGACGAGGTATAACCATGCCATTTATTTTTATATGTATATTATGTATCTGATGCTATTTCAGCTCCATAAACTTATATTAAATCAGTGTCATAAATAAGTAGCATAGAACATATTAACGTAATAGATATTTGGTAAAATATATGATGTTAACATTCATATTTGACTCCTAACAACTAGCAACCTATAACATGTATCAGATATATACAGACCCTTGAGTTATTTATCAGTTGTTAATTCAATTGTGTATCATGTGGATGTCATCTTCTACTACTTGCGAAAAAAGTCAAAGCTTCAGACTAATACAAACTACAGATACACCACTGCGGATTATTTTTTCAAAATCTACATTGACAAGACGTATAGGAATTACTATCCAGTAGTAGGGGAGAATGTTATTCCGACTCAGGAGGCATTTGCATAATCCGGTGTTGTTGCTCAGTACGAGGAGTCACTTATTAAAACTATCAGAGGGGTTAGTATACCAGCTGGTCTGCCTTGGCATACTCTAGATGAGGTCTATGTCCCAATAAATTGTGACGGTACGTTTCATTGGGTCCTGACAGTGATTGTACTGAAGGAGCGGCGCATTCGTGTGTATGATTCGATGTCATCATCAAGAAACAAAGGGCAGTACAGTGAGGTACAAAAGTTGGCTATAATGCTGCCAACTTACCTTCAGTATAGCAATTTTCTAGAGCAAAAGGTTCCAACTCACTGGTCAACGCTTGAATCTTACAAGGGAAAGACTGAAAAAAACCCATTTGAAGTTGAATATGTTTCTGGCATTGCCCAACAAGCATGTGACAGTCTGTATGTATCATTTTCTTTTTTTTTTTTTCATTTTCTTTTCATATTAACCATAATCTATTTATTTATTTTTTTCTCACGATTCCCGTTGCAGGGATTGTGGAGTATTCATAGCTGTGTTTGCTGAGTTTCTGAGTGATGGATTACAAGTACCATGTTCTGGGATTGTTGCTGATTACCATCGATTGAGATATGCATCCCTTTTATGCAATTATGGTCTTGTCAAGGCTGTGAATGGATATGCTAGTGACAATGAAGACCCTCCGAGACCTAAACCCAACTTTATACCACCAGATGTACAAGACGTGGTTACTATAGAATAGTTTTAGTTATGTTGGTTAGGTGCAACTTTGAAATAGTCTTTTTGGTTGGTCCTGTTAAAAACTTCAACAACCGATATTTATTTATTTTTTTCTTCACAAAAACAATTCCTGATACTATGTAGGGTAGTTTTTTGCTGACGTTATCATTTGAAGTACATTTATAATGGGTATAGTTTTGATGTTATTAAGTATCGCTGAAAATCCACCACTCAAAAAGTTCATTGAGTATTATTCCATGTATCAGAAATATTATAATATGTATCAGGTACATAAGTTAAGCAATATATATCCCATATATATGTATTAATATATTAATGAAGATATGTATTTCTACATTCACATACAGAAGTTCATTGAGTATTATTCCAACTGTTCAAATTCTTGCCTCAAATGTATCAGAAGTGACGTAAAAATGTATCAGTTCACACTTCAGGATGCATATAAAGTTCAATTAATATTACACCGCCAATTATAGTTATGCCTCAAATGTATCAGATTAGTTATAATATGCATCTTCAAAATAATATGTATCTGGTGTAATATTCACTTGACGTATCTATACAATAATATGTTTGCTTGTACACAATGAGGTATAATACCTGCTCTGAACAAGTCATGCCTCAGTTGTATCAGTAAAAAAAGTGTCTGTTATTTAATGTATAACATTTTGTATCTGATACTTTTTTTCATCTTTACTGATCACTTCAGGATGACGCTGTCATCGACCGCAATAACTACTGTACATGAAAAAAGTTGTCTGATATGTGTCAAAATTATCCAAATTAATTCATTTTACAATGAATCATTAATTTCAATCTCTAACCCAAATATTGCATATGGTATCCCAGTTATTATTCAAACGTTAAAACATAATGTTCAATTAAAAAAAAACAGCAATCAACTAAAAACGACGAAAGTGCAAAATTAAAAAACAGCAATCGGAAAGTCACTCATCTTTTGGAAAGAAATTACAAGTACGTCTATTGTGACCTTCATAACCACATCGACCGCAACAATTACTACTTGATGTAAGAGATTCACTTTCTTTCTTCATCCTCCCCTTCTTTGGTCTTCCGGGTTGTCTTTTGTATTTTGGTGGTAACACAACTTCGTCTTGAATTTCCTGTGGCACAATCCAGTCTTTCTTGTCGGAAATTGGAAACATCGATACTTCATACGTCTTTACTAAAGTTTCTGGATGATAATACTCAGAGCAGTAAGGCTTCATATCATCTACATGCTTGCTTTTAAGGACTGCTATAGCGTGTTGACATGTAATCTCGTCTTGTTGGAACCTTCCACAACTGCATGTTTTTCTTTCTAGACATACAATGTACCTCCTCCCATCATCAAGAACAGAATACACATAAGGTGACGAAGCCTTAACCTATCAAAAACAGTAGTCATGACACTCTCAACAATGTTTTTATAAGAGATACATGGTTACACTTATGTATCCCTTGTAAAAACATAAAACAAATGCAACCGTTATGAATCTCTTAACACTGTTTTTATAGGAGATACATAATTGTAGTTATGTATCTCTTATAAAAACAAAATAATCGTTGCTACAGTTATGTCTATCTCAACACTGTTTTTAAAAGAGATACATGGTTAAAGTTATGTATCCCTTGTAAAAACATAAAACAAATGAACCAGTTATGAATCTCTTAACACTGTTTATATAAGAGATACATAACTACAGTTATGTATCTCTTATTAAAACAAAATAATAGTTTCTACAGTTATGTATATCTCAACAATGTTTTTATAAGAGATACATGGTTACACTTATGTATCCCTTGTAAAAACATAAAACAAATGCACCAGTTATGAATCTCTTAACACTGTTTTTATAAGAGATACATAACTGTAGTGATGTATCTCTTACAGAAACTAAATAGTAGATGCTACAGTTATGTCTCCCTTAACAATGTTTTTAAAAAACATACATCACTATTTATGTATCTCTGATAGAATATGTGAACAAATCATCATTTAGCCAACTGTATTTTAATTCCTTCAACAATATTGTACTTACAAAAAAAGGTATATAAAATAACTAACCGTTAAACGAGAAGCTTTTGATTTATTAAGCTGAAGAATACATTCAAATCTTTTTCCCAACGTTGTTTTTGTATATGACGCTCGATCTCTGTTTTTGCAATTCCAAGAAGCAAAGAGTATTCTTGTTTGTTCCAGAAAATCTAAGATAGGCAATTCACGGGCCTCAACCAGTTTTCCATTGATGCACTCAGCTATATTTGAAGTCATCATTCGGCCTCGGTTAACTGGTGCGTACACTCTTGCCCACTTTTCATATCCAGCATTTTCCAGATACTCCTTTACTCTATGATCCACCTTGCCAACCTGATTCATAAAAAAAATCAAAATCTTCTTATCTGCATGCCTTTGCCATTGCATAGTACATTTCGCTAAGTCTATCTTTGCTCCTTCTGAAGTTTGTGCATACATTCTTCCAAAGATGCCAAATGCATGCAAGATGTGGAACATTAGGATACACAATGCTCACAGCCTTAATTATGCTTTCGTGACGATCAGTTACAACACACATATTTTCACGCTCTCCAAATGCACTTTTAAGCTGCTCAAAAAATCAAGTCCATGAACTATCATTTTTCGAGTCAACAACACCATACGCGATTGGCAGTATGCATCCTAATAGTAGACAAAATCTATTATGTCATTACAACAGATGACATCACTCAAGTAATTCATCAATATCAACCAAAAATAGTATTAAAATTTAATTACAACATTTATTTTAATACGTATCATCACACATACCTGCACCATCGAGAGTGCTTGCAGATAGAAATGTTCCTTTATATGCTCCACCCAAATGTGCCCCATCCACAACAACTACTGATCTGCAAAACTGAAACCCTCTCATTAATGGATGTAACGCTATGATCAGATACATAAACTTGTTATCTTCCGATTTATGCATCCTAATATGTGATCCAGGATACACTGAATTCAGCATATATATGTATCTAGGCAGTTGACGGTATCCATCAGCTGGTGTACCCCTTATCATCTCAATTGCACGCTCCTTAGCCCTCTATGCTTTCTGGTAATTAATGTCCACACCAAAAGCAGATTTAATATCTTCAATTATGTCGGTTGGTGTGTGTATTCTCTTATGATTTAGTAGTTTCGGAGCCGTAAAACCACTAAAAAACGACACTGTAGCTTGAACATGAGTTAACATTCCATCTTTCAAAGGACAGTTGTGTACATCATTAAACGACCTTACTTGAAAGAGTTTCGATGACCTTCGGCAAGACACCTTAAATATCCAACAACAATCCTCTGAATAACATTTTAGTACATAGCTGGAAAAAATAGAACAAGTTAAAAGCATAAAAAATTTTAAAAAAATGTATCTCTAATTAATAAACTTTACTACCAATTTCAGAAAAATAGACTATCACATGTTGATTAATACTTGTTGTGAATTTCATTACACAACTTACTAACAAACGTATCTATACATATAACAACCACGCTTGTTATGTAACTCAACATTATATTTAGAAAATAATATAATTGAAGAAAAAAATATCTCTAAACAAAATCTGCAACAAGGTAATTCCATAAAAATGTATCTGGCTATAAAATATAGTCTAAAAACCATACATACAATCATACCTCTGATTGTCGGATCTTTTTGCTTTAAAATTGTAACAATGATCTATGGCATATTTAGACATCACAGATACAAGTGTTTTTTTGTCCTTGTAAATTTGGCCCACCTTAACAACAGAGTTATTGGAATCTGTTATTACGTTGTTCATCTTAATGTCAACTAACGAAGAAGATTCAGAAATCTCTGAATAAACATGTGCTAGTGCTAGGCCATATTTTTCCATATCCTCTAAACAAACAACTGCTCCAGCTTCACCCTCAAACAACATCTCCCTTTCATCTTTCTCAATTGTACTAATACACAGTGGATACATCCCAAATCCGGTCACACTTTTTTTAACCTTTATATATAGCTTGACACCCATATCATTACAGATCAACAGTGGAGATGAATTTCCCTCAACAATGTATCGAGCTTCAATTCTTTTCCTTGTTTCATCGATTTCCAATTCTGCAGCAATTGCCGAAATCAATTTTTCATATGTTAAATTATCTCCGATTACAATTCCATCGCTCTTATATCCTTCGTAATTGATATCATTCATCCAAAAACAAGAATGCCGTAATAACACTGAGATATTCATTCTGAAACGTTAACAATAGAAAACAGAGATGCCTAAGAGCTTGATTGTGGACGAAGGATAAAGACTATCCAATTTTGAATTCCAAAATTTTAACTAATTGAGTTTTTCTGTGGATTTTGACAGTAAAGAGCAACAGATATCGCGTGATTTGCTCCTCCATTAAAAGATTTTCCGTTACTTTCCTATTTTAACGCTTATAATCTTTTAAAAAAAACGTATCTGTAAAGATGTATCCAGCTAAACTTATGTATCTGGACATAGAAAAAAAAGGATTTATTGAAATTATCTTAACATCAGGGATAAATAGTAATTAGGAGTAAAGATGTTGGGATTTATGTAAGTTTTACTTCTTTTATCATCAATGTTTGGTTACTACACCAAAATACCTCTTATTATAAGTTAATATTTTGTCCAAATGTGAAATATTAATGGAGTCTCGGATATCTTAAGATGAAGTCTACCTCTAATTCAAATTTATTTTCAGTTTGATCTAAATATTATGTAACTTATTCTATTGTTACTTGTTCTCGAATTCAGCTGAATTTACTACTGCAAGTATTATCACCAACATCAAATTTATTCTTATATTAAAGAAAAACGATAACAAAATCACCCTAAACTATATCCGAAAAGTCAAAGCTACACCTAAACTATTGAATGACATAATACACATCTAAACTATATGATAATGAATTTATTTCCACCTCGTAAAGTGTTATACCACTTTCACCAGGTGAGGTGTTCCACACTCGCGGGCCACGTCAGCATCACACAAAAAATATAATAAATTTATTATTTTCTCTATTTTTTTCTTTTTCTTTTAATTTAAACTTTTTTCTTTTTTTTCTTTTCTTCTACACCCATCACAAAACCTCCATTGTTATCAATGTCATCACCATCCCCAAACTCAATCATCAATTCATCACTATCATCAACTTTACCATCTACCAATAAAGCTGCCATCGCTATCAATTTCTTCTAACCCTTTTGTGTCATCCATCTTCAACCCCTCTTTTCTTATTCTTCATTAATTTTCCGTCGAGATAGCAATTTTTTTTAAAGAGAAAGAAGTGGGATATTGAACGAATCAAGGTAATGATAGAAAGAAAAATAAATTGAGGGGTGCAATCTGCCAGAAAAAGATTTGGCAAATATGTTTTAAAAAAAATTGTATGTGATGAAATTGGTGGTGATGGGTTAGGTGATGAAATTGGTGGTGGAAATATGACGAAATTGATGGTGATAGATGATGAAATTGGTGGAGATAGCCTGTGATGAAATTGGTAGTAATAGGTTAGGTGTTGAAAGTATGACGGAGGTAGTGAAATCTGATGATAAAATTATGATTTTGGTGGTGATAGTAAAATTAATAGTGATTGTGGTAGTTCTTCTTGATTGATGTGGAGAAATAAATGATGATGTGATATTCTTCTCCACTATTTTTTGATGAAGAAATAGAGTTGTAGAGAGTTATGATTGAAAATAAAAATGGAGTAGTAGATTATAGTAGGTGGGGTGTGAAGAAGAAGAGGCGGGGTTAGGGTGGGGGATTTTAAATTGTTTTTTCGCTTTAATTTTATATTCTGACACACCTATTTTTTATTTTAATTTTTTTTTTGCCACCTCAGTTTTAGGGGGTAAATAAATTCACTTAGTTCAGATGTGTATTAGGTCACTTCAATAGTTTAGGTGTGTCTTCGACTTTTCAGGTATAATTTAGAGTGATTTCGATGCCTTTTCTCTATTTTAAATGATACTAACTTCAGGACATGCCAATAGAACCTCAATATTTATTTTTATATTTAATTTATTATTTCAATTTCAACCTAAATAAATAATTTAAAGTTCCTTTTCTATTGTATTTTCTGACTTTCCTTTTCCCACTTTCCAAATTCATTTGATTAAGTTCAATGTATATTATTAAAATTTTAATATCTTGTGAAGTCTTATTCTATTATGTTAATAAATTGTTTATATATTAATTTGTTTATATATTACTTTCTCTAGTTGATATTAGTAGCAGTAATTAAGAGGGTGGTTTGGATGAGCTCAGGGGCGGATCTATGTATTGGGTTGAGGGTGCCATGGCACCCGCAAACCTCTGTTGAAACTCCGTGTATATATATGTATATGTGTACAACATTTATATAAAGGATTAACTTGGCACCCCTTGTAGCAATAATGCGGATGGTGCCACTGGAAAAGGGTCAAGTTTGGTGCCTCTTAGTCGCGGGTTCGAATCCAAAATAGAACATTTATTTGTTCTTTTAAATGATGCATGCATTTTCTTTTCTTTTTCCCAAAAAATCTCTCTCCGGATTCGAACCCAGACCCCTTGACTAAGGGTTGATGAGCTTTTCCAATAGGCCATGGGGAGGACAATGTGTTTGTGCACATTACTATTTATATTTAATAAAACACATTCATCTAATATCAAGTTGTAAAAGTTTTTAGTTTGAGTTTTGCTGACATTTTTTCCCCCTCTTTTCATCAAACATTCAGAAGCTCGATAGTGAGTTTCTCTTACTGTTTATTCTATTATCTAAATTATTCGGATGCATATGAAAACAATAGTTCAAGCTACAATAATTTAAATCTGATTGAAAATTTTAATAAACAAAATAAAATACATGTTACAATAAAGGATGACATAAAAATTATATCGAAATGTTGTTTGATTCCTTTGGCCTTTTTTAGATTGTGTGAGCTAATACTTTGACATAACTATATAAGACTTCGTCTTTGTTACTGAAATTATGTATTTAAAAATTTTCGGACCTCTTCATGTTTATTCTGTTACATAGGGTGTGAAGTATTTATAAATATAAATAATTATTCCATTATTGAGTGTTTTTAGGATATAAAAATTTGTAATTATATTGGGTATTTTTAGAATATAACTTATATTTTTGGATGTTAATTCTTTTCTTAACTAAGTTTTCATAATTCTTTCCTTTTTTTTATTCCCTCCATTTATTTTTATAAACCGAAAAGATGAATAACCGAATCAAATCGTCCCAAGTTGCTATTAACAAGGTCGAAAATGGGTTAAATATTTAATTGATTTGATCAATACATCTCTGTTTAAAACGGTATGGCACCCGCAACCTTCAAATTTTGGATCCGCCTCTGCATGAGCTCATAAGTTGATCCCAATCAACTCGTAATTTTTACTCTCCATATATCATGTTTTGAGCAATATTTCTTAAGAAGTCAATCAGTCTTTTTTGGAGTATTTTATTAAATTTTTTTATAGTTGTAAGAATATTTCTTCTTCTCTCTTGGACAGATAAAATATCACCTCTTTTGGCTATTATGTGATTCTCCATTGCCATACAACAAGTAATTTGGTTAGAGCTGCCAAAAAAAGGTCATCTTTCTAACCTATTAATACTGCTATATTTGGGTTCTATTGTGATATTTCATTTGTCTATCTGTGAATGATAGAACATTAGGGTCATATAGGACCCGTTTGAGCATCACATTTTTTCCTTTTTTTTTTTTTTTTTTTTTTTTTTTTACTTTATTTGAAAATCTCCATTTGACCATGATAATTTCAGATACAATTTATATTTTGAACTTGGAAACACTCAAAACCAGTTTTCACTTTCATTATATTTTTTTTTCAAATTTATCCTATTTTTTTGTATTTACATAAATAATTACATTTAAATTATATTTCATGTTTAAATCATATTTCATAATTTTTTAGTAAAAGTACATTTAAACAACCAAATATTATTTACAATAACTATAACCAAACATAACTTCATCTTCAACTGCAACTTCAAAAGTTCTAAATAAAGTGAAAAAATATTTGTAATAATGTGTAGGAGCTATTATATAACTATTTATTTTGAGATATTACTCTTTTAGAGCAAATTTTTACTATGAGTGTGTTTGGTATGGAGTAAAACATTTATCGAAAAATATTTTCGTATTTTCCCATGTTTGGTTGGACAAAGTTTTTGGTGAACATTTTTTCTAGGAAAACAAGTTACTTAAAAATGAGGTAAATTAGTTCAATAATGAAAGTCGGAAAAACAAGTTCTATAAGTGACATTCTATGTTTGTTGTATTCTTCCACCAACCCACGCAACGCCCCCAACCCCTACCCCTTGACCACCCACCCCCGAGGCCCCACGCCCACCCCTCTCACCTCTATAGTTTTTTGCTAAATAACATGTAAATGTTCTTGAAATAACATTTATTTCGCTTACTTATCGAACATTAGAAAATAAGTAAGAAACCAAATTATGTTTCAAGAAAACATTTACTCATACCAAATACACCCTATATGTTTGAGGTAAATAAGTCAAGTTGGTTGATTTTTACTAGTTTTTAAAAAATGAGAAATATAAATCGTATTAAAAAGTCCATTCAATTCTAATATTCTTTGCGAAAAATACGGCTACATAGTACTTCAACTCCACTCTAATTTTACAAATTTTCAAATAAAATGTTTTTTTTTTTAATGGCCAAATGCCCACATAGTGTTTCATTTATTTATTCATTTTAAAGACATCTTTTTCTTCTTCTTCAGAGCTCTCCTCTGTAATCCCAAGCTATTATTTTGAACTTGTATTTTTCTCAGGGAGTTGGAAAGTGGAAACTTTCACAAGGGATGCTTTTACAATTTTGCTGCCCAGCGGAAGGATCAAGTGCGCTGTTTATTGCTGCCCTATCCGGAACGTACACAAACTTTAATTTATCTTATGATGTCTTACTTTTTATGTTAATAATTTGCTTATATATTACTCTTTGTAGTCCAAATTAAGTGAATTGTTAAAGTATAAGTACGATATCTTTTAAGTAAAATATTTAAGAATTTAAAATCTAAGCTACTTTCCACCGTTATTCTTTTGGTTATTTTTGGACTATTCTCTTGAGAAAAGTAAAGTAGTTAAGCACCTCATCAAAAGGAAGGGTAACTATGAAAAATAGTCCCAAAAATTCTCTTGAACTTTAAAAAAATCATTTATTTTAAACTATAAAACAAGTCTTAATAATTCATTTAATATGAACTAGTGCGAGTACTATTTGCTATTTTACTTTCGTATTTATTCATTACTTGCCTGTTTATATATTGATTTTCTTTTTTGACACATGCTACAAATACATAGAATAATTAAATGGTTTTAGATTATTAAGTTAGCGCACATTTCCGTTACATGCCTATTTATGTAACTTGTTATTTTAGTCTTTATTGGTTTAGGTCTTAAGGCAAACAAAAGTAAACCAATCAAATAATTTAAGGATGGTGCTATTTAGGCAGAAAGTCGTGGGCACAGGAGTGGATGGCAGAACATGTAAAATATCACTTATGCCCTTAAGTCTTTAACATCTAAGTGTCACGATCCAAACTCAAGAGTTATGGTTGGCACTTAGCAAGCGACTACCACGCCAAGAAGACCAATATTCATCCCAGTCAAGTATCAAATATCCATACAAAATTCAATAGAGTTTTTCCTACAAAAGGAGCTTCCAAAAAAATAAAATCCCTGTAGTCAACCAGACTACAATCCAACAAATACATAATATCCACCATCAACAACAACAAGATAATGACATGAATTCAAAAAATACTCAAGAATCAAATTCCACCTCCCACGGACTAGTCAAGGAGCATCTGATATAAATACAAATACAAGAATCTAGGGACACAACCCGATAACAAGAAAAACAGAGAAGATGCTCAAAGAAAAGGTGACACCACGATTATAATGTGGTTGGCTCACCTCAATTGAACACAATAACTGCTTTGAAACCAAGTCAGAGAACCTGCTGTGGTGCTAGAGCTAGGATCTGTACACAGAAACAACAACAAAGGTGAGCATTAAGCCCAACAAAACCATCGACATGTCCCGCCGCTAGGGGTGAACAAAATCAAACCGCAAACCTAGTCAAACTAAAAAAAACCCCTACTATAATTGGCTTGGCTTGATTTTAACTAAAAAAGGTCAAACTGAACCAAACCAATCCGATATTATATTTGTACAATTTTTTAAAATATTTAATATATAAAAATATTTACTATGATGTAATTTATAAATATTTCTTTTAACTTTTTCGTTGTTTTTATCTTTCAATACATTATTTCATGTTTAAACTTAGAATTTTGAATGGTCCAATAAGTTTTATAGCCCATAATTATATTACCAACTAAAGCCAAATTAATACTAATGGTAATAAAAATATTCAATTAAACACTAGGAATGACAATAATGTTGGATATCTATTCTTTAGTTTTGTATCAATACATAACCTAAATTTATTTTTTTATTTAATACTCCCTTCATCCATTTTTACTTATCCACTATACTAAAAATAGATGTCCAGTAATACTTGTCCAGTTTAAAAAATCAATGGATAACTTTTCCATTTCTACCCATTTTACTCTTAGCATTAAATACGATTTATTATCTAATGTATTTTTTAAAGCATTAAATTTATTATATTCAAAGATTAATATGGTAAAATTACCCCTACATTTACTATTTCTTAATCTATGTGCCAAGTTAATAGTGAACAACTATTTATGGACGGAGGGAGTATTTAGTGTTATTTTTTTAAGGAAAACCTAAGATAGTTCTATCTTGCTAGGACTAAAGAATGTTTAAAGCACAAGTTAATTATATATTTATATGAGGACTTCACCCGAAAAAACCTGAAAAATCCGAGAAAATCGAAAAACCCAAAAAAACTCGAAGTTGAAAAACCCAAATTTTATTGGTTTGGTTTGGTTTATAGATTTAAAAACTCGACGTGAATGATTTGATTTGGTATTTTAAAAACCCGAACCAACCCGGTCATGTACACCCCTACACGCCGCCATACCTTGTATATCAAGTTTAAAAAACATACAATGCATGAAAGCAACAAAAGTACACACACATATATATATATATTGATCTTTTGGAATACAAAAAAATCATAGATATTTAGTGGAATTTTCTAGAATTTTGTAGAGTAATTAATACCTTTGATATTTGCTGTATCTAAGAAATGTGTAAATGTCTAGAGAGTTAGATATTTGTAGTAAGTCATAGAGTAGTCTAGATTTTGTAGTATCTAGAATCATCCCTATACAAATATAAATAGGGGTGACCTTAGTCATTTGTAACTTAACCCAAAAAATAAGTCTAATTCAAGAAGTCTTCTTTCATAACAAAGTTCTCCGTCTCCTTTCATAGCTTCCTCTTAATTAGCCGAATCTTCTAAACTTAGTTAACGATTTTGGGCTGGCAGAAGATTCAACTAAAAAAGAGAAAGCCATGAAAGGAAAAGAAGGATTTTGGGTAGGAGAACTTTGTTATGGCAGAAGCGCTTGAATTGGATTGATTTTGGTTGATTACAAATGACTAAGATCACCCCTATTTATAGTTGTGCAGGGATGGTTCTAGATACTATTCTAGATACTTCTACAAGAACAATCTAGACAACTTTATCTTCTAGCTATCTAATAAAAATCTAGAACTATTCTATGAATTACTACAAATATCTACCTTTCTAGAACATATACACATTTCTTAGATACAACAAATATTTAAAGGTTCACATTCCCTCTTAAATTGATTTTTTGGAAGCTACCCCAAGCTTGTCAGGAGGAACTCAAACAAAGCTTTGAATCGTGCTTTGGTGAAGATCTCAACAATAATTTCCCGATTCTTCATCCTTCTTCATATGATGAAGGTTTTTTACCATTAATTGGGCCTGCAAAGAAACAAGAATAAATATTGACAAAATTTTTATCTCTATAACATACTGGCTTGACAATGTTTCCTTTTGGCTTTTTCGAACCACGTTAAAAATCTCCTTTCCAAATTTCATGTTGTTGAGTTTCTCGGCTCTCCCTTTCTCTTAGATCCTCGATAACTATATTATTTGGAGAAGTATTTGTCAGGTCCAAGTTTGAAATTCCAGGATTCAATATTCTAGAATCTTCTCCTTCTGATGCAACTTCTAAATACAGGGAAACTTCATAATTATCAACCTCTTCATTTGAGTTGGTGACGATACGACCGTTAATTTTCTTCGCAACCTCAACACAAGCATAGGATCCACCATCAAATTCCCTTTTCAACTTTCTAATTTTTGGTAGTTTCAGAGCTTTCGAACTCATACCTTCTGTCCCTCCATTTGAAATTGAGTCTTCAGGAGCAGCTTCTTCATCTACTTGCTCTTTAGCTTCTCCATCTACTTCCAATACTTGCTCTAACTTAGTGATTGTCTTTGATATGACAAATAATTGGCCAAAGACTTCAACTTTCACTGTAACTCCATCAATGCTTCCTCCAAAATCATCATCATTGGCATATATAATTTCAGACACTGTTTGCTCAGGTTCTACTTAAACATCTTTCACGCCTAGACTTTTGTTGCCAATTTCAGGATCTACTTCTTTGATTTCATCAATAGCAGTTACCATGTCACCAGTCTGAACGCCGTCAAAATCTTTTTTCTTCTTGTTGATGACAATAATGTCTTCCTTCTCCACGTGATAGGTTGTATTATATCTTGAATTCATGATTTAGTCTCTTTCAAAATTGATGGAAGCCATGTCATATGTTGCTCGAGTCTCAGCTATGAAGCACCTCCTCTAGTCTTTTTCTTCTTTTTTAGTAGCTTCCTCAATTTGAACCATATTGCTCTCTTTGGCTTGACAATATTTTTTTATGTATATATTCTAATTTACCACAATGGCAACATTTAAGAGGCTTCTTACAATAATTGTGTCAAGCCCCGAACCCTATCGGGACGGATTGACACTCGTAGCCGACAAGGCCCGAGAGAACCAAGCTTTGCTTACATTCATTCATACGCATGCCATAAGAAACACCACCATCACATAAGAACATAATAGGCTAACATCGGAGATCATGGAACATGTAAGATATATATATAGACATATGAGAAACTTGGCCGACATAGCCATCAAGTCAAACGACACACATCTCTTCTCTTCACACTACTTCACATACCCACGTACGTCTACAAAAAGCCTCTAATAGAAGTACATACACGACCAACCTAAATTTGGGACAAGCCCCTCTTTACTTAACATTTACAATACCAAAATACATGTACAACTGTGACACGAAAAGCCCCGAATCGACTGGAGCTCACCAAAAGTCAGTAGAAGTCCTGCAGCTCACTGGGGAGGTCTACTAGTGCCTGCGCCTGCAGCAAGTAAGGTAAATCCCCCAAGAGGGGTCAGTACGAAGAAAGTACTGAGTATGTAAGGCTATACGAAACTGTATGATACATAAAGACTCCAATGAAATCAAATATAAATGAGTACACATTATGGATAAGTCACCATCTTGCATATATGGAAAAAGTATACATTATGTGAAAATACTTTCTTTACTCTTACATTCGTTCGTTCATTCGCTCTTTCCTCCATCCATTACTCATCCATCCATTCATATAATGCCCGGGCCCCAAGCTGATCAGTGGGTAGTTAATAGTAATCGGGATCGACCCATGCTAGGCTTTTCCTTTCCCCTGGGATACCACCCATAGCGGAATCGACCCATGCTAGGTGTTCTTCTCACCCCTGGGATACCCTCCATAAATATTGGGATTGACCCATGCTAGGTTATTTAACCCCTGGGATACCACCCATGAAACATCTCTCCTCTTTACAACATTACTTCTTTAATCTTTGAATTAGTTCAATCAATGGTTACTTTATTTTGGGAACTTTTGAATATAACATTATTGGAACTTGGAACCATGCTCATGATCATGTGACACATGAATGATAATAGACCAAGAATGAGATATACGTGACTAACAATAACAAGAAATAATAACTCGAAATGAAATACCTTAGGACAGTTCGGGAATGAGTAAGTACCCTACCAAGGTGTACACTATATGCTGCAGAATAATACGGAAAGATGGACCTTACATACCTTAATTCTGCAATATGGATACACAATCTTACTCGCGAATACAACACTTCAGCTTCCCCTTTATGTCTACTCTACACACAAGTATATAACGAAGCTTGCATTAACCACTCACTTCAATTCAAGTGTATAACATGACACTAAGTTACATAGTTGTCACATAACGTCATTTCACCTTCGTACAATATCATGTACTGCTTCACCATTACCAAAACAAGCCACATATCACCCATGGTATCACACATTACTAACATTCCCTACCAAAATCATGCTTTACACTTCCTCTTCGATACTAAGTTACATTTTATGTCATTTCATCACCCAAACGTCTTTCACAACAACACATTAAAGTCAATACATACTTAACATAATCCAACATGTCCCCATATGACACTTTAAAGTCATTACAACGACATCACAAGTTGATAATTACATCCCAAAAGGGTATCGGGGTCTTCGGTGATCAACTAGATGCGAAAATATACAAAACCGGAACCGGGGCCGAACTGCGCTGCCACCTGTGCCCGAAGGTGGCTTACCTACGCCCTCATATGGCTCCTGACAGATTCCAGGAGCATCTGCGCCCGCAGATGCCTCCGTCTGCGAGGGCGGATGCTCGTTTTGGCCAAAATGGGTCTTTTTTGGGTCTTTTCATGCAATGAATGGTCCATGATCATAATCAAACATATTTGAACATATTTTTTATCATATTAAACACCAACATTCAGCCATAGTCTCACAACACACATAACAACGCCCAAAAATCACATTTCACGGCCAATACGACACCAAAACCGTAACCAATTTCACAATAACAATTCCAAACGTTATACACAAGGATTAAACAAAGTAAGACTATAATCACTTCTCACATGTCAATATTTACTCCACCAAGTTCACTTTCTTCAAAACCACAAGTCCATAGCCAAGTTTACAAGACAAAACCATTCTCCGATTGCAAAAATAAACAGTTTTACAGATAGCACACCGTCCAAAACTTTGCCAACACCACCAACATAATTTATAGACCATATTAAACATATTATATAGTAAACCATGAGAAGAATACTTACCAAAGAGTGATATTGTTCCAAAGGAGATGAGAGCCTAGGGTTTGTATGTTGAGAGAAAAATGTGGAAAATGTAGAAAAGGGCATGTGTGTTGTTATGAATTAAAAATCTGATTTCTCTCATTATATAGCCCCTTTAAAATGATTCTCATCCACACACTTGGTGTGTTTACTTGGTCCATGGAAGAGTAGGCAAGAATGGGTCAAAAATCCCTTTTGGGCTATGTCTTTCTCTTGATTATTGGGCCTCATTTGGCCCAAATGACACAAGACCCATTAATGCCCACCATTTAATGCATAATTCACCAAATTTCTCATGTTTCATTACTTCTATCAACATTACGGTAGTCGGTTAGACTCAGAAACGTACGGGGTGTTACAAATTGTTAGAAGACTCTTCCTGTAATACCTCGTACCTTCCCAACCCTACTTGATGACGTTGATTAATGTTTTCTTAGGTGTCGAGAGATATAAGTATGTATTTGGTAATGCTAATGATGAGAAAATTGAAATTTGGCCACATACATGCGATTAGACCTTCGTAGGAGGTGTTTTGTGATTTTGTGGGGCATTTGTGTAATAATCCGTACACATTCCAACCTCATTTGGTGACTTGGATTCATGGTTACTTGATGATTAAGATCACTAAGTAAGTATTTTGTAGTGTTTTGATAAGGTATTGGACGATATGCAAGTGTTGGAAAAAGTGGCCGAAAAATTCAGCAAAGTACCAAGACTTGCGTCACTCCCTGTTTCAGGGGGTGTGGCGCAAGCCTCTAATTCAGAGGGGTGTCATTTCCTGCGCCACAAGCTTGCTTTGCAGCTAGTGGCGCAAGGCACAATAAATGTGCCCTTCCGAGCTCGTTTCGCAACGCAATGCTATGTCGATTCTTATATGGTTTCTTTTGGTTCTTTGGAGTTATTTAAGCATTGTTAAGGTTTCAAATACATCAATACACTCCTACATACTCCTACATGATCAAATCATGAAACACAAGAATTTATCAAAAATGTTCAATGAAGCCATGGGCGACTAGAATTTCTATTTTTGCGATGGAGACGACGAATGAGAATCTCGTAAGTGAATATCATCGAGACATTATGAAATTAATTACACATGAGATATATGGTGGATTATACATTGGATTTAGTGGGTTAAGTGGATATATGTTATTGGGCCCAATTTGAGGCCCAAAACAAAGCCAAAATGCTTAGGCCCAAGGGGAAAAATGATCCATTCTTCTACTTTGACCAAGCCAATATGGCATTTAATGCTAAAGTGTGGCTAAAGATGACCACAAGGCCTATATAAAGGCACCCAAATCAGATTTTTATTCAAGGAACCACGCATGACATTTCTAGATTTTTTTCTACAAAAGGGCTTTTTCTCTCAACTCACAAACCCTAAGGCAACCATTTCTTGAAGACAAGATCATCAATTTGCAAGCTTGGGTAAGTGTTTATTATTGTGATTTAATATATTAAGTACATGGGAGAGTATGTAAATCATGTTGGTTATGCTTGGAAGTGTTGAATATGGTACTTTGTGTTTTTGTGAAAGATGTGATATCTTGGTGATTTGAACTTGAATTAGGACTTGTGCCTTTGATGAAAGAGCATGGTATGGACAAAATATGAACATGTATGGTGTTATTTTTGGTATTAAACTTGTTATTGTCTATAAGTGGAAATTGTGGGATTTTGGCCGATATGTGTTATGAGTTGTATTAAGGTAAGTTGATGGATTATTTGTGATGTGGTATGGATAAGAAAGTGTAAAGGGGAAGTGTTGTGGTGAAATGTGTCAATTATCATGTATTGGTCAATGTTGGGAATATTATGGAATTTTTGGAATAATAATTTTATCAATGGTTTTGTCAAGGGGAAATGGCATGTTTAAAGGCAAACATGTAATTCATTGACATTGTATGCATTTGTAACGTAATTGGTGGTTAATGTGAGTTCCGTTATATATATTTGTGTTGTATAGTGACACATAAAGAAGGAGCGGGACTATTGTATGCACCTTTAGGAATATATATTCGTATTGCGAATCCAAGGTATGTAAGGTTACGTTGTCCGTATTTTTCTGCGGCAAATAGTATCCACATTGACATGTCATTAGTCCTATCCCGAAATGTGCTAAGGTATTCCATATCCGATTATCAATTGTCATATATTTCCTACTCATTAATCATTTGTGAATCTCATGTCTCATATTCATGGTTAATGTTCCAAAGGTTCAAATAAGGTTATGTTCCAATGTTCCGATAGTGACTATACTTATGTCTCTTGTTCATTGATTATAGTTCCAATGGTTCCCATGGTGTTATGGTTCTAATAGTGTTATGTTGCCAAGTTTCTCATATCTCTCACTCATTGGTTAATGATCCAAAGTTTCAAATAAAGATATGGCAACCATTGTACCAATCTCAAAGTAATGCACATGTGGTCAATGATCAAGTATGGGTGGCAAGTCTAGGGGCATAAGCCTAGCTCGAATCGATCCCGATGTATTGATTTATGGGTGGCAAGTCTAGGGGCATAAGCCTAGCTCGACTCGATCCCAATGTATTGATTTATGGGTGGCAAGTCTAGGGGCATAAGCCTAGCTCGACTCGATCCCGATGCATTGATTTATGGGTGGCAGGTCTAGGGGCATAAGCCTAGCTCGACCCGATCCCAACATGATGATATGTTATGTAAAGACCCACTGATCAGTAGGGGCCCGGGTACATTGTGACACATGTATTGACAAGTAAGCATTGAGATAAAGAAAGCAAAGAAAGTAATGAAAGCAATTCACATGGTTTCCCAAAATGCAAAATGGTGACTTATTCACATTGATTATTCATATGTTTTGAGTTCACTGAAATACTCAGGTATTGTACAGTTTCATCTGAGCCTTGCATACTCAGTACTTATTCCGTACTGACCCCTCTCGGGGAATTTACCTTACTTGCTGAAGGCGCAGGTACCAGTAGGCCTCCTCAGTAGATTGCCAGTGTTAGCGGTTCTTTGGTGAGCTCCAGCTAATTTGGGGCTTCTCCGAGTCAGAGTGTATATATGTTTTGGTGATGTACATGTTGTATTAAGCGGGGACTTGTCCCGACTTTTGGTTTGTATTGGTCAATGCATCTTTTAGAGGCTTTTGTAGACGCACGTGGGTAAGGTGACTCATGAAGTCTTGTTTTGATGGCCTCAACGGCCAAGTTTCTCAAATGTGTATATATATGCCACATGTTCCATGATTTCCAATACCAATTGTTCATGTTCTTGTGTGATAATGGTGTTTCCTATGGCATGCATATGAACGTATAGAAGCATAGCTTGGTTCTCTCGGGCCTTATCGGCTACGGGTGCCAATCATGCCTCGTTGGGATTCGGGGCGTGACACTTCCTTGCAAGGTTGAACCATCTGAGGATAGAGAGTGCGACATATCTCTTACTTTTCCTTTAAAGTTCCTCTTGTCAACAACAAGAGCATTTCCTTCGTCTTCTTTGACAAATAGACAAGCCAATTATTTGGCTAGTAACTCCTGTGATGATAACAAATACTTAAATTCCTCCAAGGATGGTTGTTGAGCCCATCCTTGAATTAATATCACAAAGGGAATATAAATATTTCTTCTTATTCGTGCTTTATAGATAGACTCTTTCGGATCAATAAAGATATCAGAACATAAGTTCTCAATCTTCAAAAAGTACTCGGCAATAGAAAGATTATCTTGAGTGGTATTCACCAATTCATTCTCCAATATCTGTAGTCGAGCTTCATTCTTCCTGTTGAACAATTGATCGAGGGTCCTCCATATTTCTGAAGAAGTCAATCAATCTTTTCCAGAGTATTTTTCTTTAAAAAATTTATAATTGTTAGAATATTTTCTCTTATCTCTTGGACAGATAAAATATCACCTCTTTTGGCTATTATGTGACTTCTCCATTGTCATACAACAAGTAATTTGGTTAGAGCTGCCAAAAAAGGTCATCTTTCTAACCTGCTAATACTGTTATATTTGGGTTCTATTGTGATATTTCATTTGTCTATCTGTGAACGATAGAACATTAGGGACATATCGAACCTGTTTGAGCATCACATTTTTTTCTAAATTATTTTACTTTATTTGAAAATCTCTATTTGGCCATGATAATTGCAAGTACAATATATATTTTGAATTTGGAAAACACTCAAAAACCTATTTTCATTTCCATTGTATATATTTTAAAAATTTATCCTATTTTTTGTATTTACATAAATAATTTCTCTTAAATTATATTTCATGTTTAAATCATATTTTTCATGATTTTTTAGTAATAGTACATTTAAACAATCCAATATTATTTGCAATAACTATTTAAAAATTATGATTTACACGATAAGTTTCCACCCAAGCAAAGTCTGAAGGAAGTTAAGCCATAACAACCTCGGAGCTGAACCGCAAACCACTAACGGTCACGAACTACCTTTCCCCTTACGAATGACTTTGGAATGTTTCCAATCTATCAAGAAAAAGTTCTACATAAAATTATGAGTCCATTGATACCCATATTGCTATACTTCTATTCCAGTTCCAAAAAGTCAACCTAAGAGTCAACCCTGAGCCTCCAAGGGTAAAGTGGAATTTTATTAGAAAATAAATTTAATCATAATTTAAAGAGTTCAAATTTGAAATTTCATCGAAAATGGACTTAAAATCGACCTTGAAATCATCAAAATATCAATTCTTATCTTTACCGAGAAATTCCCAAATATTTAAGTTGAAAAACCAAGATTTAAAGATGGAATCATGAAATAATCATTGGAAAATATGTAAAAATAGTATAAGAAACTTACCTAATGAAGAAATCTCGAAAATCCCCTTTTGAATCTCCCCAAAATGAGTTCCCAAGCTTCAAAAATTGAGTTATGGGGTTTATGTTCGAAAATAGGAATTTAAACACTGTCTAACAAAGTTTTTCTTTACGATCGCGGCTGGACGGTCGTGATCGCGGTCCTGACTAGGCCCGCATTGTCGTGAACACGACCCTAACCCTCACAAATGCGAAGGGTAATTCTACCTGAACCAGGCCCGACCCAACCCTCTCTTCGCGATCGCGACCTTCCCTCCACGATCGTAATGCTGAAGGAAATTATTCTTCGTAATCGCGACAACAAGGGTGTCGCGAATGCAATGAACGGGGGTAGGGGGGAGAGGTTCTGCACCAGTTGACAGCAAAGGGAAAAGGGAGAAAACTCCCCAATGGACCCTAGGAATTTATTCAGAATCCTGTGAACGTAAATCCACTATGCTACTAGACTAAAATCGACATTTCTGACTCAATGGAATCATCAGAATCACTAACGAAGGTCTTTATCAATGGATGTTCACCAAAGTCAACTCTAGGCCATAAACTTCCAACTTTACAATCAACTACACAAAATCCATTCGAACGCCTCGAGACCCAAACCAAAAGTGTCACTAGCCCAAAAATGATATTTCAGAGCTAATGGATTTGATGGAATCCTCATACAACCTCTAAATCTCCAAATATTAACCAAAGTCAATCCTACTAACTTCAAAACCTTCCAAAATGAAAAACTCACATAAAACACAACCAAACCATCTGGAAAACCATGCCACCCACTCCCATAGATCACAAATAACATAATACAAATATGGAGAGGGATAAATTGATTAAAATGCATCAAAAGTCAAAATTCAATATAAGGGTTGTTACAATAACAAACATTTTGGAGCTTATGATGTGCAGACTGAAGTACTGATACTTAAAATGATCTAGCAGATCGTTACATTATTGATTGAGAAAAGAGTATTCATGACTCGTACTCTCAGTCAAATTTGACTAAGGTTCTATTTCTTACAATTTTAAATTAATTATTTGAATATGCACATGAATCTACATCTCAAAAAACACCTGATCATGCTAAACTGTTCGAAAAATCAATAATTCAACCACACACACACAAAAAAATTGCTTATTAGACATGAAAATAAATACGATCAAAAGAAAATTTTCACTCGGAAAAATAAAGATAAAAATAACACGGTTTCATTCAAAAGTACTTCATATATTTTTATTACATCAAAAAGTACAAAGAATGATAAAAGAAAAATTTGTCTGCTATTACTACAAATATAAATCTTTCATTTTTGTAGAGTAATTAGAAACATAATATTTGCATGTTCGTCGTAGTCTTGTTCCCCATGCTCATCTAGTGTTTCATAATCAGACTGCATCTTACACCTAACGTGCTGCCAATGATTGACAGGTAGCTCAATTCTGAATTGAGGTATGGTATCTACATTAAAATTGTCAATCGAACCCTCCTCCATTAAGAGGGACGTAAATTTCAACATAAACAGACCACATTCAATCCTGCACAAAAACAAAATAAATGTATTAAATAGGTTTAAAAAGAAAAATACACAGAAACTTCAATTTGAAAAATAGATTAAGCACATACTTATTTTTCTACTTAGCGACTTTAGTTTTCCACCAAATCTTTCACTCATTTACACCAACCCCATAAGTTGGATGATCGTCTGTAAAAAGACATCATCGCTAATAACTTTGGAATCATTTATGCAAATTTTTTCAGATGTATGTTTAGTTGATCCTCCATTCTTATTTAAATAAGAATCATAAACATTAATGGCTTTCCTCTTAAAATCTAGCACACCCAAATGTAGGGTTGAGGGTAGGCGCAATGATAGAAGCACTTTATCAACACTTGACCATGGTACCAAACATAAAACTTGAAGCCCTTTCACTTATGCAGCAAGTTGGTCTGCACAAGATTTAAGTTTAAACTAGTGAAACTCTAGGTCAGAATTTTCTCCTATCACTGAATCATCTAATCAATTGAATATTACATCAGTTAAGGTGCACTTAAACTTTGGAATAAAGCTTCAAGGTGGTAGCAGTACTACTTCATAAATTAATACACACACATTTGAACATGTTGCAAAAAGAAAACAGAAAAACAACTTATTAGAAGAACAGAAATGACAACGCTAAACTTTTGAAAAAAATAAAATCACATACATCATCCGAAAGATCAGATGTGGGATCTGCAAGTTCTTCAAAGAATTCCTTATCCTAAGACATTCCACCTAACACATATGATTCATTTTCACCAATCTCACCACTTACAAGCCATTCGTTAAATCTTATTATCAAAGACGAATCAAAATCCAAATAATAAAAGGCAAATCGTCTTTGATACTTGTCTTCCTTCCAGTCTTCACCCACTTCTTTTTTAGATTGGGGTCTCCATAAGGAGATGAAAATCATGTGCTAGGGTATCCAATCATTTTAGATCAAATGACATTTTTCTCATTTATTTCTGATGGTTTCATTTTCCTTGCTTGCTTTGGCTTTGTTACCTTCTCCTGCTGATTCATTTCAGCCTAGCTTGCTACACCATCAGCCCAAACTAGGACCCCTGTGTCTACATCAGTGTTAACTGGTTGTATCAACTAGTTCACCTCAGATTGCTTTGATTTTACCACTTTCTTCTGCCGATTCTTCACAGTCTGGCCTGCTACATTGTTAGCAACTTGTTGACACTGCTGTACACTAAGAATTCTCTGCCCATGCTAACAATGTAGCAGGCCAGACTGCGAAGAATCAGCAGGAGAAAGTGGTAAAATCAAAGCAATCTGAGGTGAACCAATTACTACAACCACTTACCACTGATGTAGACACAAGAGTCCTAGTCAAAGCTAACGACGTAGTGAGCTAGATTGAAATGAATCAGCAAGAGAAAGTAGCAAAGCCAAAGCAAGAAAGGAAAAGGAAATCAACTAAAATAAATGAGAAAAACATCATTTTATCTAAAAGGATTGGGTAACCTAGTATATGGTTATCGTCTCCTTATAAGGACCCAGATCTTTAAAAAAAAGTGGGGTGCAGACCGGAAGGAGGACCGATATCAAAGAAGATGTGCCTTTCATTATATTATTTGGATTTTGATTTGTCTTTGATAACAAGGTTTAAGGAATGACTTGCAAGTGGTGAGATTGGTGAAAATGTGTCATATAGGTTGGATGCAATATCTCCGAACAAGGCATTTCTTAAAGAACTTACAAATCCCACATCTGATCTTTCGGATGATGTATGCGATTTTTGTTTTTATTTTTATTTTTTTGTTTTGTTTTTTCAAAAGTTTAGCGATGTCATTTGTGCTCTTTTGATAAGTAGTTTTTCTGTTGTTGTTTTTTGCAGCATTTTGAAATGTGTGTGTATTGATTTAGTAAATAATATTTCTACCACCTTGAAGCTTTATTCCCAAAATTTAAGTGCACGACGACTGACCTGATATTTAATGGTTTAGCTGATTCAGTAAATGGAGAATAATCTGACCTAGAGTTTCATTGGTTTAAACCTAAATTTTGTGCGGACCAATATGCTTCATACATGAAAGGGTTTCAAGGTTCATGTTTTGTACTATGATCAATTATTGATAAAGTACTTTTACCATTGCGCCTACCCAAATACTATGTAACCCACTACTTTTTGGGTGTGCTGAATTTTAAGAGGAAGGTCCATTGATGTTTATGATTCTTATTTCAATAAAAAATGCAAGATCACCTAAACATCTGAAGAAATTTACACAACTGATTCCAAAGCTGTTGGCCATTATGTCTTTGACAAACGATCATCTAACTTATGGGGCTGATGTAAACGAGTTAAAGATTAGCTAGAAAAATAACGCCCCAAAGCAGAAAAGTGAATATATGCTTAACCTGTTTATCAAATTGAAGTTTTCGTGTGTTTTTTTAATGCTTGTTTAATACGTCTATTTTGTTTTTTTATGCAGAATTGAATGTGGTCTGTTTATGTTGAAATTTATGTCCCTCTTAATGGAGGAGGGTTCAATTGATAAGTTTAATGCAGATAGCATACCGCAATTTAGGATTGAACTAGCTGCCAATCTTTGGCAGCTTGCTAGGTGGAAGATGGAGTTTGGTTATGATACACAAAATGAGCATGGGAAACATTAAACATGCAGATATTATGTGTCCCATTAGTCTACGAAAATAATAGATTTATATTTATAGTACTAGCAGATAAATTTTCCTTTTATCATTCTTTGTATTTTTAGATGTAATAAAAATATATGAAGTACTTTTGAATGAAAGCATGTTATTTTTATCTTAGTTTTCTAAGTAAAGTTTTTCTTTTGATCTTATGTTTATTTTCATTACCAATAAGATATAATTTTTTTTGTGTGTGATTGGATTATTAATCTTTCGGACAATTGTGCATGATTGGGAGTGATTTGAGAGGTAGATTCATGTGCATACTCAAATAATTAATTAAAATTGTAAGAAACAGAACGTCAGTCAAACTGAGTGTACGAGTCAGGAATACTGGTGGCTCGATCAACGACGTAACGACCTGCACTATTTTTCTAAGTATCAATACTCCAATTTGCATGTCATAAGCTCCAAAATTTGTGTTATATTGTATTTGACTTGCTTGTAAAATTTGAGGTCAATCAGACGTCGTTTGATTCATTTTTAGTGAAGAGTTTATCTTAGAATTCCGGTATTGTATAATTTGAGATATTATATTGTATTAGGAAAACATGCTTCACGTAATTGAGAGGTTCCATTAGGTACGTATTATCACTTGTGACCCATATGAACTTTAGAAAGTGAATTGTTGTCCAAGGGATACCTTGATAAACCAAAGTTTCAAATGAGCGCTTAATACCTAACTTCAATCAAGAAAACGCTTAATTTAAAAGGAATCTGTCACGACTCGAAATCTCATTCTGGATGGACTGGCACCCGAAACCGATATGGCCCGAGAGAACCAATCTTTGCTCATGAACATTCATATGCGTAACCTCGTATGACTCTTATTATACCTCATGCGAATAAGCGGAAGACATGAATCTGGTAACATATGTCATATATATATATAAATAAAACTTGGTCGTTGGTGTCACGCCCCAAATTCCAACGAGACGGACATGGCACCCAAAGCCGACAAGGCCCGGGAGAACCAATCTTCGTCCATAACAACCCATACGCACCACTCAAAAGTCATCACCACCACAATTAAATATAAGAAGCCAAAAGCGGAATTTATGACAAATATAAGAGAAATATGAGACTTGGCCTTTAGGGCCATCAAGACAAAACATACGTTCATTACATACCCTTCGTCTGACCCACAACATCTACAAAGCCTCTACAGATGCACAACCAAAACCAACCTAGAGTCGGGACACACCCCGCTCTATATATATATACACAAGACCAAAACAAATATACATAGGAAACTCGGAAAGCCCCGAACCAACTGGAGCTCACCAAATGTCCGCAAAAGATCCGCAACCTACAACGGAGGTCTACTAGTGCCTGTGCCTGCAACAAGTAAGGTAAGTTCCCCCGAGGGGGTCAGCACGAAAAATGTACTGCGTATGTAAGGCCACAATAAAACTGTAGCAATAAGTGAGAACACCAATGTATATCAAGGATAAGAGAATAGGCAATATCGATAAACCAACATTTCCATATGTGTGGAACCATGTACGTTACATTCTTTATTTCTTTTATCAATTATCTCAATATCAACAATAATCACATCATGCCCGGGACCAACTGATCAGTGGTAAATAACAATACTGGGATCGTCTCTAGCTAGGCTTATGCCCCTTTGAGCTACCACCCATAAATCAATAAAGCAGGTTCGGCCCTAGCTAGGTTTTCACCCCTTTGGGCTACCCCCTGTGTCCAATAATCAATCGGGATCATCTCTAGCTAGGCTTTCGCCCCTTTGAGCTACCACCCGTGATACATCGGGATCGTCTCTAGCTAGGCTTTCGCCCCTTTGAGCTACCACCCGTACTCAACCATATACGCATTACTTTCATTCTTTAATTATGAAATTGAAACATTGTTGGTTATCGCATTATTGGAACTTTGGGACAATGTTCAATGTTCAAGAGACACATGAATAAATATATGTAGGCAACCAACTTTACATGAGACACTTTGGAACATTTCGGCATAGGTACAAGTACAATGGCAAAGGAAGCAATAGGTGTTGCAGAAAGATACGGACAAGAATAACCTTACATACCTTAGCCTCTCAATAAGAATCCGCAATCCTAAGGAATATAATGATTCAGCCCCTTACTCTACAACACAAGCACATAACGGAGTTTACGTCAACATCTAACACCTTTCAAGTGTAAAAGACGACAAAAGGTACCTAATTGCCTATTACGTCATTTCCCCCTTTACAATAAAATTTCGGCATGACCATTCCAAAAATACTACAACATGCCATACATTGACCAATATCATAACCAATAGCATTTCGCAACAAAGCTTCTTCTTTACACTTTCTCATTCACACCATATCACAAAGAATCCATTAAATCACCTTAATACACCCCATAGCACATATCGGCCAAAATCTCATAATTTCCATAATTTTCATTTATAGACAAGAACAAATTTAATGCCAAAAATAACACCATACATGTTCATATTTTGTTCATGCCATACTTTTTCATCAAAGGCACAAGGCCTAATTCAAGTTCAAATCACCAAGACAACACATCTCTTACCAAAGGCAAAAAGACACTATTCACCATCTTGCCAACACAACTATCATAATATACATAATCCCCCATGCATATAATATGTTAATCCATGAGGAGAAATACTTACCAAGGCTTGGAATATGTTGATCTTGTCCAAAGAGTCCCAAGGAATATTTTGCTTTAGGGTTTGAAAATGAAAAAATGTTGAGAGAAATATCTTAAAGGCATGGAAGTCTTGAATGATTTAAAAATCTGATTTTTGGGTGCTTTTTATGGACCTCAAGTCATCCTTAGCCACACTTGGCACTAAATGATATGTCCACTTAGCCAATTCTTGCAAGAATGGATCATTTGTCTTTGGGCCAAGTCTTTTAATCCCATTTTGGGCCTAATTTTTGGGCCCAATTACACATATCCATGTACCCATCAAATATCATGTATTATTCACCATATATCTCGTGTTTACATAATTCCATAATGTCACGATAATATTTTCTTACGAGATTCTCATTCGTCGCCTTGATCGCAAAAATTGGAATTCTAGCCGTCCATGGCTTACTTGAACATTTTTGGCAAATTCTTGTGTTTCATGGTTTGATCATGTGGAAGTGTATCGAGGTATTTGAAACCTTAACAACGCTAAAATATCTCCAAGGAACCAAAAGAAAACATCCAAGAATCGTCGTAGAATTACGTCGCAAAACGGGTCCGGAAAGGCCTACTCCTTGTTCCTTGCGCCACACCCCTGAAACAGGGGTAGTGGTGCAGAAATGGCAGCCTCTCTGAAGTTTGTGCTGAGATTTCAGCACTTTGCTGAAATTTCCGGCCACTTATCCAATGTTTACGTATCGTCCAATCCCTTATTAAACACTACAAAATACTTACTTAGTGATCTTAACCATCAAGTAAACATGACTTAAAGTCACCAAATGAGGTTAGAATATGTACGAGTCCTCACTCAAATGCTTCTACGAAATCACAACACACCTCCTACGACGATCGAATCGCACATGTTAAGTCCGATATCAAATGTTTCACCAATGACACTATAAAACACATATGCATGGCATCTCAACACCTATGTAGATATGATCCAAAGTATCAAGTGAGGTTATAAAAGTACGGGGTGTTACATTCTTCCCCCCTTAGGAACATTCGTCCTCGAATGTTAGGAATATTATCTTATATACCACAAATGCATCTTTACTTTAACAGACCTATACACATTCACATAATGCTTTTAAATACTTACTTGTTATTGTTCCACCTCCGCATTGTGAACTCCTTGGTCCATTTGAAATAGATGGGGATACTTGGCTTTCATCATTTCTTCCGCTTCCCATGTAATCTCTTCTACTTGTTGATTTCTCCAAAGGACTTTCACGGAAGCTATGTCTTTATTTCTCATTCTCTTCACTTGTCGATCTAGGATCACAATGGGTACCTCTTCATAAGTAATATCCTCTGTAACTTGAACATCCTCTACGGGAACAATACGAGAAGGATCTCCTATGCATTTTCGAAGCATCGAAACATGAAATACCGGATGGACTGAGGAAAGTCCTTGAGGTAGTGCCAACTCATACGCAACTTGTCCAAATTTTTGAATGATCTCATATGGGCCTATGTAACGTGGACTCAATTTTCCTTTCTTTCCGAACCGCATTACCCCTTTCATTGGTGACACCTTTAAAAAGACCCAATCACCTATGGCGAATTCAAGCCCTCTTCTTCTCACATCGGCATATGACTTGTGACGACTTTGAGCCGTTTGTAATCGCTCTTGGATCACCTTAACTTTTTCCATAGCCTGATGAACAATATCTGGGCCCAATAAGGCAGTTTCACCCACTTCAAACCATCCAATTGGTGATCTATATTTCCTTCCATACAAAGCTTCATAAGGTGCCATTTTTATACTTGAATGATAGCTATTGTTATAAGCAAATTCGATAAGAGACAAATGGTCATCCCAACTGCCCTGAAAATCTAACGTACAAGCTCGTAGCATATCTTCAAGCGTTTGAATAGTACGTTCTACTTGTCCATCAGTCTGCGGATGGAAAGCCGTACTCAAATCCACCCTTGTACCCAAACTCCGCTGAAAAGATTTCCAAAAGTGTGCTGTGAACTGTGCTCCTCTGTCTGATATAATAGAAAGTGGAATACCATGCAATCGTACTATCTCTTTCACATACAACTTCGCATAGTCCTCAGCTGTATAGGTCGTCTTGACCGGTAGGAAATGCGCTGATTTGGTAAGCCTGTCCACTATAACCCATATAGAATCAAACTTCCGCAATGTACGAGGCAACCCTGTAATGAAATCCATATTGATCATATCCCATTTCCAGACTGGAAGAGTGATACATTGCATGTAACCTCCCGGTTTCTGATGCTCCACTTTCACTTGTTGACAATTTGGGCACTGCGCGACAAATTTTGCAATGTTCTTTTTCATGTTGCCCCACCAATACACTTCCTTCAATTCATGGTACATTTTAGTAGCACCCGGATGAATGGAATAGCGCGAATGATGCGCCTCTGTCATAATTCGTGTCCTCAACTCATCTACGTCCGGTACACATAATCTCCCCTGACATTGAAGCACCCCTTCCGGTGTAATATCAAATGCCGTGGTCAATTTCTGCTGCACATTTTCCTTTAGCTGCAATAAAATAGAATCCGCAAATTGCTTCTCTTTCACTTCAGCTATCACGGAGGATTCCGCTGCATTCTGCACAATAACTCCATCTTCTGAGGATTCAATAAGGCGAACTCCCAAGCTGGCTAATTGATTCAAATCTTTGATTATGTCCTTCTTTTCTGTCAGCTGATCACTAGTGCCTCCCGTTGCCTTACGGCTCAATGCATCTGCTACTACATTTGCCTTCCCTGGATGGTATAGAATATCAACATCATAGTCTTTCAAGAGCTCTAACCATCTTCGTTGCCTCAAATTGAGTTCCTTCTGCTTGAACAGATATTGCAAGCTTTTGTGATCCGTATAAATATCAACATGAACCCCATATAAATAATGACGCCATATTTTTAAAGCAAACACTACTGCTGCCAATTCAAGATCATGAGTGGGATAATTTTTCTCATGGGGCCGCAACTGTCGTGAGGCATATGCTATCACCTTACCATGCTGCATCAATACACATCCGAGGCCAACCCCGGAAGCATCACAATACACTGCATAACCTTCTATGCCTTCGGGAAGTACTAAAACTGGGGTGGAAGTTAATTTCTCTTTCAGCTCTTGGAAACTTTTCTCACATGCGTCGTTCCACTGAAACTTGATTGCCTTGTGTGTTAGCTTCGTCAATGGTGCGGCAATAGAAGAAAACCCTTCCACAAATCTCCTGTAATAACCTGCCAAACCAAGAAAACTACGAATCTCTGTAGGCGTCGTAGGTCTTGGCCAATTCTTCACCGCTTCAATCTTTTGAGTATCGACCCGTATCCCTTCATCCGACACAATGTGACCCAAGAATGCTACGGATTTTAACCAAAATTCACACTTAGAAAACTTTGCATATAACTTACTATCCCGGAGAATTTGTAACACCTGTCGTAAGTGATTAGCATGGTCTTCTTGTGATCTCGAATAGACCAAGATATCATCTATAAATACCGTCACGAACACGTCTAGAAATGGCTTAAACACCCTATTCATCAAATCCATGAAAACAGCTGGTGCATTTGTTAGTCCAAATGACATAACTAAAAATTCATAGTGGCCATACCGTGTTCGGAAAGCTGTCTTGGGTACATCATTTTCTCTAACCCTGACTTGATGGTAACCCGACCTCAAGTCAATCTTTGAAAACCATTTGGCACCCTGTAACTGATCAAACAAATCATCAATGCGAGGAAGAGGATATTTATTTTTGATCGTTACCTTATTCAATTGTCGATAATCGATACACATCCTCAAGGTGCCATCTTTCTTCCGGACAAACAATACTGGTGCACCCCACGGGGACATACTAGGTCTAATGAAGCCCTTGTCCAGCAAATCTTTTAATTGCTCCTTCAATTCACGCAATTCTGCTGGAGCCATTCTATACGGAGGAATAGAGATCGGCTGAGTGCCTGGAATCACATCAATGCCAAACTCCACTTCCCGTTCTGGAGGTAAACCTGGAAGATCGTCAGGAAATACGTCGAGAAATTCATTAACCACCGGTACCGACTGAGGAGTTAGTGGTTCCATATTGATATCTTGCACTCTCACCAAATGGCATATATACCCCTTAGCTATCATTTTCCTAGCTTTAAGATAGGAAATAAATTTGCCTTTCGGTGCCCCCACATTACCCTTCCACTCAAGAATATTCTTTTGTGGAAAATGAAAATGTACCTCCTTGGCTCGGCAATCCACCGTAGCATAACAAGAAGCCAACCAATCCATCCCCATTATGACATCAAAATCCACCATGTCAAGTTCAATAAGATCCGCTAGTGTATCATGACCACACACAGTTACCACACAATTGCGATATACTCTTTTTGCAACAATAGATTCACCAACCGGCGTAGACACTTCAATAGACTTATCTAAGAATTCCGGTGTTCTTTCAAATTTTGCAGCAATCAACGGGGTAACATATGATAAAGTAGAGCCCGGATCTATCAATGCATATACACCATGTGAAAATATAGACAATATACCTGTGACTACATCAGGAGATGCCTCCGAATTTTGTCGGTCCACTAGAGCATAAGTGCGATTCTGTGCTCCACTGGAACTAGCTGCTCCTGCAGCACCTCTACCACGACCGGCAGGCTGCACACTTCGGCCTACGGAAGGAACCGATGATGAAGATGCAACGGTTGACCCCATAGGTCGTGCCACACCACTCAAGCCTCTTCGTGGACAGTCCCTCATCATGTGCCCTGGCATACCACACCAGAAACAAGTATTCATCCCACGTCGGCATTCCCCTGGGTGAAACTTTCCACAGTGCTGACATGGCTGACGGAAAAACCCCGTGGTCTGCGAGCCTCGAGCCCCACTGCTTTGCCCAACATAACCACCTCTAGACCCCCGAAACTGAGAGGAAGCACCTGCTATGGAATGAGAAAATAATGGTCTCTGCGGTCTAGGAAACATTCGGGGCCTAAACTCCCCTTGGGACACCATAGACTGCCCCATAGGTCTAGCCCGCTTTGACGGCCCTCGTTCAGATTCCTGTGTTCTCCTTCGTTGCCTCTGATCCTCCATCTTTTGTGCAAAGGCCTGGATCCTTGCAATATCCATGTCCCTGTTTAAAGCAGCAATGGTACAGTCCCTTACCAAATACGGCTCCAATCTGTCCATATATCGATGGATTCTGTCGGTCATTGTAGCCACTACGTTCGGAGCATATCGAGCCAAAGAATTAAACTGCAGACTATATTCTCGAACACTCATATTCCCTTGTCGAAGGTTTAGAAATTGATCTGCACGTGCTTCCCTGAGCTCATAAGGAAGATAGTGATCAAGAAAGGCCATTTTAAAGTCTTCCCAACCAGCTGGAAGTGCATCAATGCCCCTCGACCGTTTCCAGTCCTCATACCACAATATCGCTTCACCCTTCAACCTATAGGCCGCCAGTTCAACCGTTTCTGCACCAGTCACATGCATAACATCTAGGGCCCTTTGAACTTGGTCCACGAAGTCCTGTGGATCTGCCTGTGGGTCTGACCCAGTGAATATTGGAGGATCTAGTTTCAGGAAATCCTGCGTTCTGCGGCTCGCTATTCTAGTCACATCATCCTCATTTGTCGTTGGGCCAGCGCGTCCTTGTGTTTGTGCAGCAACTATCTGCGTCAACATATGCACTGCATTTCTCAAGTCCTGGTCAGTAGCATTCATAGGCGGGTCTGCGGGTAAAGTAGGAGAAGCCCGCGATGCAAACTCTTGTTCAACACCACCTTGATTCACCTGTTCCGGTGGTGGTCTACTAGTTCCCTCTCCAGCCAGTCTGTCTATTCTTTTGCTTTTACCTTTTCCTTTTCGTGCAATCGGCATTTTCTATCACATAAGAAAACCAATTCCAATGGTTAGATACAATTCCACTTACAACATAAGCTCTATCGCACGATCTAGAAAATGAAGAAAAGAAACAACTCCTAGATGTCCCGTAGCCTCCTACTTATAAATGTGGTGCACAACACATTGATAAGTAAGACTCTACTTAGACACGGCTTTGTAGACACCCTTAGGACGACCCGCTCTGATACCACTTTTGTCACGCCCCAAATTCCAACGAGACGGACATGGCACCCAAAGCCGACAAGGCCCGGGAGAACCAATCTTCGTCCATAACAACCCATACGCACCACTCAAAAGTCATCACCACCACAATTAAATATAAGAAGCCAAAAGCGGAATTTATGACAAATATAAGAGAAATATGAGACTTGGCCTTTAGGGCCATCAAGACAAAACATACGTTCATTACATACCCTTCGTCTGACCCACAACATCTACAAAGCCTCTACAGATGCACAACCAAAACCAACCTAGAGTCGGGACACACCCCGCTCTATTTATATATACACAAGACCAAAACAAATATACATAGGAAACTCGGAAAGCCCCGAACCAACTGGAGCTCACCAAATGTCCGCAAAAGATCCGCAACCTACAACGGAGGTCTACTAGTGCCTGTGCCTGCAACAAGTAAGGTAAGTTCCCCCGAGGGGGTCAGCACGAAAAATGTACTGCGTATGTAAGGCCACAATAAAACTGTAGCAATAAGTGAGAACACCAATGTATATCAAGGATAAGAGAATAGGCAATATCGATAAACCAACATTTCCATATGTGTGGAACCATGTACGTTACATTCTTTATTTCTTTTATCAATTATCTCAATATCAACAATAATCACATCATGCCCGGGACCAACTGATCAGTGGTAAATAACAATACTGGGATCGTCTCTAGCTAGGCTTATGCCCCTTTGAGCTACCACCCATAAATCAATAAAGCAGGTTCGGCCCTAGCTAGGTTTTCACCCCTTTGGGCTACCCCCTGTGTCCAATAATCAATCGGGATCATCTCTAGCTAGGCTTTCGCCCCTTTGAGCTACCACCCGTGATACATCGGGATCGTCTCTAGCTAGGCTTTCGCCCCTTTGAGCTACCACCCGTACTCAACCATATACGCATTACTTTCATTCTTTAATTATGAAATTGAAACATTGTTGGTTATCGCATTATTGGAACTTTGGGACAATGTTCAATGTTCAAGAGACACATGAATAAATATATGTAGGCAACCAACTTTACATGAGACACTTTGGAACATTTCGGCATAGGTACAAGTACAATGGCAAAGGAAGCAATAGGTGTTGCAGAAAGATACGGACAAGAATAACCTTACATACCTTAGCCTCTCAATAAGAATCCGCAATCCTAAGGAATATAATGATTCAGCCCCTTACTCTACAACACAAGCACATAACGGAGTTTACGTCAACATCTAACACCTTTCAAGTGTAAAAGACGACAAAAGGTACCTAATTGCCTATTACGTCATTTCCCCCTTTACAATAAAATTTCGGCATGACCATTCCAAAAATACTACAACATGCCATACATTGACCAATATCATAACCAATAGCATTTCGCAACAAAGCTTCTTCTTTACACTTTCTCATTCACACCATATCACAAAGAATCCATTAAATCACCTTAATACACCCCATAGCACATATCGGCCAAAATCTCATAATTTCCATAATTTTCATTTATAGACAAGAACAAATTTAATGCCAAAAATAACACCATACATGTTCATATTTTGTTCATGCCATACTTTTTCATCAAAGGCACAAGGCCTAATTCAAGTTCAAATCACCAAGACAACACATCTCTTACCAAAGGCAAAAAGACACTATTCACCATCTTGCCAACACAACTATCATAATATACATAATCCCCCATGCATATAATATGTTAATCCATGAGGAGAAATACTTACCAAGGCTTGGAATATGTTGATCTTGTCCAAAGAGTCCCAAGGAATATTTTGCTTTAGGGTTTGAAAATGAAAAAATGTTGAGAGAAATATCTTAAAGGCATGGAAGTCTTGAATGATTTAAAAATCTGATTTTTTGGGTGCTTTTTATGGACCTCAAGTCATCCTTAGCCACACTTGGCACTAAATGATATGTCCACTTAGCCAATTCTTGCAAGAATGGATCATTTGTCTTTGGGCCAAGTCTTTTAATCCCATTTTGGGCCTAATTTTTGGGCCCAATTACACATATCCATGTACCCATCAAATATCATGTATTATTCACCATATATCTCGTGTTTACATAATTCCATAATGTCACGATAATATTTTCTTACGAGATTCTCATTCGTCGCCTTGATCGCAAAAATTGGAATTCTAGCCGTCCATGGCTTACTTGAACATTTTTGGCAAATTCTTGTGTTTCATGGTTTGATCATGTGGAAGTGTATCGAGGTATTTGAAACCTTAACAACGCTAAAATATCTCCAAGGAACCAAAAGAAAACATCCAAGAATCATCGTAGAATTACGTCGCAAAACGGGTCCGGAAAGGCCTACTCCTTGTTCCTTGCGCCACACCCCTGAAACAGGGGTAGTGGCGCAGAAATGGCAGCCTCTCTGAAGTTTGTGCTGAGATTTCAGCACTTTGCTGAAATTTCCGGCCACTTATCCAATGTTTACGTATCGTCCAATCCCTTATTAAACACTACAAAATACTTACTTAGTGATCTTAACCATCAAGTAAACATGACTTAAAGTCACCAAATGAGGTTAGAATATGTACGAGTCCTCACTCAAATGCTTCTACGAAATCACAACACACCTCCTACGACGATCGAATCGCACATGTTAAGTCCGATATCAAATGTTTCACCAATGACACTATAAAACACATATGCATGGCATCTCAACACCTATGTAGATATGATCCAAAGTATCAAGTGAGGTTATAAAAGTACGGGGTGTTACAGTTGGGGCCATTACGTCGAACTGAACGTACATCTTAAATCCATATACCCACATATGTCTACAAAGCCTCTAACAGATATACAACATCAAAACGAAGATACAACTATGACCCAGAAAGCTCTGAACCAAGTGGAGCTCACCAAAACTCCGCAAATGATCCCCAGTCTACAGAGGAGGTCTACTAATGCCTGCACCTGCAACATGTAAGGTAAGTTCCCCCGAGGGGGTCAATACAAAGAATGTACTGAGTATGTAAGGCTATAAGAAACTGTAATAATACATAAATACTTCATGAAATCGAGCGTAAGAGAATAGTCAATATGGATAGACCTCCGTTCTGAAATATGTGGAACCATGTTCATTATTCTCATTTCTTAATCATCCATTCTTATCATGCTCACTCTTATAACAACCTTCATAATATATTCATGCAAGGAAAATACTCTCATTTCTTTTTCAACTATCTTCACTACTGTTCATCTAACTAGTTAGTGGTTCATAATATAATACCGAATATCTAGCTGATCAGTGGGATCTAATATAAACCGGACATCTAGCTGATCAGTGGCCACACGAAATAAATAGAATAATAATACTGGACATCTAGCTGATCGGTGGGCTCTAATATAAACCGGACATCCAGCCGATCAGTGGGCAATACTAAATAAATAGAATACTAATAATACCGGAAATCCAGCTGATCAGTGGGCTCGAATATAAACCGTACATCCAGCTGATCAGTGGGCCATACTAAATAAATAGAATAGTAATACCATAGCATGATATTGGGATTTTTCCATCCGAGCTTATGCCCTTTTGATTAGATTCATACTCAATGAAACATAAAGCAACCATGCATACATTACTACTAGGCATACTTCTTTCCCTTTCATTATTAGGAGAGTGATACATTGATGATTGAAACATTATTGGGAACACATAAATATATGACTTCATTCTTTTACTTTCATGAGATTGATTCAATGACAGTCATAACATTATTAGAACTTGGAACCAACAAATATATGTTACTTACTTCCTTTCTTTTTAGAGATTGGTGCTTTTGCTCTTGAGAGATTGGTACAAACATAATCATAATACTATAGGACTTTGGAACATGACATGATTGGAAAATGTTTCTCAAGAATAAATAGATTCTCTTATGTTATTACTCTCTTGAGATAGTCCCTTTTAGGAATTACCACGTTATGACATCTTAGGAACTTTAACCAATGAATAAGAGATGAGTGAATCATAATTAATCTAAGAATAGGGCACATATGAATAAGAATATACGTCACCCTGAACTGATATACTTCAACCCTCTCGAAATTGAAACAAGTCCAATGTCAATAGGAACAATATGTTGTAGAAGGATACGTAAAGAGTAACCTTACATACCTTGTATTTTCAATACGATTCTACAATCTTAAGTGTGCATACAATAGTCCCGCTCCGTCCTTATATTTCACTCTATAACACAAGTACATAACAGAACCAACATTAACCACCAACTACCTTACAATGACATACAATAACAATAAGTCACATGTTTGGCTTTAACATGTCATTTCCCCCTTTATATAAGCCTTGTTTCCATGCTTATCTAGTCTCACATGTGTGTTTACTAGTCAATGGAAGAATGGGTCTTTTGACCCATGTCTTTTTCTCATTTTGGGCCCTTTTTGAGCCCAATTCACTTAACCCAATAAAATCAATAATTCCTCATGTTTTACTCATTTAATACGCGTTACGATGATATTCCCACTAATGGGATTTATACTTGTGGCCTCAATCCCAAAAACAAGCAATTCTAGCCACGTATGGCCTATTTTGACCATAAGGGTAAAATCGTCATTTTGATGCCAAATTCGTTCTCGAGTAATTTTATCATACCAATATAATACTGTACTCATTTCATGTATATGATCATGGTTATAGAAGAAACATGGCAAAAATCGGCTCAGTACGTCCCCGGGCACCCTTGGGACTTAAGAAAATTTCCAACTTTGAAAAGTGGCCAAAACCAGCGTGGCACGCCCTTGGGCGCGCCCCTCCCTTAAAATTTTTGGAAATTTCGTTTTTCGACTTTTCTTCGCGGGTTTGGTTAGATACTTCAAGTCCTATTCTTTAACTTACTTCTTACCCTTAATATCCTTTGTTTGGAGGTCCTCTTAGCCTCATTTTGAACCCCACAAATGCTCCATGAAAATCGCAAAACACCTCCTACGCAAGGTTAATCACATGTACAAGGCCAAATTTCAATTTTCTCATCACTAACTTTACAAATTACTTACTCATGGCATCTTGACACCTAAGTAACCATTGTTCAACGTCGTCACACAGGGTTGGGAGTATACGGGGTGTTACAGAATCTAGGAAACTGCAAAGCATAAAAGTTGTATCCTTTGAGTCTAGTTTCCAACGTATTAAACCGTATATCAATCCAATTTCTATACAAAAAGTTATGATAGAATTATTGAAAGGTGTCTGGCACAAAAGAAATATATGAATCTCAAGTTACAACCTACAAAGGACATGGCACAACTCGGTAAAGCACCTGAGGCTGTTTAATTTATCACTTTCAGCAGCCATTTTTTGGGGAAATTTTAAGCTAGATGTCACGACCCAAACGGTCATGATTGGCACCCACCCTATTCTATGGCGGGAGAATCATACTAATCTCACCCTTACACACTTAATTGTTACTCTCTTATACAAATCTCCACGTATTAAATCAGTTCAAAAGGGTTTTATTTAAATAACGTCGTAATCAACAATGTCGTCATCCATAAAAATGAACAGAGTACGGAAACATCTATTTATTACAATCTCCGAGACCTGAAGTCACCATACAAGAAGATCTAAAAAGAAGAACTGAGTCTAAAACTAAGATGAATATCCAAAATCATAAACAAGAGAAAATTGTCTTAGTTCCAGATCAAACGACATAACATCATAGAAGATCTGAAGGTTGCCAGGACATAGTGCTCACCCTCGAAATCAGGACCGAATCACTATCTAAAGTCGAGGCCACGTGTCAACATCCGAAATATGTTTTGCACTCAACAAAATGAAGAGTACATGTAGTATCAGTACATCAACAAATACTGATAAGCATCATAGGTCGACTAATTTAACAATGTATAAGTACGCAAGTCAAAAAATTATAAACAGATCATAAAAGATTCATAATCAATGATATCAGTCAAACAACACATCATGAATCATCATATAATTACACTTACAAATTCACTCTTACAGGCTTTTACACTTATTCGATTTTATCAACCCTTCATTATCACATATATTTATCAATAACACTCAATGCATGTAAATGTGTGCATGTATGCAAGATGTGCGCATAATCTCTTACCCTACTCATCTTCCTTATCGCATCATAACGAACCAGCATGGTACCCGACCCATTATCATAACATATCATATTGTACCGGCGTGGTACCCGGCCCATCACCTCAACACCTCATCAAAATGCAATGCAGTCATCAAATCACAAACCATGTTAGAAGACAATCATAGATGCTCAAATCACAAACAAGCACAAAGCCAAGGAAGTCTAAGTGCTACACAAAATCATAGCCTACCTCAACTGCTTTGCTTAAAGTCACCTTCAAGCCACACTTTTCCCTTTTCGTTGTCATTCAATTCGTTCTTGATCTACACAACCACAAGAGCATACACATATTTCAATAATCCACCTCTTTTTCACTACTAGGGATCAAAATCACTGATTTTAGCCATAATTTTATCCTATTTCATCATCTTATGTCTTTTCTTATCATTGAACTTCATGAAAACTACTTGAATTAGCATAATTGCCAAAATTCTAGTCTTATTAGTATTTTCTAACACCCTAGGATCATTACATACCGAATTTATAAGCAATCCAACCATTTTTCATCAATTTCCATATATTAGGGTTTAACCTCCAAACCTACCATTAATTCATTTTCTAGTGATTTCCTAAGGTCAAACAAAGTGAATTCAAGCTTAGAAAATAATTACTTACCTCCAAAGATGAACAACCTCAAAATTCCTCTGAAAATCGCCTATTCCTAGTGCCATATTGTATTTTTTTAAAAGTGGGGAATGAAAATATTTTTTGGGTTTAAAAATTGATATTTTACTGTGCATTACCGCTTCAGTGGGTAATTACCACTGCAGTGGTTAAATTTCCATTTTATCCGTTCACATCCATTTTATTGGAGGCCGCCGCTGCGGTTTTCCTGACTACTGCCGTGGTACCACTGCAGCTGTTACTTTTTCCACTATAGCATTTTGAGGTAGAAACTCGAGACCCCTTCTCAGTTTTATCATTTTACAACACACACTACGAATCTTAACAACGCGAATCAACCCCTCTACGGTAAACACTATAGCCGAAATTATATAACTCTATTTCAGGTGCCGAAAGTTGCTATGACTTTCTATACTTGTTGGATATACAACCATTATATCAAACCCAACTATTACTGAACATATAAATATCATATTTCATTCAACTACCACACTTTCAAATTTGAGCCAAAACTAGACTAGCCCTAAATTCCTCAAATTTTAGCTAAGGGGGGTCTAGGTGCAACTTTTACCTTCTAATTCAGCGTAACGATACTTTGGGTCATTACATTACATACCAATTTACCACTCATTTGTTCCCAAATGAAAAATGGCCCCAAAACATAACAACTGGAATAGGATGTACCTGAATCAATGACCAAGTATGGATACCGCTTACGTATGTTTGCTTCTCTCTCATATGTAGCTTTATCAATGGTACGGTTCTTCCACTGAACCTTCAAACAAGGAAAAACTCATGTCCTCAACTTCCTCACATCTTTAGCTAGAATAGCAATTGGGTCATCTTCATAGGATAGTTCCTTGTCGAACAATTCCAGGTCCCAACGGATAATGTAGTCACCATCTCCATGATATTTCTTTATCATGAATACATGGAATATGGGGTGAACCCCGTACATACTAATCCTGTGTATTATTGACCCTACTTTCTTCAATACAAAGGTCCTATGTACCTTGGGCTCAACATACCCTTCTTGTAGAATCGCATCACACCCTTCATGGGTGACACCTTCAAGAGTACCTTCTCCCTCTTCTCAAACTTCATGTCTCTTACTTTTTTATCCACATACTCCTTCTGTCGGCTTTGAGGCACTATGAGCTTCTTCTGTATGAATCTCACTTTTTCCATAGAGTCCTTGAGCATATCAATGCCCCAAGTCCTCACCTCGAACGCATCAAACCATCTAATTAGGGATCAACATCATCTACCATATAAGGCCTCAAAAGAAGACATGTCAATACTAGACTGGTAGCTGTTGTTATAGGAAAATTCACAAAACATTAAGTATTGGTCCCACTGACCCCCGAAGTCCATAATACAAGCTTAAAACATGTTTTCAAGCACTTGGATATTCCATTCCGACTGACCATCGGTCTGTGGGTGAAAAGTTCTTCTCAGGTCCAGTATAGAACCCAACTCAGATTGAAACCTCTCCCAAAAATTGGAGGTGAACTGAGTACCCCTGTCAGACACAATTGACACTGGTACCCCATGCAATCTTATAATTTTCTTCACATAAACCTTGGCTAACTTGGCCACATTATAGTCAACTCTTACTGGAAAAAAGCGAGCCGACTTAGCCAACCGATCAATAATAACCCAAATAGAGTCGTATTTCTTCAAGGTTTTTGGAAGGCCCACCACAAAATCCATCGTTATTTGTTCCCACTTCCATTTCATAATGGGCATTCTCTGAAATATGACACTAGGTTTTCAATGTTTGTACTTGACTTGTTGACAGTTTTGACACTTCACTACAAAATCCACAATGTCACGCTTCATCCTCCGCCACCAATAGTGTTGTCTCAAGTCTCTATACATCTTGTTGACACCTGGATGTATGGAGTACTTAGAATTATAAGCTTCTGCCAGAATTGTTGGGATTAAGTTATCTACTCGAGGTACACACAACCAACCTCTGATTCTTAAGGCCACTTCATCATCTAGAATGGCCTCATTCGCCTTCCCTTGTAACATTTTTTCCATAAGATTGTTCAATTTTTTATCCTCGAATTGTCGTCCCTTAATCTGATCATAGAAAGTGAACCTAGTCTCTATATATGCCAACACCTTTCCTTCTCTAATTTCCTGTAATATCAGAAAATTATTATCCAAAGACTATACCTATCTCGCCAATGGGCGCCTGGACGACTCCAGAAATGCTAGGCTCCCCATGCTTACTGGGTTTTGGCTAAGTGCATCCGCCACTACATAAGCCTTACCCGGGTGATACAAGATTGAGATGTCATAATATTTAATCAACTCCATCCATATTCTCTATCTTAGATTCAGATCCTTCTGGGTGAACACGTGTTGCAAGCTGCGGTGGTCTGTGAACACCTCACACTTCACCCCGTAGAGATAGTGTCTCTAAATTTTCAAAGCGAATACTATGATTGTTAACACCTCTTGATCTGTCTTTTTCCCCATCAAATTCCATTTTTTTCCTTGTTAAGTCCTAGAAATTAGATTTCGATTTTCTTAACTTATGGAGCTGATTTCGACCACGATTTGTGCTCCATTTATGCTCAAATTTTGAGCCCACATTCCTTGTCCTTCGAGAGAGCTCATGACGGATTCAATATATGAATTTTAATTGCGAACTCCACAGGCCCTTTTTTACTCAATTTTAGGCGCGGAGATTTATATGGCAATATGGGTATCGTTTTACTCATATTAATCTGTAGATTATGATTTTGATAGTACGATGTCACTCAGAGATCGTGGATGGGGATGAGCAGTTCATGGATGATTTGGGACTGTGGTTTGGCAATGATGTATGTCACGCCTCGAATTCCAACGGGGCGGATTGGCACCAGAAGCCGTTAAGGCCCGAGAGAACCATTCCTTGATCATGTACACCTATATGCATGTCTCTATGTGAATATAATTCTATCTCATGTAACTATAGTATACCAATGGAGAAAGTCATGAAAAACACATGCGATATATAAAACTTGGCTGTTAGAGCCATCAAGTCAAAATGGATATACATCTCTTACATTTATCTTCCCACACATGTCTACAAAGCCTCTAATAGATACATGACCATGCCTATGCAATATTTACATAGTACCAAAAACCAATGTACACATGTGACTTGGAAAGCCCCGAAGCAACTGGAGCTCACCAATACTCAGCAAATGATCCGCAACCTACTGTGGAGGTCTACTAGCACCTGCGCCTGTAGCAAGTAAGGTAAGTCCCCAAAGGGACGTCAGTACGAAGAATGTACTGAGTATGCAAGGCTATGAGCAACTATATGAGATATAAGAACTTTAATGGAATCAAGTACAAGTGAGTGAACAATATAGATAAACCTTTGTAAGGTATATGTGTGAAACCATGTACAATGCCTTCTGTACTTTACTTTACATCATCAATCATCAATCATATAATGCCCGGGCCCAATTGATCAGTGGGAAAATAACATCATAATTGGGATCGACATCATGCGGATGTTTCTTTCATCCCATGTATACCTCCCATAATATTGGGATCGACATCATGCAGGTGTTCCTTTCACCCCATGGATACCACCCGTAATGGGATCTACATCATGCAGGTGTTCCTTGTAACATCCCGTACCTTCCCAACCCTATTTTACAATATTAAATAATGTTTACTTAGGTGTCGAGAGCTAAAAGTATGTATTTGGTAATGTTAGTGATGGAAAAATTGAAATTTGGCCTTGTACATATGATTAACCTTGCGTAGGAGGTGTTTTGCGATTTTCATGGCGCATTTTTGGGGTTCAAAATGAGTCTAAGAGGACCTCTAAACAAAGGATATTAAGGGTAATAAGTAAGTTAAAGAATAGGATTTGAACTATCTAACCAAACCCGCGAAGAAAAGTCGAAAAATGAAATTTTTGAAAATGGTAAGTCTGGGGTCCGCTGGAGGGCGTGCCACACTGCTCTGGGCTAAAAATTTTAGTCCAGAGGCAGCAAACTGGAATGCCCAAGGGCGTGCCACGCTGGTTTTGGCCACTTTTCAAAGTTGGAATTTTTCTTAAGTCTCAAGGGTGCCCGGGGACGTATTGAGCCGATTTTTCCACGATTCTTATACAACCATGAGAATATACATGAAATGAGTGAAATATTATATTGGTATGATAAAATTACTCGAGAACGAATTTGGCATCAAAATGATGATTTTACCCTTGTAGTCAAAATAAGCCATACGTGGCTAGAATTGCTTGTTTTTGGAATTGAGGCTACGAGTATGAATTGCGTGAGTGGGAATATCGTTGTAACGTGTATATTATGGATTACACATTGATGTGAGTGAGTTAAGATGATATGGGTTATTGGGCCTACTTTGAGACCAAAATAAGCAAAACATGTATGGCCCAATGGGTCAAAAAGACCCATTCTTCCATTGACTAAATACATACACAAATAATATTGGATAAGAATGGACTCAAGGCCTATAAAAGGGGGTAAAAATCAGATTTTTATTCATTATGCATACACATCACTTTCTCTCATTTTCTAGAATTTTCAAGAGAGCTCTTTGTGGCTCTTCAAACCCTAAGGCATTTTTGGACAAGATCATCATCTTACAAGCTTGGGCAAGTGATTATTCTTGTACTTTAACATATTATAAGCATGAGAGATTATGTATATCATGTTGTTTATGGTTGGAAGTGTTGGACATGGCCCTTTTGGTTTTTGTGAAAAAAATGTGTTATCCATGGGATTGTGACTTGCATTATGACTTGTAGTTTTGATGAAAAATCATGGTATGGATAAAATATCAACATGTATGGTGTTATTATGGTCATAAACTTGTTATTTATCTATAAGTGTAAATTATGGGATTTTGGCCGATTTGTTGTTGTGAGGTGTATTGAAGCAATTTAATGGAATAATTGTGATATGGTGCTTATGAGGAAGTGTAGAGGAGAAACCTTGTGGTGAAATGCTATTGGTATGTGATGTTGTGGTCAATGTATAAAAGGTTATGTTATTGTTGGCATGAAAAGGGCCATGAATGGTATTGTAAAGGGTGAATAGGGAACTCATGTAACTTATGGTTGTCTTATACACTTGAAATGTAGCTTGTGGTCAATGTATGACATGAATGGGACATTGTTGGTATGTTAATGCCGTAAATGGTATTGTAGAGAAGGAAATGCCATTTTAAAGATAAACATGTAACTCATTGTTGTCATATGCATTTGTAAGGTAGTTGGTGGTTAATGTTGGTTCCATTATGTACTTGTGATGTAGAGTGAAAAGTAAAGAAGGAGCGGAATTATTGCACTCACATATTTGATTGTGTACTTACATTGGGAAGATAAGGTATGTAAGGTTATTCTGTCCGTATCTTTCTGCAACACATAATGTTCATATTGACATTTCACTTGTCCTATTCCAAAATATGCTAAGGTATCTCATTTAGGCTTGATGAATAATGCTATCCACACGTTTCTTATTCATTGACCGATTGGTATTCATACGTATCCTATCCATGGACTGAAATGCCTAAGCTCTCATAAGGTTGATGTAACTAACTACTAAAAGAAACTGTTACAAGGAAAGTGACGATGTAAGGAGAACCTATTCATTCCTAAGTCACGTATCCCTCATTCATTAGTCGTTGTTGTTCATGAGTTACCTAATTATGGACATGGGTCCAAAGTCCTCATAATAGTATGTTCCAACGGAGTCATAACGTTGTGATTCTAGAATAATTATCTCAAGGAGAGTAAGATGTAAAGAGAAGCTAGTTATTCTTGAAAAGCATTCTCCAATCATGTCATGTTCCAAAGTCCTATATTATTATTATGAATATCTTTGTATCAATCTCTCATAAGTGGATGTGTTAATCTCTCACAAGTTGAAGTATCAATCTCATAAGGGTAATAAGAGAGGTGATGTGCAAGCTAGTATAATTAGTCCTCATAAGTAAGGATGTCAAACTCATGAAGCAAAGGAGTGAAGTGAGATGTGTATATAAGTGTGTGCTTTATGCCATGATCTTTAGCGTGTCATTCTCATAACTAAGTAGAGGGTATAAGATTGTAAAGAGGTAATGTATGTATGGTTACTATATGTTACATTGAGCATTATGGATCACAATCTAAAGGGTGTAAGTTAAAGATAGAAACAATCTCAATACTATGCTATGTTATATATTTATTATATCCCATCAAAGGTGGAGGCCCGGTACTATATATATCCCACCAAGATGGAGGCCCGGTACTATATACTCATTTATTATATCCCATCAAAGGTGGAGGCCCGGTACTATATATCCCACCAAGATGGAGGCCCGGTACTATATGCATATACGTTATATCCCACCAAAGGTGGAGGCCCAGTATTATATACTTACTTATAAGGTGATGATCCATAAGTTACTATGAATCACTAACTAGTTGAGTGAACAATAATAAAGATAGTTGTAAAAGAGATGAGACTATATTACTTGCATGAATATATAAATATGGAGGTTATGATAAGAATGATGATGATGCGACTGAATTGATGCGAATGAATGACCAAGTAATGAAATAATAAAAGTAATGAACATGTTTCCACACATTCAGGTTGGAGGTCTATTCACATTGATTATTCTCTTACGCTTAATTTCTTGAAAGTACTTATGTATTACTATAGTTTCATATGGCCTTACATACTCAGTACTTTCTTTGTACTGACCCTTCTCGGGGGGCTTACCTTACATGCTGCAGGCCCAGGTGTTAGTAGATCTCCGCAGTAGGCGACGGGAATCCCGCAGATTGTTGGTGAGCTCTAGTTGCTTCGGGGCTTCCCAAGTCACATGTGTTTATTAGGTTTTGGCATTTTGTACATATTGTATAGACATGGTCATGTATCTATTAGAGGCTTTGTAGACATATGTGGGGTATCATGAAAGTAAAAGATGTACGTTCATTTTGACGCAATGGCCCTAACGGCCAAGTTTCATATATTGCACATATCCATGCCTTCCGCTATTGATATTTAATTACATGAGATAGATGAGATAATCTGATATTCATACGCGAACATTCATATGAGCGTACATGAGAAAAGATTGGTTCTCTCGGGCCTTATCGACTCCGGGTGCCAGTCCGGCCCGAATGGGATTTGGGTCGTGACATTCCTTTCACCCCATGGATACCACCCATGAAAACAACTAATTATGCATTACTTCATTCTTTAGATATAAGAGTGATACATCATTGGACGTACATATATGGGAACTTTAGAACGTAACATTATTGAAACTTTGGAACAATGTTCAATGAATAAGAGACAAGTGAATAAAAAGTACTAACAACTCATAAATGAGATATTCTAAACAGTTGGGAAAAAAATGAGATACTGTACAACCTTTTGAAATAGAAACAAGTGCAATAACAATATGGGCAATAGATGCTGCAGAAGAGTGTGGATAAGAATAACCTTACATACCTTATCTTTCCAACACGTAACTACAATGATTCAGCTCCTTTCTTATGTGTTACTCTACAACACAAGTACATAATGGAGCGAACATTAACGGCTAGCTACATTACAAGTTCACAAGATGGTAAGTAGGTGCTTAACGAAAAGTAAAAACCGTTCAACCTCCAAAACACATGGTGCATCACACACACACCCCTTCATTATACTACCAAATGAAATTATTCCACCACATTACACTATAACTTACTTCTTTAGCAAAACATCACCACCAAAACAGTCAACACACCACCAAAACAGTCCACACATCAACGTAGACATCACAAACCGATAGGATTTTCCACCAAGTTTCTACTTTACATTTCCGCCTCCATACAACTCCACATAATTATTCCATCAAGTCACATAAATACCTTCCACAACAATATACCAAAAATAGTCCACACAGTTTCAGATTTCACTTTAACATAACAAGAAAGTATTCTCTTTTCACTACGCCAAACGTTTCATATACAAACACGTATAAACATTTCCATCAAGCCATACAAAAGGGGAACGAATTAGAGACATAAACACACATTAATATAATTAAATTTCATCCATATAATTCAATTCCTTCAAGACCTTAATTCCCTTTTCAAGTTTAAACCACAAAAAGGCAAATCCTTTAGCCGAAAGCATAGGTGGACTGCCACTTACAAAGTGGACTTCCCTATGCTTTTTAAACATAACCAACATGTTTTACACAACCTATTATACATATAATATATTAAACCATAAGACTAAACACTTACCAAGGCTTGCAAAGTGGTGGATTTGTCCAAAAAGGCTTTTGGTTAGGGTTTGAGAGAGAAGAGAATATCTCTTGGAAAGTCTGATTTTTTTGCAAGTGAATTGTGTATAAATGAGCCGATTTTTCAGACTTAAATACTCCTTTTACACCACCCCTTTATGGACAAGTTTAGCCATATTATTGGTCAAAAATATGGTGTTTACTTGGTCAAATTTGAATGGATCTTTTCCCCTTTGGGCCATGTCTTAATGACTTAATTTTGGGCCTCACTTGAGCCCATAAACATGCCTCTAAAGTCAGCCCAACAAATTTAATACATGATTCACTTACTACCTTTAATTTAAATGCTTCCATCGATGCTAAGGTCGTTGCATGAGTTTGGAAATGTACGGGGTGTTACATCCTTCCCCCCTTAGAAACATTCGTCCTCGAATGTTAAGAACAGTGATCAATCCAAACAAATGTAATTCTAAAGACATGCTTCATATTATCACATACTTCTAATGTTCATATATATACTTACTTGTTATTTCTCCAATTCAGCGTCTTGGGCCTTCTTTTCGGTTTGAAATAAATACGGGTACTTAGATTTCATCATTTCTTTAGCTTCCCATGTAATTTCTTCTACTTGTTAATTCCTCCAAAGTACTTTTACGGAAGCTACATCTTTATTCCTTAACCTCTTGACTTGTCGATCCAAAATAGCAATAGGTACCTCCTCGTATATGAGATCTTCCATAACTTGCACATTTTCAATGGGAGTAATATGAGATGCATCTCCTATACATTTGCGAAGCATCGAAACATGGAACACTGGATGAACTGCGGAGAGTTCTTAGGGTAGTGCTAATTCATACGCCACTTGACCAAATCTTCGAATAATCTTATACGGCCCTATATAACATGGACTCAACTTTCCTTTCTTTTCGAACCGCATTACCCCTTTCATTGGTGATACCTTCAAGAACACCCAATCACCTATAGAAAATTCTAGCCCCCTTCTTCTAACATCGGCATATGACTTGTGTCGACTTTGGGCTGTTTGTAACCACTGTTGTATCACCTTAACTTTCTCCATATCTTGATGAACAAGATCTGGTCCAAATAAGGTAGTTTCACCCACTTCAAACCATCCTATAGGTGATCTGGACTTTCGCCCATATAAAGCTTCGTAAAGAGCCATCTTGATACTTGAATGATAGCTATTGTTATAGGCAAATTCAACAAGATGTAAATGATCATCCCAATGGCCGTTAAAGTTCAATGCGCATGCTCGTAGCATATCTTCAAGTGTTTGAATAGTACGTTCTGCCTGCCCGTCCATTTGGGAATGAAAAGTTGTACTCAAATTCACTTGGGTTCCCAAACTCTGCTGGAAAGACTTCCAAAAATGTGCAGTAAATTGAGCTCCCCTGTCTGATATAATAGATATGGGAATTCCATGTAGCCAGACTATCTCCTTGATATACAACCTCGCATAATCTTCAGCGGTATAAGTGGTCTTGACAGGTAAAAAGTGTTCTGATTTGGTAAGCCTGTCAACTATCACCCATATGGAATCAAATTTCCGAAGTGTACGAGGCAAACCTGTGATGAAATCCTTATTGATCGTGTACCACTTCCAAACTGGAAGATTTCTACATTGCATATAACCTCCAGGCTTCTAATGCTCTACTTTCACTTGTTAACAATTTGGACGTTGAGCTACAAATTCTGTAATGTTCTTCTTCATGTTTTCGTACCAATACATGTCTTTCAAATCATGATACATTTTTGTAGCTCCCGGATGAATAGAATATCGTGAATGATGTGCGTCTGTCATAATCTGTCTCCTTAGCTCATCCACATCCTGTACACACAATCTACTTTGGTACTGAATCACTCCCTCTTGCGTAAGATCAAATTACTGTTTTTCCTTCACTTCAGCTACTAATGAAGATTCTGCCGCATTTTGCACCATAATTTCTTCATTTGGAATTTCAAGAAGACAAACCCCCAAGCTGGCTAGTTGATGTAGATCCTTGACTATACCTTGCTTTTCCGTAAGCTGGCCATTAATACTTTCTATTGCCTTACGACTTAATGCATCAGCTACCACATTTGCTTTTCCCGAATGGTATAAGATATCAACATCATAATCTTTTAAGAGTTCCAGCCACCTTCGCTGCCTCAGATTTAGGTCCTTCTGTTTAAATATATATTGCAAACTTTTGTGATCAGTATAGATATCAACATGAACTCCATACAAATAATGGCTCCATATCTTCAAAGCAAATATCACGGCAGCTAACTCAAGATCATGTGTGGGATAATTATTCTCATGTAGATGCAATTGTCTTGAAGAATAGGCTATTACTTTACCATGCTGCATCAATACACATCCTAAGCTGACTCCTGAAGCATCATAATATACTGTATACCCTTCTGTGCCTTCCGGAAGTACCAATACAGGTGTAGAAGTCGATTTATTTTTCAGCTCTTGGAAACTCCTTTCCCACACATCATTCCATTCAAATTTAGTTGCCTTATGCGTTAGCTTTGTCAAAGGTGCAGAAATGGAAGAAAACCCTTCAACAAATCTTCTGTAATAACCGGCCAACCCACTTCTGTAATAACCGGCCAACCCAAGGAAGCTACGAATTTCTGTAGGCGTCGTAGGCCTTGGCCAATTCTTCACAACTTCTATTTTCTGGGTATCAACCCGTATTCCTTCATCCGATATAATATGACCCAAGAATGCTACAGATTTCAACCAAAACTCACATTTAGAGAACTTTACATATAACTTACGGTCACGAAGAATGTGCAACACTTGTCGTAAGTGATTAGCGTGGTCCTCTTCTGATCTTGAATAAACCAAAATATCATCTATAAACACTGTCACGAACACATCCAAAAATGGCTTGAACACCCTATTCATCAAATCCATAAAAACAGCGGTGCATTTGTTAGTCCAAATGACATAACTAAAAATTCATAATGACCATATCGTGTTCGAAAAGCTGTCTTGGGTATATCTCTTTCTCTAACCCTGACTTGATGGTAACCCGACCTCAAGTCAATCTTTGAAAAACATTTGGCACCCTGTAACTGATCAAATAAATCATCAATTCTGGGAAGGGGATATTTATTCTTGATTGTACCTTATTCAATTGCCGGTAGTCAATCCACATTCTCAACGTGCCATCTTTCTTCCGTACAAATAACACTGGTGCACCCCACGGGGATATACTAGGCCTTATGAATCCCTTATCCAACAGGTCTTTTAATTGCTCCTTCAATTCTCTCAATTCTGCTGGAGCCATTCTATACGGAGGAATAGAGATAGGCTGAGTGCTTGGAATCACATCAATACCAAATTCTACTTCCCATTCAGGAGGCAAACCTGGAAGATCTTCAGGAAATACATCAAGAAATTCACTTCCCACCGAAACTGATTAAGGAGTGGGTGGTTTCACATCAGTATCATGCACTCTCACTAAGTGGCATATGTATCCCTTAGATATCATTTTTCTTTCCTTAAGATAGGAAATAAATTTGCCTCTCAGTGCCCCCACGTTACCCTTCCATTCAAGAAAATCCTTGTGTGGAAAATGAAAATGTACCTTCTTAGCTCAGCAATCTACCGTGGCATAACAAGAAGCTAGCCAATCCATTCCTATTATAACATCAAAATCTATCATTTCTAGCTCAACAAGATCAGCCAATGTATCATGACCAAAAACAGTGACTATGCAATCACGATAAACTCTCTTTGCTATAATAGATTCACCCACTGGTGTAGATACTTCAAATGACTTAACTAGTAATTCCGACGTTCTTTTAAATTTTTCAGCAATAAAATGAATAACATATGATAATGTAGAACCCAGATCAATCAATGCATACATATTATGTGAGAATATGGATAATATACCTGTAATAATATCTGGTGATGCCTCCGAATTCTGTCGGTCTGCTAAAGCGTAGATGCGATTCTGGGTTCCATTTGAACTAGCTGCTCCCCTAGCACCTCTACCACATCTAATAGGCTGCACTCCTCTACCTAGGGAAGGCACCGATGATGATAATGCAACAGTGGATCCCGCAGGGCATACCACACTTCCCAAGCCTCTTCGTGGACAGTCCCTCATTATGTGCCCCGTCATACCACACCAATAACAAACATTCATCCCCAGCCGGCATTCACCTAAATTAAATCGTCAGCAAGGTTGACACGGCGGGCGAGAAGACCCTACTGTCTGTGAATTATGCATCCTACTGTTTTGCCCAACTTGACTGCCTCTAAACCCTCGGAATTGGGATTGTGTGCCTGCCGTGGAATAAGAAAATGATGGTCTCGGCAGTATATTAAAACTTTGAGGCCTAAGCTCTCCTTGGAACACCATAGACTGTCCCTTAGATCTAGCCCTCTTTGACGGCCCTCCTTCGGATTCATGCGTTCTTCTCTGTTACCTTTAATCTTCTATCTTTTACGCAAAAGACTGTATTCTAGATATGTCCATATCCATGTTCAACGCAGCAATATTATAATCTCGGACCAAATATGGTTCCAGTCTGTCTACATACTGATGAACTCTATCGGTCATCGTAGCTACAATATTTGGAGCATACCTGGCCAAAGATTTAAACTGAAGGTTGTACTCTCTGACGCTTATATTACCTTGCCACAGATGTAAGAACTGGTCTGCACGAGCCTCTCAGACCTCATAAGGAAGATAATGATCAAGGAAGACCATTTTAAATTCTTCCCAACCTGCTGGAAGTGCACCAACACCCCTCGATCGTTTCCAATCCTCACACCATAATATAGCCTCGCCTTTCAATCTATAAGCTGCAAGCTCGACTGTTTCCACACCATCTACGTGCATGACATCCAAGGCCCTTTGGATTTGATTTATGAAATCCTGCGGGTCTTCATTAGGATCTGACCCAGTAAATGTAGGAGGATCTAATTTCAGGAAATCCTGTGTCCTTCGACTAGCTGCCCTAGCTGCACCATCATCACTTGTCGTTGGACCAGCTCATCCTTGACTCTGGGCAGCAACTATCTGAGTCAACATTTGCATCGCGTTCCTCAAATCCTGCTCAGTAGCATTTACAGGTGGTTCTGCAGGTACTTCTCTCCTACTCGACTCTTCTGGAATGGAAGGAGTGGAGAAAGCCCACGATACAAATTCATTCTCAGCATCACCTTGATTAGCTTGATAAAGTGGTGGTCTACTGGTTCCTTTTCCAGCAATCCTATCTACCTTTTTACTTTTTCCCCTTCCTCTCCTTGCCATCGACATTTTACTATAATACAAGAAAAATAATGTCCAAGGTCAAAAATGATTCCACCTATAACTTTGGCTCTACTGGACGATCTATAAAATAAAGAAAAGAAACAACCCTAAATGTCTCGTAGCCTCCTACTTATAAATGTGGTGCACAACACATCGATAAGTAAGACTCTACTTAGACACGACTTTGTAGACACCCTAGGACGACTCGCTTTGATACCACTTTTGTCACGCCTCAAATTCCAATGGGGCGGGCTGGTACACAAAGCCGTTAAGGCCCGAGAGAGCCATTCCTTGATCATGTACACCTATATGCATGTCTCTATGTAAATATAATTCTATCTCATGTAACTATAACATACCAATGGTGGAAGTCATGAAAAACACATGCGATATATAAAACTTGGCCGTTAGAGACATCAAGCTAAAATGGATATACATCTCTTACATTAATCTTCCCACACATGTCTACAAAGCCTCTAATAGATACATGACCATGCCTATGCAATATTTACATAGTACCAAAAACTAATGTACACATGTGACTTGGAAAGCCCCGAAGCAACTGGAGCTCACCAATACTCAGCAAATGATCCGCAACCTACTGTGGAGGTCTACTAGCACCTGCGCCTGCAGCAAGTAAGGTAAGTCCCCCAAGGGACGTCAGTACGAAGAATGTACTGAGTATGTAAGGCTATAAGTAACTGTATGAGATATAAGGGCTTTAATGGAATCAAGTACAAGTGAGTGAACAATATAGATAAACCACCGTAAGGTATATGTGTGAAACCATGTACAATGCTTTGTTTACTTTACTTTACTTTACTTTACATCATCAATCATCAATCATATAATGCCCGGGCCCAACTGATCAGTGGGAAAATAACATCATAATCGGGATCGACATCATGCGGATGTTCCTTTCATCCCATGGATGCCTCCCGTAATATTGGGATCGACCTCATGCAGGTGTTCCTTTAACCCCATGGATACCACCCGTAATATTGGGATCTACATCATGCAGGTGTTCCTTTCACCCCATGGATACCACCCATGAAAACAATTAATTATGCATTACTTCATTCTTTAGCTATAAGAGTGATACATCATTGGTCGTACATTATGGGAACTTTAGAACGTAACATTATTGGAACTTTGGAACAATGTTCAATGAATAAGAGACAAGTGGATAACAAGTACTAACAACTCATAAATGAGATATTCTAAATAGTTGGGGAAAAAAATGAGATACTGTACAACCTTTTGAAATAGAAACAAGTGCAATGACAATGTGGGCAACAGATGTTGCAGAAGAGTGTGGATAAGAATAACCTTACATACCTTATCCTTACAACATGTAACTACAATGATTCAGCTCCTTCCTTATGTGTTACTCTACAACACAAGTACATAATGGAGTGAACATTAATGGCTAGCTACATTACCAGTTCATAAGACAGTAAGTAGGTGCTTACGGAAATTAAAAACCGTCCAACCTCCAAAACACATGGTGAATCACTCCCCCCTTCATTATACTACAAAATAACATTATTCCACCATATTACACTATAACTTACTGCTTTAGCAAAACAACACCACCAAAACAGTCCACACATCAACGTAGACATCACAAACCAATAGGATTTTCCACCAAGTTTCTACTTTACATTTCCGCCTCCATAAAACTCCACATAATTATTCCATCAAGTCACATAAATACCTTCCACAACAATATACCAAAAATAGTCCACACAGTTTCAGATTTCACTTTAACATAACAAGAAAGTATTCTCTTTTCAACGCCAAACGTTCCATATACAAACACGTATAAACATTTTCATCAAGCCATACAAAAGGGGAAAGAATTATAGACATAAAAACACAATAATATACTGAAATTTCATCCATATAATTCAATTCCTTCAATACCTTAAGTCCTTTTTCAAGTTTAAACCACAAAAAGGCAAATCCTTTAGCCGAAAGCACCGGTGGACTGCCACTTACAAAGTGGACTGCCCTATGCTTTTTAAACATAACCAACACGTTTTACACAACCTATTATACATATAATATATTAAACCATAAGACTAAACACTTACCAAGGCTTGAAAAGTGGCGGATTTGTCCAAAGGGGCTTTTGGTTAGGGTTTGAGAGAGAAGAGAATATCTCTTGGAAAATCTAATTTTTTTGCAAGTGAATTGTGTAGAAATGAGATGATTTTTCAGACTTAAATACTCCTTTTACACCACCCCTTTATGGACAAGTTTAGCCATATTATTGGTCAAAAATATGGTGTTTACTTGGTCAAATTTGAATGGATCTTTTCCCCTTTGGGCCATGTCTTAATGACTTAATTTTGGGCCTCACTTGAGCCCATAAACATGCCTCTAAAGTCATCCCAACAAATTTAATACATGATTCACTTACTACCTTTAATTTAAATGCTTCCATCGATGCTAAGGTCGTTGCATGAGTTTGGAAATGTATGGGGTGTTACAGCCATAATTCGTACTTAGAGTACTTAGCATACAATTGCTTCTCCTTCAATAATTTCAACACAGTACGCAAATAAGCTTCATGCTCTTCCTCAGTTGTAGAATAAATAAGTATATCATCAATAAACACAATAACGAACGAGTCCAAGAAGACTTAAACACTCTATTCATCGAGCTCATGAAAGCAGTTGGGGAATTGGTCAAACCAAAAGATATAACCAAAAACTCGTAGTGCCCATAATGAGTTTGAAAAGCAGTCTTTGGGATGTCCTCTACCCTAATTTTTAGCTGATGATAACCCAACCTCAAATTAATCTTAGAGAACACTGCAGCCTTTTGTAACTGGTCAAACAAATCATCTATCCTAGGTAGAGAATATTTGTTACGAATGGTCACCATATTCAACTAGCGGTAGTCTATGCACATCCTCATACTACCATCTTTGTTTTTCACAAACAACACTGGTGCACCCCATGGAGAGATACTTGGGCGAATAAAGTCGTTCTCTATCAACTCTTGCAATTGGGATTTCAATTCCCTTAACTTTGGAGGTTCCATACGATATGGAGGGATAGAAATGGGTCTAGTTCCCGGCTCTAGGTCTATACAAAATTCAACTTCCCGATATGGAGGCATACCCTGAAGATCGTCAGGAAATACTTCTAGGAAATCATAAACCACTGGAACTGACGCTATCGGAGGAACTACAGATTTATCTTCCCAAAGATGAGCTAAAAACACCCTACATTCTCTTTTCACTAGTTTTTTAGCACAAATTGCGGACACAACTGTAACACCCCGTACATTTTCGAACTTATTTGACTACCTTAACATTTATGAAATTATTTAAACTTGAGATAGTTGGTGAATTATCCACTAAATTTATTGGTCTAAATTAATATTATGTTTATGGACTTAATTGAGGCCCAAATAAAGTAAAAAGACATGGGCCCAAAAAGGGAGATGATCCATTAAAAACGGACCAAGTCTACTTAGACTTTTTGACCAAATAATTGGCTAAGGATGACCAAAGGAGATGCTGTTTGGAGGGACTATATAAGGCTGAAATTCAGCTTATTTTTCACACATTTCACTTGCCAAAAGTCAGATTTTCAATCAACATTTCTCCTCTCTCAAAAACCCTAGCCACCCTAATTTTTTATAAGGATTTTTGGACAAATCTTCCACTTGCAAGCCTTGATAAGTGTTTAACCTTATAGATTAATATATTATATGTATAATAGGTTGAGTATATCATGTTGGTTATGTTTAAAAAGTGTTGAGCAGTCCACTTATTGTGAAAACAGTCCACTTTTTCTAAATCGGTAAAGGATTTGCCTTCTATGTGGTTTAAACTTGAAAGGGGACTTAAGGTCTTGCAGGAATTGAATTAGATGGACTAAATTTCAGTATATTTAAGTGTGGTGCTGTACCTAATTCGTTAATCCTTGTGTATGACTTGTGGAAATGTTTATACGTAATTGTGCATGGAACGTTTGGCGTAGTGAAAGGAAAATACTTTCTTGTTATGTTAAAGTGAATTCTGAAATTGCGTGGACTATTTTTGATATATTTTTGTGGAAGGTATTTATGTGACTTGATGGAATAAATATGTGGAGTTGCATTGAGGTAAAAATGTGAAGTATGCACTTGGTGGGAAATCTTGTCGGTTTGTGACGTCTATGTTGGTTTGTGGACTGTTTTGGTGGCGTTGTCTTGGTAAGGCAGTAAGTTATGGTATAGGAGGGTGGAATGAAGTTATATGAAAGTATAAAGGAAGGTGGAATGATATACCATGTGTTTGGGATGTTGGACAGTTTTTACTTCCCGTCAAGTAGCTAATTATCGCCTTGTGAACTTGTAATTTAATTGGTTTTTAATGTGAGCTCCATTATGTATTCATATTGTAGAGTAACGCTTTAAGAAAGAGCTGAATTGTTATAGTCACTTGTTGGAAAGATAAGGTATGTAAGGTTACTCTTTTTCGTATCCTTTGGCCGCACCTATTGTTCACATCGTTACCAAACTTGTTTCCACTCCAAAATGTTTTAAAGTATCTCATTTCAGGTTTGTTAGCAATTGTTATTCACGTGTCTCTTATTTGTTGACTATTGTTTCAAAGATCCAATAATATTATGACCACCGATGTAACAATCTCACAAAAATTAAAGAAATGAAGTAATGCATATTTGGTTGAGTACGGGTGGTAGCTCTGGGGCGAAAGCCTAGCTCGAGCCGATCCCGATTGATTATTGGATGCAGGGGGTAGCTCTGGGGGTGAAAACCTAGCTCAAGACGAACCTGATTTATTGATTTATAGGTGGTAGCTTTGGGGGCATAAGCCTAGCTCGAGCCGATCCCAATGTTATTTACCACTGATCAGTTGGTCCTGGCATTGTATGATGTATATTGATGTAAAGGTAAAATGAAAGAAATAAATGTAATGTACATGGTTCCACATATATAGTATGGTGGTATATTAGTATTATCTATTCGTTTGTATTTGATTCCGTTTGAGTTCCTATATTTCATACAGTTGCTTATAACCTTACATACCCAATACATTCTTTAGTACTGACGTCCCTTGGGGGACCTACCTTACTTGCTGCAGGCACAGGAGCTAGTAGACCTTTACAGTAGGGTACAGGTCATCTGCAGACTATTGGTGAGCTCCAGGTTGATTCGGGGGTTTTCGAGTCATTTGTATATATTTTTGATACCGTATAGTAGTTGAATAAGGCGGGGACTTGTCCCAACCTTAGTCATGGTTATGTATCTTTTAGAGGCTTTGTAGACATGGTAAAGTCAAGCATAGAAGTGTCTTACCTTTTAGATATTGTGTCCCCAACGGCCAAGTCTCGTATCTGACTTGAACGTTTTTACATGACTTCCGTCATCGATATATTATATCTGCACGTGGCTGAATTTTTGTTCACTTAATGGCATGCATATAAATGTACATGATCATAGGTTGGTTCTCTCGGGCCTTACGACTATAGGTGCCATGTCCGCCCCAATAGAATTTGAGGCGTGACAACAAACCTCACAAGATTAGGCTTAAAAGTACCCTCCCATTTTAACTTCTCTTAACCGTACATCGCAACCTTGACAGTTTTGGCATAACAATCAAGAAGAGCATGATGAAAAGACAACCAACTCATCCTCAAAATAATATCAAATTCCTCCATCTCTTGGATGACTAAATCTGTCAGGGTCATAAACCCTATGAACATTATAGAACAGGCACGATATACCTGATCAACACATACAGACACCTCAATCGGTGTAGACACATACATGGGAGCATCAAGATATTCACAGTTTAAGTTCCAACCCATAACAAATTTCACAGACACAAAAGAGAAGGTGGAACCAAGATCAAACAATACGGAAGTCATACGATCACAAACAAATATAGTAACTATGATCACCTCATCGGAAGCTTCCACCTCGGGATGAGCTGAAACTGCATAAAGATGTATTTTGTCACCACCGTAGCTGCCACGTCTATAGTCGCTAGCTCTACTACCCTGAGCTCCATTTCTACCAACTTGTCCTCTACCTCGGTTGGCCTGGTTGTCACACCTAGCTTGGCCACCATTCCCACTTTGTGGATGACCTTTACTATTTCTTCCTCCACCATGACCTACCAAAATTAGAGCAGTAGAAGTTGGTTGTTGCGTCAACTGACATGCAGACAAGAAGTTAGGGCAATACCTTCTGACATGTCCCATACCTCAACACTCAAAGCATTTGGGTCCCAAAGTAGGCCTCTGAAGAAGAAGAAGAAGAAGAAGAAGAAGAAGGCATACAGCTGCCCACTTGGGAAAGCTGAGAACTGACCCCAGATGGGCCCCCTAAAGACACTGGCATTGCTGAATGGTAGGGCTTAAAAGAACCACACCCCTTTGAGAAAGTACCACTAAATTGGCCCAAAGTCCGAGCCTTCTTATCTTCGGTCTTTACCTCTCCCTATTTCTCAAGTGCTTCAGCCTTCTTGGCAAATTCAACAATATCCTGAAAGGACTTACCAATAACTGCCATGGATAAGGTAGCTAACTGAATCCCCGAATTTAACCCCTTCTCAAAGTACCTAATTCGTTCCTCCTTCGAGGTAATCAACTATAGTGAATAACGGGACAATACATGAAACTTGACCTTATTGGCCGCTACGAACATGTTACCCTGCTCCAACCTCAGAAACTCATCCTTCTTCTGGTTACGATAAGTGCAGGGAACATATTTCTCAAGGAATATGTTCTGAAATTGAATCCGAGTAAGTAGAGGTAAGGCAGTCCTGCACTCAACAAATAACCTCCACCGCTGCTTAGCCTCATTCTGCAGCTAAAGGGAACAAACTCCACTCCATACTTTTCGACAATACCCATTTTATGCAGACGTTCATGACAATCTATTAAGAACTCGAAAGCATCCTCAAACTCTGTACCATGGAAAACTGGGGGCTTCATCTTCATGAACTTATAAAACAGTCCATGCTCATTATCAGTCATTACTAATCCAAGAACCTATTGAGGATTTACCCTTGTTTCGGAACCTGCATCCATCCTTATTGCTACAGTAGCGGCATGTTGTAATGCTAGGGGCAGAGCAGTCGAAATCAGTACAGTATAGCCTGTGTCTGCCAAGCTACTTAAGAATCCCAACACATGTTGAATCACCTCTGCAGACAAGGGCACCTAAGATGCACCATTTAGTCCTGGCACTATATTCTCTTGAGTTATCATCTCTTTTTCCTCAACCACCTTCTCTTCATCCTGAACATGGCCTGGGGCATCCTGTGGTGGGGGAGAGGATGATGATCTCTGCCTTGCCGTATCTCAGCTTTCTGTGCTCCACCCCTAATGGGCGTTGTTCCCCATACTCCCCTTCTTGCTATGCCTCTAACTCGAGGTTTTCCCCGAACTGTGGCCTCAACAGTAGGTGTGGGTGCTGCTACAGAGGGTGCCATGGGTGCTGCTACTACTACTTTGGTGAAATGGGTATTAACCATCTACGAACAAGAGTGAAAGGATTAGCTACCAATTTGGATCACCAGATACCAATTGGAATCAAGTTATAGTACAAAATAAGGAAAGAAACGAATCCATTCCTAAAGTCCCATAGCCTCCCGAAGAAAAGTGCAGATGTCTCTGTACCATTTTGCAGGACTCTACTAGACCTGTTCTTATACGATGAGATCTACGAACCCAGTACTCTGATACCATCTTTGTCACGAACCAAACGATCATGATTGGCATCCACCCTATCCTATGGAGGGAGAAGCATACTAATCTCATCTTTACACACTTAATTGTTACTCTCTTATACAAATCTCCACATATTAAATCAGTTCAAAAGGGTTTCATTTAAATAATGTCTTAATCAATAATGTTGTCGTCCATAAAAATGAATAGGGTGCGAAAAATTCTATTTATTACAATCTCCGGGACCTGAAGTCACCTTACAAGAACATCTAAAAAGAACAACTGAGTCTAAAACTAAGACAAATATCCAAAATCATAAATAAGAGAAAATTGTCTTAGTCTCGGATCAAAGGACATAACATCATAGAAGATCTGAAGGTTGCCCGAACATGATGCTCACCCTCGAAATCAGGACCAAATCACTATCTAGAGTCGAGGTCGCGTGTCAACCGCGGGAATATGTTTTGCACTCAATAAAAAAAAAGAGTACAGGTAGCATCAATACATCAACAAGTACTGGTAAGCATCATAGGTCGACTAACTTAACAATGTACAAATAAGCAAGTCAAACAAGTATAAATCGATCATACCAAGATTCATAATCAATGATATCAGTCAAATAACACATCATGAATCATCATATAATTACACTTACAAGTTCACTTTTATACTCTTTTACACTTATTAGATTTCATCAACCCATCATCATCACATATATTTATCAATAGCACTCAATATATCTATATGAGTTTATGTATGTAAGATGTGCGCATCAACTCTTACCCTTCTCATCCTCCTTATCACATCATAACGTACCGGCATAGTACCCAACCCATTATTATAACATATCATATTGTACTGGCATGGTACCCAACCCATCATCATAACATATCATATTGTACCGGCGTGGTACCCGACCCATCACCTCAATACCTCATCAAAATGCAATGAAAATGAAATGCAGTCGTCAAATAACAAACCATGCTATAAGGCAATCATAGATGCTCAAATCACAAACAAACACAAAGCCAAGGAAGTCTAAGTGCTACACAAAACCATAGCCTACCTTAACTCTTTTCCTCAAAGTCAACTTTAAGCCACAGTTTTCCTTTTTCATTCTAGTTTAATTCATTCTTGATCTGCACAACTACAAGAGCATACACATATTTCAATAATCCACCCCTTTTTCACTACTAGGGATCAAAATCACTGATTTTAGCCATAATTTTATTCTATTTTATCATCTTAGGATTTTTCTTATCATTTAACTTCATGAACACTACTTGAATTAACATAATAGTCTAAATTCTAGTCCCATTAGTGTTTTCTAATACCCTAGGATCATTACATATCGAATTTATAAGCAATCCCACCATTTTTCATCAATTTTCATAAACTAGGGTTTAACTGTCATGCCCCGAGTCCCAACGAGGCGTGATTGGCACCCGAAGCCAACATGGCCCGAGAGAACCAATCTTTGCTTATGAACACCCGCATGCATCTCCTCATATGGACCTTATGAAACCCCATGCAACTATGCAAAGGTCATGGATATGGAAACGATTATAGAAACGTATGCCACACATAGATATATATATCGACTTGGCCGTTGGGGCCATCAAACCAAAATGAGCATACATATCTTACATTCTATTCCCACATAAGTCTACAAAGCCTCTACAGATACATGACTATGACCATCCTAGAGTCGGGACAACACCCCGCTCTATACTCATATACAATACCAAAATAAATGTACATAACAACTCAGAAAGCCCCGAACCAACTGGAGCTCACCAAAAGTCGGCAAAAGATCTGCAACCTACAGTGGAGACTTACTAGTACCTGTACCTGCAGCAAGTAAGGTAAATCCCCCAAGAGGGGTCAGTACGGAGAATGTACTGAGTATGTAAGGCCATATGAAACTGACATAAATACATCAATAGAATCCCAAAACAAAAATAATAATAGGATAATCAACATGAATAACCCATCGATTTGCATATGTGGAACCATGTAGCTTACATAAATTAAGTTCTTCTCTTTGTTGTTTATTCCTCCTCACTCATATCGTAACGTACCCGGGCCTCGACTGATCAGTGGGTCTTTTCATTACATATCATCATGTTGGGATCGGGTCGAGCTAGGCTTATGCCCCTAGACCTTCCACCCAGGGATAGGGTCGAGCTAGGCTTATGCCCCTCAGACCTGCCACCCATAAATCAATGCCTCGGGATCGAGTCAAGCTAGGCTTATGCCCCTCAGACCTGCCACCCATAAATCAATCATTAACCACGTGTGCATTACTTTGTCTTTACTTTGAGATTGATACCTTTACTTGTGAGAGATCGGATACTTGCTTATGAGAGGTTGATACATTTGCTTGTGATAGATTGGTACATTCACTTGTGAGAGATTGATACTTTGGCTTATGGAAGAGCAATACAATGATAGTCACAACTTTATTTGAAGCTTTGGATTAATAAGCAATGATTGAGAAACATGCAACTAAACATTATGGGAACATAGCCTCCATGAAAATATAACACTGTTGGACCCATTGGACAATGATCCATGAACAGGATACATGAGTATAACCACCAGTGAAACCTTGGGACATAGCCTCATCGGACTTTTAGAACCTCACTAATGAATATGAGACCTATAGATAACTCTATTGGAACTTAGACTCAAGTCATACTTGGAATAATGCTATTCAACTTAGCTCTCTTAGGATTTACCACATATGATAACTTAAGAACTCCCCATCATAAATAAGCATTAAGTGGGTCATAATTCATCTAGGAGTAACACACATATGCAGCACAATATATATCCACCTTAGTTGGAATACTATAGAACCCCTTTGGAATAGAACACTTTTTGAACCTTCATGAACAATGGATAAGACACATGTGAATGTCAACTGCTTACCAACTAGGAATGCGATACCTTAGAACATTTGGAACTCGTGACATATTAGCCAATGAACGTGAGTCAACCAATAGACATGAATCAATTAACGAGCATAAGTCAACCAATGAACATGAGTCATATGATTCACCATTGACCAATGACTAAGGACCATATGAGTATCTCTAGCCAACACTCGGATACGGAGTACCTTAGAGTATTTCGGAATCGAATGAGTATTATGACAATGTGAACACTATATATTACAGAAGGATATAGAAGAGTAACCTTACGTACCTTCACTTCCAAGTATGAATGTATGAACACAATAGTCCAGCTTCTTCCTTACGTCCTACTCTACAATACAAGTCCATACCGGAACTTACATTAGCAACGAGTCACTATAAGGGCGTACAAGACGACAACGAACCATGCAACTACCATATAACGTTATGGAACCCCTTTTACAATACAATCCACTGCATTTCCATATCAACAACACCATAACTTTACCCACATTGACCAAAAGAACATACATCGCTAGCATTTCACACCATACTTACCCTTTACGCTTTTCCTTTTATCATTCCGTCATAATTATTCCTTGATAAAAACATATAAGCAATCATCCATACTTAATACAGTCCAACACACCTCCATACGACACTGTAAAGTCATTACAGCGTCATCACAAGGGGCTAATTACATCCCAAAAGGGTATCGGGGCTTTCGGGGATCAACGGGGTACGAAAACAAACAAACTAAAAATCCGTAGGGACCTGCGCTGCCACTTGCACACGCAGGTGGAGAGATACGCACGCAGATGGCTCCTGGAGAATTCCAGGGCCTTCTGCATTGGCATCTGCACGCGCAGATGCCCTCGTCTGCGGGGCGGATGCCCATTTTGGTCCGAAATGGCCTCTTTTGGGTCTTTTTATGCCATGAATGGTCCATGATCATAACCAAACATATTTGAACATATTTTTGATCATATTAAACACCAACATGCATCCATAACCTCACAACACACATAACGATACCCAAAATCACATTCCACGGCCAATACGGCGCCAAAACCATAACTAATTTCACAATATCACTTTCAAATGTTATGCACAAGAATGAAACAAAGTAAGACCATAATCACATCTCACATGTCAATATTTACTCCACCAAAGTTACGTCTTTCATAACCACAAGTTCATCACCAATTTTATAGGACAAACCAATTTAAGCAAACATGTAACCTTTCACTTATTGTGAACTTCCCAATATTCCACCAACATAACCAACACCATATACACCATATAAAATGCATAAAATATATTAATACATCATAATAAACACTTACCAAGACTTACCAATGGATGATTTTGGCCAATAGAATGTCACGCCCCAAATTCCAACGAGACGGACATGGCACCCAAAGCCGACAAGGCCCGGGAGAACCAATCTTCGTCCATAACAACCCATACGCACCACTCAAAAGTCATCACCACCACAATTAAATATAAGAAGCCAAAAGCGGAATTTATGACAAATATAAGAGAAATATGAGACTTGGCCTTTAGGGCCATCAAGACAAAACATACGTTCATTACATACCCTTCGTCTGACCCACAACATCTACAAAGCCTCTACAGATGCACAACCAAAACCAACCTAGAGTCGGGACACACCCCGCTCTATATATATATACACAAGACCAAAACAAATATACATAGGAAACTCGGAAAGCCCCGAACCAACTGGAGCTCACCAAATGTCCGCAAAAGATCCGCAACCTACAACGGAGGTCTACTAGTGCCTGTGCCTGCAACAAGTAAGGTAAGTTCCCCCGAGGGGGTCAGCACGAAAAATGTACTGCGTATGTAAGGCCACAATAAAACTGTAGCAATAAGTGAGAACACCAATGTATATCAAGGATAAGAGAATAGGCAATATCGATAAACCAACATTTCCATATGTGTGGAACCATGTACGTTACATTCTTTATTTCTTTTATCAATTATCTCAATATCAACAATAATCACATCATGCCCGGGACCAACTGATCAGTGGTAAATAACAATACTGGGATCGTCTCTAGCTAGGCTTATGCCCCTTTGAGCTACCACCCATAAATCAATAAAGCAGGTTCGGCCCTAGCTAGGTTTTCACCCCTTTGGGCTACCCCCTGTGTCCAATAATCAATCGGGATCATCTCTAGCTAGGCTTTCGCCCCTTTGAGCTACCACCCGTGATACATCGGGATCGTCTCTAGCTAGGCTTTCGCCCCTTTGAGCTACCACCCGTACTCAACCATATACGCATTACTTTCATTCTTTAATTATGAAATTGAAACATTGTTGGTTATCGCATTATTGGAACTTTGGGACAATGTTCAATGTTCAAGAGACACATGAATAAATATATGTAGGCAACCAACTTTACATGAGACACTTTGGAACATTTCGGCATAGGTACAAGTACAATGGCAAAGGAAGCAATAGGTGTTGCAGAAAGATACGGACAAGAATAACCTTACATACCTTAGCCTCTCAATAAGAATCCGCAATCCTAAGGAATATAATGATTCAGCCCCTTACTCTACAACACAAGCACATAACGGAGTTTACGTCAACATCTAACACCTTTCAAGTGTAAAAGACGACAAAAGGTACCTAATTGCCTATTACGTCATTTCCCCCTTTACAATAAAATTTCGGCATGACCATTCCAAAAATACTACAACATGCCATACATTGACCAATATCATAACCAATAGCATTTCGCAACAAAGCTTCTTCTTTACACTTTCTCATTCACACCATATCACAAAGAATCCATTAAATCACCTTAATACACCCCATAGCACATATCGGCCAAAATCTCATAATTTCCATAATTTTCATTTATAGACAAGAACAAATTTAATGCCAAAAATAACACCATACATGTTCATATTTTGTTCATGCCATACTTTTTCATCAAAGGCACAAGGCCTAATTCAAGTTCAAATCACCAAGACAACACATCTCTTACCAAAGGCAAAAAGACACTATTCACCATCTTGCCAACACAACTATCATAATATACATAATCCCCCATGCATATAATATGTTAATCCATTAGGAGAAATACTTACCAAGGCTTGGAATATGTTGATCTTGTCCAAAGAGTCCCAAGGAATATTTTGCTTTAGGGTTTGAAAATGAAAAAATGTTGAGAGAAATATCTTAAAGGCATGGAAGTCTTGAATGATTTAAAAATCTGATTTTTGGGTGCTTTTTATGGACCTCAAGTCATCCTTAGCCACACTTGGCACTAAATGATATGTCCACTTAGCCAATTCTTGCAAGAATGGATCATTTGTCTTTGGGCCAAGTCTTTTAATCCCATTTTGGGCCTAATTTTTGGGCCCAATTACACATATCCATGTACCCATCAAATATCATGTATTATTCACCATATATCTCGTGTTTACATAATTCCATAATGTCACGATAATATTTTCTTACGAGATTCTCATTCGTCGCCTTGATCGCAAAAATTGGAATTCTAGCCGTCCATGGCTTACTTGAACATTTTTGGCAAATTCTTGTGTTTCATGGTTTGATCATGTGGAAGTGTATCGAGGTATTTGAAACCTTAACAACGCTAAAATATCTCCAAGGAACCAAAAGAAAACATCCAAGAATCGTCGTAGAATTACGTCGCAAAACGGGTCCGGAAAGGCCTACTCCTTGTTCCTTGCGCCACACCCCTGAAACAGGGGTAGTGGCGCAGAAATGGCAGCCTCTCTGAAGTTTGTGCTGAGATTTCAGCACTTTGCTGAAATTTCCGGCCACTTATCCAATGTTTACGTATCGTCCAATCCCTTATTAAACACTACAAAATACTTACTTAGTGATCTTAACCATCAAGTAAACATGACTTAAAGTCACCAAATGAGGTTAGAATATGTACGAGTCCTCACTCAAATGCTTCTACGAAATCACAACACACCTCCTACGACGATCGAATCGCACATGTTAAGTCCGATATCAAATGTTTCACCAATGACACTATAAAACACATATGCATGGCATCTCAACACCTATGTAGATATGATCCAAAGTATCAAGTGAGGTTATAAAAGTACGGGGTGTTACATTCTTCCCCCCTTAGGAACATTCGTCCTCGAATGTTAGGAATATTATCTTATATACCACAAATGCATCTTTACTTTAACAGACCTATACACATTCACATAATGCTTTTAAATACTTACTTGTTATTGTTCCACCTCCGCATTGTGAACTCCTTGGTCCATTTGAAATAGATGGGGATACTTGGCTTTCATCATTTCTTCCGCTTCCCATGTAATCTCTTCTACTTGTTGATTTCTCCAAAGGACTTTCACGGAAGCTATGTCTTTATTTCTCATTCTCTTCACTTGTCGATCTAGGATCACAATGGGTACCTCTTCATAAGTAATATCCTCTGTAACTTGAACATCCTCTACGGGAACAATACGAGAAGGATCTCCTATGCATTTTCGAAGCATCGAAACATGAAATACCGGATGGACTGAGGAAAGTCCTTGAGGTAGTGCCAACTCATACGCAACTTGTCCAAATTTTTGAATGATCTCATATGGGCCTATGTAACGTGGACTCAATTTTCCTTTCTTTCCGAACCGCATTACCCCTTTCATTGGTGACACCTTTAAAAAGACCCAATCACCTATGGCGAATTCAAGCCCTCTTCTTCTCACATCGGCATATGACTTGTGACGACTTTGAGCCGTTTGTAATCGCTCTTGGATCACCTTAACTTTTTCCATAGCCTGATGAACAATATCTGGGCCCAATAAGGCAGTTTCACCCACTTCAAACCATCCAATTGGTGATCTACATTTCCTTCCATACAAAGCTTCATAAGGTGCCATTTTTATACTTGAATGATAGCTATTGTTATAAGCAAATTCGATAAGAGACAAATGGTCATCCCAACTGCCCTGAAAATCTAACGTACAAGCTCGTAGCATATCTTCAAGCGTCTGAATAGTACGTTCTACTTGTCCATCAGTCTGCGGATGGAAAGCCGTACTCAAATCCACCCTTGTACCCAAACTCCGCTGAAAAGATTTCCAAAAGTGTGCTGTGAACTGTGCTCCTCTGTCTGATATAATAGAAAGTGGAATACCATGCAATCGTACTATCTCTTTCACATACAACTTCGCATAGTCCTCAGCTGTATAGGTCGTCTTGACCGGTAGGAAATGCGCTGATTTGGTAAGCCTGTCCACTATAACCCATATAGAATCAAACTTCCGCAATGTACGAGGCAACCCTGTAATGAAATCCATATTGATCATATCCCATTTCCAGACTGGAAGAGTGATACATTGCATGTAACCTCCCGGTTTCTGATGCTCCACTTTCACTTGTTGACAATTTGGGCACTGCGCGACAAATTTTGCAATGTTCTTTTTCATGTTGCCCCACCAATACACTTCCTTCAATTCATGGTACATTTTAGTAGCACCCGGATGAATGGAATAGCGCGAATGATGCGCCTCTGTCATAATTCGTGTCCTCAACTCATCTACGTCCGGTACACATAATCTCCCCTGACATTGAAGCACCCCTTCCGGTGTAATATCAAATGCCGTGGTCAATTTCTGCTGCACATTTTCCTTTAGCTGCAATAAAATAGAATCCGCAAATTGCTTCTCTTTCACTTTAGCTATCACGGAGGATTCCGATGCATTCTGCACAATAACTCCATCTTCTGAGGATTCAATAAGGCGAACTCCCAAGCTGGCTAATTGATTCAAATCTTTGATTATGTCCTTCTTTTCTGTCAGCTGATCACTAGTGCCTCCCGTTGCCTTACGGCTCAATGCATCTGCTACTACATTTGCCTTCCCTGGATGGTATAGAATATCAACATCATAGTCTTTCAAGAGCTCTAACCATCTTCGTTGCCTCAAATTGAGTTCCTTCTGCTTGAACAGATATTGCAAGCTTTTGTGATCCGTATAAATATCAACATGAACCCCATATAAATAATGACGCCATATTTTTAAAGCAAACACTACTGCTGCCAATTCAAGATCATGAGTGGGATAATTTTTCTCATGGGGCCGCAACTGTCGTGAGGCATATGCTATCACCTTACCATGATGCATCAATACACATCCAAGGCCAACCCCGGAAGCATCACAATACACTGCATAACCTTCTATGCCTTCGGGAAGTACTAAAACTGGGGTGGAAGTTAATTTCTCTTTCAGCTCTTGGAAACTTTTCTCACATGCGTCGTTCCACTGAAACTTGATTGCCTTGTGTGTTAGCTTCGTCAATGGTGCGGCAATAGAAGAAAACCCTTCCACAAATCTCCTGTAATAACCTGCCAAACCAAGAAAACTACGAATCTCTGTAGGCGTCGTAGGTCTTGGCCAATTCTTCACCGCTTCAATCTTTTGAGTATCGACCCGTATCCCTTCATCCGACACAATGTGACCCAAGAATGCTACGGATTTTAACCAAAATTCACACTTAGAAAACTTTGCATATAACTTACGATCCCGGAGAATTTGTAACACCTGTCGTAAGTGATTAGCATGGTCTTCTTGTGATCTCGAATAGACCAAGATATCATCTATAAATACCGTCACGAACACGTCTAGAAATGGCTTAAACACCCTATTCATCAAATCCATGAAAACAGCTGGTGCATTTGTTAGTCCAAATGACATAACTAAAAATTCATAGTGGCCATACCGTGTTCGGAAAGCTGTCTTGGGTACATCATTTTCTCTAACCCTGACTTGATGGTAACCCGACCTCAAGTCAATCTTTGAAAACCATTTGGCACCCTGTAACTGATCAAACAAATCATCAATGCGAGGAAGAGGATATTTATTTTTGATCGTTACCTTATTCAATTGTCGATAATCGATACACATCCTCAAGGTGCCATCTTTCTTCCGGACAAACAATACTGGTGCACCCCACGGGGACATACTAGGTCTAATGAAGCCCTTGTCCAGCAAATCTTTTAATTGCTCCTTCAATTCACGCAATTCTGCTGGAGCCATTCTATACGGAGGAATAGAGATCGGCTGAGTGCCTGGAATCACATCAATGCCAAACTCCACTTCCCGTTCTGGAGGTAAACCTGGAAGATCGTCAGGAAATACGTCGAGAAATTCATTAACCACCGGTACCGACTGAGGAGTTAGTGGTTCCATATTGATATCTTGCACTCTCACCAAATGGCATATATACCCCTTAGCTATCATTTTCCTAGCTTTAAGATAGGAAATAAATTTGCCTTTCGGTGCCCCCACATTACCCTTCCACTCAAGAATATTCTTTTGTGGAAAATGAAAATGTACCTCCTTGGCTCGGCAATCCACCGTAGCATAACAAGAAGCCAACCAATCCATCCCCATTATGACATCAAAATCCACCATGTCAAGTTCAATAAGATCCGCTAGTGTATCATGACCACACACAGTTACCACACAATTGCGATATACTCTTTTTGCAACAATAGATTCACCAACCGGCGTAGACACTTCAATAGACTTATCTAAGAATTCCGGTGTTCTTTCAAATTTTGCAGCAATCAACGGGGTAATATATGATAAAGTAGAGCCCGGATCTATCAATGCATATACACCATGTGAAAATATAGACAATATACCTGTGACTACATCAGGAGATGCCTCCGAATTTTGTCGGTCCACTAGAGCATAAGTGCGATTCTGTGCTCCACTGGAACTAGCTGCTCCTGCAGCACCTCTACCACGACCGGCAGGCTGCACACTTCGGCCTACGGAAGGAACCGATGATGAAGATGCAACGGTTGACCCCATAGGTCGTACCACACCACTCAAGCCTCTTCGTGGACAGTCCCTCATCATGTGCCCTGGCATACCACACCAGAAACAAGTATTCATCCCACGTCGGCATTCCCCTGGGTGAAACTTTCCACAGTGCTGACATGGCTGACGGAAAAACCCCGTGGTCTGCGAGCCTCGAGCCCCACTGCTTTGCCCAACATAACCACCTCTAGACCCCCGAAACTGAGAGGAAGCACCTGCTATGGAATGAGAAAATAATGGTCTCTGCGGTCTAGGAAACATTCGGGGCCTAAACTCCCCTTGGGACACCATAGACTGCCCCATAGGTCTAGCCCGCTTTGACGGCCCTCGTTCAGATTCCTGTGTTCTCCTTCGTTGCCTCTGATCCTCCATCTTTTGTGCAAAGGCCTGGATCCTTGCAATATCCATGTCCCTGTTTAAAGCAGCAATGGTACAGTCCCTTACCAAATACGGCTCCAATCTGTCCACATATCGATGGATTCTGTCGGTCATTGTAGCCACTACGTTCGGAGCATATCGAGCCAAAGAATTAAACTGCAGACTATATTCTCGAACACTCATATTCCCTTGTCGAAGGTTTAGAAATTGATCTGCACGTGCTTCCCTGAGCTCATAAGGAAGATAGTGATCAAGAAAGGCCATTTTAAAGTCTTCCCAACCAGCTGGAAGTGCATCAATGCCCCTCGACCGTTTCCAGTCCTCATACCACAATATCGCTTCACCCTTCAACCTATAGGCCGCCAGTTCAACCGTTTTTGCACCAGTCACATGCATAACATCTAGGGCCCTTTGAACTTGGTCCACGAAGTCCTGTGGATCTGCCTGTGGGTCTGACCCAGTGAATATTGGAGGATCTAGTTTCAGGAAATCCTGCGTTCTGCGGCTCGCTATTCTAGTCACATCATCCTCATTTGTCGTTGGGCCAGCGCGTCCTTGTGTTTGTGCAGCAACTATCTGCGTCAACATATGCACTGCATTTCTCAAGTCCTGGTCAGTAGCATTCATAGGCGGGTCTGCGGGTAAAGTAGGAGAAGCCCGCGATGCAAACTCTTGTTCAACACCACCTTGATTCACCTGTTCCGGTGGTGGTCTACTAGTTCCCTCTCCAGCCAGTCTGTCTATTCTTTTGCTTTTACCTTTTCCTTTTCGTGCAATCGGCATTTTCTATCACATAAGAAAACCAATTCCAATGGTTAGATACAATTCCACTTACAACATAAGCTCTATCGCACGATCTAGAAAATGAAGAAAAGAAACAACTCCTAGATGTCCCGTAGCCTCCTACTTATAAATGTGGTGCACAACACATTGATAAGTAAGACTCTACTTAGACACGGCTTTGTAGACACCCTTAGGACGACCCGCTCTGATACCACTTTTGTCACGCCCCAAATTCCAATGAGACGGACATGGCACCCAAAGCCGACAAGGCCCGGGAGAACCAATCTTCGTCCATAACAACCCATACGCACCACTCAAAAGTCATCACCACCACAATTAAATATAAGAAGCCAAAAGCGGAATTTATGACAAATATAAGAGAAATATGAGACTTGGCCTTTAGGGCCATCAAGACAAAACATACGTTCATTACATACCCTTCGTCTGACCCACAACATCTACAAAGCCTCTACAGATGCACAACCAAAACCAACCTAGAGTCGGGACACACCCCGCTCTATATATATATACACAAGACCAAAACAAATATACATAGGAAACTCGGAAAGCCCCGAACCAACTGGAGCTCACCAAATGTCCGCAAAAGATCCGCAACCTACAACGGAGGTCTACTAGTGCCTGTGCCTGCAACAAGTAAGGTAAGTTCCCCCGAGGGGGTCAGCACGAAAAATGTACTGCGTATGTAAGGCCACAATAAAACTGTAGCAATAAGTGAGAACACCAATGTATATCAAGGATAAGAGAATAGGCAATATCGATAAACCAACATTTCCATATGTGTGGAACCATGTACGTTACATTCTTTATTTCTTTTATCAATTATCTCAATATCAACAATAATCACATCATGCCCGGGACCAACTGATCAGTGGTAAATAACAATACTGGGATCGTCTCTAGCTAGGCTTATGCCCCTTTGAGCTACCACCCATAAATCAATAAAGCAGGTTCGGCCCTAGCTAGGTTTTCACCCCTTTGGGCTACCCCCTGTGTCCAATAATCAATCGGGATCATCTCTAGCTAGGCTTTCGCCCCTTTGAGCTACCACCCGTGATACATCGGGATCGTCTCTAGCTAGGCTTTCGCCCCTTTGAGCTACCACCCGTACTCAACCATATACGCATTACTTTCATTCTTTAATTATGAAATTGAAACATTGTTGGTTATCGCATTATTGGAACTTTGGGACAATGTTCAATGTTCAAGAGACACATGAATAAATATATGTAGGCAACCAACTTTACATGAGACACTTTGGAACATTTCGGCATAGGTACAAGTACAATGGCAAAGGAAGCAATAGGTGTTGCAGAAAGATACGGACAAGAATAACCTTACATACCTTAGCCTCTCAATAAGAATCCGCAATCCTAAGGAATATAATGATTCAGCCCCTTACTCTACAACACAAGCACATAACGGAGTTTACGTCAACATCTAACACCTTTCAAGTGTAAAAGACGACAAAAGGTACCTAATTGCCTATTACGTCATTTCCCCCTTTACAATAAAATTTCGGCATGACCATTCCAAAAATACTACAACATGCCATACATTGACCAATATCATAACCAATAGCATTTCGCAACAAAGCTTCTTCTTTACACTTTCTCATTCACACCATATCACAAAGAATCCATTAAATCACCTTAATACACCCCATAGCACATATCGGCCAAAATCTCATAATTTCCATAATTTTCATTTATAGACAAGAACAAATTTAATGCCAAAAATAACACCATACATGTTCATATTTTGTTCATGCCATACTTTTTCATCAAAGGCACAAGGCCTAATTCAAGTTCAAATCACCAAGACAACACATCTCTTACCAAAGGCAAAAAGACACTATTCACCATCTTGCCAACACAACTATCATAATATACATAATCCCCCATGCATATAATATGTTAATCCATTAGGAGAAATACTTACCAAGGCTTGGAATATGTTGATCTTGTCCAAAGAGTCCCAAGGAATATTTTGCTTTAGGGTTTGAAAATGAAAAAATGTTGAGAGAAATATCTTAAAGGCATGGAAGTCTTGAATGATTTAAAAATCTGATTTTTGGGTGCTTTTTATGGACCTCAAGTCATCCTTAGCCACACTTGGCACTAAATGATATGTCCACTTAGCCAATTCTTGCAAGAATGGATCATTTGTCTTTGGGCCAAGTCTTTTAATCCCATTTTGGGCCTAATTTTTGGGCCCAATTACACATATCCATGTACCCATCAAATATCATGTATTATTCACCATATATCTCGTGTTTACATAATTCCATAATGTCACGATAATATTTTCTTACGAGATTCTCATTCGTCGCCTTGATCGCAAAAATTGGAATTCTAGCCGTCCATGGCTTACTTGAACATTTTTGGCAAATTCTTGTGTTTCATGGTTTGATCATGTGGAAGTGTATCGAGGTATTTGAAACCTTAACAACGCTAAAATATCTCCAAGGAACCAAAAGAAAACATCCAAGAATCATCGTAGAATTACGTCGCAAAACGGGTCCGGAAAGGCCTACTCCTTGTTCCTTGCGCCACACCCCTGAAACAGGGGTAGTGGCGCAGAAATGGCAGCCTCTCTGAAGTTTGTGCTGAGATTTCAGCACTTTGCTGAAATTTCCGGCCACTTATCCAATGTTTACGTATCGTCCAATCCCTTATTAAACACTACAAAATACTTACTTAGTGATCTTAACCATCAAGTAAACATGACTTAAAGTCACCAAATGAGGTTAGAATATGTACGAGTCCTCACTCAAATGCTTCTACGAAATCACAACACACCTCCTACGACGATCGAATCGCACATGTTAAGTCCGATATCAAATGTTTCACCAATGACACTATAAAACACATATGCATGGCATCTCAACACCTATGTAGATATGATCCAAAGTATCAAGTGAGGTTATAAAAGTACGGGGTGTTACATAGAAGGACTTGGGGTTCTTGAGAGCAAAGGAATTATTGTTGGAAAAATCTAGAAATGTGATGAGGGTTAAAGTGAATAAAAATCTGATTTTTTTCCTTTATATAGTACCTCAAGTCTCCCTTATCTTTTACTTAGCATTTAATGCTATGTTGCTTTGGTCAATTGGACCAATTTTGGTAGAATGGGTCAAAATCCCCCTTGTTGGGCCATGTCTTCTTATGACTTTTGGGCTTCATTTTTGGGCCCAATTACTCAAGACTTATCAATGCCCACAATTCAATACAAAAATCACCAATTCTCTCATGTTTTCATTTTTCCCTAAATGTTAGGGTTATCAACTAAACTCAAAAACGTACGGGGTGTTACATTCTTCCCCCCTTAGAAACATTCGTCCTCGAATGTTAGTAACATCATTTCATGTACATCCTATGCACCTCTGTCTCAATCTACATATGCATATACACATAACACTTATAGATATTTCCTTGTTATTGGCCTAACTCCATACTTTTAATTTTCTCCCCCGTTTGAAATAGTCACGGGTACTTTGACTTCATTATTTCTTTGGCTCCCTATGTGATTCGATTTCTCCACCGTATCTTCACCAAAGCTAGTCTTATCTTCCCTTTATCTTTCCACTCATCCATATAACATGGCAATATATATATCCCTTCATAAGGGACATCCCGCATAGCTTGTCCATTTAATAAAATAATGAATCTCAGCATACGACTAGCCTCTAGTTACTGTCTTACCATTTTAACCTTTTCCGTAGTGTAGTGAACAAAATCTATCCCCCAATAAGGCAATTCCACTCGGTTTAACTCATCCAAGAGATGATTTAAACTTTCTTATGTGTAAACCCTTGCAGAGACCATGGTGATACTTGAACACTAGCTATCATAATAAGCACATCCAATAAGGGTAGATGATCATCCCAACTACCTTTTAAGTCTCTCGTACAGCCTCGTAGTATACCTTCAAATGTTTGGATAGTATATTCCACTTGTCTGTTCGTCTATTACTTTCATCAACCATGTAAGTGGTCTTGCAAGGCAACATGTGTGCTATGTAGGTAAACCTGCCAACTATCTCTCATGTGGAATCAAGATTCCAAAAATATATATGAGGCAACCCTTATGTGTATGAGGCAAACTTGCAATCAAACCCATGTTACCCATGTCTTATTTAACCTGGACAACATATACATGGCATATACCCTCCAGGTTTCTGATGCTGCTATTACCTTTTGATAATTTGGTCCAGGAGTTACACTTTCTATAATGTTCTTTCTCGTTATATTGCCTCACCAATGTCTTCGTGTCAAACCACAGTTCCGTGAATGATGTGCTTCGGTTATACTTCATTTCCTTGGTTCACCCATATCGGGTATACCTAATCTACCATACTATTGAGATATTCCCTCGTGCATAAGGTCAAGTCTCATCGAACCTTGTGGTACTTCCTTTTTGCCGAACTATGTTTCTTTTCCTTCACCTCTCCGAATAAGGACTTTACCGCATTTTGCGCTATAACCCTTTGAGCTGAAGTTTCTCGTAAGATACACTACCAAACTGCTTAATTAATAGGTAGATCCTCACTATACCTTGTGTCCCCATGGACCGATCATCAATGCTTCCTAATGCTTTATGGCCTAATGCATCGACCACTGCATTTGTTTTGTGTTTTTTTTTTGTCCGAATACGAACTCAGTATCTTATCTTAATCTCTTAATAATTAGAGTTATCTTCCCTTCCTCAGAGTTAAATCCTTTTTACTTGAAATGTATGCAAACTCTTATGATCAATCGTTATCTCAATATGAACCCTAAGTAGTGGTGTCGTATCTTTACCACAACTGTTATCTCAAGATCATGTGTGATATGATTTCTCTTATGTGGCCACGACTGTCGTGAGGCGTATGCTGTTCTCTTATCATACTGCATTAACACACATCCCAGGTCATCCCCAGAAGCAGTACCATGTTTTACATAACCTTTGTGCCTTTGAGCAATATGAACTGGTGTAGAAGTCTCTTCGAAACTTTTCTCATATGCATCACTCCACTGAAACTGAGTTACGTTGTACATTAGCTCTGTTACGGGTACAGGGATAGAAGAAACTCCTTTAGTACTTCTGCTAGATCACCAATCAACCCAAAGAAACGATAAAACGTTGTAAGCATCGCAGGCCGTAGCAAAAACGATAGTTTATATACCCTATTCATCCGCTCCAGAACAGCAGCTGGTACATGTGTGAGTCCCAATGACACAACTAAGAACCATTGCAGTCAGAATGTGTTCGAAAGACTATCTTGAGTATATCCTTGTTTCTAACTCTGACTTGGTGATAACCCGATCCCAAGTCTCTCTTGTTCCAGAGAAAGTCAGTGCAAGAACGAGTGAATACAATCCTTTTGATAAAAAGGAACAACACACTTGGCATCCTGTAACTGATCAACCAATCGTCAATTCTTAGGAGGAGATATTTATTCTTACTCAGTACTTTACACAACTGCTTATAGTCAATGCACGTTCTCAAGTCCCATTTCAAAATTTTCTTTTTTTTTCCACAGTCACATAGATGCGCTCTCTTAATTGCTCTGTTTCATTCCTATAGCGTTACTGGGGCCATGGTATATAGAGGAAGAGAGATAAGCAGAGGGTCTGCAATCACATCAATATTAAGCTCTACTTCCTGTTTCGGGGGTAAGCCTGGAAATTCATCAGGCATATATATCAAGAAAGTCATTTGACCATCGGAATCTATTGAGGACTTGGTGGTTTCGCATCAATCTTCCGCTCTTGGACTAACTGGCATACATACCCCTTGGCTATAAATTTCGTCACTTTACAATAGACAATCAACTATTTCCTTGGTGACCCCACACTACTCTTCCACTCAGGAACATGTTCGTATGGATAGTGAAAATATACCTTGGCAATTCACCGTGGTATGACAAGAAACGAACTAATTCATTCCCATGATCACATGAACATCCACCGTTTGCAATTCATACCCAATGTAGTATAACCCCCCGTCGTTAGCACATAATCATGACACATTCTTTTAGCCACAATAATTTCCTCTTTTGGTGTAGAGTTGTTTCAAATGGATGAACTAAAACTTCTACTATCCTTTCACAAAGTTTCTTTTTTTTTTTTCAACAATCCATGGAATAAAATATGATAGGGTAAATCCCCAAATCAATCAATGTAAATACGTTACAAAAAAGGACAGATCATATACCTATTGCATCATCAGGAGAAGCCTCAAATTTCTGCCGATCCACCACGGCGTAGGTACTGCCCTGGATATTACTAGAACTGCTTCCCCTCTAGCACCCTTGGCATGACCAGCAGCTTGCACACCTCTACCTAGAGGAGGCACATATGATGTCGAGGCGAAGGTTGGTCCCGTGGATCGTGCCATGCCACCTGTGTACCTTCGTGGACACCCCCTTGCCACATGCCCTGGCATGCCGCAAAAATAACAAACATTCCTTCCAATCCGACATTCACCTGCATGAAACCTCCCGCAGCGCTGGCACAACCGACGATGAAACCTCGGGCAGTTCATACTTTCTTGTGCTTGATACTCGACTGTCCGTAAACCCTGAATCTCACCTCTTTACCCAAACTGGTTGCTTCTAAACCCTTGGAATCGAGGAGGAGTAATGGTGGTGGTATGGGGAAACGATGGCCTAAGTGGTTTGTGAAAAGCCCTAGGCCCAAATCCTCCTTAGGACACCATGATTTGTCCCATGGGTTTAGCCTTTTTTGACGATCTTTCTTCCAATTCTTTCATCCTCTCTCTCTGTCTCTGTCCCTCCTTCTGCTACATAAGAGCTTGTCTTTGAGCTTGTGCAGTAACTACACGGGTCAACATTTGTACTGCACTCATCAAATCCTGCTCAATAGTATTAACGGGCAATTCTGAAGATACTTCTTTTCTTCTCAGTTCCTCCGGAATTGGGAAAGTGGATGAAGCCTGTGATGCAAAGTCAGTATCAGCTCCACCTTGACTAACGTGCTCAGGTGGTGGTCTACTCAATCCCTCTCCGGTAAGCGTAACAACCCGCTTACCCTTGCTGTTATCTCTTCTTATCATCTGTAGTTTCTATATCAAAGAAAACCAGTCACCATGGTCAGATATAATTTACCTTACAACACTGGCTCTACTGCACGATCTAGGAATGAAGAAAAGGAACAACATCCTAAATGTCCCGCAGCCTCCTACTTATAAATGTGGTGCACAACACATCGATAAGTAAGACTCTACTTAGACACGGCTTTGTAGATACCCTTAGAACGAACTGCTCTGATACCACTTTTGTCATGCCCCGAGTCCCAAAGAGGCGTGATTGGAACCCGAAGCCGACATGGCCCGAGAGAACCAATCTTTGCTTATGAACACCCGCATGCATCTCCTCATATGGACCTTATGAAACCCCATGCAACTATGCAAAGGTCATGGATATGGAAACGATTATGGAAACGTATGCCGCACATAGATATATATATATCGACTTGGTCGTTGGGGCCATCAAACCAAAATGAGCATACATATCTTACATTCTGTTCCCACATAAGTCTACAAAGCCTCTACAGATACATGACTATGACCATCCTAGAGTCGGGACAACACCCCGCTCTATACTCATATACAATACCAAAATAAATGTACATAACAACTCAGAAAGCCCCGAACCAACTGGAGCTCACCAAAAGTCGGCAAAAGATCTGCAACCTACAGTGGAGACTTACTAGTACCTGTACCTGCAGCAAGTAAGGTAAATCCCCCAAGAGGGGTCAGTACGGAGAATGTACTGAGTATGTAAGGCCATATGAAACTGACATAAATACATCAATAGAATCCAAAAACAAAAATAATAATAGGATAATCAACATGAATAACCCATCGATTTGCATATGTGGAACCATGTAGCTTACATAAATTAAGTTCTTCTCTTTGTTGTTTATTCCTCCTCACTCATATCGTAACGTACCCGGGCCTCGACTGATCAGTGGGTCTTTTCATTACATATCATCATGTTGGGATCGGGTCGAGCTAGGCTTATGCCCCTAGACCTGCCACCCAGGGATAGGGTCGAGCTAGGCTTATGCCCCTCAGACCTGCCACCCATAAATCAATACCTCGGGATCGAGTCAAGCTAGGCTTATGCCCCTCAGACCTGCCACCCATAAATCAATCATTAACCACGTGTGCATTACTTTGTCTTTACTTTGAGATTGATACCTTTACTTGTGAGAGATCGGATACTTGCTTATGAGAGGTTGATACATTTGCTTGTGATAGATTGGTACATTCACTTGTGAGAGATTGATACTTTGGCTTATGGAAGAGCAATACAATGATAGTCACAACTTTATTTGAAGCTTTGGATTAATAAGCAATGAATGAGAAACATGCAACTAAACATTATGGGAACATAGCCTCCATGAAAACATAACACTGTTGGACCCATTGGACAATGATCCATGAACAGGATACATGAGTATAACCACCAGTGAAACCTTGGGACATAGCCTCATCGGACTTTTAGAACCTCACTAATGAATATGAGACCTATAGATAACTCTATTGGAACTTAGACTCAAGTCATACTTGGAATAATGCTATTCAACTTAGCTCTCTTAGGATTTACCACATATGACAACTTAAGAACTCCCCATCATAAATAAGCATTAAGTGGGTCATAATTCATCTAGGAGTAACACACATATGTAGCACAATATATATCCACCTTAGTTGGAATACTATAGAACCCCTTTGGAATAGAACACTTTTTGAACCTTCATGAACAATGGATAAGACACATGTGAATGTCAACTGCTTACCAACTAGGAATGCGATACCTTAGAACATTTGGAACTCGTGACATATTAGCCAATGAACGTGAGTCAACCAATAGACATGAATCAATTAACGAGCATAAGTCAACCAATGAACATGAGTCATATGATTCACCATTGACCAATGACTAAGGACCATATGAGTATCTCTAGCCAACACTCGGATACGGAGTACCTTAGAGTATTTCGGAATCGAATGAGTATTATGACAATGTGAACACTATATATTACAGAAGGATATAGAAGAGTAACCTTACGTACCTTCACTTCCAAGTATGAATGTATGAACACAATAGTCCAGCTTCTTCCTTACGTCCTACTCTACAATACAAGTCCATACCGGAACTTACATTAGCAACGAGTCACTATAAGGGCGTACAAGACGACAACGAACCATGCAACTACCATATAACGTTATGGAACCCCTTTTACAATACAATCCACTGCATTTCCATATCAACAACACCATAACTTTACCCACATTGACCAAAAGAACATACATCGCTAGCATTTCACACCATACTTACCCTTTACGCTTTTCCTTTTATCATTCCGTCATAATTATTCCTTGATAAAAACATATAAGCAATCATCCATACTTAATACAGTCCAACACACCTCCATACGACACTGTAAAGTCATTACAGCGTCATCACAAGGGGCTAATTACATCCCAAAAGGGTATCGGGGCTTTCGGGGATCAACGGGGTACGAAAACAAACAAACTAAAAATCCGTAGGGACCTGCGCTGCCCCTTGCACACGCAGGTGGAGAGATACGCACGCAGATGGCTCCTGGAGAATTCCAGGGCCTTCTGCATTGGCATCTGCGCGCGCAGATGCCCTCGTCTGCGGGGCGGATGCCCGTTTTGGTCCGAAATGGGCTCTTTTGGGTCTTTTTATGCCATGAATGGTCCATGATCATAACCAAACATATTTGAACATATTTTTGATCATATTAAACACCAACATGCAGCCATAACCTCACAACACACATAACGACACCCAAAATCACATTCCACGGCCAATACGGCGCCAAAACCATAACTAATTTCACAATATCACTTTCAAATGTTATGCACAAGAATGAAACAAAGTAAGACCATAATCACATCTCACATGTCAATATTTACTCCACCAAAGTCACGTCTTTCATAACCACAAGTTCATCACCAAGTTTATAGGACAAACCAATTTAAGCAAACATGTAACCTTTCACTTATTGTGAACTTCCCAATATTCCACCAACATAACCAACACCATATACACCATATAAAATGCATAAAATATATTAATACATCATAATAAACACTTACCAAGACTTACTAATGGATGATTTTGGCCAATAGAAGGACTTGGGGTTCTTGAGAGCAAAGGAATTATTGTTGGAAAAATCTAGAAATGTGATGAGGGTTAAAGTGAATAAAAATCTGATTTTTTTCCTTTATATAGTACCTCAAGTCTCCCTTATCTTTTACTTAGCATTTAATGCTATGTTGTTTTGGTCAATTGGACCAATTTTGGTAGAATGGGTCAAAATCCCCCTTGTTGGGCCATGTCTTCTTATGACTTTTGGGCTTCATTTTTGGGCCCAATTACTCAAGACTTATCAATGCCCACATTTCAATACAAAAATCACCAATTCTCTCATGTTTTCATTTTTCCCTAAATGTTAGGGTTATCAACTAAACTCAAAAACATATGGGGTGTTACATTAACCCCCAAACCCACCATTAATCCATTTTCTAGTAATTTTTTAAGGTTAAACAAAGTGAATTCAAGTCTAGAATGTAAATACTTACCTCCAAAAAAGAACAACCTCGAAATTCCTTTGAAAATTGTCTATTCTCAGTGCCCTATTGTGTCTTTCAAAAAGTGGGAAATGAAAACATTTTTTGGGTTTTAAAACTGACATTTTACTGTGTATTACCGTTGCAGTGGATAATTACCGCTGCTGCGGTTCGCGTCCATTTTACTGGAGGTCGCCTCTGCAGTTTCCCTGACCGCTACCGCAGTACCCCTGCAATGGTTACTTTTTCAGCTACATCGGTCCTAGGTAGAAACTCGGGACCCCTTCTGAGTTTTTCTCATTTTACAACACACACTACGAATCTTGACAACACGAATCAATCCCTCCACAGTAAACACTATAGCCGGAGTTCTATAACTCTGTTTCAGGTGCCGAAAGTTGCTATGACTTTCTATACTCGTTGGCTATCCAACTGTTACATCAAACCCAACTATTACTGATAATATCAATATCATATTTCATTCAACTATCACACTCTCAAATTTGAGTCAAAACTAGACTAGCCCTGAATTCCTCAAATTTTAGCTAAGGGGGGGTCTAGGTGCAACTTTTACCTCCTAAATGAGCGTATTTTGGGTCATTACACTAGAGCTTGAGAATAAAATGGAGATGGAGATAACCAGCCACTACTACCAAAATAAACCTCAAAACACCTATAAACAGCAAGGTCACACCTAGTCCAGCAGATAACCACTATAATATGGCAATTGATACTACCAACCCATAATTTATCAACCCAGAACAATGATAATAATTCACCAATCACAGTATATAATGACACGAGATTTGTCACGCCCCGAACTCCCACGAGGCGTGATTGGCACCCGAAGCCGACAAGGCCCGAGAGAACCAATCTTTGCTTCTATTCATTCATATACATGTCATAGGAAACACTACTATCACATAGAAACATGAGGGGCTAAAATCAAAAGCATAGAACATATGACGTATATACATATGAGAAACTTGGCCGTTGAGGCCATCAAGTCAAGATTTCATCTATCATCTTATACACATACACCCACATACGTCTACAAAAGCCTCTAACAGATGCATTGACCAAAACCAACTGAAAGTCGGGACAAGTCCCCGCTTTATACACAATGTACAATATCAAAGCATATGAACCACTGTGACTCGGAGAAGCCCCGAACTAACTGGAGCTCACCAATAAACCGCAAACAGCTGGCAACCTACTGTGGCGGCCTACTAGTACCTGCGCCTGCAGCAAATAAGGTAAATTCCCCGAGAGGGGTCAGTACGAAATAAGTACTGAGTATGCAAGGCTCAGATGAAACTGTACAATACAAGAATATGTCAATGAACTCAAAACATATGAATAATCAATGTGGGTAAGTCACCATGTTGCATTTTGGAAACCATGTGGATTGCTTTTATTACTTTCATTACTTTCTTTATCTCAATGCTCACTGATAACAATGTACCCGGGCCCCTACTGATCAGTGGGTCTTTCATATCATATCATTGTGTAGGGATCGAGTCGAGCTAGGCTTATGCCCCTAGACTTGCCACCCATACATCAATGCATCGGGATCGAGTCGAGCTAGGCTTACGCCCCTAGACTTGCCACCCATAAATCCAAACCTCGGGATCGAGTCGAGCTAGGCTTACGCCCCTAGACTTGCCACCCGTACTTGATCATTGACCACATTTGCATTACTTTGATCTTTACTTTGAGATTGTTACTTTGATAGTCATAACGTCACTTTGGAACTTTTGAACATCACATTGTTGGAAACTTTGAATCATTGACCAATGGGTAAGAGACATATGAATAAATATCAATGAGAAATATAACATTACTAGCACCATGATACCATTGGAACCGTTGGACAATAAGCCATGAACAAGAGAAACAAGTATAGGCACTATTGGAATATTGGAACATAACCTTATTTGAGCTTTTGGAACATTAATCATGGCTATGAGAAATGGGATTCACAATTGTTCAATGAGTAGGAAATATATGACAATGACCATGGATAAGTACTTATGGGATACCTTAGTACATTTCGGAATAGAACTAGTGAAATGTCAATGTGAACACTATTGGCCGTAGAAAAATACGAACAAAGTAACCTTACATACCTTGTCTTCCCAATGTAAGTACACAATCAAATATGTGAGAGCAACAATTCCGCTCCTTCTTTACGTTTCACTCTACATCACAAATACATAATGGAACCAACATTAACCACCAACTACCTTACAAATGCATACAATAACAACAAGTCACATGTTTGGCTTTAACAAGTCATTTCCCCTTGATAATATCCTTTTCGGCATGGTCATATCAATAATACCACAACATGCCCAACATTGACCAAAATATCATTTATGAATTTATTATTCCAATAATCCCACAATATTCCATACATTGACCAATACATGATAGCCAAGATCATGTCACACCAAGTTCATATTTTACACTTCTCCATCACCACAACATCACAATTATGCCATCAAATTACTTCAATACACCTCACAACAACAAATCGGCCAAAATCCCATAATTTACACTTTTATGGAAATAACAAGTTTCTTAATGTAATCACACCATACATGTTGGTATTTCATCCATACCATGCCTTTTCATCAAACCCACAAGTCATATTTCAAGTTTAATTCACAAGAATGCACATCTTTTATCAAAAACCAAAAGTGCACTATTCAACACCTTGCCACCATAACTACCATGATATACATAACCTCTCATGTACATAATATATTAAATTACAAGAATAAACACTTACCAATACTTGTAGGATGATGCTCTTGCCCAAGAAGTGGACTTAGGGTTTGAGAGTCCAAAAGAAGCTTTCTTGAGAATTCTAGAAAAAAAGATAGAAAAGCATGTGTGTTGTGTGTATTAAAAATCTGATTTTAGGGGACTTTATATAGACCCTCTTGGCCATCCTTAGCCACTAATAATGCATTTAATACTTTGTCTAGAAGGTCAATGGAAGAATGGGTCTTTTGACCCATTTTGGCCCATGCTTTTCTTCTCATTTTGGCTCACTTTGGGCCTCAAATTGGGCCCAATACTTATCTCAACTTAGCCCACCAAATTCCATGTATAATCAACCATATATATAGCATGTTTCAATAATTCCATAATCTCACGACAATATTCTCTTACGAGTTCTCATTCGTAGTCTCATTCGCAAAAATAGGAATTCTAGTCGCCCATGGCTTTATTGAACATCTTGAATAACTATTTATCTTTCATGCTTTGATCATGTAGGAGTATGTAGGAGTGTATTGAAGTATTTGAAGCTTTAACAATGCTCAAAGAACTCCAAATAACCAAAAGAAACCATCTACGAATCGACGTAGAATCGCGTTACAAAATGAGCGCGGAAGGGCACAATATGTTGTGCCTTGCGCCACTTGCTGCAAAGCAAGCAGTGGCGCGAGATCCTGCTGCCCTCTGAATCAGGTGGCTTGCGCCACACACCCTGAAACAGGGAGTGGCGCAAGTCTTGGTACTTTGCTGAATTTTTCGGCCACTTTTTCCAACACTTGCATATCGTCCAATACCCTATCAAAACACTACAAAATACTTACTTAGTGAGCTTTATCATCAAATAAACATGACTTCAAGTCACCAAATGAGGTTAGTATGTGTACGGGGTATTACCCAAATGCTCCACGAAAGCACAAAACACCTCCTACGAAGGTCTACTCGCATGTGCGTGGCCAAATTTAAATTTTCTCGTCATTAGCATTGCCAAATACATACTTATATCTCTCGACACCTAAGCAAACATTATTCAGCATCATCAAGTAGGGTTGGGAAGGTACGGGGTGTTACAAGATTGACCCAATAGAAATAATGAGATGAATGTAATATGATCCAATGTATGCTACAGTATACACCCGCTACCCTATATAGTTAGCTGAGACCCATGGAGAACTCGCGAGGTCCATATACTCACCCAGAATAATTTCTCATCGGGCATATAAATCATGTATCTGCCAGGAACCATTTCCCATCAGGCCAATCAGAATAATTTCTCACGATGGGTATGCAAATTAAAAAATTAGTAAAAATCCACCCTAAACATTTTTTCATCGGGCATGTAAGTCATTTCAAATCAATATTTCTCAAAAACTCATTTTCACAATCCTATGATATGAATGTGAGTGAGTATGCATAAAATAGAATAATAAGGGACAACACAAATATCTCAAATTCAGGCTCACAAGGTCATACTCAACTCAACAACACCGGGAAGCCCAAAATTCATCAACCTAGCTCAAATGATCCAAATCTCACTCATAAATGCCCTTTTTAGCTATTATGTAATTCAAAATATTCATATTCTTGAATTTCCAAAGCTATAGGAATTTTATATGTCAAAAAGAAAAATACTTTTGAGGGCCTATTACCTCTCTATGTATAAGAGTTTTATTAGCAAGCACATTACATTCTTACTATTGCTTTTGGAACACGATAATTAATTCCATCTCGGAAGTGGGAGTTGTATGCCCTTAGTATCAACACCTATCAAGTTCGATAGAATCACTAAATCACCTTTCACATCACTATCCAACAATCAAGAATAGGAGAATTATCCGAAACAATTCATAAATTCTTTTTTTAGTCCTTTTAATACATCGGTACCCGTATAGATACTCGTCATCTCATATATACATGACCCACATTTCCATTACTCCCATACAAACAACTAACACATAAGCACTTCAAAAAAGAGTCAAAGAAAGTCTCAACGTCTCTTAAGAGAAGACCCGCAAAGTCAAACTGCAGCCCTTCCCTTCGAAATCACCTCCTAATGAGCCCAATCTAATTAAATATGTACTCTACATAAGAATATGAAACCATAGACATCCATATTGTTATATTTATATTCTGGGTCTAAAAAGTCACTCAAAAGTCAACACCGAGCCCAAAAGGGCAAAATTGGAATTTTATTGGAAAATCAATTTGCTTATAACTAAAGGAGTTTAAATCTGAAATTTCATCGAAAACATAGTTAAAATCGACCTTGAAATCATCAAATACCACTTCTTAACTATACCGGAAAAACCCAAAATTTTCAATATGAAAAATCACGATTTAAAGATGAAATCATGAAATAATCATTAAGGATTGTGTAAAAATAGATAAGAAACTTACCCAATGAAGATATCTCAAAAATTACCTTTAGAATCTCTCAAAATCGAGTTCCCAAGCTTCAAAAATGGAATTATAGGGTAAAGACATTTAAATATCACTGATATCGATCCTTCTTCGTGAACGCGGGACCTCCTTCACATTCACAAAGCTGTCCGACCCAAAGCCATTGCGATCGCGATGGGAGGATCGCATTCACGTAGCGGAAAAACGACCCGTTCCCAACCCGATGGACCCCTTCTTCGCGATTACAACAGGGGCGTCATGAACGCAATGAAGGATCTCATCCATGCACCAGGTGACAACAACAAACAAATGAAGCACAAGTTCAAAAACTCCCCGATGGACCCTCAGAATGCATTCGGGACCTCATGAACACAATCCAACTATGCTACTAGCCTAAAATTGACATTCCGGAATCAATAGAATCGTCGGATTTTCGAATGGAGGTCGTTATCAACAAATGTAGACTAAAGTCAACTCTAGGCCAAACTTTTGAGATTTTCAGATTTGAGCAGCAAAGGTCATATTGTAGCTATGAGCCACCTCTTCTTCATCCTCTCTCATGTCAAAGCCTCTGAGAGCATTGACAAATTGATTAAGTAGGATATGGTACTAGGGATGGCAATGGGGCAGTGCGGAGCGGTTGTGTCAACATGACAGTCCAGAATGTTTTATATTTGAGACCTAACCCTGTAGCAAAGTTAATTACTTTGTTGTGTTCATCAATATGCTTGTGCATGGATGCAAGTATATCATAGATGCTCCGAAATTCTTTGATGTACACATCAATCTTTTTGTTGCCCAACTTGACATTCTACAATTGTTGTTTGAGTTGGAGCTCTTTGTCCTTTATTGCTTGAATATGAGCCTCTTCCAGATATTCCCACATTTCTTTAGTAGTTGAGCAGCCTACTATGAGGATATACTTTCCTCTATCAGTGTTCTTGAGATCCCTTTTTTTCCAGCTCCTCAATAAAACGTCTTTTTCCTCCCAATGCCCTTCTCTGTTGCCTTTATCACTGGAAATCTTCTCAACTGCCTTCTCAGAGTTTGGTTTAGTAGCGTTATCCTTGATGAGCTAAGTCAATCTCATAACTTGGCTAAGCTATAACATTTGAGTCCTCCCGATCAAGTAATTTGTTGGCTTAAGTTTAATTAAACAAAATGCAATATGGTAGTGAAAAGGTGAGGTTGAGAGAGTATTTGTAGAGGGAATTGATGGTGCCATGTCTCAGACTGTCCAAGAGCAGTGCTATTGTTTAAATACTAGCCATGAACGCACGGGGTTGGAATTGGAAAGTAAGAATCGAAGAATGCAAGTCACTCTGACATCTGTCGAGAAGAGTTCTAATTCTCGGATACCATGTAGAATTATCAGACTGGTTTAGAGAGAAACAAGACTGTATATTGGGTGATTATATATTATCGATTACAAAAGCTCCTATTTTTAGGAGATATACAGAACATTCGTAGACCTAGTACACGACTGCTAGCCTTAGTTATCTCAATATGAACCCTAAGTAGAGTTCTAATCAATAACAATTTTAATACAAATTGAATACTACTAAATCTGGCTATCCTCCTCTCGGCTGGACTCAACCTCAACCTTTGTTCATGATATTGTAATCTTGACTTTCAATAAGTTTTCCCACTGACAAAGAAAGAAATTGACTCAATAATGACTGGTATCTGTTACATTAAGATACATCGCTCGCAAAATTTGGAATAAATAACACATTTTTTCATTCCATGTGAATTGTTGAGTACCAATATTAATAAATATCTTCTGATATAATTATCCAATGAAAAAGAAAGGGGTAATATTTGCATCAAATGGTTGCAATTACTATTATCAAGTCAAAAAAGAGCGCACATGTTACCCAACAAAATTTTATTGAATTTAAATCCGTATCAAATTTGAATTATATTAAAAATATATTAGTTCAAATATATATTACGGATTAATATAAATTGGATTACTTATTTAAGTCCAATAAATACAGATTTAATTAAAGTCCAATTTTTATTGAGATACTAGGTAATTTACCCTTGCTACACGCGAGCATAAATATCATTAAGCTTATGAACATCCTTTCCAGTATTCGAGTATTTATAAAAAGGTAAGTTTTGGTAAGATTAGATGTTAACAACATTTCAACTAAAATTAGAGGATTTGACATTATGACATATCTCAAGAACTGTAACTCTATAAAGAATGATTGGAAAAGTCTTGATGTTTGATCAATTTTATCTTTTACATATTTTTCAATCGTACCAATTGTTTGGTGATATAATTGTCTCCTCAACATTAATTTATCTTTTTATGAAATAATTAATCACCACTTTTTCTATCTTTTGGTACCTGAAAAGTATAGAATTGATAGTTTTATGCGTAGAATATACTCCGTTTCAAAAATTTCATGTAATGAAAGTTTTCTAAAATCTATGTAAGTTTAAATGCTTCATCCGTTTCTTTTTAGTTGTCATGTGTATTAAAAATAGTTGTTTTCAAATACTTATCAATTTAAAAAATTAAAAGAGTTAATTATTTTTTTTTAATTTTGCCCTTAGCATTAATTCTAGAATTAAAAGATACGTAAATACATAAAAATTAAAGAATTAATAAGGGATATATTAATTGAATTACACTCCTAAATAATTTCTTCTTAAAGGTAGTGCAAAATCTTAACTTGACAACTAAAACGAAATAGAGGGAGTAAGTTAGACCCGTCAAAAACATATGCCACAAGTAGGGGTGAACAAAACCAAATCGAAAATCGAACTAAATCACAAACCGAATCAAATCGGAAAAAAACCTGACTAATGGTTTTGGTTTGACTTGGTTTGGTTTTGGAAAAAAAAAAACCCGATTATAATTGGTTTGGTTTGGTTTTAACTAAAAAAAAGTCAAACCAACTCGAACTAATCCGATATTACATTTATATAATTTTTAAAAATAATTACTTTGATGTAATTTATAAATATTTCGTAAACTTTTTCATTGTTTTTATCTTTTAACATATTATTTCAAGTTTAAACTTATAATTTTAAATGGTCCAATAAGTTTTATAGCTCATAGATATTAGTAACTCAAATAAGCCCAAAGCCCCAAATCAATACTAATGCTAACAAAAATATTCAATTAAAATACTAGGAATGATAATAATGTTGAATATCTTTTCTTTAGTTTTGTATAAATACATAACCTAAATTTATTTTTCTATTTAATATTTAGTTATGTAATTAATACTTACTAGACTTATTTTAGCATGACTTAATATTTTTAAATTATGATTATTTTTATTATAACTTATTAATATGCAATATTTATTTTATACGATTTTATTATTATTTTTTGTTGAAAATTTTATAGTCATAATTCATTTCATATTTTGTGTTATTTTCTTAAGGAATTCCTAAGATAGTTGTATCTTGTTAGGAATAAAGAAATATTTGAAGCACAAGTTAATTATACGTTTGTATTAAGACTTTAACGGAAAAAAACTCGAGGTTGAAAAATTCGAATTTTATTGGTTTGATTTGGTATATAGATTTAAAAACCCGACATAAATAGTTTGATTTGGTATTTAAAAAATCCAAACCAACCCGATCATGTACACCCCTAGCCACAAGAATAGAAATAAAAAGACTTGTTTGAGGCCAAATGCTCACCATTTTTCGATATTGACCCTTCAGCATTCCAAAAACATCTATAGATGGAGCAAAATTTCTCGGATAAATTTAAAACAATAGGAAAACAATCTCTCTATGACACCATTTAAAAATTCATCCTTCATTATAATGCTGCTCACAAGGCCTCTCTAGCAACTTCTTGCTTTATTTGTGTAGCTTTACCACTTCTTCAGAAATACATATGTATACTGCTGAATAATGAGAGTACAAGTAGACCAAAAGGTTAGATTCTGGAGTCATGTAAAAACAATATTCTGTAAGGTTGAGAAATAGAAAATGAGTTGGACCTGCATAACAAAAATGCTCAGCAATGACTCGAGACAGGAAGGACAACAGATCCATGTTAATAGACAGAACTTATATAGCTCAAGTTGAAATTTTCATTGGAAAGAAGTTAGAGTAGGTTTTGTTTCATATTTATTCTTCAAATTAAATGAACAGGTCGGTCCATATAGCAAAAGACCGAAAAAAGTACCATAGAGATACTATAAAATTGTGCCGAAAATAGCATAACTCACCCCAAAAATATTTAGAGGGGCCGAATGAGAAAGGAATAGACTGAAATTTGCAACCACCCAACATGCAGTGGTGGAGCCACCTTAAGGCCAGGGAGTTCATCCGAACCCCCTTCGTTGGAAAATTATACTATTTATACATGGTTAAAATTATTTTTTATGTATATATAGTAGATGTTGAACCCCCTTCGGCTAGTTTGTATGTTTACTTTTTTCCTATTTTGAACCCCCTTAATGAAAATCCTGGCTCCACCACTGCCAACACTCCTTCCTCAATGGCTCCATTAAACACTCTTATCCTATATTACCTTCACAAACCAACTTTTCACAATTTGTACAATAACAATAATTTATTTAAGTCTTAGCAACCACAATGTCACGCCTCAAATCCCATTGGGGCGGACATGGCACCCGAAGCCGTTGAGGCCCCGAGAGAACCAATTTTTATCCCTGTAAACTCATGCGCAAGTCATTCCATGATTATCAATATCACAAATAGATGCAAGATGCTAATGGCATAAGTCATGGAAAATGTGTGATGATAAATACCTACAAATATGAAACTTGGCCGTTAGGGCCACCATGACATAACATACAACCTTCGTTTGTCCCACATCGTCTACAAAGCCTCTATAAATACATGAACCTAACCATCCTAAAGTCGGGACAAGTCCCCGCTTTACACAACTGTGATACAATGTCAAAACCAACATATACATAGGACTCGGAAAGCCCCGAAGCAACCTGGAGCTCACCTACAATCCGCAGAAATATCCAAGTCCTACTTGTAACACCCCGTACTTTTATAACCTCACTTGATCCCTTGGGATCATATCTACATAGGTGTTGAGATGCCATGCATATGTGTTTTATAGTGTCATTGGTGAAACATTTGATATCGGACGTAACATGTGCGATTAGATCGTCGTAGGAGGTGTGTTGTGATTTCGTGGAGCATTTGGGTAAGCACTCGTATCCATTCTAACCTCATTGGGTGACTTTAAGTCATGTTTACTTGATGATTAAGATCACTAAGTAGGGATTTTGTAGTGTTTTGATAAGGGATTGGACGATACGTAAACGTTGGATTAGTGGCCGGAAATTTCAGCAAAATGCTGAAACTTGCGCCACTACCCTGTTTCAGGGGTGTGGCGCAAGCCACCTGCAGCCCAAAACTTCAGAGAAGTCCATATTCTTGCGCCACTACCCTGTTTCAGAGGGTGTGGCGCAAGACACAAGAAGTATGCCCTTTCCGGCGTCGTTTCGTAACGCAATTCTACGACTATTTCTCGATGGTTTCTTTTGGTTCTTTGGAGTTATTTGAGCATTGTTAAAGCTTCACACACTTCAATAGACTCCTACATACTCCTACATGATCAAATCATGAAATGTGAATAGTGATCCAAAATGTTCAATGAAGCCAAGGGCGACTAGAATTCCAATTTTGGCGATCAAAAGGACGAATGAGAAATGTTTAAAAGAATATTGTCGTGACATTATGGAATTATGTAAATACGAGATATAAGGGAAATAATACATGAAACTTGGTGGGTTACATGGATATGTGTTATTGGGCCCAAAATTAGGGCCCAAAATGGAACAAAAGATAAGGCCCAAAGGCCAAAATGACCCATTCTTTCAATAATTGACCAAGTGAACATATCATGTAATGCCAAGTGTGGCTAAGGCTTACTTGAGGTCTATATAAAGGCCCCCAAAATCAGATTTTTATTCCCCAAAGTCTCTCATCACTTTTGGAGAATATCACAAACATTTCTTCATTTCCAAACCCTAAAGCAAATAAACCCTAAGGCATAGTTGGACAAGATCATCCTATTCCAAGCTTTGGTAAGTGTTTATTTTCATGGATTAACATATTATATGCATGGGAGATGATGTATATTATGCTAGTTGTGTTGGCAAAATGATGAATAGTATATTTTTGCCTTTGGTGCAAGATGTGTCATCTTGGTGATTTGAATTTGAATTAGGCCTTGTGCCTTTGATGAAAAAGCATGGTATGGACAAAATATGAACATGTATGGTGTTATTTTTGGCATTAAACTTGTTCTTGTCAAAAAGTGGAAATTATGGGATTTTGGCCGATATGTGTTATGAGTTGTATTAAGGTACTTTGATGGATTATTTGGGATGAGTTATGGATAAGAAAGTGTAAAGGAGAAGTATTGTGGTGAAATGTGTTGATTTTTATGTATTGGTCAATGTTGGGAATATTATGGAATTTTTGAAATAATAGTATGATCAATAGTTTTTGTCAAGGGGAAATGACATGTTTAAAGGCAAACATGTAACTCATTGACATGGTATGCATTTGTAAAGTGATTGGTGGTTAATGTGAATTTCGTTATGTATTTATGTTGTAGAGTGACACATAAAGAAGGAGAGGGATTATTGTATACGCATCAAAGGTGGTATATTCGTATTGTGAATCCAAGGTATGCAAGGTTATTTTGTCCGTATCTTTCTACGGCCAATAGTGTTCACATTGACATTTCTCTAGTTCTATTCCGAAATATACGAAGGTATCCCATATGCAATTATCTATGGTCATTGTCTTATATTTCCTACTCATTGATCCATTGTGAATATCACTTCTCATATTCATGGTTAATGTTCCGAAAGTTCAAAGAAGGCTATGTTCCAATATTCCAATAGTGCCTATACTTGTGTCTCTTGTTCATGGATGATTGTCCAATGGTTCCAATGGTATCATGGTGCTAGTTATATTATATTTCTCATTGATATTTATTCACATGTCCTTCACTTATTGGTCAATGATTCAAAGTTTCCAACAATGTTACGTTCCAAAGTTCCAAAGTGATGTTATGATTATCAAAGTATCAATCTCAAAGTAATGAACAAAGTAATGCAAATGTGGTCAATGATCAAGTACGGGTGGCAAGTCTAGGGGCGTAAGCCTAGCTCGACTCGATCCCGAGATATGGATTTATGGGTGGCAAGTCTAGGGGCGTAAGCCTAGCTCGACTCGATCCCGATGTATTGATTTATGGGTGGCAAGTCTAGGGGCGTAAGCCTAGCTCGACTCGATCCCGATGTATTGATTTATGGGTGGCAAGTCTAGGGGCATAAGCCTAGCTCGACTCGATCCCAATATGATGTTATGATATGAAAAGACCCACTGATCAGTAGGGGACCGGGTACATTGTTATCATTGAGCATTGAGATAAAGAAAGTAAATAAAGTAATGAAAGCAATCCACATGGTTTCCCAAAATACCAAATGGTGACTTATGCACATTGATTCTTCATATGTTTTGAGTTCATTGACATATTCATTGAAATATTCATGTGTTGTATAGTTTCATCTGAGCCTTGCATACTCAGTACTTATTTCGTACTGACCCCTCTCGGGGAATTTACCTTACTTGCTGCAGGCGCAGGTCCCAGTAGGCCTCCTCAGTAGATTGCCAGTGTTAGCGGTTCTTTGGTGAGCTCCAGCTCATTCGGGGCTTCTCCGAGTCAGAGTGTATATATGTTTTTGGTATTGTACATAATGTGTAAAGCGGGGACGTGTCCCGACTTATGGTTCATTTTGGTCAATGCTCTTGTTAGAGGATTTTGTAGACCGATGTGGGTGTATCAGTGTAAAAGACATATGTTGTTTTGACTGGATGGCCTCAACGGCCAAGTTTCGTATGTATGTATAAATATGTCCCATGTTTTTCGGTATTCGTCTTTCATGTTCTTATGCACTGGTGGTATGATTATGGTATGCATATGATTGAACATAGGCAAAGGTTGGTTCTCTCGGGCCTTATCGGCTACGGGTGCCAATCATGCCTCGATGGAATTCGGGGCGTGACAAAAGTGGTATCAGAGCAGTCGGTCTAAGGATGTCTACAAAGCCGTGTCTGAGTAGAGTCTTACTTATCGATGTGTTGTGCACCACATTTATAAGTAGGAGGCTACGGGACATTTAGGATGTTGTTTCTTTCCTTCATTCTAGATCGTGCAATAGAGCCAATGTTGTCAGTTGCATTGTATCTGATTTTGGTAATTGTTTTCTTTGGTATAGTCAAAATGCCGAACACGAGAAGAGGAAGAGGAAAAGGTAAAAGTAAGCTGATAGATAGAATTGCTGAAGGAACAAGTAGACCACCACCTGACCAAGTTGATCAAGGTGGGGCTGGGACTGAGTTCGCAACGCGAGCTTCTTCTACTTCTTCAGCTCCAGAAGAGCCGAGAAGAAGGGAAGTGCCCGTGGAACCACCAACAAATGCCACAGATCAGGATCTTAGGAATGCTGTACAGATGTTGACACAGTTAGTGGCGGCACAAAGCCAGGGAAGAGCTGGTGCAATGGCACATGATGATGATGCGGCTAGAATGGCAAGTCGCAGAACGCAGGATTTCTTGAAACTGGACCCTCCTATATTCACAGGGTCCGATCCAAAAGCAGATCCACAGGACTTCGTGGATCAAATTCAGAGGGCCTTGGAAGTTATGCATGTGACAGGGGTAGAAACAGTGGAACTTGCTGCGTATAGGTTGAAAGGAGAGGCAATACTGTGGTATGAGGATTGGAAGAAATCCCGTGACATTGGTGCAGATTCACCGACATGGGAAGAGTTTAAGGTGGCTTTCCTCGATTATTATCTTCCGTATCAGGTTCGAGAAGCACGTGCAGATCAGTTCCTGAATTTGCGTCAAGGGAATATGAGTGTTCGGGAATATAGTTTGCAATTTAATTCCTTGGCTCGATATGCGCCAAATGTTGTGGCTACGATGACAGACAGGGTCCATAGATACGTGGACAGATTAGAGCCATATTTGGTAAGAGATTGTACTATTGCGGCCTTGAATAGGGATATGGACATTGCTCGCATACAAGACTTCGCCCAGAAAATGGAAGATCAAAGACAGAGATGAAGGGTACATGAATTTGATAGGGGACAGTCCAAAAGGGCTAGACCTATGGGACCACCTATGATGTACCAAGGAGGATCTAGGCCCCGCATGTTTCCTAGACCACCTAGACCGTCGTTCTCTTATTCCACAGGTGGTTCTTATTCGCAGTCTCGAGGGTTTAGAGGTGGTTCAACTGGGCAGAGTAGTGGGGTTCATGGATCACAGGCAGCAGGTTTCCCTCGTCAGCAGTGTCAGCACTGCGGGCGTATGCACACAGGTACATGTCTGACAGGGACGAATGTCTGCTTTTGGTGTGGTATGCCGGGACATATAGCGAGAGAGTGTCCACAGCGGAGCATGGGTGGTATAGCACGACCAGCTGGGTCGGCTGTTGCGTCTTCAGCATCGGTTCCTTCACAGGGCCGAGGGGTGCAGCCTATTGGTCGTGGTAGAGGTACTAGAGGAGGAGCCAGTACTAGCGGGGTCCAGAATCGCACTTATGCTTTGGTGGACCGCCAGAATTCAGAGGCTTCCCCCGATGTCGTCACAGGTACATTATCCATATGCTCACATAATGTATATGCATTAATTGACCCAGGCTCTACATTTTCCTATATTACTCCATTGGTTGCTGCAAAATTTGCAAAGGCACCGGAATTATTAATTAAATCAATTGAAGTGTCTACACCAGTTGGTGAATATATTGTTGCAAAGAGAGTGTATCGTAACTGTGTGGTAACTGTGTGTGGCCATGATACGTTGGCCGATCTCATTGAATTAGACATGGTGGATTTCGATGTAATCATGGGAATGGATTGGTTGGCCTCTTGTTATGCTACGGTAGATTGCCGGGCCAAGAAGGTACAATTTTGTTTTCCACAGGAAAATATTCTAGAATGGCAGGGTAAAGTAGGGGCACCACGAGGAAAATTTATTTCCTATTTGAAAGCAAGGAAAATGATTGCCAAGGGATACATATGTCATTTGGTACGAGTGAAAGATAATGATGTGGAACCATTAACTCCACAGTCAGTACCGGTAGTCAATGACTTTCTAGATGTATTCCCAGAAGATCTTCCAGGTTTACCCCCAGAACGAGAAGTGGAATTCTGCATTGATGTGATTCCAGGCACTCAGCCTATTTCTATTCCTCCATATAGAATGGCTCCAGCGGAACTGCGTGAATTGAAGGAGCAGTTGAAAGATTTGCTGGATAAAGGATTCATTAGGCCTAGTATGTCCCCGTGGGGTGCACCGGTATTATTTGTGCGAAAGAAAGATGGCACCTTGAGAATGTGCATCGACTATCGGCAACTGAATAAAGTAACGATCAAGAACAAATACCCCCTCCCTCGCATTGATGATTTGTTTGATCAGTTACAGGGTGCCAGGTGTTTTTCAAAGATTGACTTGAGGTCGGGTTACCATCAAGTCAGAGTTAGAGAAGAAGATGTACCCAAGACAGCTTTCCGAACACGGTATGGCCATTATGAATTTTTGGTTATGTCATTTTGGCTAACAAATACACCGGCTGTGTTTATGGATTTGATGAACAGAGTGTTCAAGCCATTCCTAGACGTGTTCGTGACAGTATTTATAGATGACATCCTTGTTTATTCAAGATCACCAGAAGACCATGCTTATCACTTACGGCAAGTGTTGTAAATTCTCCGTGAGCGCAAGTTGTATGCAAAATTCTCCAAATGTGAGTTTTGGTTGAAATCAGTCGCGTTCTTGGGTCACATTGTATCAGATGAAGGTATACAGGTTGATACCCAAAATATTGAAGCAGTGAAAAACTGGCCAAGACCTACGACACCCACAGAGATTCGCAGTTTTCTGGGTTTGGCAGGTTATTACCGGAAATTTGTAGAAGGGTTTGCTTCTATTGCAGCACCATTAACAAAGTTAACTCACAAGGCAATTAAGTTTCAATGGAATGATGCATGTGAAAGAGGGTTTCAAAAATTGAAAGATAAGTTGACTTCCACACCAGTGTTAGTACTTCCTGAAGGCACAGAGGGCTATGCAGTGTATTGTGATACTTCCGGGATTGGTCTCGGATGTGTATTGATGCAGCATGGTAGGGTGATAGCATATGCCTCACGACAGTTGCGTCCACATGAGAAAAACTATCCCACACATGATCTTGAATTGGCAGCGGTAGTTTTTGCTTTAAAGATATGGCATCATTATTTATATGGGGTCCATGTTGACATCTATACGGATCACAAAAGCTTGCAATATCTTTTTAAGCAAAAGGAACTCAATTTGAGGCAACGAAGGTGGTTAGAGCTTTTAAAAGATTATGACATTGATATTCTTTATCACCCAGGCAAAGCAAATGTAGTAGCTGATGCATTGAGCCGTAAGGCAGTAGAAAGCACTAGTGGCCAGTTGGATGAAAAGCGTGAGATAATCAAAGATTTGAATCAATTAGCCAGCTTGGGAGTTCGCCTTATTGAAATTTCAGATGATAGAGTTATGGTGCAGAATGCAGCAGAATCTTTCTTGATAGCTGAAGTGAAAGAGAAGCAATTTGCGGATTCTATTTTATTGCAGTTAAAGGAAAATGTGCAGCAGAATTTGACCAAGGCATTTAATCTTACACCGAAAGGGGTGCTTCAATGTCAAGGGAGAATATGTGTACCGGACGTAGATGAGCTGAGGACACGAATAATGACAGAGGCGCACCATTCGCGCTATTCTATCCATCCGGGTGCTACTAAAATGTACCATGAATTGAAAGAGGTGTATTGGTGGAGCAACATGAAAAAGAACATTGCGGAATTTGTCGCGCAATGCCCCAATTGCCAACAAGTGAAAGTGGAACATCAGAAACCGGGAGGTTACATGCAATGTATCAATCTTCCAGTATGGAAGTGGGATATGATTAATATGGATTTCATTACGGGTTTGCCTCGTACATTGCGGAAGTTTGATTCTATATGGGTCATAGTGGACCGACTTACTAAATCAGCGCATTTTCTACCGGTCAAGACGACCTATACAGCTGAGGATTATGCGAAGTTGTATGTGAAAGAGATAGTACGATTGCATGGTATTCCACTTTCTATTATATCAGACAGAGGAGCACAGTTCACAGCACACTTCTGGAAATCCTTTCAGCAGAGCTTAGGTACTCAGGTGAATTTGAGTACGGCTTTCCATCCCCAGACCGATGGACAAGCAGAACGTACTATTCAGACACTTGAAGATATGCTACGAGCTTGCGCATTAGATTTTCAGGGCAGTTGGGATGACCATTTGCCTCTTATTGAATTTGCATATAACAATAGCTATCATTCAAGTATTAAGATGGCACCTTATGAAGCCTTGTATGGAAGGAAATGTAGATCACCAATCGGATGGTTCGAAGCAGGTGAAACTGCTTTACTTGGGCCAGATATTGTTCACCAGGCTATGGAGAAAGTCAAAGTGATCCAACAACGATTACAAACGGTTCAAAGTCGTCACAAGTCATATGCCGATGTTCGAAGAAGAGGGCTTGAATTCGCCATAGGTGATTGGGGTTTTTTAAAGGTGTCACCGATGAAAGGGGTAATGCGGTTCGGAAAGAAAGGAAAATTGAGTCCACGTTACATAGGCCCCTATGAAGTTATTAGAATATTTGGGCAAGTCGCATATGAATTAGCCTTACCTCAAGAACTTTCCTCAGTCCATCCGGTCTTTCATGTGTCGATGCTTCGGAAATGCATAGGAGATCCATCTCGTATTGTTCCCGTAGAGGATGTTCAAGTTACAGAGGATCTCACTTATGAAGAAGTACCCATTGCTATCCTAGATCGACAAGTAAAGAGATTGAGGAATAAAGACATCGCATCCGTAAAAGTCCTTTGAAGAAACCAACACGTAGAGGAGATCACATGGGAAGCGGAAGAAATGATGAAATCCAAGTATCCCCATCTATTTCAAATGGACCAAGAAGTTCACAGTGCGAAGGTGGAACAATAACAAGTAAGTATTCAAAAGCATTATGTATATAGGTATGTTAAAGTAAAGATGCATTTGTTGTATATAAGACACTGTTGTTAACATTCGAGGACGAATGTTTCTAAGGGGGGAAGAATGTAACACCCCGTACTTTTATAACCTCACTTGATCCCTTGGGATCATATCTACATAGGTGTTGAGATGCCATGCATATGTGTTTTATAGTGTCATTGGTGAAACATTTGATATCGGACGTAACATGTGCGATTAGATCGTCGTAGGAGGTGTGTTGTGATTTCATGGAGCATTTGGGTAAGCACTCGTATCCATTCTAACCTCATTGGGTGACTTTAAGTCATGTTTACTTGATGATTAAGATCACTAAGTAGGGATTTTGTAGTGTTTTGATAAGGGATTGGACGATACGTAAACGTTGGATTAGTGGCCGGAAATTTCAGCAAAATGCTGAAACTTGCGCCACTACCCTGTTTCAGGGGTGTGGCGCAAGCCACCTGCAGCCCAAAACTTCAGAGAAGTCCATATTCTTGCGCCACTACCCTGTTTCAGGGGGTGTGGCGCAAGACACAAGAAGTATGCCCTTTCCGGCGTCGTTTCGTAACGCAATTCTACGACTATTTCTGGATGGTTTCTTTTGGTTCTTTGGAGTTATTTGAGCATTGTTAAAGCTTCACACACTTCAATAGACTCCTACATACTCCTACATGATCAAATCATGAAATGTGAATAGTGATCCAAAATGTTCAATGAAGCCAAGGGCGACTAGAATTCCAATTTTGGCGATCAAAAGGACGAATGAGAAATGTTTAAAAGAATATTGTCGTGACATTATGGAATTATGTAAATACGAGATATAAGGGAAATAATACATGAAACTTGGTGGGTTACATGGATATGTGTTATTGGGCCCAAAATTAGGGCCCAAAATGGAACAAAAGATAAGGCCCAAAGGCCAAAATGACCCATTCTTTCAATAATTGACCAAGTGAACATATCATGTAATGCCAAGTGTGGCTAAGGCTTACTTGAGGTCTATATAAAGGCCCCCAAAATCAGATTTTTATTCCCCAAAGTCTCTCATCACTTTTGGAGAATATCACAAACATTTCTTCATTTCCAAACCCTAAAGCAAATAAACCCTAAGGCATAGTTGGACAAGATCATCCTATTCCAAGCTTTGGTAAGTGTTTATTTTCATGGATTAACATATTATATGCATGGGAGATGATGTATATTATGCTAGTTGTGTTGGCAAAATGATGAATAGTATATTTTTGCCTTTGGTGCAAGATGTGTCATCTTGGTGATTTGAATTTGAATTAGGCCTTGTGCCTTTGATGAAAAAGCATGGTATGGACAAAATATGAACATGTATGGTGTTATTTTTGGCATTAAACTTGTTCTTGTCAAAAAGTGGAAATTATGGGATTTTGGCCGATATGTGTTATGAGTTGTATTAAGGTACTTTGATGGATTATTTGGGATGAGTTATGGATAAGAAAGTGTAAAGGAGAAGTATTGTGGTGAAATGTGTTGATTTTTATGTATTGGTCAATGTTGGGAATATTATGGAATTTTTGAAATAATAGTATGATCAATAGTTTTTGTCAAGGGGAAATGACATGTTTAAAGGCAAACATGTAACTCATTGACATGGTATGCATTTGTAAAGTGATTGGTGGTTAATGTGAATTTCGTTATGTATTTATGTTGTAGAGTGACACATAAAGAAGGAGAGGGATTATTGTATACGCATCAAAGGTGGTATATTCGTATTGTGAATCCAAGGTATGCAAGGTTATTTTGTCCGTATCTTTCTACGGCCAATAGTGTTCACATTGACATTTCTCTAGTTCTATTCCGAAATATACGAAGGTATCCCATATGCAATTATCTATGGTCATTGTCTTATATTTCCTACTCATTGATCCATTGTGAATATCACTTCTCATATTCATGGTTAATGTTCCGAAAGTTCAAAGAAGGCTATGTTCCAATATTCCAATAGTGCCTATACTTGTGTCTCTTGTTCATGGATGATTGTCCAATGGTTCCAATGGTATCATGGTGCTAGTTATATTATATTTCTCATTGATATTTATTCACATGTCCTTCACTTATTGGTCAATGATTCAAAGTTTCCAACAATGTTACGTTCCAAAGTTCCAAAGTGATGTTATGATTATCAAAGTATCAATCTCAAAGTAATGAACAAAGTAATGCAAATGTGGTCAATGATCAAGTACGGGTGGCAAGTCTAGGGGCGTAAGCCTAGCTCGACTCGATCCCGAGATATGGATTTATGGGTGGCAAGTCTAGGGGCGTAAGCCTAGCTCGACTCGATCCCGATGTATTGATTTATGGGTGGCAAGTCTAGGGGCGTAAGCCTAGCTCGACTCGATCCCGATGTATTGATTTATGGGTGGCAAGTCTAGGGGCATAAGCCTAGCTCGACTCGATCCCAATATGATGTTATGATATGAAAAGACCCACTGATCAGTAGGGGACCGGGTACATTGTTATCATTGAGCATTGAGATAAAGAAAGTAAATAAAGTAATGAAAGCAATCCACATGGTTTCCCAAAATACCAAATGGTGACTTATGCACATTGATTCTTCATATGTTTTGAGTTCATTGACATATTCATTGAAATATTCATGTGTTGTATAGTTTCATCTGAGCCTTGCATACTCAGTACTTATTTCGTACTGATCCCTCTCGGGGAATTTACCTTACTTGCTGCAGGCGCAGGTCCCAGTAGGCCTCCTCAGTAGATTGCCAGTGTTAGCGGTTCTTTGGTGAGCTCCAGCTCATTCGGGGCTTCTCCGAGTCAGAGTGTATATATGTTTTTGGTATTGTACATAATGTGTAAAGCGGGGACGTGTCCCGACTTATGGTTCATTTTGGTCAATGCTCTTGTTAGAGGATTTTGTAGACCGATGTGGGTGTATCAGTGTAAAAGACATATGTTGTTTTGACTGGATGGCCTCAACGGCCAAGTTTCGTATGTATGTATAAATATGTCCCATGTTTTCCGGTATTTGTCTTTCATGTTCTTATGCACTGGTGGTATGATTATGGTATGCATATGATTGAACATAGGCAAAGGTTGGTTCTCTCGGGCCTTATCGGCTACGGGTGCCAATCATGCCTCGATGGAATTCGGGGCGTGACACTACTGTGGAGGCCTACTAGTACCTGTGCCTGCAGCAAGTAAGGTAAGTCCCACAAGGGGCGTCAGTACGAAGAATGTACTGAGTATGTAAGGCTATAAGTAACTGTATGAGATAAAGGAATTTTAATGGAATCAAGTACAAATGAACGCATCATATAGATAAACTACCATAAGGTATACATATGGGATCATGTACATTGCTTTCTTTACTCTACTTTACTTCATCATCAATCATATAATCATCAATCATGTAATGCCCGGGCCCAACTGATCAGTGGGAAATAACATAATAATCGGGATAGCCTCTAGCTAGGCTTTCGCCCCTTTGAGTTGCCACCCGTACTCAATATCCATTCGGGATCGCCTCTAGCTAGGCTTACGCCCCTTCGAGTTGCCACCCGTACTCAACAAGTGTTCATTACTTTAATTCTTTTGTTATGAGATTGGTACATTAGTGGTTACAATGTTATTGGAACTTTGGAACATTATTGGAACATTAACCAATGAACATGAGTCATGTGAATCACAATTGATCAATGAATAAGGAACATGTGAGTAACAATGATTAATAACCAGAAATGGAATACTTTTGAACATTTCGGAATGGAACAAGTATAATGACAATGTGATACTATGTGCTGCAGAAGGATATGGAAAGAGTAACCTTACATACCTTAATTCCCCAATATGGATACACAATCTTATTCGTGAATACAACACTCCAGCTTTCTCTTTACGTCTACTCTACACACAAGTACATAACGAAGCTTATATTAACCACTAACTACATTACAAGTTCACAAGACGGTAAGTAGGTGCTTAACGGAAAGTAAGAACCGTCCAACCTCCAAAACACATGGTGCATCACTCCCCCCTTCCTTATACTACCAAATTACATTATTCCACCACATTACACTATAACTTACTGCTTTCTCAAAACAACAACACCAAATCAGTCCACACACCACCAAAACAGTCCACACATCAACGTAGACATCACAAACCGATAGGATTTTACACCAAGTTTCTACTTTACATTTCCGCCTCAATACAACTTCACATATTTATTCCATCAAGTCACATAAATACCTTCCACAACAATATACCAAAAATAGCCCACACAATTTTAGAATCACTTTAGCACAACAAGAAAGTATTCTCTTTTCACTACGTCCAACATTCCATGTAAAATTACGTAAAAACATTTCCATCAAGCCATACACAAAAGTAACGAATTAGGGACAGCACCACACTTAAATATACTGAAATTTAGTCCATATGATTCAATTCCTTCAAGGCCTTAAACCCCTTTTCAAGTTTAAACCACAAAAAGGCAAATCCTTTAGCCGAAAGCAAAAGTTGACTGCCATTTAAAAAGTGGACTGCCCTATGCCTTTTAACCATAACCAACATGTTTCAAACCATATATCATGCATGTATTACATTAATATACAAGGGTAAACACTTACCAAGGCTTGCAAGTGGAAGATCTTGTCCAAAAATCCTTAAGGAAGCTTAGGGTGGCTAGGGTTTCTTTGAGAGAGAAATGTGTTGTTGAAAATCTGATTTTTTCTAAGTGTATTTGTGTGGAAATGAGCTGATTTTTCAGCTTAAATACTCCCTTTTCCACAGCCCCTTTATGGCCAAGTTTAGCCATATTATTGGTCAAGAAAAGCCAAATTATTGGTATGTTGACTTGGTCCATTTATAAATGGATCATTACCCATTTGGGCCCATTCTTATTTATTAAATTTGGGCTTCAATTGAGTCCAAAAACATGCCTCTAAATTCAGCCCAATAAATTTAATACATGATTCACTTACTATCTTTAATTTAAATGCTTCCATCGATGCTAAGGTCTTCGCATGAGTTCGGAAATGTACGGGTGTTACACACAATCTCCAATCTTTGTTGGAAATAAATTTTTCTGAATTAAATAAAACAGAAAGATACATCTTTTGATCTCAAATCTTACATTTTGAATGCTTATTCTGCCATGGCAACCACTCCTTTGATGTGAAGAAATAGCTGAATTTACTTCATTGACGATAATTGCATATATCTAACAGATTTTCTTCCTGAAAAGCAATTTCTCAAATTTCCACGGTGCACAACTCATATCTATCGCCATTACTTCAGTCTGCGGAAATCCCATCAGATTGGCGTGAGACGTGTCCTCCTCTTCCACTATATTCAAATTTGACAAAAAAAGCATATAAGCTAAAGAACTTCCTCTCTAATATTTTATTTAACACAGAACTGTGTTACACTTGTGTAAATTGATCCATCAATGTGTTAGCGAAAGATGGAAATTAAATTAAACCTGATTGGAAGCACAACTAAACCAAAAGCATCATAAGTAGAATAAAGTAGAGATTTTCTAGTTGATGTCATTATTAGGCTTCCTTTCAGTTTCCATCTCAACATCATTGTCTACTATTACTGTTTCTACCACTTTGGCTGAAGATTCCATCTTTTTCTAGTCTCCTCTCCTTACTGAATAGATTCTAAAATATTTAGCAATGTATGTGCTATAGGCGCTCACCCTGAGGTAGTGGTATGGATTGCGTATACTCACCCTCCCCAGACCCCACTTTGTGGGAATATACTGGGTTTGTTGCTGTTGTTGTTGTTGTTGTTGTTGTATGTGCTATAGGCGGTTCACCACTGATATGAACTTATAAACAGAGTTGGTGGCTTTCTAGTAGCAAGCATACTCCTCTATGCCATATTTATATTGAGAGAAATAAATGTCGTACAATTTTGTTTGATCACATAGAAGCAACTTATAAGCGTGGTTACTTACAGTCCCATTCTTGCAAGAGCTTCACTTAACCTCGCTATGGCCTCTAGTTTCTGCATAGTAGTTGATATTATTGTTGTCTCCCCAGTTTCATTTGACTGCCTCCTTATATCTTGAAGAAGATAACATAAGAAGCAAATATCAGTGAGAGATGTACATCATTTTCACAATCAAGAAAGGTTTGTGCTGAAACGTTGCTGGAAGTCTAATCATGGACAATCCCCGTAGTGAGCCTGTTGATATAGTTATCTGTCTAATTTTGTCATAACTTTGTTGAAAAATTGAGGCTGCAACACATTGTTTGAACATCTAGACCTTAAAAATCACAACAATAGTGAAGTGCATAACTTAAAGCCATATTAAGAACCAACCTTTTCAGCCAATAATATTCCTTAGAAGTTCTAGTTTCATCCTTAGAAGCTTCAGCAAACATGGTCATCAGCTAAATAGATGGAGTTATTCTCAGGTTTATTGCATTACGAATGGCAGCCGCGCGCGGATGTAAAATAAATGTCATTAAACACGACATAAAATTGATGGTAAAACATAATAACTTTCCACTGAGAATAGATAAGACATAATTCTTCTACACAGAAAGAGAAACCATCTGTGTCATAGTTGCTACAAGAGATCCCTACTGACAACTACGACTTCAGATTAGATGAGAGATGAGACGGGGTGTAAACGTGTAATTAGTAACAGTGGATAAGTGTCTGATCGGCTTTTTATATAGCACATAAATAGGGGGAAAAAAAAGATAAACAGCCAAAATATTTAGGAAAAGGAAAAATAAGTTTCTGATTGATAAGAGGTAACCGCATCACATTTTATTGCCCAGCTTTACATAGATTACCTTTTAGTAATTTCAATACAAACTCTTACTATGTTTAAATTTGTTCTGGATTACTGAAGGCCTAAGAAAGCCTCTCAGAGGCTATGATTGATCACATGAATCAGAAAGCTAAACTTATACAACCGACTAACTGAATAAAGCTCAAGAACAGAACCAAAAGGGAGTGATCGATCAGTCAGCTAAATACCAAACTAAATGGAGGGACCATAGAAGAAAAAACAAAAAAACTACTCAAAGTGTTTGCTCCATTCATATGCTCTTTTCTTTTCTCAGATGGAACTTACATACTTCCATATCCCTCTCATATCCTAACGTTACACAAACTAAAATCTCTAAACATGTTAGGTACAAACCAGCCTTTTGACTGCTGAAATTGTCCACTATAGATCAATTTGGTTTCCTGATCATTAACACATTCCGGAAGGGCGTTGCAACTAAAATTTTGGCTTATCAGGAAAATAACTTTAAATTTGCAACCCCCATGCAGGATCAAACTACAAAAACCTTCAGTTTACAAGACTAAAGATAAAAATTTGGGAACTGTATAAAATTTTAGCATAAATTTATTAGTATTTTTATCATTAAACCCATAATCTATTTGGCTTACAGAAGTTAGACATTACATAAACAAAATAACTATAAAAGTATGGTAATAAAGACTTTGACTTAGATGCATTATCAGCCCAATAGTAAGTAGGAGTAAAGAAATTATCATACAGTCAAGTCATGCAAGTGAGTTCTTCCTCAAAGTATTCGCCACTACTTCTGCAATTCCTCAAAGTAAAGAATTTATGGCAGATTCACTTCGTCATACTTATGGGGTTGAATCCCATATTGTGACAAAATTTCTGTAATCTCTACTGCTTCTGCAATTTATACCAAGATAGCACAAGCTCTTTGTAAAACCAGGTAATTTTGACAAATTTGCAAGCTAGCAAGCATTTGAGAATAACTGGTATTTCATAATTTACTCTTTTAAACGAAAGAAACAAAATGTTATCTGAAGGCACTGGAATGCTAACTTTAACTCGCTATGTGGGCACATGTTCTAGCAGTAAAGAGCACAGAAGTTTCCCCCATAAATGATTATTTTTTCTATTCAAACGTATGGTATTAGTAAGGTATCTCCTGAATTAACTCTGCCCCGGAAAAAAAGAGCACATAAGAACATAAAAGAAGCACCTTCTCTCTTTTCTTTTCAAAAAGCCCTATATAAAATTAAACCATAGTGCAATATATAACCATGTAAAGGAGAAGGACCGTATTTTTACTTGCTCGTCTTAAAGCAGTATAAAGAAAAAGTCAGCATAAATTAATCCTGGACAATTGATCCCTAGAAGAGAAGTAATTTAAAAACTGAAGGCTGTTGTCGAATGGTAAATGTTGATTTTAAAAGCACGGGTATCTAAGAATGGACAACCAAAACTATGTTAAATTAGAGCATCTTGCTTTTTGTAATCTTATCGAATTGGATGATCACTGATGCTAAAAAAAATCTTGATTTTTCAAAACATTACAAGAAATAAGATGTAAAGCAGGCAAATTTAACTGTTTTAATAACAGTAGTAAATCAACATTTTTTTACATTTCGGGAAAATAACTAAATTAGACTTGAGATTAAAAGAAAAGGTAGGACCAAATAAAATGAGTGAAAGGCCTACATTTCTTATTTTGCAAAAACTGCAATTTCTTCCCTAAAACAATAGGGATAAAATGGTTTGGTTCAAACAATTTGTCGAACATAATTTTTTTTTATTTTCATAAAACCAACACAAGATTCAAGAGTTCGTCAGAGTACAACTAAGGGTGTGTTTGGTATGATGGAAAATGTTTTCCATGGAAAATGTTTTCATGGAAAACACGTTGATTTCTTACTTATTTTCTCATGTTTGGTTGGTAAGTGGAAAACATTTTTCGAAAAATATTTTCTAGTGTTTGGTTGGTGAATGAAAAACATTTTCTAGAAAATCTCTTTTAGTATTTGGCTAGAGAGTAGAAAATACATTTTAGGAAAATAAGTTTCTGACACGGAAACCTCCTTCGATGACCGATCTGGGATCCTACACCGACACCCGAACAGGGACCCAACCCCGACCCCAACTCTTGACCCAGGAACCGACCCCAACTCCCGATCCGGGACCCGACCCTAACTCCCGGCCCAGACACCCAACCCAGACTCTCGACCCAGGACTCAGCCCCAACACCCTACTCCCGAATCGAGCACTGACCTCGACTCCCGACCCCGACATCCGATCCCGACTATCGAATAGAGACTCGATCCTAACACCCGATTCAGGATCCAAGACCGACACCAGATCCCGACTCTCAAATAGAAACTCGACCAAAACACCCATCCCCGACTCAGGACCCAACCCCAACTACCGACTGACACCCCGAATCGGGACCTGACTCCGACACCCGATCCGGGACCCGACCCCGACACCCAACACCCTACCTTCCCCGGTCACCTCGACACCCGACACCCGACATAGTACATGACCCCGACACCCCGACATCCGACACTCGACCCGGAACACTACCCCGATACCCCGACCCCCACCCGGGACACTACCCCGACACGGACACCTGAATCGGGACCCGACCCCAACACCGACACCCCACTCTGGACCCCAACTCGACACCAGACCCCGACTCCCGACCCGAGACTCGACTCCCAACTCGAGACCCTACTCGAGACACGACCCATGTACCCGACCCGAGACCCGACCTTGACACCTGACTAGAAATCCGATCGGAGAACCGAGATCGACCTCGAATCCTGATCTGGGACCCAACCCCGAGACCCAACCTGGACTCCCGACTCGGGACCTAACCCTGACACCCGACTCCTGACCCCGACACCGACCTCGGACCCGACCCCTACACAAACACCCGACTCGGGCTCAGTACCCAAACCCGACACCGACTCTCGACCCAAGACCGCTACTCCCGAACCGAGACCCGAAACCCGACCCTAAATCTTTACCAGAGATCCGACCCCCACACCCGACCCGATACTCGACCTCCACTCCCGACCCGACACCCACCCCAACTCCCGACCCGACACCCGACCCCGACTCCCGACTCTAGACCTAACCCCGACACCCGACTTGGGACCCGACCCAAGAAATGGAACCGACCCCGAATCCCGATCCGGGACCAGACCCCGAGACCTGACACGACTCTCGACTTGGGACCCGACCCTAGAACCGAACCCACGACCCGACCCGATACACGATCCCAACTCCCGACCAGAGACCCGACCTCTACTCCCGACCCCGACACCTAACCCTGACCCCCAATCCCGAGAATCGACCCGGGACCCGACCCCAACACCAGACCCAGGTCCCGACCCTGACTCCTGACCCCGACACTCGACCCAAGACCCACCCTCGATTTCCAACCCAAGACCTAACCCCAACTCCCGACCCCGGCATCGATCTCGACTCTCGACCCGGCACCGACCTCGACTCTAGGCTCGGCAACCAACCCCACGATCCGACGGTGAATCCCTTCCTGAGACACGACCCTAACTCAAGACCCCGAATCCCGAGTCGAGAATCGGGAGTTGAATCCCGTGTTAGTATCGGGAATCGGTAACTGAAAATTGGGTTATGGTGGAAAGTTGAGGTGTGAGGTTGAAAGAGAGTTTTGAAAAATATTCTTCTTACCTTTTGAAGGGAAGTCATTTTCCGTAAGGAAAATGAGTTGATTTGGAAAACATTTTCCAAAACATTTAAGCCAACCAAACATGAGAAAATTGGAAAATATTTTCCAGAAAATGTTTTCCTTCGTACCAAACACACACTAAGTCCAGAAACGGTAAACAGTAAGGATATTTAGGTTCTAAATACCATAGTCCAACTACATATCCATCCCCTGGCCTCACTCAACATGAGTAAGAAATTAAACTAAGTTGCCGCTTTTAAATGGTTTAACTTCAATGTTTCAGACACAAAGCTAACAGGAAATTTGATGATAATTAAAGAATGAATTGTTTGAAGTAACTCAGCAAAAAGAAAAATCATGTGAAGCATAAATGAATGGAGGACTTGCCTGAGGGAGTTATCTGATAAGTTGAGAGGACTGGAAGTTGGCACATCTTTAAGCACCTATTCCATGGAGTTTGATTGAGCCATGAAAAGTCACCGAAAAAAAATCGGCGGAAACATTATTCTTCATGTTCAGCCATTGTCCATCACCCGTCCATCTGTTTTACCATTATTTAATTTGTATCCATTTTAAACAATCGAATTTGACAAAAGAAAAAACACACAAAAGAGTCTGAAATTACTTCAAACGAACCTGAAACGCAGGCGAAAACATTCTCAACCGTCGTCGTCTTCTCCATCAAGTTCATTGCTGTCAATGTCCCAAAAATCACAAATCATCCCAAATGCCTAACAAAAAATCCAAAAAATCAGTAAAAAAATAATTGAATCTCAATTTACCAAAAATTTATTCTCTTATGTCCAAATTTTTAGAGTGTCGTTGTGCCTCTTCAACCCAAACTAAAAGAAGGAAGAAGAAGAACAGAAGGATGGGGCATAGACCGTGAATCAACGGTAGGACAGAGAAAGAAGAAGAAAGGACTTTTCAAGTAGCGACGATAAAAATTAAAACGCGACTGTTTAATGATTCTCTTTTTTTAAAATGGCACATAATAATTTAAAATCCAAGGAAAAAGGCCAAAAAATAGCAAAATATGATTGAAGGCGTAAGAGAGCTCCACATAAGCGGCGCTATGACTCTCTTTTATACATATATAGCTACAAATTCTATTGATTTAGATTACAAATGATGAGCCCCCTTTGTTAAACCCTAGATGTCATCTTATTCTACAGGACCAATTCGGTATCACGTGTCAAATGATGTGACATGTCAAGTCAAGCAAAGGAGCCAATAAGATCACGCCACATATCAAAATGATGCAGTACTCCTAGTGAAATTAAAGGCCAATAAAAATGTGTCATGTGTACAAGTAAAATGTTCCGACCAATCAAATACAACTCAAGATCAAGGCAAAGATTCAAGATCAAGCTCAAAATACTTTTAATCCAAGTACAAGTCAAGATCAAGTTCATCAGATTCGCAAATCAAGATCGAGTTCTTCAAATTACAACTCAATGAATCTGGTGGTCTTGATCTTTGAGTTGTAATTTGAAGAACTTGATCTTGACTTGCGAATCTGATGAACTTGATCTTGACTTGTACTTGGATTCAATGAATTTGAGTTTGATCTTGAATCTTCGTCTTGATCTTGAGTTATATTTGAACTTGAGTATTTGAATGCTTGAACTTGTAGCTTGTAGAGAAATCTGTAGCGTTTGATCCATGAGGTTTCTCTTGCTTCTTGTTAGAATTCTTGTCTACTTTCTGAATTATGAGACCCCTATTTATAGTTGTAGGATGGAGGAGTTGTGATGAGGAAAGGCTTTTTTCTGCCAATCAAATTTGAGTAACATGACTACATTTGATTCGTCGGAACATGTCACTTGTACACATGACATATTTTCACTGGTCTTTGATTTCACTAGGAGTGTTGCATCATTTTGATATGTGGCATGATCCTATTGGCTCTTTTGGTTGAATTGGCATGCCACGTCATTTGACACGTGACACCGAATTGATCCTCTAGAATAAAATGACATATAGGGTTTAGCAAAGTGGACTCATTATATATAATCCAAATCAATGGAATATCCCAATACAAATTGGACTTTAATTAAATCAATATTTATTGGTCTTAAATAAGTAATTCAATTTATATTTATACATAATATATATTTGAACTAATATGTTTTTACTATAATCTGAATTTCATAGGAATTTAAATTTAATAAAAATTTATTATATACAAATATCCCCTACTTCAAGACTTATCAAAGTACCTTAATTTTCATCGACTAGACTTGAAATATTAACTGAGTCTCTTTATTTGTACCGTGACTAAAAAATATTATCAATCCATGCACCCCACATTAAATTAGAGATAGTATGTATGACATGAATTAGAGACAACTTTGATCCACGTGCAATTAATCATTAGGAGACTTGTTTTTTTTTCTCTTGCATACCCATACTACCTATGCAATCACGTGCAGCTATAGTTCTACTATATTAGAAAAGGCTATATTTCAACATGTCAGTTTTGTGTCTTTTATATCAAATCTGAGGGTAATTTTGTCTTTTCAGAGCTTCACAATAAACTTCCGTGTCCCTTGAGCAGCGTATTGAGTGGACACGTATCTTGTTTTACTGAGCACTGAGCAGTGAATAGCAAATGGTTGTAACTTGTAAATATACCTTCACAAATCAGAAGTCATCATTTTGTCCAGCCTCTTTTGATATTGAGTATATGCTTTAGGACAAAGTATTGGAGTGTTAAGAGAGAGAATAAGAACAAAGGAGGTAGAGAAGGATGGGAACTAGGAAAACTCCATAAGGATGGGAAGTACTTGCTGGTCAGAGAACATAGTTGTATAAGGAGAGGGTTGAGGGGAGCCGGAGGGGGGGGGGGGGGGGGGCACGCACGGTACACACAACATCCCACTGTAGCAGCACGTAGGAAGTGTTGTCAATATGATAATATTTCAAAAGATTAATTAAATTATTTTGGGTTGGTTAAAGTTTCTTTGCGGCCAATTACTCTTTTTTTTTTTTTTAATTTGGTGTCCGTTATTTTCATTGAAGTCTCGACTAATTCGGATCGCGCACTGCAAGACCCATTCTGAAGGTGACGCTCCCAACAAGATTTTTTTCATTCCCAGGACTCGAACCCGAGACCTCTGATTCCCACCACTATACCACAACCGATGTTGGTCAATTGCTTCTATTTCTAGATAGCCAAGTACTTTGATTACTTGGTGACCAAGTAGAGTTTATTCTTGGTTAATTCCTTTAACCTCCTACAAGCTTCTTTTCTATTGGCCAAAGGAAAGTTTAGTATCACTCCTTACATACTTCTACTGCACATCACCTCCTCAACTACTAGTATAAATATGTGCTAAGTTCATTTGATAACATCACAGAAAATATTCTTCTTGCCCTCTATTCTCTTCCCACGTTCCTCTCTCTTTGTCTTCCATTTACATTATTAATTGTTTATGGTTCTGATTATATTTTGTTTCCCATTTAACTTGCTGGTTTTGTATCATTCATATTTTGTTGATTCGTGTATCTTCTAATTAATTAGGAAAGACTTATTTAATTGTGGATATCCTCTAATTAATTAGAAAAGACTTGTTTAATCATGTGGAAACATTTCATACTACTTAAATAACTTCTTAGAACAGTACCCAACACGACTCAAGTATTATTATCGTCAATCGTCATATTATTATTTTGCTATTGATATACTAGCCTTATTTTGGTAATAAGAATTTATATTATTATTATTATTAGTAGTAGTAGTAGTAGTAGTAGTATTAGTATTATTAGTTTTATTATTATTATTATTATTATTATAACATATCAGTATCATTATATTGCTAATAAGAAATATTATTATTGTTGTTATATTATTTTACTAACAATTATTATTGGAGTTTCACATTGTTCCCCAACAGGAAGAGCCATACCCCACAACCTACCCGCCCACAAACTAAGTTACGTTGCCTCAGGCACCTTTTTTATCAAACACATAATTAGAATTTTCCGTAGTGAATCTTGTTGTCATCAACACCCAGCAGTAATACCAGTTCAACTTATGAAACATGTCCAGAGTCCAAGATAATAAGCATATCTACAGGGTAGAATAGAAAAGATAACCGTAAGGAGATGACATGGAAGGAGCTAGGAGGAGGAGTGAAACTGAGAGAAGTGTCCTCAAATTTGTTATGGTACTATTTCCAGATGTTCGTTCAACAATTGTTGTTGGAAATAGTTTGGACGGCTAATGTTACCAAGAAATTTACTCCATTTTTCGTAGAGTTACATTGTCACGCCCCAAATCCCATTGAGGCGGACTGGCACCCGAAGCCGCTATGGCCCGAGAGAACCAATCTTTGCTCATGTACATTCGTATGCATATCCTCGTATGAATCTTATTATACCTCATGCAACTATGCGTAAGTCATGGACATGGAAACATATGCCATATATATATATATAAAACTTGGCCGTTGGGGCCATCAAGTCAAAACGGACATTCATCTCTTATATTCATATACCCACATATGTCTACAAAAGCCTCTAACAGATGCATCTACAAGACCAACTTAAAGTCGGAACAAGTCTCCGCTTTATACAACATTTACAACATCAAAACAAATGTACAACTGTGACTCGAAAAGCCCCGAACCAACTAGAGCTTACCAAAAATTTGCAAATGATCCACAGCCTACAAAGGAGGTCTACTAGCACCTGCGCCTGCAGTAATTAAAGTAAGTCCCCCAAGAGGGATCAGTACGAAGAATGTACTGAGTATGCAAGGCCATAAGAACTGCGTCATACATAATAACAACAATGGAGTCAATATAAGAGAAATAGTGAATGTGAATAAACTCTCTTTCTGTATGTGAGGAACCATGTATATTACGTTCTTTACTTCTCTTGTCTTCACATATGTTCATCTTTATTTTTCTACCCATGCTAGGCTGTTCTGTCGTCCTTGGGATGAGATTAACCCATGCTAGGTACTTTGACCCCTGGGATGTTATGTTAACCCATGCTACGCTTTCGTGTTGCCCCTGGGATGTTATTAACCCATGCTAGGTACTGTGACCCCTGGAATGTTATAGTAACCCATGCTAGGCTTTCGTGTCGCCCCTAGGATGTACTGTGATAACCCATGCTAGGCTTTTATATCGCCCCTGGGATGTATCGGGATCGACTCATGCTAGGCTTTTCTGTCGCCCCTGGGATACCACCCATGTTATTGGGATCGACCCATGCTAGGTATTTTAACCCCTGGGATACCACCCATGAATACTCATCAATTATATCTCTTATTATTGTTACTTCCGTTCTAAGAGTTATACATTGAGTATCATGACATTATTTGAAGCACACGCATATGTATATTACTTCACTCCTTTACTTCATGAGATTGACACCTTTACTTGTGAGGGATAGATATATTAGCTCGCACATCACCTCCTTCATAACTCTTATGAGATTGGTACTAAGATAATCATAATATTTTGGACTTTGGAACATGACATGATTAGAAAATGCTATTCAAGAATAAATAGATTCTCTTTACATCTTACTCTCTTTGAGATAGTTCTTTTAGAAATTACAACGTTATGACAGCTTTGGAACTTCAGTCAATGAATAAGACATAAGCGAATCATAATTCATCTAAGAATAGGACACATGTGAAATAACAATATATGTCAACCTGAATTGATATACTTCAAAACCCCTCGGAATAGAACAAGCCCAATGTCAATGTGAACAATATACTGCAGAAGGATACGGAAAGAGTAACCTTACATACCTTCACTTCCAAGTATGAATACACAAGCCTATATATGAACACAATAGTCTAGCTCCTTCCTTACGTTTCACTCTACAATAAAAGTACATAACGGAGCTTACGTTAACCACTAGTTATCGTATAAGTGTACAAGACGACAACGAACTATATGACTGTCGTATAATGTTATTTCACCCTTTATAATACAATCCACTACATTATCATACCAACAACACCATAACATTCCACACATTGCCCAAAACATCATACATCAATAGCATTTCACACCACGCTTACCCTTTATGCTTCCTCATTATCATTCCGTTGCAATTACCCAATCAACTTGCCTCATAACAACTTATGAAAAATAATACATACTTAATATAGTCCAATATAATTCCATACACCCCTTTAAAGTTTTTAAAACGACACCACAAGTTGATAATTACATCCAAAAAGGGTATATGGGCCTTCGGGGATCAAAGAGAGACGAAAACATCCAAAATCGTATCCTGGGCTGACCTGCGAAGCCACCTGCCCCCACAGGTGGCAGAGGTGAACCCAAAGGTGGCCTTTGGCAGATTCCATAGGCACCTGCATTGGCATCTGCGCCCGCAGGTGCCTTCGTCTGCGGGGGCGGATGCCCAAATCGGCCAAAATGGGTTCTTTTTGGGTCCTTTTGTGTAATAAATGGTCCAAGGCCATAAGTAAGCCTTTATTTACATATATTTGGTCACTTGTATGCCAAAAACCACTCATGGTTCCATAACGCACATAAACAACACCAAAATCACACTTTCCTTTCAATATGTCACCAAATCCATAATCAAATTTACAATAACCATTCCAAAACGTCATGTACAAGAACAAAACAAGTTAAGGCTATAATCATATCTCACATGTCAATATTTAATCCACCAAGTTCACTTCTTTCAATACCACAATTCCATGTTCAAGTTGGCAAGACAAAACCCTTCTCCGATTGCAAAAATAGACAGTTTTACACATAGCATACTGTCCAACACTTTGACAACACAACCAACATGATTTATACACTATTTTAAACATATCATATACTAAAATATGAGAATAAATACTTACCAAAGAGTGATATTGGCCCAACAAGTAGTTGCCTTAGGATTTTGTGTGAGAGATAGTGTTTGAGAAAAATGTTAGAAAGGCATGTGGGCTTTTTATGAATAAAAATCTGATTTCTTTGAATTATATAGTCCCTCACTAATGATCCTTATCCACACATTCCATGGTTTACTTGGCCAATGAAAGAGAAATGAAAGAATGGGTCAAATTTCCATTTTGGGCTATGTCTTCTTATGATTTTTGGGCCTCATTTGGGCCCAATGGTACAAGACTCGTTAATATCCAACCATTTAATGTTTAATTCATCAAATCTCTCATATTTAACTAATACCATGGATGTGAACGTAATCGTATAGGTTCGGAAACATCGGGGTGTTACATTCTCCCCCCCCCCCTTAGGAACATTCGTCCTCGAATGTTAACAACATCGTCTCATGTACAACAAATGCATCTCTATATTAGCATCTCTATACATATACTCTCATAGATACTTACTTATTCTTTCTCCACTCCCGCACTTTGAACTTTTTCTTCCGTTTGAAACAAATATGGGTACTTTGATTTCATCATTTCTTCAGCTTCCCAGGTGATCTCTTCGACTTGTTGATTTCTCCAAAGAACTTTTACGGATGTTACGTCCTTATTTCTTACCCTCTTCACTTGTCGATCTAGAATAGCAATAGGTAGCTCTTCCTAGTGAGATCCTCCGTAATTTACACCTTTACCATGGGAGCAATACGAAATGGAACTCTTATGCACTTCCAGCAATTTCACATGGCATGTTGTATAGGGCCAATTTTCCCTTCTTTCCAAATCTCATTACCCCTTTCATTAGGAATGCTTTTAAGAGTACTTAATCATCTATGATCACAAACATCTACTATACCATTACGATATGTGTCTTTAACTCTAATAAATTCACTAACAGGTGGAGATATTTCAATTGACTTAACTAATGACCCCTGTGTCCCATTAGATTTCATAGTAATCAATGGAGTGACATACGATAGGGTATATGTATCATTCGAAAATATTGATAATATACCTGTATCTTCATCAGGAGATGCCTCCGCATTCTGCCGGTCCACTAGAGCATAGGTACGATTTTGGGCTCCACTGGAACTAATTGCTCCTCTAATATCTCTACCATGACCAATAGGCTGAACGCCTCTGCCTGGGGAAGGAACCGATGCTGATGATGCAACGGTTGATCCCGTAGGTCATGCTATACCACTCGCACCCCTTTGTGGGCATTCTCTCATTATATGCCCCGCTGTGCCACACCAAAAACAAGTATTTGTCCCCAATCGGCATTCATCTAAATTATACCTTCCGCAATGCTGACACGGAGGACGAGAAAATTCTACTGTCTGTGAACCTTATACTCCACTACTCTGTCCAAATTGACTACCCCTAAACCCTCGGAATTGGGGTTGAGTGTCTGTTGTGGAATAAGAGAATGAGGGTCTAGGCGGTAACATTCGAGATCTAGATTCTCCTGGGGACACCATAGACTGCCCCATAGGTCTAGCCCTTTTTGATGGCCCTTCCTCAGATTCTTGCGTCCTTCTTCTTTGCCTTTGGTCCTCCATTTTCTGTGCGAAACCCTGAATTCTGGCGATGTCTATATCTCTGTTCAAAGCAGCAATAGTGCAGTCCCTTACCAAGTATGGCTCCAGTCTGTCCACATATCGATGGACTCTATCTTCCATTGTGGCCACCACATTCGGAGCATATCAAACCAAAGAGTTAAACTGCAAACTGTATTCTCTAACACTCATATTCCCTTGACGCAAATTTAGAAATTGGTCTGCACGTGCCTCCCGAATCTCATATGGGAGGTAATGATCAAGGAATGCCATTTTAAATTCTTCCCAACCAGCTGGGAGTGCATCAATACCCCTTGATATTTTCCAGTCCTCATACCATAATATGGCCTCACCCTTTAATCTATAAGCTGCTAGCTCAACTGTTTCTACACCTGTTACGTGCATAACATCCAAGGCCCTTTGAATTTGGTCCATAAAGTCCTGTGGATCTGCTTTCGGATCTGACCCTGTGAATATGGGAGGGTCTAATTTTAGAAAGTCCTGTGTCCTGCGACTCGCTACTCTAGCCGCATCATCCTCATTTATCGTTGGACCAACTCGTCCTTGACTTTGTGCAGCAACTAGATGAGTCAACATATGCACTGCATTTCTTAAATCCTGGTCAGTGGCATTCATTGGCGGTTCTGCGGGTACTTCTCTACCCCTTGGCTCTTCCGAAGCTGGAAAAGTAGAAGAAGACTGCGATGCAATTTCAGCGTCAGCTCCACCTTGACTAGCTTGGTCAGGTGGTGATTTACTTGTGCCTTCACCGGCCAGCCTATCCACTTGCTTACCTTTGCCTCTACCTCTTCTTGTCATTGGTATTTTACTCTAATAAAGAAAATCAAGTCCAATGGTCAGATACGATTCCACTTACCACATTGGCTCTATTGCACGATCTAGAATGAAGAATGAAGAAAAGAAACAACTCCTAAATGTCCCGTAGCCTCCTACTTATAAATGTGATGCACAACACATCCATAAGCAAGACTCTACTCAGACACAGCTTTGTAAACACCCTTAGAACGACCTGCTCTGATACCACTTTTGTCACGCCCCAAATCCCATTGAGGCGGACTGGCACCCGAAGCCGATATGTCCCTAGAGAACCAATCTTTGCTCATGTACATTCATATGCATATCCTCGTATGAATCTTATTATACCTCATGCAACTATGCGGAAGTCATGGACATGGAAACATATTCCATATATATATATATATATATAAAACTTGGCCGTTGGGGCCATCAAGTCAAAACGGACATTCATCTCTTATATTCATAGACCCACATATGTCTACAAAAGCCTCTAACAGATGCATCTAGAAGACCAACTAAAAGTCGGGACAAGTCCCCACTTTATACAACATTTACAACATCAAAACAAATGTACAACTGTGACTCAGAAAGCCCCAAACCAACTGGAGCTCACCAAAAATCTGCAAATGATCCATAGCTTACAGAGGAGGTCTACTAGCACCTGCGCCTGCAGCAATTAAAGTAATTCCCCCAAGAGGGATCAGTACGAAGAATGTACTGAGTATGCAAGGCCATAAGAACTGCGTCATACATAATAACAACAATGGAGTCAATATAAGAGAAATAGCGAATGTGAATAAACTCTCTTTCTGTATGTGAGGAACCATGTATATTACGTTCTTTACTTCTCTTGTCTTCACATATGTTCATCTTTATTGTTCTACCCATGCTAGGCTGTTCTGTCGTCCCTGGGATGAGATTAACCCATGCTAGATACTTTGACCCCTGAGATGTTATGTTAACCCATGCTAGGCTTTCGTGTCGCCCATGGGATGTTATTAACCCATGCTAGGTACTGTAACCCCTGGGATGTTATAGTAACCCATGCTAGGCTTTCGTGTCTCCCCTGGGATGTACTGTGATAACCCATGCTAGGCTTTTATATCGCCCCTGAGATGTATCGGGATCGACCCATGCTAGGCTTTTCTGTCGCCCCTGGGATACCACCCATGAATACTCATCAATTATATCTCTTATTATTCTTACTTCCGTTCTAAGAGTGATACATTGAGGATCATGACATTATTTGAAGCACACACATATGTATATTACTTCACTCATTTACTTCATGAGATTGACACATTTACTTGTGAGGGATAGATGTATTAGCTCGCACATCACCTCCTTCATTACTCTTATGATATTGGTACTAAGATAATCATAATATTATTGGACTTTGGAACATGACATGATTGGAAAATGCTATTCAAGAATAAATAGATTCTCTTTACATCTTACTCTCTTTGAGATAGTTCTTTTAGAAATTACAACGTTATGACAGCTTTGGACCTTCAGTCAATGAATAAGACATAAGCGAATCATAATTCATCTAAGAATAGAACACATGTGAAATAACAATATATGTCAACCTGAATTGATATACTTCAAAACCCCTCGGAATAGAACAAGCCCAATGTCAATGTGAACAATATACTACAGAAGGATACGGAAAGAGTAACCTTACATACCTTCACTTCCAAGTATGAATACACAAGACTATATATGAACACAATAGTCCAGCTCTTTCCTTACATTTCACTCTACAATACAAGTACATAACGGAGCTTACGTGAACCACTAGTTATCGTACAAGTGTACAAGATGACAACGAACTATATGACTGTCGTATAATGTTATTTCACCCTATATAATACAATCCACTGCATTATCATACCAATAACACCATAACATTCCACACATTGCCCAAAACATCATACATCAATAGCATTTCACACCACGCTTACCCTTTATGCTTCCTCATTATCATTCCATTGCAATTACCCAATCAACTTGCCTCATAACAACTTATGAAAAACAATACATACTTAATATAGTCCAACGTACTTCCATACGCCCCTTTAAAGTTATTAAAACGGCACAACAAGTTGATAATTACATCCAAAAAGGGTATATGGGCCTTTGGGGATCAAAGAGAGACAAAAACATCATAAATCGTATCCTGGGCTGACCTGCGAAGCCACCTGCCCCTGCAGGTGGCTGAGGTATGCCCGAAATTGGCCTTTGGCAGATGCCAGAGGCACTTGCATTGGCATCTGCGCCCGCAGGTGCCTTCATCTGCGGGGGCTGATGCCCAAATCGGCCAAAATGGGTTCTTTTTGGGTCCTTTTGTGTAATAAATGGTCCAAGGCCATAAGTAAGCCTTTATTTACATATATTTGGTCACTTGGATGCCAACAACCACTCATGGTTCCATAACACACATAAACAACACCAAAATCACACTTTCCTTTCAATACGCCACCAAATCCATAATCAAATTTACAATACCATTCCAAAACGTCATGTACAAGAACAAAACAAGTTAAGGATATACTCACATCTCACATGTCAATATTGAATCCACCAAGTTCACTTCTTTCAATACCACAATTCCATGTTCAAGTTTGCAAGACAAAACCCTTCTCCGATTGCAAAAATAGACAGTTTTACACATAGCACACTGTCCAACACTTTGCCAACACAACCAACATGATTTATACACTATTTTAAACATATAATATACTAAAACATGAGAATAAATACTTACCAAAGCTTACCAAAGAGTGATCTTGGCCCAACAAGTAGTTGCCTTAGGGTATTGTGTGAGAGATAATGTTTGAGAAAAATGTTAGAAAGGCATGTGGGCTTTTTATGAATAAAAATATGATTTCCTTGACTTATATAGTCCCTCACTAATGATCCTTATCCACACATTCCATGGTTTACTTGGTCAATGAAAGAGAAATGAAAGAATGGGTCAAATTTCCATTTTGGGCCATGTCTTCTTATGATTTTTGGGCCTCATTTGGGCCCAATGATACAAGACTCATTAATATCCAACAATTTAATGTATAATTCATCAAATCTCTCATGTTTAACTAATGCCATGGATGTGAACGTAATCGTATAGGTTCGGAAACATACGGGGTGTTACATACATTTCAGAATGAGTTCTAATTCATAATCTGATATAAAGAACTACATTCTGGTCTATACTATCTTCAGGTGTTCTTTGAACAACTTTTGTTGAAAATAGCTTCTGTTGGAAACATACTATCCTTCTTTTTAGAATTATTTTTTCGCCCCTAGAAGTTCCAATTGATAATTTGATAAAAATAACTATCCGTAGTAGGAACAAAAAGAAAAGTCCATCCCGTTTCTCTTAGGAACTTTTTTTGACTTGGACCATGAATGTGGCAACTTTTTTTCTGGTAGAAGTCATCCCTGATTATGAACTAACTCTGTAGTATTTTGTGCTTCCTGCTAGGTCGAGTTATACACAGATCAAGAAACTTGTGGGTTAATTTGTTTGTAAGAAAAATACCCTTTAAGAATTTCTTAGTTGTAAAATTATTGGTTGAGCTGAAAGCTCCATATTACACGGCTTGAAATTCTCTTAATTTTTTAAAAGAAATAGACACTGTACAAGTAATTCCCTTTTCAGTTTATAGACTACTAAATAAACAAAGAATTACTAAATATTTTGTTTAGTTGCTTTGAGTTGTCAACAAATTCTAAAACTTCCTGCTTTCTCCTAATTCTCATTAGTCACTCACAAGAATTGTATAATAGTACCAACTAGCACAATAGAGTTGGCTAGGTTTTTTGCCTTAGTTTGTTTGCCAGGTATGTAAGACTCATGATGCTTCCTTTGACTATACACGTTATAGATTAAGTCATCTCACAAGCTTTTATGCTACAGCATAGCCAAATACAAACCTGTTAACCGGATCGGGCTGGGTCAACCTGGCTCCAGTTCAGTAATTTTTACCGGGCTTGGTCCGGGTCCGGTACGGGCGTGACTCTTACTAGGTCGATCCGTGCCGGGCCCAACAGTAACAATTCCCCCAACGGCTCAGCTGCGACCCATTTAATATGTATGACCGGTATTAATGGGCCGGTCTGGGTTAGGCAATCGATCCAGATTAATGGGTCGGTTTATCGGGTCCCGACTAAAAAAAAATAGTATTTTGAACTTTGATTGTTTTTTAATATACATTCAATATATACTACTTAAAATACAACTTTAAAGAATATACATACGTATATACATTCAATATATACTACTTTAAAGAATATACATACATATATACATTCAATATATACTACTTTGTAAAATATACATACTTTAAAGAATATTCATACATATTATACATTCAATATATACTATTTTAAACTTATATAGAATTTTTATATGTCAATACTTGTTTAAGTAATATTTGCTAATATTATTTTTCAATATATATTTTTTTAAGTTTAAGTAAACTTTGATAATAATATATTAAAAGCATTGAATTCATACAAGATATTCAATTTAAATTTTAAATGTAAAAAATATGTAAAGAGTAAATGAACTTAATATTTGATTGATTGCAAAATGTTTCAAAACTTACAAGTTACAAGGTTGCAATTACATTTCACTAATTTCACAAAGTTAAATTGAAAAATGAAAATTCAATTGATTAATTGCAAATTCTACAAAATTTTCATCATTTTTTCCAATTCACCCATGTTAACATTAATGGGAATTGGTTGTGGATTGTCAAAATCAATGGCACCAAAGCCATGCATTGGACTTGATTGTGCTGAATTCTCTCTTGAAGTCATTATTTCTTCAAGATCTTCTTCGTCTTCCAGCTCCACGAACATTCCTTGATTTCTTCGTTCTGCTCTAATCCAGTCTCTAAGGCAAATTAAACATTCATGGCATTGCCTCCCAATGAGTGTCGGTTGTCTCCAATCTGTTGCCGTCCTTGACTAAAAGCGCTCTCTGATGCAACGGATGACTTTGGAACATTCAATATATCTCTAGCTAATCTTGAAAGTATAGGATATTGTCTTTCATCAATCTTCCACCATTCCAGCGTGTTGATTCTACCTCTAGGATCCTCTATAGGCTGCATAAGATAATACTTAAGTTCTTCCCGACTTACGGTTCTTTGCAATGAAGGCTGCAATATATTCCAAACAGATAGATCAGAAACACAATAAGCAGACATACTATGTGCCTGTCTTTTAGAAGATGATGGTTCCTTAGAAGGATGGGGAGCAAGGGTCGGTGTAATATGTGACGGTAAAGCATTGTCAAGTAAATCAGCATAATGATTGTATAATGTGTTCATGTAACTATTCGCATCAGACATAGTCGTAAACAAAGAAGGTTCTTCATTAGCTGTTACTTCTAAAGAAGAATAAATAAGAGAAGTAAATTCGGACATAGTATTATATTTCATACATGGATTTATTACAGCACCAACTAAGTAAATAGGGGGAAGCGGAAAAAAATATTTTTTAAATTTATCAATGATTGCATCAATAGCATCTTTGTAACCTGGTTTAGACTTATACTCGTTAAGCAATAAAGAAATGTCGGCTAAGTAAGCTAAAATATTACAAACAGTAGGATAATAAACACCAGAAAATTCAACCGTAGTTAGATAAAAATTTTGCAAAAAATTAACAATCAATTTTAGCCCAATCTGAATTTTGTAACATACTATCGGGAAAATCACTAGCAAATTGGTTAAAAGTCATAGTAATAGGAGCTTTATAAATATTGCAAGTATTTAAGAAATCATACGTAGAATTCCATCTAACATCTATTTCTTCAGGCATTAATCTCGGTCTAAGTCCATTTTCCTTACATTTTCTTTTAAATTCGGTAAGTCTAATTTTTCTATTATTTCCTTGAATAAAACCAACTGCAAGTCTAACTTTTTCAATAGCAGGCTCAAAAAAAGCAAGCCCATCTTTTACAATTAAATTATATATATGGCAAGCACACTTAACATGAAATATTTCGAGTAACGGTGTAGAAAGTTCAATTTTTAACAAGTCAATAACAACGTTGTTGTTAGATGCATTATCAAAAGATATACAAAAAACTTTACTGTCAATACCATAATATCTTGCAACTTTTGTAATAGATTCAGAAATAAATTTCTCAGTGTGTCTACGGTCTTCATCATATAAAAATGCTAAAATACGTTTTTGCATAACAAAATTACTATCTACCCAATGACAAGTAATTGTTAAATAATCAGTTTTATTAATAGCACGACCAAGATCAAAAGTTAAAGTAACTCTACATGGAAGATTTTTTAATAATGCAGATAAATAGTAAACATATTGTGCATGGAGTCTAAAAATATCGGACCGACAAGTACTTCTAGGAATACCCTCAAACATAGGATTATAAATTTCCTGAATATAATGAATAAAAGCTTCAGAAGAAGCAAAAGAGAAAGGCAAACAACCCACACTATCATTTTTGCTAATTCTTCACGATCCTTCATTTTATTACAATCCTTAACTAATTTACCGATTTTTGGGTTCGATCTAGTTTGTGTTGGGCCCCCAACTGTCCCACCACCAGTTACCTGAGCTAGCTCTATTGGGTGTTTATCCCGAAAATGTCTCGTCAACTGACCCGTACCTCCTTTATTACCCCCGGTCTTATGCTCGTATTTTAACTGACAAAGATCGTATTCAACCTGAGTAGTTCCTTCTATTCGAGTATAAAAATTCCACACAACACTAGTTTTTTTACGAGATCTTACAGGGCGCCGAGGAGGAAGATTAACCGATTCAGATTGAACATTAACGTTATCAGATTTGGGTGTAACATCAACATCATCATCATTTTCATCTACATCAACAAAGTCTACTTCATTCTCTTCTTCTATACCATAATTTTCTTGGGCCTCTAAATAATTATATCGTGAGCACCTACACCTATTTCATTCTCAAAGGGTTCGCTAATTGGTACCGAAGGCACACGAGTACATCGAGTATTTTAGCTACCTCTACCGGAACCAATTTATTTCTTATTACCACTACCACTTCCGGGTCAAAAATTTCTAACACTTTTACCGACTTTCCTTAATTTATCCATATTACAAGTTAAACTGACAATTATTTAAAAAACACAAAAACAATACAAATAATTATTCAACAAATAATACACTAATTAAAAATTAAAAGTAAGAGATGGAACGATAATATCAAATTGCCGAAGTATCCGAAAGTTGATCAATTGAGTATTTTTGGAAACTTCCACTTGATATTTTTAATTGCAAAATAATAAAATATAATTGAGCACTTTATGAGATAATTAGAAATTATAATAATTGAGAGAGATTGAGATTTTGAGAGAATGAGATTGTAAGTTGTGGGAAAATAATTTTTGAAATGGGGTATTTATAGGAAAAAAATTTAAAGTTAATTTTTTTTTTTTTTTAAAAAAAAAAGTGGGATTTTTGCACAATTGGTCGTTGGGCCAACGACTATATAGCCGTTTGGACTGCCAACGGTCCAATTGGCAGGTGGGCCGGTTGCCTTACAATTTTTTTTAAAAAATAAAAATTTACTTATCGGGTCAGGCCGGGCCGGGCCGGTGCACCGGTGGCCCTAGTCCGATTTTCTAACCAGGCCGGTCTACCGAGCTAAGGACTTTGTTCGGCCCAGCCCCCTAAAACCCCCCTAGCCCCCTACCTTAACGGGTCCAAATCGAGTCCGGTCCGGTCTCTATTCGGGCTGATCTAAATGGGCTGGAACCGAGCTGACCCGGCCCAATTGACAGGTTTAGCCAAATATGCATATTTTTTGGCGGTGGATTAATGCTAGCACACTTATATAAGTTCCAAAATAAGGAACAATTGTATAATGACACTATTTTTTTTATACTAATACACATTATTATTACATTCAATTACTTGACTGCACATAGTAAGTTAACATGATTGTTATGGTGGAAAGGCAACAGAACACGCCTATGATTTTTAGATATTTTGTTCACTCCTGTTATTAAGTGACAAAATCCTCTTTCACTTCATTTGCTCGCATATTTCGTTTATGTTTGTTAATGATAAAGTAGCATTAAATTCATTGGGAATCAAAAACTGTTATAACATTGTACATCTTTTTAATATTTACATAGGGAAAAACCAACAGGATTGACTCTCTGGGAAGAATTCATCGACCATTAAGGGAATAAACTTTTCACACATGTGAAACAACTTAAAGATTTCCCAGTCATTCTTGCCAAGAAAGTGGGCAAACCAAAATCATCTTCAGGTAAAGTAGTACACACATATTTACCCTTTCTCCCTCCCGATATATATAATAATTGAATTAACACTAACTATTCAACTACATGTAGGATTGACGAATAGATTTGGTACAACCATTCATATCAATCCCCCCAGGGCCGGCTATTATATGAAGTCAGTGAAGCAACAGCTTCAAGGCCCCAAATTAGGGGGGCCCCATATTTCAATCATGACCTATATATGTATACTTTTTATTTAATAAAATATTGACTTCTTCATTGTAAAAAGGTAAAAATAAATTCATAAGGAAAGATTTTTCTTAGATTTGTTACCGTTTGACATTTGACATGAAGATGCAAAATTGATTGGATATTTAAACTTTTTTACTTTTTACCTTTTTTTTTTCTTGGAAAATGTTTGGAAGATTTTACACTCTTTCTTTTTTTTTTGAAAATATTCTCTTTTTCCTTATATATAGAATAGTTTTTTTTTACCTTTCTCATTAGTTATCTTATATAATAATATATTTTGGTTAGAAATTTCATTTACTTACTCCATTGTTTCAATTGCTCAAAGTTAAAGTGCAAGTTCAATTATTTCTACCAAAAGAGTTAGAAAATATTGTAATGTATTGATAAAAAAAAAAGGTATCATTTGTTGTTCTTTCTCAAATTTCAAGTTTCGAAGGAAGTATATCAAAGCAGTCATAACATATCTTGGAATCTATTCTTCAAAATTATATCAAAGCAGTCATAACATATCTTGGAATCTATTCTTCAAAATTTCTAATCAGGTTTTATCATTTCAAATTCTAGTTTTATTCTTAAATTTTATCTTGTATTTGTTATTTTTGTTATTTGTATTGTAGATATTTTTAATTATTTTGTTAAAATTTAAATATGTCAACTAGAAAATATGAATCCGGTCATTCAAAACTCAAAAAGAAAAGAGAAATTGAAAATCTAATAGCATCTCAAAAAGGAGCTCTTGATAATTTTTTTACAAACAATAAAAGAATTAAATCGGATCACACTCATGAAGCCTCAACTAGTCATGATACAGGTAATGCAGGTACTGCAGGGACTTCAGTCTTTGCAAAGGGGACAACATTCACTGAAGAAGAGTACAAACAGATCCTAGGCATGTTAAACAAGGATGTGAAGGAGACTAAACAAGTCAACATGTCAAGTATTGCCACTTGTTTAATGTCACATACTTTTACAAGGGATTGGATAGTGGATTCTGGTGCCTCACATCATGTTACATCTAATAAGGAAATGTTGAAAAACATTCATATTTTAACTAAACATCAGAAGGATCAAGTACACTTGCCTACAGGTGCTAAGGTGGAAGTTACTCACATTGGTGAAGCATCACTATTTGACAAAGAAGTAGTAGATCATGTCCTGCTTGTACCAGACTTCAAGTTTAACTTGTTATCAGTTTCTAAGATCACCAAAGAACTCTCTTATTTTGTATCCTTCTACCCTGATTTCTATATATTTCAGGACCTCTTTAGTGGCAGGGTGAAGGGGATTGGTAAATAAAATGATGGATTATACATTTTCAGCAGTGAGTTTGGAATAAAGAAGCAAGAAGAAATAAGTGGTTACAAGAAGTTGACTGCAGGAGTGACTATGCATAATGTGAAGCTATGGCATAAGAGACTTGGACATCCTTGTTCTCAAGTCCTGAGATATCTGCACTTGAAAGATTGCAATAAAGATAGTGATGTGGTTAGTGATTGTCCAATATGTCCATTAGCAAAACAAACTAGACTTTCATTTCCTATTAGTATGTCTAGAGCAACTGTTATGTTTGATGTTGTTCATATGGATCTCTGGGTCCATATAAGGTCCCTACTGTGGATAAGGAATACTATTTTCTAACAATTGTGGATGACGATATTAGATTTGTATGGGTACGACTGTTGGAATTGAAATCTGAGACTTTTGTTGTTATCAAAAATTTCCTTCTAATGGTGAAAACTCAGTTTAATTCTCATGTCAAGATTGTGAGGTCGGATAATGGTAGAGAATTTTTTAACTCTCAATGTACTGAGTTATTTCAAGGTCTAGGTATATTGCAGTAAAGTAGTTGTCCTCACACACCACAGCAAAATGGTGTGGTAGAGAGGAAGCATAGACACATTCTTAATATAGCAAGAGCTATTAGGTTTTAGTCACACTTACCCATTGAATTTTGGCCAAATTGCATTAAGGATTCAATATATTTGATGAATAGGTTGCCTTCCTCAGCAGTTAATAATAATAGTCCCTATGAACTATTGTATTCTAAACAACCTGTTCTAACTCACTTAAGAGTTATAGGCTGTTTGTGCTATGCTTCATCCTTACCTAAAGGAGATAAGTTCTCAGCAAGGGTCATCCCAAGTTTCTTAATAGGATATTCAGAATTATAGAAAGGGTATATGTTGTTGAATACTGACACTAACAAATTTTTTGTCTGTAGAGATGTGAAATTTTAGGAGGAGATATTTCATTTTGCTGTTGCAACACCAAACCACCAATCTCGATTTTCTTCTCTTCAAGGATCTCCAATGGAGATAGTACTTCATGAGGATCATACATAAGAAGAGGTAGTTTGTGATTCATCATCCCCCTTGTTACCTCAAGACACCTCTACATCAGCACCAAAAATATATCAAACTCTACCTGAAGCAGATGAAGATCATGTTGTGTCTTCATCAGCACCTGAGGTTACTGAGGTTCCATCTATCAGAAGAATCACTAGTCACTAAATCACCTGCTTGGTTGCAAGACTACATTACTCTTAGGAAGGGAAAAGGTCAGAGTAGTACTAGATATCCTTTGGCTAATCACCTCTTCTATGATCACACAACTGCTCATTATCAATGTTATCTGTCCAAGTTTAATGCTCTTGTGGAGCCTAGAAGTTTTAAGGAAGCAGCCAAAGATCAAAAGTGGATTGAAGTTATGCAGTTAGAGATAAAGACTGTTGAGGACAACAAGACATGGTTAATAGTGGATCTACCACAAGGCAAGAACACAGTTGGTTCAAAGTGGGTGTACAAGATCAAGTACCAAGCTAATAGTGAAGTTGAAAGGTATAAATCTAGACTGGTTGCTAAAGGTTACAATCAACAAGAAGGTTTGGATTATCATGACACTTTTTCTCCTGTTACCAAGATGGTAATAGTGAGATGTGTCATTGTTTTAGCTGTTTCAAAAGGCTAGAATCTACTCCAGATGGATGTATACAATGATTTTCTTCAAAGTAATTTGGATGAAGAAGTGTATATGGATATGGCTGAAGGTTTTAAGAAACCAGGAGAAACTAAAGTGTGCAAGTTGCTCAAGTCCTTATTGGACTGAAGCAAGCCTCCAGGCAGTGGAATATAAAACTCACTACAGTATTATTGTCAGCTGGTTTTACTCAAAGTGCCCATGATTACTTTTTATTCACTTTGAGAAAAGATACAGACTTAGTCATTTTACTAGTCTATGTTGATGACTTACTTATCACTGGGAGAAGTGATCAACTGATTTCAGCAACTAAAGAGGTGTTAAATCAGCAGTTCAAGTTAAAGGATCTAGGTCAACTCAAATACTTCTTAGGCATTAAGATTTTAAGGTCTAGTGAAGGTGTTGTCTTGAATCAGAAGAAGTACATCTTGGAGCTTATCAATGATGCTGGTCTTTATGGTACAAAAACTGTTTCCACTCCTTTAGAATCAAATTTGAAGTTTACATTAGTGGACTATGATAAGAATGTTGGAATTACTGGTGATGCAATCTTACATGACATCACTTCTTATCAGAAGTTGGTTGGTAAGCTTTTATATGCCACCATTGCAAGACCAGACATTAGCTTTGCAGTGCAAACACTTAGTCAGTTCATGCAATCTCCTAAGAAATCTCATTGGGATGCAACTATAAGAGTAGTCAGATATTTAAAAAGCACAGTTGGTCAAGGAGTTTGGTTAAAGGCTAAATCTGCTACTATGTTAACTTGCTGGTGTGATTCAGATTGGGATGCTTGCCCTAATACAAGAAGATCTATCACTGGATATGTGGTTAAATTTGGTGAGTCCTTAGGTTTTTGAAAATCCAAGAAACAACAAACTGTTTCCAGGAGTTCAGAGAAGCGTGGCTTTTGCAGTTGCTGAAATGACTTGGTTGTTAGGATTGTTCAAAGAGTTGTGGGTTCCTATTCAAATGTCTGTTACAATTTTCAGTGATAGTAAATCAGCTATTTAATTAACAGCTAATCCTATTTTTCATGAGAGAACTAAACATATTGAAATAGATTGTCATTTCATCAGGGACAAAATCAAAGAAAGTATAGTTGAAACAGCTTATGTTTCTACTCAACAGCAGCTTGCAGACTTATTAACCAAAGGGTTGATTCAAGCTCAACATCTTCATATTTTATACAAGCTTGGTGTGCTTAACATCTTGCACCCTACAGCTTTAGGGGGGGGGGGTTGAATTTTCAGTAAAATAATTTTTACTGTTTCATTCCGTTTTCACTGTTACATTGCTTACTGTAGCTATGCTACATTTCCACGAGTTAGTTAGGTGGTTAGTTACATGTTGATCTGTCAAGTTAGTTAGAGGTAGTGATGTGAGCTATGAGCTGAGCTGTACAAGAAGCTTCTAGAAGCTCACTAGAAGATATTTTGGTAGTTTAGATATTTAGGATCTGCAGCTATATAAGCTGAAGTCCATCACCATTTGTAACTGAATTCATTCTTCTTAGCTATGAATAAACTTTTCGTGCATTCTTCTTCATTCTCTGAGTGCGATCATGGAGTGCGATTAATCGAATTTCTTCAGTTTGTGCATTTTTTTATTCATGTTGTAGCTAGAATTTCTACGGGGAGATCTCTTTATAGAGTTACAACAACAAGGGTCATGCATAAAAAGGTTTATGACACTAGATTAGTTAATCACTTAGGGGTCGTTTGGTAAAGTGTATTAAAAGAAATAATGCTTGCATTAACTTTGTGTATTACTAATACTATGTTTGGTATACTTTTTCATCCTATGTATTACTAATGCTTACATTATTTATACACTCTATTTAGTACTATGGAGTGTATTACTAATGCATGGAAATCCAAGGTATTAGTAATTCAATGGACTCTAATGCATGCATTAGTATGGTTAAAGTCATAATTGTCCCTCAAAATCTTTTCCACATCCTTTCCATCATATATATGGAGGATATTTTTGTAAAAAAATATTGTTTTTTAAAAATTATGTAATTTATTTTATTTTTAATACACCAAACAAAACACTGCATAAGAAAAATACAGGCATTACTAATGCAAGCATAACTAATACAAGTATTACTAATACACAATATTTTGCACTATTCTTATACACCCTACCAAACGACCCCTTAAAGCAGTTGGAAGGCAATATGGATACCCTTAATTAACTCATTCTCATACATACAAATGTTGTCGTTCTGAAATTGTTGGAGTTAATATCTCAAAAGATCATTGAACTATTGAAATGTACCTTGCAGAGTCATTGAACTTTCCTTTCTATCAAAAGTATCACTCAACTTAAGTTTTTTATTTTCTAAAGTCACTAAACTACATTTATCATTTTAAAAAAAAATGACATGATAAAATAAATTATTTATTTATGTCATGTAAATATGAACCCCATATTAAAAAAAAATAACTATTCCTTTTCATTTCTATTTTCCAAGCTTTCTAACTATTATTTCTGTAACACCCCGTACCTTCCCGACCCTACTTGACAACCTTGAACCATGTTTACCCTAGGTTCGAGAAAAATAAGTACGTATTTTGCATTGTTATTGATGGAAAATTTGATATTGTGCTAGTAAATGTGATTAGACCTTGGTAGTAGGTGGGGTTTGTGACTTTGTGGAGCATTTGTGGGGTGAAAAGTGAGGTTTAAGGGACATCCAAGCAAAGGTTCTTAAAGATAAGAGGCAAGCAAAAGGTTGGGACTTGAAAGATCCAACCAAATCCGTAAAGAAAATTCGAAATCAAAAATTAAGTGTGGGGCGCTGCAGGTGGCGTGCCAGGCCGCTTTGGCCTGAAATTTTTGTGGCACAGGAAGCAAGGGGGCGTGCCTGGGGGTGTGCCAGGCTGCTAATGTGCACCTGTTCAGGTGCTGAAATTTCTCTAAGTCTTTGGGGCGCCCGGGAGCGTGCCGGGGTGCTTTATGGTATCCTTATTCCATCATATTAGGACTACTCTTGAGTAAGTTTCGTATCCGAGTTGGGGTTAAGTCGTCGTCATAATTAGTTTATCAAATTATGTTCAATTAAGCCATGAGTGGCTAGAATTGCTTATTCTGGGGATTGAGGCTACGAACATGAATCTCGTGAGTTGAATATTGTTGTGACATTTATGGAATTATTTAAACATGAGATATATGGTTAATCATGCATCGAATTTGGTGGGCTAAGTTGACATGTGTAAATGGGCTCAATTTGAGGCCCAAAATGGAGCCAAAATGTAAGGCCCAAAGGGGAAAAATGACCCATTCTTCAAATTTGACCAAGTAAACATAACATTAAATATCAATAATTGGATAAGTATGACCACAAGGACTATATAAAGGCAAAGAAATCAGATTTTTATTCCATTTTTCTTTGGACACTTTGGACAAGATCATCACTTTGAAAGCTTGGGTAAGTGTTTATTATTGTGATTTAATATATTATATACATGAGAGATAGTGTAGATTATGATGGTTATGTTGGCAAGGTTGAATAGGGCACTTTTGCTTTTTGCTAAAAGATGTGCCATCTTTGTGATTTAAACTTGAAAGGAGACATGGGGTTTTGATGAAAGTGCATGGTACGGATGAAATATCTACATGTATGGTGTGATTATGTTCCTTAACTTGTTATTTTTCTCTAAGTATAATTTGTGGGATTGTTGTCGATATGTGGTTCTGAAGTGTATTGAGGTGACTTGATGGAGTAATGGTGATGTTGTGTTGATGGAGAAGTGTAAAGTATGAACTTGGTGTGACATGCTATTGGTTTATGATATATTGGTCAATGTATGGAATGTTGTGGTATTGTGGGTATAATAACTTCATAAATGGTATTGTCAAGGGGGAAATGACATGTTAAGCAATCATGTAACTCATTGTCGTCATATGCATTTATAAGGTAGTTGGTGATTAATGTAAACTCCGTTATGTACTTGTGTTATAGAGTGAAACGTAAGGAAGGAGCTGGACTATTGTATTCACATTTAGGATTGTATATTCATATTAGGAAGATACGGTATGTAAGGTTACTTTTTCCGTATCCTTCTGCAGCACATAGTGTTCTCATTGACATTGTACTTGTTCTATTCTGAAATGATCTTAGGTATCCCATTTCCGATTATCAATTGTTATTAATCACATGTTCTGTACTCATTGATCAATTGTGATTCACATGTCTCATGTTCATTGACTAATGTTCCAAAGGCCCAATAATGTTCTATTCCAAAGTTCAAATAATGTTATGACTATCAATGTATCAATCTCAAAAGTAAAGAATGAAGTAATGCATATATGGTTGATGATTGAGTATGGGTGGTAGCTTTGGTGGCGAAATTCTAGCTCAAGCCGATCCCGAGATTATTGGATTAGGGGGTAGTCCTAGAGGCATGAGCCTAGCTCGGATCGAACCTGATAGGGGGTAGCTCTAGAGGTAAGAACCTAGCTCGAGTCGAACCTGATATATTGGTTTATGGGTGGCAGCTCTAGAGGTAATAACCTAGCTCGAGATGAGCCCAATGTGTTGATTTATGGGTGGTAGCTCTAGAGGCATAAGCCTAGCTCGAGCCGATCCCAACATAACATTATGTTATGTTAAGACCCACTGATCAGTCGGGGCCCGGGTACATAGTGACACAAGTGATGATGAACAAACATAGTAGTAAAGAAGCAAAGAAAGTAATGAAAGCAATACACATGGTTCCCAACGTATAGAATGGTGACTTATCCATATTGGTTATTCATTTGTATTTGAGTTCATTGAAGTATTTATGTGTCATACAGTTCCATATGAGCCTTACATACTCAGTACATTCTTCGTACTGACGTCCCTTGGGGGACTTACCTTACTTGCTGCATGCACAAGTGCTAGTAGACCTCCACAGTAGGTTGCAAATCTTTTGTCGATCATTGGTGAGCTCCAGTTGGTTCGGGGCTTTCCGGGTCTCATATGTACATTTGTTTTGGTACTGTAATGTTGTATAAAGCGGGGACTTGTCCCGACTTTAGGATGGTTATGTATATGCATCTGTTAGAGGCTTTGTAGACGGACGTGGTGGGATGAATGAAAGAATGTATGTCCATGTTGACTTGATGGCCCTAACGGCCAAGTTTCTTATTTGTATATATCACATGTTTCCATGACTGCCGCTATTGACATCTTATATCTCTATGTGATGGTGTTGCTTATTGAGTGACATGCATATGAACGGACATGAGCAAAGATTGGTTCTCTCGGGTCTTATCGGCATCGGGTGCCAGTCCGCCTCGTTGGAATTCGGGGCGTGACAATTTCATTATTTTTTTCACTCGATGTCGATTCCCGTATTAAAAGTTTGATTATATTTGAATCCACAATATTCACATATTATAGAGCTTATTTATGAGAGCAATACTTTTAATAAGAAATTTGAAACCTCAAACTAAGAATATAAGAATTTTAACCATCACAACACGATCCATGTTGATGTCTATCTCTTCGTTCATTTCATAAGTTTTAATTTGTTTGCTTATAAAATCTCTCTTTCTGAAAAATTTCTGATGGAACCAAATGCGATGAGGACAAGACTTAAATCGTTGCCATTTCTTTGATTTTTTTCCCCTTGATTTTATTTATGTCTATGCTCTAACAAGGGGGAAAAATAGCTACAAATTTTATCAATAAATACGTCTCAATTTATTTTTATTTGATACACCCATTAAAAAAAAAATTGACATGATTATTTTACTTTACTATCCCTATTAATTGATGTTTAGTATAAATCTTGAAAAATCATTTAAAGAATAAGTAATTAATGTTAAGGGTTATTTGATGAAAACAAAATTTGTAGAAAATCTATTTTAAAAATAGGTGAGAAGTAAAAATGAATGAAGGGTGTAATTTATAGACAATAATTCGCTCTAATTTAAGAAGCGGGAAATAAGATTGCTGGTTTTTAGGTGAAACCCAATTGTGGTCTGGATTGGGTATAGAAATGAAAAGGAATGAAATTTTTTTTTAATATGGGTTCCATGTTTATATGATATAAATAAATAATTTATTTTGCCATGTTATTTTCTTTTCAATGATAAATGTGTTGACATCTCATATGTACATTTATTTTGTTACTGTAATGTTGTATAAAGCGGGGACTTGTCCCGACTTTAGGATGGTTATGTATATGCATCTGTTAGAGGCTTTGTAGACGGACGTGGTGGGATGAATGAAAGAATGTATGTCCATGTTGACTTGATGGCCCTAACGGCCAAGTTTCTTATTTGTATATATCACATGTTTCCATGACTTCCGCTATTGACATCTTATATCTCTATGTGATGGTGCTGCTTATTGAGTGACATGCATATGAACGGACATGAGCAAAGATTGGTTCTCTCGTGCCTTATCGGCTTCGTGTGCCAATCTGCCTCGTTGGAATTTGGGGTGTGACAAAAGTGGTATCAGAGCAGGTCGTCCTAAGGGTGTCTACAAAGCCGTGTCTGAGTAGAGTCTTGCTTATGGATGTGTTGTGCACCACATTTATAAGTAGGAGGCTACGGGGCATGTAGGAGTTGTTTCTTTTCTTCACCTCTAGATCGTGCAATAGAGCCTATGTGGTAAGTGGAATCGTATCTAACCATTGAAATTGATTTTCTTTGTTATAGTAAAATGCCAATGACAAGATGAGGTAGAGGCTAAGGTAAGCAGGTAGATATGCTTGCCGGTGAAGGAATGAGTAAATCACCACCTGACCAAGCTAGTCAAGGTGGATCGAACACTGAAATTGCATTGTGGTCTTCTTCTACTTTTCCAGCTCCGAAAGAGCCAATAGGTAGAGAAATACCCGCTGAACCGCCAATGAATATCACTGACCAGGATCTAAGAAATGCAGTGCATATGTTGACTCAGTTAGTTGCGGCACAAAGTCAAGGACGAGCTAGTCAAACGATAAATGAGGATGATGTGGCTAGAGTGGTGAGTCGCAGGACACAGGATTTTCTGAAATTAGACCCTCCTATATTTACGGGGTCAGATTCGAAAGTAGATCCACAGGATTTCGTGGACTAAATTCAAAGGGCTATAGAAGTTATGCATGTGACTGGTATTGAAACAGTTGAACTTGCGGCCTATAGATTGAAAGGTGAAGCTATATTGTGGTATGAAGATTGGAAAAGATCAAGGGGTATTGATGCACTTCCAGCTGGTTGGGAAGGCTTTAAGATGGCATTCCTTGATCATTACCTCCCATATGAGATCCGGGAGGCACGTGCAGATCAGTTCTTAAATCTCCATCAAGGGAATTTGAGTGTTAGAGAATACAGTTTCCAATGTAATTCCTTGGCTCGATATGCTCCAAATATAGTGGCCACAATGACAGACATAGTCCATCGATATGTGGACAGATTAGAGCCATATTTGGTAAGGGACTGCACCATTGCTGCCTTGAACAAAGATATGGATATAACGAGAATTCAGGCTTTCGCACAGAATATAGAGGACCAAAGACAGAGAAGAAGGGTACATGAATCTGAGAGAGGACAATCCAAAAGAGCTAGACCTATGGGACAGTCTATGGCGTCCCAAGGAGAATCTAGGCCTCGGATGCTTCCTAGACCGCCTAGACCATCATTCTCCCATTCCACAGCAAGCACTCACTCTCACTTTCGAGGGTTTAGAGGGGGTCAATCTGGGCAGAGTAATGGAATTCACGGATCTCAGGCAGCAGGATTTTCTCGTCAGCAGTGTCAGCACTGTGGGCGTACTCATTCAGGTACATGTCGATTAGGGATGAATGCTTGCTTTTGGTGCGATATGATGGGGCACATGATGAAAGAGTGTCCCCAGAGAAGCATGGGTGGTATAGCATGACCTGCGGGTCAGCTATTGTGTCATCATCATCGGTTCCTTCTTTAGGCCGAGGTGTACAGTCTGTTGGTTGTGGTAGAGGTGCCAGAGGAGAAGCTAGTACTAGCGGAGTCCAGAATTGTACTTATGCTCTAGTGGACTGGCAGAATTCGGAGGCATCTCCTGATGTCGTCACAGATACATTATCCATATTTTCGTATAATGTATATGCATTGATTGATTCAGGTTCTACATTGTCATATGTTACTCCGTTGATTGCTGCTAAATTTGAAAGAACACCGAAACTACTAACTAAGTCAATTGAAGTATCTACACCAGTTGGTGAATGTATTGTTGCAAAAAGAGTATATCGTAATTGTGTGGTAACTGTGTGTGGTCATGATACACCGACCGATCTCATTGAACTAGACATGGTGGATTTTGATGTGATAATGGGAATGGATTGGTTGGCTTCTTGTTAAGCCACAGTAGATTGTCGGGCCAAGAAGGTACATTTTCATTTTCCACAAGAAAATAGTCTTGAATGGTAGGGTAATGTGGGAGCACCAAGAGGAAAATTTATTTCCTATCAGAAAGAAAGGAAAATGATTGCCAAGGGGTACATATGTCACTTAGTACGAGTGAAAGATACTGAAGTGGAACCACTAACTCCTAAGTCGGTTCCAGTGGTCAATGAATTTCTTGATGTATTTCCAGAGGATCTTCCCAGTTTGCCTCCATAACGGGAAGTAGAGTTTGGCATCGATGTAAATCCAGGCACTCAGCCTATTTCTATTCCCCCGTACAGAATGGCTCCAGCAGAATTACGTGAATTGAAGGTGCAATTGAAAGATTTGCTGGACAAGGGCTTCATCAGGCCTAGTATGTCCCCGTGGGGTGCACCTATATTATTTGTACGGAAGAAAGATGGCACATTAAGGATGTTCATTTACTATCGGCAATTGAATAATGTAACGATCAAGAACAAATATCCCCTCCCCAGAATTGATGATTTGTTTGATTAGTTACAGGGTGCCAAGTGTTTTTTAAAGATTGACTTGAGGTCAGGTTACCATCAAGTCAGAGTTAGAGAAACAGATATACCCAAGAAAGCTTTTCAAACACGGTATGGTCACTACGAATTTTTAGTCATGTCATTTGGACTAACAAATGCGCCAGTTGTTTTCATGGATTTGATAAATAGGGTGTTTAAGCCATTTCTAAACGTGTTCGTGATGGTGTTCATAGATGATATCCTGGTTTATTCGAAATCACAAGAGGACCATGCTAATCACTTACGACTGGTATTACAAATTCTCCGTGAGCGTAAGTTGTATGCAAAGTTCCCTAAATGTGAATTTTGGTTGAAATCCGTCGTATTCTTGGGTCACACTATGTCAGATGAAGGGATACGGGTTGTTACGCAAAAGATTGATGCGGTGAAAAGTTGGCCAAGGCCTATGACGCCTACGAAAATTCATAGTTTTCTAGGGTTGGCAGGCTATTATCGAAGGTTTGTTGAAGGGTTTTCTTCCATTGCTGCACCTTTAACGAAACTTACACACAAGGCAGTTAAATTTCAGTGGAATGATGCATGTGAGAAAAGTTTTCACGAGATGAAAGATAAATTGACTTCTACACTAGTATTAGTACTTTCGAAAGGCACCGAAGGGTATGCAGTCTATTGTGATGCTTCCGGAATTAGGCTAGGGTGTGTATTGATGCAGCACGATAATGTAATAGCATATGCCTCATGACAGTTGCGGACACATGAGAGAAACTATCCCACACATGACCTTGTGTTAGCAGTTGTAGTATTTGCTTTAAAGATATGGTGTCATTATTTGTATGGAGTTCATGTTTATATCTATACTGATCACAAAAGTTTACAATATATCTTTAAGCAGAAGGAACTCAATTTGAGGCAACGAAGGTAGTTAGAGCTCTTAAAAGACTACGATATTGATATTCTCTATCATCCAGGAAAAGCAAATGTGGTAGCTAATGCATTGAGCCGCAAGGCAGTAGGAAGCACTAGTGGCTAGTTGACTGAAAAGCAAGAGAAAATCAAAGATTTATGTAACACCCCGTACTTTTCTAACCTTACTTGATACCTTGGGATCATATCTACATAGGTGTTGAGATGCCATGAATATGTGTTTTATAGTGTTATTGGTGAAACATTTGATATCGGACTTAACATGTGCCATTAGACCTTCGTAGGAGGTGTTTTGTGATTTCGTGGAGCACTTGGGTGATACCCCGTATACATTCAAACCTCATTTGGTGACTTGGAGTCATGTTTACTTGATGATTAATATCACTAAGTAAGTATTTTGTAGTGTTTAGATAAGGGATTGGACGATACGCAAGTGTTAGAAAAATGGCCGAAAAATTCAGCAAAGCAGAAAAACTTGTGCCACTAACCTATTTCAGGGGGTGTGGCGCAAGCCACTGATTCAGAGGGAAGTGAATTCTTGCACCACTACCTTGCTTTTCAGCAGTGGCGCAAGGCACAAAAAATGTGCCTTTCCGGACTCATTTTGTAACGCAATTCGACGACGCTTCTTGGATGGTTTCTTTTGGTTCTTTGGGGTTATTTGAGCATTGTTCAAGATTCAAACACTTCAATACACTCCTACATACTCCTACCTGATCAAATCATGAAATGTGAATAGTGATCCAAAATGTCCAATGAAATCAAGGGCGACTAGAATGCCTATTTTTGCGATCGAAAGGACGAATGAGAATCTTTTAAGAGAATATTGTCGTGACATTATGGAATTATGTAAACATGAGATATATGGTGAATAATACATGTAATTTGATGGGTTAAATGGATATGTCTTAGTGGGCCCAAATTAAAGCCCAAAAGTGGAAGAAAGACATGGCCCAAATGGGTCAAATGACCCATTCTTCCATTTGACCTTCTAGAACACTATATTAAATGATAAAGAGTGGCTAAGGATGGACTCAAAAGCTTATAAAAGGGACCAAAAATCTGATTTTATCCATTATACACACACATATATTTCTATATTTTTCCAAAACATTTCAAGAAACCCCTTTTGGCTCTCAAAACCCTAAGTCCACTTTTGGAGAAGATCATCACTATTCAAGCTTGGGTAAGTGTTTATTATTATAGTTTAACATATTATATGCATGGTAGAATATGTATATTATGCTAGTTGTGTTGGCAAGGTGATGAAAGTGTATTTTTGCTTTTGGTGAAGGATGTGCTATCTTGGTAATTTGAACTTGAATTAGGCCTTGTGCCCTTGATGAAAAAGCATGGTATGGAAAAAATATGAACATGTATGGTGTTATTTTTGGTATTAAACTTGTTCTTGTCTATAAGTGGAAATTGTGGGATTTTGGCCGATATGTGTTATGAGTTGTATTAAGGTCATTTGATGGGTTATTTGTGATGTGTGATGGATAAGAAAGTGTAAAGGAGAAGTGTTGTGGTAAAATGTATCAATTATCATGTATTGGTCAATGTTGGGAATATTATGGAATTTTTGGAATAATAGTATGATCAATGGTTTTGTCAAGGGGAAATGACATGTGTAAAGGCAAACATGTAACTCATTGACATGGCATGCATTTGTAAAGTAATTGGTGGTTAATGTGAATTTCGTTATGTATTTATGTTGTAGAGTGACACATAAAGAAGGAGCGGGATTATTGTATACGCATCTAAGGTTGTATATTCGTATTGCGAATCCAAGGTATGTAAGGTTACTTTGTCCGTATCTTTCTGCGGCAAATAGTGTTCATATTGACATGTCACTAGTCCTATCCCGAAATGTGCTAAGGTATCCGATATCCGTTTATCACTAGTCATTGTCATATATTTTCTACTCATGGATCATTTGTGAATCTCACGTCTCATATTCATGGTTAATGTTCCGAAAGCTCAAATAAAGTTACGTTCCAATATTCCAATAGTGCCTATACTTGTGTCTCTTGTTCATGGATTATTGTCCAATGGTTCCAATGGTTTCATGGTGCTCGTAATGTTATATTTCTCATGATGTTTATTCACATGTCCTTCACTCATTGGTTAATGATTCAAAGCTTCCAACAATGTTATGTTCCAAAGTTCCAAAGTGATGTTATGGCTATCAAAGTATCAATCTCAAAGTAATGAACAAAGTAATGCATATGTGGTCAATGATCAAGTACGGGTGGCAAGTCTAGGGGCGTAAGCCTAGATCGACTCGATCCCGAGGTATGAATTTATGGGTGGCAGGTCTAGGGGCATAAGCCTAGCTCGACCCGATGCCGATGCATTGATTTATGGGTGGCAAGTCTAGGGGCATAAGCCTAGCTCGACTCGATCCCAACACGATGATATGATATGAAAAGACCCACTGATCAGTCGGGGCCCGGGTACATTGTGACATATGTAATAACAAGTGAGTATTGAATGTAAAGAAAGCAAAGAAAGTAATGAAAACAATCCACATGGTTCCCAAAATGCAACATGGTGACTTACTCACATTGTCTAGTCATTTGTATTGAGTTCATTAGTATGTTCTTGTGTTACAAAGTTTCATTGAGCCTTACATACTCAGTACTTATTTCCTACTGACCCCTCTTGGGGAATTTACCTTACTTGTTGCAGGCGCAGGTCCCAGTAGGCCTCCCCAGTAGATTGCCAGTGTTATCGGTTCTTGGGTGAGCTCCAGCTCATTCGAGGCTTCTCCGAGTCAGAGTGTATATATGTTTTGGTTATGTACATATTGTGTAAAGCGGGGACTTGTCCCGACTTATGGTTCAGTTTGGTCAATGCTCTTGTTAGAGGCTTTTGTAGACGGATGTGGGTGTATCAGTGTACACGACATATGTTGTTTTGACTGGATGGCCTCAACGGCCAAGTTTCATATGTATGTATAAATATGTCCCATGTTTTCCTTTATTCGTCTTTCATGTTCTTATGTAATGGTGGTTATGATTATGATATGCATATGATTGAACATAGGCAAAGGTTGGTTCTCTCGGGCCTTATCGGCTACGGGTGCCAATCATGTCTCGATGGAATTCGGGGTGTGACAAAAGTGGTATCAGAGCAGGTCGGTCTAAGGATGTCTACAAAGCCGTGTCTGAGTAGAGTCTTACTTATCGATGTGTTGTGCACCACATTTATAAGTAGGAGGCTACAGGACATTTAGGATGTTGTTTCTTTTCTTCATTCTAGATCGTGCATCTGATCTTCGTAATTATTTTTCTTTGGTATAGTCAAAATGCTGAACACTAGAAGAGGAAGAGGAAAAGGTAAAAGTAAGCTGATAGATAGAATTGCTGGAGAGGGAACAAGTAGACCACCACCTGAACTAGTTGATCAAGGTGGGGCTGAAACTGAGTTTGCAACGCGAGCTTCTTCTACTTCTTCAGCTCCAGAAGAGCCGAGAAGAAGGGAAATGCCCGCGGAACCACCGACGAATGCCACAGACCAGGATCTTAGGAATGCAGTTCAGATGTTAACATAGTTAGTGGCAGCCCAGAGTCAAGGACGAGCTGGTCCAATGACACATGATGATGATGCGGCTAGAGTAGCAAGTCGCAGAACACAGGATTTCCCTAAATTGGACCCTCCTATCTTCATAGGGGCAGATCCAAAAGCAGATCCACAGGACTTCGTGGATCAAAGTCAGAGGGCTTTGGAAGTTATGCATGTGACAGGGGTAGAGACGGTTGAACTTGCTGCGTATAGGTTGAAAGGAGAAGCAATATTGTGGTACGAGGATTGGAAGAAATCCCGTGATATTGATGCAACCCCACCTACTTGGGAAGAGTTTAAAGTGGCTTTCCTTGATCATTACTTGCCCTATGAGATCCGTGAGGCACGTGCGGATCAGTTCCTAAATCTCCGACAAGGAAATTTGAGTGTCAGAGAATATAGCTTGCAATTTAATTCCTTGGCTCGATATGCGCCAAATGTTGTGGCTACAATGACAGACAGGGTCCATAGATACGTGGACAGACTAGAGCCATATTTGATGAGAGATTGCACTATTGCGGCCTTGAATAGGGACATGGACATTGCTCGAATACAAGCTTTCGCCCAGAAAATGGAAGATCAGAGACAGAGACGAAGGGTACATGAATTTGATAGGGGACAGTCCAAAAGGGCTAGACCTATGGGACCACCTGTGATGTCCCAAGGAGGATCTAGGCCCCGCATATTTCCTAGACCACCTAGACCATCGTTCTCTTATTCCACAGGGGGTGCTCACTCGCAGTTTCGAGGGTCTAGGGCTGGTCCATTGGGGCAGAGTAGCGGAGTTCATGGGTCACAGGCAGCAGGTTTTCCTCGTCAGCAGTGTCAGCACTGCGAGCGTATGCACACAGGTACATGTCGGTCAGGGATGAATGTCTGCTTTTGGTGTGGTATGCCGGGGCATATAGCGAGAGAGTGTCCACAGCGGAGCATGGGTGGTATAGCACGACCAGCTGGGTCAGCTGTTGCGTCATCAGCATCGGTTCCTTCACAGGGCCGAGGGGTGCAGCCTATTGGTCGTGGTAGAGGTGTCAGAGGAGGAGCCAGTACTAGCGGGGTCCAGAATCGTACTTATGCTTTAGTGGACCACCAGAATTCAGAGGCTTCCCCTGATGTTGTCACAGGTACATTGTCCATATTCTCACATAATGTATATGCACTAATTGACCCAGGTTCTACATTTTCCTATGTTACTCCATTGGTTGCTGCAAAATTTGCAAAGGCACCGGAATTATTACTTAAGTCAATTGAAGTGTCTACGCCGATTGGTGAATATATTATTGCAAAGAGAGTATATCGTAACTGTGTGGTAACAGTATGTGGTCATGATACATTGGCCGATCTCATTGAATTGAACATGGTGGATTTTGATGTAATTATGGGCATGGATTGGTTGGCCTTTTGTTATGCTACGGTAGATTGCCGGGCCAAGAAGGTGCAATTTTGTTTTCCGCAAGAAAATCTTCTTGAATGGCAGGGTAATGTAGGGGCACCACGAGGGAGATTTATTTCCTATTTGAAAGCCAGAAAAATGATTGCCAAGGGATACATATGTCATTTGGTACGAGTGAAAGATAATGATGTGGAACCATTACCTCCACAGTCGGTACCGGTAGTCAATGAATTTCTTGATGTATTTCCAGAGGATCTTCCAGGTTTACCCCCAGAACGGGAAGTAGAATTTGGCATTGATGTGATTCCGGGCACTCAGCCCATTTCTATTCCTCCATATAGAATAGCTCCAGCGGAACTGCGTGAATTGAAGGAGCAGTTGAAAGATTTGCTGGACAAAGGCTTCATTAGGCCTAGTATGTCCCCGTGGGGTGCACCGGTATTATTTGTGCAAAAGAAAGATGGCACCTTGAGAATGTGCATCGACTATCGGCAACTGTATAAAGTAACGATCAAGAACAAATATCCCCTTCCTCGAATTGATGATTTGTTTGATCAGTTACAGGGTGCCAAATGTTTTTCGAAAATTGACTTAAGGTCGGGTTACCATCAAGTCAGAGTTAGAGAAGAAGATGTGCCCAAGACAGCTTTTCGAACAAGGTATGGTCATTATGAATTTTTAGTTATGTCATTTGGCCTAACAAATGCACCAGCTGTGTTTATGGATTTGATGAATAGGGTGTTTAAGCCATTTCTGGACGTGTTCGTCACGGTATTTATAGATGACATCCTTGTCTATTCAAGATCACCAGAAGACCACGCTAATCATTTACGGCAAGTGTTGCAAATCCTCCGTGAGCGAAAGTTGTATGCAAAATTCTCCAAATGTGAATTTTGGTTAAAATCAGTTGCATTCTTAGGTCACATTGTGTCAGATGAAGGGATCCAGGTCGATACACAGAAGATAGAAGCAGTGAAAAATTGGCCGAGACCTACGATACCCGCAGAGATTCGCAATTTTTTGGGTTTGGCAGGGTATTACCGGAGATTTGTAGAAGGGTTTGCTTCTATTGCAGCACCATTAACAAAGTTAACTCACAAGGCAATTAAGTTTCAATGGAATGATGCATGTGAAAGAGGGTTTCAAAAATTGAAAGATAAGTTGACTTCCACACCAGTGTTAGTACTTTCTGAAGGCACAGAGGGCTATGCAGTGTATTGTGATGCTTCCGGGATTGGTCTCGGATGTGTGTTGATGCAGCATGGTAGGGTGATAGCATATGCCTCACGACAGTTGCGTCCACATGAGAAAAACTATCCCACACATGATCTGGAATTGGCAGCGGTCGTTTTTCCTTTAAAGATATGGCGTCATTATTTGTATGGGGTTCATGTTGACATCTATATGGATCACAAAAGCTTGCAATATCTTTTTAAGCAGAAGGAACTCAACCTAAGGCAACGAAGGTGGTTAGAGCTTTTAAAAGACTATGACATTGATATTCTTTATCACTCAGGCAAAGCAAATGTAGTAGCTGATGCATTGAGCCGTAAGGCAGTAGAAAGCACTAGTGGTCAGTTGAATGCAAAGCGTGAGATAATCAAAGATTTGAATCAATTAGCCATCTTGGGAGTTCGCCTTATTGAATCCTCCGATGATAGAGTTATGGTACAGAATGCAGTAGAATCCTCCCTGATAGCTGAAGTGAAAGAGAAGCAATTTGCGGATTCTATTTTATTGCAGCTAAAGGAGAATGTGCAGCAGAATTTGACCAAGGCATTTGATATTACACCGGAAGGGGTACTTCAATTTCAAGGGAGATTATGTGTACCGGACGTAGATGAACTGAGGACACGAATAATGACAAAGGCGCATCATTCGTGTTATTCCATTCACCCGGGTGCTACTAAAATGTACCATGAATTGAAAGAAGTGTATTGGTGGGGCAACATGAAAAAGAACATTATAGAATTTGTCGCGCAATGCCCGAATTGTCAACAAGTGAAAGTAGAACATCAGAAACCGGGAGGTTACATGCAATGTATCAATCTTCCAGTCTGGAAGTGGGATATGATTAATATGGATTTCATTACGGGTTTGCCTCGTACATTGTGAAAGTTTGATTCTATATGGGTTATAGTGAACCGACTTACTAAATCAGCGCATTTTCTATCGGTAAAGATGACCTATACAGCTGAGGATTATGCGAAGTTGTATGTGAAAGAGATAGTATGATTGCATGGTATTCCACTTTCTATTATATCAGACAGAGGAGCACAGTTCACAGCACACTTTTGGAAATCTTTTCAGCGAAGTTTGGGTACTCAGATGAATTTGAGTACGGCTTTCCATCCTCAGACTGATGGACAAGCCGAACGTACTATTCAGACACTTGAAGATATGCTACGAGCATGTACGTTGGATTTTCAAGGCAGTTGGGATGACCATTTGCCTCTTATTGAATTTGCATATAACAATAGCTATCATTCAAGTATTAAAATGGCACCTTATGAAGCCTTGTATGGAAGGAAATGTAGATCACCAATCGGATGGTTTAAAGCAGGTGAAACTGCTTTACTTGGGCCAGATATTGTTCACCAAGACATGGAGAAAGTTAAAGTTATCTAACAACGGTTACAAACGACTCAAAGTCATCACAAGTCATATGCCGATGTTAAAAGAAGAGGGCTTGAATTCTCCATAGGTGATTGGGTATTTTTAAAGGTGTCACCGATGAAAGGGGTAATGCGGTTCGGAAAGAAAGGGAAATTGAGTCCACGTTACATAGGCCCATATGAAATCATTAGAAGATTTGGGCAAGTTGCGTATGAGTTGGCACTACCCCAGTGTAACACCCCATACTTTATAACCTCACTTGATACCTTGGGATCATATCTACATAGGTGTTGAGATGTCATGCATATGTGTTTTATAGTGTTATTGGTGAAACATTTGATATCGGACTTAACATGTGCGATTAGATCGTCGTAGGAGGTGTGTTGTGATTTCATGGAGCATTTGGGTAAGAACTCGTACATATTCTAACCTCATTTGGTGACTTTAAGTCATGTTTACTTGATGGTTAAGATCACTAAGTAAGTATTTTGTAGTGTTTGGATAAAGGATGGGACGATACGTAAACGTCGGATTAGTGGCCGGAAATTTCAGCAAAATGCTGAAACTTGCGCCACTACCCTGTTTAAGGGGTGTGGCGCAAGCCACCAGCCTGCATAAACTTCAGAGCAGGCCCAATTCTTGCGCCACTACCCTGTTTCAGGGGGTGTGGCGCAAGGAACAAAAACTAGGCCTTTCCGGAGTCGTTTCGTCTCTAGATGGTTTCTTTTGATTCTTTGGAGTTATTTGAGCATTGTTAAAGAGTCAAACACTTCAATACACTCGTACATACTCCTACATGATCAAATCACGAAAGGTGAATAGTGATCCAAAATGTCCAATGAAACCAAGGGCGACTAGAATGCCTATTTTTGCGATCGAAAGGACGAATGAGAATCTTTTAAGGGAATATTGTCGTGACCTTATGGAATTATATAAACATGAGAGATATGGTTAATAATGCATGAAACTTGTTGGGTTAAATGGATATGTCTTCTTGGGCCAAATTAAGGCCCAAAAGTGGAAGAAATCCATGGCCCAAATGGGTCAAAAGACCCATTCTTCCATTTGACCTTCTAGACATATTATTAAATGCCAAGAATTGGCTAAGGACAACATGAGAGGCCTATATAAAGAGGCAAATCAGATTTTTATTATACAAGACCTCTCATGCCTTTAACACATTTTTCTCAACATTTCTCATTTCCAAACCCTAAAGCAAAATAATTCCTTGGGACTTCTTGGACAAGATCAACATATTCCAAGCCTTGGTAAGTATTTATTTTCATGGATTAATATCTTATATGCATAAAAGAATATGTATATCATGTTGGTTGTGCTTGGAAAAGTTGGTCATGGTACTTGGTGATTTTGTATGAGATTTGTGGTATATGGAATTCAAGTGTGAATTAGGCCTTGTGCCTTTGATGAAAAAGCATGGTATGGACAAAATATGAACATTTATGGTGTTATTTTGGGCATTACACTTGTTCTTGTCTAAAAGTGGGAATTTTGGGATTTTGGCCGATATGTGTTATGAGTTGAATTAAGATGTTTTGATGGATTATTTGTGATGTGTTATGGATAAGAAAGTGTAAAGGAGAAGTATTGTGGTGAAATGTGTTAATTTTTATGTATTGGTCAATGTTGGGAATATTATGGAATTTGTGAAATAATAGTATGATCAATGGTTTTGTCAAGGGGAAATGACATATTTAAAGGCAAACATGTAATTCATTGACATTGCATGCATTTGTAAAGTAATTCGTGGTTAACGTGAATTCGTTATGTATGTATGTTGTAGAGTGAAGGAGAGGGATCATTGTATACGCATCGAAGGTTGTCTTTTCGTATTGTGCATCCAAGGTATGCAAGGTTACTTTGTTCGTATCTTTCTACGGCCAATAGTGTTCACATTGACATTTCTCTAGTTCTATTCCGAAATGTACTAAGGTATCCCATATGCACTTATCTATGGTCATTGTCATGTATTTCCTACTCATTGATCAATTGTGAATCTCATTTCTCATATTCATGGTTAATGTTCTGAAAGGTCAAATAAGGCTATGTTCCAATATTCCAATAGTGCCTATACTTGTGTCTCTTGTTCATGGATTATTGTCCAATGGTTCCAATGGTATCATGGTGCTAGTTATGTTATATTTCTCATTGATATTTGTTCACATGTTCTTCACTCATTGGTCAATGATTCAAAGTTTCCAACAATGTTATGTTCCAAAGTTCCAAAGTGATGTTATGACTATCAAAGTATCAATCTCAAAGTAAAGATCAAAGTAATGCAAATGTGGTCAATGATCAAGTACGGGTGGCAAGTCTAGGGGCGTAAGCCTAGCTCGACTCGATCCCGAGATATGGATTTATGGGTGGCAAGTCTAGGGGCGTAAGCCTAGCTCGACTCGATCCCAAGGGTGGCAAGTCTAGGGGCATAAGCCTAGCTCGACTCGATCCCTATATGATGATATGAAAGACCTACTGATCAGTCGGGGCCCGGGTACATTGTGATATGTAATGACATGTGAGCATTGAGATAAAGAAAGTAATGAAAAGAATGAAAGCAATCCACATGGTTTCCAAAGAATAACATGGTGACTTATTCACATCGAGTATTCATATGTTTTGAGTTCATTGACATATTCATTGAAATATTCATGTGTTGTATAGTTTCATCTGAGCCTTGCATACTCAGTACTTATTTCGTACTGACCCCTCTCGGGGAATTTACCTTACTTGCTGCAGGCACAGGTCCCAGTAGGCCTCCTCAGTAGATTGCCAGTGTTAGCGGCTCTTTGGTGAGCTCCAGCTCATTCGGGGCTTCTCCGAGTCAGAGTGTATATATGTTTTGGTATTGTACATAATGTGTAAAGCGGGGACTTGTCCCGACTTATGGTTCATTTTGGTCAATGCTCTTGTTAGAGGCTTTTGTAGACCGATGTGGGTGTAATAGTGTAAAAGACACAGACACATGTTGTTTTGACTGGATGGCCTCAACGGCCAAGTTTCATATGTATGCCTAAATATGTCCCATGTTCTCCTTTATTCGTATTTCATAATATTATGCAATGGTGGTTATGAATATGATTGAACATAGGCAAAGGTTGGTTCTCTCGGGCCTTATCGGCTACGGGTGCCAATCATGTCTCGATGGGATTCGGGGCGTGACACCCAGGACCTTTCGTCAGTCCATCCGGTATTTCATGTTTCGATGCTTCGAAAATGCATAGGAGATCCATCTAGTATTGCTCCCGTAGAGGACGTTCAAGTTACAGAGGATATCACTTATGAAGAGGTACCCATTGATATCCTAGATCGACAAGTAAAGAGATTGAGGAATAAAGACATAGCCTCCGTGAAAGTCCTTTGGAGAAATCAACAAGTAGAGGAGATCACATGGGAAGCGGAAGAAATGATGAAATCCAAGTATCCCCATTTATTTCAAATGGACCAAGAAGTACACAGTGCGGAGGTGGAACAATAAAAAGTAAGTATTTAAAAGCATTATGTGTATGTGTATATATATGTTAAAGTAGAGCTGCATTTGTTGTGTATAAGACAATGTTGTTAACATTCGAGGACGAATTTTTCTAAGGGGGGAAGAATGTACCACCCCGTACTTTTCTAACCTTACTTGATACCTTGGGATCATATCTACATAGGTGTTGAGATGCCATGAATATGTGTTTTATAGTGTTATTGGTGAAACATTTGATATCGGACTTAACATGTGCGATTAGACCTTCGTAGGAGGTGTTTTCTGATTTCGTGGAGCACTTGGGTGATACCCCGTATACATTCAAACCTTATTTGGTGACTTGGAGTCATGTTTACTTGATGATTAATATCACTAAGTAAGTATTTTGTAGTGTTTGGATAAGGGATTGGACGATACGCAAGTGTTAGAAAAATGGCCAAAAAATTCAGCAAAGCAGAAAAACTTGCGCCACTAACCTGTTTCAGGGGGTGTGGCGCAAGCCACTGATTCAGAGGGAAGTGAATTCTTGCACCACTGCCTTGCTTTTCAGCAGTGGCGCAAGGCACAAAAAATGTGCCTTTCCGGACTCATTTTGTAACGCAATTCGACGACGCTTCTTGGATGGTTTCTTTTGGTTCTTTGGGGTTATTTGAGCATTGTTCAAGCTTCAAACACTTCAATACACTCCTACATACTCCTACCTGATCAAATCATGAAATGTGAATAGTGATCCAAAAAGTCCAATGAAACCAAGGGCGACTAGAATGCCTATTTTTGCGATCGAAAGGACGAATGAGAATCTTTTAAGAGAATATTGTCGTGACATTATGGAATTATGTAAACATGAGATATATGGTGAATAATACATGGAAGTTGATGGGTTAAATGGATATGTCTTAGTGGGCCCAAATTAAAGCCCAAAAGTGGAAGAAAGACATGGCCCAAATGGGTCAAATGACTCATTCTTCCATTTGACCTTCTAGAACACTATATTAAATGATAAAGAGTGGCTAAGGATGGACTCAAAAGCTTATAAAAGGTACCAAAAATCTGATTTTATCCATTATACACACACATGTATTTCTATATTATTCCAAAATATTTCAAGAAACCCCTTTTGGCTCTCAAAACCCTAAGTCCACTTTTGGAGAAGATCATCACTATTCAAGCTTGGGTAAGTGTTTATTATTATGGTTTAACATATTATATGAATGTTAGATTATGCATATTATGCTAGTTGTGTTGGCAAGGTGATGAAAGTGTATTTTTGCTTTTGGTGAAGGATGTGCTATCTTGGTAATTTGAACTTGAATTAGGCCGTGTGCCCTTGATGAAAAAGCATGGTATGGACAAAATATGAACATGTATGGTGTTATTTTTGGTATTAAACTTGTTCTTGTCTATAAGTGGAAATTGTGGGATTTTGTCCGATATGTGTTATGAGTTGTATTAAGGTCATTTGATGGGTTATTTGTGATGTGTGATGGATAAGAAAGTGTAAAGGAGAAGTGTTGTGGTAAAATGTATCAATTATCATGTATTGGTCAATGTTGGGAATATTATGGAATTTTTGGAATAATAGTATGATCAATGGTTTTGTCAAGGGAAAATGACATGTGTAAAGGCAAACATGTAACTCATTGACATGGCATGCATTTGTAAAGTAATTGGTGGTTAATGTGAATTTCGTTATGTATTTATGTTGTAAAGTGACACATAAAGAAGGAGCGGGATTATTGTATACGCATCTAAGGTTGTATATTCGTATTGCGAATCCAAGGTATGTAAGGTTACTTTGTCCGTATCTTTCTGCGGCAAATAGTGTTCATATTGACATGTCACTAGTCCTATCCCGAAATGTGCTAAGGTATCCGATATCCGTTTATCACTAGTCATTGTCATATATTTTCTACTCATGGATCATTTGTGAATCTCACGTCTCATATTCATGGTTAATGTTCCGAAAGCTCAAATAAAGTTACGTTCCAATATTCCAATAGTGCCTATACTTGTGTCTCTTGTTCATGGATTATTGTCCAATGGTTCCAATGGTTTCATGGTGCTCATAATGTTATATTTCTCATGATGTTTATTCACATGTCCTTCACTCATTGGTTAATGATTCAAAGCTTCCAACAATGTTATGTTCCAAAGTTCCAAAGTGATGTTATGGCTATCAAAGTATCAATCTCAAAGTAATGAACAAAGTAATGCATATGTGGTCAATGATCAAGTACGGGTGGCAAGTCTAGGGGCGTAAGCCTAGATCGACTAGATCCCGAGGTATGAATTTATGGGTGGCAGGTCTAGGGGCATAAGCCTAGCTCGACCCGATGCCGATGCATTGATGTATGGGTGGCAAGTCTAGGGGCATAAGCCTAGCTCGACTCGATCCCTATATGATGATATGAAAGACCTACTGATCAGTCGGGGCCCGGGTACATTGTGATATGTAATGACATGTGAGCATTGAGATAAAGAAAGTAATGAAAAGAATGAAAGCAATCCACATGGTTTCCAAAGAATAACATGGTGACTTATTCACATTGTCTAGTCATTTGTATTGAGTTCATTAGTATGTTCTTGTGTTACAAAGTTTCATTGAGCCTTACATACTCAGTACTTATTTCGTACTGACCCCTCTCGGGGAATTTACCTTACTTGCTGCAGGCGCAGGTCCCAGTAGGCCTCCCTAGTAGATTGCCAGTGTTAGCGGTTCTTGGGTGAGCTCCAGCTCATTCGGGGCTTCTCCGAGTCAGAGTGTATATATGTTTTGGTGATGTACATATTATGTAAAGCGGGGACTTGTCCCGACTTATGGTTCAGTTTGGTCAATGCTCTTGTTAGAGACTTTTGTAGACGGATGTGGGTGTATCAGTGTACACGACATATGTTGTTTTGACTGGATGGCCTCAACGGCCAAGTTTCATATGTATGTATAAATATGTCCCATGTTTTCCTTTATTCATCTTTCATGTTCTTATACAATGGTGGTTATGATTATGATATGCATATGATTGAACATAGGCAAAGGTTGGTTCTCTCGGGCCTTATCGGCTACGGGTGCCAATCATGTCTCGATGGGATTCGGGGCGTGACAATTTACATCAACTAGCCAGCTTGGGAGTTTGCCTCCTTGAATCTCCAAAAGAAGGGGTTATTGTGCAAAATGCAGTAGAATCCTCCTTAATCGCTAAAGTGAAAGAGAAACAGTTTGCGGATCCTATGTTATTGCAGCTGAAAAAAATGTACAACAGGGTCTGACTGCGGCCTTTAATCTTACACAAGAAGGGGTACTTCAATGCCAAGGAAGATTATGTGTGCTAGATGTAGATGAGCTGAGGAGACAAATTATGACAGAAGCGCATCATTCGCGATATTCTATTCATCCGGGAGCTACCAAAATGTACCACGACTTGAAAGAAATATATTGGTGGGCAAATATGAAAAAGAACATTGCAGAATTTGTAGCTCAATGCCCAAACTGTCAACAAGTGAAAGTTGAGCATCAAAAACCAGGAGGTTACATGCAATGTATCAATCTTCCAGTCTGGAAATGGGATATGATTAATATGGATTTCATCACAGGTTTGCCTCGAACACTGCAGAAATTTGGTTCTATATGGGTCATAGTTGACAGGCTGACCATGTCCGCGCATTTTCTACCAGTCAAGACTACCTATACAGCTGAAGACTATGCAAGGTTGTATGTTAAATAAGTAGTGAGATTGCATGGAATTCCGGTCTCCATTATATCGAACAGAGGAGCACAATTTACCACACATTTTTGGAGATCCTTTCAGAAGAGCTTGGGTACACAAGTGAATTTGAGTACGGCCTTCCATCCTCAAACAGATGGACAAATCGAGCGTACTTTCCAAACATTTTAAGATATGCTACGAGTGTGCAAGTTAGATTTTCAAGGCAGTTGGGATGACCATTTTCCTCTCATTGAATTTGCTTACAACAATAGCTATCATTCAAGTATTAAAATGGCACCTTATGAAGCTTTATACAGAAGAAAATGCAGATCACCGATTGGATGGTTTAAAGCAGGTGAAACTGCTATACTTGGGCCAGATCTTGTTCATCAAGCTATGGAGAAAGTTAAAGTGATCCAACAGCGGCTACAAACGGCCCAAAGTCGCCACAAGTCATATGTTGATATTAGAAGAAGAGGGCTCGAATTCTCCATAGGTGATTGGGTATTCTTGAAGGTGTCACCGATGAAAGGGGTAATGCGATTTGGGAAGAAAGGGAAGTTGAGTCCCCGATATATAGGGCCATATGAAATTGTCTGAAGATTTGGGCAAGCTGCGTATGAATTGGCACTACCCCAAGAACTCCCTCAGTCCATCTAGTGTTTCATGTCTCGATGCTTTGGAAATACATAGGGGATCCATCTCATATTATTCCCGTTGAGGATGTCCAAGTTACGAAAGATCTCACTTATGAGGAGATACCCATTGCGATTCTAGATCGACAAGTAAAGAGGTTGAGTAATAAAGACATAGCTTCCGTAAAGGTACTTTGGCGAAATCAACAAGTAGAAGAGATCACATGGGAAGCCGAGGAAATGATGAATTCCAAGTACCCTCATCTGTTTCAAATGGAAGAGAAAGTTCAAAATGCGGGATCGAAGCGATAACAAGTAAGTATCTATGAGCATTATGTGTATATGTATATATATACTAATATAGAGATGCATTTGTTGTAATTGAAAAGATGTTAACATTCGAGGATGAATGTCCCTAAGGGGGGAAGAATGTAACACCCTGTACCTTCCCGAACCTACTTGAAAACCTTGAACCATTTTTACCCTAGGTTCGAGAGCAATAAGTACGTATTTTGCATTGTTATTGATGGAACATTTAATATTGTGCTAGTAAATGTGATTAGACCTTTGTAGTAGGTGGTGTTTGTGACTTTGTGGAGCATTTTTGGGGTGAAAAGTGAGGTTTAAGGGACATCCAAGCAAAGGTTCTTAAATATAAGAGGCAAGCAAAAGGTTGGGACTTGAAAGATCCAACCAAATCCGCAAAGAAAAGTCGAAATCAAAAATTAAGTGTGGGGCACTGCAGGTGGCGTGCCAGGCTGCTTTGGCCTGAAATTTTTGTGGCATAGGTAGCAAGGGGGAACGCCTGGGGGTGTGCCAGGCCGCTAACTAAAATTTCTCTAAGTCTTTGGGGCGCCCGGGAGCGTGCCGGGGTGCATTTTGCCCAATTTCTTCTACGATTTTAAGTCTATAAAAAGGACTCTTGGGTTATGGTATCCTTATTCCATCATAGTAAGACTACTCTTGAGTAAGTTTCGCATGCGAGTTGGCGTTAAGTCGTCGTCATAATTAGTTTATCAAATTATGTTCAATTAGCCATGAGTGGCTAGAATTGCTTGTTCTTGGGATTGAGGCTACGAACATGAATCTCGTGAGTTGAATATTGTCGTGACATTTATGGAATTATTTAAACATGAGATATATGGTGAATCATGCATCGAATTTGGTGGGCTAAGTTGACATGTGTAAATGGGCTCAATTTGAGGCCCCAAATGGAGCCTAAATGTAAGGCCCAAAGGGGAAAAATGACCCATTGTTCAAATTTGACCAAGTAAACATAGCATTAAATGTCAAGAATTGGCTAAGTATGACCACAAGGACTATATAAAGGCAAAGAAATCAGATTTTTATTCCAAAACTCACACATGCCTTTCTAGACATTTCTCTAAAAGATATTTCTCTATTTTCCAAACCCTAAGACAACCATTTTTCTTTGGACACTTTGGACAAGATCATCACTTTGAAAGCTTGGGTAAGTATTTATTATTGTGATTTAATATATTATATACATTATAGATGGTGTAGATCATGATGGTTATGTTGGCAAAGTTGAATAGGGCACTTTTGCCTTTTGCTAAAAGATGTGCCATCTTTGTGATTTAAACTTGAAAGGAGACATGGGGTTTTGATGAAAGTGCATGGTACGGATGAATTATTGACATGTATGGTGTGATTATGTTCCTTAACTTGTTATTTTTCTCTAAGTATAATTTGTGGGATTGTTGTCGATATGTGGTTCTGAAGTGTATTGAGGTGACTTGATGGAGTAATGGTGATGTTGTGTTGATAGAGAAGTGTAAAGTATGAACTTGGTGTGACATGCTATTGATTTATGATATATTGGTCAATGTATGGAATATTGTGGTATTGTGGGTATAATAACTTCATAAATGGTATTGTCAAGGGGGAAATGACATGTTAAGGCAATCATGTAACTCATTGTCGTCATATGCATTTGTAAGGTAGTTGGTGATTAATGTAAACTCCGTTATGTACTTGTGTTGTAGAGTGAAACGTAAGGAAGGAGTTGGACTATTGTATTCACATTTAGGATTGTATATTCATAGTAAGAAGATAAGGTATGTAAGGTTACTCTTTTCGTATCCTTCTGCAGCACATAGTGTTCTCATTGACATTGTACTTGTTCTATTTCGAAATGTTCTAAGGTATCCCATTTCCGATTATCAATTGTTATTAATCACATGTTCCCTACTCATTGATCAATTGTGATTCACATGTCTCATGTTCATTGACTAATGTTCCAAAGGCCCAATAATGTTATATTCCAAAGTTCAAATAATGTTATGACTATCAATGTATCAATCTCAAAAGTAAAGAATGAAGTAATGCTTATATGGTTGATGATTGAGTATGGGTGGTAGCTTTGGGGGCGAAATCCTAGCTCAAGCCGATCCCGAGATTATTGGATCAGGGGGTAGTCCTAGAGGCATGAGCCTAGCTCGGACCGAACCTGACAGGGGGTAGCTCTAGAGGTAAGAACCTAGCTCGATCCGAACCTGATATATTGGTTTATGGGTGGAAGCTCTAGAGGTAATTACCTAGCTCGAGCTGAGCCCAATGTGTTGATTTATGGGTGGTAGCTCTAGAGGCATAAGCCTAGCTCGAGCCGATCCCAACATAACATTATGTTATGTTAAGACCCACTGATCAGTCGGGGCCCGGGTACATAGTGACACAAGTGATGATGAACAAACATAGTAGTAAAGAAGCAAAGAAAGTAATGAAAGCAATACACATGGTTCCCAACGTATAGAATGGTGACTTATCCATATTGGTTATTCATTTGTATTTGAGTTCATTGAAGTATTTATGTGTCATACAGTTCCATATGAGCCTTACATACTCAGTACATTCTTCGTACTGACGTCCCTTGGGGGACTTACCTTACTTGCTGCATGCACAAGTGCTAGTAGACCTCCACAGTAGGTTGCAAATCTTTTGTCGATCATTGGTGAGCTCCAGTTGGTTCGGGGCTTTCCGGGTCTCATATGTACATTTGTTTTGGTACTGTAATGTTGTATAAAGCGGGGACTTGTCCCGACTTTAGGATGGTTATGTATATGCATCTGTTAGAGGCTTTGTAGACGGACGTGGTGGGATGAATGAAAGAATGTATGTCCATGTTGACTTGATGGCCCTAACGGCCAAGTTTCTTATTTGTATATATCACATGTTTCCATGACTGCCGCTATTGACATCTTATATCTCTATGTGATGGTGTTGCTTATTGAGTGACATGCATATGAACGGACATGAGCAAAGATTGGTTCTCTCGGGTCTTATCGGCATCGGGTGCCAGTCCGCCTCGTTGGAATTCGGGGCGTGACAATTTCATTATTTTTTTCACTCGATGTCGATTCCCGTATTAAAAGTTTGATTATATTTGAATCCACAATATTCACATATTATAGAGCTTATTTATGAGAGCAATACTTTTAATAAGAAATTTGAAACCTCAAACTAAGAATATAAGAATTTTAACCATCACAACACGATCCATGTTGATGTCTATCTCTTCGTTCATTTCATAAGTTTTAATTTGTTTGCTTATAAAATCTCTCTTTCTGAAAAATTTCTGATGGAACCAAATGCGATGAGGACAAGACTTAAATCGTTGCCATTTCTTTGATTTTTTTCCCCTTGATTTTATTTATGTCTATGCTCTAACAAGGGGGAAAAATAGCTACAAATTTTATCAATAAATACGTCTCAATTTATTTTTATTTGATACACCCATTAAAAAAAAAATTGACATGATTATTTTACTTTACTATCCCTATTAATTGATGTTTAGTATAAATCTTGAAAAATCATTTAAAGAATAAGTAATTAATGTTAAGGGTTATTTGATGAAAACAAAATTTGTAGAAAATCTATTTTAAAAATAGGTGAGAAGTAAAAATGAATGAAGGGTGTAATTTATAGACAATAATTCGCTCTAATTTAAGAAGCGGGAAATAAGATTGCTGGTTTTTAGGTGAAACCCAATTGTGGTCTGGATTGGGTATAGAAATGAAAAGGAATGAAATTTTTTTTTAATATGGGTTCCATGTTTATATGATATAAATAAATAATTTATTTTGCCATGTTATTTTCTTTTCAATGATAAATGTGTTGACATCTAATTTTTTCCCTCCACTACTAGGTTTAATCCTGAGTTACTTCAGTTTTAAATAAAATCAAAATATTTATTTTTATCCAGATAAAAACTTTTCAAAATATGTATCTGAGTTAATTTTATCATTTTAAGTGGCGATTATACATTCCTATATTCATATATACAAGATTGTATAATTTTTGTTGCTTAAATAATTATTTTATTGAAAATCAGATTTTAATCAAGACTCATCCTGAAAATTCGTTCAAAACGGGTAAATCTTGATCTTAATATACTTTGCTCTTAAAAAATGATTATTTGGAAAATATATATTTATGAAACCAAGAAACTCAGGATTAAATCGGTATTTAATTCGCGTCAAATTGTGATTCAATTTAACCAACTCATTAAATTTGGCCTCAATTGAAATCATTGGCCATGATTGTAATGCAATTGGCCAATTAATTTTTTAATTTCGTCGAAATTTAAATAAAGTTGACCTTAATTGAAATCTATTGGCCATTTCCCTAATACTACCCTTAATCCCAAAACCCAACCTACTATTCTAACACCCCAAATGACCAATCCAGCCCACACCTGCAACCACTAGCCCATTTACACTCACCTACCCGGCCCACTCCTATAATCTTCTTCTTCTTTACACAAACAAAATACAACAGCAGCCAAAAAAATGCTCCAGCAACAACCAAACCAGCTGTGACCCCAAAACGATGCCGCCCCAATTCTCTTTCGCCCTTGCACCTCGTCGCGTGCGGAGCACGAGAGTCGTACCACAGAGTTTCTAGAACCTGCAACGTGGTACCTCTCAACTCGTCCCTCAATTTCTATCCGTTCCCAATTCAAATTTCTCATTCAATTTCGTACAAATACGTACAATTCTCTCCAGCTCATTGATTATACTCAATGAGGGTTTGGATCTTCCTCAAGTGAAATTCCCAAATTCACCCTTGAAAATCCCAATTCCCTCATCGAAATTTTCATCCCCAAAGCCCCAATTTCATTCCTATAAATACCCTACTATTTCTACATTAAAAAAGTAGAGGAAAAAAGAGGGATTAATTAGCTGAGAACCCCGATTAAGAAAGGGATTTCGCTAAGTTAAAGATTTCTAGGCTAAAATCCTTGTAAGACTCTTAGGAGCATAGGATTTTGGCTAAGGAATCAAGTTTCGATCTTTTGTGGTGGTAGTCAAATTTTGACGAAGGCTTGAAGTCCGGTTTGTTGCTCCGAAAGAGGTAACCTCCTCGTTTCTCTTATTTCTGATTAGTTTCTGCTTTCGGTATTTTTGGTAATTGTAGTGTTGAGTTTTTCTTTTATCCGTAATGAAGTGAATTTCGCGTTTGATTGCGAGAATGGAATTGTTGGTGCTGGAGGATGAGTGTTCCGAGTGTGATTTATTTGTTGTTTACATTCATTGTTAGCGTTTAGGCTCTCTTTAACTCTAGTACTGTTTTGTGTTATGAATTTAGCAATTAGTGTGGATTCGGTGTCTTCTTGTGATGTTGAATAGTCTTTTTTTTTGGAGGATAAGTTTGGGTTTTGTTTGGCTTTGACGTTGGTTTGAATTTTTCCTAAATGATTAGCTTATGTCGCTTTCTGAATTGATTCTGTATGTCTAAAAGTCCTAATTTTTACCCCTTTTCCTTTTGTCAGTATTGTTCAGAGCTTGATCATATCATCTTGTATTAGTTGTGTTCTACCGCTAGGTATAAATTTTGATCCCGTTCGTCGTAGATTGATTACTGTTTATTCATCTTTTTTCAGCAATGTGCAGGATTTGCCTTCAAGTATTGTCTACATTTAATGTTTGCTTTTGTTCCTGTCTATTTTTCTATTTAATAAATGGAATTTCAAAGTTTCAATCTTTTGTCTTGATTAGTAGTTATTATTTCCTGTCTTCCTTAGTTTATGTGTTGGAAATGTGAAGTTCGTCATGTCTTTTGATTCGTAAGAGGGACCAATGAACTTAATCGGAACAAATGAGTTTGAGTCTAAGGAGTCCTCGATGATCTCTTGGTTTATGGTCTAAATGGACTAATCAAGGAGAGGATGAAGATAGTTTAGGATGACTGTTACCCCCCTCCCTTCTCTCTCTATCATTGTGAAACTAAGATCCAAATGTATTTCTTGGTTAAGGATCAACATAACAACTAGTACCAAAATCTTATGTAAGTTTGCATGCCTTTTGTGTATTTTAATTCATGTTTACTTCTCCTCCAAGTCTTGTAGCATTTCACTTAAGTTGTGATAAGGAGGAGTAATGGATGGAGTAACAGTGAACTGCACTAGTTAACTTTCCTATTTAATCCGTTGTCATGCTCTGAAAAACTTGATATTTTCGCTAAATTGGACTGTTTGAAGTTTGTGTTGATAATATTAAGCCATTGGGAATGCTAGTTTATTAATAATGAGAATATAGTGTATTTGTGCATTAAGTGTTAGTCGAGATAGCTTGTTTTACCTCTAATTTCTTCTTCTTAAGAGTTCTCAACGAGCACGGTTGCGGGGCTGATTTCAAGTTCGGTCACATATTTTTTTTACTTGACTGTTTGAAATTGTTAAAGATGGGACTTGAGCGTGTTTTTGTTTTTGCTGGGGATCCCTCGAGGATTTGCTTGACTTAAAACGTCAAGTAAAGAGAGGATGAGGCTGTTTTCTTGAGGATTGCTCCATATTTTTTCCTCGATGGCTTTTTCCAGTTCTCCTTTACGGACATGGAGTATGTACTGTTGTTTTAGATAATTGTTTGAGCGTTTTCTTTGGTCTAGCATACGAAAAGAGGTCTATAAGGTGTGATTTAGGGGCTGCTCTTTAGCAAAACCCCAAAGCTAGAACCTTTGGACGTGACCCATTATAGCTTATTTTGTCTAAAAGTTCACTGTCTCGGCCTGGATAAGTCATATTTCCTCTAAAAAAGATTTTACTTTATTCTACATGTCATTTAAGGTTTAAAAGAGGCAAAGTAATTGCTATTCTTTGGGATTACTCCCGAATTCTTCCAAAATATTAGAACTTGGGAATGTGATGGAAATCATGAACGATTTTCCCGCATTAATAAGTTTTCTCCCCTTCTTTTTTCGATTGATAAATCCTCCCGATGGTAGCTTGATTCCCTCGGCCATTCTGATGGGATTATCTTTGACTAGCCCCATTATGTTGTTTTGAAATTGAGGACTATTTCCTCTGTTAAAATCAACAATTTGAATCCTGTAGAATGGTTGTTTGTTTGCTCCAGTGATCAAAAGTTTTCCTCCCTTTTAAAATGTTTAAAGTTTGTTGCAAATTTGCTTTTCCCCCTATTTCTTCCCTTTTTAAAGTTCTTGTGTTGGCTGTTGCATTCCCTTCATCTTGTTGAGTCTATAGCTCTACGAATAAGAAAAGTATATAGATGAGTTATATCGTAGATGATTTTCATTCTTTTTATGGGCATGATTTGATAATTTGTTCATTGTTGTGTGCTTTAGGCATTTGAATGCATGCCTGTTATTTTTACTGGAAAATAGTGTTGACCCCATTTTCCTTGTTTCCCAAAATTGCAAATTTGCTCTTGTTTGATTTCGTTCATTGCCATGCTCCTGTTTAATGGGGAAATAATAGTAAATTTTTTTTTCAAATTTTGAAAAAAGGATCTTGTTATTGTTGAGTATCTATCATATTTGTCCAAAGCATGTTTATTTACCACTAGCTGTAAATCTTGTTTGTTAGTTGCATGCATTTGAGTGCTTCCTCTTTGTCATAGCTTGCTGAACTCAACATATACTAATTCCTTATATTTTCCTGTTACATGTGACATGGATCCAAGTCTATTGTACTCCATTCTCCCTTGTATATCCTAATGGAAGGCCCAAATCATCGAGTCAACCTCTACTAAATCACTGAAAGGGAAGCAAATAGCAGGTCAAAGGTCTAAAAATCCAGCAGCAGTAGACCAAAGAAGCAGAACATCTTGGGCCAAAGTCCAAGCCATCAATAACATAATTTGGGCCTTTAGTTAGGCAATTACAGATTTGGGCAAAGGCCCAAGTCATTTTTATAATGTCCTTTTCTTTCCATATTTGTTCATTATATTTGTGAAATGCTTAACACTTTCTTTAACTTAGGTGAATCCTCAAAAGGGCATTTAGATAATTTAATTGATTCTTTATATCGTTCATTTTGATTCGACTTGAAATTTAACCAAAACAAATTTTCAAAGGCTTTCCATTTGGGCAAACTTAAGCTTTAAGACTAACTTGAGAATTTTTCATATTCTTTCATAGTTGGTAGTTAGCTCGATATCCATGTTAAAGAAATTGGGTTAACAATTTAACTCAAAGTCTTCATTCGAAAAAAAAAAAAAAAAATTGTTAAGTTGGGGATTACTTCGAAACTTTGACATTTTAAATGGACGAGTATTGAATAAATTCTATTCTTTAAATAAACTTTTCAAACAAGTTATATCTATAAGATTTTACAAACTCAAAGAATTTTCAAAATTAGCCAAATAAGTTTAATCTGTCGGGAACCACACTTTGTGGATTTTCGAAAGTGCCTAACACCTTCTTTCGAATTTATTTGAACCTTTACCTAGACTCTGGTTTTTTTATTAAAAGTTTTCAAAATTACCTTTTTAAATGGTTTCTTAATTTTCCTAAAAATTAAGTGGCGACTCTAAATTATTATTTTTCAAATATATTAAATAGACTTTTTCGCCACGAAGTTATGAAGTTTTTGAACTATTTTCGAAAACGATCATAACAAAATGTAGTTTAGTGACTTTAGAAAATAAAAAATTTAAGTTGAGTGATACTTTTGATAGAAAACAAAGTTCAATGACTTTGCAAGATAATTTTTAATAGTTCAATGACCTTTTGAGATATTAACTCAAATTATTGTCATGTGTACTCATATGTGATCAAATTTCTGAACTACTTATTTAACCTCATAACTACTCCATACTTTATTTGTCATTTTCCTCTCTAATTTATCGAAGTTCTAAGTTGAAAGACATTCGCAAATTATTATTTTTGTGTGTGTTTAGAAGACTGCACCAGATATATAATATTATTGGTAAATGCAATTGTGATTAACATGTAAAATTTTTGTTGGTAAATTTGAACTTTTGAAGAATCGTGAACAATATACTCCCTCCGTTCACTTTTACTTGTCACTAATTTTCTTAGTTAGATTTCTACTTTTACTTGTCATTTTTGACATATCAAGAGAAGGCAACTTCTTTTTTCCTATTTTACCCTTAGCGTTAATTATTTTTTCTCTAAATTAATTTCAAGACACAATGTAAACATCATTTAATAGGGGTACTGTGGTAAAATAGTCATGTTATTAATTGTTTTTCTTAATGGGTGTGTCATCTCAATTTTTGACGAGTAAAAGCGAACGGAGGGAGTATTAAAAGTTTAACAATGAAAAAGATATATATGAGGCAACAATGAAAAAGATATATATGAGGCACTTATGTTGTATTAAAAGGAGAGTGGTGCGATAGCCATATCAAGCTAACTAGCTAACAAGTTAATTAAATGTCATGATAATACAAGTGTACTAAATATTGGATTATGTAATAAGAAAATAAGAAACAAGAAAATATATTTATTTTAAAAAATTATTATTGGTTATATACATTGTAATGAGAAATAAGATGATAGTTAAATTATAGTTAATGCAGTATAATTGAACATACTCATGTGAATCAGACCAAAACTTGAAATAATTTATATTTTAAATATCATCCGCGCGTATACTAGTTAGGGTAAGTAATACATTAGTGACATCTTGATATGCATGATAATTAGAAATAATATTTTCTGATGTTTTTATTGTGATTTGCTATTCTTCAATAATTAAAGATCATATGTGAAATTTACTTTCAAGTTGTAGGATGATATGAAAAATTACATTGTTTGCAAGTACGTGGCTAAGTTTGAAAGTTATTTTAAGTGAATATGAGATCTAGAGAACATAAGTTAGTGAATTGAGTCTTCACTCTATGTGATGTAAAAAGGCATTCAATATGTTGAAAGCGTCATGGTGTTTGGCATGTGATTAAAAGGTTACATTAGAATGAGTATGTATCTAATATTATTCCAAGAACATAAACTTGAGATAGTTAGTATGTTTCTAACTTACAATTGTTGACGGGTATGTGATATTGTGTGATAGTTTATCGATATGTTGATCACAAGAAATGATACAGAAATCATAATGAAAACGAGGACTTTCTTACTTTTCACATTTGCAATGAAGGATCTTAGATAAATTGATACTATGTTGGGTATTAAGATTAAACAAAATAGTGGAGGTTATGTGTTGAGTTAATCTCATTACATTGAGAAAGTGTTAATAAATTTAGTCACTTAATATAAAGAAGCCAATACCCTATTTGATCCTAGATCGAGTTAACTAATAATGTTGAAAGAGTTGTGGCTTAGCTTGTGAGAGCAAACGCTATTGGAAGAGCCAATAGTCGAGTTCTTGGTTTTCTTTAGAATACTAAAGATTTAAGAAACTCTAAGTTTCATACTATTTTATAAGGATATGTCAATGAAGTTGAATATCGAGTATGTAAGAAAATACATTTACCACATGATGAATGTTTACCTTGCGAGGCGAGGTACAATTTCTTGAAACCAAGAAATAGACTTGCATTAGTAGAAGCAAGGAAAGGAGTTGAGTGATTGAGGGATTCTATCCTTTTAAGTGAATTCATTGATTTTGCAAAATATGAGCTCAATTTTGTGATAGTCAAGCCGTTCTAACTCGAGCAAATAAAGATTATATAATGGGAAGTCAAAACGCATAAGTTCATGATTATGTGAGAAAGTTAACTCAAGATGGAATAACTTCTATCACATTGATGGAGTCAAAAGAATTTGACTAATCTATTTACTAAACCTATTAAAAGGAAGTTATTGATTACAACTTCAAGTTTGATTATATTAAAACTCCTTAATTAGGTCCATCAATAATGACAACCTTACCCAACACTGTGAAATGAATATTTATAGATTCAAAGGGTAACAACAAGTTATTGATACGTGGATGTTTCAGTACTTAAGTAAGAGATATACTAGTATTGGTTGTCATAGAATAGAGGGTTGAGTTCTAATACTCTTATTTAGGTTCAGTTCAAGGAACGTGTGTCTCAAATATGACAAAGACACTGAAAGAACTACGCCTATATGAACATAGAAGTGGTGCCGCTTCGATTGGGAGTTGGAGTTAATCTCATAAATGTTCATGAAATTCGGATAGCACATGACCATAAAAGTGCTAAGCATGTTGAGTGGAAAGCAGGAATGAAATGTTTGTGTGTATAGTGTCACCGATGTCATCACAAGGAATGACATGTTCAAGGCTATTATATGCTATGTGAAATTTCGATTTCGTCTTGTGAGATTGCACTAAGGTGATGTTCAAATTTAAAGATACATTTCTCTACGTGTGAACATAACTTGATCTTTGTGTCCTAACTTATATTTAAACAACTGGGAGATTGTTGGATTTTTATTTAAATTAAATTAATAATTATAAGTTTTTTTAATGAAGATGTGTCTTTTTAATGAAGAGGTGTCTTTTAAATGAAAGGTTATGTACTTTCATCTATGGTTTCTACAAATTCTATTTAAACCCAACCTCTTGTGATTTTAACGTAACTTTTCACCATAGAACTTTTCACCAGAGAAATTTTCTTACAGCTTTCCCCAAAAGAATTATTTTCTTCTTCAAAAGATCAAGTTCAGGTTCTTGCTTTCCAGAAGAATTTTTTCACTATTTGCTTAGTGCAGAATTTTATAGTCTTGTCATAACCACTAAAACTATTTGCATATAGTCCCATAGCAATCTCACAGAGGAGACAGAGCAAATATCATTTTTAAGAAAGTATTTCGCATGTATTTCAAGCCTCCAATCTTGTGTTCATTGTTTATATTGTCAAGACTTCATCTTTGTGTTCTTCTTCGTATAATTTTGGTGCTCTTGATACATATTTTCCAATAATTTCGATGTCTACAGCACATACAAGGGATTGACAAGGTCAAGAAGCTGATGTTGGCCAAACTTCTTTTAGCACGCCAAGTGCAATCGGCCAAAACGCATGCACTTATAGAAGAAAGTGAACATTTGGTCCCGCCCATGAATATTCAAAATCCTATTACAACTAGTACTCATTGGCTTAGGGAGTTAGATTATAGGGTTCGGTTAGTTGTTGATTCTGATGGCTAAAGCTTTCAAGAATTGGTCTACTGGGGGAGGTACCGTTTCCTTCACGTCATTCACCTTCCCCACTTGCTTAAATATACACCTCGTGTTTACTAATGATGGTGGTATTCGGATTAGTTTTTGTGTATTTCATTTATTTTATCAGGTACTCTCTCTGTTTCAATTTGTGTGATGTAGTTTGAATGGTATGAAGTTTAAAAAGTATGAAAAGACTTTGCGATGTTTCAAAATTCATAAAATAGATAAATAAATTTTTAAATAGTACACTTGTGGAAATTTTTGCCAAATAAGTGGGACGCATATGAGTAAAATATTGATAGTGTCACTAAATATTTGTCAAATAAAGAAATGTGTTATATTTTTTGAACAGACTAAAAAAAGTATATTATATAATATAAATTGGATATAAGGAATACTTACTATTTTTGACCAACACATATGTACTTGGCTACCAAAGCTCAGACATATAAAAAGAAAAAATCTAATATATTTTATCTTCAGTAAAACTTGAACTTGAGACCGGATAATTTCCATCCTACTTTATTGATCACTAAGCCTTAGCTTGGTCACTATTTTAGTACTCCTCGTTGACTTTAGAATATTTTAGTTTTTTCCTCCTAATTCTGTTCCGAAAGTGCTTTTGTTTTCATTTGGTATGTTCTCTTTGTAATTATTTATTGAACGTGAGGTTTTAGTGGTATATTATTATAGTTATGTATTTGGTGGATGATAATAGAACCTGTCCATGCTGCTGATGCTAGGTTAGTTGCGAGAAAAGTACTAGGGAAATTTGTTAAGTACTAGTATCCCATATTAAATCCCTTTCTCTGTATTTAGTCAATAGTTATCTGAAAGGAATCAATTATAATCATGATGTATTTACAAATTATAATAATAAACTTGTCATTTCTAACTTTATTAATTGGATGTCATCATAGTTTACGAGTTAGCAGCCAAATATATTACTCACATATAATTTATATACTTATTTAAAGGCATCATCCATCCAAGGAGGAACATAACTTGGAACATTAATTATATTAAATTGTACTAGTAATTATAAAGTTTTTTCATATGTCAAACTGATTTTTTTTTTTCTCTCAAAGATATCTTGGTTACCTAATCAAGTTTTCATAACGGTCTCGCATAATTTGGTGGGCATATAATAAGTACATGCCAAATTGTAGTTCAACTCAACTTGCCTAATTCAAAACTAATATACCAAAAGTCTTCATCAACCTAAAAAGCCCACACAAAAACTCTCACCAATATCCATATAAATACAAATCTTTCCCACCATCTTTATACACAATATCAAATCATTAACTTTCTTTTCTTCTCAAGATGGCTTCTTTATCCAATAAAAACATATCCAAAATAAAAGCTTCAATACTCGTAGCCGATGTAGCTTCATGGTTATGTGCAATTAGCCTCATGGCACTTGTATTAATGAGTTCTGTTAGGGAAAATAGCCTTAGGAATTGGGATTCTGTAGTAAGAGGAAATCAGATGTTGATGTCTCATCGACCGTGTGATGAAATTTATGTTGTTGGAGAAGGGGAAACGTTACATACGATAAGTGACAAGTGTGGTGACCCTTATATTGTTGAGAGAAATCCACATATTCATGATCCTGATGATGTTTTCCCTGGTCTTGTCATCAAGATTGTTCCTTACAACCATAACAAGTCATTGAGATAGTACCTTTTGATATAACATTTTGCTTTCTCTTTTCCTCTTTTTCTTCAACAAAAGTATGCTGAATAATTGCTCTGCATATGTTGTATGGAAATAAACTGTGGGGAGCATATATTACTGCAGCAATTAAAGGCCAATATACTGAAAATATGTATATGTACATCTTGCTTTTGAACTCGTTTCCCTCTTTCTTCTTTATTTTTGATCTCATGGAAATGCTGATAATTTATTTAGGGACCATTTGTCCATGCAATTTAGACTTTAAATTTGAAGTTTTGATTTGATATTTATGTATAACAATATTTAATCAACCGACCATAGAAAATTTTAGCAATATTTTGTTTCGGTGCAAAACACTCTTGGCTTGTACCAGATTTGGGCTAGTGATTGCACAAAAATTGTTGTGGTAATTACATAAATAATATAATATAAAGGTATTATTACCATAAATAATACTATTTTTAATTTATTATGATTATAACCTACTTTTATTCTTAATAGCAGATTAAAAGAAATTCATAGAGAGGTCCCAATCATCAGCGAATTCTTCTCCGGTGAACACTGCAGGCAACCACCGTCCACCACTACCAACGTTCCAAACAACACCACACACCACCACTGTTGTACTCTTTCCTCCTTCCCGTCTCCAGCTCCAGTGAACTGCTAGAGCATGTAATTCATACACACAGCGGAAGCATAAATACATGGATCACAAACTTACACAATAACATGATAATATAAATTTAAAACAAAATTCAGAAAGTACATACATACCTGTTGAAGCTTTCACAAATATCGTTCAAATCCTTGCTTGCCAGGTCTGCAATCTTCTACCACTTCCTGACTAACCTTTTCTAATCAACACTTGTGTGGACAAGTTTTTTTTTTTCCAGGAAAATAGATAGAATGATTTCTGAAAATAAGCCCTTATTTATTCCAATATTCCATCGAAGAAGGAAAGGGAAGAGGCAAACATTTTCAGCCTTCATGTCAACTTAATACCACCACCATTATGAGCAAAACGTTTTCAGCCTTAATAATCCCATTAAGTGCAAAACGTTTTCAGCTCTCTATTTATTGGTATTAAGTCACTTTTATACCTTATAGAAGACTAGTAAAATAATATCACTTCTTCTATAAAAATCCTTTTCTTTTCCAAATTTGATTAGTTAATCAGGCGTAGCAGGGACCGCAGATTTATTAACTGAGGCTTCCAATTATGATATTAATTCGCAAATGAATGAATTACCATATCATAATAAATTACAAATCATTCCACTAAAAATCTGTAATTGCACTCCTCGATATTAACTTCGAAATCTACCATTACATCTTATTTAACTCCCCATGTTAGAATTACCGACACCAATCAATTAAATCAATTTTTTCTGAAAATTTAATTTATTGACTAACGCAATCCTATATTACTATGCTCAACTTATTTCACGTGACAGATACTAAATCCACCTGCAGGGTTTACACGTGAAAACTTATAAACAACCATATAGGGGTGTCTTCTATCTCAAGTCCGAGACATGGCTCTATCAACTAATTATTATTTCACTAAGTGATTTGTCATTATCCAATCTATTAGGAATATATTGACTCGTAATAGAGTCTCACCTTTTAATAGATTAAAATAATAAATCAAATTCCATAGATCATAATAATTATATCAAGATTAAGAGTATAAGTACATGTAATGGACAAGAGAAGTTGTTTATTAATATTCAGAACATAAACAAACATCTCTAATTGGTCCGTTCAGTACATATAAAATGTACTAGCACAAGAAGTTGGAATATTACCACTCCCACAATCAAGATCAAATTATATTTAATCTTGTGCTACAATCATCAAGATGTTTGTCCAACTACATCTTTGATTGTGAACATTAATTTACAACTTATAAGAACCAACAATTTTAATCTTCCGTGCATGAGTTAAACCACTCCATACACAAAATCATCTACTGTATAAGTAAAGAACACACATGTCAACACAATGATCTATTCAAATAAAGACTTTATTAAATTATGTAAATAAAATAAATAGTCTTTACATGGGATGAAAATATAATACTATAACATAAACCACATGGTTAATAGTATATCCTAACATGAACAACAACCTCACCGCCCCCTTGTCGCTATTACGAGATATGGCTGGAATGGAGTTTTCTCCGGCGAAAAAATTCCATCTTCGACCAACCACCAGCTTTACAGCCACCGTTCAGCTACCATGAACCCACCGGAATGTGTTGTCTTCTCCATTATCGAGATTTACAGTAATTCAACAATGGATTCATGCTTCCGATTGCAATTCTATCGGCGATATCGGAATTAAAACTGTATTAAATATAAACGATAATCGTAATACAATTCGAATTTAATATTATACATTGCTATAAATTCGATAATTGTTGTTTCATAACAAATATAATACACTTCTAACAATGTAAATCAATTTAAATTGTAATGAAATGTTTGAAATTCACATATAATACTTATAATATATTTGTATTAAAAATATTTTAGTTATATATTGACGATGTATATTGAAAATACGCCAATAATACGTATAATATATTGAATTCAAATTGTATTACAATTGTAGTTTATTGTTTTCTCTTATTAATGATGTTAAAAATGTATTATACGTGAATTTCAATCATTTAAATAGTTTCAAATTAGTTTATGTGTTACTATAATAAGTTGTATTAGAAATGTATTATATATGTATTTGGCTATATTTAGTAGGTGTTTGGACATGCAATATAAAGTGTGTGATTTGAAATCATGAGATGAAATCAGCGTTTGGACATATGATTTCATCTCATGATTTCATAGCATGATATGAAATCTCAAATTCTCCCAAAAGTGTGATTTGAGATTTTTTTTAAATACAAAAATTGGCCCACAAATTTATATTTTGTAAAAAAAAAAAATACCCCACCATTTATATCTAGCAACCATTTATTTCATATGTAAATAAAATTAATAGTTCATATTATTATTCTTTAAACTATTTATATCTCATACAACTATTACTCTCACCAACATAAAATTTATTATTTCTTCAAATCGACTCCCACTTTACCTATGTGGAAGGATTATATTAAAGAGTATTACACTACAACTCATGTTCAATTTTACTTTTTTATTGAACTAAATTTTAATCAATAAATGTTGTATTTTTTTATAATAGCTTTGTGATAGTGCATTATACTTTATTATAAACTTTTGCTTATTTGGTAAGATTGTATAAATAATTGGGGCATTTTTGATAGTTTTCACAACTTATGAGGTTTTTATGTTCATGAGAAAATATACAACATAAAAAAGTTCAAAATGCATGTCCAAACAAAACTTCAACTTCATCTCATATGATTTCATATCATGATTTCATCTCACATGGTCAAACGGGTCCTTAGTAAGAAAAGTTAGGCTATAATTTATAAAGTAAAAGATGTACTATAATTCATAAATAAAGCTATATATGATACCATTTATGTAAATTGGCCAAGATTGTTCGCCGTTAAGGCAGTGACAACATAAAGAGTGTTCCCTTTGCCACAATTCACATAAAACTCAATTTCCTTCCCAATTCCTCTGCACTTGACCTCGTTGGATAATTGATGAGCGTTGTTGAATATATACGTGTTTAGATCAAATTAAGTAAAAATATATGTTAGTCAATTATGATTAAGTAAAATAAAACTCTACATTCTAACATGTGACATGATATGCATGTATTTATTTGGTGTAAATAGATGGTGCAGATAAATTATAACCCCACTTTATAGGGGTAACTATAGTTAAGCCTTGAGTTCCCACTAGTGGGCCGTTTATAGTTAAGAGTTGACTTTCTCACCTCCACTCTTGCCTTATCATTTTGACAAAGTCATCTTTAATTTCCTTTTACATAAATTTATTGGTATTAATATATTTAATCTTTTGAGAATTCACCAAGAAAAGAGGAGCCAGAGTGAAGTTTGAACTCCTGAAATCATTTCCTTAAGGTCTTGTTCAAATTTTGTTGGTTTAGTTTTATATTTTATAGGCAATTTAATGAAAAGTCATGGTCTTAAGTCTTAACCAATAACCGTACAATATGGGCAACACTTTTTTACCGTGCCTTTCGTGTTAGGAATTTTTTGACAATTTCTGTTGAAACTGATGCTTATGTACATGTTGTCTGAAAAAAGAGCTTATTTGTTATGTTGAATGTCATGGAAGGATCGAAGTAAATTACATTATTTGGCCAAAATTGTTGAAAAGACTTGAATGACGATTGACGACTGGGTCAGCTTCGGTTAGTTGGACTTTTTTTTTTTCCGAAGGTTGGTTAAAGTTTGTTAAATTGAGTTACTCCTATTCATTTGGCAATATGTACCTGTTGGGGGTCCAGCATAAATATTTATTTATTGGGTGTGCAACATTTTGAAGAAAATTATTTGGGTTTGATTTAGCGAACACAATCTTAAGTCTTAACAGTATTTTTGGGATAGTTTTTACCCCAATAACATTCACGAAAAAAAAAAAAAACTTAACCCCCACAAAATTCCTGCCACAAGACGAAAGTTAACCCAGAATCAAATACCTTTTATATTATATTTAATGATTACTGAATATAGTAACAAGAGAAGTCTCAGATGAATCGTCCTGGAGTTGTTTTTTTATTATTGCAGAATTGCCTGACGAGTAAAAATTGAGAACATTAATTTTTTTAAAAAATCTCCTCCTCATCCACCTCTTCTTCCTCATATGGCAGTAAAAAAAATTCACACTCATTGTTAATTTATTTTTGAAAATTTTTGGTCTTGAGTCGGGGTCTATTGGAAACAATCTCTCTATCTCACATCTGAGGTAGTGGTATGGATTGCGTACACTTACATTCTCCAAACCCCACTTTGTGGGAATATACTAGACATATTGTTGTTGTTGGACGACATGACTTGACGAACACTATAATTCAGTTTTTTTTTTTTTTTGGGGTGTGTGTAGAAAAAGATAGAGTGAGTCCATTAATTTTTGAAGATTTTGAGTTGAATCTAACAATTGAAAATTTTTGAGGTTAATATTAGAAGGCTGAATTTCAAGTTTGGAGTTGATTTGAACAATTTGGATCATTTTAAAGAAAAAATGTGGCGTTAAACTTTTTATACAACAAGTTATTATGATCCTGACGAATCAACAGAATTTCAATCAAAATTTATAAAATTATGGTGATCGTCAAGATTTATGGCCAAACCCTAGTGATCATCATAACATGTTGTGTTGATCAATTTGTATGTAACATGTTATGTTGATTATCAGAAATTTGTCGAATCCTGACGATCACCATAATTTGCTATTAGGAAAAGTCTCCTGCCGACTCGTTAGGATTTTGCTTTCTACTTCGATGAAAAGATTATTTTTCGCATAACTTCTTTACAAAGGAAAAACCTAAATAGGCGTCCACCCAACAACTTAGATTAAAAATAGTCGACAAAAATATAGTATTATATGTAAAATATGTGTATAACTTTGTATAATTTATATATATCGCTTGAAAGGATAAAAGGTAAATTCGGCCGGCTATTTTTTTAAAAGCCCAATTTTTAATGAGGTCAAACTTTAAATGACAACAGTAAAAAAGAGAAATTGACATAAATAGTCATTCATCAAAATAATAACCAACAAATATATATTTTTTATATATTACTATATAATATACACAAAACATACATTTTTGATACATAATAATATAATTTTTTTTTTATATATTTAATAAGCGAATCTAATTAACCATCGCATGAATAATTTGCCCCTAAAAAAATCCGAGTTCTGTAAATCAGTCCTCTTAGTTACGGAGTCGGTGTGGGTTTGGACAAAACTCCTCTTGGTCATAGACAGACTCCTTTAGGAACAAAACGGTTTCTTTATTTTGGATATAAAGTTACGTAAGACGTGTAGAAATCAAACTCAAACATGGCATGGAGTGGAGTATGTGGACAACATATGAGTCATATGCTTAGCGTGAGCTTTCTAAACTTTGAGACAAAATGGCGCCACGTGTCCTAGCTTTCTAATCTAGTTTTTCCCGCACTTAATTATTTTAACTGATGTGGTTGGACACCTAATTAATTGCTACCTTGCCTAAAAAATACTGTATTTGGTCAGCCATTGGGAATTACTCCCTCCGTTAGCTTTTACTTATTATTTTTTGACATGACATATCTATTGAAAAAACAATGATTGATATAATGAGTTTATAATATTATCTCTATTAATTGATATTTAGTAATATATATTGAAAAATGATTTGAAGAATAAGTAATTAATGTTAAAGATAAAATATAATTTTTTTTATCTTTTCTTGATTTATCAAAAATAACAAGTAAAAATAAAAATAAAATTAAAAAAATAATGACAAGTGAATTCGAACGAAGGGAGTAGTTATGGGAAAAGATCTTTGTTTCATACTGAATTGCTAGCTTTTTTTCTAGATTAGTAAACAGAGTCATTTAATAATTTTTAGTTTCTTATACGAATATCTTTCCTATTATTTTAGTCGCATATATGATTGTGATGAAGGACTATATGGAAGATAAAATCTGAAATCCTAAAAGTGGATTTATTTTAAAATATATGCTGCATATTAGACTTTTCAGATTGATTCACTGATTTTTTTTTTTGGGCCAATTGATTTGTTAATTTTCAATAGCAAGCTACTTATAATTTTTAATAATCACTTTTGGTTCTTCGATATATGTTTCTTTATTACACTTTGATTATTCTATCATATTCTTATTTTGTTGTAGTTTTTTTCTTCAGAATGTTTTAACATATATAATATTTTGTTATGATTTTTATTTTTTTATTTTTTAAATTGATAGTCTATCAGAAATAATCCGTCAATCTTTTAAGGTAAGGATAAAGTTTGCATTCACTCTATCTTCCCAAATTTCACTTGTTAAGGATAAAATATATATTTTTTTATCTTTTCTTGATTTATCAAAAATAACAAGTAAAAATAAAAATAAAATTAAAAAAATAATGATAAGTAAATTCGAACGAAGAAAGTAGTTATGGGGGAAAGATCTTTGTTTCATACTGAATTACTAGCTTTTTTTCTAGATTAGTAAACAGAGTCATTTAATAATTTTTAGTTTCTTATACGAATATCTTTCCTATTATTTTAGTCGCATATATAATTGTGATGAAGGACTATATGGAAGATAAAATCTGAAATCCTAAAAGTGGATTTATTTTAAAATATATGCTGCATATTAGACTTTTCAGATTGATTTACTGATTTTTTTTTTTTTTTGGCCAATTGATTTGTTAATTTTCAATAGCAAGCTACTTATAATTTTTAATAATCACTTTTTGGTTCTTCGATATATGTTTCTTTATTACACTTTGATTATTGTATCATATTATTATTTTGTTGTAATTTTTTTCTTCAGAATGTTTTAACATATATAATATTTTGTTATGATTTTTTTATTTTTATTTTTTTAAATTGATGATCTATCGAAAACAGCCCGTCAATCTTTTAAGGTAGGGATAAAGTCTTCATTCACTCTATCTTTTCAAATTTCACTTGTACATTACAATGAAATATGATACTCTCTCCATTCACTTTTACTCGTCACTTTTCACTTTACGAAAGTCAATTTGACTTAGCTTCAAAGCTATATTGAAGTAGATTAATTTAATATTTAATATTTAAAATTAAATGTTCAAAAACTATATGAAAAATACTATAAATTGCAATCCTTCTCATATTGATGTAATGAAAAATTACATTTTAAAATATTGATTAAAATTCATGCAATTTAACTTTTGAAAAGCAAATTGTGATGACTAAAAATGAACGGATGGGGTATTATTGTTGATTTTTCGTTCTACTTTAATAGAAAAAGGCGTAAGTTTAATGCTTGTATGAGAAATTAACCTAAGCTATCATTAATTTTTATTCTCCGATCAAAATATATCTCGCAGGAATAAGGGGCGTTTAATTAGTCAATATTTCATAAGTACACCCAATAAAGATAAAATATATAGTTGATGACTTTGAATTCAACTCCCAAACCACCACGATTGAAAATAGCACAAATCCCACCTTCCAACCTAAATTAGAATCCCTAACTTTAGTACTTCCCCCAGAAAATTTCTTCTATATATAATTAAATAAACCCATTCAACAACTTAAAATAAAAATTCATACTTTCCTCCTCCGTCTCTCAAAAAACACCTAAAGTATTGACATGGCTTTCCTTCTAGTATCAGGAAAATCAACAAAAGCACAAATAGTAGCCATAGCAGATGCAGCTTCTTTGTACTGTGCCATGATGATATTAGGTCTACTTTTAATTAGTTCAGTTAAAGAGAATTATTCAACAGATGGAGCTGTAATGAAAGGGAACAACTTCCTGAACCGGTCTTGTGATGAAATTTATGTTGTTGGAGAAGGAGAAACGTTACATACTATAAGTGATAAGTGTGGTGATCCTTATATTGTTGAGAGAAATCCACATATTCATGATCCTGATGATGTTTTCCCTGGACTTGTTATCAAGATTGTTCCTAGGAACAGATCGTAGATAATTGTTACGAGGTTTTTGTTTTCCCTTAATCCTGCGAGCAAAGTAGAGTACTCTGCTCGCGGAGATTTTTCTCTTGGGAATTAAACTGTCATTTTTTCTTTCCTTTTTCATTTTTAAAAAAAAATGTATAATAAGAATAAAGATTTGAAGATGGTGGAATTAGAGCTATAGAGGTTGGAGAACACTTGTAATCATAAGATTTAAGTATATATTAGTATGTTTTGCTTTTTTAATTCTGATACTATCCTTTTCTTTGTTTCTTAGAACAACTAAATTCTTCCCTCTGTTTTTTGTTTGTTTCACTCAATCACACAGCATAAAATTAAGCGTTTTTCTGAAATTTTTTTTATGTGATTAATTCACGAGACTATTTCTATAAAAGTGTTTTGATGGATCAGGACTGTTTGCTTGTCGAACTATGGAGATGATAAAAAAAAAATTCTCTTATTTTTCGTTCTCTTCCTATATGTACTTTGTATTGGAATAATAGAAAAACAAGATCATCTGTTGTCAAGTTTAATAAAAGCTTAATTAGAAAGATAATTGAAATCACAGCTTAAAGAAGATGATTCTGGATTAAAATTTAAAAGGAAATTTCATTTGAATGAGAGATCATGTCTTATAACTTCTTCTATTTTGATTGATTATTGAATCAATGAAAAAAGAAAATACATTAGTCTAAAAATTAGAAAGTTTTTAGTATTTCAATGAGAATATATTTTTCACCCTGTATTTTTTTAGTGAGCTGATTTAATAAAAAATAAATGAAAAAATCATATTTTCTAGCACCAATTTTCGATTGAGTGCGATAGAAGAAACCTCTATTTTTAGTTGTGTCTTTCTTTTAACTAGTTCCATGAGCTAGGGATTTAAAACAAATATTCCCTCTGTCCCAATTTATATGACACACTTTTCTTTTTAGTCAATTCCAAAAAGAATGACACATTTTTATATTTGATAATAATTTAACTTTAAAATACCCACTTTATCTTTAATGAAATGATTTACAACCACACAAATATCTATAACTCATTTTAGACCACAAGTTTTAAAAGTCTTCCTTTATTTCTTAAATTCCGTGTCAAGTCAAAATACATCACATAAATTGGGACGGAAGGAGTAGTAAAACAGATAGAATGCTAGAAATAGAGATTCCTTGAATATAGACTCAACATATCATCCAGTTGGGCGCACTAAAAAATATACTTAATAAATTACGGAGGTTAACACTATAATTTGTAGAAGTTTGGAGGTTAATACTATAATTTATAGAAGTTTAAAATTTTCACTATTTGTTGAAAGTAAATAATGGAGGCTATAACCTCAGCAAATTACAATTTCAATTTCTCACAGTTTAACTTTTTTTCTTTTTTAGTGGCGTTTGTTGAAACTTCTGGAAGAAGAAAAAACAAACAAAAATCTCCTTCTATATCAACTGCGTATATTTAAATCTTGACATTCCTAGATATGATGTTGACGCAGAACATGAGTTGTGTATTTAATCCACTTAAAAAATTAAGACGGGTTTATTTAAAACTCATTTAATTAATGTTATCTCTTGTCCTATTTTATTGTAGGTAATTGACTTCAGCCATGATTTAAAGAGATCGTATAAAAATAGGCAACTTAAAAGCTAGGGACATTAGCTGATGAAATCCATATGGAGAGCTTTTATTCTTTGGGTGCACAATCCTATTGAAGAAAATCAAGAGTTTATACCAAAAACAGAGCCATTCAGCAAGTAAAATATTATCCTCTAAATCAAAAAAATCTTTAGTGAGAATTAATTAACGATAATAACTTAATTATCTTTAAATATATTTTTTAGAGATAATTATTAGTGACAGTTATAATTTAACACTCTTTTTAAATGTCTCTAAAACCTATAGCAATATTGGATTCAATGACAATTAACTAATATCGATAAAGACTTTAGCATTCTTTATTAAAGTGCATATTTATAGCCTATTTGTCCAAACTTCTAAAATCAGATTATATTGAAAGGTACATTTTTTAGAAGTGTTTTTTTTTTTAAAATTTTTGGTGAAAAACAGTTTATGTTTGACTAATAAATTTAAAAAACACTAATAAGTATTTTTAGGGAAAAATAAACTTAGCCAAATAAGCTATTATTATCGTTAAAAGCTTTTTTTGCTGTAGTGACAGATGGTATCATGTGCTTTGATTTTAAGATAAAAGAGTACAAAATAATAGGGGTGTGCAAAAATCGAACCTATCAATAAACCGAATCGATAAAATTGCTATTGGTTTATTGTTATTGGGTTAACAGTTTTTTAATGATTTTATAAATTTTTTTACTGGGTTATTAGTTTGATTTCAGTTTTTCCTTATTGGATTATTGAGTAAACCGATAACCCAATAAGAATATATTAAATTACTACTTTACCCCTACTTATATTATGTATATTATATATATTTTTCTTAATTTCTCTTTAATTTCTACAAACTAACAAACCTATTCAATTTCCTAAAAACATATAACCCGATAAAGACATAAAGTTTCCTCTCTTGTAAACCAAAGGCGAGGGTTTACGACGACGACGGTGAGGGTCGAGCAACTAGGATTCAGTTTTTTGAACTAACATTCAGTTCAAGCTTAAAGATTCTTGTAAATTAAAATACATCACGTAAGATTTTGGCTGCAACTAAGATTTAATTTCTTTTCATGTTAGTTGCTACTTTTTCTATTTTATGAGTATTTTCTTATCGGTTAAATCGAAAACCGAATAGTTAAGGACTAAAAACTAATAAAAAATATCTTATTGGTTTAACATATTTAAAAATCAAAAATTAATAAATTGAACTAATAATATATAAAATTAAATCAAACCGATCGATGCACACCTCTAAAATATGCTTCCGTTGGTTCCTCAAGAATAGTATCCAACAGCTGACCGTATACTCCTCTTACTTTTCTACTCTTCTCTAGGCTTTAAAATTAGACTGTTTTGTTTGTATCCTATTTAAGGGGCTGATGCAATATAGCTAATAGGGATGGGCATGGTATGATATGCTATGATATTTGAAATTTTGATACGATAATTTTGATATTCAAATTTTGAAAATACTATATTATTGCTATATCAAATTAATTTGGTATAATTCGGTAATTTGAAGTTTATTTTTGATATTTTGTGGTATGATAAATTGATAACCATAATTTATTCAACTTTGATAATATATACACGTATAATAAGATACTTTGACTTTCCAAAAAAAAAAGTCTCAATCGTCTCATAGTAACACATTACATATATAGAAAATATATATTAAAAAGAAAGTACAAACAACTCCTCTTATTAATTAATTACATTAAAAAGACATTTCAATCAAGATAGAGTAGGCAAAGTTTCAACATCTAAACATTTAATTTTATATCAATTCTAGGTTGAATATTTGTTATTATTTTGATATATATAAATTATTTATATAATTATATACTTCGGTATGATATTCGGTATTTCGCTATGAAATTTATAAATATCAAATACCATATTGAATACCAAAGAAATTTAAAATGTATACCATATATCATACCAAATACCATAATATCAAAATCACAGTATAAAAAACTTCGATTCGGTATGATAATTCGGTATATACCATACCATGCTCACCCCTACAAGCTAAGGTACAATTGCATCTCCATTCAATAATTTTGACTCAAATTTTATAAATGTGTTAAAAAAATTATTTAAAAGCATAAATAATAAATTTCAAACCCAATAAATCAAATAGATGTTGACTCCTCCTTAGCAAGGGTGTTTTAAAAGAAATACAAAAATGAATCAGCTCAGATTTAAATATAACACCTCAAGCAATTGTTAAACCATCAATCTTTAATTTGTTACTGTATTAGCAATTTCTTTTATATCAAAGAAATTCAACAACTTATACCGTTATACGTATGCATATTTTTTTTAATCCCTTCCTAGGAGCTCCTACCTCTTTTGCTCCTTTGAAGACTCAAACTCACAATCTGAGCATTGGAAGTGAGAGGTGTTTACCATCCGAGCAACTCCCTCTTGTCTTAGCCCTATGCATATAACTATCGTAATTTACACAATATAATTTTCAGAAGGAGATATTCAATTGAATCCATCATTATATACAGTTTAGGCACTGCTTACCAACAATGTGGTTTGGTCAGTCGCCGACTCTCCCACCAGCTTTCCCACTTTTAGAAAACTTTTGCCTATTCTTCTTTATTTTCGTTCGAAAAAAAGCTGTTCTGTTCAAAATCAATGGTCAAATTTTTTTTTTTTTTTTTTTTTTTTTTTTGTTATTGAAGTAATAACCATTGAAACTGTGATGTAAATAAATGTAATTAAACTTAAAATATGCAGGGTTGCTGACCTAATAAAACTCATTGAGTTGAAATAGACTGAAACAACTAAAGTAATGACCAGATCATTTATTGACTCAATCCATATTAATCTATTCAACTTGAGCCTAACCCATCCATTATGTATAATAAAATTCAAGAAGTGCTTGAGGACCACCAGAAAGATGTTGGTGGTATAGGAATATGAAATTCATGAAGGTATTCTGATTATTAGACTCCCTCTATAAGTAATAAACATCTTTAAAAAGGGAGAAAATCATATGTCATGTTATATCAATGGCACATTATGCGGTCATGATTATGTATACTTTTATATGTAGATTATCTTTGGTGGTGAGCAATGATGCTAATCGCCCAGCATTATTGAATTTGATGACCTTTTGCTTGAATTTCCCCATCACAAATACTAGTACTAACATTAGATGGTGATTTTCATTATTTTATCACTATAGGTTACGTTTATACCATTTTGTTAATAGTATAACTAGTTTGAATTTTTGTTCCATCTTCACTAGTATTTACAAAAGCATATAAAGTAGTTATCGATCATCGACAAACACATAAACATCCTCGATCTAGCATGCATGAGAGGAATACTTGTACGTGTTGGTTTACTACGTGAATATGCTCAAAGACTCATTTGAAAAACAGAACAAAATGAATCATATGTTAGTTCTTCCAAAACATCCTTCCATACCTTGAAGAACAATATTCATGGACGGTTAATAGATTCAAAATTTGAACTTTATAAATTCAGAATGCCATAGAAGAAGAATATATGCAATTGTGAATTGTCCATCAAATGATGTAAAAAAAAACAACCAAGTAACTGCAATGTCCTTTTCTTCTTGAAAAGTTATAGTGAGCCTAATCAAATGAAAATGCAAACAAAATTGTTAAGAAAATTATATGTATGTGATGTATATAACTGATGCACGTGATATACATAGGATATATACAAACTATATACATCTAATTATATACAACGATATACATGTGACATATGACGTGTCTTCAAGTTCCCTTCAAGATCCAATAACGATGGATTTACAATTCTCCGCCCTATCTCTTCAAATCAGTGTTCAACTTTGAATTCGAGCTCAAAAATATATTGCTAAACTAATTAGATAAGCAAACTTTAAATTTTGAGAACAAAATACAACTTCAGATCACGATTTCACCATCAGTGTCACTACTAGAACCTTACAAATTTCTCACAAAATGTCTCTTCGGAGTGCCATGGATAAATATCCTTTTCCTACAACATGCCCACGGAAATTGAGCATCTCCATGGAAAAATATCTTTCCAGGGAATCCGTGGTTATTTACCTAGGGACTTTCCCACGGAGTTTGAAACTTAAACCCATAAAATATATGAATGTATGTTTCAAATTTAAGCTTATTTGATGTAGAATTGGGTGTTGATCATATGTTTGATCATTGAAATTGACGAATAAGTTACTGGTTCTAGGCAAAAAATTTCACCTGCCAAAATGTCTGAAATTTAGCAAAGTATATGCTCTGACCTCATGCCAAAATGTCTGAAATTTAGCAAATAATATGCTCTGCCCTCAGGCCAAAATGTCTGAAGTAAGCCTTGTCAAGGCCACAACAGTATTGAACCACCCCTGTGTTTGGCCATAGAATTTGTGGCTCAAATTAAAGAAGAACACAGTGACTCCTGGGTAATGACCTTGACAATTACACCTGAACATGATTTATGAGAATACGAATAAAGAAACCTGATTGAGAATTCAAGTAGAAGAGTAATTAACTAGTTAATTTCTACACTAATTCTTGCCGCAAAAGTAAGGAAGAATTGAACCAATAATGAAGACGTTTAAGACAAGTATTGGAAGTATAAAGTACCTTAAACTGCAATTGGTATTGAATTTCCTCCTGCTTTTATAGAAGTTCTCCTAACCGGTGTGACAGTATTAATAGTTGGCTCCGTTGTTTGTGTACCCGCTTTTTGAGAATCTATAACTGTTAGCAAGGCTGTTCGTATTAGGATTAAGCAGAAATAGTAATAGGGCAGCTCTCCTTTGGCGTGACAGTTGAAATATGTGATGAATACATAACCGCATGCCAATAGAGAGTCGCCCTAGCACTATTTCCCTTATTATCATTCACCAACTCGTCTTTCTCATTTTTCTGCTTCTGCTTTATCACAAAAGAGCGCTTCCATGCTTTTATAGAGGATTTCTTCTCAATTTAAAATCAGACGGAATAAACCACTGAGGAATCGGCATATCCTATGATGTTTATGCTATCGCCTGTGTTGCTTTTTCTAGGGCCAGAAAATGGGGGTAACTTTCTTATACCTTTACAATTCCATTTTGTGAAAGATCCTTTTATAAAATATGTTCATCAGATTCCCCAGTTGCCTTGTCCATGAATTTGTATGCTGTAGGTGAAATGCAGAAAAAAGTTTGCAAAAAACCTTCAAACAGCATATCCTCCGTCATATTCCTCTTCTTTTTTCCGTCTACATTATATATATATATATATATATATATTTTATTAGAAAAGAAAGAAAACTATTTTTGACTGCGTTGCGTTGCAGAAAACATTTCCTTTTTGTAGCAGATTAGTTTTGCATCACAATGATTAACTAATACTCCTAATATAGTATCTTTTTTTTTTCTTTTTCTTTTTTGTTTCATTTGTCACATATCTCCCATTTAATCTAAGTTTGTTATCATTAAAAAAATAATATAATGCTCTGTTTGAGTTACCTAATGAAAAATCACGGATAAGCATCACGCGGTAGAAATACATTTAAGTAGTTAAGGTGATCATAATCATCATGCACATGTTTGGATAGAAGTCTTAAATATGATTTTATGAATAAACAGTTATGTGTTTGAAAAGAAATGTTGGAGCTGATAGCAGTTAGTGTGGTCAGTAAAAAGATGTTGATAATACTTTTTTTTTTTGGTTAAAATGACTCAAATGATCCTTGAAGTTATTTACAAAAAAACCATAAATTTTAATAATATTTTACATAAAAAGGATAAATGATGGAAATAGAACAGAGGGAGGAAGTAGGTTTGCAACTTTGGATGCTCTCAGCGCACATTAGCCTTAACGTGCGCGCATCATGGGTAGGAGACCTAAAGCTCGGCTCAGACGGGGATTCATGATCAGAAAGCTGCGGGAACATAATCCCAACCTACTGCACCAGGCAGGAAGCATGGGCAAACTCCAGTGATAGCTGGACTCAATGGAACAATAACTCAATTGAGGGAATTGACCCTAAAAATAGGGGTTTCAGCTGGAGGAGTTGGTAGTTCAGTGAGAGTGGGCGTAGATGATCCTATGGTGGCGGCAGTAACTGGTGGTAATACTACACCTAAAGGTACTCCGGTGAAGTCTAGAGTGATGTTAGGAAGGGCAACAGAAGAGGAGTGGAAGAAGAGGATTCAGTCTCCGGGAAATGCAAGTAATACTTCATGAAGTTGAGCTAATGGAGGGTCCAATTGGTAAGTCTACTACTGAGAAATGTGTTACTACGAGTAATGTATGGAATAATTTTGACATTTCAAAACTATCGAATGCTGGTTTCAAATTGAAGTTTATCAAGCCGAAAAATAAAGGGGAAAAACTGATTTGTGAAATTGATACTGATGACATTAGTTCTCAAATTGACTATTGAAAACACTCAGTAGTTTGTTATTTTTTAGGAGACCATCTCCCCTTTTCTATAGTAAATGAATATATCCAAAGGTAATGGGAAAGTATGGTATTAATAAAATTGCTATGATGAAGAATGGTATTGTTCTAGTTAGGTTTGAGATTGCTGAAAGTCAAAGTGAGGTGTTACAAAGAGGGATCTATCACTTTGACAGTAAATCTTTTATTGTTAAAGCATCGAGTCCATAAATGGAATTTACTAGAGATGAATTGCTGACAGTTCTAATATGGATTAAGCTACCTGATTTGGACTTTAAATACTGGACTGCAAAAGGTCTAAGTAAGATTGAAAGTTTGGTGAGGAAGCCACTGATGGTAGACAAAAATACTAAGAAGAAGATGGGGCTGAATTTTTCTAGATTACTAGTTGAAGTGAGACTTGGGATGACATTACCAGAAAGTATATATTTCAAGAATAAGAAGGGAAATTTGGTGGAGCAGAAGGTATCCTATGATCATGTCTTTTGCAGCAACTAGAGGCTTTTGGGATGCAACATTATTTACCACCAAATTTTCCACTTCAGTCTCATTCACTTCGTCAATAATTACGGGCTCGTCTTTCTAGTAGTAATGGCTAGGCAATGGCCATCATTCTTGGGGTTTTGGACGGTGTTGCTCAGAAGTATGCTCGGTTGACGCTGATTCAACGCTGCAGACATCTGCCCAAATTGTTACTTAAGCTGTTTAATGGCGGTCACATGAGACTCAACTTTTTGGCTCATCCTTGAAATGTCTGCCCTAATCTCCTTAAGGCAACTTTCTTAGCTCTCCGACCCCTTTATAAGTTTCGCAAGTAAGCCTTCTATCGTTGAATTGCCAAAATCGGCATCACGGTTCCCTGGAGGAATGTAAAGGCCACTCTTGTCTTTATAATCCTCTTTCCACTTCTAATCACTATCATGATCTCTATATCTGTCTCCGTATCCAGACCTATTATAGTTGTCTCCATAGTAGTTCCGACCTTGATTCCCTTGTTTCGAGTTCCAATTGTCTTGGTTAGACCCTTGGCCTTAACTCGAAAACCCGCCACTTGTCTGTCAAGATATTTAGCCTCTTCCTTAGAATCTGAATCTTCATACCTAGGTGTCTTACCTTGTGCTCCTACCGCATTCACCTTTTCTGCCCCAGCTACCAAAATTGCTGAGCAAACAATCCAATCTCAGTCCTCATCTGTGCTACCTCTTGCGCCACTATCTCATCTAGTGCTCTCTACTCTGCTGATGCTCTAATTGCATAAGTACCTTCGGGCCTGTTTGTGTCACACCCCATATCCCAACGAGGCGGACTAGCACCCGAAGTCCATATGGCCCGAGAGAACCAATCTTTGCTCATGAATATTCGTATACATGGCCTCGTATGAATCTTAATACACCTCATGCAATTATGCAGAAGTCATGGAAAACTTATACATTATATGAAACTTGGCCGTTAGGGCCATCAAGTCAAACAGAACATACATCTCTTACATTCACCTTCCCATATATGTCTACAAAGCCTCTAACCTATACATGAACACAACAACCTAGAGTCGGGACAAGTCCCCGCTTTATACAATAATTACAATACCAAAACAATGTACACATGTGAATCGGAAAGCCCCGAACCAACTGGAGCTCACCAATGATCCGCGGATGACTCGTAGCCTATTGTGGAGGTCTACTACCACCTATGCCTGCAACAAATAAAGTAAGTCCCCCAAAGGGGTCAGTACGAAGAATGTACTGAGTATGCAAGGCTATAAGAAGCTTCACGAAACTTAAAAACCTCGATGAACTTGATTGCAAGAGAATAGTCAATGTGGATAAATCATCGTTCAATATATGGAAATATGTACCTTACGTTCATTATTCCATTTGCCTTTATGTCCGTTACTGTTAGTAGTTAGAACAGTCAATATATATATAGATATATAACCGTCAATATAATATCGTCAATAATACCGTCAATATAATATATATATACATCAGGTTCGACCCTTAGGGCTACCCCCTGTCAGGTTCGGCATCAAGTTAGGCTTTTGCCCCACTGAGCTTCCCCCCTGCTATCACCCGGAAATCGGTGAAGCAGGTTCGGCATCAAGTTTGGCTTTTGCTTCACTGAACTTTCCCCTTGATCCAACAATATCGGGATCGGCTTGAGTTAGGCTTGCGCCCCCACAAAGCTATCACCCGTACTCAATAAGTATAAAGATAGTATAAAGTAACCATAAGGAAAATATAAAGTAACCATACGGGAATTACTTCTTTCATTAATTTATTGCATTACTTTTCTCTTTTACTTTTATGAGATTGATACATTGGGGATCATAACCTTATTGGAAACACATAAATGCTTTACTTCAGTCTTTTATGTTCATGAGATTGATACTTTTGAAGTTGTAACATTATTGGAAGCTTTGGAACATAACATTATTGGAACTTGGAACCATGTCCATAATTATGTGATACATGAATGACCATAGATCAATAATAAGGTATATATGATTAGCAATAGATGATGACATGAAATGAGATGCCTTAGGACATTTTGGAAATGAGTAAATACCATAACAAGGTGAATACTATATGCTGCAGAAAGATACGGACAGAGTAACCTTACATACCTTATGGTCTCAATACGAATACACAGTCCTATATGTGAATACAATAATCCAGCTCCTTTCTTATATTTCACTCTACAACACAAGTACATAACGGAACCAACATTAACCATAAGCTACATTCCAAGTGCATAAGACGACAATGAGTTACACAATTGCCCTAGAACATCATTTCTCCCTTTACAACACCATTCATGGAATTATCATACCAACAATACCATAGTACTCCATACATTAACCAAGACATCATAAACCAATAACATTTCACACCAAGTTTACCCTTTACACTTCCTCATTAACACTAGGTTACCTTTTCTCCGTCAAGTCACTTGATAGCTTTCACAATAACACTTTAACAACAATCCATATTTTATACCATTAAAAATACCTCCGGAATACTCCTTTATAATCATTTAAAAGGTATCACAAGTTGATAATTACATCCATGAAGGGTATATGGGTTTCGGGGGGCCAAAGGGATGCAAAAACAAGCAATTCGGGGGTCTGGGCCGACCTGCTAAGCCACCTGGGCCTGCAGGTGGCTAAACTACGTCTGCAGGTGCCCTTTGGCAGTATCCATAGGCACCTGCGAAGTCACCTGCGCCCGCAGGTGCTTCATCTGCGAGGGCGGGTGCCCGTTTCGGCCAAAAAGGGTCTCTTTTGGGTCTTTTTATGCAATGAAACTAACCTTCTCTTAACATATTTTTGATCATCTTAAATTCCAACGAACAGCCATGGTTTCACAACGCACATAAACATCACCAAACTACATGTTTCTTTCAATACGTCACCAATTTCATGCCCAATTTTGCAATAACAATTCCAAACATTATGTACAAGAATAAAACAAGTTGAGGCTATAATCACATCTCACATGTCAATATTAAACCCATAAAGTTCACTTCCTTTAAGACCACAAGTCTCCCTTCAAGTTACAAGACAAAACCCTTTACCGATTTAGCAAAAATAGACTATTTTACACATAGTGACTTTCTCAATACTTTATCAACATAACCAACATGATATACACCATATTCCATGCATATCATATATTAAACCATGATAATAAATACTTACCAAATTTTGCAAGATGATGGTGTTGACCAAGGGGATGAGGGCTTAGGATTTAAGTTGAGAGAAAAATGTTATAGAAATTTCTAGAATTGGCATGAGTGTTTTTGGTCAATAAAATATGATTTGTTCCCCTTATATAGTCCCCTAATGGTCCTTGATTTAACCAAACACTTGGTCCAATCATGATATAGCAACTTGGTCTTGCAAGAATGGGTTAAGAATGGGTCAAATACCCCTTTTGGGCCATGTCTTGCTTGTCTCTTTGGGCCTCCATTGAGCCCAATAGTTCAAGATTAATTTTGGCCCATCCAATTTAATGTATAATTCCTCAAAACTCCCATGTAATTAATTCCATTAATGTTACGGTATTCAACTAGGTTCGAAAATGTATGAGGTGTTACAGTTTGTGTCCCGAGCATGCCAACCTCGGTTGGTTTTTGTGATCCGATCAATAATTTAAGAGGCCTGATCCCATCGGAGATTCATAAATGCCCCACCTATGATAGTGTCTGCTACAACCTTCGTGTTAGCATTTACGGCTCTGTAGAAGATTTCTAACAAGTTTCTATCAGTCATCGTATGGTTTGGAACACTCTGTAACTTCTTCTTGAACCTTAAGCAAGTCTCGTACAGTGCCTCTGAATACAACTGTCTGAAGTTGTATATCTTATCTTTCAATTGCAGCATTTTAGAGGGCGGAAAGAATCGATCCAAGAACTGGGTCCTCAACTTGTTCCAGTTAGTAATAGATCCACGTGGTAATTCAGCCAACCACAACGTAACTTCTCCTATCAGAGAGAATGGAAATAACCTCAGTCGAATAGCCTTCTGACTCACTCCGGGTAGATTATATGAAGTGCAGATCCCCACGAAGTTCATAATATGCATGTTAGCGTCATCCGTAGGAAGGCCGACAAATACCCTCTTTAAGTTCAACAAGTGAATCATGACACTCATTATATCAAACTTAGTCCCTTGAGGCAATTCTGGTGGAATGATACCAGCTGTCTCAATGGGCTCCAAATAATCCAAATCTTCCTCTAGATCTTCATAAATAGGAAGATATTGTTGTAGTGGCTGCTGCCCCCCCTGGGACTTCTCTACCTCTCTCGATTATCAAGTGCAGTAAGACGATTTGATTCGTCTTGCCTTTCTCTCTCATCCCTAACTGCCTACCTAGCAGCCTCTTGTCAAGCATTCTCTGTAGCCACTAATCTAGTAGTGATTTGTTCCGCAGTTTTATAGCCAACCAGATGAAGTGCTGGCTGGTCATGAAGTTCACCACCACCATGAGCACCTTCTAACAAGGCTGCTGGATCATGAACTCTGTTGTTACCCATTCTTTGATTGTTTCTCAGAGTTCTTTCAATTTTTGTATCAAGTGAAATCAGGGGATTGCCTTGACTCTGAGTACTGGGCATACACCGGCGTGTGCCCCAAAATCAATAAAAAAGTAAATCTAGAAACCGCAACCAATCAACCTCAACAAACACAATCAATCAATTCCGTAACTGTATTCCCCAGCAACGACGCTAAAATTTGATGTCTCCCAAATTATACCTCCCAAAAAGTATAAAGCGGTCGTTGAATCAAATATAAAATTCAACAAGGTTGGGGTCGATCCCACAGGGAACAGGTCGAAATTCTACCAAATGCTTGTCTAAATAACTGGCAAACAAGTAAAAGAGGGGGATTTTGTGAAACAAAAGATTGATAGTAACAAGTGTTGATTTGTTGGATTTGTAATCAATATGAGAAAGGCACTAGGACTGTGTTCCCCAATAACTTCATAACTCCATAGGTTCTCCATACTTTAGTGATCTCTCATGGTATTTGGCATGCATAATCGATAGGTTATGTATCATCTAACCAACTATGTTATTCCCCTTATAGATGACTATCCCCAGGCACAAAGGTCAATGTGTTATAGTGTTGTATTACTAACCCCTATCTATGATCCCACTATAGTATTTCCCGTTTACCTGCTCAAGGCTAATTATATAAAGATCACTCTAAGTCTTGTTGTTGATTCTCTATTCCTATTCGATTACCCTTGCTACATTCTAGGATAGAGATGGGATGAGTCCCAATATGCGCTCTCATTGAAAAAAAATCAAACCATAAGAAACAACAATACATGCCCAACTACCCTTCGAGATTCACTTTGTAATTTGAACGCTATATCGTTAATCTGTCATGGTTCCCACAACCCTAGTTGTGGTGTTTAGCTACTCATGATTACAAGAACACAAGAAGAATCCACAGATAAAAACATAAATATGAACTTACAATAATAAGAAAACTCTGAAATATCAACTTGAATTAAAACCCACCCTAGAATCAATGTTCGTGAAATTCCAAGAATATGAACTAAAATCCCACAATATAATGTTGTAAATTATGAAAGAGTGTAAACTCATACAAATAACCCTATAGGAGTATTTACAGACAAAATAAAACCTATCTTATTACAAACAGGAAATCTGGGTCGGTGGCCTCGGACGACAGGAAGGTAAAATCGTGGTTAGAACCCACTATCGTCCTTGGGTGCTCATGGTTTGGCTTATGGATTTTCATCTTCAAGTCTTGGCTGGTACAACTCTCAGTACGACCGCGTATCTTCTTCTCACGACCGTACAATGTGGTCATCTGTTAAATCTTCACTTGGAATCCTGCAAACTTCAAATCTAGCCTTCTTCCCCACGATAACATAGTATGATCGTGTCTTCAAAGCATGGTCGTGGGGAATCTTGTTTGATCTACTCCTAAGAACCTCTTCTCTGGTTAATGCCACGACCATCTTGGTACGACCGTGGTTAGATCTCATGGTCGTGCCTTCCTTTGTCTGATCATCTATTTATCCTGCAAACACTAGAAAAATGCATCATATCCACATAGAAATACCCTTGTACGTGCAGTTATTCCTCCTTTTAGGTGTCTTAAGTTCCGTAATCCACGACACATCACTTCCACCATAGAATGAGAGGAATAAAAGCCGATGGAGATCACTATACGTGTCACCTGAGAAGCATCAACTAATCCTGCAACCAGACTATCTACAATATATTAAAAGTGTGAAAACCCTTAGAAAAGTAATTCGAACTTTTAGCCCTTCATTAAAAGACACTTCTTTAGACAAAATAGTCTTTTCACCTTTTTCCTCCAATTATTATTTAATTATTAAAATCCTTATTTAATTAGGTAAGAATCATAATATTTAGAACTTCTAAATCAATTGGAATTTTACCTTATATAACAGTTAATTTTGTATTACTGATACGTAATTCCATAATTCTATACTATGGACAATTGTATTCCTATAGTCCTATACTAAATCACATTGGAAAATAGCACTAAACACGTATTACTTATATAATGAGTTATATTGTACTCATGCTAAGGCAACCAACCTATACAGCGACTATCTTAGAGGTAGTAATAATTTTCATCTCTTTTGGTATCATATTTTTCTATAGTTATGTGCCTATGATTGAAAAATTAAATTATCTTGAGATTATAGTCTTGAAATTATAATTAGATTTTTGTTCTTATTGTTTTGGGTACACTATAAATCTTTTTTTTAGTATAGCCAACATGTTGATAACTGATTCACTTTAACTTTTTAATATTTATTTTGTGGTAGAATAATATAATCCTGAAGATATGTGGCTAACTGTTTGTTTTAATGCAGAATTCTAGAAACAAAGATTACTTGTTGAAGAATAATGTATGAGAAAATCTCTTTTATTTTTTTTAGAAGATGTAAGTTTTTCTTTTATTAAGGTAATATTCATCCTTATTTTTTCCTTCTATGCATGTTTTCGAATTTTATGAATAGTATGATGGCCTTAAGTATGATTTATTCATCTTAATCTCAATGAATTTTAATTAATACTAAATAATCCACGAGGTTATACAATAGTAATAATTTACAAGTGCACATATTCAATTCTAAAAATAAAAAATGCCTATCATTAGAGTCTTAATTAATTTTTTCAAATTTGTTTAATTTATTGGTAATTGACAAAATTATTTTTACATTATTTGTGCCCTTTAATTTTTAGATGAAGGAGATTCAAGTAAATTCACATTCTTCAACCTTACTCTCGCACTAAATATATTCGTGCATCGCGCGAACTTAGAAACTAGTATCTCAAAAAGGGTATAGCAAGAGTAGTATCAGTACAAACAACACGTATATGTAAGCATCATCGGTCTATCCGAATCAGATCACATAAATATAACATAAATATTCAAAGAGAGCATGAATATTATCATTCACATTACAGAACTTCGTTATCTCCTTGCTTTCCCAAATCCCGACATTATTCACTATTAAGCTACTATAACTCCCTTTTAATTCCGTAGCCCTCTCCCTTTGAGCCAACCATTGCAACTCTTCGGGTTTCTAACTCATCTTCCTCCATCATTTGACCTTAAATGATCACCTACCCTTACCTTTCCTATTTCTGAACCTATCCAAATTACTTCCTGCTAAGCCCTTTGATTATGAGTCCTGAGATACCGCTCTTACCTCTTACGACTTCACTACTCTGGACCCGTAATAAGATAACCACATCTAAGGTGTGAACTTAAACTCGCACCAAGACTTTAATAAGGCCCGACCCAGACATTTCTAAGGATAACCCATCAAGTCAACTAAGTCCGACAACAAGACCCTAGTTATCCACCAGACTTTATTAACCATCTTTAAATGTTAAGCATATTTACTTGTTCATCACAATGAAACCATAGAAGTAAGACAACACCAACCGGTTCGCTCAAGGAACCCAAAACACAACACACATATACACATATAACCCTCAGTTCACTCAAGGAACCATCCAACTCATCTGTACCTTGTACACTCACGCTAACGGTCTTACGGTCGCCCACTAGTCATGACCTATAGGGTATAATCTCTGTCCATGTACCCAATATCCCAGACACAAGTGCCTGCCAAATTTATTCCACCAGTATTCCTTGAGAGTATCCAAATACCAGAGCTTCCCATAATTCAACAATAGAATATACAACAAATACGTAACACAACGATGTTAACCAACATTTGCAATATTCACAAGGTTTACTTATAAGTTCATTAACTCGTGAAAACACTTGTACATTCTAACAATCCCTATTTCCCTTTTTATTTCTTAATAACAATCACTAAGAAACAATTACTATGCACATGTAATACAAGTTGGGTTAACTACATCAATAAGAGTTTACAAAAGCGTAGCACCTAATTTATAGGATAACCATAACATAATCATGATATGGACATAATACAACCACCTTCCCTCACAAAATCCCAACTTAACCAATTTTAGCCATCCAAACACCATGCGCGAAGGCCTAATCATGAAATTTCCCATCCATCTACGTTACATTCATGATTTTTAACCCATGTCTACACTACTCGATTAACTTTAGCTTACTTGAATGTCAACCAGTTGCATAAAGGTCGAACCAATACGATTTCTAATGGGTCTCCTTACTATAATTTGTAGGTCACCTATCCCCAATGGATGAAAACTAAGAAAACACCCCTGCCTACGAATGATTTCCCGACGAAGCTAGTCGGGAGAGATATCACGAGTACAGACAGACTGAGTTCTGGTATGAGCGGGCCTTTGTCATGAGAAGGGTGGAAGAGAAGGCGCCAGAGTTCTACAACCAGCTTCAAGAGTTTGACTGGTGTCCATTAGTAGTGGCTCCTCCAAATGGGGTCTTAGGCTAGGTTAGGGAGTTCTATGCTATACTCCCTACCGTGCTTTGGGACAACTCCCTCCCCACTATCCGCATTCGGGGGTATGGATATTCCGATGAACATTGGCACTATCAATGAAGTGCTAGGCATACCACACGTCTCCAACACTGAATATCTAGCTAAGTATTGGGAGAATGAACATGAAGTGGTTGCAGGATACTCTAGTCCCAGAGGAGTTTAGAGAGCAGGCCTACTAGTCCACTACTGAGGGTATTACTAGCACCTACTTTTCAGCCGATGCTCGTAGGTGGCTGAACCTATCATCCTGGAGGATACGTCCATCGGAAAACACTTCCAACATGACTTACCCTCAGGCTCTAGTGGTGGACTGTGCTATTCAGGGTATCAAGCTAAATGTGGGGCCCCAGGTCATGATGGAGTGGAAGGACTTCTACCGGGGAAGCAAGTAGGGTTCCTACCTTCTATGCCGACGGTGCTTGAGGAGCCTGGGGATATAGAGGTGGAGTTGGACATCCCCTTTCACCCTCTCAAGGTGAAAGTGCTCACGTCCAAGGGGAGAAAGAAAGGAAGTCAAGTGAGGCAGAGAGCAACAGAGCGGTAGAGGAGGTCTTTAATACTGACGAGGATGATGATGATTCCCTTCCCTCCCAGTCCTAGCCCTCGATCCCTAGTACCCAGCTAGAGTCAGACTTGGCTGCCGTTAGGAAGTTTATGGAGCAGGCCCCTTCCAGTTCCACAACCTCCTCCATTGCCCATGATATTTTAGCACTCCGTAGAGAGCTGGACGAGGAGAGGAGAAAGGGACGCTCCCGAAACCACTTGCTTGCTTGAATATGGAAGACCATGAAGGTCATGTTTTCATATGTAGCCCCAGTACAGGAGCTTCCCCAATTGGAGCCGGAGGACATGAGAGAGTTTCCCTTCTTGAGTGATGTGGAAGGAAATGACCTTTCCCCAGCAACCCGCGATCGACAGGGAACCCAACTAGGTTTCTTTCCCTTTTTCCCTTTTATATACATTTTATGACTTGGGTTGCCCTCGTTTTGTCACGCCCCGAATCCCATCGAGACATGATTGACACTCGTAGCCGGTAAGGACCGAGAGAACCAACCTTTGACTATGCTCAATCATATGCATATAAGATTCATAACCACCATTGCATAATATTATGAAAGACGAATAAAGGAAACCATGGGACATAATACATACATATGAAACTTGGCCGTTGAGGCCATCCAGTCAAAACAACATATGTCCTTGCCACTGATACACCCACATCTGTCTACAAAGCCTCTAACAAGAGCATTGACCAAAACAACCCAAAAGTCGGGACAAGTCCCCGCTTTATACAACATGTACAATACAAAAACATATATACACTCGGACTCGGAGAAGCCCCGAATGAGCTGGAGCTCACCAAAGAATCGCTAACACTGGAAATCTACTGAGGAGGCCTACTGGGACCTGCGCCTGCAGCAAGTAAGGTAAATTCCCCGAGAGGGGTCAGTACGAAATAAGTACTGAGTATGCAAGGCTCAGATGAAACTGTACAACACATGAATATTTCAATGAATATGTCAATGAACTCAAAACATATGAATACTCAATGTGAATAAGTCACCATGTTGCATTTTGGAAACCATGTGGATTGCTTTCATTACTTTATTTGCTTTCTTTATCTCAATGCTCACATGTCATTACATATGTCACAATGTACCCGGGCCCCGACTGATCAGTGGGTCTTTCATATCATCATATAGGGATCGAGTCGAGATAGGCTTATGCCCCTAGACTTGCCACCCTCGGGATCGAGTCGAGCTAGGCTTACGCCCCTAGACTTGCCACCCATAAATCCATACCTCGGGATCGAGTCGAGCTAGGCTTATGCCCCTAGACTTGCCACCCGTACTTGATCATTGACCACATTTGCATTACTTTGATCTTTACTTTGAGATTGCTATTTGATAGTCATAACATCACTTTGGAACCTCACATTGTTGGAAATGAATCATTGACCAATGAGTGAAGGACATGTGAATAATTATCAATGAAAAATATAACATTACTAGAACCATGATACCATTGGAACCATTGGACAATAATCCATGAACAAGAGATACAAGTATAGTCACTATTGAAACATTGGAACATTAACTATGAATATGAGAAATGGGATTCACAATTGTTCAATGAGTAGGAAATATATGACAATGACCATGGATAAGTGCATATGGGATACCTTAGTACATTTCGGAATAGAACTAGTGACATGTCAATGTGAACACTATTGGCCGTAGAAAGTTACGGACAACATAACCTTGCATACCTTGGATTCGCAATATGACTATTCAATCTTAGATGCGTATACAATAATCCCGCTCCTTCTTTATGTGTCACTCTACAACATAAATACATAACGAAATTCACATTAACCACCACATACTTGACAAATGCATACTATGTCAATGAGGTACATGTTTGTCTTTAAACATGTCATTTCCCCTCGACAAAACCATTGATATACTATTATTCCAAAATTCCATAATATTCCCAACATTGACCAATACATAATAATCATCGCATTTTACCATAACAATTCTCTTTTACACCTCCTTATCCATACCACATCACAAACAATCCATCAATTCACCTTAATCTACTTCATAGCACATATCGGCCAAATTCCCACAATTTACACTTATAGATAAGAACAAGTTTATCAACAAAAATAACACCATAGATGTTCATATTTTATCCATACCATGATCTTTCATCAAAGGCACAAGTCCCAATTCAAGTTCAAACCCCATGGATCACAAATCTTATATAAAAGCACAAAGTACCATATCCAACATTTCCAAGCACACCCAACATGATTTACATACCCTTTCATGCATATAATATATGAATCCATAATAATATTCACTTACCCAAACTTTCAAAGTGATGATCTTGCTCCAAAGGGTAGCTTTGAGTCTTTAGGGTTTGAGAGCAAATGTTTTTGGAAAATATCTAAAGAGACATGAGAGTTCTTAATGACAAAAATCTGATTTTTCCATGTATATATAGTCCCTCAAGTCTCCTTGGCATTAAATGCCATGTACAAATGGTCAAATGTGAAGAATGGGTCATTTTTGGCCTAATTGGGCCATGCATTCTTTTCATTTTTGGGCCCTTTTTGGGCCCAATTCACTTAACCCGATAAAATCAATAATTTCTCATCTTTATACGTATTACAACAATATTCCCACTCATAATATTCATATTCGTAGCCTCAATCCCAAGAACAAGTGATTCTAGCCACGTTTGGCTTATTTTGACCTTAGGGGTAAAATCGTCATTTTGACGCCAAATTCGTTCTCGAGAAATTTCTCATATCAATATCATATTTACTCATTTCATATGTGTTTTAGAAGAGACGTGGCAAAAATCGGCTCAAAACGTCCCCGGATACCCTTGGGACTTAAGAAAATTTCCAACTTTGAAAAAGTGGGATTTCCAGAGTGGCACGCCCCTTGGCGCGCTAGCTCTCTGCCCCTGGACTAAAAATTTTAGTCCAGAGCAGCGTGGCACGCTGCCCAACGTGCCCCTGCCTTAATTTTTGACAAAATTCGTTTTTCGACTTTTCTTCGCGGGCTTGGTTAGACACTTCAAATCCTATCCTTTAACCTACTTCTTAACCTTAATATCCTTCGTTTAGAGGTCCTCTTAGCCTCATTTTGAACCCCACAATTGCGCCATGAAAATCACAAAACAACTCTTACGAAGGTTTTTGCACATATACGAGGCCAAATTCAATTTTTGCTTATCCTTAACATTACCAAATACATACTCATAGGTCTCTACACCTAAGTAAACATTATTCAATGTCGTCAAGTAGGGTTAGGAAGGTACGGGGTGTTACATTCTTCCCCCCTTAGGAACATTCGTCCTCGAATGTTAACAATGTCGTTTCAATCAACAAATACATCGCTATGTTAACATGCATACACACAAACACTTAAGGCTCATGAATACTTACTTGTCATTGTTCCACTTCTGTAGTTTGAACTTCTTCATCCATTTGAAATAGATAGGGGTACTTGGATTTCATCATCTCTTCCGTTTCCCACGTGATCTCCTCTACTTGTTGATTTCTCCAAAGGACTTTTACGGATGCTATGTATTTATTTCTCAATCTCTTTACTTGTCGATCTAAGATAGCAATGGGCACCTCTTCATAAGTGAGATCCTTTGTAACTTGAACATTTTCGATTGGAACAATACGAGCTGGATCTCCTATGCATTTTCGAAGCATCGACACATGAAATACCGGATGATTTGACGAAAGGTCCTGGGGTAGTGCCAACTCATACGCAACTTGCCCAAATCTTCTAATAACTTCATAGGGGCCTATGTAACGTGGACTCAATTTCCCTTTCTTTCCGAACCGCATTACCCCTTTCATCGGTGACACCTTTAAGAATACCCAATCACCTATGGCGAATTCAAGTCCTCTTCTTCTAACATCGGCATATGACTTGTGACGACTTTGAGCCGTTTGTAACCGTTGTTGGATAACTTTAACTTTCTCCATGGCTTGGTGAACAATATCTGGCCCAAGTAAGGCAGTTTCACCTGCTTCGAACCATCCTATTGGTGATCTACATTTTAAGCTTCATAAGGTGCCATTTTAATACTTGAATGGTAGCTATTGTTATACGCAAATTCAATAAGAGGTAAATGGTCATCCCAACTGCCTTGAAAATCTAATGCGCAAGCTCGTAGCATATCTTCAAGTGTCTGAATAGTACGTTCCGCTTGTCCATCGGTCTGGGGATGGAAAACCGTACTCAAATTCACCTGAGTACCTAAACTCCGCTGAAAAGATTTCCAAAAGTGTGCTGTGAACTGTGCTCCTCTGTCTGATATAATGGAAAGTGGAATACCATGCAGTCGTACTATCTCCTTCACATACAACTTTGCATAATCCTCAGCTGTATAGGTCGTCTTGACCTGTAGAAAATGCGCTGACTTGGTAAGTCGGTCCACTATGACCCATATGGAATCAAACTTCCGCAATGTACGAGGCAAACCCGTAATAAAATCCATATTAATCATATCCCACTTCCAGACTGGAAGATTGATACATTGCATGTAACCTCCCGGTTTCTGATGTTCCACTTTCACTTGTTGACAATTCGGGCATTGCGCGACAAATTCTGCAATGTTCTTTTTCATGTTGCCCCACCAATACAATTCTTTCAATTCATGGTACATTTTAGTAGCACCCGGGTGAATGGAATAGCGCGAATGGTGCGCCTCTGTCATTATTCGTGTCCTCAGCTCATCTACGTCCGGTACACATATTCTCCCTTGACATTGAAGCACCCCTTCCGGTGTAATATCAAATGCCTTGGTCAAATTCTGCTGCACATTCTCTTTTAGCTGCAATAAAATAGAATCCGCAAATTGCTTCTCTTTCACTTCAGCTATCAAGGAGGATTCTGCTGCATCCTGCACAATAACTCTATCATCTGAGGATTCAATAAGGCGAACTCCCAAGCTGGCTAATTGATTCAAATCTTTGATTATCTCACGCTTTTCATTCAACTGACCACTAGTGCTTTCGACTGCCTTACGGCTCAATGCATCAGCTACTACATTTGCTTTGCCTGGTTGATAAAGAATATCAATGTCATAATCTTTTAAGAGCTCTAACCACCTTCGTTGCCTCAAATTGAGTTCCTTTTGCTTAAAAAGATATTGCAAGCTTTTGTGATCCGTATAGATGTCAATATGAACCCCATATAAATAATGACGCCATATCTTTAAAGCAAAAACTACTGCTGCCAATTCAAGATCATGTGTGGGATAGTTTTTCTCATGTGGCCGCAACTGTCGTGAGGCATATGCTATCACCCTACCATGCTGCATCAATACACATCCGAGACCAATCCCGGAAGCATCACAATACACTGCATAGCCCTCTGTGCCTTCAGGAAGTACTAACACTGGTGTAGAAGTCAACTTGTCTTTCAAGTTTTGGAAACCTCTTTCACATGCGTCATTCCATTGAAATTTAATTGCCTTGTGAGTTAACTTTGTCAATGGTGCTGCAATAGAAGCAAACCCTTCTACAAATCTCCGGTAATAGCCTGCCAAACCCAGAAAACTGCGAATCTCTGTGGGTGTCGTAGGTCTTGGCCAGTTTTTCACTGCTTCAATCTTTTGGGTATCAACCTGTATGCCTTTATCTGATACAATGTGACCCAAGAACGCAACTGATTTCAAACAAAACTCACATTTGGAGAATTTTGCATACAACTTACGCTCACGGAGAATTTGCAACACTTGCCGTAAGTGATAAGCATGGTCTTCTGGTGATCTTGAATAAACTAGGATGTCATCTATAAAAACTGTCACGAACACGTCTAGGAATGGCTTAAACACCCTGTTCATCAAATCCATAAACACAGCCGGTGCATTTGTTAGTCCAAATGACATAACTAAAAATTCATAATGGCCATACCGTGTTCGAAAAGCTGTCTTGGGTACATCCTCCTCTCTAACTCTGACTTGATGGTAACCCGACCTCAATTCAATCTTTGAGAAACACCTGGCACCCTGTAACTGATCAAACAAATCATCAATTTGAGGAAGGGGATATTTGTTCTTGATCGTTAGTTTATTCAGTTGCCGATAGTCGATGCACATTCTCAAGGTGCCATCTTTCTTTCGCACAAATAATACCGGTGCACCGCACGAGGACATACTAGGCCTAATGAAGCCTTTATCCAGCAAATCTTTCAACTGCTCCTTCAATTCACGCAGTTCCGCTGGAGCCATTCTATATGGAGGAATAGAAATGGGCTGAGTGCCCGGAATCACATCAATGCCAAATTCTACTTCCCGTTCTGGGGGTAAACCTGGAAGATCCTCTGGAAATACATCAAGAAATTCATTGACTACCGGTACTGACTGTGGAGTTAATGGTTCCACATCATTATCTTTCACTCGTACCAAATGGCATATGTATCCCTTGGCAATCATTTTTCTGGCTTTCAAATAGGAAATAAATCTCCCTCGTGGTGCCCCTACATTACCCTGCCATTCAAGAAGATTTCCTTGCGGAAAACAGAATTATACCTTCTTGGCCCGGCAATCTACCGTAGCATAACAAGTGGCCAACCAATCCATGCCCATAATTATATCAAAATCCACCATGTTCAATTCAATGAGATCGGCCAACGTATCATGACCACACACAGTTACCACACAGTTACGATATACTCTCTTTGCAACAATATATTCACCAACCGGTGTAGACACTTCAATTGACTTAATTAGTAATTCCGGTGCCTTTGCAAATTTCGCAGCAACCAATGGAGTAACATAGGAAAATGTAGAACCTGGGTCAATTAGTGCATATACATTATGTGAGAGTATGGATAATGTACCTGTGACGACATCAGGGGAAGCTTCTGAATTCTGGCGGTCCACCAAAGCATAAGTGCGATTCTGGACCCCGCTAGTACTGGCTGCTCCTCTGGCACCTCTACCACGGCCAATAGGCTGCACCCCTCGGCCCTGTGAAGGAGCCGATGCTGAAGACGCAACAGCCGACCCAGCTGGTCGTGCTATACCACCCATGCTCCGCTGTGGACATTCTCTCGCTATATGTCCCGGCACACCACACCAAAAGCAGACATTCGTTCCTGTCCGACATGGACCTGTGTGCATACGCCCGCAGTGCGGACACTGCTGACGAGGGAAACCTGCTGCCTGTGATCCATGAACTCCACTACTCTGCCCAGCTGAACCACCTCTAAACCCTCGAGACTGAGAATAAGCACTCCCTGTGGAATAAGAGAACGACGGTCTAGGTGGTCTAGGAAACATGCGGGGCCTAGATCCTCCTTGGGACATCATAGGTGGTCCCATAGGTCTAGCCCTTTTGGACTATCCCCTATCAAATTCATGTACCCTTCGTCTCTGTCTTTGCTCTTCCATTTTTTGGGCGAAGGCTTGTATTCGAGCAATGTCCATGTCCCTATTTAAGGCCGCAATAGTGCAATCTCTCACCAAATATGGCTCTAGTCTGTCCACGTATCTATGGACCCTGTCTGTCATCGTAGCCACAACATTTGGCGCATATCGAGCCAAAGAATTAAATTGCAAGCTGTATTCTCTGACGCTCAAATTTCCTTGACGGAGATTTAGAAATTGATCCGCACGTGCCTCACGGATCTCATAGGGCAAGTAATGATCAAGGAAAGCCATTTTAAACTCTTCCCAAATAGGCGGGGTTGCATCAATATCACGGGATTTCTTCCAATCCTCGTACCACAATATTGCTTCTCCTTTCAACCTATACGCAGCAAGTTCAACCGTCTCTACCCCTGTCACATGCATAACTTCCAAAGCCCTCTGAATTTGATCCACAAAGTCCTGTGGATCTGCTTTTGGATCTGCCCCTGTGAATATAGGAGGGTCCAATTTCAAGAAATCTTGTGTTCTGCGACTTGCCATTCTAGCCGCATCATCATCATGTGCCATTGCACCAGCTCTTCCCTGGCTTTGTGCCGCCACTAACTGTGTCAATATCTGTACAGCATTCCTAAGATCCTGATCTGTGGCATTCGTCGGTGGTTCCACGGGCACTTCCCTTCTTCTCGGCTCTTCTGGAGCTGAAGAAGTAGAAGAAGCTCGCGTTGCGAACTCAGTTTCAGCCCCACCTTGATTAACTTGTTCCGGTGGTGATCTACTTGCTCCTTCACCAACAATTCTATCTATCAGCTTACTTTTACCTTTTCCTCTTCCTCTTCTAGTGTTCGGCATTTTGACTATACCAAAGAAAAATAATTACCAAGATCAGATACAATGCAACTGACAACATTGGCTCTATTGCACGATCTAGAATAAAGAAAAGAAACAACATCCTAAATGTCCCGTAGCCTCCTACTTATAAATGTGGTGCACAACACATCGATAAGTAAGACTCTACTCAGACACGGCTTTGTCGACACCCTTAGAACGACTGCTCTGATACCACTTTTGTCACGCCCCGAATCCCATCGAGACATGATTGGCACTCATAGCCGGTAAGGCCCGAGAGAACCAACCTTTGACTATGCTCAATCATATGCATATAAGATTCATAACCACCATTGCATAATATTATGAAAGACGAATAAAGGAAACCATGGGACATAATACATACATATGAAACTTGGCCGTTGAGGCCATCCAGTCAAAACAACATATGTCCTTGACACTGATACACCCACATCTGTCTACAAAGCCTCTAACAAGAGCATTGACCAAAACAACCCAAAAGTCGGGACAAGTCCCCGCTTTATACAACATGTACAATACAAAAACATATATACACTCGGACTCGGAGAAGCCCCGAATGAGCTGGAGCTCACCAAAGAACCGCTAACACTGGAAATCTACTGAGAAGGCCTACTGGGACCTGCGCCTGCAGCAAGTAAGGTAAATTCCCCGAGAGGGGTCAGTACGAAATAAGTACTGAGTATGCAAGGCTCAGATGAAACTGTACAACACATGAATATTTCAATGAATATGTCAATGAACTCAAAACATATGAATACTCAATGTGAATAAGTCACCATGTTGCATTTTGGAAACCATGTGGATTGCTTTCATTACTTTATTTGCTTTCTTTATCTCAATGCTCACATGTCATTACATATGTCACAATATACCCGGGCCCCGACTGATCAGTGGGTCTTTCATACCATCATATAGGGATCGAGTCGAGCTAGGCTTATGCCCCTAGACTTGCCACCCTCGGGATCGAGTCGAGCTAGGCTTACGCCCCTAGACTTGCCACCCATAAATCCATACCTCGGGATCGAGTCGAGCTAGGCTTATGCCCCTAGACTTGCCACCCGTACTTGATCATTGACCACATTTGCATTACTTTGATCTTTACTTTGAGATTGCTATTTGATAGTCATAACATCACTTTGGAACCTCACATTGTTGGAAATGAATCATTGACCAATGAGTGAAGGACATGTGAATAATTATCAATGAAAAATATAACATTACTAGCACCATGATACCATTGGAACCATTGGACAATAATCCATGAACAAAAGATACAAGTATAGTCACTATTGAAACATTGGAACATTAACCATGAATATGAGAAGTGGGATTCACAATTGTTCAATGAGTAGGAAATATATGACAATCACCATGGATAAGTGCATATGGGATACCTTAGTACATTTCGGAATAGAACTAGTGACATGTCAATGTGAACACTATTGGCCGTAGAAAGTTACGGACAACATAACCTTGCATACCTTGGATTCGCAATATGACTATTCAATCTTAGATGCGTATACAATAATCCCGCTCCTTCTTTATGTGTCACTCTACAACATAAATACATAACGAAATTCACATTAACCACCACATACTTGACAAATGCATACTATGTCAATGAGGTACATGTTTGTCTTTAAACATGTCATTTCCCCTCGACAAAACCATTGATATACTATTATTCCAAAATTCCATAATATTCCCAACATTGACCAATACATAATAATCATCGCATTTTACCATAACAATTCTCTTTTACACCTCCTTATCCATACCACATCACAAACAATCCATCAATTCACCTTAATCTACTTCATAGCACATATCGGCCAAATTCCCACAATTTACACTTATAGATAAGAACAAGTTTATCAACAAAAATAACACCATAGATGTTCATATTTTATCCATACCATGATCTTTCATCAAAGGCACAAGTCCCAATTCAAGTTCAAACCCCATGGATCACAAATCTTATATAAAAGCACAAAGTACCATATCCAACATTTCCAAGCACACCCAACATGATTTACATACCCTTTCATGCATATAATATATGAATCCATAATAATATTCACTTACCCAAACTTTCAAAGTGATGATCTTGCTCCAAAGGGTAGCTTTGAGTCTTTAGGGTTTGAGAGCAAATGTTTTTGGAAAATATCTAAAGAGACATGAGAGTTCTTAATGACAAAAATCTGATTTTTCCATGTATGTATAGTCCCTCAAGTCTCCTTGGCATTAAATGCCATGTACAAATGGTCAAATGTGAAGAATGGGTCATTTTTGGCCTAATTGGGCCATGCATTCTTTTCATTTTTGGGCCCTTTTTGGGCCCAATTCACTTAACCCGATAAAATCAATAATTTCTCGTCTTTATACGTATTACAACAATATTCCCACTCATAATATTCATATCCGTAGCCTCAATCCCAAGAACAAGTGATTCTAGCCACGTTTGGCTTATTTTGACCTTAGGGGTAAAATCGTCATTTTGATGCCAAATTCGTTCTCGAGAAATTTCTCATATCAATATCATATTTACTCATTTCATATGTGTTTTAGAAGAGACGTGGCAAAAATCGGCTCAAAACGTCCCCGGATACCCTTGGGACTTAAGAAAATTTCCAACTTTGAAAAAGTGGGATTTCCAGAGTGGCACGCCCCTTGGCGCGCTAGCTCTCTGCCCCTGGACTAAAAATTTTAGTCCAGAGCAGCGTGGCACGCTGCCCAACGCGCCCCTGCCTTAATTTTTGACAAAATTCATTTTTCGACTTTTCTTCGCGGGCTTGGTTAGACACTTCAAATCCTATCCTTTAACCTACTTCTTAACCTTAATATCCTTCGTTTAGAGGTCCTCTTAGCCTCATTTTGAACCCCACAATTGCGCCATGAAAATCACAAAACAACTCTTACGAAGGTTTTTGCACATATACGAGGCCAAATTCAATTTTTGCTTATCCTTAACATTACCAAATACATACTCATAGGTCTCTACACCTAAGTAAACATTATTCAATGTCGTCAAGTAGGGTTAGGAAGGTACGGGGTGTTACACGTTTGGGGTATGTACTAGACATTGCACTCCTTTTTATTCCTTTATTTATGCACATGGATGCTAGATTTTCTACCCGCATTAATAATAGAACATGCTTTTACCTTACTTATGCAATTTGCATATTCATGCAACCCTTGTATTCAAAATATCAAATGAAACAAGCCGAAAATGAAAGGTAAAAATAGGGGAAAACAGGCAAGGGTTCTTCCTCGCCCTTATTGCTATAGTGACATGAATGTTGCTATAGCGGAAAAATTCCCGCTATAGCGATACCTCATTTCGCTATGAAGGCCCAAATCAGCAGCTGCCCAAAATTTTTATTTCCAGCAATTTCTACGTCCCCAACCTTTTAATACTAACAATGCTATGAAGAAAATGTTAAGGCCTTAATACACCCACAAGAACGAACCCAGTCACGACAAAACAAGCACGTAACACCACATTATAAACACCTAATACTTCAAGAAGTTGTAATTTACAAGAGTAATCTATTTTTAAACAACCCCCGCCCTTGCGGATTCAAAAGTCCTCCTTTCCATGGTGCTAAACCATTTTCCAATTAAATCACCTAACAAGGGTTCCTTTAACCATTAACATATAAGAAAGTTTATGACCCTTCACAAGTCGCAATACTTTCAATAATCCAACCAACTACGGTTCACATAAGAATTATGCCCCATTAACCTTAAGCACCAATTTAAACCTTTATGTTACTACCAACACGAAAGCCAACAATCGTAGTCAAATTCCTTCCCACACCACACAATACATAAAAACTGCAATATTCACCTATCACTGATTCAGAATTAATCAATCAATTACAAATCACAAACACGTGCCAAAATCAATAATTCATTCTTCATACCTTATTAACCTAACCTCTACTCATGCATTTGATGACTCTGATTACTGTTATACACAGCCCTTGCGGCCAAATACCAATTGGAACCTTTCCAGTTCCAATTTCCTAGTTTGTATCCTTTTAAGCGGAGTTGAGTGACATCCACTTGCCTAGTTGAGATACCAATTGGGATCAAGAGATACCAATTGGACTCAACTTATGCAACAAACAAACAACCATACACAAGAGAAAGGAAAGAAGTGAAATAAAATTTTTCCTAAAATAACTCATAGTTCTCTGAAGATTAGATATGGACGTCAACACACCAATCTGCAGGACTCTACTCAACATTTGCTCTTGTACTGGGAAACCAATAACCTAGGCCCTGACACCAAGTTGTCACGACCCAATTTACCAAATCGTGAGGGCACCTATTCTAATCCACCTAGATAGGCGAACCCCCTTACCACCCTTTGAGAAGATATGAAGAAAGTCTTTCTTAAATAGCAATAACCAACTTTATCACAACTATTTTATTACAAAAATTAAATACAAAAGTCAAAACTACCTAAGGATCTAGTCTAAATAGGTACAAGAGCATTCTAATCGAATGGAATATAAATAAAATAGGACACAACTTCCACTATTTAATGAGAGGAATAGAAGATGATTCCACATCACTTGAGAAACATCAAATGATTCTACAACAAGACTATACCCCAAAAGGAGTATAACAAGAGTAGTATCAGTACAGACAACACGTACAGGTAAGCATCATCGGTCGACCTGAATTAGATCACATAAATATAACATAAATATTCAAAGAGAGCATATATCTCATCATTCACATTACTGAACTTCATTATCTCCTTTCTTTCCCCAATCTCGACATTATTCACTTCTAAGCTACTATAACTCCCTCTTAATTCTATAGCCCTCTCCTTTTGAGCCAACCACTACAACTCTTCGGGTTTTTAACTCATCCACCCCCATCATTCGACATTAAATGACCACCTATCCAAATTATTTCCTGCTAAGCGCTCTGATTATGAGTCCTGAGATACCACTTTTACCTCTTACGACTTCACTACTCTGGACCCATAATAAGATAACTACATCTAAGGTGTGACCTTATGCCCGCACTAAGACTTTAATAAGGCCCGACCCAGACATTTCTAAGGATAACCCATCAAGTCAACTAAGTCCGACAATAAGACCCTAGTTATCCACCCAGACTTTATTAACCATCTTTTAATGTTAAGAATATTTATTGGTTCATTACAATGAAACTAGAGAATTAAGACAACACCAATAAGTTCACTCAAGGAACCCAAAACACAACACACATGTATACATATAATCCTCAGTTCACTCAAGGAACTGTCAAACTCACCTGTACCTTATACACTCATGCTAAGGGTCTTACGGTCGCCTACTAGTCATGATCTGTAGGGGACAATCTCGGTCCATGTACCCAATATCCCAGACATAAGTGCATGCCAACCTTATTCCACCAATATCCCGTGAGTGAATCCAAATATCAGAGCTTCCCATAATTCAACAATAGAGTATACAACAAATACGTAACACGATGATTTTAACCAATATTTGCAATATTTACAAGGTTTACTTATAAGTTCATTAACACGTGAAAACACTTGTAGATTCCAACAATTCCTATTTCCCCCTTTTATTTCTTAATAACACACATCAACAAGTAATCACTAAGAAATAATTATTATACACATGTAACACAAGTTGGGTTAACTACATCAATAAGAGTCTACAACAACGTACCAACTAATTTATGGGATAACCACAACATAATCATGATATGGATATAATACAACCACCTTCCCTCATAAAATCCCAACTTAACCGATTTCATGCTTTCTAACCTAGGTCTACACTACTCAATTAACCTTAGCTTACCTGGATGTCAACCAACTATATAAAGGAAGAACTAATGCGAAATCCAACCTTGTGCTAAGAGCACAGACGCGTTACTCTCCTGAAATCCATGGGTTTGCACACTATTCGCACCTACTTTCCCTTCTCCATAGCTCCAACATATGTGAGGCAACCCTGGAGGGGTTTTAGATCCTTTCTCGTCTTTTCTTTCAACTGAATATGAGAGAGGAAATAAATATTGTTTAAAAGGGTTTCTGGCTGTGTCATGTCACTGTAGCGACGTCGCTATAGCGGAATGAATCTCGCTATAGCAGAATGAATCTCGCTATAGCGGGATGATTAGCCCGACCATGTCATTTAAAATTTTGAAAATTTAACTTTCGCCCCACAAAATTTTTGAAGTAGTTCCAATAATTTTTGTACCCCGTACCTGTATCAAGGTGTCACCTAGTAACGACGGATTAGGTCATTACATAAAGTCTGTGACTTTCATCAATGTCTTGATGACCGTGGTTTGACAGAATTAAAAATCACTGGGTGTAAATATACTTGGTCTGATAACCAAGTGGAGAGAGTTTTTTCCAAAATAGATTGGGATATGGTTAATGGGGAATGGTTGGATAAGATACCTGGTTGTACAACCCAATTCCATCCTGAGGGCATCAGTGATCACTGCCCTCTAGTGGTTCATATTATTCAACCTAGTAGCAGGAAGAGTAATACTTTTAAATATTGTAATATATGGAGCAAGCATCCAGATTTTCAACAGATAGTTTAGACTACTTGGGATATTCCAATTATTGGCTATAAAATGTATCCAGTGGTAAGGAAGCTAAAACTTCTTAAGAACCACCTGAAAAAATTGCACAAGCAAAATTTTAGCAATATTATGTATGAAGCAGATAAGGATAGAAACGCACTGCACAGGGTTCAAAGTCTTCTTCAGTAGGACCCTAGTAATGTAGCATTACAGACTAAGGAAAAAGAACTGAATGCAAAGTTTAGGAGATCAATAAAGATGGCTGGTTCTTTTCTGTTGCAGAGAAGTAATGCAACATGGATTAGATAAGGGAATGAATATACTAAGTATTTTTTCTCTGTTATTAAGCAAAGAAACCTTATACATTCAGTTGTCCAGATTCAAGATATGAATGGTCAGATGCAACATGAACCTAATACCATAGCTAATGTTTTTGTTCAGTATTTTCAGAAAATACTTAGTGAATTAGGAGGTCCTAGAGTGCAGGCAAATGCTAGTACTTTTGCTCAAGGGCAAACTATCACAATTGATCAGCGGTGTGAATTGTTAAGTCCTTGTACAGATAAAGAGATTAAGTCTACAATATTTAGTATTAAAGACACAAAGAGTTCAAGACCAGATGGATACAGTAGTGGATTTTTTGAAGCTGCATGGAATATAGTAGGTGAGGATGTTTGTAAGGTTGTGAAAGACTTCTTTAGTACAGGGAAGTTGCTTAAACAAGTTAATGCTACCATGATCACAATTATTCCTAAGGTGTCAAGTCCTATGAATGCAGACCAATTTAGACCTATAGCTTGTTGCAATGTGATCTATAAATGTTTTTCAAAGCTTTTATGCAACAAGCTTTGTAAGGTTCTTCCTAGTATTGTCGGTGCTAATCGGATAACATTTGTTAAAGACAGATCTTTTATCCATAATGTTTTGATGTGCCATGACTTGTTGAGGCACTATAACAGGAAGACTAGTCCTAGCTAGATGTCTCATAAAGATTGATTTGAGGAAAGCATATGATATGGTTCAATGGGATTTTATAAAGAAAATGCTGGAAGGCTATGGATTTCTACACAAATTCTGCCTATTGATCATGGCCTGTGTTACCACTACAAGTTTTTTTGTGAAAGTTAGTGGTGAAGGAAGGGGATTCTTTAAAGGAAAGAGAGTGTTGAGGCAGGTGGATCCTATATCACCCTTCTTTTTTTGGTCCTGGTGATGGAATATCTAACTAGAGTGCTGCGTATGATGAGTAATTTGCCAGACTTTAGATTCCATCTAATGTGTAAAGATTTAAAGCTTACACACCTCATCTTTGCGGATGATTTGATGATATTTTGTAAAGGTCAGGAAGCTTCAGTTAGAAGGATCATGGAGGCTCTTAATCACTACTCTAAAGACTGGTAGAAAATACAGAGAAGTCTAATCTTTATATTATAGGAGTGGATGATGGAGTTAGAAATGCTCTACTGGCTTGTACTGTCTTACCTTGGGAGCCTTCCCAATGATGTATTTGGGTTTACCTTTATCTCCAAAGAAATGGAATAAACTTGATTGCCATCAGTCATGCTTGAAAATCACTGAAAAGATAAGAGCTACTTAACATAGGCATCTGTCTTATGTAGGAAAAGTTCAGGTTATCAATTCCATCCTTTTCTCACTTTACAACTTTTGAGGCTCTGTATTCATTTTACCTCAAAGTGTTCTCAAGGAGGTCCATAGGAGATATAGAGACTCCTTATGGAGTAGCATAGAGAATAAGTGGAAAGTGTCATTGGTTGCTTGGAAGAAGGTGTGCAAGCCTAAATCACAGGGTGGTTTAAACATCAAATTCTGTAAAATACGGAACATTGCAGCTGTTGGTAAGATGATATGGATGATATGCCAACAGAAGAAAGCATGAGTTAAGGTGGATACATGGGGTATATATAAAGGATGAAACTAATTTTTGGCATCATAAGCCTCCTAATGATTGTTGCTGGTATTGGAAAGCTCTCAACAATATGAAAATAGGAATGGAAGGATGGTATAGAAATGATACTTATGTGTTAACAACATCTCGTAAATACTCATTACAAAAAAGTTATACCAGGCAGGGGCGGATCTATGTACAACCGTGGGGGTGCCATGGCACCTGGACATCTCGGTCGAAACTCAATGTATATGTGTATATATGTATACTTAAACGTATAAATAATAACCATGGCACCCATAAGCACAACCAAGCGTGTGGTGCCAGTGGCGAGATGCCAAGTTCTATACGCCTGGGTCGCGGGATCGAACCTCAGGTTCTACTTTCTTTTGTAAAATAATTTTAAGTTAGCTTTTATTATTATAAAAAAACTGTTGTTAAGTAGGAATCAAACATTAAACCTCTATGAAAACAAGAATGGATAAAACCAACAGGCCATGAAGCTTCTTGTCTACAAAGTTGATGTGTATCTTATTTATATTCAGCTTAGAGATATTGATTTCACTTACACAAAATGCTATGTACATTACGTTCAAAGTGATGTGGCACCCGAAAGTTCTAAATCCTGGATCCGCCTCTGATATTAGGTTGCATGAAGTAGGTAACCAGCAAGATACTGCTTCACTTATTTAAACTAGAGTGATGATGCCTAAACATAGGTTTATAGGGTGGTTATCCAATATGAAGAAGTTGTCAACAAAAAGTAGACTCAGAGCTATGGGAGTACAATGTGACAACACTAATTGTGTTTTATGTGAGAAACAATGTTTGGAAGACTTTAACCATCTATTTGTACACTGTCCATGGATTATTACTTTGTGGAGGGATATGTCTACATGGATGGGAATGCAACTACCTCGTGTAGGGGTTAAGGAATGCTTAGTATGGCTACAACAAAGGAGATGGAGCAGGTCTAAAAAGGAGGTTGTCGCAGCAATATATGGAGTAGTGATTTATTTAGTGTGGAAAGCTAGAAACTGGAAAATTTACAGAAAGTGTGACGCACAATAGACTATCATTCTACAGCAGATACAGTTGGTTATACGTGAAAGATTGACAATTATACAGGGATCCAAGAGGTTGGGGAAGTGTAGATGTCTTATTCAGAGATTATGTTCTTAGCTGTTTTTACATTGTTAGGTGTCTGTTGATAGTATAGGTTACATTTGTGTTGCTAGTTTTGTCTGATGTAAAGTTTTGAATTGTTTGGTTGATGTGGTAGTAAAAATTTACAGTTTATTGCCAAAAAAAAAAAAAGAATAGAGGGATAACAAAAACTTATGTTTAGGAAGAGTCTTTCGTAGATTATAAAATATATTAGGCATAAAACTGTAAATGGTTTGATCAAACAAAAAACGTTTATAATAAGCTATAAAGTCATAAGTTAAGAATGACCAATTAATTTATGACTTGGGTTATTGATATATCTACACAAACTCGAATTAACAGTAAAAGGAAAATGTTAATTCATAATGGAGGTTTATTTTGTGCATCCATTGTTCCAAAAACACATCAATAGCGGAGAGTTCTACTTGAAGAGAAGACGACGAGGGAAAATAGGATTTAGCCATTTAAGAACTCACGCTAACTCCGCCAATCAAGTATAAACTCACAGATTTTGAAATAAGTAATTATAAAAGTTTCATCCAAGAAAAAAATACAAAATAGTAATACATTCTAGTTTCTCGTTTTTCTCGTCTTCTTTTTTGTCATTAGATTGAATGGGTGTGACTGTGTAAGAATTGGTGGAATTGATTGAGTCATCTGAATGATGTTGAAAGAGATTAGAGGTGGTTTGGAGTTAAAAATAAGACCTAGAGATGCCACTGCAATGTATGTATATTATATATATCAGTGTGTATCATGAAGAGTTTTTATCAACATCACTGCCCCATATGTATATCTCATTGTATATATATGTATATACACACAGATTTTCATGGGGTTGTACAAATATATGCTATACATGAGATAAATGATAAATGGAGATACAAGTGATATATATAGAATATTTATGAGATACAGTGGAAGTATACACAGATGAACTCATCTTCAATCCCGAGTTATTGGCTATGAGTACAAAATTCATAGCCATCACAACTTAGATAAATTTGGATCATGACAATAATTGTAATTAAGTTGTGAAGTAAATACTTGGAGGAGTCATATTGCTAGTTGCCCCTGAGTCAAGGATCCGAGTATCTTCCCCTAATTAAGATGATACATATGAAAAAAAACCCACAAAATTAACTATGAAACTATAAATAAACTACAAAATGAGCATAGTCAGAAATCTCTAGATTAAACATCATTATTGAACCCATAAGAGATCTGAGTATTTTGCAGGAAGAGACATGAGAAGTTGATATTTTGCTAAATGATCAACAAGCTGGGATGTGGAAGCTAAGGGTATTTGAGTAGAATCATAAGCCTTCATATCACAAATGGTGTTGACTTCATATCACAAATGTCTGTGTGAATTAAGTCTAAGGGATTAGATTCCTTTCTACAGACTTATATGAATGCTTAGCATACTTAGATTCCACACATGTTTGATACTTTGATTTACTACACTCAAAGTTAGGCAAAACGTCCAAACTAATCAATTTTTGCAAGGTTTTGTAATTGACATGTCCTAAACGTTCATGCCATAATTCATTTGACTCAATCAAGTAATAAGAAACCTTCACTTTATTCCTTTCAATAGCCATAAGATCAAGTTTGAAAAGGCCCTCAATGAGGTATCCCTTTCCTACATACAATTCATTCTTGCTTACTTCAACTTTCTCCAAAACAAACACACATTTAAACCCATTTTTAATGAGAAGTATTGTCGACACTAAGTTCTTCCTAATAGTAGGAACATGGAGAACATTATTGAGAGTCAACACCTTGTCGGAAGTCATTTTCAGGAATATCTTTCCACTTTCTTCAACCTTAGCTGTTGCATTATTTCCCATGAAGATCACTTCTTTGGGACCGGTATTATCATAAGTAGCAAAAGCTTCTTTGTCCACACAAAAATGTCTAGTGGCTCTTGAATAAAACCACCATTCATTTGGATTCCCAACTAGATTGCATTCAGTGATCATTGCACGCAGATTTTCATTCTTTCCAGTTGCTTCCACCATGTTTATCTAATTTCTTTTCTTGTTCTTATTCAGAACATGACAATTTAGAGCTTTGTGACCAACCTCACTATAATTTTAGCACTTGAACGTTTTCTTGTTATGTTCTTTCTCTTGTCCAGAAGACTTCTTCCTCTTCTTATTATTTGGAGCATCATTTTTAAAAGATTTGCAACCATCATTAATGATTTCTCACGTAACTTACTGTCCTCTTTTATCTTGAGATGAATCACAAGATTTTTTAAACCAGAAACTTGGTTTTCTAACATTTCTTTTTCAGGAACATGAGGATCTCTACATGTGAACCTTTGTATTTCAATTTTGGTATGCCAAAAGAACATCATTTTCTACCATTCTTGTAAGTTCACACAAGAATAATTTTCTAATTTCTCTGCAATTTCTATTGCTAGAGCAACATCTGAACGACTTATTGACGCAACATTTGTTGCCGTTGGGACAACACCATTCACAACCGAGTCAACTTGTTGTTCAGTTTCATTTGTCATTTTCCTGTCTAGCTTTTACAAATACTTTAGTATTTCAAAATACTAACAATAAAGAATTAATCTTTAAACCACTTGTTTCTATTCAACAATGAAGTTTTTATGTCTTCAAATCGTTAACCGAATGAACTTTGAAACCTAACAAAGTTTTTATGTCTTCAAATCAGAATCTAATTCAAACAGAGTGAAAATCTATAGGTTTTGAAACTCCAGAAACCAATACAAAGTGTTCAACGAATCGGTGAAGTTTATATATTCTTCGAATCGAATTCCTAATCTGATTTCTCAAAAAAGTTTTTTGATTTTTTAAACTGAGGAAGTAGAAATCAAAATATTTTAGTCTCCACAAAATCAAAATCGATACAGATTAACTATGTACTTACTAATTTTCTTAAGAATGTTGTTTTTTGGGTTTAGTAAAATCTGTATTTTTCAACAATAACTTCGAACATATGTTCAAACTAACATATGAACAATCAAAATGAAGCAATTCTGTATTCAGAACTTGAACTTCAACGATAAGTTCAACCCAACTTATGAACATCAACAAGATGAAGTTCAAACTATTTTATAGAAAATAGCAAAACCAACATTTAGAAAGAGATGAAGATTAGTAGATTCAAGTCCACCAAATTCACGGTGTGTCCTTAAGGAAATTATTCTCCTCAAGTACCCGAGGTTATGGAATATATCCTCCCAGGATAAAATGAATTACTTAGATAGAATGGTGGTACCTCAAATTCTATCGAACTACGAACACACTCAACGAGTCATAAAATAAATTAGAGTTTTTAGAAAGAAGAAGATGTTTTTCACTTCAAAATTTCGTGCCAATACCTATGGAAAAATTCAGGTATTTATAGCAAAAAGATGGTGCTTCAAAAAGGAAACATTGCTTCTGAAAAATCACACTGTTTCATATCGATGTGCCACCTGTGGACCCACCTACATGTGCAGATGGGTCACCTGCAGCCGCAGGTCAAATTTCATCAAAAATAGAAAGTTTTTGTTGACCTGTGCTGGCCAGATGCACCCACAGATGGCCATCTTTGAGTGTAGGTCATTATTTTTGTTTTCAACTAGTGCATCGAAGGGTCACGTTCCTTCGAGGTGTATTGTGACATGTGTCCTCATTTCCCCATGAAGTTTGAAATGAATTTTTTTCAAAAAGATAATCTCTCAATCGATCATTTTCCAAATCCAAATCCAAATCCAAATCCAAATCCAAATCCAAAGCCAAAGTCGAAGCCGAAGCCGAAGCTAAGCAGAGCGAGCGACGACGATGACGGTGCGAGGCTTGCTTTCTTCTTACCTCACAATCCACATGAAGGAGTTCTAAACTTAAGCACAAGAATGTTTCCTTCTCCCACCAATGTGGGAGAACACTCTTTCCATTAAGTGAATACACATTTCACTTTCCCTTCATTTTTCTTTTCTCCATTTTTTATCATATTATTACTAGAACCTAAAAATCCCCCACATGAATGGGGAATGACTATTTCATCAAAAAATATACGGGCAAGGGTGTGATATACATGCAAATACTAATTGCATCACAATAAGTAGGTTTTCCTTTGAACTTTTCATAGTGAACTTGCATCGAATGCACTTGGTCAATCGATAGATGTGATATCTTTGAATCATTGAAATTTTGTGTACACCTAGACAACACAAGTCACACAACCAACATTTTACCATATATAGTTCTCACGATTTTGTTCGTTTAAGCCATGAACACAACCTGGTTTCATGAGAACTTAGAGAATATGCCTTTACTATCATTCTCCTTGAAGTGGCTTACACTTCACCCTCACATAGGTGATTCCTAAATGTTTAATCCTCTAGATTAAACTATTTAGTCATACCTACCAAACTTAGAAACCATTAAAAAGCTTTCAGCCATAAGCCTTATCTTTGTTTCCTGAACATTGTCTTCATCATAAGAATGGGTTGAGTTAATTGACAATGTTGAACCGTCAGTCACAACTTTGTTTGATCTCCTTGAACCTAGCTCTTGGGATCTCCAGTCTTCTAGGTAGAGTAACTGCTGTGATGACTTATCCTAGGCCGTAAACCCATTCCCATCGATGATCACTCAACTCCCTCTCTAGTTGGGCCTTTTGTAAGTGGTTTTGACACATTATCCTTTGACTTCACATAGTCAATTGTGACAATTCCACTAGAGAGAAGTTCTCTAACAGTATTATGTCTCTATCTTATATGATGAGATTTACTGTTATACATCATGCTCCCTACCTACCTATTGCAGCTTGACTATCATAGTGTATGGTGCCAAAGGGTTGGGCTAATAAGAAATATCTTCCAAGAAATTTTGAAGCCATTCAGCTTCTTCACCAGCTTTATCTATGCGATAAATTCAGATTCCATTATAGAGCGGGCAATACATGTCTGTTTAGATGATTTTCAAGAGACCGCTCCTCCACCTAAAGTAAATACATATCCACTCGTGGATTTTATTTCATTCAATCCGGTGATCCAATTTGTATCCCTATATCCTTCAATTACCGCAAGACATTTGTTATAATGCAAAGCATAGTCTTGTGTATGTTCTAGATACCCCAAAACTCTTTTCATTGCCATTCAATGAGTTTGACTGGGATTACTCGTGTACCGGCTCAATTTACTAATAGCACATGCTATGTATGGTCGCATACAATTCATGATATGCATCAAACTTCCCAACACTCTTACATACTCCAATTGTGAGTCACTTTCACCTTTATTCTTTTGAAGTGCAAAGCTCACATCCAATGGTGTCTTGGAAATATTGAAATTCAAATAGCTGAACTTGTCAAGTACCTTTTCAATGTAATGAGACTATGACAATGCTAAACCTTGTGCAGTTTTATGAATTCTTATCCCTAAGATCACAGCAGCAACTCCAAGGTCTTTCATATCAAATTTGCTCTCAAGCATTCATTTCGTTGCATTTATGTCAGATATGTCTCTACTGATGATGAAAATGTCATCCACATACAAACAAATAATGACTTTGTGATTTGGAGTGTCTTTAATGTAAACGAATTTATCATATTCATTTATCTTGAATTCATTTTCCAACATGGTTTGGTCAAACTTTGCATGCCACTGTTTGGGTGCTTGCTTCAGTCCATAAAGTGACATAACAAGTTTGCACACTTTTCTTTCTTTACTAGGAACCACAAAACCCTCGGGTTGTTCCATGTAAATTTGTTCCTCCAATTCTCCATTTAAAAATGAAGTTTTCATATCTATTTGATGGATTTCAAAACCATATACCGCAGCTAATGCAATCAACATCCGTATAGACGTTATCCTTGTTACTGGTGAGTATGTATTGGAATAATCAATACCTTCTTTTTGTCTAAAGCCTTTCATAACAAGTCTTGCCTTGTATTTGTCAATAGTACCATCAGCTTTCATTTTCCTTTTGAATATCCATTTAGAACCTAAAGGTTTATTTCCTAGAGGAAGTTCAACCAAATCCCAAGTATGGTTGATCAAGATTGAATCAATCTCACTATTGACTGCCTCTTTCCAAAAGGATGAGTCCGTATATGACATCGCTTCTTTGAATGTTTGAGGCTCATTTTCAAGAAGAAATGTTATAAAATCTGATCCGAAGAAAGTTGACATTCTTTGACATTTACTACGCCTTGGATTCTCTTCACTATGTACATTCTCCCTTGGCTCATCACTAGGTCATTTAGACCCTTCATTAGACAATTCATGTCTAGTTTTATACGGATAAATGTGTTTAAAGAACTCAATATTATCTGATTCAGTTACCGTATTATCATGGATATCCAAATGTTTGGATTTATGAACCAAAAATCGACATGCTTTACTGTTCGTAGCATATTCAATGAAAATTCAATCCACAGTCTTTGGTCCTATTTTCACTCTTTTGGGTATAGAAACTTAGACTATTGCTAGACACCCCCACACTTTGAAATATTTCAAGTTGTGTTTCCTTTCCTTACATTTCTCATATGGAATAGATTGTGTCTTACTATGGGGCACTCGATTGAGTATTCGGTTTGCTGTAAGGATAGCTTCTCCTATAAGTTTTGCAGTAAACCAAAACTTATAAGCAAGACATTCATCATTTCCTTCAATGTCTAGTTTTTTCTTTCCACAATTCCATTCGATTGAGGTGATTACAGGGCCGTAGTTTTATGGACAATTCCAGTTTCCAAAAATATCTCCACAAAAGGAGATTCATATTCCCCACCCCTATCACTTCTTATCATTTTAATCTTTTTATCCAATTGATTTTCAACTTCAGTTTTATATTGCCTAAATGCTTTTGTTACTTCATCCTTACTATTCAACAAATAAACATAACAAAATCTAGTGTAGTCATCAATAAAAGTTATGAAATACTTTTTCCCACCACCAGATGGTGTTGACTTCATATCACAAATGTCTGTGTGAATTAAGTCTAAGGGATTGAAATTCCTTTCTACAGACTTATACAAATGCTTAGCATACTTAGATTCCACACATGTTTGCCACTTTGATTTACTGCACTCAAAGTTAGGCAAAACGTCCAAACTAATCAATTTTTGCAAGGTTTTGTAATTGACATGTCCTAAACGTTCATGCCATAATTCATTTGACTCAAACAATTAAGAAGAAGCCTCAACTTTATTCTTTTCAATATCCATTAGATCTAGTTTGAAAAGGCCCTCAATGAGGTAGTCCTTTCCTACATACATTTCATTCTTGTTTACTTCAACTTTATCTAAGACAAACACACATTTAAGCCTGTTTTTAATGAGAAGTGTTGTCGACACTAAGTTCTTCCTAATAGTAGGAACATAGAGAACATTATTGAGAGTCAACACCTTGTCGGAAGTCATTTTCAGGAATATTATTCCACTTCCTTCAACCTTGGCTGTTGCATTATTTCCCATGAAGATCACTTCTTTGGGACCGGTGATATCATAAGTAGAAAAAATTTCTTTGTCCACACAAACATGTCTAGTGGCTCCTGAATCAAACCACCATTCATTTGGATTCCCAACTAGATTGCATTCAGTGATCATTGCTCACAAATTTTCAATCTTTCCAGTTGCTTCCACCATGTTTATCTGATTTCTTTTCTTGTTCTTATTCAAAGCCTAAATCAAACAGAGTGAAAACCCATAGGTTTTGAAAATCCAGAAACCAATATCGAGTGTTCAATGAATTGGTGAAGTTTTTATATTCTTCGAACCGATTTCCCAATCTGATTTCTTGACAAAATTTTTATATTCTTTAAATCGAGGGAGTAGAAATAAAAAGATTTTAGTCTCCACAAAATCAAAATCGATACAGATTAACTAAGTACTTACTAATTTCCTTAAGATTGTTGTTTTTTGGGTTCAGTAAAATCTGTATTTTTCAACAATAACTTCAAACACATGTTCAAACTAACATATGAACAATCAAAATGAAGTTGTAACTATATATTCACAACTCTAACTTCAACAATAAGTTCAATCCAACTTATAAACATCAGCAATATGAAGTTCAAACTATTTTCTGGAAAATAGCAAAACTAAACATTTAGAAAGAGATGAAGATTAGAAGATTCAAGTCTACCGAATTCACCGTGTGTTTTTAAGAAAATTATTTCCCTCAAGTACCTGATGTTATGGAATATATCCTCCTAGGATAAAATGAATAACTTCGACAGAATGGTGGTACCTTAAATTCTGTCGAACTACGAATGCACTAAATGATTCATAAATCACACTTGAGTTTTTAGGAAGAAGAAGATGTTTTTCACTTCAAAATTTCATGCCTATACCTACGGAAAAATTTAGGTATTTATAGCCAAAACGTGGTGCTTCAGAAAGCAAGCATTGGTTCTGAAAAATCACACTGTTTCAAACTGATGGGCCACTTACGGACCCACCTACGCACGCAGATGGGTCACCTGCTGACGCAGGTTGAATTCTATCAAAAACAGAAAGTTTCCCTTGACTTGGCTAGCCAGATGCACCCGCAAATGGTCATCTGCGCACTCTGGCTGTCATTTCTATCTTCAACCAGTGCCTCAAAGGGTCGCGTCCCTTTAAGGTGCATTTGGCATGTGCCCGCACTTCCTCTTGTTCTTCCGCAAATGGAGAATATTTTTGTTTCAGATTTTTGGATTAAAAAATTATTAACTCTAAAGTTTCAAATGAATTTTGTCCAAAAGGATAATCTTTCGATCGATCATTTTCCAAATCCAAATCCAAATCCGAAGCCGAGCCGAGCGAGCGACAATGATGATGACATGGGGCTTGCTTTCTTATTGCCTCACTATCCACATGCAGGAGTTCTTCCATACTTAAGCACAAGAATATTTCTTTCTCCCACCAATGTGGGAGAACACTCTTTTTATAAAGTGAATACACATTTCACTTTCCCTCCATTTTTATTTTCTCCATTTTTTCATTCACATTTTTACTAGTACCCAACATGGACATACATTACATCATCTACTACACGCCATGCACATTCCAACATAAATTGCTAAATAATTTAAACCCGCTATAAACCCTGGTTGTCTCTACTGCATATGACAGAAAAAATGTAGACCTAAAATGGCTAATGGTTATGTTGTCTGGAAATTCATTTAATCTGCGCGTTCTTTCTTCACTGAAATTAATCAATTTCTTTTGCAAATATCTAGGGTGAGTCTGAAACTTTTAGCTTCCATACCATTACATACACCCATTAATTGATAATCACTCTTCTTTGTCTCCAATCTTTTCATTTACGCATGTCACGAGATATGTGACCTTAATTTAGGTTAAAAACTAGTTACGACTTTATTAGCTCAACTGCTCCACATCATAGAGCTAAAGTTGGTCCTATAGAGGAGTGAATATTAGTTATTGTCTAAAGAAGATGTATACCTGCTAATGTTAAAGGCAATTCATGTTAGAATGTTCGACAACTCATAGATCTTGATTTAATGGATGAATTAATAGAGAATATTGTATATATTTATGTAATACTATAATGTTGTATATAAGTGTGTAATTATAGAGATTTAATAGTGTAATCAAAGTGAATAAATATTGGGATAGGATAGTAGATTTGAAGGGATAGAATAACTGGTTTAGAGGGATAGAAAATCGGATCTTTAGGGGTGTAAATCTGTATTTTTTCTATTTTATGGCAAGACTCTCAATTTGAGAGGTATTCAGTAGAAACTTAACATAGTATTAGAGCCTTCTATTTGTGTGTCTTGTCTCATAGAATCTATTTGTGGTTCCTTTGATTTTTTTTTTTTCAATTTTGGTTTTGTTGACTGTTTGTTGACAATCAATCCTTAACACCTAGGACTCTTGATCTTGGTCATTTTGGTTGCTTTTGGGTCATAGTCTTTTTAGTTTCTCGAGCTACTGAAGAATATGACTTTAACTCAATTTGAATCATTTAGTGTTCGTTTCAATGGAAAAAAATATTCTTCTTGGGAATTTCAATTTCAATTATTTGTCACCAAAAAAGAACTATGGGGCCACATAGATGGAAGCGATCCTGCTCCTACTGATCCAAAAAAGTTAGGTGAATGGAAGATTAAAGATGCTCGGGTGATGACATGGCTTTTAGGGTCAATTTACACTCTTATTGTTCTTAATCTCTGACCTTACAAGACAGCTAAGGCCATGTGGAATTTTTTACAAAAGGTGTACAACCAAGATAATAGTGCCAAATGCTTTCACTTAGAGTATGAAATTGCTAATTACTCTCAAGAAGGTCTCTCTATTCAGGATTATTTTTCTGGATTTCAGAACTTATGTGCTGAATTTACAGATATTATTCATGCCAAAATACCTGCCGAATATCTCTCTCTATAATTCAAGAAGTTCTTGATAAAATCAAGTGAGACCAATTTTTGATGAAGCTACGCTCCAAATTTGAGAGTGTTTGCTCTAACTTGATGAATCGTGACCTATCTCCCTCCTTGAATGTTTGCTTTAGGGAATTACTTTGTGAAGAGCATAATTTTGTCATACAAAATGCTTTCAAGTAAGAAAAGGATGTTACTGTTGCATTTGCTACTCAAGGTAAAAGAAAAAGTATGGATATGACTAGAATTCAATGCTACAGTTGCAAGGAATATGGCCATATTGCTAGCAATTGTGGCAAGTAATTCTGTAATTATTGCAAACAACATGGACAGATTATCAAAGAATGTTCCACATGCCTTTAAAATTGTAAGGTCAATGATTTTCAAGTACAAATTAATGGTTCCACTCCTGAGCATTCATCTTCAGGACAAGTTCTTACTCCTAAAATGGTATAACAAATGATTGTCAGTATTTTTAGCTTTGGGTCTGCAAGGTAATGATGTTATATCTAAATTTTGGCTTGTTGACTCGAGCGATTCTAATCATATAACCAACTCAACTAATATGCTCAGAAACATTCGTGAGTAAAATGGTCCAATAGAAATTCAGGTTGCCAATTGTAGTAATTTACCCATTACCAAGGTTAGGGATATTACTGAAACTTTCAAGAATGTTTTTGTATCACCAAAGCTCTCCACTAATCTTATTTCAGTTGGCTAATTGGTAGATAATAATTGTCATGTGAACTTTTCTCTTAATGGTTGCCTTGTGCAGGATCAGGTGTCGGGGACAATAATCGCAAAAGGGCTTAAAGTTGGAAGATTATTTCCTTCTAACCTTTGCTAGTTCTTCTACCACTAGTAAGACTAAGGTTTGTCATAAGCATTTAGGACATCTAAATTCTATTGTGTTGTCTCATTTATCCAATTTTGGTTTATTGGAAAATAAAAATCAATTTTTCACTGCTTCATTTGATTGTTCTACTTGTAAATTAGGCAAAATTAAAATTCTTCACTTTTCTAATTTTGGTAGTCGTGCTACAAAGTGTTTTGATGTCATTCATAGTGATGTTTGAGGTATTCACTGAATGTTTCTCATGCTCATTTCAAGTACTTTGTGACATTCATAGATGATTATAGTCGATTTATGTGGGTGTATTTTTTTCGTTCCAAATATGAGGTATTTTCTATGTCCAGGACATTTTTTTGCGTATATTGAGACTCAATTTTCTACTTGCATCAAATTATTAAGATCTGATTCTGGTGGAGAATATCTGTCTTATGATTTCAAAAATTTCTTTCTTGAGAATGAAATTGTCTCACAATGCTCTTGTCCATATACACCACACCAATATGGGGTTGCTGAGCGTAAAAATCATCATCTTTTAGATGTCACTCGTACTTGATTAATTGAGTCCCCTGTCCCATCTAAATACTGTTTGGAAGCTTTGTCTATTGTTGTGTATTTAATTAATAGACGTCCATCTAAAGTGTTAAATCTTGAGTCTTCATATTATCATTTTTATCACAAAAATCCTAGCTATGATAATTTTCATACATTTGGATGTGTTTGGTTTGTGCATTTGCCTCCTTGTTAGCGTAATAAACTTTCTGTTCAGTTTACTAAATGTGCTTTTATGGGTTATAGTACTTCATAGAAAGGTTTTATTTGCTATGATCCATGTTCTAACGAATTTCGTGTTTCTAGAAATGTTGTTTTCTTTAAGAATTAGTATTTGTTTCCTACTCATGTTGAGTCATCTTCTGCTTTTCCTATTCTTCCTACTTTTGATGATTTTTCATCTTTTTTTAAGAGGTTCAAACCTAGATTTATGTATGAAGGACGTTGGCCAGCTTTATCCCTTCTAAATTTGATACGCCACCTTAGACTGCTCCACATCTAGAATCTGAGAATTCTTCAAGGTTTGCTCCTCTTGAACCCACTCGGCGATCTACCAGAGTATCTTGTCCTCCTAATTGGTATGGCTTTTCTTCTACTTTATCCACTATTTATGTTCCAACTTGTTACTCACAAGCTTCCAAGCATGAATGTTGGAAGAAAGTAATGGAGGAAGAACTTTTGGCTCTTAAAGAAAACAACACATGGGATATTGTTTGATATCCTTCAAATGTCCGCCCAATTAAGTGCCTGAAGATCTAATACGTGAGATTCCCGACATTCCTATTAACGTTAAATAAATCTAGCCCATGTTTAGCTGCTACAAAATAAACCATAGCGCACCTCTTAGGAGAAATATGTTGCTAGGGAGATGAGTGAGTTATCCCACACGTGCTAAATGTATTCTGATGTCGGGTTCCCTCCGGGTGTGTCTCAAAACTGCCCTCATGAACTTTGGCCTTTGAAACCTCATGATTGGGGAGATAGGGTTTTTTCAGAGTGTTTTTAGGAGAGGGGGCGACCTGGGGAAATAAAAAGAAAGAGGGTTTTTACAAATCTCTCGGCTGGGCTACTGCTTTTTACTGCTGCACTGGTTACCCAACTGCTATAGTGGTTACAGAAAGTCTAGCCCAGTCCATTATTGGGCCTCTTGGCCTATTTCCCTTAGGCCTCAATTTTCACCCCGATTTATGTTTTTCTCAGTCCATTTGAGCCTACTATTTATCACAAATTATTTTTGGGACGTTTTCACATGTAACGATGGTTTTTTCGTTATATTAGATACCAATTTACCCACCATTCATCCTCGAATGGTCCTAAGGGTAAGGTCTGGACATCTATACGAGCTCTTGATGGATTTTAATTATAATAAGCCCTTAAGGGAATTATTTTAATGTATGCTAGCTCATTACACATCCCTGCTCTCTTGTGCATGACCACTAAAGTACTACCTAATCTAAGCCTGACGGTTATTCCCACGTTTTCCCCTGAGTTGATGTACACAATTAATTCATAGGATAACTTCATATTATGATTACCTCAACATGGTACAACACCACAATGCACGAAAAATAAGGACAAAATTAATTTCGGAAGAGGTTTACTATTGCAGTGGTTGGTTACCACTGCAGTGGTAACCAACTGCAGATCGCATCAGTTAAGAAGGGGGGAAATTTCATGTTCCCCTATTTTCCCTCTATTCTCTCCAAATTTTCTCAACTCCCTTTGCAAAATTCCTCTCCGATGAATTTAAGGTATTTTCTTCATCTCTTATACTTACTATATGTATTTATTTTTATAGACCGTAGGAATTTCATTAGAGAATGGGGGTTTTCAATTAGTATGTTGGTGCAAATTTTGAACTTGACTTTTCATGGTGTTTTTGAACATATATGTTGTCATGCTAAGTTCTCTTACATTTTCAATGCTCCTAGAATGTTTGGGACGTAAGATTAACGTAGTTCATGGTAGATTTCAGCTGTGGGAGGGGTGAAAGATAAAGGGTCATCTTCTTTAATAATTTTCTTCAATTTAGGTTGGATTTCGGGTGGTCCATACCTCATTTTAGTGTAAAAAGGTTCACACACTTTTTCAAGCCCAATCTGTACTTAATATTCAAAATTATTGGGAAAAGTTGAAAATCTGCCATGGGAGGGGAGGTTGTCGGGTTGAAAACGATGAACCACTACAACAGTAACATTTTTTGCTACAGCAGTAAGTTCCACCGTTGTTGTACCGTTGCAGCGGTTAATTAACCATTGCTGTGCTACTGGGCAGTAACTCCCCAGGTTTTGCCTTTTCTAAAATTTTGAATTCTCCTTCCCTCCCTTGATGTCCTGATATGGTTCTAACTAGTTTTTATGGTGTTTACAGGCTTATCATGGCCCAACAACCTACCTACCACAGGTTTTCGGACAATGCCAGTTGTACTCGGTTCGAGAAGGGGATGCACAATAGGAGCTTTCTCTGTGAGAGAGGCTTCGTGATGGATGACGTGAAGGATGGGCTGCCTGAATTCAGTGATTAATTGAAAGTTATAGGGTAGGATATACTGGCCAAGACAATTCTGGACTACAACCTGACCTGGGTCCGCAAATTTTATGTTATAATCCCTACGGTGGAGTGGGCAGTACCCTTTCCTACTATTCGAATTCGGGGAAGGAATGTGCCCATGGATACCACCACCATTAATGAGGTCTTTGGCTTCCCAACCTCTCCAATGCAGCTTTCGAGGCAACGATTTATGAGCCATACTTAAGGTGGGCGACCCAGTATTTGGCGCTAGAGGGCAAGGCTAACGAGGTGAAGTGGTCCAATCAGAGGGGGACCAAAAGTGCATACTTCTTAGCCGAGGCCAATATCTAGTTATAGCTGGTGTCTTGGAGGATTTGTTCTTTGAGAAATTTTAAGAAGGTGGTGTTCCACCATGCTATGGTGGTGGCTTGCATTATGGCAGGGATCGAGGTAAACATGGGGGCACAGATCATGGACGAGTGGTAGTACTTCTACGTTAGGGATAGGTCAAAAAGGAATTTGTTCTTACCTTCCCTGATCACAGAGCTGTGTAAGTGAGTGGAATTACCCAAGAAGGACCATGACACCTTGGAAGAGTGAGACATGCCATATAACCCCCTAAGAGAAAGGAGTACCCAAGGTGGAGGCAAGAAGAAGAGGAAGATATGGGAAGAGGATGAGAGTAGAAAAGCTGGTGGGAGTGGAGATGTCTCCCATTCCCAGACACCTATTCCTCCTAGTGACTGGGTGGATGACCTTACTGCTATACGAGGCTACATGAAGAGGGCCCAGATTTCCCAGGTGGGGTTGGATCCTTTGAGATATGCTATCTAGTGGACCCAACCCGAGCCTATGCTGAGCTCCGAAGGGAGCTAGATGAGGAGAGGAAGAAACGCCGCTCCCATGACCGCATGTTGGTGAGGATGTGGAAGGCTGTGCGGGTCATGTTCACCTTTCCAAATAAGGAGCTCCCAAAGGTGACTAAGGAGGATACCGAAGAATTATACTTCCTCAGCGGTGTAGATGAGCAGGGCTTGGATGCCGCAAGCCTTGGAGACGATGCAACCAGCTAGATCCTTTTTAGATTTTTATGTACTTTTGGATTTGGGTTGCCCATATTTGGGGCTTGTAATAAACAACTACTCTCTTTATTTCTTGCGCTTTTAAGTCGGTTTTCCTCCCTTCCCCTTTAATAATAATCATCTTTGCTTAAAATGTGTGTCAGATTGATTTTTGCCCTTTTATTACTTCAAAATAGGACTGCTTTGCAAAAATTGCAAAATCGCAAAAATAGGGGAAATACCTGGCAGGACACTGCTTGGAGCCACTGCAACGGTTAATCTTACCGCTACAGCGGTAGCCTTCAGTAGCTCCGCTTTTCATTTTTCTTACCTAGACTCAGGCCCTTTTTCTACACAATACTCTCTTTATGAATGTGCTATTAGCATAATAACCTCTTGTTTATATGTAATATAAATTGAATTCTCATTTCCATTGCTCCGAACTACAACCAATATAATTTTTGTTTGTCAAACTAACGGTGCTACACCTTCATCAATCTTTTTACTTACTCAATTCACTCTCCTAAAAAATATTCCAACAACAGTCAGGCACCTGGTTGGTATGTACGGAATCAGATAGAAGTCAAGATGTACTCCAAATCATGAAGAGATAATCATAACTTAAGTTGCGGAAATAAAGACACTCTCGAGATCACACCCGGTCCTTATGTCTACCGGTATGCTTGTCTATACATCATACAACCACACACACTGTCAACTAATCATATTTGGAAGTTTAAGCATCTCAAGCAAGTTGTCATACCTTAACAATAACAAACAAACACATGGTACATTGCAAAGCCTCATTGCGTCACCACCATTACCTAATGCAATTTCTAACATGTCATAAAAATCCACTTCCTATGTTTCTTATTGGACTCTATTGGTTGAATGTTTAGGCTTGATCCTTCTATGTTAAGAGATACTAATTGGACCAACTAGTCCCAATTATGATGGTTGAGATACCAATTGGACTCAAATTGGGGAGACAACATAGAGAGGGCACGAAAGGAGAGAAGAAAGTGGAACTAATCCTAGATGCCTTATAGCCTCCTTTAGATTTGATGTGTATGTCAACACACAGTCCATAGGACTCTACTCAACATTTTCTTTTGCACTGGGAGATCGGTAACCTGGGCTCTGATACCATCTTTGTCATGACCCAACCCACCGGATCGTGTCGGGCACCTACCTACACCTATCCCAGATTGGAGAACCCTGAATAACCCACCATACAATCAATGCAAAAATTACTATAATATTCACTTAGTCAATTTATGTCTACATATGAATAGCTAATCAACAGTTGCATATGATTAATAAATCAATTCATCCCATAACTTGTTTTAATACATCAGATATGTAAAGTAAATGTGGAAAATAACTACAAGTGACTCACCAGAAAACCTAGCCTAAACTGGTACAAGAGAACTAGACAAGGAGTAGGGACATCCACGATGCAACATCCATGCATAATAGAGATAACAGGAGTTGCTGCTGAGTGATCGGATGCTATAGAAACTCCAACTAACCTGCACCATGGTTATACACCCGAATGGAGGTATAGTAAGTGTAGCATCAGTATAACCACATGGGTTGGTAAGTATCATTTCCCGATAAAAGTTAGAAACAAATAACATTAATAATAAATACGGAGAGAGTCATACCATCAAGTAAAGTTTCAATTCTAAACCCCCAATTATAGAATCCTCAACATATCATTTTACCATCTCTATGACCTACCTGTCATTTAACATTTTCGTATATCTTTGTCCTTTGACTTGGTATTTTCATATATCTTTGTCCTTTGACCACCTATTCCAGCCTATACTCTTTCTCCCATACCGAATCGTTCTTATGATACCTATAATTCTTTAATCTACATCCACCCAAGTCCTCTCGATACTCAATATCACAAGACATTATAGTACCACATCCCATAAAAATTTGAATTCTACCATAATTGGTCCTCCTAGGGGACTGTAGAATCTCATCTCCAACCCGGTCTTCACTAGGGGCCTATCATACATTTGTACCTTCTTTCACCATTTACCACAATAAGAACACATATGAGAACATATATAAAATAGAATTACAATCAAAACATATGTGTGAATAGTTGTACGCAAGATGTGCACATCATCTCTCCTCACTCCTTCTCATCAGTCTCATCAAGATCATCAACATCATATCATACCGGCATGAAACCCGACCCATATCACAATAAATCATATTCGTATCGGTATGGTACCCGACCCATATCATAATAACTCATATCCATACCAGCAGGGTACCCGACCCATATCACAACAATATCATCACAATGCATATCGATGTGTGCATACAATTAATAAATCATAAGTCATGAAAAAAGACATTCAAAGATGTTTAGTTCACAACAAACACGGGCCAAGTCAGTCTAAATGTTACATCAACCGTCTAACTTATTTTTATCAGTGACCTTACTCTATACATATATATATATCCACAACCATCATGTGTCATACATCCTTACAGGCTGCCATAGCCCAAGTTTACGCTGTCATATACTTCCTCTTTGTCCACATCCCAACCTCACATTTTCTCATTATCCTCTAATGTTCTCTAATTACTTCTAATGGGAATTCTATTCTTTACTTCATAGTATTGCTCTTTTATGCTCACTCATCAGTAACGAGATTTGGTTATGCTAATTACTCACCCCCAACTTACCATACCTCACCTCCTAGCCACTTTCTTTAGTGAAATCTGAGCATTAAGACATTTAGAATTAATCAAGTTCCCTTAATTTCCCTTTTTACTATTCCATGCTATCTCATTCAACTTTCCACTATATTCAAGCCCTGAAAGATATTAAGCTATGCACACTCACTCCACCTTAGTATTTGTATCTAGTCACAATTAAAATATCAACATAATGTATAATTATACAATCATATTTGAGACTAACAGATTTCAAAGTGTCCATCCATCCAACTCCGTACCCAAAGGTCTAATGCATAAGATTTACGACATTACTATTAACGTTAAATGCATCTAAACCAAGTCTAGTTGCTATAAAATAAACCATATCTTACCTCTTAGGTGAAACATGCTGCTACTGAGAGGAGTGAGTTGTCCCACACGTGCTAAACATACTCCTATATCGGGTTCTTTCTGGGTGTGTCTCAAAACTGCCCTTATGAACCTTGGCCTTTGAAACCTCATGGTTGGAGAGATAGGGTTTTTCAGAGTGTTTTTTGAGGAAGGGGGTGACCTGGGGTAATAAAAAGAAAGAGGGTTTTTAAAAAGCCCTCGGCTGGGCTACTGCTTTTGACCGCTGCAGCGGTTACCGGCAGTCTAGCCTAATCCATTATTGGGCCTCTTGGCCCAATTCCCTTAGGCCCTGATTTTTCTCCTCGATTTAAATTTTTCTTGGTCCATTTGAGCCTACTATTTATTGTAAATTTTTTTCGAAGCGTTTTCATACGTAACGAGGATTTGGGTCGTTACATGATCCAACTATATATCTGCAATTAGTTGGAAGCTTAAATTACCTTGCTATTACTCAACATGATATCTCTTTTGCAGTTCAACAAGTTAGTCAAATTATGCAAGCTCCCGGCCATCTTCATTTGGTAGCTGTCCATCGCTTCATTCGATATCTCCTAGGAACATCTAATCATGGATTATTCTTTCCTAGTAGTTCTCCTATTTGTCTTAATGCTTTTAGAGAATATGATTGGGCGGGATGTTCTGATACTCGTCGTTTGGTCACGGGTTGGTGCATGTTTCTTGGAGAGTCCTTGATAGCTTGAAAGAGTAAGAAACAAGACCACATGTCGAGATCTTCAAATGAGGTTGAATATAGATCCATGTCTACTACTTGCTACAAGGTTGTGTGGCTTCGTGGATTACTTGCTGAGATTGGATTTACTCAATCTAATCCTACTCCTCTTCATGCTGACAATACAAGTGCTATTCAGATTGCTACTAATCCGATTTCTCATGAGCGGACCAAACACATCAAAGTAGATTGTCATTATATACGAGAAGTTGTATATAAATAAGTCATTACTCTTCCATACGTATCCAATGATCTTCAAATAGCTGATGCATTTACAAAATCCATGGCCCGACGATGATAATAGTTTCTAGTAGGCAAATTGATGCTTCTTGATCCACCAACATTAATTTGTAGGGGGATGTTAGGATGTTGGACAACTCACAGATCTTGATTTAATGGATGAATTAATAGAGAATATTGTATATATTTTAAGCAATAGTATAATGTTGTATTTAAGTGTGTAATTATAGAGATTTGATATTGTAATCAAAGAGAATAAATATTGTGATAGGATAGTAGATTTGGAGGGATAGAATAGCTGGTTTAGAGGGATAGAAAAGTGGATCTTAGGGATTTAAATCTGTATGTTGGGTTCTAAGTGTATTGTGAATGGAAAATGGAGGGAAGAAAAATGGAGGAAAAGTGAAAGAGTAAGATTTCACTTTAAGAAAGTTAAGTTCTCCCACATTGGTGGAAAAAAGCTTCTTAGTAGTTATATTGGAACACTCCTATTCATAGGGATAGTGAGGCAAGAACAAGACATGCCTCGCGCTGTCGTCGTCGTCGCTTGCTCGATTCGGCTTCGGCTTTGGATTTGGATTTGTCAAATAATCGATCGAGAGATTATCTTTTTAGACAAAATTCATTTGAAACTTGAGAATTAGTGAAGTTTTTAATCCAAAAAAATCCTATGCAGAAAGTTTTCTCCATTTACGGACACACCCGAGCATGTACTGATGCATGTCACAACGCATCTCGAATGGACGCGTCTATTCGAGGAAGAGACGCACTGGTTGGCCACTAGAAGCGACCTGCGCGTGCACCTAGCGACCTGTGGGATCAGGTGCCAGTGCAGGTGGCTCGTAGGCCACTGGAAGGTTCTGGAAATCATCAAATGAAGCATCCACAGGTGGTCGCAACATTACAGAAAGTTGTCTCTTTTCATGAACCATTGCTTCCATTTTGAAGCACCACCTTTTGGCTATAAATACCTAATTTTTTTCTCAGGTATAGTGATGATTTTAGTGAAATAAAAACACTCTCTTCTTCTTGAAAAACTCAAGTGTGATCATCCAATCGTTGAGTGAGTTCGTTGTTTGGTAGAATTTGAGGTACCACTATTCTACAGAATTAAATCATTTTATCCTGAGAGGAAAGTGTCACGCCTCGAATCCCAACGAGGCGTGATTGGCACTCGTAACCGATAAGGCCCGAGAGAACCAAGCTTTGTCTCTATTCAATCATATGCATGCCACAAGAAACACATAATCACATAATGGCTTTAGATACCAACAATGGAGTTCATGGAACATGATATATATATACGTATGCGAAACTTGGCCGTTGAGGCCGTCATGTCAAAAATGACATGTACCCTCTTACATTCCTACACCCACGTACATCTACAAAAGCCTCTAACAGATGCATTGACCAAAACGAACTAAAATTCGGGACAAGTCCCCGCTTTATACATACATACAATATCAAAACAAATGTACATAGTGACTCAGGAACCCCCGAAACAACTGGAGCTCACCAAAGATCTGCAAATGATCGGCACCCTACTGGGGAGGGCTACTAGAACCTGCGCCTGCAGCAAGTAAAGTAAGGCCCCCAAAGGGGTCAGTACGAAGAATGTACTGAGTATGTAAGGCCATAAAAACTGTATAAAACATAAATACTTCATTGGAGTTAAAGGCAAGTGAGTAGTCTATGTAAATAAACCAATGCATTTGGAAAAAGTATATTGCATTCATTGCGTCCATTGCGTTCATTACTTTCTTTGCTTCTTTACTTCAGTGCTGAATCATCTTTGACTATGCTGTACTGTACCCGGGCCCCAACTGATCAGTGGGTCTTTCCATAACATATCGTTATGTTGGGATCGGCTCGAGCTAGGATTATGCCTCTAGAGCTGCCACCCTGGGATCGACTCGAGCTAGGCTTATGCCTCTAGAGCTGCCACCCATAAATCAATATAGCAGGTTCGGCTCGAGCTAGGTTATTACCTATAGAGCTTCCCCCTGTCAGGTTCGGTCCGAGCTAGGCTTATGCCTCTAGGACTGCCCCCTGATCCAAAAATCTCGGGATTGGCTTGAGCTAGGCATTTTACCCCCAAAGCTGCCACCCATACTCAATCATTAACCACCAACAAATATGCATTACTTTCTTTCTTACTTTTGAGAGATGTACTTGCGAGGGATTGATTCATCCTCTTATGAGAGATTGATACAATCAATTATGAGAGATTAACGTATATATACATAGCCACAACATTATTGGAAGCTCAAGAACACAATATGATTGGGACTTTTGGAGCATGTCCGTCATTATGGAACTCATGAACAACAACAACTAATGAATGAGGAGTATGTGACACAAGAATGAATAGATTCTCCTTACGTCGTTACCTCCCTTGAAACAGTTTCTTTTAGTAGTCACAACATTATTGGAACTTGGAACCATGATCATAATTATGTGATCCATGAATGACAATAGACCGAGAGTAACATGAATAACAATAAATGATAACCTGAAATGAGATGCCTTAGGACATTTTGAAAATGAGTCAGTACCACAACAAGGTGTTCACTATATGTTGCAGAAAGATACAGAAAGAGTAACCTTACATACCTTGTATTCTCAATATGATTCTACAATCTTAAGTGCATACAATAGTCCCGCTCCGTCCTTATGTTTCACTCCACAACACAAGTACATGCGGAACCAACATTAACCACCAATTACCTTACAATGGCATATAATAACAATGAGTCACATGTTTGGCTTTAAAAATGTCATGTCTTTTGCTACAATACTATTTTCGGCATGGTCATATCAATAATACCACAACATGCCCAACATTGACCAAAATATCATTTATGAATTTATTATCCCAATAATCCCACAATATTCCATACATTGACCAATACATGATATCCAAGATCATGCCACACCAAGTTCATTCTTTACACTTCTCCATCACCACAACATCACAATTATGCCATCAAATTACTTCAATACACCTCACAACAACAAATCGGCCAAAATCCCAAAATTGACACTTATATGGAAATAACAAGTTTAATAACATAATCACACCATACATGTTGGTATTTCATCCATACCATGCCTTTTCATCAAACCCACAAGTCATATTTCAAGTTTAATTCACAAAGATGCACATTTTTTTATCAAAAACCAAAAGTTCACTATTCAACACCTTGCCACCATAACCATGATGATATACATAACCTCTCATGTGCATAATATGTTAAATCACATGAATAAACACTTACCAATGCTTGTAGTATGATGCTCTTTCCCAAGAAGAGGATTTAGGGTTTGAGAGTTTGAGAGAAATATATTGGAAATATCTCCAAAAAGGCATGTGTGTTTTAAGAAATAAAAATCTGATTTGTGGTGGATTTATATAGTCCATCATGCTCATCTCTATCCATCCAATTAGTCAAAAAGGTTGTGTTTACTTGTCAAACACAAGAATGGGTCATTTGACCCTTTTGGGCCTCTTATTTTTGGCTCATTTTGGGCTTTAAATTGGGCCCAATAACATATCTCAACTTAGCCCACCAATTTCATGTATAATTCACCACATATCTCATGTTTAAATAATTCCATCATGTCACGACAATATTCTCTTACGAGATTCTCATTCGTCATCTCAATTGTAAAAATAAAAATTCTAGTCGTCCATGGCTTCCTTGAACATTTTTGATAACTACTTGTGTTTCATGGTTTGATCATGTAGAAGTATTTATGAGTGTATTGAGGTATTTGAAGCTTTAACAATGCTTAAATAACTCCAAGGAACCAAAAGAAACCATAAAAGAATCGACGTAGCATTGCGTTGCGAAACGGGCACTGAAGGGTACAATCTTTGTGCCTTGCGTCACTGCTGCAAAGCAAGGCAGTGGCGCAAGAAATCACTGCCCTCTGAATCAGGTGCTTGAGCCACACCCCCTGAAACAGGGAGTGGCACAAGTCTTGGTACTTTGCTGAATTTTTCGGCCACTTTTTCCAACACTTGCATATCATCCAATACCCTATCAAAACACTACAAGATGCTTACTTAGTGGTCTTAATCATCAAGTAAAAATGTATCCAAGTCACCAAATGAGGTTGGAATATGTACGGGGTATTACACAAACTCCCCACGAACTCACAAAACACCTCCTACGAAGGTCTAATCGCATGTACGTGGCCAAATTTCAATTTTCTCGTCATTAGCATTACCAAATACATACTTATATCTCTCGACACATAAGCAAAAATTTCTCAACATCATCAAGTAGGGTTGGGAAGGTACGTGGTGTTACATTAAGATTCCATAACCTCGGGTACTTGAGGGGAATAAATTCCTTAAGGACACACCGTGAATTCAGTTGACTTGATTCTAAATTTCTGCTTCATCTATTTTCTTTGTGGTTTTTCTATTTTCCAGAAAATAGTAGAAACTTCATTTTGATAGTTCATAGTTGTTGAACTTGTGTTTTAAGTTGGTGAACTTCTTTGTTGTTCTTGAACTTAAAGTTGATGTTCATAAGTTGGGTTGAACCTATTTTGAGGTTCAAAGTTGCAAAATACAAAGTTACAACTTCATGTGATTGTTCTTATTTAGTTTGAACATGTGATTGAAGTTATTATTGGAAAATACCGATTTTACTAAACCAAGAAAGCAACAATCTTAAGGAATTTATAAGTACTTGTTAATCTGTATATTGTCTGATTTTGTGGAGACTAAATTTTTTGATTTCTACTCCCTCTGTTTAAAAAATATAAAAACTTTGCTGAGAAATTGAACTGTGAATTTGGTTTGAAGAATATAAAAACTTCACCGATTCGTTGAACTCTTTGTATTAGTTTCTGGAGTTTAAAATCTATGGATTTTTACTCTGTTTGAATTTGTTTTTGATTTGAAGAATATAAAAATTTTGTCAGATATCAAAGTTCATTCGGTTGATAATTTGAAGACATAAAAACTTCATTGTTGACTAGAAACAAGTGTTTAAAGATTAAAGTCTTTATAGTTAGTATTCTAAAATACTAAAGTGTTTGTCAAATCTTGACAAGGAAATGATGAATGAAACTGAACAACCAATTGATTCAGTTGTGATTGGTGTTGTCCTAACGGCAACCAATGTTGCGTCATTAAGTCGTTCAGATATTGCTGAAGCAATAGAAACGATAGAGAAACCAAAAAAATATTCTGGTGTGAACGTTAAAGAATGGCAGCAAATGATGTTCTTTTGGCTGACCAAACTTGAAATGCAAATGTTCACAAGTGGAAATCCTCATGTTCCAGAAAAAGGAATGTTTGAAAACCAAGTGTTTGGTTTAGAAGATCTTGTGATTCGTCTCAAAATAGAAGAGAACATTAAATTGCGTGAGAAATCAACAATGATGTGTGTAAATCTTGTTAAAGATAATGTTGCACATAATATGAAGAGGAAGAATTCTTTTAGACAAGAGAAAGAGAAGAACAAGAAAAAGTTCAAAGTCAAGTGCTACAATTGTAGTAAAGTTGTCCACAAAGCTCTAAGTTGTCAAGTTCTGAATAAGAACAAGAAAAGAAATAAGATAAACATGATGGAAGCAACTGGAACTGTGTGCAATGATCACAAAATATAATCTAGTTGGAAGTCCAAATGAATGATGGTTAGATTCAGGAGCCACTAGACATGGTTGTGCAGACGAAGAAGCTTTTGCTACTTATGATATCGCTGGTCCCAAAGAAGTGATCTTTATGGGAAATAATGCAACAACCAAGGTTGAAGGAAGTGCAAAGATATTCCTAAAAATGACTTCCGGTAAGGTGTTGACTCTCAACAAAGTTCTCCATGTTCCTACTATTAGGAAAAACTTATTGTCGATAACACTACTCGTTAAAAATGGGTTTAAATGTGTGTTTGTTTTGGAGAAAGTTGAAATAAGTAAGAATTAAATGTATGTAGGAAAGGGATACCACAATGAGGGCCTTTTTAAACTTCATGCAATGGCTGTTGAAAGAATAAAACTGGCTTCTTCTTACTTGCTTGAGTCAAATGAATTGTGGCATGAACGTTTAGGACATGTCAATTACAAAACCTTGCGAAAACTGATTAACTTGGAAGTTTTGCCTAACTTTGAGTGCAGTATCTCAAAGTGTCAAACATGTGTTGAATCAAAGTATGCTAGGCATCCGTATAAGTCTGTTGAAAGGAATTCCAATCCCTTAGACTTAATTCACACAGACATTTGTGATATAAAGTCGACACCATCTCGTGGTGGAAAAAAGTATTTCATAACTTTTATTGACGACTGCACTATATACTGTTATGTCTATTTGCTGAATAGTAAGGATGAGGCAATAGATGCATTTAGGCAATATAAAATTGAAGTTGAAAATCAGTTGGATAAAAGAATCAAAATGATAAGAAGTGGTAGGGGTGGAGAATATGAATCTCCTTTTGTGGAGATATGTTTGGAAAATGAAATTATCCATCAAAATACGGCCCCGTATTCACCTCAATCAAATGGGATTACGGAAAGAAAGAACTGAACGTTGAAGGAAATGATGAATGCCTTAATCATAAGTTCAGGTTTACCGCAAAACTTGTGGGGGGAAGCTATCCTTACAACCAATTGAATACTCAATAGAGTGCCCCATAGAAAGACACTATCTATTCCATATGAGAAATGGAAAGGAAGGAAACCCAACTTGAAATATTTCAAAGTGTGGGGGTGTCTAGCAAAAGTCCAAGTTCATATACCCAAAAAGGTGAAATAGGACCAAAGAATATGGACTGTGTTTTCATCGGATATGCTATAAATAGTAAAGCATGTCGATTTTTGGTTCATAAATCTGAACATCCGGATATCTATGATAATACGGTAATTAAATCAGATAATGCTGAGTTCTTTGAACACATTTATCCGTATAAGACTAGACATGAGTTGTCTAGCAAAGGGTCTAAATGACCTAGGGATGAACCAAGGAAGAATGTACATAATGAAGAGAATCCAAGGCATAGTAAGCGACAAAGTACGTCGACTTCCTTCAGATCAGATTTTGTAATATTTCTTCTTGAAAATGAACCTCTAACGTTTACAGAAGCGATGTCGTCTGCGGACTCATCCTTTTGGAAAGAGGCTGTCAATAGTGAGATTGATTCAATCTTAAGAAACCATACATGGGAGGTGGTTGATCTTCCTCCAGGAAATAAATCTTTAGGTTCTAAATGGATCTTCAAAAAGAAAATGAAAGCTGATGGTACAATTGACAAATACAAGGCAAGACTTGTAGTAAACGGCTTTAGACAAAAAAGAAGGCCTTGATTATTTTGACACATACTCGCCTGTAATAAGGATAACTCCCATTCGGATGTTGGTTGCATTAGATGCGGTATATGGTCTTGAAATCCATCAAATGGATGTGAAAACAACATTCCTAAATGGAGAATTGGAGGAAGAAATTTACATGGAACAACCCGAGGGTTTTGTGGTTTCTGGTAAAGAAAAGAAAGTGTGCAAACTTGTTAAGTCACTTTATGGACTAAAACAAGCACCCAAACAGTAGCATGCAAAGTTTGACCAAACCATGTTGGAAAATGGATTCATGATAAATGAATGTGATAAATGTGTTTAAATTAAAGACACTCCAAATCACAAGGTCATTGTTTGTTTGTATGTGGATGACATGTTGATCATCAGTAGAGATATTTTTGACATAAATACTACGAAACGAATGCTTGAAAGCAAGTTTGATATGAAAGACCTTGGAGTTGCGGATGTGATCTTAGGGATGAGAATTCATAAAACTCCACAAGGGTTGGCATTGTCACAATCTCATTACACTGAAAAGGTACTTGGCAACTTCAAGTATTTGGATTTCAATATTGCCAAGACTCCATTGGATGTGAGCTATGCACTTCGAAAGAATGAAGGTGAAAGTGACTCACAATTGGAGTATGCAAGAGTGTTGGGAAGTTTGATGTACATCATGAATTGTACACGACCAGATATAGCATGCGCTATTAGTAAATTGAGTCGGTACACGAGTAATCCCAATCAAACTCATTGGATGGCAATGAAAAAAATTTTGGCTCATTTTTTTTTTCTTCTTCACACCCAAATCTGTTCTTTTTTTCTTTCACTAACCTCTTCTTCAAACCCAAGTTAAACTACGCACCCCTATAATAGCCACCATCAACTTAGGAAATTTACCTAAGTTGAGGTACACAATGTCCAAGGAGGGACCAGGGCCAATACAAGTTCATTGTAAGTCAAAATGGGAAGGTGAATAGGCTAATGAAAGAAATAGGTCAATTACAGCTCAAAATCTGGGTCAAGGGATATTTATTTCCTTTGGTCAGGCATTTAGGCTAAAAATGGACTTATTCAAAAATGGCCTATGATCCTTTCCCAACCACTATCCTATAACCAAGGCAAGACTAACCAGGCAAGTTCTGGATCGCACACACAAAGTGAACTTGGTAATAACCTCACACACACATAGCACATGGTTACACTATCAACTACTACCTATCCAGTTCATGCATTGCTAGCTACAGTCATGTTGCCTATAATACTAATGCCATAATAAGATCCAACAGTTGTCATAAAATAACATACTACACACACATTTCAAAACAAAATTCTCAGGAGGGGTGTCCTTTAAATAATCAAAAAGCATCCTTATCATTCAAAATACGTTCAAAATTGGATTGGACTAAGGTTCCCCTATTTTCTCCTAATTAATCATGAAAACACATAAATACTATAAATATTGAACAAAACATACCGGTTCTACTATGATAGCACACTTGGGGGAAAAGAAAATACGACAACAAAAACCCCCAAGTGGTGGTATACCCCCACCCCAACTAAAAAATGGTGTACTGCCCCTAGTGCAAAGCTATAAATAGAATAAGTGTAAGGAAGTGAAGACATACCTGCGGTGCCTTAGGAGTCGAATGTAGGCCCGCCCATAGTGGGATAATTAGCATTCTCTCTGGGCTATCTATTAGGTGTGTCCGGTGAATGGGGTACCTGACTAGAGGATGCACCCCGTGCCCTCTCCTCCTGAGTAATCTGACTTGCATGGTACTCTACTCTAGAGGCCTTAACCACTCTCCAAAAATCACCCTCGAACTCGTCACCACTATCAACCTGATCCTCCGGACTATGTGGTCTCTTGCCTCTATCAATAGGAGGCTCCTCGTTAGCAATAAATCCACCTCAAAAACCAGCCTCATTGGGGACAAAACTGGCATAGGTGGAAGAACAGGAGTGCTGCTCGGTGCCAAAGCTCTAACCTCCTCCCTCAATGCAGCCACCTCCTATGTCAATCATGCCATATCAGGAATCTGTGCCGAACTCATCTGGGTGGCCATCCATGTGTTAAAGCTATCAATCCTCCTATGCAGCTCTCTCATAAATCTATCTATAGCCGTAGTCATACGGGCCTACACTCTAGCCTCTACAGCCTCTACAGTGGTCCTAACCCATGACTTAAGCTAGGATACCAACTTAGCCATCTGGGCCTCAGTGTGAGCCTTCCTCTCAAACATTTGTGTCTCTCTGTCAACCAACTGCTGTAGAAAGTCCCTCGAGACTGAAACCATACTAGAGGGGTGGTGGTGGTGGTGTTGTAGTGCCAGTAACCTCATCATCAATCACTAAGCCTGTGCCCTCAGCAGGTACATACACTATCTCAGGTATACTTACCAGTACTCGGGTACTCACTGGCTCTTCTTATCTCCTGGCCCTTCAAAAAGGGCTGCTCCTTATGACACGGGAGGTTGAGACCTCTACGGAAAATTTGGATGAGATCCCCGCTGCTACATCAACCTAATATCTGCAATGCTGGTCACCTCGATATAATGATCTACTGCATGCATCTTAACCACACCAGCACTAGCACATAGATCCTGAATCAGACAAGGGAAATGGATGCTAGTAAAATCTCTAAAGGCGCGCTCATGGATCTCCCTAATAATGTAACAAGTGATGTTGATGTCATATCCAGCGATGATGCTCGCTACCAAAATAGCCCGGTCCAAACTGAGTGAATTATTAGCATTAGTGGGACCTAAACGGTTCCTAACAACTGACCACCAAAACCTGCCCGCAAAGTAGAGCGTGGACTTCTTGATGTCCAGTTTCTCTGTTACCCAACTAGCATCTACACCATCCTCTGCTATATACCTCGCAATCCACCGTAGTAACTCCAACCGCTGATCGACATCCCTCATTTTAGTCCTATTTCTGACATTCTCCATTCGGTGATCAAACTCAGCAGTCGTGGCTGGAAATGGACGTTCAGCACCAAACAAGAATCTGTGGATGGTATGCTCAGAGATATCTACTCTGGTCTCCCAAACCAAAGTGTGAGTCAATGGTGGTTGGTCCCGATACCACTGCTCAATAGGTGTGATCAACTTAACAGATGCTGCATAGGAAACATAAAACTCACGGACCAACTCTGGGCTATAGTGACCAGGAGGCTCCATCATCCACTCAAATCCATAATGATCAAACACTGCCTTAATGCCGGGTAGTGCCTTTAACTCCTTTAGCTGACACCGGGACTCCTCAGTGATACTTCGTCTACACACGCCCCACCCAGTAAGTTCGGCATCCCTGTCATAATAGTCCCTCACACTCTAAACACACCATCTCTTATTTTCCTTTCTCTATGAGGAAGTCATGGAATTTTTCCCACCAGTGCCAGAAACAGATGCTGTCGCCTCAACCGTAGAATTATCCGGACATGCATCATTTTCCTCAGACTCAGATACATCAATCTCAACATCATTCGTTCCCTCAACATTCTCCTCAGACCCATATACATCAACCTCTTGGTCATCATCGGTTGCTGAAGCATCCTCCCCCTCTTCAGACTGGGGGTTAGAATCAGAAGACTGATCAGGAGCAACCAACATGGCAGGTCATAGAATAGGCTGAAGTACAGCCTGGGCAGCAGCTTGTGCCCTAGTTTGTAGCCTCGTGGTATAAGGTACCAGTGTAGAATCATCAGTAGCAAGCTCATATACCTCTTTGAACCCACTTTTATTGGACCCTGAAGGTTTATCATGCAACCTAGTCATAAATTTGGGGTTTTTAGTGCGGATTCTTGAAGAGGAACCCATGTCTCCACATTTCGGGTTTGATTTGGGCGGCATTGTTGACATAAATGAATTGGTTTTGGGTCGGGTTTGGGTTGGTTTTGGGTCAGATTTGGGTTGATTTTGGGTTGGTTTTGGGTCGGATTTGGGTTTCAAAAATTTGGGGATTTTAGGCTAAATGGTGGTTGGGATTTGATGAGCTTTGGATTTGGTATGTGGAATTTGATGAATTGATGTGTTTTTGCCAATAGGGTTTATGTTAAGAGTTGGATTTGTGAAGGTTTAAGTTGAATTTGAGGTCGGGTTTATATTGGACCGAAATAAATTGGACTTGGGTTGGGTCGGATCTCGGGTTAAATTTGTTTCTGAATCCCACAGCACAGACCCACGTGACTTGGGTTGACCTACGCCACATAGGTCCCTATCGTGGGTCGAGTTCTGCTGGTGATATATTTTCTCTGATTCTAATGGCACAAACCTACGTGATGTTAGTTGACCTACGTCACGTAGGTCCCTGTCATGGGTCAGGTTCTGCAGGTGTAAAATTTTCTCTGACTTTTACGGTACCAACCCACGTTACGTGGATGATCTTACGTCACGTGAATCAATATCGTGGGTAGTACTGAACATATTCAGATCAATATAGTGAATTTCAGCTAACATATCCTCCAATGTTCAGATCATAACATAATCGGATCTTGGGTTGCCTCCTAAGCAGCGCCTGATTTAATGTCGCGGCACAACATGACTAACTTGGATACTCAGGCTTCACCAACCAGCCCATGGGTTGCCTCGCATGAAGTGCCTGATTTAATGTCGTGGAACGACATGGTTAGCTTGACTACTCAGACTTTATCAATATTAAGCTCTTCACTCTTCTTTATTTCTTCCGCAGTTCCCAAATAAAGCTTCACATGCTGACCATTGACCTTAAAAAGGACATCATTATCACCTTTTAGCTCAATTGCCCCATGCGGGAACACTTTAAAAATAGTGAGTGGTCCAGACCATTTGGACCGTAGTTTACCAGGAAAAAGGCGAAGCCTAGAGTTATAGAGCAGCACCAAATCTCCCAGGTGAAATTCTCGTCGTTCAATTTTTTGGTCATGATATAGTTTCATCTTTTCTTTATAAAGTGCTGAACTTTCATAAGCCAATAGACAAAATTCATCCATCTCATTCATCTGATCTAACCTCAATTTAGCCGCGTCACTTCATTCCAGATTCAACCTCTTCAATGCCCATAATGCTTTATGTTCAAGTTCGACTGGCAAGTGGCACGATTTACCAAAAACCAGCTAATATGGAGATGCACCAATAGGTGTCTTGAATGCAGTTCGATAAGTCCATAAGAATCATCCAATCTTCTCACCCAATCAGTTCTATTGGCGTTCACCGTCTTTGCCAAAATAAACTTAATCTCATGATTTGACACCTCAACTTGCCCGTTTGTCTGAGGGTGGTAAGGTGTGGCTACCCTATGTTTGACACCATATTTTTCAAGCAGGGTTTTGAACAGTCGATTGCAGAAGTGGGATCCTCCATCACTAATGATTACTCGGGGTATACCAAATCTTGAAAATATATTCTTTTTCAAGAGTGTCGTAACACTTCTTCCTTCATTATTGGGAAGCATAATTGCCTCCACCCACTTATAAACATAGTCGACAACTACCAAAATGTATTTCATCCCATGTGAGCTCACAAATGGGCCCATAAAATCAATTCCCTATACATCAAACAATTCGAGCTCAAGGATAGGTGTCATAGGAAGTTCGTGTCTGCGTGAGATATTCCCTTGTCTTTGGCATTGGTCACAAGCCCGAGCATAGTTATGATCATCTTTATAGATGGTGGGCCAATAATACCCGCATTGTAAGACCTTATGAGCAGCCCTCACACCTCCATGATGACCCCCAACTAGAGATGAATGACATGCCTCCAAAATACTCATCATTTCAACCTCTGGAATATATCTTCAAATTATACCATCTACACACACCCTAAACAAATAAGGTTCATCCCAGAAGAACTTTCTCACCTCATGCATGAATCTCTTTCTCTGTTGATATGACATTTCTTCCAGGATAGGTCACCTGCCAAAACGTTGGCAAAATTTGCAAACCAAGGGATTAAGTCTTCTGATGCTGCCAACACTTGCTCATCTGGAAAAGTATCATCAATATCAAGATCATCCCTTTAATTTAATCATGGCCTCCTCCTCAAGGCGTGATAGATGGTCAGCGACCTGATTCTCGGTTCCCTTTCGGTCCTTGACTTTAAAATCAAATTCTTGCAGTAGAAACACCCACCGAATCAATCTTGGCTTAGCATCCTTCTTCGACATAAGATACCGAAGTGCTGCATGGACTGTATGCACAATTACCTTTGTGCCCATCAAGTAAGAACGAAAGTTCTCAAAAGCAAAGACCACTGGCAGCAACTCTTGTTCAATCACAGTATAGTTCTTTTGAGCTGGATTAAGTGCTTTGCTAGCATAGTAAATTGGATGTAAAATCTTCTCTCGTCTTTGGCCAAGAACAGCACCCAAAGCTATTCCACTAGCATCAAACGTAACTTCAAATGGCATCATCCAATCTGGTGAGACAATAATGGGGGCTGAAGTTAATTTCCCTTTTGGACACTCGAAAACTTTTAGGTATGCCTCATCAAACACGAACTTTAACTCTTTCTCCAAAATTTTACATAACGGATGTGCAATCTTAGAGAAATCCTTGATGAATCTTTTATAGGAGCCAGCATGACCTAAAAAACTTCGAATCCCTTTTACAGAAATACGTGGGGGTAATTTTTCAATCACCTCAATCTTTGCTTTGTCTACTTCGATACCTTTCTTTGAGATTCGATGCCCCAACACAATACCTTGTTTGACCATAAAGTGACATTTCTCCCAATTTAGCACCAAGTTGCACTCCTCGCATCTTTGCAATACCTTACCAAGGTGAGCCAAGCAATCGTTAAAAAAGTCTCCTATAACCGAAAAATCATCCATAAATACCTCAATAGTGTCTTCCACCATGTCATAAAAATGGACATCATACAATGTTGAAAAGTTGTCGGTGCATTACGTAATCCGAAAGGCATCCTCTTGAACGCAAACGTCCCATATGGACAAGTGAAAGTGGTCTTCTCTTGGTTTTTGGGAGCGATGAAAATCTGATTATAACCCAAATAACCATTGAGGAAATAATACCATCCTCTACCAGCAAGGTCTAACATATGGTCCATGAAGGGCATAGGAAAATGGTCTTTCTCGGCCCAAGAATTCAGCTTCCGATAATCCATGCAAATTCTCCATCCGGTTACTGGCCTCATTGGGATCAATTTATTTTTATCATTTGGAACTATAGTGGTTCCTCCCTTCTTTGGCACACACTGAACTGGGCTTACCCACTTGCTATCTACAATGGGGTAAGCTGGATCTTATGAATGCAAATGCCAGGTGGAATCCCTATAATATCAGCAATAGACCAACCAATGGCCCTTTTAAATTTCTTCAATACCGAAACCAGAGCTTCTTCCTGCCATCCTGCTAAATCAGTAGAAATAATTATGGGCAGGGTGTTATTGGCTCCCAAGAATGCATAGCGAAGGTGAGACGGAAGAGCCTTAAGCTCCAATACTAGAGGCTCCTCAACAGAAGGGCGAGCTGGTGGTCTTACCTTATTCTTCAGATCAAGATCGAGTTTCTTTGGAGCATATGTGAATGATCCCCTACCAGCAAGTGCACCAACCTTCTTGTTGTAATCCTCAATCCCATCACTATGAAAATTCATAATCACTGCTGCAAGTACTTCTACCCCTAACCTTTCTTCAATTGGAACGACCAAGTCACTTTCCTCAAGCGCATCAATTATAGAAATCACCCTCATATCTTTCGGTTGCTTCATGGAACTACAAATATTAAAAATAACATGTTCATCATTTAACCTGAATTTCATCTGCCCAGTTTCCATGTCAACCAATGCATGGCCAGTGTTAAGGAATGGTCTCCCCAGGATGATAGGAACCTCGAAATCAACTTCATAATCTAGAATCACAAAGTTAGCTGGAAAGATAAAAGATGCAACTTTCACTAAAACATCATACAGAATGCCCATCGACTTTTTCACAGTTCTATTTGCCATAAGAAGCCTAATAGATGTCGGTTTTGGTGCTCCCAACTACTTAAAAATAGCTAGCGGCATTAAGTTAATGCTAGCACCCAAATCACATAGTGCCTTTGCAAAGTTGCAAGACCCGATGGTACACAAAATTTTGAAAGCTCCCGGATCTTCCTTCTTTTCTACTAGGGAATGCGAAGTAACTGCGCTACAATGATGTAAGTTATCTGCTGGCTCAAAATTGACAGTTCTTTTCTTCGTCACCAAGTCTTTCATGAACTTAGCGTAACCTGACATCTGCTCCACTGCCTCAACAAGAGGGATATTTACCAATAACTCTTCTAATATTGTAATGAATTTTTGGTATTTGCCTTCCTTAGCCTTCTTTTTCAATCTTTGAGGAAAGGAAGGAGGAGGTCGAGGGATAGTTTTCAACAATTGTCGAACCTCTTTTTCCTGTCTCTTTTCAAATTCAACTTCCTTAGTAATATTGTCATCTACTGCTAAATTTCCTGGCTCCATCTCAACCTCTCCATCGACCATTACCTGCTCATCTTTCTTACCATTATCTGCATGAATAGATGGGTTAGTTGTGCTTTTTCCCATTCTTGTAGTAATGGCTAAACAATGACTATCATTTTTTGGATTTTGAATGGTGTTGCTTAGAAGAGTGACTGGTTGACGTTGGTTCAATGCCACCGATATCTGCCCGAATAGTTGCTCCAACTATTTTATGGGAGTTGAGTGAGATTCAACTTTCTGACTTATTTCTGAAATATTTGCCCTAATTTCCTTCAAGCAATTTTCTTTGTTTTCTGATCCTTTAACCAATTTGGTAATAATGGTTTCCATTTGTGAATTTCCATAGTCAGCATCACGGTTCCCTAGTGGAACATAGGCACCTTTTTCTCCTTGTAATCATCTTTTTGTCTTCAGTCTCCATCACGATCCTTGTCTCTGTATCTATATCCTGACCTGTTGTAATTGTCTCCATAATAGTTCCGACCTTGATTTCCTTGCCTCAAGTTCCAAGAGTCTTGATTAGACCCTTGGACCTTGGCTCGAAAACCCTCCACTTATCGATCCAAGTACTTAGCTTCCTCATCAGATTCATAATCATCATGCTTAGGCGCTTTACCTTGTGCACTTACGACATGCACCTTTTCAGCATCTCTAACCGCAATCTGTTTGGCTAGCAAACCAATTTCTATTCTCAGTTGTGCAACCTCTTGAGCTACAGATTCATCCAAAGCCCGTTGTGCTGCTGATGCTCCAATAGGGTATATCCCAGCAGATGTCTCTGCCTCCTGAGTGTGCCATCCTTGGTTGGTCTTAGTGATATGATCTAAAATCTCTGAGGTTTGTTCCTACCTCAGACTCATAACTGCTCCGCTAGTGATAGTATCTGCAATAGCCTTGGTATTTGTATTTAAAGCCCTATAGAAGATTTTCAGTAAACTCCTACCACTTATCCTGTGATTTGGAACATTCTGCATTTTCTTCTTAAATCTTAGCCATGTCTCATAAAGTTCTTCAGAATGTAGTTGTCTGAAGTTGTAAATCTCATCCTTCAACTGCAGTATCTTGGAGGGTGGAAAAAATCTCTCCAAAAATTGATTTCTCAGCTCTTGCCAAGTAGTAATGGAGCCTCGTGGTAATTCGGCCAACCATAAAGTCGCTTCTCCTATTAAAGAGAACAGAAACAATCTTAACCGAATAGCCTCTTGGTCCACTCCAGGAAAATTATATGAAGTGCATACCCCCACAAAGTTCATCACATGCATGTTTAGATCATCTGTAGGAAGACCGGCGAATACGCCTTTCAAGTTAAGCAGGTGGATCATAGCACTTGTAATATCGAACTTAGTGCCCTGAGGTAATTCTGGTGGAATAATGGCACCAGTCTCTACCAACTCAAAATAAGCCACATCCTCTTCTTCTAGATCATCAAAAACTGGTACATATGGTCTTTGAGGTGCATGGTGCGTCCTCAGTCTTCTTTGCCTCTCTTCAGCATCAGACAGACGCTGTGCTGCTTTTTGCATAGCTTGATTATCTCTTTCAGCTTGCCTAAGAGCGAATTGTCTAGCTTGCTCTTCTCATGTCAATGGAGCGGTAGTTTGGTCCGCTGTTTCATGACCAACTGGCTGAATTGGTTGGTTATGAATATCTCCTGCGGCTGCGGGATCCTGAACTCCGTCGGTGTTCACCATTCTTCTATTGGTTCTCAGTGTTCTTTCTATCTCAGGATCAAGCGGAATCAGGGGATTGCCTTGACTCCTTGTATTGGGCATACACCGGTGTATGCCCTTAAAAATATAGAAAAATAAAACCAAGCAACTCGAACAACAAGCTACTTAACTTTCGTAACCGTACTCCCCGACAACGTCGCCAAAATTTGATGTCGCCCAAAATATACCTTCGGAAAAGTATAATGTGGTCGTTGTATCAAATATATAACCCAACTAGGTTGGGGTCGATCCCATGAGAAAATAGGACGTAAGTTTGTCGAATGCTAGTCTGAATAATTGGCAAGTAAGTAAAACGGGGGGATTCTTGGTAAACAAATAGTAACAGTAACAATTGTTGGTTTTTGGATTTGTAATCACTATGAGAAACACACTAGGACTGTGATTCCCATTGATTCCTTAACTTAACCGGTCATTTGTGCTTGGTAAAACTATCCCGCTACGTTGCATGCAAAATCTAACAAGATATGTTCATCTAAATGTCTCTCGACCTTGGTTAGATGAATTTCACTCTTCTTCTCTTGGTCTCCGAGTGTCGCACTAATAACCCTTGTCCTGGATCTCAGATAACTATCCCTGTTATGGCTCAAGTTATTAGATGAAGGTTGATAACTTCAAATCTCTGTTGTTATTCCCTTTTCTTAACCTCCACCTCTCTCTCTAGCAAGTTTAGAATACAAGCAAGTTTCTAACGTTTGCAACCATTAGAAGATCAATTATAACGAAGGTAATAACAATACATGCAGTCACACCAGTTCAGAATTGTTTTGCACTTAACCAATTTCGTTAAGTACTCATATTTCACACAACCCTAGTTAAAGGGTTTAGTTTCTCATTATTGCAAGAACACAAGAAGAATTCAAAGATAAAAACATAATTGTAAACTCACGATAATGAAGAAAACTCTGAAATCTCAATATTAATAAACATCCTTAAACTGGTGCTCCAAGATTATAAAATCAATAATGTGTTTATTGGCTCAAAATACTGGAAATATATTTCAAAATAATGTACTGAATAACTCCTAAACATAGGACAATATAGGGGTATTTATAGATACAAGATGAATCCTATCCTAAACAAAACTTGAAAACAGAGTCGGCAACTTTCCACGGTATTGTGACTTGGTGTCGTGGAACCAAGTCACGCCACGTGGATCCTGTCGTGGAAATCAGGTTGCTTCAACTAGCTGCAGGAGTCAACCTATGGCACATACCCACGCCGCGTAGGTTGACTCACGTGATGTGGATCCTGCCGTGGGTCATTCCTCTGGTGCAGGACCTGGTTCTTTCTTCTTCAGTTACTCCATTTTCGAGCATGACTCTTATTTGTTGATCATTTTACCTCCAAAACCTATTCTCCTACAATATAGGATAGAAAACACATCATACCTACCAAACATACCTAAGTTATTGCATTTTTTCCTTGTTTTAAGCATTGAAAGTGTCATGAAATCATGGCGCATCAGGTATCTAAAACATACTCAAGACTATGCTTTGCATTATAACAAATATCCTACTGTAATTGAAGGATATAGTGATGCAAATTGGATCACTGGATCAAATGAAGTAAAATATACGAGTGGATATGTGTTTACTTTTGGTGGAGGAGCAGTCTCTTGGAAATCATCCAAACAGACATGTATTGCCCGCTCTATAATAGAATCTGAATTTATCGCATTAGATAAAGCCAGTGAAGAAGCTGAATGGCTCCGAAATTTCTTGGAAGATATTCCTTATTGGCCCAAACTTTTGGCACCAGTATGCATACACTGTGATAGCCAAGTTGCGATAGGTAGGGCAGTGAGCATGATGGTATAACGGTAAATCTCGTCATATAAGATGGAGACATAATACCGTTAGAGAACTACTCTCTAGTGAAATTGTCACAATTGACTATGTAAGGTCAAAGGATAATATTTCGTATCCACTTACAAAAGGCCTATTTAGAGAGGGAGTTGAGAGATCATTGAAGGGAATGGATTTACGGCCTATGACATGTCATCACGGCGGTAACTCTACCTAGCAGACTGGAGATCCCAAAAGCTAGTTTCAAAGAGATCAAACAAAATTGTGACAGATGGTTCAACATTGTCAATAAACTCAACCCATTCTCATGATGAAGACAATGTTCAGGAAACAATGATAAGACTTATGGTTGGTAGTCTTTTAATGGTTTCTAAGTTTGGCAGATTTGACCAAATAGTTTGATCTATAGGATTGAAACGTTTAGGAATCACCTATGTGAGGGTGAAGTGGAAGCCGCTTCAAGGAGAATGATAGTAAAGGCCTATTCTCTACGCTCTCATGAAACCAGGTCGTGTTCATAGCTGAAACAAATAAAATTGTGAGAACCATAAATGGTAAAAGGTTGGTTGTGTGACTTGTGTTGTCTAGGTGTACACTAAAGTTCGACGGTTCAAAGATATCATATCTACTGATTGACCGAATGCAAGTTCACTATAGAAAGTTCAAAGGGAAACCTACTTATCCAGATGCAATTAGTCTTTGCTTGTTGATCACATACTTGTCTGAATATTTTTAAATAAAATAGCCATTCCCCATTCATATGGGGGATTGTTGGGTTCTAAGTGTATTGTGAATGGGAAATGGAGGAGAGAAAAATGGAGGGAAAATTAAAGAGTAAGATTTCACTTTAAGAAAGTTAAGTTCTCCCACATTGGTGGGAGAAAGAAACTTCTTAGTGTTTCTATTGAAACACTCCCATTCATACGGATAGTGAGGCAAGAACAAGACATGCCTTACGCCATCATCGTCGTCGCTCGCTCGGCTCGGCTTCAACTTCGAATTTCGATTTGGATTTGGATCGAGAGATTATCTTTTTGGACAAAATTCATTTGAAACTTGAGAATTAGTGAAGTTTTTAATCCAAAAAAATTTGATACGGAAAGTTTTCTCCATTTGCGGACGCACCCGAGCATGTGTGGATGCATGTCACAACGCATCTCTAAGGGACGCATCCATTCGAGGAAGAGACACACTGGTTGGCCTCTGAGAAGTGACCTGTGTGTGCACCTGGCGACCTGCGGGCGTAGGTGGCACGCAGGCCACTGGCAGCTTCTGGAAATTGTCAAACTAAGCACCTGCGGGCGCAGGTGGTCGCTACATTATAGAAAATTGTCTTTTTTCATGAACCATTGCTTCTCTTCTGAAGCACCACCTTTTGGCTATAAATACCTGAATTTTTTCTCAGGTATAGTGACAATTTTAGTGAAAGAAAAACACTCTCTTCTTCTTGAAATACTCAAGTGTGATCATCAAATCGTTGAGTGAGTTCGTTGTTCGGTAGAACTTGAGGTACCACTATTCTACTGAAGTGAATCATTTTATCCTGGGAGGAAAGATTCCATAACCTCGGGTACTTGAGGGGAATAAATTCCTTAAGGACACACCGTGAATTCGGTGGACTTGATTCTAAATTTCTGCTTCATCTCTTTTCTTTATGGTTTTGCTATTTTTCAGAAAATAGTAGAAACTTCATTTTGATAGTTCATAGTTGTTGAACTGTGTTTGAAGTTGTTGAACTTCTTTGTTGTTCTTGAACTTAAAGTTGATGTTCATAAGTTGGGTTGAACCTATTTTGAGGTTCAAAGTTGCAAAATACAAAGTTACAACTTCATGTGATTGTTCTTATTTTGTTTGAACATGTGATTGAAGTTATTATTAGAAAATACAGATTTTACTAAACCCAGAAAACAACACTGTATTCTTTCTATTTAATGGCAGGACTCTCAATTTGAGAGGTATTCAGCAGAAACTTAACAATCCGCATTCCAACCCCCATGAAATTAAAGGAAAACACAAATAAAGCAACAATTTGATGCTCATTTCCTTATACTGTAGCAGAAATCTAGTAAGACGAGATTAAGCTTTAATTGTATGGACACAAGTAATATTTCAATTGATAACTGTCATTGCATAAAGAAACAGGTTACTGAATACGGATAAATAACTTACCTATTGCCCTAGACATGTCGAGAATTCCTTCAACTTGTGCACAACGGCCTCCAAAATGAACTCGGCCTCCACGTGCCTCTATTCTGGCACGTTCATCCAGTCTGTCTGGCTGCAATGGAAAGCCAAGTTACTTTTAATGAGGGAAATCTTTTTCTTCAAGTGGTGAACTATGACACGGTACTGTCACATGTTCTCTGTGTCAACACCGGAGCAAAAAATAATTGGATATTCCCATACCTAAATGTGGAATTTCAACAGGAGAAAATACAAGTAGTAAATCTTGAATCTGCATGCTCAAATATCAACTTAGTAAAAGAATTTGAATCACATTTACAGCTCTCTTATGACATGTTCAATTTAGTTCAATTTAGTTGCACCAATAATTTAGTGTTACACTTGTATAATTAAACATTTACAATGAACATCTTAATCTTATAAGTGGATATGCATTTCGGCTTGACTTGTGAGTACTTAAGAGGACAAAGATGAGTTGTACTTAAATGTTTAGAGTAACTTCATTTAATGTAATTGATACAATGTGATATGTGACTTCACATATACGAGTGTTATTTAAAGAGAGTGAGGAGAAAGAGTTATGCAAATTCAAGAGAGATCAGGAAGTTAAAAATCTGTTGAAGTTTTTATCTATTTCATTCTTATAACGTCTTAGTTTGCATTTTGGCTTGATTTATGAGTACTTAAGAGGACCGAGATGAGTAAGATGAGTTGTATGCAAATGTATTGAAATAATTCTCTGTGTACACAGGTAAAATGTGACATATCGTTGGTGCTTATTGCAATTTATTATTAAAGTACATAATATATTAGTGGCATAAAGTGAAGAAAGTGGTGTAATTATTCATTGTAACTCATGTAATAAATTGACATTTTTCAGATCTTTTAGCTATAAAAATGAAGATCTCTTGTATGCAAAAGTAAAGAACTCTAATAAAAAAAATTATAAAACTAAAAATAAATTTTTAAAGGACGATAAAATCATACCTTGTGATCAATAGAGAGAAGGATGGCCATCTCATCATGGATTAGAACAACACGGGAATCACCACAGTTAGCTACAATGATATTTTCCTCCGTTAGAATTACCAGCACGGCGGTGGAGCCCCCTAGTCCCATGGTGTAACACCCCGTACATTCCCAATCCTAATTTGATTAATTGGTGACCTAGGATGTAATTATAAACTTTAGCTTCGCAAGCACTAAGTACGTGTGTTGCCTTGCTTTTGGATGGAACAATGGATATCGTACTAGTCAATGTGACTAGACTCTTGTAGGAGGAGTTTGGAACTTTCTGAAACATTTTTGGGAGTCATAAGTGAGGCTTGAGCGACTTCCAAACAAAGGGTTTTAATGCTAAGAGGTAAGATAAAGAGTTGAACTTGAAGTATCTAACCGAATCCGCAAAGAAAAGTCGAAGAAACGAAAAATTTAAAAAAAATAAGGTGGGGCGCGCCCAGGGGCGTGCCAGGCCGCTCTGGGCTGAAGTTTTCAGGCCAAAGGCAGCACTGGGGCGCGCCAAGCTGCGTGCCGGGGTGGTTTTCGCCAAAATTTTTCTTCGACTATTATGAGGCGTATAAGACCTATAAGTCATGGTATCATTACTCCATCATAGTAGGACTATTCTTAAGCGCGTTTAGCATCTGAGTTGGGGTCAAGTCTTCGTCACAAGTATTTTTAACAAATTATGTTCAAATAGGCCATGAGCGACTAGAATTTCTATTTTCGCGATTAAGGCTACGAGCGGGAATCTCTTAAGTATATATTATCGTGATGATTATGGAAATAATTAAACATGAGATATATGATGGATTACACATTAATGTTAGTGAGTTAAGATGATATGGGTTATTGGGCCTAATTTGAGACCCAAAATGAGCAAAACATGGAAGGCCCAATGGGTCAAATGACCCATTCTTGCCTTGATTTGTCAATTGTTGAACCAAATGGCTAAGGATGACTTTAAGAGGTTATAAAAGGTGGTCAAAAATCAGATTTTTAATCTCAAAGGGGCACATGCCATTCTAGACATTTCTACAATATTTCCACAAGATATTTCTCAAGCTCTTCAAACCCTAAGACACTCTTTAGACAAGATCATCATCTTTCAAGCTTGAGTAAGTGATTATTCTTGTAATTTAACATATTATGGGCATGAGAGATTTGTATATCATGGTGGTTATGTTGGCAAGGTGTTGAATAGTGCTCTTTGGCTTTTTGCTAAAAGATGTGCATTCTTGTGAATTAAACTTGAAAAAGGGACTTGATGTTTTGATGAAAGTGAATGGTATGGATGATATCTCAACATGTATGGTGTAGTTATGTCGATAACTTGTTATTTTTCTATATGAGAAAATTGTGAAATTTTGGTTATGAAATGTATTGAAGTGACTTGGTGAATTAATGGTGATGTGGTGTTAATGAGAACATGTAAAGGAGGAACTTGGTGTGAAATACTATTGGTATATAATGTTGTGGTCAATGTATGGCATGATTATGGTATTGTTGGTATGAAGAGGCCATCAATGGTATTGTAGGGGTAAAATAATGTTATAAGGCTATCATGTAACTCATGATTGTCCTATACACTTGGAATGTAGCTTGCGGTTAATGTTGGTTCCATTATGCACTTGTGATGTAGAGTGAAACGTAAGGAGGGAGCGGGATTGTTGTACTCACACATTGGATTGTGTGTTCATATTGAGGACATAAGGTATGTAAGGTTACTCTTTCCATATCCTTCTGCAGCACATAATATTCATATTGACATTACACTTGTCCTATTCCGAAATATGCTAAGGTATCTCATTCAGGTTTGATACATATTGCTATCCACATGTTTCCTATTCATTGACTGATTGACATTCATATGTCTCTTATCCATGGACTGAAATTCCTAAGCTATCATAATGTTGTAACTACTAAAAGAAATTGTTTCAAGGAAAGTGACGACGTAAGGAGAATCTATTCATTCTCAAGTTACATACCCCTTATTCATTAGTCGTTGTTGTTCATAAGTTACATAATTATGGACATGGTTCCCAAGTCTCAATAATGTTATGATCCCAAGTTCCAATGGTGGTGTTTCTATACATGTCCCTTATTCATTGATCTTTGTTCCAATGTTTCCAATAGTGTTATGTTTCCAAGAATGTTATGTTTCCAATAATGTCATGTCAAGTGAATGTACCAATCTCCCACAAGTAAAAGTATCAATCTCTCATACGTAAAGGTGTTAACCTCTCATGAGTGAGCATATCAATCTCATGAAAGTAAGGAATGAAGTAATGTATACACGTGTTCCCAATGATGTTCCAATCACCAATGTATCACTCTCATAACAAAGTAAAGAGAAGAAGTATGCAAAGAAGTAATGCACACATGGTTGCTTTATGTTTCATTGAGTATGGATCACAATCTAAAGGGGTATAAATTCATATGGAACAATCCCGAAATTATGCTATGTCATTTATTATAGCCCACCAAGGTGGAGGTCCGGTATTATACATATATATTATAGCCCACCAAAGGTGGAGACCCGGTATTATATATATATATATATATATATATATATATATATTATAGCCCACTAATGGTGGAGGCCCGATATTATATACTTATTTATTATAGCCCACCAAAGGTGGAGGCCCGGTATTATATACTTATTTATTATAGCCCACCAATGGTGGAGACCCGGTATTATATATTTATTTATTATAGCCCACCAATTGTGGAGGCCCGGTATTATATACTTACTTATAAGGTGATGATCCATAAGGTATTATGAACCACCAACTAGTTGGATGAGCAGTAATGAAATAGTTGTAAAAGAAATGAGAGCATATCCCTTGCATGAATATATAAATATAGGAGTTATTATAAGAATGATGATGATAAAAATGGATGATCAAGTAATGAAAATAATAGAAGTAATGAACATGGTTTCACATATTCAGAACCGAGATCTATCCATATTGATTATTCTCTTACGCTTAATTTCTTGAGAGTACTTATGCATTATACAGTTTCATATGGCCTTACATACTCAGTACTTTCTTCGTACTGACCCCTCTTGGGGGACTTACCTTACTTACTGCAGGCACAGGTGCTAGTAGACCTCCTCCGTAGGCTACGAGATATTCGCAGATTGTTGGTGAGCTCCAGTTGGTTCGGGGCTTTTCCGAGTCATTATGCACATTGGTTTGATATTGTATATGAGTATAGAGCGGGGAGTTGTCCCGACTCTAGGTTTGTCATAGTTATGTATCTGTAGAGGCTTTGTAGACTTACGTAGGAAACTGAATGTAAGATATGTACATTCATTTTGACGTGATGGCCCTAACGACCAGGTTTCATATATTGTACATGTTTCCATGACTTCCGCCATTGATATTTAATTACATGGGATAGAATGATATTCATACGTAAACATGCATATGAGAGTATATGAACAAAGATTGGTTCTCTCGGGCCTTATCGGCTTCGGGTGCCAGTCCACCTCGTTGGAACTCGGGGCGTGACACATGGTCTGGGGTGGGCAGCCGCATGGAGTATGTATACCACACCTGTAGCATGTGACAAAAGCAATTTCGTCAATCTTATGGAAACACTTCCTAAATACCCTTTTCCAAGACTCCTCAACCCTTTGTGATTCCAATCTTTCTTGGGTCTGATGGGAGATGTTTCTGCCGCTGCTGCTACCACTGCTCATGTCTACGATGGTCCTCGCCATCATCAGCTCTTCTTGTAGTATACGGTACATCCTATCTCTACACAATCTTGAAACCTACAACACCAATTTTTGTAGCCATTATTTTTTTCTTGAAAGAATACTAGTAATAAAGTACTATTTGTTATTCGCTTCACCTCTTTAATTTAATGTTGGGATGATTGTTTCATTGTTTGAATCTACTTTATGTTCATGTTTTAGTTATCAAGAGTCACCTTTAACATTATTAAATATTTTTTAAAAAAATTGTTATGCTACATTATTTATCAGATAGAATTAGTTTTAAAATAACTAGTATTCGTCCCCTCGCGATGCGCGGTCAATATTAAAAAAATAATCGTAATAATTTACGTATTATTGGTTTGAAGACCTTGAAATCGGCTTAACCATTAACTTATTGGGTTATCGATTTAACTATTGTTATATAATTAAGGATCAAAAGGTAATTTTAGTATAATCATATTGGGTTATTGATCTAGCCATTAAATAAACTCTTAAAATCAAAAATTGAATTGATAACCTTATAATTTTTTTTTTTTTACAAAACCGTTAATCCAAAATCCAATACTGATAAAAAGTAATAACGTTTTTTTGATTTGATTTTGCGGTTAAATTGATTTTTGCTCTGTTCCGTTCTTTTAATATTTTACTTTCTTCATACAGGTTTTGGTCGGGTCAGGTCGGTGCTTTCTAATAAAATTTTTATTAATTATATTTAAAAAATGAGTTATCCGTCGGAAAGTTAGTATTTTTAAGTTGTGTGATTTTTGCGTGAGTAACTCAAAGTTTAGTAATTTTTATGTTAAAAATTATATTTAAGCGACTCTTGTTGAAAAAAAATTGATAGTTAAGTTACCATATGACATTTCTATTGTTAATCTATTGGTTTGAACATGCTCCATCCTTGAAACTAAAATTAATTGGGAAATCGAAATTGGTTTCCCCTCTACATTATCATGGCAGAAGATTATTGTCCTTCCAAGAAAATCTATAAGTAAAATTGTATTTGGATACAATGTTCTGTTGGCAAATTGATGAATTTCAAGCATTTTTGTTTAAGCAAAAGATCTACGACAAAACAGAAATAGACCGGCATTTGATCAGTTATCCATTCAAAAGGAAGTATTAAGTTGTACAGTACTTCGCATATTTTGAATCATGAGTACAACTGAATTTAACATGAGAAAACCTTTGCAAAAGGGAAGGGTTAGTATTATCTACTCTAATTATTGGTAACTTAAAAAATAAAGTATGTAATCTATACAAATTTTTTAAAACCGTCATTGCATAGATTAAATTTGAAAAAGATAACTAAAAAGTGGAACCAATGTCATCTCTGGGTTTTTTTTTTCCCTCACTTTTCTTGGTAACAAAGTCTAGTGAATGTTGGGAAAAACACCCCTATTACAATGGTCACATCCCCTAGAAGTTTGCTCAACTCTTCATCATTTCTCACTGCAAGTTGTATGTGTCTTGGCATTATCCTATTCTTCTTATTGTCTCTTTGCTGCAATCCTCGCAAGTTTCATAATATATTCGATAACATGTTATTTATCACAAATTTATAATTCGAATAGAGGTACTTACCACAAAATGCAACGACTGCTTAGTGCTAACATATATTATACAACGAAGCAATTGTGATCCTTTTAACTTCATATTCTATTTTATTTTTCCTTATTCCGATTTGGAATCAACAGTGCTTTCTATCAAATGTGTAGTTGAGAACTGTTCTAAGTGAAACCTATGTAGCTTATGGTTGTTATCTTTGGAAATTAATTACCTCTACAGCTAATATTCAAGTTCAGCGGCGAGATAGACGGGCACCAGCGCCAACATGTTCGGCATATTTCTTCGCTTTGAGAAAACGGGCAATTTTGCCGGCAGGGAATTGGAGGCCAGCCTTCTGAGATCTGGATGTCGATTTGGAAGAACTTAGGTTTGCCTTTGCCACCCTTTGTTGAGCCTGCTAAACTCATTGGTATGTGTACTAAGAAAGCATCTTTGAATTAATTTGTCAAGTATGTATGGACCAAAAGATGTGATATGAGAAAATGGATCACCACGGAGACTTGCTTATATACAATCGTAAAATATGGGATTTTCATAATTTGCTTATTCTCGTGAAATGTATAAGTATATATTTGATTGAAATATTTGATATTTTAACAGCATATGATAAAAAGCATTGTTAAGACAAAGGATTTGAAAACTCACCATAATGTAGTTGGGATGAAATTAGTGACCAGCATAACCAAAAAAAAAAAGGTGAATTGATATGCTTGATCTCACTCTCTTCTGAAACCTATTATTAAAAGGAAAAAAAATGAATAACCAAAAATATCAATCACCTTTATCATATAATGCAATATAAAAAAAAAACTCAAGAAAACGATTATCATGAATAAACAAACCAGTAACTTATAGATTTAAAACATTGCAGTAAGGATTATGAGTGCAAATGTAACATCCCGTACCTTTCCGACCCTATTTGATGACGTGGAACAATGTTTATTTAGGTGTCGAGAGCCATAAGTATGTATTTTGTAGTGTCATTGATGAAATATTTGATATTGGGCCTAGTACATGTGGTTAGAACTTTGTAGTGGGTGGCGTTTGTGACTTTGTGGAGCATTTGTGGGGTGAAAAAAATTGAGGTTTAAGGGACATCCAAACAAAGAATCTTAAAGCTAAGAGGTAAGCAAAAGGTTGGGACTTGAAAGATCCAACCAAATCCGCAAAGAAAAGTCAAAATCAAAAAATTGGCATGGGGCGCTGCAGAGGGCGTGCCAGGCCGCCAAATTTTTGTTTTCACAGGCAGCAAAGGGGCGCTCCAAGCGGCGTGCCGGGGTGGTTTTCGCAAAAATTTTTCTTCGACTATTATGATGTATATAAGACTTTTAAGTCATGGTATCATTACTCCATCATAGTAGGACTATTCTTAAGCGCGTTTAGCATTCGAGTTGGAGCTTATTCTTCGTCACAAGTGTTTTAACAAATTAGGCCCAAATAAGCCATGAGCGACTAGAATTTCTATTTTTCGATTGAGGCTACGAATGGAAATCTCGTAAGTGAATATTATCGAGACATTTATAGAATTATTTAAACAGGAGATATATGTGGATTATACATTATATTTGGTGGGTTAAGATGACATGGGAAATTGGGCTCAATTTAAAGCCCAAAAAGAGACCAAAATGCAAGGCCCAAGAGGTCAAAATGACCCATTCTTCTACCATTGACCAATTAAACATGGCATTTAATGCCAAGATGACTTGAGGGCCTATATATATGTGGAAAAATCTGATTTTTATTCAAAGAAACACACATCACATTTCTAGAAATTTCCCAAGATTTCTCTCATCTCTTAAAACCTAAGCCATCTTCTTGGACAAGATCATCATTTCTCAAGTTTAGGTAAGTGATTATTCTTGTACTTTAGTATATTATATGCATGATAGATGGTGTAGAGCATGATGGTTATGTTGGCAAGTGTTGAATAGTGAACCTTTGTTGTTTGCTAAAGATGTGCCATTCTTGTTATTTAAACTTGAAAAAGGACTTGAGGTTTGAATAAAAGTGAATGGTATGGATGAGATATCAACATGTATGGTGTGATTATGATCCTAAATTTGTTATTTTTCTACAAGTGTAAATTATGGGATTTTGGCCAATATGCTGTGTGAGGTGTATTGAAGTGACTTGGTGGAATCATTGTGATGTCGTGGTGATGGAGAAGTGTAAAGTATGAACTTGGTGTGACATGCTAGTGGTTTATGATATTTTGGTCAATGTTGGGCATATTGTGGTATTGTCATACCGACAATGCCGTAAATGGTATTGTAAAGGGTGAAGTGACGTTATACGACAATCATATAGCTCATTGTCGTCTTGTACACTTGTATGGTAACTAGTTGTTAATGTAAGCTCCGATATGTATTTGTATTGTAGAGTAAGACGTAAGGAAGGAGCTGGACTATTGTATTCATATCTAGGCTTGTATATTCATACTTGGAAGTGAAGGTACGTAAGGTTACTCTTTCCGTATCCTTCTGCAGCACATAGTATCACATTGTCATTATACTTGTTCCATTTCGAGATGTACAAAGGTATCCCATTTCCGGTTATTAATCATTGTTACTCACATATTCCTTATTCATTAATCAATTGTGATCCACATGACTCATGTTTATTGGTTAATGTTCCAATAATGTTCCAAAGTTCCCATAACAGTGTAACCACTAACGTACCAATCTCATAATAAAAGAATTGCAGTAATGAACACTTGTTGAGTACGGGTGGCAACTCAAAGGGGCGTAAGCCTATCTAGAGGCGATCCTGAATGGATATTCAGTACGGGTGGCAACTCGAAGGGGCGAAAGCCTAGCTAGAGGCGATCCCAAAAGTTCATTGGGAACGGGTGGCAACTCAAAGGGGCGAAAGCCTAGCTAGAGGCGATCCCGATTATTATGTTATGCCAACTGATCAGTTGGGCCCGGGCACTATATGATAGATGAGCACATGATTGACGATTGAGGATGAAGTAAAGTAAAGAGAACAATATATATGGTCCCACACGTATACATTTTGGTAGTTTATCCTTATGACGCATTCACTTGTACTTGATTCTATTAAAGTTCTCATATGTCATACAGTTATTTATGGCCTTGCATACTCAGTACATTCGTCGTACTGATGTTCCTTGTGGGACTTACCTTACTTGTTGCGGGCACATGTACTAGTAGACCTCCACAGTAGGTTGCTGATCACTTGCCGACTTTTGGGTGAGCTCCAGTTGGTTCTGGGCTTTCCGAGTCTCACATGTACATTTGTTATGGTATTGTATCATAGTTGTATAGAGCGGGGAGCTGTACCGACTTTAGGATGGTTATGTATTTCATTTGTTAGAGGCTTTGTAGATGGATGTGGTGATATGAATGTAAAGGATGTATGTCCACTTTGACTTGACGTGACTTGATGGCCCTTACGGCCAAGTTTCGTATATGTATATATTACATGTTTCCACGATTTCCATTATTTGCACCTTGTCTCTACACGTGATGGTGATGTCCCTTGAATAATTTGCATATGAATGGGCATGAGTAAAGGTTGGTTCTCTCGGGCCTTATCGGCTTCGGGTGCCAGTCCGCCTCGTTGGAACTCGGGGCGTGACAAAAGTGGTTTCAGAGCGGGTCGTCCTAATGGTGTCTACAAAGCCGTCTTTGAGTAAAGTCTTACTTATCGATGTGTTGTGCACCACATTTATAAGTAGGAGGCTACGAGACATTTAGGATTTGTTTCTTGTCCTTATTTCTAGATCGTGCATTAGAGCCAAAGTTTTAGGTGGAACCATATCTGACTGTTGAAATTGTTTTCTTATATTATAGTAACATGTCGATGACAAGAAGAGGTCGAGGTAAAAGTAAGAGGATAGACAGAATTGCTGGAGAAGGAACCAGTATACCACCACCTGATCAAGTTAATCAAGGCGATACTGAGAATTAATTTGTGTCGCGGGCTTCTTCCACTCCCTCTGTTCCAGAAGAGTTGAGTAGGAGAAGAGCACCTATAGATCCACCAGTAAATACTACTACTTATCAGGACTTAAAGGATGCAGTACAAATGTTGACCCGTATAGTTACTGCACAAGTTCAGGGACAAGGTGGCCCAACAACAAGTGATGATAGAGCAGCTAGTAGACGGACATAGGACTTTCTGAAATTAGATCCTCCTACCTTCATGGGATCGAATCTTAATGAAGACTCGCAAGACTTTATAGATCAAACCCAAAGGGCTTTGGAGGTTATGCATGTGTCCGGTGTGGAAACAGTTGAGCTTGCGGCCTATAGACTGAAAGGCGAAGCTATATTGTGGTATGAAGAGTGGAAACAATCGAGGGGTGTTGGTGCACTTCCTGCAGGTTGGGAAGAATTTAAAATGGCTTTCCTGTTCGAGAGGCTTGTACGGACCAGTTCTTGAATCTGCGACAGGGTACCATGAGTGTTAGAGAGTACAACCTTAATTTTAATTCTTTGGGCTCGATATGCTCCGAATGTGGTTGCGACTATGACCGATAGAGTTCATCGGTATGTGGACAGATTAGAGCCATATTTGCTTCGAGATTATACTATTGCTGCATTAAACAGGGACATGGACATCGCAAGAATACAGGCCTTTGCGCAAAAAATGGAAGACCAAAGGCAACGAAGAAGAACACAAGGGTTTGAAGAAGGGCCGTCAAAGAGGGCTAGATCTACGGGACAGTCTATGGCGTCCCAAGGAGAGTTTAAACCTCGAAGTTTCACTAGGCTGCCTAGGCCCTCATTTTCTTATTCCACGGCAGGTACTCTACCTCAATTTCGAGGGTCTAGAGGTAGTTATGTTGGGTGAAGCAGTATGGTTCGAGGTCCACAGACAGCAGGATTTCCTCGCCAGTCGTGTCAGCACTGCGGGAAGTCTCATTTAGGTGAATGGCGGATTGGAAGGAATGTTTGTTATTTTTGCGGTGATCCAGGGTACATGGTGAGAGAGTGTCCACAGAGGAGCATGGGTGGTATAGCAAGACCTACGGGATCAACCATTGCTTCATCATCATCGGTTCCTTCTTTAGGCCAAGGTGTGCAGTCTGTTGGTCGTGGTAGAGGTGCCAGAGGAGCAGCCAGTGCTAGTGGGGTCCAGAATCACACTTATGCTCTAGTGGACCAGCAGAATTCGGATACTTCTCCTGATGTCGTCACAGGTACATTATCCATATTTTTGTATAATGTATATGCATTGATTGACCCGGGTTCTACATTGTCCTATGTTACTCCATTGATTGCTGCGAAATTTACAAAGGCACCAAAATTATTAATTAAATCAATTGAAGTGTCTACATCGGTTGGTGAAAATATTGTTGCAAAAAAAGTATATCGTAATTGTGTGGTAACTGTGTGTGGTCATGATACACTGGCCGATCTTATTGAACTGGACATGGTGGATTTTGATGTGATAATGGGGATGGATTGGTTGGCTTCTTGTTATGCCACGGTAGATTACCGGGCCAAGAAGGTGCATTTTTGTTTTCCGCAAGAAAATGTTCTTGAATGGCAAGGTAATGTGGGGGCACCAAAAGGAAAATTTATTTCCTATGTGAAAGCAAGGAAAATGATTGCCAAGGGGTACATATGTCACTTAGTACGAGTGAAAGATAATGATGTGGAACCACTAACTCCGCAGTTGGTTCCAGTGGTCAACTAATTTCTTGATGTATTTCCAGAGGATCTTCCAGGCTTACCCCCAGAACGGGAAGTAGAGTTTGGCATTGATGTGATTCTAGGCACTTAGCCTATCTCTATTCCCCCATATAGAATGGCTCCTTCAGAATTGCGTGAATTGAAAGAGCAGTTGAAAGATTTGCTGGACAAGGGTTTTATCAGGCCTAGTATGTCCCCGTGGGGTGCACCGGTATTATTTGTACGAAAGAAAGATGGCACGTTAAGAATGTGCATCGACTATCGGCAATTGAATAAGGTAACGATCAAGAACAAATATCCCCTCCCTCAAATTGACGATTTGTTTGATCAGTTACAGGGTGCCAAGTTTTTTCAAAGATTGACTTGAGGTCGGGTTACCATCAAGTCAGAGTTAGAGAAAAAGATGTACCCAAGACAGCCTTCCGAACACGGTATGACCATTATGAATTTTTAGTTATATCATTTGGACTAACAAATGCACCGGCTGTGTTCATGGATTTGATGACTAGGGTGTTTAAGCCATTTTTAGACGTGTTCGTGACAGTATTTATAGATGACATTCTGGTTTATTCAAGATCACCAGAGGACCATGCTAATCACTTACGGCAGGTGTTACAGATTCTCCGTGAGCATAAGTTGTATGCAAAGTTCTCCAAGTGTGAGTTTTGGTTAAAATTCATCGTATTCTTGGGTCAAATTGTGTCATATGAAGGGATACAGGTTGATACATAGAAGATTGAAGCAGTGAAAAATTGGCCAAGACCCATGACACCTATAGAGATTCGTAGTTTTCTTGGATTGGCAGGTTATTACCGAAGATTTGTGGAAGGTTTTTCCTCCATTGCTGCACCGTTAACAAAGCTTACACATAAAACAGTTAAATTTCAGTGGAATGATGCATGTGAGAAAAGCTTCCAAGAGTTTAAAGATAAATTAACCTCCACACTAATTTTAGTACTTCCCGAAGGCACCGAAGGTTATGCAGTGTATTGTGATGCTTTCGGGGTTGGCCTCGGATGTGTATTGATACAGCACGGTAATGTCATAGCATATGCCTCACGACAGTTACGGCCACATGAGAAAAATTATCCCACACATGATCTTGAATTAGCAGCGGTGGTTTTTGCTTTAAAGATATGGCATCATTATTTGTATGGAGTACATGTTGATATTTATACTGATCACAAGAGTTTACAGTATATCTTTAAGCATAAGGAACTCAATTTGAGGCAACGAAGGTGGTTAGAGCTCTTAAAAGACTATGATATTGATATTCTCTATCATCCAGGCAAAGCAAATGTGGTAGCTGATGCATTGAGCCGCAAGGCAGTAGAAAGAACTAGTGGCCAGTTGACTGAAAAGCAGGAGATAATCAAAGATCTACATCAACTAGCCAGCTTGGGAGTTCGCCTTATTGAATTTCCAGATGAAGGGGTTACTGTGCAAAATGCAGCGGAATCCTCCTTAATAGCTGAAGTAAAAGAGAAGCAATTTGTGGATTCTATGTTATTGCAGCTGAAAGAGAATGTACAACAGGGTCTGACTACGACCTTTGATCTTACACAAGAAGGGGTACTTCAATGCCAAGGAAGATTATGTGTACCGGATGTAGATGAGCTGAGGAAACGAATTATGACAGAGGCGCATCATTCGCGCTATTCTATTCATTCGGGTGCTACTAAAATGTACCATGATTTAAAAGAAGTGTATTGGTGGGGAAATATGAAGAACATTGCAAAATTGGTCGCTCAATGCCCGAATTGTCAACAAGTGAAAGTAGAGCATCAGAAACCAGGAGGTTACATGCAATGTATCAATATTCCAGTCTGGAAATGGGATATGATTAATATGGACTTCATCACAGGTTTCCCTCGTACATTGCGGAAATTTGATTCTATATGGGTCATAGTTGACAGGCTTACCAAATCAGTGCATTTTCTACCAGTCAAGACCACCTATACAGCTGAGGATTATGAAAGATTGTATGTTAAAGAAATAGTGAGGTTACATGGGATTCCGATCTCCATTATATCAGACAGGGGAGCTCAGTTTACTGCACATTTTTGGAAATCTTTTCAGTAGAGTTTGGGCACACAGGTGAATCTGAGTAAGGTTTTCCATCCTCAAACTGATGGACAAGCAGAACGTACTATTCAAACACTTGAAGATATGCTACGAGCTTGCACGTTAGATTTTCAAGGCAGTTGGGATGACCATTTGCCTCTTGTTGAATTTGCTTACAACAATAGCTATCATTCAAGTATTAAAATGGCACCTTATGAAGCTTTGTACGGAAGGAAATGTAGATCACCAATTGGGTGGTTTGAAGCGGGTGAAACTGCTTTACTTGGGCCAGATCTTGTTCATAAGGCCATGGAGAAAGTTAAAGTGATCCAACAGCGGCTACAAACAGCCCAAAGTCGCCACAAGTCATATGCTGATGTTAGAAGAAGAGGGCTCAAATTCGCCATAGGTGATTGGGTATTTTTGAAGGTGTCACCGATGAAAGGGGTAATGCGATTCGGAAAGAAAGGAAAATTGAGTCCACGTTATATAGGCCCATATGAAATTAGAAGATTTGGGCAAGTTGCGTATGAATTAGCACTACCTCAAGAACTCTCCTCAGTCCACCCAGTGTTTCATGTTTCGATGCTTCGAGAGTGCATAGGGGATCCATCTCTTATTGTTCCCGTTGAAGATGTCCAAGTTACAGAGGATCTTACTTATGAAGAGGTGCCCATTGCTATTCTAGATCGACAAGTAAAGAGATTGAGGAATAAAGACATAGCCTCCGTAAAGGTACTATGACGAAATCAACAAGTAGAAGAGATCATATGGGAAACCGAGGAAATGATGAAATCCAAGTACCCTCATCTATTTCAAATGGAAGAAAAAGTTCAAAGTGCGAGAGTGGACCAATAACAAGTAAGTATCTATGAGCATTAAGTGTCGATGTATATATATACTAGTATAGAGATGCATTTGTTGTAATTGAAACAATGTTGTTAACATTCGAGGACGAATGTTTCTAAGGGGGGAAGAATGTAACACGCCGTACCTTCCCGAACCTACTTGATGACGTGGAACAATGTTTACTTAGCTGTCGAGAGCCATAAGTATGTATTTTGTAGTGTCATTGATGAAATATTTGATATTGGGCCTAGTACATGTGGTTAGACCTTTGTAGTGGGTGGTGTTTGTGACTTTGTGGAGCATTTGTGGGGTGAAAAAAATTGAGGTTTAAGGGACATCCAAGCAAAGAATCTTAAAGCTAAGAGGTAAGCAAAAGGTTGGGACTTGAAAGATCCAACAAAATCCGCAAAGAAAAGTCAAAATCAAAAATTTGGCATGGGGCGTTGAAGAGGGCGTGCCAGGCCGCCAAATTTTTGTTTTCACAGGCAGCAAAGGGGCGCTCCAAGCGGCGTACCGAGGTGGTTTTCGCAAAAAATTTTCTTCGATTATTATGATGTATATAAGACTTTTAAGTCATGGTATCATTACTCCATCATAGTAGGACTATTCTTAAGCGCGTTTAGCATCCGAGTTGGGGCTTATTCTTCGTCACAAGTGTTTTAACAAATTAGGCCCAAATAAGCCATGAGCGACTAGAATTTCTATTTTTCGATTGAGGCTACGAATGGAAATTTCCTAAGTGAATATTATCGAGATATTTATAAAATTATTTGAACATGAGATATATGGTGGATTATACATTATATTTGGTGGGTTAAGATGACATGGGTAATTGGGCTCAATTTAAAGCCCCAAAAGAGACCAAAATGCAAGGCTTAAGAGGGCAAAATGACCCATTCTTCTACCATTGACCAATTAAACATGGCATTTAATGCCAAGATGACTTGAGGGCCTATATATATGTGGATAAATCTGATTTTTATTCAAAGAAACACACATCACATTTCTAGAAATTTCCTAAGATTTCTCTCATCTCTTAAAACCCTAAGCCATCTTCTTGGACAAGATCATCATTTCTCAAGTTTAGGTAAGTGATTATTCTTGTACTTTAGTATATTATATGCATGATAGATGGTGTAGAGCATGATGGTTATGTTGGCAAGTGTTGAATAGTGAACTTTTGTTTTTTGCTAAAGATGTGCCATTCTTGTTATTTAAACTTGAAAAAGGACTTGAGGTTTGAATAAAAGTGAATGGTATGGATGAGATATCAACATGTATGGTGTGATTATGATCCTAAATTTGTTATTTTTCTACAAGTGTAAATTATGGGATTTTGGCCGATATTTTGTGTGAGGTGTATTGAAGTGACTTGGTGGAATCATTGTGATGTCGTGGTAATGGAGAAGTGTAAAGTATGAACTTGGTGTGACATGTTATTGGTTTATGATATTTTGGCCAATGTTGGGAATGTTGTGGTATTTTCATACCGACAATGCCGTAAATGGTATTGTAAAGGGTGAAGTGACGATATACGGCAATCATATAGCTCATTGTCGTCTTGTACACTTGTATGGTAACTAGTTGTTAATGTAAGCTCCGATATGTATTTGTATTGTAGAGTAAGACGTAAGGAAGGAGCTGGACTATTGTATTTATATCTAGGCTTGTATATTCATACTTGGAAGTGAAGGTATGTAAGGTTACTCTTTCCGTATCCTTCTACAGCACATAGTGTCACATTGTCATTATACTTGTTCCATTCCGAGATGTTCAAAGGTATCCCATTTTCGGTTATTAATCATTGTTACTCACATGTTCCTTATTCATTGATCAATTGTGATCCACATGACTCATGTTCATTGGTTAATGTTCCAAAGTTCCCATAACATTGTAACCACTAATGTACTAATCTCATAACAAAAGAATTGAAGTAATGAACACTTGTTGAGTACGGGTGGCAACTCGAAGGGGCGTAAGCCTAGCTAGAGGCGATCCCGAATGGATATTGAGTACGGGTGGCAACTCGAAGGGGCGAAAGCCTAGCTAGAGGCGATCCCAAAAGTTCATTGGGAACGGGTGGCAACTCAAAGGGGCGAAAGCCTAGCTAGAGGCGATCCCGATTATTATGTTATTCTCACTGATCAGTTGGGCCCGGGCACTATATGATAGATGAGCACATGATTGACGATTGAGGATGAAGTAAAGTAAAGTAAAGAGAACAATATATATGGTCCCACATGTATACATTTTGGTAGTTTATCCTTATGACGCATTCACTTGTACTTGATTCTATTAAAGTTCTCATATGTCATACAGTTATTTTTGGCCTTGCATACTCAGTACATTCGTCGTACTGACGTCCCTTGTGGGACTTACCTTACTTGCTACAGGCACAGGTACTAGTAGACCTCCACAGTAGGTTGCTGATCACTTGCCGACTTTTGGGTGAGCTCCAGTTGGTTCGGGGCTTTCCGAGTCTCACATGTACATTTGTTATGGTATTGTATCACAGTTGTATAGAGCGGGGAGCTGTCCCGACTTTAGGATGGTTATGTATTTCATCTGTTAGAGGCTTTGTAGATGGATGTGGTGATATGAATGTAAGGGATGCATGTCCACTTTGACTTGACGTGACTTGATGGCCCTTACGGCCAAGTTTCGTATATGTATATATTACATGTTTCCACGATTTCCATTATTAGCACCTTGCCTCTACACATGATGGTGATGTCCCTTGAATAACTTGCATATGAATGGGCATGAGTAAAGATTGGTTCTCTCGGGCCTTATCGGCTTCGGGTGCCAGTCCGCCTCGTTGGAACTCGGGGCGTGACAGAAAATGTGTATTTAGCTGCAACTAAGAAAGATAAACTGACATTGATGAGCTTCTTCGTCTCTCAAATGATTTATTCTTTTTCTTTCCTAGCTTGCAGCAAACCAATTCACAATTCTCTGTTGGAAAAAAAAAAGTTACCATTGTACATAAAAAAACCCAAAAAACAGACTATATTTATGTGAAGCAAAGGGACAATACTGATATAATTGGATACCATATCAGGATCATCACATTTCAAATGTGACTTGTTTGAGGTAGAAAGCACCCTATACTCCATATCCAAGCTCAAGAACAGAAAAATGAAAATTTACCTATGCAGTACAATAGCGGCGCTTAATGAAAAAAAAACCCAGAATATAAGTACAATTTGGATTGCTTAGAATCACCGCAAAAAGAAACTCGAGGCGTACCATATTACTTATATGAAGTCATGAAAATGTTAAAAATGTCACCTTAAGCTCAAGAGTAAAGAGCTTCTCTGTTAGTTTTTGTTGGCTACTAATCAATAGAAAAAGGAATAGATATATGAACTAAGAAGCTCATCAAATAGAAAATTGGTTTAGCAACCTCTAAGTAGAAAAATACTCTGAATCCAAGACACATCAAACATTAAGGTTTATATCTTGTCACCATGTGGACAGTTAGGTACTTGTGATAGATGAGACGGTAAATATATGCATAGTCATTTCTACTATAAATTTCGAAAGACATGAATAACTTTTACCAATCAGTGCTAGATAATTCTTTTTAAGGGTGATTGATAACTTCATATGTAGCCTAAATCCAAGCACACCATAGATAGTCCCTTAGTGGTCTTCATGAGAAATATGTGGCCAAAAGCATATATTCTCAATACGCACAAATTCAATTGATTGAGTATAGCGAACAGCTCGGGATAACTTATCAGGAACGTGTAGGTAGTTTAGTTTATTTTTTTAATTATTTGTTTCAGATTTTTTTTTTTTTTAATATGAGATTTAAACACAGTAAAATTTGATGGAAAGTGAAATTATGTATACTTTGCTAGTGCAATGCGTCTGTTTTAAAGGGCATAAAATTGTTTAATTTATTAGTAACTTTTGTAACATATTAAGGAAAAATTATAGAAACTATTGAGGCATAATTACATGACGTAGCTAATGTTTAGAATAATTATCATTTGTAGATCAGGTTTAGATAAAAAAAGCTAAATGATTTATATTTGTATATATAGGTGAATTTTGAGGATCATATACATTTGCATTTATATGTTTAAGTGAATTTTGGGGCTATATACAAATCTATAATATTCGGGCTCATATACATTTACAGCCTAAAATAATCTACTAAACTGTAGCCACATTTTGTTCGATTTAGTGTCTCATTTATTACCTAAATATTAACTATCATTGAAATTTTGCCAAAATTAATTGTCTAATTAATATTCAATTTTCTATAGAATCATGTGCAAGAAATCTATTCATTTAAGTAAGAACTTTTGTGTTTACAGTTTTGTGTGATTTTAAAGTTTATTTTGTTAATATGTATTTTTAATAGATTATAATTTTAAGGAAGTTGTGAAGTTAAATTTTCTTTTATTTGTATGAGTTAAAAAAAAAATTAAGGATTTAAATTTTAAGAAAGTGGTGTAGTACCAAATTTTTTGTGAGTTTGTAGTAGATTTAAAATAATAAATATTTAACTATTTTAAAATTTAAATTGAACACAATAACTAATAACTAATTAAAACCTAACTTTAACTAATTTGTCATAAAAGTAACACATGGTATCATCATAGGCTGCCACTTGACAACAATTTAAGCAAGACTTTCTTGCTATTTAGTATATATAGAAGATTAATCTAGTTTAGTACTCTTGAAATGAGTTGACATGAGCTTGTAAATTACTACTTGTCAAATAGAAGTAAAATGGTAAAGGAAAAAAGGGTGAATGAATGATCAGAAGTGTTAGGAGAAAACAAAAAGTGAAAGGGGGGTTTACATGAGGTCCACCATGTCGATCGTAAACAACACAAAAATCAATAGGGGGGTGGCGATTGAGATAAGGGGAGCAAAGGCCTGGCCGAATAGAAATTGCATCTTCCATTGAACGCCTCCTTCCAATTAAAGAAATTGTTCCAACCCCTGGTATAGGTTCTTCTGGTGTGTCTGTCTCTCTCCCTCTCTTTATATATATATATAAAACTTCGATTTCAAAAGCCTTCTTATTCAAATTATAGGAAGTGTTTCTCAAAGAAATCACTATTGAGAATCCCTATTGGTGCAATTGTTACAGATATATTTTGATCTATACGAGTAGAAAAGTGTCAAATACTCTTACTGAATACTGTATTTTTGTAATATGTGTGTCATGAAGGAACTCGTGGCTAACCCGAAATGTATGATACATGTGTCTATACATGTATTTTTGTAATCTGCATCTCTTTTGTATGTAATCTACATTTCTTTTGAATGTAATCTGCATTTCATTTTTTCGCACATCTGTTACCTGCATTTGTTTGTTTCTGATATAATAAATTCCTATTTTCTTCACTAGAGACTACAGTGACAAAAAACTGTGATGAGGTAGAGAGGGGTTTTGAGAGAAATTATGTTGCGTTAAGGTCTGCTGCTTGGTTTTATTTTAGTGTGCAAACAAGGTGCAACAACCACTTTTGAGTTTCTGAGTCATAAAAATGACACATATTATATAAGCACGTTTCATTTCTCAACTAGTTTTCTCCGCCTAGTCGAAATTCTCCTTATCACGAGATGAATGGATTTCTCATCTTTACAGTGTGGAGTGGGCCTTACCTGCTCCTCTGAGACTAAGGTGAGATTTGCTCAAATAATATTTTTCGGTAACCCTTTAAATCTTAATTACGTTAAAAAACAGAAAGTGTAAGAATAGATATGCAGTTTTAGCTCCCGTTTAGCCATACATTTTTGAAGTAGATTTTCAAAAAAAAAAAAGGATTGAAAATATTGTTTGATCATGAAATTTGATTAGTTTGTGAAAATTTACATTCAAAAGATTTTCAAGGATCAGTTTTAAGATCAAATTTCACTTCCACTCACAAAACTTTCAATTTTTTACCAAGTAAAAGGCATATCCAAGTACAACTTCAAGTTCCAAAAAATATTTTTCAACACTTCAAAAACTCATCTTTTCAAGTTTCATCTAAATCTATAACCAAATGTGCTCAGTAATTGTACCTGATCTTGGGTGTGTTCGGTAATGTTTTCCTATTTTCTCATGTTCGTTTGACTAAAAATTTTGAAAAATATTTTTCCTAGGAAAATAAGCTCCTTCAAAATAAGAAAAATGACTTCCATCATCAAAGTAGGAAAAACAAGTTATAATGTCTCATACAACTCTCAAAATCACTCACCCCACCTTTATCCTCCCTCCCCCCCCACCCTGACCCCAATCTCCCTACCCCAACCCCCAACCCCTACCATCCCACACAAGAATTTTTTCTTTTAAGAAAATTATTTTTTTTCTTACACCACCCCTTACCTTGATCCCCCTACCAAGCACCCCCCTCCCCAAATAATTTTTTTTTCAAAAAAATTTTAAATTGTTTTTTTTTAAAAAAAATAAAAATATTTTTCTTACCCCCCCCCCCCCCCCCCCCCCGCAAAAAAATAATTTCTTTTTAATTTGTTTTTTATAAAAATTCAAATTTGTTTTCTTACCCAACCCCCACTCCTTATCCCTACCACCATACCCCCACCCCCAATTCCCCCCAAAAACATTTATTTTTTAAATTTTTTTCAATTTGTTTCTTAAAAAATTTCTCAACTTTTTTCTTACCACTTCCCCGACTCCCCACTCCTACAACCCCCCCCCCCCTCCAAACCCCCTCCCAAAAAAAAAAATTGATTTTCTTTTTAAATTTATTTTTAAAAAAATTTCAAATTTTTTTTCTTACGCCACTCCCTTACCCTATTCGTTCTCATTGTTTTGTGTTAAATATATATACAAATGCTTTTAGAAAATATTTTTCTACTTGCATAACGAACACAAGAAAATAAGTAAGAAACAACTTATTTTCCTAGAAAATATTTCCATGAAAAATATTGTCCTCCATACTGAACACACCCCTTGTAATTGCTGCTAGAGTTGTATCCTTAATTGTTATGCATTTTTTATTTTTATTAACTTACCTACTTTATAATAAGTTCAGACAAATGGACTAGTTGAAGTTACAAAAATATGTATATGAAATTACAAATTTTATATGAAGTTGGTAGGTCACATGCATGAATGAACGTAACTTCATCACAGAGCTAATATCTTAAAAGGTCATTGAACTTTGAGAATTTCTCTAGCAAAGTCACTAAACTTTGTTTCATATCAATAAAATCACTAAACTTAAGGTTTTTATCTAAAAAAATCACTCAACTACATTTATCACTAAAATAAATTTGACATGACAATTTCTTTTTTTTAATATCAAGTAAACATAAACCCCACAAATAAACTAAAATTTTAAAAACTCATTATACTCTAACTTTGAAAATTCTAAATAAAATTAATTTTTTTTTCATGGTCAAACATCGATTAAATAACGTGACGAGACACAATGAAAGAATTACTAATATCCTGTAATTAGTATTTTCGTAATCAATTAATTAAAATCATTTAAAATGAAGAAGAACAAGAGCAAAAATGAAAATATTAATTTTTAATTATTAAGTTATATTTGAGCAAAAATAAATTTAGTACTTTACAATTTACATAAATGTACAATGTTAAAAAACACATAAAGTTAGTACAGTAAATCTTTATCCCAAAAAAAAAAAGGGTACAGTAAATCAATCTGTAGCCAAAAAAAATTCCTGTTATAGCATATCCCATCCAAAATCAAAGCCGCGTAAAATATCGAACCTTAGTAACTTAAGAATTACGTAGTTCTTTTTTTTTTTTTTTTTTTCCATTTTGGATTAGACACACAACAAATTTGGTTAATTATTAGTTTATTCGTTTATGATCTTTTAGGTATAAATATTTAAATCTTTAATAATTGTATATGCCAGGTATATATTACTGTATTAATTCTAAACTATAAATATATCACAAATATACTGTACGTGTGCAAAGTTTTTTTCTTTTCTTTTAATATTTTCATAATTATGATATACTTTCTAGCATAAATATTTTATAGCTTAAACATATCATAAATATATTATAAGTTTTTTCAAATGAAAAGCTTTGAAGTTAAGGGCAGAAAATAACATTTCGTGCAGTTACACTTATTTATTTGATTATCCGATTTATTAAAGTCATTAGTGGATATTTGATAATGAAAATAAAAAAATATTAACTTTATTTAGAATTTTCAAAATTGGAGTATAATGAATTTTTTAAACTTTAGTTTATTTGTGGGGTTTATGTTTACATGACATAGAAAAGATATTTTATTTTAGTGATAAATGTAATTGAGTGATTTTTCAAGATAAAAATCTTAAGTTTAGTGATTTTATTGATATGAAACAAAGTTCAATGACTTTGCTAGAGAAATTCTCAAAGTTCAATGACCTTTTAAGATATTAACTCCTTCATCACATATGACTGAAGTGTTTAGGCATTTTTGAGGCGCACTTCAGCCGTATATGGTTAAAACTAGGAAATTTGTTTGTACTTCGTACGATCGTGAAAATATTTATTATACTTATATGATGGAAAAGGAAAATATTTCGAACATTCTAACCGGATTTGCATGATAAGTACTTATTATACTTAACAGAAAAAGTAAAAAGAAAAAAATACTATAATAAAACCTTTTGATCTTTTTCTTTAGAATTAGATTTTTAGACACAATCATTAAAAAATTTTAGTACTTGTTAATAAAAAGAACCAATATAGCAAGAGATGCTCATTAAAATTATATTGCATAAAATTAATGTTCACCTGATGAATTACTACTCTCAATTGTTTTTCTCTAAATTAAAACGGAGTCAAGTAGTTTTATACAACTACATAAAAAAGAATCAATCTTTCAAATTTGGATGAAGCAAAAACTTTTAATTAATGAATTTTGAACTTCTATATTGAGAAGTCGAAAATAACGTGTTTTAGTGTTTTGATATCATTATAAGTTGCTTATAACGCAAAAAGAATACGATAATAATTGTATTGCCAAAAAAATTGCCAACACGACAAACAGAAATAAGATTCCATCCGTATGCCACTTAAAAGAGAGAATTTTTCTTTCCTTACCACCAATCTCAAATATAATATTGGATCTTCATATTAAAAAATATAATGATAAGATAAAAGGGAAGAGTTGAAATGCCACTAACAAATCTTGATTGAGTACTAGGACAAATGTTTTTGCACCCCTGAAATATATATCTTCAAACGGCTACTGCAAGAATTTAAAAAGCAATAGCCTGTTAACTCATAAATGGCTACATTAGTTATTGGATATTGTAGAATTCTCGTGGTTATATATTGATTTCATGCAAAATTCTAGAGAGGAAGTGTTTGTCAAAAGAGTATATCAGGCTGAGTACTGCTCTCTTGTGGCTGCCACCTCTAAACTATTATGGAATCTACATACTCTGACAAATTGAGCTCCCTATCTCAAGTTCGCTGACACTTTGGTATGACTACCTTAGTGCCACGTATGTCACGGCGAATCCAGTACTTCACACTAGTACCAAACACATAGAGATTGATTTTCATTTTGAGCGAGGCTTGGTTCAACAATGGATATTTAAGGTACAATATATCTCCTTCCATGGCCAGATTGTCGATGCACTGACAGAGCCATTACTGAAAGCTCTCTTTTAGGAAATTCGAGACAAGTTGGCCGTGTTTTCCTCCCCCAGCTCAGCCTACAGGGGGTAATGAAGAATATATTTTATTAAAGGAATGTACATATTTTTTGATATTCTAGGAAATTTTGTAATCACTTACCTTCCTTGTTTAGAATTTCTAGTGCTACAACGATTCCTATTACTATATGTAACCTATATGTATAATTATAAATCTTGCATACATTATGAGAATCTCTATGGTACCTTTACAAGTAATACTGGTGAGAGAACTCAACAATCCGTAGAGAATAGTAGAAGAAAAGTATAATTGGAAAATATTCAGCTAGTCCAAATCATTAACTAAGATCGAAAGATTCAACTAAAGAAGAGGAAGCTATAAGAAGAGAAGTAAGAAGTTGCATAGGAGAACTTGGCTATAGAAGAAGACTTCTTGAATTGAGTTAGTTTTTGGGTTGATTTGGTTCGTTACAAATGACCATGGTCACCCCTATTTATACTTTAGGGATGATTCTAGATTCAAAAGGTTCTAGACAATTCTTTATCTGCTACAAATATCTTCCCCTAAAATATCTAGACTTTTCCTAAGTACAAATTAAATATCAAAGAGACTACACTATAGTTCTACCTAGAATTACCTAGAGTATCTAGATATTTCTTCATAGAATTATCCAAGTTACTACAGTACTAGGACATTCTAGAATAATCTATGATATTCCAAAAAATTAACTTTAATATTTTTCACACAATCAACATAGATGCCAAAGGAAGCAATCTTGACTTTTTTTGGCATCTGAAAGATTTGGAATCTTAAAAATATATGAGCATATGCGAGATTGACATTCGGGAAATCGAATAGCTGCATAAAAGGCAAAAGATATAAAAATTAAGAGCGTGTTTGGTATGGAGGAATTTTTTTTTCATGGAAAATAATTAAGTGGATTTCTTACTTATTTTCTTGTGTTCGAAGCATAAGAAATTTTTTTTATGTTAAAAGCATTTGTATATAATATAGACTAATAATATGAGAGGTGGAGATGGAGGTGGGGTGGTGGGCATCGGGGTTACGTGTGAAGATTGGGTGTGTTAGAGGGTGGTAAGGACATGATCAATCATGTGGAAATGCTACTTGTAGAACTTGTTTTCCCTACTTCCATTAGGGAAGTCTCCTCATTTTTAAGGAACTTATTTTCCTAGAGAAACCATTTTTTAAAAAAAATTGGCTAACCAAACATGAAAAAATTGAATTTTTTTTTATGGAAAATGTTTTCCTCCATTCCGAGCACACTCTAAACCAGTGAAATATAACGTAGATGGAAACGAAACGAAGAGGAAAATGAGGAATATGAGAGGGAGGATATGCTGTTTGAAGGTCTTTTCCCTCCTCAGTCACAACTCTCAATTGTCTAGTGGCACACACACTTCATAGGCAAAATCATGCAGCATCTCCAGATTTCAACACTTTTGTATTTAATCTACAAATTCATGGAAGGCAACTGGGAATCGGATGAACATATGTATTAAAGGTGCTTTCATGAAATGTATTTGTAAAGGGATAAGAAAGTTACCTCCACTTTCTGACCCCAAGAAAAAGTAACACAGGCCACATCATAAAAACCAGATAGGATATGCCGATTCTCCAAGGGTTTATTCCGTCTCCTAAACTTAGAAGGAATGCTCTATAAAAACATGGAAGGCTCTGCTGTGGGGAAACAGAACCAGATAAATGAGAAAGACGAGGTGGTGGATGATTTTAAGGGAAACAGTGATAGGGCTACTCTCTATTGGCATGTCATCAAATATTTCAGCTGACACGCCAAAGGAGAGCTGTCCTGTTACTGTATCTACTTAATATCCTAAGACAAAGGTCCGCCTTTAATAATATTGTGATGCAGAAGGTATTGTTATACTTCTTTACTTGTTAAAAACGTCTACATTGCCTTTCTCCTTTACTTTTGCGGAAAAAAATGATGTATAAACCATTAATTACTACCACATCAGCTGATTATTCTCTTCGATCCACTCAAATACTTGGATTTCCTTATTTATGTTCCCATAAATCTTAACGTTAAGTGGACTCCATGTTCAGGACAACAATCTTCCAGACTTCAACATTAACAAAACCAGTTATGTGGAACAACATCATGAAGAAGACCAGCCATGTTGATTTGAACAAAATCATGATTATGGACTCGTTTCGTTTACAAACTTTGGCTATCAAGAACTCCAAGTCGACAACAACAATATATGGGTTGGCTTCTCGAACTATAAATGTCAATTAGTACTCGAGATAGAGTTTAAGAAGAAATGAATACTCCCTTTATCCCAATTTATGCGTATAACACCCCACACGTTTAGGCTAGAATTTGAACCATTCTTCATACACGTTAGGCCCAACCCCAATGATTTCTAGTTAGATAAATGTAACGCCCGAATATTTTTGCGAACCTTCATGTATCTAGCACTTGGTATAAATTTAGACTAAAAATTTTGGTTCCCAGGTTTCCACGGATCGGGTCCATGGACAATGAAAGTTCCACGGACCTGGTCCACGGGCAGTGGAAATCTATCTGATTTCCATGAATTTGGTTCACGGACCATGAAAAGTTCCAGGACCCATACTATCAAGTCGTGGACCTGGTTCTGAAAGTTTAAAAAATCTACCTAATTTCCACGAATTTGGTTCACGGACCGTGAATGTTTCCACGACCCGTGGACCATGTCGCGAAACCTGGTTCCAAGAAATCTTTTTAAAGGGTAGATTTAGGGGCATTTTAGTCTTTTCCTTTATAGAAACTATCCCCTCCTTACTTAAAACATTTCCTATATTATTATTTACCCTAATTCTCAGATCTAAACTCTTCCAAAACCCCCAATCTCCCAACCCTAAAGTTTTAAGAAAGATCAAAGGTTAAAGTTCCTTCTCAATGTTTCCTCATCAAATTCGTCATCAAGGGTATCTGGAACGAATCCAAGTCAACTAAGTCTTCAATGGTTTCTATAGATTTCAAGCTAGGATTCCCAATTCCAAAAGTTATTCCCAAATTCTTATCCAAGGTATGTGAACAACTTTTCTTCGTAATCTCTTTTCAAAGACATGATCTTTTAATACTTGTATATGGATACATACTTCAAATCTTGAGATAGGGATGCAAACTATACATTGAAATTATGAGATAAGCCTGAACTTGTGATAAAACTCTTTTCTTAAGATTTCCTTTCACTACTTGATGAATCGAATTAGGGGGGGTGGGGTCACTTTAATTATTTTACTTACCTCATCTCATGTTTAATGCAAAATTTTTGGGTCAAAAAAATCCTTATTACATGGTAAAGATTATGGTGTTTTAACATTATTACGAAACATGAATGAATTGACCCATGCTTAATTGTTTATACAAGATTTTGAAAAAATTGTGGCTCCTAAATAGTTAATGGATTTCAAAGAGAGTTTTAAATAATCCTTAACGATCCTTTACGTTCAATCCTTATTTTGGTGGGGATAAAGAGGTATCATTGTTAAAGTTGTACAACATCAGCTACTACTTTCTAGTTTGACTAAGTCTGTAGTATAGCTATATTTTAGCGTTCAGTTCATACTTTGTTATTTTTAGCTCGTGATATATTTCCCTATTTTGTAGTACTATAGATATGTGTTCCTTTAGTTTAGGAGAACTTGTTTAGTGGAATTACAGTAGTGGTTTAGTGGGATAATGACTATAAAATATGTATGCCTATATAAGGCCACTAATCATATTGAATAAAGGTATCCAGCCACATTCCCTGCAAACTGTTATCACGTCTGCTATTTTTCTTTTCAACTATTGAGTTTTCTGTTCTGTTGAGTTCATCATTTGGCATCAGAGCCAGATTTAGAGGAGAGAAAGAGAAGCCACACAGAACATATATTAGCTGTTGGGCAACAACCATCTTCTTGAACAAAGATAGTTGTTTTACCAAAAAAAAACAATGACTGATTTTCCAGCCATAGGTGGAGTGAAGAAACTTAACCATCAAAATTACAAAACATGGATGACATGTATGACTTCCTACATGGAAGGTAAAGATCTTTGGGAGGTCATTAATGGAAGCGAAGTCAAACCAAGGATAGAAGAACCGAATGGCGCATTGAGGAAATGAAAGATTAAAGCATGAAAAGCATTATTTTCCCCCAAAGCCACCATCGAAGAAGGCATGTTGGAACATATACGAGATGCTGGAACACCAAAGAAAGCTCGGGACACGCTGGCTGCTCTCTTTTCAAAGAAGAATGACACACGGCTACAACTTTTTGAAAGTGAATTATTGTCGATAGCTCAAAATGATATGAGCATTGCGCAATACTTTCACAAAGTGAAGTCAATATGCCGTGACATTTCAGCATTGGAACCAATAGCTCCAATCGGGGAAACTAGGATGAAAAGAATAATCATTCATTGTTTGAGATCTGAATACAGAAACTTTGTTACTGCAGTACAGGGATGGCAAAATCAACCATCACTTGTTGAGTTTGAGAATTTGCTTGCTGGTTAAGAAGCCATGGCTAATAAAATGGGTGGATTTTCACAAAAAGGCGAGGAGGAAGCACTCTACGTCAACAAAAGCAGAGGGAACTCCAAGCAGTACAATGTAGATGGATCAAAAAGAAATGATGATAAGGCAAAAAGTCATCAAGGAGAGGAAATATATTGTCCAGGAGGAGCTTCAAAGAATCATTAGGACAAAAACAAGAGGTCTGAAGGGAAGTGCCACAATTGCATAAATAAGGTTGATAAAGCCAAGGTTTGCTGGTTCAATAAAAGATCTATTGAGAGCAATGCTGCTGCTACTTTCGGTCCAAAGAAAAATAGTGAAGATGACTGGGATGCTGAAGCATTCTTTGCTGTAGAACAATAGGAGTTAGCTCTTACAATGACAAGCTCTAACCAAATTGACTATGAGAATGACTGGATTGTTGACTCAGGATGCTCAAACCATATGACTGGTGACAAAGAGAAGCTGCAAAATCTGTTCGAGTACAAGGGAAGTCGTGAGGTGGTGACAACCGCTGACACAAAATTATTGATAGCTCACATTGGTAAGGCTGTATTGTCTCCAAATAATAGTGCTGATTTGATGCTACTTTAGAATGTTTACCATGTCCCCGGTATGAAAAAAGATCTTCTTTTAGTAGCACAGTTGGTATCTTTGGGTCACTTTGTTCTATTTGGTCCGCAAGATGTAAGGATATTTCATGATCTTGAGATTAAAGAAGAGCCAGTAATGAAGGGACAAAGATTGAATTCCTTCTATGTAATATTGGTAGAAACCACATATATAGACAAGACAAGGAAGAATGAAACCACAGACTTATGGCATATGTGGTTGAATCACGTTAGCTACTCTAAACTTAGTGTCATGATGGAGAAGTCTATGTTAAAGGGACTTCCCAAACTTTCAGTAAGGACAGATGTACTATGTAAAGGCTGCCAGTATAGTAAAGCACATCAGCTACCGTATGAAGAGTCAAAATATAAGCCCAAGGAAACATTAGAGTTAATCCACTCACATGTGTTCAGACCTGTCAAGCAAGTTGACATGAGGCTTAAAACCACATTATTTTACAGTCTTTTGCCTCACATTTGTTCTCTTTTTGGTGTCCTCTTGAGCTTAAATGATGTGATTTACACTTGTATTTCATGATTTTCTTATATAGGAGTGTATTGAGGTATTTGGATCTTAAACAAAAAGAAAAAGAGCACCAAGGAACCAAAAGGAACAAAGGAAGAGTCTACGTCATAGTACGTTGCAAAACGGGCGCAAAAGGACCAAAATAATTGTGCCTTGCGCCACTGCTTGCTTTGCAGCAGTGGTGCAAGTTTTACTTGTTGTCTAGATCTGGGTGCTCGTTCCACTCCCCCAAAGCAAGGAGTGGCGCAACAAACAGCACAATTCTGAATTTTCAGTTGTTCTTCGCACCACAGCTCAGCTTTTGGGCTGTGGTGCGAGTCGAAACTTCTCCTTACCAGATTGAGATTGGTTTTGACATTCTAAGGGTTCATAAACTCTCTCTCTATATATATCCCCCTCCCATGTTTTTTATCAGGAACAACTGATTTGGGGGTAGCCAAAAGCTAGGCAAAGCTCAAGAACAAGGTTTTATCTTCTTATTTTTTTTGATTTCTACCTTGTAAACTCATGAAATCTCTTCTTCCAAAGAGATTGTGGAGTAGATAAACCTCTTAATTTCTAGGGTTGTAGTTGAACATGAAAGTTGTTGGTTGATAAACATATTAACTATTTTGATATCCATATATTGAGTTATTTATTTCTTCTTACTTTCAATTATTCATTTGATTTGATCACTTTGTGAATATTACCTAGGGATTGTTTATTGGACTTGAAATAGGGAACGACAAGTGTAAAAAGAGGAAATAGGGATAGTTTGTGAACGTTATAGGGAAAGGAAATTGATTCGTCACTGAGGATAGAAATATACCCTATGACCTAGCTTAGTTGCTATAGTAGATATCTTTATGCCCTTCACTATTAACCTATGACCATAGAAATATAGGCGTTAGGGATAGTCGAGTAGACTTAGAGTTGTTGGAAAAATGCTCAATATAGCTAAAATTAACCTGCAACTAGTAACTCAGGAAGTCAAATTAGATGTATGATTGGATAGCTCAACTGGATTGTCAAAATAAAGCAACCCTAGATCTTTTTTAAAATCTTAATTACAACACAACCAATCTGCGACTTGTTTACAATTATTTTTATTTACTTTCGAAACATACAAATCACTCTTTACTCTTGATTACCTTATGAATAACTCGTATAAGAATTCAAGCTAGAAATCAATCTGTCAAATCCCTTTGGGTACGATATCTGAACTTACATCCTTTATTATTTTTACGACCACATACACTTGCGTGTGCGAAAGGACACAACACAAATCTCTGTTGGTGGGATGAAATATATGTTGACCTTCATTGAAGATTTTTTCAGCTACTTGTGGGTTTATTTTTTGAAGGAAAAGTCTGATGCATTTTCTTAAGTCAAAGAATTCAACAAGGTTGCTGAAGCAGAAGTTGGCAAGAAAATTCTTTGCTTGCGAACTGAAAATGGTAGGGAATATACCTCATATGAATTTTTGAACTTCCTTCGGGAGTGTCGAATACGTCAGCAGTTCACATGTCCAAATACACCACAATGAAACGGCATAGCAGAAATAAAGAATAGACACCTAATAGAAATTTGTCGGAGCATGCTTCACGCAAAAAATATTTCAGGACAATTTTGGTCAGAAGCTATGAAGACTGCAATTTTTGTGATCAATAGACTTCCTCAACAAAGGTTAAGTTTTCTTTCACCTTTTGAGAAGTTGTGGAACATGAAACCTTCAGTTAGCTATCTTCATATTTTCGGATGTGTATGCTATGTATTTGTACCTAATTATTTACGTAGAAAGATGGACAAGAAGGTTGTTAGGTGTATCTTTGTAGTGTATGACAGTCAACAAAAATGATGGCGATGTTGTGATCCAACAACGGGAAAGTGTTACACTTCTCATAATGTGATATTTGATGAAAATTCTTCATAGTTGTAACACCCCCTGCATTTCCGACCTTACTTGATTTTCTTAACATTTGTGGAATTATTTAAACATGATATTGTTGGGGTATTACCCATTTAAATTAGATGGGCTGAATTGGTCTTGTGTCATGGGCTCAATTTAAGGCCCAATAATTAAGTATAAGACATGGCCCAAAAAGGGGAAAAATGACCCATTCATAAAATGGACCAAGTAAACATGTCCTCTTTGACCAAGAGTGGATAAGGATGACTTTGTGGGACTATATAAGAGGCAACAAATCAGATTTTTATTCAACAAAACACACTTGCCAAGTCTAGAATTTTCCACAATATTCTCTCCTCTTCCAAACCCTAAGCTACCATTCTCTTTGGACAAGATCACCCCTTTGCAAGTTTTGGTAAGTGTTTAATCTTATGGTTTAGTATATTATATGCATAAGATGGTGTGTAAATCATGTTGGTTATGTTTAATAAGTGTTGGGCAGTCCACTTTTGCTTCTTTGCTAAAGGATTTGCCTTTTATGAGGTCTAAACTTGAAAAGGGACTTAAGATCTTGAAGGAATTGAATTATATGGATGAAATTTTAGTATATTTAATTGTGGTTCTGTACCTAAGTCTTTACTCCTTGTGTATGACTTGTGGAAATATTTATACGTAATTGTGCATGGAACGTTTGGCATAGTGAAAGGAAAATACTTTCTTGTTATGTTAAAGTGAATTCTGAAATTGTGTGGACTGTTTTTGGTATATTGTTGTGGAAGGTATTTATGTGACTTGATGGAATAAATATGTGGAGTTGCATTAAGGTAAAAATGTGAAGTATGCACTTGGTGGGAAATCTTGTCGGTTTGTGACGTCTATGTTGGTTTGTGGACTGTTTTGGCGTTGTTGGTGTTGTGAGGCAGTAAATTGTATTGTAGGGGAGGGAAATGAAGTTATATGGCAGTAGTAAGGAAGGTGGAATGATATATCATGTGTTGGGGATGTTGGATAGTTTTTACTTCCCGTAAAGTAGCTAATTATCGCTTGTGAACTTGTAATGTAGTTAGTTGTTAATGTGAGCTCCATTATGTATTCATATTGTAGAATAACGCTTTAAGGAAGAGCTGAATTGTTGTAGTCACTTTTTGGAAAGATAAGGTATGTAAGGTTACTCTTTCCATATCCTTCTGCAGCACATAGTGTTACATTGTCATTATACTTGTTCCATTCCGAAATGTTTAAAGGTATCCCATTTTCGGTTATTAATCCTTGTTACTCACATGTTCCTTATTCATTGATTAATTGTAATTCACATAACTCATGTTCATTGGTTAATGTTCCAAAGTTCCAATAATGTTCAACCACCAATGTACCAATCTCATAACAAAAGAATTGAAATAATGCACTTGTTGAGTACGGGTGGCAACTCGAAGGGGCGTAAGCCTAGCTAGAGGCGATCCCGAATGGATATTGAGTACGGGTGGCAACTCAAAGGGGCAAAAGCCTAGCTAGAGACGATCCCGAAAGTTCATTGGGAACGGGTGGCAACTCAAAGGGGCGAAAGCCTAGCTAGAGGCGATCCCGATTATTATGTTATTCCCACTGATAAGTTGGGCCCGGGCATTATATGATTGATGATTGATGATTGATGATGTACAGTAAAGTAAAGTACAGTAAAGTAAGCAAAGTAAAGTAAAGTAAAGAAAGCAAAGTACATGGTTCCACATATACATTATGGTAATTTATCTATATTGTTCATTCACTTGTACTTGATTCCCTTAAATCTCTTATATCTCATACAGTTACTTATAGCCTTACATACTCAGTACATTCTTCGTACTGACCTCCCTTGGGGGGAACTTACCATACTTGTTGCAGGCACAGGTACTAATAGACTTCCACAGTAAGCTGCGGGTTATCTGCAAATTATTGGTGAGCTCCAATTCGTTCGGGGCTTTTCGGGTCACATGTGTACAATTGTTTTGGTATTGTATTACAGTTGTATAAAGCGGGGACTTGTCCCGACTATAGGTTGGTTATGTCTATGTATCTGTAGAGGCTTTGTAGACGTTGTGGGATGAATGAAGGGATGTAAAGAATGTGTGTCCATCTTGACTTAATGGCCCTAACGGCCAAGTTTCATATGTATATAGATATATCGCATGTTTTCCATGACTTCTGCTATTGGTAACTTGTTTCTAAATGAGATCGAGTGTTGCTCTTGTAATGATATACATAGAAAGGTATATGAATGAAGGTTGGTTCTCTAGGGGCCTCAACGGCTTTGGGTGCTAGTCCGACCCGGATGGGATTCGGGTCGTGACAATAGTGATCTTCAAATAAGGAACTGTTGCTAGATTCAGAATCTCTCAATGATGTATTGGACTCGTTTCATATCTAGTTGAGTCTAGATGAAGCTGAAGATGACGCTAATGAAGATAATGTTGAAGAAGTTGTGACTCATAATCTTTGGCAAACTAGTTTGTACCAACAACCAAGTGAAGAAGGTGAGCTAAATGGAGCAAACACACCACCTTCACTTAGAAGGTCGACAAGGACCATAAAAAAAAATCCCAAGTATGCCAATGCTGCCATAGTAGAAGAAGAAAATGAAAAAGAACCAGAAACTTTTGAGGAAGCATTCCAGAATCTGAAGTGGATTAAACCTATGGAGGAGGAAATTAATGTGCTAGAATTGAATCAAACTTGGGAGCTCGTGGCAAAGCCAAGGTATATCAAACCGATTTCTTACAAATGGATTTACAAGAAAAAGCTCACATAAATGGATCAATTGAAAGACACAAAGCTTGTCTTGTAGCCTGGGGTTTTTCTCATCAATATAGACTAGATTAGATGAAATGTATAGTCCAGTGGAAAAGCTTACTACTATTAGGATTCCACTTGCACTTGCAGCTAGTGAAGATTAGAACCTATGGAAGATGGACGTCAAGAATACCTTTTTCCATGGAGAGTTGGATCGGGAGATCTACATGTGTTAACCAATGGGTTTTCAGAGTCAAGATCATCCTGAGTATGTGTGTAAGCTTCAATAGGCGCTATATGGATTAAAGTAAGCGCCAAGGGCATGGTATGGTAAGATTTCTGAATTTCTTACTCTTAGTGGTTATTCCATAACACCGACAAATTCCATCTTGTTTGTGAAAAATGTTAGAAGAAAACTAGCTATTGTGCTAGTATATGTGGATGATCTAATCCTAACAGAAGATTGTGAAGAAGAAATTCTCCGAACCAAGAAGAATTTGTCAGTTTGCTTCCAGATGAAGGAACTCAGATAGATCAACCATTTTCTTAGCCTTGAGGTTGATCGTAATGAAGAAGGAATTTGTTTGCATCAGAAAAAATATTCCAAAGGTCTGTTGAAGAAGTTTGGGATGTTTAACTGCAAACCAATCTCAACACCATTGGAGCCAAATGCTAAGATGTATGCACATGAAGGAAAAGATTTAGAAGACGTGACGATGTATCAACAATTGGTAACTCAGACTTGACCTGATATTTCTTTTATAGTTGGTGTGATGAGTTGCTACATGCACAATCCAAAGAAGCGCCACATAGAGGCTGTTCGGCGAATACTAATATATGTGAAAAGTACAATTGATTATGGTCTTTTGTATAAGAAAGATGAAGAATGTTAGTTGGTTGGATACTGTGACTCTGACTATGGAGGGGACCATGATACCCGTCGTTCAACTACTGGCTTTATGTTTAAGCCCGAAGAAGCAGAGTATCGAGCAACAGTAGTTGCTCTGAAGAAAGTACATGGCTTATGCAGTTGATGAAGGTTTTACAACAACCAGTTGGCTACGTAGTTCCCTTGTACTGTGACAATCAGTCAGCGATCTGTTTGGCTAAAAATCCTGGTTTTCATGCAAGGACTAAGCATGTGGAAATACACTACCACTTCATCAGAGAAAAAGTGCTGCAAGGAGAGATTGACTTGGAGCATGTTAAATCGAGTAGCAAATTGCAGATGTGTTCACAAAAGGCTTAAGTGTCAATAAGTTTGAAAGTTTATATCAGTAGCTGGATATGGTTAAGACAGGAGCTGATGTCGAGAAGGAATGTTAAAGTTGTACAACATCAGCCACTACTCTTTAGTTTGACTAAGTTCGTAGTATAGCTATATTTTAGCGTTGAGTTAGTACTTTGTTGTTTTTAGCTTGTGATATTTTTCCCTGTTTTGTAGCACTGCAGATATGTGTTCCTTAAGTTTAGGAGAACTTGTTTCATGGAATTACAGTAGTGGTTTAGTGGGATAATGACTCTATAAAATATGTAAGCCTATATAAGGACACTAAGCAAATTGAATAAAGGTACCCAACCACATTCTCTGCAAATAGTTATCACGTTTCTCTTCTCTTCTGTTCTTCCTGCTATTTCTCTTTTCCACTATCGAGTTTTCTGTTCTGTTGAGTTCATCAATCAATGTTTATGAAGATGATAAGAGATGGCATGTTTGGCTTCCAAATCTTCGTATGACGATACTAATTTTAATCAATGCCCTAAGTATAAGTCTTCGTATGACGATACTAATTTTAATGAATGCCCCAAGTATATGAAATGTTCCTAAAGAATGATTTATGATTTGAAAAGGTTAAAAAATGGGCTTAAATAGAATTAGATGGTTAACCAAGAATGTTCCTAAAGAATGATTTATGATTTGAAAAGGTTAAAAGATGGTATTAAAGAGAATTTTGCGAAGAAATTACTCTTTTAACTTCTGCATCTACTCAAAGGCATTTTTCCTTTTTCTAAATACTTGGTCAGACACCTCACCCTTTTCTTTTTTTTTTTTTTAAAAAAAAATAGAGCATTGTTTCTTTGATAAAAAAAAGCGCTTTTGACCTTGCAGAAGCTTAGCCAATTAGGCTATTACTCTAATTTTAGCTGTATGTTATAAAAGGATACGTCAGCCTTGCTCACCAAGGTCGGGATTGAATACCCATGGGGGACTCTGACAGGAACAACCTTGAGTCCTTTATGGATACTCTGACAGGAACAACCTTGAGTCCTTAAAGTTCTTTGTTGGTGTGTGACTCGTGATGAAGAACAAGGCTAGGCTCACGCAATAAAATAAAGACAAACAAAAATATTGACTTTATTAGTCACATCATTCATCATCTAGAAGACTACTTGCTAATAGCAACTTAAGAAAAAATACAAATTGAAGTCATTTGAGCAGTACATATTGTTAGAACATACATAGAGGAAGCTATTCACATGGATCAATCTAAAGTACATGAAATCTAGATAATATAAATAAAACGAAAATCAGAAAGCACTAACCTTTTGAAGCTTTCACAAAGCTTGTTTTTTGCTACGGAATCCAGGTCTGCAACCTTCTACTACCTCTTGATTAACCTTTCTAATCAACACTTGTGTGGGCAAGCTATTTTTTTTTTATGAAAAGAGTGTCCTGTCTTTCTGAAAGCCAACCCCTATTTATCCCAATCTTCCAATGAATTAGGAAAAGGAAGAGGCAAACGATTTCAGCCTTTAAGCTGACTTAATACCACCATAATGAGTAAAACATTTTCAGCGTTAATAATCCCATTAAGTGCAAAACGTTTTCAACTCTTTAAAATAATATTTATGGGTATTAAAGTCACTTTTATTCCTTATAGAAGACTAGTAAATAAAAACAATATCACTTCTTCCATAAATGTCCTTTTCTTTTTCAAATTTGATTAGTTAATCAGGCGTAGCGGGGACCGCATATGTAACACCACAAAATTTTAGAACCTTTAAGAACCAATATATTTATATGAATTTAAGTTTTTTTTTTTTAAAAAAAGTGACTCACGGAACCAACCCACGTGACGTGTAACCGACCTACGTGACGTGGGTGGGTTTCCATGGGACCGTGGTGTAACACCCCGTACCTTCCTAACCCTATGTGATGACGTTGAACAATGGTTACTTAGGTGTCGAGATGCCATGAGTATGTATTTGGTAATGTTAATGATGAGAAAATTGAAATTTGGCTTCGTACATGTGATTAACCCTTCGTAGAAGGTGTTTTGTCATTTTCGTGGAGCGTTTGTGGGGTTAAAAACGAGTCTAAGAGGACCTCTAAACAAAGTATATTAAGGTTAAGAAGTAAGTTAAAGAATAGGATTTGAAGTATCTAACCAAACCCGCAAAGAAAAGTCGAAAAATAAAATTTTCAAAAATGTTAAGTCTGGGGCGCGCCAGAGGGCGTGCCAAGCCGATCTGGGCTAAAATTTTTAGTCCAAAGGAATCAAGTTGGCGCGCCCAAGGGCGTGCCACGCTGGTTTTGCCACTTTTTCAAAGTTGGAAATTTTCTAAGTCCCAAGGGTACCCGGGGACGTATTGAGCCAATTTTTGCCACGTTTCTTCTACAACCACGAGTATATACATGAAATGAGTAAAGTATTACGTTGGTATGATAAAATTACTCGAGAACGAATTTGGAGTCAAAATGGCAATTTTACCCTTTTGGTCAAAATAGGCCATACGTGGCTAAAATCGCTTGGTTTAGGAATTGAGGCTACGAGTATGAATTTCATGAGTGGGAATATCGTTGTAACGTGTATATGATGGATTACACATTGATTTTAGTGGTCCAAGATAATATATGTGTTATGGGCCAAAAGGTAGCCAAAATGCATGGCCCAATGGGTCAAAAAGACCCATTCTTCCATTGACTAAATACATACACAAATAATATTGGATGAGCATGGAATCAAGTCCTATAAAAAGAAGGGGGGGGGGGGGGGGGAAATCAGATTTTAAATGCATACACATCACTTTCTCTCATTTTCTAGAGTTTTCAAGAGAACTCCTTTGGTGGTTCTTCAAACCCTAAGGTATATTTGGACAAGATCATCCTCTTCCAAGCTTGGGTAAGTGATTATTCTTGTACTTTAACATATTATAAGCATGAGATATTATGTATATCATGTTGGTTATGGTTGGAAGTGTTGGACATGACACTTTTGGTTTTGTGAAAAAGATGTGTTATCCATGGGATTGTAACTTGAATTATGACTTGTGGTCTTGATGAAAGAGCATAGTATGGATGAAATAACAACATGTATGGTGTTATTATGGTCCTAAACTTGTTATTTTTCTAGAAGTGTAAATGATGGGATTTTGGCCGATTTGTTGTTGTGAGGTGTATTGAAGTAATTTGATTGAATAATTGTGATGTGGTGGTGATGGAGAAGTGTAAAGTATGAACTCGGTGTGACATGCTATTGGTTATCATGTATTGGTCAATGTTGGGAATATTGTGGGATTATTGGTATGATGTTTTCATAAATGGTATGGTCAAAGGGGAAATGATATGTTAAAGCTAAACATGTGACTTGTTGTTATTGTATGCATTTGTAAGGTAGTTGGTGGTTAATGTTGGTTCCGCTATGTATTTCTGTTGTAGAGTGAAACATAAGGAAGGAGCGAAAATATTGTATACACGTCTAAGATTGTGTATTCGTATTGAGAATACAAGGTATGTAAGGTTACTCTTCTCTATTCTTCTGCAGCATATGGTGTCCACATTTTCATAGTACCCATTTGATTCCGAAATGCTCTAAGGTATTTCGAATCTGGTAGTTGACTAGTGCTACTCATATGTTTCCTATTCATTGAGCAGTTGTGAACCACATGTCTTATATTCATGAATAATGTTCCAAAATCTCAATAAGGTTATGTTCCAAAGTTCCAATAGTGGTTATACTCATGTCTCTTGTTCATTGATTATAGTCCAATGGTTTCAATGGTGTTATGCTTCCAATAAGGCTATGTTTTCAATAATGTTTATTTACATGTCTTCTATTATTGGTTATGGTTCCCAAGCTTCCAAAAATGTTATGCCAAAGGAATGTATCGATCTCTCACAAGTGAATGTACCAATCTATCACAAGCAAATGTATCAATCTCTCATAAGTGAAGTATCAAGCTCTCACAAGTAAAGGTACCAATCTCGCAAAAGTTAAAGAATGAAGTAAGGTATAATCATCAGTGTATCCATGGGGTGGCACAATCACCATATGATAATATCCATGGGGTGAAACGAACACCTGCATGACGTATCCATGGGGTGAAACGAACACCTGCATGACGTATCCATGGGGTGCAATGAAAACCTGCATGATGTCTATCCCCAATATCACAGGATGTATCCATGGGGTGATATAAACACCTGCATGATGATATCCATGGGGTGAAAGAACACCTGCATGACGATACTATTTTTCCCACTGATCAGTTGGGCCCAGATACGACTAATGAGTGACGAAGTAAGTAAGGTAATGTGTAAGAGAATCTATTTATTGTGATTAATATCTTCCAATCATGTCATGTTCCAAAGTCTAATATTATGATTATGTTCGTACCAATCTCTCATAATTCTAAAAGTACCAATCTCATAAGAGTATTAAGAGAGGTGATGTGCAAGTTAGTAGAACTATTCCTCACAAGTTAAAGTGCTAATCTCATAAAGTATCAATCCCTCCCAGGTAAGAAAGGAAGAAAAGTGGGTATATATTATACCTCCAAGTTCTGAGAATGTTATGTTCCAAGTTTGAAGAAACCAATCTCTCCCCAGTATGTTAGCCCACCATAGAATGGATGTATGTTAGCCCACCGTACCAAAAGGGTGAATGCATGTTATTTTACAACCTAGAATCTCTTGAGTGGAGGAGAAGAACCTCTTAAGTGAAGGAAATCTCCCTTGAATGAAGATGTGTTTGAAAGATAGTGTATGAATAATACGGCTATAAATGAGTGATCTCTAATAACTGTAACATAAGTGATCTGTATGTTTCCAAATGATGGTAAGAGTGAATGAGTAAGTAAGGCAGATAATGGGAGAAATGAACATGGTTCCTCACATACAGACAGAACGATAATCAAAGTAAAATTCATGATTCCAAACGTACAAGATGACTGTTTATCCACATTGATTATTCTCTTATCTTGAGTACATTGAAATTCATATCTTTTATACAGTGCTCTTAGCCTTACATACTCAGTACATTCTCGTACTGACCCCCTCGGGGGACTTACCTTACATGTTGCAGGTGTAGGTATTAGTAGACCTCTACAGTAAGTTGACAGTTAGTTGCAGATCTTTGATGAGCCCCAGTTGCTTCGGGACTTGTCACAGTTGTACATTTGTTTTGATGTTGTAAATATTGTGTAAAGCGGGGACTTGTCTCAACTGCTAGTTGGTCTTGTAAATGCATTTGTTATAAGCTTTTGTAGACGTGTGTGGGTTATGAATGTACGAGATAAATGTCCGTTTTGACGTGATGGCCCCAACGGCCAAATTTCCTAAATCTATATATAGCATATGTTTCCATGTTCATGTTTTACGCATAGTTGCATGAAGTTTACTAAGACTCATACGAGGATATGAATACGAAGATTCATGAGCAAAGATTGGTTCTCTCGGGCCATATCGGCTTCGGGTGCCAATCACGCCTCGTTGGAAGTCGGGGCGTGACACGTGGATTCAAATCGTGGATCAGATTCTGCAAGTTGAAAAATCAATCTGATTTCCACGACATGGACCCACGACACGTGGACTGTTCCACGGCACGTAGGTCAATCCGTGGACTAATTTTGAGAAATTTTTTGTAGGGTCATCCTAGGGGTATTTTGGTCATATTCCCCTTATGACATCTGACCCTTGCATACTTAAAACCCTTTTTAGCATCAATTGCACTTATTTTGAAGAGGGAGGCAATTATAAACCCTTTCTCCTTCCCCATAACATTCAAAGGAGCAAATTCAACTAGGGTTCAAGATTCAAGACCCAAATCTCAAGCTTTCTCAAATTCTTCCATTCAAAAGGCTTGTTTGAACACTCCCTATTTCAAATACTATTCTAAATTATGATTATTATTTACTATGTATATTATTATGGTAATTTTGAAACTAGGGTTGGGTATTTTGTTATTAAAGCTTGATATGAATTTTTCCTTTTTTATGAATAAGGATTCAATCTTTAATTGGGTTTTTTGATACTGAATTGACTATTTGAAATTAAGGAACTATTATTGATATATGTTTTAGCCATGATTTCTAGTCTCTTGAAAGCTTTGAAACTTCACACGGAATATAAATGTTTTCCTGTCCTTTATATCATTGAAGGTGTTGAGTTATTCAAATGGTTTGGAATTGTTATGAGAATTTCAATTATGATTATGTTTATGCTTTTAAAGGCGGGGTTTTGGAGTACAAAAGAATGTTTAATGATAATGATTTTGGCATGATAAGAGTGACTTGCAAGTTCTTGGTATGTCGATACCAACATGTTAATGCCTTAATGAAAGACTCCCTAATTGAATGTAATGAAAATGTTTCAATTGGGCTTAAAGAGAAGTATATAGTTTACCGAGAAGGTGTAGTCCCTGTGACCAACATTGGAAACCACATTTACTGACGTTGGGAGGTCTTGTCCTGAAATATGGATGACCACTGTATACTTTTCTTGAGTAGTTGTATGTAGTTATGATTATGTTATGATTTGGCCAACTATGTTATCTCAGTCCATGCGGCTAACATGGATTGAGGCCTCGCCAGTTGGGGAGTACTGGACCCATATTGCCCGTGGGTTACTTAATGTCGGTGTAGCAACATAGTTCAGAAGTAAAGAATTCAAATGACTGCTTTATTTTGTACTTTAATGTTCTTTATTTAGTACCTCATTTATGACAGACTTATATTGTGAAGCTTTCCAAATTTTAATTATTAATATATTATATAAATTATTTTGGATTCCTTTTCCTCGGGTTTCATGCCAGTAGTCATCGTACTGACCATCTCCGGATGCTATATCTTTTCAAGATGTAGGTTTCGAAGCACTTATCCAAGATTCTACCCTACATTAGGATACATTCAGAGTTGCAGCTAGCCAGTGGTAAGCCATCCATCTTTCGGAAGGCAATTGTCTTAGATTTATTTTCAGTTGAATTCAGACTATTTGGGTTTTCTGGTATTTTCGGGGTCATGTCCTTGATAGAATTTCTATTCATAATGTTATAGGCTTCGTAGACTCAATGATGGTTATTGTTTTGTGTTTCATTCTAAGATTTGGATTTAAATTATACTTTCAGTTGAATTTCTTCATTATGGGTCTATTTTCTGCAAAAAATTTTATTATGACTATGCTTATGATGTAATGCTAAGGGGTCTTCTTGGGACATCATTGGTTTGGGAAGCCCTTCACTGCTAGGGCCTCGGCTCGGGTCGTGAAAAACTTGGTATCAGAGCACGGTTCATGGTCTCAGGGTGTTTATAAAGCCGTGTCGAGTAGATTCCTTTTTATGGGTGTGTAGCGCACCATACTTATAAAAGGGAGGCTACAAGACATTTAGGAACGTTTCCCTTTCTTCATACTCTAAGTTCGTGCTAGAAAGCCTAGTTCTAAGAAAATTCTTCTGACTCTTAATTTTCCACGTTTCAGATCATGCCTTCACAAAGGACTTATGGCCAAGGAACTTCTGCAGGAACCTCTGTCCCCACTGGGGGAAATGCCAAAGAGGTTCTTCCTATTCATGGGATGCAGACCCGTAATGGAGTTTGTACCTCTTTCCCAACTTCTCCTGTTGGGGTTCCACCTATCCCAACCAGTCCTCTGTGAGCCCCTAAAATCGGTACCAATCACACTCGGAATCCTCAGGGTGAGATTTCAAATGCTGAGATAGACTATGCAGATGCTTACATAGATTGTGTCATTTTAGGATCATCAGTCAGGTAGTAGTGGTTACACTATTGGTTCTTCTGATGCTACTCGGGTGGGTCTGTTTATGCGACTGAATCCAACGACATTTACTGGGTCCAAAGTTGAAGAGGATCCTCAAGGGTTTGTGGATGAAATGGAAATTTTTTTTAGGGTGATGAATGCTAGTGATACTAAAGTGGTGAAACTTGCATCTTATCAGTTAAAAGAGGTAGCTTATCGGTGTTATGATGAATGGGAAGAATTTAAGGGTGAAGATGCAGAGCCTGCAGTTTAGGAGGATTTCTCTCAAGCCTTTCTTGGTCACTTTTTTCCTCAGGAGTTGAGGGAAGCTAAGGCTGAGGAGTTTGTGAACTTGAAGCAGGGGAAGATGAGTGTCAAGGAATATGCCTTGAAGTTCACTCAGTTGTCTCATTATTCTCTGGAGTTAGTGTCTAACATGAGTTCTCAGATGAGAAAGTTTTCTTCGGGTCTTAATTATGGTTTGGTGTTGGAATATAAGGGTGCGATGTTGAATAGCGACACCAGGTTGGTGGTGCTTATGCAGCAGGTAGAAGATGAAAAGAAAAGACAGGCAGAAGTTGAGGATAGGCAGAGTAAGAGGGATAGGTCGGCAAACTAGGAGACTAATCAGCAGTCTAGTGGTAATGGTAAGTGGGAGTAAGAGATGGCATAAGAAGAAGTCTTGGGGTAATTTTTAGTCTTCAGCTAGTGCACCAGCCCTAAGCCTTCAGGTGACCAACAATTTCAGCCTAGCAATGGTTCCAAAGTGCGGGGCACTCCGTCTCAGGCCAATGCGACTCAATCAGCTCATTCTTATCCTCCTTGTCGTACTTGTGGAAAGTTACACTGTGGGCCTTATCATTTGGGCAAGGGTGTGTGTTATGGTTATGGTAAGGCTGGTCATTTTCAATGGGAATGTCCTTCGACAAAGGGAACTTTTGGGGGAAATAAATCCCAAGTTACTGCTTCTTCAGCCCCAGCAGCTAAGGGTACTACTTCGGGAACCAGCGGAGGCCGTAACCATTTGTATGCCCTATCTACTCGTAAGGATTCAGAGTCCTCACCAGATGTTATCATGGGTATGTTACAGATTTTCTCCCGTAATGTTTATGTGTTACTTGATCCTTGCTTCACTCTATCTTATATGACCCCTTATGTGGCTGTGAGTTTTGATTTTAGTCCTGAGAATATTCCTGAATCTCAGTCTCTACTTCTGTTGGTGAGTCGATTATTGCTAGACGGGTCTATAAAAACTGTGCGGTGTGTATCTTTCATCGGTACACTATGGTGGATTTGGTAGAACTTGATATGGTGGATTTTAATTTAATTTTGGGAATTGATTAGCTCCACTCTTGTTATGCTATGGTGGATTTGGTAGAACTTGATATGGTGGATTTTAATTTAATTTTGGGAATTGATTAGCTCCACTCTTGTTATGCTACCTTGGACTGTAGAACCCGTAGAGCTATTTTTTCGTTTTCCTAATGAGCCAGCTATAAAATGGGAGGGTGATTCCTTAGCACCAAAGGGAAAGTTTATTTCTTGTCTTAGAGACCGTAAATTGATATCTAAGGGTTGTGGTCTGATGCTTGTGAGGGTAGTTTTGAGAAATTGAAGGGTAGTTTAGCCTCAACCCCTATTTTGACACTTCCGGATGGTACTGAAGGATTTGTGGTGTATTGTGATGCATCCCGGGTGGGACTTGGTTGTGTACTTAAGCAGCATAGAAAGGTTGTGGCTTATGCTTCTAGACAGCTTAAAGTGCATGAGAAGAATTATCCTGCTCATGATCTTGAGTTGGCGGCTGTCGTTTTGTCACGCCTCAAATCCCATTGGGGCTGACATGGCACTCGAAGACGTTGAGGCCCCGAGAGAACCAATTTTTATCCCTGTAAACTCATGCGCAAGTCATTCCATGATTATCAATATCACAAATAGATGCAAGATGCTAATGGCATAAGTCATGGAAAATGTGTGATGATAAACACGTACAAATATGAAACTTGGCCGTTAGGGCCACCATGACATAACATACATCCTTCGTTTGTCCCACATCGTCTACAAAGCCTCTATAAATACATGAACACAGCCATCCTAATGTCGGGACAAGTCCCCGCTTTACACAACTATGATACAATACCAAAACCAATATATACATAGGACTCGGAAAGCCCCGAAGCAACCTGGAGCTCACCTACAATCCGTAGAAATATCCAAGTCCTACTGTGGAGTCCTACTAGTACATGTGCCTGCAGCAAGTAAGGTAAGTCCCCAAAGGGACGTCAGTACGAAGAATGTACTGAGTATGTAAGACTACAAGTAACTCTATGAGATATAGGAACTTTAATGGAAACAAGTACAAGCGAACACATCAAATAGATAAACTATCATAAGGTATACGTGTAGGATCATGTACATTGCTTTCTTTACTTTATTTCATTTTACTTATCAATCATCAATCAGATAATCATCAATCGTATAATGCCCGAGCCCAACTGATCAGTGGGAATAACATAATAATCAGGATCGCCTCTAGCTAGGCTTTCGCCCCTTTGAGTTGCCATCCGTTCCCAATGAACTTTCGGGATCGCCTCTAGCTAGGCTTTTGCCCCTTCGAGTTTCCACCCGTACTCAATATCCATTCGGGATTGCCTCTAGCTTGGCTTACGCCCCTTCGAGTTGCCACCCGTACTCAACAAGTGTTCATTACTTTAATTCTTTTGTTATGAGATTGGTACATTAGTGGTTACAATGTTATTTGAACTTTGGAACATTATTGGAACATTAACCAATGAACATGAGTCATGTGAATCACAATTGATCAATGCATAAGGAACATGTGAGTAACAATGATTAATAACCGCAAATGGAATACCTTTGAACATTTCGGAATAGAACAAGTATAATGACAATGTGATACTATGTGCTGCATAAGGATATGGAAAGAGTAACCTTACATACCTTATCTTCCTAAAACGTGACTACATTCATTCAGCTCCTTCCTTATGTGTTACTCTACAACACAAGTACATAATGGAGCGAACATTAACGGCTATCTACATTACAAGTTCACAAGACGGTAAGTAGGTGCTTAACGAAAAGTAAAAACTGTCCAACTTCCAAAACACATGGTGCATCACTCCCCCCTTCATTCTACTACCAAATAACATTATTCCACCACATTACACTATAACTTACTGCTTTAGCAAAACAACACCACCAAAATTGTCCACACATCAATGTAGACATCACAAATCGATATAATTTTACCCCAAGTTTCTACTTTACATTTCCGCCTCAATACAACTCCACATAATTATTCCATCAAGTCACATAAATACCTTCCACAACAATATACCAAAAACAACCATGATTTCACAACACACATAAACATCACCAAGATAAATCAAGTTAGAGACATAACCACATCACACATATTGATATTCAATCCATCAACTCACTTCCTTCAAGACCACAAGTCCACTTTCAAGTTCAAGTCACCAAAATGACACATCTTGTATCACATAAGCAAAAGTGCGCCAACCAACACTTTTAGACATAACCATAATAATCCATACAATCTCTCATGCATATAATATATGAAACCACAAGAATAAACACTTACCAATACTTACAAGGTGATGATCTTTCCAAAACAAGTGTAGTTGCCTTAGGGTTTAAATTGGTTTCTTGTGTCTCTTGGAAATGTCTAGAAAATGCAAGAAATTGCAAGGTGTTATGTTTGATTAAAAATCTGATTTTTAGGGCATTATATAGCCTTTTAATGGGCATCTTAAGCCATACACTTGGCCCTTAATGATATGTTTAAGAAGTCAAAGATGAATGGGTCATTTTTTTTTCCTTTTTGGGCCATGTCTTTCTTGTAAATTTTGGGCCAATTTTGAGCCCATTAGCCAAGATGAATTAAGTCCAACACTTTGCATACATAATATACCCTTTATTGTATGTTCATAATTCCATCACTTAGTCGCATACGTTCGAAAATTTACGGGGTGTTACAGGTTTTTGTACTCAAGATCTGGCATCATTATTTGTATGGGGTGCATGTGGATATTTATTCAGATCACAAGAGTTTGCAGTATATTTTCACTCAAAAGGAGTTGAATCTCAGGTAGAGAAGGTGGCTTGAGTTACTAAAAAATTATGACATTAGTTTGCACTATCATCCAGGTAAAGCTAATGTTGTTGCTGATGCTCTTAGCAGGTTATCCATGGGGAGTCTTTCTCATGTTGAGGAAGAAAAAGAGGATTAGTGAAGGAAATTCACAGACTTGCTAATTTGGGAGTCCGACTGTTGGATTTCGAAGATGGGGGAGTGATTGTTCACTAGGTGGCTAAGTCTTCATTAGGTACTGAAGTTAAGGAGAAATAGGTTGATGATCCCATACTTATGCAAATCAAGAAAGATGTTGGGTAGCAAAAGGTTTTAGTTTTCGAGATTAGGAGAGATGGTATTTTACAGTATCAAGGAAGACTGTGTGTTCCCGACGTCGATGGGCTATGAGAGAGGATCTTGACTGAAGCCCATGTCTCCAGGTATACTGTTCATCCCAGTTCTACTAAGATGTATCATGACTTGAAAGAGATGTAGTGGTGGAATTATATGAAAAAGCATGTTATGAACTTTTTTGCTAAGTGTTTGAATTGCCAACAAGTTAAGGTTGAGAATTTAAGGCCTGGTGGTACGTCTCAGGAGATAGACATTCCCATGTGGAAGTAGGTGATGATAAATATGGATTTTATCACCGGCCTTCCGTGTTCTCAGAACCTATATGATTCCATTGGGTCATTGTGGATAGGATGACCAAGTCCGCTCATTTTCTGCCTGTGCGGACAAACTATTCGGGAGAGGATTATACTAAGTTGTACATTCAGGAGATAGTTCGGCTTTATGGAGATACGGTGTCCATCATATCTTATAGAGGTACGCAATTTTCTTCTCAATTTTGGAAATCCTTTCAGAAAGGTTTGGGTACATAGGTGAACCTTAGTACCGCTTTCCATCCTCAAATGGATGGGCAAGCAGAGCGTACTATTCAGACCTTAGAATATATGCTAAGGGCCTCTATTATTGACTTTAAAGGTAGTTGGGTGGATCACTTGCCTCTTATTAAGTTTGCTTATAATAATAGTTATCACTCTAGCATCCAAATGGCTCCTTTAGAGGCTCTCTATGGTAGGAGGTGTAGGTCACCGATTGGATGGTATAAAGTGGGTGAAACTCGACTGTTCGGGATGGATCTTGTTCACCAAGCGATGGAGAAAGTTAAGGTTATTTACGAAAGGCTTAAGACTACTCACAGTCACCAAAAGTCATATGCAGATATGAGGCGAAGAGAGTTGGAGTTTGAGATTAGTGATTGGGTATTTTTGAAAGTTTCTCCTATGAAAGGAGTAATGAGGTTTAAAAAGAAAGGTAAGCTCAATCCTCGTTATATTGGGCCATATTAGATTTTGAGAAAGTTTGGTAATGTCTCTTATGAGTTGGACTTGCCTGAGAGTTTGGCATCGGTTCATCCCATGTTTCACGTGTGTATGCTTAAGAAGTGTGTGGGTGATCATTCTCTTGTGGTTTCTATAGAGAACATTAGTATGGACGACTCTTTGTCTTATGAGGAAGTTCCTATAGAGATTTTGGATAGGCAAGTCCGAAAGTTGAGAACCAAGGAAATAGCTTCAATTAAGGTCTTGTGGAGAAATCAAAAGGTGGAGGAGGCTACTTGGGAAGTCGAGGAAGACATGAGGACTAAATATCCCTTCTTGTTTCCGATTGCGGGTGACTTCATTTGAGGTACTAACACTATACTCACCTTTTATCTTATAAGTTTATGTCCTTCAAGTTTCTTGCAATCTCTTTATTCAAGCTAAATATTTCTTAATCATCATTTAGGGATGAATGACCCCAAGGGGGGGATATTGTAACGCTCCAAAATTTTAGAACCTTCACGAACCCATATATTTATATGAATTTAAGTGTTTTTTTTTTTAAAAAAAGTGACTCACGGAACCAACCCACTTGACGTGGCACCGACCTACATGACGTGGGTGGGTTTCCACGGGACCGTGGATTCAAATCGTGGATTAGATCCTGCAAGTTGAAAAATCAATCTGATTTCCACGATATGGACCCACAGCACGTGGACTGTTCCATGGCACGTAGGTCAAATCGTGGACTGATTTCAAGAGAATTTTTGTAGGGTCATCCTAGGGGTATTTTTGTCATTTTCCCCTTCTAAAATCCTACCTTTGTATACTTAAAACCCTTTTTAGCATCAGTTGCACTTATTTTGAAGACGGAGGCAATTATAAACCCTTTCTCCTTCCCCAAAACATTCAAAGGAGTAAATTCAACAAGGGTTCAAAATTCAAGACCCAAATCTCAAGATTTCTCAAATTCTTCCATTCAAAAGGCATGTTTGAACACTCCCTATTTCTAATACTATTCTAAATTATGTTTATTATTTATTACGTATATTATGATGGTGATTTTGAAACTAGGGTTAGGGATTTTGTTATTAAAGCTTAATGAACTCCTGAACCTTGGCTTCTCTTAGCTCAAGTAGGAAAAACCTATCCAGAAAGGTAACAACAAACTCATCCCATTTCACTGTACCTGCATCTGCACCTCTATACTCTTTCTACTACTTAAACCAAGTATGAGCTACTCTGTTTAACTGATAAGTATCCAAATCAGCACTTTCTACCATAGTGACACCCATGATCTCAGTAACCTTCTGAATTTCATCAAGAAACTCTTACAGATCTTCCTCAGTCATAGACCCATGGAACTCAAGAGAATTTATCTCAGTAAAGTCCCAAACTCTAGCTACTACTGTGGTACTAATGGGATTGACTGAGGCAACAGGCTGCTGATTAGCCTGGGTGGTCATGGCCTAAGATTGCACTATGAAAGCAGCCCTGAACTCAGCATGAAAGGCTTGATCATTCAAAGGGTCAATGGGGGTTGGTGGTGCTTGCTAGTTTCCATTTCTCCTTCCATTGGCTCTTCTGGGAGGTATTTTTTGTAACCGCGTAGAGCACGAGTTAGAAGAAGTTTTTAATAGAATTCACACTCTATCGCATGGTATGAACATAAAAGAAGCAAAACTTTTCTTAAAATATTTCATAGCCTCTCAGTCATAGGTATGGCATGCTTCACACCCATGAATAACACTCCACTTAATGCAGCTTTCAGACACCTTAGGACATATTAAACCTGATGCTCTTATACAAAGTTTTTCACAACCTGAGACTACCCCTTAGTCGTAACACGGTGCTTAAAGTCACAAGTGACCCCAAGCTATCGCATGGCCATGCATGACACTAAGAATATTGTATTAAACTGGACAACACTGTGTGGAAGCTAAAGTTTGAATAATATATGAATAATCAAAACCAAATGTCATTGTTTAAAATAGAATAGAAATCAGTCAACATGACATAAAACTGAGCATATACTGTCTTTCTGAAAGCCTCTACTAAGATGAGTTACTGGGACAAACCCCTAGATAACTCTAACTATATAAAACTAAAAATAAGATACATGAAATACAAATACTAGTCCTCGAATGATGAGGTCTCACCAAACATTGCTACTAAATTGATGTTGGATCAAGCTAACTGCGATCGGGTTGCTGAACGTCCGAACCTATATTATAAGACAATACAACGTAAAAGAAAGTATGTGATCAGTACTTTGGATGTACAGAGCATGTGAGATATGCACTACACTATATAATATAAACATACTGAAAGTTACATGATGACCTGAACATGGGATTGAAATCTATAAACTGATGCTATAACCAAGTAATTAACACATAACACTATAAGATGCTGAATAAACAGAATACAAAGTCAAGCGAGGTGTGAGAATAAACTGTGGGAGGTTTCTATAACCAACATAGACCATGTGATAAACATGGAATCCAACTTGTAACCCAAGCTAAGAGGGTGTTTTATACATTGCCAAGGGTACGAACCATCATTGGCGTGAATTCACTTATGAGCCCATTAAGGGAACGAGAGACACTCTCAACTAAAAAGGACCCCTTTAAACTTTGGTGGCACGTAGTATGGGACTTGATTTATCTAAAATCATGTCCTCTCAATGCTAAGTACTACTCTTAAATGAAAATAAACTGATATACGAAAATTCTCAACAATAATGACGTTCTAAAACTAAAAGGTAAATGCTTTATCTAAAAGCATTATAAATCATGAAAAATTAAAGAATGAGTATTCAACGGATAATGCATGATATTCTAGGTTATCGGGTGTTCATAACCCGACAACTCAGAAGAATGCAACTACTAATGGTAATTCTATGAACTGAACGTAATAAGGAATTTTACAACTCAAGCCCAAAATCAAGAATTTATTGATATAATAGGAATTCATAATCATGAGTATCTAAATATGCTCAAATTAATTGGAAGATGTATATTCATGGTTTAGTCAACATAAGAGACTAAAAGCTAAAGGAATTCACGCTTTTCATGGAAACCCTAAGCTTGAAGGGTGAATTAAACTTGAGGAATTGAGTTATATTTGAGACTCAATGGGTGAAAAAAATCCATTGATGAAATCCCACATACCTAGAGATAGAAACCTTGGTGAATTCCTTGATATTTGAAGCTTGAAGGAGATGAACCCTAGTTTTTGCATTAAAAGAGAAATCACCTCTTTTCTTATTTTCTCTGTAAGTGTCGATTGTTTTTTTGAGTAATATGGGACTTAGGGTAATATTAAACTTAATATTCAGCCTTGGAATAGCTTTAACGATGTTGTTTTGGTGTTAAAAGAGCTGGAAAAGACCAAACAACCCTTTTGAAAATGCTATTAACAGTGCAGGATAGTTCCTTCTGATGGTTAGGGTGACGGACTGTCAATCCCTTGACTAACCTTCACTCAAACCATTAAAAAATGATAAAATTTTGGTCTTACTAGTGAGGTCAGATGGATTTCCTTGACAAGTAATCACAGGAGTGATGGTTCATCACCTGAGTCGTGACACTCTGACAGACAGACATCCTCTGGTAAACTGATCATAACTTTTTACTCCAATGAAAAATTAATGAATAGTTGGCAATGTTGGAAAGAAGACTTGAAGACTTTCATTTGGTGGGTATTGATCCCTAAAACTCTTTATATGGTAGGAGTTATGTTAGTTTGAAGTTGACTATAGAAAGATTCTTCACAAGAACACAATCGGTAAGGAAGGTTTTAAGTTGGTTATGAGCTAGGAGATACTTGTGGCCTTAGTACATGTCTAAATCACTTCTCATACTACCAAAATATGAAGTTTGATTCTATATGTACTTGAAGAATGATTCTAATCTTAGCTTGGATTTTCAAGGTGTTACATGTTCATCTTACATCACCTGGTTCTTTTCATGACTATTCATTCATATGCATTGCCTATCACCAGTATAATTATTTGGTGCCTATATCTATTGGTCTTATGGGGGGATGTATTGGTATAGGTTATGGTTGTTGTTTGCTGAGTGTTTGATTATACCTTTCGGGCTTATGGGGTACAAGTTAGTTTATTGATTATCTGGGCTAACCTATTACATTATTGTTGGTTATTATTGTATAGTTTGTGGCAAGATAGTTATGGATAGGTACCTAAGGTTGTCTATATGTTTTTGATCCCTTTTCTAGTATTATGGTGAGGTTTATTATTGTTAGATCATCTTATGATTACAAATTTTAGTTAGAGACCCTGATTAGGCTAGATTTAGCTCCCTTATTCTTTATGATCCCAGTGATTTAGACTAGTTCCCTCAGAGTAGTATCTTTATGTTGGTTGTTGGTATAGAGTTGATATATATATATATATATATATATAATCTTCCATAGCTACGTATATAATTTCCTTCTTTCCTATTACTATTATACGTAGTATATACATTTTGTCACTCTACTATTGTATATGGCATATCTCTTTCTTCACTTTACTACCGTATATTAGCTAGTGACTTATGGTATTGCGCTTTATCCTGGATTATTGATAGTTCATGATAGGTTATCCTTATCACTTCATTAGTATTATTATGCTTAGTTTTGTAGATAGCTAGCTGAAATTTATATTCCTACTTTACACGTTATTTATACTTGCATTATCTTTGGAGCCCAGTCGGTTGATGCCTACTGAGTACCATGTGTTTGGTACTCATACTACACTTTTACAGCCTGCAGATCATAGTAAGAGTTCTCATCATTGATGTTTGCATTGTACGGAGCAGCCATGGATCAGAGATTTGGGGTAAGCTCCTGACATTTGAAGTTGTTCCTGCTCTCCCTCTTATTGTTAGACTGATCTCTATCTTTGTATTTCAAAGATGGCTTTTTTATATTTACTCTATATTTCACTTTGTACTCCTGTTGTATTAGAAACTCTTATACTGACTTCACCAAGTTTTGGGGATATGTTTTCTTTCTTCTTGCCTTCTTTGTCATTGTAATTTAGTTTTACGTCTGCCCTTCTTATTAGTACGTTACTAGCAGTTTCTTACTATAGGTTGGCTTACCTACTGGTGGGTTATGGTGGGTTTCATTATGACTTGAGAAATTAGGTCACGATAAATTGGTATTAGAGCCAGGTTCACCGATGTTGTTTGTACAATAGTAAAGTACCTAGTAGAGTCCTGTGGATCGGTACAGAGACATCCATATCCTATATTTAGGAGGCTACAGGGCATTCTGAGGAAACTCTATTCCTTGATTCATTATCGTGTTTTTGTACTCTATGAACCTCTAAGTGCTTCTTTGACTCCACTCTTTCCTTGATGGATAACATGATATTATCGATAGATGTGGATGGAACTTCTATGCGTGTTACTAAAGTTTTAGCTTATCATCAGGCTAGGGAATTAGAGATTTATATCAAGGATCTCCAGCGTCAGCCAGAAGGTCTGGGCCAGCCTAGGCACCAATAGAGTTTATGAACACTTCAGCTTTTCAGGATAACTCATTTGGTATTCTAAGCCTTTTCATGTATATGCCACAGTTAGTAGTGGTTCCTGGTATATCGAGTGGTTCTCAAGCCAAGGTTGGGTTTTTTTGGTGTTCAACAGGGATCTTTATCAATTTCAGAGTATAAGATGAGGTTTCTCGAGTGGGCTATGCATATTCCTATGTTAAATCATACAGATTATGAGATGGTGCATGGATTTATTAGAGGATTGACTTTACCACTCCGCTTGGCATTGGAGCATTTGATAGCAATTGGATCTACTTTTCTTTAGGTTGTTAATCATGCAAAGACTACGGAGAGGGCATTCCTTAATACATATGAAGGTGGAGGTAAGAGACCATGTCAATAGTACAATGTTAGTGGTATTTCATCCAGAGATAGGGATCTACCCAGCAGAGGCCAGCATCACTTGCAGCCTATTAGGTCCATACATGTTGTACCTCAGAGTATAGGTGGGTTTCATATAGGTCATGATGGTTTCAGTGGATATAGTTCTGGTCAGGAATTATGTTGTATTTAATCGAGGTCATCAGGTCGTGGCGGCTATTTTGGGTCAGTACGTACAGTACATAAGAGAGTTCTAAGGGCATGTTTTGATTGTGGTAAGTTTTGTCATTGGTCTGGAGAGTGCCCCAGGCGTGAGTTGGTCATCCAGTTGGGGTTAACTCATGTTTCTTGCCAGTTTAGAGCTTCAGGGGTTTGTTATGACTACATAGAGATGGGTCCTTGGTCCAGAGAGTTTCCCTGATTATTGAGAAGTTAGTGCATACAGATTAATCTTATAGGGTTGTGGCACCTTCAGGCAGAGGTGGTGCACTTAGTATTTCAGTTGGTCATTCAGACGTTCATTATGGGCTTAGATATATTAATATTCACACTTCTTCTAGCATGCCAGTATCTATGACTTTAGATTCTATCATTATAGGTGTGCTTTTGATTTTCTATCTTTAGTTTCTATTTGAGTTGAGTTGGGCTATTCATACCCATCGGTATTCATGTGCCTTGATATGACAACATTGGTTGTTGTAGACTTTGTGTATATTTTATGCATATGTGACTACCCCCATAGATATTTTCATTTAGTAGTGGATTGAGTGGATCCATGTTGTGATTTCTTTGGGGTGTAGCACTTGGGTTAAAGTCCCTTTACTTTGGCACAGTGTCCTTGATGTGATCTTAGAGTGGTACTAGTTGTTTTTCATTTTTGTTCCACCTGCACTTTATATTGTTGTTACTAGTGTTATTGTTTTAACTTTAAATTGATTCTTACTTGATAGACGACTAGACTAGCGTTAACTAGTTAGCATCCCTTTCTTGCTATTCTTATCCATTTGCCTTAGATGGCTACCTTGGTTGGTTGGTTGTCCCTTCTATCAGCAAGGTAAAGTCCACCGTTGAGTGGTTTATGGGAGTGATAGAAAGTTTGGCCTTTCGTGGTTTGTTGTGATTTTTACATTAGCGACCCTTTTCTATGGTCAATTCCTATGGTTGGTAAATTAAGGGTTGTTCTTTTAGTTTGTCTAGTTTATCACTCGGTAGTAGTCTTGATCTTGGTATTGGTATTGAGTTGGATATTTTTTTCCTTCTACGATGCGGTTCATAGCCCAGTTGGGTTTACATTGGTTTAAATGGGGGAATTAAAAAAATTCTCATTTAGGTATCTGTTCGGCCTAGTATGACCTCGTGGTATGCCTGCGCTTAGTGGTATGTTCTTGGGTATCAGTTGTTGGTAACTAAAGTGGATATTTTTTAGGAGTAAGTTTTCGTTGCAATAGATTGAGTATCAGTTTAACCAGATTCAAGCAATGATTGTACTTTCTAATTTGCTTGAGATTTGACTATCATCAGGATTCTTTGATGTCCCAGTGAATTCTTAGTTATGCCTTAATGTGTCATGCCCCTTAACAGATATGGATTTTATTGCTCGTATCTTCAGCCAGTGGTCTTCCACTGTTGTGATTATATTCTTTGGTGAATTTTTAGTTTCAATCATTGTGTGAACTATTAGGCATAGGCTTGAATTCTAATAGAGAGATTGATTTGGGTATTTGACCTTAGTAAAGACTTGTTGGTTCCTGTTATGATTTTTGACTCTTTTGAATGACGGCTTAAAAGTTGTGATAGACATTGGAGTATGGATGCTTACTTGTCAACAGGATCGTATTGGATAGTTGAGATCGAGTTCAACTTTGGTGTTGATATTCTAGCTATGGATTGCGTAACTTGGTTGTTGCCCTGTTCAAGGTTTTGATTTAGTTGAGCCTCTGCCGGTAGAATGACTAGGCCTACTCACTGTTTATCGATTCATTTTCCTTTAGTTCAGAGGATTTCACTTATATGGATGTTAGAGGGATGGTACATTATATTGGTTTCTACTATATTTGGCCTTGGTTCTCAGCTTTCATCAGAAATTTTGTATATCTACTCAGTAGAAAAAGTGTACTCGAGTTGGGCTTAGTATGGTTTCATCCATAATCAGTAGGGTATCCTGAAGCGGACCATTCAGTTTTGAGAGATTGTGCTTCAAACTCATGATTATAGATTTTGGGAGTCATCTGGACCAATTAATGACTTGGAAGATATCTCAAACACTGGTCATCACCATTTGAGTATTCAGGTAAACTCTATTAGGCATTGTTTTTATACCAGTCCATGCAGAATGACAATGGATAAGCTTCAGTCTTTCGAGGTTAGTGTGATGTGAATATGCAGGAAAGACTTGGATGATGGTGGAGAGATTTTGTGTAGTTCAGAGTAGACATCAGGTTTGGAAAGGCAAGAAAATGTTAGAATTAGAGTTTGGAGTTGGCTTTATGATTCATGCCTTGGGTTGTCTTTAGCCTAATTGTGTATCCATTTGGTTGTGCTATATCATTGTATTGTCTGTATGTTGTGGTTTAGGTTTGCATACATCGATCATGCCTGGTTCAGTTGGAAGCCAGTTGGTGGATGAGGATGAGTTTTTTGTTACTTGGAGAGTGAAGTAAGGTTGTGAATGAAAAAAGGGTACCTTTAGCAAAATCCCTTGGAAGCCTTTGTTTGCCTTGGAGGTTATCTGGGGAGTCTTGCATGGGGTATGCGGGCCCATTACCTCATCCTTTCTAGCTTAATGGCTTTTTCTATCCATTGGCTTTCAAGGATGAAAGTTATTTTAGTAGTGGATATTATAATGACCCTCCAGGTCATTTTCTCCATTTCAACTTTTTTCGGCATTTCGAGCCTTCCCATAGCGGCTACAGGTCATTTATGACTTGCCGGGACTATCAATTTGGATTTTGGGAAGTTTGTTTGGGCTTTAAAACTATTTCCCTATTTTGGAGCTTTTGAAGATGAGAAATTGGTCTCGAACCAAAACTTCTAGTAAACAACCTAGGATGAGAATTTCGACAGCGACGTAGCTCCGAGACGTGGATTTTAGGCTAGAGGTTAGTGTGATTTTAGCAAAAATTGAACCAAGGATCTGGGGTCCATATTTTGTCGAAGCAACCTCGGATGGGAATTTTGATAGCTAAAAAAAATTCCATGTTCTTAGTATTCCTTGGACTAGTTTATGCTCCAAAAATCAAGTCTTAATTGTGGGAAGTATCTTTGAAATGAATTAAGGTCCAAACTCAACCAAGCACATTTTGTTTGGAATTATAGAGTGTTGAGTGGTGCTCGTACATGGACTCGCAAAGCGAGCCAGCTAGCGTCCCAAGGCATTTTTATGCATGGTAAATCAGTGAAGCAAGGCCAAAAGCATGCACAATAGCGTGCCTCTGTGTGCACAGGCAAGGCAGTGCACGCTGACGGGCACGTAAAGCGTCCTCCTCAGCGTGTGTTCCCTGCAACTTTCCTTTATGTGCGTTTTCTACAATTTTTTAACCATTCTCTAGGGTTCAAAATCCTAGCACGGCTTTTCTCTCCTCCCCATGTAACACCCCATATTTTATATACACTAATTCTACTTATATGGAACTTGGTACGACTTTGTGGTAATAGGTAATGGATTTAATATTTTATTTAGGCGAGTATTATGTGACTATAGTAGGTGAATCATCTACTAAAATTATTGGGCTGAAATATGGCACATGTTTATGGACTTAATTGAGGCCCAAATTAAGTAAAAAGACATGGGTCCAAAAGGAAATGATCCATTTAAAAAATGGACCAAGTGTACACCTTATTAGACTTAGACTTTTTGACCAAATAATTGGCTAAGATTGGCCATGAGAAATTCGGTTTATGAGGGGCTATTTAAGCTGAAATTCAGCTCATTTTCAACATAACACACTTGCCAAAAATCAGATTTTCAATCAAACATATTTTCCTCTCTCAAACCCTAGCCACCTTAATTTTCCTAAGGACTTTTTGGACAAATCTTCCACTTGAAAGCCTTGGTAAGTGTTTACCCTTATAATATATTATATGCATAAGAGGTTGTGTAAATCATGTTGGTTATGTTAAAAAAGTGTTGAGCAGTCCACTATTTGTAAAACAGTCCACTTTTGCTTAATCGCTAAGGATTTGCCTTCTATATGGTTTAAACTTGAAAGGGGACTTAAAGTATTGAAGTAATTGAATTAGATGGACTAAATTTCAGTATATTTAAGTGTGGTGATGTCCCTAATTCGTTCCCCTTGTGTATGGCTTGATGGAAAGGTTTATACGTGTTTGTATATGGAACGTTTGACATAGTGAAAAGAGAATACTTTCTTGTTATGTTAAAGTGAAATCTGAAACTGTGTGGAATGTTTTTGGTATATTGTTGTGGAAGGTATTTATGTGACCTGATGGAATAAATATGTGAAGTTGCATTGAGGTAAAAATGTGAAGTATGCACTTGGTGGGAAATCTTGTCTGTTTGTGACGTCTATGTTGGTTTGTGGACTGTTTTGGCATTGTTGGTGTTGTGAGGCAGTAAATTGTGTTGTAGGAGGGTTGAATGAAGTTATGTGGTAGTACGAAAGAAGGTGGAATGATATACCATGTGTTTGGGATGTTGAATAGTTTTTACTTCCCGTTAAGTGACTAATTACCGTCTTGTGAACTTGTAATGTAGTTAGTTGTTAATGTTAGCTCCGTTATGTACTTGTGTTGTAGAGTAACACATAAGGAAGGAGATGAATTGTTGTATTCAAATTTTTGAAAGATAAGGTATGTAAGGTTACTCTTTTCTGTATCCTTTGGTCATACCTATTGTTCACATCGTTACCGAACTTGTTTCTACTCCGAAATGTTTTAAAGTATCTCATTTCAAGTTTGTTAGCAATTGTTATTTACGTGTCTCTTATTTGTTGACTATTGTTCCAAAGCTCCAATAATGTTATGATCACCAATGTAACAATCTCATAAAAATTAAAGAAATGAAGTAATGCATATTTGGTTGAGTACGGGTGGTAGCTCTGGGGGCGAAAGCCTACCTCAAGCTGATCCCGATTGATTATTGGATGTAGGGGGTAGCTCTGGGGGTGAAAACCTAGCACAAACTGAACCTGATTTATTGATTTATGGGTGGTAAATCTGGGGGCATAAGCCTAGCTCGAGCCGATCCCAATGTTATTTACCACTGATCAGTTGGTCTCGGGCTTTGTATGATGTATATTGATATAAAGGTAAAAGGAAAGAAATGAATGTAATGTACATGGTTCCACATATACAGTATGGTGGTATATCAGTGTTATCTATTCACTTGTATTTGATTCCATTGAGTTCCTATATTTCATACAGTTACTTATAGCCTTACATACTCAGTACATTCTTTCGTACTGACGTCCCTTGGGGGACCTACCTTACTTGCTGCAAGTACAGTAGCTAGTAGACCTTCATAATAGGGTATGGGTCATCCGCAGGCTATTGGTGAGCTCCAGGTTGATTCGGGGCTTTTCGAGTCATTTGTATATATTTTTGGTACTGTGTAGTAATTGTACAAGGCGGGGACTTGTCCCGACCTTAGTCATGGTTATGTATGTCTTTTAAAGGCTTTGTAGACCATTATAAAGTCAAACGTAGAAGTGTCGTACCTTTTTGATGTTGTGGCCCCAACGGCCAAGTCTCGTATCTATGTTGAACATCTTTACATGACTTCTGTCATCGATATATTATTTCTACTTGTGGCAGAATTTTAGTGCATTTAGTGACATGCATATGAATGTTCACAGTCATAAGTTGGTTCTCTCGATCCTTAACGGCTTCTGGTGCCGGTCCGCCCTATTTGGATTCGAGGCGTGACAAAAGTGGCATGAGAGCGGGTCGTCCTAGAGTGTCTACAAAGCCGTATCTGAGTAGAGTCTTGCTTATGGATGTGTTGTGCACCACATTTATATGTAGGAGGCTACAGGACATTTATTAGTTATTTCTTTTCTTCATTTTCTAGATCGTGCATTAGTGCCAAAGTTGTAGGTTGAATCATATCTGACCACTGAAATTGTTTTTCTTTTGTTATAGTAAAATGCCAATTGCAAGAAGAGGTAGGGGTAAAAGTAAGAAGATAGATAAGATTGCCGGAGAAGGAACCAGTAAATCACCACCTAAACAAGCTAATCAAGGTGGCGCTGAAAATGAGTTTGCATCACGGGCTTCTTCTACTCTTCCAGCTCCAAGAGAACCAAGAAGGAGATGAGTACCTTCAGAACCATCTGTTAATGCTAATGAGTAGGATTTAAGGAATGCGGTGCAAATGTTGACTCATATAGTTGTTGTACAAAGTCAAGGACAAGCAGGTCCAACTACAAGTAATGACAGTGCGGATAGGGTAGCTAGTCAGCACAGATTTCCTTAAATTAGACCCTCCCACATTCACCGGATCAGATCTTAATGAAGACCCACAAGACTTCATAGACCAAATTCAAAGGGATTTAGATGTTATGCATGTATCTCGTACAGAAATAGTTGAGCTTGCAGCATATAGATTGAAATGAGAGGCTATATTATGGTACGAAGATTGGAAACGATCTAGGGGTATCGGTGCACTTCTAGCTAGTTGGGAAGAATTCAAAGTGGCATTCCTTGATCATTACCTTCCATATGAGATCTGAGAGGCTAGTGCAGACCAGTTCTTAAATATTCATCAAGAAAATATGAGCGTCAAAGAATACAGTCTTCGGTTTAACTCTTTGGCCAGGTATGCTCCTAATGTAGTAGCTACTATGGATGATAAAGTTCATCGGTATGTGGATAGATTGGATCCATATTTGGTTAGGGATTGTACTATTGCTGTTTTGAATAGAGACATGGATATAGCCAGGATATAAGCTTTTGCATAGAAGATGGAGGATCAGAGGCAAAGGAGAAGAACACAAGAATGTGAAAGAGGATCGTCAAAGAGGGCTAAACCTATGGGACAGTTCATGGCGTCCCAAGGAGAATTTAGGCCTCGGGTTTTTAATAGACTGCCTAGACCATCATTTTCTTATCCTACAGCAGGTACTCTATCCCAATTTTGAGGGTTTAGAGGTAGGCAAGTTGGGCAAAGTAGTAGGATTCAAGGTTCATAGATAGTAGGGTATCAAGAACAAAGAAGAATGAGCCAATTGAGGTTTTCTCGTCAGTCGTGTCAACACTGCGGAAAGCTTCATTTAGGTGCATGTCGTCTTGGGATGGATGTTTGCTTTTGGTGTGGTATATAGGGGCACATGATGAGAGAGTGCCCACGGAGGGGAACGGGTAGTATGGAGCAAACTACTGGATCAGCCGTTGCATCATCCTCATCGGGTGTATAGCCTACTGGGCGTGGTAGAGGTGTTTGAGGAACAGTTTATCACGACCCAAATCCCATTCGGGACGGACTGGCACCCAGAACTGATAAGGCCCGAGAGAACCAATCTTTGCTCGTGTACTCTCATATGTATGTTCGCGTATGAATAACATATTATCTCCTGTAATTAAATATCAATAGTGGAATGCATGGCAACATGTGCAATATATGAAACTTGGCGTTAGGGCCATTTTGTCAAAATGAACGTACATCTTTTCCCTTCATGCTACCCCACATATGTCTACAAAGCCTCTAATAGATACATGACCATGTCTATACAATATTTACAAAATGCCAAAACCTAATGAACACATGTGACTTGGGAAGCCCCGAATCAACTGGAGCTCACCAACAATCTGCGGATATCTCGTCGCCTACTGCAGAGATCTACTAACACCTGGGCCTGCAACATGTAAGGTAAGTCCCCCGAGAGGGGTCAGTACGAAGAAAATACTGAGCATGTAAGGCCATAATAAATAGCATCATACATGAGAATGTCAATAGAATAAAATATGAGAGAATAGTCAATGTGTATAAACCATCATTTTATATAATATCTTTTATAACTACACTCCTTCAAGGGAAATTACCTACACTCAAGAGACTTGCCTCCAATAGATTCTTCTATACCGAAGAGATTCTTTCTTGCTTCTATGTTCATTACCACTATTGTTCCTCTACTTGGTCACTCATTCGCATCAATTCAGTCGCATCATCATCATTCTTATCATAACCCCCATATTTATATACTCATGCAAGGAATATACTCTCATCTCCTTTACTACTATCTTTATTATTATTCACTCAACTAGTTAGTGATTCAAAATACCTTATGGATCATCTCCTTATAAGTAAGCATATAATACCGGGCCTCCACCTTTGGTGGGATATAATGTATATGTATATAGTACCGGACCTCCATCTTGGTGGGATAGATAGTACCGGGCCTCCACCTTTGATGGGATATAATAAATGAGTATATAGTACCGGGCCTCCATCTTGGTGGGATATATATAGTACCGGGCCTCCACCCTTGATGGGATATAATAAATGAGTATATAGTACCGGGCCTCCATCTTGGTGGGATATATATATTACCGGGCCTCCACCTTTGATGGGATATAATAAATAACATAGCATAGTATTGAGATTGTTCTATCTTGAACTTACACCCTTTAGATTGTGATCCATACTCAATGTAACATATAGTAACCATACGTACATTAATTCTCTACAAATCTTATACCCATTACATAGCTAGGAGTAACACATTAAAGATCATGTCATTAATTGAAGCACACTCTTATATACATCTATTAAGCACCCTCTTATATATATATTACTTCACTCCTTTACTTCATGAGATTAACATCCTCACTTATGAGAAGTAATTCTATTACCTTGCACATTACCTCTCTTAATACTCTTATGGGACTGATACTTCAACTTGTGAGAGATTAACACATCCACTTATGAGAGATTGATACTTTAAGGATCATGCTAATATTGGAAACACACCTCTATACCTCACTTCACTTCCTTACTCTTATGAGATTGATACAAATATATTCATAATAATATTGGACGTTGGAACATGACATGATTGGAGAATGCTTTTCAAGAATAACTAGCTTCTCTTTACATCTTACCCTCCTTGAGATAATCATTCTAGAATCACAACGTTATGACTCCGTTGGAACATACTATTATGAGGACTTTGGACCCATGTCCATAGTTAGGTAACTCATGAACAACAACGACTAATGAATGAGGGATACATGACTTAGGAATGAATAGGTTCTCCTTACGTCGTCACTTTCCTTGTAACAATTTCTTTTAGTAGTTACAACAACATTATGAGAGCTTAGGCATTTCAGTCCATGGATAGGAGACGTATGAATACCAATCGGTCAATGAATAAGAAACGTGTGGATAGCAATATACATCAAACTTGAATGAGATACCTTAATATATTTTGGAATAGGACAAGTGAAATGTCAATATGAACATTATGTACTGCAGAAAGATATGGACAGAGTAACCTTACATACCTTATCCTCCCAATGTAAGTACACAATCAAATATGTGAGCGCAATAATTCCGCTCCTTGTTTACGTTTCACTCTACATCACAAGTACATAATGGAACCAACATTAACCACCAACTACCTTACAAATGCATATGACAACAATGAGTTACATGTTTATCTTTAAAATGGCATTTCCTTCTCTACAATACCATTTACGGCATTAACATACCAACAATTTCCCATTCATGCCATACATTGACCACAAGCTACATTTCAAGTGTATAAGACAACCATAAGTTACATGAGTTCCCTATTCACCCTTTACAATACCATTCATGTCCCTTTTCATGCCAACAATACCATAACCTTTTATACATTGACCACAACATCACATACCACGAGCATTTCACCACAAAGTTTCTCCTCTACACTTTCTCATAAGCACTATATCACAATTTTCCATTAAATTGCTTCAATACACCTCACAACAACAAATCAGCCAAAATCTCATAATTTACACTTATATATAATCACTTACCCAAGCTTGAAAGATGGTGATCTTGTCCAAAGATGGCTTAGGGTTTGAGAGCCCAAAAAGGGTGTTCTTGAGAATTCTAGAAAAAAGAATAGAAAGCATGTGTGTTTTAGGGATTAAAATCTGATTTTTGCCTCTTTATATAGGCCTTTAATTCCATCCTTATCTAGTCTCACATGTGGGTTTACTAGTCAATGGAAGAATGGGTCTTTTTGACCCATTGGACCATGCATTTTAGCTCCACTTTGGGCCTCAAATTGGCCCATTAACACATATATTATCTTAGCCCACTAAAATCAATGTGTAATACATCATATACACATTACAACGATATTCCCACTCACGAGATTTATATTCGTAGCCTCAATCCCAAAAACAAATGATTCTAGCCACGTATGACCTATTTTGACCCAAAGGGTAAAATCGTCATTTTGATACCAAATCAGTTCACGAGTAATTTTATCATTACAATATAATATTTCACTCATTTCATGTATATTCTCATGGTTGTATAAGAATCGTGGAGAAAATCGGCTCGATACGTCCCCGGGCACCCTTGGGACTTAAGAAAAATTCCAACTTTGAAAAGTGGCCAAAACCAGAGTGGCACGCTCTTGGGCGGGCCAGCTTGCTGCCTCTAGACTAAAAATTTTATCCCAGAGCGGCGTGGCATGCCCCTGGGGGCGCCCCACCTTTAATTTTTAATTTTTTTTTTTTTTTTTTTTACTTATTGCGCTCAAAACTAAGGTAACATGTACGGGGTATTACACAGTTAATTCTAGTGGAGTCCAGAACCATACTTATGCTTTAGCGGATCGACAAAACTTGGAGGCTTCTCCTGATGTGGTTACAGGTACATTATCCGTCTTTTCACATAATGTATATGCATTGATTGATACGGGTTCTACCCTATCATATGTCACTCCATTGATTGCTAAAAAAATTGAAAGAACACCGGAATTACTAGTCAAGCCATTTGAAGTATCTACACCCGTTGGTGAATCTATTATAGCTAAAAGAGTCTATCGTAATTGCACAGTAATTGTTTGTGATCACGATACGTTGGCTGATCTTATTGAGCTGGAAATGGTAGATTTTGATGTTATAATGGGTATGAATTGGTTGGCTTCTTGTTATGCCACGGTAGATTGCCGAGCTAAGAAGGTACATTTCCATTTTCAATAAAAGACCGTCCTTGAATGGAGGGGTAATATTGGAGCACCAATAGGTAAATTTATTTCTTATCTTAAGGCAAAGAAAATGATATCCAAGGGGTACATATGCCATCTAGTAAGAGTGCAAGATGCCGATGTGAAGCCACCAACTCTTCAATCGGTTCCGGTGGTAAATGAATTCCTTGATGTATTTCCTGAAGATCTTCCAGGTTTGCCTCCAGAATGGGAAGTAGAGTTTGGTATTGATGTGATTCCAGGTACTCAACCTATCTCCATTCCTCCGTATAGAATGGCCCCGACAGAGTTACGAGAATTGAAGGCGCAATTAAAAGACTTGCTGGACAAGGGATTCATAAGGCCTAGTATGTTTCCGTGGGGTGCATCGGTGTTGTTTGTACGTAAGAAGGATAACATGTTGAGAATGTGTATTTCTTATCGGCAACTGAATAAGGTGAAGGTGACAGTCAAGAAAAAATATCCCCTCCCCAGAATTGATGATTTGTTTGATCAATTACAAGGTGCCAAATGTTTCTCAAAGATTGACTTGAGATCGGGTTATCATCAAGTAAGTGTTTGAGAAAAATATATACCCAAGACAGCTTTCCGAACATGGTATGGTCATTATGAGTTTTTAGTTATGTCATTTGGACTAACAAATGCACCAGCAGTTTTTATGGATTTGATGATAGGGTGTTCAAGCCATTCTTAGATGTGTTCGTGACAGTGTTTATAGATGATATTCTGGTTTATTCAAGATCAAAAGAGGACCACGATAATCACTTACGACAGGTGTTACAGATTCTTCGTGATCGTAAGTTATATGCAAAGTTCTCTAAATGTGAATTTTGGTTAAAATCTGTAGCATTCTTGGGTCATATTGTATCTGATGAAGGAATAAGGGTTGATACTCAAAAGATAGAAGCAGTGAAGAATTGGCCAAGACCTACAACGCCTACAGAGATTCGTAGTTTTCTCGGGTTGGTAGGTTATTATAGAAGGTTTGTTGAAGGATTTTCTTCTATTGCTGCATCTTTAAAAAAGCTAACACAGAAGTCAACCAAGTTTCAGTGGAATGATGCATGTGAGAAGAGTTTCCAGGATATGAAGAATAAGTTGACTTCTACACCCGTATTGGTACTTTTAGAAGGCATAGAAGGGTATGCGGTATATTGTGATGCTTCAGGAGTCGGCTTTGGATGTGTATTGATGCAGCACAATAATGTAATAGCTTATGCCTCAAGACAATTAAGGCCACACGAGAAAAATTATCCAACACATGATTTTGAATTAGCAGCAGTAGTATTTGCTTTAAAGATATGGCGCCACTATTTGTATGGGGTTCATGTTGACATATATACCGACCATAAGAGTTTGCAATATATCTTTAAGCAGAAGGACTTAAATCTGAGGCAGCGGAGGTGGCTTGAACTATTAAAAGATTATGATATTGATATCTTATATCATCCGGGGAAAGCAAATGTGGTAGCCGATGCATTAAGCCGCAAAGCAATAGGAAGCACTAATGGCCAGCTCACGGAAAAGAAAGGTATAGTCAAGGATCTATATCAACTAGCTAGCTTGGGGGTTCATCTTCTTGAAACTCCAAATAAAGAAATTATGGTGCAAAATGCGGCAGAATCTTCATTAGTAGCTGAAGTGAAGGAAAAATAGTATGAGGATCCTATTTTATTGCAGATGAAAGATAATGTACAACAAGGTTTGACAAAGGCATTTGATCTTACGCAAGAAGGAGTGCTTTAGTGCCAAAGTAGATTGTGTGTACCTGATGTAGATGAGCTAAGGAGACGGATTATGATAGAGGCACATCATTCACGGTATTCAATTCATCCTGGAGCCACTAAAATGTATCATTATTTGAAAGAAATGTATTGGTAGGGTAACATGAAGAAGAACATTGCAGAATTCGTAGCTCAATGTCCAAATTGTCAACAAGTAAAAGTAGAGCATTAGAAGCCTGGAGGTTATATGCAATGTATAAATCTTCCAATCTGTAAGTGGGACATGATCAACATGGATTTCATCATAGGTTTGCCTCGTACACTTTGAAAATTTGATTCCATATGGGTAATAGTTGACAGGCTTACCAAGTCAGCACACTTCCTACCGGTTAAGACCACCTACACATCTGAAGATTATGCGCGATTGTATGTTAAATAGATTGTTCGACTACATGGAATTCCAATCTCTATTATATCAGACAGGGGAGCTCAATTTACTGCACACTTTTGGAAGTCTTTTCAGAAGAGTTTGGGAACCCAAGTGAATTTAAGTACGGCTTTTCATCCTCAAACAGATGGACAAGAAGAACGTACTATACAAACACTTGAAGATATGCTACGAGCTTGCACATTGTACTTTAAAGGTAGTTGGGATGATCATTTATCTCTTATTGAATTTGCCTACAATAATAGCTATTATTCAAGTATCAAAATGGTGCCTTACGAAGCTTTATATGGAAGAAAGTGTAGATCACCAATTGGATGGTTTGAAGCGGGTGAAACTGCCTTATTTGGGCCAGATCTTGTTCATCAAGCTATGGAGAAGGTTAAGGTGATACAACAGCGGCTACAAACGGCCCAAAGTCGATACAAATCATATGTCGATGTTAGAAGAAGGGGGCTAGAATTTTCCATAGATGATTGGGTATTCTTAAAAGTGTCACTAATGAAAGGGGTAATGAGATTTGGAAAGAAAGGAAAGTTGAGTCCATGTTATATAGGGCCGTATAATATTGTCCAAAGATTTGGTCAAGTTGCGTCTGAATTAGAACTACCCCAAGAACTCTCCACAGTTCATCCAGTGTTTCATGTTTCAATGCTCCGGAAGTGTATAAGAGATCCATCTCATATTGCTCCCACTGAAGATGTACAAGTTATAGAAGATCTCACCTATGAAGAAGTACCTATTGCTATTCTGGATCGACAAGTTAAGAGGTTAAGAAATAAAGAAGTAGCTTCTGTAAAAGTGCTTTGGAAAAATCAGCAAGTGGAAGAAATCACATGGGAAGCCTAGGATATGATGAAGTCAAAGTACCCGCATTTATTTCAAATGACAGAGAAAGTTCAAGATGCGGAATTGGAGCAATAACAACTAAGTATATATAAACATTATGTGTATGTGATAACATGAAGAATGAAATTAGACTTGAATTTGTTTAGATTGGATAATGTTACTAACATTCGAGGACGAATGTTCCTAAGGGGGGAAGGATGTAACACCCCGTATTTTATATACACTAATTCTACTTATATGGAACTTGGTACGAATTTGTGGTAATAGGTAATGGATTTAATATTTTATTTAGGCGAGTATTATATGACTATAGTAGGTGAATCATCTACTAGAATTATTGGGCTGAAATATGGCACATGTTTATGGACTTAATTGAGGCCCAAATTAAGTAAAAAGACATGGGTCCAAAAGGAAATGATCCATTTAAAAAATGGACCAAGTGTACACCTTATTAGACTTAGACTTTTTGACCAAATAATTGGCTAAGATTGGCCATCAGAAATTCGGTTTAGGAGGGGCTATTTAAGCTGAAATTCAGCTCATTTTCAACACAATACACTTGCCAAAAATCAGATTTTCAATCAAACATATTTTCCTCTCTCAAACCCTAGCCACCCTAATTTTCCTAAGGACTTTTTGGACAAATCTTCCACTTGCAAGCCTTGGTAAGTGTTTACCCTTATAGTATATTATATGCATAATAGGTTGTGTAAATCATGTTGGTTATGTTTTTGTAAAACAGTCCACTTTTGCTTAATCGCTAAGGATTTGCCTTCTAGATGGTTTAAACTTGAAAGGGGAATTAAAGTCTTGAAGGAATTGAATTATATGGACTAAATTTAAGTATATTTAAGTGTGGTGATGTACCTAATTCGTTACCCTTGTGTATGGCTTGATGGAAATGTTTATACGTGTTTGTATATAGAACGTTTGGCGTAGTGAAAAGAGAATACTTTCTTGTTATGTTAAAGTGAAATCTGAAACTGTGTGGAATTTTTTTGGTATATTTTTGTGGTAGATATTTATGTTACTTTATGGAATAAATATGTGGAGTTGCATTGAGGTAAAAATGTGAAGTATGCACTTGGTGGGAAATCTTGTCGGTTTGTGACGTCTATATTGGTTTGTGGACTATTTTCGCATTGTTGGTGTTGTGATGTAGTAAATTGTGTTGTAGGAGGTTGGAATGAAGTTATGTGGCATTAGTAAAGAGGTTTGAATGATATACCATGTGTTTGGGATGTGGATAGCTTTTACTTCCCGTTAAGTGACTAATTACCGTCTTGTGAACTTGTGATGTAGTTAGTTATTAATGTTAGCTCCGTTATGTACTTGTGTTGTAGAGTAACACATAAGGAAGGAGCTGAATTGTTGTATTCACATTTTGGAAATATAAGGTATGTAAGGTTACTCTTTTCCGTATACTTTGGCCGCACCTATTGTTCTCATCGTTACCGAACTTGTTTCCACTCCGAAACATTTTAAAGTATCTCATTTCAAGTTTGTTAGCAATTGTTATTTTTGTGTCTCTTATTTGTTGACTATTGTTCCAAAGCTCCAATAATGTTATGACCACCAATGTAATAATCTCATAAAAATTAAAGAAATTAAGTAATGCATATTTGGTTGAGTACGGGTGGTAGCTCTGGGGGTGAAAGCCTAGCTCGAGCAGATCCAGATTGATTATTGGATGCAGGGGGTAGCTCTGGGAGTGAAAACCTAGCTCGAGCTGAACCTGATTTATTTATTTATGGGTGGTAGCTCTGGGGGCATAAGCCTAGCTCGAGCCGATCCCAATGTTATTTACCACTGATCAGTTAGTCCCGGGCTTTGTATGATGTATATTGATATAAAGGTAAAAGGAAAGAAATGAATCTAATGTACATGGTTCCATATATATAGTACGGTGGTATATCAGTGTTATCTATTCACGTGTATTTGATTCCATTGAGTTCCTATATTTAATACAGTTACTTATAGTCTTATATACTCAGTACATTCTTTCGTACTGACGTCCTTTGGGGGACCTACCTTACTTGCTGTAGGCACAGGAGTTAGTAGACCTTTACAATAGGTACGGGTCATCCGCAGGCTATTGGTGAGCTCCAGGTTGATTCGGGGCTTTCCGAGTCATTTGTATATATTTTTGGTACTGTGTAGTACTTGTATAAGACGGGGACTTGTACCAAACTTAGTCATGGTATGTATGTATTTTAGAGGCTTTGTAGACCATTGTAAAGTCAAACGTAGAAGTATCGTACCTTTTTGACATTGTGGCCCCAACGGCCAAGTCTCGTATCTATGTTGAACGTCTTTACATGACTTCTGTCATCGATATATTATTTATATTTGTGGAAGAATTTTAGTGCAGTTAGTGGCATGCATATGAATGTTCACGGTCATAAGTTGGTTCTCTCGAGCCTTAACGGCTTCGGGTGCCCCGCTCCATTTAGATTCGAGGCGTGACACCCCACTTCATTCCACACCATGGTAAGTCTCTCCCTTGTAATTCTAAGTGTTTTCAAGTATTTCTAACATCTGAAAATGGATTCTTAACAAAATTCTACACCATAATCATAGGGTTTTCAAGAAAACCTATATCAAGATTTCAAGAATGGATTCTTGAAGTTCTTCTTCAAGGATTTGGTCTTTCTTCAAGTATTTTTGGATCAATTAAGGTACGTAAGAGCTACACCTTTTCTGGGGAACCCTGTTCCTCCCCACAATCATGTCATAGTTCCATGTTAAGTCAAAATTTCAATTTAGGGTTTTAAGATTTGAACATTCTAAGTATTGTTCTTGATTCTTGTTACAATTTCCTTCAATATGCCTTGAGTATTATAAATTATTTCCAGAGTTAAGGTCGTTCTTGAATTTAACTTTAATTTCCATATCCACGATTTAGTTTTCACATAAAGCTTATGACTTGAGAATTTTGTAGTTACAGATTATTTCATGTCTTAATAGATTTATCTATAGTTTTATTTCAAAGTATGTTCAAAGGTAGCAAATTCATGAAATTTTTTATGAAAACCCTTATGTATTATACCATGACTTGAAAGTGAAAGAATTTATCATATCTTGGAAAGTTTATGCAAGCTATAATGATTTAGAGAAAAGGCTCTCAAAGAAAGATATGTTTCTTGATACGATATTGTAGAGACTAGCATGATTTTTAGAAAGTGTTTTTAAGACTTATGATATGAGAAACTATTATGTTTTGGGAAGGATTATAAACCACCAAGTTGGGTATGAGTCCGAGGTCACATGGCCCATATCTATGTCGCCACCTTAGGTTTTACCTTCAGGCTAAGTTTTGGGTCCATAGGTTATGTTTCGTCTTTTACCTCGACAAGATGTAAGACAACTCTTCTCAATGTGATCAAGACATTAGACTCCATGTTTCTCACCTGTTTTATGTCGGTTAAGAGAAACTCCCCCAAATTTAGAAAGACTTAGTATTTGCTCAGCTTATTAGTTATGATAATTGCAATAAAGTGGTTTTATTACAACATTTCAATTAATTTCTTTTGGGATTATGTTTCATGAAATTTACTATGTAAGTTTATATATGTTTTGAATGTTTGGAATAGCTCAGTCACTATACTACTTTAGTCCCGACAGCTTTAAAATAAATGGTCAGTAAGTTTTTGGTTTCGTACCTCCTTATTCATGTCATTGGTTATGATTTAATTCAAATGTTTAGTCAATTTCAATTCCAGTTAGTTCATTTTTACTGCTTTAATTCTGCTATTATGTACCAATGTATTCCAAGTATTGACCGCTCTTTCTGTGCTACATCGTTTCATAATGTAGATTCCGACATACAGACTTAGGATCGCAGCCAGACCTTTCGATAGACCATGCAGTATCAGCTTGGGGTGAGTCCTCCTTGCATCCAGAGTTATTGGTGTTTATTTGCTAAATTTACAGCTTATTAGATAGTTTCAGTTTTAGTTGCTAGTTCCCAATAAAGGTAGCTCGGGGCCATGTCCCAGCAACTCTTTCAGTTAATGAGTTATAGAGGCTTCATTAGATATTAGAAAGTTGGTTGTTTTGTTGTCTTTCAAGTTGACATTCAGTATTTCAATTAAAGCTTATTGTATTTCTAGCAAATTAGCCCATAACTGTATTTCTAGCTTCTGCTTACTTTCAAAGTTGAGTTTTATGAATAGTTTGCTAGGCCAAGGGTCCACTTGGGATCATTCGTGGTTCTAGGTGCCATTTTACAACCATGGTGTAGGCTCAGGGAGTGATAGTTTCGTTGAGTCTGGAATGTCAAATTTTGTATGGTAGCATAGTTTGTTTGCTCATACGGGGTTCCGAACGAATCCTGAGCTCCTGAATAGAGTAAGTTGGAACTTAGGATTTTGCTGGTTTCCAGCATCTGGTGCAGGCTCAGCTTACTCTTCGCGTTCGAGAGGAATAGGCCTCATTGTCAAAGGGTCAGGTCTTTGACCATTGCATATACGAGCTTATCTCTCGCATTTACGATGAAGGTGACAAGCCGACCTAATGTTTTTTTCTCATCGCTTTTGCGACCCATTGTACCCTCGCAATCGCGATGGGTAATTCCTAGGCCTATATATTATTGTCTCCTCTATTTTACCTTCATATTCTCAACACTAACCCACCATTAATGGACCATTGAGCAAGAAAAATTGTGGAAAATCATCCATGGGGCTAAGGTAAGTTAATTTAACACCTCATGATCAGTGTTTTTCCCCGTCAAATTCCATTTTTTTTCTTGTTAAGTCCTAAAAATTAGCTTTTCATTTTCTTAACTTATGGTGATGATTTGGACCACGATTTGTGCTCCATTTTTGCTCAAATTTCGAGACCACATTCCTTGTCCTTCGAGGGAGCTCATGACGGATTCAATTTTTGAATTTTATTTTCGAACCCCACAGGCCTATTTTTGACCCAATTTTAGGCTCGGAGTTTTATATTGTAATATGGATATCATTTTACTCGTATTAATGTGCAGATTATGATTTTTATAGTAGGATGTCATTAATAGATCGTGGAGTGGAGATGAGCAGTTCGTGGATAATTCGGGACTGTGGTTCGGCAATGATGTAAACTCCGGTCTACTCTTCTCTATGAGATTGTATATTGTACAGATCACAAGCTAGGAAGGGATTATAGGATAGGTTTATACCTATTTGTATCATGAGTTGACCTATTAAGGGGATTTAGAATAGAAATATGACCCTAACCTTAGCCTAGAATACCTGTTATGGTTGTAGGATCCTATTATCCTTGATTATAGACTTGTTTAACCATAGATTGACATGAAGAATCCCTTAGTATGATTCGTATTGTGACACTTAGTGATATAAGTAATACCCCTTACTTAGATCCTCTCAGTAGCTTTATAGCCGTATTTACCTTTCTCTTTTAGAGTTATAATATTGTTATCCTAGTATGGTATATTGATGGGCCCGAGGTCGTGGTTATGAGATCAGTTGGGCACCAGGTTAGTATTCTGTCCTTTGAAAGGATATGGTTGTAGTGTATAGACGCTTAGGCACTTACGGTTGTAATATTTGGTTACTGGTGATGGCATGCATACATTGAAGTGCATTTACATTTATTTAGTGCTACGATTCTAACTGAAACCTTGACTTTACTACTGTGTTTCTAAAAAGGGACTTATTTATACTTTTCACTTTTAAACTTGTTTTCTTAAAACGGATGTCGTACCACCCTTACTATTGGACTATGATATTTTAAACTAAACATACAACTTTAGAAACTTAGACCGAGGCTGATACTAGTCCATCTCTTGATCCACTCCTTTAACCACTATTTACTAACTTCAGTCGTTGAGGATTCCGACCCTTTCTACATTATTTTCCCGCTTTAGTCTCGAATTCGATCTCGGGCAATGGATTCACAAATTTATATTGATTTAGTCTCAGTTCGTTTCCGAGCTGTTATTACACTTATTTACTATAGGTTAGAGTTTGATCACCCTCTTTACTCTTATTTCCATCTGGAACTTGATGGAGTGATTTAGATATGGATTATAGAAGTCCTGGTTTGGGACCAGGTAGTGTATACAAATATCCTGAGTCCCCTATGGGCCCCTACGTTCGATGAGCCATAGTAGTAGAGAAGGATGGTTTCCGTAGCTATTGCCTTTATGAGCTACTGAGCTTGAGAAGGTGTATAAATTTATGTTGGATATGGTATCTGGTTCATCTTGCATCACCTGGTTCTTTGCATGACTTCATTCATTCATTGTCATAGTTTGTTTGCTCATACGGGGTTCCGAATGAATCCTGATCTCCCGAACAGAGTCCGTTTGAACTTAGGATTTTGCTGGTCTCCAGCATCTAATGCAGGCTCAGCTTACTCTTTGCATTCGAGAGGAGTAGGCCTTATTCGCGAAGGGTCAGGTCTTTGACCATTGCATTTGCAAGCTTATCTCTCGCATTTGCGATGAAGGTGACAAGCCGACCTAATCCTTTTTTCTCATCACTTTAGCGACCGTTTGTACCCTCGCAATCGCGATGGGTAATTCCTAGGCTTATATATTGTTGTCTCCTCTGTTTTACCTTTATATTCTCAACACTAACCCACCATTAATGGACCATTGAGCAAGGAAAATTGTGGGAAATCATCCATGAGGCTAAGGTAAGTTAATTTAACATCTCTTGATCAGTTTTTTTCCCCGTCAAATTCCATTTTTTTCCCTGTTAAGTTCTAGAAATTAGCTTTTGATTTTGATAACTTATGGTGCTAATTTGGACCACAATTTGTGCTCCATTTGTGCTCAAATTTTGAGCCCACATTCCTTGTCCTTCGAGGGAGATCGTGACAGATTCAATTTTTGAATTTTATTTGCGAACCCCACAGGCCCTTTTTTACCCAATTTTAGGCTCGGAGATTTATATTGCAATCTGGGTATCATTTTACTTGTATTAATGTGTAGATTATGATTTTTATAGTACGATTTCATTCAGAGATCATGGAGTGGGGATGAGCAGTTCGTGGATGATTCGGGACTGTGGTTCAGCAACAATGTAGGCTCCGATCTACTCTTCTCTATGAGATTGTATATTGTACAGATCATATGCTAGGAAGGGATTATAGGATAGGTTTATACCTAAATGTATCATGACTTGACCTATTTAAGGGATTTAGAATAGAAATGTGACCCGAATCTTGGCCTAGAATACCTGTTATGGTTGTAGGATCATATTGTCCTTGACTATAGACTTGTTTAACCATAGATTGACATGAAGGATCCCTTAGTATGAATCGTATTGTTACACTTAATGATTTAGGTGATACCCCTCACTTAGATCCTCCCAGTAGCTTAATAGCCGTATTTACCTTTTTCTTTCAGAGTTATAATATTGTTATCAAGGTATGGTATATTGATGGACCCTAGGTCGTGGTTATGAGATCAGTTGGACACCAGGTTAGTATTCTGTCCTTTGAAAGGATGTGGTTGTAGTGTATAGACTCTTAGGCACTTACGGTTATATTGTTTGGTTACCGGTGTTGGCATGCATACATTAAGGCGCATTTACATTTATTTAGTGGTACGATTCTAACTAAAACCTTGATTTTACTACTGTGTTTCTAAAAAGGGACTTATTACTACTTTTCACTTTTAAACTTGTTTCCTTAAAACGGAAGTCGTACCACCCTTACTATTGGACTATGATATTTTAAACTAAACATACTACTTTGGAAACTTAGACCAAGGTTGATTCTAGTCCAGTTATTGATCCACACCTTTAACCTCTATTTACTAACTTCAGTCGCGTAGGATTCCGACCCTTTCTACATTATTTTACCGCTTTAGTCCTTAATTCGATCTCGGGCAATGGATTCACAAATTTATATTGATTTAGTCTCAGTTTGATTCGGAGAACTTATTATACTTATTTATTATAGTTTCGAGTCTGATCACCCTCTTAACTCTTATTTTCCTCTGGTTTTCATGACTTCATTCATTCATTTTCATAGTTTGTGTGCTCATACTATTTTGATTTTTTCCAGCAGGTGACTAATATGTTGCAACATACTAGTCACCTGTTGAAAAAAATCAAAACATTTACAAAACCAAGCTCTCATATATAACAGAGGACAAAAAAAAAAATTGATTTCACTACACACTACACCATTGGAACTTATTTTATTTAATAATACAACATACCAATATTCAAGAACAATAACAACGACATGTGTTTATTTTTTCCAACAACTATAGGTCACCTGTTGCAACAGATTTCCAGCAAAAACTAAATTTTCACTATTTTTACAACAATGATTAAGAACAAGAATAAGAATAACAACAACATTATTTCACTAAAGATATACACAATTTACAAATATACAACCATATTGATGTTAACAAATATCATAAATTAAGGTTTCTTTCTAAAACAATAAAAATAATTAACTCTCACTTTGAAGTGGACTCTCATTCTTCTTTTTCTTCTTCTTTAATGAAAAACATTTTTGAATTTTCTAATAGGAGACTAATTTATCCAACAGATGACTCATATGTTACAACATATTATTGATATGTTTGGGATCTTTAAAACATTACCAAAATGTTTTGACTTTTCTCAGCAGGTTACTAATATGTTGCAACATATTAGCCACATGTTGGGGAAAAATCAAAACATTTGCAAAATCAAGCTCTCTTATGAGAACAAAAAAAAATAATTTCCATACAACAGATAACAATATTGAAGAAAAAGAATAACAAGAGTTGTATGATTTTTTTCAAAAGTTAGGTCAACTGTTGCAGTAGATGCCTGTTGACACCTAATTTTTGCCCTTCCCATTCCAAATTAGTTTTCGAGTTTCTTCATTCCAAATAATTTCCAATAATTACTTTTTGAAAATATATCTCAGGCCTTCTTTTGAATTTTAGGTGAAATTAATGTATTCGGTGTTTAATTATACAGAATTACATAATTTTTCACTTAAACAAATGTTTTAGAACTTATTTTGAGTGAAAAGTTTGTTTAAATTACAAATACTTTACTTTTCACAAAAAATAGATTGAAAATAAGGAATTGATGATATAATTAGTTTCTTAATCTTTTAAATAAATAATTGTGCTTTATCAAATATATATTTTTGAAATTATTAAATTTTAGAAGCTCGTTAAATAATTAATTTCGTCTCATTTTGGTCTGTTTAATTTAATTTTTGCCATTTTATTAACCTAAATTGGCTAGAAATGCAATTGGATCTTTCCTATTTATTTTCCTCTATTTTCAGACCTCCCCAGGCCCAAATATTAGCCAAATACCCGGCCCAAATCCCATAATTTTCCCCAAATCAGCCACATACATATAAACCCACACCTATACATACAACTATACACACACCGATATATACATACACATACACGCGCCTCTACTCTCTCTTTCTCTCTCCCCGACCCTCTCACCATCAACAACAATACAACATCAACAAACGGCAACCCAATACCAGTACAACCTCCGTCAAATCGCAACCAAACGACGACCAAATCAGTGTCAAACAACCCCAAAGTGATTTCAATTTCCATCCAACTCTATCTAGAAATGTTGGATTCCGTCACTTTCTCACGTTCCTCGAAGCTTCTAGAAACTCGACAGTTCATCCTCTAACTTTCAATATTTCGTACCGTTGGAGTACAACGTTGTGCTATTTTCATTGGGTATGGGGGAATTCTTCCCCCCCCCCCCCCCAAAGTCCCAAAAATTGCCTACGAATTTGGCCCTCTTTTGGTCCAAATTCATTCTATCCAAAGCTGAAAAATTCAAGCTTATCCAAATTCGAATTTCAAAATTTCCAATTCGTTTTCCCCATTTTTACCCCTCCGTTTTCCCCCCAAAACAGCCCCAATTCTTCTATAAATAGATATTGTGGGTTGAGGGTTGTGTAGGGGATTTTTGGGGAAAAATTTGGAGGTTCTGGAGGTGCATTCTTCTAACCTCACGTAACCAAAAATCCTAGAAGAATACACTCGAGAAAAAAAAATTCCACCGAACTCATATGAATTTCGGCGAGGTTAAATTCATATTCCGGCGTTAAAGTCCATCTAAAGAGCTCGTCTGTCCCAAATCGCTGCTCAGAACCAGGTGATCACTTCTCCCCTTTTTTTATATATCTTTTTGTGTTTGAGTGTCAAAAATGTAAACTTTACTATTATTACGAATTTTATGTTGATATGAGAATTTTGTTTGAGCTGGTTTTGCTTGTTTTGCGGAGAAAATGACTAAGACTTATTTGAATTCGAAAACTTGGGAAAAGTTTCAAACTCAATTTAAAACAGAGTCGCCACTTAATTTTTTTAGGAAAAACTAAGAAAACCTTTTAAATTTTTTTATTTTTTTATTTTTTTTTTCTAAAGACTTAAAACAGAAAAATCTCTAAAAAATAAGAGATCCAGGTAAGGGTTCAAATTAATACTCTTGGAAGGGTGTTAAGGCACCAAGAGTATCCGCTAACTTGCGGTTATCCGGTCTATTTGATAACAACTTTATTGACTAACTTAATAAAATGGGAAGTTGATTAAGGAATAATTATTTTTAAAGAAAATTCATTTATCAAAGAAAGAAAAAAATAATTTGAAATAAATTGGAGAAATAAAGCTTGTGAACAAATCCAAGTGTTGATTAAACTCTAGAATTGAATAAGATGGCGAGTTTGTAAACAGGATGGAACTCTAAAAGGGGAAATCAACTAAGCTAAATAATAATAACAAATAAACAAATAAATAAAAGATTAGAGTTAATACAAATAATCAAATATACATTACAAATAAATAAAGGGAGAAGAGTTAAAGTTTGGGCCCCTTTTTAGCCTATTTCAAATCTGTCCAGCCTTTGGACTTAACAAATTTTGGACTTTTAGCCCATTTTTCAGTTGTGTATACCAAGTGTATACTGACTGTATACCGGCCTTCTTTTGCTGCATTTTTCTGTATATTTGTATGTATACGAATGTATGGTGATCGTATATCAGTCCAATATGGATTTTATAGTCGGCTTTTTAAGCTTTGTCCCATTCTCCATCTTCTGCAACTGGTATATCAGCATCTTTGACTGTATATCACTGCTCATCAGTCCTATTCGGCTTTTGTGCGAGGGGTTTGACTCAAAGGAAAAGGGACTTGGTCCCAGAAAAATGCCGGGGAGTCCAAATGAGACTCGAATAGGGGTGTTCATGCACAAAAAACAGTGAGAAGGATTAGGGAGTCATATAGCCAATTATCTCCAAGATATAGTAAATGTAATTTGAACAAACCAGAGAAGAAAACAAATCCCATCATTCAAGCCACGCTAAATTATACCCAAATAACGTTTACTGCCAAACTCAAGCTAAGACCAAACAACCAAACAAGTAACTTAAGCATAATATCTATAGGCAAAATCCACACAATTATTACAACGGTTACTGGAAAAACATGAAGAAATATGAATCTTTGACTAAGCTTCTTTTAAACTCATACAAAGGAAACATCTCATGCCAACCCATCAAAGCTAAACACTAAAATAGTCAGTTTTGGCATAAAAGAGGCTCGTTCAGGACACATATTAAACCACACACAGATGAAAAAAGAGTACACTATATATTTCAGCCTGTGACTTAATTATAAAGCAGGAAACAGGGAATATTTAGTGTTTCATAAGGATGAGGAACATATTAAAAACATGAAGGGATACTCTTTCAGATAGAGGATTAATTTAAGCTAAGCAAAATCTTATGAAAGTAATTCTAGGAAGTTTCAATCGTTAAAGTTTGTGGTTAACTACATTGTACGCTAAGTTAAGAGAACTACACGACACTTCCGTGAGTTAGAGATGACACCAAACAATTTCTATATTTATTAAGAATCTGGAAGGGTTCTTATTAGCTAAGGTTCATGCTCATTTTCTCTCAAATTAGAACGTCACTACAAACTGGAAACATCAAACAGCTGATAACCAAAGCGACAAACAAAGTCTCGATCTAAAAAAAATTTTAAAGATAAAACACCGGATTCGAGCGAAACAGGCAATGAAGATTATTTCAGACTTAAAATGCACTAGCCAGAGGGCATACAAACTGTTAAAGAAATTTAGAATCAATTCTGGAATTTAGAGGAGATTATTGAGAGAGTGTCACTCTAAATCCTTAACTGGAAAGATTACTTCGAACCAATTCGAGATTTTTGCTAAATAAAGAATTTGAAATAAACTTTCAACTAAAGCTCAAAATCGAGTATGCTCAAAGTATCACATTGCAAACATCTAGTTAGTTCTAAAATATGCATAAGTCTCAGTCCAAACAAACCCGAATCAAGCCTAAAACAGTGATCAGAAGGGGGAGACAAGAAAGGGACGAGCATGCTTAATATAATTACTTCCGTCTAACGTAGGTCTCAAACAAGAACCAAGAGTGACAACACAATAGACCTCAACCCATCCTCATAGTCAAACGTGAGGTTTAGCACGATTGCTACCACATACTAACTTCACCAGAATTCGAAGAATAACAACATCAATAATACTGTAAGTAAATATCACGACACAATTCGACAAGTAAATTGCAAAAGAGGAAGAGGGTTTACCTATTTTGAGGCAGCAAAACGAGACTTACGAGCCTTGTCGAAGTTTCTTTACCACTGGAGAATTCGCACCAGATTCTTTGGCCGAAATCCTAAGCCTAATGGTCTTACACGATTTCAACACAAGAAAATTTTTAGCTTTTAGCGAAATCCCTTTCAATTGGGGTTCTCTGCTAATTGATGCCTCTCTCCCGTTCCAACTTCTACCCCAAATCAGTGGAATCCATGGGGTTTATATAGAGGCAAATTTTAGGGCTCGATTTCAATTTTGCCGATGTGGGAACAAGTGCTTTGAGGGCTTTTTGGGTATTTTTCGAAGGGGATTTTCCAAGCTAGGTAAGGGATAAGGATTGATGAGTTGGAATCGTATAGTTCTGGTATGGATTTTGAATTTTGAAAATGGATTCTCGGATTTTGGGGGGACTTAGAATTCCAGGAGCTTCTCGGAAGCTTCCCTGGTACGAAGAACGTGTGCTTGACACATGCGGTGGTACGGAGGAGGGCGTGACGGCATCGTTTTGGAGTTGTTGGTGGAGCATCGGGTCCTTGTTGTTGTTGTCGGGTTGTTGTTATTGGAGCTGTTGTTTGTTGTATTTGTTGAAGATGAGGGAATAGGGGTTATAAGGATGTGGGCTGGACCGGGTCGGGGCTGCTGATTTGGGCCTGGGATTGGGCTGGTGGGTTTAGGTGTTGGGCTGAAATTGAAAGGAAAAGGTATTTAGAAATAGGCTAGTAAATTGAAAGAGGGAGGGTAGAAATAGGCTATTAATTAAATAGCCTAATTGACTAGGAGTTCAACCAATTATATTTAAATTTAGGTCAAACTAAGAATCAATTGGCCAATCGCATTGCAATTATGGTCAATTTGATTTCAATTATGACCAAATTTAATAAATTTGGCTAAATCAAAAAATAAAAATCCGATATGAATTACCAAATGATTTAATTCTGAGCTTCTTGGCTTAATAAAAAAATCAAATAAATATTTTCCTAATAAATTAATTTTAAGAATAAATTGTATTGAAATTAAAATTTATACTACTTGAAACAACTTTCAAGATAGTTTTGATAAAAAATCAATTTTTGATAAAATAATTATTTAAGTAACAAAAATTATACGATCTCGTATACATGAGTACAAAAGTGTATAATTCATCACTTAACCGACAAATTAACTCAAATAAATATTTTAGAAAGCATTTATCCAGATAAAACAAATATTTTGATTTTATTTAAGACCGAAGAAACTCAGGATTAAATTTAGTCGGGGAGGGAAAAAATTAGGTGTCAACAACTGTCCCCTCCCTTTGGGTAGGGTGAATGCAAGTAACCCTGGGCAAAGGGAGTTTGACGTTCCTAATTTTGTCCGACCACAAATTCGTTTTCTCAAAGAGATTGGTTTTCGCATGAATTTCAAGGAGTTATGGCCGGACTCCGGTATCGGGTTTCCTACATATCTCAGGTTACATGAGAATTCAGGCCACTTGTAGTTCATAGTGCTTGATTTGGGATCATAATTTCGAAGAATTCACAAGCTATTTTGGTTTTAAACTTTTAAAGAGACTGAAAAAAAAACTGGGTGAATGGGGAGATTGGGGGGGTGTTTGGAATGCAGTCGAGTTTTCAACATAGAGCCCAGCCTACATATCCCCTAGAATCAGGGAATCAGACTGCTTGTAGTTCGACTCAATCGGTGGAAAAGGTGGTCTATTATTCTTAAGACGACCTTCGGCTTAGGATGGGTGACGAACAGTTGAGCTAGGGAGAAAAGGCTTGTAATTATCTCAATTATAAAATGTGGGGCCCTCACACCTATAAATATGAGCTACATGGACATAACTCCCAAAGCTCTAGGTGTATGTCACCCAGATTCGAAAAAAAAGGGAAATTTGCTTCCAATGTGAGTTTAGAAATACTCTGGATGCGAAACTGAGACTGAAAACATTCCAAAATACCCACATGACTTCTAATAGGAGTGTGGTTTGATGGTGGTGGAAGTCATCCTTTAGCTCGCGCCCAAAGAGTTTGATATTCCTCTTTGGACTACGTCCCGGTTTGCTGCTAAGAAAAAGTTCCACGTTGTGCTGCGTCCTTTTTGGAGTTATCCGCACCTGTGGTTTTGGTTTGAGATTTTCATCCTCTCGGATGCGCTCAACAATATCTCAAACAAAAAATTATTAGTGATAAACATAATTCACGAAGGGGTATATAGCTTCTTACCATATCTCCACGTGAGTTTTTGTTCGAGAAACGATATCGTCCTCTCGTGTACCTATTTTGGAGGACAATAATTCTTTGCAATAATAGATACAACAACCCTCTTGGTTGTTGAATAAATGGCTTTTGGCAATTGAAATATCTTCAAAGTGGGGTGGCCCTCTTGGACACCGACGACACTTTGTATAGAGTGGTCCCTGCAACCGCTTGATCTTTTGTTTAATAACCTTCTCGGCTGTCGATAATGCTCTTTTGCATATGATCTCGGGTAAGTCTCGCGAATCCTTAGTATCGATACGACTTATAGATATCCCTTGAATTTTTAATATTTAGGTCATCACGCATATTATCCGATTGTTGGATACAAGATGACTTACAAATGTCTCTTGAGTTGACGGTTTTCTGGGTGATCCTGCATATTATCCGACCTTGGATAAGAGATGGCTTACAGATGACTTTCAGATTGTCAATTTTTAAGAAGTCCAGTTTGTCGTCCGTCTTTGGATAACGACTTAAGGACATCCCTTTGGATCATGTACTTCTTCAACTTTGATATTTTGATATAAATATGCTGAGATATCCTCGACGCTGGGTTACATCACCTCCTGAGTGTCAACAAATATAGAATAATGAGATGTCCTCAACGCTAGATTATGTTATCTTCGCGTGGTCAACGGATATAGGTGCTCCAAAGCATCTTCCCAAAGCTAGACTTCATTGTCTTGCATGGTGAGCGATTATGGAGACTTGTTTGAATGATATGATGGCCCTCTCGGCATGTCCCTCTCGGCAATGAAATGGAATGAAATGGCCCTCTTGGCATGGCCCTCTCGGCAATGGAATGAAATGAAATGGCCCTCTCGGCGTGTCCCTCGCGGCATGGAATGGAATGTCCTGCAATGAGCTAAGATGACATATAATGAAACACAATTAAATGTTATGTGACACAATATGACGGGATGCAACATGATGCAATGTGATGCAATGAAATGCAATGCCATATGGTGCAATGGAATGCGATATGATGTAATATAACAGCCTCTTTCGGCGATTCATGTCATCCTCTTTCAGTATTGGCATGGCTCTGTCATCCCCTTTCGGTATTGACAGGCGTCAACCTCTTTCGGATTTGACACAATATGACAGCCTCTTTCGGCGATTCATGTCATCCTCTTTCGGTATTGACATGATTTTGTCATCCTCTTTCGGTATTGACAAGCGTCAACCTCTTTCGGATTTGACGCAATATAACAGCCTCTTTCGGCGATTCATGTCATCCTCTTTCGGTATTGACAAACGTCAACCTCTTTTGGATTTGACACAATGATGATAGCCTCTTTCGGCGATCCATGTCATCCTCTTTCGGTATTGACATGGCTTTGTCATCCCATTTTGGTATTGACAGGCGTCAACCTCTTTCGGTTTGACACAATAATGATAGCCTCTTTCGGCGGTCCATGTCATCCTCTTTCGATATTGACATGGCTTTTTCATCCCATTTTGGTATTGACAGACGTCAACCTCTTTCGGATTTGACGAAATATGATAGCCTCTTTCAGCATTCTGTTGACTTGTTGGCTCTTTTGCGTGTACCTACGCTCAAAGTAAATGATTAGTCGACACAATGTCGCTTTTGCTAGCGACTATAGTCAAATCTTAGAAAGCTTTAAAGAACGTATTCACAATATAAATGACTTCGTTTGCAAATGTCATCCTTTTCCCAAGGTGAATAGCTAAACAAGAAGTCATTTTGGAGGTGAATAAATAGTTGAACCTCATTTCTAGGGAAAACTATAAATACCACTTTCGAACGTTATATAATGATAAATTGGAGGAGGATGTCCTTACTCTCCTATTCGGGTGATCACTTCGACCGCTCCATTGTGTTGATTCTTTTGCACGTACCATTTTTGAACATCGTGAGTTTATTTTTGACCCATGATAGGTCAGAGAGGGGTATCTTTGCTCTCTCCTTATTGGTTTATCTTTTTGATTGCTCTATTGTGTCGACTCCTTTTGCGCATACCTGTACTCAAGGTAAACGGTTAATAGACACAATGTTGCTTTTGCTAGCGACCACAATCAAAATCAGAGGAAGTTTTAAAGGAAACGTTCATAACATAGGTCAAACGACTTTATTTGTCATCAACATCTCTTTCCGAGGTGGAATAGACAAATAAGAGGTCTTTCAAATGTAAATGAACGACTGAACCTTGTCTCTCTGGACAACTACAAACCATTTTTCGAACATCATGTGTTCGTTTTGATCCTATGATTTGTTGGGCATTTGAGAAGAATGTCATTGCAAACCCCTCATCCATTGACCCCTGCAACCAAAGAAAAATTGTTAATTTTGATGAAACTGATCTGTGTTGACCTCCTTCGACCTTCTGCTCCTTTCTTGCCATTATTCAGGTGTTTGTTATCTTCGGGCGCTTGCCTCGACTTTCCCAATCAGTTTCTTCATGTCACGCACTAGCTCAATGAGCGTCTCTGGTTTGAAGCTTGACACGTCTGACATTTGATGGCGAGGTCTAGAGATTTCTCAGCATTGTAGCTGGGGATTGGTCCACTTGGACTTTGTTGTAATTGATTCTGATCTCTTGGTGCTGGGCATTTTTGGAGTTTGAACTCATAAATGCAGTTCGATGGAAATTTTGAGGTCCTCCTCAAAATTTCTGCCCCAGTTAAATATCTTGAGGTAAGTCTTGACTCGTTGAGGAAAAAGTTGACACTTCGCGAGGTTCTTGAGATTCTTTCTCAAGATTCTCCATTTGACTTTGTTGACGGATGAATTTCTTCTTCTGAATTTTTGAGATTCCTTCTAGAAAATCTTGCCCCAGTTTCTATGTCCAAGTGATAGGACTGAGCCAATCAGGTCAAATATAGTTTCCCCTGCATAGAAGAAATTGGGATCTCTTACTATTGGGGAATTCTGAGAATCTGAACTCATGAATGAAGCTCTAGTGGAAATTTTGAGATCTTCCTCAAAATTTCTACCCCAGTTAGATGCTTTTGAGACGAGTCTTTAGTTGTTGACTATGTGGGGATCTTGAGACCCTTCTCAAAATTTATTTTAGTGACATTCTTCTTTACGACCTTCCATTCTGATTGTTGAAGGGTGGATCTTCTTCCTCTGAATTTTTGAGATTCCTTCTCAAAAATTCTGCCCCAGTTTCCATTTCCTGGGGTGATATGACCGAGCCGTTGGGGCGCCTACGTATCCCGTTGAAGCAGGAATCAGGTCAAACGTAGTTCCAACATTTACGATAGGGAAACAAAGATTTTCCTAAGGGGTTGACCGAAGCCGACATAGGCCGCCTACGTATCTCATTTTTGAGAATTCAGGTCAAACGTAGTTCGTGCATAAAAGGGGAACATGGATTTTTCTAAGGGGTTGACCGAAGCCGACATAGGCCGCCTACGTATCTCATTCTTGAGAATTCAGGTCAAACGTAGTTCATACATAAAAGATTGGGAATTTTAAGCATAAGACGATTACATTTAAGCAAAACGCGATTATAGGAAAGAAACATAAAGAAAAGACTGTCATTAGACATAGTATCTCTTCACTGCATCAGAGTTGATTGATTTAGGCCACTCTTGGTCATCCCTCTGGGATAAAACTGAGACTTCTCTAGATAGCACCTTATGGATAATGTGACACCTTCGTCAATTTGGTGTTTGGAAAGTGATTACCTTCTGATCAATTAGATTTTGAATCTGGTGTTTCAAGTTGAGGCAATCTTCAGTTGTGTGTCCCACACTTCTTGAATGATATGCACAATGTCGATCAGGTTTGAAGAATTTAGATGATGGATTAGCGGGCCTCGGTGCAATGGGCTGAATTAGTCCAACCGCTTTTAGTCTATCAAAGATCTGAGTACGACTTTCAGTTAAAGGAGTGAAAACTCGAGGAAGCTTTTTCTCAGAATTTGGACGGGGAAGATTGTAATTGTTTTGGTTGGCATAGGTAGGTACTTGATAGTAATTTTGAGGTGCTTGGACGTTAGGCTGGTGATTTAGGATAGTAGTTTGGACATTGGGTTGGTAATTTGGCTGTGGAGCTTGGTATTGGGGTTGGGCATAAAAGATGGATTGAGAACCCTGCGGCGGTGAGGAGTAGATAGAAGGAGAAAAAGTGTTTCTAGGCCTGAACTCCCTTTTCGGCTCAGTATCAAATGACACCGTAGTTACATCTTCTCTCCTCTTCTTCGACAAATCTGAGGACTCAGATGACGACGAAGTCTTGCTAATTTTTCCTGTTCGAATACCCTCTTCAAGTGATTCACCAATCTTTACCAAATCCGAGAATGTCGCACGAACTGCAGACACCATTCTAGTGTAGAACTCTCCTTCTTGGGCACGGGAAAACACTGCTACCATTTCCTCCTCAGTCATAGGAGGTTGTACTTTAGCGGCTTCCTTTCTCCAACGATAGGCATAGTCTCGAAAATATTCATCGTTTTCCTGTTTGATCCGATTTAATGAATACCGGTCAGGGACTATTTCCACATTGTATGCAAACCTGTCAAGAAAGTCTTTGGCTAGGGCCTTCCATCCAGACCATTTTTTCAATACTTGGGATGCAAACCATTCTAAGGCTTCACCGCTTAAACTTCGACTGAATAGGCGCATCAACAAGGCCTCGTTCCTTCCTACTCCAACCATTTGGTCACAATATTTCCTTAAGTGGGCCATAGGATTACCGGTGCCATCAAATGTTTCAAATTTGGGGATCTTATATCCTTCCGGTAAGTCCACATCGGGATGGACACACAAATCATCGTAACCAAGTCCATCATTATCAACTGACCCATGAAACTCTTTGATCTTAACAATCTCTTCATTCATTGCCAACAACTTTTTCTCGTGCTCGATTTTCCACTCTTTCTCTTTTCCCTCATATTTATCCATTTCGGGATTGGGGGAGATTTTATAGAGCTCAGGAGGGATGGTGACCTGAAAGGCGGTCGGGGGTATGGGTTGGATATGAGAGGTATTTCGGATGGTAGTGGCAAGATTTTGGTATGTGGATGCATGATTTTGGGGGTGAATAGAATTTGGGTTATAGGAAGGAGGGACATTTTAGCACCCATAAGTGTTTGGTGGAGCTTGGTAGGTTTGCTGGTTATTTTGTGGATTGTAAGCATCGGGGTTGTCATTTCGATTAGCATGCTGATTGGGTGGAGTATGGCTTTGATAAGTTGGTGGGTTGATAGTGACAGGGTCGATAGGAATTTGATGAGCAGAGGCAAATGTTGTGTTATTTGGATGATTCCCAAGGTTGGGAGGATTGAGAGAAGAGAATTGGAGTGGAGGCCTGTATCTTTTCGTGACATGAGCGTTAGTGGTGTTGGCCTGGTTTCTAGTGCGATTCATCTCCTCTTGGAGCATTTCCACCTTCTTTGCGAGCTCAGTAATCATCTCGCTCTGTTCCGTCATTCTGTTACCCCTGATAGCCAATGTGTTCTCGTCGTTGATGCCAGTCATATTTTCAGTCAAATACTGGCTAGTTAAGGAAATTTTTGTGCGCTCTTGACCAGGTGAAGTGAGGATGTTCGGCAAGCTCTTTTGTCAACACAGATCAATTTCTATTTATTTTGTTACCTATTAAATAAAAACAACTCAAAAAGGCAAATATGTTAGATCCCATCAGTAATAATCCATACAAGATATTTAGACAAGAAAGGAAACACATAGAGTTGTTTTTCATCGCAGGCGAATTGATCCACGGGGAGGTGATGACTCAAAGATCTCGATGAACAGGATTTTGCTCATTGATTTTGGGTAAGTGAATTTTATCATGAAGGTTGACTCTTCTTCTTTCCGCCCTTATGTCTCCCTTCACCAAAATGGGAGAAAAAATAAATTTTTTGAAGATAGGGGCCGAGCCAAAAGGCTGCCTACGTATCCCACGAAGGAGAAATCAGGCCCTACGTAGTTCGAAATAGATAAAGTTGTTTCAGTTCATTTCATTCGCTAATCTTCATTACATTGGGGGAAACATAAATACATGGAAAATAAAGACGGATAGACTTGCTACATTTAAAGCTTGATTTTGGGAAGTGGAAAGTGTTCTCGTTTTCTCTAGCCTTCTTCTGCTTCACAGATGGTCTGGCACGAATTCCAAGTGCACCTTTCCAATTCTGATCAAGTGTTCCAAATCAAAGCGGAAAGCATGACACTTCTCAATGTCATGTCCTTTGGTTCCATTGTGATAATGACAGATGTCGTCGTCTTTCCTCCATTTTGCAGACCCTTTCAATTCCTTTCTCTCGACTGGATGGAGGATTTTTGCTTGGACCAATTTGGAATAGATGTCCTCATAGTTATCCTTGAAAGCCGTAAAGTTCAAACGACGAAATGTGACACCAGTAGTAATGGGTGCCCCTAGTTCAATCCTATCGCATACCAGCATAGCATGTGGTCCATACAAGTGAGAAATTTTTCCATTATGGATCAAATAGCATATTTTGGCTTTCAACACACGACATTCATCTGTGGTGTGACCTTTCTGAGGCAAATGGTAAGCACATCTTTTGTACTCATTCCTGGGGTCACATTGTGGACCTTGAGTCTTAACCGAGTGCAAAGTTCCCTTAGCCTGTAACATTTGGTAAATTTCTGAGACTTTCACAATTTCTGATTTTCTCAAGCAGCTCCTTGCACTTGCTTTGAGTGTGATCTGTTCGTCTCCTTGCCTGAACCTCGAAGGCAAGAATGTCTTATCCGTGTCTTTTGACCATTCTTTCATTTCACTCATGAGTTCTTCGAGAGTCATTGGTGTTTGTTCTTGCACAAGGCTACCACTTTCTGGTTCTTTTCCTTTATCTTGCCCTATCATCTTTCCAATTATCTCAGCAGCCGCTTCAAATTCCATGGCTAATTGTTTGATCTCTCTAGCAAGGTCTCTTTTTGATATTTCCTCTCCTTTCCTCAGCATTTGGTCGAACATAGTGATTTTTGCTTTGGTTAGGGCGGTTTGCTCCTCCAATTCCCTACCCTTTTCTATGACAACATCGTTTTCTTGTGCAATCGATAGATTGACTTTGGCAATCCTTCTTTCAGTCATAACCACTTTCTTGCTTTCCACCTTAAACATCTCATCCGTTTGGCCTAACTCCAGAAATTGCCTTTTGGCTTGAGCGATTTTCCTATCGCCCTTTTCAGTCCTTCCTACAGTGGCTTCTTCTGAATCCATAGTCAACCTTCCTGAAATGGTAGGAATAACTTTTAGGAATTTTAAGAACGGTTGCGGATTTTTCTGAGAGACTTGGAGACTTTGGAGTATTTTGGTCGGACTTTTGTATAGTGAGTGTATATTTTTCTTAAAAGGGACTCTAGGAAAGTAGGAGTGGATCAATCCGTCTTTGATTCAAACAACATAACACATATAAGCACATAGAACAGTTTATATTACACAAGCATAATAACAATGTGCGCGTCCTATTTAAGGGACCTTTTTTGAGCCAAAGGTGGGCCTAACGATTATTCAAAAAGACGTATGTGTTGTTTTTGAATCATTTCATTGCCCCAAAGTAGGTATATATGTATATAATAAAAATTTCCCGAAAGGGATACAAAACCTGTAAATAAAGGGGGACATTTTAAAAGAAATGAGGATAATCACAAAGAAAACTCGCGCAGGGGCAAACAAGCTAACCCACACAGGGGTATTTTGGGAACATAAAAAATACATAAGATGTGAGCCCACGCAGGGGCGAGAGCCAATGTGATCTTAAAGACGATCCTTCCTTCATTGTTCTTCTCTTGTATTTTTCCCGGGATCTCCCCAAGTGTACTGGTTTCTTTAACACCATGCTAAAAACTCGAAAATCATGATATCCTACAAAACAAGTAAACTGTTAAGCCCTACCCTAGGACAATGGTCCGATTACAACACATACGTCTTTTTCGAATAGCACATAATCGGATGCGGTGTCGGCGGGTCATGGACCCTTTTGACACATTTGGCGGTTTTTCTAATGGACTTAATATCCCCTAGGATATTAAGCCAACCTTGGCTAATGCTTAGTCATTCAGGATTTGGTTTCGCTCTATCTTAGTTGACTAGAGTGGTTTGTTCGAATTGACTGGGAACCCGAAATGGACTTTTCGGGGTAACACACCAAATGACTGTTGACCGACTCGAGTCAACTACTTCACTTGGCGGTTCAAAGAAATTGAGGTGTTATACTGAAGGGCGGGTGCAGAAACCCATATAACCGCCCTTTTTTCCTAATGCCTAATGCTTTGCCAGGAATGGCGGGATATGCCATGAAATGCGACAGTTATAATAAGTAATAATAAAGAAAATAAAGCAATTATATTATTACAAAACCGAATAGTTAGTCAAATAAAGTTAGTTCAAATATTTGGTTAGAACCTAGTTGAAATCCCCAGCAGAGTCGCCATTTCTGTTTTGCGGAGAAAATGACTAAGACTTATTTGAATTCGAAAACTTGGGAAAAGTTTCAAACTCAATTTAAAACAGAGTCGCCACTTAATTTTTTTAGGAAAAACTAAGAAAACCTTTTAAATTTATTTATTTATTTATTTATTTCTAAAGACTTAAAACAGAAAAATCTCTAAAAAATAAGAGATCCAGGTAAGGGTTCAAATTAATACTCTTGGAAGGGTGTTAAGGCACCAAGAGTATCCGCTAACTTGCGGTTATCCGGTCTATTTGATAACAACTTTATTGACTAACTTAATAAAATGGGAAGTTGATTAAGGAATAATTATTTTTAAAGAAAATTCATTTATCAAAGAAAGAAAAAAATAATTTGAAATAAATTGGAGAAATAAAGCTTGTGAACAAATCCAAGTGTTGATTAAACTCTAGAATTGAATAAGATGGCGAGTTTGTAAACAGGATGGAACTCTAAAAGGGGAAATCAACTAAGCTAAATAATAATAACAAATAAACAAATAAATAAAAGATTAGAGTTAATACAAATAATCAAATATACATTACAAATAAATAAAGGGAGAAGAGTTAAAGTTTGGGCCCCTTTTTAGCCTATTTCAAATCTGTCCAGCCTTTGGACTTAACAAATTTTGGACTTTTAGCCCATTTTTCAGTTGTGTATACCAAGTGTATACTGACTGTATACCGGCCTTCTTTTGCTGCATTTTTCTGTATATTTGTATGTATACGAATGTATGGTGATCGTATATCAGTCCAATATGGATTTTATAGTCGGCTTTTTAAGCTTTGTCCCATTCTCCATCTTCTGCAACTGGTATATCAGCATCTTTGACTGTATATCACTGCTCATCAGTCCTATTCAGCTTTTGTGCGAGGGGTTTGACTCAAAGGAAAAGGGACTTGGTCCCAGAAAAATGCCGGGGAGTCCAAATGAGACTCGGATAGGGGTGTTCATGCACAAAAAACAGTGAGAAGGATTAGGGAGTCATATAGCCAATTATCTCCAAGATATAGTAAATGTAATTTGAACAAACCAGAGAAGAAAACAAATCCCATCATTCAAGCCACGCTAAATTATACCCAAATAACGTTTACTGCCAAACTCAAGCTAAGACCAAACAACCAAACAAGTAACTTAAGCATAATATCTATAGGCAAAATCCACACAATTATTACAACGGTTACTGGAAAAACATGAAGAAATATGAATCTTTGACTAAGCTTCTTTTAAACTCATACAAAGGAAACATCTCATGCCAACCCATCAAAGCTAAACACTAAAATAGTCAGCTTTGGCATAAAAGAGGCTCGTTCAGGACACATATTAAACCACACACAGATGAAAAAAGAGTACACTATATATTTCAGCCTGTGACTTAATTATAAAGCAGGAAACAGGGAATATTTAGTGTTTCATAAGGATGAGGAACATATTAAAAACATGAAGGGATGCTCTTTCAGATAGAGGATTAATTTAAGCTAAGCAAAATCTTATGAAAGTAATTCTAGGAAGTTTCAATCGTTAAAGTTTATGGTTAACTACATTGTTCGCTAAGTTAAGAGAACTACACGACACTTCCGTGAGTTAGAGATGACACCAAACAATTTCTATATTTATTAAGAATCTGGAAGGGTTCTTATTAGCCAAGGTTCATGCTCATTTTCTCTCAAATTAGAACGTCACTACAAACTGGAAACATCAAACAGCTGATAACCAAAGCGACAAACAAAGTCTCGATCTAAAAAAAATTTTAAAGATAAAACACCGGATTCGAGCGAAACAGGCAATGAAGATTATTTCAGACTTAAAATGCACTAGCCAGAGGGCATACAAACTGTTAAAGAAATTTAGAATCAATTCTGGAATTTAGAGGAGATTATTGAGAGAGTGTCACTCTAAATCCTTAACTGGAAAGATTACTTCGAACCAATTCGAGATTTTTGCTAAATAAAGAATTTGAAATAAACTTTCAACTAAAGCTCAAAATCGAGTATGCTCAAAGTATCACATTGCAAACATCTAGTTAGTTCTAAAATATGCATAAGTCTCAGTCCAAACAAACCCGAATCAAGCCTAAAATAGTGATCAGAAGGGGGAGACAAGAAAGGGACGAGCATGATTAATATAATTACTTCCGTCTAACGTAGGTCTCAAACAAGAACCAAGAGTGACAACACAATAGACCTCAACCCATCCTCATAGTCAAACGCGAGGTTTAGCACGATTGCTACCACATACTAACTTCACCAGAATTCGAAGAATAACAACATCAATAATACTGTAAGTAAATATCACGACACAATTCGACAAGTAAATTGCAAAAGAGGAAGAGGGTTTACCTATTTTGAGGCAGCAAAACGGGACTTACGAGCCTTGTCGGAGTTTCTTTACCACTGGAGAATTCGCACCAGATTCTTTGGCCGAAATCCTAAGCCTAATGGTCTTACACGATTTCAACACAAGAAAATTTTTAGCTTTTAGCGAAATCCCTTTCAATTGGGGTTCTCTGCTAATTGATGCCTCTCTCCCGTTCCAACTTCTACCCCAAATCAGTGGAATCCATGGGGTTTATATAGAGGCAAATTTTAGGGCTCGATTTCAATTTTGCCGATGTGGGAACAAGTGCTTTGAGGGCTTTTTGGGTATTTTTCGAAGGGGATTTTCCAAGCTAGGTAAGGGATAAGGATTGATGAGTTGGAATCGTACAGTTCTGGTATGGATTTTGAATTTTGAAAATGGATTCTCGGATTTTGGGGGGACTTAGAATTCCAGGAGCTTCTCGGAAGCTTCCCTGGTACGAAGAACGTGTGCTTGACACATGCGGTGGTATGGAGGAGGGCGTGACGGCATCATTTTGGAGTTGTTGGTGGAGCATCGGGTCCTTGTTGTTGTTGTCGGGTTGTTGTTATTGGAGCTATTGTTTGTTGTATTTGTTGAAGATGAGGGAATAGGGGTTATAAGGATGTGGGCTGGACCGGGTCGGGGCTGCTGATTTGGGCCTGGGATTGGGCTGGTGGGTTTAGGTGTTGGGCTGAAATTGAAAGGAAAAGGTATTTAGAAATAGGCTAGTAAATTGAAAGAGGGAGGGTAGAAATAGGCTATTAATTAAATAGCCTAATTGACTAGGAGTTCAACCAATTATATTTAAATTTAGGTCAAACTAAGAATCAATTGGCCAATCGCATTGCAATTATGGTCAATTTGATTTCAATTATGACCAAATTTAATAAATTTGGCTAAATCAAAAAATAAAAATCCGATATGAATTACCAAATGATTTAATTCTGAGCTTCTTGGCTTAATAAAAAAATCAAATAAATATTTTCCTAATAAATTAATTTTAAGAATAAATTGTATTGAAATTAAAATTTATACTACTTGAAACAACTTTCAAGATAGTTTTGATAAAAAATCAATTTTTGATAAAATAATTATTTAAGTAACAAAAATTATACGATCTCGTATACATGAGTACAAAAGTGTATAATTCATCACTTAATCGACAAATTAACTCAAATAAATATTTTAGAAAGCATTTATCCAGATAAAACAAATATTTTGATTTTATTTAAGACCGAAGAAACTCAGGATTAAATTTAGTCGGGGAGGGCAAAAATTAGGTGTCAACATTGCTTGAAAAATGTTCGTTTGATTTTAGTAAGAATTTTAGATTGAGCGTCAGAATCTAACGGTTGAAGTTGTGGTTTTTTTTATCAAACAACAATTTCTGTTTTTTTTTAAAAAAGTCGCAGAATGATCTTTCCATTAGTATTTCGAATATGTGATTTTTTTGTTTAGCCTCGTGTGTCTGTAACAGTGAAGTTCAATTGTATGGTTTCATGTGGGTCTAGACTTGTTTGAGAATTATTCTTACTTTTCCTCGAAGTCATTGGTTGAGAGATGAAACAGAGCTAATCGATAGCCTATTTCCATCTCTGAAAAATCCTCCTTTTAAAAGTCTTAATAAGCATAGTTGCTTAATTGATTTCAGGATGTTTTACCTTCCTCCCCACCCATTGTTTCATTGTTTGAAAGTACTGAATGTTGGATTTGAGTTTCAAACGTCTCTTTGGTTTCCAAAGCTAAGGGAGGTTCTCGAAAAAGTTTTAAGACACAAAATTTTTTCTCTATAGCTTATTTGTGTCTTTGAATTTGGGTTTGTCAGGAAAGACCGTCTCTATAGCAAAGCATGCCAAAGTATAACTATGTCTTGTTGTTGGTTTGAATAATTTAAGTTTTATTTTTTAAGTCTCTTAAGTTTGGGTCTTTTGGGTGAATTACAGTACTTACATTATTGCATGAGTAGAGGTTAGTTAAATCGTCTCGTGTATCCATATACAATTATTTGGACTGTTGTTCCTCCTGAAAACTCTTTCTTGGTTTACAACGTCAAGAAGAGTGGTTTTTTTTTTTGAAGGAGAAGAAAGGCTCTTGAAGATTGCTCTCTTATTAATTTATTTTTTCTCCAGACCATCATATAGATTGATAGAATGAACCTTTGCAAATAGATTACCTCTCCTCTCCTAGTCCTTTATCCCAGTAGCTTTCTTTCAAAAGAAAAAATATTTTTTGGTTCTAATTGTTCCGAGATCAAATCTTCCTCTGTAATTTAAATTAAAGTTTGTTTCAAAGTGTGACCCTCGCATGTTTAAGACATTATCTGTTGCATATTGTGAAGTCTTTTTGAGACTATGATGCCATTAGCTTAATTTATTAGTATTGACAGTGGATGTTTTTACTTATTTCGTTGATAAAGTTGGTTACAACTAGGTGAATGGACATGCATGAGAATCTAATGGTTGGTATAGTTTCATTATAATAATTATTTTTGGGAAAGGGGCATGAACATCTGTAGGCATGTTACAAAATTGTTTTCCCTGGTACAAATTTGACTAGCCTTTTCATAAGGATTTTGTCCTTATTTTTATCATTATATTATATCTAGAGTTTTCTTACGTCTATTGAAGATTATTTGGCTTGTACATTGATCCTAATCCTTTTTCTTTATTGCATGAACTTCCGATTGAGTCCAATGGACTCCCTCCCCTTGCACGCTCTTGACGGGCCAAAGAGGCCCAAGCCATCGAGTCATCTCTTCAAGGACCAAAAAATGGGCAAAAAGTCGAAGTTGAAAAAATGTGTAGCTAAAGCTATAAGGAAGCTAGTATATAGGGTCGAAGACAAGGCGAAAATTTGAAGATTAAAGCCAGACAGGTCCAAACGGGTTCAAAACCCATTTTTCTCAACTTTTCTACTTTTATTTATTTATTTGTAATTCATGTTGGATTTATTTGTATGAAATTAACTCTTAAATTTGGTTAAATTGAGATAAAGTCCCCTTCGAATTGGCATTTTTGCTTTATCTTTTTATTCTTTTTTTTTTTTTGTCATTTATTACATAGTTTAATATCTTGGAAATAGTCCTCTTTATAAATAAACCTTTAAAATAAAAAATGGCATGTATTTTGTTCATATTACAAGTGGTTTATTTAGGTTAAAGTGAGCTTTTCTAAACTTCAAAAATTAATTCTCTTGAAAAATCCAAGTATCTACAATTAATCGGATACTTGTCTCAATTTGACACTTTTCATAAATAGGCTTATCTTGCAAAATATTATTTTCTCCTTTGGCTAAAAATTGACCCTTTCCTAATTTAGTTTTTCTAAAATAATATATTTTTCTCCTAAGTTCGGTAAAATTTCAAATTTAGGTTGGGTAGACTTTTCTTTAATTTAAATAAACTACTTTCCACGTGAATGAAATAAATATCATATTTACAATTAATTCAAGATTTTACAAAATATTACCAATGGTTTTTTCAAAGATGGTCATTTTTACAAATCAGTCAAATCGTCTTTTGGTCAACCGCTTTCGCGGACGCTTCTTGAGTGCCTTAAAAACCTTCTCAAGGCGTTACCAGAATCCTTACCCATTTTCTCTAATTTTAAAGATTTATTTCTGTTTTCGAGTCTTTAAAATTCGTTAAGTTTTTCTTGATATTTTCTATAAAAAATCAAGTGGCGACTCTGTATTTTCTTAAATTATTTTGAAATTTTCTCTAAAATTTTGAAATAGTTTGAAAAGTCAAAACCAATGTTTTTTCCAACCCTTCGAGCCTAAAAAAGGGGATAAAACAATGCCCAGCAAAAATTAATTTTTTACTACTTTCACAACAATACTTAAGAAAAAAAAATCATATTTCACTGAAGATACACCTATCTCTCCACACTATTTATAAATATACAACCAAATCTGTGTTAACAAATATCAAAAATTTGGATTTCTCGGGTTTCTTTCTTAAATATGAAACAACAAAATCATTAAGCCTAACTTTGAAGGGAAGACTCACTTAAAATTCTTCTTCTTCATTAACCCGGAAAAATTTCAAAAACCTACCTTTTTAACCAAATAAAAGAGCAAATTTTACCTGAGAAAACAAGAAATTACCGATAAAATTGATGAAGCTGAGTTTTTCGGAGCTTGAAATCATCGGAGACCTTCCACCTGTAGATTTGTTGAATGGAAAACACAACAGATGCTGAAGAAAGAGAGAGAGCGTTGAGAGAGAAGAGAAGGTTTGAAGTTTGAGTTGAATGTGAACAAGATAAAATTTGATTCTGGTTTTTTTTTTTAATTAAATGGATAGTTGAAAGATATGATGGCTTTTTCTATTTTTGAAAAGTTTAATAAGTTTTAAAATGTTAATTTAGTCCCAATTAGCTTAATTAAAATTTTATGTGACCTTTAACCTTGAGTGGTCAAAGTTGTCACCAATATTAGTTTCAAAACTTAAGTGATACCCTTCTCTCAAAACCCTTATCTCCCAAACCACAATCAAATCCTTATCTTTGAAACCCTTATATTGTGTCCAATATCAAATAGCAGAGTCTCTGCTAAACATCAACTCCATCGTTGAAATTCCAGCGTTGAAGGTTTCGCTGTCGAAGGAAATCAAACTTCAAAACCCTCGATAATCGTATCTTGAAGGTTTCTTCCTTTCTTTATAAATGTTCATAGATTTTTTACACAATTTATGATGGAAATTGTAGTTGGTTCTCTATAAATAGGGTTTGGGCATTTGATTGGAGCATGATGATTGAAATTTGGGGCTTGCAGGTGGATGCTCCACCATCTGTGTCTCAAGTAAATGTTCCCTGAATTCAATTATCCACTATGGTATAGCTTAAATATCTCTTTGACATCGTTTCATGACTTTTATCTTGAGTGTAGGTGTGTTTATCACATTAATTTCTTTTATTTAGAATGTCAGAATTTTGTGGTTCAGTGGGAATACACTTCAATATTTAAATTCCTTACACTTGAATCCATCAATTCCACCCAGATTTAGGTCAAATTATTTTAATTTTGAAGACATATGAATCATATCTTATGTAAACTTGATTTGATTCATTTTATTAATGAGAAAGCTTTCGAGAAAAAACATATTTAAATGATCTACCTAAAAGAATAGCTTTTGAGAAGAACATATTTAAATGACCTACGTACAAGAATGATCTAGGTACAAGAAAAACTTTCGAGAAGAACATATCTAGATTATCTAGGTACAGAAACTATCGAAAAATGTATAATCTGATATAAAATGTTAAACTAAACTAGTAGATAAAATAGCGTATTAAATCTAGGCTAATAAACCTACAAATTATCTGCACACCCGTTTTCCCACCATATACATCCTCCTTTTTGATTTTTAAAAGCAGACTAATCTATTTTTCACTATTAAAACCATTTATAAATTCAAGACAAGTGATATAGTAAAAGATAATTTGAGCAAGTGATTCGAAATAAAATATATGGGCCCAATAAGATTTAAGAAGGAACACTAGTAATAATAAGAACCTGGGCTATATAGAATCAGGAAATTACATGGAATGTCCCCCATAGTGGGTGACTTTGTATTTTTGTCCCCCATAAGAAAAGTCTTTAAAGACTAGCCTTCCTTCATTTTTATGCATACAACAAGTACATTTTTACCCCTCTACACCTCAAATGTTTTACTCTTTCCATACTCATTTGTCTCTCAACTTTTATTTTTCTCTCTTTTTTACTGTTACTTAATTTTTATTTTTTTCTCTTTTCTTTTTTTTCTTCTTGTTTTAATTCATTTGTCTCAACCTTTATTTTTTATTTTTTTCTTCTTTTTTTTCTTTTATTTCTCAAACATTATTTATTTTTCATTTCTCTTTTTTTTAATTAATTGTCTCAACCTTTATTTTTTTATTTTTTTATTTTCACATTTTTTTTATTTTTCTCAAACTTTATTTTTATTTTATTTTTTCTTCTCATTTTCTTTCTCAACTTTTATTTTTTATTTTTTCTATTTTCTTAACCTTTATTTTTTTCTTCTCTTTTTTTTTTTCTCAATCTTTATTTTTTTTCCTTCTCTTTTTTCTTTTTTCTCAGCTTCTATTATATTTTGCTAATGAACAGAAAGTTGGATAATCCGTAAAAAGGATTTTCTTTCTTTGATATAAAAGTAAACTTAAGGGCGTGACTTGCCGTTTGGAAGTCCTTTGGGATAAGTCTTGCCTCTAAGGAAAGAGTTATAGAACATTAACTTGTTGTTTGTAAATCCTTGAACTAAGTCTTGCCTCTAGGGCAAGAGTTATAGAGTATCTCATAAATTAAGACATAATGAAATAGTGTTAACTCTTGCCCATGGGGAGTAATTTGTTTCTTTGGGAGATTCTTGGGCTAAGCCTAGTTTACGAGGCAAGACTTATAGAGCATCTCATAAATCAAAGACACAATGTGGTAGTGCTAAATTTTGCCCATTGTGGAGTATAACTTGTTTTTTGAAAGTCTTTGGGCTAAGTCTTGCCTCATAAGGGAAGAGTTATAGAACATCTCATAAATCAAGACACAATGTGGTAGTTTCAACTCATTCCCATTGGACATAACTTGTTGTTTGAAAGTCCCTGGGCTAAGCCTTGCCTCTAAGGTAAGAGTTATAGAACATCTCATAAATAAAAACATAATATGGTAGTATCAACACGTGCCCATGGGGTTTAACTTGTTGTTGGAAAACCCTTGGTCTAAGTCTTGCCTCTAAGGCAAGAGTTATAGAGCATCTCATAAATCAAGACACAATGTGGTAGTTCCAACTCTTGCCCATGGGGCATAACTTGTTGTTTGAAAGTCATTGGGCTAAGTCTTGCCTCTAAGGCAAGAGTTATAGAGCATCTCATAAGTCAAAACACAATGTGGTAGTGTCAACTCTTGCCCATAGGGTGTAACTTGTTGTTTGAAAGTCCTTGGCTAAGACTTGCCTCTAAGGCCAAGTTATAGAGTATCTCATAAATCAAGACTTAATGTGGTAGTGTCAACTCTTGCCCATGGGCATAACTTGTTGTTCGAAAGTCCTTGGGCTAAGTCTTGCCTCTAAGGAAAGAGTTATAGAACATCTCATAAATAAAAACACAATATGGTCGTGTAAACTCTTGCCCATGGGGCGTAACTTGATGTTTGAAAGCCTTTGGTCTAAGTCTTGCCTCTAAGGCAAGAGTTATAGAGCATCTCATAAATCAAGATACAATGTGGTAGTTCCAACTCTTGCCCATGGGGCATAACTTGTTGTTTGAAAGTCATTGGGCTAAGTCTTGCCTCTAAGGCAAGAGTTATAGAACATTTCATAAGTCAAAACATAATGTGGTAGTGACAACTCTTGCCCATGGGGCGTAACTGGCTGTTTGAAAGTCATTGGACTAAGTCTTGCCTCTAAGGCAAGAGTTATAAAGCATTTCATAAATCAAGACATAACGTGGTAGTGTCAACTTTAGCCCATGGGGCATAACTTGTTGTTTGAAAGTCCTTGGGCTAAGTCTTGCCTATAAGGCAAGAATTATAGAACATCTCATAAATAAAAACACAATATGATAGTGTCAACTTTTGCCCATTATGCGTAACTTGTTGTTTGAAAGCCCTTGGTCTAAGTCTTGACTCTAAGGCAACAGTTATAGAGCATCTCATAAATCAAAACACAATGTGGTAGTGTCAACTCTTGTCCATTGGGCATAACTTGTTGTTTGAAAAGTCATTGGGCTAAGTCTTGCCTCTAAGGCAAGAGTTATAGAGCATTTCATAAGTCAAAACATAACGTGGTAGTGTCAACTCTTGCCCATGGGATTTAACTTGTTGTTTGAATGTCCTTAGGTAAGTCCTGCCTCTAAGGCAAGAGTAATAGAACATCTCATAAATCAAAACACAATGTGGTAGTGTCAACTCTTGCCTATGGGGCGTGACTTGTTGTTTGTAAGGAATCGAAGAAAAGAAAAGAAAAAAAATAAAGGTTACGGAAAAATAAAAAAATAATGAAAAAATAAAAAATAAAAGAAAAATAAAGGTTGTTAAAATTAAAAAAAAATCAAAGAAATTGAAAAAAAAAATAGAAGTTGAGAGAAGAAAAAGAAAGAAAAATAAAAGAAAAAAAAGAAAGGTTGAGAAAAAATAAAAATATAAAGAAAAAAAGTCAAAATAAAAAATAAAAGAAAAATAAAGGTTGAGAAAAAAAATGAGAAATAAGAAGAAAAGAAAAAATAAAAACCAAAGAAAAATTAAAAAGAGAAAAAAAAAATAGAAGTTGAAAGGAGAAAAGAAAAAAAGGAAAAAGTTAAAGGTTGAGAAAAATAAAAAATAAAAAATAAGAGAAAATAAAAAAAAATCAAAGTAAAATAAAAGAGAGAGAAAAAATTGAAGTTGAAAGATAAATGAGCATGGAGAGTTGTTTGAAAATATTTGATATATAGAGGGGCAAATATGTATTTGTTCCATACATAAAAAAGAAGGAAGACTAGTTTTGTAAGACTTTTATTATGGGGTACAAAAAAGCAAAGGCACCCACTATGAAGGCTATTTATATAGTTTACCCATATAGAATAGAACAATTTGTCTGAAGAATAGAGTTTTTTGCATTTTGGACTAAACTTACATTGGACCATAATAGGCCTCCACCATTAGGAGCCCAACAATTTCTAGTCCAACTCAACAAGTCATACTTGAGCAGACTACAAACAACATAAAACTCTCATAATTTTTAACAAATTGGAGATCAAAGTACCTACCTTAACCACTTGGAGTCTAATAAAAGACTCCTCCATATTGTTTTTCACCTATAAAAGTACCTACATATAAAATAACTAAGAAAGCTAATTGCTACATTATTTTCAAGAAAAGAAAACTTGTCCTTTTTCACTGTTATCAAAAGTTTGAGAGCATGGGATTTCTTCCTTAGGAATCTTCTTCTTGTTGTTGTTGATATTCAACAATATATCCTCCAGATCGCCATAAGAAGTTCATTTGACTTGCCAGATGCCCGTATGCTTCACATGTCAATCCCAAATGCCAAATAACTTTACATCACACACAGAAAATTCTCCAGCAATCGGGACATGCCCTGATCAAATATCCCTTTTTGTCATCAACCAATTTCCCCCCTACAATCCATATAATGGAAATATATAACATCTGGTGAATGCAGAATTGTTTTTTCTCGAATTGCATCTTCTGCACGATCAATACAATTGTATAGTATCAATGATAAAAGGTCCAAAGTTCTTTTGCATTTGGCAATCAAGCAGTTCACTTGATAAATATTTTCATTGATTTTTTTTACCTATGTACTCATGTATATAATCTTCTCTATAAGAATGTTGGCAACTACTGCGCTGAATCAATGTGTTCGGGGGAAATACATCATCATAGATTTCTAAAAACATATGTGAAGATTCCCCGCTTTCACAAATACCCTTCACTTTCCTAATTGATTCATAAATGAAACGATTCATAGGTTTGACAACTTCCTTACCGGCAGCATGATTAGAACTTGATTCTAAGTTCTTACTTGAGTGGAACTGCGCGATATAGAAGAGGGTTTGTTGCAACTGTATATCTTCATCTTCTTCCATGACATCATCCTCATTTTTGTTTACGTCTGAACTCATCCAGAGACTATCAGTTTCTTCATCTCGATTGGAGGCTTGAATATTCTGTGGTTCTATTTCAATTTCTATGGCACTTGCAAGTCTACTAGATTTACATCTTCTCTGACGTTTGCAGAAATTTTTAGACTTCTTGATGATGAGCCAATGTTGCTATCACACATTCATTTCAGGTGCAAAAATTAGGACATGATATAGCACTTTATTCAATCAGCGGCATAGCAAAATTGAGAACTCCATTGTGGGTATTCAAGAGATTGCTATATTTCTTTCCTAGTGTGAATATAAGTTATAACTGTACAGACATATCTATAGTATTTGTCATTTTTCATGTTTTAGAAAAAATAAGTGTCAACTTGTTTCACATTTAGGGTTTAGAATTTTTTCCTTTTTAGGGTTTTTGACTTGACAAAAAAAAAATTGCACTAAATTTGGACTATGCCACATGTCGAAAGTGATATAGCATGTCTAGTCAAATTAAAGGACTATGAACATGTTCCGTGTGCACAACTGACATGTTTCGACCAATAAAATATTTCCATCTCAACATTCTTGAAGAGTTATGATGAGGACAATTTTTTTGACCAATCAAATTGTTGTTGACATGGCGATATTTGATTGGTTTAATCATGTCACTTATGCTGGGATGGATGTGATGTAACAAGGACAAATTATTTTTGGCCAATCAGATTTAAGTTAATATGACGATATTTGATTAGTTGAAACATGTCAATTGTGCTGTGATGGAAGAGTTGTGACAAGGACAAACTCTTTTTGATCAATCAAATTGAAGTTAACATGATGATATTTGATTGGTTGAATCATCTCACCTGTATTGGGATGGAATAGTCATAATGAGGACAAACTATTTTCGTTCAATCATAATGAAGTTGACATGGCGATAGTTGTTTTTCTGGAACATGTCATTTATTTTGAGATGGATAAGTTGTGACGAGGAAAAACTTTTTGAAGTTGATATGGTGATTTGTAATTGGTTGAAACATGTCACTCGTGCTGAGGTGGAAGAATTGTGACAACGACACACTTTTTTCGACCAATTAAATTGAAGTTGACATGGTGATATTTAATTGATTGAAATACGTCACTCATGATGAGATAAAATGGTTGTGATGAGGAAAACCTTTTTTGACCAATTAAATTGAAGTTAACGTTGTGATATTTAATTGGTGGGAAACATGTCACTCATGCTGAGACAGAAGGATTGTGATGCGGACAAATTTTTTTCGACCATTCAAATTGAAGTTGAGCTTGCAATATTTTATTGGTCGGAACATGTTAGTTGTGCAAATGGAACATGTTCATTGCCCTTTAATTTGACTAGACATGCAATATCACTTTCGACACGTGGCATAGTCCAAATTTACTACAAATTTATTATTTACAGTCAAAAACCCTAAAAAGGAAAAAAGTCTAAACCTAAATGTGAACCAAGCCCTTATTATTCTAAAAGAAGAAAAATGAGGACAAAAACTATATATATGTCTGTACAGTTATAACTTATATGCACACTAGGAAAGAATTATAACAATGGCTTGAATACCCACGACGAAGTTCTCAATTTTGCTATGCTGCTGATTAAATAAAGTGTTATATCATGTCCTGATTCTTGCACCCAAAATGAATGAGTCATAGCAATATTGGTTCATCATCAAGAAGTCTAAAAATTTCCACAGACGTCAGAGAAGACGTAAAACTAGTAGACCTACATGTGCCAGCAAAATAGAAATGGAACCAAGGAATATTCTAGCCTCCAATTGCGATGAAGAAACTGATACTCTTCCACTGAGTTCATATGTCAACAGAAATGAGGATTATGTCATGGAAGAAGATGAATATATACTGTTGCAACATATCCTATTTTATTCTGCATAGTTCCACTCATGTAAGAACTTGAAATCAAGTTCTAATCATCTTGCCGGTAAGGAAGTTATCGAACCGTTGAATCCTTTCATTTTTGAATCAATTAGGAAAGTGAAGAGTATCCGTGAAAACAGGGAGTCTTCACGCTTATTTTGCAAAATTTGTGATGACATGTTCCTCCGAACACATTGATTCAGGGCAGTAGTTGCAAGAATTTTTACTGCGAAGATTGTATACAGAAGTACATAGGTAAGAGAATCAATGACAATTTTCATCAAGTGAAATGCCAGATTGCCAAATGCAATAGAACTTTGGATCTTTTATCATTGATATCTTACAATTGTATTGATCGTGTAAAAGACACAATTCAAGAAACAACAGTTTTGGCCTTGCTATATGTTATGGATTACCCTTATATGTATTATAGGGGGAAATTGAATGATGATGGAAAGGGACATTTGATCAGGGCATGTCCCGATTGCTGGAGAATTTTTTGTGTGCAATATAAAAATTCTTGGCATTGGGGATCGAAATGTGAAGCGTACGAACATGTTGAACATCATCAACAAGAAGAAGAAGATTCTTAAGGAGGAAATCTCATGCTCTCAAACTTCTGATTCCAGTGAAAAAGGTCATGTTTTGTTTTCTTGAAAACAATGTAGCAATTAGCTTTCTTAGTTATTTTATATGCAGGTACTTTCATAGGTGAAAAACAATATGCATGAGTCTTTTATTAGACTCCAAGTGGTTAAGGTAGGTACATTGATCTCCAATTTGATAGAAATTGTGAGACTTTTATGTTGTTTTTTGAGTTGTTGAGTTGGACTAGTAATTGTTGGTCTCCTAATAGAGGAGGCCTATTGTTGAGTCCTTTCGCACACGCAAGTGCACGTGGTCGTACAAGTAATAATGGATGTAAGTCCAGATATAGTACCCACAGGTATTTGACAAATTGAAATTCTACGTTGAATTCTTATGCAAGCTATTTAGTAGGTAACCTATAATAGAGAGTGATTTGCTTTTCTTGAATATAAATAAAAACACTTGTAAACAAGTCGTAGATTAATTGTTTTGTAATTTAGAATTGATAAAAGATCTAGGGTTGCGGTATTTTGACAATCCAATTGCGCTATCCAATCATTCATCCAATTTGCTTTCCTGAGTTACTAGTTGCAGGTTAATTGTAGCTATATTGAGCGTTTTTCCAACAACTCTAAGCCTACTCAACTATCCCTAACGCCTATATTTCTATGGTCGTTGGTTAATAGTGAAGTGCATAAAGGTATCGTCTATATCAACTAAGCTAGGTCACAGGGTATATTTCTATCCTCAGTGATGAATCGATTCCTTTTCCCTATAAGGTTCACAAACTAGCCCTATTTCCTCTTTTTAAACTTGTCGTTCCCTTTTTCAAGTCCAACAAACAAGCCCTAGATAATATCCGCTAGGTAATCAATCAAACGTATAATTGAAATCAAGAAGAAATAAATAACTCAATATGTGGAAATCAAAATAGATAATATGATGTTCAAGACACAACTTTCATGTTCAACCACAACCCAGAAATTAAGAGGTTTAGCTACTCATGAATCTCTTTGGAAGAAGAGATTTTATGAGTTTACAAGGCAAAAATCAAAAATAAAATAAAATAAATAAATTAAACCTTGTTCTTTAGCTTTGTCCTTGCTTTTGGTTTTTCCAAATTAGTTGTTAATCATAAAAACCATGGGAGGTGGGTTTATATAGAGTATAGGAACCCTAGAATGTAAAAAACCAATCTCAATTGGATTAGGATAACCACAGCCCAAAAGGCGAGCAGCGGCGCAAGGAACACTTAAAAATTCGGACCCCTAGCTTTTGGGTGAGTGGCGCAAGCCTTCAATTATTTTCCAGACAGCAGCAAAATTTTGTGTCACCGCAGTGGCGCATGGAACTCTATACTTGGACATTTTTCGCTCATTTTTCTCCGCGTTGCAATGTTGATCCCTCCTTGGTTCCTTTTAGTTCCTTGGTGATCTTTTTCCTCTTGTTTATGCTCCAAACACGCCAAGACACTCCTACATAAGAAAAACATGGAAACAACTGTAATTCACATCATTTAAGCTCATAACGACACCAAAAAGAGAACAATTGTGAGGCGAAAGACAGTAGAATAAAGTGGTTTTTTGCCTCGCATCAACACCCCACACTTAAACCCTTGCTCGTCCTCGAGTAAGCTATACACTCATGACTTAGAATCTACTACAACTACTCCTATTGAAAGAAGATTATTCAAGCTAAGACTAGAATGACTACAACAGATGGCAAGTTCTTATTAAAGATGCTTCATTCATACCATACATTTAAACAACTACTGAAGATCTCCTAGCTTGAAGAACCAACTCTATGATATTTGCAAACTCATATAATTCATCCAACTAAGAGATCTAATACTTCACCTATCTTTTGTCAACTATGTGCCCTCACAACAAGAGAGTTACCCATATTCACTCACAAGTATCCAAATTAACGCAAGAATGGGTATAAGAATAAGATTTCGCTCACCCTCAAAAAGAATTTCACATGCAATAAATGATGAACCATAAGCTTGCCCTTATTGTACTACTCCACTAATATAAGAACGTCAAAATTTAAAATCAAGCAGGACTTTTGGGGTTGTAATGTAGGCTAAGGGATGGGTAGGAATTATTTTGGCTAAAATAGTGACTATCTTCCCTAAGCACTTTAATACATCACAATTTTTTCATTGTTTGATCACTCTTCAATCAACCAACTCTTTCTTCTACTCTTCTTCCCCATAGATTTCCTTATTTTCCATCTCTTTAAGCAAGTTAACATACCACTAGTAAGGAGTACTTAATTATCAAACACTTTTTTTTCACTTTTCTTTTGTTCTTTTTCTACTCCCAACATCTAGCATATGGATTTTTTTAATCGCTTGCACCATTTGATTTTTCTACAGGCTTTCCACATCAACTTTCTCTCTTTTCTCAATTCTCACTCCTTTTAACTCTTATTTCTTAATTAAAGTGCTTAGGAGTTTTGGATCAAGTTAAAGGTCTATTAAAAGAAAAGGATTAAGCTTCATATGTGGATACCAAAGAATATGCTAAAGTCTCAACGGGGTTAACTAGGGTCATTCATTGTAGGTGGGTAAAGCAAAGGATAAAAATAGGCTAATCAAATAAACGCCTATATCATCTCATAAACTCAACATTCTCCATTTCGCTTTGCAAACACACCGGGAAAGTTCTAGAAATCAATATGAAAGTACTGAATATCAACAAACACCTAAAACACACGGCACATATTCAACTCAAGAAGGATCCATACAGAATCTCAATCAACCAAACAACAAGAGTTCAAATTTAAGCTAAAAATCACATACAAGTCGAATAAAAGAGACTAGGTGTCTTAAATGAAGTCATTTATTTTTCTTCATAGCATGCTTGAAATTAAAACCTACTTCCATCATTCAGTTCATGTGTAGCACCTAGCAAGAGCACCTCACATTCATTTGGTCCTAAAGACTCTCTAACTCCTAATGACTAACTCTTCCCTCAAGATGGTCATCAACCATCCATCATTGGAAAAAGTCATTCAACCTAAAAAAAAGAAAAAAGAAAAAATATTCCAAAAATTAAAAGGATACCCCTTGGAAAGAACCGAAAAGAAAAAACGAAGGGTGGGTGAAGTATGATTCTACTAAAAAACTAAAAAGTTAAAACCAGACATAAACTATTTTAATCTAAAAAAATAATAATTGTGTTTTTGGATTTTTTAATTTTTTTTTCCACATTTTCTCAACTAAAGCAGCATACTTCACCCTTAACAAATATAGGAAGAATCTCACCCCACACTTAAAATTATGCTTTGTCCCCAAAGGACTAAACAACATAAAATAGTTGTTAGAAATACTCCCTGAGGCCATCTAGGGCCTAGCTAGTAGCATGTCTTCTCTCAATCTTTCATCAAAGGGGTGAATGACCCCACACTTATGCTTCATATATGTCTCTTAGCTTCCAAATCTAGGTACTCAAACTTCCCCAAATCTGCACAAACCAAAAATGAAAAACAAAAATAAAAAGTGACACTATAAATATAAAACTACACTATTACAACTTGGGTTGCCTCCCAAGTAACTACTGATTTAACACTGTGGCACGACATAAGTCATAGATAAACCAAATTCTCTTAATCTTTTCCTCCCTATATGATACAACTTCAACCTCTTCTTCACTCTATGAGGATCACAATTATCATTCACTCTCTTTGTTTTTAGACCTTTCACTTTTTCGAGCATATACTCTTCTGCCCCACATTTATCATTGACCACCTCTGTGATCATACACAAGTCTCTATAGTTTGAAGGAGTGGAGAGGGACTTATAAACTTTAAATGTTGCCTCCTCATCATGGACCCTCATCTTAAACTCCCCTTTTCGCACATCAATCAATGCTCGGTGGATAAGAATGGGCGTCCTAATATAACCAGTACCTGCTCATCTGCTTCAAAATCTAAAATAATAAAGTTGGTAGGAATCACAAACTTACCTACCTTGATGAGCACATCTCCAATTACTCTTTTTGGTTTCAAACGAGAGCGGTCAGCCAATTATTAAGTGATAGTACTTAGGCGTGGCTCTTCCAAACCAAGTGTCTAGAACATAGATAAGGGCATCAAGTTTATACTTCCCCAAGATCACACTATGCATTCCCAACCTCATCTTCACCAATTTGCATGTGGAGGGTGAAACTCCCAGGATCTTTAAGATTTTTGGGGATCTTGCTCAATACCCTCGAACTACACTCTTCAGTGAGTGCAATTGTCTCAAACTCTACATGTCTTCTTTTTCCAGTCACCACCTCTCTTAAGTATTTGGCATATTTGGGCATGTCCCTCAGAGCATCAATCAAGGGAATATTGATGTGAAGTTGCTTGAAGATATCAAGGAACTTCTTAAAATTTGCATCCTCCTTGCTTTTCTAGAATCTTTATGGGAATGGTGGTGGGGGTTGTCATGCCCCGATTTTCACCAAGGTTAAAACAAGAACAACTTATGGACTCTAAAAGAATTGATTTTTATACAGAGTCGCCACCAAATTTTTAAGGAAAATAAGGAAACCTATTTTATTATTGACATGTATGACTTGTGTTTTAATCTGCGAAAACCAGCTTAGATTCTAGGTAAGGGTTCAAATTATTCCAAAGGGAAGGGGTTAGGCATCCTTCAGAATCCACAAATGTGGTACCAGACTAGACTAAATTTATTAAAGAGGGAGGAGGTAAAAAATTATTTTTCTTAAAAAAGTATGAATATGTTAAATATGTACTAAAATAATGTAAAAAATATATGTATAAAAAGGATGCATTAAATGTATAAATAAAATCTAATGTTGTAAAATGTATGTATAAAATATATGAAACAATATAAAAATATATGAAATGAAAAGGTATAGAAAGCACTTTATGTAACAAAAGAAAATTATTTTTTGTATTATATAGAAAGAAAAAGTATTTCAAATAATACTTTTTACTTGACAAAAATCATGAGAAGAAAATATTAAATAAAGATTTATTTTAAGAGAAAAAACTACACAATATTTTTAATGCCAAAGATGTGAATTAACTAATTAAATACTTGAATCAATTTAATCTTTTATATTAGTATTTACGGCCTAAGTTTTACCTAAACGCGTGGTGAGGATTACGTAAGTAAAGAATTTCCCCGCCCAACACCCCAAAAATAATGTTTCACTATAATTAACATTTGTACAATTGTAAGACTAAAAGTAAATACAAATAGTGAGTTTGAGTGAATCTTCAAATTCCTTTTTAGCATCGTCGTCTTTTGAAAGTATCTCCGGAAACCTGTATACACACTTGATATAAATATTAATAATGAATAAATATTTATCAAAATAAAATATGTGTATATGTAAAAATAGATTTTTTTTTGTTATAAAGTGGGTTTGGATTAAGTTTTAGATACGCCATGGCTACGAAGTGGTTTCTCGAATTTATCGGCCGTCCTAAATCGCCTTGCCAAGATACGAATCATAAAACCTTTGTGTTGTCGTGATAATATAATGATTTCGTCATCGCCCATATTTATTTATTTATTGTTACGTATTTGTATACGTAATATCCGTCTTTTATTTATGGAGGCCTCAAAAACCGACGGGTATTTTTTCATTGGCCATGTATTGATACTTGATATAAAATAAGTAAACTTGAGAAAATAAAATCCGTCTTTTGTTATGGGGAGGCCTCAAAAATCCGACGGAGAGATATTGTCATTGGCCACTGAAAACATGCAAAAACTAGGATAAGGATTGCAATATCAGTAGCAAAACAATAAGAAGTAAGATTTAACAAAAATATGTATACATAAAAATGTAGTCACGGTCGTGAAGTGAGGTTTGTTAGAGGCAGCTAGTTGTCCACTGAAGAGGAAAGACAAGAAATATGAGAGGAGAGATAATTGTGAGCCTAAGTTTAAAAGAAAGAACTCTAAAAAATGAGCAATAGTATTTTTCTTCTTTAAGGAAAAACTACTGGAGAAAGAAGGGAGCATTAAGAGAATAAAACGGGAGGAAAAATGAGAGAGGGTTGTGGTGGTGGTGTTGTTGTTGTTGTTGTTGTTGGTTGGTGTGATGGAGAGAAGAGAAAAAAAAGAGAGGAAGAAGGGAGAGAGGATGAGAAATGTGTGTGTGTGTGTCTTTCTTCTCCCCAAAAATAATTAGCCCCCTCTCCTTTATTTATAATAAAAATCAACCCACCCTTTTACCCCAAAAATAAAAGAATCTCTTATTTACTCGCTAGATACTATTTTAGTTTATTAGTTATTATATAATGAATTTTTTATTCTTTTAACCAAAATATAATGTTATTACTTAAAGGATAAAAATCTTGTGTAGTCATGTCACACATCACCTTTAATAAAGGTGACAAGTGACAAGTCACCTTTAATAAAGATGACAAGTGACAAGTCACCTTTAATAAAGGTGACAAGTGACAAGTCACCTTTAATAAAGGTGACAAGTGACAAGTAAGACCCGACTTGACCGGATTATTGCTCCGTGTATCAAAATAATTAATCCGGCTTATCATTTGCGGATTGTATTAAATGATGTACTAAAATGTGTAAATGTCGATAAATAATTACAGAAAATATAAATAATAATAAAAATATAATTATCCTAAAAAATGTATTATGATGTAAATAGTTAAAAAAAAGTAGTGTACTGCAAAGAATTGTAGTGTTATGTTGTGTACGTGTGGAGATGACTGTGAAAAATTCAAAATGACAATAAATTGATAAAAATCCTGATATTTACAAAATTAAGGATAATTATCAACGTATTGTAAAAGTGTGTAAAAAAAAAGATGTATTTTGTGCTCTTTAACGATCAGGAAGCCTGGAGACATTAATTTTAAGCACGGAGAGCCAAAATTGGGTGTCAACAGCTTGCCCCTTTTTGTATGAAGATAATGCAGTTGCCTTCAGACGAAAACGTTGACGTGTAGCCAATTTTGCTCGACAAATATCATATCTGACCAAAAAATTGATTGAACTCTAAATTAGAGCTACCTACATACCTCGAGTTGCTCGAAGATCAGGTCGGGTGTAGTTCAAAAGATTAGGCAAATGTCTCTTTGTCCCATTATTATGGGTGGACGACCCTGTGAAAATGATTATGGAGAGAAAGAATGTTTGGGAATGAAAGTGGTTTGCACATTCCCGGCGTCCTTCAAAATTTCCCCAGTATCAAGTTGTGAGATGCTGGGGATGCAAGATTGTATACTCGCTGGGGAGAAAGAATGATCATGTGGTTGTGATGACCGAACTCTGCATAGAGCTTCCTATATATCTCGCGTGTTATGAGAATCAGGTCAGTGTAGTTCGAAATGAAGAAATAGGGTAAATTTTGAGGCGGTTCTCAAAATTTTGCCCCAATGTATGATTTGTGGTAACACCGACTTCTCTAAAGGAACTTTAAAAGAAAGTCTTGTTGCTGTGGATTGTATTTTCGATTGACAATATGCATGATGTCTCCGATTGTCTACGGAGACTATGTGATGAATGATGTTTCCGATTGTCTACGGAGACTTGATGATGAGTGACGTCTTCGATTATCTACGAAAACTATGTGAATGTTGTAAAATCCTCTGATTGTCTGTCGGGGACTTATGATGCATGATATCTCTAATTATCTATGGAGACTGATGTTGATGTAAAGTCCTCCGATTGTCTTCGGGGATTTAATGTATGACATCTCCGATTGTCTACAGAGACTGATGTTGATTGTTGCAAAGTCCTCCAATTGTTTACGGAGACTTAATGCATGATATCTCCGATTGATTATGGAGACTGATGTTGATTGTTGTAAAGTCCTCCGATTGTTTACGGGGACTTAATGCATGATATCTCTGATTGTCTACGGAGACTTGATGTTGATTGTTGTAAAGTCCTCCAATTGTTTACAAGGACTTAATGCATGATGTCTCCAATTGTCTATGGAGACTTGATGATGAATGTAGTCTTCGATTGTCGACGAAGATTAAGGCCCTCAATTGCCGAGGTGATTAAAATGTAAAGAGCTCTCGATTGGCGGAGTAATTAAAAGGTAATAGCCTCTTGACTGACCGGGCTATTGAGATGTATAGTGCTCTCGACTGACGAAGCAATTGAAATGTAATAGCCTTTCGACTGGTGGGGGCTATTGAAATTTAAGGGCTCTCGACTGGCGGAACCATTAAATGTAATAGCCTCTCAACTGGCGGGGCCATTGAAATGCAAGGGGCTCTCGACTAGCGGAGCCATTAAAATGTAATAGCCTCTCGACTGGCGGGACTATTAAAATGTAAGGGCTCTCGACTGGCGAAGCAATTGAAATATAATAGTCTCTCGACTGGCGGGACTATTGAAATGTAAAGGGCTCTCGACTGACGGAGCCATTAAAAGGTAATAGCCTCTCGACTGGTGGGGCTATTGAAATGCAATTGGATCTCAACTGGCGGATCAATTAAAAGGTAATAGCCTCTCGACTGGCGGGGCTATTGAAATGCAATGGGCTCTTGACTGGCGGAGCCATTAAAATGTAATAGCCTCTCGACTGGCGGGGCTTATTGAAATAGAAGAGCTCTAATTAAAAGTAGGACACTTACAGAGAAGTGAAATGTTTGTATTTGAAGGTAAGTGATTGGGAAGGAAAGTCAATTGTCAATATTTAGGGGTGGGCGCCTTGAAAGGTAAAAATGCCCGTATCTGAAAATGAGAATCTTGGAAAAGAAAGAAAATTTGTTTGTATTTGGGGGTAGGCGTTTTGAAAGAGACTGAAAATTGTTTTGTATTTTCTTTGTAAAAATACAGACATGTGAAAAAAGACATAATCGTGTCTTTGACTTTAGTTGGTACCAACAATTAGTAGTATGCATAAGAATTCTCTCGTTTTCTTCCCAGCTAACCGAGATCGATTTTGAGGTAATTCCTATAGTTTCAAGTGGTACCTTATACATACCTAAGTATCGACAAGATTTGTTCATCTTACTTCAAACAAAGATTTGGACTATACCTATCCTCATGTTTCACGTGCCCTCTCTAGAAAGAAAGTCCCATTTTCACACATATTTGAGTAGTTTTTTTTTGTTTTTTTGAATTTGGGGACGTCTAGAGAAATACACTCACACTCAAAAAGAAATTAAATGCATGCAATTGTGATACCATAGGCTTGGCCTTCATGTAAGTATCCACTAATGTGAGAACACTTGGAATAGGATCATGTAGGACTTGTTATCGGCTTGTAATGTAGGCTTGGGGACAGGTAGGATGATATTTGGGATGAAAGTGACTAATCCCTCAATGAGCATTGCACTGTATCTGTTCTTTTGATATTTATTGTACTTTGACGCTTGATCTTCTTTGTCTTGCTTTGTTGCCCCTTGTCTTGTATTTGCTACGACTTTTTTTTTGAATTTTGGTCTGGAGTGTTTTTCCCTTTCTTTTCAATAAATACATTTTTTTTTGAAGATTCTCCGCCTTTGTCGGAGTTCTTTCTTTTTTTTTTTTTCTTTTTTGTTTGGGGTTTTTGCTCCTTCTACTTTGAAGTCGTCTTTTATTTTTGTTCTTCTGGGACCTTTGTATATTTCGCCTTTGGCATCTCTGATCTTGGATCTTCGTCCGCAATTTTCACGTATTTAGTGCGCTCAAAGAGGTTGGGTCAAGAGAGGGATAGTGCATGTAAGCACTCAAAAGGTATAGGCTAAGATATGGCTGTCAAAAGAAAAGGCTTTAGGCTCAAAGGGGATGCTAGGGATTAATGTCATTTGGTGGGCTATGGAAGGTACAATTGGGTCAAAGAAGGCCTACGATCCTTTCCTAAACCAAGTGTAACTCAGAATTTTGCCTCAACAAACATTTAGGCCAAATTCTAGATCAACAATGCAATGTAATGAATTAATCTAAAACTCACCACACAATGCACATGAGACGATAAGGTTGGCTTAGTTCTTGTCTTGGATGTATGCAAGAGAATTTTTCAAGTGTCACTTAGGCGTGATTAAGTGGTACCAAATGCATCTATGGTTTACCATGAAGTCGATCCTCTCCATCATACCAATTTGTTCTTTCCCATGCACACTCCTAACTGTGTTGGTACCAACCAAGTAAGAACTTTGATTTCTTTTTCTATTTTTTTTTTTGAAAGAATGGGACCGAATCCAAATGAGGACTGCCTACGTATCTTGTGAAAACAAGAATTAGGTCTGCGTAGTTCAGGAAAATAGAGTATAAGATATGAAGCAGGAAAACAAACCCTCTTTTTTTTTTATTTCTGTAAAAGAGTATCGAACTCGAAAAGAATTGTCTACGCATTTCATCGAGATGAAAATGAGGTATGCGTAGTTCATGGAGATAAAAAATGTGAGATAGAAAAATAGACTCTTTTTTTCAATAAGAAATACCGAACCCAAAAGGGCTGCCTACGTATCTCATGAAAATGAGAATCAGGTTTGCGTAGTTCGTGAGGATACGCAGTCATTGGTGGTTTGTATAATTATTATGGATTGCTGATGGTATTGGAAAAAGAAATGTGGTATGACTGGGAGTTCGAATCTACAAAATATGTTTGAGAATTAAAAGAATGTACAACAATGTGTTAACAGTTCTAGGAAAAGCTGGTAGAGTCCAAAAGAATGATTGTAAGGATAAAAAATGGGTGTAAAATGATATGACGGTGAAGGACGGTTGTAGAGACCAAAAATGAGTGTGATAAATTAAAATTCTAACTCAACTCGAGTCAACCAAAATTATCAGACTGAGTGGACAATGTTGAACATGACGTGTAAAACATAAAGGTACAACTAAAAAAATGTACAGTGAATGCAAAAAATGTATAATATTTCATAAAAATGTATCATGTAAAGAATGTATAACACATAAATAATAAAATTTATCCAGCCAAAGTTATGATCAAAATTGTGTATGGATACGACCTAAGGATTCTAAGAGTAAATTCACCTAGATTGGTAGAGGGTATTCGGACAATCGCGAGAGGGTGAGTGGTAATCTAAATGCACCTACTGTAAAACTAAGGAATCCAAGGAAGGTTTGGGGGAGTGCAAGACACCCCCCGCGTGAACCACAGTGTGTGAAGTGTACGTCCAAAGACTCGATAGAATCGTGATTACGGTTAAATAAAGTAAAAAAAATAACGCGCAACAATTTTCCTAATATACAGATACAATATTTTTAAACAAATAATGAATTAAAGAATTAATAAGACTGTAAAATTAATTTGTGCAAATAATGTATAGAATTTATGAGCAAAACACAGATAATTCACACAATTTGCAGTATACGAAACAAATAAAGAATCTATAAATTAAATAATTAGCATATGCCAAAATGTAAAAGTACCTCCCTCAATTGAAAAATTGAGTCTATTTTGGTTAGAACCTGCTAAGTCCCCAGCAGAGTTGCCATTCTGTAATGCCCCGATTTTCACCAAGGTTAAAACAAGCACAACTTATGGACTCTAAAAGAATTGATTTTTATATAGAGTCGCCACCTAATTTTTAAGAAAAATAAGAAAACCTATTTTATTATTGACATGTATGACTTGTGTTTTAATCTGCGAAAACCAGCTTAGATTCTAGGTAAGGGTTCAAATTATTCCAAACGGAAGGGGTTAGGCATCCTTCAGAATCCACAAATGTAGTACCCGACTAGACTAAATTTATTAAAAAGGGAGGAGGTAAAAAATCATTTTTCTTAAAAAAGTATGAATATGTTAAATATGTACTAAAATAATGTAAAAAATATATGTATAAAAAGGATGCATTAAATGTATAAATAAAATCTAATGTTGTAAAATGTATGTATAAAATATATGAAACAATATAAAAATATATGAAATGAAAAGGTATAGAAAGCACTTTATGTAACAAAAGAAAATTATTTTTTGTATTATATAGAAAGAAAAAGTATTTCAAATAATACTTTTTACTTGACAAAAATCATGAGAAGAAAATATTAAATAAAGATTTATTTTAAGAGAAAAGACTACACAATATTTTTAATGCCAAAGATGTGAATTAACTAATTAAATACTTGAATCAATTTAATCTTTTATATTAGTATTTACGGCCTAAGTTTTACCTAAACGCGTGGTGAGGATTACGTAAGTAAAGAATTTCCCCGCCCAACACCCCAAAAATAATGTTTCACTATAATTAACATTTGTACAATTGTAAACTAAAAGTAAATACAAATAGTGAGTTTGAGGGAATCTTCAAATTCCTTTTTAGCATCGTCGTCTTTTGAAAGTATCTCCGGAAACCTGTATACACACTTGATATAAATATTAATAATGAATAAATATTTATCAAAATAAAATATGTGTATATGTAAAAATAGATTTTTTTTTGTTATAAAGTGGGTTCGGATTAAGTTTTAGATACGTCATGGCTACGAAGTGGTTTCTCGAATTTATCGGCCGTCCTAAATCGCCTTGCCAAGATACGAATCATAAAACCTTTGTGTTGTCGTGATAATATAATGATTTCGTCATCGCCCACATTTATTTATTTATTGTTACGTATTTGTATATGTAATATCCGTCTTTTATTTATGGAGGCCTCAAAAACCGACAGATATTTTTTCATTGGCCATGTATTGATACTTGATATTAAATAAGTAAACTTGAGAAAATAAAATCGGTCTTTTGTTATGGGGAGGCCTCAAAAATCCGACGGAGAGATATTGTCATTGGCCACTGAAAACATGCAAAAACTAGGATAAGGATTGCAATATCAGTAGCAAAACAATAAGAAGTAAGATTTAACAAAAATATGTATACATAAAAATGTAGTCACGGTCGTGAAGTGAGGTTTGTTAGAGGCAGCTAGTTGTCCACTGAAGAGGAAAGACAAGAAATATGAGAGGAGAGATAATTGTGAGCCTAAGTTTAAAAGAAAGAACTCTAAAAAATGAGCAATAGTATTTTTCTTCTTTAAGGAAAAACTACTGGAGAAAGAAGGGAGCATTAAGAGAATAAAACGGGAGGAAAAATGAGAGAGGGTTGTTGTTGTTGTTGTTGTGGTGGTGTTGTTGGTTGGTGTGATGGAGAGAAGAGAAAAAAAAGAGAGGAAGAAGGGAGAGAGGATGAGAAATGTGTGTGTGTGTGTGTCTTTCTTCTCCCCAAAAATAATTAGCCCCCTCTCCTTTATTTATAATAAAAATCAATCCACCCTTTTACCCTAAAAATAAAAGAATCTCTTATTTACTCGCTAGATACTATTTTAGTTTATTAGTTATTATCTAACGAATTTTTTATTCTTTTAACCAAAATATAATGTTATTACTTAAAGGATAAAAATCTTGTGTAGTCATGTCACACATCACCTTTAATAAAGGTGACAAGTGACAAGTCACCTTTAATAAAGGTGACAAGTGACAAGTCACCTTTAATAAAGGTGACAAGTGACAAGTCACCTTTAATAAAGATGACAAGTGACAAGTCATCTTAATAAAGGTGACAAGTGACAAGTCACCTTTAATAAAGGTGACAAGTGACAAGTAAGACCCGACTTGACCGGATTATTGCTCCGTGTATCAAAATAATTGATCCGGCTTATCATTTGCGGATTGTATTAAATGATGTACAAAAATGTGTAAATGTCGATATATAATTACAGAAAATATAAATAATAATAAAAATATAATTATCCTGAAAAATGTATTATGATGTAAATAGTTAAAAAAAGTAGTGTACTGCAAAGAATTGTAGTGTTATGTTGTGTACTTGTACAGATGACTGTGAAAAATTCAAAATGACAATAAATTGATAAAAATCCTGATATTTACGAAATTAAGGATAATTATCAACGTATTGTAAAAGTGAGTAAAAAAAGATGTATTTTGTGCTCTTTAATGATCAGGAAGCCTGGAGACATTAATTTTAAGCACGGAGAGCCAAAATTGGGTGTCAACAAGGGTCTCTCAACCGCAATCTCAGGTTGCTCAACAACCTCTCTTTCTCTTCTTTCCTCTTGCACAGACCGTATCTCTTTAGTTGGTGTTGGGATCAACCTTTATGGAAAAGGAGGTGGATTCTTGTACGTCCCTATTAATTACTCTCCTCTTTAGAGGCTCTATATCTGGAAACTCTACACTTACATCTTAACTTCTCTGTTTAGGAGGAGCTTCAACTAAATCTCTTCCATTCCTAAGTGAGACTGCCATTACCTTCTTAGTATTATTTTTTGTATCACTCGGTAGTGCACCTGCAGATCTTGCATGTTGTGATGAAGCTAGTTGGCCCACTTGACGCTCAAGTTCATGAATGGACTTTTCTATTTCATTCACAATTTGAGTTTGTTGTCCTATGAACTATTTCATTCTCTTCTCCAAAGAATTGCTCACTTGTGGAGCTTGCGGTGTATACTGTTGTCTTTGGGCCTGCTAATTTCCACCCCAAAAGAAATTTGGGTGGTTTCTATAATTTTGCTTCCTCACATAATATATAGATTCTGGATTCAAAGAACATCCAGAGTAAGCATGATTTTCACCACACTTCTCACAAAATAGTGCAGTCGTCTAAACCTGTTGTACCTGTTGAACTTGACTTGCACTTGGCGCTAATAAACTGTGCTTCATTAAGGCACACAATTGCCCAATATCAGCCCGAATAGCTGACACATCATCCGACTCTAACTTTTTGTGTAGAAGTGAACACTCGGCTAGGCTTTAAATAGTCTCGGTGACCTACAGACATAACATTGAGCAATGCCTCGATTTCATCATAGCTCTTGGACAAAATTTGCCCTTGAGATGTAACATCTAATAAAGACTAATTGTCTGGCCTCAATCCTTCAATAAAATTATGCCCAATAATCTCCTTGGGCTGATGGTGGTGTGGCCAATATCTCAAGTATCCCTTGTATCTCTCCCAAGCTTGGGGAAGGGATTCAGAATCTTTTTGATCAAATCCAAAAATTTTGCCTCTGAGCTCTTTTGTTTTCCTAGATAAGAAGAACTTATTGAGAAACTTTCAGACAAAGCATCCCAAGATGTGATAGATCCTGCTGGTGGTTCATTTTACAACCATTGCTTCGCTTCCCTAATCAATGAGAAGGGGAATAATGTCATCTTAACATATTCTTCTGAAATATTTTTGTAATGGAAGTTGTCACTCAACTCAGTAAACTCTAGCAGGTGCTTGTGTGGATCTTCATGTGGTTTATCCTCATATTGACAAGTGTTTTGCACTAGTCGCACCGTGCCCTCTTTAAGCTCAAAATTTCTGATTATATTCGGCTTCACAATAACTCTGGAGGCATTTTGCTGATTCGGCCTTGTAAAATTCAACACCGGAACATGTGGTGCATGAGGGAACTGTGCTGCAGCTCTATCCTCTTCATCATTCGGTGGGTCTTAAAGAATTGGATTGTTTAAGTTATCACCCATTGCTCTCAAACCTCTAAGAGTACGTTCAACTCATGGTCAATTGGAATCAAGGGATTGCCTTGCCTCTGGGTGTTTACAATAAACTAACATGTACCCTAAAAGAAACAAAAACAACAAATAAAAGTGAAATCTGAATAATTCAATAAAAACTCAAAATAGTATCAATTTTAACAAATCCCCAGCAACGGTACCGAGAAATTCTTGCATCCTTTCACACACTTAAGTGTATATGGTCATACAAGTAATAAAGGATGTAAGTCCAGATATTGTACCCAAAGGTATTTGACAAATTGAAATTCTACTTTGAATTCTTATGCAAGCTATTCAGTAGGTAACCTAAATAAAGAGTGATTTGTGTTTCTTGAATGTAAATAAAAACAATTGTAAACAAGTCGTAGATTAGTTGTTTTGTAATTCAGAATTGATAAAAGATCTTGGGTTGCGGTATTTTGACAATCCAATTGTTCTATCCAATCATTCGTTTAATTTGCTTTCCTGAGTTACTAGTTGCAGGTTAATTGTAGATACATTGAGCGGTGTTCCAACAACTCTAAACCTACTCAACTATCCCTAACGTCTATATTTCTATGGTCGTCAGTTAATAGTGAAGTGCATAAAGATATCGTCTGTATCAACTAAGCTAGGTCACAGAGTATATTTCTATCCTCAGCGACGAATCGATTCCCTTTCCCTATAAGGTTCGCAAACTAGACCTATTTCCTCTTTTTACACTTGTTTCCCTTTTTCAAGTCCAACAAACAAGCCCTAGATAATATCCGCTAGGTGATCAATCAAACGAATAATTGAAATCAAGAAGAAATAAATAACTCAATATGTGGAAATCAAAATAGATAATATGATGTTCAAGACACAACTTTCATGTTCAACCACAACCCTAGAAATTAAGAGGTTTAGCTACTCATGAATCTCTTTGGAAGAAGAGATTTTTTGAGTTTACAAGGCAAAAATCAAAAATAAAATAAAAGAAATAAATTAAACCTTGTTCTTTAGTTTTGCCCTTGCTTTTGGTTTTTCCAAATTAGTTGTTAATCATAAAAACCGTGGGAGGTGGGTTTATATAGAGTTTAGGAACCCTTAGAATGTAAAAAACCAATCTCAATTGGGTTAGGATAACCACAGCCCAAAAGGCGAGCAGTGTCGCAAGGAACACTTAAAAATTCAGACCCCTAGCTTTTGGGTGAGTGGTGCAAGCCTTCAATTTTTTTCTAGACAGCAGCAAAATTTTGTGTCACTACTTGCTTTGCCATAGTGGCGCATGGAACTCTATACTTGGCCATTTTTCACTCGTTTTTCTACGCGTTGCAATGTTGATCCCTCCTTGGTTCCTATTAGTTCCTTAGTGATCTTTTTCCTCTTGTTTAAGCTCCAAATACGCCAAGACACTCCTACATAAGAACAACATGGAAACAAGTGTAATTCACATCATTTAAGCTTAGGACGACACCAAAAAGAGAACAATTGTGAGGGGAAAGACAGTAGAATAAAGTGGTTTTTAGCCTCGCATCACCTATTATTGTCCAATGTACGTTTAGCCCAAAATGGAAAAAACTCTATTTTGCAGACAAATTGTTCTATTTTATAGTCTAGGTTCTTATTAGTACTAGTGTTCCTTCTTAAATCTTATCAGGCCTACATATTTTATTTCAAATCACTTGCTCAAATTATCTTTTACTCTATCACTTGTCTTCAATTTATAAATGATTTTAATAGTGAAAAATGGATTAGTTTGCTTTTGAAAATCAGAAAGGAGGATGTATATAGTGGGAAAAAGGGGGTGCAGATAATTTATAGGTTTATTTGACTAGATTTGAGCTGTCTACACTATTTTATCTATTAGTTTAGTTTAATATTTTATCACAGGTTATATATCTATTCGAGAAGAATGATAACTAGATTATCCATCATGAATGTTTGAAGATATCTTGCTTTAGTGATAATGTCAACCTTGCTTTCCTATGACTTTGGCAATACACTTGATATCTTTCGAATAAGTTTGCTGGACCTTATCATTTCTTTAAGACAGTGAAGCTTGTTGGTGATTGAAGTGAATCGAGTGTGCATATCCTGAATTGATTCATCTTCCTTCATTGCAAAAAGCTCTTATTGTGTTGTAAGCATGTGAATCTTGGATTGTTTGACTTGATAGTCCCTTCACGAACTGTTCTCAAAGCGTCCCAAATTTCCTTGGCTTTTTCACAAGCAGAAATTTGATTGTATTCGTTAGGACCGATTCCACACACCAAGATCTTCTTTGCTTTGAAGTTCTTCTCAATAAGCTTCCTGTCCCTTTCATCGTATTCCTTCCTCATCTTGGGAACATATATGGATGACTCTCCCTCCATTATAGATTTTACAGGAATGTGAGGGCCATGACAAATGACATCCCACATTTCACTGTCTTCAGCCATGATAAAATCATGCATCCTAGTCCTCCACCAGCCATAGTATTGTCCATTGAACCTTGGTGGTCAGGTTGTTGATTGTCCTTCCTCAAGATTGGGTGGAGCTGCCATCGAGAAGATGATCTTTCCTAGGTGTTAACCTTTTAGAAAGAACGAATCAGATACCAATTAATTATTTGTAGGAGTCCACCACAGAGTTAGGGACCTAATAAGTTACCAGGTCTCTAAGCAGTAACAACGAATAGACAACAAGAACAAAACAAAAATAGCGATAAAATAAAGACACATGATATTTACGTGGAAACCTCCTTGCTCAAAGGAATAAAACCATGACCTACCCCAGAAGGATTTCTCTACCTCTTCACTATCACCAAGAAAGATTCAGATTACAACTCTATGCAATCTATGAATTAAACTCTTAATCCCTATTCACTAGCAATAACTCTATTGCTACACCTCTTTCACTGTAACTCTACTTGAAAGACTCCATTAGCTAACTCTATCTAAAACACCACAGCTCAACATAAAACAAAGAGAAAAGTACCCACAAAAATCTCTAATTGAGATGTGAGTTTACAATTGTAAGAACTGAAACAAAGACTCGATCAACTTAGAAACAAAAGCATATTTCACTATGAGCAGAAGGTTTCTAAGTTGTTTAAGCTTTTCTTTCACTGAAGAACAATACAACTTTTGCTTAAGAGAGTGCTCCATTGATAATAAGCAAAAACTGATCTTCTTTCAACAAGATGATGTGTATATATGATGTGCACAAGAAGATAAGCATTCTCATTGAAAGACACGTAAAGGACCACTACTGTGCGCATCCCACTTCTCTGTTATCACTGCCAGAGCAGTACGAGGAAAGTTGGCACACTAGACAAAAGACCTATACTATCACAATTGAAGGACACCAGTTTATGCAGTTGGTCCACTCACTAGGTTTGTCAATCATCAAAACATTAAAAGATAAGCGGGACCTGAATCCAATACCAGTCTGACTTAAGTCTTGAAGAAGTCTGGAAAAAATTGATTGATAAGCAAAAGTGTTGGACAAAATAAAAGGTTTGATGGTGCCTTTTCAGTTCTCTCATATTACTCAAAAGTGTAATCATTTTTTCCAGTTTGCATATCACGCTTACCTGAACTAATTAACTATCTATGTGGCAGTACAACTACTTTTGAACCTTTCAACACATATGATATTGTATTAATTTAGCGAAGTTGCGTGTAACAATTGGTGCGAAAACAGTCTTTACGACTCAAGACATTCAAGTTTATGGAAGCTAGACAATTGGTGTACAAGTCTAGATGTTACGTAAGATAAATTCATATGATACCATCCTAGGTTTCTTTCCACCAGCAAATCTCTCATGCAGAATATATTTCTGCCCCATATAGTTGTGTCACACTTATATATACATAAAGACCTGGAAAGAGCAAAATGGTTCAATTGAATCCCATAAAAATAGGAAACAATGAGGATTTTTATTACATATAAATTGTTGGTTTTCTTTGATATTAGGGAAAATTATTGCGCAATATCAAAGCGGTTCAAAAAATGCAGTATGATATTCCAGTATTTTCTTTGAATTTCTTGCAGCCCGCTTCTGATAAGACCATCCTAGTTGCTTGCAGCAGAAAGTCTGTCACTCAAACCTCTGCCCCATATACCTACATCACATCTATATTATTATAGAAGTTAAAACTCGTAAACTAAAAAGTTGATAAATAAAGTCTTCGAGTTGACACTTTAAGTGCCAAGCTTTAAAAGCCACCATTTGGAATAACTGCCTACTTCTCAAAGATTTTTGTTCCTAACAAGAAAAGATGTCAAATGAAACACTTTTGACTGAGACTCACATATTGTTCAAGGAACAACATAGATAATTATCCTTTCTGGTTGAAGACTTGATTCTGGTGTTCATATATTGAGATGTGTTACAGAATCACAACAAATATGTATATGATTATATAGGATAGCATAGCTGATTTATAGGGATTTCACTATCTAGTTACTATAATTAGCTTAGTCTCTTTATGTATTTATATCATGTATTCTTTAAGAAATAAAAGAACATTTTCTCCATACCTTCTTCTCTTACATGGTATCAGAGCTTAGGCTCGTCTATGTTGTTTGGGTTGTATTTCAGTATACAAGTCAGATCGACTTTTGCTCTTTTACAGAGATATTTGAACTTCCAATCGATCACTTTTAAGTGGTCAATTTGAGTCACCGCCAGCGTAGAAGGAGGCCTATCATCGTTTCCAGTTGGACCAGCTTTCACTGACGACTGGGCGTGAAGCGAGTGGCCTTCATGCGCCACCAGAACTTCTCGCCTGTCCATCACGCGCCGACGCGTGGAGGCGCGTACACCGACAGAATCAGGTGGGGTTTACTTTTTCGGTATTTTACCTTCACTTCCGGCGTACCCCAAGTGTCGCAGGTTAATTTCTCCCTGATTCTTCTTCGTCAGATCTGGTCCGTTGTCGCAGATTTGGTATGTTTGTTCATGCTGCTGCCATAGCTGATTTCTGATCTATATTCCACTAAATATTGCTTGTTCCTGGTTTGTGGGTTCCTTTGTTCCCTGCTGCTTCATTTGAAATCTGATATTCGACTCTCAGTTACAATTATAATATTGGTATCGGCTATTGGTTTTGCTTGATTGATCTCGGCTTTGTTCTTTTGTGAGTTTGCTGGCTTCTATATATTTTTTTTCTGACATTTGATTTGGAAAATAGAACTCAAATAACTGGTTTATTTGAAACGAGGAAATATGACTACAAATCAGAAGGATAAGACGATTTTGGGTTCAATTGAGGAGTTCAACAAATTCTCTCAATATCAAAAATTTTTGAAGGAATCCACTTCAGTTAGTACCTTTGCGGGGTTATATAAAACATGTCTTATCTCCTCTTTAAATAAATGGGTAATTGACTCAGGTGCCACGAATCATATGACAGGTAATCTTGATATTTTCTCTAGCTTTCAATCACACAAAGCAGCCTCTCCGGTTACTGTAGCTGATGGATCAACTTGTAATAGTGTTGGATATGGTATTGTTCAACAAACCTCATCTATTACTCTGTCACATGTATTAAGTCTACCAAACTGGCCTTTAATCTGATTTCTGTTAGTAAAATTACTAGAGAGCTTAATTGCTATATCTCGTTCTTTCCCGATTATTGTCTATTTCGTGATCTTGTGACAAATCAGGTTATTGGTAAGGGACATGTGTCAGGTGATCTTTATATTCTTGATGAGTGGGAGTCTCCGTCTGTTGGTTGCTCCAGTGTCGTGTCTCCATTTGAGGCACATTGTCGATTAGGACATCCTTCACTACCTTTGTTGAAAAAGCTTTGTCCTCAGTGTCAGAATATTTCTTCCTTGGAATGTGAGTCATGTCGACTTGCAAAACACCACTGCAAATCGATAGGTTCAAGGATTAATAAGTGGGCTAAATCACCTTTTGAATTAGTTCATTCCGATGTTTGGGGACCATGTCCTGTTGTTACGAAAACTGGGCATAAGTACTTTGTCACTTTTGTAGATGATTTCTCTCGAATGACTTGGATTTATTTTATGAAGAGTCGTTCTGAATTGTTTACTCACTTTTCTGCTTTTTGTGTTGAAATTAGAAATCAATTCAATGCTTCAGTACGTACTTTGAGAAGTGACAATGCTAAAGAATACATGTCAGAATTATTTGGGACATACATTAGACAACACGGTATTCTTCATCAGTCTTCATGTGTTGATACTCCCTCTCAAAATGGAGTTGCTGAGAGGAAGAATAGACATCTACTTGAGACAACTCGGGCTCTTTTATTCCAAATGAAGATTCCTAAACAGTTTTGGGCAGATGCAGTCTCTACAGCTTGTTTTCTAATTAATCGAATGCCATCTTCTGTGTTAGATGGTAATATGCCTTATAGTGTTCTCTTGCCAAACAAGTCACTATTTTCGGTGGAATCTAAGGTATTTGGAAGCATATGTTATGTTCGATATGTTCGACCGTTTGTTACCAAGTTGGATCCCAAGGCATTGAAATGTATTTTCCTTGGTTACTCTATCCTTCAGAAGGGATATCGGTGTTATTCTACTGAACTTGGCAAGTATTTGGTGTCAATTGATGTGGTATTTTCAGAGACTTCACCATTATTCTATGCACCTCCTATTTCTACAAGTCAAGAGGAGGAAGATGAGTGGTTAGTCTATCATGTTATCCATGCTTCGACAGAAAAGTCAGATAATGTTGTTCCTTTGTCTCCTAGTTCTCCTCCATCTGTGTCAGCAAGACCTCCAATTGTTCAAGTTTACTCGAGGAAGAAAGAGGTCAACAATACATGTCCTGCATTAGTTTCATTGTCATCAGATCCTCCTTCAGCTAATTCTTCAGAAAATCTTGACCTTCCTATTGCTCTTCGTAAAGGTACACGCAATTGCAAGTCCACATATTCTATTGCTAATTTTGTTTCCTATGATCGTTTATCCTCCACGTATAGAGCTTTGATTGCTTCTCTAGACTCCATCTCTGTACCCAAAACATTGAAGGAGGCTTTGAATAATCCTGGATGGTCTAATGCAATGATTGATGAGATACATGCCTTAGAGGAAAATCACAAGTGGAATTTGGTGGATTTACCAAAGGGAAAGAAAGCAGTAGGATGTAAGAGGGTTTTCACAGTTAAAGTTAATCCAGATGGTTCTGTAGCAAGACTTAAGGCCAGACTTATGGCTAAAGGATATGCTCAGACTTATGGGGTAGATTATTCAGACAACTTCTCCCTTGTTGCCAAACTCACTTCTATACGTTTGTTCATTTCTCTAACTGCTTTCGAGAATTGGCCTTTACATCAGTTGGATATCAAGAATGCGTTTCTTCATGGTGATCTTCAAGAGGAAGTGTATATGGATCAACCACCTGGTTTTGTTGCTCAGGGGGAGTATAGGAAAGTGTGTCATTTGAAGAAGTCCTTGTATGGCTTGAAACAGAGTCCACGGGCTTGGTTTGGCAAGTTCAGTGAGGTGGTTAAGGATTTTGGGATGAAAATGAGTAAATGTGATCACTCGGTCTTCTATTGGCAATCAACAACTGGTACCATCCTCCTTGTTGTATATGTTGATGACATTGTCATCATGGGAAATGATTTTGGGGGGATCTCTTCCCTCAAGTCTTTCCTGCATACTAGGTTTCATACGAAGGACTTGGGTCAATTGAAATACTTCTTGGGAGTCGAAGTAAATAGAAGCAAGAAGGGAATTTTTCTGTCACAGAGAAAGTATATACTTGATCTACTTGCAGATACTGGAAAGTTGGCAGCCAAACCTTGCAGTACTCCTATGATTCCTAATGTGCATCTTATGAAAGACGATGGAGATCCTTTTGATGATCCAGAGAGATATAGAAGGTTAGTTGGGAAGCTAAACTACCTTACTGTGACTCGCCCAGATATTTCTTTTGCGGTAAGTGTTGTTAGCCAGTTCATGTCCGCACCTACAGTCAAACATTGGAAAGCTTTAGAACAGATTCTATGTTGCTTGAAAGGAGCTCCTGGACTTGGCATATTATATAACAATCATGGTCATACTCGTGTTGAGTGCTTTGCAGATGCTGACTATGATGGATCCAAGATTGATAGGAGATCGACTACAGGTTATTGTGTCTTCGTTGGAGGGAACATAGTCATGGAGGAGTAAGAAGCAGAGTGTTGTATCTCGATCCAGCGCAGATTTCGAGTACAAAGCTATGTCACAGTCTACGTGTGAGATTATGTGTATACATCACCTTTTAATGGAAATTGGTCTAAAGCATCATACACCAGCAAAACTCTGGTGTGATAACCAAGCTGCTCTTCATATTGCCTCAAATCTAGTGTATCATGAAAGAACTAAACACATTGAGGTTGACTGTCATTTTATTCGTGAGAAGATTCAGGAAAATCTTATTTCCACTGGCTATGTGAAGACAGGAGAGCAACTAGCTGATTTGCTCACAAAAGCGTTACCTGGAACTCGAGTTGATTATCTATGTAACAGGCTGGGCATGATCAATATCTATGCTCCAGCTTGAGGGGGAGTGTTACAGAATCACAACAAATATGTATATGATTGTATAAGATAGCATAGCTGATTTATAGGGATTTCACTATCTAGTTACTATAATTAGCTTAGTCTCTTTATGTATTTATAGCATGTATTCTTTGAGAAATAAAAGAACATATTCTCCATACCTTCTTCTCTTACAAGATGTATATAAATTTGAGTTCTTTTCTTACCCCATTCGTATAGGACCTGGCACCAGTAACCATAGCATAAAAATCATAGCATATGCTGATTCTCAAGTAGTTTATTCCGTCTACTACTCCCTCCCAATTTATGTGACACCGTTTAACTTGACAAAAAATTTAAGAAGGAAAGAAAGACTTTTAAAACTTGTGGTCTAAGAACCATTTATGTAGTTATTACAAATTGTTTCATTATGGGTAAACGGAGAATTTTAAAGTTAAGTTGTTTTTAATTATAGAAAGGTGACACTCTTTCAGAGATGAACTAAAAAGGAAAATGTACCACATAAATTGGGACAGAGGGAGTAATAAATTGTGAAGGAATGCAAAACAAAAGCTAGGAATGGCTCTATAGTGAAGATCCAGAAGAAAAGAAATGAGTAGGTGGTGAATGATAATAAGGGAAATAGTGATAGGGCTGCTCTCTATTGACATGCAGTTTATCACATATTTCAGCTGACAAGCCAAACGAGAGTTGCTCTGTTACTGTCTTTGCTTAATTCCTAACACAAAGGGCTGCTCATAATTTGGTACTGATGCAGAAGGTAGTGTTATACAGCTTGACTATATGTCCATATTGGTTTTAAGTTCTCCTTACTTTTGTGGAACAAATGGATGTAGAAACCAATTATTTACCACATCAACTCAGTTTCTTCTACTTGAATTCTTTGTTTTCTTTATTGATGTTCGCATAAATCTTAACGTTATCATCACATGTTCAGGTGTAATTGTCATTCGGTACAAAAATATGTAGAAGAGAAGTCAATTTGAACAAAATCATGAACAAGGAATCTTCTCATACAACAACAGTAAGTTGGCTGATCGGACAATAGAATCACCAATGTTGCTTATATGTTTTACAATTACACCATTTTGTGTTTGATTATAGGGGAGTCCCAACTAAATGATGGAGTAGTTTGGTAGCTCGAGGGGGAGTATTCCTTGTCATTAATGACTCTATCCATGTTGTATTGTTGGAAATCCATCAATTTTTTGAATTTGAGGATGGTTTATGTAGCTTTTTAGGATGACAATTTGTTGTCGCCATAAATCTTCTATTGAATTTCCTTTCTTCAAAATTAAATTTTAAGTATCTGATACCTAAATTTACTATCAACTATTCAAAATTTGCCAATTGATCGTGTCATGTGGAACATCAATGGTTCATTGAAGTCAGATAAATCTTTTTTTGTTCGAAATCAGATAAATTTAATGAAGGGTTAAAACACTCTCTGTCAATACGTTATCCATTCTATTGGGTTCAGACTGCCCAATTCTACTCTTACATGGTGTGATATTGTCCGCTTTTGTCCTAGCCCACACAGGTTCCCCAAAAGGCCTCACCCCATTAAGAGATCCTGCACCTTATATGTAGCTTCTCAATCCCTTCAGCTACCAACGTGGGACATTGGTTCGCACACCCAACAATCTCCCCCTCGAACTAAGTTCCATGTGGCCCATCACCATGATCCATGGGTCAATTTCCAAGATTCAATATGTGTCACCCACACCCAACAATCTCCCTCTCGAACTAAGTTCTACATGGCCTAACACCACTATAAATGGGTCAATTTCCAAGATCCGCTGCATGCCATCCACATCGTCTGAGTAATTTTTTATGACAACCGAAGTCCGCAACTAGCTTCTTCTTGTATGTGCATCGCCAAGCTCGTAAGGGTAAGTAAATCGAGCCCTGCACCTCATTGCTCCGCCACATCACCATAATCATCCGGCTGAACCTGGGATCTGATATCAGTTGTTGGGCTCAGTCGGCCTAATTCTACTCTTACATGGTGTGATATTCTTCACTTTGGGTTGCCCGTACTGTTTTCCCTAAAAGACCTCACACCATTAAGAGATCCTACACTTTATATGTAGCTTCCCAATCCCTTCAACTACCAATATGGGACTTTGATTCGCACACCCAATAATCTCCCCCTCGAACTATGTTCCATGTGGCCATCACCATGATCCACAGGTCAATTTTTAAGATTCACTGTGTGTCACCATCACCCAACAATCTCCCCCTCGAACTAAGTTCCACGCGGCCTAACACCACGATTCATGGGTCAATTTCTGAGATTCACTGTATGCAACCCACACCGTCTAAGTATTTTTTTATGGCAATCGAATCCTGGAACTAGCTTCTTCTTGTGTGTGCATCTCCAAGCTCGTAAGGGTAAGTAAATAGAGCCCTGCACCTCATCGCTCTTCCACATCACCATACTCATCCTGTTAAACCTGGGCTCCGATACTAGTTGTTAGGCTCAGTCGGCCCAATTCAACTATAACATGGTGTGATATTGTCTGCTTTGGGCCTTGCCCGCATGATTTTCCTCAAAAGGCCTCATACCATTAAGAGATCTTACACCTTATATGTAGCTTTCCAATCTCTTCAACTATCAATGTGAGGCTTTGGTTTGCACACCCAACACGTTCCTCTGTCTAGAAAGAGAAACCATGTTCCCCTACACATCCATGTGCTCTTCATTCTCTTTTTAATGTAAAATTACCCCACTGCAGGTAAGTTATTTATTTTTCCCTTGATTTTCCCTATTTTCCTGGGATTTAGAAAATTTCCAGTTGATATTTTCCAATCATTGTCTTCTGATTCCTTTTTTAAAAAATATATATATATATATATATATATATTTGTTCCGATTAGTCTTTATAAACTCTTTTCACGTGTAGCAATGATTTAGAGTTTGCATTAGCATTCAGTTGGCGTTTTTAAAAAATATTCATGTGGTTTATTTCATAACAATTCCGTAATATCGTGGTGCAGAGCATCCTATACAGAGGAATACAATTGTACTGAAGTTCACTTCTACTAGAGCTTTTACATCTTTGGTTGTGAGGTCTATTTCTTTATTGTTTCTAGTTTTTCTGAAGTCTTGCTATTCTTCCTGGATTGCCATTATTCTTGTTGCTCAATTGCCTATCCGAAAACATTTTAAAGAAGATTTTGACAGCCACAATCCAGCTTATTACAACACAAAATACGGTATTTACTCTAGATGTTATGTGTTAATATGGATCTTAGTCTGAATGATGTGGGCTTGATGATTTCCTGATGCCATGATAATTATGTGTACTTGGAACATATTTTTCTTAGATAAACAAAGGGAAAATTATGTTTAATTTTTGCAAATGTTATTATGCAGGTGGCTAAGGAAAAATGAACTACTTACTCTATCATCAGCTGCATTTCATCGTCCCATATATATATCATTCCTTCTACTTTAAGAAGTCCATAATTAAATTTTTTCTTTTTCTTTTTTTTGGAAATTTTTTGTAACTTTATAGATGTAACTCTTTATTCCTAATCCTGCACATTTATATTGTCTCTCTGCACAGGTAATTAGGATTAAATACAGAATTCATTGATGAGGAGGGACATTCTTGGTCATGACGCTGAATGTTATATGTACTTCCATGATCTTTCAATTTGAAGTTTTAGCTTTCTTTAATGCTAAATAGCTTTCTTTCAGTTGCAGGATAGTAGACAGTATTGATGAAGTCATGATTGAGGTTTACAATGCAGAATGCGGAGAATGTAAGCTTAACTTAAAGGAGTTTTGATGAATGGTTTCAAAACTCACATTTCAATTAGAAATTGAAAGATCATGCTTATGTTAATGGCTTTCTTTTATTATTTGGAGATAAAATAGTAATGAGGACTAAAGATTACTACAAGATCGACATTTATAAAAAGTCTAGAGATAAAATGGAAACAAACGAAAAGGAGATGGAGATGGCTTCTGCGGCTAGAGTGATTGACATTTTTTAGTGCCTGCACCTTGAAACATATTTACTGGTCTAGTTTTTCTTCGATTTCTAATGGGAGAACCAACGGAGGTTGAGTTTCTTAAATTTCTCTCCATGCGTTCGTTTACATTTCATTTAAAAGCCTATGAAGTTGTTTCTATTACTTGCCCTTTTCTAATATTTAGTGTTACAATCTTCTTTTTTGCTCTTTACAGACTTCAAAATTCTACTAGTGTTCTGATATACACTTTATTGACAAACACTTACTCTGTAATTTTGCATGAAATCAATATATGACCAGCTGAATGCTACACTGTCTAATAACTAATGTAGCCCTTTCAAGTTTCACGCTAAGACTTTATAAATTCTTCTTGTTTTATTTATCTATTTAACTGAGTGGGGGAAGAAGTGTGTTAGTTTACACAATTGTTAATTGGTGAAGTTACATAACATCTTCGCATTGATCAAGTTGCTGATGAAGATACTATGTGTGTGTGTATTTGACTGTTGATCAAGTTATGGCAAGAAACAAAATGATTTTCTCAAAATTCATGTAAGCACACTTGATTTATCATGAAATACTCCTACTTAGTGAAGTTTTGATAATAATTACTCCTACTTAGTGATATTTTATTTTCCTTTATTACCGCGCAAAGCACGGATACATTGAGTAGTTCTTATATAACATTCAGACAAGGAGCCCATAATTTGCTAGCTGAAGAGCTAATATCTCCAAATTAGTAACTCATCTTCTCTTTTTTGAATGTGGTTAGCACATTATACCAGGGTACTAGTCCAATGTAACAATAGTTTGTTGACTGTGTACTCTTGGGAGGTTTTGGTTATTATGTCCCCCTCTTTTGTAATATATTCGTAATATATATACAAGGTAGGGGTCAAGCTAAACCCCACCAGCACCACCGGAGGTGAAAGCCTGAGCGAGTGGATCAAATTAAAAAAATAAAAAAGATTGTTGAATTCTAATTTGTCAAACTATGAGCAGATTTTTGTTAACTAAAAGTAATTTGAGAATCAAATAGAAACATTATAATGCAATACCCTTCGTTACACTGTTGTTCTTTAGGTTAAAACATAGACAAATGAATACAATTTGCATTCAAAGCCATTGATGAATTATAACAAAGTAAAGAAAAGACTTAATAATCGGAATAACATGAGAACACCGCGACTTACTACGGATAAATGTTAGGTAGATAAATTGTGCAAGCCAGTAACAGGCAGCATATCAAGTAAAAGTAGATGAATATACCATATCAGAAAACTTACACAGTTGGATGTAAAAGAACACGTTTAGGACTACTTATCGAAACTGTACTTTCTTGCAATATAAATATTGTAGGAAATTGGAAGAGCGGACGTTCGTGCTACGATTAAGAAGACACAGTAACAGGGCAGATCTCCTTTGGCATGTCAGTTGATCGAGAGTAAGCGAAGTGGAGTCACTATACATATATCACTGCATGCCAATAGAGAGTAGCCCTATCACTATTTCCCTTAATATCATTCAATAACTCTCCTTTATTTTTCCCTCATTTTTCTGCTCCTGGTTCATCAAACCCAAGTCTTCCATGCTTTTATAAAACATTCCTTCTCAGCTCAAGAGACGGTAAAAACCCCTAGAGAGAATCGGCATATCCTGTAATTTTTTGTGTTGCGTGACCTGTAGATATCTTCTTGCATTAGGGAATTACTTTTTGTAGGGTCACAAAATGAGGTAACTTTCTTATCTCTTTACAATTCCATTTTGTGAAAGCAAGTCCTCAGAAAAAAGTTACTGAAAGGAGATGTTGCATGATTTTATGGAAGTGTGTGTCATTTGACTCAAGGACCTTCAAACAGCATATCCTTCATGTTGTTTATTTAATAATAATTCCGTAATATCGTGGTGCAGAGCATCCTATACTGAGGAATATAATTGTAATGAAGTTCACTTCTACTAGAGCTTTTACATCTTTGGTTGTGAGGCCTATTTCTTTTTTGTTTATATTTTTTCTGAAGTCTTGCTTTTCTTCCTGGAATGCCATTCTTCTTATTGCTCAATCGCCTCTCCGAAAACATTTTACAGAAGATTTTTACAGCCACAATCCAGCATATTACAACACAAAATACGATATTTACTCTGGATGATGTGTGTTAATATGGATCTTATTCTGAATGATGTGGGCTTGATGATTTCCTGCGGCCATGATAATTATGTGTACTTGGAACATATTTTTCTTAGTTAAACAAAGGGAAAATTATGTTTAATTTTCGCAAATGTTATTATGCTGGTGGCTAAGGAAAAATGAACTACTTACTCTATCATCAGCTGCATTTGATCGTCCCAAATATATCATTCCTTCTACTTTAAGCTGTCCATAATTAACTTTCTTCTTTTTCTTTTTTGGAAAATATTTTGTAACTTTATAGATGTAACTCTTTATTCCTAATCCTGCACATTTATATTGTCGCTCTGCACAGGTAATTAGGAGCAAATACACACTTCATTGAGGCGGAGGGACATTCTTGGCCATTACGCTGCATGTTATATGTACTTACATGATCTTTCAGTTTGAAGTTTTAGCTTTCTTTAATGCTAAATAGCTTTTTTTCAGTTGCAGGATAGTAGACAGTGTTGATGAAGTCATGATAGAGGTTTACAATGCAGAATGCAGAGAATATAAACTTAACTTAACGGAGTTTTGATGAATGGTTCCAAAAATCATATTTCAATTAGAAGTTGAAAGGTCATGCTTCTGTTAATGGCTTTCTTTAATTATTTGGAGATAAAATAGTAATGAGGACTAAAGATTACTACAAGATCGACATTTATAAAAAGTCTAGGGATAAAATGGAAGCAAACGAAAAGGAGATGGAGATGGCTTCTGCGGCTGGAGTGATTGACATTTTTTAAGGACTTCACCTTGAAACATATTTACTGGTCTAGTTTTTCTTCGATTTCTAATGGGAGAACCAACTGAGGTTGAGTTTCTTAAATTTCTCTCCATGTGTTCGTTTACATTTCATTTAAAAGCCTATGAAGTTGTTTCTATTACTTGCCCTTCCTTAATTTTTAGTGTTACAATCTTCTTTTTTGCTCTTTATAGACTTCACAATTCTACTAGTGTTCTGATATACACTTTATTGACAAACACTTACTCTGTAATTTTGCATGAAATCAACATATGACCAGCAGAATGCTACACTGTCTAATAACTAATGTAGCCATTTCAAGTTTCAGGCTATGACTTTATAAATTCTTCTTGTTTTATTTATCTATTTAACTGAGTGGGGGAAGAAGTGTGTTAGTTTACGCAATTGTTAATTGGTGAAGTTACATAACATCTTCGCACTGATCAAGTTGCTGATGTAGATACTATGTGTGTGTGTATTTGACTGTTGATCAATTTATGGCAAGAAAAAAAATGATTTTCTCAAAATTCATGTAAGCACACTTGATTCGTCATGAAACACTGCTACTTAGTGAAGTTTTGATAATAATTACTCCTACTTAGTGATATTTTATTTTCCTTTTTTACCGTGCGAAGTTTTGATAATAATTACTCCTACTTAGTGATATTTTATTTTCCTTTATTACCCTGCAAAGCACGGATACATTGAGTAGTTCTTATATAACATTCAGACAAGGAGCCCATAATATGCTATCTGAAGAGCTACTGTCTCCAAATTAGTAACTCATCCTCTCTTTTTTGAATGTGGTTAGCACATTATACCAGGGTAGTAGTCCAATGTAACAATAGTTTTTTGACTTTGTACTCTTGAGAGGTTTTGGTTATTATGTCTCCCTCTTTTGTAAATTTTTGTAATTAATATACAAGGTAGGGGCCAAGCTAAACCCCACCAGCACCACCGGAGGTGAAAGCCTGAGCGAGTGGATCAAATTAAAAAAAAAAAAAAGAAAGATAGTTGAATTCTAATTTGTCAAACTATGAGCAGGTTTTTGTTAACAAAAAGAAATTTGAGAATCAATAGAAACATTATATTGCAATACCCTTCGTTACGCTGTTGTTCTTTAGGTTAAAACATAGACAAATGAATACAATTTGCATTCAAAACAATTGATGAATTATAACAAAGTACAGAAAAGACTTCATAATCGGAATAACATGAGAACACCGTGACTTACTACGGATAACTGTTAGGTAGATAAATTGTGCAAGCCAGAACCAGCCAGCATATCAAGTAAAAGTAGATGAATATACCATATCAGAAGACTTATACAGTTGGGATGTACAAGAACAGGGTTAGGACTACTTATCGAAACTGTACTTTCTTTCAATCTACATATTGTAGTCAATTGCAAGAGCGCACTTTCGTTCTACGACTAAGAAGAGACAGTAATAGGGCAGCTCTCCTTTGGCATGTCAGCTGATAGAGAGTAAGTGAAGTGGAGTCACTATACATATATCACTGCATGCCAATAGAGAGTAGCCCTATCACTGTTTCCCTTATTATCATTCAATAACTCTCCTTTACTTTTCCCTCATTTTTCTGCTCCTGGTTCATCAAACCCAAGTCTTCCATGCTTTTATAAAGCATTCCTTCTCAGTTCAAGAGACGGTATAAACCCCTAGAGAGAATCGGCATATCCTATAATTTTTTGTGTTGCGTGACCTGTAGATATCTTCTTGCATTAGGGAATTACTTTTTGTAGGGTCACAAAATGAGGTAACTTTCTTATCTCTTTACAATTCCATTTCGTGAAAGCAACTCCTCTGAAAAAAGTTACTGAAAGGAGATGCTACATGATTTTATGGAAGTGTGTGTCATTTGACTCAAGGACCTCAAACAGCATATCCTTCATCATATTCCTTATTTTCCTGTTCCTTTTTTTTTTTTTCTCAATTTACATTTCTAACATATGATTTTTGCTGTTCATGTGACTTTTCGATTTCCCGAATTCCAGTCTTCATTGTGCTCTTAAATTCGTAAGATTCCATGTCTTTTGCAGGGCAGTAAATCAAAACTACTGCTTCTTCGGTCTGCGTTGGACATAATAAAAGTTCAAAGGTGCTTGTTGAATTCTCATATTACTTAAGTGTGTTGTCATTTGTGCCCTTACTCTTATGACATCTGAAGCTGAACAATTGCAGAAGCATATAACTTGACCATTTTAATTTCTTCCATCAGCATCAAATGTCTCTTGCACAAAATGTTTTACCCGATATACCTAAGTTACATTTATAAAACATTAACTATCACATTTTATTTATACTATGTAATATTCCTCTGTCATTTAAGAAAAGAAAATAAAACTGGAACAACTTTTTCTGAAACAGACTAAAACAAGTGAGACATATAAATTGAAATAAAGTAATATACAGAAGTTGGTAATTTATTATGAGTAGTGTTTAGGGATTCATATTGCAGGTGTTTTCCAAGTCATGAGGTACGCAGTTTTGTATTGATTAAATAGATATTTTGAAAAATAAAGTACAAGTGTTGTTGATGAATTAATGTGAATTGTCGTTGCTAGAGCATGTAATTTATACACGCAGCGGAAGCATAAATTTTTCGGATCACAAATTTACATAATAACATGATAACATAAAACTTAGAATGAAATTCTGAAAAAGCTACTTACCTGTTAAAGCTTTCACACAACTCGTTCAACGCCTTGCTTGCCTTGCTCGCCAGGTCTACAGTCTTCTACTACTTCCTGGTTAACCTTTTCTAATCAACACTTGTGTGGACAAGTTCTTTGTTTTTTTCAGAAAAAGAATCAATGATTTCTGAAAACAAGCCCCTATTTATTCCAATACTCCATTGAAGAAGGAAAGGGAAGAGACAAACGTTTTCAGCCTTCATGCCAACTTAATACCACCATTATGAGCAAAACGTTTTCAGCCTTAATAATCCCATTAAGTGCAAAATGTTTTTAGCTCTTTATTTATTGGTATTAAGTCACTTTTATTCCTTATAGAAGACTAGTAAAAAAATATCACTTCTTCTATAATAATTCTTTTCTTTTTCAAATTTGATTAGTTAATCAGGCATAGCAGGGACCACAGATTTATTAACTGAGGCTTTCAATTATGATATTAATTCGCAAATGAATGAATTACCATATTATAATAAATTACAATTTTTTTCACTAAAAATCTGTAATTGCACTCTTCGATATTAACTTCAAAATCCACCATTACATCTTATTTAACTCCCTATGTTAGAATTACCGATACCAATCAATTAAATCAAATTTTCTGAAAATTTAATTTATTGACTAACTTAATCCTTTATTATGATGCTCAACTTATTTCATGTTACGGATATTAAATCTACCTGCAGGGTTTACACATGAAAACTTATAAGCAACTATATAGGGGTGTCTTCTATCTCAAGTCCGAGACATGGTTCTATCAAATAATTATTATTTCACTAAGTGATTTGTCATTATCCAATCTATTAGGAATATATTGACTCGTAATAGAGTCTCACCTTTTAATAGATTAAAATAATTAACTAAATTACATAGATCATAATACTTATATCAAGATTAAGAGTATAAGTACATGTAATGGACTTGAGAAGTTGTTTATTAATATTCAGAACATAAACAAACATCTCTACTTGGTCCGTTCAGTACATACGAAATGTACTAACACAAGAGGTTGAAATATTACCATTCCCATAATCAAGATCAAATTGTATTTAATCTTGTGCTACAATCATCAAGATGTTTGTCCAGCTTCATCTTTAATTGTGAACATTAATTCAGAACTTATAAGAACCGACAATTTTAATCTTCCGTGCATGAATTAAATAATTCCATACACAAAATCGTCTACTATATAAGTAAAGAACACACATGTCAACACAATGATGAATTCAAATAAAGACTTTATTAAATTAAGTAAATAAAATAAATAGTCTTTACATGGGATAAAATATAATACTATAACATAAATCACATGGTTAATAGTGTATCCTAACAGTCGTATGATGACTTGTTTGTTGAGATCATAATGATTGGTTATTGTCTATAAATACAAAGATGAAAAATCAAAATGGCTCATGTCACTATAGCCTAGACATAATATGGTAGACATTCATGAATACTCCTTTCTCGTTTTAAAATATATACGAAACGTCTCTGCAATGATTTGATTCTCCAAACAATGAAGGGCATCAAGAACTCAAATTTGTGTACACCCGGGCAAGCAGTGGCTTGGGGTGCCAGTCCCGCCCAGGGTGTAGGCTCAGGGCGTAACACACGTTGCGGCTGCCGATTGTGAAGCACCTGGCAGAGGAAAATAAAATCCCTGGAACATTGGTATGCTGCGAGGCACCATACTATGAGGCAAGGAAAAATGTGGCCAATTTTTGCACTTAGTCAAATAAAGGTTGTTTTCGTCCATGAGTCTTTTTGTACCTATATATACATCTTAAGCACAGTGTTTACACAACTTTTGACCTAGGAAGATCTAGGACAACTATGGAGGTCGGAGAAAATTCGCTTTATCCTTTTTTTCTCTGTATTATGTACTTTTACATTTTTTTTGGTAAACTGGCATTTCATTCATACTAAAAAGTAGGATTTACAAAACCAAATAGGCGAGAACCACCTATTTCTCAATAGACACTCGAGTCTACACAACTACCTATCTTCAAAAGAATACTTTTTCGTGTTTCCTTGGATGTTTTGTTGTATTTCCTCCGTGTTTATGTGGAGCTAAACTTCTCATTCTAGGGTTGTGGTTCTTTCATGATTGTTGTTATTCGAATATTGTTTTCAACCAGTTGATTCTCCCATTATTGAGTTATTTACATTTTCTTGAGCTTAATTATTTTATTGATTGATGACTTTTCAAATATTATATGTGATTTGTTAATTCGACTCAAAAGAGGGAATTTGCGAGTGTAATAAGAAAAAATAGAGCTTGTTTGTGAACCTCATAAGGAGGGGGAATCGTTTTGCTTATGTGGATAGAAATATACCTTTTCGTCTTGCTCAATTTATACAGAAGAAATGTACATCCACTTCACTATTAGCCGATGACCATAGGAATATAGGTGTTGGGGATAGTTAAGTAGTCTTAGAGTTATTGGCAAGATGCTCAATAAGTAATATCAACCTGCAACTAGTAACTCTAGAAAATCAATAGGTGAATCAATTGAACAATACAACGTGATTATTAGATATCCCATTAGCCCTAGATCGAATTCATTCATTGATAACGCAAAATCTGCTCACCTCTTGTTAGATAGCCCATAGCCATGACAATGAAAAATGGCTTGCAGCTTATAAGGATTCAGAGAAGGAGAACAAAAGGATGATTCTATTAAATCTGGCAGAAAGCTTTTAAATACATAATATACAACTAACTGGACCTAAAGTGTAGGCCACTATCTGCACAACCTACACAATTACTAACTAAAGCTAACAACTAACTATTCCTAAATATGCTCCAAACACCAGACTTATTCAAGCTATAACAACTAGAAACAAGAGATAAATAAAGATAGTTAATACACCCCCTCAAGTTAGGCAAGGTGCAACAACGCCTAACTTAGGAAAATATTCATGTTGTTTATTTCATAAAAATTCCGTAATATCGTGGTGCAGAGCATCCTATACTGAGGAATACAATTGTACTGAAGTTCACTTCTACTAGAGCTTTACATCTTTGGTTGTGAGGTCTATTTCTTTTTTGTTTATATTTTTTTCTGAAGTCTTGCTTTTCTTCCTGGAATGCCATTCTTCTTATTGCTCAATCGCCTATCCGAAAACATTTTAAAGAAGATTTTGACAGCCACAATCTAGCTTATTACAATGCAAAATACGGTATTTATTCTGGATGATGTGTGTTAATATGAATCTTATTCTGAATGATGTGGGCTTGATGATTTCCTGAGGCAATGGTAATTATGTGTACTTGGAACATATTTTTCTTAGTTAAACAAATTGGAACATATTTTTCTTAGTTAAACAAAGGGAAAATTATGTTTAATTTTCGCAAATGTTATGATTCAGGTGGCTAAGGAAAAATGAACTACTTACTCTATCATCAGCTGCATTTCATCGCCCCATATATATCATTCCTTCTACTTTAAGCAGTCCATAATTAACTTTTTTCTTTTTCTTTTTTAGAAAATATTTTGTAACTTTATAGATGTAACTCTTTATTCCTAATCCTGCACATTTATTGTAACATCTCACACTCATTAACTTGCCAAGTACCTTCGAGGGCAATTTAATCCTTTCCTTTTTACCTTAACCCCAAGTGATTAAAACCCTTTTTATTCATTAGTATCCAAACGTTTTTTTTTTTTTTCTCAGCCAGACTTTATTTTTCAGCAGATAAAAGTCCCTTCTTTTTCCATCAATTTTATATACGTTACAAATCTCTCTGTCTTCTTCAGTTTTACACATTAAAAATTCCCTCTTCTTCCTTCAGTTTCACATACGTAAGAGTCCCCCTGTTTTCCTCAAGTTCACATGATAAAAGCCTCACTTTTTTCATAGTTTGCATACATTTTTTTATCAACAAATATCCCTATTACTGCTCTTAATCACAACTCCTAAGAAACAAAAGAGAATTGGTTCAGAATCAAGTTCAAATTCCATCTTCTGGTCTCAAGTTCTTTCAACGTTTAAAGAGGTATTTAGAACCGTCTCTTGCTCACGTTTCTAGATGTTTTACTGTTCCCCAAATTTCTATTTTGTAATCTCCTTTCTTAATCAGATGTTGTCTGTGTGTTTGTATTCAGCAGTTAGCTTAAATCATCAACCTGATAAGTTACTATTTCCTCTTGGCGTCCTAACAAGTGCTTATGTATTCATAACGTATGGACTGGTTTTGCCTAAATCTGGAATCTAAATCTTATCCAGTCAATAATATGGTGGTTTAGATAATCCTCAATAAGTATTTTTTGTTTTTAAAATTCTCGAAAGACATTAGGATTAATTAAAGATAAAGAACATCCCTTTTGTCTCTTAAGTTGATGTCCGATCCAGATTGAGTATATGTTGGCGTGCTGAATTACTTTAAGTTTAACAAGTAAGAATGACTACTGTCTCTTTGGAAGTCTTTGAACTTTTGAAATGATTGAATTTATTACCATGAACTTCATAACCTTGGCTAATATTGGTTCCCGAAATTATGAGTTCGCTAAAGAATGGAAATTCTGTTTTCTTAATTCTTACTATGGATTGCCTTGATTACTCTCCAACTGACATATTGCGGTAGGTTTCTTGTGATAACATTCTCTCTATACTTCTAGATCTATAGCTCTGTAAATCAATTCTCAAATAGCCAGTAGATGTGTTTTGTGGTCCTCTTTAAGATGTGAAAATATTTCACTGCGATTTTTCTGAACCCTATTGATAATCATGAGTTAAACACTGCTTCTCCTTCCCTCCACATACCATCTGGTCTGATGTTCTTTGACTTGATGTGTAGATTAGGAACCTGATGTTTGTCTAGATTAAGAATCTTCCTTTGCTTGCCTAGGTAATCTAGAGAAATCTGGAAACTCGAATCTGCCAGAAGCATCAAAAATCATGTTAGCCAGATGTCTGCAAGCATATTTCCTTTCTCTGTAAATGTGTTTTAGTCGAGTACTACAGAGTTATGAGGCATTCATTATATCCTCAATAATTACAGCAATGCTCCACAGGAATTTTCAGATTTTAGTTACGATCTTAATCACTACTTAAGAGTCTGTTTCCGGATAGATTTGGTTTATCCCAAGTGTTAAACAGAGTGTAATTGCTTCCTTACCAGTTAACTCATAAACATAATCCTTCAAGAACTGTGGAAGCCATGTTCATGAACCATTAATAGAATGTATCTTAACTCTTCCAGAAAGCTATGAAATGGTACCAAATCAAAATATTATGAACCCAAAGTGGTTGAATTCCCAACATGAGCCCAAAAAGGCTTAATTATGTACATAAATCTAAAGAGGCTAAACTATGAGCATGATCCTAATATGGCTAACACATTGAACATAAATAAATAAGATAACGTTATGAGTATAAGGGAGTTAGCTAGCTGACCGAGAAGGAATAGGTCTAAACGACAGGTGCCCAAAACTATGTTTGCCGACATAGGATAGAGATTATTCCGCAAGTCGGATGACTATTTTTTTCATGTGTCCCGAAAAGGGGCTAATTATGGATACTTGCTAGCAAATCATGTCATGTCATGTCCTATGCCCGGCAAGGTATAGAATGGCTTAGCTGATCGGATCGAGATCAGACTCCATACGTTCACATGGTGGTTTATGTCGGTTCACTACTTGCTCCCTGCAAATAACCAAAAGAATTAAATTTACCTTACTTGGTCAATTATAAATTTAGTCTATACTCTTGTTGCTTTCCAGTTGTCTTCACTAAAATTTGAATTTTATTGTCATTAATAATCTCATGATGTACTATTCTCCTGAAATTGTTTTACATATCAATACATTCCACGTATTGACCGTCTTTGGCGCTACATCGTTTCATGATGTAGGTTTTGGCTCTCAAGTCCGTGGTCAGGCGCATCATTAGAATCTCTATCTTCTGCCATTGGTGAGCCTCTTTTCTACCAAGAGGCTGGACGAGATATGATAACTTCTTTATATATTTTTTTTCTGTATAGGTACATATTAGAGGCTTCACAGGCTGGTGTAGTGTCAAACAAACTTTATGATTTTCAGCCTTTATCATGACTATTAGTATTGTTTAATATTAAGTTTTATTCAATTTTATTCTTTCAAGTTGGTTGTATACTCATGAGTTATGGAAGAACGTTCGCTCGTACTAGCCATAGTATCGGGTGTGTACCATATCCAGGGCCTCGGCTCGGGGCGTGACATTTATATTGTCGCTCTGCACTGGTAATTAGGAGCAAATACACACTTCATTGACGAGGAGGGACATTCTTGGTCATGACGCTGCATGTTATATGTACTTATATGATCTTTCAGTTTTAGCTTTCTTTAATGCTAAATAGCTTTCTTTCAGTTGCCGGATAGTATACAGTGTTGATGAAGTCATGATTGAGGTTTACAATGCAGAATGCAGAGAATATAAGCTTAACTTAAAGGAGTTTTGATGAATGGTTCCAAAAATCATATTTCATTTAGAAGTTGAAAGGTCATGCTTATGTTAATGGCTTTCTTTTATTATTTGGAGATAAAATAGTAATGAGGACTAAATATTACTACAAGATCGACTTTTACAGAAAGTCTAGGGATAAAATGGAAGCAAACGAAAAGGAGATAGAGATGGCTTCTGCGGCTGGAGTGATTGACATTTTTTATGGCCTTCACCTTGAAACATATTTACTGGTCTAGTTTTTCTTCGATTTGTAATGGGAGAACCAACGGAGGTTGAGTTTCTTAAATTCCTCTCCATGTGTTCGTTTACATTTCATTTAAAAGCCTATGAAGTTGTTTCTATTACTTGCCCTTTTCTAATTTTTAGTGTCACAATCTTCTTTTTTGCTCTTTACAGACTGCAAAATTCTACTAGTGTTCTGATATACACTTTATTGACAAACTCTTAATCAATATATGACCAGCTGAATGCTACACTGTCTAGTAACTAATGTAGCCATTTCAAGTTTCAGGCTATGACTTTATAAATTCTTCTTGTTTTATTCATCTATTTAACTGAGTGGGGGAAGAAGTGTCTTAGTTTACGCAATTGGTAATTAGTGAAGTTACACGACATCTTCGCATTGATCAAGTTGCTGATTAATATACTATGTGTGTGTGCATTTGGCTGTTGATAAAGTTAAGGCAAGAAAAAAAAAATTCTCAAAATTCATGTAAGCACACTTGATTCATCATGAAATACACCTACTTAGTGAAGTTTTGATAATAATTACTCCAACTTAGTGAAATTTTATTTTCCTTTATTACTGCGCAAAGCACGGATACATTGAGTAGTTCTTATATAACATTCAGACAAGGAGCCCATAATTTGCTAGCTGAAGAGCTACTCTCTCCAAATTAGTAACTCATCCTCTCTTTTTTGATGTGGTCAACACATTATACCAGGGTAGTAGTCCAATGTAACAATAGTTTGTTGACTGTGTACTCTTGGGAGGTTTTGGTTATTATGTCCCCCTCTTTTGTAATATTTTTGTAATTAATATACAAGGTAGGGGCCAAGCTAAACCCCACCAGCACCACCGAAGGTGAAAGCCTGAGCGAGTGGATCAAATTAAAAAAAAAAAAAAAAAGATAGTTGAATTCTAATTTGTCAAACTATGAGCAGGTTTTTGTTAACAAAAAGAAATTTGAGAATCAATAGAAACATTATATTGCAATACCCTTCGTTACGCTGTTGTTCTTTAGGTTAAAACATAGACAAATGAATACAATTTGCATTCAAAGCAATTGATGAATTATAACAAAGTACAGAAAAGACTTCATAATCGGAATAACATGAGAACACCGCGATTTACTACGGATAAATGTTAGGTAGATAAATTGTGCAAGCCAGCACCAGCCAGCATATCATGTAAAAGTAGATGAATATACCATATCAGAAGACTTATACAGTTGGGATGTAAAAGAACAGGGTTAGGACTACTTATCTAAACTGTACTTTCTTTCAATCTACATATTGTAGTCAATTGCAAGAGTGCACATTCGTACTACAATTAAGAAGAGACAGTAACAGGGCAGCTCTCCTTTGGCATGTCAGCTAATAGAGAGTAAGTGAAGTGGAGTCACTATGCATATATCACTTCATAGCAATAGAGAGTAGCCCTATCACTATTTCCCTTATTATCATTCAATAACTCTCCTTTACTTTTCCCTCATTTTTCTGCTCCTGGTTCATCAAACCCAAGTCTTCCATGCTTTTATAAAGCATTCCTTCTCAGCTCAAGAGACGGTATAAACCCCTTGAGAGAATCAGCATATCCTGTAATTTTTTGTGTTGCGTGACCTGTAGATATCTTCTTGCATGAGGGAATTACTTTTTGTAGGGTCGCAAAATGAGGAAACTTTCTTATCTCTTTGCAATTCCATTTCGTGAAAGCAACTCCTCTGAAAAAAGTTACTGAAAGAAGATGCTGCATGATTTTATGGAAGTGTGTGTCATTTGACTCAAGGACCTTCAAACAGCATATCCTTCATCATATTCCTTATTTTCCTGTTCTTTTTTTTTTTCTCAATTTACGTTTCTAACATTTGAGTTTTGCTGTTCATGTGGCTTTTCGATTTCCCGAATTCCAGTTTTGATTGTGCTCTTAAATTCTTAAGATTCCATGTCTTTTGCAGGCCAGGAAATCAATACTACTGCTTCTTCGGTCTGAGTTGGACATAATAAAAGTTCAAAGGTGCATGTTGAATTCTCTCATATTACTTAAGTGTGTCATCATTTGTGCCCTTACTCTTATGACATCTGAAGCTGAACAATTGCAGAAGCATATAACTTGACCATTTTAATTTCTTCCATCAGCGTCAAATGTCTCTTGCACAAAATGTTTTACCCGATATACCTAAGTTACATTTATAAAACATTAACTATCACATTTTATTTATACTACATAATATTCCTCTGTCATTTAAGAAAAGCAAATAAAACTGGAACAACTTTTTCTGAAACAGATTAAAACAAGGAAGACATATAAATTGAAATAAAGTAATATACAGAAGTTGGTAATTTATTATAACTAGTGTTTAGGGATGCACATTGCACGTGTATGCCAAGTCATGAGGTACACAGTTTTGTATTGATTAAATAGATGTTTTGTAAAATAAAGTACAAGTGTTGTTGATGAATTAATGTGAATTGTCGTATGATGACTTGTTTGTTGAGATCATAATGATTGGTTATTGTCTATAAATACAAAGATGAAAAATCAAAATGGCTAATGTCACTACAGCCTAGACATAATATGGTAGACATTCATGAATACTCCTTTCTCGTTTTAAAATATATACGAAATGTCTCTGCAGTGATTTGCTTCTCCAAACAATGAAGGGCATCAAGAACTCAAATTTGTGTACACCCGGGCAAGCAGTGGCTTGGGGTGCCAGTCCCGCCTAGGGTGTAGGCTAAGGGCATGACACACGTTGCGGCTACCTATTGTGAAGCACCTGGTAGAGGAAAATAAATTCCCTGGAACATTGGTATGCTGCGAGGCACCATGCTATGAGGCAAGGAAAAATGTGGCCAATTTTTGCATTTAGTCAAATAAAGCGTGTTTTCGTCCATGATCCTTTTTGTACACTATATATATATCTTAAGCACAGTGTTTACACAACTTTTGATCTAAGAAGATCTAGGACAACTGTGGAGGTCGGAGAAAATTTCTTTTATCTTTTCTTTCTCTGTATTATGTACTTTTACATTTTTTTAGGTAAACTGGCATTTCATTCATACTAAAAAGTAGGATTTACAAAACCAAATAGGCGAGGACCACCTATTTCTCAATAGACACTCGAGTCTACACAACTACCTATATTCAAAAGAATACTTTTACATTATTCTAGGGTTGTGGTTCTTTCATGATTGTTGTTATTCGAATATTGTTTTCAACCAGTTGATTTTCCCATTATTGAATTATTATCATTTTCTTGAGCTTAATTATTTTATTGATTGATGACTTTTCAAATATTATATGTGATTTGTTAATTCGACTCAAAAGAGGGAATTTGCGAGTGTAATAAGAAAAAATAGAGCTTGTTTGTGAACCTCATAAGGAGGGGGAATCGTTTTGCTTATGTGGATAGAAATATACCTTTTCGTCTTGCTCAATTTATACAGAAGAAATGTACATGCACTTCACTATTAGCCGATGACCATAGGAATATAGGTGTTAGGGATAGTTAAGTAGTCTTAGAGTTATTGGCAAGATGCTCAATAAGTAATATCAACCTGAACTAGTAACTCTAGAAAATCAATAGGTGAATCAATTGAACAATACAACGTGATTATTAGATATCCCATTAGCCCTAGATTGAATTCATTCATTGATAATGCAAAATCTGCTCACCTCTTGTTAGATAGCCCATAGCCATGACAATGAAAAATGGCTTGCAGCTTATAAGGATTCAGAGAAGGAGAACAAAAGGATGATTCTATTAAATCTGGCAGAAAGCTTTTAAATACATAATATACAACTAACTGGAACTAAAGTGTAGGCCACTATCTGCACAACCTACACAATTACTAACTAAAGCTAAAAACTAACTATTCCTAAATATGCTCCAAACACCAGGAGACTTATTCAACCTATAACAACTAGTAACAAGAGATAAATAAAGATTGTTAATACACCCCCTCAAGTTAGGCAAGGCGCAACAACGCCTAACTTAGAACAACACCTAGTAAAGGCTGATTTAGGCAGTGTCTTGGTGAAGGTATCAACAAGTTGATCACAAGCATGAGTATGAGTAACATGAACTCGATGAGCTTGAGCCTAGTCACGGACATATGCAAAATCTACAGCAACATGTTTCATATGGGTATGGAACACTGGATTGTGAGATAAATAAGTAACTCCATCATTGTCACAGTAGATTGTTGGCATCTTCGAGATGGTAACATGTAACAAATGAAGTTAATTTCGCACCCACGTGATCTTTGCAAGTGCATTGGCTACTGATTTGTACTCTAGCTCAGTGGACGAGTGAGCCACTGCACATTGCTTTCTTGATGACCAACTAACTGGATTTGGTCCAATGAAAAGTATGTAACCTGATGTAAAGATTCTGTCATTCAGATCGCGAGCCCAGTCAACATCAGCAGACATATACAAATTGGAGTCAGAGCTGCGAATGATGTGAAGTTCTGAACTTGCAGTTTCTTTGAGATACCGTGGTACTCTTTTAACTGTTTTCGAATGTTCATCAGTTGGAGTCTGCATAAATTGCGACAAATTTATTGACTGCATAAGATATGTCAGGCCGAGTGAGGGACAAATACTGTAATTTGCCAGGGGTGCGCCGGTAGCGCGTGGCATCAGTAGGTGGCGAACCATCAGCTACTTGAAGGGGTACACTGGAACACATGGGAGTGGAAACACCTTAACAATTGTCCATATCCTGTTCGGAAAGAATTTCCAAAATGTATTTTGATTTAGAAAGAATGAGGCCATCTGGTAATTGTTTAACATCAACACCCAAGAAGTTGTTTAGATAGCCAAGATTCTTCAATGAAAATCTTTCTTCCAAGGAATTGATGACAAATTTAATCACTTGTGGATGGTTTCCAGTTATTATGATGTCGTCAACTTAGACAAGCACATAAATGGTTACACTTCCATACAAATAAAGAGGTGTCAGATTTTGTTCTGACAAAGTGCATTTTCAGCAGATGTTCACGTAGAGCATTATACCAAGCCTGGAGGGCTTATTTGAGGCCATAGATAACCTTCTTTAGTTTGTATACATGAGTTGGAAATTGGGTAATAGAGCCTCGAGGTTGAGACATAAAAACTTCTTCATCCAATTTTCCTGGTAGGAAAGGATTATTGACATCAAGTTGATGGATTGGCCAATTGTGTGGCACAGCTATAGATAGCACCAATCTTACGGTTGTCGGCTTGACAACATGACTGAATGTCTCATGAAAATCTAAGCCAGGGCGCTGTGCGAACCGTTTTGCAACTAGATGGGCTTTGAAATGGTCTATAGAACCATCTGTTTTTCTCTTGATCCTATACAACCACTTGCAGTCCACAACGTTTTTCAACGTGTCTCACGGCATGAGTTCCCAAGTCTGATTTCTTATTAAAGCATCATATTCTACTTTCATTGCTTGTCTCCACTCTTCATGTTTATCATACTGTTTGAAAGTTACAGGCGTTGGAGTCAAATGGGTCAGAAGAGAAAGTTCTCTATTAGGCTTGAAGATACTATTTTGGGACCGAGTAATAATTTGATTTGAAAATGGTTGTGGAATCGGGGCAGCAGGTATTCATGGAGAGGGATCAATTGATTGGTTTGTGGGATGTAAACTTTTTTGGGTTGGCAGGGGTGAAGGAGTTGCTTATCTGGTGGTTAGATTTGCAGGTTGCTAGCTGTGTTTTTTTATCTATCGTATGTGAGCGGAGACTTATGTGTAGCAGGGTCATGAGGAGGAGAAGGGTGTTGCAATCTATATCTATATATAAAACAGGGTCATAGCCCCGCCTACGTGGCGCCCTCACAAATCAGGAATTACATTTATCAATTTCCACATTTTAAAAAAAAAGTAATTTACTGCAAAAAAAAAACGTACAAAGAGGTATTCTACAACCATCAAACGACGGGATCCCAAACGACGCATCCCATCCCATCCAGTTGTATAACCTCCTTAATTCCTTGATACCATTCCCCTCTCTCCCCCCGTAATCTTCTTTACATTCTTCCTCAGCTTCTCTAACTTGGAATAACTCCTGCACAACACTACCGTCCATAAACTACAGTCCGACAATTCCAATGGTCGGCACACAGAATCATACTAATTCACTTTTTCTGTATAAACCCATGTCCCCTTCATCTTCATCTCAGCAAAGGTAAGACTTCTTGTCCACAATTCCTCTGTATTGCACTTTGGAGATTTTGGATTACTAATATTTTGGATTACAGGCGTTGGAGTCAAATGTTTATCAATTGTCATTTTCTTCTTTATGTTCTGCAAATGACTTTGAATGTTGTTGGTGGCTTTACAACCCGGAATAGACTTAATAAGAATCGCATTTGCAATTGGCAAAGGTATGCACATCCTCATTCTCCAGCCATCTGTTGTCCCCTTTCTGCCTCGATCATGGATACATGTTTTGTGCCGCTATGTAGTAATTAAAGTTACACGTTAGCACATATATGCAAATTAATCAAACATCTGAATTTAAATCAAGCGGGTGTAAAGTAGCACAGTGTTATTATATTGTGTCAGTGGATACGAATTTAGTTACTCCATATGGAACTTCTTATTAAAAATATACTTTCGACTGTATATAGAATTAAACTGGATGCAATAACATTAGTTGCCTCAAATATCACATAAATTAGTTCTAACAGAAACTTCTGTGCAAATTTATGCAGCCATCGACAAATGGTCTACTGTATTCTCCAATCCAAAGGGTAACACTGTCCAAAAATAGAGAGAGGTTCTCAATTCCTACACAGTTACATACAGGTCAAATTTGTGATGGTTCCTTTTCTTCATACTATATAAATCTCTTTTGGCCGTGTAAGTTGTTCCTGTAGGTTTTCCCATGTAGTAAATCACGTTATTAATCCTATTTGGAGTTAGTAGCTTTTAAAAAAAAATAAATCCAAACAAGCTCCTGTATATATCTTTGATATATTTTTAAGTTTGTTATATGAGTTGGTGTCTTTGGTAATGAATATGCTAAAATCTATAATAGTGTATTAACTACTACAATGCACTCTGTTTCACGATGGTCTGTTTTGGTGTCTGGTAATGGTTAAGTAGGATATACATTGAGATCTTCTTTTCTTTATTATGAACCTAAGGGATTTTGGTTAACCAATATGTATGTATACAAAGGCCATCAAACAATAAAATAACCGTGATTGACTGGTATTTCTCATGCTAATGAGACACTGACTTAAGACTAATCCAAGTGATGTTGCACATTTGCTTTTCTAGAAATTTACCATCCAGTTAGCCAATTATCAAATAGTTTGCTGATAGGTAACAGTACAATTGATGCCCATTTAGAGATAACGACAACAACATATTCAGCGTTGTCCCACAAGTGGTAAATTTTAGTCTTAAATTTAAATTCTCTTTATGTGATGCATATACAAGTATGCTATTTTGGTTTTAGACTTTGATTGTCAATTTGTGTAATGCAATGCTAGGTCCTTATGGTTCTTTTACTTGTACTCTATTTTGGTGCTTTACATGTATGATGTTTGCTGGAAGAGTGCTTTACCTGAAACAACTCAATGAAATCACTTACTACTATTCTAGAAGGATTGTTGTTTCACCAACTGCAGTAGTGATTTTGGTAGCATTCACTTTTTTCACAATTTTAATATCTTAAACTATTAACAAACTAGAAAGTTTGGATTTGAATTATCAAAGAAATAGGTACTACTAATCAATGAGACTTTGTGTCTCTTCTGTTATATCATTTTATTCCGTACAAATAGTTAGGTTGCTCTAATTATAACATCAAATTTTCTATAACTTCAAATAAGCTAAATTACCTTGATGGACTGCTTGCACTTTGATTAGTATCATCTTTCTTGAACAAACACAGTCCACTTTGTTTCTTCTGTTGAAAAGGAGTGTGAAGAACTAGAATTTGGTATTTACAAAAAATATCATAAAAACGCTAATGTCAATCGAGATAGACCAGATAAATCTTTAAGCACAAAGATGAAAAAGAAATTTTGATATTTAGAATTAAGTTACTTTCTGGTTCTATAGATCAACTTAAGAAATTGATATTAATATGTGTAACCATAAACGAAATCTTAGTACTTCATATGGTAATGCATTTGATCAAATGCAAGAGCAATAGAAATAATTTTCAATTCCTTGCTTTCCCCACTTTTTCTCTACTCATGATTAAAAAAAAATAGTAATTCACTAAAAAAAAAATAAATTGAGAAACTAACTGTGCAGAAAAGTTCTGCATTTTTGGTGTATTAATCTCTAAGAATTTCATTTTCGTGTTAATATTGTGTTCAACATGATACAAGATTGATATATGCTATTCTTCGACTAAATAAACACCATTTATCCTTTTCGTAAATATAGTAGAACTCTAATTCCCACAATTCCGTACAAAATTTTAATTTATTCAAGTATGTTATGGTAAAAGTCTATCATTTATTTCTAGCATCCTACAGCTATAGTGTGAATCAGATAAAATGTTACAAGTAAACATTTCACTATTTGTTGCAAAATCTTATTTCTTGGTTTGTCCTTAATTCCACCAACATGATAGGATAATGGAGGTATAGGAAGAATGACCTTATAAGTTCACAAGAGATAAAATCTTATTTTGTTGCTCAAGCAAAATATGTTTTAGGAGTAAAAATATCGACTGTTCATGTACAATTTATATGTTCATGATGTGAACTTTGTTATAGAAGCAAAACAAGCAAAAGAAGGATAAAGTGTAAGTCCAGTTTCCCTATGCTATGTAAGTCAGCATGCTGGGATTAACCCGCTTTTGTAAAATTAAAAGACTATAAAGGTACTAAAGTAGTTCAAAAATTTTATTTGCGAGGATGGGGTAGTATATTTTTATATCAGGGTGAGTATGTTCGTCTATATATAGTAAACAATTAGTTCTGGTGATCGTCTAGCGATTCAAAGCAAATCCTCAAATCAGATTGTACTCGGGCATTGCGTAGGTTCGTGGTAAAATAAATACAACATTTCGAATGTACTATAATTAATAGAAAATTATTTCGAATAAAGCCTCTATAAAATAATAATATTATTTTAACATATCTAGATTTACTAATTCCGCTTAAAATATTAATAGGTTATAAAACTGTTATAAAGTATTATAGATATTGTCAAGCTTCGCATCGCAATGGGGTGGACTGGCACCCGAAGCCGAAAAGGCCCGAGAGAACCAATCTTTACTTCTGTCCATTCATACGCATGCCATTAGAAACATCACCACCACGCAAGGACATAAGATGCTAATAGCGGAAATCATGGAACATGTGATATATACATATACGTGAAACTTGGCCGTTAGGGCTATCAAGTCAAAAGGACATACATCTCTTACGTTCATGTACCCACGTATGTCTACAAAACCCTCTAACAGAAGTACATTCATGACCAACCTAAATTCGGGACAAGTCCCCGCTTTACATAACATTTACAATACCAAAAACCAATATACAACTGTGACTCGGAAGCCCCGAACCAACTGGAGCTCACCAAAGTTCAGTAGATGACCCGCAGCTTACTGTGGAGGTATACTAGTACCTGTGCCTGCAGCAAGTAAGGTAAGTCCCACAAGGGATGTCAGTACGAAGAATGTACTGAGTATGTAAGGCCATAAGAAACAGTACATTACATAGATACTTCAATGGAATCAAATGTAAGTGAGTAATCAATGTGGATAAGTCACCATTTTGTATGTATGAAAATAGGTACATTACGTTAATTAGTTTCTTTACTTTTATGCTCATTCGTTCATTCTTCACTCACTTCTTCATTCATTACTTATCCTTCCATTCTTTCAATGCCCGGACCCTAAGCTGATCGGTGGGTAATCAACAGTTTTCGGGATCGACCCATGCTAGGCTTTTCTTTTACCCCTGGGATACCACTCGTAGTAGCGGGATTGACCCATGCTAGGTGTTCCTTTCACCCCTGGTATACCACCTGAGATATTGGGATCGACTCATGCTAGGTATTTTAACCCCTGGGATACCACCCAAGAATAGAGACTTCATTACCTCACTTCTTCAATCTTAAAAATAGTTCATTCGACGATTATGTCATTATTGGAACTTTTGAATGTAACATTATTGGAACTTGGAACCATGTTCATAATTATGTGATACATGAATAACCATAGATCAAGAAGGAGATATATATGATTAACCATAGATGATACCCTGAAATGAGTTGCCTTAGGACATTTTGGAAAATAAGTAAGTACAATAACAAGGTGAATACTACATGCTGCAGAAGGATACGGAAAGAGTAACCTTACATACATTGTCTATCACTATGAATACACAAGCCTATATGGGGGTACAATAGTCCAGCTTCCTCCTTACGTTTCACTCTATAATACAATTACATAACGGAGATTACATTAGCAACTAGTTACTATACAAGTGTACACGATGACAATGAGCTATATGACTGCCGTATAACGTCATGTCACCCTTTACAATACAATACACTGCATTCTCATACTAACAACACCTTAACATTTCACACATTGACCAAGACATCATACATCAATAGCATTTCACACCACGCTTACCCTTTATGTCTCCTCATTATCATTCCGTCACAATTACACCTCCATAACAACATATGAACAACAATTCATAGTTAATATAGTCCAAAACGTCTCCATAACACCCTTTAAAGTCATTAAAACGGTGTCATAAGTTGATAAATACATCCAAAAAGGGTATAGGGGCCTTCAGGGATCAAAGAGAGACGAAAACACACAAAACCAAAATCTGGGCTGACCTGCGAAGACACCTGCGACCGCAGGTGGCTGAGGTTCTCCCACAGGTGGCCTTTGGCAGAAGCTAGAGGCACCTGCATTGGCATTTGCGCCCGCAGGTGCCTTCGTCTGCGGGGGCGGATGCCCAAATCGACCAAAATGGGTCCTTTTTGGGTCCTTTTGTGTAATAAATGGTCCAAGGGCATAAGTAAGCTTTTACGTACATATTTTTGGTCACTTGGATGCAAAAAAACATTCATGGTTCCATAACGTACATAAACAACACCAAAACTACACTTCCCTTTTCAATATGTCACCAAATCCATAACCAATCTCACAATAAAAATTCCAAACATCATTCAAAAGGATAAACAAGTTAAGACTATAATCACATCTTACATGTCAATATTGAATCCACCAATTTCACTTTCTTTAGACCACAAGTCTATTTTCAAGTTTACAAGGCAAAACCTCTTTCCGATTGCAAAAAGAGACAGTTTTACACATAGTACACTGTCCAACACTTTGCCAACATAAACAACATGGTTTTTACACCATATTAAGCATATCACATAGTAAACCATGAGCATAAATACTTACCAAAGCTTTCAAGGTGATGATCTTGGCCAAAGGGGCTAGTTGCTTAGGGTTTGTATGAGAGATAATGTTTGAGAAAATGTTAGAAAAGGCATGTGTGTCTCTAATGAATAAAAATCTGATTTTTCTTGACTTATATAGTCCCTTGATACTCATCCTTAGCCACTCATTTAATGGTTTACTTGGTCAATGAAAGAGCAATGAAAGAATGGGTCAAGTTCCCTTTTTGGGCTATGTCTTTCTTATGATTTTTGGGCCTCATTTAGGCCCAATGACACAAGACTCATTAATGCCCAACAAATTAATGTATAATTCCTCAAATCTCTCATGTTTCAATATTTCCATGAATTTTACGGTAGTCAACTAGACTTAGAAACTTACGGGGTGTTGCATTTTTCCCCCCTTAGAAACATTCGTCCTCGAATGTTAGTGATATTATTCAAAGTACACAATTACAAGTAAAGGAGCATTCTTCATGTTATCATATATATATATATATACTCAATGCTTATGAATACTTACTTGTCATTGTTGCAGTCTGGCATCTTGAACTTGTTTTTCCATTTGAAACAAATGAGGGTACTTTGACTTCATCATTTCTTCAGCTTCCCATGTGACCTCTTCTATTTGCTAATTTCTCCAAAGTACCTTTACGAAAGTTATGTCTTTATTCCTCAACCTCTTCACTTGTCTATCCAGAATGGCAATAGGTATCTCCTCATATGTAAGATCCTCCGTAACTTGTAAATCTTCAATGGGAGTAAAACGAGATGGATCTCCTATGCACTTTCAAAGCATCGAAACATGAAAAACTGGATGAACTATGGAGAGTTCTTGGGGTAGTTCCAACTCATATGCAGCTTGCCCAAATCTTCTAATAATTTCATACGGGCCTATATATCGTGGACTCAATTTTCCTTTCTTTACGAATCCCATTACCCCTTTCATATGTGACACCATTAAAAATACACAATCACCTATGGCGAATTCAAGCCCTCTTCTTCTAACATCAGCGTAGGACTTGTGTCGACTTTGGGCCGTTTGTAATCGCTATTGAATCACTTTAACTTTCTCCATAGCCTGATGAACAAGATCTGGCCCAAGTAAAGTAGTTTCACCCGCTTCAAACCATCCAATTGGTGACCTACATTTCCTTCCGTATAAAGCTTCATAAGGTGCCATTTTAACACTTGAATGATAGCTATTGTTGTAAGCAAATTCAATAAGAGGCAAATGGTCATCTGATAAGTTAACATTTTACCCGATTCTTAATACATTTGAGCTTGAATTATCTTGAAATTCGCATTGATTTGATATAAATTCTCATGTTATATAGCTCTTGTATGCAGGTAATGGATGAATTCGAGCCCGAGCTAACCATGCGAGTCAATGGGAGTTCGAAAAGTGAAGAAAGGAGGCTTAAATTAACACCCGGGGAGATTAACGGCCACCTGCACATGCAGGTGGCTGACTGAGCAACGCAGCAGAGCAAGGCAGTACCACCTGCGCTGGTCTCCTACGCGCGCAGGTCAGACATCTGTGCCCGCACCTGCGCCAGCAGGTGACTGGTGCGGTGGCATTTGCGTAATTTCCAAGGACGCAATTTTTTGGGGCTATAAAATGGATTTTTTTCCAGTTCTGAAGGTATCTTTTTGGGCATTTTTGGAAAGATAGAGTAAAGGAGAGTGAAACCCTAAGGAGAAACAAGTTACATTCTTGCATTTTTGGATCAATTTCTTGTAAACATTTGGATTCAATGGAAGTTTGGGAAGAGAATTTGGGTGATTTTCTTCTCTCTTCTTCTATGAGTAGCTAAATTCTCTACTTGGGGTTATGCTTGAATGAGATGTGATAATTGTATCGGTTTTGTTTATTTTATTTCTGTTTAGATAATTGCCATGGGTTTTAATCCCATTCCATGTTTTCATTCAAATTAGAGGTTGCAAACTCTAATTAATTATAGAACTCTTATCATCCTTGACAAAGGGGACAAGGGTGAGGAATGGGAGTGAACAATAACTCGATGTGTGTCATTTAATAGCATCTCTTAGACATAAGGATGTTAATTGAGGTATTGGATTGGTCTTATAATATGCACTTTTGAGGTGTTCGAAAGAACCCAATTGTGAAACCTTGGTGTTTGGTTGACAAATCAACACCAAGCACCTGTGATCTAACCTACCCAAGGTTCTTAGCTAAATGTAGTCAACTGCTCAAATTACCCATACACAATTTCACTCTTACAATGGCATAACCCCAAGTCCTGTAATACTCTTGATTTCAACTTCTCTTCTCTAATCTTGAACTTATGTGTCCCAAATTACAAAAGTCTAAATAGTTAAAAATTAACAGATGATAACCCCCCATTTACTTTTATGTATTATTTTCATAGCGTCACGCGTTAGCACTAGTTGCTTCTGACACTTAGAGGTGAAAGCAATCTCATTCATTCCTCGTGGATTCGACCCCAACTCCAAGTTGGGTAATTATATTGCTAATGACCGCTTACATTCTATTCTGGGGTGTATTTGAGCGTTATCATCATCCCAACTGCCTTGAAAATCTAACGTGCAAGCTCATAGCATATCTTTAAGTGTTTGAATAGTATGTTTTGCTTGTCCATCTGTCTGGGGATGGAAATTCGTACTCAGATTCACCTGTGTACCCAGACTCTGCTGAAAGGATCTCCAAAAATGCACAGTAAACTGAGCTCCCCTTTCTGATATAATGGAGATCGAAATCCCATGTAATCGCACTATTTCTCTAACATACAGCCTTGCATAATCTTCTGCTGTATAAGTGGTCTTGACTGGTAGGAAATGCGCTAACTTGGTAAGCCTGTCAACTATAACCCATATAGAATCAAATTTCCGCAGTGTACGAGGCAGACGTGTGATGAAATCCATATTAATCATATCCCATTTCCAGACTGGAAGATTGATACATTGCATGTAACCTCCTGGTTTCTGATGCTCTACCTTTATTTGCTGACAATTCGGGAACTGAGCGACAAATTCTGCAATGTTCTTCTTCATATTTCCCCACCAATACACTTCTTTTAAATCATGGTACATTTTAGTAGAACCCGGATGAATGGAATAGCGTGAATGATGCGCCTCTGTCATAATTCGTCTCCTCAGTTCATCTACATCCGGTACACATAATCTACCTTGGCATTGAAGCACCCCTTCTTGTGTAAGGTCAAATGCCTTTGTCAAATTCTGTTGTATATTTTCCTTTAGTTGCAATAACATAGAATCTGCAAACTGCTTCTCTTTCACTTCAGCTATTAATAAAGATTCAGCCGCATTTTGTACAATAACTCCTTCATCTGAGGATTCAAGAAGACGAACCCCCAAGCTGGCTAATTGATGTAGATCTTTGGCTAACTCTTCCCTTTCCCTCAATTGGCCACTAGTGACTCCTATTGCCTTGCGGCTCAATGCATCAGCTACCACATTCGCTTTTACTGGATGATATAGGATAGCAATATCATAATCTTTCAATATCTCAAGCTACCTTCGTTACCTCAAATTAAGTTCCTTTTGCTTAAAGATGTACTGTAAACTTTTGTGATCAATATAGATGTCAAAATGAACTCCATACAACTAATGACGCCATATCTTTAAAGCAAATACCACCGCTGCTAATTCAAGATCATGCGTGGGATAGTTTCTCTCGTGTGGCCGCAACTGTCGTGAGGCATATGCTATGACATTACCGTGTTGCATCAATACACACCATAGACCAATTCCGAAAGCACCACAATACACTGTGTAACCCTCGGTGCCTTCCGAAAGTACTAACACCGATGTAGAAGTCAATTTATCTTTTAGCTCCTAAAAACTTTTCTCACATGCATCATTCCACTGAAATTTGACTGCCTTGTGTGTAAGCTTCGTTAATGGTGCAGCAATGGAAGAAAACCCTTCAACAAATCTTCGATAATAACCTGCTAACCCAAGAAAACTACGAATCTCTGTAGGTGTCGTAGGTCTTGGCCAATTTTTCACCGCTTCAATCTTCTGTGTATCAACTTGAATTCCTTCATCTGACACAATGTGACCCAAGAATGCGACGGATTTCAACCAAAATTCACACTTAGAGCACTTCGCATACAACCTACGCTCTAGAAGAATCTGTAACACCTGCCGTAAGTGCTTAGCATGGTCCTCTTGTGACTTTGAATAAACCAAGATGTCATCTATAAATACCGTCACGAACATGTCTAGAAATGGCTTAAATACCCTATTCATAAAATCCATGAACACAGCTGGGGCATTTGTTAGTCCAAATGACATAACTAAAAATTCATAATGGACATACCGTGTTCGGAAAGTTGTCTTGGGTACATCTTTTTCTCTAACTCTGACTTGATGGTAACATGATCTCAAGTCAATCTTTGAAAAACACTTGGCGCCCTATAACTGATCAAATAAATCGTCAATTCAAGGGAGGGGATATTTGTTCTTGATCGTTACCTTATTCAATTACCAATAGTCAATGCACATTCTCAATGTACCATCTTTCTTTCGTACAAACAATATCGGTGCACCCCACGGTTACATACTAGGCCTGATGAAGCCCTTGTCCAGCAAATCTTTCAATTACTCCTTCAATTCACGCAATTCTGCTGGAGCCATTCTATACGGGGGAATAGAGATAGGCTGAGTGCCTGGAATCACATCAATACCAAATTCTATTTCCCGTTCTGGGGGCAAACCTGTAAGATCTTCTGGAAATACATCAAGATACTCATTGATCACTAGAACTGATTGAGGAGTTTGTGGTTTCGTATCAATATCATGCACTCTCACTAAGTGGCATATATACCCCCCAGATATCATTTTCCTAGCCTTAAGATAGGAAATAAATTTGCCTCTTGGTGACCCTACATCACCCTTCCATTCAAGGACATTCGTTTGTGAAAAATGAAAATGTACTTTCTTAGCTCGGCAATCTATCGTGGCATAACAAGACGCCAACTAATCCATGCCTATTATGACATCAAAATCCACCATGTCCAGCTCAATAAGATCAGCCAGTGTATCATGCCCACACACAGTTACCACACAATTACGATATACTCTTTTTGCAACAATATAGTCACCAACTGGTATAGATACTTCAATTGACTTAGTTAATAGTTTTGGTGTCCTTTCAAATTTTGCAGCAATCAAGAGAGTAACATATGACAAGGTAGAACCCATATCAATCAATGCATATACATTATACGAAAATATGGATAATGTACCTGTGATGACATCAGGAGAAGCCTCTGAATTCTGTCGGTCCACTAGAGCATAAGTACGATTTTGAGTTCCACTGGAACTGGCTGCTCTTCTGGCACCTCTACCACGACCCGCAGGCTGCACACCTCTGCCTAGGGGAGGAACCGATGATGATGATGCAACGGTTAATCCCGCAGGTCATGCCACATTACCCAAGCCTCTTCGTGGGCAGTCTCTTATCATATGCCCCGCCATACCGCACCAAAAGCAAACATTTGACCCAAGCCGGCATTCACCTAAATGAAACCATCCACATTACTGACATGGCTGACGAGAAAATCCAGCGGTCTGTGAACCTCGAATCCCACTACTCTGCCTAACATTACTACCTCTAAACCCTCAAAATTGAGCTTGAGTACCTGCTGTGGAATAAGAGAATGACGGTCTCGGCTGTCTAGGAAACATTCAAGGTCTAGATTCTCCTTGGTACACCATAGACTGTCCCATAGGTCTAGCTCTTTTGGACTGTCCTCGTTCAGATTCATGTACCCTTCTTCTCTGTCTTTGGTCCTCCATTTTTTGAGCGAAGGCCTCAATTCTCGCTATATCCATATCTTTGTTCAAAGCAACAATGGTGCAGTCCCTTACCAAATATGGCTCTAATCTATCCACATATCGATGGACTCTATCTGTCATTGTGGCCACTACATTTGGAGCATATCGAGCCAAAGAATTAAACTGCAAACTGTATTCTCTGACACTCAGGTTCCCTTGATGAAGATTCAAGAATTGATCCGCACAAGCCTCCCGGATCTCATAGGGAAGGTAGTGATCAAGAAAAACCGCTTTAAAGTCTTCCCAATTAGGTGGATTTGCACCGACACCACGATATTTCTTCCAATATTCATACCACAATATCGCCTCTCCTTTCAATCTATATGCAGCAAGTTCAACTGTTTCTACCCCAGTTATATGCATAACATCTAAAGCCCTTTGATTCCGATCTATAAAGTCTTGCGGATCTTCATTCAGAGCTGATCCAGTGAATGTAGGAGGATCTAATTTCAAGAAATCTTGGGTCCGTCGAATAGCTGCCCTGGCTGCACTATCATCACTTGTCATTGGACCACCTTGTCCCTGAACTTGTGCAGCAACTATTCGGGTCAACATTTGCACTGCATTCTTTAAGTCCTGGTCAGTAGTATTTACTGGTGGTTCTGCAGGTACTTCTCTTCCTCTTGACTCTTCTGAAAATGGAAGAGTAGAAGAAGCCTGAGATGCCATCTCTAGTTCAACACCGCCTTGATTGACTGGTTCAGGTGGGGCTCTACTAGTTCCTTCCCCAACAATTCTGTCTATTCTCTTACTTTTACCTCGACCTCTTCTTATCATCGGTATTTTGCTATAATATACAAGAACAACAATTTTTATGGTCAGAAACAAGTCCACCTATAACTTCGACTCTAATGCACTCTAGAAATAAAGAAAAGAAACAACTCCTAAATGTCCCGTAGCGCCCCACTAATAAATGTGGTGCACAACACATTCATAAGCAAGACTCTACTCAGACACGGCTTTGTAGACACCCTTAGGACAACTTGCTCTGATACCACTTTTGTCACGCCCCGTATCCCAACGGGGTGGAATTGCACCCGAAGCCGATAAGGCCCGAGAGAACCAATCTTTACTTCTGTACATCCACACGCATGCCATTAGAAACATCACCACTACGTAAGGACATAAAATGCTAATAGCGGAAATCATGGAACATGTGATATATACATATACGTGAAACTTAGCCGTTAGGGCCATCAAGTCAAAAGGACATACATCTCTTACGTTCATGTACCCACGTATGTCTACAAAACCCTCTAACAGAAGTACATTCATGACCAACCTAAATTCGGGACAAGTCCCCGCTTTACATAACATTTACAATACCAAAAACCAATATACAACTGTGACTCGGAAGCCCCGAACCAACTGGAGCTCACCAAAGTTCAGTAGATGACCCGCAGCTTACTGTGGAGGTATACTAGTACCTGTGCCTGCAGCAAGTAAGGTAAGTCCCACAAGGGATGTCAGTACGAAGAATGTACTGAGTATGTAAGGCCATAAGAAACAGTACATTACATAGATACTTCAATGGAATCAAATGTAAGTGAGTAATCAATGTGGATAAGTCACCATTTTGTATGTATGAAAATAGGTACATTACGTTAATTAGTTTCTTTACTTTTATGCTCATTCGTTCATTCTTCACTCACTTCTTCATTCATTACTTATCCTTCCATTCTTTCAATGCCCGGGCCCTAAGCTGATCGGTGGGTAATCAACAGTTTTCGGGATCGACCCATGCTAGGTGTTCCTTTCACCCCTGGGATACCACCTGAGATATTGGGATCGACTCATGCTAGGTATTTTAACCCCTGGGATACCACCCAAGAATAGAGACTTCATTACCTCACTTCTTCAATCTTAAAAATAGTTCATTCGATGATTATGTCATTATTGGAACTTTTGAATGTAACATTATTGGAACTTGGAACCATGTTCATAATTATGTGATACATGAATAACCATAGATCAAGAAGGAGATATATATGATCAACCATAGATGATACCTTGAAATGAGTTGCCTTAGGACATTTCGGAAAATAAGTAAGTACAATAACAAGATGAATACTACATGCTGCAGAAGGATATGGAAAGAGTAACCTTACATACCTTGTCTTCTCACTATGAATACACAAGCCTATATGTGGGTACAATAGTCCAGCTTCGTCCTTACGTTTCACTCTATAATACAATTACAAAACGGAGCTTACATTAGCAACTAGTTTCTATACAAGTGTACAAGACGACATTGAGCTATATGACTGCCGTATAATGTCATGTCACCCTTTACAATACAATCCACTTCATTCTCATATCAACAACACCTTAACATTCCACATATTGACCAAGACATCATACATCAATAGCATTTCACACCACGCTTACCCTTTATGTCTCCTCATTATCATTCCGTCACAATTACACCTCCATAACAACATATGAACAATAATTCATACTTAAAATAGTCCAACACGCCTCCATAAGGCCTTTAAAGTCATTAAAACGGTGTCATAAGTTGATAAATACATCCAAAAAGGGTATAGGGGCCTTCAGGGATCAAAGAGAGACAAAAACACACAAAACCGAAATCTGGGCTGACCTGCGAAGCCACATGCGCCCGCAGGTGGCTCAGGTGCGCCTGCAGGTGGCCTTTGACAGAATCCAGAGGCACCTGCGTTGGCATCTGTGCCCGCAGGTGCCTTCGTCTGCGGGGGCGGATGCCCAAATCGACCAAAATGGGTCCTTTTTGGGTCCTTTTGTGTAATAAATGGTCCAAGTCCATAAGTAAGCTTTTAATTACATATTTTTGGTCACTTGGATGCCAACAAGCATTCATGGTTCCATAATGCACATAAACAACACCAAAACTACACTTCCCTTTTCAATATGTCACCAAATCCATAACCAATCTCACAATAACAATTCCAAACATCATACACAAGGATAAACAAGGTAAGACTATTATCACATCTGACATGTCAATATTGAATCCACCAAGTTCACTTCCTTTAAGACTACAAGTCTATTTTCAAGTTTACAAGGCAAAACCTCTTTCCGATTGCAAAAAGAGACAGTTTTACACATAGTACACTGTCCAACACTTTGCCAACATAACCAACATGATTTTTACACCATATTAAGTATATAAATAGTAAACCATGAGCATAAGTACTTACCAAAGCTTTCAAGGTGATGATTTTGGCCAAAGGGGCTAGTTGCTTAGGGTTTGTATGAGAGATAATGTTTGAGAAAATGTTAGAAAAGGCATGTGTGTCTCTAAAGAATAAAAATATGATTTTTATTGACTTATATAGTCCCTTGATACTCATACTTAGCCACTCATTTAATGGTTTACTTGGTCAATGAAAGAGTAATGAAAGAATGGGTCAAGTTCCCTTTTTGGGCTTTGTCTTTCTTATGATTTTTGGGCCTCATTTGGGCCCAATGACAAAAGACTCATTAATGCCCAACAAATTAATGTATAATTCCTCAAATCTATCATGTTTCAATATTTCCATGAATGTTACGGTAGTCAACTAGACTCAGAAACTTACGGGGTGTTACAGATATATCATAACTAAAGAATTTTATAAATATCAAAAACATTTTCGAAAGGTAACTAACTATATCTTTTTACCAAATTCTAATTTAACTTAAATATTTTGCAACACGCTCGTATAAATAATATTCTTAAACGAACTTCCCGAAAACCAAACTGTCAGTCCCAGCAAGTCATAATTAATTTGGGGCAGTTATAGGAAAGTTCTAAACGCCGAGAACGCACGAAAACGAGGGAAATAACCGGGAAAGTCATTACAAAAGACTCTATAATAGATAAAATTATCATTTACTATATTCCTCAAATTATTGTTTAATAATCTAATAATATTTAAAATTAAGGAATCTTAAATAAAAGGAAAATATATTTTTAAAAGGGATAATTTCAGAAATAGATAATTACATAAAAGTACAATCGACTCAATTACATTACCAAATATAGCCCCCTTTTTAACATGCTACCAAAAATGACCTAATGTCTATAGAACCAAAAGTTACTTTTCATTCGGTTGCCCACTTAACATGGAATATCTCATCTTGAACTAATCTATCTTCACTTTCGCCATTAATGCCTTTTTTTAAAGATTCACACTCCAAAATTGATACAACCACCGACCTAATAATCAATGGAGGAGCAAGAATTTTTACTAAGGGATGTCAAATTATAAAGAAGAAAACACATGAGAAAACCAACAAAATAAATTGTACTAATGAAAACAAAAGGTAGTTACATATACATAATAATAAGTAAAGAGCAGGAGTTGAACACATGACCTCAAAGAACTTTTGGAACCCCTTAACCACTGTACTAAACATTCAACTTATATAAAGAAGTGTCAACACTTGTATATATATTTATTAAATCAAAATTCAACCTAGATATGCAATGTAATTTTTTGGCGAAAGGGTATCGCTTGACACCCCTTGGGCAAGGGTCACTCCACCCCAACCAATAATCTTTGAAAAAAACATTATATTCCCTCAATCAATTTAGGTTCAATCGGAATTGACTGACCCCCCCCCCCCCCCCCCCCCCCAAAAAAAAAAAAAAAAAAATTTTACTTCAAATTTATTTAGGGAGTAATCATCATAAAAGTTACTTCCAATCCATGATGAAGCTAGCTGGGAAATAAATCAATATTCAAGGGATCATTTGCAAAATAGGTATTTAAATCCTTCTCAAGACCTACATGTCTTCTTACTTGATGTTTAGCACCCGATTCAACACGAGTTGGAATTTCTTATTTAGGAACCAGTGCGTTTCCTCCAAGGGGAGTGTATAACTTAGAAGAAGATTTCAAATCAGCCTCATTCTCTATATGAGACTGGCTGTTCTCTTTGACCTTGAGCATATATAATTAGCTGATAAATGGAATTTAGATTGACTTTACAAATCTTAGATCTTTATTAATAATTCTCTGTTAAATTACAGATCTGAGTTTTAGATTGAAATGCATTTGTGGATTTATGAAGAAGAAGAAAATTTCATAAATCAACAAATGCATTCAATCTAAAACTTAGATCTGTAATAGAGAATTATTGATAGAGATCTAAGGTCTGTAAATCCAATCAAAATTCCATTTATTAGCTAATTATATCTTTGCCAAGTCAAAGAGAACAACCAGTTAGAACGCATATAGAGAATGAAACTGATTTGAAATCTTTTTCTAAGTTATCCACTCTTCTTAGAGTAAACATAGTGTCTCCTAAATAAGAAATGCCAACTCATGTTGAATCAGGTGCTAAACAACCAGTAAGAAGACATGTAAGACTTAAGAAACCTTCAAATACACTTTTTGCAAACAATCACTTGAATGTTGATTTATTTCTGAGTGAACTGCATCATGGATTGAAACTAGCGTTCTTGATGTTTACTCCCCAATAAAGTTGAAAAAAAAAATTGATTGAGGGAGGGTTTTAGTCAATTTTAGTTGAACCTAAAATTGATCGAGAGAGTGTTTCAATCAAAGATTATATATTCGGTCGGTAGTTGTCCCAACTCTGGAGTGTGAATCTTCAAAAAAGGCATCAATGGATGAAAAGAAGATTGATTAATGTGGGATGAGTTATTCCAGGTTAAGTGGGCTACCAGATAAAAAATAACTTTTCGTTTTATAGACATCGATTCATATTTTATAGCAGCTTAAAAAGTGGGATATATTTGATAATGTAATTGAGTCAACTGTTTATGTAATTATCTCTTTTAAAAATTAAGGCATCCTAAAATGTTTGGTAAGAGTAAAATTGTAACGCCCCAATTTTTTTTTCATGGTCTTAGTATTCTATAGGCGAGTTTACACTTCATTAATAAAGTCTTGAGTCCCTTGAATCAAGACGAGTCATTTAGGATGCATTCCGATACTTAAAAATGAGTTTTAGACGTAGAAATATGCCCGTGCGCTGAGCACACAAGCCTATACTTTGAGCTTCATACCGCGGCATAGGGGAGAAGGAACCACAGGAGGACTCCCCGCACTAGGTGGAGCGCCACACAGCCATGGGTGGTGCTGCAGGCCCGGCGCCGCTGATCCTCCCTACCCGACATTATATTTTCAGTTTTCATCTTAATTTAGGGGTAGAAAGGTCCTTTCCCTTTTAGAAACCATCCTGTTAATGTAAAATAGACCTCAAAACGTCAGAAAACCTCACACTTTCAAATCAAAAACCCTCTTTCATTCTCGTAATCCGTCAACCTTCAAGTTGCAAGAAAGATTAAGCTAGGGCTCTAAATCCAAAGGATTTCTCTCCATCGTTCATCTTCGAGCTACGTAAGAGCAACACTTTCGTGGAAAACCTTGTTCTTCCCCAGAATTAGGTCATAATTTGAGCTTAAGTCATGATTCCAAATTAGGGTTTTTAGATTTTGAATATTCTAAGAATTGTTCTTGAGTCTTGTGATGATTTTATCCAATATGCTTTGGGTATTGTGAATTATTTTCCCTAGTTAAGATTGTTCTTGATTTTATATTTAAACTTCAATTTCCAAGAGTTAATTTTTATATAAAGTTTGGGACTTGAGAATTTGGTATTAAAAGTTATTTCATGCTTCAATTGTTTATAATCCACTCTTATTGAAAAGTATGTTTAAAAGTAGCAAATTCAAGAAATTTTTTGAAAAACCCTTATGCATAATTTCATGACTTGAAGAGCAAAAAAATTATCGTATCCTAAAATGTAAAGGAAAAAGTATGAAGATTTAGAGCCAAGGCTTACTTAGAATGATATGGTTATGGCACGATATTTTAGAATCAAGCATGAATTTTGAAAGTTTTTTAAGACTTATGTTATGAGCAGCTATTCTGTTTTGGGGAGGATTAGTTAGCACCGAGTTGGGTATGAGTCCGAGGTCACATGCCCCATAACTACGTCACCACTGTAGGTTTTACCTTTGGGATAAGAGTTGGATCCATACGTTATGTTTTGTCTTATACCCCGACAAGGTGTAGGATGACTCTTCTCAATGTGGGCAAGACATTGGACTCTATGTTGCTCACATGGTTTATGTCAGTTAAGAGAAACTCCCCCAATTTAGAAAAGCTTAATATTTGTTCAAGTTACTTATTAGGTATGATGTTTGTATTAAATTTGTTGTTCCACTACATTTCAATTTATTTTTTTCGGGTTTATAATTCATGAAGTTTACTATTTAAGTTCTTACATGTTTTTAAATAACTCAATCGTTGTACTACTTTAGTCCCAATAGTTTTGAAAGAAAAGGTCAGGAAGTTTGTGGTTCCATATCTCCTTACTCATGTCATATGTTATGTTTTTATTTCAAAGTTATCTCAGTTTCAGTTTTCATTCTGCTTTTATGTACCATTACATTTAAAGTATTGACACTCTTCTTATGCTATATAGTTTTATGGTGTAGATTCTGGCATACAAACTCAAGATCGCAGCCAGACCTTTCATTAGATCATCCACTATCAGCTTGTAGTGAGTCCTCCTTGCATCTAGAGGACTTGGAGATGATTTTGCTAAATTTCTATCTTACTAGATAGTTTCAGTTTCAGTTGTTAGTTCCCAATAAAGGTAGCTCGGGGCCATATCCCAACAACTATTTTAGTTCATGAGTTATAGAGGCTTCATTAGACATTACACAGTGGTTCTTTTGTTGTCTTTCAATTTGACATCCAGTATTTCAAAAAAAGTTCATTATGTTTCTAGTGAGTTAGCCCATAACTGTATTTCTAGCTTTCGTATATTTTTAAAGTTGAGTTTTATGACCAGTTTGCCAGGACAAGGGTCTGCTTAGGATATCTCATGGTTCCAGGTGCCATGTAACATCCAGAGTGTAGGCTTGAGGTGTGACAAACTTGGTATCAGAGCACATGGTTCAAGTGTCCTAGGGTGTCTATGAAGTCGTGTCTAGTAGAGTCCTAATTATAAGTGTGAAGTGTGCCACTCTTATAATCAGGAGGCTACAAGGTATTTAGGAATGTTTCCCTTCTTTGATGTTCTAGTTCATGCAATACAGTTAAAACTCCAAGAGAAATTTTCTAACTCCTACCCTTTTGTTTTTCAGATCATACCTCCAAAACGAACTTCTAGTCAGTGAATAAAAATAGCTCTTAGCGTCCCAACTAGGGACAATGCTACATCCATACCTCCTACTCATGGGAGGTAAACCCGTAATGGAGTCTACACTTCTAGTCCGACTGCACTTACTGGGGTTCCACCTATCCCAGTTAGTCCTTCAAGGGGACCCAAAACTAGCATTACTCGTACCCAGTCCCTTTAGGGTGAAGTTTCTAATGCTGAGTTCAGACAGGCCATTCAGATGCTTGCTCAGATTGTGTCATCTCAGTCTCACTGATTAGACAATGATAGTTCTGCTCATAATTTCACAGACACTACTAGGGTCGGTCAATTCATGCGATTAAACCCTCTGGTTTTCACTGGGTCCAAAGTTGAGGAGGATCTTCAAGATTTTATTGATGAGATGGAATTGTTTTTTAGGGTTATGCATGTCAGTGATACCGAGGGAGTTGAGTTTGTGGCTTATCAACTGAAGGGTGTGGCTTATAAGTGGTATGATGAGTGGTAAAGGATTAGGGGTAAGGATGATGAACCTGCAGTTTGGGAAGATTTTTCTACGGCCTTTCTTGATCACTTCTTTCCTTAGGAGTTGAGGGAGGCTAAGGCTGAGGAATTTGTGAACTTGAAGTAGGGAACTATTAGATGCTCTATAGTTTACTCAGTTGTCTCGCTATGCTCCAGAGTTAGTGTCTTCTATGAGAGCCTAAATGAGAAAGTTTGTGCCTGGTATGTCTGATAATGCGAAACTGGAGTGTAAACGGGCAATGTTGACCAGTGATATGGATATTTCCAGGTTGGTGGTCCATGCCCAACAAGTGGAGGAGGAAAAGAAAAAGAGAGCGGAGGTCGAGGAGCATCGAAGCAAAAAGGCAAAGTCAGCAGACTGTGAGGTGAACCGTGATAAAAATGGTATAGATCTTTTGTTCCTAAGAGGTCATTTGGTCCAACCCCATCTTCAGCTAGTGCACCTGCATTTGAATCCCAGTCCTACGGCAGTGTTTTGCAGAGGTCCTCTAAGTATCCTTCTTGTGGTAAGTGTGGTAGGCATCACTCGAGAAAGTGTAAGATTGGTATAGAAGAGTGTTTTTGATGCGGGCAAGTGGGTCACTTCTTGAAGGAATGTTCATTTTTGAGGCAAAATGATAAGGGTAAGACTCATATCTCAGTATCATCCTCTCCAGCAAGCCAAGTGGCACAGAAAGGAACCAATTTAGGAGTAGGTGGGGGTCAAAACCGGTATTCCTTGACTTGTTAGCAGAATTCAGATAACTATCCTAATGTCGCGACTGGTACATTGTTTAACTTCCCTTGTGTGAAGTAAAGTTAGTGTCCCCAAGCTCCTATTTCCTGATTTTAGTTGTCTTAGCTTAGAACCTAGATGAATGAGTAGTTTAAAGGTAGTAGTGTTGATTTTGGGGGTCTGATTTATGTATGTTTGATATAATATTGTTCCATGGTTTTTAGTTAGGGTGGTTTAGTAAATGGGAATAGTTACGATCCTAAGTTATTGACTTGAGTCTAAGGAGGAGATGGTGAATTGTTAAGCAAAGGCTAGTCTTAGTGTCATTGAGTTTCTTTTAGAGATTTGGGCTTGTGCATGACCGTGTTTTATCTTGCTTGGGTATTCCCTCTCTATGTTAGTTGAGATGCTACTCTACTCCGGCTTTTGGTGTGTTAACTCTTTCTCTCCCAATCCATGATCAGTCCCTAGAAAAAGAAGAGAAAGCCTTACATACGTTGAGAACTCTTAAGTATGTACAATGTCTTCCAAGTCTCTAATTTCGTGCTCAAAGAATTTGTGTTTGATACACTTTATTATATATCTTGACCTTGAGTTGAAACATCTTGACTCGTGTTTATAGCCTAAAGGTTTGGTAGTGTTGAAAATAATTTGATTGCTTCCTTCATCTTAAAGTTACCCCTCAGTCGAGGACGAATGATTCCAAGGGGGAGATAATGTAACGCCCCAAAATTTTTTCCATGGTCTTAGTATTCTATTGGTGAGTTTACGCTTTATATTCAAGTCTTGAGTCCCTTGAATCAATACGAATCATTTAGGATGCCTTTCGATACTTAAAAGTGAGTTTTAGACGTAGAAATAGTCCCGTACCGGTGCACATATAGGCCTCTACTTTGAGCTTCGCACCGCGGAGCATGGGAGAAGGAACTACTGGAGGACCCCAGTGCTGGGTGGGGCGCCGCCCAGCCATCGGTGGTGTTGTGGGCCCCGCACCATAGACCCTCCCTCCTCGACGTTATATTTTCAAATTTCATCGTATTTTAGAGGTACAAAGGTCCTTTCCCTTTTAGAAACCATCCATTTAATGTAAAATACACCTCAAAACATCAGAAACCCTCATACTTTCAAATCAAAAACCCTCTTTCATTCTCTCAAGACCTCAACCTTCAAGTTGTAAGAAAGATCAAGCTAGGGCTCCAATCCAAAGGATTTCTCTCCATCATTCAACTTCGAGCTAAGTAAGAGCAACACTTTCGTGGGGAACCTTGTTCTTCCCCACAATTGAGTCATACTCTGAGGTTAAGTCATGATTCCAAATTAGTGTTTTTAGATTTTGAATATTCTAAGAACTGTTCTTGGGTCTTGTGATGATTTTCTCCAATATGCTTTGGGTATTGTGAATTATTTTCCCGAGATAAGTTCATTCTTGAATTTAGATTTAAGCTTCCATATCCAAGAATTAATTTTTATACAAAGTTTGGGACTTGAGAATTTGCTATTGAAAGTTATTTCATGATCCAATTATTTTTACTCCAGTCTTATTGAAAAGTATGTTTAAATGTTGCAAATTCAAGGAATTTTGTGAAAAACCCTTATGCATAATTTCATGGCTTGAAGAGCAAAAAAATTATCGTATCTTGAAAAGCAAAGGAAAAAGTATGAAGATTTAGAGCCAAGGCTCACTTAGAACGATATGGTTATGGTACGATATTTTGAAATTAAGCATGAATTTTGAAAATGTTTTAAGACGTATGATATGAGCAACTATTCTGTTTTGGGGAGGATTATTTAGCACCGAGTTGGGTATGAGTCCGAGGTCACATGCTCCATAACTACGTCACCACCGTAGGTTTTGTCTTTGGTCTAAGAGTTGGATCCATTGTTTATGTTTCGTCTTATATACCGGCAAGGTGTAGGACGGCTCTTCTCAATATGGGCAAAACATTGGACTCCATGTTGCTCACATGGTTTATGTCGGTTAAGAGAAACTTCCCCAATTTAGAAAAACTTAATATTTGTTCAAGTTACTTATTATGTATGATGTTTGTATTAGAGTTGTTGTTCTACAACATTTTAATTTATTATTTTCGGGTTTACAGTTCACGAAGTTTACTTTTTAAGTTTTTACATGTTTTTAAATAACTCAATCATTGTACTCCTTTAGTCTCGATAGTTTTGTAAGAAAATGTCAGTAAGTCTGTGGTTCCATATATCCTTACTCATGTCATATGTCATGTTTTATTTCAAAGTTATGTCAATTTTAGTTTTCATTCCGCTTTTATGTACCAATACATTAAAAGTATTGACGCTCTTTTTGTGCTATATTGTTTCATGATGTAGATTCTGGCATACAGATTCAGGACCGCAGCCAGACCTTTCATTAGATCATCCAGTATCAGCTTGTGGTGAGTGCTCGTTGCATCTAGAGGACTTGGAGATTATTTGCTAAATTTCCAGCTTATTAGATAGTTTCAGTTTCAGTCGTTAGTTCCCAATAAAGGTAGCTCGTGGCCATGTCCCAACAACTATTTCAGTTCATGAGTTATAGAGTGTAACACCCCTTACATTTCCGAACTTATTTGACTACCTTAACATTTATGGAATTATTTAAACTTGAGATAGTTGGTGTATTACCCACTAAATTTATTGGGCTGAATTAATATTATGTTTATGGACTTAATTGAGGCCCAAAATTAAGTAAATAAGATATGGGCCCAAAAGGAGATGATCCATTTAAAAATGGACCAAGTATACACATCATCTAATTGGACTTTTTGACCAAATAATTGGCTTAGGATGACCAAAGGAGAGACGGTTTGGAGGGGCTATATAAGGCTGAAATACAGCTCATTTTTCTGCACAACACACCTGTCAAAATCAGATTTTCAATCAAATACTTTCTCCTCTCAAAAACCCTAGCCACCCTAATTTTCCCTAAGGATTTTTGAAAAAATCTTCCACTTGCAAGCCTTGGTAAGTGTTTACCATTATAGATTAATATATTATATGCATAAGAGGTTGTGTATATCATGATGGTTATGTTTAAAAAGTGTTGAGCAGTCCACTTATTGTAAACCAGTCCACTTTTGTTTAATCGCTAAAGGATTTGCCTTCTATGTGGTTTAAACTTGAAAGGGGACTTAAGGTCTTGAAGGAATTGAATTAGATGGATGAAATTTCAGCATGTTAGGGTGTGATTCTTCCCCTAACTCATTCCCCTTGTGTATGACTTGTGGAAATGTTTATACGTAATTGTGCATGGAACGTGTGGTGTAGTAAAAAGAGAATACTTTCTTGTGATATTGATGTAAATTTTGAAACCATTGTGGATTGTCTTTAGTGTATTGTTGTGAAAGGTATTTAGGTGACTTGATGGAATAAATATGTGACGTTGTATTGAGGTGTAAATGTAAAGTATAAACTTGGTGTGAAATCCTATCAGTTTGTGACGTCTATGTTGATGTGTGGACTGTTTTGGTATTGTTGGTGTTGTGAGGCAGTAAATTGTACTGTAGGAGGGTGGAATGAAGTTATATGGCAGTAGAAAGGAAGGTGGAATAATATACCATGTATTTGGGATGTTGGATAGTTTTTACTTTCCGTCAAGTAGCTAATTATCGCCTTGTGAACTTGTAATGTAATTAGCTTTTAATGTTAGCTTCGTTAAGTACTTGTGTTGTAGAGTAATACTTTAAGGAAGAGCTGAATTGTTATAGTCACATATTGTAAAGATAAGGTATGTAAGGTTACTCTTTTCCATATCCTTTGACCGCACCTATTGTTCACATCGTTACCAAACTTGTTTCCACTCCGAAATGTTTTAAAGTATCTCATTTCAGGTTTGTTAGCGATTGTTATTTACGTGTCTCTTATTTGTTGACTATTGTTACAAAGCTCCAATAATGTTATGACCATCGATTTAACAATCTCACAAAAAATTAAAGAAATGAAGTAATGCATATTTGGTTGAGTATGGGTGGTAGCTCTGGGGGCGAAAGCCTAGCTCGAGCCAATCTCGACGGATTATTGGATACAGGGGGTAGCTCTGGGGGTGAAAACCTAGCTCGAGCCGAACCTGATTTATTGATTTATGGGTGGTACCTCTGGGGGCATAAGCCTAGCTCGAGCCGAACCCAATGGTATTTACCACTGATCAGTTGGTCCCGGGCATTGTATGATGTATATTGATAAGAAGGTAAAAGGAAAGAAATGAATGTAATGTACATGGTTCCACATATACAGTACGGTGGTATATCAGTATTATCTATTCACTTGTATTTGATTCCATTTGAGTTCCTTTATTTCATACAGTTACTTATAGCCTTACATACTCAGTACATTCTTTCGTACTGACGTCCCTTGGGGGACCTACCTTACTTGCTGTAGGCACAAGAGGTAGTAGACCTTCACAGTAGGGTACGGGTCATCTGCGGGCTATTGGTGAGCTCCAGGTTGATTCGGGGCTTTTCGAGTCATTTGTATATATTTTTGGTACTGTGTAGTAGTTGTATAAGGCGGGGACTTGTCCCGACCTTAGTCATGGTTATATATCTTTTAGAGGCTTTGTAGACATTGTAAAGTCAACCGTAGAAGTGTCTTACTTTTTAGATGTTGTGACCCCAATGGCCAAGTCTCGTATCTGTTTTGAACGTCTTTACATGACGTCCGTCATCGATATATTATATCTGCATGTGGCAGAATATTTGTTCACTTAATGACATGCATATGAATGTACATGATCATAGGTTGGTTCTCTCGGGCCTTACGGCTACGGGTGCCTGTCCGCCCCAATGGGATTTGAGGCGTGACATAGAGGCTTCATTAGACATTAGATAATGGTTGTTTTGTTGTCTTTCAAGTTGACATCCAGTATTTCAAATAAAGTTCAATATGTTTCTAGTGAGTTAGTCCATACCTGTATTTCTAGCTTCCGCATATTTTTAAAGTTGAGTTTTATGAACAGTTTGTCAGGCCAAGGGTCCGCTTGGGATCACTCATGGTTCTAGGTACCATGATCATTTCCTAATTTTTTATATCTTCGTCTTAAGTTTGAATGTACTATTGTTATTAATATTCCTTCTGATCCCATAAATATTTTTTCTTCTACAGGATATTCTTCTTTATTCATTTCAAGTCGTATTTATACTCATGATCTAAATGATGTAATTGTAGTTCTAAGTCAAATATTGTGTTTCTTTGAGTTAGTATTGATTTATAGTGTACTCCTGCAAATATATTATATTGTAGCCTATCTCTTCTAAAGTTTAATTCTTGTTTTAAATCTATGCTTTGTTTAAGCAATTCTATTTGATTCTTTGTAAGTGGTTGGTAATTAGTTTTACTAGAACTTGTTTCTGTATCGTTATCTCATGTTGATGTAGAAGTACTTGGTTCATGTTTAGTATTTGTATTAATTTCCGGGGTATTAATTTCTGGTTCAGGCTCGGGGGCGTGACAAAAATATATAATTTGAGGTATTGGGAAAATTAATAATGAATGAGTCCTAAAATATATGATAAAAGGAAAATATATGGTTAGAATTCTAAGGTTTACTCTTGATTTGGCCTATATTTTATATTCCATTTTTAATCTTCGCGAATCAATATTGTTGTCGTCCCAAAAGAAAATTACTTATAAAGTTAACTTAAGTTTTATATAATTTGCTTGGTAAAATATTGTATTCTATATAAAGAAGAAACCAAATTTCGTTATAATTTAAAGGGGGGAAAACATAAATTCTTAATGCAGGTAAAAAAGGTACACGTGAATATTTCTAACATAAATAGAAGAGGAAGATACAGTTTCAAAAATAAATCAAACTTCTTTTCACACACTAAATAAAACAGAAGTTGCATTTTCTGTTTGATATTTCGAAAATTGTCATTTACTATTTTTCCAATTTCTAGAAATTTGTATTCAACAAATCTTGGCTATTAATCATTTTCGCAATTGAATAATGTACTAAACTTCTAATATTTAGGAATCATTCGTGTAAACAAGATATGGAAAAATAATTATATATATGAAGAATGAATTGTGTATAAGAACTAAGAAGAATGAACTGCTCTAAAACTATAGAAGTAGAATATTTTCAAAATACACTTATATATTTCTAAGTAAGTATGTAATTTCATTAATTATTTATTACCAATATAGAAGTAGAATATTTTTAAAGTACACTTATGTGTTTTTTTAGGACTATCACGATTTCTATTTTTTACAATAAGACGTAACTTCGGGACTCAAAATTAAATTAATATGTTTTAAAAAAATTTAGAGAGCCGCCACCTAATTTTAGGGAAATTAGGAAACATGTTAATTAATTTAAAGAAAAATTAGTTTGTGTAACCAATTAAATTCTAGGTAAGGGTTCAAGTTATTCCAAAGAGAAGGAATCAGGCTTCCTTCAGAATCCACAACAGTGGATCCCGACTGAACTCATTTTTTCAATTGAGTAGGAAATAAAATGTTATGCCCCGGGTTCTTTAGAGTTAGAGAATAGACTCTCCAGAACTCTAAAAATCCAAGGGAAAACTCTAAGAAACGGCCTAATATATTTGTCTATCGTTAATCATAAATGAATAATAAATTAATAAATACAATAAATAATCCGATGGATCTCTAAATTTTAATTTGAATGTCTTCTTTGGAAATTGACTCTGGTTACCTATAAAGACACTTAGTAAAAGTGTTAATAATTAATAAATAAAAGTCAAAATGAATTAAAGAAATAATAAACAAGAAATAAAACTCGTCTTATGTACATTGAATATCTTGAAAATCGGCGGAATTTTCTTCATCGGCCAAGTATTGATGTTTGATATAAAATTAATTAAACTTGAAAAATAAAATCCGTCTTTATTTATGGGGAGGCCTCAAAAATTCGACGGAGAAATTATTTCATTAGCCAAAATTGGGTGTCAACAAGTATACTAATATGTTTCTCTCTAAGTAAGACAATTTTTTTTTTTTATCTTAAAGAAGAATATATGCATGTAAATTTAATTAAAGAGGAACATATCTTTAAGCAAACTTTTTATCTTAAAAGTTTTTGTTATTTCTTTAAAGTTTTGTACTTATTAATATAACTAATTTTGGGCACATGCGTTGCACGTGTGGTCCAAATTATTTTTTTTTTTACAAAAATATTTAAAATCATAAAAAATTATTATGTTTTGAATAATAAAATTAGAACTAACAAATTTCTGATAATTATGGATATGTTCCTTGATTAGTGATTTATTTCATAAATGGGGACAATTGAAGTAATAAGGTCAAAGACTTTGTTTAATCTATCATGCCTTTGATAGGGTTTCATTGATTGATTTTCATATTAAAGAGCAAACCATGCTTTCAATATCTGCTAATTTTATAAATAAAATAGAACAAATTCATTGCAATAGGAGTAAACTCGTAATAGAAACACCTCACAAATAATTTGACTACAATCCATAGAACATTTGTCAAAATAATTGTTAGCTTACTTGACTTCTTGCTCCTCTTGATAAAGTCCATAATTCCAAACAACACCCATTTTATATTTCTATTTCCTACTTATAACAAAAATTCAAAATGATAAGTAGAAGCTTATATACGCTAAGTGATCAACAATTCTTGTTAAAGATGCACCACACGTACTTACATATTTTAAACTTTCGAAAAAAATCGAAATAAAGATAAATTATCATCCATAATAAAATAGAGAAATGTTATGTTCTTCTCTCCGCTCATCCACTGTGTCCCTATTAACGGACTCTTCATCACTCTCCTCTTTCTCAATAAATCTGACTTAGATGTCGTGATATAAAGAATGAACTTATTCAAACATATATGAGAACATAAAAAGGTGTTAACTTTGAAAGGTAAAGACCGCACATAAACTTTTATAATTTCACTTTGTAAAGTCCGGATACATCATAAATCTAGAAAATATAGCAGTTTGTGTTTAAAAAAAAGGTTCCACGAAATTAATTAGGAATAAATGAATATTCAGCTCTAAAAGAATACCACACACATTAAACGTTATACTATTTGACATGTGCAAGAGTCATTATTGTGGCCAATTCATTGTATAGTATTCAATTATATAAAAAATTGTGCATGAAAATTAAATTTTAAATTTATACATACTTTCAATCCCATCATGAGCAACCCGACGTTGTTATAAGCTACATGAATTTTCCTTCGACCCAAATACCTCTATATTAGAAAAATAGTATATAAGTAAAATGAAAGAGAGATGATTATAAAGTAGTTATTGTAGCATTAAAAAAAAATATAACTTTGCATATGAAAAATATTAGGACAACTACCAAAACCAATAGATATGAAAAGACAAGCTATCATTTTGAAGAACAAAGTTAACAAAAGAAGAATTTGTGAAGGCTATATTATAAAAAACTATAACCCATAAGTAAACACAAATTAACCAAAAGAGAAAATGGGAAACAAGCAACAAAGAAAACACTATAGCTAGTACGTACCTAGACTTTTCACAATTTCTTGAAAAGATCTTCTTAAATTTTCTCTTACCTGCTGTCATGACCCAAAAATGAGGTCATGATGTCACCTATCGTGGCCCAGCCTTGATAAGTAAGCCAATCACCCAATAAGAAAAGAAATACAAACAATTAAGGAAAATAGATTTAAGGCGAGACTTCAAGAGTGAAGTCAGACCAATACAAGACATAATAGAATTAAATCTGAAAGAAATAACATACAACCTCCCAAAATCTGGTGTCAAAAGTGTAGAGCATCTAATACATCATCCAAATACAAGAAGAGTACAATGTATGTCTCCAAAAATAAGTAAAGACATAGTAAAGGTAAGAGGAGATCCAGAAGTCAACTCTGGTCCCTAGAGTAACCCAATACCTCGATCGCAGTCTCAGAAAAACACGATCAGCCACCAAGTATCATACTTGAACCAGTATCTATACCGAAAGGGCATAGTAAGGGTGAGTACGGTCCACTTAGACTCAGTAGGAATCATAAGCCGACTAATCAAAGCAGACAATAATATAAGTAAACAAAACTATGAGCACGTCACATGCAAATAGAAAAGTTCCCAAACCTTAGCTCACACCGTCTCCACTAACAGTTCTAATATAATACTGAATTAAAACAACACAGATATCCACAAAATGAATACAAAAACTAAACACAGTTAAGGAAAACTAAAGTAATCATGAAAGATGTGCATGCAATGCGATGCAATGATGATAATGGGATGAATGGTGAAAGTCATCGCATGACTTTCTGTATACACCTACCGAACTCAAAGCTCCCACTATCGGACCCATGGGGGGTTCGTAACTCGTATACTATAACTTATATTTTAATCTCAACCCACCTCTCCAGCTCATGTTCACGGAGATGGTTTTTATAAAATGTCTCATTTTCTTTCAAAAAATAGTGTTTCTCAATGGTACAAATATCTCATGAATGTATACATTTGGAATGAGGATGTAATGTTCACAATTAAATCAGTATGAAGATATCTGATCCATTCCATACGTATATAAGTGAGCCCAGAAATCAACTCAATATATCTATAATTCATGATATCAACTCTAATTAGGCACCATCTGAATAAATATGCATATAAGACATCATTAATATCATATCAATCCCTAACTCGGCTATTTCTACCATGATAAGGCAACCAGTGCTCAATAAGGCCTATAATGACAATTCAAGCCCCAGCACGGGCATCATATCTAGAATAAAGGTATTTAAATGCACATATAAGGCCAGTGATGTCAAATAAAGCCCCCAACTCAGTCCACACGTAATATCAACTATCACAAGTCAACAACAACAGATTATAAGCCCCCACTCAAGAACACAACAATAATAATAATCTCAAAATATAAAATCCATAGTTATTTTCCCCAACCCATAACATGATTTACTTATTTATTAACTATCCAGCTCAATCTGAATGAAGTTAATCCATAACGTACCTTGAAATGATGAAATTCGAGCCTAAAGTCCTTCAACACGATGCTTTTCCTTTTCAAATAGCCCCAGAAATAACTAAAACATCTAAATGTAGCATCTACGTGTTAAAAGGAAGCTATCGATACCCATATTGACCATATTTAAAATGGGTCCAAAATGGACTTGAAAAATAAGTTTGAAAATGAGAGGGGTAAAATCAGAATTTTTCTTTAGAAACACATTCTGCAAGGTTAAAGGATTCTATGGTTGAAAACCCATGTGAAAACAAGTTAAACACAAGGTTCAAATTGAAGAAAAAAACAATTTTTAAGCATTACCGACAAAACCCCCAAAATTCTATTTTGAAATCATGATTTTAAGGTGTTTTCGAAGATATAATTGATTGGAAATAATGGAAAGATTATTTTGGAGCTTACCCAAGCAAGAATAATGATAGAACCCTAAGAAATTGCTTCTTCCCAAAGCTTGGAGGTCTAAAAATGGTGGAAATTGCGAAAATTGAAGTATTTATACTGTTCTATGAAAAGTACCTCGCGATTATAGGCCCCACCCAGTGATTGCTGATGTGCCATGATTTCATGGCACTTTCGATGCTTAAAACAAGGAAACTATGTAATAACTTGGGTATGTTTGGTTGGTATGATGTGATTTCTATTATATATTGCAGGAGAATAATTTTTTGTAGGCAAAATAGACAAAAAGGAAGAATCATGAACAAGAACGAAGTATTTGAAGATGAAAGAGCCAAGTTCATACCAGAGGAGTGACTCACGGCAGGACCCACATCACGTGAGTTGACCTACGTCACGTAGGTCGGTGTCGTGGGTCGACTCTTGAGAGAGTGTGGAGAAGCCTAATTTCCACGGCAGGGACTCACGCCACGTGAGTCAACCTACGACACGTAGGTTTGTGCCGTGAGTCAAACTCCTGAAGATTTGAAGAAGTCTGATTCACACGACAGGGACCCACGTGGCGTGACTTGGTTTCATGATACCAAGTCACGATATCGTGGAAAGTTGCCGACTTTGTTTTCATGTTTGGTTTAGTATAGGAATCATCTTGTATCTATAAATATCCCTGTAACACCAGAACTTTCGGGCTAAAAAAAAACAAATTGGACTGCTCTTCATATGTACATAGATCTGAATCTAGAGATTTTATTGTATCTAGGTGTAAAGGTCATGTATTAAGTGTGGTAGGGGTATTGGATATGAATTAAGGGCATAAGAAATCTCTAAAACAAATTTGAGTTGAAAGGTCCTTTAATGATTAAGTTTTCATATAGGTTCATACAAGGATCAATTTTAAACAAGCATTTCTCCTAGAATATTTAGAGTTACGTGACCCATGACCTATCAAATTAAAGATTTTTTGAGTGTTCTTTCCACCGCCACAAACATCTCATCAATCTGAGTCCCGAGTAAAAAGGTATGTGTGTTTTACTAAGAATAGTCAGAATACCCCTATACCAGACGAAAAGTTTCTTTTTTTTTTTCCTTTTCATTTCACATTCTTGGAGGAAATAGATATAGTAGGCTTGATTAATTGTGTGGAGGATCTTAAGTTTGATAATTTAGGAGAAGTGTGAATGTCAAACATGATATATATTTGTGGAATAAGGATGAAACAGTGAATTCTAGTTGAGTCCTTAGATAAAGAAGAGCCCTTAGTTTTATAAAAAAAAAGAGGGGTACCCAAGGTAGTATGTCGCTATATGAGATTCTAAGTCATTATGTGTTATGTATACCTAGTTAGTACCCTTGAGTTGATAAAGTGTGGAGAAGGTTAAGTATGTATTATATGATGTTCTTGAGAGCTGAATTGAGAAGATTATAAATAGACGTTGAACCTCTTAGTACAATTTTAATTTTCATTGAATCTGGTGGATATGAATCTATAGGTGTGTTGTTAGTAGACTAAGAAGAGAAGGTCCGGTATAGAGGAAGTGATTATGTATAACAATGAGATCATAAGTTATAGAATGATGACTGCAGAAGCTAGAAAAAGTTAAGAAAGTATCTCAGGTGGAAGTCCTAGCAAGGGTTGTGTACTTGTAGATATAGTCTATCAGTGGGAGTAAGGTGATGATAGCTCAGATATGAGAATAGGTCCGCAAACTTTAAATGTCGACATCGGCCTAAGGAGGAGATGATAGGGTAAAGAACCAAATTGGGTCTTGAGATTCAAATAGTAAGGGGCTCCAGAAAAGAGATATGATGAGTTCCATTACGATCCATTTTTATTTTAGCGTATTCCATGTACTTTAGCCAAGATGACACTCTACTCATGTCTTATGTATTCAATCCATTCCTATGTCTAAGATTCAAATTTTATATGCAAACTCATGCCCATGCGCTAACCCTTGAATATGAAAGAGTAGCTTCACACCACAATCCTAATCTTACTCTAAGATTCTAGGAATCCAGGTTCTATGTTATGATGTTACTGAGCCATAAACCCATGCTTTATGCTAGGTTCTGTTCTAAGAAACCATACTTTATGATATGTTCCTAGCTTGTTCTATGTCATGCCTATGCCCAGAATGACTCTCTGTTCAGTCTTTATGTAATTGATACATGAAATATTTGTGCCTATTATGCTTTATTCCCAGGCCACATCTTTATTAGCAAGGTTACGATAAGTATTAATAGTTATTAAGACGTATCCCTTCTATTTCTAATGCTCATATTCTAGTCCTTCAGTGGCATTCCTCATGACATGACAGTGGTGTGATATCAACTGAGTAATGGTTAGATAGGAGTGAGTAGATGTTCCTTGTTGCGATGATTGCGGTGTACCGGTTCATCCAAGATCATAAGCATGGATGAAGTACGAGACGAGGATTAGCTATATGTAATAGTTAGATGAGTTCATATGGAGTGCCCCTGGTAGGAGTACATGAAATTGCGGGTCATAGAGGTTCTAGGGTAGACGGAGAAGATTTTTCTTTTTATATAGTATTAACTAGGAAGAAACCATGAAGTTGTTGTAGTGATGGGCTTGGATATCATGTTGATACCTATGTGGCTAAATACACTATGTAATTTGTGAATTCTTGATTAGAGTTTGAGGATGGTTGTTTTCATGATGAGAAAATGTAGTGTCCTTGGGTATAACAGTAGATGCAAGAAAGACCTTGTTGAGTTTTAGAACTAACCTAAGAGCAAGTCAACAATCAAGATGAAGGTTCCTAAGGGGAAATAGATTATGGGATCCTGAAATTTAGACGAGCATGATTATTTTAGGTGTGGCACCTTGTACCTCTGAGTAGGCTTGGACATGGTAAGAATGTGCCGTTAGAATCAGACTTTAGTATTTGTATGTGACCATGTGAGAATTGTAATTTGGAAATAATGAAGTGTAATATGCAGGAGGGGGGAAAGATAGGTTTGAAAGGTGTTGCTAAGATCTAATGCTACCAGTATTAGAGGTGAAAATACCTGTAGTCCTATGTCTAATGCACCCCAGTTTCATATCATATAAATTCAGATTGAATGGGACTTATGACTAAGTCTTGGTCATGTCATTCATGCTCTATAAACCCTATTCAGATAACTAAGATAACCTTATAGCTCATACCTAAATTCATGTATTACGTTGTTATGTTCATTTTCCATGAAACCCATGTCCTATGGCATGTCAGTGTTAAGTCTCATGCATTCCATTACTCGTGCCTATATGTTTCTTTCATGGCTTGTTACGAAGTTCCACATGATAGGAAAGTTCATGTCATTAAGAAATAGTTCAAGAGATACTAGACCATGTTAGGATTCTCATGTAAGGTACTCCTTCTATCCATGACCATCATTCGAGGACAAATGATCCCAAGGGGGAGATATTGTAACACCCAGAACTTTCGGGCTAAAAAAAAACAAATTGGACCGCTCTTCATATGTACATAGATCTGAATCTAGAAATTTTATTGTATCTAGGTGTAAAGGTCATGTATTAAGTGTGGTAGGGGTATTGGATATGAATTAAGGGCATAAGAAATCTCTAAAACAAATTTGAGTTGAAAGGTCCTTTAATGATTAAGTTTTCATATAGGTTCATACAAGGATCAATTTTAAACAAGCATTTCTCCTAGAATATTTAGAGTTACGTGATCCATGACCTGTCAAATTAAAGATTTTTTGAGTCTTCTTTCCAACGCCACAAACATCTCATCAATCTGAGTCCCGAGTAAAAAGGTATGTGTGTTTTACTAAGAACAGTCAGAATACCCCTATACCAGACGAAAAGTTTCTTTTTTTTTTCCTTTTCTTTTCACATTCTTGGAGGGGTGATGGCACGCCCCGAATCCCATCGGGACGTGATTGGCACCCGAAGCCGATATGGCCCGAGAGAACCAATCTTTGCTCATGAACCTTCACATGCATGCCCTCATATGCGTCTTATTCTTTCTTATGCAACTATGTAGAAATCATAAACATGGAAACTTATGCCATAAACATATATATAAAACTTGGCCGTTGGAGCCATTACGTAGAACTGAACGTACACTTCTTTCATTCACATACCCACATAGGTCTACGAAAGCCTCTAACAAATACATGACCATGTCTATACAATATTTACAATATCAAAACAATGTAAACTATGACTCGGAAAGCCCCGAACCAAGTGGAGCTCACAAAAACTCTGCAAATGATCCCCAGTCTACAGATGAGGTCTACTAATGCCTGCACCTGCACATGTAAGGTAAGTCCCCCGAGGGGGTCAGCACGAGAACGTACTGATTATGTAAGGCTAGAGAAATTACATCATACATAAGAATGTCAATGAAATAAATAGGATAATGTCAATGAAATAAATAGGAGAGATTATTTAATATGGGTAAACCATCGTTCTAATTGGAAACTTGCACACTACTTCCATTATGAACATTTTAGGACATTCATTTTTTTATCCTTACCAATCTTAGAATATCTTTCATACGTATTTACACTCAAGAGATCTTTCCAGCTTCTATGTTCATTATCACTATGGTTCTACTACTTGGTGAGTAAATTACAAAAGAATAACATTCATTCATACACATCCACTCTCTTGGTGGATGAATAATATAACCTACAACCACTCTATGGTAGGGGTATCATACATCCACTCTACTTGCTTATCTACCTTAGCTTACTTCACTCAATAACTTATTAATCATATACTGCCCGGTCCCAACTGATCAGTGGAAAATTCATAGAGAACCGTCATGCAGGTGTTCATGTCACCCCATGGATAATGTATAGAGAACCGTCATGCAGGTGTTCATGTCACCCTATGGATAATGTATAGAGAACCGTCATGCCGGTGTTCATGTCACCCCATGGATGATATATATAGAGGACCGTCATGCAGGTGTTCATTTCACCCCATGGATGATATATAGAGAACCGTCATGCAGGTGTTCTTTATACCCCATGGATGATATACATAGAGAACCGTCATGCAGGTGTTCTTTGCACCCCATGGATGATATATATACCTCAACTTTTACCAGCTTGGTACAAACATAATCATAACATTATTACATTTTAGAACATCACATTCTCAGAACTTAGAGTTAGCATATCTACACACTTGTACGACCTATTAAGGATCACGATGCTATTGGCAACACACATGTATATACTTTACCTTGTTTCTCTACTTCCAAGAGATTAACACGTTTGCTACTTCTTATGAGATCTTCTATAACAAGAACTAACATAGCACAATATAGAGATGTTCTATATTAAACTTCTACCCCTTCAGAATGTGATCCATACTTAATGCAACATATAACAACCACGCTCATTACTCCTTCACAATCTTATGCCCTTCACTAGGTTATGAGAATATACACATTTCACTCCACTCCTTCACTTCATGAGATCACTAGCACACATCTTCTTATGAGAGAGATACATACTTTATCTATTGAGAATTTACATACTAAGGATCAAGACACTATTTGAAACACACCTATATCTATTACCTCACTTCTTTACGTCATGAGATTGATACCTTAACTTATGAGGGAGGGTTAAATTAGCTCACATCCTACTTCCTTCATTGCTTTTATAAGACTTCTACCTATGAAAGATGGGTACAAGAACAAAAATCATCAAACTATGAGACTTTGAGATCATGACATATTTTGGACATGCCTAGTAAGCATTAATAGATTCTCGTTATACCTTACTCTCTCTTGAGATCGTCTTTTTAAGACTCACGACATTCTGACATCTTTGGGATTTCAGTCAATGAATAGCCAATGGATATGAGATAAGTAAATCATAGTTCGTTCATCTAAGAATAGGGCATATATGGATAACAATATATGTCAACCTGATTTGAGGTACTTCACAACCACTAGAAATAGAACAAGCCAATAGGTTACATATGAAGAATAATATACGTCAACCTGAATTGATATGCTTTATGCCTTTCGAAAGTGAAACATGATCAACATCAGTAGGAACAATATGATGTAGAAGGACACGGAAAGAGTAACCTTACATACCTGTACTTCCAAGTATGAATACACGAATCTATGTATGAATACAGTGGTCCAGCTCCTTCTTTACTTCTTAGTCTACAATACAAGGTCATACCGGACTTACATTAGCAACTAGTCCCTATATAAGTGTACAGGACGACAATGAACTATGTGGCTACCATATAATGTCATGTCACCCCCTCCCAATACAATCCACTGCATTTCCATGCCAACAACACCATGACATTACACACATTGACCAAGAGATCATACATCGATAGCCTTTCACACCATACTTACCCTTTATGCTTTTTCCCTTTATCATTCCGTCGTAATTATGCCTTTATAACAACATACAAACAACCATCCATACTTAACATAGTCAAAAACACCTCCATACGACACTTCAAAGTCATTAGAATGACATTACAAGTTGATTATTACATCCCAAAAGGGTATCGGGGCTTTCGGGGATCAAAGGGAGTCGAAAACAACAAAAACTAAATTCTGGACTGACCTGTGCTGCCACCTGCGCACGCAGATGGCCATTGGCAGCAGCCAGTGCCATCTGCGTTGGCATCTGCGCCCGCAGATGCCCTCGTCTGCGGGGGCGGATGCCCGTTTGGTCCGAAATGGCTCCGTTTTGGGTCTTTTGATGCCATGAATGGTCCATGATCATAACCAACTTCATTTTAACATATTTTTGATCATTTAACATGTCAACCACCAGCCATGATTTCACAACACACATAACATCACCAAAACAACACTTTACGGCCAACATGCCATCAAAACCATAACCAATTTCTCAATAAAAATTCCAAACACTATGCACAAGTATAAAACAAGTTAATACTATAATCACATCTCATATATCAATATTGAATCCATCAAGTTCATTTTCTTCAACATCACAAGCCCATGTTTAAGTTTTCAAGCCATAAATCATCCTCCGATTTAGCAAACACAAATTGTTTTGCACATAGGGAACTTCTCCCACTTCACCAACATAACCAACATGATATAAAATATCTTCCATGCATAATATATATTAAACCATGATAGTATATACTTACCAAGTCTTGCAAGATGATGCTTTGGTCCAATAGATGAAGAGTTAGGGTTTGTATTGTTGAAGGAAATGTGTGAGAAAATTCTAGAAATGGCATGGGTGGAACAAAATGAATAAAAATCTGATGGTTACCCATATATATAGGCCCCTTAAGTCTTGCTTATCCTTTATTTTTATGTTGAATGGGTCAAAAGATGGAAGAATGGGTCATTTCCATAATTGGGCCATGTCTTCTCATTATTTTTGGGTTCTATTTAAGGCCCAATGACTTAAACCCAACATTTTAAAAGCAAAAATCCTCAAAGTTCTCATGTTTCTTTATTTCCATAAATGCTATAGGAATTAATCTGACTCCGAAACTAACGGGGTGTTACAGGTGATTTCGTCCTTTCCTTATCCCATAACCCCCAATACGTTTTAAAACCTCTTTCTTCATCAGTTTTAAACATTTTATCAGCCTTGAACACCTCTCTTCTTCCTCTCAAACTCAAGCTTAAGAAATCCAAGAGAATTGGCTCAAGAATCAAGCTTAGTTCCCTCCTTCACGATCACTAGTTCCTCTAACAATTTGTGGTATGTATGACTACTCCTTTCATGTTTCTTATGGGATTTGTTCTCCTTTAGTTCCATTTACTCAATCTAATTAGGTTGCAGAAATTTCCATGTTCTTGTCAAATAATAGAGTTCTTTTAGTAAGTTGTTTGGGAAATTATTGGATAAACTCTCTACTTCATGAATATTCCAAAAATTGGATGAATTTCACTAACCCTTATGATTTGATGAAAGACTGTTGAATTTGGGAAATTATGAGACTCATGATATTTGCGAAAACCATGAACCTTGTGGTTATTTTGTTTAATGACTTGAATTATAGCATGAACGATATGAAATTCTATTGAATCTTTCCTAACGTATGAACTTGTTAAATGATGAACTTTGTGTTGTTTTATGATCTTAACCATGAACTGCTCTTGTTATTTTCTTGCAACAAAAAGATATAAAATTTGATTATTTTGTTGTACTATCATAACTTGAAACCCCATTATTTTTATATGAACCATGAACCCTATAATATTTTCTTGAATTAACCCCAATTTGAACATTCGATAAATGATGGACTTTTCGTAATCCCTAATGTGAATTCCTTTCATTTCCTCACAACTAAAAGGTGTAAATTCTTAATTATTTTTCTACAGCATAATAACTTGAATTTCCACACTTTTGATATGAATATGTTTCACCCTCAACAAGAATACTCAAGTTACTCCATAATTCCCCTAAATACTATAAAAGCCAGACAATGAGCTATGACATAAAGTATGATAACACTTATCTCTAATGACTCCCCAAACATGTTATGGAATGATAAGAACTCATGATTTGTGAACCTAATATGGAAATTCTCAGGCATGAGCCCTAAAGTGGCGAATCTATGACTTTGTGCCTAAAATGGCCAAATTATATACATGAGCCTAAAAAAGGCCAAACTATGAGCATGAGTCTAATAAGGCTAAAACTTTGAATGTAAATAAATAAGATAACATTATGAGCATAAGGGAGTTAGTTGGTTGACCGAGAAGGCATAGGTCTAAACAACGAATGCCCGAAGCTACGTTTGCCAACGTAGGATAGAGATTATTCCGCAAGTCGGATTACTCTTTTTCATGTGTCCCAAAAGTGGATAATTATGGATCCTTGCTAGCAAATCATATCATGTCATGTCCTATGCCCTGCAAGGTATAGGATGGCTTAGCTAATCGGGCCAAGATCAGACTCCATGCGCTCACGTGGTGGTTTATGTCGGTTCACTACTTGCTCCCACAAATAACTAAAAGACTTAAATTTACCTTACTTTGGCAATTAATAATTCCGTTTGTACTCTTGTTCCTTTCTAGCCCTTCATCACTTAAAATTGAATTTCATTACATTGATAATTTCTTGCTTACTATTTTCCTGGTGCGGTCTTACATACCAATACATTCCACGTATTGACCGTCTTTGGCGCTACATCATTTCATTATGTAGGGTCAGGCTCTCAAGTCCATGACCAGGCGCATCATTAGGATCTCTATCTTCTACCATTGGTAAGCCTCCTTCTATCTGGAGGAACGTTTAGATACTATGATTTTTCTTATATTTCTTCCAATATTGGGGCATGCCAGGGCCTTGTCCCGTGGTCATTATTTCTCATCAGAGGCTTCACAGACTAGTTTATTTGTCAGACAGATTTTTGTAATTTTCAGTCTTTACTTATTATTTCTACTCATATCGGATATTATATAGTTTTAATGAACATTGGTGAAAGTCTTTCTCTCTTAAGGAATCTTATTTCAATTTCATATTCTTTCCGCTTTAGTCATTTATGTTAGATGTATGCTCATGTGATATGCCAGAACGTTCGCTCGTACTAGCAATAGTATCGAGTGCGTGTCATGTCCAGGGCCTCGGCTCAGGGCGTGACAATCCCAATGTTGTCCTATGTTTAGAAGTTAGTCATTACATTGTTTTGAGATATATTTTCATATTTTGAGTTCATAAACACATTATTGATTTCGTAATCTTGGAACACCAATTCTAGGGTTTTTTTGATATTGAGATTTTAGAGTTTTCTTCTCTATTCTGAGTTTACAATTATGTTTTCATCTTCAAATTCTTCTTGTGTTCTTGCAATCATGAGCTGCTAAACCCATCAACTAGGGTTGTGTGAACCATGAAGAATTAATGAAATGGATTAAGAGCAAAGCAATTCTGAACTGGTGTGACTGCATGTATTGTCATTAGCTTCATTACAATTGATCTTCTAACGGTTGCAAACGTAAAAAACTCTCCTGTATTCTAAACTTGTTCGAGAGAGAGGTAGAGATTGGGAAAAGGGGAAAATAACATAGATTTGAAGCTATCAACCTTCATCTAATAACTTGAGCCATAACAAGGATAGTTATCTGAGATCCAGGATAAGGCATAGTAATGCGACACTCGGAGACCGAGAGGAGAAGAGTGAAATTCGTCTAACCAAGGTCGAGAGACGTTTAGATGAACCTAACTTATTAGATTTTGCATGCAACGCAGTGAGACAGTTTTCTAGTACAGGCAACCGGTGAAGTCAAGGAATCAGTGGGGATTACAGTCCTAGTGTATTTCTCATATTGATAACAAATCCATTAATCAAAAATCGTTACTGTTACTACTTGCTTACAAAAATACCCCAGTTTTACTTACTTGCCAATTACTCAGACTAGCATTCGACAGACTTTCGTCCTATTCCTAGTGGGATCGACCCCAACATAGTTGGATTCTATATTTGATACATTGACCGCATTATACTTTTTTGGAGGTATATTTTGGACGACATCAAATTTTAGCGCCATTGCTGGGGAATACGGTTACAGAGTTGATTAGTTTTCTTGTTGGAGTTGATTTGTTTAATTTTTCTATACTTTTAAGGTCACAAGCCAGTGTATGCCAAATACTAGGAGTCAAGGCAATCCCCTGATTCCACTTGATACTGAGATAGAAAGAACATTGAGAGCTAATAGAAGAATGGTGAATACCGACAGAGTTCAGGATCCTGAAGCCGCGGAAGATATTCATAGCTAGCCAATTTAGCCAGTTGGTCAGGAAACTGTGGACCAAATCACTACTCGATTAACGACCATGGAAAATGTGAGGCAAGCAGCTCTTAGAGAAGAGGATAGAGATCATCAAGTGATACAAGTGACAACACAAAATCTTGTTGCACTTGAAGAGAGACAAAGAAGAATGAGGGTGCAACAACCACCTCAAAGACCATATGTGTTGGTTTATGATGATCTCGAAGAAGAGGATGTGGCTTATTTTGAGTCGATTGAGACTAGTGCCATTATTCCACCAGAGTTACCTCAGGGCACCAAGTTCGAAGGGTGTGTTCGCCGGTCATCCTACAAACAATCCCAACATGCATGTAATGAACTTTGTGGGAGTCTTCACTTCATGTAATTTGCCTGGAGTTGACCAAGTGGCTATTCGGTTGAGGTTGTTTCCATTCTCTCTAACAGGAGAAACGACTTTATGTTTGGCCGAGTTACCATAAGGTTCCATCACTACTTGGAAAGAGTTGAGAAATTAATTTCTGGAGAGATTTTTCCCACCCTCTAAGATGCTACAGTTGAAGGATGAGATTTATAATTTCAGACAACTACATGCTGAAGCACTTTATGAGACATGACTATGGTTTAAGAAGAAGCTACAGAATGTTCCAAATCATAGAATGAGTGGCAGGAGCTTACTTTAAATCTTCTACAAGCCTTTAAAAGTAAATACCAAGGCTGCAGCAGAAACTATCACTGGCGAATCATTTATGAGTTTGGGATGTGTACAAGCTTCAGAGATTTTAGATCGTATCACTAAGACCAACTGAGGATGGCATAATCGAGAGGCAGATACACCTGCTGGGACATATGCTATTAGAGCATCAGCAGCACAATGAGATTTGGATGAATTTATAGTTTAAGAGGTCGCATAACTGAGGAAAGAAATTGGCTTGCTAGCAACAGATTGAGGCTGGAGGTACTGAGAAGGTGCATGTCGTAGGTGCACAAGGCAAAACACCTAGGCATGATGATTATAAATCTGATGAGGAGGCTAAGTACCTGGATCGAGAGTTGGTTGGTTTTCAAGCCAACGGTCAGGGGTCTAATCAAGACTCTTGGAACTCGAGGCAAGGGAATCAAGGTCGAAACTAATATGGAGACAATTACAACATGTCGCGATATAGAGATAGAGAACGAGATCGTGACGGTGATTGGAGGCAAAAGAATGATTATAAAGAGAGGAGTGGCGCATATGTTCCACCAGGAATCCACGATGCTGACTATGGACATTTAAGAATGGAAGTCCTTCTTAATAAACTAGTTAGAGGGTCACAGAGCTAGGAGAGTTGCTTGAAGGATATTAGGTCAGACATTTTGAGAATAAGTCAGAAAGTAAAATCTCATTCGACTGCCATTAAACAGTTGGAACAACAGTTTAGGAAAATATCGATGGTATTGAACCAGTGTCAACCAGGCACCCTTCAGAGTAACACCGTCCAAAATCCAAAGAATGATAGTAATTGTCTGGCCATTACTACTAGAAGCGGGAAATGCACGACTGACCCATCTTTACATATAGATAGTGGAAAGAAAGATGAACCAATAATAGTTGATGTAGAAACTGAGATAAAGCCAGATAATTCGACGGTCGAAGCAGTTCCAAAGCCTTATGATGCTGGTGAAAAGATGAAATCTGATAACAGGAAGGAAAAGAAAATCCTTCAAGTATTCAAATAAATTCCTCGACCTCCTCCTTCCTTTCCTCAGAAGTTAAAAAAGAAAGCTGAAGAGCATAAATATTAAAAATTTATATCAATGTTAAAGGAGTTATCGGTAAATATTCCTATCATCGAAGCTTTAGAACAAATGCCAGGTTACGTGAAATTCATGAAAGATTTGGTAACGAAGAAGAGAACTGTCAGTTTTGAGCCAACAGATAATTTACACCATTGTAGTGCAATTGCTTCTCATTCACTTGTAGAGAAAAAGGAAGATCCGGGGGCCTTCACAATTCCATGCACTATTGGGTACTATAATTTTGTCAAAGCTCTGCGTGACTTGGGTGCTAGCATTAACTTAATGTCACTAGCTGTTTTCAAGCAGTTACAAATGGGAGCACCAAAACCGACTTCTATGAGACTCCTTATGGCGGATATAACTGTAAAAAAGTCGGTGGGCATTTTGTATGATATTTTGGTAAAGCAGGTTGGATCTTTCATCTTTCCAGATGACTTTGTGATTCAAGATTGTGAAGTTGATTTCTAGGTTCCTATCATCCTGGGGAGACCATTCCTTGCCACTAGCCGTGTATTGGTTGACATGGAAACTAGGCAGATGAAATTCAGGTTAAATGATGAATATGTTACTTTCAATATTTGTCGTTCCATGAAGCAACCGAAAGATATGCGGGTGATTTCTGTAATTGATACGCTTGATGAGAGTGACATAGTCGTACTAATTGAAGAAAGGTTGGGGGTAGAAGCTTTTGTGGCTATGATTATGAATTTTGATAGTGATGGTATTGAGGAATACGATGAGATGGTTGGTGCGCTTGCTGGTTGGGGATCATACACTTATACTCCAAAGAAACTTGACCTCAATTTGAAGAATAGGGTGAACCCACTGGCTCGTCCTTCTATTGAGGAGCCTCTACTTTTCAAGATTAAGGCTCTTATGGCTTACCTTTGCTACGTATTTTCAGGAGCCAACAACACCTTTCTTGTGATTATTTCTACTAAGTTGGTGGAATGGCAAGTAGAGGCTCTTGTTTCGGTATTGAGAAGATTTAAGAGGGCCATTGGTTGGTCCATTGTTGATATTATAGGGATTCCACCCTGCATTTGCACTCATAAAATTCATCTTGTTCCTGAGTGCATACCAAGCATTGAACACCAATGTCGTCTGAATCCGCCGATGCAAGAAGTTGTGAAAAAAGAAATTATCAAGTGGTTAGATATAAGTGTGGTTTATCCCATTGCTGATAGCAATTGGGTAAGCCAAATTCACTGTGTGCCAAAAAAGGGAGGAATCACTGTGGTTCCAAAGGAAAAGAATGAGTTGATCCCGATGAGGTCGGTCACAGGATGGAGAGTTTGTATGGATTATCAAAAGCTAAATTCTTGGACCGAAAATGATCATTTTCCCATGCCCTTCATGGATCATATGTTAGACCATCTTGCTTGAAGAGGGTGGTATTGTTTTCTTAACGGTTATTCAGTATATAATCAGATTTTCACTACCCCCGAGGTCCAAGAGAAGACCACTTTCATCTGTCCATATGGGACTTTTGTGTTCAAAAGGATGCCGTTCGATTTATGCAATGCGCCAACCACTTTTCAGCGTTGCATGATGACTATTTTCTCCTACATGGTGGAAGACACTATTAAGGTTTTCATTGATGATTTTTCTGTAGTGGGAGACTCGTTTGACAACTGTCGGGCCCACCTCGCTAATGTGTTGCAAAGATGTGAAGAGTGCAACTTAGTGCTAAATTAGGATAAATGTTACTTTTTGGTTAAAGAAGGTATTGTATTGGGACATCTAATATCAAAGAAGGGTATCAAAGTAGACAAAGCAAAGATTGAGGTGATTGAAAAATTACCTTCACCTATTTTTGTGAAAGGGATTCGAAGTATTTTAGGTCATGCTGGCTTTTATAGAAGATTCATCAAGGATTTCTCTAAGATTGCTCATCCATTATGCAAACTTTTAGAGAAAGAGGTGAAGTTCATGTTTGATAAGGTCTGCCTAAAAGCGTTCGAATGTATGAAAGAGAAGTTGATTTCAACTTCTATTATTGTCGCACTAGATTGGACGATGTCATTTGAGGTTGTGTGTGATGCTAGCGGAGTGACCTTGGGTGCAGTCCTTGGCCAAAGAAATGAAAAGATTTTTTACTACGCAAGCAAGGTACTTAATCCAGCCCATAAGAATTACACTGTGACTGAGCAAGAGCTGTTGGCGGTAGTTTTTACCTTCAAAAAGTTTCAATATTATTTGATTGGTACGAAGGTGATTGTACATATAGACCACTCAGCACTTAGATACCTTATGTCAAAGAACGACACCAAGCCAAGGCTGATTCGGTAGGTACTTCTATTATAAGAATTTGATTTTGTGGTCAAGGACTGAAAGGGGATTGAGAATCAGGTCGCAGACCATCTATCACACATTGATGAAGAAGCCATGATTAAATTAAGGGATGATATTGATATTGATGATACTTTTCCAGATGAGCAAGTGTTGGCAGCATCACAAGACATAATCCCATGGTTTGCAGATTTTGCCAACTTTCTGGCAAGTGATCTAGTCTTCGAGGATATGTCATATTGGAAAAGAAAGATATTCATGCATGAGGTGAGAAAATTCTTATGGTATGAGCCTTATTTATTTAGGGCGTGTGCGGATGGCATAATTTGAAGGTGTGTTCCGGAGGTCGAGATGATGAGTATTTTGGAAGCATGTCATTTATCTCCAGTTGGGGGTCATCATGGAGGTGCGTGGACTGCCCATAAAATCTTACAATATGGGTACTATTGGCCCACTATTTATAAAGATGCTAATGACTATGCTCGGGCTTATGACCAATGTCAAAGGCAAGGAAACATCTCCCGTAAACACGAACTCCTAATGACGACTATTCTTGAGCTTGAGTTGTTCGTTATATGGGGTATTGATTTTATGGACCCATTTGTGAGCTCACATAGGATGAAATACATTTTGGTTGTTGTCGACTATGTTTCTAAGTGGGTGGAGGCAATTGCGCTTCCCAATAATGAAGGAATAAATTTCACGACATTCTCGAAAAAGAATATATTTTCATGATTTAGTACACCCCGAGTTATCACTAGTGATGGAGGATCCCACTTCTATAATCGGCTGTTCAAAACCCTGCTTGAAAAATATGGTGTCAAACATAAGGTGGCAATACCTTACCATACTCAGACAAGCAGGCAAGTTGAGGTGTCAAATCGTGAGATTAAGTCTATTTTGGCGAGGACGGTGAATGCCAATAGGACTGATTGGGCCAGAAAGCTAGATGATACATTATAGGCATATCAAACCATATTCAAAACACCAATTGGTGCATTTCCTTATCAGCTGGTGTTTGGGAAATCATTCTATTTACCCGTCGAGCTTGAATATAAGGCATTATGGTCCTTGAAGAGTTTAAATTTGGAATGGAGCAAAACGGCTAAATTAAGATTAGAGCAAATGAATGAGATGGATGAATTTCTTCTTCGGACTTATAAAAGTTCAGCACTATATAAAGATAGGATGAAATTATAGCATGATCAGAAGATTGAACGACAAGAATTGCATCCAAGAGACCCAGTATTGCTTTATAACTCCAGGCTTCCCTTGTTTCCTAGAAAATTAAGGTCCAAATGGTCTGTAACATTCACGGTGGTCAAGGTATTCCAGCATGGAAAAATTAAGCTGAAAGGTGATGACAATGTCTTATTCAAGGTCAATGGACAACGTGTAAAACACTATGTGGGAACCACGGAAGAAATATTGACATGTGAGGAGTTTAGTCTTGATGTTGTCTGAGTAGTCAAGTAAGTTACGTTGTTCCGCGATGTTAAATCAGGCACTTTATGGGAGAAAACCCATGGTCTAGTTGGGGAAGTATTATTAACCAACTTAGCTACATCGTGCCGCGATATTAAATCAAGCACTGCATAGGAGGCAACCCAAGGATTGTTACCAGTCGTGAGTTGAAAATAAATATGTGAACTGAAAATTGTGTAGTTTAAACCACGTTGTTGACCCACTTGACGTAGGTCAACCTCCGTAGCGTGGGCTGGTATCGTAGGAATCAAAGAAAAAAAAAATTTGGTTGTGGAATCTGACCCATGATAGGGAACCCACGAGACGTAGGTCAAACCACATAACGTGGGTTTGTATTGTGGGAATCAGAGGGTATTTTTGGTTGCAGAATTCAACCCATGATAGGTACCCACATGACGTGGGTCAACCTATGGCGTGGGTTGGTACTATGAAACTTAGACCCGCAAATAAAACTTAAAATCCGACCCGACCCAACCCTAACTTCGGCCTACTCTCAATAAAACCTAACACTACCCATTTGAAAAACCAAAAACCCAATTTTCCAAGCCTCCACATACCCGATTTCTTTCCTCAATTCATCCAAATTAACACCTCCAATCTTATAATCACTATAATTCCCTAGTATCAACCACTCCAATTACAAGAAATTTCGAGTCCTATTACCCCAAAATCAACAAACCCGACCCAACCCTATACCACCGAACCCTAACCTGAAACCCATAGCCGATCAAAACCCAACCCAAACTAGATGATCAACACCCAAATACCCAACCCATTTGATCCTAATGCCACCAAAAATAAACCCCAAATATGGAGATATGGGTTCTTCTTTGAGAATCCAAACTAAAAACCCCAAATTTATGACACGATTGCGGGATGAACCTTTGGAGTCGAATAACAATGGGTTCGAGAAAGTGTTTGAGATTGATCATGATGATTCTGCACTTTTACCTCGCACAATGAGGCTACAATCTAGGGTGCAAGCTGCTGCCCGAACTGCACATCTGCCTACTCCACAGCCCCCACAACCTAGCAAATCAATTGTTCTTGATCAATCTTCTGATTCCTCCTCCTAGTCTGATGAGAGGGTGGATACTTCTGCGTTCGGTGATTCCAAAGAGGTTGATGCATCTGGTTCTATGGAGAATGTTATAGGTGTGGATGCGTCTACATCAGGTGGTAGTGGTGAGGCTGATGAGACATCATCTATTTCAGGCACTGGTGTTCAGGATTCCATAACTTCCTCACAAAGACAGGTGGCTGCACAACAGTGGTGTATTCAGGGTATGAAAGACATTTATGATAAGGATGCCGAGCAAACTGAGCGAGGTGGGTGGAGAAGAAATCTCACCGAAGAGGCTCGGTACCGACTAGATGAGTTGAATGCACTACTCGAGATAAAGGAAGTATTTGATCGATATGGATTTGGCTGGATGACGGAGGGTAGATATAGCCGCAAAGTGGCTTGCGAGTTTTATGCTTGATATACTGTATCGGTAGAGTTGATCATACCTAATGAGCAGCGATATCGGGACCAACCACCACTAACTCACCTTTTGGTTTGTGGCGCCAGAGTGGACATATCCCAGCTAACTATTCATAGATTCTTGTTTGGAGCAGGACGAGAGATTTTGGCTACGACTACTGACTTTGATCACCGCATAAAGACGGTGAAAAATAGGACTAAAATGAGGGATGTCGATCAGTGGTTGGAGTTACTATGGTGGATTGCGGGTATATTGTAGTGGATGGTGTAGATGCTTGTTGGGTATCTGGGAAGCTGGACATTAAGAAGTCCTCGCTTCACTTTACTGGACGATTTTGGTGGTCTGTTGTAAGGAACTGTTTGGGTCCCATAAATGCTGATAATTCACTTACACTCGATCGATTAGGTAGCGAGCATTTTGGCCGGTTATGATATTAACTTCACTCGCTACATCATTGCAGAGATTCATGAGCGTGCCTTCTACCACTTCACTAGGATCCAGAGTTTATGTAATCTCGAGGGTGTGGTCGTGCTACCTGAAGTTGATCATGTTGTTGAGGTAGCCCGCATTGCTGATATAGGGTTGATGCAGCTGCGGGGGGCTAACCAAATTTTTCTGAAGAGGTCTCAACCCTCCTCTTCATCAAGAGCGGACCACCCTTTCTGAAGGGCATGGAGATAAACAGGAGCAGGTTAGTACTCCAACATTGGTGAGTGTGCCTGAGACTGTGCGTGTACCTACTGAGGGCACATGTACTGTGATTGATGATGAGGTTGCAGGCACTACAGCACCACCGCCCCCATCTGGTATCGTCTCAGTTTTGAGGGACTTTCTGTAGTAGTTGGTTGATAGATAGACTCAGATGTTTAAGCGGTAGGTTCACACAGAGGCTCAGATGGCTAATTTGGTATCCCAGCTTAAGCCATGGGTTAGGACCATGGTAGAGGATTCAGAGGTGATAGTTGAGGCCAGCATGACTACGGCTATGGATAGATTTATGAGAAAGTTGCATGGGCGGATTGATAGTTTTGAGACACGGATGGCTAACTGGATGAGTTCGGCATAGATTCCTGATATGGCAGGGTTGACACAGGAGGTGGCTGTATTGAGGGATGAGTCTAAAGCTTTGGCACCAAACAACACCCCTGTTATTCCACCTATATTCGTGTCGACCCCGATGAGGCTGGCTTTTGAAGTGGATTTGTTTGCGGAAGAGGAGTCGCCTATTGAGAGGGCCAAGCAGCCACGTAGCTCGGAGGGTCGGTAGAGGAGTGGCGATGATTTTGAGAGGGACCTAAGAAGGGCAATGAAAGCCTCCCGAGTTGAGTATCACCTCAGTCTGATCGCAGATGAGCAGAGAGACTTGGGAGCATTTTCTAATCAGCCACCCGCTCTACTATCAACACCCAGTACAGGGCCTAGAAAGCATATTAATGATCCCACTATGGACGAACCACATCTGGTGCCTAGCATGCCATAGTTATGTCTTTGCTTCCTTACACTTATCATATTGATAGCTGTACACTAAGGGTAGTGCACCATTATTTAGTTTGGGGTGGGGGTATACCACCAGTTGGGGGTTTTGTTGCCATATTTCTTTTCCCCTGAGTGTGCTATCATAATAAAACTTGCATGTTTAGGTTTTTATTTATATTATGTTATTTATATTTATATTATTTATGTGTTTTGTTTTGTTGGAGGAGGAAAAAAATAGAGGAACCTTAGTGCAATCCAGTTTTGAACAAGTTTTTCAACATGATGCTTTTTGAAAATTTAAAGGACACCCCTCCTGAAAATTTTGTTTTGAACTATGTGTGTAGTATGTTAGTTTGTGACAACTGTTGGAGCTTGTTATAGAATTAGTGTTAAAGAAAGAGTGATTGTAGCTAGCAATGCATGAACTGGATAGGTAGTAGTTGATAGTGAAACCCTGTGCTATGTGTGTGTGAGGTTATTATCGAGTTCACTTTGTGTGTGCTATCCAGAACTTGCCCGGTTAGTCTTGCCTAGGTTAGAGGATAGTGGTTAGGAAAGGATCATAGGCCGTTTTTAAATAAGTCTACTTTTAGCCTAAATGCCCGACCAAATGAATTAAATATCCCTTGATCTCGATTTTGAACCTTAATTGACCTATTTCTTTCATTAGCCTATTCACCTTCCCATTTTGACTTACAATGAACCTGTCTTTGCCATGGTACTTCCTTGGACATTGTCTACCTCAACTCAGGCAAATCGCCTAAGTTGAGGGTGGCTATTATAGGGGTGCGTAGTTTAACTTGTGTATGAAGAAGGGGTTAGGAAAAGAAAAAGAGAACAGAATTGGGTGTGAAAACAAAAAAAAAATGACAAAAAGAAAAACAATATAAATGTGTCTTAAAAGTATGAAGAAAACTACACCCAAAATCTGAAAATAAATGAAGGAGAATAAGGGAGAATAAAATGAGAATGGTTGGAAAGTGGCAAAAAAATGGAGTAGTATCAAGGAGGGTTGATTCACCATATCCATATGTACCACACCCATCCCCAAGCCTACATTACAAGCCTATGAAAGTCCTATAGTGATCCTAGTCCAACTGTATGAAAAACTAAGGCGTAGAAAATAAGGCAATCCTATGGTATTTCACGCACATTGCGGGAGCTTCTTTGTGAGAGAGAGTGTTTTGACCCAGTCCCTATTTTGATATTCATTGGTATACTATGAATTGCTGGGACTTCTTTGATGTGAGAGTACATGGGTTGCATTGTTAGCTGCTAGCTTTTCGGATAATGTCATTTGCATATATGCTTAGTTGTTTGTTCATAATCTGATGTCATCATTTGATTCCTTCTCTGTCATCATAATATGCTGCATATATACATACTGTGGATTTGATTTGCAAGTAGGAGGGATAGAAAATGATTTTGGTGCCAAAAACAATGAGTCGACTGTCGTAGGCCTCTTAGGTTTCTCTTTTGTTTTGTTCTCTTGAGGACATGTAAACGTTCAAAGTTGAGGGTGTTGATGTGCCATGATTTCATGGAATTTTCGATGCTTAAAATAAGGACACTATGCAATAACTTGGGTATGTTTGGTTGGTATGATGTGTTTTCTATTCTATATTGCAAGAGAATAGGTTTTTGGAGGCAAAATGGACAAAAGGAAGAATCATGCACAAGAACGAATTATTTGAAGATGAAAGAGACAAGTCCATACCATAGGAGTGACTCATGACAGGACCCACATCACGTGAGTCAACTTACGTCACGTAGGTCGGTGTCATGGGTTGACACCTGAGAGTTTGTGGAGCAGCCTGATTTCCACGGCAGGGACTCACGCCACGTGAGTCAACCTACAACACGTAGGTTTGTGTCGTGAGTCAAACTCTTGAAGATTTAAAGAAGCCTGATTCACACGACAGGGACCCACGTGGCGTGACTTTGTTCCACGATACCAAGTCACAGTAAAGTGGAAAGTTGCTGACTTTGTTTTCCTATTTTTTTTAGGATAAGATTCATCTTGTATCTAGAAATATCCCTATGTTGTCCTATGTTTAGGAGTTAATCATTACATTGTTTTGAGATATATTTTCATTATTTTGAATTCATAAACACATTATTGATTTTGTAATCTTGGAACACCAATTTTAGGGTTTTATTGATATTGAGATTTCAGAGTTTTCTTCTCTATTATGAGTTTACAATTATGTTTTCATCTTCAAATTCTTCTTGTGTTCTTGCAATCATGAGCAGCTAAACCCATCAACTAGGGTTATGTGAACCATGAGGAATTAACAAAATAGGTTAAGTGTAAAGAAATTCTGAATCGGTGTGACCGTATGTATAATGTTATTACCTTCGTTACAATTGATCTTTTAACGGTTGCAAATATTAGAAACTTGCCTGTATTCTAAACTTACTCAAGAGAGAAGTAGAGATTGGGAAAAAGGGATAATAACAAAGATTTAAAGCTATCAACCTTCATCTAATAACTTGAGCCGTAACAATGATAGTTATCTGAGATCCAGGATAAGGGTTAGTAGTGCGACACTCGGAGACCGAGAGGAGAAGAGTGAAATTCATCTAATCAAGGTCGAGAGACATTTAGATGAACCTAACTTGTTAGATTTTGCATGGAACACAGCGGGAAAGTTTGCTAGCACAGGCAACCGGTAGAGTAAAGGAATCATCTGGGATCACAGTCCTAGTGTATTTCTCATATTGATAACAAATCCAATAATCAACAATCATTACTGTTACTACTTGCTTACAAAAATCCCCCAGTTTTACTTACTTGCCATTTACTCTGACTAGCATTCGACAGACTTTCGTCCTATTCCTAGTGGGATCGACCCCAACTTCGGTGGGTTCTTTATTTGATACATCGACCACGTTATACTTTTCTGGAGGTCTATTTTGAGCGATATCAATCGCGAGGGTCCACCAATTAACCCATTGCGACCGCGGCACCACCACAACACGATTGTGATGAAGACATTCATCGAGGCCTGTCATCGCAACACGTGTCCATGCAATCACAATGAAGGGCCTGATGCACCAGCAGATTTTACAAGTAATGAAATATCTCCGAACGGACCATCGAGATTTGTTCGAGATCCTGCTAGAACAAACCATATATATTACTAGGCTATTTTCGACACTTCAGACTCAATGGAGACGTCAAATTTTTGAAAAGTATTGTTTTCAATATATTAACTCCCGAGACCCCATTTAGGCAATTTTCCAAATGAAGGGTCGAAATGTAAAATAAAGGTCCCAAACTCGAACCAACCTCGCTACTAACCCATATTCGACATTTCGGATCTAATGGAACTATCTAAATTATCATCTGGGACTATAAACATCAAATGTTGACCAAAGTCAACTATATGGCTTTAAATCCTCTAGAAACCTTAAACTCGCTCAAACCATTCTCGATAGCATCGGAACTGTGACAACCATCCCCACACCCCAAAATCAACAGTAGGAACTATGAGGAAGGGAAAAATGGTCAAAACATATAAAAAGAAATTTTTTATAGTTCAGGTCATTACAATATCCACCACTAAGACTCTAGTTCGTCCTTGAACTAAAAGTATAAGGAAATACCTGAGTCGGTGAAAAGATGGGGTAACTACTACGCATATCGAACTTGACCTGCCAAGTATCCTCCTTAATGGAACTGTGTCTCCACTGAACCTTAACTACAGGAATATCTCTAGAATGCAATCGTCTAATATCCCTAGCTAAAATGGAAACTAGCTCTTCAACAAAGGTCAACCTCTTATCCAACTGAATCAAATTCCAACGAAGCACATGAGACTCATCTGGAATACAGAGTTGGAGCATAGATACAGAAAAAACTGAATGAATGGCTTGAAAGCCTGGAGGTAAAGCCAACTCATAATCAACCTCCCCAATTATTCGAAGAATCTCAAAAGGTACAATGTACCTCGGGCTAAGCTTGCCCTTCTTCTCGAACCTCATCATGCCCTGCATGAGTGACACACGAAGGAAAACTCGATCTCCAATACAAAACTTTAAGGCATGAAGTTTGCAATCGACATAACTCTTTTGCCTACTCTGGGCTACCTGAAGCCTATCATGAATCACCTAAACTCTATCCAAAGAATCACAAAGCAAGTCTGTACCACGGGGTCTAGCCTCAGACGTCTCAAACCAACTAATCAAAGATCGACAACGCCTACCATACAGTACCTCAAAAAGTACCCTCTTAATACTCGAATGGTAGATATTATTATAAGCAAACTCCGATAGGGCTAAATGTTGCTCCCACTGACCTCCAAAATCCAGAACATACGTACGGAGCATATCCTCCAAATACTGAATAGTTCACTCTAACTGACCGTCGGTCTAGGGGTGAAAAGTTGTGCTAAGGTCAACCTGAGTACTCAACTCCTCCTGAAACGTCCTCTAAAAGATAAAAGTGAATACTGAACCTCTATCTGAAATAATAGTCACGGGTACTCTATGAAGATGAACAATCTCTCGAATATAGATATGGGCTAACCTCTCGGCACTAGAAGAACTTGAATAGGGATAAAATGGGCTGATTTGGTCAATCGATCCATGAAGACCCAAATACTGTCAGAACCACGAGAAGTACGGGGCAATCCACTCCTGAAATCTATAGTGATCCACTCCTATTTACACTCTGAAATGGGTAATCTCTGAAGCAAACCACCCGATCTCAAATTGTGGGCTTTCACCTACTGACAACATAAGTAACGAGCTACAAATCTACTACAACCTTCTTCATACCACACCACTAGTAAAGCTGCTTCAAATCATGGTACATCTTGGTCACTCTAGGATGAATGGAATATCTGAAGCCACGCGCCTCCTACAAAATCAATCTCACCCATCCACCAACTCTCAACACACAGACTCGGCCAGTAATCCTCAACACACCATTAGAATTAAGAGATTCTTCCTTAGCCTCGCTACTTAATACCACATCCCAAATCACTCTCAAACTATCATTATCAAACTGGTGAGCTCAAATTTGCTCCATCAAAGAAGAATCAACAAAGGCTAAATCATATCTAGGTGTCAAAATATCAAGCCTAAACAACTGGTTAGCTAAAAACTGAGCCTCTAAGTTTACATGCCACTCCTGAGTCAAGAGATGAGCTAAAATCTCCATACTAGTTGACTTTTGACACAAGGTATCCCCAACCACATTAGCCTTAGCTGGATGATATAGAATAGTGGGGTCATAATACTTAAGCAACTCAAACTAATGGCGCTGTCTCATATTAAGCTCTCTCTGGGTGAAGAAGTACTAAAGTTTATGATGATGTGAGAAAATTTTATAGCAGACTCTATACAAGTAGTGCCTCTACAACTTCAACACAAACACAACCACAGCAAACTTCAAATCATGGGTAGGGTATTTCTTCTCATGAGGCTTCAACTGACGAGAAGCATAAGCGATCACCTTACCCTCCTGCATCAACGTTGCTTCCAATCCAACACCGAAAGCATCACAAATACGGTAAAACCCATGCCCTCCTTAGGCAAAGTCAAGATAGGAGCCAAAGTTAACAACCCCTTGAGCTTTTGAAAGCTCTTTTCACAAGCATCTGACCACTGGAAAACTGGTCTAGATAGATGATACCACCTTTTTCCCATCTTTCTTACCGATAGGGAAATATTCTCTTATGGCCTTCAGCCTCTCCATCGGAAATAGAGAACCAAGCCCCTTTCTAATCCATTAATTTTTGCAAGCAAGGAGGATCTAGAGCATTGCCCCCTCCTGTTCGAGTCTGGATGGCTATGCCTCACAAGCACTCAACCTTCTTTTTGCTCTTCCTTCGGTTTGCCTCCACGAACGTGCCACTTAAAATCCCTACTCATATTCCAAAGGCGCTACTTCAATTAAAGCATAATGTAACACCCTGTACCTTTCCAACCCTACTTGACGATATTGAACAATGTTCACTTAGGTTTTGAGAGCCATAAACATGCAATTTGTAATGATTTTGATGAGATAATTGATATTGGCCCTCGTACATGTGATTAGACTTTTGTAGGAGGTGTTTTGTGACTTTGTGGAAAATTTGTGGGGTTAAAAACTTTCACGACCCAAAATCCCATTCGGGACGGACTGGCACCCGAAGCCGATATGGCCCGAGAGAACCAATCTTTGCTCCTATTCACTCGCAAGCATATTTTAGTATAAATCTTATTATACTTCGTACAACTAGGCGGAAGTCATGGAAAACTTAACAATATATGAAACTTAGCCGTTAGGGCCGTCAAATCCAACAGAATACACATCTCCTACATTAACCTTCCCACATATGTCTACAAAGCCTCTAACCAATACATGAACACAACAACCTGTAGTCTGGACAAGTCCCCGCTTTATACAATAATTACAAAACCAAAACAATATACACATGTGACTCGAAAAGCCCCGAACCAACTGGGATCTCACCAATGATCCACGGATAACCCGTAGCCTATTGTGGAGGTCTACTAACACCTGTCCCTGCAGGAAACAAAGTAAGTTCCCCAAAAGGGGTCAGTACGAAGAATGTACTGAGTATGCAAGGCTATAAGAAACTTCATGAAACTTAAACACCTCAATAAACTTGATTTTAAGAGAATAGTCAATGTGGATCAATCATCATTTAGTATGTGTGGAAATAGGTACTTTATGTTCATTACTCCTTTTGCCTTTATGCCCGTTTCCGTTAATAGTTAGAACCGTCAATAATGTATAACCGTTAATATGCAACCGTCAATATGCAACCGTCAATATGCAATGCATCCATCAATATGCAACCGTCAATCTCTCTCTCTCTCTCTCTCTCTCTCTCTCTCTATATATATATATATATATATAACCGTCTCAAGTTCAGCATCAAGTTAGGCTTTTACCCCACTAAGCTTCCCCTCTGCTACCACCCGAAAAACAAGGAAACAGGTTCGACATCAAGTTTGGCTTTTAGCTCACTGAGCTTCCCCCTTGATCCAGTAAATATAATAAAGTTCGGTGTCAAGCTTGGATTTTTCCCCACTGAGCTTTCCCTCTGCTACCACCCGGAAAACAAGGAAGCAGGTTTGGCATCAAGTTTGGCTTTTTCCCGAAAGCTATCACCCGCACTCAAAGAACCATAAAGTAACCATAAAGAAAATTATAAAGTAACCATGAGGGAAAATATAAAGTAACCATAAGGAAAATTATAAAGTCACAATACAGGAATTACTTCTTTCATTACTTCATTGGATTACTTCTCTCATTTACTTTTATGATATTGATATATTGGGGGAACATAACCTTTTTGGAAACACATAAGTGCATTACTTCAATCTTTTATGTTAATGAGATTGATACTTTTGAAGTTGTAACATTATTGGAAGCCTTGGAACATAATATTATTGGAACTTGGAATCATGTCCATAATTATGTGATACATGAGAATAATAACATATGACAACTTGAAATGATATACCTTTTAACATTTTGGAATGGAACAAGGACAATGACAACATGAACAATATGTGCTGCAGAAGAATACGGACAGAGTAACCTTACATACCTTATCGTCTCAATATGAACACTCAATTTTATACGTGAATACAATCGCCCCGCTCCTTCCTTATGTTTCACTCTACAACACAAATATACAATGGAGTTTACATTAACCACCAACTACCTTACAAATGCATACAATGACAATGAGTTACATGTTTGGCTTTAACATGTCATTTCCCTCTTGATTATACCATGTGTGAAAATAACACACCAACAATACCATTTACAAAGCTATCATATCAAGAATCCCACAATATTCTCAACATTGACCAACATCATAAACCACTAGCATGTCACACCAAATTCATACTTTACACTTTTACATCACCAGAACATCACAATGGTTCCATCAATTCACTTCAATACACCTCACAACAACAAATCGGCCAAAATCCCATAATTTACACTTGTGGAAAAATAACAAGTTTAGGACCATAATCACACCATACATGTTGATATTTTATCCATATCATGCTCTTTTATCAAAACCACAAGTCATATTCCAAGTTTAAATTCCATAGATGGCACATATTTTACAAAAACACAAAGTGCCATATTCAACACTTACAAGCATAACCAACATGATCTACATAATATCCCATGCATATAATATGTTAATCCACAAGCATAAACACTTACCTTAGCTTGGAAAATGATGATCTTGCTCCAAAGATGACTTAGGGTTTGAGAGACCAAAAGAGGTGTTCTTGAGAAGTCTAGAAAATGCAAGAAAAGCATGTGTGTTTTTGTGTATTAAAAATCAGATTTTATGCCCCTTTTATAGGCCTTTAAGTCCTTTGCTCAATTATTGCTTGATCAAAAGAAGAATGGGTCATTTGACCCATTCTTGGCCCATGTTTTTCTTCTTCATTTTTGGGTTTTCTTGAGCCCAAATTACTTAATCCAATAAAATTAATAATTTCTCATGGTTAATTCATTTCATATGCATTAAGATGATATTCCCACTCACGGAATTCATATCCGTAGCCTCAATCCCAAAAACAAGCAATTCTAGCCACGTATGGATTATTTTTACCATAAGGGCAAAATCGTCATTTTGACGCCAAATTCGTTCACGAGTAATTTTACCACACCAATATAATACTTCACTCATTTCATGTATATTCTCATGGTTGTAGAATAAACGTGGTAAAAGTCGGCCCGGTACGTCCCCGGGCACCCTTGGGACTTAAGAAAATTTCCAATTTTGAAAAATGGGCAAAACCACCCTGGCACGCCCTTAGGTGGGTGCGCCAGCTTGATGCCTCTGGGCTAAAAAATTTAGCCCAGATCGGCCTGGAACGTCCCCTAGCACGCCCCAGCCTTAAATTTTTTTAAAATTCCATTTTTCGACTTTTCTTCGTGGGTTTGGTTAGATACTTCAAGTCCTATTCTTTAACTTACTTATTACCTTTAATATCCTTTGTTTAGAGGTCCTATTAGCCTCATTTTGAACCGCACAAATGCTCCACGAAAATCCTAAAACACCTCCTACGAAGGGTTAACCACATTTACGAGGCCAAATTTCAATTTCCTCAACATTAACATTACCAAATGCATACTTATAGCTCTCGACACTTAAGTATACATTGTTCAATGTCGTCAAGTAGGGTTGTGAAGGTATGGGATGTTAAAAAAATGAGGCTTGAAGGACCTCAAAACAAATGATATTAAAGGCAAGAAGTAAGTTAAAGAATAGAACTTGAAGTATCTAACCAAATCCGCGAAGAAAAGTCGAAGAAACAAAAAAAATTTAAAAAATAGGAGTGGGGTGAGCCCAGGGGCGTGCCAGGACGCTCTGGGCTAAAATTTTTAGCGCACAGGAAGCAAGGTGGTTCACCCAAGGGCCTTCCAGGCTGCTTGTGCGCACCTTTCAAAAGTTGAAAATTTTTCTAAGTCCCAAGGGTGCCCGGGGACGTACCGGACCGCTTTTTGCCACATTTATTCTACAACCATGAGAATGTACATGGAATAATTGAAGTATTATATTAGCATTCCATTTTTATAAGATTATTCGTGGACGATCCAAATGACGGTTTTACCCTTTCGATCAAAATAAGCCATACGTGGCTAGAATCACTTATTTTTGGGATTGAGGCTACGAATATGAATCCTGTGAGTGGGAATATTGTCGTAACACGTATGAACTAATTTAAACATGAGAAATTATTGATTTTATTGGGTTAAGTGATTTGGGCTCAATAAAAGCCCAAAATGAGGAAGAAAACATGGGCCAAATGACCCATTCTTCCATTGACCAAGCCAAACATAGCATTAAATTCCAAGAGTGGCTAAGGATGACCCCAAGGGCTTATATAAAGGGCCAAAAATCAGATTTTTATCACAAAAAAGTCTCATGCCAAATCTAGAAATTTCCCAAAGCTTTTTCACTCAACTTCAAAACCTAAGGCATTTCTTGGAGAAAGATCATTATTTTCCAAGCTTGGGTAAGTGTTTATTATTATGGATTAACATATTATATGCATAAAAGACTATGTAGATCATGTTGGTTATGCTTGGAAGTGTTGAACATGGCACTTTGTGTTTTTGTAAAAGATGTGTCAGCTATGGAATTTAAACTTGAAAGATGACTTGTGGTCTTGATGAAAGTGCATGGTATGGATGAAATATCAACATGTATGGTGTGATTATGATACTAAACATGTTATTTTGATATAAGTGTAAATTATGGGATTTTGGCCGATATGTTGTTATGAGGTGTATTAAGGTAATTTGATGGAATAATTGTGATGTTGTGATGATGGAGAGTGGACAGTATGAACTTGGTGTGACATGCTATTGGTTATCGTGTATTGGTAAATGTATGGAATATTGTAGGATTATTGGTATGATAATTTCATAAACGGTATTGTCAAGGGGGAAATGACATTTTAAAGGCAAACATGAAACTTATTATCGTAATATGCATTTGTAAGGTAGTTGGTGGTTAATGTAAATTCCGTTATGTATTTGTGTTTTAGAGTGAAACATAAGGAAGGAGATGAACCATTGTATTCACGTATAGGATTGTATTTTCATATTTGAATTAAAAGGTATGTAAGCTTACTCTTTCCTTATTTTTCTGCAGCATAGAGTATTCACCTTGTTATGGTACTTACTCATGTCCGAAGTGTTCTAAAGTATCCCAGTTCAGGTTGAGATATATTGTTATTCATATGTGTCCTATTCTTAGACGAATTATGATTCACTTATCTCTTATTCATTGATTGAAGTTCCAAATGCTCCCATAAGGTCGTAACTACTAAAAAGAACTATCTCAAAGAGAGTAAGATGTAAAGAGAATCTATTTATTCTTGAATAGCTTTTCCAATCATGTCATGTTCCAAAGTCCAATATTATTATGATTATATTGTACCAGTATCATATGGGTAATGAAGGAAGTAATGTACAAGCTAATATACCAATCCCTCATGAGCAAATATACCAATCTCTCAAAAGAAAGAAATTAAGTTACGTATGTTTGTTGGGTGCAAAAGTGCAGGAAAGATGATAGATGTAGGGTGGACACGATTCCGAAGTTCCAACAATATTATAAATCCAAAGTTTCTAGAATGTTATGCTCTAAGTTTTAATAATGTTATGGCTATCATTATATCAATCTCTCATAAGTGAATAAATCAATCTCTCCCAAGTAAGAAATAAATAGAGTGGATGTATGTTAACCCACCAATAGAGTGGATGTATGTTAAACCACCAATAGAGTGGATGTATATTAACCCATCACTAGAGTGGATGTATGTGAATGAATGTTAATTTACAACCTACTAACCAAGTAGATGAATAATAATGGTGATGAGCATAGAAGCAAGAAAGAATCTCTTGCATATAAAGAACCTCTTGAATAGAAGAATCTCCGGGAGGAAAGTCTTTTGGGTGAAGGTAAATCTCTGGAATAAAGGGGTTTTGGAAGGATAGTACATGAATAATTAGGATATGAAATAATAATCATAAATGACAATGACAGAAGAAATATATACATGGTTCCTCACCTTCAGAAAGAGAATTTATTCCCATTGACTATTTCTCTTATATTGACTCTATTGTTGTTGTTTTATTATGTATGATACAGTTCTTATGAGCCTTACATACTCAGTACATTCTTCGTACTGACCCCCTAAGGGGACTTACCTTACATGTTGCAGGTGCAGGCACTAGTAGACCTCCACAGTAGGTTGACAGTTATTTGCGGATCTTTGGTGAGCCCCAGTTGGTTCAGGACTTTTCGAGTCACAGTTGTACATTTGTTTTTGATGTTGTAAAGATAAAGCAGAGACTTGTACCGACTTTTAGTTGGTCCTGTAAATGCATCTATTAGAGGCTTTTGTAAACGTATGTGGGTATGTGAATGTAAAAGACGTATGATCATTTTGGCTTGATGGCTCTAACGGCCAAGTTTCATATATAACATGTTGTCCATGATTTCCGCATAGTTGCATGAGGAATAATGAGATTCATACGAGGATATGCATATGAATGTACATGAGAAAAGATTGGTTCTCTCGGGCCATATCGGCTTCGGGTACCAGTCCGCCTCAATGGGATTTGGGGCATGAAACATAAGCCCCCTATTATTGCACAACTTAAAAAAGCTATTAATAAATTACCAAAGTGGTTGTTGGAACGATATGCTTTGGTTACCGGTGAAGGCTTTCAAAGGCGACCAACTTTCCATAATAGGTGCTACCTTACGCAGTCATTTTTTCAATATTATTGAATAGCATGGCCTGGGATTAAGATAACTCAAGTGGGAGAGCCATGTTATGGGTGGCCTTATTACACGGTGTTGCGAACCAGCTATACACGCAAGTGCACATGAACGTTCAAGTAATAAAGTGGCCCTTTCGAGCCGGATGCCAAATCTGCAGGGACTTGTCGTTTAACTATTCGCTAGACTAAACTAGTTTTTGATTGTTTATTTAAGCGGTGGAATATAGGGATATGATGATTTTAAAGTACAAAATAAATATGAACAAAACTAACATGATTAACTTGGGTTATAAATAATAGCTAGTTGAATTCCCAGGGTCAATGCATCCCGAACGTCATCTCGAGCTCATGAATATTAACGGTTTAAGTAAATTAAGCTGTCTATCGTGGTTATTGATCACGAGGTTGATAATATGATTATATTCATCTCCAAACTAGAACCTTCTATTAGAAATTATAAACCTAGCTACATCATTGAGCGGGGATAGATTTAACAAATTCTAACGCCTTTAAGCTATCTTCCCTTATTTGAACAAGCGCGGCAAATTAGGTACCTCTCCATCCTAACCATACATCAATCTCTCGGAATCCCTTCTTCGAGTAAAGATAAAGCTCCTTATATTCCACGTTCTATCTCTCAATTTCGCTCTCGAGCTCCTCTCAAGACAATAGATTTATTTTAATATTGATCAAACATTAAAATAGTAAAATCGAGAATATAAGAATACCCACTAATTTATAAAATTCAGAAAAAACCACTAATATACAACTCTATAAATTCATGATCATCGCCTCAACCCCAAGAATGAGGGATTTTAGCCTCTCATAGCTTGATTTAACATCATAAATTGATTTAAAAAAACATAAAAAGAAATAAAAGATTTAAAGAAGAAGTATGAACCCTAATTTCAATGCCAAAAATGCCCCAAAGTAGTGTAACAATGATGGAGAGAGTTGATACAATAACCCAAGAGCCCTCTTTATAGACTAGAATTCGAAGTCAAAAATTGCCAAAAAGCGGCCCGGCACGCTCTTTAACACGCCAGACACTTAGCCAAATTTTTTCCTCCAAAAATTTGGGCAATAGCGGCCTGGTATGCCCCTTGGCACGCCCCTCTGCTGTACATCCAAAAAAATATTGGTCCAAAGCGTCCCAACACGTCAGTTGTCTCGCCAAAGCCTTAAACTCCAATTTTCTTCCTTTCTTTGACCTTTCTTTGTGGATTAGGGTGGATTCTTCAAGTCCAAATCATTGGCTTGTCTCTTATCTTCAAGATTCTTTGCTCGTAAATCCTTTAAACCTAACTTTCCACTCAAAAAATGCTTTAATTAGTCATAAATTCCACCTACAAGGGTTTAATCACATTTAGTAGCATAATATCAAATATTCCATCAAAACAATACAAAATACGCACTTATTGCTCTCAATACTAATGTAAACATGGGTCGAAGTCGGCAATAGGGCGTATAAATACGCCCTAGATCACCACCCCACACTTAAAGCTTTGTTAGTCCTGGAACAAATCTTCACATTAATCACGATCAAGGAAAACTCTATAATTACTACTACAACTAAGACACTCAAGCTAGCACTACAACGACCACATGAGTAGCAAACTCTACATTCGGCATGTTATATTACAACTTGAAACACGTGAATACTACTTCAAAACTTCCTAGCCTCAAGAATTGACTCTACCAAGTTTGCAAACTCATGCATATTACTCAACAAAGTGATCATATAATTCACCTATCTATCATCAACATGTGCCCTCACCAAAAGAGAGTCACCCACATTCACTCACAGATATGCAATTTATCACAATAATAGGTGTAAGAATCAAATTCCGCTCACTCTCACAAAGAATTGACATGTCACATAAGATGAACCATAAGCTTGTCCTTAGTGTAGTACTCCACTAGTATCAGAATGTCAAATCTTAAGATCAAGGAGGCCTTTGAGGATTGTAATGTAGGCTAAGGGACAGGTAGGAACTATTTGGTCAAGAATAGTGACTATCTTCCCTAAGCGCTTTAATACACTACAATTTACTTTAAGATCACCTCCAACCAACCTATTTTACACCACTTTTATCTTCCTAACTCTCTTTTGTTTTGCCCCATCTCTTTAAGCTAGCTTACACATATAAGGCAAGGAGTATTTTCTATCAACACATGATTCACTTTTTTTGGTCAATTTTTTCTTTTCATTACATTACTCCCTACCAACAGCACATAAACTTTTTCACACACCAAAAGCTATTTACTTGGGTCTTCAACTTCACTTTTTCCTTATTCAATTTTTATACTCCTTAACATCTTAATTTCTCAACTAAAGCACTTAAGATTTTTGGATCAAATTACGGTTAATTGAAAGAAAAGGATTAAGCTACATATAAGGCTACAAAAGAATAGGCTAAAGGCTCAACGGGGCTAACTAAGATCATGCAAAAAGGGTAGATAAAGTAGGTATAAAATATGGATATCAAAGAAATGCCTATATCATCTCCTAAATTCAACACCCTTTATTTTGCTTTGCAAACACACCGGGAAAGTTCTAGACATGAATATGCACATGGGATAACACAAAAACCTCACTCACACATGGCACATGTATAAATCAAGATGGATCCCAATAGACTCTCAACCAAGCAATAGCAAGAATTCAACATTAAGCTAACATCACAAAAGAGTCAAACAAATGAGCCTAGGTGTCTTAACAATAGTTATTCAATTCACTACACATGCTTCAACATTCAAAACCAACTTGCAACATGCAATTATGCGTAGCATCTGATTAGAGCATCTCAAAAAATTTTAAAATTACTCCTAAAAATAAAAAGGATATTTTGGTCAAAGGGATTTCCCTTGGAAAAGAACCAAAAAGAAAAACCGAGGGGTGGATGAAGTGTGCTCCTAAATAAAACTAAAAATTACTAAAAGAATATCTTTTTTTATTTTTTAAATTTTCAGCATCATAAGCAAAAAGCAAATAACCAAAAGACTCCTATAGCACACTCCACCCTAACCAAATCGGAAGATTTTCCACCCCGTACTTAAAATCATACTTTGTCCCCAAAGTATAACTCAAATAATAAAGAAAGAGAAATACTCCCTTAGGCCTCTAGGCCTAGCTAGTAGCATCTTATCCATCAAAGAGGTCCGGAGGAGCCCCCAATAAGATTTTGCAATGCTCCTTAGCTTAGATTTTGGGTACTCAGACTTCCCCTAATTTGCAAAACAAAACAAACAAAAACAAAAACAAAGGTGACACTAATTAAAAAAACAAAAAGCAAACTACTTACTAAATATTGGGGTGCCTCCCACAAGCGCCTAATTTAACGTTGCGGCAGGACCCATCAAATTTTTTCTCCACCTTGAGGATATAAATTTCACCCCCAACATCGCATCCATCTTTATGCTTCGCTCATAGGGTGGTGGCACACATATGAAGGGACCAAGTGATGGATAGTTCATGTTAAATAGCTTGGCCTTGAGGTGAGGCATGTTGTTTTGTTGCTTGTCTGGTGTAAATTTAAGAATGTAGGATTCTTGTTCCTCATCTACACAATCCTCCACTAGTTCAGATGACTCAAAATACATTTCATCATCTAAACATAATGTAGAAAAATGCTTTGAATGAGATCCAATACATCCCACTTTCTCGCTTACACTAGCTGCAACATTCTTACATTTATACTCCCTCTCAACGTCATCCTCAATCAAAGAATGATAGTCGAATTGTTGACATTTTTCTTCTTTCTAAACAGAATGGCTATTCTCCGCAACTATTGGTGATTGGAAATCAGACATCTCAATCTTTTTCATCAACTAAACATTTCAGTCACGGATATCTAAGCCAAATTGAGCTATCTCTGAAATAAGCTTATCTCTTCCCCCTTTTAATTGGGTTGCCATGGTTGTGAGACCATCCCGAAGATACTTATGAATTTTTAATTGTTGTGCTTGCTTCATTAGCCATTCCTGGCTCATTATGTCTTCTTCATCACAACTTTCTTCTACTAGTGCCTCTCTTTTTTCATCAATCTAGGGTTCCTCTTGAGTGTTGGATAAGACTGTAACTTGCTGATTAACACAAGTTTCAACCCTATCCTATAACTTTATGACTTGGGAATGTGTCTTCTCTATGGCTTCCCTCATTCTCTGCATGTCTTCCCTTTGTTGTGTCTGCAGCTCCATTATTCGCTTCAGCATATCCATAAAGTGAACCTCGCGTTCTGCCTCTTTAGCTCCATTAGCCCTGCCAACATCACAAATAATAGACTGATCATAATAGGGGTTCAAGGGAGGGGAATAATAGTTTGGATAGTCACTCCAATGTCTATCCTAACCACCACACATCTGACATCTATTCAATTTACAAGATTGGGCAGGTGCACACATCCCTCTCTCTTGAACATCATTACAATTACCATCCAAGTGTGGTCCTACATAAAAACAACATGAATTATAATCATTCAATATCCATCTATCCCAGGTTGACATATCAACAAGAGTGGTAGAAAAGTAAAATAAAACATTGTACAAAAATAAATTATATACAACTCAAACAAATAAAAAGAAAAAGTCCAATCTAGATAAAAAATTAAAACCAAATTCCCCGGCAACGGTGCCAAAAACTTGTTGTGACCCAGCTATACACGCAAGTGCACGTGAGAGTTCAAGTAATAAAGTGGCCCTTTCGAGCCATATGTCGAATCCACATGGACTTGTCGTTAACTATTCACTAGAGTAAACTAGTATTTGATTATTTATTTAAATGGTGGAATATACAAATATGATGGTTTTAAAGTACAAAATAACTATGAACTAAACTAACATGATTAACTTGGGTTATAAGCAATAGCTAGTTGAATTCCTAGGGTCAAGGCATCCCGAACGTCATCTCGAGCACATGAATATTAATGGTTTAAGAAAATTGAGTTGTCTATCGTGGTTATGGATCACGAGGTTGATAATATGATTATATTCGTCTCCAAACTATAACCTTCTATTAGAAATTGGAAACCTAACTACATCGTTGAGCGGGGATAGATTTAACCAATTCTAATGCCTTTAAGCTATCCTCCCGTATTTGAACAAGCGCGGTGAATTAGGTACCTCTCAGTCCTAACCGCACATCAATATTTCAGAATCCCTTCCTCTAGTAAAGATCACGCTCTTTATATTGCACATTCTATCTCTCAATTTATCTCTCGAGCTCTTCTTAAGACAATAGATTTATTTTAATGGTGATCAAGCATTAAAATAGTAAAATCAAGAATATAAGAATACCCACTAATTGATAAACATCAGCAAAAACCAATAATATTCAACTCTAGAAATTCATGCTCGTAGGCTCAACCCCAAGAATGAGGGATTTTAGCCTCTCATAGTTTGATTTAACATCATAAATTGATTAAAAAAATATAAAAAGAAATAAAAGATGAAAAGAAGAAGTATGAACCCTAATTTCAATGCCAAAAATGCCCCAAAGTAGTCTAATAAGGATGGACAGAGTTGATACAATAACCCAAGAGCCCTCTTTATAGACTAGAATTCGAAGTCAAAAATTGCCAAAAAGTGGCCTGGCACGTTCCTTAACGCTCCAGACACTTAGCCAAATTTATGCCTCCAAAAATTTGGGTAATAGCGGCCTGGAATGCCCCTTGGCTCACCCCTATGCTTTCCATCCAAATAAATTATTGGTCCAAAGTGGCCCGTCACGTCAGTTGGCGTGCCAAATCCTTAAACTACGATTTTCTTCCTTTCTTTGACCTTTTGTTTGTGGATTCGGGTGGATTCTTCAAGTCCAAATCTTTGGAATGTCTCTTATCTTAAAGATTATATGCTTGTAAATCCTTCAAACCTTACTTTCCACTCCAAAAATGCTTCAATTAGTTGCAAATTCAAACTATAAGGGTCTAGTCACATTTATTATCACAATATCAAATATTCACAAAATACGCACTTATTGCTCACAAAACTAATGTAAACATAATATGCCCTAGATCATACAGTTCAGCTAGCACTTATGTATGTGATACACGTAAACGTCTACGAAAAAGCTATCGTAAAGTTTCTTTCTTCATTCCATCGTCGACCCTATCTATGTTTCTATGATTGCCTAAGAAAATGCTCATTCTTCAACCCTTGAGAGACTTTTGAATTGTGAGGTACCATTACAATCTCAATATATATAAGTGTTATTTCGTTAAATAACTCAAATTTCAAATTTTTAACTTGTTTTAACTACTCATGCATGGATGTAAGAGCATTAATTCCATTCCTATGGGCTTTTGAGGAGTGGGAGAAATTATTGGAATTATATGAAAGATTCTCAGGAACCAGGATGCATGCCAGTTTCATATAACCAGGTGGAGTGGCACAAGATCTGCCTCTTGGCTTATGTATAGATATTGATTCATTCATACAACAATTTGCTTCTTGTATCGATGAATTAGAAGAGATGTTAACCAACAACCATATCTAGAAACAATGATTAGTGGATATTGGTACTGTCACTGCACAACAAGCAAAAGATTAGAGATGCAGTAGTGTAATGTTAAGAAGTTCTGGGGTAAGATGGGATTTGTAAAAAGCAACACCTTACAATGTTCATGCCCAATTGGATCCTGACATACCAGTAGGTACCAGAGGAGATTGCTATGATTTTTATTATATTTGTATTGAAGATATGCAACAGAGTGTCTGATCAATATGCAATGTATTAATCAAATGCCTAGTGGCATGATCAAAGCCGATGATCTTAAGTTATGTCCTTCATCACAATCTCAAATGAAATTATCCATGGAATCATGTGTTGTGTGAAATGTATATCATTATCATTCTTAACTGAGACTCGGGTTAAGCTCCATCTTAGAACTTTGTGGTGTTTGGAGTAAAGCATCCCGAGGTTGGCACATCTCATTGAGCGTGGAAAAGTATTGGGAACTCTATTTTTTTTCTTCGGAGACATTTTTTTTCTTCCTCCCACCCCGTCATAGTACTTCGCTTTTAGTTCTTTGGAAGAATCAACTTATGTCTCCATTCTTCATTGATTTGGGGGAAAAGGAACCGTAGGTAATTAGTTTTGTTTGGATAGCAGTACGGTATGTGCATCAAGATATAATCTTTGCTTTTCCATCCCTGGCATTCAAAAGAAAAGGGGTAAAGGAAGGGTTAAAAACACCGTATAGATAAATATCAAGAGATCGTAGATCGAGGTTGAACCATAGCCGCATTTTGTTAATTGAGAGTGTAACAAAGTGAACCGCAAATATTGTGCGGTAAACTAATGCTGTGAGGTGGAGATAGCTGCACTGCTTGTTCTCTTTTCCCTTTGATTGTTCAATGCTTCTTTCAGGTCATGCTACCCCTGATCATAAGAAGAATGTTATACTATAAGAGCGAGGTGCAAGTATTGCATAAAGTTATGTTATCCATTGTTCAAGACTTTCTTTGAGTAGAGCTCCTTTTTTTCGGTCATTTGCAAGCGCAGATGAGCTTTCACACCCGCTTATGTTATAGGTAGGATGAAGGCATCTATATTATTATATGGAAGAAGATCTTTAGATGGTTAGCAGCTAGAACAAAACAAGAGGCGTTGTATGGAGGTTTTAAAGCAGGGGTACAAAGCAATTGAGATGTATATAGAATAGATGGTAGGGTTCCAAACCTAGCCTAGCACCAAAAGAGAAGGCCTTGTTCTGCATGGTACCACCCTGGAAAGTGGAAAAATAGAATAATATGGAGCCTACCTACTTGGTTCGGAAAAAGTAGATTGATCAAAGGAATGGAATCCAGGTGGTTCTTACGCCACTTTTGATGGTCTCGGAGATAGATGGAAAATCATTAGATTGATGGCCAAGGTAATTTCCTTCCCACTCTGAGGCATATTGATCTGGATCACTGGGAATAGGTGTTAGAGAATTTAATGGATCAATTCCATTGGGAGATGGGAATTGTACGATCTAATCAAGGTATTTGTACTTGGCTAACTGTTAGAGGGATTTGTACTTGGCTAACCATCAGAGGGATGGTAAGTAAATTGTTCGATAGCGTACCTACAAAGATGGATTTTCTTCTGGTCGGCCACCATAGTACTAAGACTTAAATCCAGCTACGTAGTCTACATAGAAGGGAAGTCTCCAAATGTGGGAAAGAGTACCTTTTTGTTACTCGAAGGAACCGCTACCGTAAGATTGTTGACAATGATACCTTATTGTTTGGAATTTCATTAAGGATAGACCTAGGATTGAAAGAGTAGTAATAGATGGATAACATAGTCAAGGGATTTATGGATTCTTTAGGAAAGGCTTGGCCTCCAGAAGATGAGGACTTTTTCGAAAGGATATAGTCATTGTATTCCCGAGCACTGATTCTCTTTTAGGATGGTATTCTATTGAATGAAGACTACCTTCTTACTTTGTAGGATGGGGTATATAGATATATAGTACGATTGGATTAATGGATGGTGCAATATTCTTCTCCCAATCATTTCTCAGCAAAACCAATGACTACAACTTATTAAAGGGAAACTGTGAAAAAGGCCTTAGAGCTAGTTGTCTCAATCCTCCATAGCTCCGGGATTAATGTGCCCTATTTTATGCTGGAGTCATAGCTTATCTATATTCTTATTCCCACCCCTTCAAGGTCTTTAAAAAAATAAAGATAAGACGATAACTTATCGTCTGCATCTGTAACTGCTTCTGGTTTATATACACTGCTAAAAGGTTGAATTCCAAACAATTAGGTTAGGGAAGGGTGGAGTTCCTCTTTAGCATTGTTCTTTTAGGTTTAGTTCCATCTAATCAAGGTATTAAAGAAAAAAATGCTGACTTTTATTTTCAAGATTTTTTACATTTCAGTTCAGATACACTGCTTGATTTGCGCCTTTGCACGCTTGACCGCTCCCCCATCCTACTTGGCCCATTACAGCGCTAGCGGAGAATAACCTCAATTTGTAGAAGTTGTATCCTCAAGGGCTGAGTGATTATGCCAATGATCAATATATCAACCATATAAATAGGTAAAAAAATAGTTATTGACCCATGATGACAAAAGGTAAGTGATGAGCCGAACTTAGAAAATTTTAGGCTAAACTAAATGTTGATCAGTGAAGACAAGAAATATTTTAAGTGTAGACAACTACTTGTACTTAAAATTCCATTCCATTATCCGGTGCGAAAGTTTAGAGCCAGTTAAAACAATATCATATCTAGCAAAAGCTTCAGCAACACTAGCTACATCAGTACATCATTTATTAGTATACCTCCTCTGAATAGTCTACGTGGACCCAAGTTTCTATTACAAATTAATCCAGTAATCCATACATCCTTTACTCTCTTAAAGAGCAGGAAGTTTAGCGTCAACTCATTAAATGAATGTTCTTTCATTCACCACACGGATGAATCCTACCCTGTATTTTCCAGCGGACAGTCATTTGTCTAAATAGAATAGACGTATAGGAGCTCTATCTCATAACATAATGAAAGAAAGAAAGAACGAAATGAGTGTTTACCCTATCAACCGAAGCTACTATCCTAAAATTAGAAACTCCTGAATTAAAGAACTACAGGAAAGGTAATATACTGAGATAGCATCCTGTTATACACCAATGTTTAAAGAGAATCGTTAACCTTTACAGAAAGAAAGAAGAGCTATTGGTCAATTTCCTATAGTTGACCGATAGAGCTCGACCAATTAAGACAAGGCAGATGCGACCGATGGAAAAGATCTAATTTGTAGAACGAAGCCATTTGTGGACGGATTCAGACCCTTTACCAGAAGATAGAAGATTATCAGTATGGCTTTAGAAGAGGTATTCATTATACATATATCATTTAATGAATTGCCTGATTGTAGATTCATTGTGCCTACCTATCTTAAATCACCTAGAAATGTTCACTTAGCCACCAACCAATGATGTCTTTCACTTTCAGATATTTTCTCTTCCATGAAAGGACTTCAACTTAGAAAGTCAAGATAAGAAAGGATAAAAGATGGTGGTAGATCAGGGAATGCATTTTTTGTTAAAGAGAATTGGCTTCAAAGAGAGCGCTTCTCTCTCATAAGAGAAGGAGAGCCATTTTTTTTATAGTATAGAGTAGGATTGGAATTCCAAGTGCTCCTAGCTCAGAAACCATACACAGACAAACACATGGAGGCCCATAAAACAAATAAATAATAGACTAACAAATATACATGGCATACACTTCCAATGAGAAGTTTTCATCTTAATGAATCAAAGTTGTTTGTAAAATTCCACTTTTGTTTCTGTAATAAGTAAGTAATTTTTCTTATCATACACCCTTATGAATTAATGAATCAAAAAAATATGACTCCTAAACTAGTCCCCCTCCTCTATTTCTTCAAAGACAGAGGTACACATCACCGGAAAAAACCCCAAAAATAGAAAGAGAAAGAAGTAAGTAAAGAAATAGGAAATACTGTTAGATAGTTACCTGTTTAGCAACAAAGTATGCATTTAGTTCCTTTTGGAACAACAAAACAAGGTAGTAATTCTAGATAAGGTGGTCCAGTAATCTTCTCCAGTAGGATGGCCATAATAAGATAGAGTGGTGAAATTGGGTTCCGTATGAAAAATGAGCAAGCAGGGAAGGCAAAAGCTATGACATTGGAATTTTCTTCAAGGTAAGCCCCGCTTCAATGAATTGGAGAATTCCAGAACATGTATCAGAGAGTGCTCCAATGGCAGTGGGGCCACAATAGAGAGAATTTTGATGATTAGAAAAGAAAAAGAAGAAATTTAATGTTTAATAAGCTCGAGATAGCTTCCTGATGAGAGGAAGGGATGTCGGGTACAGTATTTTTTTGGTTTCAACCCCTCATTTACACTAAAGCACACCAGTCAACACTGTACTATAACGCTTACACCTATGAATTGGAAAAATGACATCGTATATTAATAAAAGACCTGAGTTGGCGAAATAAAAAAAAAAATTTAACGCTAACTAAGTGTTTAGTTACCATGCCTAAAAGCCCCATGCATTTCTTGCTTGGATAAACAAACACAACGGGCAATTTCCAACGAGCCTATTTTTTTGGGAGCAGCGCGAATGAATAAAAATCTTTTCTAATATCATGAATACCTTTGCCCCTTGTCTTCATCTTTCATTTGTTCTATGATTCTCCTTTCTAACCATATTTTTACTATATGTCTCTTGTCTCATTTGATTAGATTTGATCCCTACATTATTATGGAGAGGGACAAAGGTTCTTTTTCCTTCCAAGCCTTATGTTCTCTTTTTAGGCTCTTTGGTTTTGCAGTGCCTATCTTCCTTCTTCTTTCGCTCCTCGCTTTGCTTGGAGATTGTAGCAGCTTGCACATGGATGTTAATTTCACTGGATGTTAACCTGCAGTGGAGCAACCCTACTAACTTTATCCCAGCCCTTGGATGGACAACCATTTTTGAAGACTACTCTGGGAGAAACTCGGCGAGCTGAGCGTAACCAACCTCCTCTGATCCCAGAGCCCCACCCTCCACTTCTCAATAATGACACCCATCGAGCGGACCTTACGAGTAGGTTAAGAGCCCTTTTATGAGGGAAATCTACTAGGGAAGAAATGATAGACTCCATTGTTGATACACAAGTGCAGATTGAAAAACATATTTAAGCTATACTTGTGGAACAGGACTATTCGATTGAGTCTCTTCTTGCAAAGATACACCAAATCAGGGGACTTATCTTCTCCCTAAAGTGAGAAGCGTTTAGTCAAAGGACTTATGCTTTGCACCTAAAAGAGATTTTCCAGTTGGGTACAGTGCAAAGCTTTCCATTTCGGTGGGTTGAAAGATCCATAAAGGACTATATCTCTTTCTTGAAAGATCGTAAATTCTTTTTTGATCCCATGCTTCACATTGGTCAACAACCAACTAAAATGGTCTATACTTCTTAACTACTCCTACAGGCTTGATGTAGTTAAGTTGTATTGATTGTCTCAATCAATCAAGAATGCCTCAACTAGATAAATTCACTTATTTCACACAATTCTTCTAGTCATGCCTTTTACTCTTTACTTTCTATATTCCTATATGCAATGATGGAGATAGAGTACTTGGGATCAACATAATTATAAAACTACACAACCAACTAGTTTCACACCGGGAGAACAAGATCCTGAGCAACGACCAAAATAATTTGGAAGATATCCTGAGAAAAAGTTTTAGCACTGGTGTATCCTATATGAACTTAAATTTATTCGAAGTATCCCAATGGTGTAACACCATTAAATTCTTAAGTAAAAGGAGGAAGATGACTTCAATTTCTTATTTTAGAGAAATAAGTGGCTCGTGAGGAATGTAAAAAAACATATTATATTTGATCTCTAAGTCCGTACATAGAAATCCTGGGTGGGTCATCACTTGTAGGAATGACATAATGCTAATCCAAATTCCACATGTTCAAGAAAGCATCGGTTTTTAATCAAATTATGACTTGGTCGTTCGAAAGAAAAATTAATTTGATCAGAATAGTGGAATGGAAGGTTGTAAAAGAATGAAATACTCTTTTATTTTCCAATTAACCCACAAAGACAGACACTCAGAAAGGTTCTTGAGATTCTCAATCGCTCTTTTTAGTGGTAGGAATAATGCAGGAAGGGAGCGAGACCAAGTCGAGCCACTAGTAGAGTAAGCCCTTCCCAAGTGTCAAGTTGGATATGAATAAATGAATGCAGCCTCAACTAGAAAGATCAACCTTTGTCTTTGAGTTGAGGCCGCTAGCATCGTAGAATGAACTAATTTGAGACCAACAATTTTTTCGAAAGAAAACTAAATGGAATTGTTTCCAAAAATCTTGCTTCAAATCAAAGAAAGAAAGCCTATTTTCCCACGTAGTTTATAGGTCAAACCAACTATTCTCTTCTCAAAGTAATAGAGAGAGTATTTTTCTAGTTAGAATTATATCAATGGAATGAAAGAACCATCCCTTCCTATTTCTTTTTTTGTACTGTCAAATAGAAAGAAAATTAGACCCCAAAAAGCCCATCTTTACTTTACTACATTAAGGGGTGAGGGTGAGGGGGGGGGGTCACATAGTACCGAGGAAAAGTGGTTTATGATTGAATCTCAGAGGCATTCTTATAATTTGGTAGATCCAAGTTCATGGCATATTTTGGGTTCACTCGGAGCTTTGGAAACAACCGTAGGAGGTGTGATGTACATGCTCTCAATTCAAGGGGGTGCAATACTTCTCAGTTTGGGCCTCATATTTCTCCTATATACCATATTTGTATGTTGGCCTGATGTTCTATATGAATCCATATTTGATGGTCATCATACCATAGTCGTACAATTAGGACCTCGACATGGTTTTATTATGTTTATCATATCAGAGGTTATGTTCTTTTTTTCTCTTTTTAGGATTCTTCTCATTCTTCTTTGGCACCTACAGTAGAGATAAGTGGCATTTGGCTCCCAAAAAGGATTGTGGTTTTAGATCCTTGGGAAATCCCTTTCTTAATACCCTTATTATCCTTTCATCCAGAGGTGCCGTAGCTTGGGATCATCATGTTATACTCGCGGGGAAGGAAAAATGAGCAACTTATGCTTTAGTAGCTACTGTTTCACTGGCTCTAGTATTCACAGGCTTTCAAGGAATGGAATATTGTCAAACCCCCTTCACTATTTTGGATAGTATTTATGGTTCTACCTTTTTCTTAGCAACTGGCTTTGATGGTTTTCATGTGATTATAGGTACTATTTTCTCGATCATATATGGTATTCGCCAATATCTTGGTCATCTGACCAAAGAGCATCATATTGGCTTTGAAGCAGCTGCATGGTACTGGCATTTTGTAAATGTGGTTAAGTTATTCCTATTTGTCTCTATCTATTAGTAGGGAGGTGTATGAAGGAAGGAATCAGTGGATTAAGGAATGAAATTAGAAAGAGAATCGGGATTTTTTAAAGAATTACTGCAGTTTTCCCACTCCCTTTGATTACCATATACAAAAGGGTATTTTCCACTTTCCTACCAAATATCTCCCTATTTTAGTACATAAATAAAGGGATCGAAGAGATTATGGCAGATCATGTTCACCAAGAAATGACCCAAAATTGGATCTTGGCTTATTTGAGATTGTTCCTTTTAATCGTAATCAAAGATGTTTTTTGGTCTAGGTTGGAGCTATAAAGCTTACCTTTTTTATTATTATTAAAAAAGAAAAAGGCCTTTTTAGTTGGTGCGCAGGAGCACACTTCTATTTCCCTTTACTAGTAGGGGGTCCCATGGTTCCTATAATGTCATATTTTTGGGTCCTTTTCTTTTGGTGCTTCAACCCGAAGCGATAGCTTCTAGCTAGTTCAGTGGATAAGATGGTTGCGCTCCAGCACACTCAAGAGTGGGACGGCAGTGGTCCGTCGACAAGCTCCTTCTGATCTTGGACAAAGTACATTGGAATCCTAAAGCACCACCATGAATGCTGCCACATGTCCACCTGATAAGGAGCTAACCAGTCCATACCCAAGATAACATCAAAGTCAACCATATCTAGGAGGATCAAGTCTACCCAAATCTCACGCCACACAAAGGTAACCACACAAGATCGGTACACCTAATCCACCACTAATGAATCTCTTATGGGGGTAGATATATGAAGAGGCATAGCAAGGGGCTCACCTAAAACATCAAAACCAGAAGTAAAATATGTAGACACACAGGAGAATGTAGATATAGGGTCAAATAACATAGAAGTAGATCTATATTAAATCGGAATGATACCTGTAATGACTGCATCAGAGGCCTCTGCCTAGGGTCTCTCGAGTATAGCATAACACTTTCCATGTCCGCTCCCAGACTGAAAACCCCCTTGACCATTACTACGAGCTCCCTTACCTCTACCTCAAGCTCCTCTATCACCAACCCTACCACTCAGTGAACCACCTCAAACTACAGAAATATGAGTAGGGCAGAGCTGAAGCTAAGATCCCTGTTAAGTAGGTCCAAACACATGTCAAGGGAAATCCTTGGCCACATGGAAAAACTCATCACAAACATAATTTCTATGGTCTGACTCAATCTAAGGAGGTGCGGATGAACCAGAACGACCACCCTAGCATGAAGAACTGAACATGGAACCTCCACTCGCATGACCTGACACCTAGCTACCAGAAGCCACAGGACCTGAGGGTCTACCACCTAATCCCTGCAACGCAACCTGAACTGGCTTACCACGATAACCACGAGAATCCCTACTAAAGAAGTCTTTACCTGGGAGGCGTGTCTACTAAACTCACTCTAACGATGCACCTTCCTGGTGCCTCCTTGAGTAGACTTGATGATAGACTCAGTCATCTTAGCATTCTCAATAATACTGTATAAAGAAGCCCATGAAACTACCATCTGGGCTGCTGTTAACTTATATGAACCATATAACCACTTTACAAACTTTCGAATACTCTCAGACTCCGTGGAGATGCTAGCGGCTGAATATCTGGATAGAGAATGGAAATGTACCTCATACTTGGCAATAGACATGGAGCCCAGCACCATGTGATCAAACTCATCCCTTATCTGATCTCTCAATACATACGGTACAAACCTCTATAAGATTGCCTTGAAAAACTAAGTCAAAGTCATAGTAGGCGAACCCAAAGGCCTACAACTAGCAAGTGACCTCCACCAATTTATAGCTGCATCCGTTAACTAATAGGTAGTATAAGCAACTCCTTGAGACTCATGAGACTCCAGGGATCCAAGATTATGTAACTTCTCCTGTTAATCTGTCAGAAACTCATAGGCATCCTCACCAATAGAATCACAGAACTTCGACGGACCTAAGAAAATAAACCTCTCAAACTGTTTCTAATCATCAGAAGACATCACTCTACCCAAAGCAACTGAAGGAATAGTATGTCTGGTACGCAAAGAGTCTATACGTGGGGGTACCATAGATGATAGATGTACCCCAGAAGCAGGAATATTATAAGAAAATACCGGTACAGATGATGGAACACCACTCGAAGTTCAAGGAACACCCGGTACACTCAAAGGAACACCATCCAAATGACTCAAAGCGCGAACCAACAACTCCTGAAGTATTGAGTGTCAACTGAACCCTGTGGGACATGAGCTGGCCCCGCACTCCCTGTCTAATAATCATCTCTAGCATACTCAACCTCAGGCTCGAGATAGGACTCCCTAGTACGTTCTCTAACTGTTGCAGCTCCTCATGCCTGACCTCTACCTTTGGGCCATCCATAACCCCTATCCTGTTCTCAAACCAAGGCTCCCATATCGAGTGCCGGCTCAACATTCCTAGCATATTTAGACCTATTCCTCACTATCTACGCAAAAAGAATGGAATCGAGTTCAGAACATTGGGTAAGAACAATCCATATGACTATGAATTAAAATAGAGAAGTTTTTGCTAAACACATATTATAGCCTATCGAAGATAGATACAGATGTCTACGTACCAATCTGTGAGACTTTGCTAGACATGCTGCTCTTACGCTTATGAGACCGGTGAACCTGATGCTCTAATACCAATTTGTCAATACCCAAAAAATGAGGACATGACGAAACCTATCTCGGTCTAGCCTTGATAGGTAAGCCAATCACCCAATATAGAAAGAAATATGAACAATTAAGGAAAATAAATTTAAGGTGAGACTTCTAGAGTGAAGTAAGATAACAAAAGACACAATACAAGTAAGTTTGAAAAAAATAACATACAACCTCCCAAAATCTAGTGTCAAAGGTGTAGAGCATCTAATTTGTCATCTAAATACAAGAAAAGTACAATGTCTATCTCCAAAAATAAGTAAAGACATAGTAAAGGTAGGAAGAGGTCTGAAACTCAACTCTGGTCCATAGAGTAACCCAATACTTCGATCACAGTCTCTAAAAAGCACGATCAACCACCTCGTGTCGTACTCGAACTAGGATCTGCATCAAAAATTCACAGTAAGGGTGAGTACGGTCCACTTGTACATAGTAGGAATAATAGGCCGACTAAGAACAACAGACAATTATATAAGTAAAGAAAACTATGGGCATGTCCCCTGTAAATAGAAAAGTTCCCAACCAGTAGCTCACACCGTCTCTACTAACAGTTCTAATATAATACTGAATTGAAACAACACAGATGTACACGAAAAGTCTACTAACACTAAACATAGTCAAGGAAAACTAAAGTAATCAAGAACAATCATTTGCAATAAGATGAAACGATGATAATAGGATGAATGGTGAAAGTCATCACATGACTTTCTGTATACACCTACCAAACTCGAAGATCCCGCAATAGGACCCATGGGGGGCTCGCAATTCGTATACTATAACTCATATTTTAATCTCAACCCACCTCTCCAGTTGTCTTCACGGGGAGGGTTTTTATAAAATGTCTCATTTTCTTTCAAAAATAGTGTTTCTCAATGGTACAAATATCTCATGAATGTATATATTTGGAATGAGGATGTAATGATAATAATCAAATCAGTATGAAGATATCTGATCCATTTTGTACATATATAAGTGAGCCCAGAAATCAACTCAATATATCTATAATTCATGATATCAACTCTAATTAGGCACCATCTGACTAAATATGCATGTAAGACATCATTAATAACATATCAACCCCTAACTCAGGTATTTCTACCATGATAAGGAAACCAATGCTCAATAAGGCCTATAATGACAATTCAAACCCCCGCACGGGCATCATATCTAGAGTAAAGGTATTTAAATGTACAGATAAGGCCAGTGATGTAAAATAAAAACCCCACTCAGGCAACACGCAATATCAAATATCACAAGTCAACAACAACATATTATAAGCCCCCGCTCAAGCACACAACAGTAATAATAATCTGTAAATATAAAACCCATAGTTATTTTCCCTAACCCATAGCATGATTTACTTATTTATTAACTACCCAGCCCAATCTTAAAGAAGTTAAGCCATAACCTACCTCGAAACGATGAAATTCGAGCCTAAAGTCCTTCAACACGGTGCTTTTCCTTTTCAAATTACCCTGAAAACAACTAAAACATCTAAATATAACATCTAAATATTAAAAGAAATCTATCAATACCCATATCGACCATATTTAAAATGAGTCCAAAACATACTCGAAAAATGAGTTTGAAAACGAAAGGGGTAAAACTGAAATTTTTCTTTAGAAACACATTCCCCAAGGTTAAAGGAGTCTATGGTTGAAAACCCATACAAAAATGAGTTAAAAATGAGGTCCAAATCAAAGAAAAAAACTGAAATTTCATTTTGAAATCATGATTTTAAGGTAGTTTTTAAGATATAATTGATAGGAAATAATGGAAAGACAATTTAGGAGCTTACCCAAGCAAGAATGGTGATAGAACCCTAAGAAATTGCCTCTTCCCAAAGTTTGGAGGTCCAAAAGTGATGGAAATTGAAAAAATTAAAGTATAGAACAGTGCCTCGCGATTGCACACCCCACCTTGCCATCTCGAGGGTCAACGTTGACCAGTCATTAAGTTAGTCATTACAATCGCGATGAGTCAGCCCGACCCGATCCACCAATTAACCCATCGTGATTGCGGTACCACCACAATGCGATTGCGATGAAGGCCATTATTGAGGCCCGCGATTGCTACACGTGTCCGCACGATTGCGATAAAAGGCCTGATGCACCAGAAAATACTGCACCAATATATTTTCTAAGTGATGAAATGTTTTTGAATGGACCTTCAGGATTCGTTTGGGACTCTACTGAAATAAATCATATATGCTACTAGGCTATTTTTGATGTTTCAGACTCAATAGCAATGCCATATTTTTGGAAAAGGATTGATACCAGAAAAATTACAAAAAGATGAAACAAACATGAAAACTAAGAAAATGATCGAATCGAAAAGCAAGAAAATAAAGGATAAATAGAATGACACCAAGATAGGAAAGTCAAAGAAGCCAAAGGGTGTTTCAAACCCACCTCTATTGAAATAATCCTACAAAGCATCAATTCTCTAATGTAAACCACAAGGGAATCAATCTCCCATGTAACCAACGTTTCAAAATGAAAGTTCAAAACAAGCTAATCCTAGCTCATACACTCTCAAGTGTATAATTCATCATAATTCAACAAAAACTACTGAAAATGAAGGAAGTAACTAATATTCATAGCCTTGGGCCTTTTATTACAATTATGGGCCCAAAAGTGACCCATTTCATCAAAAGAGAGCAGGCTGGCCACTTTGACCCACATGCCCACGCAAATGGTGATCTGTTGGTGTAGGTGAAGGGTGCAGGTACTATCTATAGGGGAAGGTCCGTCACCTGTGGATGCAGGTGACTACACAGGTCACTCCAGAATGTCTCCGATCTCTTTTTTCCCCTCCAACGACCTCTCTAATGGCCCTCGATCCTTCTTGAATATACTGGGAAACACACAACACTCCTTAAATGGTCAAGATGGTTTGAAACACATCTAGCTTCATCAATAATCCTTGGAGTGTTTGTAGTTCTCGAGCTTTCTTCCTAGTTAAAGTCTTGAGGTGAATTTGGCTTCCGGCTCCAAGCTATCATCCATATGTGGTATTGAACTCTTGGGAGCTTGAAAAGGGTCCTCCAAATGTATCCTTACATCCTTGAGATGGTCGTGGGTTGGGACCCTTTGTGGCGACCTTGAATTATAGTCCTTTAAAGGTTAACGACGATTTGGCTTTTTTCATCCTCCCCTTCTTGAAAGGGATTCGACCTCGAATCCAAACCTTGCGAAACCATAGGGAAAACAAGCAATAACGATATCCTCATAGAATGAGGGTTAGTGTTAGCAACAACAAGTTTATCACCAAGCCATAGAGGAACAAACATAACATATAACCAAGCATCAAAATGATCCATCAAGGGCTCGCAACCCTGTAAAATAAATGCTACTTGGCCACTCAAAAGACTTTGACAAAGGAAAAAAACAAAAAGAACCATGGCAATTAGTCAAACACACCTAAAAACCCACATTGGTTCTATGTTTCAACAAGCACAAAACTCCTTTTAAGTCAAAAGTCACATGATAATTCCCAAAGCTAAGTGCAATGTCATGAGCAAGATCATTCCAAATTAAGACTCCACTCAATGCACTAGCTATCTTCAAGAATGGGAGTACTCCCAAATCATCACCGGGGTCAAATACAAAGGTATTCCCCATAAAAGTCAACAAACATATTGCATTTAAGCTTACAATGCTCTCCCCTTCAAAACATTACATGCTCACATAAGATATTGATTCAACACGAGCATGAATAACATCATATGAAAAAAGGTAATGAAGAAAGGTATCACATAATTGGAATTCTTCCAAGGTGTTTTCAAAACAAGGTTCACACTCCGACCTACAAGTAGTAAAACCTTGATCAAGAATGGAAACACACAATGGTGAATTCCCTTGGATCTTTTCATTGCTCCCCTTCTTTAAAGAGAATTCAAATTTGTTGGATAACTTTTCCTTACACAACTTTGGTCTCTCAAGTGGATTAGAAATCCTCAAGAAAGACTTTCTATCATAGGGAATAGTACCAATAATTCCAACCAAATCTTGCTTGTCATCTTGACCAAGCACCAAGTGGGGTGTCTTACAACCACTATATTCCAAATGGTCACCAGGGTCAATGGGAGAAGTATCCATGAACATGGGTCAAAGTAATTCTCACTCTCCCTAAGGGTTCCACGATCATAAAAAGACATACTCTTTATACAACCATGGGCAATATGATAAGTAAACAGAGAGTAGAGAAAGGTGTCATGCAAATTGATTTCCTTTAAGGTGTCCTCAAGAACATGCTCACTATTATGCCCAAGAATATTATCATGGGTATGCTCAAGAATTGGAACACTCAAAGAAGAAGAAATAATCGAAACACCAAGACCACCTTCTATTTATTCACAATCCTTTCCCATAAGAGTACTCTCATCTTCCAAGAAGAGATTTCTATCTTTAAGAGGAATTTTGTCACACATAGTGGATTGTTATATAAAATATAGATCTCAAGACGAGCTACTTAATTAACATGATCCACGCCCTCAATAGAAGTGATTTCATTATCCTAAAATAAGAAATTGCACTTAAAGAAAGAAGGCTCAATCCAAGAAAGATAATGGAACACGTAAGTTCACTCTCAAAAAGACAATTATCAAATTTCAAAGAAGTTACAAACACATGATCATCCCTATGAGCCAAGCAAGTAATAGAGTTTTCATTTAATGGCATGCTCAAGGGGTCACTTCTATTCAAATTATCAACATAATCATTAACTGGACTATATTCACACATTAGTTGATCAACACAATTTTCATAACACAATGTACTATCATTCAACACCAAGGCTTCAATACTAGGTGGACTTAAATCGATCTTACAAGAAGAGTCAATTCGGTCATAATTGGGATCAACTAGTGTAGCCACACTCTTAACATGTACATTATCAAAACAAGGCAAAGAATCATTAGGCTCACATATAGATAAGCTATCATTCACACTCAATTGGCTGCTAGCCAGATAGCGATCTTTCACACTTACTAAAGTGAAAGAGTTAGCTTTGTTACCTTGAAGCTTATGAGAAGATTTTTCTTTACATTGGGGTAAGGCTCTTACTTCTAAGAGGTAGGAAGCTATCTTGTCCATAACATCCATAGATGCCGACTCCTTGTTGGGAACTTGTGTTCCTTTATTCTTCATGATTGTACCTTCACAAGTGTCCTCACTAAGGGAAGGACAAAATAAAGAGTTAGATTGAATTTTTGGTAATCCCCTCACTTCACACCTCACAAACTCTCCTTTTACCACTCTTGGGTTAACGCTTTGCACTCTCTTACTCCTGTCAATCTTTTGTCTATCATTATCAAGGGGCTTGGAGTAAGTGGTCATATTTCCTTGAGGCTTTTGAAGGGTAGGGAAAAGAGATGATTTTTGTAGTGGTCCACTACAATCTTGGGACAATTTTTCTCGTTTGGAACTCCATGTCTTTCAAACCAATTGGTGCCCAAACATAAATGACCAAAGTCCATGGGAAATACATCACACCAAACCTCCTCATAGTATCTTTTATGGGTGAAGGAAACCTTCACACTCTCGGTAACTCCATGATCTTGCAAGAAATATGGATAATACTTCGTAACTCGAGGTATCCTTAAGTATTTGACCATAGAAAGAGTGATGTAGTTTGCATAACACCAATCATCTAATATAAGAACGCATCCTGAAACCCCACAAATATCCACTTTTCTTGTAAGGAATTACCACCTTGGATCAACATTATAGAGCCCCTTGTACCCTTCCAACACACACTTGAACCTCAAGAACCATTGCAATTCATTCCATGTGGGAACTATGGTGTCACCATACATTATTTGACCTCGCTTATAGACATCCCACCAAATCAATGCAAGCCCTTGAAGGTGTTTACTAGCATCTGTGGCTTGCACAACTTTACTCCAATAATGGTCCTGGAAAACCAACTCACACTTCCATTCAAAACTAAGATAGATCTCGGGATCATGCTCTCCTTTAAGAATAGGAAGAGTGACCTTAATGGGATTGAGACTCCTATCAGGTTCCCTATATCCACCTTGGCTCTGACTTCTTAATGTTTGAGCACTAGAATAAGAAGGATAGGATATAGTACCCCTTGACATTGGAGATGCACATTCTCTTTTTCCTATTGGACGACTTCTAGTCAAAGTAGTGTAACTACTCGTAATACGATAAGAAGTACCACAAGATGAGGAATATGAATCTTACATTCCCACTATAACTCTTATAAGGTGTATAGGAAAAAGGATTGTACCTCATATATTTCTCATACGCGAAGTGGTAAGAGGAAAATTCCTTACATGCTCCATCGTCATCATAAGAACCAGCACAAGGCTCTTCATTCTCTCTATACTCTCCATAAGAACTAAACTCACCATTTACCTCATATTCTCCTTCAGAATAGTAGCCTTCATTCCGACACGGCTCTTGATCATATATTCATAGCCTCCATAATTTCAATCTTCCTCATAGCCATAGCCTTCTTCACCACAATCATAGTCTCCTATGTCGTGGTCATAAGTATCTGAGGCTATCGAAGACATACTTCCTTATAATTCCTTTGTACCTACAAAAATAAGCAAACAAGGTTAGTAGTAAAAGCTGCTAACCACGCTCACAAGATTCTCACCTTTGTATGCCTCACAATACGAGTCGCTAGCATTGAAAGATCATTTCTAATCCAATGGAAGTTGTGTTGTCAATTGCTACTCGTGGTCGGAATAGACTCTTGTTTTTGAAGAAGAATAAATGGATCAAACAGACAACCACGGACTTGAATAAAGAAGTAACAACAAAACAAAAAGATAAAAGTACTAAAAGAAATAGGCTAAGAAAGAACAGACTCTTAAGACTAATCAATCAACTAGGTAAGGACAATTACCTATTGATAATTTGTTTAGGAATTAAGAAATGAATTAGGAATAAAAAATTGAAACTAAGAAATTAGAACCTGAGTAAAATAGGTTTTGGCATTGTTGAGGTGCATCTAAGTGACCTGCCCATGCAGGTGGTGACCTGCCCTCACAGGTGGTAGGCGCAGGTGGCCAGACAGCCCATTGTAACCTCTGAATCTAAGCTTTTTTATGGGCCCTCATGTACTCTCTTTCATAGTACCTTCTCCTTTTGGAATATTCCTTTGGTACTTACACTTTTATTTACTTCTTAGGGCCCTTTTTTTGGATATAACAACATCTTTTGGATGAATCTTCTTCTTGAAGATTTGAATATCCTCAAGAACACCAAGAACTTCAAATTTTTGACCCTCGATCAAATGAGCTCTAAACACGATGAAATTTTAACCACGAGCTTATTTTGACCTCACGAACAAGATCCAAACATTTGTAGACACTAATTCCCAACCATTTGTTCCTGAAAATTAAACCCTCTTCAAAATTTGAAGAACACCATAAAGATGGTGAACTTCCAAATTTCCAACTCTCTGGATTTAACTCGGAATTGCTTCAAACCCCAATATCTTTCAACCTTTAGTTTCACTCCAAAATTTTTAGAATTAAAGACCCATTTCCATTTTCTTCAAAGCTCAACCCAAAATTGATAGAATCCTCAAATCAACTCCGATTAAGCTCAAATCACAGATCTAGACTCAATTTATGCTAGAGAACACTAATCTATCCTAAGAAACTCAAGAAGACACAAAAATCAAAAATCAAAAATTCCAAAAAATACCAAAAATGTTTTTTTTTTTATTTAAATATCACAACCTAAGACTAGAATCGTTGGAACAATCCTAAGCTCGGCTGTGATACAAAATGATATCGGACAAAATACGAAAAGACAAAACAAACATGAAAACTAAGAAAATGATAGAATTGAAAAGCAAGAAAGTAAAGAATAAATAGAATGACACAAAAATAGGAAAGTCAAAGAAACCAAAGGGTGTTTCAAACCCTAAAACCTCTATTAAAATAATCCTACAAAGCACTAATTCTCTAACATAAACCACAAGGGAATCAATCTCCCACGTAACCAACGTTTCAAAATGATAGTTCAGAACAAGCTAATCCTAGATCTCCCACTCTCAAAGGTATAATTCATCATAATTCAACAAAAACTAATGAAAATGAAGGAAGGAATTAATATTTACAGCTCTGGGCCTTTTATTACATTTATGGGCCCAAAGTGACCCATTTCATCAAAAGAGAGCAAGCTGACAGCTTTGGCCAACATGCCCATGCATATGGTCATCTGCTGGCGCAGGTTAAGGGTACAGGTTCCATCTATGGGTGCAGGTGCAGGTGACTTTGCAGGTCACTCCAAAATGTCTTCGAGCTCCTTTTTTGTCACGCCCCGAATCCAATCGAGACATGATTGGCACCCGTAGCCGATAAGGCCCGAGAGAACTAACCTTTGCCTATGTTCAATCATATGCATGCCATAACAAACCCATAAGCACATAACATCTACAAAGACCAACAATGAAATTCATGGAACATGATATATATATACATATGCGAAACTGGGCCGTTTGTCATGCCCCGAATCTAATCGAGACATGATTGGCACCCGTAGCTGATAAGGCCCGAGAGAACCAACCTTTGCCTATGTTCAATCATATGCATGCCATAAGAAACCCATAAGTACATAACGGTTATAGAGACCAACAATGAAAGTCATGGAATATGATATATATATACATACGTGAAACTAGGCCGTTGAGGCCACCGAGTCAAGTACGACATATCCCTTTTACATTTATACACCCACACTTGTCTACAAGAGCCTCTAACAAAGCATTGACCAAAATGAACCATAAGTCGGGACAAGTCCCCGCTTTACACAATATGTACAATACAAAAACATATATACACACTCTGACTCAGAGAAGCCCCGAATGAGCTGGAGCTCACCAAAGAACCGCTAACAGTGGCAATCTACTGGGGAGGCCTACTGGTACCTGCGCCTGTAGCAAGTAAGGTAAATTCCCCGAGAGGGGTCAGTACGAAATAAGTACTGAGTATGCAAGGCTCAGATGAAACTGTACAACACATGAATATCTCAATGAACTCAAATACAAATGACTAATCAATGTAAATAAGTCACCATGTTGCCTTTTGGAAACCATGTGGATTGCTTTCATTACTTTTGTTACTTTCTTTACATTCAATGCTCACTTGTAATTACATATCACAATGTACCCGGGCTCCGACTGATCAGTGGGTCTTTCATATCATGTCATCGTGTTGGGATCGAGTCGAGCTAGGCTTATGCCCCTAGACTTGCCACTCATACATCAATGCATCGGAATCGGGTCGAGCTAGGCTTATGCCCCTAGACCTGCCACCCATAAATCCATACCTCGGGATCGAGTCGAGCTAGGCTTACGCCCCTAGACTTGCCACCCGTACTTGATCATTGACCACATTTGCATTACTTTGTTCATTACTTTGAGATTGATACTTTGATAGTCATCACATCACTTGGAACTTTGGAACATAACATTGTTGGAAGCTTTGAATCATTAACCAATGAGTGAAAGACATGTGAATAGACATCATGAGAAATATAACATTACTAGCACCATGATACCATTGGAACCATTAGACAATAATCCATGAACAAGAGACACAAGGATAGTCACTATTGGAAATATTGGAACATAACCTTATTTGAGCTTTTGGAGCATTAACCATGAAGGCGAAACATGAGATTCACAAATGATCAAAGAGTAGGAAATTTATAACAATGACCATTGCTAACCGGATATGGAATACCTTAGGACATTTCGGGATAGGAATAGTGACATGTCAATGTGGACACTATTTGTCGTAGAAAGATACGGACAAGTAACCTTACATACGTTGGATTCGAAATATGTATATACAACCTTAGATGTGTATACAATAATCCCTCTCCTTCTTTATGTGTCACTCTACAATATAAATACATAACGAAATTCACACTAACCACCAATTACTTTACAAATGCATACACTGTCAATGAGTTACATGTTTGCCTTTAAACATGTCATTTACCCTTGACAAAACCATTGATCATACTATTATTCCAAAAATTCCATAATATTCCCAACATTGACCAATACATGATAATTGATACATTTTACCACAACACTTCTCCTTTACACTTTCTTATCCATCACACATCACAAATAACCCATCAAATGACCTTAATACAACTCATAACACATATCGGCCAAAATACCACAATTTCTACTTATAGACAAGAACAAGTTTAATACCAAAAATAACACCATACATGTTCATATTTTTTCCATACCATGCTTTTTCATCAAAGGCACAAGGCCTTATTCAAGTTCAAATTACCAAGATAGCACATCCTTCACCAAAAGCAAAAATACACTTTCATCACCTTGCCAACACAACTAGCATAATATACATAATCTCCCATGCATATAATATGTTAAACCATAATAATAAACACTTACCCAAGCTTGAATAGTGATGATCTTCTCCAAAAGTGGACTTAGGGTTTTGAGAGCCAAAAGGGGTTTCTTGAAATATTTTGGAAAAACATAGAAATACATGTGTGTGTATAATGGATAAAAATCAGATTTTTGGTCCCTTTTATAAGATTTTGAGTCCATGCTTATCCACTCTTTATCATTTAATATAGTGTTCTAGAAGGTCAAATGGAAGAATGGGTCATTTGACCCATTTGGGCCATGTCTTTCTTCCACTTTTAGGCTTTAATTTGGGCCCAATAAGACATACCCATTTAACCCATCAACTTCCATGTATTATTCACCATATATCTCATGTTTACATAATTCCATAATGTCACGACAATATTCTCTAAAACAATTCTCATTTGTCCTTTCGATCGCAAAAATAGACATTCTAGTCGCCCTTGGTTTCATTGGACATTTTGGATCACTATTTACATTTCATGATTTGATCATGTAGGAGTATGTAGGAGTGTATTGAAGTGTTTGAAGCTTTAACAATTCTCAAATAACCCCAAAGAACCAAAAGAAACCATCCAAGAAGCGTCGTCGAATTGCGTTACAAAACGGGTCCGGAAAGGTACATTTTTTGTGCCTTGCGCCACTGCTGAAAAGCAAGGAAGTGGCGCAAGAATTCACTGCTCTCTGAATTAGTGGCTTGCGCCACACCCCCTGAAACAGGGTAGTGGCGCAAGTTTTTCTGCTTTGCTGAATTTTTCGGCCATTTTTCTAACACTTGCGTATCGTCCAATCTCTTATCCAAACACTACAAAATACTTACTTAGTGATCTTAATCATCAATTAAACATGACTTAAAGTCACCAAATGAGGTTAAAATATGTACGGGTCATCACCCAAATGCATCATGAAATCACAAAACACCTCCTACGAATGTCTAATCGCACGTGTTAAGTCCGATATTAAATGTTTCACCAATGACGCTACAAAACACATTCATGGCATATCAACACCTATGTAGATATGATCCCAAGGTATCACTTAAGGTTAGACAAGTACGGGGTGTTACATTCTTCCCCCCTTAGAAACATTCGTCCTCGAATGTTAACAACATCGTCTTATATACATCAATTGCATCTTTACTTTACGTATACAAATACACATAATGCTCTTAAATACTTACTTTTTATTGTTCCACCTCCGCATTGTGAACTTCTTGGTCTATTTGAAATAGATGGGGATACTTGGACTTCATCATCTCTTCCGCCTCCTATGTGATCTCCTCCTTCTGTTGATTTCTCCAAAGGACTTTTACGGATGCGACATCTTTATTCCTCAACCTCTTTACTTGTCGATCCAAAATAGCAATGGGTACCTCATCATAGGTAAGATCCTCCGTAACTTGAACATCCTCTACGGGAACAATACGCGAAGGAGCTCCTATGTATTTTCGAAGCATTGAAACATGAAATACCGGATGGACTGACGAAAGGTCCTGGGGTAGTGCCAACTCATACGCAACTTTCCCAAATCTTCTAATGATTTCATATGGGCCTATGTAACGTGGACTCAATTTCCCTTTCTTCCCGAATTGCATTACCTCTTTCATCGGTGACACCTTTAAAAACACCCAATCACCTATGGCGAATTCAAGCCCTCTTCTTCTAACATCAGCATATGACTAGTGATGACTTTGAGCCATTTGTAACCGTTGTTGGATTACTTTAACTTTCTCCATAGCTTGGTGAACAATATCTGGCCCAAGTAAGGCAGTTTCACCTGCTTCGAACCATCCGATTGGTGATCTACATTTCCTTCCATACAAGGCTTCATAAGGTGCCATTTTAATACTTGAATGATAGCTATTGTTATATGCAAATTCAATAAGAGGCAAATGGTCATCCCAACTGCCTTGAAAATCTAACGTACAAGCTCGTAGCATATCTTTAAGTGTCTGAATAGTACGTTCTGCTTGTCCATCAGTCTGAGGATGGAAAGCCGTACTCAAATTCACCTGAGTACCTAAACTCCGCTGAAAAGATTGCCAAAAGTGTGCTGTGAACTGTGCTCCTCTGTCTGATATAATAGAAAGTGGAATACCATGCAATCGTACTATCTCCTTCACATACAACTTCGCATAATCCTCAGCTGTATAGGTCGTCTTGACCAGTAGAAAATGCGCTGATTTAGTAAGTCGGTCCACTATGACCCATATAGAATCAAACTTTCGCAATGTATGTGGCAAACCCGTAATGAAATCCATATTAATCATATCCCACTTCCATACTGGAAGATTGATACATTGCATGTAACCTCCCGGTTTCTGATGTTCCACTTTTACTTGTTGACAATTCGGGCACTGCGCGACAAATTCTGCAATGTTCTTTTTCATGTTGCCCCACCAATACACTTCTTTCAACTCATGGTACGTTTTAGTAGCACCCGGGTGAATGGAATAACGCGAATGATGCGCCTCTGTCATTATTCGTGTCCTCAGTTCATCTACGTCCAATACACATAACCTCCCTTGACATTGAAGTACCCCTTCTGGTGTAACATCAAATGCCTTGGTCAGATTCTGCTGCACATTTTCATTTAGCTGCAATAAACTAGAATCCGCAAATTGCTTCTCTATCACTTCAGCTATCAGAGCGGATTCTGCTGCATTCTGCACAATAACCCTATTATCTGAGGATTCAATCAGGCGAACTCCTAAACTAGCTAATTGATTCAAGTCTTTGATTATCTCATGCTTTTCATTCAACTGACCACTAGTGTTTTCTACTACCTTACGGATCAATGCATCAGCTACTACATTTGCTTTGCCTGGGTGATAAAGAATATCAATGCTCTTGCTAGAGGCTTTTGTAGACCGATGTGGGTGTATCAGTGTAAAAGACATATTTTATTTTGACTGGATGGACTCAATGGCCAAGTTTCATATGTATGGATAAATATGTCCCATGTTCTCCTTTATTCGTCTTTCATATTATTATGACATGGTGGTTATGATTATGAGATGCACATGATTGAACATAGGCAAAAGTTGGTTCTCTCGGGACTTATCGGCTACGGGTGCCAATCATGTCTCGATGGGATTCGGGGCGTGACAAAAGTGGTATCAGAGCAGTCGGTCTAAGGGTGTCTACAAAGCCTTGTCTGAGTAGAGTCTTACGTATCGATGTGTTGTGCACCACATTTATACGTAGGAGGCTACGAGATATTTAGGATGTTGTTTCTTTCCTTCACTCTAGATCGTGCAATAGAGCCAATGTTGTCAGTTGCATTGTATCTGATTTTGGTAATTGTTTTTCTTTGGTATAGTCAAAAAGCCAAACACTAGAAGAGGAAGAGGAAAAGGTAAAAGTAAGCTGATAGATAGAATTGCTGAAGGAACAAGTAGACCACCACCTGACCAAGTTGATCAAGGTGGGTCTGGGACTGAGTTCGCAACGCGAGCTTCTTCTACTTCTTCAGCTCCAGAAGAGCCGAGAAGAAGGGAAGTGCCCGTGGAACCACCGACAAATGCCACAGATCAGGATCTTAGGAATGCTGTACAGATGTTGACACAGTTAGTGGCGGCACAAAGCCAGGGGAGAGCTGGTGCAATGGCACATGATGATGATGCGGCTAGAATGGCAAGTCGCAGAACGCAGGATTTCTTGAAACTGGACCCTCCTATATTCACAGGGTCCGATCCAAAAGCAGATCCACAGAACTTCGTGGATCAAATTCAGAGGGCCTTGGAAGTTATGCATGTGACAGGGGTAGAGACAGTGGAACTTGCTGCGTATAGGTTAAAAGGAGAGGCAATACTGTGGTATGAGGATTGGAAGAAATCCCGTGACATTGGTGCAGATTCACCGACATGGAAAGAGTTTAAAGTGGCTTTACTCGATCATTATATTCCGTATGAGGTTCGGGAAGCACGTGCAGATCAGTTCCTTAATTTGCGTCAAGGGAATATGAGTGTTCGGGAATATAGTTTGCAATTTAACTCCTTGGCTCGATATGCGCCAAATATTGTGGCTACGATGACAGACAGGGTCCATAGATACGTGGACAGACTAGAGCCATACTTGGTGAGAGATTGCACTATTGCGGCCTTGAATAGGGACATGGACATTGTTCGAATACAAGCCTTCGCCCAGAAAATGGAAGATCAAAGACAGAGACGCAGGGTACATGAATTTGATAGGGGACAGTCCAAGAGGGCTAGACCTATGGGACCACCTATGATGTCCCAAGGAGGATCTAGGCCCCGCATGTTTCCTAGACCACCTAGACCGTCAGTCTCTTATTCCACAGGGAGTGCTTATTCTCAGTCTCGAGGGTTTAGAGGTGGTTCAGCTGGGCAGAGTAGTGGGGGTCATGGATCACAGGCAGCAGGCTTCTTTCATCAGCAGTGTCAGCACTGCGGGCGCATGCACACAGGTACATGTCGGACAGGGACGAATGCCTGCTTTTGGTGTGGTATGCCGGGACATATAGCGAAAGAGTGTCCACAACGGAGCATGGGTGGTATAGCACGACCAGCTGGGTCGGCTGTTGCGTCTTCAGCATCGGTTCCTTCACAGGGCCGAGGGGTGCAGCCTATTGGTCGTGGTAGAGGTACCAGAGGAGGAGCCAGTACTAGCGACGTCCAGAATCGCACTTATGCTTTGGTGGACCGCCAAAATTCAGAGGCTTCCCCCGATGTCGTCAAAGGTACATTATCCATATGCTCACATAATGTATATGCATTAATTGACCCAGGCTCTACATTTTCCTATGTTACTCCATTGGTTGCTGCAAAATTTGCAAAGGCACCAGAATTATTAATTAAATCAATTGAAGTGTCTACACCGGTTGGTGAATATATTGTTGCAAAGAGAGTGTATCGTAACTGTGTGGTAACTGTGTATGGTCATGATACGTTGGCCGATCTCATTGAATTGGACATGGTGGATTTTGATGTAATTATGGGAATGGATTGGTTGGCTTCGTGTTATGCTACGGTAGATTGCTGGGCCAAGAAGGTACAATTTTGTTTTCCACAGGAAAATGTTCTAGAATGGCAGGGTAAGGTAGGGGCACCACGAGGAAGATTTATTTCCTATTTGAAAGCCAGAAAAATGATTGCCAAGGGATATGTCACGCCCCGAATCCCATCGAGATATGATTGGCACCCGTAGACGATAAGGCCCGAGAGAACCAACCTTTGCCTATGCTCAATCATTCATATGCATCTCATAATCATAACCACCATTGCATAATAACATGAAAGACGAAGAAAGGAAAACATGGGGCATATTTATACCTACATATGAAACTTGGCCGTTGAGGCCATCCAGTCAAAACAACATATGTCTTTTACACTGATGTACCCACATCGGTCTACAAAATCCTCTAACAAGAGCATTGACCAAAAAGAACCATAAGTCGGGACAAGTCCCCGCTTTACACATTATGTACAATACCAAAACATGTATATACTCTGACTCGGAGAAGCCCCGAATGAGCTGGAGCTCACCAAATAACCGCTAACACTAGCAATCTACTGAGGAGGCCTACTGGGACCTACGCCTACAGCAAGTAAGGTAAATTCCCCGAGAGGGGTCAGTACGAAATAAGTACTGAGTATGCAAGGCTCAGATGAAACTAAACAACACATGAATATTTCAATGAATATGTCAATGAACTCAAAACATATGAAGAATCAATGTGCATAAGTCACCATTTGGTATTTTGGGAAACCATGTGGATTGCTTTCATTACTTTATTTGCTTTCTTTATCTCAATGCTCAATGATAACAATGTACCCGGGCCCCTACTGATCAGTGGGTCTTTTCATATCATAACATCATATTGGGATCGAGTCGAGCTAGGCTTATGCCCCTAGACTTGCCACCCATAAATCAATACATCGGGATCGAGTCGAGCTAGGCTTACGCCCCTAGACTTGCCACCCATAAATCAATACATCGGGATCGAGTCGAGCTAGGCTTACGCCCCTAGACTTGCCACCCATAAATCCATATCTCGAGATCGAGTCAAGCTAGGCTTACGCCCCTAGACTTGCCACCCGTACTTGATCATTGACCACATTTTCATTACTTTGTTCATTACTTTGAGATTGATACTTTGATAATCATAACATCACTTTGGAACTTTGGAACATAACATTGTTGGAAACTTTGAATCATTGACCAATAAGTGAAGGACATGTGAATAAATATCAATGAGAAATATAATATAACTAGCACCATGATACCATTGGAACCATTGGACAATAATCCATGAACAAGAGACACAAGTATAGGCACTATTGGAATATTGGAACATAGCCTTCTTTGAACTTTCGAAACATTAACCATGAATATGAGAAGTGATATTCACAATTGATCAATGAGTAGGAAATATATGACAATGATCATAGATAAGTGCGTATGGGATACCTTGGTACATTTCGGAATAGAACTAAAGAAATGTCAATGTGAACACTATTGGTCGTAGAAAGATACGGACAAAATAACCTTGCATACCTTGGATTCACAATACGAATATACCACCTTTGATGCGTATACAATAATCCCTCTCCTTCTTTATGTGTCACTCTACAACATAAATACACAACGAAATTCACATTAACCACCAATCACTTTATAAATGCATACCATGTCAATGGGTTACATGTTTGCCTTTAAACATGTCATCTCCCCTTGACAAAACCATTGATCATACTATTATTCCAAAAATTCCATAATATTCCCAACATTGACCAATACATGAAAATCAATACATTTCACCACAATACTTCTCCTTTACACTTTCTTATCCATAACACATCACAAATAATCCATCAAAGTACGTTAATACAACTCATAACACATATTGGCCAAAATCCCAAAATTTTCACTTATAGACAATAACAAGTTTAATACCAAAAATAACACCATACATGTTCATATTTTGTCCATACCATGCTTTTTCATCAAAGGCACAAGACCTAATTCAAATTCAAATCACCAAGATGACACATCTTTCACCAAAGGCAAAAATACACTATTCATCATCTTGCCAACACAACTAGCATAATATACATAATCTCCCATGCATATAATATGTTAATCCATGAAAATAAACACTTACCAAAGCTTGGAATAGGATGATTTTGTCCAAAAATGCCTTAGGGTTTTTGGCAGTCCAAGAGGTGTTCTTGAGATTTTTCTAGAAAAAGAATGAAAAAGCATGTGTGTTTTGCCTCAATAAATCTGATTTTTGGGTCCCTTATATAGTGCTCAAGTCATCCTTAGCCATTTGGGAGCAATAATGGAGTGGTCATGGCAAGAATGGGTCAAATGACCCATTTGGGCCAAATCTTTTATTTCATTTTGGGCCTAATTTTGGGCCCAATTATATATATCCATGTGACCCATCAAAGTTCATGACTTAATCACCATATATCTCATGTTTACATAATTCCATAATGTCACGACATTATTCTCTTACGAGATTCTCATTCGTCACCTCGATCGCAAAAATTGGAATTCTAGTCGCCCTTGGCTTCATTGAACATTTTGGATTACTATTCACATTTCATGATTTGATCATGGAGGAGTATGTAGGAGTATATTGAAGTGTTTGAAGCTTTAACAATGCTCAATTAACTCCAAAGAACCAAAAGAAACCATTGAGAAATTGTCATAGAATTGCGTTACGAAACGACTCCGGAAAGGGCATAATGTTGTGCCTTGCGCCACACCCCCTGAAACAGGGTAGTGGCGCAGGAAATGCAGCCTCTCTGAATTTTCTGAAGGCTGGTGGCTTGCGCCACACCCCTGAAACAGGGTAGTGGCGCAAGTTTCAGCACTTTGCTGAAATTTTCGACCACTTATCCAATGTTTACGTATCGTCCAATCCCTTATCAAAACACTACAAAATACTTACTTAGTGATATTAACCATCAAGTAAACATGACTTAAAGTCACCAAATGAGGTTAGAATAATGCTCCACGAAATCACAACACACCTCCTACAAAGATCTAATCGCACATGTTAAGTCCGATATCAAATGTTTCACCAATGACACGATAAAACACATATGCATGTCATCTCAACACCTATGTAGATATGATCCCAAGGTATCAAGTGAGGTTATAAAAAGTACGGGGTGTTACAGGATACATATGTCATTTGGTATGAGTGAAAGATAATGATGCGGAACCATTAACTCCACAGTCAGTACTGGTAGTCAATGAATTTCTAGATGTATTCCCAGAGGATCTTCCAGGTTTACCCCCAGAACGAGAAGTGGAATTCGGTATTGATGTGATTCCAGGCTCTCAGCCTATTTCTATTCCTCCATATAGAATGGCTCCAGCGGAACTGCGTGAATTAAAGGAGCAGTTGAAAGATTTGCTGGATAAAGGCTTCATTAGGCCTAGTATGTTCCCGTGGGGTGCACCGGTATTATTTGTGCTAAAGAAAGATGGCACCTTGAGAATGTGCATCGACTATCAGCAACTGAATAAAGTAACGATCAAGAACAAATATCCTCTCCCTCGCATTGATGATTTGTTTGATCAGTTACAGGGTGCCAGGTGTTTTTCAAAGATTGACTTGAGGTAGGGTTACCATCAAGTCAGAGTTAGAGAGGAAGATGTACCCAAGACAGCTTTGCGAACACGGTATGGCCATTATGAATTTTTAGTTATGTCATTTGGATTAACAAATGCACCGGCTGTGTTTATGGATTTGATGAACAGGGTGTTTAAGCCATTCCTAGACGTGTTCGTGACAGTATTTATAGATGACATCCTTGTTTATTCAAGATCACCAGAAGACCATGCTTATCACTTACGGCAAGTGTTGCAAATTCTTCGTGAGCGTAAGTTGTATGCAAAATTTTCCAAATGTGAGTTTTGGTTGAAATCAGTCGCGTTCTTGGGTCACATTGTATCAGATGAAGGCATACAGGTTGATACCCAAAAGATTGAAGCAGTGAAGAACTGGCCAAGACCTACGACACCCACAGAGATTCGCAGTTTTCTGGGTCTAGCAGGTTATTACCGAAGATTTGTAGAAGGGTTTGCTTCTATTGCGGCACCATTGACAAAGTTAACTCACAAGGCAACTAAATTTCAATGGAATGATGCATGTGAAAAAGGGTTCCAAAAATTGAAAGATAAGTTGACTTCCACACCAGTGTTAGTTCTTCCTGAAAGCACAGAGGGCTATGCAGTGTATTGTGATGCTTCCGGGATTGGTCTCGGATGTGTATTGATGCAGCATGGTAGGGTGATAGCATATGCCTCACGACAGTTGCGGCCACATGAGAAAAACTATCCCACACATGATCTTGAATTGGCAGCAGTAGTTTTTGCTTTAAAGATATGGCGTCATTATTTATATGGGGTTCATGTTGACATCTATACGGATCACAAAAGCTTGCAATATCTTTTTAAGCAGAAGGAACTCAATTTGAGGCAACGAAGGTGGTTAAAGCTTTTAAAAGACTATGACATTGATATTCTCTATCACCCAGGCAAAGCAAATGTAGTAGTTGATGCATTGAGCCGTAAGGCAGTAGAAAGCACTAGTGGTCAGTTGAATGAAAAGCGTGAGATAATCAAAGATTTGAATCAATTATCCAGCTTGGGAGTTCGCCTTATTGAAACCTCCGATGATAGAGTTATGGTGCAGAATGCAGCAGAATCCTCCTTGATAGCTGAAGTGAAAGAGAAACAGTATGCGGATTCTATGTTATTACAGCTAAAGGAGAATGTGCAGCAGACTTTGACCAAGGCATTTGATATTACACCGGAAGGGGTGCTTCAATGTCAAGGGAGAATATGTGTACCGGATGTAGATCAGCTGAGGACACGAATAATGACAGAGGCGCACCATTCGCGCTATTCCATTCACCCGGGTGCTACAAAAATGTACCATGAATTGAAAGAGGTGTATTGGTGGGGCAACATGAAAAAGAACATTGCGGAATTTGTCGCGCAATGCCCGAATTGTCAACAAGTGAAAGTGGAACATCAGAAATCGGTAGGTTACATGCAATGTATCAATCTTCCAGTCTGGAAGTGGGATATGATTAATATGGATTTTATTACGGGTTTGCCTCGTACATTGCGAAAGTTTGATTCCATATGGGTAATAGTGGACCGACTTACTAAATCAGCGCATTTTCTACCGGTCAAGACGACCTATACAGCTGAGGATTATGCGAAGTTGTATGTGAAAGAGATAGTACGATTGCATGGTATTCCACTTTCTATTATATCAGACAGAGGAGCACAGTTCACAGCACACTTTTGGAAATCTTTTCAGCGGAGTTTGGGTACTCAGGTGAATTTGAGTACGGCTTTCCATCCTCAGACTGATGGACAAGCCGAACGTACTATTCAGACACTTGAAGATATGCTACGAGCATGTACGTTGGATTTTCAAGGAAGTTGGGATGACCATTTGCCTCTTATTGAATTTGCTTATAACAACAGCTATCATTCAAGTATTCAGATGGCACCTTATGAAGCTTTGTACGGAAGAAAATGTAGATCACCAATTGGGTGGTTCGAAGCAGGTGAAACTGCTTTACTTGGGCCAGATATTGTTCACCAAGCCATGTAGAAAGTTAAAGTTATCCAACAACGGTTAAAAATGGCTCAAAGTCGTCACAAGTCATATGCCGATGTTAGAAGAAGAGGGCTTGAATTCGCCATAGGTGATTGAGTGTTTTTAAAGGTGTCACCGATGAAAGGGGTAATGCGGTTTGGAAAGAAAGGAAAATTGAGTCCACGTTACATAGGCCCCTATGAAGTTATTAGAAGATTTGGGCAAGTCGCATATGAATTAGCCTTACCTCAAGAACTTTCCTCAGTCCATCCGGTCTTTCATGTGTCGATGCTTCGAAAATGCATAGGAGATCCATCTCGTATTATTCCCGTAGAGGATGTTCACGTTACAGATGATCTCACGTATGAAGAGGTGCCCATTGCTATCCTAGATCGACAAGTAAAAATATTGAGGAATAAAGACATCGCATCCGTAAAAGTCCTTTGGAGAAACCAACACGTAGAGGAGATCACATGGGAAGCGGAAGAAATGATGAAATCCAAGTATCCCCATCTATTTCAAATGGACCAATAAGTTCACAGTCCGGAGGTGGAACAATAACAAGTAAGTATTTAAAAGCATTATGTGAATGTGTATAGGTATGTTAAAGTAAAGATGCATTTGTTATATATAAGACAATGTTGTTAACATTCGAGGACGAATGTTTCTAAGGGGGAAAGAATGTAACACCCTGTACTTTATAACCTCACTTGATACCTTGGGATCATACCTACATAGGTGTTGATATGCCATGCATATGTGTTTTATAGTGTCATTGGTGAAACATTTGATATCAGACGTAACATGTGCGATTAGATCGTCGTAGGAGGTGTGTTGTGATTTCGTGGAGCATTTGGGTAAGAACTCGTACACATTCTAACCTCATTTGGTGACTTTAAGTCATGTTTACTTGATGGTTAAGATCACTAAGTAAGTGTTTTGTAGTGTTTTGATAAGGGATTGGACGATACGTAAACGTTGGATTAGTGGCCGAAAATTTCAGCAAAATGCTGAAACTTGCGCCACTACCCTGTTTCAGGGGTGTGGCGCAAGCCACCTGCAGCCCAAAACTTCAGAGAAGTCCCTATTCTTGCGCCACTACCCTGTTTCATGGGGTGTGGCGCAAGGCACAAGAAGTATGCCCTTTCCGGCGTCGTTTCGTAACGCAATTCTACGACGATTTCTCGATGGTTTCTTTTGGTTCTTTGGAGTTAATTGAGAATTGTTAAAGATTAAAACACTTCAATATACTCCTACATGATCAAATCACGAAATGTGAATAGTGATCCAAAATGTTCAATGAAGCCAAGGGCGACTAGAATTCCAATTTTTGCGATCGAAAGGACGAATGAGAATTGTTTAAAAGAATATTGTCGTGACATGATGGAATTACGTAAACATGAGATATATGGTGAATAATAGATAGAATTTCATGGATATGTGTTATTGGGCCCAAAATGAGGCCCAAATTGGAATTTAAAGCATTGGCCCAAAGGGCAAAAAGACCCATTCTTCTCATTGGACCACATGTGATGCCAAAGGAATGGCTAAAAATGACTTGGGGTCTATATAAAGGCCCCAAGATCAGATTTTCCTTCACATAAAAACTCCCATGCCTTTGAGCAAATTATCAAACATTTTTCTCATTACCAAACCCTAAGGCAAATAACTCCTTTGGACCCTTTGGACAAGATCAACATATTCCAAGCTTTGGTAAGTGTTTATTATTATGGTTTAACATATTATATACATGGAAGATTATATATATTATGCTAGTGGTGTTGGCAAGGTGATGAATAGTTTTTTTTGCCTTTGGTGAAAGATGTGTCATCTTGGTGAATTGAACTTGAATTAGGCCTTGTGCCTTCGATGAAAAAGCATGGTATGGACAAAATATGAGCATGTATAGAGTTATTTTTGGTATTAAACTTGTTCTTATCTAAAAGTGGAAATTTTGGGATTTTGGCCGATATGTGTTGTGAGTTGTATTAACGTACTTTGATGGATTATTTGTGATGTGTTATGGATAAGAAAGTGTAAAGGAGAAGTATTGTGGTGAAATGTATTGATTTTCATGTATTGGTCAATGTTGGGAATATTATGGAATTTTTGGAATAATAGTATGATCAATGGTTTTGTCAAGGGGAGATGACATGTTTAAAGGCAAACATGTAACCCATTGACATGGTATGCATTTATAAAGTGATTGGTGGTTAATGTGAATTTCGTTGTGTATTTATGTTGTAGAGTGACACATAAAGAAGGAGAGGGATTATTGTATACGCATCAAAGGTGGTATATTCGTATTGTGAATCCAAGGTATGCAAGGTTATTTTGTCCGTATCTTTCTACGACCAATAGTGTTCACATTGACATTTCTTTAGTTCTATTCCGAAATGTACCAAGGTATCCCATACGCACTTATCTATGATCATTGTCATATATTTCCTACTCATTGATCAATTGTGAATCTCATTTCTCATATTCATGGTTAATGTTCCGAAAGTTCAAAGAAGGCTATGTTCCAATATTCCAATAGTGCCTATACTTGTGTCTCTTGTTCATGGATTATTGTCCAATGGTTCCAATGGTATCATGGTGCTAGTTATATTATATTTCTCATTGATATTTATTCACTTGTCCTTCACTTATTGGTCAATGATTTAAAGTTTCCAACAATGTTATGTTCCAAAGTTCCAAAGTGATGTTATGATTATCAACGTATCAATCTCAAAGTAATGAATAAAGTAATGCAAATGTGGTCAATGATCAAGTACGGGTGGCAAGTCTAGGGGCATAAGCCTAGCTTGACTCGATCTCGAGATATGGATTTATGGGTGGCAAGTCTAGGGGCGTAAGCCTAGCTCGACTCGATCCCGATGTATTGATTTATGGGTGGCAAGTCTAGGGGCGTAAGCCTAGCTCGACTCGATCCCGATGTATTGATTTATGGGTGGCAAGTCTAGGGGCATAAGCCTAGCTCGACTCGATCCCAATATGATGTTATGATATGAAAAGACCCACTGATCAGTAGGGGCCCGGGTACATTGTTATCATTGAGCATTGAGATAAAGAAAGCAAATAAAGTAATGAAAGCAATCCACATGGTTTCCCAAAATACCAAATGGTGACTTATGCACATTGATTCTTCATATGTTTTGAGTTCATTGACATGTTCATTGAAAAATTCATGTGTTGTATAGTTTCATCTGAGCCTTGCATACTCAGTACTTATTTCGTACTGACCCCTCTCGGGGGAATTTACCTTACTTGCTGCAGGCGCAGGTCCCAGTAGGCCTCCTCAGTAGATTGCCAGTGTTAGCGGTTCCTTGGTGAGCTCCAGCTCATTTGGGGCTTCTCCGAGTAAGAGTATATACATGTTTTGGTTTTGTACATAATATGTAAAGCGGGGACTTGTCCCGACTTATAGTTCATTTTGGTCAATGCTCTTGCTAGAGGCTTTTGTAGACCGATGTGGGTGTATCAGTGTAAAAGACATATGTTGTTTTGACTGGATGGCCTCAACGGCCAAGTTTCATATGTATGGATAAATATGTCCCATGTTCTCCTTTATTCGTCTTTCATATTATTATGACATGGTGGTTACGATTATGAGATGCACATGATTCAACATAGGCAAAGGTTGGTTCTCTCGGGCCTTCTCGGCTATGGGTGCCAATCATGTCTCGATGGGATTCGGGGCGTGACAATTGTATTCACGCATAGGATTGTGTATTCATATTGAGGAGATAAGGTATGTAAGGTTACTCTATCTGTATCCTCCTGCAGTACATATTGTTCATGTTGTCAGTGTCCTTGTTCCATTCCAAAATATTAAAAGGTATCTCATTTCAGGTTGTCATATGTTATTATTCTCATGTTTCTTCATCATGGACCAATCATGAATCATATGTCTCTTAATCATTGATCGAAATTCCAAATCTTCCATAATGTTATAATTATTACCAATTATCAATCTCATGAACATAAAAGAATGAAGTAATGCGTCTATGTATTTCCAATAAGGTTATGATACCCAATGCACCAATCTCATAAAAGTAAAAGAGAGAAGTAATCCAATGAAGTAATGAAAGAAGTAATTACCTTATGGATACTTTATATTTTCCTTATGGATATTTTATATTTTCCTTATGGTTACTTTATATCTTCTTTATAATTATTGAGTACGGGTGATAGCTTTGTGGGGGCGCAAGCCTAACTCAAGCCGATCCCGATATTGTTGGATCAGGGGAAAAGCTCAGTGGGGCAAAATCCTAACTTGATGCCGAACCTGACAGGGGGTAGCCCTAAGGTCCGAACCTGCTATAAATATATATATATATATTGACGGTTGCATTGCATATTGACGGTTGCATTTCATGTTGATGGTTGCATACTAACGGTTATGCATTATTGAAAATTATCTATTGACGGTTCTAACTACTAACGGTAACGGACATAAAGGCAAAAGGGAATAATGAACGTAAAGTACCCATTTCCACACCTACTGAATGATGATGATTTATCCACATTGATTATTCTCTTGGAATAAAGTTCATTGGGTTTTTTTTCAGTTTCATGAAGTTTCTTATAGCCTTGCATACTCAATACATTCTTCGTACTGACCCCTTTGGGGGGCTTACTTTATTTGCTGTAGGCACAGGTGTTAGTAGACCTCCACAATAGGCTACCAGTTATCCGCAGATCATTGGTGAGCTCCAGTTGGTTTGGGGCTTTCGTAGTCATATGTGTATATTGTTCTGGTACTGTAATTATTGTATAAAATGGGAACTTGTGCCGACTAGAGGTTGTTGTGTTCATGTATCGATTAGAGGCTTTGTAGACATATGTGGGAACAGGAATGTGAGAGATGTGTGTTCTGTTTGACTTGACGGCCCTAACGACCAAGTTTCATATATTGTATACGTTTTCCATGGCTTCCGCCTAGTTGTATGAAGTATAATAAGATTCACACTAAAATATGCTTGCGAGTGAATAGGACCAAAGATTGGTTCTCTCGGACCATATTGGCTTCGGGTGCCAGTCCGGCCGAATGGGATTTCAGGTCTTGATAGTTGTCCCAGCCTAAAGAATCAACATTTGCGATGCTTTTCCGCAACTACGATGACAATTAGTGATACAATCCAAATCCCTTCTAAGCCATTCACTAGAAGTCAAGCACGAGAACTCCAAGGATTGTCCATGAAACGAGAGGTACTTGACGACATCCTAGTACCATCTGAAGGGTGCTATGTGTTGGTGATTACATCTAAGGAGGATGGAGGGACATTGGGGGGATCAAACGGTTGCAAAAAGGAGCAAAAAGACACGCGAGCTGCACTGGAAAGCTCACCTGCGCGCGCAGGTGATCCACCTGCGGGCGCAGATGCTGGTCAGTGGCATCTGCGACCCTGACCTGCTGGTGCAGGTGCCCACCTGCGTGCGCAGGTGGCCTATCTCGGCTGCCATGCTAAAATTTGGGCCCACTTTTTTGTATTAAATGACCCAATGGTATAAATACCAACTCATGTATTAAGTTTTTCAGTTTTTCCTTGAACATTGATGAACATTGCTCTTGAGAGAGAGTGTAGTGAGCTTTTGTTGAATCTCGGCTTAGAAACGCGTGGTTTCGAGGGCGCCTCGATTCCTTCTTGGTCACCGTAGAATTTAAGTGCTTGTTGGTGAATGTAATTAGGGGTTTAGGATTTAATATATCCTAATGTTCTTGATTATTTTCTCTTCTTGTGTCTAGTTCAATTTATCTTTCTTTCAATTATCCGTAGTTTTCGTAGTTAACTCTAGTCTCCGTAGATCGTACGCTATCATTTGGTATCAGAGCCGAGCTTGAATTCGTTTCCACGTATTCAATCTTGGGTGTGTTGTCCAAAGAGTAAAGCGAAAAAAAAAATCAAAAAAATAAATAAAAGAATCTGCAAATTTTTCATTTTTTTAATGTTTTGAGTTTCTTGTTGTTGCTATCTAGGGTCTTTTCCTCTAGTATGTTTGTGTCGGAATATTGAGCTTTGGATTTGATTTTGAGGTGATTTGAAGAAACCCATGTGTTGTTGTTCTTGAACTTGAAGAAAGAAAAGAAAAGGTGGATTTGAGATCTTGTTATGTTGGTGTAGATTTATGAGCTGAGGCGGTTGGAAAAATTTTCCTCACGACCAAGAGAACATAGCTCTGAAAGTTCGTCGAATCCCGAGGTTGTTTGATTAAGACTCAAAAATTGTTGTTCTTGGTGTTCTTAGTGTTCTTGAAGAACATTCATACCTTCATATCTTCAAAGAGAAGAGGATACAAAAAAGGTGTTGTTTGATCTTGTAAAAGGCAATAATCCAAGAAAGAGAGTGAAAAGGGGCCCACAGAATAAGAAAATTCAGAGTTTCCAGCGACCCGGGCAGAGGCATCTGCACCCCCACCTGCGCGCGCAGGTGGGTATCTGCGGCCGTAGGTGACCAACGCAGGTCACCTGCCAAGTTTTTGTTTGCCACCTGCGATCAGCCGTCTGCGTGGGCATGTAGTGACCTGCGGATGCAGGTCACCCAACGCATCTCACAGGTTCCAAAATCCAGTTTTGCTCAAGTTCGACTATCTTAGTTTCCATTCTTGATTCTTAACTTCATCTCTCGATCCTAAAACTAATTAACAACTAGTAATTCACCTACTTAGTAGTTAATTAGTGCTTGAGTTCGATTTCTTGCTACGTCCTACTTCTTGTGTGCTTTTTCTATCTTTCATTTTCATCTATAAATTCTTGATTCAAGTCCGTAAATTATTTCTTTGCGTCTTTCTAACAAGAATCCAATCCGATTAAGAGTAGCAATTGAGACCTCGATTACCATTGGAGTATAAGCCATCCTTCAACATTTGCAGAGCCAAGTGTGAAGAATACCAAGGTGTGTAGAGTTGTGAGGCTATTTCTTTAACACTAACTTGTTTGTTGTTTGTGTCTAGTGTTGTTCCAGCAGGTACAATGACTTCAAAGGATGAAACACCCTTAATTAGGGATGTCGACACTTCGAGTGCACTTTTGGCGGCCATTGAATCGTTAAACCGAAAATTGGACTCTATGGAGGGTAGGATAGTGAACATGGAAGGACGTTTAAGCTCCCCACAATCCACTCCCCAAAATTCCCATGCCTCGTCTAGCGGACACGCTCAAGACATACCCGCTGTCGTCACTCCAGAAGCAATTCACCAAATGTTCAATTCCCCGAGACAAACACAAGACCAAATACTCCCTAACCAAAGACTACCCCAAGAACCCCAAAACCAAAACCCGCCACCTCAAGCTCCACTAAACTGAAATCCCCCACTCCAAATACCCCGCAACCAAAACCAACCCATCCAAGTTGAGGGAGTAGGGGAAGAGGAACCCCAAGTTGAGTTTGAAGGGTATGATGAAGAGGTCGTGCATGCGGAGTATTGGAGGAATAGACCATTGCCTCCACAAGGGTTCTGAGGTCGAGGAGGGAGATTTGAACCGGCGCCTTATGGTAGAGGGAATTTAGGGAATCGCCACCAAGGCGAGAACCAATGGAACTACAACGATAACCAAGATGGTTAGGGAGGTCAGGATAATGGGATTAATTCAATCAAGATTAGTCTCCCGACTTTCAAAGGAGAGAGTGATCCCGAAGCTTATTTGAATTGGGAGTCTACTTGTGAAAGAGTCTTTCAAGTTAATGATCTCACGAATGACAAGAAGAGCTGCTATGCCATAGACCAATTTGACGGGTTTGCCAACACGTGGTGGGAATATGCCAAGCGATTTGAGAATGTCTTAAATGAGGGACGACCACCACCATGGGATGCTTTGAAGGCTATCATGAGGCAGAAGTATGTGCCGGAGAGGTATAGGCATGAGCTACTTGCCAAGTTGTACAATCTAAGGCAAGGAAACAAGAATGTCTTAACCTACTTTGATGAGTTTCAACAATTGATCTTGAAACTTGAGTATCAAGAGAATGCGGAACATGCCATCATCCGTTTCAAGGTTGGCTTGAACAAAGAGCTCTCCTCATCCATGACTTGTCACAAGTTTGCTACCTTAGAAGAGGTCTTTCAAGCGGCCTTAGAAGTTGAGAGAGAGACCACAAGGAACGGACATCTTTCAAGCCCAAGGGGTACTCATCCGCTAATCCATGGAGTAAGAGAAAAGAGGTAGCCCAACCTTCATCGCGATGAAACAAGAACAAGGACCTCAACAAAGTCAATGACAAGAAGCCCGTTGAGAAGGCTAACCTAAAGTACCCACCAAGGAATGAAGGTAACAAATATCCAACTCCTATTTCTAAAGGGTTTCAATGTTTTAAATGTGAAGGTTGGGGACACAAGGCAAGTGAATGTCCTAATCGGAGGAATCTGATCCTTAGAGAAGGGAGAATATTTTACCTTGGGGAAGAGGTGGGGCACGAAGATGAAAATGAAGGAGATGTCCAAGAAGGGGACAAGTTAGAAGAAGATGAGCAATTAGAGGAAGAAAATGAGGATGCTTGGCCTCAAGATGGAGTGTTTGAAGTCCCAAACTTTGTGGTTAGACGAGCGATGGTTAGTAAGACCATAGATGACCCTAGTCAAAGGGAAAATCTATTCCATACTAAATGCCTTATTAAGGAGAGTATATGCTCATTGGTCATTGATAGTGGAAGTTGTGCAAATGTAGCTAGCGCCACCATGGTCGACTTCTTGAAGTTACCCACCACCAAGCATGCCGCACCCTGCAAGATCCAATGGTTAAATGAGTGTGGAGAATTAAAGGTAACTAGACAAGTTGTGATCCGGTTCAAAATCAGGAATTACCATGATGAAATACTTTGTGATGTTATTCCTATACAAGCTTGTCATATTTTGCTTGGAAGACCATGGCAATACGATCGTTCAACTAGGCATGATGGAAAAACCAATTGATATTCTCTTGACGTGAATGGTCGAAAGTTTACCTTTTATCCTCCCTCACCATCACAGGTGAATGAGGTACATCAAAGAATGAGAGAGTTGAAGGAGAAGGGTGGTAAAAAGGGAAAGGAGGAGTCCCATGAAGAGGAAAGCGGTGAAGCAAAAGAGAGGGGGAAGTTGAAAGGAAAGACCCAAATGGTGATGTTGGCAAAAAACAAAGAGTTGTTTGAGGAGGCTAATGATGAGGAACCCATACTCCTTTTAGCCCATGCTTTTCATGCTAACCACTCTACTTCTGCTCTTCCCCATTCTATTTCTCTTGTTTTGCAGGAATTCGGAGACATGTTTCCAGAGGAGCTACCAAAAGAGTTACCCCCACTTCGGGGAATTGAGTATCAAATAGACTTCGTGCCAGGCTCACAATTGCCTAACAAACCGGCTTATAGAAGTAACCCAACGGACACCAAAGAACTCCAAAGTCAAGTTGAGGAATTTCCCAACAAAGGATATATCAAGGAAAGTATGAGCCCATGTGCGGTCCCGGTATTGTTGGTGCCAAAGAAAGATGGGACTTGGCGCATGTGTGTTGATTTTCGGGCCATCAACAAGATAACGGTAAAGTATCGCCACCCTATCCCTAGATTAGACGATATTCTAGATGAATTAAATGGTTCTTGTGTGTTTTCGAAGATTGATCTTAGGAGTGGATACCATCAAATCCGGATGAGTCCCGGAGATGAATGGAAAACCGCCTTCAAGACCAAGTTTGGTCTCTATGAATGGGTGGTTATGCCATTTGGACTCACCAATGCTCCTAGTACCTTTATGTGGTTAATGAACCATGTGATGAAACCATTTATAGGGAAGTTTGTTGTGGTATACTTTGATGATATTTTAGTTTATAGCAAGTCCGTAGATGACCATGTCGAACATTTGAGATGTGTTTTTGATAAGCTTAGAAAGGAACAATTGTTTGCTAACCTTGAAAAATGCTCCTTTTGTGTTGATGAGGTTGTCTTTTTGGGATTTGTTGTAAGCTCCCGGGGAGTGGAAGTGGATGAATCCAAGATAGACGCTATAATAAATTGGCCAACTCCATAATCCATTGGTGATGTGAGAAGCTTTCATGGCTTGGCTAGTTTCTATAGACGGTTTGTCAAAGGGTTTAGCACCATAGCCGCCCCGTTGACCGAGGTAATCTGGAAGGATAAGCCCTTTAAATGGGGTGACGAGCAAGCAAAGGCGTTTGAAACCTTGAAAACAATGCTTAGCTCTACTCCTTTGTTACAATTGCCCAACTTCGGCAAAATGTTTGAAGTCGAATGTGATGCTAGCAAGGTAGGCATTGAGGCCGTCTTAATGCTAGACCAAAAACCCATTGCATACTTTAGCGAAAAGCTAAAAGAGGCAACCTTGAACTACTCTACGTATGATCTTGAGTTGTACGCCTTGATTAGACCTTTGGGCAATTGGCAACACTACTTGTGGCCTAAGGAATTTGTGATTCGTACCGACCATGAGTCTTTGAAACACCTTAGGGCCCAAGACAAATTGAACAAACGGCATGCCAAACGGATTGAATTCTTAGAAACATTCCCTTATGTGATCCAAAACAAAAAGGGGAAAGAGAACGTCGTGGCCGATGCCTTGTCCCGAAAACATGTGTTACTTAGTACCTTGTCTTCTAAATTTATTGGATTTGAATACTTGAAGACATTGTACCCCGAGGACCCCAAGTTTTCTCAAATCTTTAAAGATTGTGAGGAGTGGGAAAGGGAAAAATGGCCTAGGGATAGAACTTCTATACCCTACTCAAAATTTGATGGATTCCTATTCAAAGGAAAAAGGTTGTGTGTGCCCTCTAGCTCTTTGAGAGAGTTATTTGTGAGAGAGGCACACAATGGTGGTATGATGGGCCACTTTGGAGTGGATAAAACCCTTGGAATCTTAGAGGAACAATTCTATTGGCCCCAAATGCGTCATGATGTCGCCCGAATTTGTGGTCAATGTATGGATTGTAGGAGTACGAAATCCTGCCTTCTCCCTCAAGGGTTGTACACCCCACTTCCCACTCCCCTACGGCCATGGTTAGACATCTCTATGGATTATGTGTTGGGTTTGCCTAGGACAAGGAGGGGAAGAGATAGTATTTTTGTTGTAGTTGATCGTTTTTCTAATATGGCTCATTTCATTCCGTGTCATAAGTGTGATGATGCCCCTAACGTGGCATCCTTGTTTGTAGAACATGTTGTCAAGATCCACGGAATTCCTCGGACCATTGTTAGTGATAGGGACTCTAAGTTCCTTAGTCACTTTTGGAGAACATTGTGGGGTAGGCTTGGCTCACTTTTGGAGAACGTTGTGGGGTAGGCTTGGCACGAAATGCTCTTCTCTACGTATTTCCACCCACAAACCGATGGTCAAACCAAGGTTGTGAATAGGACCTTGGGTTCTATGTTACGTACCATGGTTAAATGTAAAATGGCCTCTTGGGAGGATCACTTACCTCTAGTCGAATTTGCCTACAATCGTGTTATTCACTCGACTATTGGTATGACCCCTTTTGAATGTGTTTATGGTTTTACCCCCCTAACCCCTTTAGATCTCACTCCGTTGTCTAGTGATGTTTTGATTAGATTAGATGGGAGACAAAGGGCAGACGCAATGAAAAAGATGCATGAAAAGGTGAGGCTTCAACTTGAGAAAAAGAATCAAGCAGTCGCCAAGAGAGTGAACAAGGGTAGGAGAAGACATGTACTAGAACCGGGCGATTGGGTATGGATACATCTCCGGAAGGACCGGTTTCCAATCAAAAGGAAAGCTAAGTTGATGCCTCGTGGTGATGGCCCATTTCAAGTGCTTGAGCGGATAAATGACAATGCCTACAAAATTGACCTTCCACCGGAGTATCAAGTGCACAACACATTTAACGTGTGTGACCTCTCCCCTTTCGACATGATGGAGGATGAGAATGTGAGGTCAAATTCTTCTCAAGATGGAGAGGATGATACAATCCAAATCCCTTCTAAGCCATTCACTAGAAGTCAAGCACGAGAACTCCAAGCGCTCCAAGGATTGTTCATGAAACGAGAGGTACTTGACAACATCCTAGTACCATCTAAGGGTTGCTATGTGTTGGTGATTACATCTAAGGAGGATGGAGAGACATTGGGGGGATCAAACAAATGCAAAAAGGAGCAAAAAGACACGCGAGCTGCACTGGAAAGCTCACCTTTGCGCGCAGGTGAGCAACCTACGGGCGCAGATGCTGGTTAGTGGCATCTGCGACCCTGACCTGCGTGCGCAGGTGGCCTATCTTGGCTGCCATGCTAAAATTTGGGCCCACTTTTTTGTATTAAATGACCCAATGGTATAAATACCAACTCATGTATTAAGTTTTTCAGTTTTTCCTTGAACATTGATGAACATTGCTCTTGAGAGAGAGTGTGGTGAGCTTTTGTTGAATCTCGGCTTAGAAACGCGTGGTTTCGAGGGCGCCTCGATTCCCTCTTGGTCACCGTAGAATTTAGGTGCTTGTTGGTGAATGTAATTAGGGGTTTAGGATTTAATATATCCTAATGTTCTTGATTATTTTCTCTTCTTGTGTCTAGTTCAATTTATCTTTCTTTCGATTATCCGTAGTTTTCGTAGTTAACTCTAGTCTCGGTAGATCGTACGCTATCAATTGGTATAAAAGGAACAGTGACAAACATAACTTATGGCAGATTTTAATAAGTCGCCATTAATACAAGGACACAAAAGATAACTTTTTTGATTCCTACAAAGAATCATATATTGGGTGAAAAACTTTCATAGATAAGTCGCCTCTAATTTAAAAAATTACTAGCGTATATTAAAAATAAAAAGGAATAAACAAAAGAATGTTGATTCCCAACACAAATTCTATCGGTCTATCCTCTCTTCAAAACCCTTATCTCCCAAACCACAATCAAATCCTTATCTTCGAAACCCTTATATTCTGTCCAAAATCAAATCGCAGAGTCTCTGCTAAACATCAACTCCATCATTGAAATTCCAGCATTGAAGGTTTCATTCTCGAAGGCAATCAAACTTCAAAACCCTCGATAATCGTATATTGAAGGTTTCGTCCTTTTCTTTATAAATGTTCATAGTTTTTGGTACACAATTGATGATGGAAATTGTAGCATGATGATTGAAATTTGGGGCTTTTCCCTCTCGGTGATGCTCATATTACTAAGCTTGCAGGTGGATGCTCCACAATCTGTGACTCAAGTAAATGTGCCCTGAATTCAATTATCCTCTATGGTATAGCTTAATTATCTCTTTGACATCGTTTCATGACTTTTATCTTGAGTGTAGGTTTTTTGGTTTTTATCTTGTTAATTTCTTTTACTTAGAATTTCAGAATTTTGTGGTTCAGTGGGAATACACTTGAATATTTAAATTCCTTACACTTGAATCCATCAATTCCACCCAGATTTAGGTCAAAGTTTTTTAATTTTGCATCCATATGAATCATATCTTATGCAAACTTGATTAGATTTTCTTTATTAATGAGAAAGCTTTCGAGAAAAACATATTTAAATGATCTACATACAAGAATAGCTTTTGAGGAGATCATATTTAAATGATCTATGCACAAGAATGATCTAGGTACAAGAACAACATTCGAGAAGAACATATCTAGATTATCTAGGTACAGGAACTATCCAAAAATGTATAATCTGCTATAAAAATGTTTAACTAAACTAGTAGATAAAATAGCGTAGACAGCTTAAATCTAGGCTAATAATCATACAAAGTATTTGTACCCCCTTTTCCTACAATATACATCCTTGTTTCTGTTTTTTAAAAGCAAACTAAACCATTCTTCACTATTAAAACCATTTATGGGTCGGATAAGATTTTGAAGGAATGCTAGTAATAATAAGAACCTGGACTACATAGAATAGAACAATTTTTCTCCAAAACAGAGTTTTATGCATTTTGGACTAATCTTATATCGGACCATAATAAGCCTCCACCATTAGGAACCCAACAATTTGTCGTCCAACTCAAAAACTCATACTTGAACATAATACAAACAACAGAAAACTCTCACAATTTCTATCAAATTGGAGATCAATGTACCTACTTTAACAACTTGGAGTCTAATAAAAGACTCCTGCATCTTGTTTTTCACCTATAAAAGTTTCTGCATATAAAATAACTAAGAAAGCTAATTGCTAAATTGTTTTCAAGAAAATCAAAACTTGACCTTTTTCACTGTAATTAGATGTTTGAGAACATGAGATTTCCTCCTTAAGAATCTTCTTATTGATGTTGTTGAGGTTCAGGGACTTCACTTGATGAATATTGTCGCTGATTATTTTACCTATGTACTTCTGTATACAATCTTCTCAGTAAAAATGCTGGCAACTACTGCCCTGAATCAATGTGTTCGGGGGAAACATATCATCATTGATTTCGCAAAACATACGTGAAGATTCCCCACTTTCACGGATAATCTTCACTTTCCTAATTGATTCAGAAATGAAAGGATTCAATGGTTCGACAACTTCCTTACCAGCAGCATGATCAGAACTTGATTCCAAGTTCTTATCTGAGTGGAAATGTGTGGAATAGAAGAGGATCTATTGAAACTATATATCATCATCTTCTTTCATGACATCATCCTCTTGTATTGACATCTGAACTTAGTTGGAGACTATCAGTTTCTTCATCGCAATCGGAGGCTTGAATATTTCTTGGTTCCATTTCAATTTCACTGGCACCTGCAGGCCTACTAGATTCACGTCTTCCCTGACGTCTTCAGAAATTCTTAGACTCTTGATGATGAACCAGTGTTTCTATCACTCACTAATTTTTGGTGCAAGAATTAGGACATGCTATAGCTCTTTATTTAATCAGCGGCATAGCAGAATTGAGAACTTCGCCGTGGGTATTCAAGCGATTGCTATATTTATTTCCTCGTGTGCATATAAGCTATAATTGCATAGACATATACATAGTTTTTGTCCTCATTTTTCTTGTTTTAGAAAAAATAAGTGCCAACTTGTTTCACATTTAGGGTTTAGAATTTTTACCTTTTTAGGGTTTTTGATGGGACAACAAAATAAATTTTCACTAAATTTGGACTATGCCACATGTCAAAAGTGATATATCATGTCTAGTCAAATTAAAGGGCTATGAACATGTTCCCTGTGTGCAACTGACATTTTCCGACCAATAATATAAGCAAAGTAATCTCAGCAAAGATCTCTCAAAAAGTCATTATAATTAAGAATAAGAAAGGACAAATTTTAATAAGTAAATAATTTCAAAAAGGAACAATAACATTCTGAATTAATGGAAATATTTGAAGAGATTCAAAACTTTCTCAATCTAAATATACATACTAAATGGCAATATTTGAAGAGATTCAAAACTTTCTCAATTTAAATATACATACTAAATGGCAATATTTGAAGAGATTCACAACTTTCTAAATCTATATATACATACTAAATGTTAAACTGTTTGACCCCTAGTAGATAACTTACTACAACGTTTTCAGCAACTTGTCCGACTTTCTCTTTGATAGGGAATGTCGTCTTTTGATTAGACTTCTGGCGTCCTTTCTGTTTAAAAGGAAACTTATTTATAGTCGTGGTATAGAATAGTTATGATGATTACAAACTCTTTTCATCAAGATGTTGACATATTAATATTTGATTAGTCGGAACATGTCACTTGTGTTGGGATGAAAGAGTTTTGATGAGGACAATTTTTTTGACCAATTCAATTGTTGTTGACATGGTGATATTTGATTGGTTTAACCATGTAACTTATGTTGGGAGGGATGTGTTGTGATGAGGACATACTATTTTTGGCCAATCAGATTTAAGTTGACATGATGATTTTTGATTGGTTGAAACATCTCACTTGTGTTGGGATGGAAGAGTTGTGACAAGGACAAATTCTTTTTGATCAATCAAATTAAAGTTAACATGGCGATATTTGATTGATTGAATCATGTCACTCATGTTGGGATGGAAGAGTCGTGATGAGGACAAACTCTTTTCGTTCAATCATAATGAAGTTGACATGAAGATATTTGATTTGCTGGAATATGTCATTTATGCTGAGATGGATATGTTGTGACGAGGACAAGCTTTTTGAAGTTGATATGGCGATTTGTAATTGGTCGAAACATGTCACTCGTGCTGAGGTGGAAGAGTTGTGACAAGAGCAAACTTTTTATGACCAATTTTTATTGGTCGAAACATGTCAATTGTGCACAAGGAACATGTCCATCGCCCTTTAATTTGACTAGACATGTTATATCACCTTCGACACGTCGCATAGTCCAAATTTAGTGCAAATTTATTTTGTTGTCCTGTCAAAAAAACTTAAAAAGGAAAAAAGTCTGAACCCTAAATGTGAAACAAGTTGACCCTTATTTTTTCTAAAACAAGAAAAATAAGGAGAAAAACTATATATGTCTATATAGTTATAACTTATATGCACACTAGGAAAGAAATATAACAATTGTTTGAATACCCTTGGGGGAGTTCTCAATTCTGCTCTGCCGCTGATTGAATAAAGCGCAATATCATATCCTGATTCTTGTACCCAAAATGAATGAGTGATAGCAACATTGGTTCATCATCAAGAAGTCTAAGAATTTCCATTGACATCAGAGAAGACGTAAATCTAGTAGACCTGTAGGCACCAACAAAATTGAAATGGAACCAAGGAATATTCAAGCCTCCAATCACTATGAAGAAATTGATAGTATCCGGTTGAGTTCAGATGTCAACAGAAATTAGGATGATGTCATGGAAGAAGATGAAGATATAAAGTTGCAACAGATCCTCTTCTATTTCGTGCAGTTTCAGTCAAGTAAGAACTTGGAGTCAAGTTCTAATCATGCTTCCTGTAAGGGAGTTGTCGAACTATTGAGTCCTTTCATTTCTGAATCAATTAGGAAAGTGAAGAGTATCCGTGAAAGCGAGGAATCTTCATGTATGTTTTGTGAAATCTATGATGATGAGTTTCTCCCAAACACATTGATTAAGGAAAGTATTTGCCAATATTTTTACTGCAAAGATTGTATATAGAAGTACATTGGTAAAAAAATCAATGACAATATACATCAAGTGAAGTGCCCAATTGCCAAATGCAAAAGAACTTTAGATCTTTTATCATTGATACCGTACAATTTGTATTGATTGTCTAGAAGATGCAATTCGAGAAACAATAGTTCTGGCTTCGCCATAAGTTATGGATTGCCCTTATATGGATTGTATGGGGAAATTGGTTGATGACGGAAAGGGACATTTGATCAGGGAATGTCCCGATTGCTGGAGAATTTTCTGTATGCGATGTAAAGATGCTTGGCTTTAAGTATGGACATATGCATAAGAGCATATGCTAAGTCAAATGAACTTCTTCTTCTGGCTATTAGGAGGATATGCTATTGAACATCAACAACAACAAGAAGAAGATTTTTAAGGAGGAAATCCCATGCTCTCAAACTTCTAATTACAGTGAAAAAGGTCAAGTTTTATTTTCTGGAAAACAATGTAGCAATTAGCTTTCTTAGTTAATTTATATGCAGGTACTTTTATAGGTGATAAACAATATGCAAGAGTCTTTTATTATATTTCAAGTGGTTAAGGTAGGTACATTAATCTCCAATTTGATAGAAATTAGGAGAGTTTTATGTTGTTTGTGGTATGCTCAAGTATGAGTTGTTAAGTTGGATTAGAAATTGTTGGGCTCCTAATGGTGGAGGCCTATTATGGTCCAATGTCAGTTTAGTCCAAAATGCAAAAAACTCTATTTTCTAGGCATATTATTCTATTCTATATAGTCCTCCAGGTTCTTTTTGTTACTAGCGTTCATTCTTAAATTTTATCAGGCCCACATATTTTATTTCGAATTAATTGCTCAAATTATCTTTTGTTATATCACTTGTCTTGAATTTATAAATGGTTTTAATAGTGAAAAAATGACTAGTTTGATTTTGAAAATCAGAAACGAGGATGTACATAGTGGGAAAGAGGGGTGGCAGATAATTTGTAGGTTTATTAGCCTAGATTTAAGTTGTCTACGCTATTTTATCTACTAGTTTAGTTTGACATTTTATCACTGGATATATATCTATTCTGGAAGAATCATATCTAGATTATCTACGAAGATCTATGGTGAGAGTTTGGAGATCTCTTGCTTCAGTGATAGCATCAACCTTGCTTTCCTAAGACATTAGCAACATTTAATATCTTTCGAATAGGTTTGCTAGGTCTTATCACTTCTCCAAGACAGTGAAACTCATTGATGATAGAAGTGAGTCGAGTGTGCGTATCCTGAATGGATTTAACTTCTTTCATTGCAAAAAGCTCGTATTGTGTTGTAAGCATGTGAATCTTAGATTGTTTTACTTGAATAGTCCCTTCATGAGCTTTTCTCAAAGCATCCAAAATTTCCTTGGCTATTTCACAAGTAGAAATTTGATTGTATTCATCAGGACAGATTCCACACACCAAGATCTTCTCTTTGAAGCTCTCCTCAATAAGTTTCCTGTACTTTTCATTGTATTCCTTCCTCATCTTGGGAACTATTCTTGATGTTTGTCCCTCCGTTACAGTGTTTACAGGAATAGATTTTGAAAAGTAAATGTTCCCTGAATTCAATTATCCTCTATGGTACAACTTAATTATCTTTTTGACATGTTTCATGACTTTTATCTTGAGTGTAGGTTTTTTGGTTTTTATCTCGTTAATTCCTTTTATTTTGAATTTCAGAATTTTGTGGTTCAGTGGGAATACACTTCAATATTTAAGTTCCTTATACTTGAATCTATCAATTCCACCCAAATTTAGGTCAAAGTATTTTAATTTTGCAGCCATATGAATCATATCTTATGTAAACTTGATTTGATTCGTTTTATTAATGAGAAAGCTTTCGCGAAAAACATATTTAAATGATCTGCATGCAAGAATAGATTTTGTAAAGAACATATTTAAATGATCTATATACAAGAATGATCTTGGTACAAGAACTTGCGATAAAATTTATAACCTGCGATAAAATGTTAAACTAAACTAGTAGATAGCATAGCATAGATAGCTTAATCTAGGCTAATAAACCAACAAATTATCTGTACCCCTGTTTTCCCACTTTATACATACATGTTTTTTATTTTTAAAAGCAAACTAATCCATTTTTCACTATTAAAACCATTTATAAATTCAAGACAAGTGATATAGTAAAAAATAATTTGAGCAAGTGATTCGAAATAAAATATGTGTGTCTGATAAGATTTAAGAAGGAACGCTAGTAATAATAAGAACCTGGACTATATAGAATAGAGCAATTTGTCTGCAAAATAGAGTTTTTTGGCATTTTGGACTAAACTTACATTGGACCATAATAGGCTTCCATCATTAGAAGCCCAACAATTTGTAGTCCAACTCAACAACTCATACTTGAGCATACTACAAACAACATAAAACTCTCACAATTTCTATAAAATTGAAGATCAATGTACCTACCTTAACCACTTGGAGTCTAATAAAAGACTCCTGCATATTGTTTATCACCGATAAAAGTACTTGCATATAAATTAACTAAGAAAGCTGATTGCTACATTTTTTTCAAGAGAGTATAACTTGACCTTTTTCATTGTAATAAGAAGTTTGGGAGCATGGGATTTCCTCCTTAAGAATCTTCTTCTTGTTGTTATTGATGTTCAACAACATATCCTCCAGATTGCCGGAAGAAGAAGTTCATTTGACTTAGCATATGCTCGTATGCTTCACATGTCAACCCCCATTGCCAAGCATCTTTACATCGCACACAAAAAATTCTCCAGCAATCGGACATGCCCTGATCAAATTTCCCTTTTAGTCATCAGCCAATTTCCCCTACAATCCATATAAGGGTAATCCATAACATATGGCGAAGCCAAAACTGTTGTTTCTCTAATTGCATTTTCTACGCGATCAATGCAATTGTATGGTCTCAATGATAAAAGATCCATAGCTCTTTTGCATTCGTCAATTCGGCACTTCACTTGATGAATATTGTCGTTGATTTTTTTACCAGTGTACTTTTGTATATAATCGTCACAGTAAAAATGCTGGCAACTACTGCCCTAAATCAATATGTATGGGGGAAACACATTGTCATAGATTTTGCAAAACATACGTGAAGATTCCCCGCTTTCGCGGATATTATTCATTTTCTTAATTGATTCAGAAATGAAAGGATCCAGTGGTTCGACAACTTCCTTACTGGCAACATGATTAGAACTTGATTCCAAGTTCTTACCTGAGTGGAGTTGCAAGGAACAGAAGAGGATCTGTTGCAACTGCATATCTTCATCTTTTTCCATGATATCATCCTCATTTTTGTTGACATCTAAACTCAGCTAGAGATTTTCAGTTTCTTCATCATGATTGGAGGCTGAACTATTCCTCAGTTCCATTTTGATTTGGTTGGTGCCTGTAGGTCTACTAGATTTATGTCTTCTCTAACGTCTTCATATATTCTTAGAGTTCCTGATGATGATCTAATGTTTTTATCACTCATTCATTTCGAGTGCAAGAATTAGGACATGATATAATGCTTTATTCAATCAACGACAGAGCAGAATTGAGAATTCTGTTGCAGGTTTCAAGCGATTGCTATATTTCATTACTAATGTGCATATCAGTTGTAACTGTATAGACATATATATAGTTTTAGTTCTCATTTTTCTTGTTTTAGAAAAAATAAGTGCCAACTTGTTTCACATTTAGTGTTTAGACTTTTTTCTTTTATAGGGTTTTTGGCTGGACAACAAAGTAAATTTGCACTAAATTTGGGCTATGCCATGTGTTCAAAGTGATATAGCATGTCTAGTCAAATTAAAGGGACTAAATTGTCGTTCCTTTAGTGCAAATTTATTTTGTTGTCCAGTCCAAAACCCCAGAAAGGGAAAATATCTAAACCTTATATGTGAAACAAGTTGACACTTATTTTTTCTAAAACAAAAAAAAATGAGGACAAAAACTATATATATGTATATATAGTTATAACTTATATTCACACTAGGAAAGAAATATAGCCATCACTAGAATACTCGCGACAAAGTTCTCAATTCTACTTTGCTGCTGATTGAATAAAGCGTTATATCTTGTCTTGATTTTTGCACCAAAATGAATGAGTGATAGAAACATTGTTTCATCATCAAGAAGTTTAAGAGTTTTTGTGGAACCAAGGAATATTCGAGCCTCCTATCGCAATGAAGAAATTGATAGTCTCCGAATGAGTTCAGATGTCAACAAAAATGAGGATGATGTCATGGAAGAAGATGCAGATATACAGTTGCAACAAATCCTCTTCTATTCCTTGTAGTTCCACTCAGGTACAAACTTGGAATCAAGTTCTAATCATGTTGCCAGTAAGGAACCTGTTGAACCATTAAATCCTTTCATTTCTGAATCAATTCGGAAAATGAAGAGTATCCGTGAAAGCGGGGAATCTTCAAGTATGTTTTGCGAAATATGTGATGATGTCTTTTCCCTGAACACATTGATTTAGGGCAGTAGTTGCCAGAACTTTTACTGCAAAGATTGTATACAGAAGACATAGGTAAAAGAAAATCAACGATAATATTCATCAAGTGAAGTGCCCAATCGCCAAATACGAAAGAACTTTGGTTCTTTTATAATTGATATCGTACAATTGTATTAATCGTGTGGAAGATGCAATTTGAGAAACAACAATTTTGGTTTTGCTATGTGTTATGGATTTCCTTTATATGGATTGTAGGGGGAAATTGATTGATAACGAAACGGGACATTTGATCAAGGCATGTCCCGATTGCTGGAGAATTTTCTATGTGCAATGTAAAGATTCTTGGCCTTGGGGATTGACATGTGAAGCGTACGAGCATATGCTAAGTCAAATGAACTTCTTCTTCGGATATATTGTTGAACTTCAACAACAACAAGATTCATAAGGAGGAAATCTCATGCTCTCAAACTTCTAATTAAAGTGAAAAAGGTCAAGTTTAGGTTTTCTTGAAAACAATGTAGCAATTATCTTTCTTAGTTATTTTATATGCAGTTACCTTTATAGATGAAAAATAATATGCAGGAGTCTTTTATTAGACTCCAAGTGGTCAAGGTAGGTACATTGATCTCCAATTTGATTGAAATTGTGAGAGTTTTATGTTGTTTGTAGTATGCTCAAGTATGAGTTGTTGAGTTGGAATAGACATTGTTGAGATCCTAATGGTGGAGGCCTATTATGGTCCAGTGTAAGTTTAGTCCAAAATGCAGAAAACTCTATTTTACAGACAATCTATATAGTCCAGGTTATTATTATTACTAGCGTTCCCTCTTAAATCTTATCAGGCCCACATATTTTATTTCGAATCAATTGCTCAAATTATCTTTTACTATATCACTTGTCTTGAATTTATAAATGGTTTTAATAGTGAAAATGGATTAGTTTACTTTTAAAAACAAAAAACAAGGATGTATATAGTGGGAAAAAAGGGGTGCAAATAATTTGTAGGTTTATTAGCCTAGATTTAAGTTGTCTATGCTATTTTATCTACTTGTTTAATTTAACATTTTATCGCAGGTTATATATTTATTCGAGAAGAATTATACCTATATTATCTACGAAGATCCATGGTCAGAGTTTGAAGATCTCTTGCTTTAGTGATAGCATCAACCTTGCTTTCCTAAGACTTTGGCAATATTCAATATCTTTCAAATATGTTTGTTGAGCCTTATCACTTCTCCAAGATAGTGAAGCTCATTGGTGATAAAAGTGAATAGAGTGTGCATATCTGTAACACCCCCGTACATTTTCGAACTTATTTGACTACCTTTACATTTATGAAATTATTTAAACTTGAGATAGTTGGTGTATTACCTACTAAATTTATTGGGATGAATTAATATTATGTTTATGGATCTAATTGAGGCCCAAAATTAAGTAAAAATATATGGTCCCAAAAAGGGAGATGATCCATTAAAAATGGATCAAGAAAATATATGGTCCCAAAAAGGGAGATGATCCATTAAAAATGGATCAAGTTTACTTGGACTTTTTGACCAAATAATTGGCTAAGGATGACCAAAGGAGAAGATGTTTGGAGGGCCTTTATAAGGCTGAAATTCAGCTTATTTTCCACACATTTCACTTGCCAAAAATCAGATTTTCAATCAAACATTTTTTCCTCTCTCAAACCCTAGCCACCCTAATTTTTTCTAAGGATTTTTGGACAAATCTTACACTTGCAAGCCTTGGTAAGTGCTTACCCTTATAGATTAATATATTATATGCATAAGAGGTTGTGTATATCATGTTTTTTATGTTTAAAAAGTATTTAGCAGTCCACTATTTGTGAAACAGTCCACTTTTGCTTAAATCGGTAAAGGATTTACCCTCTATGTGGTTTAAACTTGAAAGGGGACTTAAGGTCTTGAAAGAATTGAATTAGATGGATGAAAATTTCAGTATGTTTAAGTGTGGTTCTGTACCTAAGTCGTTACTCCTTGTTTATGACTTGTGAAAAATATTTATACGTAATTGTGCATGGAACGTTTGGCGTAGTGAAAGAAGAATATTTTCTTGTTATGTTAAAGTAAATTCTGAAACTGTATGGACTGTTTTTGCTATATTGTTGTGGAAGGTATTTATGTGACTTGATGGAATAAATATGTGGAGTTGCATTGAGGTAAAAATGTGAAGTATGCACTTGGTGGGAAATCTTGTCGTTCTGTGATGTCTATGTTGGTTTGTGGATTGTTTTGGTGTTGTTGTCTTGATTAGGCAGTAAGTTATGGTATAGAAGGGTGGAATGAAGTTATATGGCAGTAGAAAGGAAGGTGGAAAACAATGTAGCAATTAGCTTTCTTAGTTATTTTATATGCAGGTACTTTTATAGGTGATAAACAATATGCAAGAGTCTTTTATTATATTTCAAGTGGTTAAGGTAGGTACATTAATCTCCAATTTGACAGAAATTATGAGAGTTTTATGTTGTTTGTGGCATGCTCAAGTATGAGTTGCTGAGTTGAATTAGAAATTGTTAGGCTCCTAATGGTGGAGGCCTATTATGGTCCAACGTCAGTTTAGTCCAAAATGCAAAAAACTCTATTTTGTAGGCAAATTATTCTATTCTATATAGTCCTCCAGGTTCTTTTTGATACTAGCGTTCCTTCTTAAATTTTATCAGGCCCACATATTTTATTTCGAATTAATTGCTCAAATTATCTTTTGTTATATCACTTGTCTTGAATTTATAAATGGTTTTAATAGTGAAAAATGGACTAATTTGATTTTGAAAATCAGAAACGAGGATGTACATAGTGGGAAAGAGGGGTGGCAGATAATTTGTAGGTTTATTAGCCTAGATTTAAGTTGTTTACGCTATTTTACAGGGCCGGCTTTTGCCTAAAGCAGCTAAAGCGAAGGCCTTAGGCCCCTCAATTATGAAGGCCCCCATTTTTTCTACTTTAATTCTTTTTTCAATTATTGAGTACTTTAAATGGTAAAAAACAATAATTTTATATAAAAAGGGGAAATATATTTTACTGATGCTTCCAAGTTCCAACGATTTACTATTATTTTAGAAAATAGAAATAGTCTTTTGGTGCAAAAATTAATACTTTTTGAATATCTAATATGAAGGGAAGATATCAAAGAATACAAAAAGATTATTCGATCTATGAATCATAGATCATTTTAAACAATATGTAGTTGTCATAATTTAAATTTGGTACTTTATGACATGATTAATTCTTGTACAAAAGCTATATATTCCTTGAAGTGGTACTACATATATATTTATTGTTTTCATCTTCTACTAATTAGGGATGTAAATTTTGAAAAGACAATATATTTATAAGCATGTCGAGAAAATCGTACCGAATGTATTAAAATAATATGTTTAACGATATGTTTTCATACTCCACAAATAAGAGATGCTTTATTTGAAACTAGTAAAAGTTAGTGAGGATCCAAAAATTAAAAAAGAAGCTAATTATTTAGCAATATATGACTTGAAAATATAATGGTCATCCTAATATTGATAAGTTGGACTTATTTTTTGAATCAAAAGCTTTGAGATCTTGATATAATTTTTTTAATTTTTTTAAAGGCCTCTAATCGAAGTTCGGCTTTAGGCCACAAAAATCATTGAGCCGCCCCTGCTATTTTATCTACTAGTTTAGTTTGACATTTTATCACTGGATATATATCTATTCTGGAAGAATCATATCTAGATTATCTACGAAGATCTATGGTGAGAGTTTGGAGATCTCTTCTCCAAGACAGTGAAACTCATTGATGATAGAAGTGAGTCGAGTGTGCGTATCCTGAATGGATTTAACTTCCTTCATTGCAAAAAGCTCGTATTGTGTTGTAAGCATGTGAATCTTAGATTGTTTTACTTGAGTAGTCCCTTCGTGAGCTTTTCTCAAAGCATCCCAAATTTCCTTGGCTATTTCACAAGTAGAAATTTGATTGTATTCATCAGGACCGATTCCACACACCAAGATCTTCTCTTTGAAGCTCTTCTCAATAAGTTTCCTGTACTTTTCATTGTATTCCTTCCTCATCTTGGGAACTATTCTTGATGTTTGTCCCTCCGTTACAGTGTTTACAGGAATAGATTTTGAAAAGTAAATGTTCCCTGAATTCAATTATCCTCTATGGTACAACTTAATTATCTTTTTGACATGTTTCATGACTTTTATCTTGAGTGTAGGTTTTTTGGTTTTTATCTAGTTAATTCCTTTTATTTTGAATTTCAGAATTTTGTGGTTCAGTGGGAATGCACTTCAATATTTAAATTCCTTACACTTGAATCCATCAATTCCACCCAAATTTAGGTCAAAGTATTTTAATTTTGCAGCCATATGAATCATATCTTATGTAAACTTGATTTGATTCGTTTTATTAATGAGAAAGCTTTCGCGAAAAACATATTTAAATGATCTGCATGCAAGAATAGATTTTGTAAAGAACATATTTAAATGATCTACATACAAGAATGATCTTGGTACAAGAACTTGCGATAAAATTTATAACCTGTGATAAAATGCTAAACTAAACTAGTAGATAAAATAGCATAGACAGCTTAATCTAGGCTAATAAACCAACAAATTATCTATACCCCTGTTTTCCCACTTTATACATACATGTTTTTTATTTTTAAAAGCAAACTAATCCATTTTTCACTATTAAAACCATTTATAAATTCAAGACAAGTGATATAGTAAAAAATAATTTGAGCAAGTGATTCGAAATAAAATATGTGTGTCTGATAAGATTTAAGAAGGAATGCTAGTAATAATAAGAACCTGGACTATATAGAATAGAGCAATTTGTCTGCAAAATAGAGTTTTTTGGCATTTTGGACTAAACTTACATTGGACCATAATAGGCCTCCATCATTAGAAGCCCAACAATTTCTAGTCCAACTCAACAACTCATACTTGAGCATACTACAAACAACATCAAACTCTCACAATTTCTATAAATTGAAGATCAATGTACCTACCTTAACCACTTGGAGTCTAATAAAAGACTCCTGCATATAGTTTATCACCTATAAAAGTACTTGCATATAAATTAACTAAGAAAGCTGATTGGTACATTGTTTTCAAGAGAGCAAAACTTGACCTTTTTCACTGTAATAAGAAGTTTGGGAGCATGGGATTTCCTCCTTAAGAATCTGCTTCTTGTTGTTATTGATACTCAAAAACATATCCTCCAAATTGCCGGAAGAAGAAGTTCATTTGACTTAGCATATGCTCGTATGCTTCACATGTCAACCCCCATTGCCAAGCATATTTACATTGCACACAAAAGATTCTCAGGCAATCGGACATGCCCTGATCAAATGTCCCTTTTCGTCATCAGCCAATTTCCCCTACAATCCATATAAGGGTAATCCATAACATATGGCGAAGCCAAAACTGTTGTTTCTCTAATTGCATCTTCTACGCGATCAATGCAATTGTACGGTCTCAATGATAAAAGATCCATAGTTCTTTTGCATTCGTCAATTCGGCACTTCACTTGATGAATATTGTCGTTGATTTTTTTACCAGTGTACTTTTCTATATAATCTTTGCAGTAAAAATGCTGGCAACTACTGCCCTAAACCAATATGTTTGGGGGAAACACATTGTCATAGATTTTGTAAAACATACGTGAAGATTCCTCGCTTTCGCAGATGTTATTCATTTTCCTAATTGATTCAGAAATGAAAGGATTCAGTGGTTCGACAACTTCTTTACTGGCAACATGATTAGAACTTAATTCCAAGTTCTTACCTGAGTGGAGTTGCAAGGAACAGAAGAGGATCTGTTGCAACTGCGTATCTTCATCTTTTTCCAGGATATCATCCTCATTTCTTTTGACATCTAAACTCAGCCAGAGATTATTCAGTTTCTTCATCGTGATTGGAGGCTCGAATATTCCTGGGTTTCACAAAAATTCTTAAACTTCTTGATGATGAACCAATGTTTCTATCACTCATTCATTTCGGGTGCAAAAATCAAGACAAGATATAGCGCTTTATTCAATCAGCAGCAGAGTAGAATTGAGAACTTTGTCGCGAGTATTCTAGTGATGGCTATATTTCTTTCCTAGTGTGAATATAAGTTATAACTATACATATATATAGTTTTTGTCCTCATTTTTTTTTGTTTTAGAAAAAATAAGTGACAACTTGTTTCACATATGAAGAGTATCCGTGAAAGTGGGGAATCTTCAAGTATGTTTTGCGAAATCTGTGATGCTGTGTTTTCCATTGATTTAGGGCAGTAGTTGCCAGAACTTTTACTGCAAAGATTGTATACATAAGACATAGGTAAAAGAAAATCAACGATAATATTCATCAAGTGAAGTGCCCAATTGCCAAATACGAAAGAACTTTGGTTCTTTTATCATTGATATCGTACAATTGTATTGATCGTGTGGAAGATGCAATTTAAGAAACAACAATTTTGGTTTTGCTATGTGTTATGGATTTCCCTTATATGGATTGTAGGGGGAAATTGATTGATAACGAAAAGGGACATTTGATCAAGGCATGTCCCGATTGCTGGAGAATTTTCTATGTGCAATGTAAAGATTCTTGGCCTTGGGGATTGATATGTGAAGCGTACGAGCATATGCTAAGTCAAATGAACTTCTTCTTCGGATATGTTGTTGAACTTCAACAAGAACAACAACAAGATTCTTAAGGAGGAAATCTCATGCTCTCAAACTTCTAATTAAAGTGAAAAAGTGTCACGCCCTGAATCCCAACGAGGCGTGATTGGCACCCGAAGCTGATAAGGCCCGAGAGAACAAATCTTTGCTCAAGAACATTCGCATGCATAACCTCATATGAATCTTATTACAACTTATGCAACTATGCGGAAGTCATAGACATGGAAACATATGTCCTAGCTATATATGTAAAACTTGGCCGTCTGAGCCATCAAGTCAAAACGACATGTACCTTCACATTTATACACCCACATCCGTCTACAAAAGCCTCTAACAAAATGCATTGACCGAAATGAACTAAAAGTTTGGACAAGTCCCCGCTTTATACAACATGTACAACAGTGACTCGGAGAAACTCCGAACTAATTGGAGCTCACTAAAGATCTGCAACACTGACAATCTACTGTGGAGGCCTACTAGGACCTGCGCCTGCATCAAGTAAGGTAAATTCCCTGAGAGGGGTCAGTACGAAGAATGTACTGAGTATGTAAGGCCATATGAAACTTGTAAGATATGAAAATATTTCAAGAACTCAAGTTCAAATGCATAACCATTATAGGTAAATCACAATGTAGATGAGTCACTATTCTGTACTTTGGAAGCCATGTATATTACATTCATTCTTTCTCTTGCCTTTACTTTACTTTACTTTTACATCACTCATACACTTTCTGGGCCCACATCATGCAGGTGTTCTTTTCACCCCATGGATAACATATCATCGTCATGCAGGTATTATTTCACCCCATGGATAAGATCATATCGTCATGCGGGTGTTGTTGCACCCCATGGATAAATGGCCATCATCACGCGGGAGTTTGCACCCCATGGATAAACTATCATCATCATGCGGGTATTTGTACCCCATGGATAACGCCCATGAACACAATCAATATGCATCACTTTATTCTTACTTCATTTCTTTACTTTTGAGATTGATACCCTTACTTGTGAGAGATTGATACTTTTGCTTATGAGAGATCGATAGAATGATAGTCACAACTTTATTTGAAGCTTTGGATTAATAATCAATGAGTGAGATACATGAGTACGACCACTATTGGAACTTTGGAACACAACCTTATTTGAGCTTTTGAAACATTAACCATGAATATGAGTCATGAGATCCACCAATGATCAATTAGTAGAAAATATATGACAATGTCCATAGATAACCGTATATGGGATACCTTAGCAAATTTCGGGATGAAACAAGCGTAATGTCAATGTAACTACCATTTGCTGCAGAAAGATATGGACAAAGTAACCTTACATACCTTATCTTCCCAATGTAAGTACACAATCAAATATGTGAGCGCAACAATTCCGCTCCTTCTTTACGTTTCACTCTACATCATAAGTACATAATGGAACCAACATTAACCACCAACTACCTTACAAATGCATACAATAACAATAAGTCACATGTTTGGCTTTAACATGTTATTTCTTTCTCTACAATACCATTTACGGCATGGTCATATCAGTAATACCACAACATGCCCAACATTGACCTTATGTCACCCCAAGTTCATACTTTCCACTCTCCACCATCACAACATCATAATTATACCATCAATTACTTTACAAATGCATATAATATCAATGAGTTACATGTTTGCTTTTAAACATGCCATTTCCCCTTGACAAAACCATTGATGAAATTATTATTCCAAAAATCCCCCAATATTCCATACATTGACCAATACATGAGAATCAATACATTTCACCACAACACTTCTCCTTTACACTTTCTTATCCATATCACATCACAAATAATCCATCAAATTACTTTAATACACCTTATAGCACATATCGGCCAAAATCCCACAGTTTACACTTTTAGAAAAATAACAAGTTCAATAACAAAATCACACCATACATGTTCATATTTTATCCATACCATGCTCTTTCATTAAGACATCAAGTCTCTTTTCAAGTTCAAATCACCAAGATAGCACATCTTTCACCAAAAGCAAAAATACACTATTCACCACCTTGCCAACATAACTATCATGATATACATAATATCCCATGCATATAATATGTGAATCCATGAAAATAAATACTTACCAAGTCTTGGAATAGGATGATCTTCGCCAAAGAAAAGGCTTAGGGTTCTTTAGGGTTTGAGAGAACCAAAAAGAAAATGTCTTGTAATTCTCAAAATGTGTTGTGTGTGTTGAAGAATAAAAATCTGATTTTTGGTGCCTTTTATAGGCCCTTGAATTCATCCTTAGCCATTTGGGAGCAATAATTGAGTAGTCATGGCAAGAATGGGTCATTTGACCCATTTGGGCCAAGTCTTTTATTCCATTTTGGGCCTAAATTTGGGCCCAATAACACATACCCATGTAACCCATCAACTTTCATGTATAATTCACCATATATCTCATGTTTAAATAATTCCATAATATCACAACAATATTCTCTTACGAGATTCTCATTCGTCGTCTCGATCGCAAAAATAGGCATTCTAGTCGTCTATGGCTTCCTTGAACATTTTTGATAATTACTTGTGTTTCATGGTTTGATCATGTAGAAGTATGTAGGAGTATATTGAGGTATTTGAATCTTTAACAGCACTCAAAGAACTCCAAAGAACCAAAAGAAACCATCTAAGAATCGTCGTAAAATTGCGTTGCGAAACGAGCCCGGAAAGGAAAAATATTTGTGCCTTGCGCCACTGCTGCAAAGCAAGGCAATGGCGCAAGTTTTCCTTGCCCTCTTAATCAGGGTAGTGGCGCAAGTTTCAGCACCTTGCTGAATTTTTCGGCCACTTCCTCAATACTTTCATATCGTCCAATACCTTATCAAAACACTTCAAAATACTTACTTAGTGATCTTAATCATCAAGTAAACCTGACTCCAAGTTACCAAATGAGGTTAAAATGTGTACGAGGTATTACCCAAATGCTCCACGAAATCACAAAACCCTTCCTATGAAAATCTAATTGCATGTACGTGGCCAAATTTCAATTTTTCTCATCTTTAACATGTCCAAAGACATACTTATAAGTCTCGACACCTAAGTAAACATTATTCAATGTCATCAAGTAGGGTTGAAAAGGTACGGGGTGTTACAAAAAGGTCATGTTTAGGTTTTCTTGAAAACAATGTAGCAATTATCTTTCTTAGTTATTTTATATGCAGGTACCTTTATAGGTGAAAAACAATATGCAGGAGTCTTTTATTAGACTCCAAGTGGTCAAGGTAGGTATATTGATCTCCAATTTGATAGAAATTGTGAGAGTTTTTGTAACACCCCGTACCTTCCCAACCCTATGTGATGACGTTGAACAATGATTACCTAGGTGTTGAGATGCCATGAGTATGTGTTTTATAGTGTTATTGGTGAAACGTTTGATATCGGACATAATATGTGCGATAAGCCTTTCCTAGGAGGTGTTTTGTGATTTCTTGGAGCAATTGTGTAATTCCCCGTACACATTATAACCTCATTTGGTGACTTGGAGTCATGTTTACTTGATGATTAAGATCACTAAGTAAGTATTTTGTAGTGTTTGGATAAGATATTGGACTATATGCAAGTGGTGGAAAAATTATCGAAAAATTCAGCAAGACATGGAAAATTGCGCCACTCCCTGTTTCAGGGGGTGTGGCGCAAGCCCATGATTTAGAGGGCATTGATTTCTTGCGCCACTGCCTTGCTTTTCAGCAGTGGCGCAAGGCACAAAAAAATGTGCCCTTCCGAGCTCGTTTCGCAACGCGATTCTACGTCGATTCTTATATGGTTTCTTTTGGTTCTTTGGAGTTATTTGAGCATTGTTAAAGCCTCAAATACTTCAATAAACTTCTACATACTCCTACATGATCAAATCATGAAACACAAGTAGGTATCATAAATGTTCAATGAAGCCATGGACGACTAGAATTTCTATTTTTGCGATCGAGACGACGAATGAGAATTTCGTAAGAGAATATTGTCATGACATTAAGGAATTATTTAAACATGAGATATATGGTGAATTATACATTGATGTTAGTGGGTCAAGATGATATGGGTTATTAGGCCTAATTAGAGACCAAAAATGAACAAAACATGAAAGGCCCAATGGGTCAAAATGACCCATTCTTGCTTTGACTTGTCAATGATGGAAATTAATAGCTAAGGATGACTTTAAGGGGTTATAAAAGGTGGCCAAAAATCAGATTTAATTCATTAGCCACACACATCACTTTCTCTCATTTTCTAGAATTTTCAAGAGAGCTCTTTTAGCTCTTCAAACCCTAAGGCACTTTTGGAGCAAGATCATCATCTTCCAAGCTAGGGTAAGTGATTATTCTTGTACTTTAACATATTATGAGCATGAGAAATTATGTATGTAATGTTGGTTATGCTTGGAGGTGTTGGACATGGCATTTTTGGTTTTGTTAAAAAGATATGTTATCCATGGGATTGTAACTTGAATTATGACTTGTTGTTTTGATGAAAGAGCATGGTATGGACAAAATATGAACATGTATGGTGTTATTTTTGGTATTAAACTTGTTATTTCCATAAAAGTGTAAATTATGGGATTTTGGCCGATTTGTTGTTGTGAGATGTATTGAAGTAATTTGATGGCATAATTGTGATGTTGTGGTGATGGAGAAGTGTAAAGTATGAACTTGGTGTGACATGATCTTGGCTATCATGTATTGGTCAATGTATGGAATATTGTGGGATTATTGGGAGAATAAATTCATAAATGATATATTGGTCAATGTTGGGCATGTTGTGGTATTATTGATATGACCATGCCGAAAATGGTATTATCAAGGGGAAATGGCATATTAAAGCCAAACATGTGACTTGTTGTTATTGTATGCATTTTTAAGGTAGTTGGTGGTTAATGTTGGTTCTATTATGTATTTGTGATGTAGAGTGAAACGTAAAGAAGGAGCGGAATTATTGCTCTCACATATTTGATTGTGTACTTACATTGGGAAGACAAGGTATGTAAGGTTACTCTTTCCGTATCTGTCTGCAACATATGATGTTCACATTGTCATAGTAATCATTCGATTCCGAAATACCCTAAGGTATTCCGTATCCGAGAATTGGCTAGAGTTACTCATATGTTCCTTATTCATTGATCAATTGTGATTCATATGACTCATGTTCATTGGTTGACTCATGCCCATTGGTTGACTCATGGTCATTGGCTAACATGTCAAATGTTCCAAATGTTCTAAGGTATTGCATCTCAAGTTGGTAAATAGTTGATATCCACATGTATTGTATTGAGTGGTCAATATACGAAGATTCCAAAGGTTACTATTCTAAGGGGGTTCTATAGGATTCCGACGAAGGTTGATATATTGTTATTCATATGTGTTTTACTCCTAGACGAATCATGACCCACTCATGTAGGAGTTCAAGTTCTAATAGAGTTATACACATGTCCCATATTCATTAGTAATATTCCAAAACATCCCATAAGGTTATGTTCCAATGTTCCAATAGTGACTATACTTATGTCTCTTGTTCATGGTTTATTGTCCAATGATTCCCATGGTGTTATGGTTCTAACAATGTTATGTTGCCAAATTATTCTCATGTCTCTCACTCATTGGTTAATGATCCAAAGCTTCAAGGAAAGTCGCCATAAAGTTGACGTTTCAAAAAGAACTACCTCAAAGAAAGTTAGATGTAAGAGAATCTAGTTATGCTTAAAAAGCATTTTCCAACTATGTCATGTTCCAAATTCCTATAGTATGAGAATTATCTTAGTACCACTCTCATAAGAGTAATAAGAGAGGTAATGTGCAAGTTAATATGATTATTCCTCATAAGTGAAAATGTCAATCCCATGAAGTAAGATAGTGAGGTGAGATGTGTATATAAGTATGAGCTTTAGTGTTATGATCTTTAAGGTGTTACTCTCCTAACTATGGAAAGGATACAAGATTTGTAGAGAGGTAATGTACGTATGGTTACTATGTGTTTCATTGAGTATGGCTCAAAATCAAAAGGGTATAAGGTCCAGATAGAAGAATCCCAATACCATGCTATATTTATATATGATAGCCCACTAAAAGTGGATGTCCGGTATTATAGTATATATGATAGCCCACTAAAAGTGGATGTCCGGTATTATATTTGCATATGATAGCCCACTAAAGGTGGATGTCCGGTATTATATTATATATGATAGCCCACTAAAAGTGGATGTCCGGTATTATATTTACATATGATAGCCCACTAAAGGTGGATGTCCGGTATTATATTTACATATGATAGCCCACCAAAGATGGAGGCCCGGTACTAACTAGTTGAGTGAACAATAATAAAGATAGTTGTGTAAAAGATATGAGACTATATTCCTTGCATAAATATAAAGGTTATGATAATGATGAAGGTGATGCGATTGAATGACAGAGTAAGGAAATAATAGAAGAAATGAACATGGTTCCACATTCAGGTTGAAGGTCTATTCACATTGATTATTTCTCGTACGTTAAATTTCTTGGAAGTACTTATGTATTGTTCTATTGTTCTAGTTTCATATGGCCTTACATACGCAGTACATTCTTCGTACTGACCCCCTCGGGGGACTTACCTTACATGTTGCAGGTGCAGGGCACTAGTAGACCTCCGCAGTAGGTTGACAGTATTTGCAGACAGTGGGTGAGCCCCAGTTGATTCGGGACTTTCCGAGTCATAGTTGTACAGTTGTTTTGATGTTGATAATGTTGTATAAAGGCGGGAACTTGTCCCGACTTTTAGTTGGTCTTGTATAAGCATCTGTTAGAGGCTTTTGTAGACGTATGTGGGAAGCTGAATGTAAGATGTATACGTTCATTGTGACGCAATGGCCCTAACGGCCAAGTTTCATATATTGCATATGTTGCCATGACTTCTGCCATTAATATTTAATTACATGAGATAGAATGATATTCACACACGAACATACATATGGGAATATATATGAGCAAAGATTGGTTCTCTCGAGCCTCATCGGCTTCGGGTGCCAATCACGCCTCGTTGGGATTCGGGGCGTGATAGTTTTATGTTGTTTGTAGTATGCTCAAGTATGAGTTGTTGAGTTGGAATAGACATTGTTGAGATCCGAATGGTGGAGGCCTATTATGGTCCAGTTTAAGTTTAGTCCAAAATGCAGAAAACTCTATTTTACAGACAATCTATATAATCCAGGTTATTATTATTACTAGCGTTCCCTCTTAAATTTTATCAGGCCCACATATTTTATTTCGAATCAATTGCTCAAATTATCTTTTACTATATCACTTGTCTTGAATTTATAAATGGTTTTAATAGTGAAAATGGATTAGTTTACTTTTAAAAACAAAAAACAAGGATGTATATAGTGGGAAAAAAAGGGTGCAAATAATTTGTAGGTTTATTAGCCTAGATTTAAGTTGTCTATGCTATTTTATCTACTTGTTTAATTTAACATTTTATCGCAGGTTATATATTTATTCGAGAAGAATTATACCTATATTATCTACGAAGATCCATGGTCAGAGTTTGAAGATCTCTTGCTTTAGTGATAGCATCAACCTTGCTTTCCTAAGACTTTGGCAATATTCAATATCTTTCAAATATGTTTGTTGAGCCTTATCACTTCTCCAAGATAGTGAAGCTCATTGGTGATAAAAGTGAATAGAGTGTGCATATTTGTAACACCCCCGTACATTTTCGAACTTATTTGACTACCTTTACATTTATGAAATTATTTAAACTTGAGATAGTTGGTGTATTACCCACTAAATTTATTGGGCTGAATTAATATTATGTTTATGGACCTAATTGAGGCCCAAAATTAAGTAAAAATACATGGTCCCAAAAAGGGAGATGATCCATTAAAAATGAACCAAGTTTACTTGGACTTTTTGACCAAATAATTGGCTAAGGATAACCAAAGGAGAAGATGTTTGGAGGGCCTTTATAAGGCTGAAATTCAGCTTATTTTCCACACATTTCACTTGCCAAAAATCAGATTTTCAATCAAACATTTTTTCCTCTCTCAAACCCTAGCCACCCTAATTTTTTCTAAGGATTTTTGGACAAATCTTACACTTGCAAGCCTTGGTAAGTGTTTACCCTTATATATTAATACATTATATGCATAAGAGGTTGTGTATATCATGTTGTTTATGTTTAAAAAGTATTTAGCAGTCCACTATTTGTGAAACAGTCCACTTTTGCTTAAATTGGTAAAGGATTTGCCCTCTATGTGGTTTAAACTTGAAAGGGGACTTAAGGTCATGAAGGAATTGAATTAGATGGATTAAATTTCAGTATGTTTAAGTGTGGTTATGTACCTAAGTCGTTACTCCTTGTGTATGACTTGTGAAAATATTTATACGTAATTGTGCATGGAACGTTTGGCGTAGTGAAAGAAGAATACTTTCTTGTTATGTTAAAGTAAATTCTGAAACTGTGTGGACTTTTTTTGCTATATTGTTGTGGAATTTATTTATGTGACTTGATTGAATAAATATGTGGAGTTGCATTGAGGTAAAAATGTTAAGTATGCACTTGGTGGGAAATCTTGTCGGCTTGTGATGTCTATGTTGGTTTGTGGATCGTTTTGATAGTGTTGTCTTGATAAGGCAGTAAGTTATGGTATAGAATGGTGGAATGAAGTTATATGGCAGTAGAAAGGAAGGTGGAATGATATACCATGTGTTTGGGATGTTGGATAGTTGTTAGTTCTCGTCAAGTAGCTAATTATCGCCTTGTGAACTTGTAATGTAATTAGCTTTTAATGTTAGCTCCGTTACCTACTTGTGTTGTAGAGTAACACATAAAGAAGGAGCTGAATTGTTGTAGAACCATGGTGGTAAGATAAGGTATGTAAGGTTACTCTTTTCTATATCGCACCTATTGTTCACATCATTACCGAACTTGTTTCCACTCCGAAATGTTTTAAAGTATGTCATTTCAGGTTTGTTAGCGATTGTTAATCACATATATCTTATTTGCTACTATTGTTTCAGAGCTCCAATAATGTTATGAACACCGATGTAACAATCTCACAAAAATTAAAGAAATGAAGTAATGTATATTTGGTTGAGTACGGGTGGTAGCTCTAGGGGCGAAAGCCTATCTCGAGCCGATCCCTTTTGATTTTTGGATGTAAGGGATAGCTTTGGGGGTGAAAACCTAGCTCGAATCGAACCTGATTTATTGATTTATGGGTGGTAGCTCTGGGTAAGCCTAGCACGAACCGATCCCAATGTTATTTACCACTGATCAGTTGGTCCCGGGCATTGTATGATGTATATTGATATAAAGGTAAAAGTAAAGAAATGAATTTAATGTACATGGTTCCACATATACAGTATGGTGGTATATCAGTATTATCTATTCACTTGTATTTGATTCCATTTGAGTTCCTATATTTCATACAGTTACTTATAGCCTTACATACTCAGTACATTCTTTCGTACTGATGTCCCTTGGGGGACCTACCTTACCTATTGCAGGCATAGGAGCTAGTAGACCTTCACAATAGGGTTCGAGTCATTTGCAGGCTATTGGTGAGCTCCAGGTTGATTCGGGGCTTTTCGAGTCATTTTTATATATTTTTGGTACTGTGTAGTAGTTGTACAAGGTGGGGACTTGTCCCGACCTTAGTCATGGTTATATATCTTTTAGAGGCTTTGTAGACATGGAAAAGACAAGCGTAGAAGTTTTATACCTGTTAGACGTTATGGCCCCAACGATCAAGTCTCATATCTATAAGTAGGCGGCTATGGGAAATTTAGGAGTTGTTTCTTTTCTTCATTTCGTAGATCGTGCAATAGAGCCAAAGTTGTAGGTGGAGTCATATTTAACCATTGAATTTGTATTATTTTTTTTGTTTCCTCAGTATAGCAAAATGTCGTTTACAAGGAGAAACAAGGGTAAAAGTAAGAAGCTAGATAGGATTGCCGGAGAAGGAACCAGCAAATCACCACCTAAATAAGTTAATCAAGGTGAGGCTGAAGACGAGTATGCATCGCGGGCTTCTTCTACTCTTCCACCTCCCGGAGAGCCAGGAAGGAGAGGAGTACCCCCAGAACAACCTGTTAATGCTATTGAGCAGGATTTAAGGAATGCGGTGCAAATGTTGACTCGTATAATTGCTGCACAAAATCAAGGACAAGATGGTCCAACTATAAGTAATGACGGTGCAGATAGGGTAGCTAGTCGGTGGACACAGGATTTTCTTAAATTAGACCCTCCCACATTCACCCGGTCAGATCTTAATGAAGACCCAGAAGACTTTATGGACCAAATTCAAAGGGCTTTAGATGTTATACATGTATCTGGTACAGAAATAGTTGAGCTTGCAGCATATAGATTAAAAGGAGAGGCTATATTATGGTATGAAGATTGGAAACGATCTAGGGGCATCGGTGTACTTCCAGCTAGTTGGGAAGAATTCAAAGCGACATTTCTTGATCATTACCTTCCATATGAGATTCGAGAGGCTCATGCAGACCAGTTCTTAAATCTTCGTCAAGGTAATATGAGCATCAGAGAGACAATCTTCGGTTTAAATCTTTGGGCAGGTACGCTCCTAATGTAGTAGCTACTATGGACGATAGAGTTCATCAGTATGTGGATAGATTGGATACATATTTGGTTAGGGATTGTACTGTTGTTGCTTTGAACAGAGACATGGATATAGCCAGGATACAAGCTTTTGCACAAAAGATGGAGGATTAGAGGCAAAGGAGAAGAACGCAAGAATTTTAAAGAGGGTCGTCAAATAGGGCTAAACCTATGAGACATTTAATGGCGTCCCAAGGAGAATTTAGGCCTCGGGTTTTTAATAGACTGCCTATACCATCATTTTCTTATTCTATAGCAGGTACTCCATCCCAATTTCTAGGGTTTAGAGGTAATCAAACTGGGCAAAGTAGTGGGATTCAAGGTTCACAGACAACAGGGTATCAAGAACAAAGAAGAATGAGCCAATCGAGGTTTTCTTGTCAACGTGTCAGCACTGTGGAAAGTTTCATTTAGGTGCATGTTGGCTTGGGACAGGTGTTTCTTTCTAGTGTGGTATGTCGGGGTACATAATGAGAGAGTGCCCATGGAGGGGCATGGGTAGTATGGTGCGACCTACTGGATCAGCCGTTGCATCATCCTCGTCGGGTGTACAACCTACTGGGCATGGTAGAGGTGTTCTAGGAGAAGCTAATTCTAGTGGAGTTAAGAACCGTACCTATGCTTTAGCAGATCGGCAGAATTTGGAGGCTTCTCCTGATGTGGTTACAGGTACATTATCCATGTTTTCACATAATGTATATGCATTGATTGATCCGGGCTCTACCCTATCATATGTCACTCCATTGATTGCTGAAAAATTCGCAAGAACATCGAAATTACTAGTCGAGCCATTTGAAGTATCTACACCAGTTGGTGAATCTATTGTAGCTAAAAGAGTCTATCATAATTGCATAGTAACTATTTGTGATCATGATACATTGGCTGATCTTGTTGAGCTATAAATGGTAGATTTTGATGTTATAATGGGTATGAATTGGTTGGATTCTTGTTATGCCACGGTAGATTGTCGAACCAAAAGGGTACATTTCCATTTTCCACAAAAGACCGTCCTTGAATGGAGGGGTGATATTGGAGCACCAAGAGGTAAATTTATTTCTTATATTAAGGAAAAGAAAATGATATCCAAGGGGTACATATGCCATATAGTAATATCCAAGGGGTACATATGCCATATAGTAAGAGTGCAAGATACCGATGTGAAACCACAACCTCTTCAATCAGTTTCGGTGGTAAATGAATTCCTTGATGTATTTCCTAAAGATCTTCCAGGTTTGCCTCCAGAATAGAAAGTAGAGTTTGGTATTGATGTGATTCCAGGTACTCAGCCTATCTCTATCCCTCCGTATAGAATGGCCCCGGCAGAGTTTCGGGAATTGAAGGAGAATTAAAAGATCTGTTGGACAAGGGATTCATAAGGCCTAGTATGTCCCCGTGGGGTTCACCAGTGTTATTTGTACGCAATAAAGATGGCATGTTGAGAATGTGTATTTATTATCGGCAACTGAATAAGGTAACAGTCAAGAACAAATATCCCCTCCCCAGAATTGACGATTTGTTTGATCAATTACAGGGTGCCAAATGCTTCTCAAAGATTGACTTGAGATCGGGTTATCATCAAGTAAGGGTTAGAGAAAAAGATATACCCAAGACAGCTTTTCGAACATGGTATGGTTATTATGATTTTTAGTTATGTCATTTGGGCTAACAAATACACTAAGAGTTTTTATGGATTTGATGAATAGGGTGTTCAAGCCATTCTTAGATGTGTTCGTGACAGTGTTTATAGATGATATTTTGGTTTATTCAAGATCAAAAGAAGACTATGCTAATCACTTACGACAGGTGTTACAGATTCTTCGTGATCGTAAGTTATATGCAAATTTCTCTAAATGTGAATTTTAGTTAAAATCTGTAGCATTCTTGGGTCATATTGTGTCGGATGAAGGAATAAGGGTTGATACTCAAAAGATAGAAGCTGTGAAGAATTGGCCAAGACCTACAACACCTATAGAGATTCGTAGTTTTCTCGAGTTAGCAGGTTATTATAGAAGATTTTTTGAAGGGTTTTCTTCCATTTCGGCACCTTTAACAAAGCTAACACACAAGGAAACCAAGTTTCAGTGGAATGATGCATGTGAGAAGAGTTTCCAAGATCTGAAGGATAAGTTGACTTCTGCACCTGTATTGGTACTTCCAGAAGGCACAGAAGGGTATGCAATATATTGTGATGCTTTAGAAGTCGGCTTAGGATATGTATTGATGCAGAACGATAATATAATAGCTTATGCCTCAAGACAGTTGCGACCACATGAGAGAAATCATCCAACACATGATCTTGAGCTAGCAGCTGTGATATTTGCTTTAAAGATATGGCGCCACTATTTGTATGGGGTAATAGTTGACAGCTTACCAAGTCAGCACACTTCCTACTGGTCAAGACCGCCTACACAACTGAAGATTATGCGCGGTTGTATGTTAAAGAGATAGTTTGATTACACAGAATTCCAATTTCTAGTATATCGAATAGGGGAGATCAATTTATTGCAAAGTTTGGGAAGTATTTACAAAGGAGTTTGGGTACATAAGTGAATTTAAGTACAGCTTTTCACCCTCAGACGGATGGACAGGCAGAGCGTACCATACAAACACTTGAAGATATGCTACGGGCTTGCACATTGGACTTTAAAGGTAGTTGGGATGATCATTTATCTCTTATTGAATTTTCCTACAATAATAGCTATCATTCAAGTATCAAAATGGCGACTTACGAAGCTTTATATGGAAGAAAGTGTAGATCACCAATTGGATGGTTTGAAGCGGGTGAAACTGCCTTATTTAGGCCAGATCTTTTTCATCAAGCTATGGAGAAGGTTAAGGTGATACAACAGCAGCTAAAAATATCCCAAAGTCGACACAAATCATAAGTCGATGTTAGAAGAAAGGGGCTAGAATTTTCCATAGGTGATTGGGTATTCTTGAAAGTGTCACCAATGAAAGGGGTAATGAGATTTGGGAAGAAGGGAAAGCTGATCCCACGTTATATAGGGCCGTATAAGATTGTCCGAAGATTTGGTCAAGTTGCGTATGAATTAGAACTACCCCAAGAACTTTCCACATTTCATCAAGTGTTTCACGTTTCAATGCTTCGAAAGTGCATAGGAGATCCATCTCGTATTTCTCCCACTGAAGATGTACAAGTTACGAAAGATCTCACCTATGAAGAAATACCTATTGCTATTCTGGATCGACAAGTTAAGAGGTTAAGAAATAAAGAAGTAGCTTCCGTAAAAGTGCTTTGGAAAAATCAGCAAGTAAAATAAATTACATGGGTGGCCAAGAAAATGATGAATTCTAAGTACCTGCATTTATTTCAGACTGAAGAGAAAGTTTAAGATACGGAATTGGAGCAATAACAAGCAAGTATATATAAGTATTACGTGTATGTGATAATATGAAGAATGAACTTAGACTTGAACTTGTTTATATTGGATGATGTTACTAATATTCGAGGACGAATGTTCCTAAGGGGGAAAGGATGTAACATCCCGTACATTTTCAGACTTATTTGACTACCTTAACATTTACGGAATTATTTAAACTTGAGATAGTTAGTGTATTACCCACTAAATTTATTGGGCTGAATTAGTATTATGTTTATGGACCTAATTGAGGCCCAAAATTAAGTAAAAAGACATGGGCCCAAAAAGGGAGATGATCCATTAAAAATGGACCAAGTTTACTTGGACTTTTTGACCAAATAATTGGCTAAGGATGACCAAAGGAGAGGCTGTTTGGAAGTCCTTTATAAGTCTTAAATTCAGCTTATTTTCCACATATTTCACTTTCCAAAAATTATATTTTCAATCAAACATTTTTTTTTTCTCAAATCCTAGCCACCCTAATTTTTTCTAAGGATTTTTGGCCAAATCTTACACTTGCAAGCCTTTTTAAGTGTTTAACCTTATATATTAATATATTATATTAATAAGAGGTTGTGTATATCATATTTTTTATGTTAAAAAAGTGTTGAGCAGTCCACTATTTGTGAAACAGTCCACTTTTGCTTAAATCGGTAAAGGATTTACCCTCTATGTGGTTTAACTTGAAAGGGGACTTAAGGTCTTGAAGGAATTGAATTATATGGATGAAATTTCAGTATGTTTAAGTGTGGTTCTGTACCTAAGTCGTTACTCCTTGTTTATGACTTGTGAAAAATATTTATACGTAATTGTGCATGAAACATTTGGCGTAGTGAAAGAAGAATACTTTCTTGTTATGTTAAAGTAAATTCTAAAACTGTGTGGACTGTTTTTGATATATTGTTGTGGAAGTTATTTATTTGACTTTATGGAATAAATATGTGGTGTTGCATTGAGGTAAAAATGTGAAGTATGGACTTGGTGGGAAATCTTGTCGGTCTGTGACGTCTATGTAGGTTTGTGGATTGTTTTGTTGGTGTTATCTTGATAAGGCATTAAGTTATGGTATATAAGGGTGGAATGAAGTTATATGGCATTAGAAATGATGGTGGAATGATACCATGTGTTTGGGATGTTGGATAGTTTTTACTTCCCGTCAAGTAGCTAATTATCGCCTTGTGAACTTGTAATGTAATTAGCTTTTAATGTTAGCTTCGTTACGTACTTGTGTTGTAGAGTAACACATAAAGAAGTATCTAAATTGTTGTAATCACTTGTTGGAAAAATAAGGTATGTAAGGTTACTCTTTTCCGTATCCTTTGGCCGCACCTATTGTTCACATCGTTACCGAACTTGTTTCCACTCTGAAATATTTTAAAGTATCTCATTTCAAGTTTGTTAGCAATTGTTATTCACGTGTATCTTACTTGTTGACTATTGTCCCAAAGCTCCAATAATGTTATGATCATCGATGTAACAATCTCACAAAAATTAAAGAAATAAAGTAATGCTTATTTTGTTAAGTACGAGTGGTAGCTCTGGGGCGAAAGCCTAGCTCGAGCCGATCCCTATTTATTATTGGATGCAGGGGGTAGCTCTGGGGGTGAAAACCTAGCTCGAACCGAACCTGATTTGTTGATTTATGGGTGGTAGCTCTGGGTAAGCCTAGCACGAACCGATCCCAATGTTATTTACCACTGATCAGTTGGTCCCGGGCATTGTATGATGTATATTGATATAAAGGTAAAAGTAAAGAAATGAATTTAATGTACATGGTTCCACATATACAGTATGGTGGTATATCAGTATTATCTATTCACTTGTATTTGATTCCATTTGAGTTCCTATATTTCATACAGTTACTTATAGCCTTACATACTCAGTACATTCTTTCGTACTGATGTCCCTTGGGGGACCTACCTTACCTATTGCAGGCATAGGAGCTAGTAGACCTTCACAATAGGGCTCGAGTCATCTGCAGGCTATTGGTGAGCTCCAGGTTGATTCGGGGCTTTTCGAGTCATTTGTATATATTTTTGGTACTGTGTATAGTTTTACAAGGTGGGGACTTGTCCCGACCTTTATCATGGTTATGTATCTTTTAGAGGCTTTGTAGACATGGTAAAGTCAAGCGTAGAAGTGTCTTACCTTTTAGATGTTATGGCCCTAACGACCAAGTCTCGTATCTGTTTTGAACATCTTTACATGACTTTCGTCATCGATATATTATATCTGCATGTGGAAGAATTTTTTGTTCAATTAATGGCATACATATGAATGTACTCGGTCATAGGTTGATTCTCTCGGGCCTTTACGGCTACGGGTGCCTGTCTGCACCAATGGGATTTGAGGCGTGACAATATCCTGAATGGATTCACCTATCCTTCATTGTAAAAGATCGTATTGTGTTGTTAGCATGTGATTCTTGGATTGTTTGACTTGACTAGTCCCTTCATTAGTTTTTCTCAAAGCGTCTCCAATTTCCATGGTTATTTCAGTAGAATAAATCCGATTGTATTCGTCAGGACTGATTCTACACACCAAGATCTTCTTTGCTTTGAAGTTCTTCTCAATAAGCTTCCTGATTCCTTCCTCAACTTGGGAAAAGATTTAGATCTTTGTCCCTCCATTACAGTGTTTACAGGAATGTGAGGGAATACGATTTATTCTAGAAATAGGAAAAATTGAGTGTTTATTACTTATAAATTGTTGAATTTCTTTGATATTATGGAAAATTATATCACAATATCAGAGCGGTTCAAAAAATGCAGTGTGATGTTCTAGTATTTTCTTTGAATTCCTTGCAACCCGTTTCTGATAGTACTATCCTAGTTGCTTGCACCAGAAAGTCTGTCACTCAAACCTCTGCCCTAGATACCTACATCACATCTTTATTATTATATGTAAGTGAAAACTTTTAAACTAAAAAGTTAATAAACAAAGTCTTCGATTTGACATTTAAAGTGCCTAGCATTAAAAGCAGCCATTTGGAATAATTACCTACTTCACCAAGATATTTGTTCCTAATAAGAAAATATGGTAAATGAAACGCTTTTGACTGCAACTCATATATTGTTCAAGGAACAACATAGATAATTATCTTTTCTTGATGAAGACTTGATTCTGGTGTTCATAAATTGAGATGTATATAAATATGTAATAGCCCTCTAGGTCATTCCCAATGTTTACGCATGTTTATGATGGTTAGATCCTTTCAATGACTTCCCTAGGTTGTGAATGATTTGTTGGGACTGGTAGTACGGTTACCTGGTAGTTCGTTTGACTTTTAGAGTCACTTTCTTATGTTGAATTTTTTTGGTAGTCAGGAATGGCTCCTGGACCTAAACACCTGTTAAACAGCCTCGGATGCCATTTCTAATTGTCTTATTGGATCTGGAATGTTGACTTTAGGTTAGGTAGACCTTTGGTTTGGGTTTTGAGGCACCCGGACTTGTTTTGGGTGATAGGCCGACTATTAGCTAATGTCGAGTTAGCCCTTAGGGCGTGGGCCCCAGTTTTAGTCATAATGATCTTTGATGGAAATTACAAAAGAGCTATTGAGTCCGAAGCATCAAAATTAGTTATGTATCATAGTTCTTTTGTGTGCATGGGACTCCAGATCGATCCAGGAAACATAGTCGAAATTGCTCGGACTTAGCCATTTTTGGCATTGGCCATGCGCTTAAGAGGCCATAGGCACGCCTTATCTCTCGGCACTTAAGCTACCCTAGGCATGATTTAGTAGCCAAGGCAGTATAGGCCAAGGCGCTTTAGCTACCAAGGGCATGGCTAAAGCGGCCATAGGCGTTTAAGGGACCCTTGGATCTACTTTAGCGGCCAAGCGGCGGAAGTGATGGAGCGCTTAAGCAGCCACTTATAGAGTTTTAGCGCTAGGTGATTAAGCGGCCATAAGGGTACTTTAGCGCTACCTGCCTTGGTTATATATAAACATTTCACCTTCTCTCTCATGTTTAAACGACCAAAGCCATAGAAACACCATTTTTACAGCTTCAAGCTCTTATATAAGCTTGTATAGAAAGGTCTAAGCTTGGAAACTTATATATTTAAGATTGTGGCTTCATTCTCGACATTTCTACTGTATGTTTTCCCCATTTTAAGATCGTTTACATTTCCATTAGATTTGTTGGTATTGTTATTAGTATTTGAACTATGTATTGAGCTCAGATGATAAGATAGATGTTGTGACTATTCATCACGGTGAGATTTGTGATGCTGTGATGGTTTTGGTTTGTGGATTTTACAAGCGGGCCCCACATGAGTTGTCCAATCATTTTCTGACCTAGTTTTATATGTGTATCATTGGTTATGTTTTGACATCTAGTTTACCATTTTGATAGTGTGGAAGCAATAGAGGCCTCTCAAAAGAGAAAAGCTCCAGCTTAGCATGTTCTTTTGCAAGCTTACGGTGGAGTCCATGCAGGCTAGGCTTACCTTCCCTTGCACATAGATTGGGTTTATATGTGATGTATATATGTTGTTGTGCTGGTATTGTAGTTATGAAGTTGGCTTGCTGTATTTAGGCTTTTAAGCTGGATTATGCCACCCGAACACATTCCCAGTTCGATATCCTCGTAATACGCAACAAGTAACCCATTTGGGATCAATAGGTAGTATACCATTATTGGCTGGGGAATTATGAGATTATGGTTCAGACTTGGCCCGACTTAGTCAAATCAAGGCGAGTATTACCAGATTTGATTTCGAGACCCAAAACGGGCCCCACTATGGTTCTTAGTAGGTATATTTAGTCTTCGAGATTGTTAGACCTAGCTAAGCCTGAGATGGCTCGTTGGTGTTGATATGGAACAAATTTGCTCCAGTTATGTTGGTTTAGCCTAGTTGTCCTTATTAGTCCCTGACATCGCTTACCTTTTATCGGTGTGACTAGCCGCGACGTAGAGTTGGGACCCGCCTTGTCAGGACTTGTTTTAGATACTCAGGTGCTTATGTATGTCTTGCCTAACTATAGGCTAGTGACTTGAGGACCCAGAGACAACTTTATAACATATTATGAGCTAGTTTCACTACTTATATTTTGGGCCCAATTAGGGCTGGTGTGCTGGCTTATCTGTGTTTGGGTGTGCGTTCTGGAACTATAGGTATGATGCTTTGAGATACTGGTTAATATGAGTTATGATTCGAGTTCAGCTACTGATTCAGGTATGATGATTTAGGTTATTGACTATTGGGTGTCTCGGTTTGAATCTGACCGCAGATTATGGTGCACTATAAGTTCTGGTACTGGGAGCCGTGATTATTATACTGTTGTTCTCTGAGTTATAGTTAGAGTCCAGCAAATATGAGATATATGTGGCATATTGTAATTACCCACTGTGTCTGATTCGATTGTGGTGTCTGGCCTCTTGTTATTACCTATTGGTACCGATTCAATCCTAGTGCGCCCCATTGGCTATTGTTATTATTGGATACTGGTACAGCTTGAAGACACTGGTGACTATGCATTTACTATTCTTATGTGTCCCACCGATTTATGGGGGCCAGGTTGGGTATTGTATTCTTCCGTGTGCCTAACAGGCTATGGGGGCCTAGTTGGGTTGTGTTTTACTTATGTGTTCAATGCACAGTTACATACTTATTATTCAGTAACACATTTGCATATTAGTTATACCCAGACTTAGCATTCACCCCCGTACTTCACCTTGTTTATGTTACATTGAGCTCAATCGGCCGATGATACCTACTGAATACTTTTTGCCCCGATATTCACACTGTACTTCTACATCTTTTCTTGATATAGATCCAGGCACTAGCCGACGGGCATGACGTGACTCTCTTCTTTGCACTGAATTCGGTTGAGGGAAAGCTTACCGACGTCTGAGGTAGATCCCACTCCATCTCTGATGTATAGTCTCTTTGATCCGAGACTGTTGTGTATATTTTGTTTCTGTCTTGTATTCTTGATATGTTCAGTAGTGGCTCAAGTACTAACATCACCAGGTCTTGGAAGGGGTTTTAGAGTTATATAATGTCCTCTTCCTTTTTATCCCGATATGTATACTTACTTTGTCTTTACATTCATAGCATGTTGATGGTAGTAGTTTTGCTTCATCTCATTTTTTTATGTGATCCTGCCTATTGGTCCGTCGCTTGTCACCCCGGGATAGGGCTTGGCTTGCCTATTGGAGGTTTTTGGTAGGCGCTATCATGACACGAAAATTGGGTCATGACAGCTTGGTATCAGAGCCTAGGTTTTATGGGCAGTGTCAATACATGAGCCTTTGTGTAGTAAGGTTCTGCGGATCGGTATGGGGATGCCTGTATACTATCTTTATGAGACTACGGAGCATTTTTAGGGGATAGTTTCATTTCTTGATTCACGTTTGTTTGATAGAGTCAGTGTTAGTTTTTGATCCTTGTTTGGTTCACTCTATCCACAGATGGCTAGACTCATGGAACGAAAGATGTGGAGTAGGACCCCGAGCCTGCAGCGAGAGCTCCAGTCAGGGGTAGGACCAAGCAGCATCCCTAGGTTGAGATTAGATCAAGGATCTATTACCCGATCCCGTTATAGCCCCATATGCTCTACCGCCACAGGATTCGGTGGGCCAGGGTGTAGCCCAGGATCCACCTTGATTTATTGATGCTTCAGTACTCCGAGGTACATTGGTACAGTTGCTGAGATTAGTTGGAGGTCCGCCTGTTGCGGGAGTACAACCAGCTGCACAGAGAGCTGGTATTGGGGCGCAGCCTGCAGCTGCCGGTACCCAAAGTTGAGGTTTCTCATGTATCGATAATAGTCCAGCCAGTTATGTCTGTCGAGAAGAAGAAAATATTGGGTCATTTTCTAAGATTAGCCCCGCCTAGGTTTTTAGTATCCCAGGAGATGAAGCTTATAAGTTTTTATCCAGTTGTGAGGAAAGGCTGAGGAACTTGGGATTAGTGAAGTTTTTCTGCTTATCAATTTGACATAGTCGCGAGGAGATGGTGGAGAGGTTATCTTGACTCCAAGCCAGCTGTATCCCCACCTGTTACTTGGGCACAATTCTCCAAAGTGTTCTTGGGGAAGTATATGCCCTGCAGCATGCGTGAGAATCTTTGAGATGAGTTTTCCAGGTTAAGGCAGTGGTCTATGAGAATAGCTGAGTATGTGGTTAGATTCCATGACTTATCCAGGCATGCTACGATTATCCTACCTAACGAGTATGAGAGGATCAATTGTATTGTCAAGGGATTACAGTTATCAATTCATAGAGCTACACAGAGTTTTTTACTTCAGGGAAGTCATTTGTTGAGATAGCTGAGCATGTGTATTCAATCGAGGAGATGGATTGCGAGGCCCAAGGGGGCAGCGATAAGAGACCTCGATTTCGGGGTAGTTACAGTGGCAGTCACAATAAATCGTAGTTCAGATAATGTGGGTTTCAGGGTAGGTACCCTAAGCAGTAGCAATAGTTTTTTCAGTGACAAGGTCACCCTAGTAGGCCCGTATAGTTAGCCTTGTAGATTTTTGATAGGGGTCAGCCACATATAGTGTTTCTAGTAGTTAGCCTCAGGGATGTGGTCAGTCCAGTTCATCGACTAGAGCTTATCATACCGGATCATCTGGATCTTCTAGGCCAAACAATGAGCCAGGAGTATGTTATATTTATGGGGTTGTCGGTCATTTCGCAAGTGAGTGTGCTCAGCGCAGGGCAATTGAGCCTTCAGTTCAGATGGCACAACCCATCAGATCTATACCGCTAGTAGGCAGGGTGGTACACAGGGTCGTTGGGGTGGTCCCCAGGGTTTCCAAGGTGGAGTTTAGGGAGGTCGGACTGGTGGTCATGTAGGTGCTCAAACTAGTAGCAGTTGTATATCGTGCCGGCTAGGCCGGAGGGCGAGGCTTTAAAGGCGGTGATTACAGGTATGATTTTCGTATGCCATCAGCCAGCTTCTGTATTATTTGATCCTGAATTCAGGTTTTCTTATGTATCTACTTATTATGGACCATGGTTGGGTTTATATTCTGAGTTATTATCTGTGTCATTATGTGTATCTACCCTCATTGGTGATTTCTTAGTAGTGGATCGAGTATATAGATCTTTTCTGTGACTGTTTGGGAGTTTGAGACTCAGGTTGATTTTATCGTATTGGCCATGGTAGACTTTGATGTGATTCTGGGCATGGACTGGTTGTCTTTTCATTATGCAGTCTTAGATTACTTTGCCAAGATCGTTACCTTAGCCATGCCTGGTGTACCTCCGATGGTGTGATAGGGTTTTGTTAGCCGTACACCGATGGGGATTATTTCTAACGATAGGGCTCATAGATTGATGTCGAGGGGATGTGATTCATTTCCTGCTTATCTTTGGGATACTAATATTAAGAGTCCATCGCTTGACGACCTCCCTATAGTTCGTGAGTTTCTTGATGTATTCCTAACTTACCTACCTTGCCTTCCTCCTAAGTGTGATATAGTGTTTATTATTAATCTCGAGCCAGGCACCCAACCTATTTTTATGGGTTTGTATCATATGGCTCCTGCTGAGTTGAGGGAGTTGAGTAGTCAGCTCTAAGACCTTCTAGGGAAGGGTTTTATCAGGCCGTGTGTATCACCGTGGGGTGCTTCCGTTCTGTTCATAAAAAAGAAAGATGTGTCTGTATGTGTATCAATTACAGTCAGCTGAACAGGGTGACAGTGAAGAATAAGTATCCTATTCCTCGTATATATGATTTGTTTGATCAGCTTCAGGGCATAATGGTTTTCTCTAAAATAGATCTGAGATCAGGTTACCATCAGTTAAGAGTTAGGGCTGCAGACATCCCAAAAACAACCTTTAGGACTCGTTACGGCTACTATGAGTTCTTGATGATGTATTTTCAATTGACTAATGCCCCAAAAGCCTTCATGGGTTTAATGAATCATGTATTTAGGTCGTACTTGGACTCCTTTGTGATTGTGTTCATTGACAACATTTTGGTTTATTCGAGGAGTAGTGAGAAGCCCTTGCAGCATTTGAGGATTATGCTCTACACATAGAGAGATCATTGGCTTTATGCCAAGTTCTCAAAGTGTGAGTTCTGGCTTGAGTCTTCGCCTTTCTTGGGGCATCCTATATCCAGATACGGTATCATAGTAGACCCAATGAAGATTGAGGCTATTCGAGGTTGGGCTAAGGCCACGTCGCCTATTGAGGTTTGCAGTTTCTTTGGGTTGGTAGGGTATTGTAGAAGATTTGTTGAGGGTTTCTCATCCCTTGCAGCTCCTATGACTAGATTGACCAAGAAGGAGGTTCTATTTTGGTGGTTTGAGGGTGGTGAGACGAGCTTCCTAAAGCTTAAGGATCGACTTACTTATGCTCTTGTGTTGACTCTTCCAGTTGAGGGTGAGGGTTTAACTATCTACTTTGACACTTCGAGTGTTAGCTTGGGTTGTGTTCTGATGCAGCGAGGTTATATAATTGCTTATCCATCGAGATAGCTAAAGGTGCACGAGCGTAATTAACCTACTCATGACTTGGAGTTGGCAGCGGTAGTATTTACGCTAAGAATTTGAAGGCACCATCTGTATGTGGTTCATTGTGAGATTTATGCTGATCAATGTAGTTTTCAGCATCTTATGACTCAGAGAGATCTTAATTCGAGGTAGCTCTGATGGGTAGAATTGTTAATCGACTACGACATCTTTATTCTCTATCATCCGGGAAAGGCGAATGTAGTTGTGGATGTCTTGAGCTGGAAGGCAATGAGTATGGGTAGCTTAGCCTTTATTCCATTCTCTCAGTGGTCATTGGCGTTAGATATTCAGTCCTTATCTAATTCGATGGTGTGTTTGTATATCTCTGATCCTAGAAGGATTATTTCTTGTGTTGGGGTGAGGCCTCCTTTGTTAGAGCAAATTTATAGATGATAGTTTAAGGATAGTGAAATTTGTGGTCTTCAGGAGCGGGTAGTGATAGGTGAGTCCCAGAGGGCTACCTTGGGTTAAGATGGTGTACTGAGATATGATGGTCGTGTGTATATTTCAAGGGTTAGAGACTTGATTCCATTGATTTTACACTAGGCACGCAGTTCCAAATAATCTATTCACCCTGGGACAGCTAAGATGTACGGAGATCTGAGGCAGCACTATTGGTGGAGTGGTATGCGGCAAGATATTTCTGAGTTAGTACGATGCCTATGTTGTCAGCAAGTAAAGGCCAAGCACCAGAGACCTAGTGGTTTGTTTCAGCAGTTGCCCATTCCTGAGTCGAAGTGTGAGCAAGTGACTATGGATTTGGTTAGTGGATTACCTCGCACGTCCCGTGGTTTTGATAGTATTTAGGTCATTGAAGACTGGTTGACTAAGACGACACATTTTATCCCTGTTCAAGTTTTCTACAGTGCTGAAAGGTTAGCTCGTGTATATATTCAGGAGGTGGTTTGCCTATATGGAGTGCCAGTATCTATTATCTCAGACCGAGGGTCTCAGTTTACCTTCAGTTTTTAGTGGACTTTCCAGGAGGAGTTGGGTACTCAAGTAGACCTCAGTATTGTGTTTCATCATCAAACCGACTGATAGTCAGAGAGGACTATTCATGTATTAGAGGATATGCTCCGTGCTTGTGTGTTATACTTTGGGGTCAGTGGGAGTAGTTCTTGCCTTTAGCAGAGTTCACATATAATAATATCTTCCACTATATCATTCAGATGGCTCCATTTGAGGCTTTTTATGGTAGACAGTGTTGGTCTCTTGTTGGTTGGTTTGAAACTTTAGAGATCAGTCCTCGTGGCACAGATTTGCTCCATGAATCTTTGGACAGAGTTCGGGTGATTCAGGACAGGTTACAGATAGATCAGAGTAGATAGAGGAATTATGCTGACCGTAGACGTCGTCTATTGAGATTTAGAGTTGACGATATAGACTTCTTACGAGTATCGCCCATGAAGGGCGTGATGCTATTCGGGTAGGAAGGTCAAGCTTAGTCCTAGATATATTGGACCCTTTGAGATTCTACGGACAGTTGGGGAGGTAGCATATGTGTTAGATTTGCCTCTGGCATTTTTAGCTATTCACCCAGTGTTTCATGTTTCTATGATGCGACAGTATATTTTGAATAAGTCTTATGTGCTACAGTGGGATTCAGTTCAGTTAGACGAGAAGTAAGCATTTGTGGAGGAGCATGTGTCTATTTTGGCTGGAAATGTCAGACGATTGTTCTCCCAGAACATTTCATTGGTTAAGGTACAGTGGCTTCACCATCCGGTTGAGGAGTCCACTTGGGATCTTGAGCGTGATATGCGAGCCCAGTATCCCTACTTGTTCACGTTTTCAGGTATGCGCTTATTCTTGACTTTTACGGACGAAAGTCCCTTTTAGTAGTGGATACTGTAATGACCCTCCAGGTCATTCCCAGTGTTTATGATGTTTAGAGCCTTTCCATGACTCCCCTAGGTCATGTATGACTTGCTGGGACTGGTAGTATAGTTACCTGGCAGTTCGTTTGAATTTTAGAGTCACTTTCCTATGTTGAATTTTTTGTTAGTAGGGTATGGCTCCTAGGCCTAAACCCCTATTAAATGGCCTCGGATGCCATTTTTGACTGTCTCATCGGATCCGAAATGTCTACTTTAGTTTAGGTAGGCCATTGGCTTGGTTCTTAAGGTTCCCGGGCATGTTTTGGGTGATACGCCGACTATTGGCTAAAGTCGAGTCAGCCCTTGGGGTATGGGCCCCAATTTTTGTCGAAACTACCTATGATGGAAATTTCAACAATGCTATTTAGTCTGGAGAATAGAAATTAGTTAGGTATCATAGTTCATTCGTATACACTGGACTCCGGATCGATCCAGAACACAAAGTCAAAATTGCCCGATTTTTGGCATTGGCCATGCGCTTAATCGGCCATAGGTACGCCTTAGCGCTAGGCGCTTAAACAGCCCTAGGTGCACTTTAGCGGCCAAGGCACTTTAGCAACCAAGGGTATGGTTAAAGCGGCCAGAGGCGCTTAAGCGACCCTTGGCTCCATTTTAGTGGACAAGCAGTGGAAGTGGTGGAGCGTTTAAGTGGCCACTTATGGCGGTTTAGCGGTAGGCGCTTCGTAGTATGTTGATTGTAGTAGTTTTGCTTCATCTCCTTTCTTATGAGATCCCGCCTATTGGCCCGTCGCTTGTCGCCCCGAGCTAGGGCTTGGCTTGCCTATTGGTGGTTTTCAGTAGGCGTCATCATGACTTGAAAATCGAGTCATGACAAAATTTGAGTTCTTGATGGCCTTCATATTTTAGAGAAGTAATTCACTACAAAGTCATTACTATGGTATTTTTATAGCACAAATGAGTTTTCTTGAATGTAGACAATATTATGTCTAGGAACTGGTAATGTAAGGCAATTAAGAAATCTTTAGCACGAAGTTGAGTTGAAAGGTCCTTTAATGATTAAGTTCTCGTATAGGTTCATACAAGGGTTGACTTCAAACAAGCATTACTCCTAGAATATGAAGAGTTATGTGACCCATTACCACCAAATTAAAGGTATTTGAGACTTCTTTCCAACGCCACCAACCGTTTGTAAATATGAGTATGGAGTAAAAAGTTTTGGGCAATTTAATGAGGCACTGTCCAAAGGGAACGAGACATCCCTTCCAGAAGATATATTTTCCCAACTCTGGTTATTTTTAAAGGTGTTTTGGTCATATTAATTTTTGGAAACCATTCATGTCAGCTTAAAACACCCACAATCGAATCATATACCCAGAAATATTGATTTGAAGTTCTCATATTCCCTCACTTCTCTCAAATTCAAACTCAAGAATTCAAGAGAAGTTGACAATAGATGTAACACCCCGTACATGTTTACCTTAGTTTTGAGAGTAAAAAACCAAAAAAAAAAAAAAAAAAAAAAAAAAAAAAAAAAGTGCGCGATGGGTAGCGTGCCATGCCGCTTTGGGCCAAATTTTTGTGCCCAGAGGCAGCAAGCTAGCGCCCCCAAGGGCGTGCCACGCTGGGTTTGGTCACTTTTCAAAGTTGGAATTTTTCTTAAAGTCCCAAGGGTACCCGGGGACGTATTGAGCTGATTTTTGCCACGTCTCTTATACAACCATGAGAATATACATGAAATGAGTTAAATATTATATTGGTATGATAAAATTACCCGAGGACGAATTTGGGGTCAAAATGACGATTTTGCCCTTTTGGTCAAAATAGGCCATACGTGGCTAGAATCGCTTGTTTTTGGGATTGAGGCTACGGATATGAATAACATGAGTGGGAATATTGTTGTAACATGTATGATATGACTTTCACACGTGAAATTATTGATTTTACTGGGTTAAGTGAATTGGGCCCAAAAAGGACCCAAAAATGAAATAAAAGCATGGCCCAAAATGGGTCAAATGACCCATTCTTGCCAAGACCTTCTAGAATACCATATTAATGACTAAGGATGGACTCAAGGTCTATAAAAGGGGCCAATTATCTGGTTTTATCATGAGAAACACCCATGCCTTTTCTATCTTTTTCTAGAAATTTCCCAAGAACATCTTTTTGGCTTTCAAACCCTAAGGCACTTCTTGGAGCAAGATCATCATCTTCCAAGCTTGGGTAAGTGAATATTATTGTACTTTAACATATTATAAGCATGATATAATATGTATATCATGTTGGTTATGGTTGAAAATGTTGGACATGACACTTTTTGGTTTTGTGAAAAAGATGTGAAATCCATGGGATTGGAACTTAAATTATGACTTGTGGTCTTGATGAAAAAGTATGGTATGTATGAAATAACAACATGTATGGTGTTATTATTGTCCTAAACTTGTTATTTTCATATAAGTGTAAATTATGGGATTTTGGCCGATTTGTTGTTGTGAGGTGTATTGAAGTAAAGTGATGGCACAATTGTGATGTTGTGATGATGGAGAAGTGTAAAATATGAACTTGGTGTGGCATGCTATTGGTTATCATGTGTTGGTCAATGTATGGAATACTGTGGTATTATTGGTATAATGATTTCATAAGTGATATTGTCAAGGGGGAAATGACATGTTGGAGCTAAACATGTGACTTATTGTTATTGTATGCCATTATAAGGTAATTGGTGGTTAATGTTGGTTCGTTATGAACTTGTGTTGTAGAGTGAAAACATAAAGGAGGAGAGGGACTATTGTACACGCGTCTAAAATTGTGTATTCGTATTAAGAAGATAAGGTATGTAAGGTTCCTTTTTCCATATCCTTCTGTAACATGTTGTTCATATTGACATTGGACTTGTTTCAATTCCGAGAGGCTTGAAGTATATCAATTCAGGTTGACGTATATTGTTATTCATACGCATCCTATTCTTAGATGAATGATGATTCACTTATCTCTTAGTCATTGATTGGAATTTCCAAAGATGTCATAACATTGTAAATTCTAAGAGAACTATCTCAACGAGAGTAATGAGGTAAAGAGAGATTGTTTAGTTTGAATAACATTATTCCAATCATGTCTTGTTCCAAAGTCCTATAGTATGATGATTATCTTTGTAACAATCATTCATAAGTAGAAGTACCAATCTCATAAGAGTAATAAGAGAGGTGATGTGCAAGTTAGTAAAATTATGCCTCATAAGTGAAGATGTCAATCTCATGAGGAAAAAGGGGTGAAATGAGAAGTGTATATAAGTGTGTGCTTAGCCTTATGATCTTTAAGGTGTCACTCTCATAACTAAATACAAGGTATAAGATTGTAAAAAGGTAATGGGCATGGTTGCTTTATGTTTCATGGAGTATGGATTACATTATAGAGGGTATAAGTTCAATATGGAATAGTCCCAATGTTATGCTTTATTATCTATTATAGCCCACAAAAGGTGGAGGCCCGGTATCATGTACCTACTTACATAAGATCTCATAAGAATAGTGAAGGAGGTAAAGTGCGAGCTAATGTATCTATCCCTCATAAGTTAAGGTGTTAATCTCATGAAGCTTAGGAGTAAGGTAAAGCATAGTTGTGTGTTTCAATTAGTATCATGATCCTTAATGTGTTAATCTTTCATAAGTTGATATACCAATTTCTCCCACAATAGAGTGGATGTATGTGACCCCACCATGAGAGTGGATGTATGTTACCCCATCATGAGAATGGATGTATGGCTCCCCACCATGAGAGTGGATGTATGATTCTCCCACCATGAGAGTGGATGTATGTTGTCCCACCATGAGAGTGGATGTATGATTCTCCCACCATGAGAGTGGATGTAGGATAAACCACCAATAGCGTGGAGGTACGTTGATAGAATAGATGCATGTTCTCCCACCATGAGAGTGGATGTATGTTCTCCCACCATGAGAGTGGATGTATGTTCTCCCACCATGAGAGTGGATGTATGTTACCCCACCATGAGAGTGGATGTACGTTACCCCACCATGAGAGTGGATGTATGTTGCCCCACCAATAGAGTGGATGTAGGTTAAAACCACCAATAGAGTGAATGTAGGTTAAAACCACCAATAGAGTGGATGTACGTTAAGAGAGTAGATGTATGTTATGTTGTTACCCCCACCACTAGAGTGGATGTATGTGGATGAAGTTTTATTCTGTTATAACCTACTAACCAAGTAGATGGAGAATAGCGGTAATGAATAGAGAAGCAAGAACGAATCTCTTGGGTATAGAAGAACCTATTAGAGGCAAGTCTCTTGAGTGAAGGTAAATTCCTTGAAGGACTATAATTATAAAAGATGTTACATAAAATGATCTTGATCCACATTGATTATTCTCTCATATTTTATTCCATTGACATTCTCATGTATGATGCTATTTATTATGAGCCTTGCATACTCAGTACATTCTTCGTACTGACCCCCTCGGGGGACTTACCTTACATGTTGCAGGTGCAGGCATTAGTAGACCTCCTCAGTAGACTGTGGATCATTTGCAGAGTTTTGGTGAGCTCCAGTTGGTTCGGAGCCTCCTGAGTCATAGTTGTATATTTGTTTTGATGTTGTAAATATTGTATAACGCGGGGACTTGTCCCGACTGTTAGTTGGTCTAGTAAATGCATCTGTTAGAGGCTTTTGTAGACATATGTGGGTATGTGGATATAAGAGATAAATGTTCGTTTTGACTTAATGGCCCCAACGGCCAAGTTTCATTAATATATATATATATATATAGCATATGTTCCATGATCATGTCTTCCGCATAGGTGCATAAGGTTTAATGAGATCCATACAAGAATATGCATACGAAGGTTCATGAGCAAAGATTGTTCTCTCGGGCCATATCGGCTTCGGGTGCCAATCACGTCCCGTTGGAAGTCGGGGCGTGACAATAGAATCAAGTCTAGCCTTTCCCTTCTGACCCCAAGTTATATTTCAAGTTTCTTCTTCAGCCCAAGGTATGTAAGACTACAATCCTATGTATTTAAATGGATTTCATTCTTTCTCAGTTCAAATTACTTTCATTATGAATTAGGGTTAGAGGAATTCTCAAAAATCTTGATATTTAATTGAATTCTTCTAGAGAACTTTATGAGATTTTCATGGGTAAATTTCCTAATCCATGATTTTCCTTAATCCATATAAATTATGTGACATCTTATTCATGAACTCAAGAAATTATAAATATTATGACTTTATTAAATTATGTAATCTATGAAATTCATGAACATTATGGATATTGATCGAATAATTAAATTTTACCATGAACCCTATGAATATCATGAATCCCCCAATTGAAAATTTGCTATAATGATGAAACTACCTGATCTTCGATAACCCTTTTGTTCTATTATTCAAAAAAAAAATAGTGTGCTTGTTCCTGCTTTGTTTTGATATGATCTTGAATCCTTCCATTTCTAGTTATGTTCAACAATAAGAACACTTCAAAGTTGTTCCATAATTCTATCATGCTATGAAACCTTTAACTATGCTATAATGACTCGAATCTTTTAAAATCTCCATACACATAAGCTATGCTAAAAACTATATGAACACTCCAAAAGCTCTTTCTCTATAAAGTTATAAGAACCTATATCTTATGAATCATGGCAGCATGACTTATGATACTACCTTTTATGAGTCCTAAATAATATTAACGAATGATAAATTCCTGACTTATGAACCTAAGTTGGTTAATTCTCAGACAAGAGCCCTAAAGCAGCTAAACTATGACTATGAATCTAAAAGGGCTAAATTATGTACATGAGCCTAAAAGGCTAAACTATGAGCATGAGCCTCATAAGGCTAACACTTCGAATATAAATCAATAAGATAATATTATGAGCTTAAAAGAGTTAGCTGGCTGACCGAGAAGGCATTGGTCTAAATGACAAATGCCCGAAACTGCATTTGCCGACGTAGGATAGAGATCATTCTGAAAGTTGGATGATTATTTTTCATGAGCCCCGAAAAAGGCTATTTATGGATCCTTGCTAGCAAATCATGTCATGTCATGTCCTATGCCCTGCAAGGTATAGGATGGCTTAGCTGATCTGGTCTTACATAGTGGTTTATGTTGGTTCCCCACTTGCTTCCATAAATAACAAAAATAATTAATTCACTTTACATTACCATTTATTACTTCCGCTTATGCTATTGTCCCTTCAGCTTGTCATTTTCTTGGACTGTACCTATTACATTTGTATTTTCATACTTTACTATTTTTTTTTGTGGTTTTGCATGCCAATACATTCCATGTATTGACTGTCTTAGACGCTGTATTGTTTCATGATGTAGGTTTTGAGATGTACCTTCGTGATTCTTTGCAGTACTAGGTCTATTCATATCAGCTTTTCGTGAGCCCTCCATCTCTCCGGAAGGCATATTGCTTATATTTTGTTGGAACTAGTTCTATGTTTTGAGGTATGTCGGGGTTGTTCCTATTGACATTGATTCATGTGTTTTGAGGCTTCATAGATAGTAATAGATGTCAGAGTCAGTTATGTTCAGTTTTAGTCTTATCTTTTGAAATTTCTATAATTATGGTTTAAGACTTTTATTACTTTATGAAAGAAATGATTTTTTCTTTGGTCTATTATTCTCTATTTAAAAACTTTCTTCTGCAGTTATAGATGGATGCTCATGATGTAAGCTAAGTGGTTCTCTCACGATAGTAATGGTTTCGGGTGGCTGTTACTTCCAGGGCGTAGGCTCGAATCGTGACAGTTCATCTTTGTACGTTTAGATGATAAGTGATAACTAGTCATTTAGATCCTAACAAACAAGTCTTCATAAGATAATTCACATTAATCATTCACAGAACTTATAATTTATTTTTTCAAAATAATTATTTATAAGTGCAATGCATATGCCAAGAAACTATTTCATAAAGAAGTTATCAACTTTTGTTTGTTAGTCCCTCAATTTTAATTTCAAAGAAAAATTGTTCCAGCTTATTGTTTATTTTCTTAAATGACAGATGAGTATTAACAGACATTGGAGAAACAGCAGGACACCATTATTTTAACAGACATTGTCGAAACTTCCAATGATGACTGAGGGATTATGTCATGTCGGACTGGTCAATGATGGCATGAGCAGTGGTGAAAATACAAGTATATAGGTCAAATACAGGTTCTAATCTAATATCAACAATATCCTTCAGGCCTCTTGTTTGAGTTGATTGTAGGCGCTGGGTAGACGAACATCGTGCAATAAAGAATGTTCTCCTACTCACAAGTACCGACTCCTGTTGGTGCGATCAACCACGAAACGTTAGTAATAAAGAATATGTGCTCCTCGCACCCACTATGTTTCATCTAATACTTTGGAGTCGTTTGGTATGAGGTATAAGGTATAATAATTTCGGCATAAAACATTTGATCAGATGCCAGGAAATGAAGAGTATTGCTTCCTTTGTCTAACAATTAGCTAGGCATAATAAAGGTTCAAAGGTGCTTGTTGAGTTATCTCATATTACTCAAGTGTGTCTTCATTTGTGTCAGTTTACTCTTAAGATATTTGAAGCTGAACAACTGCAACAACCTCTATGAATACAGTCCAATTCTGGATGTTATATAAGAAAACATGCACTAATTGAAAAAAAAATCTTTTTGGGAGACAAACAAATGAACAATTACAAACTAGAGCAACTTCTTTTCGGAACAGACTTAAAAAAACCAAGACACATAAATTGAAATACACTGAGCAATATATAAACAAAAGTTGATAATTTTTATAAACTAATTTGTCGACACCTGTATTGCACTTGTATGTCGAGCATGTAATACACAATTTTTTATTAATTAAATAATTTTTTTTAAAAATAAAGTACAAATTTGGTGAATGATTATTGTGAATTGTCATATATAACTTGTTTGTCGGGATCAAGATTGATTGGTTATCATCTAAATCTACAAAATTAAACAATCAAATTGCATGACAGACTTGCTGGTGTAAGAAACTAGGATGGCCTTATCAGAAGCAGGCTGCAAGGAATTCAAGAAAATACTACAACATCACACACTGCAATTTTTTAACTGCTTTGATATTGCGCTATAATTTTACCTAATATCAATGAAATTCAATAATTTATATGTAATAAAAAAAATCATTTTTCCTATTTCTGTTGATTCAATTGAACCCCTTGGCTCTCGCCGGGTCTTATATATATAATGCAGCACAGGTATATGGGGAAGAAATTCTGTATGAGAGACTTGCCAGTGGAAAAAAAATCAGGATGGTATCATATGAATGTATTCTTATTTAACATCCAGACTTGGATGCCTATTGTCAAGCTTCGTTATACTTGAATGTCTTAAGTCATAAGGACTTTTTTTGTTTCACGCAAATTCGCTAAATTAATACCAAGCCATATATGTTGAAAGGTGCAAAAAGATTTTAAGCTGCCTCAGATAGTTAATTAGTTTGGGTTAGTATGATATGCAAACTAGACCAAATGACTGACACTTTTGAGTAATTTGAGAGAACTCAAAAAGCGCCATTGAACTTGTATTTTGTCCAACACTGTTGCTATATCAATTTTGTTTCCTGACTTCTGAAAAACTTGGGATCTGACAAATTTACTAGCCTAATAAAGTGAGATTGGCACTAGGGAAATCGAAAAAACACATGAAAGAAGAAATGGCCCTACATAGAAATGTCGATATGGAAAGAAAAGAGGAAACTTAGGAATATGACCAATGATATGCTATAAAAGAGTCAAGTGACGCACTTTATAGTCACAAAAAGCACCTAATTTAGACTGGCACTCAGAAATCAAAAAGCCACAAATGAAATAGTAAAGGGATACGAAAGTCCCCATTTTCTGACCCTAGAAAAAGCAAGAAGATATATCCACAGGCCACACAAAATAAAAATGGCAAGATATCTTCTTCCTAGGTTTATACTGTAGAGAATAGCAGAAGAAAGGTAATATCGGGGAACCTTCTGCTAGCCCAAGATCGTTAACTAAGATCGGAAGATTCAACTAAAGAAGAGGAAGCTAGAAATAAAAACTTTGTTATGGAAGAAAACACTTGAATTGGATTGATTTTGGTTGGTTACAAATGCCTAATGTCATCCCCTATTTATACTTGTGTAAAGATGATTCTAGATACTACAAATCTAGAATATTCTATCCTCTTCTACAAATATCTAACACTCTAGAATATCTAGATTTTTCCTAATTACAAATATAAAAAAAAGACTACACTTTAACTTTCTAGTATCTTCTACTAGATGCTTATCCATGATACTACACTAGACTATTCTAGAAGTAACTATGATATTCCAAAAAAAATCAACTTTAGTATTTTTTCACACTCCCCCTTGAAGTGATTTTTTGGAAACTACCCCAAGGTTGTCACGGAAGAACTCAAACGAAACTTTAGGAAGTGATTTGGTGAAGATATCAACAATATTCTCTTGACTTCGTACTTCCAAAGTATTTATAGTTCCATCAAGAACTTTTTCTCTGATGAAGTGATGTTCCACCTTAATGTGCTTGGTTCTTGCATGAAATACCGGATTGTTTGCGAGCTTGATGGCACTTTTACTGTCTCCAAAAATTGCAGTAGGCTTGGATATAGATAGTTGCAAATCTTCAACTATTCTTTGAAGCCATACACATTCTTGAGCGGTAAGAGTTGCTGCTTTATATTCCGCCTCTGTAGTTGATAAAGAAACAGAGTCTTGCTTCTTGCTACACCAAGAAATACCTGTTCCACCACAGAGGAAAATATAGGCCGATGTAGATCTTCGATCATCCATATCACCACCAAACTCAGCAACAGTATAACCCATTAATATCAAATCATTCTTCTTTTGAAATAATAGACCCATATCTGATGTTGAGTTGATGTATTTCAGAATTCTCTTTGCAGCTTCCAAGTGTGGCTTTCTTGGTGATTGCATAAATCTACTGACATATCCAACATAAAAAGCAATGTCTGGCCTTGTAATAGTCAAATACAGAAGACTTCCAACTAGAGCTCGAAAAGGTTTGGGATCTGCAAGAAGTGAGCCTTCTTCACGCCTTAACCTCGTGCTAGTATCAAGAGGAGTAGAACATTTCTTGCTTTGTTTCATCCCAAACCTGTCAACAAGCTTCTTGGCATACCCCTCTTGAGAAAGAAAAATTCCTTTACTGGTGTTTGTCACCTCTATGCCAAGAAAATGATGTAGTTCTCCCAATTTCTTGATTTCAAATCTTATGGAAAGTTCTTCTTGAAGCCTTGCAACTTCATCATCATTGGTTCCTGTTATTATCATGTCATCCACGTACAAGAGAACAACTACATGCAAGTCTCCTTGTTTTTTAACAAACAAGCTAGGATCTGAATGTGATGCAGCATAGCCACAAAAAATTAGATATTGAGCAATTTTTCCATACCATGCTCGTGGAGCCTGCTTGAGTCCGTAGAGTGCTTTTTTAATCTTGCAGACATAATTAGGATGTAAGTTAGAGACATACCTGGGAGGTTACTCCATATAGATATCTTTGTCAAGTTCTCCGTACAAGAAGGCATTCTTCACGTCAAGTTGCCATAATTTCCAACCATATGAGGCTGCCATGACTAGTACAACTCGAACTGAGATCATATTAGCCACCGGGATGAAGGTTTCTTCGTAGTCTTCACCATACTTTTGAGAAAAGCCTCGAGCAACCAACCTTACTCTATATCTGTCTATGCTGCCATCTGCTTTTCTTTTGATTTTGTAAGCCCATTTGCAAGACACGGGTTGTATATCTCTTGGCTTTGGAACAAGGCTCCAACTTTGATTTTTCATTAGAGCCTCCATTTCATAATCCATAGCAAGCTCCCATTCTTTGACTCCTTTAGCTTCTTCAAAGGATGGAGGCTCATCATCATCAATTGGCCCTGCAAAAAAACAAGAATACGTACTAACAAAGTTTTCATCTCTGAAGTGAGCTGGCTTAACAATAGTTTTACTTGGTCTTTGTGAACCAAGTAAATCATCTTCTTGTTGAGTTTCATGTTGTTGAGTCTCCGGGCTCCCCCTTTCGCTTAGCTCCTTAACAATTTGATTCTCTGGAGAAACACTTGTGATGGGTAAGTTTGAAACTCCAGGGTTCAATGATTTAGAACCCTCTCCTTCCGATGAAACTCCATAATACAAGGAAATTTCATCAAATACAACATCTCGAGAAACAATGAAACGATAAGTTTCTGGGTCTATACACTTCCAACCTTTTTTCCTTTCATCATATCCAACAAATATGCATTTTCTTGCCTTAGGATCCAACTTGCTCCGCTGAGAATCTGGGATATGAACATAACAGATAGAGCCAAAAACTCTAAGGTGTTTGATGCCAGGCTTTTCTCCAAACATTAATTCATAGGGTGACTTCATGTTGTTTGGAGAAAGAGGCATCATGTTGATCACATATGCTGCACATTTCATACCTTCAGCCCATAAGGCTCTAGGTAATTTTTTGGCATGAATCCAGCTCTTGCATGTCTCTGTCAAGTGTCGAATCTTTCTTTCAGCCGCTCCGTTTTGTTGTGGCGTATCAGCACAAGTAAGTTCTCTTTTAATGCCATGTTGACGACAAAAAGAGAGAAAATCTTCAGAAGTGAACTCACCGTCGTTATCTATTCGCAACCGCTTTATATTTGAACCAAGCTCGCCTTCAACAGTTTCCTTGAACTCCTGAAACTTGTTGAATACTTCTGACTTGTGTTTCACAAAATAAACCCACGTGAATCAACAAAAAGTAGCATATAAGCGTAGCCGGAGAATGAGAAAGTTCTTGTTGGCCCCATCAAATCACTATGAATTAGTTCTAGAGGAGCATTGCTTCTTGACAAGGATCTATCAAAAGGAAGACGATGTGCCTTTCCATATTGACATCCTTCACAAATCTCCCTTCCACCAAAGTTGCTTAAGTTAGGTAATCCTTTTACTAGATTCAATTTTACCATGACTTTTAATTTGCCCATATTTATATGCCCAAGTCTAGCATGGCATAGATATGCAGTATCATTACTACTCATCTTCTCAATATATGAGTTACAGGCAGATAAGAAATATAAATCATTAACTCTCTTACCGGTATGAATGATATCTGCCTTGAGTTCTTTGATATTTTGAAGGAACTTCACGTCACGTGGGCCGAATAGGAGATAACTTCCTGAATCTACGGCATTTGCAACTGAAAATAGATTTTTCCTCATCCCTGGAACATGAAACACACTGTTAAGAGTGATTGAATCTTCTTGTTTCTCGTTGATGATGACTGTGCCTTCATTCTCCACGTGATGAACTGTATTATCTGCTGTTACAATGACATCACGACCATTGTATCCTCAAAAATTGGAAAATTTTGATTCATCTCCGGTGACATGATGCCCACATCCTGAATCCACGATCCAGCCTTTTTCAAAATTAATGGAATTCATGGCATCTATTGCCCGACTCTCAGCTACGAAACAATTTCCCCAATCTTCTTCTTCTTCTTCTTCAACAACTTTCTTAGTTTGAGCCATGTTACTCTCTTTGGATCGACAATATCTTTTTATGTGTCACATTTTTCCATACCGATAGCATTTGAGAGTCTTAAAGTTATTAGTAGACTCTCCCTCTTTTCTTGGCGAGTTTGAACCACCTATGGATCGAGAGTGCGGCATATCTCTTGCTATTTTCCCTTTAAAGTTCCTCTTTCCTGCCACAAGAGCATTTCCTTCTCCTTTTTTTATTGATACCCCAGCCATTTGTTTGGCTAGTAACTCCTGTGATGATAATAAATTTTCAAATTCCCCTAAGGATGGTTGTTGAGCCCATCCTTGAATTGATTTATCAAAGGGAATATATTCTGGTTTCAAACCACGAATAATATTTCTTCTTATTCGTGCTTCAGAGATAGCCTCATCCGGATTTAATAAAGAGATCTCAGAACATAAGTTCTTAATCTTTAAAAAATACTCGGCAATAGAAAGATTACCTTGTGTGGCGTTAGCCAATTCATTTTCCAATATCTGTAGCCGAGCTTCATTCTTCTTGTTGAATAACTGATCGAGGGTCTTCCATATTTCATGAGCTGATTTGTACCTTATAATATGATCAAATAAACTGGATGAGATTGACCTCTTCAGGATGAACTCTGCTTTCACATTGATCTGCTTCCACTTCTTGTATGCACTTCTATTTTCTGGTCCATCGTCAGGAGGATTTGTGTTACTCCCATTAACAACATCCCACAAATCCTCGCCCACAAGGTATGATTCCATACATGTCTTCCATACCTTGTAATTGGACTGATTTAACAACTCCATTCCCAGTCCATTACCACGACCGCTGAAATCCATAGAGAGAAACCAATTGAATCTATCACCAACCCGATCTTGAAATAAAACCTAGAAGCCAACGTTTGACTATGGCTCTGATACCATGTAGAGAATAGCAGAAGAAAGGTAATATCGGGGAACCTTCTGCTAGCCCAAGATCGTTAACTAAGATCGGAAGATTCAACTAAAGAAGAGGAAGCTAGAAATAAAAACTTTGTTATGGAAGAAAACACTTGAATTGGATTGATTTTGGTTGGTTACAAATGCCTAATGTCATCCCCTATTTATACTTGTGTAAAGATGATTCTAGATACTACAAATCTAGAATATTTTATCCTCTTCTACAAATATCTAACACTCTACATTATCAAGATTTTTCCTAATTACAAATATAAAAAAAAGACTACACTTTAACTTTCTAGTATCTTCTACTAGATGCTTATCCATGATACTACACTAGACTATTCTAGAAGTAACTATGATATTCCAAAAAATCAACTTTAGTATTTTTTCCACATATACCGTCTCTTGAACTGCTAAGGAATGACCTATATAAGCTTGGAAGGCTCTACGATGATGAAATAGAAGCTGAAAAATATGAAAAAAAGAGAGTCAGTGAATAAAAATATATTCTTGAATTTATAAGGGAATCAACTCTCTATTGGCATGTCATCACATATTTCAGCTGACATGCCAAAGGAGAGCTACCCTGTTACTGTCTCTGCTTAATGTAATTCTGATGAAACACTTGTTGAATCAACTGTTTACGTACTGTATCCTCCACTGGTAAGTCACCATGTTCTTCTTCTCTTTAAAAGTAAGAAGAAGAAGAGAGAAACAGTGATAGGGTTACTTTTTATTGGCGTGCGGTTATTTATTCATCACATATATCAGATGAAATGCCAAAGGACAGTTGCCATGTTACTGTTTCTGGTTAAATGTTATAACTATGATGCAAAAGCTGTTTACATACTCTATCCAACACTGATGAGTCACGACGTTCTTCTTCTCTAAAAGATGAAACTAAATTTCCAGCAAGGTGGCACGATGTACTTGTTGCTCTTTATATCTGTTGACCACAAGCAGTGACGGATCCAGAATTTTCATCAAGTGGGTTCAATATATAAAAAGTGAAAACACAAAGAAGCAAATAAAATAAAGTTTGATTAACTAAAACATATTATAACAATTCTATTCTACGAATTTTCATTTCTTGAAACCTATTCATAATACTCTCGTTTCGTCAAAAATAGTATTAGATATTCTTTTTTCCACATAAGGCACCATACAAGTGGCATATTTTTTTTTTAAGTTTTCAAAGGGTTCTGGAATTTGAGGGGGAATAATGGGGATTGGGGATTATTTGTACAATTTTTTTATTATAATAAATTGGCCTATTTGACCCTTTGATTTTAAAAAAAAGGGGGGGCGGGGGATTGGGGATTATTATTTAATAAAGATTTAGCTTTTTATATTTGAAGTTATATTATAATAATAAAAAGATTAAAAAACAACTTTTTAGGCTAATTAAAGGAGAGAGCCTGCTGGACAATGGACATTAAACGTCCAAAATAAAAGAGTGTTGTAGGGGGATTTGAACCCGTGATGTTGGGATTGAGAATAAGTTGAACCCACTTTACCACTAGGCTAGACGCTGCTTTTGTACATAGTGGGTTCAAATTTAATATATAACTCTACCTTTTCACAAAAATTGATTATATATACATATATATACAGTGTAATTTTTCGACGAAGTGGGTTCATATGAACCCACCTGAACCTATGTGGGTCCGCCCCAGACCACAAGTGTAGATTGCAAGAAGGCATATTTTGAATAGTCCTACATCTGCATTATTCTGCATAAATATTCTTTTCCTCCATGATTGATCCAAACTGTAAAAGACTCATATGGTATATTAATTGTCCTGTAAAGGTTCCTTGATGGTGTTGTAGTAATCCTTGAAAAAATATAATCTGATAATTGCAACACTGATTGACCGAGCATTGCCAGTCTCGACAAAAATTAGGTGGTGATTATTGCTAACTCATCAATGTGTTCAACTAGTTCTTACTTAGGTGCTTGAGAGTTATAGCCCTAATTCCTATTCCACATATCTTTAATTGTTTTCCATGGATACTCAATAGTGTTCTTGGGATGGATTATTTCATATATGCGTCACACAACTTATACTACATTATTATATATATTTATGAGTTTAAGTGATATACATTGATTCTAAAAAATTTAAGATTTCAAGTTTTACATTTTAAGGAGGCTTTTTGTATTTATCATTTGCATGACCTGTTATATAGTTTAAAAGTTAATTATCAGTTCAAACTCCATATAACTTTTCTAGTGTTCTGAGATGCAAACACTAATTCAAGGCCTGTGGAAGTATGGGGATTTTGGCCATGGCTGGCAGTCACGCCCCGAGCCGAGACCCTGGACGTGGCATGCACCCAATACTATTACTAGCACGAGTGAACCATCTGACATATCACATGAGCATACAACTAACATACATAAATGTAGCGGAAAAATGAGTGAAGCATAAACATGTTTCTTTGAAGAAAAGGCTTTCATCAACATTAATAAAAAAAAAAAAAACATAAAGTTTTTTAAAAAATAGATTTTCCATGGAAACCAAAGTCTGGACCAACAATATCTGACTGACATCTAACATAGTCTATAAAGCCTGAAGCCTCTACTGAGTAACAATGTCTACCATGTGAGCGCATGGAGTCTAATCTCGGCCATATCAACTAAGCCATCATATACCTTACTAGGCATAGAACATACATGACATGATATGCTAGTAAGGATCTATAATAAGCCCAAGAATTATGGGACACATGGAAAGAGTCATCCAACTTGCCGAGCGATGCGATCTCTAACCTACGTCGGCAAACATAGTATCAGGCATTTTCCACTTAGACCTATGCCTTCTCAGTCAACCATCTAATTCCGTTAAGCTCATAAAATTACATTCGTCTTATTTTTATTCAAGTTCATGGTTTTGCCATATTAGGCTCATTTTCAAGGATTAGCCAAACAATGCTCATAATCTTAGTTTAACCACTTTAGAGCTCGTGTTAGAGAATTTACCAAATCTTAGATCATGAGTTTTATCATTCATAATACCATAGAATAGTCATGTGAAGTAGATATCATGATACATTATGTCGTAATTCATAGTCAAGGCTTTCATAGCCTTAATAGGAGCTATGGAATAACTTTGGAGTGTTCTTGTTATGGAACATAATTGTAGTGAAAAGGCAAAAGTCATTATGCCAAAAAGCAAACAAGATCACTTCTTGGGGTTCATGTCAAAGATTATGGAAATTCCATTATTTAACAATTTCTCAAGTTAGGGGAAATTCAAGAACTTTATAGGGTTCATGGAAAAAATCCCAAATCATTCAATCAATAATTCCAAGGTTCAAGAATTCCAAAAATTACATGATTTCATAGGTTATAAGATTCATAATTATTTAATTCTTGCATAATAGTATACATAAATTAGGGTAAACATGAAGTAGGAAGTTTACCCATATAAATCCTTCAAAGCTTTCTTGAAGAATTCAACTAAATATCAAGATCTTATGAATTGTCCTAACCCTAGTTTATCTTGAGACTGATTTGACTTGAAGAAGAATAAAATTTAAAGAACACAAGGTGATGTTAGTGTTATGTACCTTGGAGGAGAAAAAGGAATCTTGAAAAGAGAAATGAGGAAGGACCTTGAAAATCTAACGCTTCTTTCATTGAAGTTTTGGGGAAAGAAGGAAGAGATGAGTTTTATCAATATATCAGAGTAATCAACGCTTATGGGAAGTTTAAAGGTCATATATATGATGATTTCTAAAAGGTTTAATTTAGGACTAAAATAACCTTAAATTAGATGGAGTTGGATAAAAGTTTAAACTTTAGCTTCAACTACATGGCTCACCTACATGACACATGTAGCCCCCCTATCTTACCCACGTAGGTCTAGGCATGCTCTTGGCAGCATTTGGGTATTGACCACGCAGCCTACGTGGCTGGCTACATGACCCACGTAGGTCTGCCTGACCGCGTAGCTGCTCTGCTACCTTTTACTAAAACGATAATAACTTTTTACTCTGAAGACAGTTGATGAGCTGTCAGTGGCGTTGGAAAGAAGACTAAAAAATCTTTAATTTGTTAGGTATTGGTCCACGTAACTCTTCATATTTTAGGACGAGTGCTTGCTTAAAGTTGACCCTAGTAACAACTTGTATATAAACTTAATCGGTAGGAAGACTCTCAACTCAACTTTGTGCTAGAAGTTTCTTATGACCTTAATTCATATCCAATGCACTTCCCACACTAAAGAATTGCTGGAACTGTAAGAAAAACTCTTGCTAATTATGTCAAGGAAAATATTCTGGATATCAAGAATAAGAACTACTAGAAATCAAGGCAAATTTTTCTTGAACTCGAGGAATAAAAAATCTTGAATGTCGAAAGAATTAGATATGACAATGTGCATAAAAGACAAACTACGAGAGTAATAAGCACTTGGGAAAGAAATTTAAGCATTCTTGATTCCGTGGTGTTGAAAGATTGGGAATCTTAATCATAATAACGAGCATAAGCAATACTGGCATTCTGGCAATAGAATAGCCGCATAAAAAGCAAGAAAAAAAAAATAAACCCGACATAGAAAAAAGAAAAAGAGGAAAATGAGGAATATGACGGAGGATATGCTGTTTTAAGGTCGGTTTTCCTCCTTAGTCACAACTATTAAAGAGTCAGTTGGAACACTTTATAGGAAAAACCATGCAACATCTCTAGCTTTAAGCTAATTTTTATCTGCATTTCACCTAAAATTTCATAGTTAATGGTTAGTATGATTTATGGGAACACGCTTAAAGAAAACTGAGAATTCAAATAGAAGAGATTGAGCTGAGATGGTAGTTAATTAATGTTGATGTTAATTTAAGAAAAGTAGTATAACAGTACCTTATGCATATCAGTATCAAGTGCCTACGTGTGTGTAATTAATTACATTAAGCAGAGACAGTAACAGGGAAACTCTCCTTTGGCATGTCAGCTCAAATATTTGATCAAGTTGTATGGAGCCACCAAACATGCTGCATGCCAATAGAGAGTAGTTCTATCAATATTTCCCGTATAAATTCAAGAATATATATTACTATCATTCACTAACAATCGTCTTTCTCATTTTTCTGTTTCTGCTTCATCACAACAGAGCCCTTCCATGATTTTATAATGCATCCCTTCTCAGTTTAACAGACAGAATGAACCCCTGGAGAATCGACATATCCTATCTTTTAATTTTATGCTGTGTGGTCTGTAAATATATATCTTCTTTCTTTAGGGGTCACTTTTTCTATTAAATTTTTTTTTTCTTCAGACGCAGAAAAAAGATGGTGAAAGGTGGAGATGCTGCTTGATTTTATGCCTTTGTGAAGTGTGCCATTTGATTCTTCAGAGACTAGATGTCAAAGACCTTCAAACAGTATATCCTTTGTCATATTCCTTATTTTCCTCTTCTTCGTGTTTTTTTCCTTCAATTTAAGTCTCTCTTTTTTACTTTTCATGTAGCTTTTCCATTTCCAGAATGCATGTCATTTTTGCTTATGCTATTGAATTTTTAAGATTCCAACTCCTTTAAAGGCCATGAATTTATTGAGTTAATTACTCTCATAATACTAGAAATGTCGTCATTTGTTCCCCAACTGATAACAATATATTCATTATCCTATGCTAATCAGTTTCAAATCTCTTACACTTAATTACTAATGCAAAAAAAAAAAAAAAGAGTTTAATGCAGCTGAACAATTGCAGTGTGCATCCTAGCTAATTTATATGATATATATGAATACAAATTGATAATACAAATTTTCACCAATACCTATTTTGGTGGAAGGTATCAAATACTCAATGATATATACTGTCACGCCCCGAGCCTAGGCCCTGGGCATGGCACGCACTCGATACTATTGCTAGTACGAGCGAACAATCTGAGATATTACATGAGCATACGTCTAACTTAAATGAAATAAGCAGAAAGAATATGAAATTGAAATACGATCCCTTAAGGAATAAAACTTTCACCAAAGTTTATTTGTACCACATAATGTCCTACAATACTAATAGTCATGATAAATAAAGACCAAAAAATTGCAAAGTTTGTTTGACAACTACATCAGCCTGTGAAGCCTCTAATAAGTACCAATACTAAAAGAAAAAAAATATAAAGAAGTCATCATCTCACGTCCGGCCTCCAGGTAGAAAAGAGGCTCACCAATGGCAGAAGATAAGGATCCTAATGATGCGCCTGACCACGGACTTGAGAGCCAGAACCTACATCATGAAACGATGTAGCGCCAAAGACGATCAATACGTGGAATGTATTGGTATGTAAAACCATTTTAGGAGAATAGTAAAGCAAGAGATTATCAATGTCAATTAAAATTCAACTTTAAGTGACGATGAGTTGGAAAGGAACAAGAGTATAACTAAATTAATAATTGACCAAGTAAAAATAAATTTAATTCTTTTTGTTACTTGTGGGAGCAAGTAGTGAACCGACATAAACCACCATGTGAGCGCATGGAGTCTGATCTCGGCCCGATCAGCTAAGCCATCCTATACCTTGCCGGGCATAGGACATGACATGACATGATTTGCTAGCAAATATCCATAATTAGCCCCTTTTCGGGACACATGAAAAAGAGTCATCCGACTTGCGGAATAATCTCTATCCTATGTCGGCAAACATAGTTTCGGGCATTTGTCGTTTAGACCTATGCCTTCTCGGTCAGCCAGCTAACTCCCTTATGCTCATAACATTATCTTATTTATTTATATTCAAAGTGTTAGCCATATTAGGCTCATGCTCGTGGTTTAGCCTTTTTAGGCTCATGTACATAATTAGCCTTTTTGGGCTCATGTTGGAAATTCAATCACTCTGGTTTCATAAGATTTTGAATTGGTACCATTTTATAGCTTTTTGGAAGAGTTAAGAAACGCTCTGTTAAGGATTCAACTTTTCTTTGTCTGGCAGAAATGAAAGAATTGAGCGAGTCAGCTTTCATATCATATCTTGAACAACTCAAAGAAGTACAACATTTATTGGAAACCAAGGGGAAACAGTTAGTTGACTCAAGTAGATTATCTGCAAATAGTTGACTCAAGTAGATTATCTGCAAACCAGAATCATGCGTTGGAGGACCTTAATGAAAGACTTAATACATCTGAGAAGATGGCTGCCACATCTCTTGAGGGAACTATGTTTATGAGTTACTGAGAAGGAAGCAATTTACACACTGTAATAGTTGGGATAACCAAATCTGTCCAGAAATAGACCCTTAAGCATTAAATAAAATCCTAACTAAAGTTTGGAAAATTCCCTGAAGCATTTCTGTAATTATTGAGGATATAATGAATGCCTCGTAACTTTGTAGTACTCATTTAAAACACATTTACAGAGAGGGAATCATGCTTGCAAATTTTAATTCTAAATGAACCACTATAACCAACAGATGTGTATCACAAATAAGAATGACAAGCCAGCATAGTTTACTGTAGAGCATCAACCAAATAACATATCACCAGTTTAGGACATTAAATAAAAAAAAACAGAGCAATCTAAATCAATATTGATTAGTTCAGTAGCCTTAACTAAATTACACATACTTCCGAGAGAAAACCCAATATAAAACAATATTCGATAGCATCAAGGTAATTAGATTGCAACAACTGATGGCCTTTGAAATCATATCAATTAAAGTAACTGTGTTTTACAGAGAGTGTCCAACATGGGATTTGACTCTACTGACAGATTTAAATTTTCAGAATTTCTCAGAATTACCTAGGCAAGAAGGGAGAATTCTTAATCTAGACAAACACCAAGTTCCTAATCTACGCATCAAGTTAACGAACACCAGACCATGTAGAGGGAAGGAGATTGCAAAACAGAAAAAAAAAAACATTCAGAAACGTGAGAAAGAGACGATTCTACATACCTCTTAAACGTTAAAAGAACTTGAGATTGCAAGAAGTAACTTGAACTTGATTCTCCCAATTCTCTTGTGTTTCTTAGGAGTTGTGATTGAGAGAAGAAAAAGGATATTAGCTAAATGGAAAACTTCTGAAAACTGATGGGAAAGGTGTGACTTTTATCGTGTGAATTGGAGGAAAACAGAGGGACTTGTTTTAACGCATATAACTGATGGAAAATTAGAGAGATGTATTTGGCTGGGAAACTAACATTCTATTGAAAAAAATAACGTATGGGAATTGATTACTTAAAAGGGTTTTAATTTCTTGCAATAAAGTATAAAAGAAAAATACAAAATTACCCTTGAAATATCTCACAAAGTAATGGGCCTGAGATGTTACAATATCTCCCCCTTGGGGTCATTCGTCCTCGAATGAAGGTTATATACTCATGTAAAACTCTACGCACTAGAATTATGGAATGAGATTTTTACTAATGAGCTTTTTATATGATTTATAAATACCACCATCACTCACTGGCTCCAAACAACCCACCAAGAGAAATATAAACACAAATCATGAAATAAAAGGCACTAGACATAAACACAATTTAAGATGGCGTTCTATGGAGCTTGATTTAAACCACGAGAGGCAAGAATTTATGGAACATCATGAGCAAGGATTTAGATCATTACCTTCCCCGCTTCCCTCTTGAGAAGTGAACAAATAAGGATATCCTGCCTTCATATCTTCCTCCGATTCCCACGTAGCTTTCCCAACCTTTTGATTTCTCCACAACACCTTTACCGAAACAATTTCCTTTGTCCTTAACTTGCGAACTTGACGATCCAATATCTCAATGGGAATTTCTTCATAATTCAAGGAATCATTCACACCAACACTCTCCATCGGGACTATAAGAGTAGGGTCACCCACACACTTCCTAAGTAAGGATACATGAAATACCGGATGAACCGAGGCTAGATCCGCGGGTAAATCCAACTCATAGGAAACCTTTCCTATTCTCCTCAAAATTTGATAAGGACCAATATATCGGGGACTAAGCTTCCCCTTTTTTCCAAAACGCATGATACCCTTCATTAGCGACATCTTCAAGAACACCCAATCATTTACCTCAAATTCCAAGTCTCTGCGCCTCCTATCTGAGTAGGATTTCTGACGACTTTGTGCAGTTTTCAACCTCTCCAGAATAACCTTGACCTTCTCAACAGCTTGATGAACTAAATCTGGCCCCAACAACTTAACTTCACCAATATCAAACCACCCAATAGGAGATCTACATCTTCGCCCATACAAAGCTTCATAAGGCGCCATCTTGATGCTAGAGTGATAGCTATTATTATATGCAAACTCGATGAGAGACAAGTGATCCTCCCAACTTCCCTTGAAATCAAGAACACATGCCCTCAACATATCCTCGAGCGTCTGAATGGTGCGCTCTGCTTGGCCATCCGTCTGAGGGTGGAAAGCGGTACTAAGATTCACCTGGGTACCTAATCCTTTTTGAAAAGACCTCCAAAAGTGAGCGGTAAACTGGGGCCCTCTGTCTGATATGATAGATACAGGAATTCCATGCAGCTTAACAATCTCCCGAATATATAATCTAGCATAATCCTCAGCAGAAAAAGTCGTCCTGACCGGCAAGAAATGGGCAGACTTAGTCATTCGATCCACTATCACCCATATTGAGTCATGTTGATGCCGAGAACGCGGTAATCCTGTCACAAAATCCATATTTATCATATCCCACTTCCACACTGGCAGAGCTATATCTTGAGCCAAACCACCAGGTTTTTGATGCTCAACCTTAACCTGCTGACAATTTGGGCACTTGAAAACAAAGTCAGCAATATTTCTCTTCATGTTGCTCCACCAATAAATTTCCCTCAAATCATGATACATTTTGGTGGAGCCCGGGTGAATGGAGTACCTGGAACAATGTGCCTCTGTCATGATCCTCTCACGCAACCCATCAACATCTGGAACACAAAGTCTACCCTGATATCTCAAAACACCATCTCCCCCTTGTTCAAAAACCATAACCTTTTGTTGTAGAACTTCTTTCTTCAATTGTAAAAGAATGGGGTCACTATTCTGCTTTTCTTTAACTTCTGACAGTAGGGACGATTCTGACATATTCTGAACAACCACCCCACCATCCTCAGTGTCTAGAAGTCGAACTCCTAAATTAGCAAGCCGATGTATATCTTTCGTGAGTCCTTTCTTTTCCTCCTCTACATGGGCAAGACTCCCCATAGACAATCTACTAAGAGCATCTGCAACCACGTTTGCCTTACCAGGATGATAGAGCAAACTTAAATCATAGTCCTTGAGTAGCTCAAGCCACCTCCTTTGCCTGAGATTTAACTCCTTCTGACTGAAAACATACTGGAGACTCTTATGATCTGTGAATATATCAACATGCACCCCGTAAAGATAGTGACGCCAAATCTTCAAAGCAAAGACTACAGCTGCCAATTCGAGATCGTGAGTTGGGTAATTCCTCTCATTATTCTTAAGTTTCCTCGAGGCATAGGCTATAACCTTACCGTGCTGCATTAATACACAACCAATACCAACCCATGAAGCATCACAATAAACCACAAAACCATCATTTCCCTCTGGCAACGTTAACACGGGAGCGGAGGTCAATCTATCTTTCAACTCCTGAAAACTTTTCTCACATGCCTCCGACCATTAAAACTTGACCATCTTTTGAGTCAATCTAGTCAAAGGAGCAGCAATGGAGGAAAAACCCTCCACAAATCTCCTATAGTAACCAGCTAAACCCATAAAGCTTCTGATATCAGAAGGTGTGGTAGGTCTGGGCCAATTTTTCACTGCCTCAATCTTTTGAGAATCGACCTGGATGCCTTCACCAGAAACAATATGACCTAAAAATGCTACAGACTCCAACCAGAATTCACACTTGGAGAATTTAGCATATAGCTCACGGTCCTTAAGTGTTTCAAGAACAATTCTGAGATGATTAGCATGATCCTCCTTACTTTGGGAATAGACCAAAATATCATCAATGAAGACTATTACGAACATATCTAGGTATGGCTTAAACACCCTATTCATGAGGTCCATAAAAACTGCAGGAGCGTTAGTCAAACCAAAGGACATGACTAAAAATTCAAAGTGACCATACCGAGTTCGAAAAGCTGTCTTTGGAATATCACATTCTCTGACTTTTAATTGATGATAACCAGACCTGAGATCTATTTTAGAAAAACACCTGGCACCCTGTAGTTGATCAAACAAGTCATCTATTCTGGGAAGAGGATACTTATTCTTTATAGTGACTTTGTTCAGCTGGCGATAATCAATGCACATCCGAAGGGAACCATCCTTCTTACGCACGAACAAGACGGGAGCACCCCAAGGAGAAATGCTAGGCCTTATGAAACCTTTATCAAGAAGATCTTTCAACTGCTCTTTCAACTCTCTTAACTCTGCAGGAGCCATTCTATATGGCGAAATGGAGATAGGTCGAGTGTCAGAAAGGAGATCGATACCAAAATCTATTTCCCTATCGGGAGGAACTCCAGGAAGATCGTCGGTAAAAACTTCTAGATACTCATTGACAATAGGAACCGACTGGAGTGAAGGTATTTCTGACTTAGAATCTTTGACTCGGACCAAGTGATAAATACACCCCTTGGATACCATTTTTTTGGCTTTAAGATATGATATGAACTTTCCTTTAGGCACGACAGGACTACCTTTCCATTCAAGAACTGGTTCATTGGGAAAATGAAACGCGACTACCCTCGTTCTACAATCAATGGAAGCATAGCATGAATACAACCAGTCCATACCTAATATAACATCAAAGTCCACCATGTCCAACTCAACTAAGTCGACTGTGGTGTCTTTATGTAGGATGGTAACTACACAATCTCTATAACTTGTTTAGCAATAATTGACTCGCCAACAGGAGTGGAAATAGAAAATGGCTCTAGGATTTGTTCGGGGAAAATCCCAAACTTCATAGCTACATATGGGGTCACAAAAGACAAAGAAGCACCAGGATCAAGTAGCACATAAACATCATGAGAAAAGACTTTCAACATACCAGTAACCACATCCGGAGAAGTCTCCAAATCCTGGCGATTTCCTAAAGCATACAGACGATTCTGAACTTTATCGGTCCCCGGAGTAGTGCCCTGTCCTGCTGGAGCAACTGAAGCAGAAGATTGGGCTCTGTTTCCCCCATTGCCTCCCTTTGCTGATGAACAATCCTTTTGCATATGACCCCGCTGACCACACCCATAACATACACCTTTTCCATAACGACACTCACCAGGGTGATTCTTTCCACAAATAGCACAAGCAGGATATGATGGAACCCACTAACTTCCACTTCCCTGTGACTGAAAACCTTGAACCTTGAAATTTTTATTTGTCTGAACCCGCTGGTCAGTCTTAGTCCTTGGTACAGGTGCACTAGCTGAAGAAGGGGCAGGTCCGGATGACCTTTTATGAAAAAAAATTCTGTTTCCATTTCCTGACCGCTGCTGATTAGACTCATTACCTGCTGACTTGGCCCTCTTGTTTTGAAATTCCTCTCTATCCTTTTGTTTTTCCTCCTCAACCTGTTGAGCATACACCATCAATCTGGAAATATCCATATCACCAACCAACAATGCCCTCTTGCATTCTTTCTTTACATGTTTCGCAACTCCAGTCACAAATTTTAGCATCCTAGCCCTCATTGTAGATACCATCTCCGGAGCGTATCGAGACAATTGAGTGAACTTGAGACCATACTCCCTCACACTCATCTTTTCCTGTTTCAAATTCACAAACTCCTGTACTTTGGCCTCTCTAAGCTCCTGCGGAAATAAATGATCAAGAAAAGCATCCATAAAATCATCCCACACTGCAAGAGGTGCATCTTCGCCACGAGCAAACTCCCACTGATCATACCATATACTAGCAACATCCTTCAGCTGGTAAGAGACAAGTTCAACTCCCTCTGTGTCACTGGCATGCATAACCCTTAAGATCTTTTGAACTTCCTCGATAAAATTTTGGGGATCTTCATCAACCTTGGATCCTGTGAACTTAGGTGGATTCATCTTGAGGAACACTTGGATTCTAGAGGTGTCAGAGGATTCATGGGAGTTAGAGCTGGTAGGTCCTGAACGGCTGGATTGAGATGCTACAAGCTGTGTGAGCATTTGAATGGCCTGTCTAAACTCAGCATTGGTAGCATCAGTGCGAGGAGGCTGAGTAGAGGATGTTCTGGGTCCCCTTACTGGAGTAGATGTCACAGGAGGTGCATTAGCAGCAACATTATACCCTGAAGTGCGAGCTCCATTTCTGGTATGCATCACATGAGTCGGGGGCATACTGCTGGTGTTAGCCCCTATACGAGCCCCAGTATTAGTAGTGGTCCTCTGGCTAGAAAGTCTTTTTGGAGGCATGATCTGAAACAAGCGACAAGCAAGAATTAGAATACTTGCTAGAGTTGAACTTTATCGAACGAACTAGAGCATGAAAGAAAGGAAAACATTTTCTAAATGTCCTGTAGCTTCCTGATTATAAGTGTGGCGCGCTTCACACCCATAATTAGGAATCTACTAGACACGGCTTCACAGACTTCCTAGGACACTTGAACCTGGCTCTGATACCAAGTTTGTCACGCCCCGAGCCTAGGCCCTGGGCATGGCACGCACTCGATACTATTGCTAGTACGAGCGAACAATCTGAGATATTACATGAGCATACGTCTAACTTAAATGAAATAAGCGGAAAGAATATGAAATTGAAATACGATCCCTTAAGGAATAAAACTTTCACCAAAGTTTATTTGTACCACATAATGTCCTACAATACTAATAGTCATGATAAATAAAGACCGAAAAATTGCAAAGTTTGTTTGACAACTACATCAGCCTGTGAAGCCTCTAATAAGTACCAATACTAAAAGAAAAAAAATATAAAGAAGTCATCATCTCACGTCCGGCCTCCAGGTAGAAAAGAGGCTCACCAATAGCAGAAGATAGAGATCCTAATGATGCACCTGACCACGGACTTGAGAACCAGAACCTACATCATGAAACGATGTAGCGCCAAAGACGATCAATACGTGGAATGTATTGGTATGTAAAACCATTTTAGGAGAATAGTAAAGCAAGAGATTATCAATGTCAATTAAAATTCAACTTTAAGTGACGATGAGTTGGAAAGGAACAAGAGTATAACTAAATTAATAATTGACCAAGTAAAAATAAATTTAATTCTTTTTGTTACTTGTGGGAGCAAGTAGTGAACCGACATAAACCACCATGTGAGCGCATGGAGTCTGATCTCGGCCCGATCAGCTAAGCCATCCTATACCTTGCCGGGCATAGGACATGACATGACATGATTTGCTAGCAAGTATCCATAATTAGCCCCTTTTCGGGACACATGAAAAAGAGTCATCCGACTTGCGGAATAATCTCTATCCTATGTCGGCAAACATAGTTTCGGGCATTTGTCGTTTAGACCTATGCCTTCTCGGTCAGCCAGCTAACTCCCTTATGCTCATAACATTATCTTATTTATTTATATTCAAAGTGTTAGCCATATTAGGCTCATGCTCGTGGTTTAGCCTTTTTAGGCTCATGTACATAATTAGCCTTTTGGGGCTCATGTTGGAAATTCAATCACTCTGGTTTCATAAGATTTTGAATTGGTACCATTTTATAGCTTTTTGGAAGAGTTAAGAAACGCTCTGTTAAGGATTCAACTTTTCTTTGTCTGGCAGAAATGAAAGAATTGAGCGAGTCAGCTTTCATATCATATCTTGAACAACTCAAAGAAGTACAACATTTATTGGAAACCAAGGGGAAACAGTTAGTTGACTCAAGTAGATTATCTGCAAATAGTTGACTCAAGTAGATTATCTGCAAACCAGAATCATGCGTTGGAGGACCTTAATGAAAGACTTAATACATCTGAGAAGATGGTTGCCACATCTCTTGAGGGAACTATGTTTATGAGTTACTGAGAAGGAAGCAATTTACACACTGTAATAGTTGGGATAACCAAATCTGTCCAGAAATAGACCCTTAAGCATTAAATAAAATCCTAACTAAAGTTTGGAAAATTCCCTGAAGCATTTCTGTAATTATTGAGGATATAATGAATGCCTCGTAACTTTGTAGTACTCATTTAAAACACATTTACAGAGAGGGAATCATGCTTGCAAATTTTAATTCTAAATGAACCACTATAACAAACAGATGTGTATCACAAATAAGAATGACAAGCCAGCATAGTTTACTGTAGAGCATCAACCAAATAACATATCACCAGTTTAGGACATTAAATAAAAAAAAACAGAGCAATCTAAATCAATATCGATTAGTTCAGTAGCCTTAACTAAATTACACATACTTCAGAGAGAAAACCCAATATAAAACAATATTCGATAGCATCAAGGTAATTAGATTGCAACAACTAATGGCCTTTGAAATCATATCAATTAAAGTAACTGTGTTTTACAGAGAGTGTCCAACATGGGATTTGACTCTACTGACAGATTTAAATTTTCAGAATTTCTCAGAATTACCTAGGCAAGAAGGGAGAATTCTTAATCTAGACAAACACCAAGTTCCTAATCTACGCATCAAGTTAACGAACACCAGACCATGTAGAGGGAAGGAGATTGCAAAACAGAAAAAAAAAACATTCAGAAACGTGAGAAAGAGACGATTCTACATACCTCTTAAACGTTAAAAGAACTTGAGATTGCAAGAAGTAACTTGAACTTGATTCTCCCAATTCTCTTGTGTTTCTTAGGAGTTGTGATTGAGAGAAGAAAAAGGATATTAGCTAAATGGAAAACTTCTGAAAACTGATGGGAAAGGTGTGACTTTTATCGTGTGAATTGGAGGAAAACAGAGGGACTTGTTTTAACGCATATAACTGATGGAAAATTAGAGAGATGTATTTGGCTGGGAAACTAACATTCTATTGAAAAAAATAACGTATGGGAATTGATTACTTAAAAGGGTTTTAATTTCTTGCAATAAAGTATAAAAGGAAAAGACAAAATTACCCTTGAAATATCTCACAAAGTAATGGGCCTGAGATGTTACATATACAGTCGAGGTCAATACATCAAGTCACTTATTCAAAATGTAATGAACTCAAGTAGTAACCAATTTCTCCACTATGTTAATATGACTAAAGTTCAATTACACTTTCAGAAAGTAAATGCAACAACTAAAAAGGTAAAACCCCAAACGAAAATACACATATATTGAAAGTAAGAACTAGGAGAGATTGAACAAGGAGTCGAGGAACAAGACTCAGACAAAGTAAGATGAGAGACACAGACTTTGCCTAAGCATGATCATAATTCGCATAATCCTTTCTTTTCAATACCCAGTCCTATTTAAGTTGTGCCTGGATCCCAACCCAGTCTTTGTGAAGGCCTTTTGGTCCTATTGCTACTTCTCGGCCCAATAGTTGCTTTTGTGACATCCGTATTTAAGTTGGGTTGGGACTGATTCATAACAATACTCCTATCCCCAATAAGAACCTTGTCCTCAAGGTTGAAGGAAGGAACTAGAGAAGTCTACAAGAGCATTATAGATATATAGCCGGCGGTACCAGTTGGATCAACATTTGATAGAAAATGCACTAGGTGCCTTCCTGCATAATCAATTTTGCTCTCCGCTTCAAAATAAATTTTGGCCATGATCTCCACTTCAAGCTTAGGAGAAGCTCCACCATCTGTTTCACCACTAAGAAGGACATGGTATGTGCCCACAAGTACACCATTGAAATCTAGTGTTGCTTCTATACAATGTGGTCTTGGATATGCGAGCATGGACACAAACATATGTGTTGTTCTGACCACCTGCTTTCATTTGGATTAGCACTTGTGAATCATTACCTTTTGCGCCAAAAGTAGCTTTTCAATAGGAAGATCCCTTTCTATTTCACATGGTGCTACCGTAAATGCATCAGAGTAGGCAAAAATGTCAACCAAATTTGCTACAACGTCCTGGTTTTCAACTTCTGACATATGGACTACAATTTTTGCACCTCTGCCAAGGGTCTTTCGAAATTTACCCCGCGTTACAGTGAATGAACCGCTAGCATGAGATTCCAAGATATCATATTCAGCATGAGCTCCAACTGCATTGGAAAGGACATACAAGTCGGATTGAACACCACATGGTAGTCGAATAGAGTTTTGAAGTTTGAAAAAGATGGAAGCACTCTCTTCGGGATTCAGCACCGAAGGAACAGCAGGACCGATATTTACTGTTGTAGTGTTAAGAACTAAAGCATCAACAAGTGTATCTACAATCTTGAGTGGTGCATTCTCATGTGCACTCGCTGTGTTGAACATCTTCCAGCTTGCGCATTGTAAAACTTTATTTAGGACATCAAATGGAGAAGTTATATAACAGTGCAGTCCCTCATTTGCCTCATGTCATTAAGTACGGAACCAGGATCAAAGGGAAAGTTAAATCCAAATAAGAACAGCTCAAGTATCTGCTCGAACCATCTTAAGCCAAGTTGGTCCAAATCAACAAGTGAACCATCAATTAAAGTCGCATCACTGAAATCGTCATCTCTGACTGTATATATCACATTTGAAGTCATATGAGTACAAGAAATGTAAAAAGACTCATCCCTCTGAGGATTGGTTGATCCAATTTCAATGACTCTGGTTCCTCCAATGAACGAGGACTCAATTCCAAAAACTTGATAAACATTGAATATCAAATCCATTGTATGCTCAAGTGCTCTTGGAAATGTAAAAAGGTTCTCCCGATTACTGGAATTTACACAAGTCAAATCGTGGATATCATAGGAGTAAGACACCCATGGAAGTGGAGAAAATTTCATCATCGCATTTCCAAGCATAGTTTCGGTGCAATCAGAATTAATCTCTAGTTTTGTCATGTCGTTAAAAAATCGGACAACTACATGTATCTGGACAAAACAATAGAGCATAGAAGAAAAACAAACAACATTCCATGCCACTTTATCCTCAGACAAGTATCTATTAAATACCTTGAATATACCAACATTTGGATGAGCTATTTGTTCAAACACACTAGCTGCATCTATTTTGGATATGTCTATATCTTTTGTTTCCAAATTTAGTGGAGTACTGGCATATCTACTAAGCATACTGAATTGCCTAAGTTCACACTTGAGCGAAATTGGTGGAGGAATAGACTCACCCGGATCAAATGGAAGGTGGATGGATTTATGAGCGTGCATCAATCTGAAGCCATCAAAAATTAAGAGGTCAGTCCTTACCCAAAGTGATTTGATCACTTCATGTTCAACCAAAGATTGCCCAGCTCCATGAGATTAACTATCAAACACCCGTCTCATATAAATGTTGGAGTTCTCTTCATCACTGAATGTTGGAACATTACCTTGCCCGTCGTTAATGAGCAAGGGAAGTTCATAGTCACCATTAATAAGATTGGAATTCCCACAAAATTCAGTCTCCGACTCGAAATCTTTGTTGAAGACTGGAGCAATAATATCAAGGCCATAATCCATAAAGGATAACGCTGGAAGAATTTTATCGGCTCAGTGAGAAAAATTATCAAACGCCTGACCCGCATCAGTGATGGACGTGTCATCATCCATATCAGAAACAATCTTAGATTCTGCGACCTCATCTACTTTGTCATTGTTTAAAGCAGATTTCATTGCAGTAGGCAGGGTTATACACGCGAGGCTGATGGAGTCAAAACAGACCATATACCCCACTGAAGTTGCGAAGCACCGTTGTCGTAACCGCAAAAGAAATTTCATCTTGAAATGATTCCAATCAGAGAATTGTTTGTTGCGAAACAACTCATTGAACCAAATAAAAGCTTCACCATCAAAGTAAAAGGAAGGAAGAAGTAGCCAGTCCTTGGAGAAGAATCCAAGGTAGATGGAATACTGCTCCGCTTGGAAGATCCAACCTTATGGGTTACCACAACTAAATCAATCTAGCAACACCTCACCTATTGGAGTACGATCGATGAAAGCACCAATATTACAAACCAAACGGGGGAGCCCAACCCAAAAGACTAGTATGATAGGTGGGAGAATTCATTTAGCCTATAAACTCATTAGCATTTCTCTATTTTTACAATGTGGGACAATTGGTACATAACAATCGCCTCCGCTTGAGAACCAATGACCTCGTTGGTCATGGCTGGGCCCAGTTGGTCATGGATGGCACCCCCTCTTGGGTCAAGGCCACCACTCCGAGTCGTGGCTCCACGCGTGGATCGATCCTAATTGGTCATGACTGGGCCCAGTTGGTCATGGCTGACACCTATCTTAGGTTCAGGCCGCCACCACTACTAGCACATAGGCTACCACTCTAAGTTACGACCCCACGCATGGGACTCTCAATGAAAGCACCAATGTAATGAACTCAAATAGTAACCAATTTCTCCACTATATTAATACGACTAAAGTTCAATTATAATTTCTGAAAGTAAATGCAACAACTCAAAAGGTAAAAGCCCAAACAAAAATACACATATATTGAAAGTAAGGACTATGACAGATTGAAGAAGGAGTTGAGGAACTAGACACAGAGAAAGCAAGATGAGAGACACAGACTTTGCCTAAGCATGATCATAATTCGCATAATCCTTGCTTTTCAATACCCAGTCCTATTTAAGTTGTTTCTTGTTGGGCCTGCCAGTCTTTGTGAAGGTCTTTTGGTCCTATTGTTACTTCTTGGCCCAATAGTTGCTTTTGTGACATCCGTATTTAAGTTGGGCCGGGACTGATTCATAAAACAAACTGATCTTCTACCCCATATACATATGCCACACTTACATGACATTCTCAAGTTTTATTTAAGAGGAAAAGGAGAAAAAGAATAACTAGCTATATGATGTTGCATTATAAAGAGAGATATTAAGTCAATAACAAAAGTTTTGATCATGACAGAACAACCCACAACCCAAAGGTTTACTGGAACATATACCAAGAATTGTCTATTAAGAAATTCTCCTTTGGCAAATGTGACCATATATATAGTATCTTTGTAGCTCGTAAAATTAAACTAATGAAATTATCAACAGCATAAAACTAACTATCTGAATTTAATCGTTATCTCTAATCATTTTAAATTCAAATACTATTTAGGTCACCACAATAGAACACCACCATTTTTGGGATTTTCTCTTTTTATCTCTTTTTTTTGGGTAAATTTTTTTTTTTAGAATAAGTAGTTATTAGCAATTTTTATATTTAGATGCAATTTTGTGATGATTGACACATAATACATGTTTTAGCGCACAACCAAGTTACTATTCAAGGTTCCATCCAGTTGTTCCACAACAAGTAGGGGTGTGCCACCTTAAGCAGAATGGACACAAGAAGTCCGATAATTGTTATTTAAATGACTTGTGTAAACAATTGTTACTAATGGTGTATATAACATAAACTCTTTATATTTATTTAATACAACAAGTTCTCTAGCCATTTGTTTTACGGGCATAACTAAACTTATTTTTATTTTAAAGATACGAGACATAGATTAACTCAGGATAAAAGGGCAAAAAGCCACTTTTTGGACCGTTAATCAATGTTAAGTAGCAGGTTAAGTAGCAGAGTTTTAAAAAAATTCAACATTTAGTCGCTTTTTAATGCGAATACAAAATTTCAAAAAAAATACACATATCTAAAACACGGAAAATCTCGAGGATATTTCATTGCATTTAACGTTTACCACTTCATATTCCAGAAATTTCCAGGAGTTCTGAGGATATTGGCCCTTGATAGCTAAGCAAGCTCTCAGTGTCTTGATTTCCTAGCATCTGAAAGATTTGGAATCTTAAAAAATTATGAACGTATGTGAGATTGGCATTGGGGAAAGAGAATAGCCGCATTAAAAGAAAAACAAATTAAACCCGACATAGAAATATAATGTAGATGGAATATGACCAAGGATATGCTGTTTCAAGCACAAGCGAATTGAAGATTTAAAGTTTATGGGTTCCTATAGCCACATCAAGTTAATATACATTAATATAATTGGGTTCCCAGCCACATATTTACTAAATTTCTTAATAGAAACACAAGGTCTGTGCAAAAATTATTGGGTTCCTGTGAACACATAAACTGTGCTCTAGATCTGCCACTGGTTTGAAGGTCCTGAATTACCTCCTTATAAGTCACAACTCTCAAGACTCAAATGCCACACTTCATAGACAAAATCATACAGCATCTCTAACTTTAAGCAACTTTTTATTTTCTGCATTTAAAAAAGGAGCTTTCGTGATAATGCAATTGTAATGGGATAATAAAGTTAGCCCCATTCTCTGACATAGAAAAGCCAACACAGGCCATAGCACAAAAATCATAGGATATGCCGATTCTCTAGTAGTTTATTCCATCTACTCCTCCCTTCCAATTTATTTGACACCGTTTAACTTGACAAAAAATTTAAGAAAGAAAGGAAGACTTTTGAAACTTGTGGTCTAAAACCATTTGTGTAGCTACTACAAATTATTTCATTATGGGTAAACAAAGAATTTTAAAGTTAAGTTGTTTTTAACTATAGAAAGGTGACATTCTTTCAGGGATGAACTAAAAAGGAAAGTATACCACATAAATTGAGATAGAGGGAGTAATAAACTGAGAAGGAATGCACTATAAAAGCTAGGAAGGGCTCTATAGTGAAGCAAAGAAATGAGAAAGAAGAGGTGGTGAATGATAATAAGGGAAATAGTGGTAGGGCTGCTCTCTATTAGCATGCGGTTTATCAAATATTTCAGCTGACATGCCAAAGGAGAGCTGCCCTATTACTGTCTCTGCTTAATTCCTAATACAGGCCGCTCTTAATGAGGTACTGATGTAGAAGGTAGTTGATGCGACCCGAGTCGAGGCCCTGGATGTGGCACGCACCAGATACTACTGCTAGCACGAGCGAACGTTCTGGCATATCATCTGAGCATACTTCTAACACAAATGAATAAAAGGGAAATAATATAAAATTTATTTAATATTTCCTCAAGGGATAAAACTTCACCAAATTTATTTGCACCGCATAATGTCCAACAATACTAATAGTTTTGATAAGTAAATACTGGAAATTACAAAGTTTGTTTGACAACTACACCAGCCTATGAAGACTCTAACAAGTATCAATACTGAAGGAAAAATATAAAGAATTCATCATATCTCATCCAGCCGCCAGGTAGAAAAGAGGCTCACCAATGGCAAAAGATAGAGATCCTAATGATGCGTCTAACCGCGGACTTGAGAGCTAGAACCTACATCATAAAGCGATGTAGCGCCAAAGACGGTCAATACGTGGAATTTATTGGTATGTAAAACCATTCCAGTAGAATAGCAAAGCAGGAGATTATCAATGTAAATGAAATTCAAATTTAAGTGAAGACAAGTTGGAAAGGAACAAGAGTATAAACTGAATTAATAATTGACAAAGTAAGGTAAATTTAATTCTTTTGGTTATTTGTGGGAGCAAGTAGTGAACCGACATAAAGCCACCATGTGAGCGCATGGAGTCTGATCTCGGCCTGATCAACTAAGCCATCCTATACCTTGCCGGGCATAGGACATGACATGATTTGCTAGCAAGTATCCATATTTATCCCATTTTGGGAACCATGAAAAAAGAGTCATCCGACTTGCGGAATAATCTCTTTAGGTTCATAAGATTTTTATTTGGTACCATTTCATAGCTTTCTGGAAGAGTTATGATACATTATGGTAAGAGCTCCTGAACATGGCTTCAGAACTCTTGAGGGATTATGTTTATGAGTTAATTTGAAAGGAAGCAATTACACAATGTGTAACAGTTGGGATAAACCAAAATCTGACCGGAAGCAGATTCTTAAGTATTGATTAAGTTCCTAAAAAAGTCTGGATAATTCTGTGGAGCTTTGCTGTTATTATTGGGGATACAATAAATGCCTCACAACTTTGTATTACTCTACTAAAACACCTTTACAGAGAAGGGAAATATGCTTGCAGACATCTGGTTAACATGATTTTTATTTTTTTTAACATTACTGGCAGATTTGAGTTTCCAGATTTCTTAGAATTACCCAGGCAAGCAAAGGAAGATTCTTAATCTAGAAAAACACCAAGTTTCTAATCCATGCATCAAGTTAAATAATATTAGACCAGATAGCATGTGGAGAGACAGAGAAGCAGTTTATCGCACGTTTATCAGAACAGTTCATAACATTCTCTATGGTATATTTTCACATATTAAAGAGGACAACAAAATGACATCTACTTGCTATGTGAGAGTTGAGTTACAAGGCTACATATTTAGAAGCATAGAGATGGTGTTATCACAAGAAACATACCACGATATGTCGGTTAGAGAGTAAACAAGACAATCCATGTTAAAAATTAGGAAAACAGAATTTCCATACTTTAGCAAATTCACAGTCTTGGGAACCAATATTAGCCAAGGTCATGAAATTCAAAGTAATAGATTCAATCATTTCAAAAGTTCAAAGAATTTCAAAGAAAGAGTAGTCCTACTTACTTATTAAACTTAAAGAAGTTCAGCATGCCAACATATACAATCTGGAATGGATATCAACTTAAGAGACAAAAGGGATGCTCTTTATCTTTAATTAATCCTAACATCTTTGAGAATTTTAGAAGCAGAAATACTTATTGCAGATTATCTAGACCACCATTTTATTGCTTGGATAAGACCAGGGTTCCAGATTTAGGCAAAAACCAATCCATACATTATGAATACATAAACACTTGCTAAGATGCCAAGAAAATAGTGATTTAACAGGTTAAAGAATTAAGCTAATTACTGAATACAAACACACAGACTCCATCTAATTAAGGAAGGAAATTACAAAATAGATCTTTGGAAAATAGTAAAACATCCAGAAATGTGAGCAACAGACGGTTCTACATACCTCTTAAACGTTGAAAGAACTTGGGATTGCAAGAAGACATTTAAACTTGATTCTCACCAATTCTCTATTGTTTCTTAAGAGTTGTGATTGAGAGGAAAAATAGTGATATTTGCTAATGGAAAACTTTTGAAAACTGATGGGAAGTGAGGCTTTTTATAGTAAGAACTGGAGGAAAATAGAGGGACTTGTTTTAACGCATATGACTGACAAAAAATAGAGAGATGTATCTGGCTGGGAAACTAATGTTCTTGTAACACCCCGTACATTTACGAACTTATTTGACTACCTTAACATTTATGGAATTATTTAAAATTGAGATAGTTGGTGTATTACCCAATAAATTTATTGGGCTGAATTAATATTTTTTTTATGGACCTAATTGAGGCCCAAAATTAAGTGAAAAGACATGGGCCCAAAAAGGAAATGATCCATTAAAAATGGACCAAGTTTACTTGGAATTTTTGACCAAATAATTGGCTAAGGATGACCAAAGGAGAGGATGTTTGGAGGGCCTTTATAAGGCTGAAATTAAGCTTATTTTCCACACATTTCACTTGCCAAAAATCAGATTTTCAATCAACATTTTTCCTCTCTCAAAAACCCTAGCCACCATACTTTTCTCTAAGGATTTTTGGACAAATCTTCCACTTGCAAGCCTTGGTAAGTGTTTACCCTTATAGATTAATATATTATATGCATAATAGGTTGTGTAAATCATGTTGTTTATGTTGAAAAAGTGTTGAACAGTCCACTTTATTTATAGCAGTCCACTTTTTCTAAATCGATAAAGGATTTGCCTTCTATGTGGTTTAAACTTGAAAGGGGACTTAAGGTCTTGAAGGAATTGAATTAGATGGATGAAAGTTTAGTATATTTAAGTGTGGTGCTGTACCTAATTCTTTACTCCTTGTGTATGACTTGTGGAAATATTTATAAGTAATTGTGCACGGAACGTTTGGCGTAGTGAAAGGAAAATACTTTCTTCTATGTTAAAGTGAATTCTGAAATTGTGAGGACTGTTTTTGGTATATTTTTGTGGAAGGTATTTATGTGAATTTATGGAATAAAAATATGGAGTTGTATTGAGGTAAAAATGTGAAGTATGCACTTGGTGGGAAATCTTGTCGGTTTGTGACGTCTATGTTGATGTGTGGACTGCTTTGGTATTGTTGGTGTTGTGGGGAAGTAAATTGTATTGTACGAGGGTGGAATGAAGTTATATGTAAGTATAAACGAAGGTAGAATGATATACCATGTGTTTGGGATGTTGGATAGTTTTTACTTCCCGTTAAGTTACTAATTACCGTCTTGCAACTGGTAATGTAACTAGCTTTTAATGTTAGCTTCGTTATGTATTCGTACAGTAGAGTAATACTTTAAGGAAGAGCTGAATTGTTGTAATCACTTGTTGGAAAGATAAGGTATGTAAGGTTACTCTTTTCCGTATCCTTTGACCTCACCTATTGTTCACATCGTTACCGAACTTGTTTCCACTCTGAAATGTTTTAAAGTATCTCATTTCAAGTTTGTTAGCAATTGTTATTCACGTGTATCTTACTTGTTGACTATTGTTCCAAAGCTCCAATAATGTTATGGCCACCGATGTAACAATCTCACAAAATTAAAGAAAAGAAGTAATGCATATATGATTGAGTACGAGTGGTAGCTCTGGGGGTGAAAGCCTAGCTCGAGCCGATCCCGATTGATTATTGGATACAGGGGGTAGCTGTGGGGGTGAAAACCTAGCTCGAGCTGAACCTGATTTATTGATTGATGGGTGGTAGCTCTGGGGACATAAGCCTAGCTCGAGCCGATCCCAATGTTATTTACCACTGATCAGTTGGTCCCGGGCATTGTATGATGTATATTGATATGAAAGTAAAAAGGAAAGAAATGAATGTAATGTACATGGTTCCACATATATAGTATGGTGGTATGTCAGTGTTATCTATTCACTTTTATTTGATTCCATTTGAGTTCCTATATTTCATACAGTTACTTATAGCCTTACATACTCAGTACATTCTTGCGTACTGACGTCCCTTGGGGGACCTACCTTACCTGTTGTAGGCACAGGAGCTAGTAGACCTTCACAGTAGGGTTCGATTCATCTGCAGGCTATTGGTGAGCTCCAGGTTGATTCGGGGCTTTTCGAGTCATATGTATATATTTTTTGTACTGTGTAGTATTTGTATAAGGCGGGGACTTGTCCCGACCTTAGTCATGGTTATATATCTTTTAGAGGCTTTGTAGACCTTGTAAAGTTAAACGTAGAAGTGTCTTTTCTTTTAGACGTTGTGGCCCCAACGGGCAAGTCTCGTATCTATTTTGTACGTCTTTACATGACTTCCGTCGTCAATATATATATTATCTGCACGTGGAAGAATTTTGTTCATTTAATGGCATGCATATGAATGTACTCGATCATCGGTTGGTTCTCTCGAGCCTTTACGGCTACGGGTGCCTGTCCGCCCCAATGGGATTTGAGGCGTGACAGTTCTATTGAGGAAAAATAACGTATGGAAATTGATAACTTATAAGGGTTTTAATTTCTTGAAATTAAATCAAGTATAAAAGGAAAAGACAAAATTACCCTTGAAACATCTCACAAAGTAATGGGCCTGAGATATTACAATATCTCCCCCTTAGGATCATTCGTCCTCGAATGAAGGTTATCGACTTATGAAAAACTCTACGCACAAGAGTTAGGGAATGAGAATTTTACTTATGAACTTTTCTTTAGAATTATAGATACCACCATAACTTGCAAGCTCCAAACAGCGCATCAAGAGAAAATATAAACAAAAATCATGAAATGAATGGAACTAGATATAACATGATATAAGACGGGCATTCTATGGGACTTGATTTACACATCACGGATCTTGAATTTCGGGGAAATTATAAGTAAGGATTAAAATTGTTACCTTCATTGCTCCTCTCTTGAGGAGTGAATAAGTGTGTAACGCCCCGAATCCCATCGAGACGTGATTGGCACCCAAAGCCGATATGGCCCGAGAGAACCAATCTTTGCTCAAGTACATTCATATGCATATCCTCGTATAAAACTGGTTGCTCCTCATGCAACTATGCGGAAGTCATGAACATGGAAACATATGCCATATCTATAGATATATGAAACTTGGCCGTTAGAGCCATCAAATCAAAATGATCATACGTCTCTTACAATCACATACCCACATATGTCTACAAAAACCTCTAACAGATGCATTTACAAAACTAGATAAAAGTCGGGACAAGTCCCCGCTTTATACGACATTTACAACCTCAAAACAATTGTACAACTGTGAATGGGAAAGTCCCGAAGCAACTGGGGCTCACCAAAGATCCGCAATTAACTTTCAACCTACTGTGGAGGTCTTCTAGTGCCTGCCCCTGCAACATGTAAGGTAAGTCCCCCGAGGGGGTCAGTACGAAAAATGTACTGAATATGTAAGGATCAAATGAAACTGTATGATATGCAAATATGTCAATGAACTCAAATACAATAAATGATCAATATGGATAAGTCACAATACTGTACTTTGAAAACCATGTATATTGCTTTCATTACTTTCTTTGTATCTTTACTTTTGTGCTTATTCATCTTTGACTGTGCTATACTGTACCCAGCCCCCAACTGATCAGTGGGTGTTTACATAACAAATCTTTATGTTGGGATCGGCTCGAGCTAGGCTTGTGCCCCTAGAGCTGCCACCCATAAATCAATATATTGGGATCTGCTCGAGCTAGGTTATTACCCCCAGAGCTGCCACCCATAAATCTGTGTATCAGGTTTGGATAGAGCTAGGATTATGCCTCTAGAGCTTCCCCCTGTCAGGTTCGGCTTGAGCTAGGCATTTTTCCCCCAAAGCTTCCCCCTGATCCAATAATCTCGGGATCGTCTTGAGCTAGGCAAGTTGCTCCCTAAGCTGCCACCCATACTCAATCATTAACCACATATGCATTACTTTGATCTTTACTATGAGATTGATACTTTGAGATCAATACCTTTACTTATGAGAGATTGATACTTTGCTTATGAGAGATTGATACAATGATAGTCATAACTTTATTTGAAGCTTTGGGTCAACAATCAATGAGTGAGAGACATGTGAATAAACATTATTGGAAACATAGCCTTCGTGGAAACATAACACCATGGGAACCATTGGACAACATTCAATGAACAAGATACATGAGTATAACCACTATTGGAACTTTGGAACACAACCCTATTGGACTTGGAACATTACCAATGAATACAAGACATGTGATTCACAACTTATCAATGAGTAGAAAACATATGATAGTAACCATTGGTAGTCGGAAATAGGATACCTTTGGATATTTCGAAATGAACTAATACAACATCAATGTGAATACTATGAGCTGCAAAAGGGTACGGAAAGAGTAACCTTACATACCTTCACTTCCAAGTATGAGTACACAAGTCTATATATGAACACAACAGTCCAGCTTCTTCCTTATGTTTCACTCTACAATACAAGTCCATAATGGAACTCTCGTTAACAACTATTTACTGTACAAGTGTACAAAACGACAATGAGATATATGACTACCACATAACTTCATTTCACTCTTTACAATACACCCCACTGCATTATCATACCAACAACACCATAATCATGCCACATATTGACCAAGATATCATACATCAATAGCATTTCACACCACACTTACCCTTTACGCTTTCTCATTATCATTCAGTCACAATTACTCCTTTATAACAACATATGAACAACTATCCATACTTAATACAGTCCAACACACCTCCTTACAATACTTTAAAGTCATTAAAATGACATCACAAGTTGATAAATACATCCAAAAAGGGTATAGGGGCCTTCGGGGGTCGACTAGGTACGAAAACATACAAAACCGAATCTGGGGGTGACCTGCACCAGCAGGTGACTGAGGTGCGTCCGCAGATTCCCTTTGGCAGCAGCCAGAGGCATCTGCGCCCGCAGGTACCTCCGTCTGCGAGGGCGGATGCCCGTTTTGGTCCAAAATGGTCTCTTTTGGGTTTTTTTAATGCAATGAATGATCCATGATCATAACCAAACTTATTTTAACATATTTTGGATCATCTTAGATGCCACCAATCAACCATGGTCTCACAACACACATAAACATCACCAAAACCTCACTTTCTTTTCAATCCGTCACCAAATCCATAACCAATTTCACAATAAATATGTCAAACATTATGCACAAGGACAAAACAAGTTAAGACTATAATCACATCTCACATGTCAATATTGAATCCATCAAGTTCATTTCCTTCAAGATCACAAGTCCATGTTCAAGTTTACAAGACAAAACCATCCTCCGATTTAGCAAACACAAATTGTTTTACACATAGTGACCTTCTCACACTTCACCAACATAACCAACATGATATAAACCATCTTCCATGCATAAAATATATTAAACCATGATAATAAGCACTTACCAAGTACTGTACAAAGGTGATCTTGTCCACAAAGATGAGGGCTTAGGGTTTGTATGAGATAAGAAATGTCGAGATATTTCTATAAAAAGTATGAGAGTCTGATAGAATAAAAAAATCTGATTTTCTTGCTTTATATACCCCTCAAGTCACTCTTATCCCTTTCTTAACATTAAATGCAAAGTTTGATTGGTCAAAGGGACAAATATTGAAAGAATGGGTCAGATATCCATGTTGGGCCATGTCTTCTTATTAATTTTTGGGCTTCATTTTGGGCCCAATGATACAAGACTTTTTCATGCCCACAAATTAATGTATAATTCATCAAATCCCTCATGTTTAATTATTTCCATAAATGTTACGGTAGTCAGCTAGACTCCGAAACGTATGGGGTGTTACAAAGTGAGGGTACCTTGTATGGAACAGTTAAAGGTCTACTCTCTCTTGAACTATTTCTTAACAACACGAGCGTCATTAATACTAGGAGCTTCAAAACAAGCTATGAAAGAAATGTATAGGCATGAGTCATGAGAGATATCTTAGATACACAGCCTCAACATAGCCTAAGTATCTTAGTCATCTGACCTGGGTTCATAGAGAATGAATGACATGACAAAGGCTTAGACATAAGCCTCATACGATCTGAAGGTACATGACATGAAACATGAGTGCACTGGTCATAAAACTAGGAGTATTTTCATCTTAAATGAGACTACCAATAACCTTAAAGCTTAGCAGCATTTTTCAACTACATTCCCTCCTCCGGGTACTACACTTCATTATTTGTAAAATTTAATTCTCATAAGGATACATATTATTACTAAATCCTGGGTTCAACTCCATGTTGCTTCCATATTCAAGCCTAATCTGGAGGTACAAGGTGCTATACGTAGAATGGGCATGCTAGTCTGAATCAAAAGATCCTATATTTTATTTCCTTTTAGGAACCTTCATATTGATCATTGATCTGCCCCTAGGATTGTTCTAAAACTCGTCTAGGTTTCTTTTGCATCTAGAGTCATCCCGAAGAATACCACTTCTTCTCATTACAAAATTCAACCAACCTCGAGCTCTAATCAAGAAGTCACTAGTTACACAATGCAATTGTCCACTTGTATCTCAACATGACATTCAATTTTATCACTATAATCACTTCATGGCTTCTTCGTAGCTAAAACTATCTAAAAAAAATTCCAAGAACTACTAAAATTTGTAGCTTCAAGAACTTTTACACGAAATCACACTATATATCCTTCACAACTAGGAACATCTACTCTTTCCCATCTAAACCATTACATAGCTACCTTCAACACCACTATCACGTCATAAGAAAGACCACTGAAGGGCTAAAGTATAAGGATCAGGAATAAGAGGGATATTTTTCAATCATTACTTATACTCATTGTGACCCTGACACTCTAAATGGGTCCTGGGAAGTGAGGTACAATATTCACCAATACTTTATCTACTAAATACATACAGCATGAATGGAGAGTCATTTTGGGCTTAGACAATGACATAACATGAGTTTGAAACATATCATAGAGTGTGAGTTCATAGGATTGGGCATACAATGAAACACAAGTTCATTTATCATGAGCTACTTAATATAAGACTGAAATTCATAGATTCATGGAATAAGACTTGATCATAGTGTGAATCTATCAGTTCTCATTCTTAGAACTAAGCATGGACATGAATTTGTATGAAGTGCATGAACCTTGGTCACGGGCATGATGCTAGTATGTAAAACAGGAGTAGAGTATTATCATGACTGAATTACAAGGAATATGTTAAGATAGGAATGGATCGATGTATCATCTTTTTATTTCTGGAACTCATCACTATCTGAAACTCAAAACCTGCCTTGGTTCAGCACCTCATCATCTCCCCCCTTAGCTCAAAGGTCACTATCATATGTGTACGAACCTATCCTGTAAACTAAGCTATAAGCACAACACTCTACACGGTCGGGATATCACTATACACAATAATGCTTAAACTCTCCCTGTTAGACTATATTTGTAGTTACAAAGCTGTTGCTAAGATTTCTTTCTGAGATACTTTCCTTTACTTTCTCTTGAAGCTCCTATTGGCATACATAACCATTTTCTCTAACACTTAACATGTTAACCCTCTCTTATTAGTATACTGACATCACACTTCTAAATTCATGTTCACCTAAAACAATTGGATTAAAACTATATTAAGGGACTTCAACATTGTTTATATATAGTCCCCTCAATTCAGCTCTTAGGTCACCATATAATACATACCTATCCTTCTTTACACTTAATAACTCAAGGATACTAAACACATAGAACTTACAAACTTAGAATCTCATATAACAACATACTACTTTGGGTACACCTCTTTCTTTATAAAACTTAAGGCTCTTCTTTATCTAATGACTTAGCCACAATCTGTTGTTTCATCTAAGGGTCACGTATATATATCATATTTGAATCTTCACACTTCCCACAAGCTAATCAACTTAAACATCTGGATACGCTATGTAACGCCTACCAGATCAATTCCAATAAACTAGCATTAACATCCCCAAACTACCATTCTTTCCAACCATGGTGATCATCCAAAGTTCAAACTTAGTGTCTAGTGCTAATCATGGATAGCAACACAACTGCTCAAATACTACACAACTCATAGCTACTAGAAAAAAAACCAAGAAATACTAGTCCACTGAAAATTCATGACAAAATAGTCGATCTTAATTTCTTCATCGACCTAACTGCGGTATACAAGTACATTCTCCTTTCACAACATCACCACTACTTATCCATTACCTACCTAAACTACATTCATAGCTCTGTAAAAACAAGGGGGCTGTCCTCCCATTAAGTCACAAGGGGTAGCCTAAATTTGTCAAATCCTGACCACTGTATCCTCCTATTTACAGCTTATACTTAATCTTTACTAACACCATGACATGCCATCATAACTTCTTCCCTAGTTCAAAAATACTTTTAAGTTATCTTAACCAATAATCCTTTATCTAGTTACTACTATAAAACCCGCAAGTCTTGCTACACCCTAGCCAATACCAAAGACATACCATTCCACTCTATTACTCAACTACTGGATGCATATCTTTAGCTATATACTCAAATCAATTACTATTCCCACTTTTTGGCTTATAAATTAATGACCACATATTTCTATCCTTCGGGTCATTCTACTACTTATGACCCACAACACCCAAAATCACACTATTTCTCAGGAGATAACACTCCCAAGCATTAAGATACATACTTTTTTCCTTAAAGGTGTCATTTTTAACAATGTATGAAAGGGTCTGAGAGCACAAATTATCGTGGGGTTAAATGTTTGATTCACATGAACAAGAGTGCATCCTTTCTAAATGAAGAACTTAAACACATTCGTGAGCTGCCCTCAAGCCTTATGGGGCCTCTTAGATTTTTGATGGCTCTATCCAATAACACCATATTATACGAATTTGAGCTTTACAGATTTTATCACCTCAAGACTGAGGCATAGAGGGAGAAATTTGAGCCATGCACGAATCTAATTAAGTTTCTTATGGCACAACTCTATTGCATAATCTAGAGTATGCAAGAATGGGAAACATCTCCTAAATGCCCTGTAGCCTCCTAATTATAAGTGTGGCACGCTTCACACTCATTATTAAGAATCTACTAGACACGGCTTCACAGACTACGTAGGACACTTGAACTTTGGATCTAATACCAAGTTTGTCACGACCCGAATCGAGGCCCTGGATGTGGCACACACCCGATACTACTGCTAGTATGAGTGAACATTCTAGCATATCACCTGAGCATACTTCTAATACAAATGATAAAGGGGAAATAATATAAAATTTATTTAATATTTACTCAAGGGATAAACTTTCACCAAAGTTTATTTGCACAGCATAATGTACAACAATACTAATAGTTTTGATAAGTAAAGACTGGAAATTACAAAGTTTGATTGACAACTATACTAGCCTGTGAAGCCTCTAACAAGTACCAATACTGAAGGAAAAATATAAAAAAGTCATTATATCTCGTCCAGCCTCCAGGTAGAAAAGAGGCTCACCAATGGCAGAAGATAGAGATCCTAATAATGCGTCTGACCACAGACTTGAGATCCAAAACCTACATCATAAAATGATGTAGCGCCAAAGATGGACAATACATGGAATTTATTGGTATGCAAAAACATTCCAGGAGAATAGCAAAGCAGGAGATTTTCAATCTAAATGAAATTCAAACTTAAGTGAAGACAAGTTGGAAAGGAACAAGAGTATAAAATGAATTGATAATTGACGAAGTAAGGTAAATTTAATTCTTTTGGTTATTTGTGGGAGCAAGTAGTGAACCGACATAAAACCACCATGTGAGCGCATGGAGTCTGATCTCGGCCCGATAAGTAAAGCCATCCTATACCTTGTTGGGCATAGGACATGACATGATTTTCTAGCAAGAATCCGTATTTAGCTCATTTCGGGACACATGAAAAAAGATTCATCCTACTTGTGGAATAATCTCTATCTTACGTAGGCAAACATAGTTTCGAGCATTTGCCGTTTAGATCTATACCTTCTCAGTCAGCCAACTAACTCCCTTATGCTCATAACGTTATCTTATTTATTTATGTTCAAAGTGTTAGCAATATTAAGCTCATGCTCATGGTTTAGCCTTATTAGGCTCACGTACATAATTTAGCCTCTTTGGGCTCATGTTGGGAATTTAACCACTTCGGGTTCATAAGATTTTGATTTGGTACCATTTCACAGATTTCTGGAAGAGTTATAATACATTATGGTAAGGAACATGGCTTCCATAACTCTTGAGGGATTATGTTTATGAGTTTATTGGAAAGGAAGCAATTACACAATGTGTAACAGTTGGGATAAATCAAAATCTGTCTGGAAGCATACTCTTAGGTATTGATTAAGATCCTAACAAAGTCTGGATAATTCTATGGCACATTGCTGTAATTACTGAGGATACAATGAATGCCTCACAACTTTAGCACTCAACTAAAACACCTTTACAGATAAGGGAAATATGTTTGCAGACAACTGGTTAACATGAATTTTTTTTAAGCATTACTGGCAGATTTGAGTTTCCATGTTTCTTAGGATTACCTAGGCGTGCAAAGGAAGATTCTTAATCTACACAAACACCAAGTTCCTAATCCATGCATCAAGTTAAATAATATTAGACCGGATAGCATGTGGAGGGAAAGAGAAGCAGTTTATCTCATGTTTATTAGAACAGTTCATAACAATCTCTATGGTATATTTCCACATCTTAAAAAGGACAAAAAAATGACATCTACTGGCTATTTGAGAGTTGAGTTACAAGGCTACAAATTTAGAAGCATAGATACGGTGTTATCACAAGAAACATGCCACAATATGTTGGTTGGAGAGTAAACAAGACAATCCATATTAAAAATTAAGAAAACAGAATTTCCATACTTTAGCAAGTTCATAGTCTTGGGAACCAATATTAGCCAAGGTCATGAAATTCATGGTAATATATTCAATTATTTCAAAGGTTCAAAGAATTTCAAAGAAAGAGTAGTCCTACATACTTGTTAAACTAAAAGAAGTTCAGTATGGCAACATATAGAATCTAGAATGGATATCAACTTTAGAGACAAAAGGTATGCTCTTTATATTTAATTAATCCTAATGTCTTTCTAGAATTTTAGAAGAAGAAATACTTATTGAAGATTATCTAGACCACCATGTCATTGCCTGGATGAGGCCTTGGTTCCAGATTTAGTCAAAAACCAATCCATACATTATGAATACATAAACACTTGCTAAGACACCAAGAAAATAGTGATTTAACAGTTTAAAGATTTAAGCTAATTACTGAATACAAACACACAGTCTCCATCTAATTAGGAAAGGAGATTACAAAACAGAGCTTTGGAGAATAGTAAAACATCCAAAAATGTGAGCAAGAGACGGTTCTACATACCTCTTTTTACAATTGTTGTTCCCTTTATCAAGTTCAACAAACAAGCCCTAAATATTATTCGCAAGATGATCAATTAAATGAATAATTGAAAGAAAGAAGAAATAAATAACTCAACGGATGGAAAACAAAATAGATAATATGATCATCAAACCACAACTTTCATGTTCAACCACAATCCTAAAAATTAAGAGGTTTAGCTACTCATGAATCTCTTTGGAAGAAGAGATTTCATGAGTTTACAAGGTAGAAATCGAAAATAAAATAAGAAAATAAAACCCAGCCTTGTTCTTAAGATTTACCCTAGCTTTTGGCTTCCCCAAATCAGTTTTTAAGGTTTAAAAACATGGGAGGGGGGTTTATAGAGTTTAGGAATACTTAGAATGTCAAAAACCAATCCCAATCGGGTTAGGAGAGGTCCCGACTTGTGCCATAGCCCAAAAGTAGAGTTGTGGCGCGAAGAACAAGTGAAAAATCAGAATGTGGCTAAAAGTTGTGGTACTCCTTGCTTATGGAGGTGTGGGGCGAAGAACAAATTCCAGAGAACATGTAAAACTCATGCCACAATAATTTTGGTACTTTCGTGCTCGTTTTGCAACGCATTGCGACGTAGATTCCTCCTTAGTTCCTTTTGGTTCCTTTGTGCTCTTTTTCTTCTTTTTCAAGCTTCAAATACCTAAGTACACTCCTATATAATCAAATCGTAAAAAACAAGTGTAAATCAAATCATATAATCTCAAGACAACATCAAAAAGAGAACAAATGCGAGGAGAAAGATGGTAAAATAAGGTGGTTTTTAGCCTCGCATCAACACCCCACACTTTAAACCGTGCTCATCCTCGAGTAAGATATACTCACATGACATAAACTCTACTACAACTACATCAATTGAAATAAGATTACTCAAGCTAAGACTACAACAACTACAATAGACAACACGTTCTTATTAAACATGCTTCACTCATACCATACATTTAAACAACTCCTCCAAGACCTCCTAACCTCAAGAACCGAATCTATGATATTAGCAAACTCATACAATTAACCCAACCAAGAGATCTATTACTTCACCTATATTTTGTCAACCATGTGCCCTCGCAACAAGATATTGACCCATATTCACTCACAAATATACAAAGTAACGCAAGAATGGGTATAAGAATAGAATTATTCTCACTCTCACAAAAAGAATTCACATGAAATATATGATGAAACATAAGCTTGCCCTTAGTGTACTACTCCACTAATATAAGAACGTCAAAATTTAAAATCAAGTAGGACTTTTGGGGTTGTACTGTAGGCTAAGGGACGGATAGGAATTATTTTGGCTAAAATAGTGACTATCTTCCCTAAGCACTTTAATACATCACAAATTTTTCATCGTTTGATCACTCCTCAATCAACCAACTCTTTCTTGTACTTTTCTCACCCATAGATTTCCTTGATTTCCATCTCTTTAAGCAAGTTCACATACCACTAGTAAGGAGTACTCAATTCTCAAAAACTTTTGTTTTTCACTTTTCTTTTGTTCTTTTGCTACTCCCTTCCACTATCATATGGATTTTTTTTAATCACTTGCACCATTCAACTTTTCTACAGGCTTCCCACTTCAACTATCTCTCTTTTCTCAATTCTCGCTCCTTTTAACTCTTATGTCTTAATTAAAGTGCTTAGGAATTTTGGATCAACTTAATGATCTATTGAAAGAAAAGGATTAAGCTTCATATGTGGCTATCAAAGAATAGGCTGAAGGCTCAATGGGGCTAACTAGGATCATTCATTGTAGGTAGATAAAGCAAAGGATAAAAATAGGCTAATAAAAGAAATGCCTATTTCATCTTCTAAGCTCAACTTTCTTCATTTCGCTATGCAAACACACCGGGCAAGTTCTGTACATCAATATGAAAGCATGGACTATCAACAAACACCTAACACACATAGCATATGTTCAACTCCAGAAGGATCCACACAGACTCTCACTCAAGAGTACAACAAGAGTTCATAGCATGCTCGGATTTTAAACAAACTTGCATCATCCAGTTCATGTGCAGCACCTAACAAGAGCACCTCTCATTCAATTGGTCCTAAAGACTCTCTAACTCCTAACGACTAACTCTTTCATCAAGACGGTTGCCAACCATCTATCATCACAAAAAGTCATTCTACCTAATAATAAAATAAAAACTATTCTAAAAATAAAATGGATAGTCGGTTAAAATGGCTTCCCCTCAGAAAAGAACCGAAAAGAAAAACCAAGGAGTGGACGAAATATGCTTTACTAAAAGAACTAAAAAGCTAAAACCAACACATACTACTCTACTCTAGAAAGGTAAAAAATAAAAAATAAAAAATCATTTTTTGTGTGTTTTTGGATTTTTAATTTTTTTTTTTTCACAATTTTTTCAACTAAAGCAAGTAACTAAAATAAAGCAACTCCTATAGCATACTTCACCCTTAACAAATATTGGAAGAATCTCACCCCACACTTAAAGTCATGCTTTGTCCCCAAAGCATTAAACAAAATAAAACTGTGACTAAGAATACTCCATAAAGCCCTCTACGGCCAAGCTAGTAGCACGTCTTCTTTTAATATTTCATCAAAGGGGTGAATGAACCCATACTTATGCTTCATCCATTCCCCTTAGCTTCCAAATTCGGGTACTCAGACTTCCCCAAATCTACATAAACAAAAAACAAAAAACAAAGAAAATGAAGTGACACTATAAATATAAAACTACATTATTACAACTTGGGTATCCTCCCAAGCAGCGCCTGATTTAAAGTCGCGACATGATGCAAGTCATAAATCAACAAAATTCTCTCAATCTTTTACTCCCTATATGATGTAAATTCGGACTCTTTTTCACTCAAGGAGTAACACAATTATCATTCACTTTGTTTGTCTTTGAATTTTCCACTTTTTTGGGCCCATACTTTTCCTCCCCATACTTATCATTGACCACCTTTGTGATCATACACAAGCCTCTATAGTGTGAAAGAGTGGATAGGGACTTATACACTTTAAATATTGCATCCTCATCATGAACCCTCATATCAAGCTCTCCTTTTTGTACATCAATCAAAGCTCCATCAGTGGAAAAGAATGGGCATCCTAAAATCACCGGTACCTACTCATCTGCTTCAAAATCTAAAATAATAAAGTCAACAGGAATCACACTTACCTACCTTGATGAGCACATCTTCCATTAATCCTTCCGATTGTACATGAGAATGGTCTACCAATTGTAAAGTGATAGTAGTTGGCCATGTCTTTCCCAAACCAAGTGTCTGAAATACCGATAAGGGAATCAAGATTTTACTTGCCCCAAGATCACACAATGCATGCCCAACCTCATCTTCACTAGTTTGTATGGGGAGGGTGAAACTTCCAGGATCTTTGAGCTTTTTAGGAAGCTTGTTCAATACACTGGAACTACACTCTTCAGTGAGTGCAACTGTCTCAAACTCTACATGTCTTCTCTTTCCAATGCATGTCCCTCAAAGCATCAATCAAGGGAATATTGATGTGAAGTTTCTTGAAGATATCAAGGAACTTCTCAAAATTTACATCCTCCTTGCTTTTTTGGAATCTTTGTGGGAATGGTGGTGGAGGTCTCTTTATTGCAATCTTAGGTTCCTCAACAACCATTTTTTCACTTATTTCTGCTTGCACAGGCTCTATCTCTGGAGTTGGTAGTGGGATCAACCATTATGGGAAAGGAGGTGGATGCTTGTAGCTGTCCCAATTAATTATTATCCTTTTTTCAGGCTCTGGATTTGGCAACTCTATACTTGCATCTTGACTTCTCTGTTTAGGAGGAGCTTCAACCAACTCTCTTCCATTCCTGAGTGAGACTGTCAGTACCTGCTTAGTATTATTCTTTTTTATCACTTAGTAGTGCACTTGCAGGTCTTGTATGTTGTGACGAAGCTAGTTGTCCCACTTGACGCTCAAGTTCATGAATGGATTTCTGTATTTCATTCACAATCTGTGTCTATTGTCCCATAAACTTGTAACACCCCAAAATTTGAGCCAAGATTAGAACTATGCTTCAAGTATATATAGAATCAAACATCATATTTTGGGAGTATGATAAGTTATTTAGACATGTATTAAGGCCACAAGTAACTCCTAGCTCATAGCCAAGTTGAAATCTTCCTTACCGGTGGTTTTCTTGTGAAGAATCTTGTTATAGTCAACTTAAAACAATAATAACTCCTATAGTAGGATGAATTTATGATATAAAGACCCAAACAATGATATATATTTGAATTACCATTCAAATGCATCAAGATTTGCCTTAATCCGATGTCGGAGCTAAGAGTTATGGCCATTTTAGTGAAGCTCTGTCCAGCAGTGAGAACCTACGAACAGAACCCACGATCGTGGTTACATTGTACGATCGTACAATGATCCCATCCAGTCGAAACAACCCTGAAAACCTGAATGTTGAAATGTATACCTTCCAACCACGAGAGGGAACCACAACCATGCTTTGAAACCACCATTAAAGGCATGATCGTGGCATTAAAACTTGATTTGACTTGAACTTCCAAGCTACTAACCAAGGCACGATCATGAGTGGGACCCACGATCATACCATGCCTCATCTGATCATGATCATAGAGGCTCAAAATCCATCCCATACCATGATCACAACCCACGATCGTAAATAGAACCCACAATCGTGGGAAGGTCTCGTGCTTTCCTCCCAACAGCTTTTCCAGTACATTTTTAAAAGGGCACATCAGTCTTTTACCATTATTAAACCTCCTAAACTAAGTTTTTTTTACTATCATAAGGCTGAATATTAAGCCTAAGGTTACGCTAAGTTCCTCATTACTCAAAATTAAGTCGACACTTAGAAAACAAGAAAAAAGGCGATTTCTCTTCTCCAAGGCATAACTAGGGTTCATCTTCTTCAAGCTCCAAATCCAAAGGTTTCACCAAGTTTTTCACTCTCAAGTATTTGGTATTTCATCAATGGGTATCCTTTCACCCATTGTGTCCCGAAATACATTCAGTTTCACAGTTAATTCATGATCTCGAAATTAGGGTTTTCATTATAGCCATGATTTTTCTTGTACTTCAGTTCCCCATAACTAGTAGACTATAAATACATGTTCCTCCATGAAATCTAGTACATTAATAGTATCATGTCCATGAACTCTAAGTATTATGATATTCCATGATTTTTTTGGGGCTTGTATTATGTAATTTCATATTCCATTCATACCATATAAGTTGTCATGAATAATTGCATTCTTCAAAGATGGCGGGTTATGAACACTCGATGACCTAGGATCCATGAATTGCTAATTAAACACCCATTTCTCTTGGTTTACATGTTTTAGGATCTTTTTAGATAAAGGGTCCATTGCTGAATCTCAGTCTATCCGTACTTTCAGTGTTATCGACCTGCTGAGTGATTATCAGATAAATTACATATATACTAAATAGTATTTTTAGATAATACCAACCTCTCACTACAAGAGAAATGGTCTTTAGCGAAGGGAAATTTGGTCGTTAAAGGATCAAAACCGGTCGTTATAGGTCAATAACGACCGGATAAAAATTGGTCGTCACCGGTCGTTAAAAGCTCTGTCGTTAAAGGTTAACGACCGGATTACATATCCGGTCGTTAAATATCCTTTAGCGACAACAATTAATCCGGTCGTCACTTAATTACAAAGACCAAATTTCCCTTCGTTGATGGTCATCTGGTCATTAAAACCTTGAAACAAAACAACAAATTCCAGTCGTTACAAGTACTTTTAACGGCTGAAATTCCTTTCGTTGATTACAATACTTTCAACGACAAATTTTCCTTTCGCAAATTTTGATTTAAATAATTACATAATTTTTTTTCCAGCAATTCTAAAGTAGTAGTATTTATATTCTTTTCACATGCAATCTAAAATATATCAAATAATTGACCTTCATATATAATTTCATTGTTAACAAAGAACTGAAACATCACTTTAATTACTTGGAAACAAATAGATGTTTGACATAATATCTAAAAAAACATACATGTTCGACATCTATCAAATCCTAAATATTGAGAAAATGAAATTGTAGCATATATACAAACATCTTTGCACCACCAACAAAACAATAAAAATATCGATCTTCAATTGGCTCTGCAGTTCTTTATACCTCAGATTCTTCATCTGTTAAAACAATAATTTCATGTCAATTAGTTAGAATACCTAATAACTGATAACTTAGTTTTAAAACATAAATCAATAATTTAACCACCAAAGTTGCAAAATAATTTAGAGCAGGTAAATCATGCATTTAGCTAGATAGGACAAAAATATACAACGTCGATTACATATTCTTCAATTGTAGTTTTGCTGCAATTTGGAACAAAAATGCTACTGCCAGGAACTTCTAGGATCTTGCTCACAAGGAAGACAAGTTATGGATTAATGAGTGTTACATCAAAGGCGAACCTATTGACACTGTTAGTGTTCCTCCTCAGGCTTGTTGGATTATCAGAAGGATCTTGGCATAAAACAGATTATTACACAGGTGCACATTAATGCAGCAGTTGTAAGCATCACCAAAAAAATTTACACTTATCTTCTCCCTGTGCATCCTAAGGAGTCCTGGAAACATCTAATGTACATAAATGCAGCTATATCTAAAGCTCAATTCACTATGTAGTTGCAGTTTTATAAGAAGTTGCTCACTGCTGACAGGTTGTTGAAATGGGGAATTGCAGTAGATCCAATTTGTGTGTTCTGCCACAACAACTTGGAGACTGGAGATCATTTATTAAGGTAAAATCCTTCTTTAAACATGTATGCCACAAGCTTTTGCAATGGTTACAGGGAACTACTTACCAAGTTAATTCATGGGAACAACATTTACAATGGGTGAAATATAATGCAAAGGGAAGAACTTTGGATGATCAGGCCTTCAAAATTGTCTATCCTCAATGTATCTATGTTGTATGGTTAGAAAGAAACCAGCGAGTCTTTGAGAAAAAAACAAGAGATTATGAATCTGTTGGTTTAGGTTTCTGTCTTGAGATATCGAGTGTATCGGCTAGCTATGGTTTTGTATTGTTGACGCTTTGGTGATTAATAAGTTGTTAGTTACCAAAAAATTGTAATTTTGTTAGGTGGATGTTGACTACAAGAACAAAATAACTGATATTATAAAGCAAAGGACTGAATATACTGGAAGTTGGAGATTCATGTGACAGTTATAAATACTTCAACTCCTACAAAGATTTTTGGATCATTAGATACTTTCCATGACAGTTTATAGTACATTTTTAGTGTTCACTTCCAATTGACACAATTACAAATTCATCTTTGAACTTACAAAGACTTTTAAACGGCAAAAGGTCATGGATTTTAGGTATTTTCTTGTGTTTTCTGAACATAGCTGACAAGCATAATTGGAAGAAGTGGATGAAGGAAGTTTTACGAATTTTACTTTTAAGACAGGGCTCTCCACTTACATGAAAAGGTATGAAATTGCAATCAAACCACGACAAATACAAGTTTCCTCGTTGCACAGAACTACTCTAAGATCTACGCTATTATATATTTACTAAATGTACTGCTTGTTCTGATACATGCAATGCACCGACAGCCACTTTGATGCTACACAATTGCCTACGTTCTATGAGAACCAAAAAAGTTCACAAAAATAAATGTTAGTATGTCTAGACCACCTCCACCTCACAAGTGGAACTATTTAAGGCCTGCCGGTCTCACACATATGACCCCTTTAGGATGTGGAAGGGAACCCATTCAGCTCTTTATCTTTTCACTTGATGACAGAAGTCAAGTGCCACACTATTCTTTATGATAGAAAATTACATGGCCAAGTGCCAACATTGGGATACCATGGACCAATTGTTGATTTTGGCGAAATTAGTTCCAGTGTCCCCCAAATTCATCTATGATCTATGAGCATAGTCACCTTTGTTTTTCTCACTTTCCAGATTTTGGGAGATCCCTTTTTACAATTTTAATTAGATCAATGATTGGTCATTTCAGAGGTGGGAAAGAACACAACGGGAGATATGCATAATCCTAAAAGCATGTAGTTTCGTTCGTCATGAAAATTAGTACAACAAAATTCATTGAAAAACACACATCACGTAATAGCTAATAGAAAGTTTACTAACCAGATTGAGGTGATGGAGATGATGGAGGTAATGGAGGCTGACGAACCACTATACTTTCAAGGCGTTCATATTGACTCTCTAGAATATCCATGCGCTTTTGTAGTGATTCCTTCTCTTTTCGAGTTGCTTTCAGCTCTTCCAATAATGCAGTCTTTGAGTTTGTACCGCCTTTCAACTCCTTAGTGGTTATCCCACCGCCAAATCCAACTGCATGACTTTTGCATTGAGGTCCAAAACACCTTTCCACTACCTCAATATTAGTAAGAGACGGTTCAGATTGTACCAGCTCTTGGATTTCACCCTATAAAAGACTAGAATGTCAAAATATTGTGATGCACAAAGAGGGAGGACGTTAAATGAAATTTATCGATAAACATACAAATTTTTCAATGGTTTCAGGTTCAACAAGCTCATTGCCCTTCTTACGAGTCTCAAAGAAAATAGTTGCCATATCTGGTGGAGTACCATCTTTGCCTCCCTTCAAAATTAAAAAATTAAGTAAAAATCATATAGATCTTGGTATTGAGGTTTCTTTGTAGCATAATTTATTTACCAGTTCGTAAATAATCTCTCTAATAGGCTTGCTTCCTGTACGATGAGGCATATGCAACATAGACCTATTGACTGAGTTTCTTGTACTTGCTTCCTGCATTAACAACATAACACCGAAATTATTAGAAGCTTGTTAAATGATTGTAATTTTAAAGTTAAACTTTTAAGATGGACATGAATTGAGTAAAAGGAGAAAATAGAAATATACAAACACCATTGCAATTTTATTTTGTGGGTCATGTGGAAAGAAGACATAGAAAATGTTCAGAAAGAAAAACTTAATTTGATCGGGCTATAAATTTTTTTGGATAACTAACTGATTTCATTACCACGTATAACAATTACAACTGAGGAAACAAAACTCCAGATCTGGACAGACACCAGATCCATCTATAGACTCTTCTGCTCAACTTACAGGTGCTGTCTATATTGTCATAGGCCTAAGGGTAGAAATTGAGTTTCAGTAGACTCTTCTAAAACCTCGGCTTAGCATTCTCACGACAATGTATTTCTTGGACAATCAACTTCAACACACCATCAAAAGTAGATTACTCCTGCTGTAATATATGTAAATCCTCTCCCTCCAAATCTAGTACACTACACATGCTAGGGATAGTCTAAAAAGATTAGCATTAGTCGAGTTCCCTCGCTCATGCTTACTCGCCCAGTCAACCTCATCATTTCACTCAATGGTGTTCCTTCGAATCCCCTGCCACCTTATCATTCTGTTACAAATACTATCAGAAAACTTACACTTGAAGAAAAGGTTATCGATGGACTCCTCTGGCCTGCTACATAACAGGCACACACAGTCATCAACATAACTCCACCTTGCTAACCTATCTCTGGTCAGTAACTTCTTAACCGCGGCTAAGTACAGAATAAAATTCCACCTAGGAGAGCCCAAATTGTTGAAAATCGGTCTTCTCCACTGCACTTTTGAATGGTTTTTCTCAGTTTAACATAGAGCTCTTTCACTGAGCATTTCTTGAGCCTGATAACATCCCTTTTCCCCATGCACGCCATTTCCTCGTAGTACAGTTTTTCCAGCAAAATATTTTTGACGAGCCATGAAGCCTGTTTAGCCTCAACATCCCAGATATCTCCATGCTTTATATAGAAGCTATGGATCCATTAAACCCAAAGCTTATCTTTCAATTTTCACACATGCCAAAGCCGTTTACACAGGGTGGTTTTTTTAACACATGGACACTAATAAGTTAAGTCCACCATCATTTATCTTATTCCAAAAAAGTATTCATATATCATTTAAAATAAAATGATATTAGATAATAGCTATGAAGTCATACCTTAAATTTATCAGATAAAAAGTGCTCCTTGACCAACCATTTCCAATCACTCTTGTCTACTCCACTCGGCGCATATTTTAGAACCTCATGCAATGACTTAGATTTGAAATTCTTGTGCAATGATCCTCTCCAATTATTCCAAAGCTTTCTCATATGTTGCAAAACATTGTCTCTTTGATCATTCATGTCATCACTCTCAAATTTTTCCTAAAAGAGCAGTGAAACAGTAAGAAAGTTGTGTCTTTTTCTCTTAAAAGTTAACTTTTTGTTAAAATTGAATTAAGAAAGTAATGTTGTAATCCTTACGGTAACAGCCGCCCACATGTGCTCAAGCTTATGCTCTTCTATGTCTACCCATGAGTGCACCTGCAGCGGGCACACATTACGATCACGAACTAGCAAACCCAAGTGTCTCGTAAATGAGGTGTGATTCTGCCCAACGACTCAATTGTGGTAGAAAGTGACTTTTAACTTTTCTCCAGGTCTCAGTCGCAGAACCTTCTTACAAATGTTTGTTCCCCTCACTTTCTTTGACTTTTCAGATTCACATGGACCTGCCAAAATTTTAAGCAAGTCAAACCAAACAAAAAATTTAAGCCCACTAACAACAAGAAATTATGAAACAGAAGCAAATAAATACTGGTTTCACTTGTTTGAACATCTCGAGTCACTTCAACCACTTTTTTTGCCCTTTTAGATTCAAATGGACCTGCAAATTTTAATGTAAGTCTAACAAAATAAAATTTTCAAGTCCATTAACAACCTAAGGATTAGACAAAAAATAATAGTATCACCTCTCTTAGAATCTTGAGTTGTTTCAGCAACTTTTTTCGCCTTTTTAGATTCAAATACACCTGTAGATTTTTAATTAAATTAAACAAAACAAAAATTTCAAGCCCCGTAACAACAAAAAATATTACACAGAAAAAAATAAATACCAGTTTCATTTCTCTGAGCATCTCGAGCCACTTCAACCACTTTTTTTGCCTTTTTAGATTTAAATAGACCTGCAAATTATTATATAAGCCAAACAAAACAAAATTTTAAGCCCACTAACAACAAGTGAAAGTTACACAGAAGCAAAGAAAATACTAGTATCACTTCTCTGTGAATCTCGAGACACTGCAGTCGCTTGTTTTGCCTTTTCATATTCAATTGTACCTGCAAATTTTGATGAAAGTCAAACAAAATAAAATTTTCATGAACGTTAATAACAAAAAAAATGCGCAAAAAAATAAAATAGTAGTATCACTTCTCTCAGCATCTTGAGTTGCTTCAACCACTTTTTTTGCCTTTTCAGATTCAAATGGACCTGCAAATTTTTAACTGTGTCAAATAAAACCAAAAATTTAAGCCCGCTAACAACAAGAACATATTACATAGAAGAAAATTAAAGGCAAGATCCAAATGATCAGGATGGTCAAAAAGATGTATACAAAATTCTCCTCAAACTGGGATATGTAGCACCAGAGGTTACTACAAAAAACTAAAGGCAAGAACCAAATGGCCAGGATGGTAAAAAAGATGTATACATAATTCATCCGTCAAAATATGGAAAACAAAAGAATCTTTGTAATGTCACTCCCTGTACTTCAACTATCACTGAAACATGCCTTCCCCAACCCCACAACCTCCTATAACTGGGCATGTTTCTCTTGTGTAATATTTTGGATTTCAATAGAATAACTCATGTTAAGACCAAAAAAATAACAAAAAAAATATACCTGTATCATTTCTCTGAGCATCTTGAGCCATTTTTTCTTCTGGATAGAGGGTGTCATTGTCTTCCATTAGACGAAAATCAGGAGGCAGAGGAGTACTTTTTTTTGCTGGCTTATTTAGATTATAAGTTGTTGTCGTACTACTTCTATTTTTGTCAATCAGAATCCTTTTTTCAGCATTAACCCCTAAGCTTTTTCCTCGACCCCTTGCATCACTTGTCAAAGCATCTCGAGTCACCTCAATTTCTTGATAGAGGGGAGCATTGTCTTCCATTTCATCAAAATAAGGATGCAAAAGTTATCTGCTAGCTTATTCTACTTAGAAGTTGCTGTATTATAACTTCTATTTTTGACAATTAGAGTCCTTTGCTCAGCATTAACTCTTAAAGTGCCCATAACTTTTAAACTTTGCCCTCTTCCCTTTGCTAAGGCACCAGGTGGGAGGAGTTCACGCTTAGGAATTTTTGAAGCTAATCTCATTTCACACTTCTGAATTTTTGAGGGATTCATGTCAACCTGATACAAAAAAATAATAATAAGAGCAAAATTTTTCAAACAAAAGATTGAATATGCTAGAGATTTTTCAATAAGAAGAAATGTAACTGAGAACGCCATTCAGAATAAAGACACAATGTACATATACTAATTGCATGAACCATTATCAAGGTAATATTCAAAACCAAATTCATTAAACAAAATTTCATGAAAAATACTATAAAGAATCATTACCATAAAAAATCATTAAAGTAAAAACAAGCATGATAAAGCTCCAAACCTTCGTGAGTTCTTTTCCTTTTCATTTGTGTAGAGTTATCTAACTCTTCTAAGTCATCATCAATTTCTTGTAAATTATCAAAAGAATCACGAGGTTGAACCTTTCGCACAATATGCCAACCTTTATTGGAATGATCGATAGCATAAAATACTTGTGATGCTTGGTTGGCTAATACAAATGGCTCATTTACTTTCAAAAATCGCCGACGGTTAACACTTAAAAAACCATATTCATCCATTTTAACCCCACTTTATTGATCATACACATCAAACCACGTACACCTAAATAAAGTCAGTCTTCTTTTCCCAACAAATTGCAATTCAAGAACCTCGATTAACTCGCCATAGTAATCTATATGTTTTTGCTCTTCATCAATCTCACCTACAACAACAACCCCACAATTCTGAGTTTTCAAACCTATATCATACTCTTGCACATGAAACCTATGTCCATTAACAATATGGCCTTTGAATATTGTCACATATGATAGAGGACCACGTGACAAGGAGAGCAAATCTGCCATTCTCTTACAATCATCATGTTTGTGTAATCCTGCAACCTAATAACATCAAATACATTTTTAGAAAACTCTATTCACATACTTGATCTAAGAAAATGATTAATTGATACTCGCCTTTTTTTGTAACCAACTAATGAATTGTCTATTCCATTCCGCATCTGATATTTGTGGAGAGGTATCACTATGAATTTGTGAAAACTCTCTACAAAGAATTGATAACTATGTGTTAGTTTAAATAAAAAATATAGACGAAGTATAAGAAAATTATTAGATTAAATAATTACTTACTCGCGAAATGGTTGAATTTCATCACAGTTCTTTAAAATATAAATATGTGCCTCCTCCCTTTCATTTGGATCAAGTTTGTCTGGTGTACTACCCTTTAAACTTTTTCCAGGTTGACAAAATATCATCAAACCACCATCAGATTCAACAGCACCACCATCATAATTTCTCTCAAGACAATTAAATTTTGTTTTCATTGTATTCAAATACCTTGAACATAAAGTCATACATTCAGCTGCTAAATGTCCCTCTGCAATCGAAGCTTCAGGATGAGCCATATTACCAACAAAAGACTTTAAAAAGTGTAGGTATCGCTCTATTGGATACATCCATCGATATTGAACTGGTCCACCAATCATAGCTTCATTAGGTAAGTGAACTGACAAGTGCAACATGACATCGAAAAATGCAGGAGGGAACACCTTTTCTAACTTGCACAAAGTTTTTGGTATTTGGGCTTCTATTTGTTCCAATTCATCTACGCTCAAACATTTAGCTCCAAGCACTTTAAAAAATAAAGACAACTCAATAAGTGGCTCAGACACAGATTTACAAAGCATACCACGCATAGCAAGCGGGAGTAAATGCTGAAGAATAACATGACAATCATGACTTTTTAATCCTGAAATTTTGCAATCTTTAAGATTGACACACTGAGAAATATTTGAGGAAAATCCATCTGGGACCTTTACATTCTTCAAGAAATCACAAAACTTTTGCTTGTCATCAACAGATAATGTGTAAGATGATGGCGGTAACTCATATGTATCTCCATTTTGTATTGGATGCAATTCTTCTCGTATGTTCATTTCTTTTAAATCCAACCGAGTATTCAAGGTGTCTTTTGTTCTACCCTTGACATTTAACATTGTCCACAAAATATAATCGCATATATTCTTTTCAATATGCATCACATCTAGATTATGTCGCAACAATAATGTTTTCCAATACGGAAGATCAAAGAATATTGTAACACCCTGTACCTTCCTAACCCTACTTGACGGCATTGACTCATGTTTACTTAGGTGTAGAGACCTATGAGTATGTATTTGGTAATGTTAAGGATGAGCAAAATTGAATGTGGCCTCGGATATGTGCTAAAACCTTCGTAAGAGTTGTTTTGTGATTTTCATGGCGCAATTGTGGGGTTCAAAATGAGGCTAAGAGGACCTCTAAATGAAGTATATTAAGGTTAATAAGTAAGTGAAAGGATAGGATTTGAAATGTCGAACCAAACCCGCGAAGGAAAGTCGAAAAATGAATTTTGTCAAAAATTTAGGCAGGGGCGCGATGGGCAGCGTGCCACGCCGCTCTGGACTACAAATTTTAGTCCAGAGGCAGATATCTAGCGCTCCAAGGGGCGTGCCACGCTAGAAATCCCACTTTTTCGAAAGTTGGAAATTTCTAAGTCCCAAGGGTATCCGAGGTCGTATTGAGCCGATTTTTGCCACGTTTCTTCTACAACCATGAGTATATACATGAAATGAATGACATATTATATTGGTATGATAAAATTACTCGAGAATGAATTTGGCGTCAAAATGACGATTTTACCCTTTCGGTCCAAATGGGCCATACGTGGCTAGAATCACTTGGTTTTGGAATTGAGGCTACGAATATGAATCACATGAGTGGGAATATCATCATAGCGCGAATGAAATTCTTTAAACGTAAGATATTATCGTGTTAGTTGCATTGGGCTTGATACAAGCCCAAAATGAGATAAAAGATATGGCCCAAGTAGGCCAAAAAGGACCCATTTTTCATCCTTTGACCAAGTAACATGGAATTTAATGCCAAGGAGACTTGAGGGACTATATATACATGGAAAAATCTGATTTTATTCAAAGGAACTCCCAACATATCTCTAGAAATTTCCCCAAATTTCTCTCAACACTCAAGAACCCTAAGCCAACTTCTTCGAGCAAAATCATCAATTTTCAAGCTTAGGTAAGTAAGTATTCTTATGGAATAACATATTATAAGCATGAGATATTATGTATATCATGTTGGTTATGGTTGGAAGTGTTGGACATGGCACTTTTGGTTTTGTGAAAAAGATGTGAAATCCATGGGATTGTAACTTGATTTATGACTTGTGCCTTTGATGAAAGATCATGGTATGGATAAAATATGAACGTCTATGGTGTTATTTTTGTTGTTAAACTTGTTCTTGTCTATAAGTGTAAATTGTGGGAATTTGGCCGATATGTGCTATAAAGTGTATTAAGGATAATTGATGGCATAAGTATGATGTGGTGATAATGGAGAGTGGAAAGTGTGAACTTGGCATGACATGCTATTGGTTCTCATGTGTTGGTCAATGCTGGGAATATTGGGGGATTTTGGGAATAATACTTTCATGAATGGTTGTATCAAGTGGGACATGGCATGTTTAAAGGCAAACATGTGAATGTTACTTATTATATGCATTAATTAGTTGGTGGTTAATGTTGGCTCCGTTGTGTATTTTTGTTGTAGAGTGGAACATAAGGAAGGAACGGAACGATTGTATACACATTTAAGATTGTGTGTTGGTATTGAGAATACAATGTATGTAAGGTTACTCCTTCCCTATCCTTCTGCGGCACCTAGTATCACATCGTCATTATACTTATTCAATTCCGAAATGCTCTAAGGTATTCTATTTCCGATTGTTGCCTAGTGTTACTTACATGTTCCTTATTCATTGGTCAATGGTGATTGTTGTGATTCATATTCATTGGCTAATATTCCAAAATTCCAATAATGTACCATCTCCAACGTATCACTCTCAAACAAAAGTAAAAGAATTACATAATGCTTAATTGGTTGTTGTTGAGCACAGGGGGAAATCCAGAGGGGTGAACACCCGGTCGGAACGAACCTGTTTTATTGGAATGGATCGCAATCTAAGGGGCATAAGCCTGGCTGGAACGATCCTAAAATTATGCTATGATGGATCGCAATCTAAGGGGCATAAGCCTGGCTGGAACGATCCCAATAGTATGTCATTTTCCCACTGATCAGTAGGGGCCCGGGCTTGATACGAATAGATGATGGTTAATGGATGTAAATGCAACCAATGCAATGAACGTAATGTACATACGTCTATATATACAAAATGATGAGTTATCCACATTGGTTACTCACTTGCAGTTGATTCCATTGAAGTGTCGGTGTAACATACTGTTTCTTATGGCCTTACATACTCAGTACTTTATTCGTACTGACCCCTCTTGGGGAATTTACCTTACTTGCTGTAGGCACAGGTACTAGTAGACCTCCCCAGTAGGATACAGGACTTCTGCAGATCTTTGGTGAGCTCCAGTTGGCTCGGGGCTTTCCGTGTCCAAGTTGTACATTGATTTTGGTGGCGTTGTACCAATTGTATAAAGCGGGGGCTTGTCCCGACTTTCAGTTGGTTTTGGTCAATGTCTATGATAGAGGCTTTTGTAGATGTTTGTGGGTGTATGGATGTAAGATGATATATGTTGTTTTGACTGGATGGCCTCAACGGCCAAGTTTCATATGTATGTATAAATATGTCCCATGTTTTCCTTTATTCGTCTTTCATGTTCTTATGCATTGGTGGTTATGATTATGATATGCATATGATTGAACATAGGCAAAGGTTGGTTCTCTTGGGCCTTATCGGCTACGGGTGCCAATCATGTCTCGATGGGATTCGGGGCGTGACAAAAGTGGTATCAGAGCAGTTCGTTCTAAGGGTGTCTACAAAGCCGTGTCTGAGTAGAGTCTTACTTATCAATGTGTTGTGCACCACATTTATAAGTAGGAGGCTACGGGACATTTTGGATGTTGTTTCATTCCTTCATTTCTAGATTGTGCAGTAGAGCCGAAGTTATAGGTGTACTTGATTCTGATTATAACCATTATTGTTCTTGTATATTATAGAAAAAATGCCGCTGACAAGAAAAGGTCGAGGTAAAAGTAAGAGAATAGATAAAATTACTGGAGAGGGAACAAGTAGACCACCACCTGAACAAGATGATCAAGGTGGGGCTGAAACTGAGTTTGCAACGCGAGCTTCTTCTACTTCTTCAGCTCCCGAAGAGCCGAGAAGGAGAGAAGTACCTGTAGAACCACCAGTAAACACTACTGACCAGGACTTAAAGGATGCAGTACAGATGTTGACCATAATAGTTGCTGCACAGGTTCAGGGACAAGGTGGTCCGATGATAGGTGACGACAGTGCATCAAGAGCAGCTAGTCGACGGACCCAGGATTTCTTGAAACTAGATCCACCCACATTTACTGGATCAGATCCGAATGAAGATCCACAAGACTTTATAGATCAGATTCAAAGGGCCTTGGATGTCATGCATATAACTGGGGTCGAAACAGTCGAACTTGCTGCGTATAGGCTGAAAGGTGAAGCCATCTTGTGGTATGAAGATTTGAAAAAGTCTCGGGGTATTCGTGCAATGCCACTGAATTGGGAGGAATTTAAAATAGCCTTCCTTGATCATTACCTGCCTTATGAGATCCGTGAGGCTCGGGCGGATCAATTCTTAAATCTGCATCAAGGAAATTTAAGTGTCAGGGAATACAGTCTGCGATTTAATTCATTGGCCCGTTATGCCCCCAATGTTGTGGCTACGATGACAGATAGAGTCCATAGATATGTGGACAGGTTAGAACCGTATTTGGTATGAGATTTCACTATCGCTGCCCTAAACAAAGATATGGATATAGCGAGAATTTAGGCCTTCGCCCAAAAAATGGAGGACCAAAGACAGAGAAGGAGGGCACATGAAGCTGAGCAAGGACAGTCCAAAAGAGCTAGACCTATGGGACAATCTATGGTGTCCCAAGGAGAATCGCGACCTCGAATGTTTCCTAGACCACTGAGACCATCATTTTCTTATTCTGCAGCAGGCACTCAAGCTCAGTTTCGAGGATTTAGAGGAAGTAATGTGGGGCAGAGTAGTGGGATTCGTGGATCACAGACAGCGGGATCTTCTCGTCAGCCATGTCAGCGTTGCGGGAAATATCATTTAGGTGCATACCGTATTGGGACGAATGTTTGCTTTTGGTGCGGTTTATCAGGCCACATAGTGAGGGACTGCCCACAAAGGGGCACAGCTGGTGTAGCACGACCTACGGGGTCAGCTGTTGCATCATCATCATCAGTACCCTCCCTAGGCAGGGGTGTACAGCCCGACGGTCGTGGTAGAGGTGCCAGAGGAGCAGCCAGTACTAGTGGGGTCCAGAACCGCACTTATGCTTTAGTAGACCGGCAGAATTCGGAGGCTTCTCCAGATGTCGTCACAGGTACACTATCTATATTTTCACATAGTGTATATGCACTGATTGACCCAGGTTCTACATTTTCCTATGTTACTCCATTGGTTGTTGCGAAATTTGTAAAGGCACCAGAATTATTAATTAAATCAATTGAAGTGTCTACACCGGTTGGTGAATATATTGTGGCCAAGAGAGTATATCGCAACTGTGTGGTAACTGCGTGTGGTCATGATACATTGCCGATCTCATTGAATTGGACATGGTGGATTTTGATGTGATTATGGGAATGGATTGGTCGGCTTCCTGTTATGCTACAGTGGATTGCCGGGCCAAGAAGGTATAATTTTGTTTTCCGCAGGAAAATGTTCTAGAATGGCAGGGCAATGTAGGGGCACCACGAGGGAGATTTATTTCCTATTTAAAAGCTAGGAAAATGATTGCTAAGGGATACGTATGCCATTTGGTACGAGTGAAAGATAATGATGTGGACTCATTGACTCCACAGTCGGTCCCAGTAGTCAATGAATTTCTAAATGTATTCCCAGAGGATCTTCCAGGTTTACCCCCAGAACGGGAAGTAGAATTCGGCATTGATGTGATTCCAGGCACTCAGCCTATTTCCATTCCTCCATATAGAATGGATCAAGCAGAATTGCATGAATTGAAGGCGTAATTGAAAGATTTATTGGACAAAGGCTTCATTAGGCCTAGTATGTCCCCGTGGGGTGCACCGGTCTTATTTGTGCGAAAGAAAGATAGAGCCTTAAGAATGTGCATTGACTATCGGTAATTGAATAAGGTAACGATCAAAAACAAATATCCCCTTCCCTCGCATTGATGATTTGTTTGATCAGTTACAGGGTGCCAGGTGTTTTTCAAAGATTGACTTGAGGTCGGGTTACCATCAAGTCAGGGTTAGAGAAGAAGATGTACCCAAGACAGCTTTCCGAACACGGTATGGCCATTATGAATTTTTAGTTATGTCATTTGGGCTAACAAATGCTCCAGTTGTGTTCATGGATTTGATGAATAGGGTGTTTAAGCCATTTTTGGACGTGTTCGTCATGGTATTCATCGATGACATCCTAGTTTATTCAAAATCACCGGAGGACCATGCTAATCACTTACGACAAGTGTTACAGATTCTTCGTGAATGGAAGTTATATGCAAAGTTCTCCAAATGTGAGTTTTGGTTGAAATCAGTCGCGTTCTTGGGTCACATTGTATCAGATGAAGGCATACAGGTTGATACCCAAAAGATTAAAGCAGTGAAAAATTGGCCAAGACCTACGACACCCACAGAGATTCGCAGTTTTTTGGGTTTGGCAGGTTATTACCGGAGATTTGTAGAAGGGTTTGCTTCTATTGCAGCACCATTAACAAAGTTAACTCACAAGGCAATTAAGTTTCAATGGAATGATGCATGTGAAAGAGGGTTTCAAAAATTGAAAGATAAGTTTGACCTCCACACCAGTGTTAGTACTTCCTGAAGGCACAGAGGGCTATGCAGTGTATTGTGATGCTTCCGGGATTGGTCTCGGATGTGTATTGATGCAGCATGGTAGGGTGATAGCATATGCCTCATGACAGTTACGGCCATATGAGAAAAACTATCCTACACATGATCTTGAATTGGCAGCGGTAGTTTTTGCTTTAAAGATATGGCGTCATTATTTATATGGGGTTCATGTTGACATCTATACGGATCACAAAAGCTTGCAATATCTTTTTAAGCAGAAGGAACTCAATTTGAGGCAACGAAGGTGGTTAGAGCTTTTAAAAGATTATGACATTGATATTCTTTATCACCCAGGCAAAGCAAATGTAGTAGCTGATGCATTGAGCCGTAAGGCAGTAGAAAGCACTAGTGGTCAGTTGAATGAAAAGCATGAGATAATCAAAGATTTGAATCAATTAGCCAGCTTGGGGGTTCGCCTTATTGAATCCTCAGATGATAGAGTTATTGTGCAGAATGCAGCAGAATCCTCCTTAATAACTAAAGTGAAAGAGAAGCAGTTTGCGGATTCTATGTTATTGCAGCTAAAGGAAAATATACAACAGGACTTGACAAAGGCATTTGATCTTACACAGGAAAGGGTACTTCAATGTCAAGGGAGATTATGTGTACTGGATGTAGACGAGCTGAGGACACGAATTATGACAGAGGCGCATCATTCGCGCTATTCTATTCACCCGGGTGCTACTAAAATGTATCATGATTTAAAGTCAGTATATTGGTGGGGAAATATGAAAAAGAACATTGCAGAATTTGTCGGTCAATGTCCAAACTGTCAGCAAGTGAAAGTGGAACATCAGAAACCGGGAGGTTACATGCAATGTATCAATCTTCCAGTTTGGAAATGGGATATGATTAACATGGATTTCATTACAGGATTGCCTCGTACATTGAGGAAGTTTGATTCTATATGGGTTATAGTGGACAGGCTTACCAAGTCAGCGCATTTTCTACCGGTCAAGACGACCTATACAGCGGAGGATTATGCGAAGTTGTATGTGAAAGAGATAGGGCGATTGCATGGTATTCCCCTTTCCATTATATCAGACAGAGGAGCACAGTTCACAGCACACTTTTGGAGATCTTTCCAGCAGAGTTTAGGTACACGGGTGAATTTGAGTACGGCTTTCCATCCTCAGACTGATGGACAAGCAGAACGTACCATTCAAACACTTGAAGATATGCTACGAGCTTGTACGTTAGATTTTCAAGGCAGTTGGGATGACCATTTGCCTCTTATTGAATTTGCGTATAACAATAGCTATCATTCAAGTATTAAAATGGCACCTTATGAAGCCTTGTGCGGAAGGAAGTGTAGATCACCAATTGGATGGTTTGAAGCGGGTGAAACTGCTTTACTTGGGCAGGATATTGTTCACCAAGCCATGGAGAAAATTAAAGTGATCCAACAGCGGTTACAAACGGCTCAAAGTCGTCACAAGTCATATGCCGATGTTAGAAGAAGAGGGCTTGAATTCGCCATAGGTGATTGGGTGTTTTTAAAGGTGTCACCGATGAAAGGGGTAATGCGGTTCGGAAAGAAAGGGAAATTGAGTCCACGTTACATAGGCCCATATGAAGTTATTAGAAGATTTGGGCAAGTTGCTTATGAATTAGCACTACCTCAAGAACTTTCTTCAGTCCACCCCGTATTTCATGTTTCGATGCTTCGAAAATGCATAAGAGATCCATCTCGTATTGTTACCATTGAAGATGTTCAAGTTACAGAGGATCTTACCTATGAAGAAGTACTTATTGCTATCCTATACCGACAAGTGAAAAGATTGAGGAATAAAGACATAGCTTCCGTGAAAGTCCTTTGGCAAAACCAACAAGTAGAGGAAATCACATGGGAAGCGGAAGAGATGATGAAATCCAAGTATCCCCATCTATTTCAAATGGACCAAGAAGTTCAAAGTGCGGAAGTGGAGTAATAACAAGTAAGTCTCCATGCGCCTTACGTGTTTATATATATACGTATGTTAATGTAGCGATGCCTTGATTGTACTTGAAATGATATTGTTAACATTCGAGGACGAATGTTCCTAAGGGGGGAAGAATGTAACACCCTGTACCTTCCTAACCCTACTTGACGGCATTGACTCATGTTTACTTAGGTGTAGAGACCTATGAGTATGTATTTGGTAATGTTAAGGATGAGCAAAATTGAATGTGGCCTCGGATATGTGCTAAAACCTTCGTAAGAGTTGTTTTGTGATTTTCATGGCGCAATTGTGGGGCTCAAAATGAGGCTAAGAGGACCTCTAAATGAAGTATATTAAGGTTAATAAGTAAGTGAAAGGATAGGATTTGAAATGTCGAACCAAACCCGCGAAGGAAAGTCGAAAAATGAATTTTGTCAAAAATTTAGGCAGGGGCGCGATGGGAAGTGTGCCACGCCACTCTGGACTACAAATTTTAGTCCAGATTCAGATATCTAGCGCGCCAAGGGGCGTGCCACGCTGGAAATCCCACTTTTTCGAAAGTTGGAAATTTCTAAGTCCCAAGGGTATCCGAGGTCGTATTGAGATGATTTTTGCCACGTTTCTTCTACAACCATGAGTATATACATGAAATGAATTACATATTATATTGGTATGATAAAATTACTCGAGAACGAATTTGGCGTCAAAATGGCGATTTTACCCTTTCGGTCCAAATGGGCCATACGTGGCTAGAATCACTTGGTTTTGGGATTGAGGCTACGAATATGAATCACATGAGTGGGAATATCATCATAGCGCGAATGAAATTCTTTAAACGTAAGATATTATCGTGTTAGTTGCATTGGGCTTGATACAAGCCCAAAATGAGATAAAAGATATGGCCCAAGTAGGCCAAAAAGGACCCATTTTTCATCCTTTGACCAAGTAACATGGCATTTAATGCCAAGGAGACTTGAGGTACTATATATACATGGAAAAATCTGATTTTATTCAAAGGAACTCCCAATATATCTCTAGAAATTTCCCCAAATTTCTCTCAACACTCAAGAACCCTAAGCCAACTTCTTCGAGCAAAATCATCAATTTTCAAGCTTAGGTAAGTAAGTATTCTTATGGAATAACATATTATAAGCATGAGATATTATGTATATCATGTTGGTTATGGTTGGAAGTGTTGGACATGGCACTTTTGGTTTTGTGAAAAAGATGTGAAATCCATGGGATTGTAACTTGATTTATGACTTGTGCCTTTGATGAAAGATCATGGTATGGATAAAATATGAACGTCTATGGTGTTATTTTTGTTGTTAAACTTGTTCTTGTCTATAAGTGTAAATTGTGGGAATTTGGCCGATATGTGCTATGAAGTGTATTAAGGTGAATTGATGGCATAAGTATGATGTGGTGATAATGGAGAGTGGAAAGTGTGAACTTGGCATGACATGCTATTGGTTCTCATGTGTTGGTCAATGTTGGGAATATTGGGGGATTTTGGGAATAATACTTTCATGAATGGTTGTATCAAGTGGGACATGGCATGTTTAAAGGCAAACATGTGAATGTTACTTATTATATGCATTAATTAGTTGGTGGTTAATGTTGGCTCCGTTGTGTATTTTTGTTGTAGAGTGGAACATAAGGAAGGAACGGAACGATTGTATACACATTTAAGATTGTGTGTTGGTATTGAGAATACAATGTATGTAAGGTTACTCTTTCCCTATCCTTCTGCGGCACCTAGTATCACATCGTCATTATACTTATTCAATTCCGAAATGCTCTAAGGTATTCTATTTCCGGTTGTTGCCTAGTGTTACTTACATGTTCCTTATTCATTGGTCAATGGTGATTGTTGTGATTCATATTCATTGGCTAATATTCCCAAATTCCAATAATGTACCATCTCCAACGTATCACTCTCAAACAAAAGTAAAAGAATTACATAATGCTTAATTGGTTGTTGTTGAGCACAGGGGCCAATCCAGAGGGGTGAACACCCTGGTCGGAACGAACCTGTTTTATTGGAATGGATCGCAATCTAAGGGGCATAAGCCTGGCTGGAACGATCCTAAAATTATGCTATGATGGATCGCAATCTAAGGGGCATAAGCCTGGCTGGAACGATCCCAATAGTATGTCATTTTCCCACTGATCAGTAGGGGCCCGGGCTTGATACAAATAGATGATGGTTAATGGATGTAAATGCAACCAATGCAATGAACGTAATGTACATACGTCTATATATACAAAATGATGAGTTATCCACATTGGTTACTCACTTGCAGTTGATTTCATTGAAGTGTCGGTGTAATATACTGTTTCTTATGGCCTTACATACTCAGTACTTTATTCGTACTGACCCCTCTTGGGGAATTTACCTTACTTGCTGTAGGCACAGGTACTAGTAGACCTCCCCAGTAGGATACAGGACTTCTGCGGATCTTTGGTAAGCTCCAGTTGGCTCGGGGCTTTCCGTGTCCAAGTTGTACATTGATTTTGGTGGCGTTGTACCAATTGTATAAAGCGGGGGCTTGTCCCGACTTTCAGTTGGTTTTGGTCAATGTCTATGATAGAGGCTTTTGTAGACGTTTGTGGGTGTATGGATGTAAGATGATATATGTTGTTTTGACTGGATGGCCTCAACGGCCAAGTTTCATATGTATGTATAAATATGTCCCATGTTTTCCTTTATTCGTCTTTCATGTTCTTACGCATTGGTGGTTATGATTATGATATGCACATGATTGAACATAGGCAAAGGTTGGTTCTCTCGGGCCTTATCGGCTACGGGTGCCAATCATGTCTCGATGGGATTCGGGGCGTGACAAATATACTCTTCTTATTCCAATTATCACCCCTTTTCTCATGTGATACTTTAATCTTCTTCTTTGGATCCTTTGTTAATGGTGACTCATCTAAATCAGCAACCTGCTCAAGTATATCATCACCGGACAATATTTTTGGCGCCGGTCTATGCTCCTTAGTGCCATCAAATGACGCTTTATCATTCCTCCATTTGTGATTAAGAGGAAGAAAGCGTCTATGGCCCATGTAACACTCTTTTTTGCCATTTTTAAGCCTTCGAGAGACAGTCTCTTTATTGCAACATGGGCAAGCAAACTTTACTTTTGTACTCCATCCAGACAAATTTGCATATGCTGGAAAGTCATTGATGGTCCACAATAAAGATGCATGTAATGTAAAATTCTTTCTAGTTGATGCATCGAATGTCTCCACTCCAATTTCCCATAATTCATTCAACTCCTCTATCAAAGGTTGCAGATAGACATCAATTGCATCGCCAGGACTCTCGGGACCAGATATAAGCATTGACAAAATAAAATTCTCTTGCTTCATGCAAAGCCAAGGTGGTAAATTATAAGGAATAAGTACCACAGGCCAAATGCTATATGGAGTTTTGGACATTCCAAATGGTTGAAAACCATCACTAGCAAGTCCAAGTCGTACATTACGAGGCTCAACAGTAAAAGATGGGTATAGTTCATCAAATTTTTTCCATGCCATTGAATCAGCTGGATGCCTCATTATTCCATCATCAGCTCTTTTGTCATGATGCCATGACATCATAGGAGATGTTTTTGAGCACATAAATAATCTTTGAAGTCTTGGCTTTAGAGGAAAATAACGTAAAATCTTGCATGGTATCTTTTTACCATTTTTCAATTTGGTTTCCCCACTATGTTTATTTTCCTTCCATCTGGATGCACCACAAACTTTGCAAGATTGAAGAGAATTATCATCCTTCCAATATAACATGCAATCATTCTTACACGCATCAATCTTCTTACAAGAAAGGCCAAGATCTCGAATTACCTTATTTGCCTCGTAATATGAATCCGGCAAATTTGTTCCATCAAGCAATAAATCTTCTTTCAAAAACTTTAATAACATCGTAAATGACTCATTACTCCAACGACCAGTGCTTTTAATGTGAAGCAACTTAACCAAAGTAGAAAGTTTAGAAACTTTTGCACTTTCATATAATGGTAGATCAAAATCTTTCAATAGCCTATAAAATCTTTTTGCTTCAAAATTTGGTTCCTCTTCGAGAAAATTGTCACCGCTATTATTCATATCATCTCCATCAAAATTGGGGTACAGATCTCTAAGCATCCCATGTACTTCATCCTCATCATCACCCTCTTCAATGTCATCATCCTCAAACTCTTCAATGTCATCATCATTACCCTCTTCAATGTAATTATAATCTACAAGTTCAAATTCTAATTCTGCTTCACCCGATCTCTCTCCATGGTGATACCAAAAAGTATAGTTTTGTATTATCCCATGTACTATTAAATGTGACCTAACAACCCGACGTGTTTTAGAAGTTGCATTACCACAGTTTATGCATGGACAACGAATCAATTCTGGTTCTCCCAGTTTTGTGAAAGCATAATCCAAAAATTTCTTCACCCCATCTTTGTAAGATTTACTAAGTCGATCCTTAATAAGTTTCATCCATTGCTTATTAGGTGCCATAATCTTGGTGCATGTAAAATAGATATAATAACACATTAGTAAAACAGTCAAGGAGTAAGTATTACAACCAAAAAAAAAAAAAAAGAAGCAAACATTTAATCTACTGTTTCCTTTGGTATTTCCACCAGAAGGTGAGAAATGACCAATTTTTTATTTTGATAATAGTATAAATTCTAACATTAATGCTCAATACAAATATGGTAATGAAAAGGTTACACAAACTAGTCTAGTCCAAACTACATGATAAAAGAATCTAGCAATTCAAGATTATCCAACATATTAATAACAAAGACTCAATTTTTCAAAATAATAAATTTTGAACCTATATTCTTAAATCAATTATTTGTTCGGTTATTTCTGAGAATCTTGAGTAAAGTATATTCTTCTTTTTATCTTTCATTTCTTGTTCAACAGAAAGGTCAGTTTGTCAGGGTTAATACCAATAAAAGAGAATGATTATGAACTTAAGAACTCCGAGGGTGACCGGTTAATTAAAATTGCAGGAAAATCACTATAGTACAAGTGTACCAGAAAATAGAAACAAAAAAAAAAAAAAGAGATAAAACATCGCTAGACAATAAAAGAATCAAGACACCTACAGAGTAATTCTATAGACTATTTATTTGAAATCACAAACATTTTTTGCAAAATTTCCTCACTCCCCTACTATATCTCCATAGCCATTTAAAAGTAGCCTTCTATTCTGCATCTTCAGATTCCTCACTCCCAAACCCCTGATTTCTCATTTCCATTAACCATCTTCCACTTTACCAAATGAGTTTTCCTTTTGTTTGCATTTCCATCTCATTGAAACAGTCTTCTAATGGAGTCCAATTTCTTTTCAACTGTTGCATGCATTTTAAATAGAGACATTGTATATGTTGGGGTTCCATCCAAGACATTGTTGATTAAGGTAAGCCTCACACAAGCGATAAGTATTGTTTTTTTGAGGAGTCAACTTCTTGTTACACCTATTATGGCCCAAAATGTCTGCCAACTCTTCAACACAGTCATCAGCATTAATACTAAAAATGATACTCTTAGCCAGATCAATTCTCAGGCCAGTAACTGCCTCAAAGCATAAAAGGACCCCTCTCATATACAAAATTTGATCTATATTAGCCTCACAGAATAAAAGAAAATCATCTGCATAAAATATATGATTAGCATCATACTTCCTGATCTTTTCTGCCTACTTTTAGAGCCCTTAACCAACTATATTTTCTGTTTTCCTTGACATTGTATTGAGAATTTCTATTACTAGGACAAATAGATAAGGAAACATGGGATCCCCAGTCTCAAGCCTCTATAAGAGCTGGAAAAACCTTAAGGATCACCATTTATTAAGATAGAAAATCTCACAGTTGATATGCAAAATCTGATCCATTCTATCTATTTCTCAACAAAGTTCATCAGCCTCGAAGATTCAATAGGCAATGCCAATTGACATGGTCTTATACTTTTTCTAAATCCATCTTACAGGCCACCCCCTCTTTCTTCCTTCTCATCAAATTATCAAGGTTTTCATTAGCTACCAATGCAGCATCAGTAATTTGCGTGCCTTTGATAAAAGAATTTTGATGAGGAGAAATCAAATTACTGAAAACTCGCATAAGTCTTTCAACAGTAGCTTGAATAATGACTTTACTTTCGAGCTATGTCCCGTACTTTTTACTCAAATACTAGTAGCTCCATGACTTGGGCTTCATTTCTTTGCACTTAATAAAGGTCTGAATCTAAATGGCTCAGACCTTAAGCCATTGAGTGCATTTGTTTACATTAAGATTTAAGCACTTATTTGGTCTTAAAAGATCTTGAACAAAGTCTTAATCATACAATAATAATAATAATCGCACTTCCTTTAATTTTTCAATCAAGGCTACTAATAGAAGTGCTGCTAACGAGAACTAAAATACATATGTACACTCGCACACAAAAATAGTGCAAAAAAAAAAAACCTTGATGGAATCATACCACATAAACCCAGAAATTAAACAAAATTAAGCATTCCACTAAATAATTAATAGTTAAGACAGCATAAACTTACTTTGAAGAGAAATAGAATCCAAGAATTTGTCTAGATATTATCAGTTGCAGTGAAGACTGAAGACCAGTAAAAATAGATGACTATTTGAAGCAAGAAGATCAAAATCAATGAGTTCTGCAATCAAACAGAGAGACTGATTTCCTTTATAAAAAGCTGGAAGATAGTCGTTTGGGCTTAATTTTCGTTAACAAACCTGAAATTACGAAGGCTTAGCGATTTCTGTTGGCTGATTTTTCTCTGTTGACATCGCTAATAGATCTCTGTTGGCTGATTTTTCTCTAGGAATTAGCGAGACTTAGCGATTTTTGTTGGCTGATTTTTCTCGTTGACATCGTCTCTGCAGCTGATTTTTCTCTAACAAATCTGGGAATGGAAGATCTATATTGAGAGTATGTCTCTTAATCAGGAGGGGTAGTAGAAGGGGTGGGGGGTGGGGGAGATGTGGGTGGAAACGTGGGTGTGAAAATAACGAGGGATGCAGGCGTTTTTTTTTTTTACCCCCCTAGTAAAGTCCGCCTATTAATTTTTTTAAGGTCCGGATATTAGGCCCTCGCTAATATTAAATAAAATTTGGCTTATAACGACCGGAAAAAATATGTGTCATAATAAATACCCTTTTAACGAAGGGATTTATATCCCTTCGTTGAGAATTGGTCGTTAAAAATTAATTTTCTTATAGTGTCTCTACTTCATCTGAGGTAGTGGTATAGACTGTGTACACTTTATCCCCCCCCCCCCCCATACCCCACTTGGTGGGAATACACTGGTTATGATGATGATGATGATGAGTATTTTTAGATAATACATACTATTAAAATATTCACATATTCATGAGCTTGTCATTCTAAAAGCTTAGCCCTCATGGGTATCTTATGCATTTTACTCCAGCCATCTCAGGTCCCCATAAACTTACAATTCAAAGTGTTCAGAAATAGATGACGCGTACGTATATACATATATGTTTGCATACCATGATCAGGATCTTCAGTTCATAACAGTAATATACATGACATGTATGACACCCATATATGCCATCAATGCTCTTGAACATTCTTTTCTAAAGGTAAGTTCGTGATTAGTATGGTATCCGAAAAGCCATCAATAATCGTGGATCAGTTTTTTTATAAAACCAAAGTTCACTAGTAGTATGGCAGTTGGGCATATCATCAATGATCATCTCAGGTTGACATCTATATATGTCATCTCAGGTTGACATCAAAGTATGTCATCTCATCGAGCTATCAATTACATTCGGTTGGGAGTAGTACTTAGCATCGAGTTATACTACGATTCAGCAAGCAAAGACCCTATTCCCAAAACTACATACCACCGTAGGTTTGTTTATACCATATCAGATTAGATCATCCTTTATACCCTGGCAAAGTATATTGGGCCTTCTTCGATGGGGTTCATGCATCAAACTCCATGTTTAGCTCACATGGTTATATGTCGGTTAATAGTATCTCCCGTAGTCTCACACTTTGGTATTTGCATGAACCACAATCCAGTCTATTTTACAGTATCTCAGTTATATCAAAATATTTATGAAGTCAGTACTCATGATTATCCAGTTGGGTCCTTGCATCTTAGTATACCTCATTAATATGTAATTGATTTAGATATTCTACCCTTAGTACCTCAGTTCGTATACCTCTTATGATATTCAGAATATCCTTATACTCCTATAGTTCAGACTTATATATTGCATAATCATGTACTCAGTTTACTCAACATATTACTAGTGTTCAGTTACATGTTTAGTCACTTCGATGTTGCATCAGTTTACATTCCTCACTCCATGTTTAGTTCATTTTATCATAATTAGCATATATAGTGTAGTGCATGTCTCACATGATTAGTACATTCAAAGTACTAATTGCCTAATTTTCCTTTGCGCTATATTGTCTTATAATATAGGTTCTGACGCTCAGCATCCAGATCACGCTTAGTAAAATTTTGCACCTTATCAGCAGTAGCGTTTGGTGAGTCCTCATCATTCGAGGACTATCTTATTTTAGTTTCAGACAGCTAAAGTTAGCTGGGGGCTTTTCCCAGCAACTCGTCTTAGTAGAGGCTTTCAAACATACAGTTCAATGTTTAGCTTTGTGGTTTTAGACTCAGATATTATTATTGGTTTAAATTATTATTTCATCATTCAGTTCAAATTTTGCACAATGTTTTTATCAGTTATTTCAGTATTTATAGTGTCATGCCAGACCATGGGGTAGTTTGGGATCACTTGTGACTCTAAGCATCGTGTTACGACTGGGGGTAGTATCGGGTCATGAAAAAACTACTTTATTGTCTCCTCAAACGAATTGCTCACTTGTGGAGCTTGCTGCATATATTGATTTATTTGGGCCTGCTGATTTCCACCTCAAGAGAAATTTGAAAGGTTTCTGTAATTTTACTGCCCCACATAATATATAGATTTTGGATTCAAAGGGCATCCAGAGTAGGCATGTGTTTTACCACACTTCTCACAAAATAGTGTAGCTGCCTGAACCTGTTGTACCTGTTAAACTTAACCTGCACTTGGAGGTAATAAACTATGCTTCATTAAGGCACACAACTGCCCAATATCAGCTCGAATAGCTGACACATCATCTAGCTCTAACTTACCCGACATTTTTTGTGTAGAAGTGAACACTTTGCTGGGCTCTGAATAGTCTCGGAGACTTGCAGACATAAGATTGAGCAATTCCTCTATTTCATCATAGCTCATGGACAAAAATTTTCCCTTGAGCTATAGAATCTAATAAGGACTTAGAGTCTGGCCTCAATCCTTCAATAAAATTATGCCCAATAATATCCTTGGGCTAATGGTGGTGCAGGTAATCTCTCAAGTATCCCTTGTATCTCTCCCAAGCTTAGGGGAGGGATTCAACATCTTTTTGAACAAATCCAGAAATATTGCTCTGAGCTCTTTGGTTCTCTTAGATGAGAAGAACCTGTTGAAAAAATTTTTAGACAAAACATCCCGAGACGTGATAGATCCTGCTGTTTTATTCTGCAACTATTGTTTCGCTTCCCCATAAGTGAAAAGGGGAATAGTGTCAACTTCACGTATTTATCTGAATATTTTGGTAATGGAAGTTTTCACTCAACTCAATAAACTCTATCAGGTGCTTATGTGGGTCTTCATGTGGTTTACCATCATATTGACAAGTGTTCTGCACTAGTCGCACTGTGCCCTCTTTAAGATTGAAATTTCTGGTGATATTAAGCTTCACAATAGCTCTGGAGGCATTTTACTGATTCGTCCACGTAAAATTCAAATCCAAAACATATGGTGCAGAAGGGAAATGGGTTGCAGCTCTATCCTCTGCATCATTCGGTGGGTCTTGAAGAATTGAATTGTTCAAGTTATCACCCATCGCTTTCAAACCTCTAAGAGTACGTTCAAGCTTATGGTCAATTGGAATCAAGGGATTGCCTTGACTCCAGGTATTTAGCATAAACTAACATGTACCCTGAAAGAAACAAAAACAACAAACAAAAGTGAAATCTGAATAATTCAATAAAAACTCAAAATAGTATTAGTTCAAATCAAATCCCCAGCAACGACGCAAAAAACTTGTTGCGTCCTTTCGCACACGCAAGTTTACGTGGTCATACAAGTAATACAGGATGTAAGTCCAGACATCGTACCCACAGGGATTTGATGAATTGATTTCTAGTTTGCATTCTTATATGAGTTATTAAGTCGGTAACCAATAGGAAAGAGTGATATGTGTACTTTGAAAGTAAATAAAAATAATTGTAAACAAGTCATGGTTTGGTTGTGTTGTGTTGTAATTCAGATTCGAGAAAAGATCTAGGGTTGCGGTGTTTTGACAATCCAGTTGCACTATCCAATCATTCGTCAAATTTGCTTTCCTGAGTTACTAGTTACAGGTTAATTGTAGCTATATTGAGCATTTTTTCAACAACTCTAAGCCTAATCGACTATACCTAATGCTTACATTTCTATGGTCGTCGGTTAAGAGTGAAGTGCAAAAAGATATCATTTGGATCAACTAAGCTAGGTCACGAGTTATATTTCTATTCTCAGTGATGAATCGATTCCCTTTCCCTATAAGGTTCACAAACCTGCCCTATTTATTTTTTTTACACTTGTCGTTCCCTTTTTTAAGTCCAACAAACAAGCCCTAGATACTATTCGCAATGTTATCAATCAAACGAATAATTGAATGCAAGAAGAAATAAATAACTCAATGGATGAAAAACAAAATAGATAGTACGATTATCAAGCCACAACTTTCATGTTCAACCACAATCCTAGCAATTAAGAGGTTTAGCTACTCATGAATCTCTTCGGAAGAAGAGATTTCATGAGTTTACAAGGTAGAAATCGAAAATAAGATAAGAAAATAAAACTAAACCTTTTTCATGAGCTTTGCCCTAGCTTTTGGCTTCCCCAAATCAGTTGTTCATGTTTAAAAACATGGAATGAGGGGGTGGTGGGGGGGAGGAGGGTTTATATAGAGTTTAGAAACCCTTAAAATGTCAAAAACCAATCCCAATCGGGTTAGGAGAGGTCCCGACTTGAGCCACAGCCCAAAAGCGGAGCAGTGGTGAGAAGAACAAGTGAAAAATCAGAATGTTGCTAAAAGTTGCGCCACTCCTTGCTTTTAGGGATGTGGCACGAAGAAAAAATTCTAGAGAACATGTAAAACTCCCGCCATTGCTTGCTTTACCGCAGTGGTGCAAGCCACAACAATTTTGGTACTTTCGCGCTCGTTTTGCAACGTAAATTCCTCCTTAGTTTCTTTTGGTTCCTTAGTGCTCTTTTTCTTATTTTTTAAGCTCCAAATACCTAAGTACACTCCTATATAAGCAAATCATGAAACACAAGTGTAAATCAAATCATTTAAGCTCAAAACAACATCAAAAAAAGAACAAATGTGAGGCGAAAGATGGTAAAATAAGGTGGTTTTTAGCCTCGCATCAGTTATCATCACATGTTCAGGTGTAATTGTCATTTGGTACAAAAATATGTAGAAGACAAGTCAATTTGAATAAAATCATGAACAAGGAATCTGCTCATACAACAGAAATGGGTTGGCTGCTTGGACAATAGAATCACCACCGTTGCTTATTATGTTTAGAATTACACCATTTTGTGTTTGATTCTAGGGGAGCCCCAACTAAATGATGGATAAGTTTGGTAGCTCGAGGGGGAGTATTCCTTGTCATTATGACTTTATGCATGCTGTATTGTTGGAAATCAATCTACGTTTTGAATTTGAGGATGTTTGTTTGCTTGTTAGGATGACAATTTGTTGTGGCCATAAATCTTCTAGTATTGAACTTCCTCTCGTCAAAATTATATTTTAATGTATCCGATACCTAAATTTATCATCCAGCTATTCAAAATTTGTCAATTGATCCTGTCATGTGGAACATCCATTAATGATGGTTCATTGAAGTCAGATAAATCCTTTTTATTTGGGTCCGAAGTCAGATAAATCTAATGAAGGGTTAAAACGCTCTTCGATATGTTATCCATTCCTCTGTCTAGCAAGAGAAACCATGTTCCCCTATATACCCATGTGCTTTTCATTCTCTTTTTAATGTAAAAGTACTGCACTGTAGGTAAGTTCTTAATTTTTTTTCCTTGATTTTCCCTCTTTTCCGGGAAATTAAAAATTTCCAGTTGATACTTTCCAACCGTTCTCTTCTGTTGTTGTTTTTTTTTTAAAAAAAATATGTTCCTATTAGTCTTTATAAACTCTTTTCATATGTAGCAACAATTTAGAATTTGCATTTGCATTCAGTTGGCACTTTTAAAAAAATATTTCATGTAGTTTATTTCATAATAATTTCGTAAAATCCTGGTGCAGACCATCTATACTGAGGACTATAATTGTACTGAAGTTCACTTCTAATAGATCTTTTACATCTGTGGTTGTGAGGTCTATTTCTTTTTTCTTTATATATTTTCTGAAGTTTTGCTTTTCCTCCTGGAATGCCATTCTTCTTAATGCTCAATCGCCTATTCCACAACATTTTAAAGAAGAAGATTTTGACTACCATAATCCAGCTTATTACAACACAAAATACAGTATTTACTCGGGATGATGTGTATTAATATGGAGCTTATTCTGAATGATGCGGACTTGACGATGTCCTAGGGCAATGATAATAATGTGTACTTGGAATATTATTTTCTTATTCGAAAAATAGGTCATTCTTAGTTAAATAAAGGGAAAATTATGTTTGATTTTCGTAAATGTTATTATTCAGGTGTCTAAAGAAAACTGAACTACTTACCCTGTCATCAGCTGCATTTCATCGTCCCATATATATCATTCCGTCTACTTTAAGCAGTCCATAATTAACTTTTTTCTTTGTCATTTTTGAAAAATGTTTTGTGACTTTACAGATATAAGTCTTTAGTCCTAATCCTGAACCTTCATAATGTCGCTCTACACAGGTTAGGAGCAAATACACACTTCATTAATGAGGGGCACGAAAATCTGAAATGGTCCTGATGATCTTGTACCATGAATTCTCGGTCATGTGGCTGCAAGTTATATATACTTACGCGATCTTTCAGTTGAAAGTTTTAGCTTCCTTTAATGATAACTAAGAACATTTTTCTGAAGTCCTTTTCCTTGGCATATCACTTCAAACTTTGCAGGAGAGTAGACAGTGTTGGTCGTGAAGTTGTGATTGAGGTTTACTCGGCAGAATGCAGAAAATGCAAGTTTAAATTAAAGGAGTTTTGATGAATGATTCCAAAAATCATATATTTGAAGTTGAAAGGTCATGCTTATGTTACCGGCTTTCTTTTATTATTTTTAGCTGAATTAGTATGAGGACTAATATTACAACAAGATTGACATTTATAAAAAGTCTAGGGATAAAATGGAAGCAAGCGAAAAGGAGATGGAGATGGCTTCTGCTGCTGGAGTGATTGACGTTTTTTAGTGCCTGCACCTTGAAAACTAAAGGCTGCTTTGTGAACATCTAGAATGAGCTATAGTCCGGAAATGAAGCTAGAAACATATGTACTGGTCTAGTTTTTCTTTGATTTCTAGTGCGAGAACCAACGGAGGTTGAATTTCTTAAATTCCTCTCCATGTATTACATTCATTTAAAAGCCTCTGAAGTTGTTTCTATTACTTGCGCTTCCCTAATTTTTAGTGTTACAATCTTATTTTTTGTTCTTTATAGACTTCAAAATTCTACAAGTGTTCTGATGTACACTTTATTGACAAACACTTACTCTGTAATTTTGCATAAAATCAATATATGACCAGCTGAATGCTACACTATCTAATAACAAATGTAGCCATTTCAAGTTTCACAGGCAATGACTTTATAAATTCTTGTTGTTTTATTCATCTATTTTAACTTCTTTTTTTTTTTTTGGCTGAAACAAGCCACAGATTTATATATATATAGGGAAACAAACAAAGTTATAGCACACCATACGTAACAGAAACCTAACACACTACAGCAAGGAACAGACTCCTTGCATTGTTTAAGTAGATAGTACTGTAAATAAGAATAGGGGAGGGGAGAGGTACCTCCTAGGAAGATAATCAGCATCACAAGTTAACTGTTTTTCATGTTTGACAAGAAGATCGGCCACGTGGTTGGTAGAGCGAGACCAATGACATAGCTGATAATCCGGTCCCTGCAAGCATTAAGCAATATCAGATATTGGAGAGAAGGATTAACTAAAAGTGAAAGTAATACCTGCGAATCAGTCTCAATAATAAGCTTTGTTATATTTTGAGTTTGCGCCCGAAGAAGACCATGATAAAGACCAAGCAATTCAGTTTGGAGAACCTCAGTAAGGAAGAGGGGGTGACAGAACCCAAGGAATGTGTAATGACTGTTGATCAAGTTATGGCAAGAAAAAAAAGAGAAAATGATTTTCTCCAAATTCATGTAAGCGCATTCGATTGAACATGAAAGACTGATTTTCTTTTATGAAGTTATGAGATTAGTAACTCCTACTTAGTGATATTTTATTTCCCATTATTACCTCACAAAGCATGGATACATTGACTAGTTCTTATATAACATTCAGACTAGGACACCAATTGTTCAACTTCATTTCACTTGAATGTCTTAATAAGTAAAGAGTGTTTTTGCATTTGTGGTTCACACACAAATTTGCTAAACTAATACCATACAATACGCTTTCAAAGATGCAAAAAGCACCATGGATTTTGAACCCCTTAATTTGTGTCACGCCCCGAATTCCAACGAGGCGTGATTGGCACCCGAAGCCGATATGGCCCGAGAGAACCAATCTTTGCTCATGTACTCTCATATGTATGTTCGCGTATGCATATCATTTTATTTCATGTAATTAAATATCAATGGCGGAAGTCATGGCAATATGTGCAATATATGAAACTTGGCCGTTAGGGCCATTACGTCAAAATGAATGTACATCTTTTACTTTCATATTCCCACATATGTCTACAAAGCCTCTAATAGATACATGACCATGTCTATACAATATTTACAAAATGACAAAACCTAATGAACATATGCAACTTGGGAAGCCCCGAAGCAACTGGAGCTCACCAACAATCCGTGGATACCTCGTCACCTACTGCGGAGATCTACCAACACCTGGGCCTGCAGCATGTAAGGTAAGTCCCCCAAAAGGGGTCAGTACGAATAAAGTACTGAATATGTAAGGCCAGATGAAACTATGGTAATATATAAGTACTTCCAAGAAAGTAAGCATAAGAGAATAATCAATGTGAATAGACCTCCAACCTGGATGTGTGGAACCATGTTCATTTCTTCTATTAATCTCAACACTTGATCAATCAGTCGCGTCACTATCACTTTCTTTTAACCATTTTTATGTTTATTTACATCTATACACATGAGGAAAATACTCTCATCTCTTTACATCTATTTTCATTGCTCTTCACTCAATTAGTTAGTACCGGACCTCCACCTTTGGTGGGCTAGAGGATATAAATATAATACCGGGCATCCACGTTTAGTAGGCTATCATATGTAAATATAATACCGGACATCCAGCTGATCAGTGGGCTATATAATATACCGGACATCCAGCTGATCAGTGGGCTATAATATATATAATATAAGTACCAGACATCCAGCTGATCAGTGGGCTATATAATATACCGGACATCCAGCTGATCAGTGGGCTATAATATATAATCACAGTATCATAGACTATTGGGATTATTCCACCTTGGACTTATACCTCTTTGTGATCCAATGAAACATAACATGAAGTAACCATTTGCATGACTTAGTTCCTTAACCTTATGAGAGTGATACCTTAAAAATCATGACACTAAAGCTCACACATAGGTATACACATCTTCACTTACGAGGAATCACCTCCCTTCTTACTCGTATAAGATTGGTACTTCTACATGTGAATGATTGGTACAAGGATAGTCATACTATTCTTAGACTCCGGAACATGACATACATTACTTTACGTCTTTACCCGTGTAAGATTGACATCTCTACTTGCAAAGGATACATCTTTAGAACCATTGGACCAATATTCAATGAACAAGATACATGAGTATAACCACTAGTGAAACCTTGGAACATAACCTCATTGGACTTTTGGAACATTACTAATGAATATGAGACATATGTATAACTCTATTGGAACTTTGGATCATGACATGATTGGAATAATGCTATTCAAACTAAACAATCCCTCTTCACCTCATCACCCTTGTTGGGATAGTTCTCTTAGACTTAACAACCTATGACAACTTAAGAATTTCCGTTTATAAATAAGAACCTCGTGGGTCATGATTCGTCTAGGAGTAAAACACATATGAATAACCATATATATATCAACCTTAGGTAGAATACTATAGAACCCCTTTGGAATAGAACACTTTTGGAACCTTATCATAATGAACAATGAGTAAGACGCATGTGAATGTCAACTTCTCACCAACTAGGAATGCGATGCCTTAGAATATTTGGAACTCTTGACTTGTTAGCCAATGAACGTAAGGCAATCAATGGACATGAGCCAATCAATGAGTATAAATCAACCAATGGACATGAGTCAATCAATGAATATAAATCAACCCATGGACATGAGTCGATCAATGAATATAAATCAACCAATGGACATGAGTCGCATGATTCAACATTTACCAATGAGTAAGGGACATATGAGTAACTCTAGCCAACTATCGAATACGGAATACCTTAGAGTATTTCGGAATCGAATGAGTACCAAGACAATTTGAACACCATATGTTGCAGAAGGAAATAGAAGAATAACCTTACATACCTTCCGTACGTCTTACTCTACATCACAAGTTCATAATAGAATTCTTGTTAACAACTATTCACCTTACCAACGCATAAGTGTCACAATGAGTTACGTGGATGCTTTATAGCATCGTTTCATCCTTCACAACTCAACTCACTGAATTAACATGCCAACAATATCATAACATACCACACATTGACCAATACATCACAACCCAATAACATTTCACACTACACTTACCCCTTACGGCCCTTCATTGTTTTTCCGTCACCATTACTCTCTCATAACAACATGTGAACATTAATACATACTTAATACATTCCAACATACCTTCATACGACACTTTAAAGTCATTAAAACGACATCACAAGTTTATAATTTCATCCATGAAGGGTATAGGGGTTTCGGGGGGGCAAAGGGATGCAAAAACAAGCAATTCGGAGTTCTGGGCCGATCCGCTAAGCCACCTACGCCCGCAGGTGGATGAACTGCGTCCTCAGGTGACCTTTGGCAGTAGCCAGAGGCACCTGCGTTGGCACCTGCGCCCGCAGGTGCTTCGTCTGCGAGGGCGGGTGCCCGTTTTGGTCCGAAATGGTCTTTTTGGGGTGTTTTTATGCAATGAATAGTCCATGATCATCACCAAACTTATTTTAACATATTTTTGATCATCTTATATTCCAAAAACCAGCCATGGTCTCACAACACACATACAACACCCAAAACGACACTTTACGGCCAATACGCCACCAAAACCATAACCAATTTCACAGTAGAAATTCCAAACATTATACATCATGACAAAACAAGTCAAGACTATAATCACATATCACATGGAAATATTGAATCCATCAAGTTTATTTCCTTCATGATCACAAGTCCATGTTCAAGTTTTCAAGACAAAAATCATCCTCCGATTTAGCAAATACAAATTGTTTTACACATAGTGACCTTCTCACTCTTCACCAACATAACCAACATGATATAAACCATCTTCCATGCATAAAATATATTAAACCATGATAATATACACTTACCAAGTCTTGCTCCAAGGTGATCTTGACCAAAGGAATGAAGGCTTAGGGTTTGAGTTGAGAGAAAAATGTTGCAGAAATTTCCAACATTGGCATGAGAATTTTGTTCAATAAAATCTGATTTATTCCCCTTATATAGTCCCCTAATTGTCCTTCTTGAACCACCCACTTGGTCCAATAATAATATAACAACTTGTCTCACAAGAATGGGTCAAAAAAATGGGTCAAATACCCCTTTTGGGCCATGTCTTCATTACTATTGGGCTTCATTTGGGTCCAAAACTTAAGCCCACAAATTTTAAATACATAAATCATCAAAGATCCCATGTTTCACTATTTCCATAAATGTTACGGGAATTAACTAGACTCAGAAACTTACGGTGTGTTACAATTTGCTATCTGAAGAGCTACTGTCTCCAAATTAGTAGCTCTTCATTTCTTTTGTGAATGTGGTTAAAACTATTATATCCAGAATATAAAACTTTACATACTAGTAAACAGGACAATAATAGACTATCTTACCTAGTAGATAAAATATCAAAAACAGAGTACAAATTAATCCAACAACTAAAGAACAAGCTATGAACACAGATATAGAATACAAACAACAATTACTAGAACAGATCACAAAAACAAGACAAGAATTAAAAGAAAGGCAGGAAAGATTACACTATAATATATTTGCCGGAGTAAATACAAACTCTATAAAAGCACAAAGAAAAATTATATTTGACTTAGAAATACAATTGTTTCATTTAGAATATAAATACGAACACGGATTATAATGAATAAAGAAGAATATGCAGTAGATGAAAAAACATATACAAACCCAGATGGACTACAAATATCAATAATCTTTTCAAATTTAGGCAGAAGATATAAAAAATAGGTAACACCTTATACCTAATGTTAGAAAAAGAAACAGTTAGATTAGAAGATAGTTTAACCGCTATGGTCAGAATTACTAAAGAAAATGAAGGACCAGTGCAAATTTAATCAGATCATGTTATGCATACGGACTAATCAATACTATATACACATACAGTGGAGAAGAATTATCCGGAATACCAGACTTACAAAGTGCATTCACAAGATACAAAAGAATTACAAAAGGAGATCTATATTACATCAAGTTTGGGAAATACGCCAAGAAGATATGGATGAAGTCCAGAGATGGATACTATCCTTACTTAAACCAGAAGAGCAACCATCAACAAGAGCCTTAAAAAATAATTTTATTTCACAAAATATATTGACCAGATATTGTAAATTAGTTAGCAAATACCCATTTCCATTTAGGCAGAAGATATAAAAAAATAGGTAACACCTTATACCTAATGTTAGAAAAAGAAACAGTTAGATTAGAAGATAGTTTAACCGCTATGGTCAGAATTACTAAAGAAAATGAAGAAATTGACCGAAAATATGAAATTGATAAAATCAAAAAACAAGCTAAGGACGAAATACAACAAATAGAAGAAACAAAAAATACTAAAATATTAGAACTCGAAAAAGAATTAGAGATGTTGAAAAAATTATATGCTGACAAACAAAAAGAAAAGGAAAAGAAACGTGAACATGAACAAGAATTAAAATTAACACAAGAAATAGAACAATTTAAAAATAAAATGCAAATGGAAGAAGCAGAACAAAGTAACACTGAACCAGAATTACCAAATATTAGAATAGATACTATAAATACTGATAATAATAGTGATACATTTAACAACGATGACAACGATACTCATTCTGAAATTAGTGAAACCTACACAGAACTATTAGACCAAATAAATAATACACAAATAGAGGTTAATGCAGGAACAATAGATAATAAACCAAGCACCTCCAGAACAAATAAACCAACACCTAGTTATATTAAATATACATATGAAACAGGAGAAAGAGCTAGAACATTATGGGAAAAGAGATTAAACACAAAGTGGCAACCAAAACAAATAGCTGAACAACATAACTTTTTAGACTTAGACTGTGTCACTGACACAAATAAAGCAATTCAATTATGGATAGGATATATTGCTAAACAATTAGTAGATAATAAAATATCAATAGCAGAAACACCAGCTTATATAGAAAGAACATTAATAGGAACAGTTAAATTATGGCTACAAAACTCAAGTACAGCAAGCTTAGCAGTATTAAGGAATAATAGAAATAGTGAAGGAACAGCAGCTACAACTAATACAGAAATATTGACCAAATATGAACTAGCTATCCGAGATGAATTTAGTAGTATGACTACCGAAGTGGAAGAACAAAATAAAGAAAGAGTAATACATAGAAATCTAATGCAAAAATTAGCTATATGTAACATGTGCTATATAGAAGAATATACTTGCGCCTTTAAGGATTATTATTACAGAGGTATGTATACAACAGCAGAAAGTAGTGACATAAGGAAATTATATTTTACAAAATTACCAGAACCTTTTGGATCAAAAATAACAAAAGATTGGGCTGATGCAGGATTAACAGATACCCTAGGAGCTAGAATAAAATATTTACAACATTGGTTCATAGATCTATGTGAAAAATACAAAGAAAATATTACCCTAGATAAAACAATAGTAAAAAATTTATCTTGTTGTAGAAATAAAACAGCACCACAATTTGGATGTATAGATAAAAATAAAAACTTTTATAGAAAGAGAAGAAAGAGATATACATATAAACCGAACAAAACACGATATAAATATAAAAACCCAAGAAGACGATATTATGTAAAAAACTCTAATACAAAACGACCGTATAAGAAAAAGAAATCATTAGCAGAATGTACATGCTATAACTGTGGAAAGTTAGGACATTTAGCAAAAGATTGCAAAATACCTACAGACCCAAAGAAAAAACAAATATCGGAAATAACAGTAAACGATGATGAATATACACAAATTGACTATGTAGATTATGATTTAGAAAGCAATGATAGTATTTATGAATTTTCAGATAATAGTATAAATGAAGATAATGAATCAGAAACAGAATATGACTGAAGAAGATATTAGATTACTTGACAAAGAAGAATATCAGGATGCAGAATCATCAGAACAAAAATTACTATTTGATAATCATATATTTGATCAAATTAAAAAGAAAGAATTAGACTTAAGCATCACTAAGATTTTAGATGTACCTATAATTAAACAATGGTTCAAACCACCAAAAGAAGAATATTATGTAATAAGTCAAAAGGAACATATTATAGATTGTAAATACATAAAAGGAAAAGCAAAGATTCCTATATTAAATAAAAAATTAGTAAATAAAGAAATACAAAAAATAAAATCAAAAATTCCAATAAAATATGTACACTTAGGAGCAACAGAAATATTAATTAAGGCATGCTTTAGAGAAGGAATAGATACCCCAATTGAAATATACTTAGCAGATGATAGAATCATACACCCTATTGAGAAAAGTGTTATTAGTGCAATAAAAGGAAATTTAATATATCAAAAATTCAAATTCATAATAAGTGCCAATTATTCAGTAGCAGTAACAGATACAAACATAGATAAATCCTTAGTCTTATACTGGAAAATGTCAGGAATTGAGTTAGCACCAGGAAGTAAAATATTTACCGCAAGATGTAAAAATTTATATATATATACTACCAGCCATGAAGTAAAAGCAAAAAACAAAATCAATAGAATTAAGATAGAAAATCCCTTTGAACAAATTGTCACAGTCATAGATAATAATGATTATAATTACCATGAATTAGATATGGAAGCAGATCTAGATATAGTAAGAGATAGACTTAGTACCTCAAAAAGAATGATTACTGATACACCTACATCATCCAAAGCAAGCACCAAAAAACTAAATTATGTATCACAAGACTCAATTAATTATATTACAGATAATCCTAAAACATACCATTATTATATAACAGGACTCATGGATCAACAAATATACTTAATCTTAATAAACACAGGACAGGAAGAAAACTATATTGCAAAAGAATTAGTATTGGAAAATGAGATTATTACAAATACTCAATTAACCGGATTACCAAAAATACTAGCAAACATGGAAAACATAGTAGAAAAAGAATTAATAATCGGAGGCATACCGATAACAATACAATTTAAGATATGTCAAACAGGCAATAATATCACACTAGGAATAAATTGGTTAGAAAACCTTAAACCATATAAATTGGAAGATAAACAGTTAACCATAACTTATAAAAACAAAACTATAATAATTAAACGAACAATAACATGAAACATAATGCCCAAAATATACATACTTGCAAAAATAATAGTAGAAGGATATCATAATAGTTATTACACACCTATGATCGATACAGGAGCAGAAGCAAACTTATGTAAACACAATTGTCTACCAGATGATAAATGGGAAAAATTAAAAACCCCAGTAATAATAAGTGGATTTAACGATGAAGGAAGTATGATAACTTACAAAGCAAAAAATATAAAAATCCAACTATGGGATAAGATATTAACTATCAAAGAAATATATAGTTTTGAATTTTCACAACGCGATATGTTATTAGGAATACCATTCATAGATGATTTATACCCACACGTATTAACAAAAACACACTGGTGGTTTACAACACCATGTAAACAAAAATAGGAGCTAAGAGAGTAACCAATAAGATAAGAAAAATAACACCATGGATAAAAGGAAGTGAAAAAATTACACAAAAATTAGAATCTGAAAATACCATTCAAAAAATAGAATTAATTATATTCTCCATAAACAAAGTAAAACCAATTCAAGAAAAGTTAGAACTTTTATATAATGAAAACCCCTTACACGGATGGGAAAAACATAAAACAACAGTACAAATCGAATTAATAGACGAAAATAGTATAATAACCCAGAAACCCTTAAAATATAATTTTGATGACTTAAAAGAATTCGATCTACACATAACTGAATTACTCAAACACAAATTCATACAAATTAGTAATAGTAAACATTCAAGTCCCGCTTTTATCGTTTCTAAACATAGTGAACAAAAACGAGGCAAAAGTAGAATGGTTATAGATTACAGAAACCTAAATGCAAAAACAAAAACATACAATTACCCTATACCAAATAAGATATTAAAAATTAGAAAAATACAAGGTTATAATTATTTCAGTAAATTTGATTGTAAATCAGGATTTTACCACCTAAAGCTAACAGATGAATCTAAAAATTTAACAGCATTCACAGTACCACAAGAATTTTACGAATGGAATGTATTACCCTTTGGATATAAAAATGCACCAGGTAGATACCAAAATTTTATGGATAAATATTTCAACCAACTAGAAAATTGTATAGTATATATAGATGATATACTTTTATATTCAAGAACACAAGATGAACATATTCAATTATTAGAAAAATTTATACATTTGATTGAAATTTCAGGAATCAGCTTAAGTAAGACAAAAGCAGAATTAATGAAAAATCAGATAGAATTTCTAGGAATACAAATAGATAAACATGGGATAAAAATGCAAACTCACATAGTACAAAAAATAATTGATACAGACGAAACAATAGATACAAAAAAGAAATTACAGTCATTTTTAGGATTAGTCAACCAAGTAAGAGATTATGTACCTAAATTAGCAGAATACCTAAAACTATTACATAAAAAATTAAAGAAAGATACTGAATACCATTTTGATAAAATTGATCAAATACATATACAAAAAATTAAACACATGTGCAAAAATTTACCCAAATTATATTTTCCTGATGAAAATAGAAAATTCGTATATATAGTAGAAACAGACTCTAGTGATCATAGTTATGGAGGAATACTTAAATATAAATATGATAATGAAAAAATTGAGCATCATTGTAGATATTATTCAGGAACTTATACCGAACCACAATTGAAATGGGAGATAAATAGAAAAGAATTATTTGCGCTATATAAATGTTTATTAGCATTTGAACCATATATTGTATATAACAAATTCATTGTAAGAACAGATAATACCCAAGTAAAATGGTGGCTTACAAGAAAAATACAGGACTCAGTCACAACGAAGGAAATACGAAGACTTGTATTAAATATACAAAATTTTACTTTTACAATTGAAATTATTAGATCTGATAAGAATGTCATTGCAGACCACTTATCAAGACAAAGCTACACAGACAGAACAAGATAGTACAACAATGGAAGATATACTCAAAACCCTTACTACACTTTGTACAAAAGTGGAAAGTATGGATATTGAGATACATAGACAAAAGTTACAAATCAATGAAGCTAAATTGAAATCAGCTAGCACAAGTCAGCCGCATGACTATAAATCTGCTGAGATAAGTCGATCGGAAGACTCTAAACATCCAGAGGTAGAAGGAGACGTTGGGAAACTCCGTAAAACCCATAACAAGTTTGTTGGTATTGCAGGTACCAGTGAACCAGCTACAAAGAAACAATATACAAACAGTAATCTGAATAGCATATTTGCAAAACCCTTTATACCAAAAACACATACTACCCAAAATACCACAACCCCACAAACATCCACATATGCTGAAAGCCTAAATAGTGATAAAAGAACTTATAACCATATCTCTCAAAATTACATCAAAAATATCCACGAAATACAAACACACCTAAATTTACAACCAAGATCTACGACTACTAAAGACCCAACCCAAGATTATATAACCCAAAAATTACAAGGATACAATAAGCTAATTGCACAACCCAAGACCAGTGCAAATTTAATCAGATCATGTTATGCATACGGACTAATCAATACTATATACACATACAGTGGAGAAGAATTATCCGGAATACCAGACTTACAAAGTGCATTCACAAGATACAAAAGAATTACAAAAGGAGATCTATATTACATCAAGTTTTATACAGCACCAGCGGAGATATTGTACAATGAGATAAAACCAGTTATACAAGTGATAAAAATTGGAATGACCAGAGATATGATTATCCCAAACGAGATAGAACAACAACCAGAAATACCAGTCAATGATATACCAAGCTTCTATGCAAACAAAAGAGCTATTGGCATAGCCACAATTATCCAGGAATTAGCCAACAACTACTTAAATGGAAATGCTATATGGGCTTATACCATTAGAAATCAAGTTATGATTTATTCTAATTCAAGGGAAATACGCCAAGAAGATATGGATGAAGTCCAGAGATGGATACTATCCTTACTTAAACCAGAAGAGCAACCATCAACAAGAGCCTTAAAAAATAATTTTATTTCACAAAATATATTGACCAGATATTGTAAATTAGTTAGCAAATACCCAGACCACAAATGTACCCAATGCAATGGAGGAGATAGTATTGATATGCCAACCGTCCAGCTGGAATAAACAATCATAGAGTCAACAAGCAGATAAGATGGAATAATCAATCATAAAGATAAAGCAAAAGATAGAGCAAAAGAAGATAAGAAGATGATGGCAGACAAGGAAAAACATATGTCCTTACTTTTCTTTTCTTCTTTAAAAAAGTCTTTTGTTTTATATAAAATGTGACATGTGAATAGTGTGTCTTCTTAGGAAAGTCGTAAAGTATACAGTAAGAGTCATAACTGTGCAAATAGTAAGAGTCGCACAGTAATTTTACTTTTATTCTTTCAGTTTTTCAAGAGCCGTTTGTAGGCACTTCTTTTCTTTATAAATAGGCAGATTGTAAATGAATGGAAGTAAGTCTCATGTGTTGAGCAATAACCTTCATAAATAAAAATTCTCTCTTCCAACTTACAAACAAAAGTTATTAAAACCTTTCAAGATATGGAGCAAACCAACAAACCAACTCAGGTATATATATTCATAACCATGAATAGCTAAACTTTTATATTCCTTATAATCTCTTAAATATCATTGTCATTTATCATGTTATAGTACCATTATATTGAACATCTTAAGAAAGTTTGCCATGAAAATAGGCTGAGAGTAGTTAAGCCCAGACTATGCCATCCTAAAGTGGAAACCGATAGGCAAGGAGGCCGTTTAGGGGAGTACACAGAGTTGAGGCGCTGTTAGGGTAAATGATTGAAGCCGAAATGCATGGTAGTGACTAGAAAAGATTGTTCAGAATAATTTATTAGAACATGATAAGGATAATGATACATAAAGAGGTTAGAAGGGAATATGTTTAAAAGCAACAATATGGATAAACAAACAGACACCCCTAGCACTAGTACAAACATAAATAATAACGAATCTAGAACTGAAACAGATACTTATAGATTAAGTTCTTACACATACATAATAGATGAAGATGATAATTATAAAATAACTTTACTATATACCAGGGTTATAGCCCAATGTAACAGTAGTTTTATTGGATGAGTACCCATGGGAGGTTTTGATTATTAAATCGCCTCATTCGTAATATTTGCGTAATTAATATACAAGGTAGGGGTTGAGCTAATTAAACATCCCAGCACCACAGGATGTGAAAGCCTGGTTGAAAGGATCAAAAAGAAAAAGTTGAATTATAATTCGTCAAACTATGAGCTGATCTTTGGTTAACTAAAATAAGTTTGAGAATCAAATACAGACATTATAATATAATACCATTCATTACACTTGTTCTTTTAGTTAAAACATAGACAAATGAATACAATTTGTATTCAAAGTAATTGATGGATTATACAAAAGTAAAGAAAAGACATAATAATTGGAAGAAAATGATAGCATTGCGACTTACTATTGATAATACGTTAAGTAGATAAATTTTGTAAGCCTGCACCAGCCAGCATATCAAGTAAAAGTAGATGAATATACCATATTAAACAACTTATACAGCTAAGATGTAAAAGAATTATGCAGGTGCAGGACTACTTATAGAAACTCTATAACCTTTTGAAATCTACGTACATATTGTAGTCAATTGCAAGAGCGGAGTACGTTCATGCTACAGTTAAGCAGAGACAGTAACACGACAGCTCTCCTTTGTCATGTCAGCTGATAGAGAGTAAGTGAATTGCATTTCTAGTCACTGCATGCCAATAGAGAGTAGCCTTATCACTCTTTTCCTTATTATCATTCACTAACTCTCCTAGAGCATTCCTTCTCAGTTGAAGAGACGGTACAAAACCCTAGAGAGAATCGGCATATCCTGTAATTTTTAGTGTTGCATGACCTGTAGATATCTTCTTGCATTACAGCATTAGGGAATTGCTTTTCTAGGGTCACAAAATGAGGTAACTTTCTTATCTCTTTACAATTCCTCTGAAAAAAGTGAAAGTGACTCCTCTGAAAAAAGTTACTGAAAGGAGATGATGCATGATTTAATGTCTTTGAAGTGTGTGTCATTTGACTCAAGGACCTTCAAACAGCATATCCTTCATCATATTCCTTATTTTCCTGTTCCTTTTTTTTCTTCCAATTTACGTTTCTATGATATTATTTTGGCTGTACATGTGGCATTTCGATTTCCCTAATTCCAGTCTTGATTATGCTCTTAAATTATTAAGATTCCAAGTCTTTTGCAGGCCAGGAAATCAAAAGTACTGCTTCTTCGGTCTGAGTTGGACATAACAAAACTTCAAAGGTGCTTGTTGAATTCTCTCATATTACTTAAGTGTGTCGGCATTTGTGCCCTTACTCTTAAGATATCTGAAGCTGAACAATCGCAGCAACATATAACTTGACCATTTTAATTTCTTCCATCAGTGTCAAATGTCTCTTGCGCAAAATGTTCTACCTGATAAGTTACATTTATAAAACATTAATTATCATATTTTATTTATACTACGTAATATTTCTCTGTCATTTAAGAAAAGAAAAGAAAACTGGAACAACTTTTTCTGAAACAGATTAAAACAAGTAAGGCATAAATTGAAATAAAGTAATATACAGAAGTTGGTAATTTATTATGACTAGTTTTTAGGGATGCATATTGCACGTGTATGCCATGTCATGAGGTATGCAGTTTTTTATTGATTAAATAGATATTTTGAAAAATAAAGTACAAATGTTGTTGATGAATTAATGTGAATTGTTGTATGATGACTTGTTTGTTGGGATTGTAATGACTAGTTATTGTCTATACTGATGGAATACATAAATCAAGCATAGCGGAAGCATGATTTCGAATCACATAAACTTACATAAAATCTAGATAACATAACTAAAATCAATTTTCAACGAAATTACTAACCTGTTGAATCTCTTACAGAAGTCGTCCAAAGCAAGGTTGTCCAGGACTGCGATCTTCTACCAAAACAAGATTAATCTCTTTTCAATCAACACTTGAGTGGCAAGTGAATTTCATCAGAGAAGGATATTTTTCTTGTGAATAATCAGCCCCTTTTATTCCCAATTTTCTATTGAAAAAGGGAAGGGAAGGGTTGGGCAAAACAATGTTTTCAATCTTTAAGACCAAAAACGCTTTTCACAATTATTTTCATTATTGTCCAAAATGTTTTTACCATAATTATGTGAAACGTTTTCCTACATAAATGTGTAAATGCTTTTCTACATAAATATAAAAACGTTTTCCTTACTTAATGCAAACGTTTTACTCCTTTTTTCAAAAAATAATTAATTAATCAGGCATAGTAGAAACCGTAAATTTATTAACTGAGGCTTCAAATTATGATATTAATTTGCAAATGAATCAATTATCATATCATAATAAATTATAAAATTATTCCACTAAAAATCTGTAATTGCACTCCTCGATTAAATTTTGAAATCTACCATTACACCTTATTTAACTCTCCATGTGGGACTAATCGACACCAACCAATTAAATCAAATTTCTGAAAAATTTAATTCATTGGTTAATTTAATCCTTTATTTTTATGCTTAACCTATTTTACGTGAAGGATATAAAATTCACCTGCAGGGTTTTCACTTGAAAACTTATAAGCAACCATAAAGGGATGCCATCTATCTCGAGTCCGAGGCATGTTTCTATCAACTAATTATTATTTCACTAATATGATTTGTTATTATCCAATATATCAGGAATGTGTTGACCTATAATAGAGTCTCACATTTTGATAAATCAAAATAATAAATCAAATCAATCTCACGACCCAATTTCTCAAGTCATGATAGCACCTACTTTAACCCACCAATAGGTAAGCCAAACCATAGCCCAGAACAACGAGCAACTGGCTAACTGGCGAAAAATAAGAAAAATAAAAGAAACAGACATATAATCGAGTTACTAAGCACAGAAAAATGACAATATACATATGTATAAACATATTGTACAATAGAGGGAGAAAGACAAAATAAACAAATAGAGTTTCCACCAAGACCTGGTAAGACCGGTACAAGAGCCACTAAACAAAAATAGAGTACCAGAAAATGCCAAATATATAACGTAGTCTCAGAATGTACAAAAATACTATCCAAAAACAACAAGAGGAGGAGGATCAGCTCTGGACTCTTAAAGCTCACCCTAGCTCCGAACAGCAGCACGACCCGAGGATAATGTTAATGGCGGTGACTTGTACTTGGATTGACATAAGGAAAAAGATGCAGAAGTACAGTATGAGTACCAAACCAACCGGTAATTAGTAGGAATCATTGACTGACTGAGCTAAATTATAGTAAAAGAATAAGTAAAGTGCGAGAAGGTAATTAAAGTCAAAAATAAAGGAGTGAAAATGGAAATAGTAGAACATACCGAGCGGATGCGATATATAGGTAAAATATGTAATCCTATGGGGAAATATTGTCTAACTATATCCTAACTGACCTCCATAAGCCCAGAAGGCACACACAAAAAAGAATAAAAACTCAGCCCCCATGAGCACGGTGAGTACAAACAAAGGAAAATAGTAAAGTAAAGATGGTATATGGCAATAACGAGCATAAAATAATCCCGAATATAGGCCATGCGTATCTGATACTCCTTTTCCCAGTCATAACCTCCTTTATATCTATTCTTACCAGTTTCCCAATCCCAAATCAGTAAAAGGAATGATAATTAATATCGTACGCAAACCAAAACTAGTAAATAGGAATAGATATACAGATACCGGGCTCGAACCGGTACACATAAATGATGATAATATAACATATGCCGAACTCAAATCAAAATTGATAAATAATAGTAATAAGAAATCGTCGGACTCAAACCAAAACTGAGAAGCATAAAATCAATAGTAACATCGCAAGTTTTGACTTATCCCAAATCCGTTTAGTCGATATAATCCCGTCCCAAGGCACTAAAAGAGCTCAGTGTAATCCTAAATGATAATCATATACTAACATAAGGGGAAAAGGGCCCAAATTCTATCGAAAAGGGCCCCTAATTTAACCAATAAATGTTAAAATGGAAATTGAGATATAATTACCCACCCATAGATAGCACAATACTACACAAATACCATAATGAAGCACATTCTAGAAGAAAGTAAGTCCAGCCTACATGGACGCCGCCGAAAGCTCGTATAACCCTCTACTCCAGCAATTTTCCCTTTCGAGAAGCCTCCGACCATTGCCACACAATTAAAATAAGGTTCTACATGCCAAGACAAGAATATCGATACCAATATTATGTATTTACTCTTCAGGTTAGAAATCAGTCTAAAAATCATATGTGGGACCCACTTATGGAATCACGTAATTGAAACCTTTACAATGTCCCTCTCAACTCAAGGATTATTTGCCCCAAAAAATGAGTGAATTCGAGTCCAATTCAGTACTAAATTATCCCCAAACATAATCACAAGTTTATTAATTTAATAGGGGAATTAAACTAGAAATTAAGCAGAAACTTACGGGAATAATGACAAAGGAAATGATCCCAACAATGTCCCCAATCCAATCCCAGCACCAGACACCGAATCTCCGATAATTTTCGAGCTCTCAAATGTATTAAATGGTTATTTGGACTTAGAAAAAGACCTAAAAATGAAGGCATCAACTTTATATACTGCCAGGGGCCTTTCATCGTGAACACGGGGCCCCTGTCGAGATCACAGGAGCTGGCCCAGACAGACCTTCATGAATGCGATCAGTCTACAAGGATCATGAAGAAGAAGGATGGACCGGCCTGGACGGTTCCTCTTGGTAAACACGGAGATCAAAATCCTTGACCCTCTCGTTCACGGCCAAGGCCACGCAAACGCGAAGGCCATTTTTGCCCTGCACCAGGTGCACTAGCACCAGCAATTTAGGCAAGTTGTAAATATTCCGTCCTAACCCTAGGGATTCATTCAGAATTGTATGAACGCAAACGAACTATGCTACCCTACCAAATTTGGCATTCCAGACTCAACGGTACCATCGAAATTTCCATTCGAGGTCATTTCGATAAAAAATGGTTCCCATACCCAAGGGTTGTTTTTGCCAAAATCCACCTAATAGCCCAAAATGAGTTCAAAAGCCTCAAGACCCGGACCAAGGGTCCCCCTAAACTAAAATAAACATACCGAAGCCAATGAGACTGTTAGAATTGGCATCTGAGGCTGTTTACCTGAAATTAGGCCTGAAACCCTTTTCTTAACAGCGAAATCTCCAAAATAGGAGAATGGCTCTAAAAACCAAATAAACTGCCCGATAACTGAAGTGTTAGTCCCAGCATACTATAAATGACTTAGGGCAGCTATAGGAAAGCTCTAAACGCACAGAAAAATTGTGAAAAAGCAAGAAATGAAATGAAGGATCATTACAACATCCATTGCTAAAAGGACTTTCGTCCGCAAAAGTAAAGGATTAAGAAGTACCTAAAGGCTCGAATAGGTAGGCATACTGGGTATCTATCTCACACTCGGTCTCGCAGGTTGCCTCCTCGACTGGATGGTGTCTCCACTAAACCTTAACCACAGAAATATCTCTGGAATTCAACCATCTGACATCTCTGGCTAGGATTGATATTGGCTCCTCAATAAAGGTCAGCCTCTCATCCAACTGAACTGAGTCCTACCAGAGCACGTGAGCCTCATCTGGAATATAACATCATAACATAGATACATGGAAAACTGGGAGGATGGCTAAATATACTGAAAGCAAAGCTAACTCATAAGCTACCTCCCCAACTATCCGAAGAATCTCAAATGGTCCAATATACCTCAGGCTGAGTTTTTCCCGCATCCTGAACCACATCACGCCTTTCTTGGGAAATACTCAAAGAAAGACACGGCCACCAACAGTGAATCTCAAGGCATGAAGTTTACAGTCAACATAAATCTTCTGTCTGCTCCGAGCTACCCGTAGCCTATCCTAAATCACCTAAACCCTATCCAAAGACTCATAAAGTAAATCAATACCACAGGGCCTAACCTCTGAAGTCACAAACAAACCAATCGAGATCGACATTGCCTACCAAACAATCCCTCAAATGGTGCCATCTGAATACTCGAATGGTAGCTGTTATCATAAGCAAACTCCGCTAAGGCTAAAAACTGCTCCACTGACCCCCAAAGTCCATAACACATGCTCGGAGCATATCCTCTAAAACCTGAATAGTCTGCTCTGACTGCCCATCAGTATGGGGTGAAAAGCAATGCTAAGATCAACTTGGGTACCCAATTCCTCTTGAAATGCCATTCAGAAGCTAGAAATTAACTGAGAGCCTCTATCTGAAATAATAGACACGGGCACCCCGTGAAGGTCGAACATAGATACCAGCCAACCTCTCGGCACTGACCAAAATCTAAATAGGGATGAAATGGGAAGACTTTGTCAATCGATCTACGATGACCCAAATATTTTCAAAATCACAAGAAGTGTGAGACAAACCACCCATGAAATCCATAGTAATTCTCTCATATTTCCATTCAGGAATGGGTAGCCTTGAAACAATTCACCAGGTCTTAAACGCTTGGCCTTCACCTGCTGACAACACAGATATCGAGCCACAAAGTATGCTATATCTCTCCTCATACTGCTCCACCAGTAATGCTACCTCAAATCTCTATACATCTTATGTATCCCATGGTGAATAAAATATATAAAGTTGTGAGCCTCCCAAAGTATCATTTGAATTAAGTCTCTTACCTTCAGAACACAAATACGACCATCAAATCCCAGAATGCCCTAAGAATCTAAGATAGACCTCCTGGACTCACCTCTTAACACATGATCTCAAATTCCATAAAGCCTACAATCCTCAAACTCTCGGCCCCAAATTTGCTCCAACAAGGTATACCTAGCCTCAATACTAGCAGGAATCCTCCAGGGGTCTGAAATATCAAGCCTAATCATCATGTTGGCTAAATAATGAATGTCCAAGGCTAACGATCCCTCAAAAACTGAAATGAAAGCCAAGCTACCCATACTCATAGCCTTATAGCTCAAGGCATCCGCTATCACATTTTTCTTGCCTGGATGGTATAGAATAGAGTATTCATAGTCCTTCAACAACTCAATCAACCTACATTGTCTTAGATTAACCTTCCTATGATTCATAATATACTGAAGACTATGGTGGTCAGTGAAAATCTCGCAGCAGACACTATACAAGTAATACCTCCAAATCTTAAGTACAAAACCTACCACTGCCAAGTCCAAGTCATGAGTGTGGTAGTTACTCTCATGCAACTTCGGCTATCTCAAAGCATATGTAATAACTCGGCCCAACTGCATCATAACACATACCAAACCGATACCAAAGGCATCACAATAAATAGTAAATCCCTCACCCTTAATTAGAAGAGTCAATATAGGAACTGAAGTGAGAAAGTCCATGATCTTAAGAAAGCTTGCCTCAAAACTATCGAACTATTAAAACAGAACCTCCTTACTAGTCAATCTAGTCAAAGGCACTACAATTGTAGCAAATCACTCGATGAGTTGCCTGTAATAGCCTGCCAACCTAATAAAATGAAAAACCTTAGTCATAGATATAAGCCTAGCCTAATCACGAATGGCCTCAATCTTTTCCTGTTCCACCATAATCCAATTATTGGACACCACGTGCCTCAAGAAAGCTACAGACTCAAGTCAGAACTCACACTTTGAGAATTTTACATAAAACCTATTATCTCTTAAAGTGTGGTGCATAGTACTCAAATACTGCTCTTGCTCTTTCTTACTTCTCGAATAGACAAAGATATCATCGATAAATACAATGACGAAGGAGTCCAAATAAGGCCTAAAAGTGCAGTTCATCAAGTCCATAAATGTTTTTGGGGCATTGGTCAACCCAAAAGACATCACCGGGAACTTGTAATTGTCGTAGCGTGTCCTAAAGGCTATCTTAGGGATGTCCTCCACCCAAATCCGCAACTAGTGGTAGCCAAACCTCAGATCAATCTTAGAAAACACTGCGCACCCTAAAGCTAGTCAAATAAATCATATATATGAGGCATAGGATAATTATTCTTTATTTTCACCTTATTCAGCTGCCTATAATCGATACATATACACATAGAACCATCCTTTTTCTTCACAAACAGAACAGGAGCACCCCAAGGTGATATATTCAGTCTAATAAAAACCTTACCTAGAAGATCCTGAAACTTAATATTTAGCTCTTTTATCTCTTTAAGAGCCAAATGATAAGGTACCATGGAAATAGATTGGGTATTCGACTCAAGATCAATAGCAAACTTAATGTCGCGCTCAGAAAGATGGCCAAGTAGGACGGTAGGAAAAATATCAAAAAAGTCAGGAATAATAGGAACAGAGTCAGGCGAAGGACTCTAATTTCTAATATCATGAACATAAAAAAGCAAAGACTCACAACCCCTCTACACCAGTCTCTTATCTCGAATATAAGAGATAATCCCCATTGGCGCGCAGCTAAAAGAACCCTTCCACATAATTGGGGCTATGCCAAGTATGGATAAGGTAACGATCTTGGTAAAGCAATCCAAGATCGCATGATAGGGGGATAACCAGTCCATGCCCAGAATCATATCGAAATCCACCATATCTAACATAATAAGGCCAGCCTCCGTGTGATACTCCCAAACAATAACAATACATGATCAATATACTCGATCAACTACTAAAAATTCACCCAGTAGAGTAGCTACACATAAAGGCACAGATAATGGCTCCCAAGACAACCCCAACTGTGGTGCATAATAAGAAGAAATATATAAATAGGTGGAGCTTGGATCAAATAAAGTAGAAGCTAGCTGATATGTAATGACCCAAACCATCATTATGGGTAAAAATTCACTAAAAATAATTGACTATGAATAATAGGAACAAAAAGGATCCAAAAAAAATTAAATCAAGGAGGGAAATTGGGGTATAAGGGAATTAGGATAAGAGGCGCAATAATGGACTAGGCTGGACTGTCAATAACTGCTATAGTGGTTAGGTAACCATTACAGTTGTACCGCTGTAGTGCTAAAAGAATCACTGCAGTGATAAGAGGCAGTAGCCCAGCTGAAGGATTTTTAAAAACCCTTTTCTGTTTATTCCTCCAAAAACACTCTAAAAAACCTTATCTCTCCAATCATGAGATTTTAATGACCAGGGTTCATGAGAGTTTTTTGAGGCACACCTGAAGGGAACCCGACATGGTAATATGCTTAGCAAGAATGAGACAGCTCACTTCTCTCTGCAATAGTATGTATTTCCTAAGAGGTAATTTGTGGTTTATTTTGAAGCAACTAGACTTGGGATAGATGTATCTAACATTAGTAGTGATGTCAGTAGTATTATGCATTAGGCTTTCGGGCACAGTGTTTGATGGATAAACACTTTGAAATCCGGTTAGGCTCAAATATGATTGTATAACTGTACATTATGTTGACATTTTATTTGTGATGAGAGACGGGTAGAAAGATGGAGTGAATATGCATAGATTAATATATTTCAAGGCTTGAATATAGTGGAAAGTTGAATGAGATAATGTGGAATAGTAAAAAGGGAAATTAAGGGAACTTGATTAATCCTAATGTCTAAATATTTAGATTTCACTAAAGAAAGTAGCTAAGAGGTGAGGTATGGTAAGTTGGGTGTTAGAAATTAGCATAACCAAATCTCGTAACAGATGAGTGAACATAGAAAAGTAATGCAGTGAGGTAAGGAATGAAATTTCTGTTATAAGTAATTAAGAAGATTAGAGGATAATGAAAAAAATGTGAGGTTGGGATGTGGATAAAGAAGAAGTGTAAGATAGCGTGAACTTAGGCTACGACATCCCGTAAGAATGTATGGCACATGATGGTTATGGATATATATATATATACATGTATAGACTAAGGTCACTGATCAAAATGAGTTAGGCGGTTGATGTATCACTTAGACTTACTTCGCCCATATTTGTCGTGAACTGCACATCTGTGAGGGTCTTTTGCATGACGTATGATTTATTGATTGCATGCACACATCCATATGTATTGTGATGATATTGTTGTGATATGGGTTGGGTACCACGCTGGTACAGATATGATTGTTGTGATATGGGTCGTGTACCACGCTGGTACAAATATGATTCTTGTGATATGGGTCAGTACCACACTGATACGAATATTATTTATTGTTATATGGGTTGGGTACCATGTCGGTATGATATGATGTTGATGAGACTGAAGAGTAGGGGTGAGGAGATATGATGCGCACATCGTACATACATGCATTAATATATATGTTTGAATGTAATTCTATTTTACATAAGTTCTCATACATGTTCTTATTGTGGTAAATAGTGAAAGTGGGTACGAATTTACGTTAAGTCCCTAGTGTGGACTAGGTTAGAGATGAGATTCTATGGTCCCCTAAGAGGACCGGTTGTGGAAGAATATGATTGGTAGGATTAGGATTTTCATGGGAGGTGGTACTGTGATGTCTCATGATAGTGAGTGTTTTATCCCTTTTTCTAGGCTCGAAGGGTTGGAAAAAACATTGATTTTGACTTTTCAAACTATTTCAAAACTCTAGAAATTTTTTTGAAATAATTTAAGAAAATACAGAGTCGCCACTTGATTTTTTATAGAAAATATCAAGAAAAACTTAAAGAATTTTAAAGACTCAAAAATAAAAACAAATCTTTAAAATTAGAGAAAATGGGTAAGGATTCTGGTAACGCCTTGAGAAGGTTTATAAGGCACTCAAGAAGCGTCCGCAAAAGCGGTTGACCAAAAGACAATTTGACTGATTTGTAAAATTGACCAATTTTGAAAACATGGCTAACTTTGTAAAATCTTGAATTAATTGTAAATATGGTACTTATTCCATTGACATAAGAAATAATCTACTTAAATTAGGAAAGAATCTGTATAAATAAACACAACTTTAGACTTAAGGGAAAAATATTCTCATCCTTAACAAAGAAAGACCGATTTTAACTTGAAAGGACCAATTTATTAGAAATAGCACCTTTGGAATTGAATTTTAAAACAATATCGAATTTTGATAAATTATGAAGTAAATAATTAGTGATAAAAAGCTTGAATTTTTCTTTCAAAGGATTTATTTAATCGTTAGAAATTTGGAGGAAACATCACCTTAATCTATGTAGATTACTAATCGCATAAACAAAATAAATGTCATCTCTTGATTTGTTAAAGCCTTGTTCCAAAGGAGAAATAAAAATATCATTTTTATTAAATCGAAACATTTGACGATGCGACAAACGATAATTAAAGAAAATATAGAGATATAACAAAATAAAAACTCAAAGGGGATTTATCTAGATTTTAACCAAATTTAAAAGATAAAACACATAAACAAATATTAATTACATAAATAAAGGGAGGAAAGTTGAGGATTTGGACCCATAATTTGGCCCATCAAGGATCTGCCCACATTTTGGAGAAATTTTATGGACTTTTAGGTCCATTTAAGCTGTGTATACCAGCTGCATATCAGCTGTATACTGCAGTCCCTTCCCTTGTGTTTCCTTTGTATTTAGTGTATATTAGACATATATCAGTCTATATACATGTACTTGTGACCCTTCAACCTGCATACTTGCTTCCATTTCTTCGTTCATCTGAACATCTGCGTATATATGATGTATACTTGATGTATATCAGCCCATATCAGTCCGTTTGGGACTTTATTTGAGGCTTGACTCGAGATTGGGCTTAGCCCGAGGAGGATGCGGGGGAGTCCACTTTGGACTCAAATTCGTTTTACATGCACCAGAAAGAAGATAATAAAGATTAATTACCCACTCTATTGAAATTGAAAAGAAAGAAAACTCAATGGATTAAACAAAATGCAACACCAAGTTAAACATGAACTAAACCAATTAATTTGGAGGTCTTAGGAAGTTCGTGAATTCACCTCTAAGCTACCAAACTAACTTCAAGAATGATCATGAATTCTAACATTTGATAAAACAATAATAAGGACAAACAAGACTATTTTTTGACCAAGGACAAGTTACTGGGAAAGGGGAAGCGATGAGAATTAATCATTATTTTCCGGAAAATTGAAACCAAATATAGCCGAAAATGGTCATTACCTAAGATTTAGTTCATTCATATCACCAAACCATTCTAAATAGTAGGCATGCTTTACTAATCAAATGTATATATAATGAAATCACTACAGGAAACTTAAACTAAGAACAATAACTTTGTGCCAAAGGCTAAAACAAAAAGCTTCAGACTCATTCCCAATCAATTTTTAATCAAATCGGATTGTCGCACATATTTAAGATGGAAACCCAAAAAAGCGAACTCTTAGGATGGAGATAAGCTATGGCAGAGCTCTATTTCATCCTAAAGTTCTATTCTTTGGAGAGAACTAGAAAGTAATCTCCAAAGTTTTGCCTTCCTTCATCCTTTAATGAACCTTACTCGATATTATGGATCAAGAAGGTTGTTAAGGATTTCTAATCAAGAACACCCAAATCACAACAACATTATTATTACTTGAACCCCAACCACCATGCACAACCAGGAAAATAATCTGCAGGATGTATACTCAAAATCCAAACACTTCAAAGAAAGAACAAAATCAAGCACATCTTAAACCTTTTCTTTTACACAAGTGATAACTCTCAATCCCAACTACATGTTAAACACATTAATAAGAATAGATGTGCATCTAACAAATCACACAACAATCTTGAATATTCAAGAACTCAACTTTCAACCCAAAGAATCTTAACCGACATCGAATTTTCATACGAGAGCAGTCTGTATGACAAATAATCGTCACATACAAAGAGGATTCATAGAAAAGGTGAAATCTTTACATGGATTCCATTATCAAAAACAGTCTCATATCAACGAAGGTTCAAACATCGACGAAATTCCACATTTATCACATTCTAAATTCGAATAGAAAGAAAAGAAAGGAGAAAGAAAAATGAATTTATTTACCATTTTCGCAGCAGGAACTAGGACTACGAGCTCCGGTTAGACAAAATTCCACCTTTAACACTCGGTTCAGATTTTTTCGAAATTCAAACTAGTTATCGAATTTCTTGTTCCTAAAGTGTATTGCTTCTAGGATTTTGGTTACGGGGGATTAGAAGCGTGCGCCTCCCGAATCCCCAATTTTTCCCCAAAAAATCCTCAACCCTCAACCCATCGCTATCTATCTATAGAGAAATTAGGGTTGCTTTTGGGGGGAAAACGGAGGGGGGTAGAAATGGAAAAAAATGAATTCAAAATTTTTGAATTTCAAAATCTGGATAAGAAATATCCAACTTGCCATTCTACTAATTTTGGATTTTGAAGAAATTTGAAACTAGGTCAACCAATAGGAATTAGGAAAAAGAAATTCCTCTCAAGAACCAATCGAATTCACACAAATATGTACAAATTCGTACAATTCTTACTGGATTTGAGAATTCTTGAACGTTGGAGTGGACACCTTGGCTTATTCTAGAAGCTTCTCGGTTCTTCGATGGTACAAAATCACGTGAAAATCACATGGCGATGGTGCGAAGGGTGAGAAACGGAGGTGAGTGAGGGCGTTTGGATGTTGTTGCTCGTTGATATCGTTGTTGTCGTTGTTTGGCTGTTGTTGTACGTTGTTGTCGTTGGTTGTTGTTGGTGTTATGTTTGGGTGTTGTTTGGTGAAGGAGAAAGGAGAATGGGAATATAAGGGTTGGGCTGGACCGGGTCGGGTCGGGTTGCAGAAGTGGGCTAGTGTGGTGAAGTGAAAAATGGGCCAAAGGGATTGGGCCGGTGTCATTTAAATAAAGGGAGGAATTCAAGCAACAATTTAGTCAATCTATATTAATAAAATGACCAAATTGAATTAAGATTTAGTCAATTTGGTTAAATTTTAACCAAATTAAAAGATCAATTGGTCAATTGCATTGTAATCGTAATCCAATTAATTTCAAACACGACCAAATTCACCAAATCGACTAAGTTGAATCAAAAAATTCGAAACAAATTAATAGCCAATTTAACCTCGAGTTTCTTGATTTAATAAAACTAAATAAATATTTTTTTCAAATAAATTATATTTAAAACCAAATTATATTTAAGTCGAGATTTTACCTATTTGAATTAATTTCAAGATAAGATTTCAATTAAAACTTGAATATCTGATAAAATAATTATTTAAGATACCAAAATTATACGATCTCGTATCCATGAATACCAAAACATATAATTAGTCACTTAAATGACAAAAACCAACCCGAATAAATATTTTAGGAAGTATTTATCCGGATAAAACAAATATTTTGATTTTATTTAAATCGAAGAAACTCAGGATTAAATTTAGTCGGGAGGGAAAAAATTAGGTGTCAACAACTTCCCCCTCCTTTTGGGTAGGGTGAATGCAAGTAGCCCTGGGCAAAGGGAGTTTGACATTCCTAATTTTGTCCGACCACAAAATCGTCTCTCGAAAGCGGTTGGTTTTTGCACGAACTTTCAAAGAATTATGGCTAAGCCCTGGTATTGGATTTCCTACATATCTCAGGTTTCATGAGAATTCAGGCCATTTGTAGTTCATAAAACTTGATTTTTAAGCACGATTTCCAAAAAATTCACAAGCTATCCCGGTTTCAAATTTTGATAAAACCGAAAAGTTGAGGAATAAGAGGAGATTGGGGGAGGTTGGAATGCAGTCGAGTTTTCAATATAGATCACAACCTACATATCCACGATATTTAAGGAATCAGAATGCTTGTAGTTCGACTCAATCAGTAGAAAAGATAGTCTTTTACACTATGACGACCTTTGGCTCGGGATGAGTGATAAGTAAGATGAGGTATGGAAAAGAGGCTTATAACCTCTTAACCATGAATGTGGATATCTTCACATCCATACGTAAGAATTTATCAGGACATAATTTCCAAGTCTCTAGTTGTATTGTCACCCGGATTTGAAGAAAAAGGAAAGCTACTTTCAGTGTGAGTTTAGAATTACCCCGAAAGTGAAACTGAAACCAAGAGTCCCAAATACCCACATGCCTTATGATAGGGGTGTGGTTGGACGGCGGTGGAAGTACCTTTTAGCTCGCGTCCAAAGAGTTTGATATTCCTCTTGTGACTATGTCCCAGTTCGCTTCTAAGAAAAAGTTCCACGTTGTACTGTGTCCTTTTAGGAGTCGTCCACACCTGTGGTTTTGGTTTGAGACTTTCATCCTCTCGGATTCTCTCGGCAACATCTCAAACAAAATTGTTAGCGATAAACATAATTCACTGAGGGATAGAGTCTTTTACCATATTCCTGTGCGAATTATTGCTGATCAATAGTGCTGTCCTTTCCTGACCCAGCTTTTGGAAGACAATGTTTTCCATAACAGTATAGGTACAACAACCATCTCGATTTTTGGATATGATGGACTTTTGGCAATTGATATTTTCTTCAAAATGGGGCGACTCTATTGGCCACCGACGATATTTTGGGTAGAACGGTCCCTGCAACCGTTTGATCTTTTGTTTGATAACCTTCTCGGCTACTGGTATGATTTCATATATGACCTCGGGTAAGTATTGAGCATCCTTAGTATCGATACGGCTTATAGATATCCCTTGAATCGTCAATCTTTGGGTAATCTCGCGCATCATCCGATGTTGGATATGAGGCGGCTTATAGATATCTTTTGAGTTGCTAGCTTTTGGGTAATTCTGCATATTATTCGACCTTGGATAAGAGATGGCTTATAGATATCCCTCGAATCACTAGCTTTCGGGCAATCCTGCACACCATCCAACCTTGGATATGATATGGCTTATAGATATCTCTCAAATTATCGGTCTTTGGGTAATCCTGCATATAACCAATCTTGGATATGGCGCGGCTTATAGAGAACCCTTGGACCTACCAATTTGGTAATCTAGAATATTCTCCGGTGAGGATTTAGTTGTGACTTATAGACAAACTTCAAACTGTCGATCTTTGGGTGATCATGCATACTATACGGTTAAGATGTCGTTGCGACTTATGAATGACCCATGTATTATCAATTCGAAGGAAATCTCGCACACTGTTCAGTCTCGAATATTGTGACTTACAGATGACTTTCAGATTATCAATTCCTGGGAAGTCCAGTTTGTCGTCCATCTCCGGATAACAACTTAAAGACGTCCTTTCAGATCATGTAATTCTTCAACTTTGATATGTTGATGCATTCAAATGCCAGTTCATGAAGTATTAAAATATCCTCAACACCGGCTACACAGCCTTTTGCGTGGTCAACAGATATAAAATGCTGAGATATCCTCGACGCTAGATTGTGTCATCTTCGTGTGGTCAACGGATATAGGTGCTCCAAAGCATCTTTCAAAACCAGACTCTATTGTCTTGCATGGTGAGCGATTACAGAGACTTGTTTGAATGATATGATGGCCCTCTCGGCATGGCCCTCTCGGCATGAAATGAAATGGCTCTCTCGGCAATGGAATGGAATGGCCCTCTCGGCAATGGAATGGAATGACCCTCTCGGCATGGCCCTCTCGGCAATGAAATGAAATGGCCCTCTAGACAATGAAATGAAATGGCCCTCTTGGCAATGAAATGAAATGGCCCTCTCGGCAATGAAATGAAATAGCCCTCTCGGCATGGAATGGAATGTCCTGCAATGAGCTGAAATGACATATAATGAAACACAATTAAATGTTATGTGACACAATATGATAAGATGCAACATGATGCAATGGAATGCAATGCCATATGGTGCAATGGAATACGATGGGATGTAATATGATGCAATATGATGCAATGGAATGTGATGGGATGTAATATGATGCAATGGAATGTGATGGGATGTAATATGATGCAGTATGGTTCAATGGAATGCATTGGGATGCAATAGAATGTATTGGATATAACGGGATGCATTGGGATACATCAATATGCCATGGGGTGCATTGGGATGTATCGAAATGCCATGGGACGCATCGGGATGCATTGGGATACATCGCAATTCAATGGGATTCATCGGGATGCATTGGGATACATCGGTATGCCATGGGGTGCATCGGGATGCAATGAGATGCATCCGGATGCAATGAGATGCATCAACGATCCCCATCCTTCTCCTTTTGCGTTGACCAGCATCAGGCTTTTCGTCTTTGACGTAATAAGATGGTCTTTAGGCTATTTGGTTGATGTGTTGATTCCTCTTAATGTACCTGCGCTTAAGATAGACCATTAGTAGACACAATGTCGCTTTTGCTAGCGACTATAGTCAAATTATGGGAAAGCTTTAAAGAGAGGATTCACAATATAAACGATTTTGTTTGCCAAAAATTATTTTGGAGATAAGTGAATGGCTAAACCCATTTCTGGGGATAGCTATATATACCACTTTCAAACGTTATACGTTCATATTGACCCATGACGGATTGGAGGAGGATGTCCCTATTCTCCTTATCAGGTGATCTCTTTAATCGTTCTATTATGCCGACTCTTTCGAGTATACCTGCGCTCAAGGCAACCGTTTAGTAGATATAGAGTCGCTTTTGCTAGCGACTATTATTAGGAAAAGTCTTGAATAAAATATTCATAACTAGGATAGGATGCTTTTGTTTGACATCCACATCTTTTGGAGCCGGATAGACAAATCAAGAGGCCTTCGATCCTAAATGAGTTATTCAACCCATCTTTGGAGCTGTCCAAGAATACCGTTTTTGAGCATTATACGCTTCTGGTGAGGTTCTTGATTTTCTCAATGGATTTTGAAAGAGACCCTACTTATGTGCGGTGATCCCTGATCCACAGAAAAATTGTTAGTTTTGGGTGAAACTACTCCGTATTGACCTCCTTCGATCTTTGGTTTGCTTCTTGCTATATTTTGGGTGCTCCGTTATGTTTGGACTTCCGCCCTGACTCCCCGCTTAAATAGACGTAAGGCAGAACTAGTCAAGAAGAAAATATTTATAGATTTTCAAAAATAGTTAGGGTTTTAGACTTATAGATTTGAAAACTTGTGTGAAAGTTTTTTAGAAAAACTCTGCCAGTCATGTCATATTCTAGCTCAAATAACGACTCCCACTTGAGGCCTAGTCGTGTCTGACATCCAATGGAAGATCCCCAAAAACTCATTGTTGTTGCTGGGGAAGTTCAACAACATAATTTGTAGAAGCTCGTCATAGCTGGAGATTTATTCTATTTGGACTTTGTCGTACCTGGTGATTTCTGATGTTGACTTGACCTCTCGTTGTTGGGGGATTTGGAATTTGTTCCAAAGCGTTAATGGAAATTTTGAGGATCTCCTCAAAATTTCTGCCCCAGTTAGATGCTATTTGAGATGATCTTAACTTATGAGGACCTCGAGACTTTCTCCTAAAATCTTTGTTGGTCTCCATTCTCTTTGCCAAAAGATGATCTTTTTCTTTGAAATTTTTGAGATTCCTTCTCGAAAATTCTGCCCCAGTTTCCATTTCCTTGGGTGATATGACTGAGCCGTTGGGGCGCCTATGTATCCCGTTGAAGCAGGAATCAGGTCAAACGTAGTTTAGGACTACGCTAGGGAGATATAGAAAAATATAAAGGGTTGACCGAAGCCGACATTGGCCGCCTACGTATCTCATTCTTGAGAATTCAGGTCATCACGTAGTTCATACATAAAGGGAAAGATATATTTTCCTAAAAGGTTGACCGAAGCCGATATAGGCCGTCTACGTATCTCATTCTTGAGAATTCAGGTCAAACGTAGTTCGTACATAAAGGGGAAAGGATAATTTTCCTAAGGGGTTGACCGAAGCTGACATAGGCCGCCTACGTATCTCATTCTTGATAATTCAGGTCAAACATAGTTCGTACATAAAAGGGAAATATGGATTTTTCCTAAGGGGTTGACCGAAGCCGACATAGGCCACCTACGTATCTCATTCTTGAGAATTCAGGTCAAACGTAGTTCGTACATAAAGGGAAGAGGAAGCTCTAAGTGATTATCAATCATTAAACAATTACATTCATAAAAGTACGATTACAAATAAAGGAAACATAGAGAAGAGACTATCTTTAGACGTAGTATCTCTTCACCGCATCAGAGTTAATTGGCTTGGTCCACTCTTGACCATCCATATCGGATAGGATCAAGGCCCCTCCAGATAGCACCTTGCGCACCACATATGGCCCTTGCCAGTTTGGAGCAAACTTTCCTTTGTATTCTTCTTGATGGGGGAATATGCGTTTGAGAACCAATTGTCCTACTTCAAACGTACGAGTCCTTACTTTCTTGCTGAAGGAGCAAATCATTCTTTGCTGGTATAACTGACCATGGCATACGGCCTCCATTCACTTTTCATCAATTAGCATGAGTTGTTCATATCAAGCATGAACCCATTCTTCATTACTTAGTTTGGCCTCTTGAATAATCTTCAAGGAAGGTATCCTTACCTCAGCAGGTATCACGACTTCAGTTCCATAAACCAATAGATATGGAGTTTCCCTAGTTGAGTTTTTGACCGTTGTACGGTAACATCTCATGCCAGGATCTGTTGTTTTCAATCATTTTCCTATGTTTTTGTTGACGGCCTCTACAGCTCCATTCATTTGAGGACGATACGCGGTCGAATTTCGATGAGTGATTTTGAACTTTTCACAGATTTCTTTCATTAAGTGACTGTTCAGGTTGGCTCCATTATCCGTAATGATTGATTCAGGTATTCCAAAATGGCAAATCAAGTTGTTTCTGACGAAATCTGCGATGACTTTCTTGGTCACTTCGGGCATTTTTGTACGTACTTATTACATTCACTTTCCATAGTCATCCAAAAGTAACCCGTCCACAAGATTTTTCTAGAGAGAGCGAATCCGTTAATATGAGGTCCGTAAACTCTAGCATGTATTTCTTCCAATAACTTCATGGCTTCTGCGGCATCAACACATCTTAGAAATCCTAGATTTGGGGTCCTCCTAAAAAGGATTTCCCCACTTGGGAAGTAACTCTCCGCCAAACGTCGGATTGTATTTTTCTGAATGTTACTGGTATCTTCGGGGTATTCCCCAGACTCTAATTACCTCTTGATATCGAAGTACCATGGTTTTCCATCGGCCTCTGCTTCAGCATGTGCACAGTGTACTGGTTGCTCCCTCAAACTTATTTCTAGGGGATCAATGTAACTTCTATTTGGGTGTTGAATCATGGAGGATATAGTGGCTAAAGCATCAGTAAACTCGTTTTGTATTCTCGGGATATGTCTGAAGTCAATCTCCTTGAATCTTTTGCATAAATCCTGTACTAGCTCTATGTAAGGGGTGATTTTGGAATTCTTCACAACCCAATCTCCTCGCACTTGGTGAATCAATAGATCAGAATCTCCAATGACTAATAATTCTCGAGCACCAATACAACATTTTAGGCTTTTAGCCACCCATGTAAAGTGTGGCCTAAAGTAGTAAAAAGTGTGGCCTTTGATCAAAGGCTACACTTTTGGCCTTTACGCCACGCTTTTCCAGGGCTGGGCTAAAGAGGCGTAACCTTTGACTTTAGGCCACGCTTTTAAGTGTGGCCAAAGAAGCTACACTTAGAAAGTGTGGCCGATGAGGTACAAAGGCCACGCTTTGTAGCATCTCATTGGCAACAGTTTTATTTGATAATTCTACACTTGAAAAGCGTGGCCTTTGCTTTGTTATTGACCACGCTTTTAAAGTGTAGCCTTTTATACCTCTTCTACAACAACACTTATAAAGTGTAACCTTTTCTTATGTACATGCACACAATTGACATTCCTAGGGCCACACTTTTGAAGTGTGGCAACATTATCTAGAATTCTATAGCTAGAAATTCTAATTAGAAAATAATGATTTTAATTTGCATCTAATCACTATCTATCTATCTATCTATCTATCTCTATATATATATACATATACATACACATACATATATAAATGATCTCAAACACCAAATTATCAAATAAATATTCAAATTTATAGATCATTTGCAATAAACTTCAAAAATAACAATATATTCAAAATGTAATAACACCTGCTTAGAATGCAATATTGACAAGATCTATACTAAAGATAAATTCCATTACACGAAATAAAATGTATTCAAAGGCCTATCAAAATAGTTCAAAAACTTATTATCATTCACTTCAATAGGTCGAGTTGACTTGTCGCCACCATTCAAATTCGATCAGGGACTACACAGTCAAATCTGCAATGAGGATGAGCATTATAACAAACCAAATAAGTTCAGTCCATTAGCGTTACAGTTTTGAAACTATAGAGATGCTACAAGCCAAGACAGTTCTCATCTTACAGAACCATGTTGATTTGTCTGTGGTGAAATTGCTACAAATTTAGGAAAATAAAAGCACAGTGGAATCAATCATACAAGGGATAGATCATTCAGTAAACAAGAAGTTGGTAAATTATATTTTTATTAGATCAATAAGATTTTACTTGGATGAAAGATAATCCTTCACCAGTAACCCTTTGTTCATCTGTTCACTATTCATAGAAAATTTTATATAGTGACATCATCACTAAATTCTACCAAAAGAGAAGCTGAATCAAACTAAAAGTAGTTTTGACTCAACTATCAAAAATAAAGGAGCAAGAATTTGATTTGGACTCAACACTTTGGTTATAAAAGAACTTTCTAGTAACATAATAATAAAAAGCAGATGTTTCACCTAAAATAGTTTACTTATGGAATGTTGAAATTAGTCCAATCCATGTCTAACAATAACTAGATTCACATGTTGTGCAATTGCGCCTCATATTAGTTCTCAGCATAGTTAGAGTAATGTTATGGATTTGGAAGTATACCTAAAACATATCTTTAGCTACACATGAGACTAAACCATATACCGGAATTAACATTGAAAGAACAAGGGATGAATAAGGTTAAAACTCAAGAGGCAAGTTGATAAATTTAAAATCAGTTACGTAACATATAAATGGGAATACATATTAATATACCAAGGCAAGAGCATGTCAAGAGGGTTGAAAGGTACTACATTAGTTATATACACAAATATTAGATAATTAGATAACATATATGTGGATAATTAAACAAAAACAAGAATAGAAGAAGCTTACATAGTTCAGCTTTTTGTAGTCCAATATCTCTATGTGCCTTTTGGCAGAGACAAGAGGGCTAAGAGACTGCATAAGATAGGACAACTCATCCTTCAGCGAAATTCCTTTTAGCTTTGCAAACTTTAGCTTTTTCCTCTTGGGAAGCCGAGTTAGGCATACTGTTATCTACTGAACTGGAAACCCCTTGCTCATCACCTCGCAACTTATCAGTATCAACTATCAAACTAAAATCCTTAGAGTCGTACATAAAATAAGAACTTGAACTTTCTGTCTTAACAGGCTAATCCTTATCTGGATCATCAAGATTAAAGTCATCATCTTCTGAGTTTTCAGAAGAAAGCCCTAAGATCTCATCATCTTTAGGAGGGGCTTCTGCCAAGTCTTCAGATGCAGAGTAAAAATCAGATTCATTAGAACTGGACTTGTCTCCGAATCATTTTTTTCTACATCTGAATTTTCAGGGTTATAGTCATCATCCTCCGAGTCATCTGATGGAAGTCCAGAAATATCATCTAGCTTTTCCTTTGATGCAGTAGCAGCAGCTTCCTTGGGATATACTTTCAACATATTAGAAGAAGACACTTAGAAACAACGCTTAAGACCATAACGATCAGAAAAACTAAGTGTTGATTATCCGGAGAGAAAGATCAAGACACGACCTCCCAGCTGTCAGTGACGGAATAGTATGTTCCTTAGAGATCATTAAGCAAGTCAATGTAGTTAACTTTGCAATCACAACCAGGACAAAGCAAGTCTTCATCATCACGTGGAACTATGAGCATAGAAAAGAAGAACATAACCATGAGTGTGAGGAAGTTATTTGACACTTGATAAAACAAAATCTATCAAAACAACTATCAACTGGATAACTGAACATTACTGTCTTCTTTTAACAGAGGTGGCTCCACACACAACTGGTGAAATCCACACTCACAAGCACCATCACAGAGGATAATATCATTATCAGCTGGCAGATCGATAGAGCCACACTTCGCACAGAATATCTGCAGAATAATAAAGATGTTTGAATAAATCAAGTTATTGCATCATAGCACCATGAACACATAAAAAATTATAGAAGCCAACAAGCATATCCTACATCTTTGCTGTCAATCTCCCCTTCATTGTCAAATAAAGATGCTGGAAGCCTCCCTTGAGCAAGAAATGTATCAAGGCGTTGAAACAAATCTCTAATTTTCAATTTTTAATGAAAAATATGAGCCTTGGATCGTTGTAGCTCCTTCTCCAACTTAATCTTTTCTACGCTGCAAGAGTATCGACACCGTAAAATCCAATAATGACTTTGAAAAGTATGTTCTCAAAATTTTAAAATAAACAGGAAAATACAAAAAAATTGAGCTAAGCAAGAAATAACAGCTACCAGAAAACAACAACAACAACAACAACATACCCAGCGTATTCCCACCAGGTGGGGTCTGGGGAGGGTAAAGTGTACGCAGTCCATACCATTACCTCAGATGAAGTAGAGAGGCTGTTTTCAATAGACCCCCGACTCAGAACAGAAAATAAAAGCTACCAGACATGAACATAATTTCTATTATACAAGTTGTCAACGGGCCAGATAATTTTAGGCTATGTTAAGTAGGCAACTGTAGTAAAGGGTGCAACACCGTGCAAAAGAGCAGATACTTATAGAAATAACAATGCACTGGGCATATTAATATGCATATTCAGGTAGCAGTAACATATTGATATTAACATAATACCTTTTTCTCTTTTTTTAATAATCACAGGTAGACATGAGTTGTTACATAAAAGTGTAATCCTATTGAGAATAAATTTTTACCAATAAGAAGTTGTTTTAAAAAACTTTACGTGTTTCAACTTCTTGTGTGTATTGCTTAACCTGATTAGTATATGGAGGTAATGAAGTATTAACTTGCACATACTCTTTGTCAAGAACCATGGTGTTCTTATTGCTCCCATTCCTTGACTAGAAGACATGGTAATATTTGTAAGTCCTTCTTCTGGTCCCTTCCCAATAACACCTGGAGAAAGCAAATAATATTACTAAGCCATTTTCGAGTTTCAGTTGTTTCCATGGGAATAAGTTGTTATCAAGAACAACCTGTTTTGGTCGACCAAAAATAAGCTTTGGTGTTTAATTTAAGTTATTTATGCAATTAAAAACTCAAACAGATTTGAAAAAAATTACTTGTTTCATCTTCTTGGATGTATTGCTTAACTAGATCACTAGGTTGATAAAATGAACTCTTAGTTGGAGTTTTTCCTTTTGTTGTCAAAGATTTAACCCCTTGTCCTCATCCCTTTCCAATTGCACCAGGCGTGCAAAATGTATATTTGATAGTACTCTTCATAGTTGATCCATCCTCATTATCTGTCTTCATATTGAACCTGCAAAAAGAGCGAAAAGTTAAAAAAAAAAAAAATAAGAAATCCATATTTTTGCAATCTGTTTTTTCAAGTATGCTAAATACAAATGACAATAAACACAAACTATTTAAGATATAACCAGAAAGTTCAGAAATAATGAATGATACATTTTGTTCAATAGTCACTAGACATATCTGGTCACACTTATAGAGAAAGTTGATAATTTTTTCTTCTTCCTCTTCAATGATTATGGTTGTGGGATTCCCTCAAGTTGTGTTCAGCTCAAAAACTCTGAAAATCAAATTGCATCACAACTTCAAGCAACAAGATAAATTATAGTTATAGCTTGGAGAACTAACATTGAATTCTTTCAAATATTCACAGAAATAACCTGCTATAATCAAGCAAACTCACCTTCAATCTATACTCAATCAAAATTCTCAAGAGCCACATAATTCGACAGTAGGAATAAGACAATTTTCAGTTCACTTGGGTAGCCGACCTGTTTATAGATACGATTGCACAACTGTATGGACAAATTCACAACTACAGACTCGATTTAATTTCTTGACTGGTCATCCGTTATGTGAAACAAACCTTACTAATTACTCCCAAAACTCGAAGAAAGCATAAATCAAGCCATTGAAAGACAAAGCCACAAAACTCCTATAGCAATGTTCATAAAAATCAAAACACAAACTCAATTACAAGACATAGAAATAAATATAGCTAGAATCGACTCATATTGGTTCCTAATTTAATAGCTTCAGTTCCATAAAGTTGGAAACAAGTAGAAATAGAACTGAGTGCAACCTAAAAATTCATAAATAAATCTATCAAAATATGTTTAACATTTGGCAGAAATTTAACTCGATGTTCAAATTCTCCAAAGACATACACATAGAGAACAATTCCTCACACACATATACACATACACTATCACAGAAGGGTGTGGAGATTCAAAAGTTTTAGAAACCCTACCTGAGAGTTGTGAGAATCACCGAAACCAAACCTGAAAGTTGAAGGTTACTGCTATTCTTCTTCCTCCGAAGCTGATAAATCACATAAAACAAATAAGAAAGAGAATTTAGGCAGAGTGCTTACCTATGTGATCAAGAGAGAAATGTGATAGCATAAAATTGAAGAATTGAGTGTACAGAATCTAAGCAAGAAATCCTTGAGAATGAATTAGGGCCTATAGCAATTGGGGAAATAGATATGTCAAAAATTATTTATTGTATATCTGAGAGAGAGAGAGAGAGAGAGAGAGAGAGGTTAAATATTTACTTTTCTCATTTATTTTTGGCCAATTATAAATTGGAGGGAGACTGAAATATTTTGGGGGGAGAGTGAAATATTTTAATAAAAATTTTAGGCCACACTATCTTTTGAATTATAATAATAACACACTTAAAAGTGTAGCTGTATGTGTAAATAAGCGTTTCCAATTATATCATGATTTGACAACGCTTATAAAGTGTCACCTATACTATTAAAGACCACGTTTTCAAAGCATTGCCAAACATAATGTGGCCAGAAGCTAAAAATTAAGACTACGCTTTAAAAGCGTGGACTTTAATGGTATAGGCCACACTTTACAAACATGGTCCAGATTTAGTGTGGCCAAAAGACTAAAATGTTGTAGTGCATCCATATCAAGTTCTAAATCGAGGCCTAGGATGCAAGCTTCATACTCGGCCATGTTGTTGGTGCAAGGGAAACGTAGTTGGCAGTTATCGGGTAATGCTGACCTGTTTCTGACACTAAAACCGCTCCAATTCCTGAACCTTTGAAATTGACCGCTCCATCAAAAAACATCCTCCATCCGGTGTATGCTTCGGCTATGTCTTCCCCCATGAACAAAACTTCTTCATCCGGGAAGTAAGTACGGAGTGGCTCATACTCATTATCAACTGGATTTTTAGCTAGATGATCTGCTAGGGCTTGCCCTTTGATTGCCTTATGGGTCACATACACAATGTCAAACTCACTTAACAACATCTCCCATTTGGCCAACTTCCCTGTAGGCATGGCTTTCTGAAATATATATTTCAAAGGGTCCATTCTGGAAATGATATATGTTGTATACGAAGATAAGTAATGTCTCAGCTTCTGGACAACCCAAGTTAAAGCACAACACGTCCTCTCAACCAAGGTGTAGCAAGCCTCGTACGGAGTGAACTTCTTACTCAAATAATAGATCGCCTTCTCTTTCTTGTCGATTTCATCGTGTTGCCCGAGGAAGCATCTAAAAGCATTTTCTGAGACTGACAAATATAACAATAATGGACTTCCTTCTCTTGGTGGAACCAAAACGGGCGGAGTGGATAGATAATCTTTGATCCTAACAAAAGCTTTCTGGAACTCTTCTGTCCACTCGTTCAACTCATCCTTCTTCAACATCTTAAGGATTGGCTCACATATGACGGTCGACTGGGCAATGTAATTCAAACGTCCCAAAAAACTCATGACTTCTTTCTTTCTTGGTCCTCGGTGATGGCAACTCTTGAATCGTCTTGATCTTGTAAGAGTCGAGTTCGATGCCCCTCCTACTGACTATAAACCCCAATAATTTTTCGGCTGGCACACCGAAGGCACATTTAGCGGGATTCATCTTCAAGTTATACTTTCTCAATCGATCAAAGAATTTTTTCAGGTGTGTCAAATGATCCGAACTCTCACGGGATTTGATGATTATGTCATCCACGTACACCTCAATTTCCTTGTGGGTCATATTATGAAAGATCGTTGTCATTGCCCTCATGTATGTCGCGCCAGCATTTTTTAGACCAAACAGTATTACCCTGTAGTGATAAACACCCCAGGGTGTGATGAAAGCCGTCTTTTCCGTGTCTTCCTCATCCATTAAGATCTGATGATACCCGACGAAACAATCCACGAAAGACTACATTTCATGCTTCGCGCAGTTGTCGACGAGAATGTGGATGTTGGGTAGAGGGAAATTATCTTTAGGACTGGCCCTGTTCAAGTCTCTATAATCAACATAAATTCTGATTTTCCCGTCCTTCTTTGGTACCGGAACAATATTGGCTAGCCACGTTGGATATTTTGTGACCTCTACAACTTTAGACTGAATTTGCTTTGTCACTTCTTCTTTAATCCTTAAACTTAAATCTGGCTTGAATTTTCTCATTTTTTTCTTTACTGGATCAAACTCTGGATTGATTGGTAACTTACGCAACACGATGTTGGTGCTTAACCCAGGCATGTCATTATAGGACCAAGCAAATACATCGATGTATTCTCGTAACAAGTGGATCAGTTCTATTTTCTGTGCTTCTGTCAGGTGGAAACTGATTCTTGTTTCCTTAACCTCATCATGGTCCCCTAGGTTGACCGCTTCAGTTTCTTCCAAATTAGGCTTCTCACGATTTTCAAATTCTTCCAAATCACCGATTAGTTGTTCTTCTTCATAATTTTCCCATTCATTGTAATTTGCGTTACTTTGTTCATTCAGCTCTTGACATGACATGACATTGATAGGTTTTAAGTTATTATTACTGAAAGAGACAAACAAACCAAGTCAGATAATAGCAAGATAACACAAAAATAGGGGAAATAGGAATAACATAACTCAAAAATAGTTTTATAGATAAAGGGAGGCCTTTTCATTAAAACTTGGGAAATATTTACAAACTATGGCTCATGACCTGTACGAGTACAGGCCCATGCCTTTTTGAAAGCAATAAACATGCAAAAGAGGATTTGAAAGATAAAAAGGTGGATCGTGGGACCTCCTCCGGATCATCACCAATTTTTAAAAACTAGAAATTTGCCCTTTCATCTACCAAAGAGGGAGAGGAGTCATGAGCGGAGTGGATGTCCAATTTTGCAAATTTTCTCCAGGTGCAGCCTTCCTCACTCCACTAGTCTTTGGGAAATCTTCTATTATAGAATTGCAACCTTCGAAAGGAATTTTTATCCCATCCCCCAGACCATCATCCATCGGCATCTTGCGTACAGGAAATAACTAGTACAATAGTGGCAATGGCTTGGGCAGACCCATCATTGTCCTTTTCTCATTCTCATATTCCTTTGTTGGCTTGTATCCTAGTCCATATTTGAATGATTTTTCTGGAATCACGATCGGCTCAATGATACCTTCCAAATTCTTTCCTAGGCCCTGACCAGGCTCGAATCCATTTTTTAGCATCACAGTTGCCATTATCTTATAGATAGCAGGCATGGGTGTCTGGGATGTTGGGTTCTCTTCAGCAGCATTCACGATTTCCACCGTATAAAAGTTACTGCCCTTTGGAACATCTTCAATTATAGGTACGTAACCATTGGGGTGACTCAAGTGACTCCCTTCGCCTTGAATGACCACCTCGTGGCCATCCCAAATGAATTTCAATAATTGGTGAAGAGGTGATGAAACTGCTTTTGCACCATGGAGCCACGACCTCCCGAGGATCAGATTGTAACTAGGATTAATATCCATAACATGAGATTTAGTCTTGAACTCGGAGGCTCCCATTTAGATGTACAAATCAAATTCACCTATAGTGTCCCTCTGTCCCCCATCGAAAGATCGCACATTAATGTGGCTTTGATGAACCTTTCCCAAATCGTAACCCATTTGAGTCAATGTGGAAAGGGGACAAATGTTCCGACCAGATCCATCATCTATCAGAACCCGATTAATCACATGGTCACGATAAATAACAGAAAGGTGCAATGCTTTATTATGCATTATGCCTTCAAAAGGTAACTCTTCTTCACTGAATGATATGCGATGACTTCCCACAATGTTACCTATCATTGCGGCCAAATTTCAACACTCGTGCTAACGGGTACATATGTTTCATCTAAGACTTCTAACAAAGCTTGTCGGTGGTATTGAGAGCTCATTAACAATGCCCACACAGAGATCTGTGCTGGAGTTTTTTCCAGATTCTTAACAATTGAATATTCTTTTGGTTGCATTCGCCTCCAAAACTCTTCGGCCTCTCCTTCAGTAATCGACCTTTTCTGCGAATCCTTCTTATAAGAGTCATTGGCTAAATTCTCAGGAGTATAGAACCGTTCGGACCGAGTCATCCCATGGGCGGCAACAGTCTCTACAATAAACTTTTTTCTAGGCAGTGTTGGAACATATGCCTGAGTCGGGGCGGTCATCACCACAAATGGGGGCCTTTCATTGACACTTAAGGCATCCACGACCTTCTCTATCTTCTCTACCCCTTTTGTCCTCTTCGACTTTTCTGAATTAACCTTAGCGATAGTCTTACTAACTTTCCATTCATCTTCTATTTCGATCATGTTAACCGTAGCCCCTCCGTGGTTAGGCAACAGATTACTGTTGACATTTGGAGCTGGTGTTTGAAGAGTAATGACTTTATGATCAAGCAGGTCCTAGATCTTATGTTTCAAATTAATGCAATCTTCGGTACTGTGGCCGACTTCTCTAGAATGATAAGCATAGTTTTGATCAGCATGATAAAATTGGGAATTTGTATTAGTGGGCTTTGTGTCACGACCCGAATCCCATTTGGGACAGACTGGCACCCGAAGCCGTTGAGGCTCGAGAGAACCAATCTTTACCCATGTACCCTCATATGCATGTCTATATATGAATTTTCTTCTATCCCATATAATAATAAACAAGTACCAATGGTGGAAGTCATGACATGTACAATATATGAAACTTGGCCGTTAAGGCCATTAAGTCAAACTGGACATACATCTCTTACTTTACTTATCCCACATATGTCTACAAAGCCTCTACAGATACATGTACGTAGCCAAGCTAGAGTCGGGACAAGTCCCCGCTCTATACCACATATATGCTATACCATAATCAATGTACACTATGACTCGGAAAGCTCTGGGTCAACTGGAGCTCACCAAAAATCTTCAAATGACTCTCACTGTACTGTGGAAGTTTACTAGTACCTGTGCCTGCAGCAAGTAAGGTAAGTTTCCCCCGAGGGGGGGTCAGTATGAAGAATGTACTGAGTATGTAAGGCTCATATAAAACTGTATGACACATAAATACTTCAATGAACGCGAATATGAGAGCATAGCCCATTATGGGTAAGTCATCATTCTGTATGTGTATGGAACCATGTACATTACATTCATTACTTTACATTACTTTATTTGCTTTACTTTACATCATCCATCATCAATCATCAATCATCATCCATATAATGCCCGGGCCCCAAGCTGATCAGTGGGTAATCACTAGTAATCGGGATCGACCCATGCTAGGCTTTTCCTTTGCCCCTGGGATACCACCCGTAGCGGAATCGAACCATGCTAGGTGTTCTTCTCACCCCTGGGATACCATCCGTAAATATTGGGATCGACCCATGCTAGGTTATTTAACCCCTGGGATACCACCCATGAAACATCTCTCCTCTTTATAACATTACTTCTTTAATCTTTGAAATAGCTCAATCAATGGTTACTTCATTTTTGGGAACTTTTGAATATAACATTATTGGAACTTGGAACCATGTTCATAATTATGTGACACATGAATGACAATAGACCAAGAATGCGATATATGTGACTAACAATAACAAGAAATGATAACTCGAAATGAAATACCTTAGGACAATTCGGAAATGAGTAAGTACCCTAACAAGGTGTACACTATATGCTGCAGAATAATACGGAAAGAGGAACCTTACATACGTTGTATTCTCAATATGAATATATATAATCTTAGATGTGCATACAATGTCCCGCTCCTTCCTTATGTTTCACTCTACAACACAAATACATAACGGAATTCACATTAACCACCAACTACCTTACAAATGCATATAACGTGAATGAGTTACATGTTTTCCTTTAAACATTCCATTTCCCCTTGACAAAACCATTCATGAAATTATTATTCCAAAAATCGCCCAATATTACCAACATTGACCAAAATATCATTTATGAATTTATTATCCCAATAATCCTACAATATTCCATACATTGACCAATACATGATAACCAAGATCATGTCACACCAAGTTTATACTTTCACCTCTCCATCAACACAACATCACAATTACTCCATCAAGTCACCATAATACGCTTCATAACAACATATCGACAATAATCCCACAACTTACACTTTTGGCACAATAACAAGTTAAAGAACAAAATCACACCAAGTTTCTCTTTTACGTTTCTTCAATACCACCATGTCGCAATTATTCCATTAATTCACTCCAACATATGTTATAACAACATATCGCCAACAATTCCATAATTTCCACTTATAGGAAAAAATAATAATAATTTAAAGACCATAACCACACCATACATGTTGATATGTCATCCATACCATTCATTTTTACCAAAACCTTAAGTCTCCTTTCAAGGCTAAAAGACATAGATGGCACATCTTTCACAAAAAGCAAAAGTGCACTACTCACACTTTTAGACATAACCATCATGATCCACATATTCTCCCATGCATATTATATATTAATCAATGAGAATAAATACTTACCAAAGCTTGAGAGATGATGATCTTGCTCCAAGAGAAAGCTTAGGGTTTGAAGAGCCAAAGAAATGTTCTTGAAAATTCTAGAAATGTTGTGTGTTTATGGGAATAAAAATCTGATTTTTATTGCTCTTTATAGGTCCCTCAAGCTCATCTCTATCCATCCAATTAGTCAAAAAAGGTTGTGTTTACTTTTCAAACACAAGAATGGGTCATTTGACCCATTGGGCCATGCATTTTGGCTCCATTTTGGGCCTCAAATTGGCCCATTAACACATATTACCTTAGCCCACTAAAATCAATGTATAATCCATCATATATCTCATGTTTAATTAATTCCATAATCGTCACGACAATATTCACTTACGAGATTCCCGATCGTAGCCTCAATCGCAAAAATAGAAATTCTAGTCGCTCATGGCTTCTTCTTTTTTTTTTTTGAACATAATTTGTTAAAATACTTGTGATGAAGAATTAACCCCACAAATGCTCCACAAAGTCACAAACATCACCTACTACCAAGGTCTAATCGCATGTATGTGGCCAAATTTCAATTTTCTCATCATTACCATTACCAAATACATACTTATATCTCTCGACACCTAAGCAAACATTATTCAACGTCATCAAGTAGGGTTGGGAAGGTACGGGGTGTTACACTTTGGTTTGATAGGTTGAAGATATCCGGCTGCTCTTAATCTTTCAAAAAGCTGAGTGCGACTTTCAGCCAGCAGTGTAAAGTTTCGAGGAGGTTTCTTTTCAAGGTTTGGACGAGGAAGGTTATTTTGATCTACAGGAGGTGGTACTTGATGATAATTTGGAGCTACGTGTATGTTAGCTTGGTGATTTGGGATGGTGGTTTAGACATTAGGCTGATAATTTAGCAATGGAGCTTGATATTGTGGTAGGACATTTAGTTGTGGAGCTTGGTATTTAGGTAGGATATTTGGCTGTGGAGCTTGGTATTGGGGTTGAGCGTAGAAGACGGATTGAGGACTCGGGGGTGGCGGAGAAGAAAAGGTATTCCTGGGTCTGAATCTCTTTTTCAATTTAGCAATAGAATCAGTAGATACTGCAGTCACGTCTTCTTTTTTCTTTCTAGGGAACCCAGAGGAACCAGCTGATGTAGGAGTCTGGATGATTTTCCCTGTTCGAATGCCTTCTTTGAGTGATTCACCAATCTTTACCAAATCTGCAAAGGTTGCCTGAACTGCAGACACCATTCTAGTATAGAACTCGCCTTCTTGAGCACGGGAAAACACCGCTACCATTTCCTCCTCAGTCATAGAAGGTTGTACCTTAGCGGCTTCATTTCTCCAGTGATAGGCATAATCTAGAAAGTATTCACCACTCTTTTGCTTGATCCTATTTAATGAATGCCGGTTAGGAACTATTTCCACATTGTAAGAAAACTTGTCGATAAAGTCTTTGGCCAAGGCCTTCTAGCTAGACCATTTTCTTAATTCCTGAGACGTGAACCAATCCAAAGCTTCACCGCTTAAACTTCGACTGAATAGGCGCATCAACAACGCTTCATTACTTCCAATTCCAACCATTTGATCGCAGTATCTTCTTAAGTGAGCCATGGGATTTCCAGTACCACCGAATGTTTCAAATTTTGGGACCTTGTACCCTTCTGGTAGGTCTACACCGGGGTGGACACAAAAATCATCATAACCAAGGCCATCATTATCCCCTATTCCATGAGACTCTTTGATCCTCATAATCTCTTCACTCATTGCACGCAACTTCTTTTCATGCTCGATCCTCCATTCTTTTTCTTTCTCCTCATAATGGTCTGCCTCAGGATTAGGAAAAGGGTTATAAAGATCAGGAGATGTGACGATATGGAAAGCATTTGGGGGTAAAGGTCGGATGTGAGATGTATTTGGGATTGTGGCAGAAGTATTTTGGTATGCTGAAGTGTGGTTTTGAGGATGAATGGTAGCCGGGTTATGGACAGGGAGAACATTTTGGGGGTTATAGATGTTTTGTGGAGTTTGAGAGTGGTTCTGTGGGATTTGAGGATGAATTTGTGGAGTAAGGGAAGGACTTTGTGGATGGTAAGCATCTGGGTTATTGTCTCGATTGGTGTTTTGAATGGGTGGATCGTGAATTTGGTAGACCGGTGGATTATTGATGACTGGGTCTGTAGGAAGTTGAGAGGCGGAGGCGGCTGCAACGTTATTTGGATGATTCCCGAGGTCAGGCGTGTTGAGACGAGGGATTTGGAGTGGAGGACCGTGCCCTCCCAGGACAGGAGCATTAGTAGTGATGGCCAGATTAGCCAAGTCTCTAGTACGATTCACCTCCTCTTGAAGCATTTTCAGCTTTCTTGCGAGTTCAGCAATCATCTCACTTTGTTCTGCTATAACATTGTCCCTGATGGCCAATGCGCTATTCTTGTCATTTCCAGTCATATTTAAATGATGGCTAGGGGATTGGATTTTGCGAGCTTTTGATCGGGTGAAGTAAGGATGTTCAGCCAGTTTATGTCAATACGGAGTAGTTTCTATTATATGTAAAATAAAAACAACTCAAAGGACAATGTGTTAGATCCCATTAGTAATGAATAATGGAAAATAATTAGGCAGGAAGTAAACACATAAAGTTGTTTTTATCATAGGCAAATTGATCCACGGGGTATTGACTCAAAATTTTTAATGAACAGGATTTTGTTCATTGGTTTGGGATAAACGAGTTTGCCAGGAAGATTGATTGTGATACATCTTCTTCTTCATCATCCTTATGCCTCCTTCTATAAAGTAAGGGGAAACAAATCTTTTTGAAGATAGGGGTTTCCTAACTTCTCCTATGGATCTCATCGATCTCTCGTTGATTTGATACTATCTTTCTCTATTTTCAAATCCATATTTTCGGTCAGACCTTCCTTAAAGGATGAAAGCGATTCTTTAGGAAATAGTTTGAGAGGTATTATGGACTTTTCTGGAAAACTTTGGAAGATTCAAAGTATTTTGGTCGGACTTTTGTTTAGTGGGTGTATATTTCTGCCTCGAGGTGATCTATAACTTGTTGGAAAATAAGAATAGATCAATTTGCCTTTGATTCAAACAACGCACATAAACACGTAAGACAGTTATATCACACAAACATATTATAATAAGGCGTATCCTAATTGGGTGACCCTTTTGAGCCAAGGGTTGGCCTAACGAGTTTGAAGGAAGTATATGCCTTTCAAAACAAATCCATTATCCCCAAAATAACATTTTCATAACTATATAAAAAGGGCATAAATGCCTCCAAAGTAGTCAAATGAGGGATACAATCTTTGGGGAAAGGGAGATAACAGTGAAAGGAAAATAGTCCCACGCAAGGGATAATAAATGAAGATACTAGCATCCAAATGATCCCTCATCGGTCTTTGGCTTTTGGCTTTGTCCACCTCGTTCCATATGCGATGATCGGGTGTCTTCTATGTAACTTCCATGTCAATGATGGAATGCAAATATCCAATGAGAATTTTTCTTATCTTCTACTCCCATATACTTCCACTAATCCTTGCATCAATCATCCGGCTTGGCCATTAGTTTGAATCTTCTAACTGGGGTTGATTAATCCATACATACACAAAAGCAAACAAGTTAAACCTTTTTCCCCACCCCGAATGATAATGGATTAGATTAATTGACATATACTCGTTTCAACACATAAGCATGATTCTTCTGCGATTGACTCGTGGTCAATAAACGTAGGGTAGGTTTTCTAATGGGCCCAATACCCCCTCAGGTATTGGGTCGTCCTAAGCTCATGCCTAAAAAGGGTTTTGGTTTCGCTCTATCCAAGGTATCTAGAGTGGGCTTTGACCAGGTTCCCAAGTGGAAAACTTGGGTTTGGAAATACAAACAACCATTGGACGCTTAACGTACCAATAAACTGTTGTATTTCCAACACTTTTATTTGGAATTGAACAATAGAGGTAGCGCAACAGCGAAACCCCAAACAGTTAAATATAAGATGAGGAAGTATGTCATGAATGCAAGTGACAGGTATAATCACAAGACATTATCAAATTAGCACATTTATTCAAATAAGGCCACATAAATCAATCCAAATAGTCTAAAATTTGGTTAGAATCTTGATAAAGTCCCCAACAGAGTCGCCATTTCAGTTTTATCCCTTTTTCTAGGCTCGAAGGGTTGGAAAAAACATTGATTTTGACTTTTCAAATTATTTCAAAACTCTAGAAAAAATTTTGAAATAATTTAAGAAAATACAGAGTCGCCACTTGATTTTTAATAGAAAATATCAAGAAAAACTTAAAGAATTTTAAAGACTCAAAAGCAGAAACAAATCATTAAAATTAGAGAAAATGGGTAAGGATTCTGGTAACGCCTTGAGAAGGTTTTTAAGGCACTCAAGAAGCGTCCGCGAAAGCGGTTGACCAAAAGAAAATTTGACTGATTTGTAAAATTGACCAATTTTGAAAACATGGCTAACTTTGTAAAATCTTGAATTAATTATAAATATGGTACTTATTCCATGGACATAAGAATAATCTACTTAAATTAGGAAAGAATCTGTATAAATAAACCCAACTTTAGACTTAAGGGAAAAATATTCTCATCCTTAACAAAGAAAGACCGATTTTAACTTGAAAGGACCAATTTATTAGAAATAGCACCTTTGGAATTGAATTTTAAAATAATATAGAATTTTGATAAATTATGAAGTAAATAATTAGTGATAAAAAGCTTGAATTTTTCTTTCAAAGAATTTATTTAATCGTTAGAAATTTGGAGGAAAAATCACCTTAATCTATGTAGATTACTAATCGCATAAACAAAATAAATATCATCTCTTGATTTGTTAAAGCCTTGTTCCAAAGGAGAAATAAAAATATCATTTTTATTAAATCGAAACATTTGACGATGCGACAAACGATAATTAAAGGAAATATAGAGATATAACAAAATAAAAACTAAAAGGGGATTTATCTAGATTTTAACCAAATTTAAAAGTTAATACACAAACAAATATTAATTACATAAATAAAGGGAGAAAAGTTGAGGATTTGGACCCATAATATGGCCCATCAAGGATCTTCCCAGATTTTGGACAAATTTTATGGACTTTTACGTCCATTTTAGCTGTGTATACCAGTTGCATATCAGCTGTATACTGTAGTCCCTTCCCTTGTGTTTCCTTTGTATTCAGTGTATATTAGACGTATATCAGTCTATATACATGTACTTGTGACCCTTCAACCTGCATACTTGCTTCCATTTCTTCGTTCATCTGAACATCTGCGTATATCTGATGTATACTTGATGTATATCAGCCCGTATCAGTCCGTTTGGGACTTTATTTGAGGCTTGACTCGAGATTGGGCTTAGCCCGAGGAGGATGCGGGGGATTCCACTTTGGACTCGAATTCATTTTACATGACCAGAAAGAAGAAAATAAAGATTAATTACCCACTCTCATGAAATTGAAAAGAAAGAAAACTCAATGGATTAAACAAAATGCAACACCAAGTTAAACATGAACTAAACTAATTAATTTGGAGGTCTTAGGAAGTTCGTGAATTCACCTCTAAGCTACCAAACTAACTTCAAGAATGATCATGAATTCTAACATTTGATAAAAGAATAATAAGGACAAACAAGACTATTTTTTGACCAAGGACAAGTTACTGGGAAAGGGGAAGCGATGAGAATTAATCATTATTTTCCGGAAAATTGAAACCAAATATAGCCGAAAATGGTTATTACCTAAGATTTAGTTCATTCATATCACCAAACCATTCTAAGATTTAGTTCATTCATATCACCAAACCATTCTAAATAGTAGGCATGCTTTACTAATCAAATGTATATATAATGAAATCACTACAGGAAACTTAAACTAAGAACAATAACTTTGTGCCAAAGGCTAAAACAAAAAGCTTCAGACTCATTCCCAATCAATTTTTAATCAAATCGGATTGTCGCACATATTTAAGATGGAAACCCAAAATCTGATTTTTAACAAACAAGAAAGCGAACTTTTAGGATGGAGATAAGCTGTGGCAGAGCTCTATTTCGTCCTAAAGTTTTATTCTTTGGAGAGAACTAGAAAGTAATCTCCAAAGTTTTGCCTTCCTTCATCCTTTAATGAACCTTACTCGATATTATGGATCAAGAAGGTTGTTAAGGATTTCTAATCAAGAAAACCCAAATCACAACAACATTATTATTACTTGAACCCCAACCACCATGTACAACCAGGAAAATAATCTGCAGGATGTATACTCAAAATCCAAACACTTCAGAGAAAGAACAAAATCAAGCACGTCTTAAACCTTTTATTTTACAGAAGTGATAACTCTCAATCCCAACTACATGTTAAACACATTAATAAGAATAGACGTGCATCTAACAAATCACACAACAATCTTGAATATTCAAGAACTCAACTTTCAACCCAAAGAATCTTAACCGACATCGAATTTTCAAACGAGAGCAGCCCGTATGACAAATAATCATCACATAAAAAGAAAATTCATACAAAAGGTGAAATCTTTACATGGATTCCATTATCAAAAACAGTCTCATATCAACGAAGGTTCAAACATCGACGAAATTCCACATTTATCAAATTCTAAATTCGAATAGGAATAAAAGAAAGGAGAAATAAAAATGAATTTATTTACCTTTTTCGCAGCAGGAACTAGGACTACGAGCTCCGGTTAAACAAAATTCCACCACTAACACTCGGTTCAGATTTTGCCGAAATTCAAACTAGTTATCGAATTTCTTGTTCCTCAAGTGTATTGCTTCTAGGATTTTGGTTACGTGGGATTAGAAGCGTGCGCTTCCCGAATCCCCAATTTTTCCCCAAAAAATCCTCCCTCAACCCTCAATCCATCGCTATCTATTTATAGAGAAATTAAGGCTGCTTTTGGGGGGAAAGCGGAGGGGGGTAGAAATGGAAAAAAATGAATTCGAAATTTTCGAATTTCAAAATCTGGAAAAGAAATATCCAACTTGAAATTCTACTAATTTTGGATTTTGAAGAAATTTGAAACTGGGTCAACTAATAGGAATTAGGAAAAAGAAATTCCTCTCAAGAACCAATCGAATTCACACAAATATGTACGAATTCGTACAATTCTTACTGGATTTGAGAATTTTTTAACGTTGTAGTGGACACCTTGGCTTATTCTAGAAGATTCTCGGTTCTTCGATGGTACAAAAGCAGGTGAAAATCACATGACGATGGTGCGAAGGGTGAGAAACGGAGGTGAGTGAGGTCATTTGGATGTTGTTGCTCGTTGATATCGTTGTTGTCGTTGTTTGGCTGTTGTTGTACGTTGTTGTCGTTGTTTGGTTGTTGGTGTTATGTTTGGGTGTTGTTTGGTGAAGGAGAAAGGAGAAAGGGAATAAGGGTTGGGCTGGACTGGGTAGGGTCGGGTTGCAGAAGTGGGTGGTGTGGTGAAGTGAAAAATGGGCCAAAGGGATTGGGCTGGTGTCATTTAAATAAAGGGAGGAATTCAAGCAACAATTTAGTCAATCTATATTAATAAAATTGTAACACCCCATACGTTTCTGAGTCTTGCTGACCACCGTAATATTGATGGAAATAATGAAACATGAGAGATTTGATGAATTATACATCAATTTGTGGGCATTAATAAGTCTTGTGTCATTGGGCCTAAAATGAAGCCCAAAATTAACAAGAAGACATGGAAATTTGACCCATTCTTCCAATATTGGTCCATTTGACTAATCAACCATGCATTTAATGTCAAGAGATGGATAAGAGTGACTTGAGGGACCTATATATATATATATATATATATATATAAGGAATTATATACAAAAAAAATTGGTGGGCTATAGAAGTCTTGAGCCATTGGGCTCAATAGAGGCCCAAAAACCACATGGAAGACATGGCCAAAATGTGGAAAAGATCCATTCTTGTGTTTGACCAAGCCATCATGCATTAACTTGGATAAGGATGACCATTTAATACCATATAAATCAAGATAAAAATCAGATTTTATTCAACAACAACACACATGCCTTTTTCTAGAATTCTCTCAAGCATTCCTCTCTCACACAAACCCTAAGCTCTCATCCTTTTGGCCAAATATCATCACTTGGTGAGTATTGGCAAGTGTTTATTATTATGGTTTAATATATTTTATGCATGGGAGATGGTTTATATTATGTTGGTTATGTTGGTGGAGTGTGAGAAATTCACTATGTGTGAAGTGTATGTGTTTGTTAAATTGGAGGATGGTTTTGCCTTGTAAACTTGAACATGGGCATGTGATCTTGAAGAAAATAAACTTGGTGGATTCATTATTGATATGTTAGATGTGATTACATTCTTGACTTGTTTTATTCTTGTGTATAATGTTTGGAATAATTATTGCAAAAGTTAGCATGGAAATGATGGCGTAATGGAAGGAAAGTGTCATTTTGGTAATGTTATGTGTGTTGTGAGACCATGGATGGTTATTGTCATGTTAGATGATCAAAAATATGTTAAAATAAGTTTGGTTTTGATCATGGACCATTCATTGCATGAAAAGACCCCAAAAAGACCATTTCGAACCAAAACGGGCACCCGCCCTCGCAGACGAAGCACCTGCGGGCGCAGGTGCCAAAGCAGGTGCCTATGGCTACTGCCAAAGGTAACCTGTGGACGCAGGTCATCCACCTTCAGGTGCAGGTGGCTTAGTGGATTGTCCCAGAACTCCGAATTGCTTGTTTTTGCATCCCTTTGCCCCCCCGAAACCCCTATACCCTTCATGGATGTAATTATCAACTTGTGATATCGTTTTAATGACTTTAAAGTGTCGTATGGAGGAATGTTGGACTATGTTAAGTATGTATGATTTTTCATACGTTGTTATGAGGCAAGTTGATAGGGTAATTGTGACGGAATGATAATGAGAAGGCATAAAGGGTAAGTGTGATGCGAAATGCTATTGTTGTATGAAATCTTGGTCAATGTGTGTAATGTTATGGTGTTAGTGACTTGATGATGTGGTGAGTTGTATTTTAAGGAGTGAAATTAAGTTATATGGCGGTCATATGGTTCATTGTCGTTTTGTACACTTGTACGGTAAACAATTGTTAACAAGAATTCCATTGTGGACTTGTATTGTAGAGTGAAACATAAGGAAGAAGCTGGACTGTTGTGTTCATATATAGACTTGTGTACTCATACTTGGAAGTAAAGGTATGTAAGGTTACTCTGTCCGTATCTTTCTGCGGCAAATAGTATTCACATTGACATTACTCTTGTCCCATCCCCAAATGTGCTAAGGTATCCTAAATCCAGTTGTCAATGGTCACTACCATATGTTTCTACTCATTGATCGATTATGAATCTCATGTCTCATATTCATGGTTCATGTTCCAAAAGCCCAATAAGATTATGTTCCAAGGTTCCAATAGTGGTTATACTAATCTTTATTGTTCATTGATTATTGTTCCAATGGTCCCGACGGTGTTATGTTTCAAATGATATTGTGTTTCCAATAATATTTATTCACATGTCTCTCACTCATTGATTATTGAACCAAAGTTTCATATAAAGTTATGATTATCAATGTATCAATCTCACACAAGTTAAAGTATCAATCTTATGAGGTATAATGTATCACTCTCATAACTATGAAATGGAATAAGATTGTAAAGAAGTAATGCACACATGGTTACTTTATATTTTATTGAGTATGGATCAATCAAAAGGGGTATAAGCTCGGATGGATCAATCCCAACATTATGTTACAGTATTAGTAAAATATACAAGATTATAGCCCACTGATCAGCTGGATGTCCGGTATATATTATAACCCACTGATCAGTTGGATGTCCGGTATTATTATGATATATAAGATTATAGCCCACTGATCAGCTGGATGTCTGGTATATATTATAGCCCACTGATCAGCTGGATGTCCGGTATATATTATAGCCCACTGATCAGCTGGATGTCCGGTATTATTATTATTATATATATGACTATTTCCCACTGATCAGTTGGATGTCCGGTATATATTATAGCCCACTGATCAGCTGGATGTCCGGTATTATATTATAATCCACCTATAAGGTGATGAACGGTGTTATATTATATGCCACCTATAAGGTGATGAACGGTATTATATTATATGCCACCTATAAGGTGATGAATGGTATTATATCATATGCCACCTATAAGGTGATGATCTCATATAGGTAATAAAGGAAGTAATGTGCAAGCTAGTACACCAATCTCTCAAGAAAAAGAAATTAAGTTACATATGTTGATTGGGGGTAAAAGTGTAGGAAAATCATAGATGTAAGGTGGACACGATTCCAAAGTTCCAAATGTTCTAAGGTATTGCATCTCAGGATGGTGAACAGTTGATATCCACATGTGTCGTATTTAGTGATCATTGTCCTAAGGTTCCAAAAGTGTTACATTCCAAAGGGGTCCTAGAGTATTTTAACTAAGGTAGACATACATTGTTATTCACAAGTGTCCTACTCCTAGATGAATCATGATTCACTTATCTCTTATTCATTGACTGAAGTTCCTAAGCTCTCATAATGTTGTAAGTTCTAAGAGAACTATCCCAACGAGGATATTAAGGTAAAGAGGGCTTGTTTAGTTTGAATAGCATTATTCAAATCATGTAATGATTCCAAAGTTCCAATAGAGTTATACACATGTTTCTTATGAATTGACTATTGTTCCAAGATGTTGTGTTCAAATAATGTTATGGCAAGTGAATATAACAATCTCTCACAAGTGAATGAATCAATCTCTCACAAGTGAATATCTCAATCTCTCACAAGTGAATGTACCAATCTCTCAAGAGTAATGAAAGAAGTAATGTGCAAGTTAATGTATCTATCCCTCACAAGTAAAGATACCAATTTTACAAGAATAAAGACGTAAAGTAATGTATATTGTGTTCCAAGTTTCAAGAATGTTTCTATCATTAAAGTATCACGCATAGTATGAAAGAAAGAGAAATGAAGTAAAGAAAAATGAAAGGAAAGGAACCAATGTTATGTAATGTTAACCCACCAAAGAGTGGATGTACGTGGATGACTAATAATAATGACAATGAGCGTAATCTATTGTATAAAGGTATTGTATGAAAGATATTATATGAATGATAAGAATATGATTGAATGATCGAAAGTAATAATAAAAGAAAGGTACATGGTTTCACATATAGAGTTTCTCTTATAATTATTTCCATTGAAATTCTCATGTATTGATACGGTTTTCTTATGGCCTTACATACGCAGTACATTCTTCGTACTGACCCCTCTTGGGGACTTACCTTACATGTTGCAAGTGCAGGCATTAGTAGACCTCCTCTATAGATTGGGGATCATTTGCAGAGTTTATGGTGAGCTCCACTCGGTTCGGAGCTTTCAGGGTCATAGTTGTGTATTTGTTTTGATATTGTAAATATTGTATAGACATGGTCATGTATCTATTAGAGGCTTTGTAGACATATGTGGGGTATCATGAAAGTAAACGATGGACGTTCATTTTGACGCAATGGCCCTAACGGCCAAGTTTCATATATTGCACATATTGCCATGATTTCTGCCATTGATATTTAATTACATGAGATAAAATGATATTCATACGCGAACATACATATGAGAGCACATGAGCAAAGATTGGTTCTCTCGGGCCTTATCGGCTTCGGGTGCCAATTACGTCCCGATGGGATTCGGGGTGTGACAAAAATGACCAAATTGAATTAAGATTTAGTCAATTTGGTTAAATTTTAACCAAATTAAAAGATCAATTGGTCAATTGCATTGTAATCGTAATCCAATTAATTTCAAACACGACCAAATTCACCAAATCGACTAAGTTGAATCAAAAAATTCGAAACAAATTAATAGTCAATTTAACCTCGAGTTTCTTGATTTAATAAAACTAAATAAATATTTTTTCCAAATAAATTATATTTAAAACCAAATTATATTTAAGTCGAGATTTTACCTATTTGAATTAATTTCAAGATAGGATTTCGATTAAAACATGAATATCTGATAAAATAATTATTTAAGCGACCAAAATTATACGATCTCGTATCCATGAATACAAAAACATATAATTCGTCACTTAAATGACAAAAACCAACCCGAATAAATATTTTAGGAAGTATTTATCTGGATAAAACAAATATTTTTATTTTATTTAAATCGAAGAAACTCAGGATTAAATTTAGTCGGGGAGGGCAAAAATTAGGTGTCAACAGTGAGTATCAAGAGGACTTAAGTGGATGTAGATTAAAGAATTATAGGTACCATAAGAATGAATCGGTATGGGAGGAAGAGGTATAGACTAGAATAGGTGGTCAAAGGACAAAGATATATGAAAATGTTAAGTCAAAGGACAAAGATATATAAAAACGTTAAATGACTGGTAGGTCACAGGGATGCTAAAATGATATGTTGGGGATTCTATAATTGGGGGTTTAGAATTGAAACTTTACTTGATGTTGTGACTCTCTCCTTATTTATTATTGGTGTTATTTGCTTCTAACCCTGGTCAACCAATAATGCTTACCAATACATGTGGTTGTACTGATGCTACACTTATTATACCTCTATTTTGGGGTTAGCCATAGTGCAGGTTAGTTGGAGTTTCTATACCAGTGATGTTGTTCACTCAGCAGTAGCTCCTGTCATCTCTATTCAGCATAGATGTTGTATCATAAATGTTCCTACTTCTTGTATAGTGCTCTTTTACCGGTTTAGGCTATGTTTTGGGGAATCACTTGTAGTTATTTTACATATTTACTTTACATATCTGATGTATTAAAACAAGTTATGGGATGAATTGGTTGAGCAATCATGTTTCAACTGTTGATTAGTTATTCATATGGCAGACATAAATTGACTAAGTGAATATTATAGTAATTTCTGCATTGGTTGAATGGTGGGTTATTCAGGGTTCTCTTATCTTGTGTTGGTGTAGGTAGGTGCTCGACACTATCCGATGGGTTGGGTCATGACAAAGATGGTATCAGAATCCAGGTTACCGATCTCTCAGTCCAAGATCAAATGTTGAGTAGAGTCCTATGGATTGGTGTGTTGACGTCCGCATCAAATCTATAGGAAGCTGCAAGGAATCTAGGAATATATTTCACTTTCTTCTTTCTTATTGTACCATTCCAATATCGTATCATTGGATTGAGTCTAATTGGTATCTAGTTAATCCCAATTAGTATCTCAATCATCATAATTGGGACTAGTTGGCCCCAATTAGTATCTTTTAATATAGAAAGGTTGGGACAAGACATTCAACCAATAGAGGTTAATAAGAAATATAGGAAGTGGATTGTTATGCTTTGTTCGATATGGTGTTAAGTACTTGTGGTGAGGTAATGATGTGTTAAAATTATGCTATGTGTATTATTATTAATGGTAATGTATGATAACTTTCCTTGTGATGTTTAAACTCTCGAATATGATTGTTGAGTGTGTGTGCGGTTGGATGGTGTGTAGCTAAGTAGATCAGTGGCTGACCCTCTGGTGCTATCTCTGGCTCGGGAGAAATAATAGGATCTGGTAAAGTCTCCCAAGACTGATCTGGAGCTAGGGTGCAGCTCTGCCTTGACCTCGACCTCTGGGTCAACCTCGGCCTTTAATCGGTGCTCTGGATGTAGGCTCGGGGTCCCAATCCCCAACCGTTGTGGCCCCCGTACTCTTCCTGGTGCAGTCAATATTACAGGTAACAATTTTAACTTGGAGATTAATCTACTTTTCAATTTTGCTTACACTTCTGTTGACAATATTATCGAAGAGTACCCCTTTCTTACTAAGTGGGATAGTAAGTACAACTCATTATCATGGGATATTGTTGACACAGTACTGCTTTCGAAAACTAATTTTCCTTGTCCATTAGAAATGATTAAGTGGGATGGTCAAGAGAAAATTTTGGAGAGCAAAGATGATTTAATCAAACAAATTTTGGAGTTTGCTGGTACAATGATGAACGTTACACCCCCTTTGCAAGATGATTATACAGCTTTTGTGAGCCTAATAGTTGTTAAGAAAGTTTATGTATCTCCTGAAGAATTTGAACTTATCGAAGCCAGAATTGTTAAAAAACAATATGATGACATTTGAGTAATAGCTTGCGGACATATTTATGAAGTAATCAAGGGATTGGGACAATCACACGAACCATCTTTGTATGAAAAATTATAATGGCTCGAAGGTTATAGCTACTGTGAGGGACAAAACTAATTATTGGAGGATGTGTTTTGATGAGAATTATGAAAGGGAACTACTACGGACTTTAACTGGACATACTAGGAGAGAATTCATGTCACTGCCTATAGTAAGATCAATAATACAGTCTTTACAGAAAGTAAATCTTCCCGAAGACGAATCGACAGACAAGTGTCCAATATGCATAGAGAGTTACTCACCTGGTTCAGAACCATACAACATGCCTTGCAGCCACAGTTTCCATCATGGCTGCATCGAGGCTTGGCTTCTTAAAAACTCAAGTTGTCCTATGTGTCGTTACAAGTTGCCACTAACGGAGTTGAAATAGAAGTGATCTCTTTCTAGTAAAATGTTTTTTAAAATAAGTTCTTCCAAAAATGTATCTTTTCTCTGTCAAAAATGTATTTTTTCTTATCACAAAAGACTTTCAAACAACAACTCACACCCTAAAGATTATTTTGTTATCAATGAAAGAAGATTCTCTTTTCGAATTGTTCAACTTTCTGTTCATTAACAAAAAATAATAAAAGTTGAGAAAAAAGAAAAAAGAAATAAAGATTGAGAAAAAAGAAAAAAAATAAAGGTTAAGAAAAAAGAAAAAAGAAAAAAGAAAAAAGAAAAAAGAGAAGAATAAAAAAAAAAAAAAGAAAAAAAATAATGGTTGAAAAAAATGAGAAAAAATAAATAAAAATAAAGTCTGAGAAAAATTTAAAAAATAAGAAAGAAGAAAGAATGAGAAAAGAAAAAAAAAAAGAAAAGAAAAATAAAAGTTGAGGCAAATGAATTAAAAAAAAAGAGAAGAAAAAACCAATAAATGAAGAAACAAAAAGTTGAGAAAATAAAAAATAAAATTCAAGGAACAATAAAAAAGAGCAAATAAATAAATAAAATAGAAGTTGAGAGACAAATGAACATGAAAAGTATAAAAACATTTGAGGTGTAGAGGAACAAAAAAGTACTTGTTTTATATATAAAAAAGAAGGAAGACTAGTATTTAAAGACTTCTTTTATGGGGAACAAAAAAGCAAGGTCACCCACTATGGGGCCATCCCATGTAATTTCCTGATACTAGTTTGGGTTTGACATGAAGCCCTACCATGTATATTAAAACCACAAGAGAGATTTGTTGGGTGGGGGTTGAGCAGTTGAGCAAACAATTAACTGTAACAACCCTACCCCAGATTTTGCTACAATGTAATTGGATTTAGATTTTGAAGCTTTGGGTAAGTTTGTATACGTATTTAGGACTTACCGGAATGATCAGGGTGGAAACCCTAGGGCTCGAGAGTATTTCGGCACATGTTGAGCCACATAGTTGTTTCAGATTTGTTGAGTCTAGTGCAACCTCAAATGCGAAAGACTGATCACAGATGCGGACAGTCTATCACATTTGCAAAGGGGGTTGTGCTGGTGGGAACTTCAGACGCGAATGGTAGCCTGCATCTATGATATGAAAAATACAATGTTGGCCTAGCCCAAAGAACTCCACATTACTTTGCTGTGATTTTTCTGTAATTGCGATGACAACTGGTATAAAGGGAACTGCGTTGAAAACCAGACTTGATATAATTCCATTTTGGGAAAGAGGAGCTCAAGGGTGTCCGATCAACGGAGTGATTTCAACCTAAATTATTAAGGTAACGATCTCTGACGCCCAAGGATACTTATGCTTGAGTTTGGTATGATTTTGACCATTAAATTTTTAGACTGAATGCCTAAATTAGGGAAAATTGGCCTAGTTTTCGAATAAGGTAATTTGATGATTTGACTTAGCAATTGTAGTCAAAATAGAAACTTGATTGTAGAATTGGACTCACAAGTTCATGGGTAACCCATTCATATATTTAATTTTTGGAAATGACAGGGTCCCTTGTTCTTGAATAGGAGAACAGGAACCTCAAGAATCAGGATGTTGTTACTTAACTGGTGGAACCTCAAAACCACAAATCCAATTACTGACTACATTATTAAGACACTCCCTCCTATCATTTGCTGGGAATTATAGAGATTTAGATGTAGAAGCGAATTTGACTGAGAAACTTTCTTATTTTAGATCTAAAACTAACATCTTGAACATTGTTCACTTTAATGTGATAAAGAAACTGATAAGTTGACTTGCTAATGTATGTTTTGATGATAGACAAGTTACATGAGAACCAGGTCCTCCCATACTAATTGATCTAATGCAATGCAAGTGCAAGTGGCTGTAAATTGTTAGGAAAGAAACAGTTCCAGTTGCATATAAGGAATGTGAGGTAAATTGTTCACTTTAGTGTGATAAAGAAACTGATAAGTTGACTTGCTAATGTATGTTTTGATGATAGACAAGTTACGTGAGAACCAGGTTCTCCCATACTAATTGATCTAATGCAATGCAAGTGCAAGTGACTGTAAATTGTTAGAAAAGAAACAGTTCCAGGTGCATACAAGGAATGTCAGGTAAATTGTTCTAATTCAGGAAAAAGGATCTCTGGGGATCTATTAATGGAAGCCACATCAAAGAGAGGTGTAAAACCTCATGGAAACAAATTAGGGTTAGGGGAAACATCCTTAATTATCTCCTATATAAGGAATACACCAATGACAGAATCAATTATCTACTGCACACACATAAAGGGTTTTCTCAAAGGTAGTAGAGCAAAAAGAGAATCTAGTGGCGGCTGAACAAAAGAACCAAGAACAAGCTGAGTTGATTGTTCTTTGTTTTTGTTTGTGTTTGTGATAGGATAGTTGTTGAGTCTATCTATTCTATTGAGGCTGTATTGGGGTAAGTTGTGAGGCATTGTAACAAGAAGAGAGTTCATCTTCTTGGAGAGTTAGTTAGAACAGTACGTTAGAGTTAACTATTGAGTTGAGGTACTAAACTTATTTCCTTTTATTATAGATTTGAAATCAAAAATCGCGTTTTGAAGTTAGTGAAAGTTAATTGGAAATCCTACACACTATAGGTAGTTTTTCTTACTCTTTTGATCAAGGAGGTTTTTCACAATAAATCTCGTGTTCTTTAATTAAACTGTTTTTACTTATTGATTCAGGAACCTTGTTCCTGTATCGAGTAGTTGGTACTAGTTCTTTTCAGAAACAGTTTGGAAGTGCAAGGATGGTGGGTAACTGGAATAGCCTATGTCAAGCCCTGTGAAGCACCGTTACACCAGAAAACTCACTATGGTCAAACCTCCTATAATGAAAGTCAAGCTAAACTCTGATGGAAGCCAAAGAAACTTAATCTTTGCTTCATTCATATAGGACCTGGCACCAGTAATCTAGCAGAAGCTGAAACTATGGTATATGGTCTAAAGTGGTGTGCCAACAATGGTTACAACATGCATGGGAGAAACCGACTCTATGCTCCTCAGAAATTGCATTAAAGGAGAATGAAACCCGCCCTAGAGAATACTTAATCAAGTCAATGATATACATAAGCTAGTTAAAGGGTATGGATTCAACATTAAGCATTTAACAGAGAGAAGTTATGGCTTCAACCAGTGCACCAAATCCACTAACGTTTACTAGGGTGCACCGTTAAATGCACATTAACTTCTCAAGGTATATACACATACATTTACAAAAAAAGTTTCCGAAGTTAAAGGGTGCACGTGACCCCCTAGCTTACACGTGTGTCCGCCTCTGTTTGGAGCTGATGGAAGAAACTAAATTGGTCAATTGGTAACTGCTTGTCTCTCATAAAGAAATTTTATCAATTTGTACATGTTTTCTTACATAACATCAAAAATAGGAAAATAAGGAATGTGATGAAGGATATGTTGTTTAAAGGTCCTTGCCTTCCTAGTCTCAAGAGTCAAATGACACACTTCAAAGACATAAAATCATGCAACATCTCTTTTTAGTAATTTTTTCTGTGGGAATCGGATGAAAATGTTTCTAAAGGAGTTGCTTTCACAAAATGGAATTGTAAAGACATAAGAAAGTTACCTCATTTTGTGACCCTAGAAAAATAAATTCCCTAATGCAAGAAGATATCCACAGGCCACGCAGCATAAAAAATCACATCATATGCCGATTCTCTCCAGGGTTTATACTGTAGAAAAATGAGGGAAAAGAAAAGGAGTTGGTGAATGCTAATAAGAGAAATAGTGATAGGGCTACTCTCTTTTGGCATGCAGTTATAGATGAATACTCCATGTGATCAAATATTTTAGCTGACATGCCTAAGGAGAGCTGCCCTATTACTGTCTCTGCTTAATTCTACATGCAGTTTGGGCGGCACTCTTAATACTGTGTGATGTCTTAAAGGTATTTTATACTTGTCTTAGACGTTGTCATTGATTTTTTTTTCTTCTCCTTTTGGTGGCAAGAATTGATATAAAACATATTGTCACGTCCCGAATCCCATCGGGATGTGATTGGCACCCGAAGCCGATATGGCCCGAGAGAACCAATCTTTGCTCATGTACTCTCATATGTATGTTCGCGTATGCATATCATTTTATTTCATGTAATTAAATATCAATGGACGAAGTCATGGCAATATGTGCAATATATGAAACTTGGCCGTTAGGGCCATTATGTCAAAATGAATGTACATCTTTTACTTTCACCTTCCCGCATGTGTCTACAAAGCCTCTAACAGATACATGACCATAACCATATCTATACAATATTTGCAAATGACAAAACCTAATGAACATATGCAACTTGGGAAGCCCCGAAGCAACTAGAGCTCACCAACAATCTGTGGATACCTCGTCACCTACTGCGGAGATCTACCAACACCTGGGCCTGCAGCATGTAAGGTAAGTCCCCCAAAAGGGGTCAGTACGAATAAAGTACTGAGTATGTAAGGCCAGATGAAACTATGGTACTACATAAGTACTTCCAAGAAAGTAAGCATAAGAGAATAATCAATGTGAATAGACCTCCAACCTGGATGTGTGGAACCATGTTCATTACTTCTATTAGTCTCAATACTTGATCAATCAGTCGCGTCACTATCACTTTCTTATAACCATCTTTATGTTTATTTACATCTATACACGTGAGGAAAATATTCTCATCTCTTTACAACTATTTTCATTACTCTTCACTCAATTAGTTAGTACCGGACCTCCACCTTTGGTGGGCTAGAAGATATAAATATAATACCGGGCATCCACATTTAGTGGGCTATCATATATGTAAATATAATACTGGACATCCACATTTAGTGGGCTATCATATGTAAATATAATACCGGACATCCAGCTGATCAGTGGGCTATATAATATACCGGACATCCAGCTTATCAGTGGGCTATAATATATAATATAAGTACCGGACATCCAGCTGATCAGTGGGCTATAATATATAATCTCAGTATCATAGACTATTGGGATTATTCCACCTTGGACTTATACCTCTTTGTGATCCAATGAAACATAACATGAAGTAACCATTTGCATGACTTAGTTCCTTAACCTTATGAGAGTGATACCTTAAAAATCATGACACTAAAGCTCACACATATGTATACACATCTTCACTTACGAGGAATCACCTCCCTTCTTACTCTTATAAGATTGGTACTTCTACATGTGAACGATTGGTACAAGGATAGTCATACTATTCTTAGACTCTGGAACATGACATACATTACTTTACATCTTTACCCGTGTAAGATTGACATCTCTACTTGCAAAGGATACATCTTTGGAACCATTGGACCAATATTCAATGAACAAGATACATGAGTATAACCACTAGTGAAACCTTGGAACATAACCTCATTGGACTTTTGGAACATTACTAATGAATATGAGACATATGTATAACTCTATTGGAACTTTGGATCATGACATGATTGGAATAATGCTATTCAAACTAAACAAGCCCCCTTTACCTCATTACTCTTGTTGAGATATTTCTCGTAGACTTTACAACATATGACAACTTAAGAACTTTCGTCCATAACTAAGAACTAAGTGGTTCATGATTCGTCTAGGAGTAAAACACATATGAATAACAATGTATATCAACCTTAGTTGGAATACTATAGAACCCCTTTGGAATAGAACACTTTTGGAACCTTAGCATAATGAACAATGATTAAGACGCATGTGAATGTCAACTTCTCACCAACTAGGAATGCGATACCTTAGAATATTTGGAACTCTTGACTTGTTAGCCAATGAACGTAAGTCAATCAATGGACATGAGCCAATCAATGAATATAAATCAACCAATGGACATGAGTCAATCAATGAATATAAATCAACCAATGGACATGAGTCGTATGATTCACCATTTACCACTGAGTAAAGAACATATGAGCTACACTAGTCAACTACCGAAGACGGAATACCTTAGGGCATTTCGGAGTCGAGTGAGTACTATGACAATATGAATCATACATGCTGCAGAAGAATACGGAAAGAGTATCCTTACATACCTTTGCGTCTCACTAGGAATACACAGGCTTATCTGGGAATACAATGGTCCAGCTTCCTTCCTTACGTCTCACTCTACATCACAAGTACATAACGAGGCTTATATTAGCAACCAACTACCTTACAAGTGCACAAGATGACCATGAATCACATAGTTACTTTAGAACGTCATTTCATCTTCTTACAATGTCATTTATCGCATCAACATGCCAACACTACCATAACATTCCACTCATTGACTAAGATTTCATACAACAATAGCATTTCACATCATACTTACCCTTTACGCTTTTTCCTTTATCATTCTGTCGTAATGATGCCTTTATAACAACATATAAACAACCATACATACTTAACATAGTCCAAAACACCTCCATACGACACTTCAAAGTCATTACAATGACATTACAAGGTGATTATTACATCCCAAAAGGGTATCGGGGCTTTCGGGGATCAAAGGGACACGAAAGCAACCAAAACTCAATTCTGGGCTTACCTGTGCACGCAGATGGCCATTGGCAGCAGACAGTTCCATCTGTGTTGGCATCTGCGCCCGCAGATGCCCTCGTCTGCGGGGGCGGATGCCCGTTTGGTCCGAAATGGCTCCGTTTTGGGTCTTTTACTGCCATGAATGATCCATGATCATAACCAACTTCATTTTAACATATTTTTTGATCATTTAACATGCCAACCACCAGACATGATTTCACAACACACCTAACATCACCAAAACGACAATTTACGGCCAAAATGCCACAAAAACCATAACCAATTTCTCAATAGAAATTTCCAAACACTATGCACAAGTATAAAACAAGTAAAGACTATAATCACATATCATATATCAATATTGAATCCATCAAGTTCATTTTCATCAAGATCACAAACCCATGTTCAAGTTTTCAAGCCATAAATCATCCTCCGATTTAGCAAATACAAATTGTTTTGCACATAGGGCACTTCTCCAACTTCACCAACATAACCAACATTATATAAACTATATTACATGCATAATATATTAAAACATGATAGTGAATACTTATCAAGTCTTTCTCCAAGGTGATCTTGACCAAAAGGATGAAAGCCTAGGGTTTGAATTGAGAGAAAAATGTTGGAGAAAATTCTAGAAAAGGCTTGGTGGCACAAATGAATAAAAATCTTATTTGCATGCTTTATATAGGACCTAAAGTCTCTTATTATCCTTTTATTTTATGCTGAATGGGTCAAATGGGTCAAAAGATGGAAGAATGGGTCAAAAAGCTTGGGTTGGGCCATGCATTCTTGTTATTTTTGGGCTTTATTTAAGGCCCAATGATACAAGACTTCTTGATGTCCACAAATTAATACATAATTCATCAATTCTCTCATGTTTCCATAAATGCTAAGGTTGCCTACTAGACTTAGACACGTACGGGGTGTTACATTCTTCCCCCCTTAGGAACATTCGTCCTCGAATGTTAACAACTTCGTCTCATGTATAACAATGTATCTCTATACATATACTCATATAGATACTCACGTAGTCTTCCTCCACTTCCATTTGCTGGTTTATCTGTATGAAGATGTATAGCCATGCTTACGTTCACTTGAGTCCCAACTTCTTTTGAAAAGATTTCCGCAAATGTGTTAACTTGGTAAGCCTATCAACTAGTACTCTCATGGCATCACACCTGTTCTCTACATAACCTATAACCTTCAGATTCAATTCCAAACACCTTACCTTTACTCGTTGTCACTTCGATCACTAATGTATCCCTTTCGTAATATTCCTTTCATGTAACCTTGTCAACAAAATAGCATGTCGTGAATGAGGTGCTTTATCATAATGCATTTCTTTAGCCCATATACATATCCGATACATAAAATCTTCCTCACACTTTAATGCACATTCCCGACGTGTCATTCCTTGTCAATACAATTTACACTGATACGCCCTACGGGGGTAGACTTATATCTTTCACATTAGTAGCTTTAACATCAATATCCTTTACTCTGGATGAGTGACATATGTACCCTTCCATTCAAGAAAATCCTTGGTGGAAGAATGAAAATGAAATATCTTGGCTCGGCATTCTATTATGGCCTAATAAGAAGCCAACCAAGTCATACCCATTGCAATATTAAAATCTATCATGTCCATCTCAATAAAATATATCAATGTAACGTGATCACAGCATTTACGATACAATTGTGACATACTAATTTAGTTATAAGAAGTTCACTAACTGGTGTGGACACCTCAAATGACTTGACTATTAATCCTAGTGTTCCTTCAAATATTTCCACAGTCAATGGATTAACATATGATAGGGTATAACCCGGATCAATTGATGCATATTCATTAGGGAAACCTATAGATAACATACCTGTCACCATATCAAGGAGGGCCCCTGAATTCTTCTGACCCCGTAGGTCGTGTCATACTGCCCGTTACCCTCTGTGGGCATTCTCTCTTCACGTGTCCTGGCTTTTTACACCAAAAGCAAACGTCCGTCTCAAATCGGCATTCTTCTGAATGAAACTTTCCGCAGCACTGGCACAGCTGATAAGAAGACCTCGATTGGCCCATACTTCCTTGTTCTCTATACCCTACTGTCTGTGAACCGCGAGTCTCACTACTTTGCCCGGCTTGACTGCCTCTAAACCTGCGCAATTGAGATGGATTACCTGTCGTCTGATAAAAAAAACTGATGGTCTGGGTGGTCTAGGAAAAAATTGGGGCCTCAATCCTCTTTGGGATGCCATGTACTGTCCCACAGATCTCGCCCTCTTTGATGGCCCTTCTTCCAATTCTTGTATCCTTCTCCTTTGCCTTTGATCCTCCATCTTTTGTGCGAAGGCTTGTATTCTGGCTATATCCATGTCTTTATTTAATGCAGCAATAGTACAGTCTCTTACCAGGTAGGGCTCCAATCTGTCTACATATCGATGAACTCTATCGGCCATGGTTGCTACTATGTGAGGAGCGTATCTAGCCAACGAATTAAACCGAAGACTGTACTCCCTGACCCTCATATTTCCTTGACAAAGATTTAAAAACTGATCTGCGCGTGCCTCGCGGACCTCATAGGGGAGATAATGATCAAGAAATGTTGTTTTAAATTCCTCCCAACTAGCTGGAAGTGCACCGATGCCCCTAGATCGTCTCCAATCCTTGTACCATAGTATAGCCTCGCCTTTTAATCTATATGCTGCAAGCTCTACTGTTTCTATACCAGTTACGTGTATAACCGCGAGAGCCCTTTGGATTTGATCTATAAAGTCTTGCAGATCTTCATTAAGATCGGACCCGGTAAATATGGGAGGATCTAATTTCAGGAAATCCTGTGTCCGCCGACTAGCTGCCCTATCTGTCTCCTCATTCCTTACTGTTGGACCAAATTGTCCTTGACTCTGTGCAACAACTATTTGAGTCAACATTTGTACCGCATTTCTCAAATCCCGTAACTCTTGCTTCGTAACATTAACAGGTGATTCTAGGGATTCAGTTTCAGCCCCACATTTCCTAACTGGATCAAGTGGGGATTTACTTGTTCTTTCCCCGGTAGGCATGTCTACCTTCTTTCCTTTATCCACACCTCGTCTTGTAACCGACATTTTACTATATCAAGGAAAACCAATTACAATGGTCAGATATAATCCCACCTATGACAATGGCTCTATTGCACGATCTAGAATGAAGAATTGAAACAACTCCTAAATGTCTCGTAGCCTTCTACTTATAAATGTGGCGCGCAACACATCGATAAGTAAGACTCTACTCAGACACGGATTTGTAGACACCCGTAGAACGAACTGCTCTGATACCACTTTTGTCATGCCCCGAATCCCATCGGGACATGATTGGCACCCGAAGCCGATATGGCCCGAGAGAACCAATCTTTGCTCATGTACTCTCATATGTATGTTCGCGTATGCATATCATTTTATTTCATGTAATTAAATATCAATGGCGGAAGTCATGGCAATATGTGCAATATATGAAACTTGGCCGTTAGGGCCATTATGTCAAAATGAATGTACATCTTTTACTTTCACCTTCCCACATGTGTCTACAAAGCCTCTAACAGATACATGACCATAACCATATCTATACAATATTTACAAATGACAAAACCTAATGAACATATGCAACTTGGGAAGCCCCGAAGCAACTAGAGCTTACCAACAATCCGTGGATACCTCGTCACCTATTGCGGAGATCTACTAACACCTGGGCCTGCAGCATGTAAGGTAAGTCCCCCAAAAGGGGTCAGTACGAATAAAGTACTGAGTATGTAAGGCCAGATGAAACTATGGTACTACATAAGTACTTCCAAGAAAGTAAGCATAAGAGAATAATCAATGTGAATAGACCTCCAACCTGGATGTGTGGAACCATGTTCATTACTTCTATTAGTCTCAATACTTGATCAATCAGTCGCGTCACTATCACTTTCTTATAACCTTTTTTATGTTTATTTACATCTATACACGTGAGGAAAATATTCTCATCTCTTTACAACTATTTTCATTACTCTTCACTCAATTAGTTAGTACCGGACCTCCATCTTTGGTGGGCTAGAAGATATAAATATAATACCGGGCATCCACATTTAGTGGGCTATCATATATGTAAATATAATACTGGACATCCACATTTAGTGGGCTATCATATGTAAATATAATACCGGACATCCAGCTGATCAGTGGGCTATATAATATACCGGACATCCAGCTTATCAGTGGGCTATAATATATAATATAAGTACCGGACATCCAGCTGATCAGTGGGCTATATAATATACCGGACATCCAGCTTATCAGTGGGATATAATATATAATATAAGTACCGGACATCCAGCTGATCAGTGGGCTATAATATATAATCTCAGTATCATAGACTATTGGGATTATTCCACCTTGGACTTATACCTCTTTGTGATCCAATGAAACATAACATGAAGTAACCATTTGCATGCCTTAGTTCCTTAACCTTATGAGAGTGATACCTTAAAAATCATGACACTAAAGCTCACACATATGTATACACATCTTCACTTACGAGGAATCACCTCCCTTCTTACTCTTATAAGATTGGTACTTCTACATGTGAACGATTGGTACAACGATAGTCATACTATTCTTAGACTCTGGAACATGACATACATTACTTTACGTCTTTACCCGTGTAAGATTGACATCTCTACTTGCAAAGGATACATCTTTGGAACCATTGGACCAATATTCAATGAACAAGATACATGAGTATAACCACTAGTGAAACCTTGGAACATAACCTCATAGGACTTTTGGAACATTAGTAATGAACATGAGACATATGTATAACTCTATTGGAACTTTGGATCATGACATGATTGGAATAATGCTATTCAAACTAAACAAGCCCCCTTTACCTCATTACTCTTGTTGAGATATTTCTCGTAGACTTTACAACATATGACAACTTAAGAACTTCCATCCATAACTAAGAACTAAGTGGTTCATGATTCGTCTAGGAGTAAAACACATATGAATAACAATGTATATCAACCTTAGTTGGAATACTATAGAACCCCTTTGGAATAGAACACTTTTGGAACCTTAGCATAATGAACAATGATTAAGACGCATGTGAATGTCAACTTCTCACCAACTAGGAATGCGATACCTTAGAATATTTGGAACTCTTGACTTGTTAGCCAATGAACGTAAGTCAATCAATGGACATGAGCCAATCAATGAATATAAATCAACCAATGGACATGAGTCAATCAATGAATATAAATCAACCAATGGACATGAGTCAATCAATGAATATAAATCAACCAATGGACATGAGTCGTATGATTCACCATTTACCACTGAGTAAAGAACATATGAGCTACACTAGTCAACTACCGAAGACGGAATACCTTAGGGCATTTCGGAGTCGAGTGAGTACTATGACAATATGAATCATACATGCTGTAGAAGAATACGGAAAGAGTATCCTTACATACCTTTGCGTCTCACTAGGAATACACAGGCTTATCTGGGAATACAATGGTCCAGCTTCCTTCCTTACGTCTCACTCTACATCACAAGTACATAACGAGGCTTATATTAGCAACCAACTACCTTACAAGTGCAAAAGATGACCATGAATCACATTACTTTAGAATGTCATTTCACCTTCTTACAATGTCATTTATCGCATCAACATGCCAACACTACCATAACTTTCCACTCATTGACTAAGATTTCATACAACAATACCATTTCACATCATACTTACCCTTTACGCTTTTTCCTTTATCATTCTGTCATAATGATGCCTTTATAACAACATATAAACATCCATCCATACTTAACATAGTCCAAAACACCTCCATACGACACTTCAAAGTCATTACAATGACATTACAAGGTGATTATTACATCCCAAAAGGGTATCGGGGCTTTCGGGGATCAAAGGGACACGAAAGCAACCAAAACTCAATTTTGGGCTTACCTGCGCAGACACCTCCACACGCAGATGGCCATTGGCAGAAGCCAGTGCCATCTGCATTGGCATCTGCGCCCGCAGATGCCCTCGTCTGCGGCGGCGGATGCCCGTTTGGTCCGAAATGGCTCCGTTTGGGGTCTTTTAATGCCATGAATGATCCATGATCATAACAAACTTAATTTTCACATATTTTTTGATCATTTAACATGCCAACCACCAGACATGATTTCACAACACACCTAACATCACCAAAACGACAATTTATGGCCAACATGCCACCAAAACCATAACCAACTTCTCAATAGAAATTTCCAAACACTATGCACAAGTATAAAACAAGTAAAGACTATAATCACATCTCATATATCAATATTGAATCCATAAAGTTCATTTTCATCAAGATCACAAACCCATGTTCAAATTTTCAAGCCATAAATCATCCTCCGATTTAGCAAATACAAATTGTTTTGCACATAGGGGACTTCTCCCACTTCACCAACATAACCAACATGATATAAACTATATTACATGCATAATATATTAAACCATGATAGTATATACTTACCAAGTCTTTATCCAAGGTGATCTTGACCAAAAGGATGAAAGCCTAGGGTTTGAATTGAGAGAAAAATGTTGGAGAAAATTCTAGAAAAGGCTTGGTGGCACAAATGATTAAAAATCTGATTTGCATGCTTTATATAGTCCCTCAAGTCTCTTATTATCCTTTATTTTATGTTTAATGGGTCAAATGGGTCAAAAGATGGAAGAATGGGTCAAAAAGCTTGGGTTGGGCCATGTATTCTTGTTATTGTTGGGCTTTATTTAAGGCCCAATGATACAAGACTTCTTGATGTCCACAAATTAATACATAATTCATCAATTCTCTCATGTTTCCATAAATTCTAAGGTTGCCTACTAGACTTAGACACGTACGGGGTGTTACACATATGAACTACAACATCAACTCAGTCTCTTTTATTTTATTGTTATCTTTTTTATAACGAAAGCCAATGACCCAAGCTATGCTGGTTTGGGGTTGACTTGGATTCCTACCATGCATATTAAAACCATAAAATAGATTTATTGGGGGAAGGGGGGGGGGGAGGGGGGGGGAGCAAACAATTAACCATAACAACCCTACCACTGATTTTGCTAAAATGTAATTAGATTTAGGTTTTAAAGCTTTGGTAGGTTTGAATACCTATTTAGGACTTAATGGAATGATCAGCGTGGAAACCCGAGGTCTCAAGAGTATTTCGGCACATGTTGAACTATGTAGTTGTTTCAGATTTTGTTGTGTCTGGTGCAGCCTCAAATGTGGACAGTCCATCACATTTGTAAAGGGGCTTGCACTGGTGGCAATCACAAATGCGAAGGGTACCCCATTTTTGCGATATGACAAGTGGAATGTTGTCCCAGCCCAAATAACTCCACATTTGCGATGCTTTTCCTCAATTACGATGACAATTGGTATAAAAAGAATAGTGACGAACATAATTTGAGGCAGATTTTAATAAGTCTCCACTAATACAAGGACACAAAAGATAACTATTTTGACTCCTACGAAGAATCATATATTGGGTGAAAAACTTTTAGAGATAAGTCGCCTCTAATTTAAAAAATTAATAGCGTATATTAAAAATAAAAAGGAATAAACAAAAGAATCTTGATTCCCAACACAAATTCTATCGGTCTATCCTCTCTTCAAAACCCTTATCTCCCAAACTACAATCAAATCCTTATCTTTGAAACCCTTATAGTCTGACCACAATCAAATCGCACAGTCTCTGCTAAACTTCAACTCCATCATTGAAATTCCAGCGTTGAAGGTTTTGCTCTCGAAGGGAATCAAACTTAAAAACTGTAACACCCCGTAAATTTTTGAATATATGCGACTAAGTGAAGGAATTACTTGAACTTGCAATAAAGGGTATATTATGCATGTAAGGTGTTGGGCTACATTCATCTTATGCTAATGGACCCAATTCAGTCCCAAAAAAATTAATAAGAAAGAGATGGCCCAAAAGGGAAAATGACCCATTCATCTTTGACTTGATCAACTTGTCATTAATGACCAAGTGTATGGATAAGAGGGACTCTTGAGAGACTATAAAAGGCTTCATAAATTCATATTTTAATCACACTAGGCCCCTTGCACATTCTTGTAATTTCTAGACATTTCCAAGAGACCAAAAGAGGCCATTTAAACCCTAAGGCAACTACACTTGTTTTGACAAAATCATCACCTTGTGAGTATTGGTAAGTGTTTATTATTGTGGTTTAATATATTATATTCATAATAGGGTGTGTAAATCATTTTGGTTATGTTGGCAAAATGTTGAGCAGTCCACTATCTTTAAAACAGTCCACTTTTGCTTTCGGCTAAAGGATTTGCCTTTTTGGGGTATAAACTTGAAAAGGGGTTTAAGGCCTTTAAGGAATTGAATTATATGGACTAAATTTCAGTATATTTAAGTGTTTTTCTGTCCCTAATTCTTTACTTTTGTGTATGGCTTGATGGAAATGTTTTTACGTAATTGTACATGGAACGTTTGGCGTAGTGAAAAAAGAATACTTTCTTGTTATGTTAAAGTGAATTCTAAAATTGTGTGGGCTGTTTTTGTTATATTGTTCTGTAAGGTATTTATGTGACTTTATGGAATAAATATGTGGAGTTGTATTAAGGCGGAAATGTAAAGTAGAAACTTGGTGTAAAATTCTATCAGTTTGCGATGTCTACGTTGATCTGTGGACTGTTTTGGTGGTGTGTGGACTGATTTGGTGGTGTTGTTTTGAAAAATCAGTAAGTTATATTGTAATGTGGTGGAATAATGTTATTTGGTAGTATAATGAAGGGGGGAGTGATGCACCATGTGTTTTGGAGGTTGGACGGTTTTTACTTTCCGTTAAGCACCTACTTACCGTCTTGTGAACATGTAATGTAGCTAGCCATTAATGTTAGCTCCATTATGTACTTGTGTTGTAGGGTAACACATAAGGAAGGAGCTGAATCATTGTAGTTACGTGTTGGGAAGATAAGGTATGTAAGGTTATTCTTTTCCGCATTCTTCTGCAGCATCTATTGTTCATATTATCATAACACTTGTCCTATCCCAAAAGGGTTGTAGAGTGTCTCCTTCCTCTAAATGGTTTCGAGTATCTCATTTCAGAGTTAGTAGTACTTGTTATTCACTTATTTCTCATTCATTGAACATGGTTCTAACGTTTCAATAATGTTACGTTCTAAAGTTCTAAAGTTTCAATAAATTACAGTTATCAATGTATCACTCTTATAGCTAAAGAATGAAGTAATGTGAGTAATTGTGTAATGGTTAATGTTGAGAATGGGTGGTATCTCATGAGATGAAAGGAACATCCGTATGAATGTCGATCCCGATTATTATAGCATGGGTGGTATCTCATGGAGTGAAAGAAACACTCGCATGAATGTCGATCCCATTATTACGGGTGGTATCCCATGGGATGAAAGGAACATCCGCATGGATGACGATCCCGATTATTATGTTATTTCCCACTGATCAGTTGGGCCCGGGCATGATGTGATTGATGATTGATGATGTAAATATAGTAAAGTAAAGTAAAGTACAATAAAGTAAAAAAAGCAATGTACATGATTCCACACATATACCATATGGTAGTTTATTTATATTGTTTGTTCACTTGTACTTAATTCCATTAAAGTTCTTATATCACATACAGTTACTTATAGCCTTACATACTCAGTACATTCTTCGTACTGACGTCCCTTAGGGGACTTACCTTACTTGCTCCAGTTCGTTCGGGGCTTTCTGAGTCGTATGTACATGTTGATTTTGGTATTGTATTATAGATGTATAAAGCGGGGACTCGTCCTGACTGTAGGTTTGGTTATGTATCTGTTAGAGGCTTTGTAGACGTTGTAAAGTTAAAGGAAGGGATGTTGTACCTTTTTGACCATATGGCCCTAACGGCCATGTCTCATGTTTATAAAATGTTCTTATTTGATTTCAATTATTGATAGGTTGTGACCATTAATGACTGAATGCTAGCCCATTGACGACAAGTATTGACGTATAGATTGGTTCTCTCGGGCCTTAACGGCTTCGGGTGCCATCTCCGCCCCAATGGAATTTGAGGCGCGACAAAAACCCTCGATAATCGTATCTTGAAGGTTTCCTCATTTTCTTTATAAATGTTCATAGTTTTTGGTACACAATTGATGATGGAAATTGTTGCATGATTATTGAAATTTGGGGCTTTTCCCTCTCGGTGATGCTCATATAACTAAGCTTGAAGATGGATGCTCCATAATCCGTTACTTATGTAAATGTGCCCTGAATTCAATTATCCTCTATGGTATAGCTTAATTATCTCTTTGACATCGTTTCAGAATTTTGTGGTTCAGTGGGAATACACTTCAATATTTAAATTCCTTAAACTTGAATCCATCAATTCCACCAAGATTTAGGTCAAAGTATTTTAATTTTGCATCCATATGAATCACATCTTATGTACACTTGATTTGATTTGATTTATTAATGAGAAAGCTTTTGAGAAAAAACATATTTAAATGATCTACATACAAGAATAGCTTTTGAGGAGAACATATTTAAATGATCTACATACAAGAATGATCTAGGTACAAGAACAACTTTCGAGAAGAACATATCTAGATTATCTAGGTATAGGAACTATCCAAAAATGTATAATCTGCTTTAAAATGTTAAACTAAACTAGTAGATAAAATAGTGTAGACAACATAAATCTAGGCTAATAATCCTACAAACTATCTGCACCCCCTTTTTCCCACTATATACATTCTCGAGTCTGATTTTAAAAGCAAACTAAACCATTCTTCACTATTAAAACCATTTATAAATTCAAGACAAGTGATATAATAAAAGATAGCAAGTGATTCAAAATAAAATATGTGGTTCGTGGGTCTGATAAGATTTAAGAAGGAACACTAGTGATAATAAGAACCTGGACTACATAGAATTAAACAATTTGCTTGCAAAATAGAGTTTTCTGCGTTTTGTACTAAACTGACATTGGACCATAATAGGCCTCCACCATTAGGAGCCCAACAATTTCTAGTCCAACTCAACAACTCATACTTGAGCATACTACAAACAACATAAAACTCTCACAATTTCTATCAAATTGGAGATCAATGTACCTACCTTAACCACTTGGAGTCTTATAAAAGACTCCTGCATATTGTTTTTCACCTATAAAAATAGCTGCATATAAATTAACTAAGAAAGTTGATTGCTACATTGTTTTCAAGAAAACAAAACTTGAACTTTTTCACTGAAATAAGAACTTTGACAGCATGGGATTTCTTCCTTAAGAATCTTCTTCTTGTTGTTGTTGATGTTCAACAACATATCCTATGTATTGCCAGAAGAAGAAGTTCATTTGACTTAGCATATGCTCGTATTCTTCACATGTCAATCCCCAATGCCAAGCATCTTTACATCACACAGAAAATTCTCCAGCCATCGGGACATGCCCTGATCAAATGTCCCTTTTCGTCATCAACCAATTTTCCCCTAAAATCTATATAAGGGAAATCCATAATGTATGGCAAATCCAGAACTATTGTTTCTCGAATTACATCTTCTACATGATCACTATTGATGTACGACATCAATGATAAAATATCCAAAGTTCTTTTGCATTTTGAAATCAGGAACTTCACTTGATGAATATTGTCGCTGGTTATTTTACCTATGTACTTCTGTATACAATCTTCGCTGGCAACCACTGCCCTGAATCAATGTGTTTCGGGGAAACATATCGTCATAGATTTAGCAAAACATACATGAAGATTCCACACTTTCACGGATAATCTTCACTTTCCTAATTGATTCAAAAATGAAAGGATTCAATGGATCGACAACTTCCTTACCGGCAACATGATCAGAACTTGATTCCAAGTTCTTATCTGAGTGGAACTGTGTGGAATAGAAGAGGATTTGTTGAAACTGTATATCATCATCTTCTTCCATGACATCATCCTCTTCTGTTGACATCTGAACTCAGACGGAGACTATCAGTTTTTTCATCGCGATTGGAGGGTTGAATATTCCTTGGTTCCATTTCAATTTCACTGGCACTTGCAGGTCTACTAGATTCACATCTTCTCTGACATCTGTAGAAATTCATAGACTGTTGATGATGAACCAATGTTTCTATCACTCATTAATTTTGGGTGCAAGAATCAGGACATGCTATAGCTCTTTATTCAATCAGTTGCATAGAAGAATTGATAAGTTCGTTGGGGGTATTCAAGTGATTGCTATATTTATTTCCTAGTGTGCATATAAGTTATAACTGTATAGACATATATATAGTTTTTGTCCTCATATTTCTTGTTTTAGAAAAAATAAGTGTCAACTTGTTTCACATTTAGGATTTAGAATTTTTTTCCCTTTTAGGATTTTTGACTGGACAACAAAATAAATTTTCACTAAATTTGGACTATGCCACATGTCGAAAGTGATATAGCATGTCTAGTCAAATTAAAGGGCTATGAACATGTTCCCTATGCACAACTAACATGTTCCAACCAATAAAATAAGCAAAGTAATCTCATTAAAGATCCCTAGAAAAGTAATTATAATTAAAAATAAGAAAGGACAAGTTTTAATAAGCAAATAATTTCAAAAAGGAACAATAACATTTTGAATTAATGGAAATATCTTGAGAGATCAAAAACTTTCTCAATCTAAATATACATATTAAATGGCAATATTTGAAGAGATTCAAAACTTTCTCAATTTAAATATACATACTAAATGACAATATTTGAAGAGATTCAAAACTTTCTCAATCTAAATATCATACTAAATACCACAAGGAAAATAGCGTAGACAGCTTAAAATGTTAAACTATTTGACCTCTAGTAGATAACTTACTACAACATTTTAAGCAACTTGTCCGAATTCTCTTTGATAGGGAATGACGTTTTTTGATTAGACTTCTGGTGTCCTTTCTGTTTAAAAGGAACCTTATTTATAGTTGTGGTATAGAATATTTATGATGATGACAAACTCTTTTTGTCCATATGTTGACATGGCGATATTTGATTAGTCGGAACATGTCACTTGTGTTGGGATAAAAGAGTTATGATGAGGACAATTTTTTTCGACCAATCCAATTGTTGTAGACATGGTGATATTTGATTGGTTTAATCAGGTCACTTATGCTGGGATGGATGTGTTGTGACAAGGACAAACAATTTTTGATCAATCAGATTTAAGTTGATATGACGATTTTTGATTGGTTGAAACATCTCACTTGTGTTGGGATGGAAGAGTTGTGAAAAGGACAAACTCTTTTTGATCAATCAAATTAAAGCTAACATGGTGATATTTTATTGATTGAATCATGTCACTCATGTTGGGATCGAAGAGTCGTGATGAGGACAAACTCTTTTCGTTCAATCATAATGAAGTTGACATGACGATATTTGATTTGCTAGAACGTGTCATTTATGCTGAGATGGATAAATTGTGCCGAGGACAAGCTTTTTGAAGTTGATATGGTGATTTGTAATTGGTTGAAACATGTCACTTGTGCTGAGGTGGAAGAGTTGTGACAAGAACAAACTTTTTTTGACCAATTTTTATTGGTCGAAACATGTCAGTTGTACACACGAACCATGTTCATCGCCCTTTAATTTGACTGGACATGTTAAATCACTTTCGACATGTCGCATAGTCCAAATTTAGTGCAAATTTATTTTGTTGTCCAGTCAAAAACCCATAAAAGGAAAAAAGTCTAAACCCTAAATGTGAAACATGTTGACACTTATTTTTTCTAAAACAAGAAAAATAAGGACAAGAACTAAATATATGTCTATAGAGTTATAACTTGTATGCACACTAGGAAAGAAATATAGAAATAGCTTGAATACCCATGGGGGAGTTCTCAATTCTGCTCTACCGCTTATTGAATAAAGCGCTATATCATGTCCTGATTCTTGCACCCAAAAGGAATGAGTGATAGCAATATTGGTTAATCATCAAGAAGTCTAAGAATTTCCACTGATGTCAGAGAAGATGTAAATCTATTAGACCTGCAGGCACCAACAAAATTGAAGTGGAATCAAGGAATATTCAAGCCTCCAATCACGACGAAGAAACTGATAGTATCCGGTTGAGTTCAAATGTCAAAAAAAATGAGGATGATTTAGTGGAAGAAGATAAAGATATACAGTTGCAACATATCCTCTTCTATTCCATGAAGTTCCACTCAGGTAAGAACTTGGAGTCAAGTTCTAATCATGCTGCCAGTAAGGGAGTTGTCGAACCATTGAGTCCTTTCATTTCTGAATCAATTAGGAAAGTGAAGAGTATTCATGAAAAAGGGGAATCTTCACGTATGTTTTGCAAAATCTATGACGATGCATTTCTCCCAAACACATTGATTAAAGAAAGTATTTGCCAATATTTTTACTGCGAAGATTGTATACAGAAGTACATTGGTAAAACAATGTATTAATACATTGTGAAGTGCCCAATTTACAAATGCAAAAGAACTTTAGATCTTTTATCATTGATACCGTACAATTGTATTAATTGTGGAGAAGATGCAATTCAAGAAACAAAAGTTCTGACTTCGCCATAAGTTATGGATTGCCCTTATATGGATTGTAGGGGGACATTGGTTGATGACAGAATGGGCCATTTGATCAGGAAATGTCTAGATTGCTGGAGAATTTTCTGTGAGCAATGTAAAGATGCTTGGCATTAAGTATGGACATATGCATACGAGCATATGCTAAGTCAAATGAACTTCTTCTGGCAATCTGGAGGATATGCTGTTAGACATTAACAACAACAACAAGAAGATTCTTCAGGAGGAAATCTCACATGCTCTCAAACTTCTAATTACAGTGAAAAAGGTCAAGTTTTGGTTTTCTTAAAAACAATGTAGCAATTAGCTTTCTTAGTTATTTAATATGCAGGTACCTTTATAGGTGAAAAACAATATGCAGGAGTCTTTTATTAGACTCAAGTTGTTAAGGTAGGTACATCGATCTCCAATTTGATAGAAATTGTGAGAGTTTTTTGTTGTTTGTGGTATGCTCAAGTATGAGTTTTTGAGTTGGACTAGAAATTGTTGGGCTCCTAATGGTGGAGGCCTATTATGGTCCAATATCAGTTTAGTCCAAAATGGAAAAAACTCTATTTTGCAGACAAATTGTTCTATTCTATATAGTCCAGGTTCTTGTTATTACTAGCGTTCCTTCTTAAATCTTATCAGGCCCACATATTTTATTTCAAATCAGTTGCTCAAATTATATTTTTTTATATCACTTGTCTTGAATTTATAAATGGTTTTAATAGTGAAAAATGGACTAGTTTGCATTTAAAAATCAGAAACGAGGATGTATATAGTGGGAAAAGGGGGGGGGGGCAGATAATTTGTAGGTTTATTAGCCTAGATTAAAGCTGTCTACGCTCTTTTATCTACTAGTTTAATTTAACATTTTATCACAGGATATATATATCTATTAGAGAAGAAATCATATCTAGATTATCTACGAAGATCTATGGTGAGAGTTTAAAGATCTCTTGCTTCAATGATAGCATCAACCTTGCTTTCCTAAGACTTTGGCAACACTCAATATCTTTCGAATAGGTTTGCTGGGTCTTATCACTTCTCCAAGACAGTGAAACTCATTGGTGATAGAAGTGAATCGAGTATGCATATCCTGAATGGATTTACCTTCCTTCATTGCAAAAAGCTCGTATTGTGCTGTAAGCATGTGAATCTTGGATTGTTTGACTTGAGTAGTCCCTTCATGAGCTTTTCTCAAAGCGTCCCAAATTTCCTTGGCTGTTTCACAAGAATAAATTTAATTTTATTCATCAGGACCTATTCCACACACCAAGATCTTCTTCGCTTTGAAGTTCTTCTCAATAAGCTTCCTGTACCTTTCATCATATTCCTTCCTCGTCTTGGTAACAACTTGATGCTTGTCCCTCCGCTACAGTGCTTACAGGAATAGATTTTGAAAAGTAAATGTTCCCTGAATTCAATTATCCTCTGTGGTACAACTTAATTATATCTTTGACATGTTTCATGACTTTTATCTTGAGTGTACGTTTTTGGTTTTTTTCTCATTAATTCACTTTATTTTGAATTTCAGAATTTTGTGGTTCGGTGGGAATACACTTCAATATTTAAATTCCTTACACTTGAATCCATCAATTCCACCCAAATTTAGGTCAATGTATTTTAATTTTGCAGCCATATGAATCATATCTTATGTAAACTTGATTTGATTCGTTTTATTAATGAGAAAGCTTTTGAGAAAGACATATTTAAATGATCTGCATGCAAGAATAAATTTTGAAAAGAACATATTTAAATGTTCTATGTACAAGAATGATCTAGGTATAAGAAGAGCTATCGAGAAGAACATATCAAGATTATCTAGGTACAGGAACTATCCAAAAATGTATAATCTGCTGTAAAATGTTAAAATAAACTAGTAGATAAAATAGCATAGACAGCTTAAAGCTAGACTAATAAACCTACAAATTATCTCAACCCCCTTTTTCCCACCATATACATCCTCGTTTTTTATTTGTAAAAGCAAACTAATCCATTTTTCACTATTAACACCATTTATAAATTCAAGACAAGTGATATAGTAAAAGATAATTTGAGCAAGTGATTCGAAATAAAATATGTGGGCCTGATAAGATTTAAGAAGGAACACTAGTAATAATAAGAACCTGGACTATATAGAATAAATCAATTCGTCTGCAAAATAGAGTTTTTTTTGCATTTTGGACTAAACTTACATTGGACCATAATTGGCCTCCACCATTAGAAGCCCAACAATTTCTAGTCCAACTCAACAACTCATACTTGAGCATACTACAAACAACATAAAACTCTCACAATTTCTATCAAATTGAAGATCAATGTACCTACCTTAACCACTTGGAGTCTAATAAAAGACTCCTGCATATTGTTTTTCACCTATAAAAGTACCTGCATATAAATTAACTAAGAAAAGCTGATTGCTACATTGTTTTCAAGAAAACAAAACTTGACCTTTTTCACTAAAATAAGAAGTTTGAGAGCATGGGATTTCCTCCTTAAGAATCTTCTTCTTGTTGTTGTTGATGTTCAACAGCATATCCTCCGGATTGCCAAAAGAAGATGTTCATTTGACTTAGCATATGCTAGTACGCTTCACATGTCAATCCCCATTGCCAAGCATCTTTACTTTGCACACAGAAAATTCTCCAGCAATCGGACAAGCCCTAATTAAATGTCCCTTTCCGTCATCAACCAATTTTCCCCTACAATCCATATAAGGGCAATCCATAACATATGGTGATGCCAGAACTGTTGTTTCTCGAATTACATCTTCTACATGATCAATACAATTGTATGGTCTCAATGATAAAAGATCCATAGTTCTTTCACATTCGGCAATCCTGCACTTCACTTGATGAATATTGTCGTTGAGTTTTTTACCTGTGTACTTCTATATACAATCTTCGCAGTAAAAATGTTGGCAACTACTGCCCTGAATCAATATGTTTGGGAGAAACACATCGTCATAGATTTTGCAAAACATACGTGAAGATTTCCCGCTTTCACGGATATTCTCCACTTTCCTAATTGATTCGAAAATACAAGGATTTAGTTGTTCGACAACTTCCTTACCGACAACTTGATTAGAACTTGATTCCAAGTTCTTACCTGAGTGGATCTGCAAGGAATAGAAGAGGATTTGTTGCAACTGTATATCTTCATCATCTTCCATGACATCATCCTTATTTCAGTTGACATCTAAACTTAGCCAGAGACTATTAGTTTCTTCATTGTGATGGAGGCTTGACTATTCCTTGGTTCCATTTTGAATTCGCTGGTGTCTGCAGGTCTACTAGATTTATGTCTTCTCTGATGTCTGGAAATTCTTAGAGTTCTTGATGATGAACCAATGTTTCTATCACACATTAATTTTGAGTGCAAGAATTAGGACATGATATAATGCTTTGTTCAATCAGCAGCAGAGCAGAATTGAGAACTCCGTTGCGGGTATGCAAGCAAATGTTATATTTCTTTCCTAGTGTGCATATAAGTTATAACTGTATAGATATATATATAGTTTTTGTCCTCATTTTTCTTATTTTAGAACAAAATAAGTGTCAGCTTGTTTCACATTTAGGGTTTTGACTTTTTTCCTTTTTAGGGTTTTTGGCTGGACAACAAAATAAATTTGCACTAAATTTGGACTATGCCACGTGTTGAAAGTGATATAGCATGTCTAGTAAAATTAAAGGGACTAAATTGTCGTCCCTTTAGTGCAAATTTATTTTGTTGATAGTCCAAAACCCTAGAAAGGGAAAAAGTCTAAACCCAATATGGGAAACAAGTTGACACTTATTTTTTCAAAAACAAAAAAATGAGGACAAAAACTATATATATGTATATACAGTTATAACTTATATTCACACTAGGAAAGAAATATAGCAATAACTAGAATACTCGCGGCAAAGTTCTCAATTCTACTCTGCCGCTAATAGAATATAGCGCTATATCATGTCTTGATTCTTGTACTTGAAATGAATGAGTGATAGAAACATTGGTTCATCATCAAGAAGTTTAAGAATTTTTACAGACGTCAGAGAAAACGTAAATCTAGTAGACTTGTAGGCACCAACAAAATCGAAATGGAACCAAGGAATATTTAAGCTTCCTATCATGAAGAAGTAACTGATAGTCTTAAATTGAGTTCAGATGTCAACAAAAATGAGGATGATGTCATGGAAGAAGATGAAGATATACAGTTACAAAAGATCCTCTTCTATTCCTTGCAGTTCCACTCAGGTACGAACTTGGAATCAAGTTCTAATCATGCTGCCGGTAAGGAAATTGTTGAACCACTGAATCATTTCAATTCTGAATCAATTAGGAAAATGAAGAGTATCCGTGAAAGCGGGGAATCTTCACGTATATTTTACGAAATCTGTGACGATGCATTTTCCCCGAAGACATTGATTCAGGGTAGTAGTTGCCAGCATTTTTACTGCGAAGATTGTATACAAAAGTACATAGGTAAAAAAAAATCAACGACAATATTCATTAAGTGAAGTGCCTGATTGCCAAATGTGAAAGAACTTTGGTTCTTTTATCATTGATATCGTACAATTGTATTGATCGTGTAGAAGATGCAATTCGAGAAACAACAATTCTGGTTTGCCATATGTTATGGATTGCCCTTATATGGATTGTAGGGGGAAATTGATATATAATGGAAAGGGACATTTGATCAGGTCATGTCCCGATTGCTGGAGAATTTTGTGTGTGATGTAAAGATGCTTAGAATTGGGGATTGACAAGTGAAGCATACAAGCATATGCTAAGTCAAATGAACTTTTTCTTCTGGCGATCTGGAGGATATGCTGTTGAACATTAACAACAACAACAAGACCATTCTTAAGGATGAAATCTCATGCTCTCAAACTTCTAATTACAGTGAAAAAGGTCAAGTTTTGGCTTTCTTGAAAATAATGTAGCTATTAGCTTTCTTAGTTATTTAATATGCAGGTACCTTTATAGGTGAAAAACAATATGCAGGAGTCTTTCATTATACTCAAGTGGTTAAGGTAGGTACATTGATCTCCAATTTGATAGAAATTGTGAGAGTTTTATGTTGTTTGTAGTATGCTCAAGTATGAGTTGACTAGAAATTGTTGGGCTCCTAGTGGTGAAGGCTTATTATGGTCCAATGTAAGTTTAGTCCAAAATGCAGAAAACTCTATTTTGCAGACAATCTATATAGTCCAAGTTCTTATTATTACTAGCGTTCCTTCTTAAATCATATCAGGCCCACATATTTTATTTCGAATCACTTGCTCAAATTATCTTTTACTATATCACTTGTCTTGAATTTATAAATGGTTTTAATAGTGAAAATGGATTATTTTGCTTTTAAAAATAAAAAACAAGGATGTATATAGTGGGAAAAAGGGGGTGCAGATAATTTGTAGGTTTATTAGCCTAGATTTAAGTTGTTTGTGTTATTTTATCTACTAGTTTAGTTTAATATTTTATTGCTGGTTATATATCTATTAGAGAAGAATAATATCTATATTATCTACGAAGATCCATGGTCAGAGTTTGAAGACCTCTTTCTTCAGTGATAGCACCAACCTTGCTTTACTAATTCTTTGGCAACACTCAATATCTTTCAAATAGGATTGTCGAGCCTTATCACTTCTCCAAGATTGTGAAGCTCATTGGTGATAGAAGTGAATAGAGTGTGCATATCCTGAATGGATTCACCTATCCTTCATTGCAAAAAGTTCGTATTGTGTTGTAAGCATGTGAATCTTGGATTGTTTGACTTGAGTAGTCCCTTCATGAGCTGTTCTCAAAGCGTCTCAAATTTCCTGGGTTGATTCACAAGCAGAAATCCGATTGTATTTGTCAGGACCTATTCCACACACCAAGATCTTCTTCGCTTTGAAGTTCTTCTCAATAAGCTTCATGTCCTTTTCATCGTATTTCTTCCTCGAATTGGGAACAAGTATGGATTTCTGTCCCTCCGTTACAGTGTTTACAAGAATGTGAGGGAATACGATTTATTCTAGAAATATGAAAATTGAGTTTTTTATTACATATAAATTGTTGATTTTTTTTTCATATTAGGGAAAATTATAGCACAATATCAGAGTGGTTCAAAAAATTCAGTTTGATGTTGTAGTATTTTCATTGAATTCCTTGCATCCCGCTTCTGATAAGACCATCCTAGTTGCTTGCACCAGGAAGTCTGTCACTCAAACCTCTGCCCCATATACCAACATCACATCTATATTATTATAAACGTAAAAACTTGTAAACTAAAAAGTTGATAAACAAAGTCTTCGAGTTGACATTTAAAGTGCCGAGCTTTAAAAGCAACCATTTAGAATAATTTCCTACTTCTCCAAGATTATTGTTCCTAATACGAAAAGATGTCAAATGAAACACTTTTGACTGCAACTCACATATTGTTCACGGAACAACATAGATAATTATCTTTTCTGGTTGAAGACTTGATTCTGGTGTTCATATATTGAGATGTATATAAATTTGAGTTCTTGATGGCCTTCATATTTTGGAGAAATAAACCACTACAGAGACATTACTATGGTATTTTTACAGGAAAAATGAGTTTCTTGAATGTATACCATATTATGTCTAGAAACTGGTGACGTAAGGCAATTTGATTGTTCATGTAACACCTTGAACTTTCGGGCTAAAACTTTGGACCACGATACATATATAGTTATACGTGAATCTAGTAAAGTTGATTGTATCAAGGTGTAAAAGTCATATCTTAAGTGTTGGAGGGGTATTGGATATGAATTAAGGGAATAAGAAATCTTTAGCATGAAGTTGAGTTGAAAGGTCCTTTAACGATTAAGTTCTAGTATAGGTTCATACAAGGATCAACTTCAAAGAAGCATTACTCCTAGAATATGAAGAGTTACATGACCCATTACCATCCAAATTAAAGGTATTTGAGTCTTATTTCGAACACCAATGACCTTTTGTCAATATGTGTCACGACCCAATATTTGAGTCATGATGGTGCCTACCATAACCCACTAATAGGCCAGCCAAACCCTATCCCGGAGCGACAAGCGACGGGCTAACGAGCGGAATCTCAGAAGAACAGAGATGAGGTGGAAGTAACCGTACTAATAAGCATGCTAGAAATATAAAAACAAACGGAACGAAAGTATACCCATACCGAGACTGAGAAGGAAGAGGATAATGTATATAAATTCAAGAACCCCTCCCAAGACTTGGTGAGGTCGGTACAAGAGCCACTACTAGACATATCCAGAATACAAGATAGAAACCAAATATATATAACAAGTACAACAGTCTTGAGTACAAAAGACTATACAGTAGAGATGGTGTAGGATCTGCCTCTAATATCAGTAAGCTCACCCTGCTCCGCAGTCAGTGCTGAGAAGAGAGTTATGTCAAACTCGCCGACTAGTGGCCGGATTTGCATCAGGGAAAAAAGATGGAGAAGTGCAGTTTGAGTACCAGTGCAACGGGTACTCAGTAGGCATCATCGGCCGACTGAGCTGAATATAATATAAGCAAGCTAAAATGCGAGGGTGAATGCTAAGTCCGGGGTATAAATAATAAATACATAAGTAAATGCCGAGGCATATAGATATTCTCAAGAGAAAAATAAGTGTGATATTGAATAACGAGTAAATAAATGCGTAAGTAAACGCACGAGTCAAACATAACCTATCTGGGACCCCATAAACCTGATAGGCACACAGAAGAAAACAATAACCGAGCATGGCCCCCATAAACTGGCGGGACACATAAGAATAGTAAATGCATAGTCACCAGTGTCTCGAAGCTGTATCAGTATCCAGTAACCACAATAACCAACAAGGGTGCACCAGGCTTGAACCGACTCCAATGGGTAATAACAAGAGGCCAGACGCTGGAATCGAACAGGACAAACTAGGTAATAACAATAGGCCACATATATATCATATCTACAGGACTCGAACCAGAACTCAGAGAACAATAATATCATAATCACGGTACCCATTACAAGAACTCATAGTGTGCCATAATCTGGGGCCGGACTCGAACCTGGACACCCAATAGTCAATAACCAAATTCATCATACCTGAATCAGTAGTTGAACCCGAATCAAAACTCATCATAGCCAGTAACTAGAACAGAACCAAATGTCATATCATAACAAATAAATGGGGAACATGCTAGTCCCAGGCTGAAGCCAAAGTACAGGTAAAGGATCTAACCCATCATCTGCTACAAGGAAAGTCCTCGAGTCCTCCAAGGTCCATAGTATACTATCATACAATATCTAAGTCAGTCCGGGTATCTAGAGTAGCTCATGGAAAGGCGGGTCCCAATTCTAAGCAAAGGCTTGCAACCCTGATCAAGTGCGATGCTATCAGGGCTATAAATCTAATGAGTCCAACCGGGTATAATCGAGGTGAATTAATCTCATCACAAGCCTTATAAGTCATACTAGGGCTTAACTAAGCTCAAAGGTGTCAAAGTTCTGACAAATCGACTAAAAGGGTAATGGGACCCACTACCGGGTCAGAAAACCAAGTCTAGTCATACCTGCCTAAGTCTGGGCTAAGTCTGTCTAAGCCTGGACTAAGGTCCAACAATAACATTCCCCAACGAGCAATCAACAACAATACTATCTGACCCCAAATAGGTCAGTTGTGGTGTACCACGAGGATAACGGGCCTGGAACTTGTCAGAATAGCCTTATCCGACCTAGAAGGCCTAAATCACAGCAAACCACTACCAATTCTATAATACCATACCATAACACAAGCGTAATAGCATACATATATCACACATAAGCCCAATCTAAGTGTAAAGAAAGGTAAACCTAGCCTACCTGGATGCCGCTGCAAGCCTGCCAAAAGAATCATCTATACAGGAGCCGTCCCTTTTTGAGAGGCCTCTGACTGTTGCCAAACTACCAAAATAATAAACTACATGTCAAAACATGACTATTGATACTCATATTGCATTAGTTAAGAAAAATGACCCAAAATCTCATATGGGGCCCGCATGCGAAATCGCAAAACTGAAACCGTCACAGCGTCCCAAATAATTCCGTGACCAATAATCACAATAGATGGTATCCAATCTGAGCTTATATTAAGCTCTAAATCAGCACCAACAACAATTCCACCAACAATATATATATAAAAACATATCGTAAAAACGACAAAACTTACCGTAATAACGATGATTACACGTCCACAAATACTTTTCCACTAGAACTCGAGCTTGAATAACTTGATATAGATAATTAATTTCTTTCACTGACCAAATATCACATAAAATAATTTTCTCACAATTATTCCACTTTAGCATGCATAAGAACAAAGATGTCTTATAGTAAATGATTTATTTTGAGAAAACAAACCAAAAGTGCTGAAGCTTTAACTTGCTATTATGTATGAATATAGGTAGTAGTTACATGATTTGATTTCTTTTGTAAGGAAAATGAATTGAAAGGACTTTGATGGACTCAGGAATTGCATATTAAAATGCAACAGTCAACATATTATGAAAAATTAACAAATAATGAATAAATGACTCAATAATGTAAACACTATACAAGATAAAAATAATCTACAAATATACAAGGCAATATAAAATTATAAAAGGTAAAACTCCTTAATTGAAAAAGTAAACTCATAATGGTTAGAACCTCTTAATCCTTAGCGGAGTCGTCATTCTGTCGCGATCCCTATTTTCATAAGGCGCAACTTCAGGACTCAAAAAATCAATTAAATAATTTAATTAATAATATTTGAGAGTCGCCACCTAATTTTCGGAAAACTCGGAAACCAATTAATTTTATTAAAGAAAAAAAATTAGTCTATGTAACCAATTAGATTCTAGGTAAGGGTTCAGGTTATTTCAAAGGGAAGGTGTTAGGCACCCTTTGGAATCCACAAAGGTGAGTCCCGACTGAACTCATTTTTTCAATTGAGGAGGAGATAAAACAACTTTTCACAAATATAACAAACACAAAATATATGCAATGAATAAAGTAAAGCATGAATAACGAAGACGACCTAATATTTGCCTATCGCTAAACAAAATGAATAAATATAATAACTAGTTCAAAATGATCCTCGAATTTAGATTCGAGTGTCTTCTTCGAGAAGACGTTCCATGTACCTGTAAAAACACTTGGTAAAAGTGTTAGTAATGCATAAATATAAATCAAAATAAATCAATGAAATAATAAACAAAAAAGTAAATCCCATCTTATATACATGGGAGGCTTGGAAATCGATGGAAATTTCTTCATCGGCCAAGTATTGAAACTTGAATAAAATAATTGAACTTAAAATAAAATTCGTCTTTTATAATGGAGAGGCTTCGAAAATCCGATAGAGAGATATTATCATTGGCCACGTAACATAACAAGGGAGACTCGAAAAACAAAATGTAAGAAAAAAGTCACACAGTAGTAAATTGAAGCAAAAAACAGTAAGATTACACCGGAGTAGATATTGGGAAGAGAAACATAGATTAACAAAAATTATTAAAATCAACAATGCAAAAATTATATGGTAACAAACCCACATGTTAACAATGCAACAATAACACGTTAGAAATAGCTAGAATACTAAAATGGTGTCATCATTGAAGTTCAACTTTCCAACCAAGCAACAACCAAAAAAATTAAATTAAAAAACACAACTTAACAATTAAAACTTCAACACAAAGTAGCAATAAAGACACTCATTATCCAAATGATGCAGCCCAGACAATCCATGTAATCAACAAAGGGACGTAATAACACATAAATAACATCAAAACATGTAGAAATGCGAAGATAAAGAATACCAGAGTTCGAAATCTTCTGGATAAATCGGAATTCTTGTTCGCCGAAGATGGTTTTGTGGCTGGTCGGAGATAATCATTCCGGCTAGATCTGCATCGTTAAGCTCATCGGATTAGTCAGCTCGTTGGTGTCTTGACACGTGATGACCAGATCTGGAAAATATCACTGATGGAGAAAGGAGACTAAGTGGCATCGACATTGAGTTGTTCGCCGGAGCTCGCTGTTGTTGAAGGTTCGAGCTCATCGGAGTATCGGAGATGGATTGGAATTTGTGGGTTGTTTGTTGGTTTGGAATGATTCATCGCTGCCAGAAATGACATTGCCATGTTGATGGTGGGTTGGTGGTGTTTGCCGGAGAACGGAGCTGTTTGGTTAACTGTTGACCAGAAAAAATGAAAAAGAAACGGAGAAGGATGGTTACGGTGGGTGGTGGTGGCTGATTTTTGCCAAAAATAGAAAGAAATATTTTTAGGTTTCCCATTTAGAAATTTTCACTACCATTAATTGTGAAGAGAGTGGATTAGTTTTATAGAGAAAATAAAATCACTCAAGAGCAAAATCATATGCTCAATACCATGATTTTAAAAAACCAAGGCTATCCAAAACCATGAGTCATCCAAAACAATGACTATTTGATCTTATCCAAAACTATGGATATTTAACTTATCTGTGCAAAAATATCTTCTCCGTCTTTAATGAATTAACGAATTGTGATAAAAAATAAATTAACAAATGTATTTAATACCAGATAAGAATATAGTTTGAGTTTAAAATAAAATTGACGTCTCATAATTTAATACAACTCAAACAACATTTGTTTATAAAAAATGACTGTGTAACAAAAAATCAGTGACAGTCAATAATTAAAAATTACAATAAATTGATAAATATCCTAACATTTCCTAAAAAAAAGGATAATTACCAATAACTTGTGTTAAAATTGAACAAAACATATGTAAAAATTGAATTTTATGCTCTTTAACAGATAAAAAGCACAAAAGTGTTTATTTTAAAAATGTCGGTCCAAAATTGGGTGTCAACAACTACCCCCTAGTTGTAACACGGTGCTTAGAGCTACAAGTGACCCTAAGCTAACCCATGGCCTGGCATGACGCTATAAATACTGAAATAATCTGGAAATCAGTTATGCAGAAGTTAATAATCTAGATAATAAGTTTGGCAATAAGCCCAAGTGACAATATCTAAATAAAACTCATAAATCTGAAAACAAAATCTAACTGACTGTCTGAAAGCCTCTAAACAAGATGAGTTGCTGGGACAAGACCCCAACTAACTCCAACTGTATGAAACCGAAATAGTAGAAAATGAAATACTGATAACTAGTCCTCGAATGATGAGAACTCACCAAAGTACTACTGCTGATGTGATAAGAGATCGTACTAGGTGCGTTCTAGATGCTGAATATCGAAACCTATATTAAAAGACAATAGCGCAAAGGAAAGTATGCGATCAGTACTTTGAATGTACTGAGTATATGGGATAGGAAAATAACTGAAGCAGTCTAAACATAATGCATGTGACATGAATAAACTAATGCAAGACCAAGTAATAAACATGTACTGATAGATAAGCTGAAATATTGAATACATGGTCAAGCGAGGTATGAGACTAAACTATGGGAGCTACTATTAGCCGACATACCCCATCTGAGCTAAATAGGGCCCAACTAGTAACCCCAGTTGGATGGGTGTTCAGTACCTTGCCAAGGGTACGAACACTGGCTGATGTGGATCCACTAACTGATGTCCAAAAGGACTATAATATTAACCTACGGTGTCAACATAGTTCTGGGTCTTGGGTTATCTGAACCCATGTCCTCTCAGTGCTAAGTACTACTCCCAACTGAAGGTAAACTGATATATTGAAATGCTCAACAATAATGATTTTCTCAAATTGAAAGATAAGTGCTTAATCTGAAAGCATTCTAAATCATGAAAACTGAATGATTGAGTATTAAACTGAAAATGCATGATATCCTAGATCATCCGGTGTTCATAATCCGCCATCTCAGAAGAATGTAACTATAAATGGCAATTCTATAAACTGGCCACAATATGGAATTCCATAACTCATGCCCAAAATCATGAATTCTTCAATATAATGAGAGTTCATAATTATGAGTATGTAGAGGTGCTCAAATTCATGGGATAACATATATTCATGGCTCAGTCAAAGCAAGAAACTAAAAACTAAAGGAATTCACACTTTCCATGGAAACCCTCGGCTTGAAAAGTGAATTAAACTTGAGGAATTTGAGTTAACTTTGGGACTCAATGGGTGAAAGGAACCCATCGATGAAATCCCACATACCCGGAGGTGAAAACCTTGGATAAGTCTTTGGAATTGGAAGCTTGAGGAAAATGAACCCTAGTTGCCTGAAGAAGAGAGAAATCACCTTTTTTCTCCTGTGAAAGCTAAGTGTCGATTGTTTTCTGAGTAATGAGGGATTAGGGAAAATTTTAGGCTTAATAATCATATTTGGGAGGACTTAAACGACGTAGTTTAGATGTTAAAAGAGTGGAAAAAGACTGTTGTGTCCTTTTAAATTCTTAACTGAAAAGCTGTAGGATGGAACCCACGAGACCTTCCGACGATCGTGGGTCCTACCTACGATCGTGGGTAGTGATCGTGGTATGGGCTGGACTTTTGAGTTCTCTGAACATGATCATACGAGCCGTTGCCTTTGTTCATAGCTTGGAAGTTCAAGCCGGATCAAGTTTCAAAGTCACGATCGTGCCTTTAATCGTGGTTTCAAAGTACGGTCGTGCTTCCCTTTCATGATTGGAAGGTATACATGTCAACCTTCAGGTTTTCGGGGCTGTTTCGATCAGACGGGAGCATTGTACGATCGTACAATGTAACCACGATCGTACCTACGATCGTGTGTTCTTACTGCTGGACAGTGCTTCACTAAAATGGCCATAACTCTTAGCTCCGACATCGGATTAGGGTGAATCAGGATGCGTTGGAAAGGTAATTCAAATATCTATCATTTGGTGATTCTTGTGATTAAAAATACCCCAGAACCTAGGAGTTATGATCATTTGAAGTTGACTATGGTAAGATTCTTCATAAAAAACCACCGGTAAGGAGGATTTCAACTTGGCTAGGAGTTACTTGTGGCCTGAATAAATGTCTAAATCACTTCTAATGCAGATGAAATAGGAAGTTTAAATTCACATGTACTTGAAGCATGATTCTAATCTTAGCTTCGAATTTTTGGGGTGTTACATCATTGGGGAATAAATGACAACATTTCGAGTAATAAATTCATCAAATGAATGGCCTTTAAAAGATTAGGACTGTTAAAAATTCAAAAGCATAAGCAAGAGTGGCATGCATTCTGGAAATGAAAAGCTACATGAAAAGCAATAAAAGAGATAAATTGACTGAAAAAAAAGAAAAGAAAAGAGGAAATAATTAAGGAATATGACGAAGGATATGCTGTTTGAGGTCTTTGACTCCTAGACTCAAGAATCAAATGGTACACTTCACAAAGGGATAAAATCAAGCAGTATCTCCACCTTTCACCAACTTTTTTTTTCATCTCACCTACGAATTAAATTCGAGGACAAAAGAAATTGGAGGAATCTGATGAAAATATTTTTTTGCCTTTTTTTAATAGAGCTTTCACCAAATGGAATTGTTACCCCCTCATTTCTGACCCTAGAAAAAGCAATCCCCTAAAGCAAGAAGATAAAATTAACATCTTGATACTGATATGCATAAGGTACTGTTAAACTACTTGCTTGTCTTAAATTAATTTCTATATTAATTGATTTTAATTTCTCCTTATTTGCGGGAAGAATTATACTGATGTAGAAACTAATTAATTAGTTACCGTCTCAGCTCAGTCTCTTTTATTTGAATTCTCTGTTTTATTTACGAGTGTTCCCATATATCATACTAACATTTAACTAGACTCCATATTTAGGCGTAATTGTCAAGGCCAAAAATTATTCTTCCAACCTCAAAATTGACAAACCCTATCATTTGGAAAGAAGGTCATGTTGAAAAGTTTTCTTATCTCACACATTGATTATAAAACAGAGTAAAAGCATATAAAATACAAAAAATGACTTTATGAAGCTATATATGGCTATACCCAAATCTAAGGCTAAGAAAAAGTATTGAGTTAATGGTAGGTAAATAGAACAATGTATAGTTGAGGTATGAAACTCGCGAAAAGGTGATAATTTAGGGGTGTTTTTACCATTACTGTTTAAACAAGGAATCTAACTCATCTTCTCGCTTTCGATGATCAAGTTCTTTTTGCTAGAGCTGAGGTTCACAATGCAACCACTATCATCAATATTTTCCGCCAGCAAAACCATGATTTGTGGAAGACACATAAATTTTTGGAACATAAAAAATTCCTAAATCTAGAGGGGCAAACTACTTTGATCCAATTAACTCTCAATTCTGGGGATCTGTGTTGTGTGGAAAGTACGCTTGCTGCAATGCCACAACTGCAACCCTTACCAGCAAAGCTCACCACTCACACATTAGGAAGAACAACGACAACAACAAACCAAGTGCAATACCACAAGTGGGATCTGGGGAGGTAAAGTGTACACAAACCATACGACCCTCGACTTAAAAGAAAGCATATTCAAACAGCTGGGAAATGGAAATGCATAAATGAGAGTAGTATCAACAACAAAATTATATAAAACGAAATGCAGTACACAACATACAAAGGAAAGAACAATAATGATAACAAAATAATGCGATAATCCAAGCGCATGCACACACACCAAGCATAGGTATAACAGAATTCAAATAACAAGAAACTACGAGGATAGTGCTAATATAAATGGTAACAAACAAGTTCAAGTAGGACCACCAAGTCTATCTCATAGGAAAGCGTGTGAATGTTCAACTATCAACTAACCTTCTACCCTAATATGTGACCTCCAAAGCCTCATATCTAAGGTCATGTACTCGGTAAGCTCAAAATATGTCATGTCCTGTCTAATCACCTCTTCCCATACTTCTTTGGCCTGCCTCTACCTCTCATGATGCCCGCTATTGCAAACCTCTCACACCTCCTAAATTGGGCGTCTATACTTCTCCTCTTCACATGCCCAAACCAACTCAGTCTCGCTTCCCTCAACTTATCCACTACGGAAGTCACTCCTACCTTGTTTCGGCTATTTTCATTCCTCATCTTATCACTTCTAGTATGCCCACACATCCACCTCAACATCCTCATCTCCACAACCTTCATCTTTTAAACATGTGAGTTCTTAACTGGCCAATACTCCATTCCATACAACATAGCTGGTCTAACCACCACTCTGTAGAACTTATCTTTTAAGTCTTGGTAGTACCATTATATCACACAAGACTACAGAGGAGGGCCTCTATTTCTCCCATCCCACACTAATACGGTGTGTGATGTCATCATATATCTCCCTATTTACCTTGAATTAAAGACCTCAGATACTTGAAACATCCACTCTTGCGGATTACTTGAACATAAATCCTCGCTTCCACGCTGATCGCAGGGAACTTAGACTTTTAAGTATTTAGTCTTGGTCCTGCTCAACCTAAACTCTTTAAATTCTAGAGTTTGTCTTCAAACCTTGACCTAGAATTAGTTTGTCGCAAGTCTAATCAATTAGTACTATGTCATCTGCGAATAACATACACCATTGTACCTCACCTTTGATATATCGCGTCAGTACATACATAACCAGAGTGAAAAGAAATGGTGTGTCGGATACTTTAGCCCATGACAAGGAGATGGCAAGTATACAACAGGAGATTATCCTATATGACGGTCTAGATGGTTTTACTATCTAGACTTTTACTGCATTCAATAAATTAGAGTTTTAACTTCGGATTATAGCTTCTCATGTACTCTTTTAAATCCAGTTAATAAACATCTTTGACTTGGCAAAAAAAAAAACTAATCAACTCCTACAATTTCTCCACAAAAAACTGAATCGACAACTCACATCAACACTCCCCTCAAATTGGTGCATAAATTTGTTGCATGCCCAACTTGTCAAGTGAGTTGTAACAGATTTTGTAAAATGCAACTTTCGTACAATGTAACACCCCGTGGGTGTTTACTTGCCAACATGTCTCATCATGGCATGTTTATCTTGAAAATGATGTTGTTTGACCTTTAGAAGTTTTGAGCATTAGAAGTGACCAGCATGCCACGGGAGAGGATTTCCACGTTCAGCTTGTGACACGGAGCAAAAAAGCAAGAAAAAACAAAATTTGGGAAATTCCAGAGGGCCACCGCATTGGCAGTATACTATGGACCCTCTAGATCTGCGATGGCAGTGTGCCACACTTTTTTAGGGCATTTTAGAGGTGTTTTGGTCCTTTCCTTGATATAAAACCGTCCCCCTATCACCATAAACGTCTCCCTCTAGATTATTTCCCCATTCCTTGATTAATTGAGAATGATTTTACGTAAGCCGAAAAGATTTAAACATATGAACACTTTTCCATGAAGTTATTGATAATTTCTATTTGAATTTAGATTTGAGAATTTCACTTGGGTTATTAAATTTCCTAATTTTTCAATCTTAAATTAGTATGTGTTGGGGGCCAAGAATTTATGCAATTTGAACTACGTGTGACTCCTAATCCTTTAAAGAACTTCAAAATGTGCTTATATGATTCTCAAAAACCATGTTTATGTTAAATCTTGATTTTACGGGGCTAATGTGTTATCAAGTATTATGATAATGTTAAGAGATGGCATGGTTGGCTTGCAAGTTTTGTTATGACGAAACCAAATTAATGGATGCCCTTATGAAAGAATTAAATCATGATGGGTTGTTGAATTTTCATGAAAATGTAATAATATGAGTTTAAGAGAATTAGATAGTTCACCGAGAAGGTGTAAGTCCTCGTGGCTCAACACCCGCAACCTATGTTTTACCGACGTAGGGGTGGTTCCTTCATTAATTGGATGACCTTATATTTTCCTCTATGAGGATGATTATGATGGCCTATATGATGTATATCCTGGTCCATGCGGTAAACATGGATTGAGGCTCTGTCGGGAGGGCTTTGATCGATCTCACATAGCCCGTGGTGTATCTATGATATCGGTGATACTATCTAGTTCAGAATTAAAGAAAAGAAACGTTTATAGTTTGATTTTGGAGTCACTATTTATATCACTTTTCATGTTTTAGTTTCTTCTTCATGTTTTACTTTATATATTATATTGTCCCTTTCCCTATTTTGCATGCCAGTACTCATCGTACTAACCATCCCTGAACGCTACATCGTTTGATGATGTATGTCCTGAGGCACATTCTTGTGGTTATGTGCAGCATTAGGATTTGCTCGTTACAGCTTCAGCTAGTGGTGAGCCCTCCATTCTCCGGAAGGCCTAATAGATCCTGCTATCAGACAATATTTTTAGTTTTATGGTATTTATTGGGGCCATGTCCCGACTTAGACGTTCATTCTTATGTTTAGAGGCTTCGTGGACCTAAGTTAATTTTGTTCAAATGTTTTATTTACAGATACTTTGAAATATTCTTAATTATGCTTTGAATGGATATCCAAATGGGTCTTTCCACAAATACTTTGTTAAATGCTCATGATGAATGCTAAGAGGTTCTCTCGGCCCTTTAATGGTCTTGAGTGCCTATTAAGTCCAGGGACTAGTCTTGAGTCGTGACAAATAACTAGTTAAGTGTATATCTTGAGTCGTGACAAAGAACTAGTTAAGTGTATGTGCTTTGCACGTGTGAATCGTTTTAATTAATAATAAATGTATATATGTAAAAAAATTGTTGTGTATACATTATATTATTGTCACGACCCAATATTTGAGTCATGATGGCGCCTACCGTAACCCACCAATAGGCAAGCCAAACCCTAGCCCGCAGCGACAAGTGACGGGCTAACGGGCGGAATCTCAGAAGAACAGAGATGAGGCGGAAGTAACCGTACTAATAAGCATGCTAGAAATATAAAAAAAAATAGAACCAAAATATACCCATACCGAGACTGAGAAGGAAGAGGATAATATATATAAAGTCAAGAACCCCTCCCAAGACCTAGTGAGGTCGGTACAAGATCCACTACTAGACATATCCAGAATACAAGACAGAAATCAAATATATATAACAAGTACAACAGTTTGGAGTGCAAAAGACTATACAGTAGAGATGGAGTAGGATCTGCCTCGAACGTCAATAAGCTCACCCTGCTACGAAGTCAGTGCTGAGAAGAGAGTCACGTCAAACTCGCTGACTAGTGCCCGAATTTGCATCGGGGAAAAAGATGCAGAAATGCAGTATGAGTACTGGGGCAATGGGTAGGTATCATCGGCCGACGAAGGTCAATGTAATATAAGCAAGCTAAAATGCGAGGGTGCATGCTAAGTCCGAGGTATAAGTAATAAATACATAAGTAACTGCCGAGGCGTATAGATATGATTAGGAAATAAATAAATGTGATACCGAATAATTGAGGAAATAAATGCGTAAGTAAACACACAAGTCAAACATAACCTATCTGGGCCCCCAAAAACCCGATAGGCACACGGAAGAAAATAATAACCCAGCCTGGCCCCCATAAACCGGCAGGACACACAAGAATAGTAAATGCATAGTCACCAGTGTCTCGAAGCTGTATCAGTATCCAGTAACCACAATAACCAACAAAGGTGCACCGGGCTTGAATCGACACCAAAGGGTAATAACAAGAGGCCTGACGTCAGAATCGAACCGGACACAGTGGGTAATAACAATAGGCCACATATATATCATATCTGCCAGACTTGAACTGGAACTCAGAGAACAACAGTATCATAATCATGGTACCCAGTAACAGAACTCATAGTGTGCCGCAATCCGGGGCCGGACTCGAACCGGAACACCCAATAGTCAATAACCAAAATTATCACACCTGAATCAGTAGCCGAACTCAAATCGGAACTTATTATAGCCAGTAACCAGAACATAGCCAAATGTCACATCATAACAAATAAACGAGGAAATATGCTAATCCCAGGTCAAAGCTGAAGTGCAAGTAAAGGAGCTAACCCATCATCTACTACAAGGAAAGTCCTCGGTTCCTCCTAGGTCCATAGTCTAATATCATGCAGTATCTAAGTCAGTCCGAGTGTCTAGAGTAGCTCATGGCAAGGTAGGTCCCAATTCTAAGCTAAGGCTAGCAATCCCGATCAAGTGCGGTGCTATCAGGGACTAAAAGGATAAATAGGCCAACTGGGTATAATCAGGGTGACTCAATCCCATCACAAGTCTAGCAGGTCATACTAGGGCTTAACTAAGCCCAAAGATGTCAAAGTTCTGACAAGTCGACTAAAAACGTATCGGGGCCCACTAACGGGTCCCGAAAACCAAGTCTAATTATACCTGTCTAAGTCTCTGCCAAGTCTTCCTAAGCCTGGACTAAGTTCCAACAATAACATTTCCCAACCAGCAATCAACAACAACAATACTATCCGACCCCAAATAGGTCATCTGTGGCGTACCACGAGGATAACGGGCCTGGAATGTATCTGAATAGCCCTATCCGGCCTAGAAGGCCTAAATCACAGCAAACCACCACCACCAAGTGTATAATACCAACCCACAACACTAGCACAATAGCATACATATATCACACATAAGCCCAATCTAAGTGTAAAGGAAGGTAAACCTAGCCTACCTGGACGCCGCCACAAGCTTGCCAGAAGAACCAGCTATGCAGGAGCCTTCCCCTTTCGAGAGGCCTCTGACTGCTGACAAGATACCAAAATAATAAATTACATGTCAAAACATGACTATTGATACCCATATTGAATTAGTTCGGAAAATGTCCGAACAGTCCACGTGGGGTCCGCTTGCGGTATCGCAAAATGAAAACCGTCACAACATCCCAAATAGCTCAGTGACCAATAGTTACAACTAGCACCACTAAATTCGATCTCAACATGTGGCTCAAATAGCAACAACAATACCAACGTATAGGAAAACTACCGTAAATACGATAAAACTTACCGAAATAACGACCATTACACGTCCACAACACTTCCCCACTAGAACCCGAGCTTGAATAACTTGATGTTGATAATCAATTTCCATTTGATGGTCAAATGGTGCCAAACTATTTTTTCTGCAACAATTCTTGCTACCGTGAATACGCAAATATATAGGTATACGTACAAGACTACTTTGCTTTTCCTCATGTTAAGGAAAATATGTCAAATCATCCTACTGCCAAGCATCAACGTATAAATTATGTAAGAAATTGTCAAAATATTTTGTCCCACCTAAGCCTTTTGAATGCATAAGTGTGTATCTGTGTTGCATAACACAAAACCTTCATTGAACTATTAATGCCAAATTGACCAAAACAAAAAGGAATTACTCTTTAAACAAAGTATATATATACAGAGATAAAATAGGTCTCTTTCTGCCGACTTAATTTAAGTCCACATACTAAATATAGCAAATGAGTTGTGTGCTAAATAGTGGACAAGTGGCAGCCTCTTCCAATTTATAACCTTAATACCCACCCCTTCCACCTCTACGTGGAGGTGGAGGCTTTAATGTCACCTTAATTCTTATCCCACTATTTATACTATCAGATATTGTATATATTCGTGGTAAAATAAATACAACTTTGTAAATATATCATAATTATTAGAAAATTATTTTGAATAAAGCCTCTATAAAATAATAATATTATTTCAACATATCTAAATTTACTATCTCCGTTTACAAATATTAATGAATTATAGAACTTTTATAAAGTAGTATAGATATATCATAACTAGAGATTTTATAAATATCAAAAACATTTTAGAAATGTAATTAACTATATATTTTTACTAAATTCTAATGTAATTTAAATATTTCACAACACGTTCGGTGTTAGTAAAATTCTCAAACGAACTGTCTGAAAATCGAACTATCAGTCCCAGCAAGTCATAAATAACTTGGGGCAGTTATAGGAAAGCTCTAAACGCCGAGAACACACGAAGACGAGGAAAATGACCGGAAAGGTCATTATAATTATTAAGTAAAAAACTTCAAAGAAATAACGAAAAATTTTGAGATAAAAAGCTTACTTAAAGATATATTCCTCTTTAAATAATATTACAAATATTCTTCTTTAAGATAAAAAAAATTGTCTTACTTTAATAGAAACTTTTAAGTGTTCTAAAAAAACATATAAGTATACTTTGAAAATATTCTACTGCTTCGATAATAAATAATTAATGAAATTACATACTTACTTAGAGTTGTTCATTCTTCGTATACACAATTCATTCATCGTATACATAATTCATTCTTCTTATATAATTATTCTTCCATATGTTATTTACACTAGTGATTCCTAAATGTTAGGAGTTTAGTATATTATTCAATTATGAAAATGTAATGACCCTCCCGGTCATTTTCCTCATTTTTGCGCGTTCTCGGCATTTAGAACTTGGTAAAAAAAAATATATAGTTAATTACCTTTCTAAAATATTTTTGATATTTATAAAAGTTTTATAGTTTATTATTTTATGAGTTAGGCTCATTATTTTGACATTTAGCATATTATTTAATTAATATATAGGTAGATATATTTGGTCAAGGTTGGCTGAAATTTCTTTAATTATATCAATTTATATATATACATAACCCTACCCTTTTTCTTCTAAAACGTTTCCAACATTTCTCTCTCTACATTTCACCATTTTTGATCAACTTAAACTCAACTTTGGGAATTTCTAGTGAGATTCAAGGTTAGGGGTTGCTAGATTTGAGTTCGTGGACTCGTTCTCGACATTTCTACGATGCGTTTTCTTATTTTTACGGTAGTTTTAGTTACGGTGGTATTGTTGGTATTGGTGTTGATGTTTGAGCTATATTTTAATCTCAAATTGAGCGGTGCTACTTGTGACTATTGGTCACGGGGTGATTTGGGATGCTGTGATGGTTTCGATTTTACGATTCCGCAAGCGGCCCCACGTGGACCGTTTGGGCATTTTTTTGAACTAATGCAATATGGGTATCAATATTCATTTTTTAACATATAGTTTATTATTTTGGTAGCTTGGCAGCATTCAGAGGTCTCTCGGAAGGGGAAGACTCCTATTTAGCAGGCTGGACAGACATTCGGCGGTGTCCAGGTAGGCTAGGCTTACCATATACCTAGAATGAGTTTATTTATAGTATTTGCATACTATTATGCTAGTGTTTGGGCTGGTAGTTGTAGATTGGCATTGGTTTGCTATGATTAGGCATTTTGGGCCGGTTAGGGCCTTGTTCGGATATGTTTTGGGGGTCCGTTATCCTCGTGGTGTGCTAGAGATTACCTTTATAGGGTTGGTTAATGTTGTACTACTGTTAGTAGGGGTTTGGGGAACCTTAGTCTAGACTCGGTCAGGTTTAGCCCAGACTTGGTTTCGGGACCCCGTAGTGGGCCCCGTTACTCTTCACAGTCGGTATAGTTAGCTTTAAACATTATTAGGCTTAGTTAAGCCCTGAGATGATCTTTTAGGATAAAATTTGTGTTGAATTACCCCAGTTATGCCCTTTTGACAAGTTTCGCCTTGTTAGTCCCTGATAGCACCGTATTTGACCGGGGAAGGCTAGTTTGATTTAGAATGCGGACCTGCCTTACCATGAGTTACAATGCATACCCATACTTGTATATACATATTGTTTATAGTATATAGTTGACCTGGAAGGATCCCGAGATTGACTTATAGTACGTGGTGGGTTAGCTCCTTTATTTATGTTTCGGGTTCGTTCTGGGGCCGGTATATCCCCGTTTACTTGTATTTGTGTGGATTCTGGCACTTCTCTATCACTTGGTTACTGATTATTATGAGTTCCGGTTCTAGTCCGGCCATTGATTCAGATATGATGGTTACCGATTGTAATGAGTTTCGATTCGAGTTCGGCATCTGGTTATGATCTGATTGGAGAGTTTTGGTACTAGGTACCGTGGTTACGATACTGTTGTTCTCTGTGTTCCGGTTCGAGTCCGGCGATTTTGATATATATGTGGCCTATTGTTATTATCCACTATGTCCGGTTTGATTCCGGCGTCTGGCCTCTTGTTATTACCCATTGGTGCCGATTCAGGCCCGGTGCACACCTCGATGGTTGCTATGGTTACTTGGAATTGGATCAGTTATGGATTATTTACGATTTCTTTCACTTTTCTTGTGTGTCCCACCGGTTTATGGGGGCCAGGCTGGGTTATTGTTTTCTTCCGTGTGCCTATCGTGTTTATGGGGGCCCAGATAGGTTATGCTTGACTTTTGTGTTTACTTACGCATTTATTTACTCGTTAATTTTCTCCCGAGCATATCTATACGCCTCGATAGTTACTTATGTGTTATTTATTTATACCCTGGACCTAGCATGCACCCTCGCATTTTAGCTTGCTTATATTATATTGAGCTCAGTTGGCCGATGATGCCTACTAAGTACCTATTTCCCCGGTACTCATACTGCACTTTGACATCTTTTTTCCCGATGCAGATCCGGGCACTAGCCGACGGTTTTGACGTGACTCTCTTCTCAGCACTGACTCCGGAGCAGGGGGAGCTTATTGACTTCCCAAGCAGATCCTACTCCATCTTACTGTATTGTCTTTTGCTCTCGAGACTGTAGTACTTGTTGTATATATTTGATTTTTGTCTTGTATTTTGGGTATGTCTAGTTGTGACTCTTGTACCGACCTCACCCTATTTTGGGAGGGGTTCTTGACTTTATATACTGTCGTCTTCCTTCTCAGTCTTGGTATGAATATATATTTTGATTTTGTTTTTATATTTCTAGCATGTTTATGAGTATGACTACTTCCACTTCATCTCTATTTTTTTAGATTTTGCCTGTTAGCCTATCGTTTGTCTCTCCGGGCTAGGGTTTGGCTTCCCTATTAGTGGGTTACGTTAGGCGCCATCATGACACGAAAAATCAGGTCGTGACAGGTTGGTATCAGAGCCTAGGTTTCACTAGTATTGTTGGTGTATGAGTTGACGTTTAGTAGAGTCTCGTGGATTAGTACGGAGACGTCCGTATCCTATCATCGGGAGGTTACAGAGCATGTTTAGGGTAAATATTATTTCTTTGATTCGCCTCCGTGCGTTGGTGTCTATGTTGGTTTCTGATCTCTCTTTGGTTCACTCTTTAAGTAGATGGTTAGGATGCGTGGTGCGAGAGCCGGGGGTCAAAACCCCGAGCCTGCAGCGAGGGCTCCAGTTAGGGGTAGAGGTCGACCTAAAGGTCGGAGGCAGGCAGAGTAGCATCCCCAGGCCGAGATCATACTAGGGACCAGTTACCCGATCCCGTTATAATTCCAGATGTCTCGGCGCTACAGCAGCAGGCTCCACCCGGATTTATTGATGCGTCAGTGCTCCGAGATACTTTGGTACAGTTGATAGAATTAGTTGGAGGTCCGCCTGTTGCGGGAGTACAGCCAGCCACACAGGGAGTTGGTGTTGGGGCGCAGCCTGTAGCTGCGGCACCCAGAGTTGAGGTTCTGCCTGTTATGTCTGCCGAGGAGCAGAAGATGTTGAGTCACTTCCTGAGATTAGCTCCACCTAGATTTGCTGATACTCCAGAAGAGGACGCTTATGAGTTTTTATCCAGCTGCGAGGAGAAGCTGAAGAATTTGGGATTAGTGGAGTCGCTCGGGGTAGATTTTGTTGCTTATCAGTTGGATACAGTCGCGAGGAGATGGTGGAGAGGTTATCTTGATTGCAGGCCAGCTGGATCTCCACCCTTCACTTGGGCACAGTTCTCCGAGGTATTCTTGGGGAAGTATATGCCCCGCAGCATGCGTGAGCGTTTTCGAGATGAGTTTTCCAGGTTGAGGTAGGGGTCTATGATAGTAGCTGAGTATGAGGCTAGATTTCATGATTTAGCCAAGCATGCCACTTCGATCTTACCAGATGATGCCATATCTAATAAGGGTTAGCCCACCTATAGTGGTTCTGTTAGTCAGCCTCAGGGACGTGGTAAGTCCATTTCATCGACTAGAGGTGGTCATACCAGATCTTCTAGGACGAGCAGGAAGCTAGGAGCATGTTATACTTGTGGGGTTGTCGGTCATTTTGCGCTTGAGTGTCCTCAGCGCAGGGCTATTTAGCCTTCAGTTCAGACAACACAGCCCATCAAATCTATACCGCTAGTAGGAAGAGGTGGTGCACAGGGTCTTCGGGGTGGTCCCCAGGGTTTTCGAGGTGAAGTGCACGGAGGTCGGACTAGTGGTCAGGTCGGTACTCAAACTAGTGGTAGCCAGAGTCAGTAGTCTGTCGTGCCGGCTTGGCTGGAGGCTGAGGCTTTGGATACGATGATTACAGGTACAATTTCCGTATGCCATCAACCAGCTTCTTCATTACTTGATCCCAGATCCACATTTTCTTATGTATCTACTTATTATGCACCACGGTTGGGTTAGTGTTCTGAGTTATTATCTATGTTTTTACGTGTATCTACCCCCGTTGGTGATTCCTTAGTAGTGGATCGAGTATATAGATCGTGTCTGGTGACTATTCAGGAGTTTGAGACTCAGGTTGATTTTATTGTATTGGCCATGGTAGACTTTGATGTGATTCTGGGCATGGACTGGTTGTCTTTTCATTATGCAGTCTTGGATTGCTTTGCCAAGACTGTTACCTTAGCCATGCCTGGTGTACCCCCGGTGGTGTTGTAGGGTTCTGTTAGCCACATACCGATAGGGATTATTTCATATGTTCGGGCTCATAGATTGATGTCGAGGGGATGTGATTCATTCCTTGCTTATGTTCGAGATGCTAGTATTGAGAGTCCATCACTTGACTCCGCTCCTGTTGTTCATGAGTTTTCTGATGTATTCTCGACTGACCTACCTGGCCTTCCTCCTGAGCGTGATATAGAGTTCATTATTGACCTCGAGTAGGGCACCCGACCTATTTCTATGGCTCCTTATCGTATGGCTCCAGCTGAGTTGAGAGAGTTAAGTACTCAGCTCTAGGACCTTTTGGGGAAGGGTTTTATCAGGCCGAGTGTGTCGTCGTGCGGTGCTCCAGTTCTGTTTGTAAAGAATAAGGATGGGTCTATGCGAATGTGTATCAATTACAGGTAGCTAAGTAGGGTGACAGTGAAGAATAAGTATCTTATGCCTCGTATCGATGATTTGTTTGATTAACTTCAGGGTGCAGTGGTATTCTCGAAGATAGACTTGAGATTTAGATATCATCAGTTGAGAGTTAGGGCTGAGGACATCCCAAAGATAGCCTTCAGGACTCGGTACGGCCATTAAGAGTTCTTGGTAATGTCTTTTGGTTTGACTAATGCCCCAGCAGCTTTTATGGATTTGATGAATTGTGTATTCAGGCCATACTTGGACTCCTTTGTGATTGTGTTTATTGAGGACATCTTGGTTTATTCAAGGAGCAGCGAGGAGCACGAGCAATATTTGAGGATTATGCTCCACACTTTGAGAGATCATTGGCTTTATGCCATGTTCTCAAAGTGTGAGTTCTGGCTTGAGTCTATAGCTTTCCTGGAGCATGTTGTATCTCGACACGGTATCATGGTAGATCCATCAAAGATTGAGGCTATTTGAGGTTGGGCTAGGCCCCCGTCGCCTACTAAAGTTCGCAGTTTTATTGGATTGGAAGGGTACTACAGGCGGTTTGTTGAGGGCTTCTCGTCTATTGTATCTCCTATGACTAGACTAACCAGGAAGGAGGTTCCATTTCAGTGGTCTGAGGATTGTGAGGTGAGCTTTCTGAAGCTCAAGGATCGACTTACTTCTGCCCCTGTGTTGACTCTTTCAGTTGAGGGCTAGGGTTTCACCGTTTATTGTGATGCATCTGGGATCGGTTTGGGATGTGTTCTGATGCAGCATTGTCGTGTTATTGCATATGCGTTGAGGCAGCTGAAGGTGCATGAACGTAATTACCCCACTCATGACTTGGAGTTAGCGGCGGTAGTGTTTGCGCTGCGGATTTGGAGGAATTATCTATACGGTGTTCATTGTGAGATCTTTACAGACCGCCGTAGTTTTCATCATATTATGACTCAGAGGGATCTTAATTCGAGGCAGCACAGGTGGATTAAGTTGTTGAAGGACTATGATAACTCTATTCTCTATCATCCGGGCAAGGCGAATGTGGTAGCGGACGCCTTGAGCCGGAAGGCAGTGAGTATGGGTAGCTTAGCCTTTATTCCAGTATCTCAGCGGCCGTTGGCTTTGGACATTCAGTCCTTAGCTAACTCGATGGTTCGATTGGATATTTCTGACCCCAAGAGGATTGTTGCTTGTATTGAGGCTAGATCTACTTTGCTGGAGCAGATTCAGCATTGTCAGTTTGACGATAGTGGTCTTCGTAGCCTTTAGGATCAGGTGTTAAAGGGTCAGTATGAGAGGGCTACCTTGGATTCGAATGGTGTTCTGAGGTTTGATGGCCGTATTTGTGTTTCGAGGGTTGGGGACTTGACTCAGTTGATTCTACGCGAGGTGCACAGTTCTAGATTGTAACACCCCGTAGCTTCCTAACCCTATGTGATGACGTTGAACAATGGTTACTTAGGTGTCGAGATGCCCTGAGTATGTAAGTTGTAATGTTAGTGACAAGAAATTTGAAATTTGGCCTCGTACATGTGGGTGACCCTTCATAAAGAGGTGTTCTGTGATTTTCGTGGCGCAGTTGTGGGGTTCAAAATGAGGCTAAGAGGACCTCTAAACAAAGTATATTAAGGCCAAGAAGTAAGTTAAAGGATAGGACTTTAAGTATCTAACCAAACCCGCGAAGAAAAGTCGAAAAATAAAATTTTTGAAAATTCTAAGGGAGGGGCGTGCCACGCCGCTTCTGTCCGAAATTTTTATTCCACAGGCAGCAAGAGGGCACACCCAAGGGCGTGCCGGGCTGCTTGTGCGCACCTTTCAAAAGTTGGAAATTTTTCTTAAGTCCCAAGGGTGCCCGGGGACGTATTGAGCCGATTTTTGCCACGTTTCTTCTATAACCATGAGAATATACATTAAATGAGTAAAGTATTATATTGGTATGATTAAATTACTCGAGAACGAATTTGGCATCAAAATGATGATTTTACCCTTATGGTCAAAATAAGTCATACGTGGCTAGAATTGCTTATTTTTGGATTTGAGGCTACGAGTGTGAATCCCGTGAGTGGGAATATTGTCGTAATGCGTATGGAATGAATTAAACATGAGGAATTATGGATTTTAGTGGGTTAAGTGAATTGGGCTCAAAAAGGGGCCCAAAGTGAGAAAAAAAATGACCCATTCTTCCATTGACTTAGCCACACTTAAGATTAAATGCCAAGAGTGGCTAAGGATGACCCCCAAGGTCTATAAAAGGAGACCAAAAATCAGATTTTTAATACACAACAACACACATGCTTTTTCTATCTTTTTCTAGAAGTCTCAAGAAAGCTTTTCTTGCTCTCAAACCCTAAGAGCTCAAAGCCATGTTTTGGAGCAAGATTATCATCTTCCAAGCTTGTGTAAGTGATTACTATTTTACTTTAACATATTATAAGCATGAGAGATTATGTATATCATGTTGGTTAGGGTTGGAAGTGTTGGACATGACACTTTTGGTTTTGTGAAAAAGATGTGTTATCTATGGGATTATAACTTTGATTATGACTTGTGGTCTTGATGAAAAAGCATGGTATGGATAAAATAACAACATTTATGGTGTTATTATTGTCCCAAACTTGTTATTTTTCTATAAGTGTAAATTATGGGAGTCAGGCCGATTTGTTGTTGTGAGGTGTATTGAAGTAAATTGATGGAATAATTGTGATGTGGTGGTGATGGAGAAGTGTAAAATATGAACTTGGTGTGACATGCTATTGGTTATCATGTGTTGGTCAATGTATGGAATATTGGGGGATTATTGGTATAATGATTTCATAAATGGTATTGTCAAGGGGGAAATGACATGTTAAAGCTAAACATGTGATTTATTGTTATTGTATGCCATTATAAGGTAATTGGTGGTTAATGTTGGTTTCGTTATGAACTTGTGTTGTAGATCAAAACACAAGGAAGGAGCGGGACTATTGTATGCAAGTCTAAGATTGTGAATTTGTATTAAGAATACAAGGTATGTAAGGTTCCTTTTTCCATATCCTTCTGCAACATGTTGTTCACATTGACATTGGACTTGTTTCAATTCCAAGAGGCTTGAATTATATCAATTTATGTTAAAGTATATTGTTATTCATATGTGCCCTATTTTTATATGAATGATGATTCACTTATCTCTTAGTCGTTGATGGAAGTTCCAAAGGTGTCATAACATTGTAAATTCTAAGAGAACTATCTCAACGAGAGTAATGAGTTAAAGAGAGCTTGTTTAGTTTGAATAGCATTTTCCCAATCATGTCTTGTTCCAAAGTCCTATAGTATGATGATTATCCTTGTACCAATCCTTCATAAGTAAAAGTACCAATCTCATAAGAGTAATAAGATAGGTGATGTGCAGGTTAGTATAATTATTCCTCATGAGTGAAGATGTCAATCTCATGAAGGAAAAGAGTGAAGCGAGATGTGTATATAAGTGTGTGCTTTAATTCCATGATCTTTAACGTGTCATTCTCATAACTAAGTAGAGGGTATAAGATTGTAAAGAGGTAATGCGCATGGTTGCTATATGTTTCATTGAGTATGGATCACATTCTAGAGGGTATAAGTTCAATATGGAAAATCCCAATATTGTGATATGTCATTTATTATAGCCCACCCAAGGTGGAGGTCCGGTATCATATACTTACTTATGTAAGATCTCATAGGATTAGTGAAGGAGGTGAAATGCGAGCTAATATATCTATCCCTCACAAATTAAGGTGTTAATCTCATGTAGTGTAAGAGTAAGGTAAAGCATATTTGTGTGTTTCAAGTAGTGTCATGATCCTGAATGTATTAATCTCTCATAAGTTGATATATCAATGTCTCCCACCATAGAGTGGATGTATGTTCTCCCACCATAGAGTGGATGTATGTTCCCCCACCATGAGAGTGGATGTATGACTCCCCACCATGAGAGTGGATGTATGTTACCCCACCAATAGAGTGGATGTATGTCTTTCCACCATGAGAGTGGATGTATGTTGCCCCACCATGAGAGTGGATGTATGTCGCCCTACTATGAGAGTGGATGTATGTTACCCCACCAATAGAGTGGATGTAGGTTAAAACCACCAATAGAGTGGATGTACGTTAATAGAATAGATGTATGTTATATCATTACCCCCACCACTAGAGTGGATGTATGTGGATGAGTGTTATTCTTTCTAACCAAGTAGATGAACACTAGTGGTAATGAACCTAGAAGTAAGAAAGAATCTCTTGTATATAGAAGAATCTATTGGAGGCAAGTTTCTTGAGTGAATGTAATTTCCCTTGAAGGAAAGTAATTATAAATGATATTATCTAAAATGACGGCTTATCCCCATTGATTATTCCCTCATATTTTATTCTATTGACATTCTCATAGATGATTCTATTTTTTATGAGCCTTACATATTCAGTACATTCTTCGTACTGACCCCCTCGGGGGACTTACCTTACATGTTGCAGGTGCAGGCATTAGTAGACCTCCTCTGTAGACTGGGGATCATTTGCAGAGTTTTGGTGAGCTCCACTTGATTCGGAGCTTTCTGGGTCATAGTTTTATATTTGTTTTGGCATTGTAAATATGGTATAAAGCGGGGACTTGTCCCGACTTTAAGTTGGTCTTGTAAAGGCATCTGTTAGAGGCTTTTATAGACATATGTGGGTATACAGATGTGAGGTACGTATGATCAGTTCGACGTAATGGCCCTAACGGTCAAGTTTTATTTATATATATACGGTATATGTTTCCATGATTCATGTATTCCGCATAGTTGCATGAGGTATAATAAGATTCATACGAGAATACATATACAAAGGTTCATGAGCAAAGATTGGCTCTCTCGGGCCATATCGGCTTCGAGTGCCAGTCCGGCTCGAACGGGATTTTGGGTCGTGACAAAAGTGGTATCAGAGCAGGTCGTTCTTAGGGTGTCTACATAGCCGTGTCCGAGTAGAGTCTTGTTCATGGATGTGTTGTGCACCACATTTATGAGCAGGAGGCTATGGGACATTTAGGATGTTGTTTCCTTTCTTCACTTCTAGATCATGCAATAAAGCCAGTGTTGTAAGTTGAATTGTATCTGACCATGGTGATTGTTTTTCTTTGGTATAGTAAACATGCCAATCACGAGAAGAGGTAGAGGTAAAGGGAAGCAGGTGGATGTGCCTGCTGAAGAAGGAATGAGTAGATTACCACCTGACCAAGTTAGTCAAGGTGGAGCTGACGTTGAAATTGCATCGTGGTCTTCTTCTACCTTTCCTGCTCCGGAAGAGCCAAGAGGTAGAGAAGTACCCGCAGAACCACCAATGAATTCCACAGATCAAGATTTAAGAAATGCAGTACATATGTTGACACAGTTAGTGGCTGCACAAACCCAGGGACGAACTGGTCCAATGGTAAATGAAGATAACGCGGCTAGAGCAGCTAGTCGGCGTACACAGGACTTTCTAAAATTAGACCCTCCCATATTCACAGGGTCCGATCCGAAAGTAGATCCACAGGATTTCGTGGACCAAGTTCAAAGAGCACTAGAGGTGATGCACGTAACAGGTGTAGAAACAGTTGAGCTAGCAGCTTATAGACTGAAGGGCGATGCTATCTTGTGGTATGAGGACTGTAAAAGATCAAGGGGTATTAATGCACTCCCAGCTGATTGGGAAGAATTTAAAATAGCATTCCTTGATCATTACCTCCCATATGAAATTCGAGAGGCACATGCAGACCAATTTCTCCATTTACGTCAAGAAAATATGAGTGTTAGAGAATACAGTTTGCAGTTTAATTCCTTGGCTAGATATGCTCCAAATGTAGTAGCCACCATGGAAGATAGAGTCCATCGATATGTGGACAGATTGGAGCCTTATTTGGTACGAGACTGCACTATTATTGCTTTAAATCGAGATATGGACATAGCTAGAATACAGGCCTTTGCGCAGAAAATGGAGGATCAAAGGCAAAGAAAGAGGATACAGAAAGCGAAAGAAGGGCCATCAAAAAGGGCCAGACCTATGGGACAGTCTATGGTGTCCCCAGGAGAATCTGGATCTTGCATGTTACCGCCTAGACCCTCATCCTCTTATTTCACAGCAGGTGCTCATTCTCAATTCCGAGGGTCTAGAGGTGGTCGATCTGAACAGAGTAGTGGGATTCATGGATCACAGGTGACAAGATCTTCTCGTCAGTTGTGCCCGCGCTGTGGGAGATTTCATGCAGGGGAATGTCGGTTTGATACGAATGTTTGCTTTGTATGTAGTAGGCTAGGACACATGATGATAGAATGCCCACAGAGGCCCACGGGTAGTATGACACGGCCTGCCGGATCAGCCAATGTGGCATCGGCAGCTGGTGTACAGTCTGCTGGTCACGGTAGAGGTGCCAGAGGAGCAGCCAGTTCCAGTGGAACTCAGAATCGCACCTATGCTTTAGTGGACCGGCAGAATAAGGAAGCACCTCCTGATGACGGTACAGGTATTTAGGTATATTACCATATTTTACATGATGTATATATATTGATTGATTTGAGATCTACTCCATCGTACATTACTCCATCGACTACCGTGAATTTAATAGTCCACTGGGGTTATGAGTGAAGTCAATAGAAATATTTCCACCTGTCGGTGAGTTTAGTATAGTGAAAAGAACATATCGTAATGGTATAGTAGATGTTTGTGATCATGAAAGGTATAATGAAATTCATAAAGAAGGGAAAATTGACCCTATACAATATACCATGTGAAATTGGTGAAAGTGTATAAGAGTTTCCTTTCATATTGTTCCCATTGGAAGGATATAAAGTTCGGGGGATCTCACTAGTCAAGTGTGAAGGTTAATGAATAAAGACATAACTTCCATAAAAGTTCTTTGAAGAAATTAATAAGTCGAAGAGATACCCATGTTTGTTTCAAATGGAAGAAAAGGTTCAAAAGGTGGAAGTGTACCAATACTAAGTAAGTAGCCATGAGCCTCACGTGTCTATACATGTATAGGCGAATATAGAAATGCATTTGTTGTAATTAAAGCGACATCGTTAACATTCGAGGACGAATGTTTCTAAGGGGGGGAGAATGTAACACACCGTACCTTCCTAACCCTATGTGATGACGTTGAACAATGGTTACTTAGGTGTCGAGATGCCCTGAGTATGTAAGTTGTAATGTTAGTGACAAGAAATTTGAAATTTGGCCTCGTACATATGGTTGACCCTTCATAAAGAGGTGTTCTATGATTTTCGTGGCGCAGTTTTGGGGTTCAAAATGAGGCTAAGAGGACCTCTAAACAAAGTATATTAAGACCAAGAAGTAAGTTAAAGGATAAGACTTTAAGTATCTAACCAAACCCGCGAAGAAAAGTCGAAAAATAAAAATTTTGAAAATTCTAAGGGAGGGGCGTGCCACGCCGCTTCTGGCCAAAATTTTTATTCCACAGGAAGCAAGTGGGAGCGCCCAAGGGAGTTCCGGGATGCTTGTGCGCACCTTTCAAAAGTTGGAAATTTTTCTTAAGTCCCAAAGGTGCCCGGGGACGTATTGAGCCGATTTTTGCCATGTTTCTTCTACAACCATGATAATATACATGAAATGAGTAAAGTATTATATTGGTATGATAAAATTACTCGAGAACGAATTTGGCATCAAAATGATGATTTTACCCTTATGGTCAAAATAAGTCATACGTGACTAGAATTGCTTGTTTTTGGAATTGAGGCTACGAGTGTGAATCTCGTGAGTGGGAATATTGTCGTATGCGTATGGAATGAATTAAACATGAGGAATTATGGATTTTAGTGGGTTAAGTGAATTGGGCTCAAAAAGGGGCCCAAAATGAGAAGAAATCATGGGTCAAGAATGGGTCAAATGACCCATTCTTCCATTGACTTAGCCACACTTAGCATTAAATGCCAAGAGTGGATAAGGATGACACCCAAGGTCTATAAAAGGAGACCAAAAATCAGATTTTTAATACACAACAACACACATGCTTTTTCTATCTTTTTCTAGAAGTCTCAAGAAAGCTTTTCTTGCTCTCAAACCCTAAGAGCTCAAAGCCAAATTTTGGAGCAAGATTATCATCTTCCAAGCTTGTGTAAGTGATTATTATTGTACTTTAAAATATTATAAGCATGAGAGATTATGTATATCATGTTGGTTAGGGTTGGAAGTGTTGGACATGACACTTTTGGTTTTGTGAAAAAGATGTGTTATCCATGGGATTATAACTTGGATTATGACTTGTGGTCTTGATGAAAAAGCATGGTATGGATAAAATAACAACATTTATGGTGTTATTATTGTCCCAAACTTGTTATTTTTCTATTAGTGTAAATTATGAGAGTTTGGCCGATTTGTTGTTGTGAGGTGTATTGAAGTAAATTGATGGAATAATTGTGATGTGGTGGTGATGGAGAAGTGTAAAATATGAACTTGGTGTGACATGCTATTGGTTATCATGTGTTGGTCAATGTATGGAATATTGGGGGATTATTGGTATAATGATTTCATAAATGGTATTGTCAAGGGGGAAATGACATGTTAAAGCTAAACATGTGACTTATTGTTATTGTATGCCATTATAAGGTAATTGGTGGTTAATGTTGGTTTCGTTATGAACTTGTGTTGTAGAGCAAAACACAAGGAAGGAGCGGGACTATTGTATGCAAGTCTAAGATTGTGAATTCGTATTAAGAATACAAGGTATGTAAGGTTCCTTTTTCCATATCCTTCTGCAACATGTTGTTCACATTAACATTGGACTTGTTTCAATTCCGAGAGGCTTGAAGTATATCAATTTAGGTTGACGTATATTGTTATTCATATGTGCCCTATTATTAGATGAATGATGATTCACTTATCTCTTAGTCGTTGATGGAAGTTCCAAAGGTGTCATAACGTTGTAAATTCTAAGAGAACTATCTCAACGAGAGTAATGAGGTAAAGAGAGATTGTTTAGTTTGAATAGCATTTTCCCAATCATGTCTTGTTCCAAAGTCCTATAGTATGATGATTATCCTTGTACCAATCCTTCATAAGTAAAAGTACCAATCTCATAAGAGTAATAAGAGAGGTGATGTGCAAGCTAGTATAATTATTCCTCATGAGTGAAGATGTCAATCTCATGAAGGAAAGAAGTGAAGCGCGATGTGTATATAAGTGTGTGCTTTAATGCCATGATCTTTAGCGTGTCATTCTCATAACTAAGTAGAGGGTATAAGATTGTAAAGAGGTAATGCGCATGGTTGCTATATGTTTCATTGAGTATGGATCACATTCTAGAGGGTATAAGTTCAATATGGAAAATCCCAATATTGTGATATGTCATTTATTATAGCCCACCCAAGGTGGAGGTCCGATATCATATACTTACTTATGTAAGATCTCATAGGATTAGTGAAGGAGGTGAAGTGCGAGCTAATATATCTATCCCTCACAAATTAAGGTGTTAATCTCATGTAGTGTAAGAGTAGGGTAAAGCATATTTATGTGTTTCAAGTAGTGTCATGATCCTGAATGTATTAATCTCTCATAAGTTGATATATCAATGTCTCCCACCATAGAGTGGATGTATGTTCTCCCACCATAGAGTGGATGTATGTTCTCCTACCATAGAGTGGATGTATGTTCTCCCACCATAGAGTGGATGTATGTTCCCCCACCATAGAGTGGATGTATGTTCTCCCACCATAGAGTGGATGTATGTTGCCCCACCATGAGAGTGGATGTATGACTCCCCACCATGAGAGTGGATGTATGTTACCCCTCCAATAGAGTGGATGTATGTCTTCCCACCATGAGAGTGGATGTATGTTGCCCCACCAATAGAGTGGATGTAGGTTAAAACCACCAATAGAGTGGATGTACGTTAATAGAATAGATGTATGTTATATCATTACCCCCACCACTAGAGTGGATGTATGTGGATGAGTGTTATTCTTTCTAACCAAGTAGATGAACACTAGTGGTAATGAACCTAGAAGTAAGAAAGAATCTCTTGTATATAGAAGAATCTATTGGAGGCAAGTTTCTTGAGTGAATGTAATTTCCCTTGAAGGAAAGTAATTATAAATGATATTATCTAAAATGACGGCTTATCCCCATTGACTATTCCCTCATATTTTATTCTATTGACATTCTCATGTATGATGCTATTTTTTATGAGCCTTACATATTCAGTACATTCTTCGTACTGACCCCCTCGGGGGACTTACCTTACATGTTGCAGGTGCAGGCATTAGTAGACCTCCTCTGTAGACTGGGGATCATTTGCAGAGTTTTGGTGAGCTCCACTTGATTCAGAGCTTTCTGGGTCATAGTTGTATATTTGTTTTGGCATTGTAAATATGGTATAAAGCGGGGACTTGTCCCGATTTTAAGTTGGTCTTGTAAAGGCATCTGTTAGAGGCTTTTGTAGACATATGTGGGTATATGGATGTGAGATATGTACGGTCAGTTCGACGTAATGGCCCTAACGGTCAAGTTTTATTTATATATATACGACATATGTTTCCATGATTCATGTCTTCCGCATAGTTGCATGAGGTATAATAAGATTCATATGAGAATACATATACGAAGGTTCATGAGCAAAGATTGGTTCTCTCGGGCCATATCGGCTTCGGGTGCTAGTCCGGCTCGAATGGGATTTTGGGTCGTGACATAGATATTCTATTCACCCCGGGATAGCTAAGATGTATAGAGATCTGAGACAGCACTATTGGTGGCACGGTATATGATGAGACATAGCAGGGTTTGTAGCTTGATGCCTTTGTTTTCAGCAGGTAAAGGCCAAGCACCAGAAACCTGGTGGTCTACTTCAGCAGTTACCCATTCCCGAGTGGAAGTGGGAGCGGGTTACGATGGATTTTGTTGGTGGGTTACCTCGCACCTCTCGTGGCTTTGATAGTATTTGGGTTGTCGTCGATCGGTTGATTAAGTTTGAGCACTTTATCCCTGTTCGAGTTTCTTACAATGCTGAGAGATTAGCTCGTGTATATATTCAGGAGGTGGTTCACCTACATGGAGTGCCAGTGTCTATTATCTCAGACCGAGGATCTCCGTTTACCTCCAGTTTCTGGCAGACTTTCCAGGAGGAGTTGGGTACCCAGGTGGACCTCAGTATTGCGTTTCTTTCTCAGACCGACGGGCAGTCGGATCGGACGATTCAGGTATTGGAGGATATGCTCCGCGCGTATGTACTTGACTTTGGGGTTCAGTGGGATCAGTTCTTGCCTTTAGCCGAGTTTGTGTATAATAATAGCTTTCACTCCAGCATTCAGATGGCTCCGTTTGAGGCTTTGTATGGTAGACGATGTTGATCTCCAGTTGGTTGGTTCGAGACTTCAGAGATTAGTCCTCGTGGCACAGATTTGCTCCGAGAGTCTTTGGACCGAGTTCGGGTAATTTAGGACAGGCTGTGGACCGCTCAGAGTAGACAGAGGAGTTATGCTGACCGTATACGTCATTTGTTGAAATTCAGAGTGGGTGATTGTCACGCCCCGAATCCCATCGAGACATGATTGGCACCCGTAGCCGATAAGGCCCGAGAGAACCAACCTTTGCCTATGTTCAATCATATTCATAACCACCATTGCATAATATTATGAAATACGAATAAAGGAGAACATGGGACATATTTAGGCATACATATGAAACTTGGCCGTTGAGGCCATCTAGTCAAAACAACATGTGTCTGTGTCTTTTACACTATTACACCCACATCGGTCTACAAAAGCCTCTAACAAGAGCATTGACCAAAATGAACCATAAGTCGGGACAAGTCCCCGCTTTACACATTATGTACAATACCAAAACATATATACACTCTGACTCGGAGAAGCCCCGAATGAGCTGGAGCTCACCAAAGAGCCGCTAACACTGGCAATCTACTGAGGAGGCCTACTGGGACCTGTGCCTGCAGCAAGTAAGGTAAATTCCCCGAGAGGGGTCAGTACGAAATAAGTACTGAGTATGCAAGGCTCAGATGAAACTATACAACACATGAATATTTCAATGAATATGTCAATGAACTCAAAACATATGAATACTCGATGTGAATAAGTCACCATGTTATTCTTTGGAAACCATGTGGATTGCTTTCATTCTTTTCATTACTTTCTTTATCTCAATGCTCACATGTCATTACATATCACAATGTACCCGGGCCCCGACTGATCAGTGGGTCTTTCATATCATCATATAGGGATCGAGTCGAGCTAGGCTTATGCCCCTAGACTTGCCACCCTTGGGATCGAGTCGAGCTAGGCTTACGCCCCTAGACTTGCCACCCATAAATCCATATCTCGGGATCGAGTCGAGCTAGGCTTATGCCCCTAGACTTGCCACCCGTACTTGATCATTGACCACATTTGCATTACTTTGATCTTTACTTTGAGATTGATACTTTGATAGTCATAACATCACTTTGGAACTTTGGAACATAACATTGTTGGAAACTTTGAATCATTGACCAATGAGTGAAGAACATGTGAACAAATATCAATGAGAAATATAACATAACTAGCACCATGATACCATTGGAACCATTGGACAATAATCCATGAACAAGAGACACAAGTATAGGCACTATTGGAATATTGGAACATAGCCTTATTTGACCTTTCGGAACATTAACCATGACTATGAGAAATGAGATTCACAATTGATCAATGAGTAGGAAATACATGACAATGACCATAGATAAGTGCATATGGGATACCTTAGTACATTTCGGAATAGAACTAGAGAAATGTCAATGTGAACACTATTGGCCGTAGAAAGATACGGACAAAGTAACCTTGCATACCTTGGATGCACAATACGAAAAGACAACCTTCGATGCGTATACAATGATCCCTCTCCTTCACTCTACAACATACATACATAACGAATTCACGTTAACCACGAATTACTTTACAAATGCATGCAATGTCAATGAATTACATGTTTGCCTTTAAACATGTCATTTCCCCTTGACAAAACCATTGATCATACTATTATTTCACAAATTCCATAATATTCCCAACATTGACCAATACATAAAAATTAACACATTTCACCACAATACTTCTCCTTTACACTTTCTTATCCATAACACATCACAAATAATCCATCAAAACACCTTAATTCAACTCATAACACATATCGGCCAAAATCCCAAAATTTCCACTTTTAGACAAGAACAAGTGTAATGCCCAAAATAACACCATACATGTTCATATTTTGTCCATACCATGCTTTTTCATCAAAGGCACAAGGCCTAATTCACACTTGAATTCCATATACCACAAATCTCATACAAAATCACCAAGTACCATGACCAACTTTTCCAAGCACAACCAACATGATATACATATTCTTTTATGCATATAAGATAATAATCCATGAAAATAAATACTTACCAAGGCTTGGAATATGTTGATCTTGTCCAAGAAGTCCCAAGGAATTATTTTGCTTTAGGGTTTGGAAATGAGAAATGTTGAGAAAAATGTGTTAAAGGCATGAGAGGTCTTGTATAATAAAAATCTGATTTGCCTCTTTATATAGGCCTCTCATGTTGTCCTTAGCCAATTCTTGGCATTTAATAATATGTCTAGAAGGTCAAATGGAAGAATAGGTCTTTTGACCTATTTGGGCCATGGATTTCTTCCACTTTTGGGCCTTAATTTGGCCCAAGAAGACATATCCATTTAACCCAACAAGTTTCATGCATTATTAACCATATCTCTCATGTTTATATAATTCCATAAGGTCACGACAATATTCCCTTAAAAGATTCTCATTCGTCCTTTCGATCGCAAAAATAGGCATTCTAGTCGCCCTTGGTTTCATTGGACATTTTGGATCACTATTCACCTTTCGTGATTTGATCATGTAGGAGTGTATTGAAGTGTTTGACTCTTTAACAATGCTCAAATAACTCCAAAGAATCAAAAGAAACCATCTAGAAATCGTCGTAGACTTGCGTTACGAAACGACTCCGGAAAGGCCTAGTTTTTGTTCCTTGCGCCACACCCCATGAAACAGGGTAGTGGCGCAAGAATTGGGCCTGCTCTGAAGTTTATGCAGGCTGGTGGCTTGTGCCACACCCCTGAAACAGGGTAGTGGCGCAAGTTTCAGCATTTTGCTGAAATTTCCGGCCACTAATCCGACGTTTACGTATCGTCCCATCCTTTATCCAAACACTACAAAATACTTACTTAGTGATCTTAACCATCAAGTAAACATGACTTAAAGTCACCAAATGAGGTTAGAATATGTACGAGTTCTTACCCAAATGCTCCATGAAATCACAACACACCTCCTACGACGATCTAATCGCACATGTTAAGTCCGATATCAAATGTTTCACCAATAACACTATAAAACACATATGCATGACATCTCAACACCTATGTAGATATGATCCCAAGGTATCAAGTGAGGTTATAAAGTACGGGGTGTTACAGTGATAGGGTCTTGTTACGAGTATCGCCCATGAAGGGCGTGATGCAGTTTGGTAGGAAGGGCAAGCTTAGCCCTAGATATATTGGACCCTTTGAGATTCTGCGGACAGTTGGAGAGGAAGCATATGTGTTTGCTTTGCCTCCGGCCTTTTCAGCTATTCACCCTGTATTTCATGTTTCTATGCTGCGACAGTATATTTCGGATGAGTCGCATAAGCTTCAATGGGACTCGGTTCAGTTAGACAAGAAGTTAGCATTTGTGGAGGATCCTGTGTCCATTTTAGCCAGAGATATCAGACGGTTATGCTCCCGGGACATTCTAGTATTTAAGATTCAGTAGCGTCACCGTCCGGTTGAGGAGGTCACTTGGGAACTTGAGCATGATATGCGAGCCCAGTATCCCTACTTGTTGACATCTTTAGGTACGCACTTACTATTGACTTTCGCGGACGAAAGTCCTTTTAATAGTGGATGTTGTAATGACCCTCCCGGTCATTTCCCTCATTTTCGCGCGTTCTCGGCATTTAGAACTTGGTAAAAAAAAAAAATATAGTTAATAACCTTTCTAAAATATTTTTGATATTTATAAAAGTTTTATAGTTGATTATTTTATGAGTTAGGCTCATTATTTTGACATTTAGCATATTATTTAAGTAATATAGGTAGATATATTTGGTCAAGGTTGGCTGAAATTTCTTTAATTATATCAATTTATATATATACATAATCCTACCCTTTTTTTCTAAAATATTTCCAACATTTCTCTCTCTACATTTCACCATTTTTGATCAACTTAAACTCAACTTTGGGCATTTTTAGTGAGATTCAAGGTTAGGGGTTGGTAGATTTGAGTTCGTGGACTTGTTCTCGACGTTTCTACGGTGCGTTTTCTTATTTTTACGGTAGTTTTAGTTACGGTGGTATTGTTGGTATTGGTGTTGATGTTTGAGATATATTTTGAGCTCAAATTGAGCGGTGCTAGTTGTGACTATTTGTCATGGGGTGATTTGGGACGCTGTGACGGTTTTGATTTTGCGATTCCGCAAGCGGGCCCCATGTGGACCGTTTGGGCATTTTTTTTGAACTGATGCAATATGGGTATCAATAGTCATTTTTTGACATGTAGTTTATTATTTTGATAGCTTGGCAGTAGTCAGAGGCCTCTCGAAAGGGGAAAGCTTCTATTTAGCAGGCTTGACATTCATTCGGTGGCGTCCAGGTAGGCTAGGCTTACCATATACCTAGACTGAGTTTATTTATAGTATTTGCATACCATTATGCTAGTGTTTGGGCTGGTAGTTGTAGATTGGCATTGGTTTGCTATGATTAGGAATTTTGGGTCGGTTCGGGCCTTGTTCGGATATGTTTCGGGCCCGTTATCCTCGTGGTGTGCCAGAGATTACCTTTATAGGGTTGGTTAATGTTGTACTACTGTTAGTAGGGGTTTGGGGAACCTTAGTCCAAACTCTGTCAGGTTTAGCCCAGACTTGGTTTCGGGACCCCTTAGTGGGCCCCGCTACTCTTCACAGTCGGCATAGTTAGCTTTAAACATTGTTAGGCTTAGTTAAGACCTGAGATGATCTTTTAGGATAAAATTTGTGTTGAATTACCCCAGTTATGCCCCTTTGACCTGTTTAGCCTTGTTAGTCCCTGATAGTGCCGTATTTGACCGGGGTCGGCTAGTTTGATTTAAAATGCGGACCTGCCTTGCCATGAGTTACAATGCATACCCATACTTGTGTATACATATTGTTTATAGTAGATAGTTGACCTGGAAGGATCCCGAGATTGACTTATAGTACGTGGTGGGTTGGCTCCTTTATTTATGTTTCGGGTTCGTTCTGGGGCCGGTATGTCCCCGTTTACTTGTATTTGTGTGGATTCTGGCACTACTATCACCTGGTTACTGATTATTATGAGTTTCAGTCCGAGTTCAACCACTGATTCAGATATGATGGTTATCGATTGTTATGAGTTTTGGTTCGAGTCCGACATCCAGTTATGATATGATTGGAGAGTTTTGGTACTGGGTACCGTGGTTACGATACTGTTGTTCTCTGTGTTCTGGTTTGAGTTCGGCATTTTTGATATTTATGTGGCCTATTGTTATTATTTACTATGTTCGGTTCGATTCCGGCTTCTGGCCTCTTGTTATTACCCATTAGTGCCGATTCAAGCCCGGTGCACACCTCGATGGTTGCTATGGTTACTTGGCATTGGATCAGTTATGGATTATTTAAGCTTTCTTTTACTTTTCTTGTGTGTCGCACCTGTTTATGGGGGCCAGGATGGGTTATTGTTTTCTTCCGTGTGCCTATCGGGTTTTGGGGGCCCCAGATAGGTTATGCTTGACTTGTGTGTTTACTTACGCATTTATTTACTCGTTATTCAATATTGCACTTACTTTTCTCCCGAGCATATCTATACTCCTCGACAGTTACTTATGTGTTATTTATTTATATCCTGGACCTAGCATGCACCCTCGCATTTTAGCTTGCTTATATTATATTGAGCTCAGTCGGTCGATGATGCCTACTGAGTACCCGTTGCCCCGGTACTCATACTGAACTTCTACATCTTTCTTCCCGATGCAGATCCGGGCACTAGCCAACGGTTTTGAAGTGACTCTCTTCTCAGCACTGACTCCGGAGCAGGGGGAGCTTATTGAAGTCCGAGGCAGATCCTACTCCATCTTACTGTATTGTCTTTTGCTCTCGAGACTGTAGTACTTGTTGTATATATTTGATTTTTGTCTTGTATTTTGGGTATGTCTAGTAGTGACTCTTGTACCGACCTCACCCGGTTTTGGGAGGGGTTCTTGACTTTATATACTGTCGTCTTCCTTCTCAGTCTTGGTATGAATATATATTTTGATTTTGTTTTTATATTTCTAGCATGTTTATTAGTATGGCTACTTCCACTTCATCTCTGTTTTCTGAGATTCTGCCCGTTAGCCTGTTGCTTGTCGCTCCGGGCTAGGGTTTGGCTTGCCTATTAGTGGTTTACGGTAGGCGCCATCATGACTCGAAAAGTCGGATCGTGACAACTGATTAATAGCCAAGATTGTTGATTTCAAATTTCTAAAAATTGGGAAAATAGTAAATGACAATTTTTCAAATATCAAACCTAAAATGCAACTTCTCTTTTATTTAGTATGTGAAAAGAAGTTTGATTCCTTTTTGAAATTGTCTTCCTCTTCATTTTGTGTTAGAGATATTCACGTGCACCTTCTTTTTTTTTTAATACCTGCATTAGGAATTTAAGGAATGCTTTTCCCCCTTAAATTGTAACAAAATTTGGTTCCTTCTTTATATAGAATACAATATTTCGCTAAGAAAATTATATTAAACTTAATCTTAATCTAAATTCATGAGTAATTTTCTTTTTGGACGGCAACAATATTGATTCGTGAAGATTAAAAATTGGAAGATAAAATAGGCCAAATCAAGAGTAAACCTCAGAGTTATTACCATATATATTTTTTAGCATATAATTTAGGATTCATTAATTATTAATTATCCTAATACAACATACCATTTATTTTACTCTAACCAAATATTTTTGGAAACCTTAATTTTTAAAAGAGATAATTATATAAACAGTTGACTCATCAATTACATTACCAAATATTGCCCACTTTTAAGCTGCTACCATAAATGGTCCAATGTCTATAAAACCAAAAGTTATTTTTCATTTGATAGCCCACCTAACCTGGAATAGCTCATCCTACACTAATCAATCTTCTCCTCAGCCATTGATGCTTTTTTTGAAGATTCACACTCCAAAATTGAGACAATCACCAACCCAATAATCTTTGATTGAAACATTCCCTCAATCAATTATAAGTTCAACTAAAATTGACTAAAACCCTCCCTCAATCAATTTTACTTCAAATTTATTGGAGAGTAAGCATCATGAAAGCTACTTTCAATCCATGATGCAGTTGGTTGGAAAATAAATCAACATTTAAGGGATTGTTTGCAAAAGGGATATTTCAAACCTTCTCAAGTCTTACATGTCTTTTTACTGGCTGTTTAGCACCCGATTCAACATGAATATGCATTTCTTCTTTAGGAACCACTATGTTTTCTCCAACAGGAGTGGATAACTTAGAAGAAGATTTCAAATCAGTCACATTTTCTAAATGTGTTCTAACTGGTTGTTCTCTATTACTTGGCATAGATATAATTAGCTGATAAATGAGATTTAGACTGATTTACAGATCTGAGATCTCTGTTAAATTTATAGATCTATGTTTTAGATTGAATGCATTTGTTGATTTATGAAATGTCCTTCTTCTTCATAAATCTACAAATGCATTCCAATCTAAAACACAGATCTGTAATTTAACAGAGAATTATTAATAGAGATCTCAAATCTGTAATTCAAATCTAAATCACATTTATCAGCTAGCTATATATGTGCCAATTCAAAGAGAACAACCAGTCTCATATAGAGAGTAAGACTGATTTGAAATCTTCTTCTAAGTTATCCACTCCCCTTGGAAAAACACTGTGGTTCCTAAATAAGAAATGTCAATTCATGTTGAATCGGGTGCTAAAACACCAGTAAGAAGACATGTAAAACTTGAGAAGGCTTCAAATACCTCATTTGCAAATGATCCCTTGAATGTTGATTTATTTTTCAGCGAACTGCATCATGGATTGGAATTAACCATGATGCTTACTTCCCAAATAAATTTGAATTAAAATTGATTGATAGAGGGTTTCAGTCAATTTCAATTGAACCTAAAGTTGACTGAGGGAATGTTTCAATCAAAGAGTATTGGCAGGGGCGGAGCTACCCTTCTCCGAGGGTTGTCAAGAGAAACCCTTTTGCTAGAAAATTACATTGCATATATAGGTTAATTTTGATTTAATAAATAAATATAAAATTGTTGACACTTCTTTACATAAGTTGAAAGTTTAGTGTAGTGGTTAAGGGGTTGCAAAAGTCCTTTGAGGTGTGTTCAAATTCTCACACTTTACTTATTATTATGTATATGTAACTACCTTTTACTTTTATTAGTACAATTTATTTTGTTGGTTTTCTCATGTGTTTACTTCTTTATATTTTGATAACCCTTAATGAAAATTTTAGTTCCGCCATTGATTATTGGGTAGTTGGTTGTCTCAATTTTGGAGTGTGAATCTTCAAAAAAGGCATCTATGGCGGAAGTGAAGATTGATTAGTGCAGGATGAGCTATTCCAGGTTAAGTGGCCTTCCAGATGAAAAATAACCTTGGTTCTATAGACATTAGGTCATTTTTTGTAGCATCTTAAAAAGTGGGCTATATTTGGCAATGTAATTGAGTCAACCGTACTTTTAAGTAATTATCTCTTTATGAAATTATCCCTTTTAAAAATATATTTTCTTCTTATTTAAGATTACTTAATTTTAAATATTATAAAGATAATTAAATAATAATTTGAAAAAATTGTAAATGGAGATTGTATCTATTATAGAGTCTTTTAATGAAGGGCAAAAAGTTCAATCAACAGTAGGAAGAACAACGACAACAACAAACCAAGTGCAATCCCACAAGTGGGATCTGGGAATGTAGAGTGTACACAGACCATACCCCTACCTCGTAGAGATAGGGAGGTTGTTTCTGATAGACCCTCGGCTTAAAACAAAGCACATTCAAGCATCTGGGAAAAGGAAATGCATAAACGAGAGCAGTATCAACAACAAAATAATATATAATGAAGAGCAGTATACAACATACAGAGGAAAGAACAATAATGATAACAAAATAATACGATAATAGAAGAGCACACACACCAAGCACAGGTATAACAGAAATCAAATAACAAGAAGCTACGCGGATAGTGCTAATAGCACTAGTGCTAGAGAAGTCCAAGTACGACCTCCAAGCCTATACTGTAGAAAAGTGGGAGAATGCTCAACTATGAACTAACCTTCTACCCTAATTTACGACCTCCAAACCCTCTTATATAAGGTCATGTCCTCGTTAAGTTCAAGATGTGTCATGTCCTGTCTAATAACCCCCACTCCCATACTTTCGTCCTGCCTCTACCTCTAGCAATGCCCGCTATTGCCAACTTCTCACACCTCCTCACTGGGGCGTCTACACTTCTCCTCTTCACATGCCCAAACCATCTCAGTATCGCTTTCCTCAACTTGTACACCACTGAAGCCACTCCTACCTTGTTTTGGATATCTTCATTCCTAATCTTATCACTCCTAGTATACACATCCATATCAACATCCTCATCTCCATAATGTTCATCTTCTGAACATGTGAATTCTTGATTGACCAATACTATATCCTATACAACATAGCTGGTCTAACCACCACTCGACAAAACTTACCTTTTAAGTCTTGGCGGTACCTTTTTATCACACAAGACCCCAAGCCTCCATTTCTCCCATTCCACACCAATATAGTGTGTGTTGTCATCATAGATCTCCCCATTACCTTGAATTAAAGACCCCAGATACTTGAATCATCCACTCTTGGGGATGACTTGAACATGAATCCTCACTTCCAAGCCGACCTCATGCGTAGTATCAGTGAACTTACATTCTAAGTATTTAGTCTTGGTCCTGCTCAGCCTAAACTCTTTAGACTCTAGAATTTGTCTCCAAACCTCGAGCCTAGAAATAAATCTGTCGCGAGTCTCTTCAATTAGTACTATGTCATCTGCGAATAATATATACCATGACACCTCACCTTGGATACGCCGCGTCAGTACATACATAACCTGAGAGAATAGAAATGGCATGGTGGATACTTTAGCCAAGCATAACAAGGAACTGGCAAGTATATATCAGCAGGAGATTATCATATGACCTTCTACATGGGTTTTTTTATCTAGACTTTTACTGCATTCAATAAATTAGAACTTCGCATTATAGCTTCTCCTGTACTCTTTGCAAGTAAAGTTATAAGTTTAAATAATTTTATATCAAGTATCAATACTTGGTCGATGAATAAATTTTCGTCGATTTTCAAGGCCTCCAATGTACATAAAACAGGTTTTACTGTTTGTTTATTATTTCTTTAATTAATTTTGATTTTTACTTATTCATTATTAACTCTTTTAATAAGTGTTATTAAAGGTACCCGGAGTCAATTTCCAAAGAAGACATTTGAATTAAAATTTAGAGATTCATCGGATTATTTATTGTATTTATTAGTGTATTATTCATTTATGATTAATGATAGACAAATATATTAGGCCGTTTCTTAGAGTTTTCCCTTGATTTTTAAAGTTCTGGAGAGTCTATTCTCTAACTCTAAAGAACCCGGGGCATAACTTTTTATTTCCTCCTTAACTGAAAAAATGAGTTCAGTCGGGACCCACCGTTGTTGATTCTGAAGGATGCCTAATTTCTTCCCTTCGAAATAGCTTGAACTCTTACCTAGAATCTAATTGGTTACACAAACTAATTTTCTTTAATTTAATTAACATGTTTCCTAATTTTCCAAAAATTAGGTGGCGACTCTCTAATTTTTTTAAAGCATATTAATTTAATTTTGAGTCACGAAGTTATGCATTATTGTAAAAAAATAGAAATCGTGATTGTACTTAAAAAAACATATAAGTGTACTTTAAAAATATTCTACTTCTATATTGGTAATAAATAATTAATGAAATTACATACTTACTTAGAACTATATAAGTGTGTTTTGAAAATATTTGACTTCTATAGTTTTAGAGTTGTTCATTCTCCTTAGTTCTTCTCATACACAATTATACAATTCATTCTTCTTATATATAATTATTCTTCCACATCTTATTTACACAAATCATTCCCAAATATTAGGAGTTTAGTACATTATTCAATTACTAAAATGATTAACAGTCAAGATTTGTTGATTTCAAATTTCTAAAAATTAGAAACATAGTAAATGACAATTTTCGAAATGTCAAAAAGAAAATGCAACTTCTCCTTTATTAGTGTGTGAAAAGAAGTTTGATTTCTTTTTAAAACTGTATCTTCCTCTCCTATTTATGTTAGAAATATTCACGTGAACCTTTTTTACCTGCATTAGAAATTTAAGGAATGTTTTTCCCCCTTAAATTATATCAAAATTTGGTTCCTTCTTTATATAGAATACAATATTTTATCAAGCAAACTATATAAAACTTAAGCTGACTTTAAAATGAGTAATTTTCTTTTGGGACACAACAATATTGATTTGTGAAGATTAAGAAATGGAAGATAAAATATAGGCCAAATCAAGAGTAAACCTTAGAATTGTTACCATAATTTTTCTTTTATCATATATTTTAGGATTTATTCATTATTAATTTTTTTAATACCACATACCATATACCAAACATTTTAGGATGCCTTAATTTTTTAAAAGAAATAATTATATTAACTGTTGACTCATCAATTACATATCAAATATAGCCCACTTTTTGAGCTGCTACCATAAATGGTTCAATGTGTATAAAACCTAAAATTATTTTTCATCTGGTAGCCCACTTAACCTGGAATAGCTCACCTGCACTAATCAATCTTCTCATCAGCCATTGATGCCTTTTTTGAAGATTCACACTCCAAAATTGAGACAACTACCGACCCAATAAACTTTGATTGAAACACTTCCTCAATAAATTTTAGGTTCAACTAAAATTGACTGAAACCCTCCCTCAATCAATTTTACTTCAAATTTATTGGGGACTAAGCATCATGAAAGCTAATTTCAATCCATGATGCTATTCATTGGGAAATAAATCAACATTTAAGGGATTGTTTGCAAAAGGGGTATTTGAAGCCCTCTCAAGTCTTACATGTCTTCTTGCTGGCTGTTTACTACCCGATTCAACATGAGTTGGCATTTCTTCTTTTGGAACCACTGTGTTTCTTCCAAAAGGAAAGGATAACTTAGAATAAAATTTCAAATCAGTCACATTCTCTATATGTGTTCTAATTGGTTGTTCTTTATGACTTGACACAAATATAATTAGCTGATAAATGAGATTTAGATTGATTTACAGATCTGAGATCTCTGTTAATATTTCTCTGCTAAATTTACAAATCTAGGTTTTAGATTGAAGGCATTTGTTGATTTATAAAAGTTCCTTCTTCATAAATATACAAATGTGTTCCAATCTAAAATTCAGATATGTAATTTAACAGAGAATTATTAATAGAGATCTCAAATATGTAATTCCAATCTAGGATTGAGTTAGTCAATAAATTAAATTTTTAGAAAAATTTGATTTAATTGATTGGTGTCGGTAATTCTAACATGGGGAGTTAAATAAGATGTAATGGTAGATTTCGAAGTTAATATCGAGGAGTGCAATTACAGATTTTTAGTGGAATGATTTGTAATTTATTATGATATGATAATTCATTCATTTGCGAATTAATATCATAATTGGAAGCCTCAGTTAATAAATCTGCGGTCCCTATTACGCCTGATTAACTAATCGAATTTGATAAGAAAAAGAATTTTATGGAAGAAGTGATATTATTTTACAACTCTTCTATAAGGATTAAATGGAACTTAATACCAATAATGAGCTGAAAACGTTTGAACATAATGGGACTATTAAGGGTGAAAAACGTTTTGCTCATTATGATGGTATTAAGTTGGAATTAAAGCTGAAAAACGTTGCCCCTTCCCTTTCCTTCATTCAACAGAATTTTGGATTAAATAGGGAGTTGCTTTTTAGAAAACATTTATTCTTTTTCTTGAGAAAATAAAAGTGCTTGTCCACACAAGTGTAGATTAGTAAAAGGTTAATTAGGAAGTGGTAGAAGGCAGCAGACCTAGAGATCAAGGTGATAAACGAATTGTGCAAAAGCTTCAATAGGTATGTATAGTTTTTCATGAATTTCGGTTTTTAATTTACATTATCATGTTGTCATGTAAGTTAGTGATCCAGAGTTTATGCTTCCGCTGCGTATGTGAATTATACGTTCCAGCAGCTTAAACTCATGTCACTATAGTTCATCTCCTAATTTTGCTTCTACGGAAAAAAAATCACCAATTAAAGAAATGACCCCTTTTAAATTAGATGATTTTTTCGTACCCTTTTGGATGCAAATTAATGAGTTTTCTCCATTAAATACCAAGCAGATTATAAGGCTAGACTTGCGGAAAGGTTACACACAAAACATAGCCTATCAAGAGACTTTTTCTCCATGACAAAACTAAATATCGTTAAGAGTCGTGTTATCTCTTGCAGCAAACTTGGCCTGGCCATTGCACCAATTTGATGTGAAGAACATCTCTCTTCATGGGGACCTTGAGAAAGGCTTAAATGGATATACCACCTGGTAAACTGCATCTTCTAAGTCCAAAGTGGTGTGCAAGGCTGCGAGATGCAACTTGCTTTATATGGGCTAAAGCAATCACCTCGGGCATGCTTTGGTAGATTTATCTTGGCTATGAAGAAGTATTCCAACAAAGTAATTCAAATCATACTTTATTCCTAAAACACAAATTAGGGAAAGTGATGGTGCTAATCGTATATGTAGATGACATGATTATTACTGGGAATGATTTTGAAAAAAATTGTAGACTCCAAAGTCAATTAGAGACCGAATTTGAGATGAAGAATCTTGGTGGACTAAGATATTTTTGGGAATTGAAGTAGCAAGATCACAACAAAGCATTTTAATATAATGTACATTCTCATTTTAATATAAGGTGCTGAAGAAAATAAATACTTACTTGATTTATTACAATAAGGTCATCTACTAACAATCCAAGTTGTGTCAATTTGTTGTCCTGTGCCTGTCAGCGCCAATATCTATATATGTGATGATTCTGAGTAAAATTCAACTGTACTCGATATGTATCATAACCTATTATACCAAATGGTGGGACAAACTTTATAAAAATAAGATATTTTTTTGAGTTTCAACCAAATCTCTGTCACCAGATATATGATGTTGGTGCCTTTCCAGCAATAACTAGATGTCTTACACTTGCACACATCGGAGTTAATAATATACCATGTGAGAAGTCTTTACAGTTTGAACCGATTGACTGCAGATGCAGACTTAGACAATACAAACTACGCCCATTCTTGCAATGATGATAGTTAGAAGCCTGCACCGGCTAGATTGTCAAGTATAGGTATGCCAGTAACATCTATAGTTGTAGCCAACCCATTACGCTATTATACCTCTTGTGCTTTTTAAAAGAAGAGTACTAATTGTTCATGATTTTCTTCAAATCAAAATGTCTGGTCTTCTTCATGATTTTGTTCAAATTACTGATAGGTTTTGTCCAGTTAAAGTTAGTAGTGTGATTTATGGGTATACTATAAACTATAAGGAAAACAGAGAATTCAAAATAGAAGAGGCTGAGAGGCGGCAATTAATTAATGGTTTGTTTCTACATCTCAGTTCCTGCCACAAAGAAGACCAACCTCTGTAAACAATACCTTCTGCTTCACAGTATCAAGTGCCAATGTGAACTTAATAATTCTATTAAGCAGAGACAGTACAGGGCAACTCTCCTTTGGCATGTCAGCTCAAATATTTGATCAAGTTGTACGGAGCCACCAAAAAGCTGCATGCCAATAGAGTGTAGCCCTATCACTTTATCTCTTCCAAGCTTTTATAGAGTATTCCTTTCCTCTTTAATAAGGAGTCGGAATAAATCCCTGGAGGATCGGCATAGCCTGTCATTTAATTTTATTTTTGGTGACCTGTAGATATATATTTTCTTGCATTAAGGGGTTGCTTTTTCTAGGGTCAGATATGGGGTGTAGCTTTCCTTATCCTCAACATATTCCATTTGGTGAAAGCTCTTTCGAAAAATTATTTTCATCAGATTCCTCCTCTTCTTGCCTTGTCCTCGAATTTAAAGTTGGTGAAAGCTGAAGATGCTGCTTGATTTTATGCCAGCAAAGTGTTCCATTTAACTCTTGAGTCGAGGACTCAAGTACCTTCAAACAGCATATCCCTCATCATATTCTTTATTTTTCTTTTTCCTTCAGTTTCAGTCTGTATACTAACCCCCTGTTTTAAAAAAGAATGACCTACTTTTCTTTTTAGTCCATTTCTTCAAAGAATGACCTTTTTCCCTTTTTAGCAATTTTTTGTTGCAACTTTTCACGTGGCATGTTTAAAACCGCAAGATTAAAGGACATTTTGATACATTTGACATAACTTTAATTTAAGACTATATAATTCAAAAATCTTCTTTATTTTCTTAAACTCCGTGCCAAATCAACATAGGTCAGCTTTTTTGAAACGAAGGGAGTATATATTTATAGGGCTCTCTTTTTTACTTTTCATGTGGCTTTTCGATTTCCAGAATGCCAGTCTTGCTTATATGTTTTAAAATTTTAACTAAGATTCCAAACCCTTTCGAGACCATGAATTTGTTGAGTAGCCAGAGTTTCAAAACTATTCAACTTTTAGCCGTTTTTACTGAGAACATGAAATTTGGACAAAAAAGCACCTAGCTATAACACGAAATGTATCCAATAAATCATGTTGCAGTTTACTACTAACATTTATCAATTCAAAACAGGATGGAAGCCTGGGGATATTGGCCCTCGGTAGTCCATCACACAACAAGATTGTTTTCTACATTATTAGGATCTTCGTCTGGAGTATGAGAGCAAGGAAAATTTGCTGGAAGTCTGGAACTCTAAGAAAAAATATTGCTGGAACTGAAGAAAAATTAACTCGAGTGTCTCAGAAATTAGAAATGAAAATGGGCATAAATGACTACACACTAGAGTAATACTTGTGAAAGGAATTAAGCAATCTTTATTTCCTGACATCTGAAAGATTTGGAATCTTAAAAATTTACGAGCATACGCGAGATTGGCATTCGGGAAATGCTGTTTGAAGGTCGTTTGCCTCCTCAGTCACAACTCTCGAGTCAAATGGCACACCTTATAGGTGAAATAATGCAGCATCTCTTGCTTTAAGCAATTTTTTATTTTTTTTTGCATCATGGACAGGGCAACTGGGGAATTTGATGAACATATTTTTGGAGGATCTGTCACAAAATGAAATTGTAAAGGGATAAAAAAGTTACCCCATTTTCTGACCCTAGAAAAAGCAACCCCCTAATGCATAAAAATCATAAGATATGCCGATTCTCAAATGGTTTATTCCAACTCTTAAACTGAGAACGAATGCTCTATAAAAGCGTGGAGGGCTCTGTTGTGATGAAGTATGAACCAAGAAACAGAAAAACGAGAAAGAAAATCGTTGGTGAACGATGATAAGGGATACAGCGATAGGGCTGCTCTCTATTGGCATGCAGTAATATATGTATAGTAACTCCGTTTTACTTTATCACATATTTCAGCTGTCACGCCAAAGGAGAGCTGCCCTGCTGCTGTCTCTGCTTAATATACTAACACAAAGGTCTGCTCTTAATACTCTGATTCAGAAGGTATTGTGATACTTATATTAAACGTTTAAATTGGTTTTAATTTCTCCTTACCTTTTTTGCAAAATTGATGTGGAAACCAACTAATTATCACATGAACTCGGTCTAGAATATCTGGTTTAATTTATTCGTGTCTGCATAAATCTTAACGTTATCACATCATGTTCAGGTGTAATTGTCATCTGGAACAAAATTATGTAGCAGACCAGTTAACTTGAACAAAATCATGAACAAGGAATCTGTGCATACGAGCTTTAGCTATAAAAAAGAACAACAACAATGGGTTGGCTACTTGGGCTATAGAATCGCGAAGGTTGTCTATTATGTGCACATTACACTATTTTGTGTTGATTATAGGCAGAGGCGGATCCAGGATATTGAGATTCCGGGTGCCACATTGTTTTAATTTAGGCTTTGACTAGATCTATTTTGATCTTCGATTCAAATTGTTCATCTTTTTTATTAATTAGACCGAACAAAATAATTTAATTCTTATGATAATTTTGAACAAAGCATAAAACTTCAATGGGGAAAAATGATTTTCTAACCTTTTATGATTTTTCTTTTAGTTTTATGTCCTTTATACAAAAAGAGATCTTCATTTTCTACACATAAGAGACTTCATTTTTATATGTAAGAGATTTGAAAAGGTTATTTTCTTCTATTTGAATGGTAAAAGGGCAAGAGATCTCATTTCCTCGAAAATGATCTCTTATGACAACTTACAAATTGAATAAAAAAATGATTGTTTCATATCTTTAGGTGTAAATATGAAGATCTCTTATAAAAAGGACATAAAACTTAAAACAAATTTGTAAAGAGCTACAAAATCATATATCCCCATATTTTCATATTCCGAAACTATTACTCAAAAATGGATGATTAGAACTAGAACTCATTTAAATGCATATTTGATACTCAAAAGCAAAAACATAGCAAACGCTATGAACTTAAAATAGAAGCAAGAATTTTCATAAAATTTGAAAGAAAGATGAAACAATGAAAAGAAAGAAAAGAAAAAACAAGGAAAAGAAGAAGCAAACGAGAAATCAAAAGAAAAGAAAAGATGGACTTAAACGTAGAACAGAAGAAGATCCATCAGTGGTGTAGGGTAGACACGGCGTGGGATTCAGCTGCCCACCAGTGGCACCAAGCGACCTATTGTTGCACTGGGTGCCACTTTAAATATTTATAAGCATTCTTCTGTATACATACACGGTTGTGTGGGTGCCGTGACACCCCGAACCTCCTTAATAGATCAGCCCCTACTTATAGGGGAGCCCCAACTAAAGGATGTATTAGTTTGGTAGCTCGAGGGGGAGTATTCCTTATCATTCATGACTCTATCCATTTTGTATTCCAAGAAATCCATATATCTATTTTGAATTTGAGGGTGGTTTATGTTTGCTTGTTAGGATGACAATTTGTTTCAATTCTACCACATCCTTTGCCACCGTTGTGGGTTTGATAAGTTCTTCCTACAGTTATTGAGTTTATTTCCTAAATGGTCGCATAACTATTGAAAAATAGGTGAACAAAGTCACGTTTTTTCTTTTGTATCAGAAAAGTTGCTCATCTTTTGTTATTTCATCCAAAAGGTTATTTTTTTCTTGTGTATCAGAAAATCACTTTATCTTTAATTTGTTATTTCACTCAAAAAGTCATTCAAGCAGTAAAGTGACATATCCGGCAACTTTTTAAGGATGTGTCACCTGATTTCTTAAGCCAAAAAATTAGAAAATATTAAACCTAACCTATTTTAACAAAAAATCTCCTATCATACCCAATACTCGACCTGTACAATCTCTTTATAACTAACAAATGGCGAGGTCCAAAATTACAAGTTTTGAATCTGTAATACCTTTTTGGTCGCTTAAACTCATGTTACTATAGTTCATTTTCAAATTTGCTTCTAACAGGAAAAGTTCACCAATGAAAGAAATGAATCCTTTTAAATTAGAGAGGAAATGAGATCTCTTGACTTTTTACAATTTGAATAGAAGAAAATGACCTTTTCAGGTCTCTTATCTGTATAATGAAGATCTCTTACGTGCAAAACATGATGATCTCTTACTTGTAAAAATGAAGATCTCTCATAAAAAGGACATAATGCTAAAAATAGTTTGTAGAGTTTTCTGTGTAAGATATTTTTCAAATTCCAAAACTATCCCAAGTAAGTGGTGCTTCTAAATTCTCTCGGCTTAAGCATTTATATATGTTCAAGGCATATATTATTTTTCGACAAGTAAAGAGATTTGTTTGGCCATTACCTGAGGAAAAGAAGACACTAGGGCGAAATTAATGAGTTTTCTCCATTAAACACCAGACAGATGGATCTATTGATCTATTAACAAATATAAGGCTAGGCTTGCAGAAAGGATATACACACATATATCACATAGACTATCAATAGACTTTTTCTCCGATGACAAAACTAGATATTGTTAGAGTCGTGTTATCTCTTGCAGCAAACTTGAACCGGCCATTGCACCAGTTTGATGTGAATAACACCTTTCTTCATGGGGACCTTAAGGAGGAGCTTACATGGATATAACATCAGGTACACTGCATCTTCTAAAAACAAAGTGGTGTGAAGGCTGCAACTTGCTTTATATGGGCAAAAGCAATCACCTCAGGTGTGCTTTGATCGATTTAGCTTCGCTATGAAGTAAGTATTCCAACAAAGTAATTCAAACAACACTTTATTCCTAAAACACAAATCAGGGAAAGTGACAGTGCTAATCATATATGTAAATGACATGATTATTACTGGGAATGATTTTCAAGAAATTTCTAGACTCCAAAGTCAATTGGTGACTGAATTTGAGATGAAGATTCTCGGGGGACTGAAGTATTTTTTGGGAATTGAAGTAGCAAGATCACAACAACGCATTTTAATATAATGTACATTCTCATTTTAATATAAGGCGCTGAAGAAAATAAATACTTGATTTATTAGAAAAGGTCACCTACTAATAATCCAAGTTGTGTCATGTGCCTGTCAGCTCCAATATCTATATCTGTGATGATTCTGAGTACAATTCAATTTTAATCAATATGTGTCATAACCTATTTATATCAATTGGTATAGTGGGACAAACTTTGTATAAATAATATTTTAATTTGAGTTCCAACTAAATTTATGTCACCAAATATATGCCGCTGGTCCCTTTCCTGCAATAACTAGATGTCTTAAGCTTGCACATCGGAGTTGATAATATACCACGGATGCAGATTTAGACAATACAAACTACGTCCCTTCTTGCAATGATGATAGTTAAAAGCCTGCACAGGCCAGATTGTCAAGTAAAACTAGATAATCATGTATAGTAATACTAATAACATCTATAGTTGTAGCCAACCCATTACGTTATTATACCTCTTGTGCTTTTTACAAGAAGAGTACTAATTGTCCATGATTATGTTCAAATCAAAATATCTGGTCTTCTTCATGATTTTGTTCAAATTAATGATAGGTTTTGTCAATGTTGAGGTTGGAAGAATATTTTTGGCCCTGCTAATTATACCTAAACATGGAGTCCAGTTAAAATTAGTTGTGTGATTTATGGAACACGTATAAAGAAAATAGCGAATTCAAAATACAAGAGGCTGAGAGGCGGCAGTTAATTAATGGTTCGTTTCTACATCTCAGTTCCTGCCACAAAGAAGAACAACCTCTGTAATCAAGGCAAGTATAACAATACCTTCTGCATAGTGCTGCCGTGTTAGTTACATTAAGCAGAGACAGTAACAGGGCAACTCCCCTTTGGCATGTCCATTCTAATATTTGATCAAGCTGTACGGAGCCACCAAAAATGCTGCATGCCAATAGAGTGCCGACCTATCACTCTCTCCCTTATAAATTCAAGATATATATCATTTACCAACGATCTTCTTTCTCATTTTTGTGCTTCTGGTTTAAATATATAAAAAAAGCACTTCCACGCTTTTATAGAGCATCCCTTCTCTTTTTAATTAGGAGACGGAATAAACCCCTGGAGAATCACCATATATTGTCATTTAATTTATGTTGCATGGCCTGTAGATGTATATTTTCTTGCATTATGGGGTTGCTTTTTCTAGGGTTAGAAATGGGGGGTCACTTTTCTTATCCTTAACATATTCCATTTGGTGAAAACTCTTTCAAAAAAAATATTTTCATCAGATTCCTCCTCTTCTTGCCATGTTCTCGAATTTAATTTGCAGTTGAGAGATGCAGGAAAAACATGGTGAAAGCTGGAGATGCTTCCTGATTTTATGCCGTCGAAGTGTACCATTCGACTCTTGAGTCTAGAAGTCAAGGACCTTCAAACAACATATCCCTCATCATATACTTTATTTTCTTCTTCCTTTTTCCTTCGGTTTAAGTCTCTATAGTACATGTTTATATCGGGCGCTTTTTTTTACTTTTCATGTGGCTTTTCGATTTTCAGAATGCCGGTCTTGCTCATATGTTTTTAATTTTAATTAAGAGTCCAATCTCTTTAGAGGCCATGAATTGTTGAGTAGACAGAGTTCCAAAACTATTCAACATTTAGTCACTTTTAATTGCGAATATAAATTTTGGACAAAAAATGCACCTAGGTAAGACACTAGAAATATTCAGGAAACTATGTTGCAGTTTACTAACATTTATCAGTTCAAACTACAGAAGTTTTTCCTGAAGTTGTGAGTTGCAAACACTGAAAGCAGGATGGAAGTCTGGGGCTATTGGCCCTCGCTATAGAGACTGGGGATAAATGACGACACACTAGAGTAATACTTTTGAAAGGAATAAAGCAATCTTGATTTCCTTGCTTCTGAAAGATTTGGAATCTTAAAAATTGCGAGCATATGCTAGAACGACATCCAGAAATTGAATTACCACACAAAAAGCAAGGAGAAAAAAAATAAATTAAACCCGAGATATATTGAAATATAATGTAGTTGGAAAAAGCCACACAAAAAGCAAGGAGAAAAAATAATTAAACCAGAGATATATAGAAAATAATGTAGTTGGAAAAAAGAGGAGGAAAATGAGGATTATGAAGGAGGATATGCTGTTTGAAGGTCTTTTGCCTCAGTCACAACCCTCGAGTCAAATGCCACACTTTGTAGGTGAAACAATGCAGCATCTCTTGCTTTGAGCAATTTTTGATTTTGTATCATGGACAAAGCAACTGGGGAATTCGATGAACATATTTTTTAACGGAGCTTTCACAAAATGGATCTGTAAAGGGATAAGAAAGTTACCCCATCATCTGACCCTAGAAAAAGCAACCCCCTAATGCATAAAAATCATAGGATATGCTTATTCTCGAGTGATTTATTCCAACTCTTAAATTGAGAATAAATGCTCTATAAAACCGTGGAAGGGCTCTGTGTGATGAACAAGAAGAGAAAAACGAGAAACAAAATTGTTGGTGAATGCTACTCCCTCCGTTCAGAATTACTTGTCACTAATTTTCTAATTGGATTTCCATTTTTTCTTGTCATTTTTGACATATCAAGAAAAGACAACTTCTTTTTTCCTATTTTACCCTTATCATTAATTGTTTATTTTCTAAAATAATTTCAACACACAATAGTAACCATCAATTAATAGGGGTACTATGGTAAAATAGTCATGTTAATAATTATTTTCTTAATGAGTGTGCCAAGTCAAAATGTGATAAGTTATAAATTCCATGTTAAAATTCATTCCGAATTTGAAGTTATAAATTTTAGGCTAGGCTAGTTTTGGATAAAATCTGAGCGAGGTATGGTCTAGGGAAATTTGGAAATGAATTGGGCAAGTTTGGTGGGGTTTGATTTGATTTCTAGTTAGCCAAGACAATAAGGAACCTGGAGGACTTTACAAAATTGAATTTGGGTGAGTAGAACTCCCAAAATTAATCTTAGCGTAAAGGGCGTTATTTGGAATGTCCCGGATTAAAGGTGTGTTGTAAAAATTAGGATTTTTGGGCACGACACTGGACTTTTTGTCCCGTCGACATCGCTATAATGGAGAAAATCCCACTATAGAAACAGTCAACCCAGTCAACGACAACTATAGCTACATGTGTTGGTATAGCAACGTATGTCGCTATAGGGATGAAAGTTGCAGATTTCTTTTAAAATTCCCCAAAATTATTTATTTTTCTAAAAAACATTTTGGGGCAAGGGAGAGGCGATTTTGGGAGATTTTCACCAGATTATCATTGTTTGGCTTCGTTAAGGTAATGATTTCATTCCCATTAACTTGTAATTGATAATTTAGCCTTAGAATTGCTAATTTACGGAGTTCGGGAAGGGTTTAGGGCTGATTTTAGTCATTTTTCTGGTGCAAGGGAGTAAATTAGGTATAAAGTTAATGGGATTTGATTATTAATGGTTAATTAACCCTTGCATTGCGTTAATTCACTAATTAATCCATAGAATTGATGGTTTGAGGTGAATAACGGTAGAAAAGCCCTAGAATGGAGAAGGAATGATCATGAACTTGGCCCTATTATGGTGCGGTTAGTCATTTTAAGAGGGAGTGTCCTTTGAGGCAGGCTAATGGCTAGGTGCAGTAGTAGACTCAGGCTGTAGTTCCCACAGGTAGTGGAGGAGGAGGAGGAGGTGGAGGTAGAGGTCGTCCACAGGGAAATCAGAGAGGTGGTCGAGGAAATGGCGGTGCAAGGGGAGGAGTGCAGTCGGGGATAGAGTTAGCTCAGATTGATGACAAAGCTCACTATTATGCCTTTCTGAGAAAGACTGATGCCGAGGCTTCTAATGTGGTTATCATAGGTACCATTTCTGTTTGTGATTAGATGGCTTCTATTTTATTTAACCCAAGGTCTTCTTATTCTTATATGTCTGTTCAGTTTGCGGTGGGTATGAATCTGGTTTGTGATGTACTTAACTATCCTGTTTATGTGTCTACTCCTGTTGGTGAGTTTGTGGTAGTAACCCATGTTTACCATTCTTGTTCTGTGTTGTTTGTAGGTTTTTAGACTTGGGTAGACTTGATTATTATGGATATGTTAAACTTTGATGTAAATCTTGGTATGACTTGGTTATCTCCATATCATGTTGTCTTAAACTGTAATGCTAATATAGTGACTCTAGCTATACGTGGTATGAAGAAATTAGAGTGGGAGAGAGTGTATAAGGCCCAACCAATGAAAATTATATCATTTTTTTGGGCTAGGAGGCTAGTGGGGAAGGGTTGTTTAGTGTTTTTATCTCGCTTTCGGGATGAAAGTGTGGGATACCCTTCGATTGAGTCAGTTCAGGTGGTTTTTGAAGTCCAAAAAGTGTTTCCTTGAGATTTACCGGGTATGCTTCCAGATACAGATATTGATTTAGAGCCGGGCACTCGCCCTATATCTATTCCACCCTATCAAATGGCTCTAACATAGTTGAGGGAACTCAAAATGCAATCGCAAGAACTACTTGACTAGGGTTTTATTCGTCCAAGTGCTTCACCTTGGGGTGCTCCGGTCTTTTTTGGTAAGAAGAAGAATGGTAGTATGAGGATGTGCATTGACTATAGACAGTTGAATAAGGTTACCATAAGGAATAAATATCCCTTGCCTCTTATAGATGATCTGTTTGACCAGTTACAGGGTGTGATCGTGTTTTCCAAAATTGACTTGTGGTCGGGTAATCATCAACTTAAAATTAGATCGAAGGACATACCAAAGATTGCTTTTAGAACTCGGTATAGCCATTATGAGTTTTTGGTGATGTCTTTTGGGCTAACTAATGCACCTGTAACCTTCATGAGCTTTATGAACGGTATCTTTAAGGCATTCTTGGATTCCTTTGTTATTGTGTTTATTGATGACATTCTAGTTTACTCCAAGAGTAAGAAAGAGCATGCAGGTCACCTTCGCGTAGTGTTGGAGATTTTACGGGAGAATCGGCTATTTGCCAAGTATTCAAATTGTGAGTTCTGGTTGTCTTCAGTTGCCTTTTTTGGGCACATTATTTTCGAAAAAGGGGTGATGGTGGATCCCCTAAAGATTGAGGCAGTTAAGAGTTGGATACGACCTAGCTCACTGACCGAAGTAAGGAGCCTTGTGGGTCTTGCTAGTTATTATTGTTGGTTTCTTAAGAACTTTGCATCCATTGCAACACACTTGACAAGGCTGATTCAAAAGGAAGTGCCATTTGTTTGGTCAGACCAATATGAGGAGAGCTTCCAAAATCTCAATACGCTCTTGACTACAACTCCTATCTTTGCTTTACGAATTGAAGGTAAGGACTTTATAGTGTTTTGTGATGCTTCACTTTTGGGCTTGGGTGTTATTATAATGGAAGATAGGAATGTCATTACTTATACTTTGAGACAGTTGAAGCCTCATGAAAGGAATTACCCAACCCATGACTTGGAGTTGGCAGAGGTGGTGTTCGCATTAAAGATTTGGAGACATTTTCTTTATGGTGTCAAGTGTGAGGTTTTCACATACCATTATAGCCTGCAACATGTGTTTACTCAAAGAGATTTGAATCTAAGGCAGCAGAGATAGATGGAATTGTTGAAGGATTATGATGTGACTATTCAGTACCATCCAGTTAAGGCCAATGTGGTGGCAGATGCATTGAGTCAGAAAGTTGTAAGTATGGATAGTTTGTCATTCTTGAGGGTGTCCAGGTGACCTTTAGCTAGAAAGTTTCAGATTCTATTATCTTAGAGTATTCAATTTGGGATTTCAGGCAGGGGTGGAGTGTTGGCTAGTGTTGAGGTAAAGTCAATATTTCTTAATCAAATTAGGGCCAAGCAATTTGAGGACTAGAAGTTGAATGCAATCCAAGATAATGTGGTACGTGGGGAGGTGGCAGACGCCACTCTTGACCTGAGTAGGGTGTTGTGGTTTAAGGGAAGGTTATGTGTTCCTCAGATTGGTAATTTGATTCGTGATATACTTTCAGAAGACCATAGTTCGTGTTATTCTATTCATCTGGGTACAGCCAAAATATAGCATGACTTAAGACAGCTTTATTTGTGGCCCGAGATGAAGAGGGACATAGTGGATTGTGTGTCCAATTATAACCATTGTCAGCAGGTAAAGTATGAACATCAAAGGCCAGTGGGGTTGCTTCAGAGAATACATATACCTTTGTTGAAATGTGAGAACATTGCTATGGATTTTGTGGTGGGTCTTCCTAAGACCTTGGAAAAATATGACTCTATTTGGGTAATAGTGGATCGGTTGATTAAATTAGCTCACTTTTTATTGGTTCGGGTAGACTACAGATCTCAAAAGTTAGCTAAAATCTACGTCAAGAAAAGAGTGAGGCTTCATGGTATGTCCCTTACCACCATTTCTGATAAAGATGAAAGTACACTTCCAAATTTTAGGACAGGTTACATGAAGAGTTAGGCACCAAGCTCACCTTTAGCACAACTTTCATCCTTAAGATGATGGGTAGTCGGTGAGGATGATTCAGGTGCTAGAGTACATGTTGAGGGCCTGCGTGATTGATTTTGGTGGTTATTGGGACCAGTTTCTTCCATTGTGTAGTTTTCATACAACAACATCTATCACTCCAGCATCGATATAGCACCATTCGAGGCATTCTACAGAAGTAAGTGTAGGTCACCTATTGGGTGGTTTGAGACTAAAGATGTTAGACCTTTGAGCACTGACTTGGTGAAGAAGGCTCAAGAGAAAGTAAGGTTCATTCAAACTCGTGTCTGGGATTTAAGTACATGGACGGAATTTGTCCCCTGCAGATAATGACTAGAGGGTGGTTATGAGGCCCATAGTGTGTATGTACGAGGTTTAGGTGAGTTTGACGGTTCCATGAGTGAACCAGGAAATATAATTTATATGCTTGATAATTGCTTAAGTTGTCTTGACTTGTTTGACTTGGCTTGACTAAACTTGACTTGTTTGACTTGGCTTGACTAAACTTGACTTGGTTGTTAGTGTATTAACTTTTTGCTTGTAACTATAAATTTCTTATTTGATGCTGGTTGTTCTAGGTGTAGGTTGATTGAGCATATATTAACTTGGTCTACTATATTTTAGTTAAGTGCTCATATTCTCATCTTGGGTTGGCCAAATGACCCTACCAGTACACTATTGTTTTCTTGTGCGATGATACTGCACCTTCTCTTATTTTTTTGAGTGCAACGCATATTCCAGCGGATCCTACAAGACCTCACTTGCGAATTCTAGTGTTGAACTTTGCATTCAAGGGTGAGCAGCATGTTTCAGGCTACCATGAATCCTTCTTGGATGATGGAGTCTTTATTTATGGACTTATGCTTTTTATTTTAGTTTTTGGGGTTGCATCCCCTTCTTGACAATCTTTATTAGTTTTGGTATGGACGACTTTCGGGTCCAAGGGATGGTTTTTGGTTAAGTACAATATTCCTCCTTTAAGTTGTACTTATATTTTGTTTTTACACTTGATATTTTATTGATGGATTAGTTCTATTTATTTCCTCTAAGTGTTGATCATGGGTTTAGTTTTTGGGTAGTGGCAAAGTTAGTATCAGAGCCTAGGTTCGTCGATCTCATCATACCAAAACGATCTAGTAGAGTCTCATGGAATTGTACAGAGAAGGATGAGTTTTTGGCATTAGAGCAGGGTGACATGTCAATTGTAGCCTATGAGGTTAAGTTCCATGCCTTGTCTCGCTATGCTACTCATCTGTTGGCTACTGAGGATGAGAGGATTTGACGCTATGTTAAGGGTTTGAACTATGAACTTCAGGTCATGTTTGTGTATATGACTTTGGCAGGAAAGGGGTTCAATGAAGTTTCTGATTCTGTGAAGAAGTTGGAAGGGGTTATGCAAGTGGGTCAGGCTAAGATGTTAGACAAAAAGTCCCACAATGATGGGAATTTCAGTGGATCTTACTCCAAGGGCCATGGTCAGCAGGCCTATTCAGCTTGCCCTATTCAATCAGCATTGCCAACTTCTACTTTTGGTCCAGCTAAGGTTTCTTGTCAGTCGCAGGTTATTAGGAGCCAAGAGTCTTCTTACTCTTCTACCAGTAGGCCTTCTCTTAAGCGAGGGTATTACTATTGTGGTGCGGTTGGTTATTTAAAGAGGGAGTGGCCTTTGATGCAGGCTAATGGCTAGGTGCAGCAGCGGACTCGGGCTGTAGTTTCCGCAAGTAAAGAAAGAGGAGGTGGCGGTAGATGTCGTCCACAGGGAAATCAGACAAGTGGTCGGGGTGGTCTAGGAAATGGCGGTACAAGGAGAAGAGTGAAGCCGGGTATAGAGTTAGTTCAAATTGATGACAAGGCTCACTGCTATGCCTTTCCAGGAAAGACTGATGCCGAGGCTTCTAATGTGGTTATCATAGGTACCATTTCTGTTTGTGATTGGATGACTTCTATTTTATTTGACCCGAGGTCTACTTATTCTTATATGTATGTTCAGTTTGTTTGTGATGGGTCTGAATCTAGTTTGAGATGTAGGTGACTATCCTGTTTATGAGGGAGTGTATAAGGACAAACCAATGAAAATTATATCATGTGTCCGGGTTAGGAGGCTAGTGGGGAAGGGGTGTTTAGTGTTTTTAGCTTGGTTTAGGGATGAAAGTGTGGGGTCCCCTTCGATTGAGTCAGTTCAGGCGGTTTTTGAACACCAAAAAGTGTTTCCTTGTGATTTACCGGGCATGCTTCTAGATACAGATATTGATTTAGAGCCAGGCACTCGCCCTATATCTATTCCACCCTATCAAATGACTCTAACACAGTTGAGGGAACTCAAAATGCAATCGCAGGAACTACTTGACTAGGGTTTTATTCGTCCAAGTGCTTCACATTGGGGTGCTCCGGTCCTTTTTGTTAAGAAGAAGAATAGTAGTATGAGGATGTGCATTGACTATAGACATTTGAATAAGGAATAAATATCCCTTGCCTCTTATAGATGATCTGTTTGACCAGTTACAGGGTGTGATGGTGTTTTCCAAAATTGACTTGTGGTCGGGTAATCATCAGCTGAAAATTAGATCAGAGGACATACCAGAGATAGCTTTTAGAACTCGGTATGGCCATTATGAGTTGTTGGTGATGTCTTACGGGATAACTAATGCACCTGCAACCTTCATGAGCTTGGTGAATGGTATCTTTAAGGCATTCTTGGATTCCTTTGTTATTGTGTTTATTGATGACATTCTAGTTTACTCCTATGCTGACTCAAAAGGAAGGGCCATTTGTTTGGTCAGACGAATATGAGGAGAGCTTCAAAAATCTCAAGACGCTCTTGACTTCAACTCCTATCCTTTCTTTATCGGTTGAATGTAAGGACTTTATAGTGTTTTATGATGCTTCACTTTTGGGCTTGGGTGTTGTTATAATGCAGGATAGGAATGTCATTGCTTATACTTTGAGGTAGTTAAAGCCTCATGAAAGAAATTACCCAACCTATGAATTGGAGTTGGCAGAGGTGGTGTTCACATTAAAGATTTGGAGATAATATCTTTATGGTGTCAAGTGTGAGGTCTTCACAAGACCACCGTAGCCTATAACATGTGTTTACCCGAAGAGATTTGAATCTAAGGCAGCGGAGATAGATGGAATTGTTGAAGGATTATGATGTGACTATTCAGTACCATCAAGGTAAGGCCAATGTGGTGGCAGATGCATTGAGCTAGAAAGTTGTAAGTATGGGTAGTTTGTCATTCTTGAGGGTGTCCATGTTTTAGGACAGGTTGCATGAGGAGTTGGGCACCAAGCTAACCTTTAGCATATTTTTTCATCCTAACGCTGAAGGGAAGTCGGGGAGGATGATTCAGGGGCTAGAGGACATGTTGAAGGCCTACGTGATTGACTTTGGTGGTTATTGGTACCAGTTTCTTCCATTGTGTTAGTTTTTATACAATAAAATCTATCACTCCAACATCGATATGGCACCGTTCGAGACATTCTATAAAAGTAAGTGTAGGTCACCTATTGGGTGGTTTGAGACTAAAGATATTAAACCTTTGGGCGTTGATTTGGTGAAGAAGGCTCAAGAGAAAGTATGGTTCATTCAAACTATGTTGTTGGCTGGTCAAAGTAGACAGAAAAGGTATGCAGACCATAAGGTAAGAGACATGGACTACAAGGTTGGTGAGCAAGTTTAGCTTAAGGTGTCTCCCATGAAGGGAGTCATGAGGTTCGGTAAAAAGGGAAAGCTCAGTCCTTGGTATATTGGTCCCTTTGATGTTCTTAAGGATGTAGGTCCGATTCCATACCGGTTAGCTTTACCATCGGGGTTGTCGGGAGTCCATCCGATATTTTATGTCTCTATGCTTAAATGATACCATGGGGATGGAGACTACATCATTAAGTGGGACTCATTTCTTTTAGATAAGGATTTGGCTTTCGAGGAGGAACCTGTAGTGATTCTAGATTGGGATGTTCAAAAGTTGAAGACGAAGGAAATTCGTTTGGTTAATATTCAATGAAAGCATCGTTCGGTTAAGTAAGCCACTTAGGAAATCGAGAAGGATATGCAAGATAAGTACCCTCAATTGTTTGAGGATATAGGTACTCTCTTCTTTTCTTGTTTAGGCATATTTTTTGTTTGTTTGATCATTTGGGGATGAATGATGGGTAAATTGGTATCTGTTTTAATGACCCTTTCTGTCGTTACGTATAAGTATTTCATTTAAAATTCCATGTTAAAAGTCTTTTCGGATTTGAAGTTATAAATTCAGGCTAGGCTAGTTTTGGATAAAATTTGAGCGAGGTATGGACTAGGGAAACTCGGGAATGAATTGGTCAACTTTGGTGGGGTTTGATTTTCTTTCTAGTTATCCAAGACAATAAGGAACCCGTAGGACTTTACAAAATTGAATTTGGGTGAGTAGAACACCCGAAATCAGTCTTAGCGTAAAGGGCATTATTTGAAATATACCTTATTAAAGGTATGTTGTAAAAATTGAGATTTTTGGGCGACACTGGACTTTCTATCCCATCGACGTCTTTATAGCGACGTGCATAGAAAATCCAGCTATAAGAACGGTCAACCCGGTCAATGACCACTATAGCTATAGAATTTTAAAATTCCCCAAAGTGGTTTATTCTTCTGAAATACTTTTTGGGGTAAGGGAGAGGTGATTTTGGGTGATTTTCACCAGATTATCATTTTTTGGCTTCGTTAAGATAAGAATTTATTCCCCGTGAACTAGTAGTTGATAATTTAGCCTTAGAATTGCTAATTTATGAACTTTGGGGAGGATTTAGGGATGATTTTAGTCATTTTTCTGGTGCAAGGGAGTAAATCAGGTATAAAGTTAATGGGTTTTGATTATTAATGGTTAATTTGGCCTTGCATTCCATTAATTCACTAATTAATCTATGGAATTGGTAGTTTTGGGTGAATTACGGTAGGAAAGCCCTAGAACGAAAAGGGAATGATTTTGAACTTGGCCTTAGAGGTTGGGTGTGAGTTATAATTCCCAACTTGGTAGGATATTTCATTAATTATGTGTTGTATGTATTTTCTAGACCGAGATTAATTGGAAATTGCATAGAAAGGCAAGGCTCAAGCTTAGTAGATCTGTTAAAACTTGGATTGAGGTAGGTGATGGTATTAAAGTTTAATCCAATTTGTATTATATGTGCATGTTAACTACTTCGTAGTGTGCCTTGTTAGTGCATGTTGTTTGGTGTTGTCAATTCAGATGATTTTACCTTGTTGTATGATTTTGACCTACCTTATTGTTAAATATGGAATGTCTTGGTATTTGGGACGTTCTCAGAGCTTGTTGGTGGAATAAGGTTGGCCGACACTCGTGTCTGGGATTTAGTTACATGGGTAGAATTTATCCCCTGTAGGTCATGGCTAGAGGGTGGTTATAATACCCATAGCATGTATGCGTGAGGTTCAGGTGATTTTAACGGTTCCATGAATGAATCGGGGAATACAATTATATATGCTTAATAATTGCTTAAGTTGTCTTAACTTGTTTGACTTGGCCTGACTGAACCTGACTTGGTTGTAAGTGTATTGACTTTTTGCTTGTTACTCTAAATTGCTTATTTGATGGTTATTGTGCTAGGTGTAGGTTGATTGAGCATGTATTCACTTGTTATACTATGTTTTAGTTAAGTACTCATATTCTCATCTTGGGTTGGCCAAATGACCCTACCAATACACTGTTGTTTTCTTGTGTGTTGATACTATACCTGCTCTTGCTTTTGTTGAGTGCAACACATATTCCAATGGCTCCTACAAGACCTTACTTGTGAATTCTAGCGTTGGACTTTAGATTCAAGGGTTAACAACATGTTTCAGGCTATCATGAATCCTTCTTGGATGATACAGTCTTTATTTCTGGACTTATGTTTTTCATTTTAGTTTTTGGGGTTGCATCCCTTTCTTGACAATCTTTAGTAGTTTTGGTACGGATGACTTTCAGGTCCTAGGGATGGTTTTTGGTTAAGTACAATGTTCCGCCTCTAAGTTTTACTTATGTTTTGTTCTTAGACTTGATATTTTATTGATGTATTAGTTCTATTTATTTCCTCTAAGTGTTGATCATGGGCTTAGTTTTTGGGGTAGTTGGTCCTCCTATCAGATGAGTAGTGTGGGTGCCACTCATGACGGGTTTGGGTCGTGATAGATTTACTATTCTCTCTTTAAAGATTGTTCCTCATACAAGGCTAATACCACTGTTAAAGAGAGGTTTTGTCTATCCGTAGCCCCCAATTAGAGTCCAGGTATGTGTCACGCCCCAAATCCCATCGTCACGTGATTGGCACCCGAAGCCGACATGGCCCGAGAGAACCAATCTTTGCTCATGTACTCTCATATGTATGTTCGCGTATGCATATCATTTTATTTCATGTAATTAAATATCAATGGCGGAAGTCATGGCAATATGTGCAATATATGAAACTTGGACGTTAAAACCATTATGTCAAAATGAATGTACATCTTTTACTTTCACCTTCCCACATGTGTCTACAAAGCCTCTAACAGATACATGACCATAACCATATCTATACAATATTTACAAATGACAAAACCTATTGAACATATGCAACTTGGGAAGCCCCGAAGCAACTGGAGCTCACCAACAATCCGTGGATACCTCGTCACCTACTGCGGAGATCTACCAACACCTGGGCCTGCAGCATGTAAGGTAAGTCCCCCAAAAAGGGGTCAGTACGAATAAAGTACTGAGTATGTAAGGCCAGATGAAGCTTATTAACATAAGTACTTCCAAGAAAGTAAGCATAAGAGAATAATCAATGTGAATAGACCTCCAACCTGGATGTGTGGAACCATGTTCATTACTTCTATTAGTCTCAATACTTGATCAGTCAGTCGCGTCACTATCACTTTCTTATAACCATCTTTATGTTTATTTACATCTATACACGTGAGGAAAATATTCTCATCTCTTTACAACTATTTTCATTACTCTTCACTCACTTAGTTAATACCGGACATCCACCTTTGGTGGGCTAGAAGATGTAAATATAATACCGGGCATCCACATTTAGTGGGCTATCATATATGTAAATATAATACCGGACATCCACATTTAGTGGGCTATCATATGTAAATATAATACCGGACATCCACATTTAGTGGGCTATAATATATAATATAAGTATCGGACATCCAGCTGATCAGTGGGCTATATAATATACCGGACATCCAGCTGATCAGTGGGCTATAATATATAATATAAGTACCGGACATCCAGCTGATCAGTGGGCTATATAATATACCGGACATCCAGCTGATCAGTGGGCTATAATATATAATATAAGTACCGTACATCCAGCTGATCAGTGGGCTATATAATATACCGGACATCCAGCCGATCAGTGGGCTATAATATATAATATAATCTCAGTATCATAGGCTATCGGGATTATTCCACCTTGGACTTATACCTCTTTGTGATCCAATGAAACATAACATGAAGTAACCATTTGCATGACTTAGTTCCTTAACCTTATGAGAGTGATACCTTAAAAATCATGACACTAAAGCTCACACATATGTATACACATCTTCACTTACGAGGAATCATCTCCCTTCTTACTCTTATAAGATTGGTACTTCTACATGTGAACGATTGGTACAAGGATAGTCATACTATTCTTAGACTCCGGAACATGACCTACATTACTTTACGTCTTTACCTATGTAAGATTGACATCTCTACTTGCAAAGGATACATCTTTGTAACCATTGGACCAATATCCAATGAACAAGATACATGAGTATAACCACTAGTGAAACCTTGAAACATAACCTCATTGGACTTTTGAAACATTACTAACGAATATGAGACATATGTATAACTCTATTGGAACTTTGGATCATGACATGCTTGGAGTAATGCTATTCAAACTAAACAAGCTCTCTTGATCTCATTACTCTCGTTGCGATAGTTCTCTTAGACTTTACAACATGTGACAACTTAAGAACTTCCATCGTAAATAAGAACTAAGTGAGTCATGATTCGTCTAGGAGTAAAACACATATGAATAACAATATATCAACCTTAGTTGGAATACTATAGAACCCCTTTGAAATAGAACACTTTTGGAACCTTAAGACAATAAGCACTAAACAAAACACATGAGCATAACCACTATTGGCTTTCGGAACATTATCAATGCATATGAGACATGTGAATACTATAGACCTCCCTTGGAGTGTAACACTTGTGGAACCTTAGGATAGTGAACAATGAATAAGGCACATGTGAGTAACCACTGCTTACCAACTAGAAATACGATGCCTTAGAAACTTATAGAACTTTTTCACATACTAGTCAATGATCACAATTCAACGAATGGACATGAGTCATATAAGTCACCAATTGTCAATGAGTAAGGACCATGTGAGTAACACTAACCATCTACCGAATACGGAATACCTTATAGCATTTCGGCATTGAAAGAGTACTATGATAATGTAAACACCACATTCTACAGAAGGATAGAGAAGAGTAACCTTACATACCTTTGCGTCTCACTATGAATACACAGGCTTATCTGGGAATACAATGGTCCAGCTTCCTTCCTTACGTCTCACTCTACATCACAAGTACATAACGAGGCTTATATTAGCAACCAACTACCTGACAAGTGCACAAGATGACCATGAATCACATAGTTAATTTAGAACGTCATTTCACCTTCTTACAATGTCATTTATCGCATCAACCCGCCAACACTATCATAACATTCCACTCATTGACCAAGATTTCATACAACAATCACATTTCACATCATACTTACCCTTTATGCTTTTTGCTTTATCATTCCGTCATAATGATGCCTTTATAACAAAATATAAACAACCATCCATACTTAACATAGTCCAAAACACCTCCATACGACACTTCAAAGTCATTACAATGACATTACAAGTTGATTATTACATCCCAAAAGGGTATCGGGGCTTTCGGGGATCAAAGGAATACGAAAGCAACCAAAACGCACTTCTGGGCTGACCTGCGCAGCCACCTGCACATGCAGGTCAGCCACCTGCGCACGCAGATGGCCATTGGCAGCAGCCAGTGCCATCTGCATTGGCATCTGCGCCCGCAGATGCCCTCGTCTGCGGGGGCGGATGCCCGTTTGGTCCGAAATGGCTCCGTTTTGGGTCTTTTAATGCCATGAATGATCCATGATCATAACAAACTTAATTTTAACATATTTTTGATCATTTAACATGCCAACCACCAGCCATAATTTCACAACACACCTAACATCACCAAAGCGACACTTTACGGCCAATATGCCACCAAAACCATGACCAATTTCTCAATAGAAATTTCCAAACACTATGCACAAGTATAAAACAAGTCAAGACTATAATCACATCTCATATATCAATATTGAATCCATCAAGTTTATTTTCATCAAGATCACAAACCCATGTTCAAGTTTTCAAGCCATAAATCATCCTCCGATTTAGCAAATACAAATTGTTTTGCACATAGGGAACTTCTCCCACTTCACCAACATAACCAACATGATATAAACTATCTTACATGCATAATATATAATTAATCATAATAATATACACTTACCAAGTCTTGGAAATGGATGATCTTGACCAAAGGAAAGGTTGCCTTAGGCTTTGAATGAAAGAAGATATTTTGGGAAATTTCTAGAAATGGCAAGTGTAATGTTATGAGAAAATCTGATTTTCCTTGGCCCTTTATAATATCTTAGGGTCATCCTTAGCCAATAAATTGGTCAATAATTGAGGTGTTTACATGGGTCAAGAAGAATGGGTCATTTCCATAATTGGGCCATGTCTTTTGATCAAATTTTTGGGGCCAATTTACGCCCATTAACATAAGATTAACTTTAATCCAATAATAATATCCATGAGTCTTGCACCAACTTTAGCAACCTTATTACAGGGCGTTACACCTCCTACGAAGTTTTAATCTCCTGTACTCGGCCCAACATCAGTTATCCTTCGTGTAGCTCTTGACACTCAAGTATACATTATTCATCGTCGTCAAGTAGAGTTTGGTAGGTACGGGGTGTTACAGTATGCCAATCTATCTAGTTTACCCCTTACTTTGTAGATCTAAAACTTTTGATGAGGACAAAAAGATGAATTCTCACTGTTGTTGATCCCTCTGTTGATTCTCACTGTATTAGTGAACCTTCGTAGATCTAATTTCTAATGGATTGAATCCATAAATTGGGATGGATACAACTATTTTCATTAAATCCTTTAAGGTTCCCTAATCTGTACTATTTCCTATAGCTGACACCTGATGGAAACCAAGAAAGGGTTTTTTCGAGCTTGCTTAACAATTGAGCTTCTTTTTAAGATCAGGTACATTTTAGTGAAACTTCTTAGATCGAACGTCCAATGGGTTGAATACCAAAAGGGATTAATACCACCATTTTCAAGTAGATCCTTAAAAGTTCAGTAATCAGTACTTTTTCTAACATCTGAAGCATAAAGAAAATACGAAAGAGCTTTTCTGAGCTTGATTGATGTTGATTCTCCCATTATTGATGCTTATGTTCTTCAAAGAATAAGGTACACTAAAATCTATAACTTCATTATAAACACCTTATTTTCAACACCCTCTTCTTAAACGGAATGAACCCGACTAGGTTAATACCACCACTTAAGTAAAAGATACTGAAAATATGATGTTTATGTGTAATGAAAACTCATTTTGTTTATGTAATGACCTAAATTCTGAAACCTTGCTTTTTACATGTCTTGACCATTTTTCCCTTCACCGTAGTTACAGCTTATTGGTTTTGGGGTGTGAGAACGGTTGGCACAATCCCCAACGCGATCGGGAATGATTTGGAAGAGTTTGAGGTTTTTAGAGGCTTCAAAAGTTCTATAGTTTAATTCAGTCAACATTTGATATTTTGAGTCCTACATGACAATTTGGACAGTTCCATTAGATCTGGAAGGTCGAATTTGGTTAGAAGCGAGGTTGGTTCGGGCTCAAGACCTTTATTTTGCATTTCAACCCTTTATTTTAAAACTAGTTTTAATAAACTTTTAGGGGTCTCAAGGGTTAATTTGTTGAAAACAATTCTTTTTCAAGAATTTGACATTGCCATTGAGTCCGGAATGTCGAATTTAGTCTAGTAGCATAGTTCATTTGTGTTCATGGAATTCCAAATGAATCCTTAAGGGTCGATTGACAACTTTTCCAACTTAGCTGGTGTAGCCGCTTTAGTGGACAAAAGACCGCTTAAGAGGAGGCCGCATTAGTGGCTACGCACCACTTTAGTGGTCAACAGACCAGTCGTCCACCATTTTAGCGGGTGCTTTACCGCTTTAGTGCGCGCTGCTTTAGCAGTAAGGGGATCTCTTTAGCGGAGCCAGCCATGGAGGCCAGGCCTCTTTTGCACTCACCAGCCGCTTAAGCGGTGATCGTTTTGGCAGTCATTAAGCCGTTTAAGTGACCAATGCTGGGTTTTTATAGATAGCTCATTTTCGCGATTTTCCTCTATTTTGGACCATTCTTAAATATGGTCATTATGGGTATTGTTAGCTTTCTTTTAATGCAAAAATGCTATATTTGTATGTTTTAGTTGATTTTGAGACCGTTTAATAGGGGAATTCGTTATGTTGAAGGATCTTATTGGCTTGGATTTCATCATTTCGAGGTAGGTTATGGCTTAACTTTCTTCAAACTGGGTTGTGTAGTTAATACATTAATAAAACATGCTATGGGTATGGGAAAATAACCATGAATATAGTATTTTGAGATTATTATTATCATTGTGTGCCCGTGTGGGGGCATATATTCTTGTTGTTGTGGACTTGACATATCATATATTGCGTGATGCATGTGCGGGGGACTTTATTTAACATCATTGACCTTATTTGTGCATTTTAATGCCTTATTTCTTAATGTGATGCCCGAGTGGGGGCTTGAATAGATATTATAGGCCTTATTGAGCATGGTTTTCCTTATCATTATGAAATATGCTGAGTTATGTGTTGATATGATATAAATGATGTCTTACATGCATATTTATTCCAATGGTGCCAATATAGAATTAATATCATGAATTGTTGACATATTAAGTTGATTTTTGGGCTCACTTATACACGTATTGAGTGGATTGGATATCTTCATATTGATGTGATTGTGAGCATAACATCCTCATTTTATATATACGCATTCATGAGATATTGGTATCATTAAGAAACACTAATTTTGAAAGAAAATAAGATACTTTAAAAATGCCTAAACCGAGGGATGTGTCAGTCGGGTAGATTGAGACATGAGATTGAGATTTATGGAAACTTGAGTTAGTATACAGATTGTGAATACCCCATGGTTCCTATCTTGGGAGGTTGAGGCTCGGTAGGTGCATATAGAAAGTTATGTAATAACTTTCAAATCATTACCTCATCATCATCATTGCATTCCATGTGCATATACATTTTTAGTGTTTTTTGGGAATTTTTGTGTTTGCGGGTGACGAGCTAATAGTATTTCTTTACTTATATTATTTTTTACTTTTCTCAGCCGGCCTATGATTCCTACTTAGTAGAAGTGGACCGTACTCACCCCTAATGTGCCCTTTCGGTACAGATCCTAGTACGAGTACGACACGCGGTAGCTGAGTTCGTGCTAAAGGATTTGGTGAGGTACTAGCATGCTCTAGGCTCATTAAAGTTTATTCCAAACCTCATCTTATCTATTGTTATGTCTTTAGTTTTGTTTCAGAGATAGACTATGTATTTTCAGATTCGGCCATGTTTTATATGCTCTTATACTTATGACATCAGGTTTTGGGAGTTTTATGACATTTCTTTTCGTCTTCTTCTTATGTTATATACATGTTAGTTGAATTCATTCTAGGAGTCTCATTTACCTTATTTCTTTTATTTACTTTGTACTTCTTTCTTCTCTGGGTGTTGGCTTACTTATCAAGGCTGGGCGAGATAAGTGCCATCATGACCTTGATTTTTGGGTTGTAACCAATTGGTTTCAGAGTGTCAAGTTCATCGGTCTCATAAGTGTAAGAGCAGGATGTCTAGTAGACTCTTGCGGATCGGTATATACACATCTGTATCTATCTTCGAAAGGCTATAAGATGTCTTTAGGAAAAAATTCTCTAATTTAATTCCTTATCTTATAGGTTGTTCATACCCAATATTCTAAATTTGTATTCCATTCTTTTTCGGACAGATGGTAAGGACTAGGTCTACGAATACTGAGTTGGCACCCAATTTGGGAGCACCAGTTCAAGGACTAGGCAGGGGTCGTGGTCAACCCAGAGGTAGAGGTCAGGCATGAGAAGTTGCCCCATCAAGAGGACATGTTAGGGAGATCTATCCCGATCTTTAGGTTGAGTATACTATAGATGACTATCAGACAGGAGGTACGAGACCAACTCAAGTCCCACAGAATTCAGTAGACAACCTAGTGCTTCAGGATCTATTGATTCACCTTTTGAGTTATTTGGAGGGTGTTCCTTTGTGTGTACCTGGTATTACTCAGACTTCGAGTGGTATTCCACCATCTGTACCGGTATTTGCTTATGGTATTCTTGCTTTTGGGGTACAACCATCATCTATGGTACCCCACATGTCGATTCATTGCCTACCAAACTTACTATTTCTCCAGTTGTTTTGGGTACTGTGATGTCTTCTGATGATCAAAAAAGGTTTGAGAGGTTTATTAGCTTGTCTTCTCCCAAATTTAGTGAAGCGATTGGTGAGGATGCCTATGATTTTTTGATTGATTTCCAAAAGAAGCTACATAATATTGGATCTTTTGAGTCTCATGGAGTTTCTTATACTACCTATCAATTGACTTATGTGGATAGGGATTGGTGGAGATAACTTTCTAGTTGCAGGCCATTGGGTTCACCTGCTATGACTTGGACTCAATTTTCTAAGACTTTCTTGGAGTGATTTATGTCGTACAGCTTGAGAGATTAGATGCGTGACTAGTTTGATCACTAAAGATAGGGTTCCATGACTATTGTTGAGTATGAGGTACGTTTCCATGCTCTATCCTGATATTTAGCTACCTGTATCTCCAACGAGTCTGAGAGTATTTGGAAGTTAATAAAGGGATTAGAGGGTCCTTATCAGTTGGCTACTGCCCAAATGGTTGCTTCAGGGGCTTCTTTTCAGTGTATTATTGAGCATGCCAAGTTGATCGAGTCTATTACCTAGGCTACTCGGGGAGGCACCAAAAAGGTATGTCGTCAGAGCGAGTTTAGTAGTCACGCCTCCTGAGGTAGAAATTTCTCGAACAGAGGTTCCCGTGGTTATCATGGTAGGCTAGTTCGGGCCGCTTTACAGGGCTCAGGTGGTATACCTTCAGGTTCTGTGGCTTCAGGTAGCTAGGCATCAGGTCATGCTAGTGGAGGTTCCAACTTCAGTTCTTCAGGCCAAGGCAGTCGTCCTAGCTCGTCTGTGCCTCTTTAGATTGAGTTGGGACCTAGAGGATGCTTTGTATGTGATAATATTATTTACTTATCAAAGAATTATCCTCGACGTGTGTTCGATCCTTCCCAGCCGGGTTCTCAGCTTCAGCTTTTCCTACCCGTATATCTACAATCAAAGGTGGTTTACAGAGTGGTAGGGGTGGTGCTAGGGGTGCTCGAGATAGAGGTAAGGGAGCTTGTGGCTATTGTTGTAGGGTTGCTTAGTCTGAGAGCGAACATGGACAGCGTTATGGTATGCTTGGGAGACCCGAGGTAGAGGCCTCTGATGCAGTCATTAAAAGTATCATCCCAGTTTGTTACAGATCTGATTCCATGTTATTTGACCTTAGGTCTACATTTTTCTATGAGTCTACATATTTTGCTTCTAGTTGTGATACTGCATATGAGCCCCTTGTTATTCCTCTTCATGTATCTACCCCTGTAGGAGATTTTTTAATGGTGGATCGGGTGTACCGATCTTGTGTAGTCACCTTTATGGGGCGTCAGACTTGGGTAGACTTGATTATCCTAGATATGGTTTATTTCGATGTTATCTTGGGTATGGATTGCTTAGCTTCTTATCATGCTATATTGGATTGTTATGCCTAGACCGTGACCTTAGCTACGTCGGGTGTGCCAAGATTAGCTTAGAAAGGTACGCTTAATTCAGGTTCAAAGGGAGTTATATCTTTTCTACGTGCTCGTCGCATGGTAAAAAGAGGGTGATTATCTTATTTGGCTTATATTCGTGATAATAGTGTTTCCTCACCGCCTCCTACGTATTCTATTCGGGTTGTTCACGAGTTCATGGACGTGTTTCCTACAGATTTGCCTAGTATGCCTCCAAATTGTGATGTTGATTTTACTATTGATGTAGAGCCGGGCACGAAGCCCATCTCCATTTCTCCCTATAGGATGACCCCAGTTGAGTTGAAAGAATTAAAGAAGCAATTACAGGATTTATTGATTAAAGGCTTCATTAGACCTAGTGTATCTCCTTGGGGTGCTCCTGTCCTATTTGTTAAGAAGAAGGATGGTTCTATGCGCATTTATGTTGATTATCGATAATTGAACAAGGTGACAGTTAAGAACATTGATGATTTATTTGACCAGCTTCAGGGTGCTTTCGTGTTTTCTAAGATTGATTTGAGATCCGGGGATCACTAGTTGAAGATTTGAAATATGAATGTTCCAAAGATGGCTTTTTGGACTCGGTACGATCATTATGAGTTTTTGGTCATGTCTTTTGGGTTGACCAATGCCCCAGCAACGTTTATGGAGTTAATGAACTGGGTATTTCGACCGTATCTCGTCTCCTTTATGATTGTATTTATAGATGATATTTTGGTGTATTCCACGAATGAGGCCGATCACATGAGACACTTGAAGACGGTACTTCAGAGATTGCGTGATGAGAATTTGTATGCCAAGTTTTACAAGTGTGAGTTTTGGTTGGATTCTATCTCTTTCTTGGCTTATATGGTGACCAAGGATGGTATTATGGTCGATCCGGCCAAGATTGCGGCAATTCGTTATTAGGCTAAGCCCACTAGTCCTATTGAGATTTGTAGTTTCGCTGCCTTGGCGGGTTATTATTGGCATTTTGTATAGGGTTTCTCATATATTGTGGCTTCTTTGACTAAGTTGACTTAGAAGAAGGTTATCTTTCAGTGGTCAGATATGTGTGAGAAGAGCTTTCAAATGCTGAAGGAGTTATTGACTTAGGCTTCTATCTTGACCTTGCCCAAGGAGGGCATAGGTTTTACCATATTTTGTGATGCTTCTAATATGGTTTTGGGTGCAGTGTTGATGCAGGAAGGTAAGGTGATTCCTTATGCTTCTCGTCAGTTGAAGCCTAATGGGAGAAACTACCCTACCCACGATTTGGAGTTGGCCGCGGTTGTGTTTGTGTTCAAGTTGTAGAGGCATTACTTGTATAGGGTCCGTTCTGAGATTTTCTCAAATTATCATAGCCTTTAGTACTTCTTCAATCAGTTAGATCTTTATATGAGATAGCAGCATTGTCTTAAGTTGCTTAAGGATTATGATCTCACTATTCTATATCATCTGGGTAAGGCTAATGTAGTTGCAGATGCCTTGAACTGAAAGACAACGAGAATGGAGAGTTTGACTTATCTTTTTACTCAGGAGTGGCTTTTAGCCTTGGAGGTTCAGTCTTTAGCTAATTAGATGGTTATGCTTGATATTTTGACAAACGAACGTGTTTTAGCCTTTGTTGATGCTAGATCTTCTTTGATGGAGCAGATTCGAGCTCACCAGTTTGATGATGATAGCTTGAGGATGATTCGAGACAAGGTGTTGATTGGTGAGGCTAAGGCGGCATCTCTTGATTCTGATGGTGTATTGAGGATTGGTGGCTGAGTTTGTGTGCTGAAAGTTGGTGAATGGCTCAGATTGATTTTTGAGGAGGCTCATTGTTCCAGATACTCTATTCATCCAGAGGTGACTAAGATGTATCGTGATTTGAAGCAGCATTACTGGAGGTGTGGTATGAAGAAGGATATAGCGGATTTTGTAGCTAGTTGCTTGTGTTTTCTGCAGGTTAAGATCGAGGATCAAAGATCGGGTAGTTTGCTTAAGAGGTTACCCATTCCTAATTGGAAGTGGAAGTGGATCACTATTGATTTCGTGAGTGGGTTACCTCTTACTTCCCGTGGGTCTGATAACATTTGGGTTATCATGGATACATTGACCAAATTTGCCCATTAATTCCTATTCAGATTTCCTTCAGTGCCGAGAGGTTGGTTCGTATCTATGTTTGGGAGATAGTTTGTCTTCATGGAGCGGCCATGTCTATTATTTCAGACAGAGGTTCAGTATTCACTTTTAGCTTTTGGAGGATGTTTCAGGAGGAATTGGGTACTCAGGTTGACCTTAGCACAACTTTTCACTTCTAGACCGACAGTCAGTCGGAGCGGATGATTCAAGTTTTGGAGGATATGCTCCGTGCGTGTGTTATGGACTTTGGAGGTCAGTGGCAACAACATTGAGCCTTGGCAGAGTTTGCTTATAATAGCAACCATTCGAGTATTGGAATGGTACCTTTTGAGGCATTGTATGGTAGGCTTTATCAATCCCCGATTGGTTGGTTTAAGACTTCTTAGGCTAGACCTCGTGGTACTGACTTGCTTTACGAGTCTTTGGATAGGGTTTGGGTTATTTAGGATAGGCTTCGGGCAACCCAGATTAGGCAAAAGAGTTATGCCGTCCGCAGACTTTGTGCCTTAAAATTTGGGAATGGTGATCGGGTTTTCCTTTGTGTGTAGCCCTTGAAGGGAGTGATAAGGGTCTGGAAGAGGGGCAAGCTTAACCCGAGGTACATTAGACCTTTTGAGATTCTTCGGACAGTTGAGGAGGTTACTTATAAGTTGGCCTTACCTCCAGATTTTTCAGCCATTCATCCAATTTTTCATGTATCTATACTTCGACGCTATATTTCGGATGAGTCTCACATGCTTTATTGGGAGTCAATTCCGTTGGATGAGAGGTTGACCTTTGTTGAGGAGCCAGTCTTCATTTTAGCCAAGGATGTTAGACGACTCTATTCTAGAGATATTCCTGTAGTTAAGGTTCAGTGGAGACACCATTTCGTTAAAAAGGCTACTTGGGAGGTCGAGTCCGACATGCGTAGTAGCTACCCCCACCTCTTTACCGACTCAAGTATTTCTTGCCTTTTAGTTTGAGGATGAACTAGAGTCTTAGTGGTGGATATTGTAATGACCTAAATTGTGAAATCTTGCATTTTACGTGTCTTGAACATTTTACCCTTCACCGTAGTTGCTACATGTTGGTTTTGGGGTGTGGGAATAGTTGGCATGGTCCCCGATGCGATCGAAAATGATTTGGAATAGTTTGAGGGTTTTAGAGGTTTTAAGAGTCCTATAGTTGACTTCGGTAAGCATTTGATGTTTCGAGTCCCGGACGACGATTTGGACAGTTCCATTAGATCCGAAAGGCCCCGAATTTGGGTTAGTAGCGAGGTTGTTTTGGGTTCGGGACCTTTATTTTGCATTTTGACCCTTCGTTTGAAAACTAGTTTAAATAAGCTTTTAGAGGTCCTGGGGTTAATTTATTAAAAACAATCCTTTTTCAAAAATCTGACATCGCCATTGAGTTCAAAACGTTGAATTTAGTCTAGTAGCATAGTTCGTTTGCATTCACGGGATTCCAAACGAATATCGAGGGGTTGATTGGCAACTTTGCAAACTTAGCAAAGTTGCTGATATGCTGGAGCTGGTGAAACCGCTTTAGCGGCCTAAAAAATGCTTAAGCGGAGGCCACTTTAGCAGCTATGCACAGCTTTTGCAGTCAACGGACCAGTCGGCCACCGCTAAAGCAGGTGCTTTACCGCTTTAGCGGAGCCAGCCAAGGAGGTCAGGCCGCTTTAGTAGTCACCAGCCGCTTAAGCGGTGTCTGCTTTAGCATGTATTATGCCGCTTAAGAGGCCAGCGCTGGGTTTCTATATATATCTAATTTTTGTGATTTTCCTCCATTTTTAGACTTTGAGCTTCAGATTTGGGCGATTTTTGAGGGTTTCTTCACCATTTGAGCTTGGGTAAGCTCCAAAACCTTTGTTTCATAACTTTCCCTTGATTATATCATCAAAAACACACTTTAATCTTGATTTCAAAATGAAATTTTGAGGATTTTAACAGTAAAGCTTAAAAATGTTTTTTCTTTAATTTGAACCTCGTTTTTAATCGATTTTCGCATGGGTTTTCTACTATAAACTCCTATAACCTCGGGGAATGAGTTTCTAAAATATAATTCTGATTTTACCTCTCTTGTTTTTGAACTCATTTTTCGAGTTCGTTTTGGACCGGTCTTAAATATGGTCAATATGGGTATTGTTAGATTTTTTTAACCCGTGGATGTTGTATTTGTATGTTTTAGTTGATTTCGAGACCGTTTGAAAGGGGGGAAGCGTCGTGTTGAAGAACTTTAGGCTTGGATTTCATCGTTTCGAGGTAGGTTATGGCTTAACTTTCTTCAGACTGGGCTAGATAGTTAATAAATGAGTAAAGCATGCTATGGGTATGGGAAAATAACTATGAATATGGTATTTCAAGATTATTATTATTGTGTTGTGCCCGTGTGGGGGCTTATATTCTTGTTGATGTTGACTTGATATATCATATATTGCATTATGCCCGTGCGGGGGATTTATTTAACATCATTGACCTTATTTGTATGTTTGAATGTTTCATTTCTTAATGTGATGCCCGAGTGGGGACTTGAATAGATATTATAGGCCTTATTGAGCATGGTTTGCCTTATCATGATGAAAAATATCGAGTTATGTGTTAATATGATATAAATAATGTCTTACATGCATATTCATTCCAATAATGCCTATCTAGAATTATTAACATGAATTGTTGACATATTGAGTTGATTTTTGGGCCACTATACACGTATTGAATGGATTGGATATTTTCATATTGATGTGATTGTGAGTATAACATCCTCATTTCATACATACACTTTCATGAGATATTGGTATCATCAAGAAACTCTGATTTTGAAAGAAAATGAGACATTTTAAAAACTCCTAGATCGAGGGATGTGCTGATCGGGTAGATTGAGATATGAAATTGAGATTTATATAAACTTGAATTAGTATACGGGTTATGAACCCCCCATGGGTCCTATCTTGGGAGCTTGAGGCTCGGTAGGTGTATACAAGAAGTTATGCGACAACTTTCAAATTATTACCTCATTATCATCATTGCATTCCATGTGCATATACATTTTCGGTGTTATCTTGCATGTTTATTGGTGTTAACTTTGTTTATATTTACTTTCATGATTACTTATTTCCCTCTCTTTTACTTTCCATACTTATATTAGAACGGTTAGTGGAGATGATGTGGGCTATCGTTTGAGAACTTTTCTGTTTGCAGGTGACGTGCTCATAGTATTTCTTTACTTGTATTATTTTTTTACTTTGTTCAGTCGCCTATGATTCCTACTGAGTATAATTAGACCGTACTCATCCCTACTGAGCCCTTTTGGTGCAGATCCTAGTATGAGTACAACCTGCGGTAGCTGAGTTTGTGCTAAAGGATTTGGTGATTTCGAGGTACTGGTATGCTCCAGCCTCATCAGAGTTTATTCCAGACCTCATCCTATCTATTGTTATGTCTTTATATTAGTTTCAAAGACAGACTATATATTTTTCGGATTCGATTTTTGTATTCGATACTGTTATACTTATGACATCAGGTTTTGGGATTTTTTATGACATTTCTTTCCGTCTTCCGCTTATGTTATATACATGTGACTTGACTTCCTTCTAGGAGTCTCGTTTACCTTATTTTCTTTATTTACTTTGTACTTCATTCTTCTCTGGGTGTTGGCTTACTTATCAAGGCTGGGCCGCGATAAGTGTCATCACGATCTCGATTTTTGGGGCGTGAAAGTTTATAAAAGCAAAAACCTTTATTAAAGAATAAAGGACCGGATACCTCATGATTCCTGGTTTTATACCATTTGTAACACCTCAAAGCTCTCACCAAGTGCATGGTATTATAACCAACAAAAATTATTTTAGACTTCATATGGTATTTTAGTAATTTGACTCTCTTTCAAAGGTTCCAGATTTATACAATAACATTGTACCAGTGGCTATAATGATTACATTGAATTACTTGCATGTCCTGATTGTCTGATTCTCATGTATAGGACACTATGCATGTACATGTTGATGATTCTTTTTCCTTTGTTTAGGACCTCCTGAAATGGTTTGAATTCAAATGTACCTGTAAAATAAAAAATTAGGTTAGCAAAAAAATCAGCAAGAGTATTTTCCTCCCTTAAGAAGTGTTGTACTCTTACTGCAACGTTATCCATAAGCCTATTAATGGAGTTGACCACCATTGTCACATTCCAAGGGACATCCCAAGCACCATTAAGTGTATGAACTAAATCCAGAGAATCTGTCTCAATAATGACATTTGAGAAATTATTCACCCAGCAATAGTATAAACCCTCTCTAATGACAATAGCCTCTGCTACTAGATTAGTAGAATCTGCAACCTGCAATCCCTTAGCACCCACTAGATTTCCATCAGAGTAACATAAAATGCAGCTGAACTGGGCCCTGGATTACCTCTTGAGTCCCCATCAGTATTGCATTTCCACCAACCAAAAGAGGGAGGAAACCATTTCACCACCTTGTATATAACCATCTGGGGCCAAGTCTTTAAAACATCAAAATACTTAAACTTTATCTTTATAAACTTATGCACAGTATTTTTAATGTCCCATAAGACCTTATCTCTAGAATATACTTCCCCATGCATCACTGACTTCCTTCTCTTCCACAAAAACCATAGAATAATAATTTAGACAGCTTGAAAGACTATCTTCTGCCTAGAATTACCATGAGCATCCCACCATTTCTTAAAGCTTGTTTCACCTGAATCCAAGGCCCAAGGATACTAGCAACATTTAAATAAAAAGACCAAAATCTAGAAGCTATCTCACCCTTAAGAAATAAGTGTTCTATAGTCTCTCTAGAAGGAACAGAGCAGTAAAAATAGTTTTGTAAGACGTTGGGGTTCCAAGTAGCCATAACTACTGCTACATGAACCCTATTAGTCCACACCCTCCAACCAAAGAAAGATATCTTAAAAGGCAGAGCTTGCACCCAAATATTCTTAAAAAATACAGTAACTTCATCTTTTCTTCTAAGAATTTCCCATGCACTTTACAGAAGTTACCAGAGCTTGTTTTGATCCACCATGGTTTATCACCCAATTAAATAGATTATACATGATCCATATAGCATCTAACATGATTTACAATATGATAAGACAATTGATTATGCATTTCTTCATAGTCCCATCCATTCTCATTCATAAAAATCTCAATCCTATCAAAGGATAATATGACAACACCTCTTATTGGTGCTTGTGAAGAGGACCAGGCATTGTCCAATTATTATACCAGAGACAGCGCCTCCTTTAAGTTCCCAACATATATGTTGTTCAAGACAATCCCTGTTTACTAGCATGTTCTTCCACAGTTGAGACCCACTCTTCCACTGCACAAGTACTGGAATTTGCTTTTTACAGTACTTGTTCTACATAAAATTATCCCATAGAGTGTTTTGAGTTCTAAACCTTTGCCAAAGCTTAGCATACATAGATTGAGAGACATCAAACATGGATCCAAAACCCATACCTCCTTCATGTTTTGGGAGACATACCTTCTCCCAAGAAACTGGCATGACCCAACCCACCAGATCATGCTGGACACCTACCTACGTCTACTCCAGATAGGAAAACCATGAGTATCCCACCATTAAACCAATACGGAAGTTGCTACAATGTTCACTTAATTAATGTTGTCTATCACCTTAATAACAATTCAACGGTTCAAAAATGATTATTAAATCAATTCGTTCAATAACTTGTTTTTAATACATCATATATGAAAAGTAAATGCGGAAAAAAACTGTAAGTGACTCCCCAGAACTTAGCCTAAACTGGTACAAGAGCACTAGACAAGGAGTAGGTACATCGATGACACAACATCCATGCAGAATAGAAATAGTAGGAGCTGCTACTAAGTGATCGGCATCACTAATATATAAACTTTAACTGACCTACACCATGACTATACCCTCGAGTGGAGTTATAGTAAGTGTAGCATAAATACAACCACATATACTGGGGTAAGCATTATCGGCCGACCAGGGTTAGAAACAAATAGCATCAATAATAAATACGGAAAAATCATAAAATCAAGTAAACATCCGGTCCTAAAACCCCAATTATAGCATCCTCAACATATCATTTTAATATCTTTGTGACCTACCTGTCATTTAAAATTTTCGTATATCCTTGTCTTTTGACTTACATTTTCATATATCTTTGTCCTTTGACTACCTATTCCAACCTATACCCTTTCCTCCCATACCAACTCATTCTTTATGGTACCTACAATGCTTTAATTTATATCCACCAAATTCCTCTTGATACTCCCTATCATAAGACATCACAGTACCACATCCCATGAAAATTTAGAAACTACCAATCATATTCTACTATAATCAGCTCTCTCAGGGGGCCGTAGAATCTCAGCTCTAACCTAGTTCATTGAAGGGACCTAACATACATTTGTAAAACCACTTTAATCATTTACCACAATAAGAACATGTATGAAAACATATATAAAGTATAATCATAATTAAAACATATGATTGAATGCATGTATGCAAGATGTGTGTATCATCTCTCCTCACCCCTTCTCATCAGTCTAATCACCATCATCAACATCATATCGTATTGGTGTGTACACCCGACCTATATCATAATAAAATATATTCGTACTGGCATGGTAACCAAACTATATCGCAATAAATCATATCCATACCGGCATGGTACCTGACCCATATCACAATAAATTATTTTTGTACCGGCGTGGTACCCGACCCATATTCCTACAACATCATCACAATTCATATGGATGCATGCATACAATCAATAATCATAAGTCATGCAAATACATTCGCAGATGTTTAGTTCACAACAAACACAGGCCAAGCCAGTCTAAATGTTACATCGATCGTCTAACATATTTTAATCAGTGACCTTGGTGTATACATACATACGTCCACAAACATCATGTGCCATACATCATTATGGGTTGTCTTAGCCCAAGTTCACGCTTATCATACACTTCCTCTATATCCACATCCCTAACCATACACGTTTCACTCTAACCCCTAATATTTTCTAACTGTCTTTAATAGGGATTCTATTATTTACTTCATAGTATTGCTCTTTTATGTTCATTCATCAATCACGATATTCACTTATACTAATTACTAACCCCCAACTAGCCATACCTCACCTTTAATCCACTTCCTTTAGTGTAATCTGAACAATTAAGACATTTAGAGTTCATTGAGTTTCGTAATTTCCATGTTTTACTATTCCATTTTGTCTCATTCAGTTTCCCACAATAATCAAGCCCTAAAATATATTAAACTATGCACACTCACTCCATCATTCTATCTGTCTCTTATCACAATAGAAATATCAATATAATGTATAGTTATACAATCATATTTAGTCCTAATCAGATTTCAAAGTGTCTACCGATCCAACTCCGTGCCCGAAGGCCTAATGCATGATATTTCCTACATTACCATTTACGTTAAATACATCTAGCCTAAGTTTACCTCTTAGACAAAACATACTGCTACGAAGAGGAGTGAGGTGTACTGCACATGCTAAATATATTCCCATGTCGGGTTCCCTCTGAGTGTATCTAGAAATTATTCTCATGAATCTTAGCCTTTGAAATCTCATGGTTGGGGAGATAGGGTTTTTCAGAGTGTTTTTGGAGGAAGAAGATGACCTAGGGAAATAAAAAGAAAAAAGGTTTTTAAATATTTCTCGTTTTGGCTATTGCTTTTTACCACTACAACGAAAATTTTACCGCTACAGCGATACTGTTGTAGTAGTTATTCGACTGCGATAGCGGTTACTGACAGTCTAGTCCAATCCATTATTAGTACTCTTGGCCCAATTCCCTTAGGCCTCGATTTTTCTTCCCCGATTTAAATTTTTTCCAGTCTATTTTGTGCCTATTATTTATTGTAAATTATTTTTGGGGTATTTTCACACATAACAATGGTTTGGGTCATTATATTAGATACCAATTTACCCACCGTTCATCCCCGAATGGTCCTAAGGGTGAGGTCTGGAAAAATGAATGAGTGCTCGATGGATTTTAATACAATAAAACCTTAGGGGTATTATTTAAACATCTACTAGCTCATTACACATCTCTGCTCCCCGGTGCATGACTACTAAGTATCGCCTAATCTAGGCTTGACAGTTATTTCCACATTTTTCTCCCAAGTCGATGTACATAATTAATTCACGGAATAACTTTCAAATATGATTACCTTAATATGGTACGACACCACAACGAACGAAAAGTTGGGACAAAATTGGTTTTGGAAAATTTTTATTGTTGCAACGGTTCGCGGCAGTCATATAGGTGGAAAATTTCATTTCCCCCCATTATCACTTTATTCCCTCAAATTCTCTCAACTCTCTTTGCAAAATCCCTCTCTGATGATGAATTCAAGGTATGTTCTTTATCTCCTCTACTTACTTTATGTATTTCTTGTTATAGAATCATAGGATCATGTTAGAATAGAGAGAATTCGATTGGTTTTGGGTGAAACCTGTTGAACTTGATTTTGGTGTTGTTTTAGAATATAGTAGTTGGCATGCTAAGTTCTCTTGCATTTTCAACACTTCTGCAGCGTTCTGGACGTAAGATTAACGTACTTCATGGTAGATTTTTGGCCATGGGAGGGGAAAAAGGTTAAGGTTCATCTTCTCCGATAATTTTCTTCAATTTGGGTTTAATTTCGGGTGTTTCACACCCCCATTTTAGTGTAAAAAGGTTCACACACACTTTACCAAGCTTGATCTGTACTAAATTTTTGAAATTATGGAGAAAAGTTGAAAATCCGCCATGGGAGGGGAGGTTGATGGTTTAAACTCGATGAACCACTGCAGCGGTAATGCAGAAGTGATAGGTTCTACTACAACGGTTAATTAACCATTGCTGCGGTACTAGGTAGTGACCCCCCAAGTTTTGAATTTTTTGAAGTTTTGAGTTCCCTTTCTCTTCTTTGGTGTTCTGATATGGTTCTAAACTAGTTTTTGTGGCTTTTATAGGATTATCTTGGCCCAACAACCTACCTACCATAGGTTTACATATGTCGTAAGCTGCACCAGGTATGAAGAGGGGCGGCACAATATGAGCTTCCTTCGTGAGCGAGGGTTTGTGATGAATGATGTGGAGGACGGGTTACTAAATTCAACAATCAGTTTAAAGTTTTTGCATGGGAGATGCTGGCTGATTCAGTCCCGAAGTGCAACCTGACCTGGGTCCAGAAATTTTATTCTATACTCCCTATGGTGGAGTAGGCAGTACCTCTCTCTACCATCCTAATATGGGGAAAGAATGTTCCCGTGGATGCACTACTATCAACGAGATCTTGGGGGTTCCCAACCCCTCTAAGGCAACTTTTAAGTCCAAGATTCTGGAGTCAGACTTGAGATGGGTGGCTTGATATTTGGTACCCAAGGTTAAGGATAACAAGGTGAAATATTCCAATTAGAAGGGGACCAAGAGTGCATACTTCTCGGCCAAGGCTAAAATCTGGTTGCAGCTGGTGTCCCAGAGGATCCATCCATCAGGAAATGTTATGGATGTGGTATTCCACCAAGCTATGGCAGTGGCATGTGTTATGGCTGGGATCGAGGTAAATATGGGGTCACAAATCATAGACAAGTGGCAGTACTTCTATGTTAGGGAGAGGTCGGCAAGGGGCCTTTTCTTACCTTCCTTGATTACAGAACTATGCAATCGGTGGGTGTTCCCCTGGTAGACCAAGATATATGGGAGGAATGCAACGTGCCATATAACCCCCTTAGAGTAAGAAACACCCGAGGTTGAGGTAATAAAAAGAGAAAGACAAGAGAGGAGGGTGAGAATAGTAGAGCTGGTAGGAGTGGAGACGCTCTCCATTCTCAGACACCTGTTCCTCCCAGCGACTGGGTGGCCAAACTTAGTACTATGTGAGGTTACATAAAGAGGTACCAGATGTCCTAAATGGGGTTGGTTCCTTCAAGCTCTACTTTCCTAGTGGATCCTGCCTAAGCTTATGCTGAGCTCTAAAGGGAGTTACACGAGGAGAAGAAGAAACATAGCTCCCAGGACCGCATGCTAGTGAGGATGTGAAAGGATGTACAGGTCATATTTGCATGCACCTTCCCAGATAAAGAGTTCCCAAAGCTGAGTGCGGAGGACGCTGAGGAGTTCTCCTTCCTCAGAGGCGTAGATGACGAAGGCTCGGATGCCGCAAGCCTTGGTGACGATGCCACCAGCTAGATGTTTCTCTCCCCCCCCTTTATGTTTTAAGCTTTTGGATTTAGGTTGTCCCTATTTGGGGCATGTAACAAACAATTATTCTTTTTATTTCCCATACTATTTAATAAAATTTTCCTCCCTGGCCCCTTAATAATCATCATCTTTGCTTATAATATGTGTGGGATGAATTTCTGTCATTTTATTATCTCGAAAATAGGGTTGCTTTGTAACGATTGGACAAAACCATAAAAGTGGGGAATGCATGGCATGGGACTGCCTGGAGCCGCTGCAGTGGTTAATCTTACTGCTGCAGCGGTAAGAGATCTACTGCAGTGGTGGCCTCCAGTAGCTCCGCCTTATTTTTTCTTTACCCAGTCTCAAGTTCCTTTCTACACTATACTCTTTTTATGCAAGCTTTAGTAGTGTACTAACCTCTTGTTTATATGTGTTATAAATTGAATTCACAATTCAATTGCTTCCGAACCACAGCCAACCCAATTTTTCGTCTATCAAATTAAATAGTGCTACACTTTCATCAATCTTCTTACTTACCCAATTCACTATCCTTAAAAGTGTTCCACTAACAGCTAGACACCAGGGTGGTTCATACGGGATCAGATAGAAGTCAAGTAGTATTCCAAATTATGGAGAGATAAGTCGTAGCTCAAGTCGTGGAAATGAAGACACTCCCGGAATTTCACCCACTCCTTATGTCCACCGGTCTGCTTGGCTACACAACACGCAACCACACATATATTTGACAATCATATTCAAGAGTTAAGTATCACAAAGCAAGTTACCATGCATCATAATTAACAACAATACACCTAGCACATTTTTAACAAATCATTGCCTCACCACAATACTTAACATCATATCAAACAAAGCATAACAATCCACTTTCTATGCTCCTTATTGGCCTTTATTCGTAGAACGTTTGGTTCCAATCCTTCCCTGTTAATAAATACCAATTGGGACTAACTAGTCCCAATTGTGACGATTAAGATACCAATTGGAATCATCTAGATACCAATTGGACTCAACCCGGGGATACGACATTGAGATGGTACGATAGGAAAGAAGAAAGTGAGATAGATTCCTAGATGTTTGTAGCTTCCTAGGGATTTGATATGGACGTCAACACACCAATCCATAGGACTCTAATCAACATTTGGTCTTATACTGGGAGATCGTTAACCTGGGCTCTAATACTGTCCTTGTCACGATCCAACCTACCGGATTGTGCTGGGCACCTACCTACGTCTACTCCAGATAGGAGAACCCTAGATATCCCACCATTAAAACAATCCCCAAGTTGCTATAATGTTCACTTAATCAATGTTGTCTATCACCTTAATAACAATTCAATGGTTCAAAAACAATTATTAAATCAATTTGTTTTATAATTTGTTTTTAATACATCAGATATGAAAATTAAATGCGGAAAACAACTACAAGTGACTCCCCAGAACCTAGCCTAAACTACTACAAGAGCATTAGACAAGGAGTGGGTACATCTATGACACAACATCCGTGCAGAATAAAAATAGTAGGAGCGGCTGCTAAGTGGTCGGCATCGCTTCTATAGAAACTCCAACTAACCTGAACCATGGCTATACCCCCAAGTGGAGGTATAGTAAGTGTAGAATCAGTACAACCATACATACTGGTAAGCATCATCCATTGACTAGGGTTAGAAAGAAATAGCATCAATAATAAATACCAAGAAAATCATAGCATCAAGTAAACTTTAGGATCTAAATACCCAATTATAGCATCTTCAACATATCATTTTAACATCTCTGTGACCTACCTGTCATTTAACATTTTTATATATCTTCGTTCTTTGACTTACATTTTTGTATATCCTTGTCCTTTGACTACCTATTCCAATCTATACCCTTTCATCCCATACCAACTCATTCTTATGGTACCTATAATTCTTTAATCTACATCCACCCAAGTTCTCTCTGTACTCTCTATCATAAGATATCACAGTACCACATCTCATGAAAAATAAAAAAACTACCAATCATATTCTACTATAACCGGCTCTCTAATGGGGCCATAGAATCTCATCTCTAATCTGTCCTCACAAAGGACCTAACATATATTCATAAACCATGTTTAACCATTTACCACAACATTAACACATATGAGAACATTTATAAAATAGAATCACATTCAAAACATATGAATGAATGCATGTATGCAAGATGTGCGCATCATCTCTCCTCACCCCTTCTCATCAGTCACATCACCATCATCAACATCACATCGTATCGGTGTGGTATCCGACCCATATCATAAGAAATAATATCCGTACTGGCGTGGTACCTGGCACATATCGCAATAAATCATATCCGTACAGGCGTGGTACCTGACCCATATCATAATAAATCATATCTATACCAGTATAGTACCCGACCCATATCACCATAATATCATCATAATGCATATGGATGTGTGCATATAATCAATAATCTTAAGTCATCAAAGACATTTGCAGATGTTCAGTTCACAACAAACACGGGCCAAGCCAACCTAAATTTTACATCGATCGTCTAACATATTTTAATCAGTCACCTTGGTCTATACATATATACGTCCACAACCATCATGTTTCATACATCCTTACGGGTTGTAGTAACCCAAGTTCACACTTATCATACACTTCCTCTCTATCCACATACCCAACCTCACATGAGTCACATTAACCCCTAATCATTTTTAACTGTCTTTAATAGGGATTCTATTCTTTACTTCACAGTATTACTCTTTTATGTTCATTCATCAATCACGGGATTTGCTTATAGTATTTACTAACCCCCAACTAGCCATACCTCACCTTTTAGCCACTTTCTTTAGTGTAATCTGAATAATTAAGACATTTAGAGTTCACTGAGTTCCGTAATTTCTACTTTTTACTATTCCATATTGTCTCATTCGATTCCCCACTATATTCAATCCCTGAAATATATTAAACTATGTACACTCACTCCCCCATTCTATCCGTCTCTTATCACAATTGAATTATCAACATAATGTACAGTTATATGATCATATTTAGTCCTATCTGGATTTTAAAGTGTCCACCCATTCAACTCCGTGCCCGAAGACCTAATGCGTAATATTTTTGACATTAGCACTAACGTTAAATACATCTATCCCAAGTCTAGTTGAAACAAAATAAACCTTAACTTACCATTTAGGCGAAACATGTTGCTACAGAGATGAGTGAGTTGTCCCATACGTGCTAAATGTATTCCCATGTCGGGTTCCCTCAGGGTGTATTTCAAAACTGCTCTCATGAACCTTGGCCTTTAAATCTCATGGTTGGGGAGATAGGGTTATTCATAGTATTTTTGGAGGAAGGGGGAGACCTAAAAAAATAAAAAGAAAGAGGGTTTATTAAAATCTCTCTGCTGGGCTACTATTTTTTACCGTTGCAGCTGAACTTTTACTGTTGTAGCTGTTATCCGACCGCGATAGCGGTTATCGGCAGTCCAACCCTTTCCATTATTGGATCTCTCGGCCCAATTCTCTTAGGCTCTAATTTTTTTCCCCGATTTAAATTTTTTCTGGTTCATTTTGAGCCTATTATTTATTATAAATTATTTTTGCGGTATTTTCACATGTAACGACGGTTTGAGTTGTCGCAGCAGCCCAGTGTTTACTTTAATCATTGACCTTGTTACTACAAAAAAAATTTACAAATATTCTATGCAATTCCTTAACCACACAAATAGAAGGGACAATAGCCTATAACACATATAAGGAACAATTTATAGGACACTAGAAATCAAGACGTCTTTACCTCAATATGAAAGCATGTTCCCTTTCCAAGCCTTCAATTTAGCTTTGAATTTCTTTAATAACTCATCATAATGTGATTTCCTTTTCCTGGAATGTGTTGTGGGACAACCTAGGTATTTCAAAGGAAATTATTCCCTTGAAAAACCTGTACACTGCTTCACTGCTTGTCTCACTTCTGTTGCTGTATTTTGATGAACATAAAAGTCACTCTTATCTTTATTAACTTTCTAATTTGATTGAGCTTCATAATCCTGCAAAATAGCCATAATTCTCTCCAAAGAATATCTATTAGATGAAGTAAAAATTATAGTGTCATCAGCATATATAATATGGTTCAGGTTTGCACTCCACTTAGGTAAACCATACCCTACAATTTGACTATCTTCAAACAAAGAGTTTAGGGTCCTACTTAGAACTTCAGCTGTCAGAATGAATAGGACAGGGGATAAAGGATCTCCTTGTTTTACTCCCCTAGTAGAATGAAAGAAACCATGAGATTGACCCTTTAAGGGATCATTTTTAATCCTATAAATGGCTCATTTTTAATCCTGTAATGGCTCATTTTTTAACCCCACAAAGGGCTTACTTTTAACCCGCAAGGGCTCCAATATTACTTTTAACCCAAAAGAATTCTAATACTTTTAATCCGAAAGGGCTCCAATACTTTTAACCCAAAAAGGGTTACAATGTTTTTAACCTATGCTCACTTTCAACACATCGGGCTCCAATTTTCAATCAATACCAATTTTTAACCAATATTATTTTGAACCATTACAAGCATCAATATATCTTTGAATGTCCCGCAAATCTTCATCAATAAAAACCATCACATTGATCGGTGAAGATGAAGTTCGTCAATAATTTTACAAGGTGTTCAAGAAAAAGAAGAAGAATCAAGTATTCAAACTCAAATTGAATATCCCAACTTGAGTTTGATGGGGAATGTTAAAATTTACTTTCCTTCTACGTTATAGTTTTTATTAATGGTAGAATATTTATTGACTTTTTTTTAGTTTATGAATATTCTAGGATAATTAATTTTATTCCTACATTAATTGCATAATATTTAGTTTCCTTTTAGTTTAGCATCTATAAGTAAAATAACATTTTTTATTTTATTTTATTCCTTTTAGTTCTCTATAAATAGAGATATAATTTTATAATTTCTATGCAAGAAACAATGTAATAAATCAATGCAATGAGTTTTGTTTATCATTTGTTCAATTTTCGTTCATGTCTCTTTCATTTCATCACAGAGTCTTTTATTTTTTTAATGCATGAAATAGTTATTATTCATTCTCTCTATAGTTTTATCTTTCATTTATTCAGTTCCATAACAATTTTTTGGCAAGAATTGCTGTGGAAACCAACTAATTATCACATGGGTTCTGTCTTGAATCTCTAATTTACAATTCAAAGTGACAATAGTTACAACTCACATTGTAATTCTATTACTTTTGGTGCATGTTTTTGTTGTATTTGAAGAATCGCTAGATAATTCTGTACTCTTTCAATTCTATTTTCTTTTCAAATATGAAAATTTAACCTAATATTTACATCCAAAACGAACTAGATTATGTGACTAAATATTTTAATGTAACTATAACAACTTTAATTCCTTCCATGCTATCATTTATCAATCCTACAATTTAGGAGTTCTCCATGTTACTGTTCCTTATTTGTGTGTTCTAATATAATGAACTTTATAATACGTGCTATGGAATCGGTAATACTTTTCAATGTTAATATTTATGGACTTTTTCCTATTTATTTTTCTTATTTCTTTGTTTTTAAAATAATAAACTTAAATACTATGCTTTTATTTAAGCTTATATTTCTATTTTACATAATTTGTACTTCTTATATACAAATTATAATTGTTTGACCTTACATACACTCACTTCTCTACATAAACCATTAGAGTTTATTTTGGATCTTGACAAATTTAAAATTATCTTAAGTTTTTTAATTTCCAAAATTTAGAATATAACGTAGCCACAACAATTTGTTCTTTTATATACCTTTATTAATCTATGCAATGCACGTACACTTAAGCATTAAGTTTTTTAGAAATGTTGATTGAACTTTTTGCCCTTCATTAAAAGACTATAATAGATAAAATCTCCATTTACTATTTTTCTCAAAATATTATTTCATTATCTTTATAATATTTAAAATTAAGGAATCTTAAATAAGAGGAAATATATTTTAAAAGGGGATAATTTCATAGAGAGATAATTACTAAAAAGTATGATTGACTCAATTACATTACCAAATATAGCCCACATTTTAAGATGCTACCAAAAATGACCTATTGTCTATAGAACCAAAGTTATTTTTCAGCCGGTAGCCCACTTAACCTGGAATAGCTCATCCTGCACTAATCAATCTTCACTTCTACCACTGATGCCTATTTTGAAGATTCACACTCCAAAATTGAGACAATCATCGACCCGATAATCAATTGCGGAACTAGAATTTTCACTAAGGGGTGTCAAAATATAAAAAAGTAAACACATGAGAAAACCAACAAAATAAATTGTACTAATAAAAGTATAAGGTAGTTACATATATGTAATAATAAGTAAAGTGTCAGGAATTGAGCACACGATCTCAAAAAACTTTTGCAACCCCTTAACCACTACACTAGGCCTTCAACTTATGTAAAGAAGTGTCAACACTTGTATATATATTTATTCAATCAAAATTTAACCTATATATGCAATGTAATTTTCTGGCGAAAGGGTATTGTTTGACACCCCTTGAGCAAGGGTAGCTCCGTTCCTGCAAAAAATCTCTGATTGAAACATCCCCTCAATCAACATTAGGTTCAATTGAAATTGACTGAAACCCTCCATCAATCAATTTTACTTCAAATTTATTTGGGGAGTAAGCATCATGAAGTTACTTCGAATCCATGATGCAGTTCGCTGGAAAATAAATCAACATTCAAGGGATCGTTTGCAAAAGAGGTATTTGAAGCCTTCTCATGTCTTACGTATTTTATTACTAGTTGTTTAGCACACGATTCAACATGAGTTGACATTTCTTGTTTAGGAACCATTGTATTTCCTCCAAAGTGAGTGGATAACTTAGAAGAAGATTTCAAATCAGTCTCATTATATGAGACTGGTTGTTCTGTTTGAATTTGCACATATATAGTTAGCTAATAAATAGGGTTTAGATTGGAGTTACAGATTTGAGATCTCTATTATTAATTCTCTGTAATATTACATATCTGAATTTAGATTGGAACGCATTTGTAGATTTATGAAGAAGGAACTTTTATAAATCAACAAATGCCTTCAATCTAAAACTTAGATCTGTAAATTTAACACAGAAATATTAACAGAGATCTCAGATCTATAAATCAATCTAAAGCTCATTTATCAGCTAATTATATTTGTGCCAATTCATAAAGAACAACCAATTAGAACACATTTAGAGAATGTGATTGATTTGAAATCTTCTTCTAAGTTATCCACTCCTTTTGGAAGAAACACAGTGGTTCCTAAAGAAGAAATGCAATCGGGTGGTAAACAGATAGTAAGAAGACATGTAAGACTTGAGAAGGCTTCAAATACCCCTTTTGCAAACAATCCTTAAAATGTTGATTTATTTCCCAATGAATTTCATCATGGATTGAAAGTAGCTTTCATGATGCTTAGTCCCCAATAAATTTAAAGTAAAATTGATTGAGGGAGGGTTTCAGTCAATTTTAGTTGAACCTAAAATTTATTGAGGGAGTGTTTCAATCAAAGATTATTGGGTCGGTGGTTGTCTCAATTTTGGAGTGTGAATCTTCAAAAAAGGCATCAATGGCTGATGAGAAGATTGATTAGTGCAGGTGAGCTATTCCAGGTTAAGTGGGCTACCAGATGAAAAATAATTTTAGGTTTTATACACATTGAACCATTTATGGTAGCAGCTTAAAAAGTGGGCTATATTTGATATGTAATTGATGAGTTAACAGTTAATGTAATTATTTCTTTTAAAAAATTAAGGCATCCTAAAATGTTTGGTAAGAGTAAAATATATGATATGAGGTATTAAGAAAATTAATAATGAATAAATCCTAAAATATATGATAAAAGAAAAATATATGGTAACAATTCTAAAGTTTACTCTTGATTTGGCCTATATTTTCTCTTCCATTTCTTAATCTTAACGAATCAATATTGTTGTGTACCAAAAGAAAATTACTCATTTTAAAGTCAGCTTAAGTTTTATATAGTTTGCTAATATTGTATTCTATATAAAGAAGGAACCAAGTTTTGTTATAATTAAAGGGGGAAAAAACATTCCTTAAATTTCTAATGCAGGTAAAAAAGGTTCACGTGAATATTTCTAACATAAATAGGAGAGGAAGATACACTTTCAAAAAGAAATCAAACTTCTTTTCACACATTAATAAAGGAGAAGTTGCATTTTCTTTTTGATATTTCAAAAATTGTCATTTACTATGTTTCCAATTGTTAGAAATTTGAAATCTACAAATCTTGACTATTAATCATTTTAGTAATTGAATAATGTACTAAACTCCTAATATTTGGGAATCATTTGTGTATATAAGATGTGGAAGAATAATTATATTGTCACGACCCAATATTTGAGTCATGATGGCGTCTACCGTAACCCACCAATAGGTAAGCCAAACCCTAGCCCGAAGTGACAAGCTTTGGGCTAACGGGCAAAACCTTAGAAGAACAGAGATGAGGTGGAAGTAACCGTACTAATAAGCCTGCTAGAAATATAAAAACAAACAGAACCAAAATAAACCCATACCGAGACTGAGAAGGAAGAGGACAATATATATAAAGTCAAGAACCCCTCCCAAGACCTGGTGAGGTCGGTACAAGAGCCACTACTAGGCATATCCAGAATACAAGACAAACAAAATATATATAACAAGTACAACAGTCTCGAGAGCAAAAGACTATACAGTAGAAGATGGAGTAGGATCTGCCTCGGACGTCAGTAAGCCCACCCTGCTCCGGAGTCAATGCTGATAAGAGAGTCGCGTCAAAATCATCGGCTAGTGCTTGGATTTGCATCGGGGAAAAAGATGCAGAAGTGCAGTATGAGTACCGGGGCAACGGATACTAAGTAGGCATCATCGGCCGACTGAGCTCAATGTAATATAAGCAAGCTAAAATGCGAGGGTGCATGCTAAGTCCAGGGTATAAGTAATAAATACATAAGTAACTGTCGAGGCGTGTAGATATTCTTAGGAAATAAATAAATGTGATACCGAATAATCGAGTAAATAAATGCGTAAGTAAACACACAAGTCAAACATAACCTATCTGGGCCCCATAAACCCGATAGGCACACGAAAGAAAACAATAACCCAGCCTGGCCCCCATAAACCGGCGGGACACACAAGAATAGTAAATGCATAGTCACCAGTGTCTCAAAGTTGTATCAGTGTCCAGTCACCACAACAACCAACAAGAGTGCACCGGACTTGAACCGAAACCAATGGGTAATAACAAGAGGCCAGACGCCGGAGTCGAACCGGGCACAGTGGGTAATAACAATAGGCCATATATATATCATATCTGCCGAACTCGAACCGGAACTCAGAGAACAACATTATCATAATCATGGTACCCAGTACAAGAACTCATAGTGTACCTCAATCCGGGGCCGAACTCGAACCGGAACACCCAATAGTCAATAATCAAAATCATCATACCTGAATCAGTAGCCGAAATCGAACCGGAACTAATCATAGCCAGTAAATAGAGCAGAATCAAATGTCATATCATATCAGATAAACAGGGAACGCCCTAGTCCCAAGTCAATACTAGTATATAAGTACAAAAGCTAACCCCACAACATGATACAAGTAAAACTCGGGGTCCTTCTAGGTCAAATATCTACTATAAGCAATATGTATATACAAGTCTGGGTATATATTAGAAGTCATGGAAAGGTAGGTCCGTATTCTAAATCAACCTAGCCGATCCCGGTCAAATACGGTGCTATCAAGGACTAACAAGGCTAAACAAGCCAATCGGGTATAATCAGGGTGACTCAATCCCGTTATAACCCTAACAGCTCACAGAGGGCTTAACTAAGCGCAAAGATGTCAAAGTTCTGACAAGTCGACTAAAAGGGTAACGGGGCCCACTAACGGGTCCCGAAAACCAAGTCTAGATGTACCTGTGTAAGTCTGGGCTAAGCCTGCCTAAGCCTGGACTAAGGTCCAACAATAACATTCCCCAACCAGAAATTAACACAACAATACTATCCGACCCCAAATAGGTCATATGTGGTGTACCTCGAGGATAACGGGCCTGGAATGTATCCGAATAGCCCTATCCGGCCTAGAAGGCCTAAATCACAGCAAACCACCACCACCAAGTTTATAATACCAGACCATAACACCAGTACAATAGCATACATATATCACACATAAGCTCAATCTAAGTGTAAAGAAAGGTAAGCCTAGCCTACCTGGACGCCGCCGCAAGCTTGCTAAAAGAACCAGATATTCAGGAGCCTTCCCCTTCCAAGAGGCCTCTGACTGCAGTCAAGCTACCAAAATAATAAACTGCATGTCAAAACACGACTATTGATACCCATATTGCATTAGTTCGGAAAATGTCCAAACAGTCCACATGGGGCCCGCTTGCAGAATCACAAAACAAAAATCGTCACAACGTCCCAAATTACCCCTTGACCAATAGTCACAACTATCACCGCTCTATTTGAGCTCAAAATATAGCTCAAACATCAACACCAATCCCAAAATATATCATTGTAAACGAAAATTACCGTAAAAATAAGTAAACGTACCATAGAAATGACGAGAACGAGTCCACAAACTCAAATATATAAACCCCTAACCTCAAACCTCAATGGATTGACTCAATATTGAGCTTAAATAATCAATAATGGTGAGAGGTAATTGGAAAAAGTGGACAAAATGTAAAAATATTACATTTTGTCCATCCACCGAATACACCTATATATATATCACCATTGTTAACTTTTCACTTGCCAAAGGGCAGGTGACCATGATGATGTGGACCTCCTCATCTTCCACGTGGTGGTGGAGGTGGCACATCGTGTAATTTTTTTCATCCCATTATATATGTATTCGGGTATTGCATAGGTTCGTAGTAAAATAAATACCACTTTTTGAATATACCATAATTAATAGAAAATTATTTCTAACAAACCTCTATAATATAAAAATATTATTTTAACATATTTAAATTCACTATCTCCGCTTAAATTATTAATAAATTATAAAACTACTATAAAATAGTATAGATATATCATAACTAAAGAATTTTATAAATTTCAAAAATATTTTCGAAAGGTAATTAACGATGTCATTTTACCAAATTCAAATTTAATTTAATATTTTACAACGTGCTCGGTCTAAATAATATTCTCAAACGAACTACCCGGGAACCGAACTGTCAGTCCCAGCAAGTCATAAATAACTTAGGGCAGTTATAGAAAAGCTCTAAATGCTGAGAACACACGAAAATGAGGGAAATAACCGGGAAGGTCATTACAATATCCACTACTAAAAGGACTTTCGTCCGCAAAAGTCAAGAATAAGCACATACCTGAAGACGTGAACAAGTAGGGATACTGGGCTCGCATGTCACGTTCAAGCTCCCAAGTAGCCTCCTCAACCGGACAGTGACGCCACTGTACCTGAACTACTGGAATGTCCCAGGAGCGTAACCGTCTGACATCTCTGGCTAAAATGGACACAGGCTCCTCCACAAATGCTAACCTATCGTCTAACTGAACTGAGTCCCACCGAAGCACATGCGACTCATCCAAAATGTATTGTTGCAGCATAGAAATATGAAACACTAGGTGGATAGCTGAAAATGCCGGAGGTAAAGCTAGCACATAATCCACCTCTCCAACTGTCCGCAAAACCTCAAAGAGTCCAATATATCTGGGGCTAAGCTTACCCTTCCTACCAAACCGCATCACACCTTTCATGGGCGATACTCGTAAGAAGACCCTATCACCCACCCTGAATTTCAATGGATGACATCTACGGTCAGCATAACTCCTCTGTCTACTCTGAGCTGTCCGCAACCTATCTTGAATCACTCAAAATCGATCCAAAGATTCTCAGAGCAAATCTGTGCCACGAGGACTGACTTTTGAAGTTTCGAACCAGCCAACTGGAGATCGACATCGTCTTCTATATAAAGCCTCAAACGGAGCCATTTGAATGCTGGAATGAAAGCTAATATTATACGCGAACTCTGCTAAAGGCAAGAATTGATCCCATTGATCCCCAAAGTCTAACACACAAGCACGGAGCATATCCTCCAATACCTGAATAGTTCGTTCAGACTGCCCATCGGTTTAAGGATGAAATGCAGTACTAAGGTCCACTTGAGTACCTAACTCTTCCTGGAAAGTTCGCCAAAAATTGGAGGTAAACTGAGACCCTCTGTCTGAGATAATAGATACTGGCACTCTATGTAGGCTAACCACCTACTGAATATATACACGAGCCAATCTCTCAGCACTGTAGGAGACTCGAACAGGGATAAAGTGCGCGGACTTAGTCAACCGATCTACAATAACCCAAATACTATCAAAACCACGAGAGGTGTGAGGTAACCCACTAATGAAATCCATAGTGACTCATTCCCACTTCCACTCGGGGATGGGTAATTGCTGAAGTAAACCACTGGGACTCTGATGCTCGGCCTTTACCTGCTGAAAACAAAGGTATCGAGCTACAAACCCTGCTATATCTCTCCACATACCACTCCACCAATAGTGCTGCCTCAGATCCCGATACATCTTAGTTGTCCCATGGTTAATAGAATATCTGGAATTGTGCGCCTCGTGCAGAATCAACTGAATTAAATCTCCAACCCTTGGGACACAAATACGACCGTCAAACCTCAGAACACCATCAGAACCCAAGGTAGCTCTCTCAGACTCACCCCTCAATACCTGATGTCGAATGCTACAGAGACTGCTATCCTCAAACTGACGACTCTGAATCTGCTCCAGCAAAGTAGATCTTGCACCAACACAAACGATAACCCTCCCGAGGTCAGAAATATCCAAACGAACCATCGAGTTAGCTAAGGAATGAATGTACAAAGCCAACGACCGCTGAGAGACTGGAATGAAGGATAAGCTACTCATACTCACTTCCTTCCACCTCAAAGCGTCCGCTACCACATTCGCCTTGCCCAGATGATAGAGAATATAGATATCATAGTCCTTTAGCAACTCAATCCACCTGCGCTGCCTTGAATTAAGATCCTTCTGAGTCATAATATGCTGAAGACTACGGTGGTCTGTAAAGATCTCATAATCAACACCGTATAGATAATGCCTTCAAATCCGCAGTGCAAACACTACCGCTGCTAATTCTAAGTCTTGAGTGGGATAATTACATTCGTGTAACTTAAGCTTCCTCGATGCGTAAGAAATGACACAACCCCACTGCATCAGAACACATCCCAAACCAATACTAGACGCATCACAATACACAGTGAAACCCTCGCCCTCAACTGGAAGAGTCAACTAAGGGGCAAAAGTAAGTCGATCCTTAAGCTTCAGAAAGCTCGCCTCACAATCCTCAGACCACTGAAACAGAACCTCCTTTCTAGTCAGTCTGGTCATAGGAGATGCAATAGACGAGAAACCCTCAACGAATAGCCTATAATACCCTGCCAACCCAATAAAACTGCAAACTTCAATAGGCGACGTGGGCCTAGCCCAACCTCGAATAGCCTCGATCTTCGCTGGGTCTACCATGATACCATGTTTGGATACAACATACCCTAAGAAAGCTACAGACTCACCAGAACTTACATTTTGAGAACTTGGCATAAAGCCGATGATCTCTCAAAGTGTGGAGCACAATCCTCAAATGCTGCTCGTGCTCCTCGCTGCTCTTTGAATAAACCAAGATGTCGTCAATAAACACAATCACAAAGGAGTCCAAGTATGATCTTTTGTTCGCCCTAGACCCATTCATCAAATGGAACTCTGCCCTTTTTGTTGGAGTAAGCAAAAGGACAGTGAGACTGAGAATAATGCGTTTCAAAAGAGAGAAAAACAAAGCTGACGTTCGTTCTCTTCCTCTGTGCATCTCTCTTCTCAAACTCATCATAAGCTTTTTATTGACTCGACTCAAGCTCATCATAACCTTTTTATTAACTCGACTCAAGCTCATCATAACCTTTTTTGATCTTTTTCTTCGTGTTCTATTGATCAGAAGCATCCAGCAGCGCCTTGCTGGTTTAGAATTCGAACATTTTGAGAACAGAGATCTGCAAATCAGGGAGAGAAAACATTTTCTGGAGTCGCCAGGTGAGACATTCGGTTCACGAATTCGGCGGGTCGTCCCCCCTTCCTATGGGTTCCCCCACCGACCCAGTGACACACCAACCACGCCCCTTCTCTTTCTCCGATCATAAAGCCCCCTGATCCCTTTATTTTTCTTTTATCCCCCCTGAATAAGTAAGACCCCCATTCCCTCCCCAGCCTTTGGTTAAAGGTCTTTTCGCCCTTTTCTTTTCAGGGGCAGAGTCAACATTTGCCGATATGCTACCGCCTGTTTACTATGATCATCATAGATTATTAATGCATGCATTCTATTATCGCAAAAATATTCCCCCATGGAACACCCAGAATATGGGGCCAAAAATTTTAGAGGAGCAGGATCCGAAGCGGTGGCTGCTACAAGAATAGAATATTCCAAAGCATTCTCTTCTGAAAGAATTTGAACTAATTGTGCCACAAAGAGCCATAGTTAGTTGTTGTTTATGGTTGTTTCTTCCTCGTTGTTGATACCGGCAAGACCCAGCCAGATGATGTCTGCGTTCAAGTACTGGTGCTATGACCTTAAAGGTGGAAGATCCTTCCCTGGTTTGAATCACTGAATAAACGATTCATCAATTCCATGAAAGTTGTTGGGGAATTAGGTAACCCAAAAGACATCACCAGGAACTCATAATGGTAGTACCAAGTCCTGAAGGCTGTCTTTGGGATGTTCTCAGCCCTAACTCTCAACTGATGATATCCAGATCTCAAATCTATCTTTGAGAATACTACTGCACCCTAAAGTTGATCAAACAAATCATCGATACGAGGCATAGGATACTTATTCTTCACCGTCACCCTATTTAGCTGTCTGTAATTGATACACATTCGCATAGACCCATCCTTCTTCTTTACAAACAGAACTGGAGCACCCCACGGTGACACACTCGGCCTAATAAAACCCTTTCCCAGAAGGTCCAGGAGCTGAGTACTCAACTTTCTCAACTCAGCAGGAGCCATACGATAAGGAGCCATAGAAATAGGTCGGGTGCCCGGTTCGAGGTCAATAATGAACTCTATATCACGCTCAGGAGGAAGGCCAGGCAGGTCAGTCGGGAATACATCAAAAAACTCAGGAACAACAAGGACGGAATCAAGCGATGGACTCTCAATACTAGCATCCCGAACATAAGCAAGGAATGAATCACATCCCCTCGACATCAATCTACGTGCCCGAACATATGAAATAATACCTATCGGTGTGCATCTAACAGAAACCTACCACACTACCGGGGGTACGCCAGGCATGGCTAAGGTCATGATCTTGGCAAAGCAATCCAAGACTGCATGATGGAAAAACAACCAGTCCATGCCCAGAATCATATGAAAGTCTACAATAGCCAATACAATAAAATCAACCCAGTCTCAAACTCCCGAACAGTCACAAGATAAGATTTATAAACCCGATCCACTACTAAGGAATCACCAACAGGGGTAGATACACATAAGGGTACAGATAAGAACTCAGAACATAAACCCAACCGTGGTGCATAATAAGTAGATACCTAAGAAAACGTGGATCCAGGATCAAATAATGCAGAAGCTGGCTGGTGGCATATGGAAATCGTACCTGTAATCATCGCATCCGAAGCCTCACATTTCTGCCTAGCCGGCACGACATACAACTGACGCTGGCTACCACTAGTCTGAGCACCGACCTAACTACCAGTTCGACCTCCCTGCGCTCCACCTCGAGAACCCTAGGGACCACCCCGAGGACCCTGTGCACCACCTCTGCCTACTGGCGGTATAGATCTGATATGTTGTACCGTATGAACTGAAGGCTCAATCGCCCTGTACTGAGGACACTCACGCGCGAAAAAACCGACAACCCCATAAATATAACATGCTCCTGGCTCGGCCTAGAAGATCCGGCTGATCCGGTATTACGGCCTCTAATCAATGAACTGGACTAACCACGTCCCTGAGGCTGACTACCAGAACCACTATAGGTGGGCTGACCCTTATAAAAATTTGTGAGGCTGACTGTACGGGCCTACTGGGCTAACCCTATCATTGAAAAGACTGTTGCTGCTGCTGAGGGTACCGACCTTTAAACCCACGACCTCTGAACTGCGAGCTACTGTGACTGCCACTGTAACTACCCTGGAATCGGGGTCTCTTATCGCTGCCCCCTTATGCCTCGTGAACTATCTCCTCTATCGAATGTACGTGCTCAACTATCTCAGCAAATGATTTCCCCAAAGTCACTAAACTCTGTGTGGCTCTACGGAGTGTTAATCGCAACCCTCTGACAAAGCATCTAATCCTCTCGTACTCATCAGGCAAGATCATAGTAGCATGTCTGTACAAATCATGGAATCTCGCCTCATACTCAGCTACTGTCATAGACCCCTGTCTCAACCTGGAAAACTTATCTCGAAGATGCTCACGCATGCTGCGGGGCATATACTTCCCCAAGAACACCTCAAAGAACTGTGCCCAAGTCACAGGTGGAGATACAGCTGGCCTGAAATCAAGATAACCTCTCCACTATCTCCTCACGACTGTATCAAATTGATAAGCAACAAAATCTAACCCGCGCGACTCCACTAATCCCAAATTTCTCAGCTTCTCCTCGCAGCTGGACTCATAACCGTCTTCTCCTGGTGTACCCGCAAACCTGGGTGGAGTTAATCTTAAAAAATGAGTCAACATTTTTGGCTCCTCGGCAGACATAACTGGCTGAGCTACTACCGGCTGTGGAATTACCGATACAGGCGAAACCTCTACTCTAGGTGCTGCAGCTACAGGTTGCGCACCAAGACCAACTCCATGTACTGCTGGTTGGGCTCCCTCGGCTGATGGTCCTCCAACTAATCCCAGCAACTGCACCAAAGTATCTCAGAGCACTGAAGCATCAATAAATCCAGGTGGAGCCTGGGCTGCTCCCTGGCCCACCGGCTACTGTGGCGGCGAAACACCTGGAGCTATAACGGGATCGGGTGACTGATCCCTAGCATGATCTCAGCCTGGGGCTGCTGCTCTGCCCTCCCCTCAACCTCTGGGTAGACCTCAACCCCTAATAGGAGCCCTCGATGTAGGCTCGGAGTCCTGACCCTCCGCTCTCGTACCATGCGTCCTTGCCATCTGCGTAAAGAGTGAACCAAATAAAGATCAGAAACCAACATAGACTTAACGAACGGACATGAGTCAAGAAAAAGAGAGACTCCCCGGAGAATGCTCCGTAGCCTCCCAAGGATAGGATACAGGCGTCCCCACACCGATCCGCAGGACTCTACTACACACTGGCTCATATACCGGCACTACCCGTACAACCTAGGCTCTGATACAAAGCTGTCACGACATAATATTTTAGTCGTGATGGATCCTACCGTAACCCACCAATAGGCAAGCCAAACTCTATCCCGGAGCGACAAGCAACAGGCTAACGGGCGGAATCTCAGAAACTAGAGATAAAGTGGAAGTAATCATACTAATAAACATACTAGAAATATAAAAACAAAATCAAAATATATATTCATACCAAGACTGAGAAGGAAGAGGACAATATATAAAGTAAAGAATCCCTCCCAAGACCTGGTGAGGTCGGTACAAAAGCCACTACTAAACATACCTAAAGTTCTAGACAAAAACCAAATATACACAATAAGTACTACAATCTAGAGTGCAAAAGACTATACAGTAGAGATGGAGTAGGATCTGCCTCGGACGTCAGTAAGCCCACCCTGCTCCGGAGTCAATGCTAAGAAGAGAGTCATGTCAAAACTGTCGGCTAGTACCCGGATCTGGATTGGGAAAAAGATGCAGAAGTGCAGTATGAGTACCGGGGCAACGGGTACTCAGTAGACATCATCGGCCGACTGAGCTCAATGTAATATAAGAAAGCTAAAATGCGAGGGTGCATGCTAAGTCATGGGTATAAGTAATAAATTCATAAGTAACTATCGAGGCGTATAAATATGTTTAGAAGATAAATAAATGTGATACCGAATAATTAGTAAATAAATGCGTAAGTAAACACACAAGTCAAACATAACCTATCTGGGACCCCATAAACCCGATAGGCACACGGAAGAAAATAATAACCCAGCCTGGCTCCCATAAATCGGCGGGACACACAAGAAGAGTAAATGCATAGTCACTAGTGTCTCGAAGTTATATTCGTATCCAGTAACCACAATAACCAACAAGGGTGCACCGGGCTTGAACCGGCACCAATGGGTATTAACAAGAGGCCAGACGCCGGAATCAATTCGAAAGAAGTGGGTAGTAAAAATAGGACACATATATATCATATCTGCCGGACTCGAACCGGAACTCAAAGAACAACAGTATGATAACCACGGAACCCAGTACCAGAACTCATAGTGTACCATAATCAGGGGCCGGACTCGAATCGGAACACCCAATAGTCAATAACCAAAATCAATAGTCGGACTCGAACCGAAACTCATCATAGCCACTAACCAGAACAGAATCAAATGTCATATCATATCAGATAAACGGGGAATACACTAGTCCCAAGTCAATACTAATATATAAGTATAGAAGCTAACCCCACAACATGCTACAAGTCAATTTCGGGGTCTTTCTAGGTCAACTATCTACTATAAATAATATGTACATACAAGTGTGGGTATACATTATAAGTCATGGAAAGACGGGTCAGCGTTCTAAGTCAAACTGGCCGACCCCGGTCAAATACAGTGCTATCAGGGACTAACAAGGCTAAACAGGCCAATCAGGTACAATCGGGGTGACTCAATCTCATCACAACCCTAAGTGTCATATAGGGCTTATCTAAGTCCAAAGATGTCAAAGTTCTGACAAGTCGACAATAAGGGTAATGGGGCTAGCTATCGGGTACCGAAAACCAGGTCTGGTTATAGTTGTCTAAGTCTGGGATAAGTCAGTTTAAGCCTGGACTAAGTTCCAACAATAACATTCCCAAACTGGCAACAGCAACAACAATGCTATCCGACCCCAAATAGGTCATTTGTGGTGTACCACGAGGATAACGGGCCTGTTTCCAAATAGCCCTATCCGGCCTAGAAGGCCTAAATCACAGTAAATCACCACCACCAATTCTATAATACCAGCCCACAACACCAGCACAAAAGCATACAGATATCACACATAAGCCCAATCTAAGTGTAAAGGAAGATAAACCTAGCCTACCTGGACGCCGCCGCAAGCCTACCAAAAGAACCAGCTATACAGGACCCTTCCCCTTCCGAGAGGCCTCTGACTTCTGCCACGCTACCAAAATAATAAACAACATGTCAAAACATTACCATTGATACCCATATTGCACTAGTTCGTACAATGTCCGAATGGTCCACGTGGGGCCCCCTTACGGTATAGTAAAAATTGAAACCGTCATAGCGTCCCAAATAACTCAGTGACCAATAGTCACAACTAGCACCGTTAAATCCAAGCTCAATATATGTCTCAAATAACAACAAAAATACCAACGTATAGGAAAACTACTGTAAATACAATAAAACTTACCAAAATAACGTCGATTACACATCCACAAACACTTTCCCACTAGAACCCGAGCTTGAATAACTTGACGTAGATAATTAATATGAAGAGTTTACCACTACTAAATGAACTAGTAAAAGCACCTAATTATCATGTTTTTCTCTTATTTAAATTCATTAAATAAACAGAAGTGTAGGACATATATATGCTACTACTATATATTTTGTTTGCTTAAAATGAACCCACCAACACCTAAAAATGGAAAAGGAAAATGATAGAGAGATTTAATGTGTGTATATATATATACAAGAACGGCTTCCAACTAATAGATGAATCACTAGGTCATTAGTTATAACACCACATATGTCACTCTAATACTATTAGTAACATGATGTATACTCCACCCACTTCCACGTGGAAGTGTGGTGGACTAATATCTTTACCTTGTTATATAAATACTCGGATATTGTATAGGTTCGTGGTAAAATAAATTTAAAATTTTGAATATACCATAATTAATAGAAAATTATTTCTAACAAAACCTCTCTAAAATAAAAATATTATTTTAACTTATTTAAATTCACTATCTCCGCTTAAATTATTAATAGGTTATAAAACTATTATAAAATAGTATAGATATATCATAACTAAAGAATTTTATAAATTTCAAAGACATTTTCGAAAGGTAATTAACTATCATTTTACCAAATTCAAATTTAATTTCATATTTTACAACGTGCTCGGTCTAAATAATATTCTCAAATGAACTGCTCGGGAACTGAACTGTCAGTCCCAGCAAGTCATAAATAACTTGGGGCAGTTATAGAAAAGCGCTAAACACTGAGAACACACGAAAACGAGGGAAATGACCGCGAAGGTCATTACAATATCCACTAATAAAAGGACTTCCGTTCGCGAAAGTAAAGAAGAAGCACATACCGGAAGATGTGAACAAGTAGAGATACTGGGATCATGTTCACGCTCCCAAGTAGCCTCCTCAATCAGACGGTGAAGCCATTGTACCTTAACCACTGGAATGTCCCTGGAGCGTAACCGTCTGACATCTCTGACTAAAATGGACACAGGCTCCTCCACAAATGTTATTTTATCGTCTAATTGAACCGAGTCCCACAGAAGCACATGCGACTCATCCAAAATGTACTGTCGCAACATAGAAACATGAAATACCGGGTGAATAGCTGAAAAGGCCAGGGGTAAAGCCGACACATATGCTACCTCCCCGACTGTCCGCAAAATCTCAAAGGGCCTAATATATCTGGGGCTAAGCTTGCCCCTCCTACCAAACCGTATCACTCCCTTCATGGGCGATACTCGTAAGAAGACCCTATCACCAACTCTGAATTTCAGCGGACGACGTCTACGGTCAGCATTACTCCTTTGTCTACTCTGAGCTGTCCGCAGCATGTCCTGAATCACACGAACTCAGTCCAAAGACTCTCGGAGCAAATCTGTGCCACGAGGATTGACCTCTGAAGTCTCGAACCATCTAACTGGAGACCGACACCGTCTACCATACAAAGCCTCAAATGGAGCCATCTGAATGCTGGAATGAAAGCTATTATTATATGCGAACTCTACTAAAGGAAAAAATTGATTCCACTGACCCCCAATGTCTAACACACAAGCGCGGAGCATATCCTCCAATACATGAATCGTCCAATCTGACTGCCCATCGGTTTGAGGATGAAATACAGTACTAAGGTCTACCTGAGTACCCAACTCTTCCTGGAAAGTTCGCCAAAAACTAGAGGTAAACTGAGACCCTCTGTATGAGATAATAGATACTGGCACTCCATGTAGGAGAACCACCTCCTGAATATATATACGAGCTAATCTCTCAGCACTATAGGAAACTCAAACAGGGATAAAGTGTGCAGACTTAGTCAACCGATCTACAATAACCCAAATACTATCAAAAACACAGGAGGAGCAAGGTAATTCAACAATGAAATCCATAGTGACCCGCTCCCATTTCCACTCGAGAATGGGCAGCTGCTGAAGCAATCTACCAGGTCTCTGGTTCTCAGCTTTTACCTGCTAACAACAGAGGCATCGAGCTACAAACCCTGATATATCTCTTTGCATACCACTCCACCAATAGTGCTGCCTCAGATCCCTATACATCTTAGCTGTCCCAGGGTGAATAGAATATCTGGAACTGTGCGCCTCGTACAGAATCAACTAAATCAAATCTCCAACCCTCGGGACACAAATACGACCATCAAACCTCAGAACACATTAGAACCCAAGGTAGCTCTCTCAGACTCACCCCTCAATACCTGATCTCGAATGCTATGAAGACTACTATCCTCAAACTGATGACTCTGAATCTGCTCCAGCAAAGTAGATCTCGCACCAACACAAGCGATAACCCTCCCAGGGTCAGAAATATCCAAATGCACCATCGAGTTAGCTAAGGAATGAATGTACAAAGCCAACGGCCGCTGAGAGACTGGAATGAAGGCTAAGCTACCCATACTCACTGCCTTCCGACTCAAGGCGTTCTCTACTACATTCGCCTTGCCCGGATGATAGAGAATAGAGATATCATAGTCCTTTAGCAACTCAATCCACCTGCACTGCCTCGAATTAAGATCTCTCTGAGTCATAATATGCTAAAGACTGCGGTGGTCTGTAAAGATCTCAGAATGAATACCGTAGAGATAATGTCTCCAAATTCGCAGTGCAAACACAACTACTGCTAACTCCAAATCATGAGTGGGATAGTTACGCTCGTGTACCTTCAGCTGCCTCGATGCATAAGCAATGACTTGACCCAGCTGCATTAGAACACATCCCAAACTGATACCTGATGCATCACAATACACGGTGAAACCCTCGCCCTCAACTGGAAGAGTCAACACAGGGGCAGAAGTAGATATCTTTGAGCTTCAAAAAGCTTGTTTCACAATCCTTAGACCACTGAAATGAAACCTCCTTCCTGGTTAGTCTAGTCATAGGAAATGCAATAGATGAGAAGCCCTCAACAAATCACCTATAGTACCCTACCAACCAAATAAAACTACGAACTTTAGTAGGTGACGTGGGCCTAGCCCAACCTCGAATAGCCTCGATGTTTGCTGGGTCTACCATGATACCGTGTCTGGATACAACATGACCTAAGAAAGCTATAGACTCAAGCCAGAACTCACACTTTGAGAACTTGGCATAAAGTCGATGATCTCTCAAAGTGTGGAGCACAATCCTCAAATGTTGCTCGTGCTCCTCACTGCTCTTTGAATAAACCAAGATATCATCAATAAACACAATCACAAAGGAGTTCAAGTATGGCCTGAATACACGATTCATTAAGTCCATGAAAGTTGTTGGGGCATTAGTCAACCCAAAAGACATCACCAGGAACTTATAATGGCCATACCGAGTCTTGAAGGCTGTCTTTGGGATGTCCTCAGCCCTAACCCTCAACTGATGATATCCAGATCTCAAATCTATCTTCGAGAATACTGCTGCACCCAAAAGTTGATCAAACAAATCATCGATACGAGGCATAGGATACTTATTCTTCACCGTCACCCTATTTAGCTGTCTGTAATCGATGCACATTCGCATAGACCCATCCTTCTTCTTTACAAACAAAACTGGAGCACCCCATGGCAACATACTCGGCCTAATAAAACCCTTTCCCAGAAGGTCCAGGAGATGAGTACTCAACTCTCTTAACTCAGCAGGAGCCATAGAAATAGGTCGAGTGCCCGGCTCGAGGTCAATAATAAACTCTATATCACGCTCAGGAGGAAGGCCAGGTAGGTCAGTCGGGAATACATCAGAAAACTTATGAACAACGGGGAAGGAGTCAAGCGATGCACTCTCAATACTAGCATCCCAAACATAAGCAAGGAATGAATCACATCCCCTCAACATCAATCTATGAGCTCGAACATATGAAATAATCCCTGTCGGTGTGCAGCTAAAAGTACCCTACCACACCACCGGGGGTACACGGGCATGGCTAAGGTAACATTCTTGGCAAAGCAATCCAAGACTACATGATGAAAAGACAACCAGTCTATGCCCAGAATCACATCAAAGTCTATCATGGCCAATACAATAAAATCAACTTGAGTCTTAAACTCCTGAATAGTCACCAGACAAGATCTATATACCCGATCCACTACTAAGGAATCACCAACGGGGGTGGATACACGTAAGGTTACAGATAATAACTCAGAACATAAACCTAACCGTGGTGCATAATAAGTAGCTATATAAGAAAACGTGGATCCTGGATCAAATAATGTAGAAGCTGGTTGGTGGCATACGAAAATCATACCTGTAATCACCGTATCCAAAGACTCAGCCTCCGGCCTAGCCGGTACGACATACAACTGACGCTGGCTACCACTAGTCTGAGCACCGACCTAACTACCAGTTCGACCTCCCTAGGACCACCCCGATGACCCTGTACACCACCTCTGCCTACTGGCGGTATAGATCTGATAGGTTGTATCGTCTGAACTGAAGGCTCAATCGCCCTGTACTGAGGACACTCACGCGCGAAAAAACCGACAACCCCACAAGTATAACATGCTCCTGGCTCCCTGCTAGGCCTAGAAGATCTGGTTGATCCGGTATGACCACCTCTTGTCGATGAACTAGACTGACCACGTCCCTGAGGCTGACTACCAGAACCACTATAGGCGGGCTAACCCTTATAAGAAATCTACAAGGCTGACTGTACGGGCCTACTAGGCTGACCCTGTCGCGGAAAGAACTGATGCTGCTGCTGTGGGTACCTACCCTGAAATCCTCAGCCTCTGAACTGTGAGCTGCTGTGACTGCCACTGTAACTACCCTAGAATAAGGGTCTCTTATCGCTGCCCCTTTGGGACTCACAATCCATCTCCTCTATCGAATATACATGCTCAACTATCTCAGCAAATGATTTCCCCGAAGTCACTAAACTCTGTGTGGCTCAACGGAGTGTTAATTGCAACCCTCTGACAAAGCATCTAATCCTCTCGTACACATCAGGCAAGATCATAGTAACATGTCTGGCAAAATCATTGAATCTTGCCTCATACTCAGCTACTGCCATAGACCCCTGTCTCAACCTGGAAAACTCATCTCGAAAATGCTCACGCATGCTGCGAGGCATATACTTCCCCAAGAACACCTCGGAGAACTGTGCCCAAGTCACGGGTGGAGATCCAGCTGGCCTAGAATCAAGATAACCTCTCCACCATCTCCTCGCGACTGTATCAAACTGATAAGCAACAAAATCTACCCTGCGCGACTCCACTAATCCCAAATTTCTCAGCTTCTCCTCACAGCTGGATAAGAACTCATAAGCGTCTTCTCCTGGGGTACCCAAAAACCTGGGTGGATCTAGTCTCAAAAAATGACTCAACATTTTCTGCTCCTCGGCAGACATAACTGGCTGAGCTACTACCGACTGTGGAATTATCGGTACAGGCGGAACCTCTACTCTGGGTGTTGCAGCTGCAGGCTGCGCCCCAACACCAACTCCCTGTACTGCTAGTTGGGCTCCCTCGGCTGACGGACCTCCAACTAATCCCATCAACTGCACCAAAGTGTCTCGGAGTACTGAAGCATCAAAAAATCTAGGTGGAGCCTGGGCTGCTCCCTGGCCCATCGGTTGTTGTGGTGGCGGAACATCTGGAGCTATAACGGGATTGGGTGACTGATCCCTAGCAGGATCTCGGCTGGGGATGCTAATCTACACTACCTCCGACCTCTAGGTGGACCTCGACCCCTAACTGGAGCCCTCGCTACAGGCTCGGGGTCCCGACCCTCGGCTCTCGTACCATGCGTCCTTGCCATCTGCATAAAGAGTGAATCAAATGAAGATTAGAAACCAACAAAGACTTAACGCACGTACATGAGTCAAGAAAATGAGAGACTCCCCTAAGAATGCTCTGTATCCTCCCGAGAATAGGATACAGGCGTCCCTGGACCGATCCGCAAGACTCTACTACACACTGGCTCATGTACCGACATAACCCGTACAACCTAGGCTCTGATACCAAGCTGTCATGACCCAATATTTGAGTCATGATGGTGCCTACCGTAACCCACCAATAGGCAAGCCAAACCCTAACCCGGAGCGACAAGCAAAAGGCTAACGGGTGGAATCTTAGAAACTAGAGATGAAGTGGAAGTAATCATATTAATAAAAATACTAGAAATATAAAAATAAAATCAAAATATATATTCATACCAAGACTGAGAAGGAAGAGGAAAATATATAAAGTCAAGAATCCCTCCCAAGTCCTTGTGAGGTCAGTACAAAATCCACTACTAAACATACCTAAAGTTCTAGACAGAAACAAAATATACACAACAGTCTCGAGTGCAAAAGACTATACAGTAGAGATGGAGTAGGATCTGCCTCGGACGTCAGTAAGCCCACCCTGCTCCGGAACCAGTGCTGAGAAGAGAGTCACGTGAAAACTGTCGGCTAGTGCCCGGATTTGCATCGGGAAAAAGATGCAGAAGTGCAGTATGAGTACCATGGCAATGGGTACTCAGTAAGAATCATCGGCCGACTGAGCTCAATGTAATATAAGCAAGCTAAAATGCGAGGGTGCATGCTAAGTCAGGGGTATAAGTAATAAATACATAAGTAACTATCGAGGCGTATAAATATGCTTAGGAGATAAATAAATGTGATACCGAATAATTAGTAAATAAATGCGTAAGTAAACACACAAGTCAAACATAACCTATTTGGGCCCCGATAAACCCAATAGGCACACGAAAGAAAATATTAACCCAGCCTGGCCCCCATACACCGTCGGGACACACAAGAAGAGTAAATGCATAGTCACTAGTGTCTCGAAGTAATATCCGTATCCAGTAACCACAATAACCAACAAGGGTGCACCGGGCTAGAACCGGCACCAATGGGTAATAACAAGAGGCCAGACGTCGGAATCAAACCGAAAGTAGTGTGTAATAACAATAGGCCACATATATATCATATCTGCCGAACTCGAATCGGAACTCAAAGAACAACAGTATCATAACCACGGTACCCAGTACAAGAACTCATAGTGTACCACAACCTAGGGCCGAACTCGAACCGGAACACCCAATTGTCAATAACCAAAATCATCATACCTGAATCAGTAGCCGGACTAGAACCAGAACTCATCATAGCCAGTAACCGAAACAAAATCAATTGTCATATCATATCAGATAAACGGGGAACGCACTAGTCCCAAGTCAATACTAATATATAAGTATAGAAGCTAACCCCACAACATGCTACAAGTCAATTTTGGGGTCCTTCTAGGTCAACTATATACTATAAAAAATATGTACACACAAGTCTGGGTATACATTATAAGTCATGGAAAGTCGGGTCAGCATTCTAAGTCAAACTGGCCGACCCCGGTCAAATACGGTGCTATCAGGGACTAAAAAGGCTAAACAGGCCAATCGGGTACAATATAGGTGACTCAATCCCATCACAACCCTAACTGTCATATAGGGCTTATCTAAGCCCAAAGATGTCAAAGTTCTAACAAGTCGACAACAAGGGTAACGGGGCCTGCTATCGGGTCCCAAAAACCAGGTCTGGTTATACTTGTCTAAGTTTGGGCTAAGTCTGTCTAAGCCTAGACTAAGGTCCAACAGTAACATTCCCAAACTGGAAATAACAACAACAATGCTATCCGACCCCAAATAGGTCATCTGTGGTGTACCACGAGGATAACGGGCCTGTTTCCAAATAGCCCTATCCGGCCTAGAAGGCCTAAATCACAGCAAATCACCACTACCAAGTCTGTAATACCAGCCCGTAACACCAGAACAAAAGCATACATACATCACACATAAGCCCAATCTAAGTGTAAAGGAAGGTAAACCTAGCCTACCTGGACACCGTCGCAAGCCTGCCAAAAGAACCAGCTATACAGGACCCTTTCCTTTCCGAGAGGCCTCTGACTGCTGCCACGCTACCAAAATAATAAACTACATGTCAAAACATGACCATTGATACCCATATTGCACTAGTTCGTACAATGTTTTAACGGTCTACGTGGGGCCCCCTTGCGGTATCGTAAAAATTAAAACCGTCACAGCGTCCCAAATAAATCAGTGACCAATAGTCACAACTAGCACCATTAAATCCAAGCTCAATATATGTCTCAAATAGCAACAACAATACCAACGTATAGGAAAACTACCGTAAATACAATAAAACTTACCAAAATAACGTCAATTACACGTCCACAAACACTTCCCCACTAGAACCCGAGCTTGAATAACTTGACGTAGATAATTAATATGAAGAGTTGACCACTACTAAATGCACTAGTAAAAGCACCTAATTATCATGTTTTTCTCTTATTTAAATTCATTAAATAAACAGAAGTGTAGGACATATATATGCTACTACTATATATTTTGTTTGCTTAAAATGAACCCACCAACACCTAAAAATGGAAAAGGAAAATGATAGAGAGATTTGATGTGTGTATATATATATATACAAGCACGGTTTCCAACTAATAGATGAATCACTAGGTCATTAGTTATAACACCACGTATGTCACTCCAATACTATCAGTAACATGATGTATACTCCACCCACTTCCACGTGGAAGTGAGGTGCACTAATATCTTTACCTTGTTATATAAATACTCGGATATTGTATAGGTTCGTGGTAAAATAAATATAAAATTTTGAATATACCATAATTAATAGAAATTTATTTCTAACAAAACCTCTCTAAAATAAAAATATTATTTAAACTTATTTAAATTCACTATCTTCGCTTAAATTATTAATAGGTTATAAAACTATTATAAAATAGTATAGATATATTATAACTAAAGAATTTTATAAATTTCAAAGACATTTTCGAAAGGTAATTAACTATATCATTTTACCAAATTCAAATTTAATTTCATATTTTACAACGTGGTCAGTCTAAATAATATTCTCAAATGAACTGCCCGGGAGCCGAACTGTCAGTCCCAGCAAGTCATAAATATTTGAGGCAGTTATAGAAAAGCTCTAAACGCTGAGAACACACAAAAACGAGGGAAATGACCGGGAAGGTCATTACAGTAATTTCATTAATTATTCATTACCAATATAGAAGTAGAATATTTTTAAAGTACACTTATATGTTTTTTTAGTACTATCGCGATTTCTATTTTTTTACAATAATGCATAACTTCAAGACTCAAAATTAAATTAATATGTTTTAAAAAATTTAGAGAATCGCCACCTAATTTTTGGAAAATTAGGAAACATGTTAATTAAATTAAAGAAAACTAATTTGTGTAACCAATTAGATTCTAGGTACGAGTTAAAGTTATTTCGAAGGGAAGGAATTAGGCATCCTTCAGAATCCACAACGGTGGGTCCCGACTGAACTCTTTTTTTCAGTTGAAGAGGAAATAAAAAGTTATGCCCCGGGTTCTTTAAAGTTAGAGAATAGACTCTCTAGAACTTTTAAAATCAAGGGAAAACGCTAAGAAACGGCCTAATATTTTTGTCTATCGTTAATCATAAATGAATAATACACTAATAAATACAATAAATAATTCAATGAATCTTTAAATTTTAATTCAAATGTCTTCTTTGGAAATTGAGTCCGGGTACCTTTAATAACACTTATTATAAGAGTTAATAATGAATAAGTAAAAATCAAAATTAATAAAAGAAATAATAAACGAAAAGTAAAACCTGTTTTATGTACATTGGAGGCCTTGAGAATCGACGAAAATTTATTCATCGGCCAAGTATTGATACTTGATATAAAATTATTTAAACTTATAACTTTACTTGAAAAGAGTACATGAGAAGCTATAATGCGAAGTTCTAATTTATTGAATGCTGTAAAAGTCTAGCTATAAAAACCATGTAGAACGTCATATGATAATCTCCTGCTGATATATACTTGCCAATTCCTTGTCATGCTTGGATAAAGTATCCAACACGCCATTTCTATTCGTTCAGGTTATGTATGTACTGACGCGGCATATCCAAGGTGAGGTGTCATGGTGTATGTTATTCGCAGTTGACATTGTCACGACCCAATTTTTTGAGTCATGATGGCGCCTACCGTAACCCACCAATAGGCAAGCCAAACCCTAGCCCGGAGCAACAAGCGACAGGCTAACGGGCGGAATCTCAGAAAACAGAGATAAAGTGGGAGTAACCATACTAATATAAAAAAAAAATCAAAATATATATTCACACCAAGACTGAGAAGGAAGACGACAATATATAAAGTCAAGAACCCCTCCCAAGACCTGGTGAAGTCGGTACAAGAGCCACTACTAGACATGTCTAAAATTTAAGACAAAAACTAAATATATACAACAAGTACTACAGTCTAGAGAGAAAAAGACTATACAGTAGAGATGGAGTAGGATCTGCCTCGGACGTTGGTAAGCTCACCTTGCTCCGGAGTCAGTGCTGAGAAGAGAGTCACGTCAAAACCATCGGCTAGTGCCTGGATCGGCATCGGGGAAAAAGATGCGGAAGTGAAGTATGAGTACCGGGGCAATGGGTACTAAGTAGGCATCATCGGTCGACTGAGCTCAATATAATATAAGCAAGCTAAAATGCGAGGGTGCATGCTAAGTCCGGGGTATAAGTAATAAATACATAAGTAACTACCGAGGCGTGTAGATATGCTTAGTAAATAGATAAATGTGATACCGAATAATTGAGTAAATAAATGCGTAAGTAAACACACAAGTCAAACATAACCTATCTGGGGCCCATAAACCCGATAGGCACACGGAAGAAAACAATAACCTAGTCTGGCCCCCATAAACCAGCGGGACACACAAGAAAAGTAAATGCATAGTCACCAGTGTCTCGAAGCTGTATCAGTATCCACTAACCACAATAACCAACAAGGGTATGCACCGGGCTTGAACCGACGCCAATGGGTAATAACAAGAGGCCAGACACCGGAATTGAATCGGACATAGTGAGTAATAACAATAGGCCACATATATCATAACCGCTGGAATCGAACCGGAACTCAGTACCAAAACTCTCCAATCATATCATAACCAGATGCCGGACTCAAACCGGAACTCATAATAATCAGTGGCCGGACTCAAACCGGAACTCATAATAATCAGTAACCATCATATCTGAATCAGTGGTCGGACTCGAACCGGAACTCATAATAATCAGTAATCAAGTGACAGAGTAGTGCCAGAATCCACACAAATACAAGTAAACGTGGACATACCAGCCCCAAAATGAACCCAAAACATAAGTAAAAGAGCTAACCCACCACGTACTACAAGTCAATCTCGGGATCCTTCCAGGTCAACTATCTACTATAAACAATCTGTGTATATAAGTCTGGGTATACATTATAAGTCAGGGCAAGGCGGGTCTGCATTCTAAATCAAACTAGCCGACCCCAGTCAAAGACGGTGCTATTAGGGAATGACAAGGCTAAACAGGTTAAAAGGGCATAACTAGGGTAATTCAATACAAATTTTATCCTAAAAGATCATCTCAGGGCTTAACTAAGCCTAACAATGTTTAAAGCTAACTACAATGACTGTGAAGAGTAGCGGGGCCCACTACGGGGTCCCGAAACCAAGTCTGGGCTAAGGTTCCCCAAAACCTTGCTAACAGTAGTACAACATTAACCAACCCTATAAAGGTAATATCTAGCACACCACAAGGATAACGGGCCCGAAACACATCCGAACAAGGCCCTAACCGGCCTAAAAGGCCTAATCATAGCAAGCCAATGCCAATCTACAACTACAAACACAAACATTAGAATAATAGTATGCAAATACTATAAATAGTCTCATTCTAAGTATATGGTAAGCCTAGACTACCTGGACGCCGCCAAACGTCTGCCAAAGCTTGCTAAATAGGAGTCTTCCCCTTTCGCGAGACCTCAGATTTCTGCCACGCTAGCAAAATAATAAACTACAACTCAAAACATGAATTTTGATACCCATATTGCATTAGTTCAAAAAAATATCCGAACGGTCCATATGGGGCCCACTTGCGGAATCGCAAAATCGAAACCTTCACAGCGTCCCAAATCACCCCGTGACCAATAGTCACAACTAACACCACTCAATTTGAGCTCAATATCTAGATCAAACATCAACACCAATTCCAACAACCACCGTAACTAAAACTACCATAAAAATAAGAAAATGTACCGTAGAAAGGACGAGAACGAGTCCACGAACTCAAATATACCAACCCCTAACCTTGAATCTCTCTAGAAATGCCTAAAGTTGAGCTTAAAGTGCTTAAAAATGGTGGAATATATGTAGTTCTTTCATAAAGAAGACAAAATAAGAAAAGAAAGTAATATTATAGTATATATATATATATATATATGTATACTACACGTACAAAGTCCAAAAAGAAAGCAATCTTGTAGTCCAATACTAATTAATGTTACATGCACATGGCCTTATCCATTTTTGCTCTCCGTATATATATATATATATATATTTGGATACTGCATAGGCTCGTGGTAAAATAAATATAATATTTTAAATATACCATCATGAATAGAAAATTATTTTGAACAAAACCTCTATAAAATAAAAATATCATTTTAACAAAATTAGATTTACTATCTCCGTTTAAAAATATTAATAAATTATAGAACTTTTATAAAGTAGTCTGGATATATCATTTTACCAAATTCTAATTTAATTTAAATATTTTGTAACACGCTCGATATAAATAATATTCTCAAACGAACTGCCCGAAAACCGAACTGTCAGTCCCAGCAAGTCATAAATAACTTGGGGCGGTTATAGAAAAGCTCTAAACGTTGAGAACATACGAAAACGAGGGAAATGACCAGGAGGGTCATTACAGACATAGTACTAATTGACTAGACTCGCGACAAATTTAATTCTAGGCTCGAGGTTTGGAGACAAATTCTAGAGTCTAAAGAGTTTAGGCTGAGTAGGACCAAGACTAAATACTTAGAATGTATGTTCACTGACACTATGCATAAGGTCGGCGTGGAAGTGAGGATTGATGTTCAATTCATCCGCAATAGTGGATGATTCAAGTATTTGGGGTCTTTAATTCAAGGTAATGGGGAGATCTATGATGACAACACACACTGTGTTGGTGTGGGATGGGAGAAATGGAGGCTTGGGGTCTTGTGTGATAAAAAAGTACCGCCAAGAATTAAAAGGTAAGTTCTATAGAGTGGTGGTTAGACTAGCTATGTTGTATAGGATGTAGTATTGGTCAATCAAGAATTCACATGTTCAATCAAGAACTTAACGAGGGCATGACCTTAGATATGATGGTTTGGAGGTCGCAAATTAGGGTAGAAGGTTAGTTCATAGTTGATTATTCTCCCGCTTTTCTACGGTATAGGCTTGGAGGTCGCACTTGGACTTCTCTATTACTAGTGATATTAGCACTATCCACGTGGCTTCTTGTTATTTGATTTCTGTTATACCTGTGCTTGGTGTGTGTGCTCTTCGATTATCGCATTATTTTATTAGCATTATTGTTCGTTCCTCTATATGTTGTATACTGCTCTTTATTATATATTATTTTGTTGTTGATACTCCTCTCATTTATGTATTTCCTTTTCCCAGATGCTTGACTATGCTTTGTTTTAAAAAGAGGGTCTATCAGAGACAACCTCTCTATCTCTACGAGTTAGGGGTATGGTCTGTGTACACTCTAATTCCCCAGATCCCACTTGTGGGATTGCACTTGGTTTGTTGTTGTCGTTGTTCTTCCTAATGTTGATTGAACTTGTTGTCTTTCATTAAAAGACTCTATAATAGATACAATCGTGTCACGACCCAATATTTGAGTCATGATGGCGCCTACCGTAACCCACTGATAGGCAAGCCAAACCCTAGCCCGGAGCGACAAGCGACGGGCTAACGGGCGGAATCTCATAAAACAGAGAAAAAGTGGAAGTAACCACATTTATAAACATGCTATAACGCTAAAGACAGAATTAGAGTGTATATCAAGAACCCCTCCCAAGACCTGGTGGGGTCAGTACAGGAGCCACTACTAAATACCCAAAATACAAGACAGAAACCAAATATGTATAACAAGTACAATAGTCTTGAGAGCAAAAGATTATACAGTAGAAGATGGAGTAGGATCTGCCTCGGACATCAGTAAGCTCACCCTGCTCCGGAGTCAATGCAGAGAAAAGAGTCACGTCAATACCGTCGACTAGTGCCTGGATATGCATCGGGGAAAAAGATGCAGAAGTGCAGTATGAGTACCGGGGCAACGGGTACTCAGTAGGCATCATCGGCCAACTGAGCTCAAAGTAATATAAGCAAGCTAAAATGCGAGGGTGCATGCTAAGTCCGGGGTATAAGTAACAAATACATAAGTAACTGCCGAGGCGTGTAGATATAAATAAATGTGATACCGAATAATTGAGTAAATAAATACGTATGTAAACACACAAGTCAAACATAACCTATCTGGGCCCCCATAAACCCGATAGGCACACGGAAGAAAACAGTAACCCAGCCTGGCCCCCATAAACCGGAAGGACACATAAAAATAGTAAATGCATAGTCACTAGTGTCTCGAAGTTGTATCAGTATCCAGTAACCACAATAACCAACAAGAGTGCACCGGGCTTGAATCGGCACCAATGGGTAATAACAAGAGGCCAGACGCCGGAGTCGAACCGGAAGCAGTGGGTAATAACAAGAGGCCACATATATATCATATCTGCCGGACTCGAACCGGAACTCATAGAACAACAGTATCATAATCACGGTACCCAGTACCAAAACTCTCCAATCATATCATAACCAGATGCCGGACTCAAATCGGAACTCATAATAATCAGTGGCCGGACTCTAACCGAAACTCATAGTGTATCACAATCCGGGGCCGGACTCGAACCGGAACACCCAATAGTCAATAACCAAAATCATCATACCTGAATCAGTAGCCGGACTCGAACCGGAACTCATCATAGCCAGTAACCAGAACAGAATCAAAGGTCATATCATATGAAATAAACGGGGAACGCCCTAGTGCCAAGTCCATACTATTATATAGGTACAGAAGCTAACTCTACAACATGCTACAAGTCAATCTCGGGGTCCTTCTAGGTCAACTACCTACTATAAAAATATGTATATAAAAGTCTGGGTATACATTACAAGTCATGGAAAGGCGATTCAGCGTTCTAAGCCAAACTAGCCGACCCCAATCAAATACGGTGCTATCAGGGACGAACAAAGCTAGACAGGCCAACCGGGTATAATCGGGGTGACTCAATCCCGTCATAACCCTAATAGTCATATAGGTCTTATCTAAGCCCAAATATGTCAAAGTTTTGACAAGTCGACAAAAAGGGTAACGGGGCCCGCTACCGGGTCCCGAAAACCAGGTCTGGTTATACTTGTCTAAGTCTGGGTTAAGTCTGTCTAAGACTGGACTAAGGTCCAACAATAACATTCCCAGACTAGTAACAACAACAACAATACTATCCGACCCCAAATAGGTCATCTGTGGGGTATCACGAGGATAACGGGCCTGGAATATATCCGAATAGCCCTATCCGGCCTAGAAGGCCTAAATCATAGCAAACCACCACCACCAAGTCTATAATACCAGCCCACAATACCAGCATAATAGCATACATATATCACACATAAGCCCAGTCTAAGTGTAAAGGAAGGTAAACCTAGCCTACCTGGACGCCAGCCTACCTGGACGCCTGCCGCAAGCCTGCCAAGAAAACCAGCTAAATAGGAGCCTTTCCCTTTCGAGAGGCCTCAGACTGCTGCCAAGCTATCAAAATAATAAATTACATGTCAAAACATGACTATTGACACCTATATTGCATTAGTTCGGAAAAATGTCTGAACCGTCCTCGTGGGGCCCACTTGCGGAATCACGAAACTGAAACCGTCACAGCGTCCCAAACAACTCAGTGACCAATAGTCACAACTAGCAGCGTTAAATCCGAGCTTAATATATGTCTCAAATAGCAACAACAATACCAACATATAGGAAAACTATAGTAAATACAATAAAACTTACCAAAATAACGACGATTACACATCCACAAACACTTTCCCACTGAAACCCGAGCTTGAATAACTTAATATAGATAATTAATTTCTTTCGATAGACAATAAAACGTTGAAAGTAATTTTTTTCCACCAAAAATCTCATAAATTCATGTCCCTCTCTCTATATATGTGTATACAGGTATAACATAACAAATATTGTATTAATTATTCAAATGAAATTAACTCAACAAATTACGATGTGGACAAAAATCAAGAAAAGTGTAACAATATTGGATATATACACATATATATAAGGAGAATGGTTGGAAAAATTAATAATTATCAAAAAATCAAGGCTATGTCATCTATTAAAGAGTGCCACCTATGGATAAAATTGTTGTTGCCCTCTCCTTGCTGTTACACGTGGAGGTGGAGGTGTCCACCCCACTCCACTAAAATCATTTATTTTTTTATTCGGATATTGCATAGGTCCGTGATAAAATAAATACAATTTTTTTGAATATATCATAATTACTATAAAATTATTTCTAACAAAACCTCTATAAAATAATATTATTATTTTAACATATTTAAATTCACTATCTCCGCTTTAATTATCAATAGGTTATAAAACTATTATAAAATAGTATAGATATATCATAACTAAAAACTTTTATACATTTTATAAATTCCAAAAACATTTTCGAAAGGTAATTAACTATGTCTTTTTACCAAATTTTAATTTAATTTAATATTTTACAACGTGCTCGGTCTAAATAATATTCTCAAACGAACTACCCGGGAGCCGAACTGTCGGTCCCAGCAAGTCATAAATAACTTGGGGCAGTTATAGAAAAGCTCTAAACGCTGACAACACACGAAAACGAAGGAAATGACCGGGAAGGTCATTACAAATCGCCATTTACAATTTTCTCAAATTATTATTTAATTATCTTTATAATATTTAAAATTAAGTAATTTAAATAAGAGGAAAATATATTTTTAAAAGGGATAATTTCATAAAGAGATAATTACTTAAATGTACGGTTGGCTAAATTACATTGCCAAATATAGCCCACTTTGTAAGATGCTACAAAAAATGACCTAATGTCTATAGAACCAAGGTTATTTTTCATCTGGAATCCCACTTAACCTGGAATAGCTCATCCTGCACTAACCAATCTTCACTTCCACCATAGATGCCTTTTTGAAGACTCACACTCCAAAATTGAGACAACCAACGACCCAATAATCAATGGCGGAACTTAAATTTTCATCAAGGGTTGTCAAAATATAAAGAAGTAAACACATGAGAAAACCAACAAAATGAATTGTACTAATAAAAGTAAAAGGTAGTTACATATACACAATAATAAGTAAAGTGTCAGAAGTTGAACACACCTCAAAGAACTTTTGCAACCCCTTAACCACTACACTAAACTTTCAACCTATGTAAAGAAGTGTAAACAATTGTATACATATTTATTAAATCAAAATTAACCTATATATGCAATGTAATTTTCTGGCGAAAGGGTGTCGCTTGAAAACCCTCGGAGAAGGGTAGCTCCGCCCCTGCCAATAATCTTTGATTGAAACATTCCCTCAATCAACTTTAGGTTCAATTGAAATTGATTGAAACCCTCCATCAATCAATTTTAATTCAAATTTATTTGGAAAGTAAGCATCATGAAAGTTAATTCCAATCCATGATGCAGGTCGCTAAAAAATAAATCAACATCCAAGGGATCATTTGCAAATGAGGTATTTGAAGCCTTCTCAAGTTTTACATGTCTTCTTACTGGTTTTTTAGCACCCAATTCAACATGAATTGGCATTTCTTATTTAGGAACCACAGTGTTTTTCCAAGGAGAGTGGATAACCTAGAAGAAGATTTCAAATCAGTCTCACACTCTATACGAGACTGGTTGTTCTCTTTGAATTGGCACATAGATAGCGAGCTGATAAATGTGATTTAAATTTGAATTACAGATTTGAGATCTCTATTAATAATTATCTGTTAAATTACAGATTTGAGTTTTAGATTGGATGCATTTGTAGATTTATGAAGAAGAAGGACATTTCATAAATCAACAAATGCATTCAATCTAAAACATAGATCTGTAAATTTAACAGAGATCTTAGATATGTAAATCAATCTAAATCTCATTTATCAGCTAATTATATCTGTGCCAAGTCATAGAGAACAACCAGTTAGAACATATATAGAAAATGTGACTGATTTGAAATCTTCTTCTAAGTTATCCACTCCTCTTGGAGAAAACACAGTGGTTCCTAAAGAAGAAATGCCAATTCATGTTGAATCGGGTGCTAAACTACCAGTAAAAAGACATGTAAGACTTGAGAAGGTTTGAACTATCCCTTTTGCAAACAATCCCTTAAATGTTGATTTATTTTCCAACCAACTGCATCATGGATTGAGAGTAGCTTTCATGATGCTTACTCTCCAATAAATTTAAAGTAAAATTGATTGAGGGAGGGTTTCAGTCAATTTTAGTTGAACTTAAAATTGATTGAGGGAATGTTTCAATCAAAGATTATTGGGTCGGTGGTTGTCTCAATTTTGGAGTGTGAATCTTCAAAAAAAGCATCAATGGCTGAGGAGAAGATTGATTAGTGCAGGATGAGCTATTCCACGTTAGGTGGGCTACCAAATGAAAAATAACTTTTTGTTTTATAGACATTGGACCATTTATGGTAGCAGCATAAAAGTAGGCAATATATAATTATCTCTTTTAAAAATTAAGGTTTCCAAAAATATTTGGTTAGAGTAAAATAAATGGTATGTTGTATTAGGAAAATTAATAATTAATGAGTCCTAAATTATATGCTAAAAAAATATACATGGTAAGAACGCTGAGGTTTACTCTTGATTTGGCCTATTTTGTCTTCCAGTTTTTAATCTTCACGAATCAATATTTTTGCCGTCCAAAAAGAAAATTACTCATGAAGTTAGATTAAGATTAAGTTTTATATAATTTTCTTAGCGAAATATTGTATTCTATATAAATAAGGAACCAAATTTTGTTACAATTTAAGGGGGGAAAGCATTCCTTAAATTCCTAATGCAGGTAAAAAAAAAAAAAAAAAAAAAAAAAAAAGGTACACGTGAATATTTCTAACACAAAATGAAGAGGAAGACAATTTCAAAAAGGAATCAAACTTCTTTTCACATACTAAATAAAAGAGAAGTTGCATTTTAGGTTTGATATTTGAAAAATTGTCATTTACTATTTTCCCAATTTTTAGAAATTTGAAATCAACAATCTTGGCTATTGATCATTTTCATAATTGAATAATATACTAAACTCCTAATATTTAGGAATCATTAGTGTAAATAACATATGGAAGAATAATTATATAAGAAGAATGAATTGTGTATACGAAGAATGAACAACTCTAAGTAAGTATGTAATTTCATTAATTATTTATTATCGAAGTAGTAGAATATTTTCAAAGCATACTTATATGCTTTTTTAGAACACTTAAAAGTTTCTATTAAAGTAAGACAATTTTTGTTATCTTAAAGAAGAATATTTGTAAAATTATTTAAAGAGGAATATATTTTTAAGTAAGCTTTTTATCAGAAATTTTTTCGTTATTTCTTTGAAGTTTTGTACTTAATAATATAATGTATACACAATAATTTTTTTTATATATATACATTTATTATTAATTAAAGCGATTCACACGTGCAAAGCACATACACTTAACTAGTTATTTGTCACGACTCAAGACTAGTCCCTAGACTTACTAGGCACTCAAGACCATTAAAGGGCCGAGAGAACCTCTTAGCATTCATCATGAACATTCAATGAAGTATTTGTGGAAAGATCCATTTGGATATCCATTCAAAGCATACCTAAGAATATTTCAAAGTATCTGTAAATAAAACATTTGAACAACATTAACTTAGGTCCACGAAGCCTCTAAACATAAGTTAAGAATGAACGTCTAAGCCGGGACATGGCCCCGATAAATACCATAAAACTAAAAATATTGTTTGACATCAGGATCTATTAGGCCTTCCGGAGAATGGAGGGCTCACCACTAGCTGAAGCTATCACGAGCAAATCCTAATGATGCACAGAACCACAAGAATGTGCCTCAGGACATACATCATCAAACGATGTAGTGTTCAGGGATGGTCAGTACGATGAGTACTGGCATTCAAAATAGGGAAAGGGACAATATAATATATAAAGTAAAACATGAAGATGAAACTGAAACATGAAAAGTGATATAAATAGTGACTCCAAAATCAAACTATAAACATTTCTTTTCTTTAATTCTGAACTAGATAGTATCACCTATATCATATATACACCACGGGCTATGTGAGACCGATCAAAGTCCTCCCGACAGTGCCTCAATCCATGTTTAACGCATAGACCAGGATATACATCATATAGGCCATCATAATCATCCTCATAGAGAAAAACATAAAGTCATCCAATTAATGAAGGAACCACCCTTACGTCGGCAAATCATAGGTTGCGGGTGTTGAGACATGAGGACTTACACCTTCTCGGTGAACTATCTAATTCTCTTAAACTTATATTATTACATTTTCATGAAAATTCAACAACCCATCATGATTTAATTCTTTCATAAGGGCATCCATTAATTTAGTATTTTCATACCAAGACTTGCAAGCCAACCATGCCATCTCTTAACATTATCATAATACTTGATAACACATTAGCCCCGTAAAATCAAGATTTAAAATAAACATGGTTTTTGAGAATCGTATAAACACATTTTGAAGTTCTTTAAAAGATTTGGAGTCACACGTAGTTCAAATTGCATAAATTCTTGGCCCCAACACATACTAATTTAAGGTTGAGAAATAAGGAAATTCAATAACCCAAGTGACATTCTCAAATCTAAATTCAAATAGAAATTACGAATAACTTCATGGAAAAGTGTTCATATGTTTATATCTTTTCGGCTTTCGTAAAATCATTCTCAATTAATCAAGGAATAGGGAAAATAATCGAGTGGGAGATGTCTAAGGTGATAGGGGGACGGTTTTGTATCAAGGAAAGAACCAAAACACCTCTGGAATGCCCTAAAAAAGTGTGGCACACTTCCATTGCATACCCAGAGGGTCCATAGTACTCTGCCAACGCGGTGGCCCTCTGGAATTTCCTGAATTTTGTTTTTTCTCTCTTTCTTGCTCCGTGTCACAAGCTGGACATGGAGCTCCTCTCTCGTGGCATGCTGGTCACTTCTAATGCTCAAAACTCACCTTTAAACCTTCCGACTCGATCACAAAGGTTTCTAAAGGTCACACAACATCAAGATAAACATGCCACAATGAGATGTGTTGGCAAGTAAACACCTACCGGGTGTTACATTGTACAAAATTTGCATTCTACAAAATTTGTTACAACTCACTTGACAAGTTGGGCATGCAACAAATTTATGCACCAATTTGAGGGGAGTGTTGATGTGAGTTGTTGATTCAGTTTTTTGTGGAGATATTATATGAGTTGTTTAGTTTTTTTTTTGCCAAGTCAAAGATGTTTATTAACTGGATTTAAAAGAGTACATGAGAAGCTACAATGCAAAGTTAAAACTCTAATTTATTGAATGTAGTAAAAGTCTAGATAGTAAAACCATTTAGAACGTCATATAGGATAATCTCCTGTTGTATACTTGCCAGCTCTTTGTTATGGGCTAAAGTATCTGACACGCCATTTCTTTTCACTCTGGTTATGTATGTACTGACACGATATATCAAAGGTGAGGTACAATAGTGTATGTTAGTCGCAGATGACATAGTACTAATTGATGAGACTTGCGACAAATTAATGCTAGGTCGAGGTTTGAAGACAAACTCTAGAATCTAAAGAGTTTAGGTTGAGCAGGACCAAGACTAAATACTTAAGAGTCTAAGTTTCCTACGAGATCGGCATGGAAGCGAGGATTGATGTTCAAGTAATCCCAAAAAGTAGATGTTTCAAGTATCTGAGGTCTTTAATTCAAGGTAAATAGGGAGATCTATGATGACGTCACACACCGTATTAGTGTGGGATGGGAGAAATAGAGGACCTCCTCTGTAGTCTTGTGTGATAAAATGGTACTACCAAGACTTAAAAGGTAAGTTCTACAGAGTGGTGGTTAGACCAACTGTGTTGTATGGAATGGAGTATTGGCCAGTTAAGAACTCACATGTTTAAAGGATAAAGGTTGTGGAGATGAGAATGTTGAGGTGGTTGTGTGGGCATACTAGAAGTGATAAGATGACGAATGAAAATAGCCGGAATAAGGTAGGAGTGACTTCCATAGTTGACAAGTTGAGGGAAGCGAGACTGAGATGGTTTGGGCATGTGAAGAGGAGAAGTATGGACGCCCAATTTAGGAGGTGTGAGAGGTTGGCAATAGCGGGCATCATGAGAGGTAGAGGCAGGACAAAGAAGTATGGAAAGAGGTGATTAGACAGGACATGACACATTTTGAGCTTACTGAGGACATGACCTTAGATATGAGGGTTTAGAGGTCACATATTAGGGTAGAAGGTTAGTTGATAGTTGAACATTCACATGCTTTACTATGAGATAGAGTTGGTGGTCCTAGTTGAACTGCTTTGTTACTATTGATATTAGCACTATCCTCATAGTTTCTTGTTATTTGAATTTTGTTATACCTGTGCTTGGTGTATGTGCATGCACTTCGATTATCGCATGATTTTGTTATCATTATTTTTCTTTCCTTTGTATGTTGTGTACTGTATTTTATTTTATATTATTTTATTGTTAATACTACTCTCATTTATGGATTTCCTTTTCCCTGTTGCTTGAATATGCTTTCTTTTAAGTAGAGGGTCATATAGCCTGTATACACTCTACCTCCCCAGATCCCACTTATGGGATTGTACTTGGTTTGTTGTTGTCTTTGTTCTTCATAATGTGTGAGTGGTGAGCTTTGCTGGTAAGGGTTGCAATTGTGGCATTGCAGCAAGCGTACTTGCCACACAACACAGATCCCCAGAATTGAGAGTTAATTGGATCAAAGTTGTTTGCCCCTCTAGATTTAGGAATTTTTTATGTTCCAAAATTTATGTGTAGTCCACGAATCATGGTTTTGCTGGCGTAAAATATTAATGATAGTGGTTGCATTGTGAACTTCAGCTCTAGCAAAAAGAACTAGATCATCGAAAGCAAGAATATGAAGAGCTAATGAGTTAGATTCCTTGTTTAAATAGTAATGGTAAAAACACCCCTAAGCATTAAGCTAACGTACGCCGGCCATGGGCAAGAGAGCTTGTTTTCCTTCTATGAAGGCAAAAATGGCTAAAGAATCTAAGAATACGTGTCACGCAACTCGGAAGGGAACTAAGCTTGCACTGGCGACAGTAGTAGAGGTGGAATCGAGCACCAGTGGTTCAAAAATCCATGGAACAGTACCAATTTCAGTAGTGCACAACATAGGGGATCGATGTACGCAATTGAATTTGGATAAACGCAAAGGCTAAGCTGCTGAGGTGCAGGAAGCAGTTACGCATTGGAATGAGCTGACCAACCTCACACCAGCTAGCACGAGTAAGAGTTTAACTACAAGTATTCCTAAATCATGGGCATACATAGTAGAGGAGGAAGAAACTAAACTGGTGAGGAAAAACTCAATTTGGGATAACTTTGACATTTCAAAAACCTTGAATGCGGGTTTTGAACTGGAGTATGTGGCTCCGCTGAAGAAAGGTGAGTCTCCTATAGTAGAAATTGGATATAAGGATATAGAATCAAAGATCAATTTCTGGAAAAATTTAGTAGTTTGCTATGTGTTGGAGGCGTATCCCCCTTTTGAGGTGAGGAAGGGGTTCATCCAACGAATGTGGTATAAGCATGGCATAAATAAAATCTCTATGATTAAAAACAGAATGGTATTAGTGAGATTTGATACTGCTGAGGGGCAAAAAGAGGTGGTACAGGGTGGCATTTGTCATTTTGATAACAAGCCATTCATAGTTTAGGCTTGGATCCTAGAAATGGAATTTACTAGAGATTAGTTACATACAGTTCCAATTTGGATCAGATTGCCTGGTCTTGATTTAAAGTATTGGAGCAAAAAAGGGTTGAGTAAAATAGGGAGCTTGATTGGTAAACCCCTTATGGTGGATCAGAATACTGAGAAGAAAGTTGGGCTGAATTATGCTCGATTACTTGTTGAGGTGGAAATAGATACCAATTTTCCAGAAATCATTATGTTCAAGAATGAAAAAGGTAATATAGTGGAGCAAAAGGTCACTTATGATTGGAGACCAATTTTGTGCAAACACTGTATGAAGTATGGTCACTCAGAGGAACAATGCAGGAAGAAAAAAGTGGCACAAGGTGCAAAAGTTATAGAAACAAATGTGCAAAATCAAACAGGCAGACCTGATCAGGTGCAAGGTTCCAACATACAGAAGAAATCAGTAGAGGAGGGAGGAACAAAGGGTAAGGAGCAAAGCAATACTGTAGAAACAATTGTATCTCATCAGAGTGAACAAGAAGGGGAATTGTGGATTACTCCAGCTAGAGCTAGTCATGGACATGTGAAGCAGCATGCTACAAGGTTGGTCAACAAATTTCAGGATCTTAATCATAGAGACAATGAACTTGAGAGAAGGTATGAAGAAGGGAAAGACACAGGCCAGATCAACCCCAGTTTTGAGGATGAAGGGCATTCTTAGTTGGAATGTTAGGGGGCTTAATGCTTCTAATAAGCAAAAAAAGATAAAACTCCTTTGCAATGAGGAGAAAGTAGGTCTAATAGGGTTGCTGGAGACTAAGATTAAAAGTAATAAGATTGAGGACATAGCCAATAAGCTCTTTTATGGGTGGATATATGTTACAAACCTGGAATGTCATCCAAATGGAAGGATATGGATAGTTTGGAGACCTAATTTCTTTAAAGTTACTATAATCAGTAAATCTGCACAAATGATCACATGTAAAGTTACTCATATAACCTTACGGAAGAATTTTGTGATCAGTTATGTGTATGCACATAATACAAGGGAGGAAAGGAAAGTCTTATGGGATGAAACGAGAAATCTGAGCTCTACTCTGCATTTTCCCTGGTTGATCTTAGGGGACTTTAATTGAGTGCTAAGATCAAAAGATAGAATAGGAGGGAACCCAGTGACTTGGGCTTGAATTTGCATCTTGTTTGGAAGAATGTGATCTTGTGGAGCTGCCACGTCAAGGTGGTAGGTATACTTTGAATGATAAGCATGGTGAACACATAATTTTCTCAAAGATTGATTGGGTCTTTATCAATGACAATTGGTTGAATGATATGCCTAGTAGTTTGGTTATTTTCCTGGTTGAAGGAATTAGTGACCACTGCCCAGCTAAGGTAGTGGTAATTGAAGAGATAAGGGGAGGGGCTAAACCTTTCCAACACTATAATAACTGGGGTCATCATCCACTCTTCCACAATACTGTCAAGGAAGGTTGGGATGATATAGTTGATGGTTACAGGATGTATCAACTAGTGCACAAACTCAAGAAACTTAAACCAGTATTGAAAAGGTTAAATTCAAGGTATTTCAGAAATATAGTGATATAGGCCAAGGATGACAGAGCAGCTGTGAAAGTGGCACAACAAAAACTGCATGCAGACCTGCTAAATACAGCTCTGTAGATGGAGGAAAGGACTAAGTATTTGGCTTTCAGGAAATCTTCCTATTTGGCAGAAATATACATGCAGCAAAGAAGTAAGGTGAATTGGGTGAAACTAGGTGACGAAAATAATAGCTACTTCTATGCAGTTATTAAGCACAAAAGGCTGAAACAAATTGTTACTCAAATCAGGAATGGGAAAGGAGAAATGGAGTATGATTCAGCTAAAATTGCTACCATCTTTGTGGACTACTATAAGGGGTTACTATGGAATAATAAAGTAGGTAGAATTAAGGCTGATATGCATATTAGGCAGCAAGGAAATGTCCTAAATACTGAGCAACAGTTGAACCTGCTAAAGTAGTTTACACAAAAAGATGTCAAGGAAGCATTATTTAGCATTTCTAGTACTAAAAGTCCAGGAACTGATGGATATGGTAGTGCATTCTTTAAAGATACATGGTAGATAACAGGGGGAGAAGTAACAGAAGCAGTTCTATATTTTTTCAGAAATGGCAAGCTTTTCAACCAGTTGAATGCCACAAACATTGATCTTATTCCTAAAGTGGATTGTCCTGAGAATGCTAGCCAATATAGACCTATATCATGTTGTAATGTTTTGTACAAGTGCATTTTTAAAATGCTTTGTAGTAGATTGAAGGAGGCAGTAGCCCATATAGTTGCAGATAATCAGTCAGCCTTCGTAAAAGGTAGGTCTTTGGTGCATAATGTGCTTATATGTCATGATCTACTTAGGAACTATGGAAGGAAGACAATACCTAGATGTTTAATGAAGATTGACCTTAGAAAAGCATATGACATGGTGAGTTGGGAGTTCTTAAAGGAAGTACTGCATGGATATGGTTTTCCTGAGAGATTTATCAAGTTGTTGATGGTATGTGTTACCACTCTAATGTATACTGTCAAATTGAATTGTGAGGGGCATGGGTTTTTTCAGGGTCACAGAGGGCTAAGACAAGGAGATCATGATTCCCCTTGCTCTTTGTCCTAGTGATGGAATATCTATCAAGAACTTTTCATTGTATGAGCCTACTGCCTGAGTTTAAGTACCATCCCATGTGTAAAAGTACTAAGTTGACACATTTGATTTTTGCTGATGATTTAATGGTGTTCTGCAAAGGTGAAGAGTTAGTTGTGACTAGAGTAAAGGAAGCACTAGATCATTTTAGTGCAACTACAGGCTTGGAAGCAAATTTAGAGAAGTCTAGCATGTTTATTACTGGAGTTACTGATCAGGAGAAGTCAAGATTGTTGGCTAGAACTGGCTTTGTTCTTGGTGACTTCCCAATTAGATACTTGGGATTGCCATTAACTTCAAAAAAATGGTGTAAACTGGAATGCCAGAAACTGATTGAAAAAATAACTAGTAGGATCAATATAGGGTATGCTAAGAAGTTGTCTTATGCAAGCAGATTACAGGTGTTGAATGCAGTGTTATTCTCTATTCCTAGTTTTTGGGGTTCTATTTTTATCCTTCCTCAGAGTGTTTTAAAGGAAGTTGATAAAAAATGTAGAGAGTATGTATAGGGGGACATTGAGAGGAAAGAGAAAACATGCCTAGTAGCTTGGGAGAAGTTCTGTGTACCTAAAAATCACGGAGGTCTAAACATCCATGACTGCAGAACCTGGAACCTTGCATTTGTGTGGAAGCTTCTATGGCAATTGGGGGTTGATAAAACTTCCTTATGGGTAAGATGGGTTCATGGTGTGTATATGAAGGATGGAACTACTTTTTGGGATCATAAGGCACCCCAAGATAGTAGTTGGTATTGGAGGAAGTTGACCTCACTAAAGGTGATCATGAAGGATTGGTATAATGGAAATGTGTACAAGTTAACTGCAAATGGGACTTATTCTACTACATGTAGCTATCTACAACTGATTGGGGCACACACTAAGTTGAATACTGCAGGCCTCATATGGACTGCAGTAGCTAAGCCAAGGTACAAGGTGATCATGTGGTTAGCTGAGAAAGAAAGGCTACTAACTAAGGAGAGGATGCTAAGGTTGAAAATGGAAATATCTGATCATTTTTGTTGTTTATGTGATGCACAAACTATGGAAACCAACACTCACTTGTTTGCAGAGTGTACATGGTTTAAGTTGATCAGTGATGATATTTGGTTGTGGACTAATGTTCAGATTCAGCATAGAAAGGTGAGCCAAGTATTACAAGATATCCAGAAGAAGCATTGGACAAAATTCAAGAAAGAAGTAATAGCAGCCTTGTTTGGTGCTGCAGTATATCACATATGGAGGGCAAGAAATTGGCAGTTGTTCAAACACAAAAGACTGCAGGCACATGAAGTAGCAAAACAGATGAAGGAAGAGATAGTACATAGGATAGAGATGTTGAATACTTTAAAGAAGGCACACAGAAGTAGGGAGTTTCCTAGAAGAATTCTTTGCATTTAATTCTTCATTCTTTCTTTCAAGGGAGATGGAGGCTTTGTAATTAGTTGACACTGCGACTCACCTTCAGTACTGCTTGGTGTAGTTAGAGGGTGAGGGCTCCTTAGGTGTACTTTTTTTTGTTGGTTAATGGTACTTTACATGGTTACCAAAAAAGAAAACACCCCTAAATTATCATCTTTTCGCGAGTTTCATACCTCAACTATACATTGTTCTATTTACCTACCATTAACTCAATACTTTTTCTTAGCCTTAGATTTGGGTATAGCCATATATAGCTTCATAAAGTCATTTTTTGTATTTTATATGCTTTTACTCTGTTTTATAATCAATGTATGAGATAAGAAAACTTTTCAACATGACCTTCTTTCCAAATGATAGGGTTTGTCAATTTTGAGGTTGGAAGAATAATTTTTGGCCTTGACAATTACGCCTAAACATGGAGTCTAGTTAAATGTGAGTATGATATATGGGAACACTCTTAAAGAAAATAGAGAATTCAAATAAAAGAGACTGAGCTGAGACGGTAACTAATTAATTAGTTTCTACATCAGTATAATTCTTCCCGCAAATAAGGAGAAATTAAAATCAATTAATATAGATGTTAGTTTAAGACAAGCAAGTAGTTTAACAGTACCTTATGCATATCAGTATCAAGTTTTGATGAGCGTGTAGTTAATTAAATTAAGCAGAGACAGTAACAGAGCAACTCTCCTTTGGCATGTCAGCTCAAATATTTGTTCAAGCTATATGGAGCCACCAAAATAGCTGCTTGCCAATAGAGTGTAACCCTATTATTTTTTCCCTTATAAATTCGAGAATATATATTACTATTATTCACTAACAATCTTCTTTCTCATTTTTTCTGCTTCTGGTTCATCACAACATAACCCTTCCAGGCTTTTGTAGAACATTCCTTTTGAGTTTAAGTGACGGAATAAATCACTAGAGAATCGGCATATGCTGTCATTTAATTTTTATCTTCTTGCTTTAGGGGATTGCTTTTTCTAGGGTCAGAAATGAGGGGTAACAATTCCATTTGGTGAAAGCTCTATTAAAAAAAGGCAAAAAAATATTTTCATCAGATTCTTCCTATTTCTTTTGTCCTCGAATTTAATTCGTAGGTGAGATGCAGAAAAAAGTGGTGAAAGGTGGAGATGCTGCTTGATTTTAGGCCTTTGTGAAGTGTGCCATTTGATTCTTGAGACTAGGAGTCAGACTTCAAACAACATATCCTTTGTCATATTCCTTAATTATTTCCTCTTTTTCTTTTTTCAATCAATTTATCTCTTTTATTACTTTTCTTGTAGCTTTTCATTTCCAGAATGCATGCTATTCTGCTTATACTTTTGAATTTTTAACATTCCTAATCTTTTAAAGGCCATGAATTTGATGAGTTTATTACTCGAAATGTTGTCATTTATTCCCCAACTGGTAACAATATATTCATTATCCTATGGTAATCCTCAAAAGAACATCTTTCTTCAACATATAGTTATTCTCTTTTCACAGTGAATATAGTTAGAGACTATGAATATTTTTCTTTGTCTCAACTATCTCTTTCACAAATATAATTACTCTCTTTTGTATAGTGAATATAGTTGGAGACTTAGAATATTTTTCTTTGTCTCAACTCTCTCTTTCACTAATATAATTACTCTCTTTTATGCACTCTATATTTTCTTATACATAGAAAAATATGCAAGACCACCTCTATTTATAGGTGAGGTATTCATCCTTGTATTGAATAGGAACAAGTAGTGGGAAGATAAATGTGGTAGATGAATGACCTAGAAGTTACAAGAAACTTATGGCCACATTCTTACCACTAATTCATAAGAGTAATTGGCATATAATGCAACCAAAACAAATGGGGGTGTACTGCTAGAGGCGGAGCTAGGATTTGAGGTTTATGGGTTCGAAATTTTAAGACGACATAACGATCTCAAGCTAATGTATAACAACCGTCAAAATAACGAACAAGTACCGGTATTTTATCAATAAGTCAAATGTTTGTTTTAGATTATTAGACATTGCTTTTTGGCTTCTTTCAGTTATCATTTTGATGTTTTATTCAAAAAATGAAAAAAACCTACATATAGGAAAAAGGAAAAAAACTTATGGCAAGAGTGAGTAAAAAGAGGTAATAAAAACCAAGGTGCAAGCGGGATTTGAACACACAAATTCCACGCGACAAGACCTTGCTTGCTACGCATAGACCACTGAACCATCCAGTTGAAATTGTAAGTGGGTTTGCAGGTTAATAATTATATATGTTTTCTTTATTTTTCAGTACAAATACAAAGTCTATGTAAAAGCCAACCGAACCCCGTCTTACATTGTAGCTCCGCCCCTGTGTACTGCTGGACATTGTGGCAGTGCAATGATTAGAAGTAAATGGCACATAGTGCCTTCAAGGGAATAAGTGTTGCACAATGGATGCAATTTAAACCACTAAGTTCCAAAGAAGTAATGCAGGATCAATACACTTCATTATGAGCAATTAAAATATGAAGCAAATTAATATTATTAAGTAAATATTAAAATGCTAACCCATCACTTATAGTATAATATAGTAATTACTATATATATTATTTATTATTTTGATTTCTTAACGATAAGATTCATTATAGATCAATATATCTAGTTCATTGATTGTTCATACGAATCTTCCGAATAACTTCAAAAACTTGCATGATAAAGTTTTATATAATTTAACACCAATGAAAATAGTGATTTGCTCTAGGTAAAATATTTGACATCTTTCTTTATAGACTCAAAACGAGAATATGTCAGGACCCAAATTACCCGATCCAGAGGGCACCTAGTCTAATCCACCTAGATAGGAGAACCCCTTACCACCCAATTAGAAAACACGCGGAAGTCATCAAGTAATACAATAAGCCTTTCATTTATTACAACAGGTTTACAAAACATTTAAATACAAAATGAATAATCTCCCCAAGGACCTAGTCTAAACAGATACAAGAGCTACTAAGAGAAGACACAAACTGAGACACAAATCCCATTATAGGAATGAGATGAGTAGAAGCTGTTGGAGATCACTATCCACGTCACCTGAGAAACATCAACTGATCTTGGAACCAGACTATACCCCAAAAGGGTATAGCAAGAGTAGTATCAGTACAAACAACAAAAACTAATATGTATCATCGACTGACTAAGGTTAGATCACATAAACACAATATAGAAATCACAAAACGAAAGCATGACAACTTATATAACAATTTAATTCACATCACTTTCATCCACTTGTGTTACCTAAGAGTATTCCATTCTTATTCCTGCTGACTTAGTTGTATCTAATCCATTGATAGTAGTCAATAAATGCCATTGACAATCCCCTTACATCTTTCACACTTAATCTCACTAATCATACATCGCTCTTCACATTAAATGTCATCCATTATATTTCTTACTTGCTTAATCCCAATAGTTATTATAAGATAATCTGTTTCAATTAACCTCAATAATAAATGAGCACAATAATCATAATCTTATAAAAAGTACAACCATGACCACTTAACAATTACTTCAATTATATATACCATTTAGCCTTTCTCAGATAACACCAAATAGTTCAATCTAGTGTAGTCAATAAAGGCATTAAACCAAATCAAGACCCTGACTATCAATCATTAACCCAGTCCATAATCATGATTCAACAATATTCAAGTCAACAATCCATGACTCTAACAATACCCATACCTAAATTCAAACATGAGAATAACAACAGCAAATATGCTAAGCATTTGTCAATTTAACCCGGATCAACTCAAGGATTCATAAATAAACAATAATGGAAATTAACATGCATCTCGGTTTACATGAGAAACCACCTTTAAAAATTATGCACATAGACCTGGTTTACTCATGGAACCAACATAATAAAGTCAACATACAATCCCGGTTTAATCCGAAAATCAAATAAAACAACCAATCCCGTGAAGATGTTCAAATACCGGTATATCCCATAATAACAAAAATAAATCTCATGAAGATGTCCAAATATCGATACATCCCACAATAATAAGTATAAATCACATAAAGATGTTAAAATACTGGTACATCCCACAATAGTACGTATAATTCTGTGAAGATGTCCAAGTATTAGTACATCCCACAATAATAAGTGTAAATCCTATGAAGATGTCCAAATATCGGTACATCCCACAAAAAGCAACATATATCACAACAATCACAACCATGATGAGAATAACCAACCACACTTATATAATCAACAAGCCTTTAATATAACCTCATTATATGTAATTAACACTTAGGATACCATTTAACAATTACCTTCCTTAAGTATTCATAGCAACAATAGGCAACGACCCAAACACTTGGTAAACTCGAGTTAATCATTTTAGGTAAACAACAATCATACTTTAACACACCAAATTATAAGTAGATATGAATCATTGGTTTTATAATAGCATGTCCTAAAACTAATCCACGGTTGACTCAAGGATGTATTATCAAGCCATAATCATTAAACTCAAGTATTCCTTTTTGGGGTGCACATTCAACCAAATGGAGTCCAAATTCTTGTTCAACAATCATAAATTCATTCACTAATCCAATCCTCCTTTATTTATACCTAGACCCAGGATTTTACTATTGTCTAGCAATCTTACATTCAAGTCATTACTAGGTTCAAAACCTACTCCATTAGCCAATCATTCAACTCTATTCAACTTACTATCTAGTTTTAGTCATACACCTTTATACCTTTTACTTACTAACCCTTAGCCTCACTTGACTTTAGGCTCTTAAGTTATGTCACCACCTTTTCATACCATAATCAATTCTCATCACTAACTTTAAGCAAGATTATCCCATATTCCAATACAAATAATATCAAGTTCGTCCTTTGTATGATATTTAGGTCGAATCCCTAGATTATAAGCTCATAAAATCTCCTTATCATCATCTATATTCACATAATTCATATTACAATCCATCATGGAGTAATAAAAACACACAACACCCATCAAGGATTCATACACAACATAATATTACACGATTAAGCCTTTATTACATTAATTTCTTGTTTTATCCCTCCAAATTCCATGCCCACAGGCCTGAGCATGATTTCTCCCGTCAAATCTATATTATGGATACGATTACTAACCACAGTCTACTACTCATAAACCATAACCTATCTGGGTGTCAAGCTGCTGCAACAAGTAAGCTATACCATGGATGATCTTCCTTCTTCTTTACGTTATCGAAGGCTAAATCATAAACAACAATTATAAGAGTAATTAATAAACTACTCTTTAAACAAATACCTTGGGAATTCAAACCCACTAATTTTACCCTTATTCACGGTCTAAGAAATTACCCAGGGGACAATTAATCATCAAATTAGTTCTATCAAGCTCAATCCAATTCCATTAATGGAGTTTTAAAGCTAAAGGTCCCACCTTTATTGAATTCAAGGTCCCCAACTATCAACTTTCATGTTTTAGAAACACAATTTCATACTAGAAAGAGTTAATTCACAAACTTAAATCAATTATAGGTGAAAATACATACACCCATTGATTTTTCCCACAATTTCATGAACCTAGGGTTCTAAACCACAAGAATTTCACCATAGATTCCCCATTCTAGTGATTCTAGAAGATGAACAGATTAATCAATATTAAAGTGGAGTAAAAACTTACCTCAACAAAGAATTTCCACGCAATCCAAGAGAAAATCGCCTCTGTAGGGCTTAGGAATGAAATTTTAGAGTCTGGGGGATGAAACCCATCAAAATAAGGTTATAAACTGTTGTTGTCCCTCTATAGTGGGATAATTCCCGCTATAGAGATATAGCGCCCTGATCACGCTACGGTGGCCTCAACTTTTTAGTACGGATAGTCTTCAGTAAAATAGTCATAACTTTTACACAGAAAATAGATTAATGAATGGTTAGTTTCCTTGGAAAGAAGATTCAAGCATCTTTAATTTGGTTGGTATTGGGACCCATAACTCTTTATATTCTAGGAGGAGTACTCGTTTGAATTTGACCCTAGTTTAAACTTAGGCCGAAACTAAATTCGTAAGGACAATTTCAACTTAACTTTGTGCTAGGGGTATTGTATGACCTTGGTACATATCAAATGAACTCCCATACTAAAGAATTAATCCTAACACCTATGATGAATGAGAATTTTATGTTTTTATCATAGATATTTTTAGTAATGACAGAACCGGTCGTTACAATTGATACAATCCATTGTCCTCAAACACGCATTGGGTGGAGAGAAGCACGAGGTTGGAATTAGAAGAAAATACTTTCAGAGTTGCTTATAATGCACCTTACTCATCCACTCACCATTGTTTATCAACTAAACTACATTTTATACTTGGCCTCCTATCGAGGGCTTTTCATGACTAGGAGATGCACAACCAAAAATTAACGTACAAATTAGTTATTTCCATCATTGGTATAAGAACGTAACCTTGAGAGTTAATAATGAGATTACGTCTAACTCAGAGAAAATTGAATAATTTCTGCATCAAACCTTCTATAGCGACCCAATTCCCGCTGTAGCGACACCACGGTAGCAGCCTGCCTTCCACTATAGCGGGATAGGTGAGGCAAAAACTTGGGATTGTTTCCAGTTTTTCCATTTTCACCACACAATACTCAGATTTTGACATTTTGAACTAACCCATTTCTGTTAAACACTATACCCGGAGTTCTACTAACCTGAACTTCGTTTCAAAAGTTTCTATGGGATACTATGTCCCTCATATATAATGATATAACCATAATTTCATCAACTAACACACCTCGAGACACAAATTATCTCTAAACCACACAACACTAGATTTTCATTGGAACCCACCCTAACTTGTGATTTTATCAACTCCCATCCTAGGGAAAACTTTACCCGGGCAATTACACCCTAAACAATGCTATAACAAACACAACATCACCAAAAACTACACCATTCTTTCCCCTTGGAACATCTACTTTATGATCCTTTTTCACCCTTCCATGATCAATGCATAAGAATAAACCATCTAGAGTACAACCACCAACCAATACACCACTATGGGATTCATTAACATAGGTTCTCACCACAACTTACATTAGTCTATTCGATCCACAACAATCAATCATTTATAAACAATCATACTTTTAGTTATCACCCATGGACAAGCTATACTTATTTAGCCTCACAACTAGCTTATAACTAGTCAAATTACCTATCCAACATACCTCAACCACTCAAGGAGTAATACTTATCAAGTATTATCGCGTAACCATGAGAGGGATATGACTACGCAGAAATACATCTGATACCAAATCAATAAAACCTTTACTTTAATTTTTTCCCATCAATATCAATAAATCAAACAAGTATAATTCAATATAGAAATCCACCGGGGCAACATCCTAACCAATGACAACAACTAATAACCAGACAAGTATAATTTATGACAAATAACTCATCAAGTCAAGAACTCGACTAACAATCATAAGTTACACATTGCCTCAGTTATTCCTTAAATAGGCATCAATAAAAATTATACCTTTCAATAAAGTCAATAGCCTGAATCACTCATGGACCCAACTAACAATAATAAAAACTGCCAAGTCAAATAAAATCTGACGTTTAAATATGTATGTCACTCCAAATAGACAACAATGCCCACTTCAGACATTTAACTTATCAACATATCATATCTTATCAACCATATTATAATCTCAAGATAGAACCCAACAATTCATGGAGCAACAACTCAATATCACGTTATTTTAAAATCAGTTATGAATCACGGCAAGAAAACTTTCATAACAATAAGTCCCCCAATTATACAACAATAGCCCTTTCCCCCATGGTCCTTGATTAAATTTTGACTTTCTTGAAACAATAGTTTTCCACATTCATAAACCATGTTTCCCTTATTATTTTTACCAAGGAAAAGATCATGCCAAGTATTTAGAATACAGGTTTTCATTTAAATCACATACAACAATTCCTTTAACCATTAACACAAAACTAAGTTATGAACCTTCGCAATTTACAACATTTACAATCATTCCACTAACTACAATTTACATAAGTATCAAACCCATTAAACTTATACACCAATTAAATCTTTATGTTGCTACTAACAAGAAAACAAAAATCGTAGTCAAATTCTATTATACCCACACAATGCATGGCAACTTGCAACACTTACAAATCACAGATTTAGAGTCAACCAAGCAATTACAATTCACAATAACATGAATTCACAGAAACTCCATAATCAAGTAAGTCATTCTTCGCATCGCATTAACATACCTTCTATTTGCATCCTAGATGACCATGAGTTGATCATCTCAAACTTTAAACACAACCCTTATGGCTAGATACCAATTGGAACCTTCCGAATTTCAATTTTTTATTGCCTGTATCAATCCAAGTGGAGTCAAGGGACATCCACTTGCCTAATTAAGATTCCAATTGGAATCGAGAGATACCAATTGGACTCAACCCATACAAACGACTATACAAACAACACGAGAGGAATGAATTAAGAAGTGAAATAATTTCCTAAACTTCCTCAAAGCTCCCCAAAGATTAGACGTGGACGTCAACACACCAATCCGTAGGAATTTACTGGACATTTGCTCTTGTACTGAGAGACCGGTAACCTAGGCTCTAATACCAACTTGTCATGACCTAAGTTACCATATCGTGAGGACACCACCTCTAATATACCTATATAGGAGAACCCTTTACCACCTAATAAAAAAATATATGAAAGTCTTCAAGTAAAATAATAAGCCTTTCATTTAATACAATAGGATTACAAGATATTTAAACACAAAATGAATAATCTCCCCAAGGACCTAGTCTAAACAGTTACAAGAGCTACTAAGAAAAGAGACAAACTGAGACAAAACTCCAACAATAGGAATGAGATGAGTAGAAGCTGTTGGATCTCACTGTCCACATCACATGAGAAACATCAACTGATTCTGCAACCAGACTATACCTCAAATTGGTATAGCAAGAGTAGTATTAGTACAAACAATACGTACTGGTAGGTATCATCGGCTGATTAGGGTTAGATCACGTAAATACAATAAAGAAATCATAGAAAAAAAGTATGACAACTTATATAACAATTTAATTGACATCACTTTCATCCACTTGTGTTACCTAAGAATATTCCATTCTTATTTCTACTGATTTAGTTGTATCGAATCCATTACTAGTAGTCAATAAATACCATTGACATTCACCTTATATACCTTTCACACTTAATCTCACTAATCATACATCACTCTTCACATTAAATGTCATCCATCTTAACTCTTACTTGCTTAATCCCAATAGTTATTATAAGATAATTTCTTTCCATTAACCTCAATAAGAAATGAGCATAATAATCATAATCTTGTAAAAAGTACAACCATGACCACCTAACAGTTACTTCAATTATATATACCATTTAGCCTTTCTCAAACAACACTAAATAGTTCAGTCAAGTGTAGTCAATAAAGACATTAAACCAAGTCAAGACCCTGACTATCAATCACTAACCCAGTCCACAGGCATTACTCAACAATATCTAAGTCAACAATCCATGACTCTAACAATACCCATACCTAAATTCAAACATGAGAATAACAATAACAAATATGCTAAGCATTTGTCAATTTAACCGGGATAAACTCAAGAATCATAAATAATAATTAAAATTAACAAGCATCCTGATTCACACGAGAAACTACCTTTATAAATTAAGCACATAGACCCAGTTCACTTATATAACCAACATAATAAAGACCACATACAAGCCCGGTTTACTCTGGAAACTAAATAAAATAGCCAATCTTGTGAAGATGTTATGTAACACCCCAAAAATTCAAGCTAAGATTAGAACCATGATTCAAGTACATGTAAAATAAAAAATCATGTGTTGTTTATATGAGAAGTGACTTAGAAATGTATTAAGGTCGCAAGTAACTCCTAGCTCATAGCCAAGTTGAAACCTTCCTTACCGGTGGTTTTCTTGTGAAAAATCTTGCTATAGTCAACTTCAAACAAGTATAACTCCTATATTCTGATGAACTTTTAATCTCAAGACCCACCAAATGATATATATTTGAATTATCTTTCCAACGCATCAATATTCTCCTTAATTCAATGTCAGAGCTAAGAGTTATGGCCATTTTAGTGAAGCACTGTCCAGTAGTGAGAACCTACGAAGAGAAACCACGATCATGGTTAGAAAACACGACCGTACACTGGTATCGTCTCCATGAAACAACCCCAAAACCCTATAATTTGACCAGAATACCTTCCAACCACAATAGGGAACCACAACCATGGTTAGAAACCATGATCTTAGGCATGATCTTGACTTCTAAAGATGATATGACTTGAACTTACAACAAACAAACCAAGGTACGATTGTAGGTAGGTCCCACGATCATACCAAGGCTCATATGATAAGGGTCAAAGAAGGCTTAGTCAATCCTCCCAACCACGAGCACCACCCACGATCATAGGTGGGTCCACAATCAATAGATGGTCCATATGTCGTGTTTTGCATCTTTTTCAGTTACATTTTTCTGAGGGCTTTCCAATCTTTTCATTATTAAGCCTCCTAAAATATGTCTTTTTAACAATTATAAGTCTGAATATTAAGCCAAAGCTTACCCTAAGTCCCTCATTACTCAAAAAATAAGTCTACACTTAGAAAGAACAAGAAAAGAGGCAATTTCTCTTCTCCAAGGCATAACTAGGGTTCATCTTCTTCAAGATCCAAATTCAAGGGATTCACCAAGGTTTTTATCTCTAGGTATATGGAATTTCATCAGTGGGTATCCTTTCACCCATTGAGTCCCGAAATATATTCAGTTCCTTAGTTAAATTCATGGTCTCAAAATTAGGGTTTTTATTACAGCCATGATTCTGCTTGTACTTCAGTTCCCCATAACTATTAAAATATAAATACATGTTTCTACATGAAATTCAATACATTGATAGTATCATGTTCATGAACCCTAAGTCTAAACGATAAATTCCTGAGTTTGGGTTTAGCTTTGAAATTCTCTATTATAGTCAGATTACAGTATTGTAATGAATAGTTGCATTCTTCAGAGATGGCGGATTATGAACACCCAATGATCTAGGATCCCATACATTGTTAATTAAACATTTGTTCCTCTTGGTTTACATGTTTTAGGATACTTTCAGATAGAGGGTCTGTTACTCAGTCTTAGTTTATTCGTACTTTCAGTGCTACTGACCTGCAGAGTATTTTAAGATAAAGTATATTATAAATGGTGTTTTCAGATAATTTCACCCTACTAGAATATTAACATATCCATAAGTCAGAATTCAGGGCTCAGGCCCAGCTCTATAATTTCCTTCCAAATCTCAATCCTCATACGTTTCTCTTATGCATTTTACTCCAGCCATCTCAGATCCCCCATAAAATTACAAGTCACAGTATTTAAAAATACATGATGAGTATATCTATCTATCTATCTCTTTATATATATACATATACACTCTCATACCATGATTAGGATCTTCAGTTCATAAAAGTAAGAAACATGACATGCATGATATCCAGATATGCCATCAATACTCTTGTACACTCTTTCCTAAAAGTAAGTTCCCTATTAGTATGGTATCAAGAATGACATCAATGATCGTGGATCAGTTTTCTTATAAAATCAAAGTTCACTAGTATTATGGCAATCAGGCATGGTATCCATGATCATATCAGGTTGACATCTATATATGTCATCTCAGGTTAACACCCAAGTATGCCATCTCACCGAGCTATCAATTATGTTCAGTTGGGAGTAGTACTTAGCACCGATTTTCACTAGTGTTCAGCAAGGAAAACTCCAGTCCCAAAACTACATGCCATAGTAGGTTTATTTATACCACATCTGATCAGCTCAGCCTTTATACCTTGACAAAGTATATTGGGCCCTCTTCGATGGGGATTATACATCAAACTCCATGTTTAGCTCACATGGTTAGATGTCGTTTAATAGTATTTCCCACAGTCTCATGCTTTGGTATTTACATGACCCTCAGTTTATTCTATTTCACAGTATCTCAGTTATATCAGAATATTTGTGAAAGCAGTACTTGTGATTATCCAGATAGGTCCTTGCATCTTAGTATACCTCAGTAGTAGGTATTTGATTTAAATATTCTGCTAATAGTACGTCAGTTTGTATACCTCTTATGATATTTAAAATGTCCTTGTACTCTTATAGTTCGGACTTAGATATCACATAACCTTGTAATCTGTTTACTCAGCATATTACTATTGTTCAGTTACATGTTTATTCACTTGGGTATTGCATCAGTTTACGTCCCTCATTCCATGTTTAGTTCATTTTCTCATGATCAACATATACAGTGTAGTGCATATCTCACATGCTCTGTATTTTCAAAGTACTGATCGCATACTTTCCTATGAGCTATATTGTCTTATAATATAGGTTCTGACGTTAAGCCTCTATATCGCATATAGTGAAATCTCTTACTACATCAGCAACAACACATTGGTGAGTCCTCATCATTCGAGGACTAGTTATCAGTATTTTTCATTTATGCCCTTTTCAGTTTTCAAACAGTTAGAGTTAGCTGTGGGCTTGTCCCAATAAATCATCTTAGTTGAGGCTTTCAGACATATATTTAGTTGTTCAACTTTGTGGTTTTTGACCCAGCTATTGTTATTGGTTTTGATTATTATTTTATCACTCAATTCAGATTCTGGATAGTGTTTTTATCTATTGCTTTAGTATTGCTAGTGTTATGATAGGCCATGCGTTAGCTTGGGGTCACTTGTGACTCTAAACACCATATTACGACTAGGGGGTAGTCCTGGTCAGTGACAAACTTGGTATCAAAGCATCAGGTTTAAAGTGTCCTAGGGTGTCTTATTCATGGGTGTGAAACGTGCCACATTTATGCATGAGAGGCTATGAAACATTTTAGGAAAGTTTCACTTCTTTCATAATCATATCATGTGATGGAGTTTAACTCTATGTATTCTTCTAACTAGTGCCATATGTGTTTCAGAATATGTCTCCTCGAAAAGAGATCAGTGCCAGAAAAGTGATCAAAATAGTAACCCTTCCGCACCAGTCGATCAATCTGCAAGTACTGATATATCTAAGGTAGATTTTTGTGGTGCCATCCAATTATTAGTTTGAGCTATGGCCACTCAATTGAATCAGCAGGTAGTAATCCCTACAAATCCTGTTAGAAAGAAAAGAAGAAGGGAGAGCAAGAGGGTCTTACCAGGGAATAGTTACTCTAATCGCCAGAAGATTGCTAGTGAGAACCGATCTTATTTTCCTCAAAGGTTATTAGGGCCAACACTATCTTCAGCTAGTACCTTATCTCTGGCCTCCAGGCCTCATTATAATCAGAAGAGGGGAGCATCTAGCTCTTATCCTCAGAAAAATATTGTAAAGGGAAAATCTCACCCCACTTGCAACAAGTGTGGAAAGAGCCACATAAGGGAATGTATGGAAGGCTATGAAGGATGTTTTGGATATGACAAGATAGGCCATAGATTGAGAGATTGTTCAGTAGCTTCAGCAAAGGGCAGAAAGGCTCGTCATCAAGCTCATCCTACTTTCTCCGTAGCTTCTCCAGGTCACCCAAATTAGAAGGGTACCTCTCCTAGCACAGGTTGTGGTCAACACTTAACTTAATCCCATTTATCTTCCAGCAAGCTGAATTAGAATGGTTCACCTAAGGCCGAGTTGGGTATGTTTCCAGATTTTTTCCTTTATGCATTTAAAGTACTCAGGCCCTTATCCTTCCAAAATGAGGAATAACTATAGTTTAGAACATAGTTGTGATGGTGTAGAGTAGCAGTAAGGCAGACAATAGAAAGAGAGATATTCTTAGTCGATATGAGAAAGTGCATAATCAAAATAGATCCTAAAGTGGTGTGCCTTGATCGTTTGAGTGAGTTTAACCAGAGAGTAGTAAGAAAGAAGACTTGCAAACTCAATATAGTGACTTTGATATAAGGGGGAGATACTAGAGTGTAGAACCCATCAGGTTTTGGAGATTTAAGTAGTAGTGTTAGCAAGTTCTAGAACAAAGTTAGTTGGAGGTAGAGACCTATTCTTATTCTAGCCTATTCAGTATACTCATGTCATACGAAACTTTACTCCTGCGTGTCATTAATTCGATGTACGCACTTTATTCAGATGTATGTCTGTTCTAAGTTGCTAGTATACGGAGTAATAGTCTCATTCAAAAATCCAAATCATGCTCCATGAACCAATGAACATCAGTCTCATACCATATAACTCATGACTCATGCACCCATGATTTCCCAGCATGCTAAATCCTGCATACTCATAGTACATTCTTGACGATTAGTGAAATCACCATATGCCAGGTATATTCTCAGGCCAAACTTCTTGAACAAGCTCATTTATATTAAAATGTACTCCTCAGATCCTTATTGAGTGTCAAGGTTTATGGGAGTATTCAAGTCATGATTTTGTAGTACCCCTCTTACTCTAGATCTTCCTAGTAGAGTCTTTGTGACTTTTAGTATACTTTGGTAGTGGGGTTGGTAGCAGACTAATTTGGAAGTTATCAGTCGTGTTGCTAAAAGCATAGTATTCCTATCATTCCTTTTGGCCCATGATACTCTTGCTTCATGCTATAAAATTCCAGGGTAAAGGGGTCTCATGGTCAAATCTATATCGTTCTCTTTTCTTATGAACTCAGATTAGCAGACCAGGATGCTCAGATCATGTCAAAACTTCCCCAGTAATGCTCAAATCATATTCATTATTCCTTTCCCTAGAAGTAACTAGTATTCCTAATGAAGAGAGTTGAAAGGGACAAAGCTCTTCTCTTAATGACTATCAAAAATTTCATATCAGTATTCATTGCCTCATAGTTCCATGCATATGTTTTATTCATGAATACTTTAGTGAGTTCTAAATTCTCAGTATGGGTCAGTTCGTTTAGCCAATGGTTCAGTTCAGAGATCAAGCGAATAATACTAGTGACTTTCTCTTTTTCCTTCCAGTCGTACTCTCCTAAGTCTATGTCTGTTTGTATACCCTGCGAACTCTTTTGTACATTCGTAATGTATGTAAATGCAGTTAAGTCTTATTCTCAGCCTAAAGTCAGTTCAAGGTAGCATTTTCCTCCCTATTACTTTCTTCACTCTCATGCCCCTAAGTAATTCTCATGTTATAGCATGTATTCATAAGTCCAGTTCAGTCTATGATTCAGTAAAGAATCAGTAATCATATTATTATTTAGCTCCAACCAACTCATTGTTGGGATTGTAGCTCTTTCCCTATTCTCTCAGCTTAGTAGTGTTCATTCAGGGATGAATGATCCCAAGGGAGAGGTATTATAACACCCCAAAAATTCAAGCTGAGATAAGAACCATGCTTCAAGTACATGTAAAATCAAACATCATGTATTGTTATTTTTAGAAGTGATTTAGACATGTATTAAGGACACAAGTAACTCCTATTTCATAGCCAAGTTGAAACATTCCTTACCTATGGTTTTCCTGTGAAGAATCTTGGTATAGTCAACTTAAAAAGATCAAAACTCTTATATTCTGATGTATTTTTTTATCTCAAAACCCACCAAATTATATATATTTGAATTATCTTTCCAACGCGTCTAGATTCACCTTAATCCGATGTCGGAGCTAAGAGTTATGGCGATTTTAGTGAAGCACTGTCCAGCAGTGAGAACCTAAGAATAGAAACCACGATCGTACAATGGTCTCGTCTACATGAAACAGTCCCAAAAACCTCCAAGTTGACAAGTATACCTTCCAACAACTATAGGGAACCACGACCATGGTTAGAAACCACGATCTTAAGTATGATCTTGACTCTTAAAGATAATCCGACTTAAACTTACAACCTACAAACCAAGGAACGATGGTAGGTAGGTCCCACAATCATACCAAAACGTGTCTGATGAGGTTCATAGAAGCCTCAGTCCATCCTCCCAACCACGAGCACCATCCACGATTATAGTGGGTCCCACGATCATGGGATGGTCCGTACATCTTGTTCTGCAACTTTTTCAGTTAAGTTTTTATGAGGGCTTTTTTGTCTTTTCCCATTATTAAAACTCCTAAAATACGCCATTTTAACTATCCTAAGGTTGAATATTAAGCCTAAGATACCCTAAGTCCCTCATTACTCAAAAATTAAGTCGACACTTAGAGAGAAAACAAGAAAAGAGGCGATTTCTCTTCACCAAGGTATAACTAGGGTTCATCTGTTTCAAGCTCCAAATTCAATAGTTTCACTAAGGTTTTCATCTCCAGGTATGTGGGATTTCATCAGTTGGTATCCTTTCACCCATTGAGTCTCGTAATATATTCAGTTTCCCAGTTAAATTCATGATCTCGAAAATAGGATTCTCATTACAGCCATGATTCTGCTTGTACTTCAGTTCCCCATAACTAGTAGACAATAAATACATGTTTCTCCATGTAATTCAGTACGTTGATAGTATCATGTTCATGAACCCTAAGGATAAATGATAAATTCCTAAGTTTGGGTTTGAGCTTGGAAATTCCCTATTACAGTCAGATTACAGTATTGTCATGAATAGTTGCATTCTTCATAGATGGCGGGTTATGATCACCCGATGATCTAGGATCCCATACATTGTTAATTAAACACTTGTTCCTCTTGGTATAAATGTTTTCGGATACTTTAAGATAGAGGGTCTGTGACTCAGTCTCAATTTATCCGTAACTTCAGTGTTACTAACCTGCAGAGTATTTTCAGATAAAGTCTATTCTAAACGGTGTTTTCAGATAAATTCACCCTACTAGACTATTAACATCTCCATGAGTCAGAATTCAGGGCTCAGGTCCAGCTTTATAATTTCCTTTCAAATCCCAGTCCTCATATGTTTCTCTTATGCATTTTACTCCAACCATCTTAGATCCCCCAAAACTTACAAATCATAGTGTTCAGAAATCCATGATGCGTATATATATATATATATGTATATATGTATGTATATATATATATATATGTATATAAGTATGTATAAACATACATATACGTTCTCATACCACAATCAGGATCTTCAGTTCATAATAGTAAGAAACATGACGTGTATGATATCCAGATATGCCATCAATACTCTAGAACACTCTTTCCCAAAAGTAAGTTCCCGATTAGCATGGAATTCAGAATGCCATCAATGACCGTGGATCGGTTTTCTTATAAAAGCAAAGTTCACGAGTAGTATAGCAATCAGGCATGGCATCCATGATCATCTCAGGTTGATATCTATATATGTCATATCAGGTTGACATCCAAGTATGTCTTCTCTTCGAGCTATCAATTATGTTCTGTTGGAAGTAGTACTTAGCACCGAGTTGGACTAGGATTTAGCAAGTAAAAACCCCATTCTGAGAACTACGTGTTATCGTATGTTTATATATTCCACATCAGATCATCCTTTATATCCTGACAAAGTATATTAGGCCCTCTTCGATGGGGTTTATACATCGAACTCCATGTTTAGCTCACATGGTTATATGTCAGTTAATAGTATCTCCCGCAGTCTCATGCTTTGGGATTTGCATGACCCTCAGTTCAGTCTATTTCACAGTATCTCAGTTATATCAAAATATTTATGAAATCAGTACTTGTGATTATCCAGATGGGTCCTTTTATCTTAGTATACCTCAGTAATAGGTAATTGATTTAAATTTTCTATCAATAATACATCAGTTTGTATACCTCTTATGGTATTCAGAATGTCCTTGTACTCCTATAGTTCGGACTTAGATATCACATAAGCTTGTACTCAGTTTACTCAGCATATTACTATTTTTCTGTTACATGTTTATTAACTTGGACATTGCATCAGTATACGTTTCTCATTCCATGTTAAGTTCATTTTCTCAAGATCAGCATATATAGTGTAGTGCATATCTCACATGCTTAGTATATTCAAAGTACTGATGGCATACTTTCCTTTGCACTATATTGTCTTATAATATAGGTTCTGACGTTCAACCTCAGGATCGCGCATAGTACGATCTCCTACTACATCAGCAACGGAACTTTGGTGAGTCCTCGTCATTCGAGAACTAGTTATCAGTATTTTTCATTTATACCCTTTTCAGTTTTCAGACAATTAGAGTTAGTTGGGGGCTTGTACCAGTAACTCGTCTTAGTAGAGGCTTTCATACATACAGTTAGTTGTTCAACTTTTTGGTTTTAGACTCAGATATCGTTATTGGTTTTGATTATTATTTTATCACTCAATTTAGCTTCCGTACAATGTTTTTATCAGTTGCTTTAGTATTACTAGTGTCATGCCAGGCCATGGGTTAGCTTGGGGTCACTTGTGACTCTAAGCATCGTGTTACGACTAAGGGGTAGTCTTGAGTCGTGACATGTTCCAATATCAGTACATCCCACAATAACAAGTACAAATCTCATGAATATGTCCAAATATCGATACATCCCACCATGGAGTCATAATAACACACAACACCCATCAAGGATTCATAGATAGTATAATAATACATAATTAAGCCTTTACTACATTAATTCCATGTTTTATCCCTCCAAATTCCATGCCCGCAGGCCTAAGCATGATTTCTCCCATAAAATCTATATTATGGATACGATTACTAACAACAGTTTACTACCATAACCTACCTAGGCGCCATGCTGCTGCAACAAGTGTAACATCTCAAAAATCTAAGCCCAGATTAGATCCATGATTCAAGTACATGTAAAATCAAATATAATATATTGGTAGTATGAGAAGTGATTTATACATATATTAAGGCCACAAGTAAATCCTAGCTTATAGCCAAGTTGAAACATTCCTTACCGATGATTTCTTGTGAAGAATCTTTCTATAGTCAACTTCAAAAAAGTATAATCCATAGATTATGAAGTGTTTTTGATATAAATATCCACCAAATGAAAGGTCTTTGAGTCTTATTTCCAACACGTCCAATTTTACATTAATCCAATTCTGAAGCTAAGAGTTATGGCCAATTTAGTGAAGCACAGTCCAGCAGTGAGATAGTACGAACAGAAACCACTGTTGTGGTTAGATTGTACGATCGTACAATCCATTTGTCTGTATGAAACAGCCCCAAAAACCTAAGGGTTGACAAGTATACCTTCTAATCATGAAAGGGTACCACGATCTTGGCTCCTAAAGTTGATCCGACTTGAACTACCAACCTACGAACTAAGGTACGATTGTGAGTGGGTCCCATGAGTCGTACCAAGGCTCTTATGATGAATTCCAGAGAGCCTCAAATAATCCACCCAACCACGAGCACCACCTAGGATTGTAGGTAGGTCCCACAATCGTGGGATGGTTCATACGTTATATTTCATAGCCTTTTTAGTTACGTTTTATAAGGGACACTCCAACCTTTTCCCACTATTTAAACCCCTAAACTACGTCGTTTAAGCTATTTATAGGTTTTTTATTAAGTTTAATACTACCCTAATCCCCTCATTACTCATAAAAACAATTGATACTTAGAAAGAAAACAAGAAAAAGAGTGTTTCCTTCCTCAAAGCAACAACTAGGGTTCATCTTCTTCAAGCTCCAAATTTCAAGAAATTCACCAAGGTTTTCATCTCCAAGTATGTGGGATTTCCTATTTGAGTTTCCTTTCACCCATTGAGTCCCAAAGTTAACCTAAGTTCCTCAGTTTAATTCCTCTCTCAGAGCCTAGGGTTCATGAGTATTATGAATTCCTTTATATTTCAGTTTCTTATTATAATTGAGCCATGGATCATGTTTCCCCATAAATTTCAGTATCATCATATGCTTATAATTATGAACCCTCAGTGTAATGTATAATTCATGATTTTTTATTTGAGTTACGAAATTTCGTATTTCATTCCATTTATGGGAATCACCATAATAGTTGCATTCTTCTGAGATGGTAGGTTATGAACACCCAATGACCAAGGATTTCATGCATATGTAATGAATACTCATTCCTCCATAGTTAAATGATGTAGATTTCTTTTCAGATAAGTGTCTACTATTTTAGTCTTAGATATCAATGGTATGAGCTTGTCAGTTATCCGTTCTAAATAAACTATCCAGTTACCAGTTATATTTAGTTGGGAGTAGTACTTAGCACCGAGCCGACGCATGGATGAAGGCTCACCCGTTAGTTAGGCAGAGAACTTTAGTAGAAGTCCCTAAGTCCCAAAACTATGGCACCTCCATAGGTTCTAAAGGGTCACCCTTCAGAATAGGCTTGACATCATAGTCCTTTTGGACATCAGTTTAGTGGATCCAGGTCAGTCAGTGTTCGTACCCTTGGCAAGGTAATGAACACCCTTCCAGTTAGGGTTACAAGTTGGACCCCGATTAGCTCAGATTGGGCTATGTCAATTAATGGTAGCTCCCACAGTCTATGGTTCAGATTCAGATATATGTATAACCTTGTATTCAGTTTGTTCAGCTTGTTATACCACTACATGTTTATTACTTGGTCATTGTATCAGTTTGCATGTATCAGCTTCATGTTCAGTTTACCATGTTAACTCCTGCATATTCAACTTATATTAGATCATGCATATCTCACATGCTTAGTACGTTTAGAGTACTGACTTCATACTTTCTTTGCGCTATATTGTTTTATAATATAGATTCGACATTCAGCATCCCACTCGAGGCTAGTACGATTCAGCACCATATCAGCAACAGTGTTTGGTGAGTCCTCATTATTCGAGGGTCAGTTATCAACATTTATTTTTAGTATTATTTTATTTTCAGACACTTGCAGTTAGTTAGGGGCTTGTACTAATAACTCATCTTATTTAGAGACTTTCAGACAGTCAGATAGATTATGTTTTCATCTTTATGGGTTTTATTCAGATATTGTCACTTGGGCTTAATGCCAAACTTATTATTCAGATTGTTAGTTTCCGCATCAGTGATTTTCAATTTATTTCAATATTCATAGTATCATGACAGGCCATGGGTTATCTTGGTGTCACTTGCGACTCTAACCACCATGTTACGATTAGGGGGTAGTCTCGGATCATGACAACAAGTAAGCTATACTATGGATGATCTTCCTTCTTCTTCACCTTTCCGAAGACTAAATCATCTAATAAAAAATAATTATAAGAGTAATCAATAAACTACTCTTCAAATAAATACCTTGAGAATTCAAACCCACTAATTTTACCCTTACTCATGGTCTACAAAATTACCCAAGGATCAATTAATCATCAAATTAGTTCTATCAAGCTTAATCCAACTACATTAATGGAGTTCTAAAGCTAAAGGTCCCATCTTTATTGAATTCAAAGACCCCTACAAAAAAAATTCTAAAGCTAAAGGTCCCCGTCAAAATAAAGTTATAAGATGTTGTTGTCCCTCTATAGCAACATTGCTATAGCGCCCTGATCCCACTACGGTCAGCACGAACAATCTTCAGTAAAACTGTTATAACTTTTTTCTCAGGAAGCGGATTAATGAACGGTCAGTTGCATTGGAAAGAAAACTCAAGGATATTTAATTTATGGGTATGGGGATCCATAACTCTTTATAGTATAGGAGGAGTGCTTGTTTAAAGTTGACCCTAGTTTAAACTTAGCCCGAAACTAAATCGGTAAGGACACTTTCAGCTTAACTTTGTGCTAGGGGTATTGTATGACCTTATTACATATCAAATGAACTCCCATACTAAAGAATTAATCCTAACACCTATGATAAATGAAAATCTCATGCCTTTACGGCAGATATATTCAGTAACAATGGAACCAGTCGTTACAGAATAGCACAAATTAAGGGCATGACAAACAACAATAGAGCATAGGAACACAACAGTATATTAGTGAGTATGGGATTGCATGATAATATAGTTGGGGTTTTCTTTTTGGAGGGGAGGGTCATCTCCCTCTAGCCCTTGAAGTTTTCAATTCAATATAAAGTTCTATGCAGAAATCTTAGAGGTAGGATTTATGATCCTAAGTTTTCTCAAAAATTGTTCCAATTTCAAAAGGATTGCTCTATGCAACTCATCTATTCATCAAATGGTTTATTCAGAAAATTCCAAAAAATCTCCTTAAAACTTGTCCCAATCACTCAAATATGTGCGACGAATTTGTCCTATAACGTTGAGCTTTTGGCCTCATATAATGGTCTGATTCTCTTTGATTTTGACAAAATTATAATTTACTGTGTTTTCAATCCGAAAAATAGAGCACACCATTTGATACCATACCTAGAGTCTACAAATATGTTTGGTAATACAAGCCTAAATGTTGACTTACCAAATTCAAATAAATATATATTTGAAGTATAATTATACACTTGTTTTTTTAAAAAATAAAAAATAAAACGAACTGTAGTTTGATTTGACAGAGATTGGGAGAATATGTTTTAAAATATTTTTATGTTTTGTACTAAAAGAATATGTTTCAATAAATTTATGTTTTTATTCTAAATCGTACACTAAATAATTTGGGATATACGTACGACACACGTGTTCAATAATTAGTTCATTAACCATACTTATACTATTATATATTTACTAGTCTAGTATACGTGCGTTGCACGTGTGTATAACATTAATATAAAAACTACATACAAAAAGAATGAAGTATATAGTATTATATTAAAGTTATACTATATGTAATATTATAAACATAGATCTGTACATTAACGGGGTAAGAATTAGGAAGAAACGTCATTCCTACAAAGCATTGAGTCAAAATAACCTAATTAGGAATTATTTTTTTTTGAAGTGACTACTTATAAAACATAAAATACAAAAAATCAAATAAGATTCACTAATCAAAATATATTATAAATCATTAAAAATAAGCAAATAAGAACGATACTAAAACTTAAAGAACTCTGATTTTTGAATGATGATAAAAATAAGTTAGTGATATATTGAGATGTTGGGAAGAATAGAAATTATTCGAAGGCTTTATATATAATGTATATATAAGATTAGCAAATAATATTAGGTAGAACAATGCAATACAGACTTTGTTTATATATAAAAGTGTCCATCTATATTCTATTCCAGATAATTTTGGCTTTGAATTGATATATTTAAATATTACACTAAAAACATGTCAATTTTTTTTTTGTTAAGCAAATCACGCACAAATTTGATTTTTCTTAACGTGATTTTATGTTGTTTTAGTGTTTTTGTGATGCATATTTGTTTAAAAAATATTTTTGTTTTATCATATATTTTAGTACTCCTTAATTATTAATTTGATTCCTTAGTTTGTAAATATTTTTTCCTCTTGACATATATTTTAGGAAATTAGTGCAACTTACCTTTTTCTTAATTTTTTATATTGTTTTAAATCATTTCCAATCCGTTCATACATTTACTAATGAAAGCTATAACTAATTTTACATTATCCTTTCTTGCTTATATTTCGAACTTTAAAATCAATTTAAAAAATTCTTATTGAACCATTCCTTATTTGACATAGGCAGCACCACTTATATTTAGGACTTCAAAATCTATTAAATTTTTACTTGATATAAAGTTTATTGAATGATTTTTTTGTTAATTTTTCCAAGTGAAAAATAAACAAAAATATGTAGGTTATTTTGCTTAGAAGCATACCTAAAGTAGGAAAAGAAAATTTTAAACAAACGCTGCTTCTTCAATGTCAAGATTTTAAAAGGATGATATAACTACAACACATAACGTACTTGATCAGTCTTCAAAGAAATTTCCGAATATACCAAAATATAATCAAAATTAAGTCATAATTAAACAAAGAAAGGGGAAAAAAAAAAAAAGGAAAACAATAACTGTTTGATTATTTTTTTGGCTACCTTTTATTGAATTGTCTAACATGCCCCTCGTTGGATAATGATATTCACCAGAAAAACCATATGTGGCATCGATCTGAAAGAATAAGCCAAGGATACTTATCTGATGTCCTTAACAGATGATGAATAATCCAACTCCCCTTTCCCAATTCTGTTCTTATTTTGCTCAATCTACTATCCAAATTCCATGTACCATAAAAGCTCCCTTTGAGGGTAGTTCTATTTGGACCTTATAAAGTTGTGTAATTGTGAAAAATCAATGGTTAGTTCATGCACCCTTTGCCGAAACACGAAAATTTGTTGTCAGGCCCCGAGCCCATTTTTTGGGCACTTAGCTTGCGTAAGTGTGCATGTTTCCATTCTTAAGCATGATCATCCAAAATTATCAAGAATTTGGCTCGTCCTCAACTTGACATTAGGGTCCCAAGTAGAGTTCTTTTTGTGCTGCCTAATGATCAACATCAAGAATTACCTTTTTCTCCAATCCAAGAAATGATTTTCCTATGTCTAACTTGTTTTCTTCCTCTGTCACTCAATGTATCAACATGTATGGTATTGCATTGCGAAGCGGACAATTATTTTCCCCTATAAAACCATAGTCGTTTAAAGCTATAAGACAACATCGAGAAAACAACAATAACGTTAACAATGCCTAAATCCAAACCCTAAAACTTTTTCTCCCCATAAAATATAATCTCTATTCAAAAATTAACCATATAATAACTGAAATCTGAATAATTAAGATTAATACTTTCATCAAGTGCAAATAAATGAGTCATATGCAAACTCTTTTCTTTTGGCTACATATATATATATGTCGTCTCGGTCTATTTATTTTGATCTAGAAAATTGAAAGATAATGCATTATTCCAAAGCGTTATTGCTATATAGAACTCAAAATTGAATGCATTCAACAAATTATAAAAGTTAAGTTACATTCATATATACCGTCTCTTTCCGCATAACCAAATGAAGTATGAATTAAGAATCCCTCAAAAGTGAACCTTAAGTAGAGATTCTTTTATATTGCTCCCACTGGAATTTGATCAAAAATTAAAAATCACAATAAATACACAAAGAAAGGAATGATTAAAGTGAGTATTGCCTACTTTCACTAAGATGAGATTCCAAAAAAGTTCAAATAGTTAGTTAAAAGAACTGACAATTGTAAAGATCATTAGGCAATGGCGATAGAGTTTATGGGTGGGATCAACCATGAACTTTTGTGTGTATAATATATTTTCTCTTTTTCTTTTTGGGTTTTAATTCTCTTTTCTTGTGTGAAGGCAACCGAAATTCTTTGCAATGTGTTTATTTTGCAAAGGATGCTAAGAAGAAATCATTCTTGCAATTCACGGTGTCCCTGTATGCCAATTTCTCATAATCATCAAGTTCCTCCTACATTTCCTAACTATTTTCTCTTTTGTACAGTTGAGTTATTAACTTGTTATATATGATAAAGTTGTTCCAAACCAGAATAAAGGCTCAAGGATCCACCAATAGTGAAGCTTAAAACCCAATGTCTCGTAGTATATAACATGTACTGCAACATTAATTAATATAAGTACCTTTAGTGATAACTTTAGTCTCTTGTAATAAAAATTTGTTATGGGAAATCCTTTGTAGTTTATATATCTATTTATGGTCTAATTTTGAATTATTTAAACAAAGAAGAAGGAAAAGAGGAAAAAGATAAACCTTTGATTTTTTTGATTACTTTATTCAACGAAAACATGTTTGTTTCATCTAATTTTTAAACAAATAGTAACAACAATCGAAGCACAAGAAACCCAATCAAATACCGTCACATAAAATCGAAGGAGGAAGAAGTAACCCTCTAGTTTAAATATGTGGAATGGAGCATAACGTGTCCATTCTCCAATTGTAAGCAAGCACCAGAGTACCTCTCAACAGATACATGCCAAATTATCAAAAATGAAGGGTTGTATAGATTGTACCTAGAGCTAATAGACTTGAACATCTGTTGAGATCCATAGTAATTTCCTTGTTATACAATCTTTTCCAACTTGTCAATATTCTATAAACAAAAATATAAATCATGAAATCGACAAATTTAGAAGTCAATTAATAATAATAAAAAAAAAAGGCAAATTATGAGGAAGAAAATAAATTGGCACCTCTTGAGCTAGAGGCAGTGTCGCACGTTTGGCTCTCTCTCTAGACATCCTCCGATGAAAAGTATGAAGGAGATATTAATTAAAAGAAACACGGGAGGCAAAACATGATGATAATAAACACAAGAAAATGACTTCAATTAAAATCAAAATAAGACAAAAACGTAGAAGCAGAAGAAGCTATTCATGAATGTAAGAAAACACTTGAATCAAAATCAAATCAAGAACCAAATAAGAAGAAAATATAGAAGTAAAAAACCGTATGTTTGTTGATCTGAACCATGATATTGCTTAAATAGAATGTTACCAATCTAACTTTTGTTCTTCAGATACCATAAAGGCTTGCCCATATCCTTTAATGCCCCCCCTTCTTGTTGCTAAAACTTCTTCTTCTCTTCCATTGGTAGATCAAAAAATGCTCGGATTTCTGATCTCACTCTCTCTACCAAGGATGAATTCACCCATGATTACCACCTGCAAGAGATCAATGTATATTTATACAGTTAATTCTCCACAACTTAAAACCTAAAGGAACATACATATATACCTAGAAAATCTCCGTTCTTTGCAAGCAGAATGAAGCCTCTCAAGCTCTGAATCATCTCCAATTGCCGGCAGTTTGTCCATGTCAATCACTGGAACTTGAGGCAATAACATGGAAGAAGTATATGATGTCTTTTCTATGTCATCAGACGAATATATTTAGTAGGAACGGTTGCTAGTTCTTGGATGAGTCAAGCCTCCATTGATATATAAACGTATTTGTGTATGTGTTTTAAATATAAAAACTCCATGTAGGGTTTCATATTTGTGTTTGTGTGGCTTTCGTAGTTGTGTTTGAATGCGACATATATAGACTCCAATTAGTGTCTTACCATATACTGTAGAATCATATATTTATTTATTTCCATATATTTATTTTTATTAATATTCTTCCCATATATTTTAGGAGTCTTTAATTTAATAAAATAATAATTAAAGAAAAATAGAAAAAAGACGATTTTGTCTAAAGGAGAGTCTTTTAATGAAGGACAAAAAGTTCAAATCACTTTTCTAAGGGGCTTCACACTTTTAATATATTATAGATTATTTATTATTTTGATTTCTTAATGGGTAAGATTCATTATTGATCAATATATCTAGTTCATTGATTGTTTATGTGGATCTTTCGAATAACTTCAAACTTTCTCCTAGTAAAATTTTATACTATTTAACCCAATGAAAATAGTGACTTGTTCTAGGTAAAATATTTGATATCTGATGTAGATCTTAGTACGAGTCACCACTGTTGACATCCACCTCTTACGGAGCTATTTTGACCTGAGACTTGGGGTGAGCCCTTGAAGACCGAAGTTGTTCCATCTCCTTCTGCTTTGGACTTGTCTTTATTTTGTATCCTCGGAGACAATTCTGTATATATATGTATTTAGATCTACTACGCCTCTTGTAGTTAGTAGCTCTTGTACTTACTGATGCCAGGTCTCAGATTGGTTTTGTATATTTGGTTCTTTTACTCCTTATCTACTTATCTGTGTTTTACTCTTCCTCTTATTAGCACGTTACTTGTCATTTCCGGGCTATGAGATCGGCTCAACTACTGATGTATTAAAGTAGGTGCCATCATGACTCGAATTCTTGGGTCGTGAGAATATTTTCCTTTATAGACTTGAAAAACAAAGAATAGCACAATTAAGAACATGACAGAGAACAATAGAGTAGAGGAACATAACGTTATATTAGTGTGTATGACACTGCATGATGATATAGTTGGGTTTTGGGAGGGAGCGGGGGAGCGGGGGAGCGGGGGGGGGGGGGGGGGGGAATCTTCTGCTATCCCTTGAAGTTTGGAGTTCTATGTAGGAATCTTAGAGGTATAATTTATGATTCTAAGTTTTCTAAACCTTTATTCCAACATAAAAAGGATTTTTCTCCGCAACTCATCTATTCATCAATGGTTTATTCAAAAAATTCCAAAAAATGTCCTTAAACCATATCCCAAGCACTAAAACATGTTGAATGATTTGTCCTATAACGTTGAGCTATTATCCTCATGTAATGGTCTGATTCTCTTTGACTTTGTTAAAATTATGATTTAATGTGTTTTAAGTCCAATAACTAGAGCACACCAATTGATACCATACCTAGAGTCTACAAATATGTTTGGTAATACAAGCCTATATGTTGACTTACCGAATTCAAATCAATATATATTTGAAGAAGAATTATACACTTTTTTTTTTTAATGTTTTGTACTAAAAAAATATCTTTCAATAATTTTTTGTTATTATTCAAAATCATACATTAAATAACTTGTAATATACGTGCAACACACGTGTTCAATAATTAGTTTCTTAAACGTACTTATACCACTATATAGTAATTATTATATATATATTATTTATTATTTTGATTTCTTAATGAGTAAGATTCATTATAGATCAATATATCTAGTTCATTGTTTGTTCATGTGGATCTTCCGAATAACCTTAGGCATTTGCCATATATAGTCTTATACTATTTAACACCAACAAAAATAGTAACGTGCTCCAGGTAAAATATTTGATGTCTTCCTTTATAGACTCGAAAAAAAAGAATATCACAAAATTATGGGCATGGCAAAAGACAACAGAGCAGAGGAACAAAACTGTATATTAGCGAGTATGGAATTGCATGATGATATTGTTGGGTTTGGGGGGTGGGTCATCTCCCCCCAGCCATTGAAGTTTGCAGTTCAATGTAGATTTCTATACAGGAATCGTAGAGGTAGGATTTATGATCCTAAGTTTTCTCAAACTTTGTTCCAATGTCAAAGGTCCAAAATTACAAGTTTAGTATCTGTAATTGCTTTTGGTTGCTTAAACTCATATCACTATAGTTCATCTCCTAATTTTGCTTCTACGGAAAAAAAATCACCAATTAAAGAATGACCCCTTTTAAATTAGATGATTTTTTCGTACCCTTTTGGATGCAAATTAATGAGCTTTCTCCATTAAATACCGAGCAGATTATAAGGCTAGACTTGCGGAAAGGTTACACAAAACATAGACTATCAAGAGACTTTTTCTCCATGACAAAACTAAATATCGTTAGAGTCATGTTATCTCTTGCAGCAAACTTGGCCTGGCCATTGCACCAATTTGATGTGAAGAACATCTCTCTTCATGGGGACCTTGAGAAAGGCTTAAATGGATATAACACCTGGTAAACTGCATCTTCTAAGACCAAAGTGGTGTGCAAGGCTGCAAGATGCAACTTGCTTTATATGGGCTAAAGCAATCACCTCGGGCATGCTTTGGTAGATTTATCTTGGCTATGAAGAAGTAGTCCAACAAAGTAATTCAAATCATACTTTATTCCTAAAACACAAATTAGGGAAAGTGATAGTGCTAATCGTATATGTAGATGGCATGATTATTACTGGGAATGATTTTGAAAAAATTTGTAGACTCCAAAGTCAATTAGAGACCGAATTTGAGATGAAGAATCTTGGTGGACTAAGATATTTTTGGGAATTGAAGTAGCAAGATCACAACAAAGCATTTTAATATAATGTACATTCTCATTTTAATATAAGGTGCTGAAGAAAATAAATACTTACTTGATTTATTACAATAAGGTCATCTACTAACAATCCAAGTTGTGTCAATTTGTTGTCCTGTGCCTGTCAGCCCCAATATCTATGTCTGTGATGATTCTGAGTAAAATTCAACTGTACTCGATATGTATCATAACCTATTATACCAAATGGTGGGACAAACTTTATAAAAATAAGATATTTTTTTGAGTTTCAACCAAATCTATGTCACCAGATATATGATGTTGGTGCCTTTCCTGCAATAACTAGATGTCTTACACTTGCACACATCGGAGTTAATAATATACCATGTGAGAAGTCTTTACAGTTTGAACCGATTGACTGCAGATGCAGACTTAGACAATACAAACTACGCCCATTCTTGCAATGATGATAGTTAGAAGCCTGCACCGGCTAGATTGTCAAGTATAGGTATGCAAGTAACATCTATAGTTGTAGCCAACCCATTACGCTATTATACCTCTTGTGCTTTTTACAAGAAGAGTACTAATTGTTCATGATTTTCTTCAAATCAAAATGTCTGGTCTTCTTCATGATTTTGTTCAAATTACTGATAGGTTTTGTCCAGTTAAAGTTAGTAGTGTGATTTATGGGTATACTATAAACTATAGGGAAAACAGAGAATTCAAAATAGAAGAGGCTGAGAGGCGGCAATTAATTAATGGTTTGTTTCTACATCTCAGTTCCTGCCACAAAGAAGAACAACCTCTGTAAACAATACCTTCTGCTTCACAGTATCAAGTGGCGATGTGAACTTAATAATTCCATTAAGCAGAGACAGTACAGGGCAACTCTCCTTTGGCATGTCAGCTCAAATATTTGATCAAGTTGTACGGAGCCACCAAAAAGCTGCATGCCAATAGAGTGTAGCCCTATCACTTTATCTCTTCCAAGATTTTATAGAGTATTCCTTTTCTCTTTAATAAGGAGTCGGAATAAATCCCTGGAGGATCGGCATATCCTGTCATTTAATTTTATTTTTCTTGACCTGTAGATATATAGTTTCTTGCATTAAGGGGTTGCTTTTTCTAGGGTCAGATATGGGGTGTAACTTTTCTTATCCTTAACATATTCCATTTGGTGAAAGCTCTTTCGAAAAATTATTTTCATCAGATTCCTCCTCTTCTTGCCTTGTCCTCGAATTTAATTTGCAGGTGAGAGATGCAGGAAAAAGTTGGTGAAAGCTGGAGATGCTGCTTGATTTTATGCCAGCGAAGTGTTCCATTTAACTCTTGAGTCGAGGACTCAAGCACCTTCAAACAGCATATCCCTCATCATATTCTTTATTTTTATTTTTCCTTCAGTTTCAGTCTGTATACTACTCCCCCCGTTTCAAAAAAGAATGACCTACTTTTCTTTTAGCAATATTTTTGTTGCAACTTTTCACGTGGCATGTTTAAAACCACAAGATTAAAGGACATTTTGGTACATTTGACATAACTTTAATTTAAGACCACAAAATTCAAAAATCTTCTTTATTTTCTTAAACTCCGTGCCAAATCAACATAGGTCAGTTTTTTTGAATCGGAGGGAGTATATATTTATAGGGCTCTCTTTTATACTTTTCATGTGGCTTTTCGATTTCCAAAATGCCAGTCTTGCTTATATGTTTTAAAATTTTAACTAAGATTCCAAACCCTTTCGAGACCATGAATTTGTTGAGTAGCCAGAGTTTCAAAACTATTCAACTTTTAGCCGTTTTTACTGAGAACATAAAATTTGGACAGAAAAGCACCTAGCTATAACACGAAATGTATCCAATAAATCATGTTGCAGTTTACTACTAACATTTATCAATTCAAACAGGATGGAAGCCTGGGGATATTGGCCCTTGGTAGTCCATCACACAACAAGATTGTTTTCTACATTATTAGGATCTTCGTCTGGAGTATGAGAGCAAGGAAAATTTGCTGGAAGTCTGGAACTCTAAGAAAAAATATTGCTGGAACTCAAGAAAAACTAACTCGAGTGTCTAAAGAATTAGAAATGAAAATGGGCATAAATGACGACACACTAGAGTAATACTTGTGAAAGGAATTAAGCAATCTTTATTTCCTGACATCTGAAAGATTTGGAATCTTAAAAATTTACGAGCATACGCGAGATAAGCATTCGGGAAATGCTGTTTGAAGGTCGTTTGCCTCCTCAGTCACAACTATCGAGTCAAATGGCACACCTTATAGGTGAAATAATGCAGCATCTCTTGCTTTAAGCAATTTTTTTATTTTTTTTTGCATCATGGACAAGGCAACTAGGGAATTTGATGAACATATTTTTGGAGGATCTGTCACAAAATTAAATTGTAAAGGGATAAAAAAGTTACCCCATTTTCTGACCCTAGAGAAAGCAACCCCCTAATGCATAAAAATCATAGGATATACCGATTCTCGAATGGTTTATTCCAACTCTAAACTGAGAACGAATGCTCTATAAAAGAGTGGAGGGCTCTGTTGTGATGAAGTATGAACGAAGAAACAGAAAACGAGAAAGAAAATCGTTGGTGAACGATGATAAGGGATACAGTGATAGGGCTGCTCTCTATTGGCATGCAGTAATATATGTATAGTAACTCCGTTTTACTTTATCACATATTTCAGCTGTCACGCCAAAGGAGAGCTGCCCTGCTGCTGTCTCTGCTTAATATACTAACACAAAGGTCTGCTCTTAATACTCTGATTCAGAAGGTATCGTGATACTTATATTAAACGTTTAAATTGGTTTTAATTTCTCCTTACCTTTTTTGCAAAATTGATGTGGAAACCAACTAATTATCACATGAACTTGGTCTAGAATCTCTGGTTTAATTTATTCGTGTCTCCATAAATCTTAACGTTATCACATCATGTTCAGGTGTAATTGTCATCTGCAACAAAATTATGTAGCAGACCAGTTAACTTGAAAAAAATCATGAACAAGGAATCTGTGCATACGAGCTTTAGCTATAGAAAAGAACAACAGCAATGGGTTGGCTACTTGGGCTATAGAATCGCGAAGGTTGTCTATTATGTGCACATTACACTATTTTGTGTTGATTATAGGCAGAGGCGGATCCAGGATATTGAGATTCCGGGTGCCAAATTGTTTTAATTTAGGCTTTGACTAGATCTATTTTGATCTTCGATTCAAATTATTCATCTTTTTTATTAATTAGACAGAACAAAATAATTTAATTCTTATGATAATTTTGAACAAAGCATAAAACTTCAATGGGGAAAAATGATTTTCTAACCTTTTATGATTATTCTTTTAGTTTTATGTCCGTTTTACAAAAAGAGATCTTCATTTTCTACACATAAGAGACTTCATTTTTATATGTAAAAGATTTGAAAAGGTTATTTTCTTCTATTTGAATGGTAAAAGGGCAAGAGATATCATTTCCGCGAAAATGATCTCTTATGACAACTTACAAATTGAATAAAAAAATGATCGTTTCATATCTTTAGGTGTAAATATGAAGATCTCTTATAAAAAGGATATAAAACTTAAAACAAATTTGTAAAGAGCTACAAAATCGTATATCCCCATATTTTCATATTCCGAAACTATTACTCAAAAATGGATGATTAGAACTAGAACTCATTTAAATGCATATTTGATACTCAAAAGCAAAAACATAGCAAACGCTATGAACTTAAAATAGAAGCAAGAATTTTCATAAAATTTAAAAGAAAGAAGAAAAAATGAAAAGAAAGAAAAGAAAAAACAAGGAAAAGAAGAAGCAAACGAGAAATCAAAAGAAAAGAAAAGATGGACTTAAACGTAGAACAGAAGAAGATCCATCAGTGGTGTAGGGTAGATTCGATCCCACGCCGTGTGGGCGTGGGATTCAGCTGCCCACCAGTGGCACCAAGCGACCTATTGTTGCACTGGGTGCCACTTTAAATATTTATAAGCATTCTTCTGTATACATACACAGTTGTGTGGGTGCCGTGACACCCCGAACCTCCTTAGTAGATCCGCCCCTAATTATAGGGGAGCCCCAACTAAAGGATGTATTAGTTTGGTAGCTCGAGGGGGAGTATTCCTTATCATTCATGTCTCTATCCATTTTGTATTCCAAGAAATCCATCTATCTATTTTGAATTTGAGGGTGGTTTATGTTTGCTTGTTAGGATGACAATTTGTTTAAATTCTACCATATCCTTTGCCACCGTTGTGGGTTTGATAAGTTCGTCCTACACTTATTGAGTTTATTTCCTAAATGGTCACATAACTATTGAAAAATAGGTGAACAAAGTCACGTTTTTTCTTTTGTATCAGAAAAGTTACTCATCTTTTGTTATTTCATCCAAAAGGTTATTTTTTTCTTGTGTATCAGAAAATCACTTTATCTTTAATTTGTTATTTCACTCAAAAAGTCATTCAAGCAGTAAAGTGACATATCTGGCAACTTTTTAAGGATGTGTCACCTGATTTCTTAAGCCAAAAAATTAGAAAATACTAAACCTAACCTATTTTAACAAAAAATCTCCTATTATACCCAATACTCGACCTGTAGAATCTCTTTATAACTAACAAATGGCGAAGGTCCAAAATTACAAGTTTTGTATCTGTAATACCTTTTTGGTCGCTTAAACTCATGTTACTATAGTTCATTTTCAAAATTTGCTTCTAACAGGAAAAGTTCACCAATGAAAGAAATGAATCCTTTTAAATTAGAGAGGAAATGAGATCTCTTGACTTTTTACAATTTGAATAGAAGAAAATGACCTTTTCAAGTCTCTTATCTGTATAATGAAGATCTCTTACGTGCAAAACATGATGATCTCTTACTTGTAAAAATGAAGATCTCTCATAAAAAGGACATAATGCTAAAAGTAGTTTGTAGAGTTTTCTGTGTAAGATATTTTTCAAATTCCAAAACTATCCCAAGTAAGTGGTGCTTCTAAATTCTCTCGGCTTAAGCATTTATATATGTTCAAGGCATATATTATTTTTCGACAAGTAAAGAGATTTGTTTGGCCATTACCTGAGGAAAAGAAGACACTAGGGCGAAATTAATGAGTTTTCTCCATTAAACACCAGACAGATGGATCTATTGATCTATTGACAAATATAAGGCTAGGCTTGCAGAAAGGATATACACACATATATCACATAGACTATCAATAGACTTTTTCCCCGGTGACAAAACTAGATATTGTTAGAGTCGTGTTATCTCTTGCAGCAAACTTGAACCAGCCATTGCACCAGTTTGATGTGAATAACACCTTTCTTCATGGGGACCTTAAGGAGGAGTTTACATGGATATAACATCAGGTACAGTGCATCTTCTAAAAACAAAGTGGTGTGAAGGCTGCAACCTGCTTTATATGGGCAAAAGCAATCACCTCAGGTGTGCTTTGATCTATTTAGCTTGGCTATGAAGTAAGTACAGCTTCCAACAAAGTAATTCAAACAACACTTTATTCCTAAAACACAAATCAGGGAAAGTGACAGTGCTAATCATATATGTAAATGACATGATTATTATTGGGAATGATTTTCAAGAAATTTCTTGACTCCAAAGTCAATTGGTGACTGAATTTGAGATGAAGATTCTCGGGGGACTAAAGTATTTTTTGGAAATTGAAGTAGCAAGATCACAACAACGCATTTTAATATAATGTACATTCTCATTTTAATATAAGGCGCTGAAGAAAATAAATACTTGATTTATTAGAAAAGGTCACCTACTAATAATCCAAGTTGTGTCATGTGCCTGTCAGCTCCAATTTCTATATCTGTGATGATTCTGAGTACAATTCAATTTTAATCAATATGTGTCATAACCTATTTATATCAATTGGTATAGTGGGACAAACTTTGTATAAATAATATTTTAATTCGAGTTCCAACTAAATTTATGTCACCAAATATATGCCGCTGGTCACTTTCCTGCAATAACTAGATGTCTTAAGCTTGCACATCGGAGTTGACAATATACCCCGGATGCAGATTTAGACAATACAAACTACGTCCCTTCTTGCAATGATGATAGTTAAAAGCCTGCACAGGCCAGATTGTCAAGTAAAACTAGATAATCATGTATAGTAATACTAATAACATCTATAGTTGTAGCCAACCCATTACGTTATTATACCTCTTGTGCTTTTTACAAGAAGAGTACTAATTGTCCATGATTATGTTCAAATCAAAATATCTGGTCTTCTTCATGATTTTGTTCAAATTAATGATAGGTTTTGTCAATGTTGAGGTTGGAAGAATATTTTTGGCCCTGCTAATTATACCTAAACATGGAGTCCAGTTATAATTAGTTGTGTGATTTATGGAACACGTATAAAGAAAATAGCGAATTCAAAATACAAGAGGCTGAGAGGCGGCAGTTAATTAATGGTTCGTTTCTACATCTCAGTTCCTGCCACAAAGAAGAACAACCTCTGTAATCAAGGCAAGTATAACAATACCTTCCGCATAGTGCTGCCGTGTTAGTTACATTAAGCAGAGACAGTAACAGGGCAACTCCCCTTTGGCATGTCCATTCTAATATTTGATCAAGCTGTACAGAGCCACCAAAAATGCTGCATGCCAATAGTGTTAGGATATACTATTAACCATGTTGGTTTAAGTTATAGTATTATTTTTACATCCCATGTAAAGACAATTTATTTCATCTTCTTAATTTAATAAAGTCTTCATTTAAATAGATTATTATATTGACATGTGTGTCCTTTACTTATATAGTAGGCAATTTTGTGCATGGAGTTATTTAACTCATGCATGGAAGATTAAAATTGTCGGTTCTTATAAGTTATAAATTAAAGTTCACAATCAAAGATGAAGTAGGACAAACATCTTGATGATTGTAGCACAAGATTAAAATATAATTTGATCTTAATTATGGGAGTGGTAATATTCCAACTTCTTGTGCTAATACATTTCGTATGTATTGAACGGACCAAGTAGAGATGTTTGTTTATGTTCTGAATATTAAGAAACAACTTCTCTAGTCCATTACATGTACTTATACTCTTAATCGTGATATAATTATTATGATCTATGTAGTTTGATTTATTATTTTAATCTATTAAAAAGTGAGACTCTATTGAGAGTCAACATATTCCTAATAGATTGGATAATGACAAATCACTTAGTGAAATAATAATTAGTTGATAGAACCATGTCTCGGACTTGAGATAGAAGACACCCCTATATGGTTGCTTATAAGTTTTCACGTGTAAACCCTGCAGGTGGATTTAGTATCCGTCACGTGAAATAAGTTAAGCATAAGTAATATAGGATTGAGTTAGTCAATAAATTAAATTTTTCAGAAAAATTTGATTTAATTGATTGGTGTCGGTAATTCTAACATGGGGAGTTAAATAAGATGTAATGGTAGATTTCGAAGTTAATATCGAGGAGTACAGTTACAGATTTTTAGTGGAATAATTTGTAATTTATTATGATATGGTAATTCATTCATTTGCGAATTAATATCATAATTAGAAGCTTCAGTTAATAAATCTGCGGTCCCTGCTACACCTGATTAATTAACCAATTTGAAAAAGAAAATGGATTGGTATCACGGTTTTACACGTTTGTTTTAATGGGAATAAATTCCTATTGATGACAGGAATTATGACTCCCATTAAACATTTGTCATTATGGACAAAACGTCCATGACTTTATGTTGGTATTGATGGGAGGTCTTAATGATTTTTCGTGTGGATTGAATGGATGAAAGAAAGCCCTTTCAACTTCAACTTCAGTTGAATATATAGGGGTTTTCGTTTGTTCATTGTACAGACCTTAAAAATCCATTTTCAGAATTTTTCTTTTAACTTGTCCACACAAGCATTGGTTGGTAAAAAATTATTCAGGTAGTTGTAGAAGGCAGCAGACCTGGAGAGCAAGGATCTGATAAACGAATTGTGCAAAAACTTCAACAGGTATGTATAGTTTTTCATGAATTTCGTTTTTTAAGTTACATTATCATGTTGTCATGTAAGTATATGATCTGTGTTTAAGCTTCCGCTATATATATGAACTATACATTCTAGCAAATAGAGTGTCGACCTATCACTCTCTCCCTTATAAATTCAAGATATATATCATTTACCAACGATCTTCTTTCTCATTTTTGTGCTTCTAGTTTAAATATATATAAAAAGCACTTCCACGCTTTTATAGAGCATCCCTTCTCTTTTTAATTAGGAGACGGAATAAACCCCTGGAGAATCAGCATATCTTGTCATTTAATTTATGTTGCGTGGCCTATAGATGTATATTTTCTTGCATTATGGGGTTGCTTTTTCTAGGGTTAGAAATGGGGGGTCACTTTTCTTATCCTTAACATATTCCATTTGGTGAAAACTCTTTCAAAAAAAATATTTTCATCAGATTCCTCCTCTTCTTGCCATGTTCTCGAATTTAATTTGCAGTTGAGAGATGCAGGAAAAACTTTGTGAAAGCTGGAGATGATTCTTGATTTTATGCCGTCGAAGTGTACCATTCGACTCTTGAGACTAGAAATCAAGGACCTTCAAACAACATATCCCTCATCATATACTTGATTTTCTTCTTCCTTTTTCCTTCGGTTTAAGTCTCTATAGTACATGTTTATATCGGGCTCTCTTTTTACTTTTCATGTGGCTTTTCTATTTTTAGAATGCCGGTCTTGCTCATATGTTTTTAATTTTAATTAAGATTCCAATCGCTTTAGAGGGCATGAATTGTTGAGTAGCCAGAGTTCCAAAACTATTCAACATTTAGTCACTTTTAATTGCGAATATAAATTTTGGACAAAAAATGCACCTAGGTAAGGCACTAGAAATATTCAGGAAACTATGTTGCAGTTTACTAACATTTATCAGTTCAAACTACAGAAGTTTTTCCTGAAGTTGTGAGTTGCAAACACTGAAAGCAGGATGGAAGTCTGGGGATATTGGCCCTCGCTATAGAGACTGGGGATAAATGACGACACACTAGAGTAATACTTGTGAAAGGAATAAAGCAATCTTGATTTCCTAGCTTCTGAATGATTTGGAATCTTAAAAATTGCGAGCATATGCTAGAACGGCATCCAGAAATTGAATTACCACACAAAAAGCAAGGAGAAAAAAAATTAAACCAGAGATATATAGAAAATAATGTAGTTGGAAAAAAGAGGAGGAAAATGAGGATTATGAAGGAGGATATGCTGTTTGAAAGTCTTTTGCCTCAGTCACAACCCTCGAGTCAAATGCCACACTTTGTATGTGAAACAATGCAGCATCTCTTGCTTTGAGCAATTTTTGATTTTGTATCATGGTCAAAGCAACTGGGGAATTCGATGAACATATTTTTTAATGGAGCTTTCACAAAATGGATTAGTAAAGGGATAAGAAAGTTACCCCATCATCTGACCCTAGAAAAAGCAACCCCCTAAGGCATAAAAATCATAGGATATGCTGATTCTCGAGTGATTTATTCCAACTTTTAAATTGAGAACAAATGCTCTATAAAAGCGTGGAAGGGCTCTGTGTGATGAACAAGAAGAGAAAAACAAGAAACAAAATTGTTGGTGAATGCTACTCCCTCCGTTCAGAATTACTTGTCACTAATTTTCTAATTGGATTTCCATTTTTTCTTGTCATTTTTGACATATCTAGAAAAGACAACTTCTTTTTTCCTATTTTACCCTTATCATTAATTGTTTATTTTCTAAAATAGTTTCAAGACACAATAGTAACCATCAATTAATAGGGGTACTATGGTAAAATAGTCATGTTAATAATTATTTTCTTAATGAGTGTGCCAAGTCAAAATGTGATAAGTTATAAATTCCATGTTAAAATTCATTCCGAATTTGAAGTTATAAATTTCAGGCTAGGCTAGTTTCAGATAAAATCTAAGCGAGGTATGGTCTAGGAAAATTTGGGAATGAATTGGGCAAGTTTGGTGGGGTTTGATTTGATTTCTAGTTAGCCAAGACAATAAGGAACCCGTAGGACTTTACAGATTTGAATTTGGGTGAGTAGAACTCCCGAAATTAATCTTAGCGTAAAGGGTGTTATTTTGACTGTCCCAGATTAAAGGTGTATTGTAAAAATTAGGATTTTTGGGCGACACTGGACTTTTTGTCCCGTCGACATCGCTATAGTGGAGAAAATCCCACTATAGCAATAGTCAACCCAGTCAACGACAACTATAGCTACATGTGTTGCTATAGCAACGTATGTCGCTATAGCGACATAATCAATGTATGTCGCTATAGGGACGAAAGTTGCAGATTTCTTTTAAAATTCTCCAAAATTATTTATTTTTCTAAAACACATTTGGGGGCAAGGGAGAGGTGATTTTGGGCGATTTTCACCAGATTATCATTGTTTGGCTTCGTTAAGGTAAGAATTTCATCCCCATTAACTTGTAATTGATAATTTAGCCTTAGAATTGCTAATTTACGAAGTTCGGGAAGGGTTTAGGGCTGATTTTAGTCATTTTTCTGGTGTAAGGGAGTAAATTGGGTATAAAGTTAATGGGATTTGATTATTAATTGTTAATTAACCCTTGCATTGCTTTAATTCACTAATTAATCCATAGAATTGATGGTTTGAGGTGAATAACGGTAGAAAAGCCCTAGAATGGAGAAGGAATGATCATGAACTTGGCCTTAGGGGTTGAGTGTGAGTTATAATTCCCAACGTGGTAGGTCATTTCATTAATTATACATTGTATATATTTTCTAGATCGAGGTCAAGCGAAAATTGCATGAAAAGGCAAGGCTCAAGCTTAGTTGAATTGTGCAAGCTTGGATTGAGGTAGGTGATGGTATTGTAATTTAATCTAGTTTATATTATATGTGTACATTAACTACATCGTAGTGTGGCTTGTTAGTGCGTGTTGTTTGGCGTGGTCAAGTCAAATGATTTTACCTTATTGTATGATTTTCACCTACCTTATTGTTAAATGTGGAATGTCTTGGTATTTGGGACGTTCTCACGGCTTGTTGGTGGAATAAGGTTGGCAGACACTCGTGTCAGAGATTTAGGTACATGGATGGAATTTGTCCCCTGCAGGTCATGAATAGAGGGTGGTTATGATGCCCATAGCATGTATGTACAAGGTTTAGGTGAGTTTGACGGTTCCATGAGTGAACCGGGAAATATAATTTATATGCTTGATAATTGCTTAAGTTGTCTTGACTTGTTTGACTTGGCTTGACTGAACTTGACTTGGTTGTAAGTGTATTAACTTTTTGCTTGTAACTCTAAATTGCTTATTTGATGCTTGTTGTGCAAGGTGTAGGTTGATTGAGCATGTATTAACCTGTTATACTATGTTTTAGTAAGTGTTCATATTCTCATCTTGGGTTGTCCAAATGACCCTAACAGTACACTATTTTTTTCTTGTGTGCTGATACTACACCTGCTCTTACTTTTGTTGAGTGCAACACATATTCCAGTGGCTCATACAAGACCTCACTTGTGAATTCTAGCGTTGTACTTTGGATTCAAGGGTGAGCAGCATGTTTCAAGCTACCATGAATCCTTCTTGGATGATAGAGTCTTTATTTCTGGACTTATGCTTTTTATTTTAGTTTTTGGGGTTGCATCCCCTTCTTGACAATCTTTAGTAGTTTTGGTATGGACGACTTTCAGGTCCTAGGGATGGTTTTTGGTCAAAAACAATGTTCCGCCTTTAAGTTGTACTTATATTTTATTTTTACACTTGATATTTTATTGATGGATTAGTTCTATTTATTTTCTGTAAGTGTTGATCATGGGTTTAGTTTTTGGGTCGTGACAAAGTTAGTATCAAAGCCTAGGTTCGTCGATCTCATCGTACCAAAATGGATCTAGTAGAGTCTTGTGGAATGGTACAGAGACGCCTATACTTTTCTTTAGGAGGCTATATGACTTTAGGAAAACTGTCATTCTTGCTTCTTTTGTGCTATAACGTGATTTCAATTGGTATCTTGGGATCCAAATTGGTATCTAATCTCTTCACTCTTTGTCAGCAGATGGTTACTACTAAGTCAAACGGAACTCGAGTAGAATCCCCCGCACCGTCCGCTCCAGCTGATGAGCCAATAGTAAGGGGACGAGGAAGAGGTAGGAGAGAAAGGGGTGGAGCTCAAGTAGATGCTGGCCAGGCTTGTGAAGGGTCAGTATCACCTCCCCCACCTCGGGATCATTTTGAGGGGATGGAAGCAGTAGAGGGATAGGTATTGGAGCTCAAGATGGCGGCACCATCTGGGGTTGAAGCCTTGCCTCTCATGTCAGTTGAGGTTGTTTAACAGGTGTTAGATTTTCTAAGTGGGTTGGCTAGTACCGGAGCCACTCCTGTTGACCGACTATTCAGGTTCCAGGTGTTTACCTTACTGTTGCTATGGCTTCTAGAATGGATGATGCTTTAGGGACTGATGCTTTTCTTCATCCGATTTTGGGTTCTGTGATGACTGGTGCTGAACATGATCTGCTACCCAAATTTTTGAAGATGAAACCACCAACTTTCTAGGGTACTGAGTCGAAATATTCTTTTGAGTTCATCATTGACTGTTATGAGAGGTTACATAAGATGGGTATTGTGCAACAACATAGAGTTGAGTTTTTGAATTTTTTTTGGAGAAGGATACTAAGCAATGGTGGAGGGCGTATGTTGAATGTCGGTCACCGGTTTTGCCCCCATTGACTTGGGAACAGTTTCATACTTTGTTCTTAGAGATGAATGTGCCTTGTGCCTTCCGTGATCACAAGAAGGATTGGTTTTTGGCATTGGAGTAGGGTGACATGTCAATTGCAGCCTATGAGGTTAAGTTCCATGCCTTGTCTCTCTATGCTACTCAGCTGTTGGCTACTGAGGATGAGAGGATTTGACACTACGTTAAGGGTTTGAACTATGAACTCCAAGTCTTGTCTGTGCATATGACTTTGGCAGGAAAGGGGTTCAATGAAGTTTCTGATTATGTGAAGAAGTTGGAAGGGGTTACACAAGTGGGTCAGGCTAAGATGTTAGACATAAAGTCCCGCAATGTTGGGAATTTCAATGGATCTTACTCTAAAGTCCACGGTCAGCAGGCTTATTCAGCTCTTCCTATTCAACCAGCATTGCCAACTTCTACTTTGGGTCCAGCTATGGTTTCTTCTCAGTCGCAGGTTATTAGGAGCCAAGAGGTTTCTTACCCTTCTACCAATCGGCCTTCTCTTAAGCGAGGATGTTACTATTGTGGTGCGGTTGGTCATTTTACGAGGGAGTGTCCTTTGAGGTAGGCTAATGGCTAGGTGCAACAGCAGACTCGAGCTGTAGTTCCCGCAGGTAGTGGAGGAGGAGTGTAACACCCCGTACATTCCTAACCCTATGTGATGACGTTGAACAATGGTTATTTAGGTGTCGAGATGCCATGCGTATGTATTTTGTAATGTTAGTGATGAGAAAATTGAAATTTGGCCTCATACATGTGATTAGCCCTTCGTAGGAGGTGTTTTGTGATTTTTGTAGAGCATTTGTGGGGTTCAAAATAAGGCTAAGAGGACCTCCAAACAAAGGATATTAAGGGTAAGAAGTAAGTTAAAGAATAGGACTTGAAGTATCTAACCAAATCCGCGAAGAAAAATCGAAGAAACAAAAATTTGAAAAAAATTGGAGTGGGGCGCGCCAGAGGGCATGCCACACCGCTCTGGGCTAAAATTTTTAGTCCAGAGGCAGCAAGTTGGCGCGCCCAAGGGCGTGCCAGGGTGGTTTTGCCCATTTTTCGAAAGTTGGAAATTTTCTTAAGTCCCAAGGGTGCCCGGGGACGTACCGGGCCAATTTTTACCACGTTTCTTTTACAACCATGAGCATATACATGGAATGATTGAAGTGTTATAATGGTACGATAAAATTACTCGAGAACGAATTTGGCATCAAAATGACGATTTTACTCTTGTAGTCAAAATAAGTCATACTTGGCTAGATTGCTTGTTTTTGGAATTGAGGCTACGAGTATGAATTGCATGAGTGGGAATATTGTCATAACGCGTATGAAATGAATTAAACATGAGAAATTATTGATTTTATTGGGTTAAGTAATTTGGGCTCAAAAGAGGCCCAAAATGAGGCAAAAGACATGGGCCTAGAATGGGTCAAATGACCCATTCTTCCTTTGACTAATCAATAATTGAGAAAGGTGGCTAAAGAGGACTTCAAGGCTCTATAAAAGGGGCACAAAATCAGATTTTAACCCACAAAACACACATGCTTTTCTATCTTTTTTTTTTCTAGAATTCTCAAGAAAGCTTCTTTGGCTCTCAAAACCCTAAGGCACTTCTTGGAGCAAGATCATCATTTTTCAAGCTTGGGTAAGTGATTATTATTATGGAATAACATATTATATGCATGGGAGAGTATGTAAATCATATTGGTTATGCTTGGAAGTGTTGGATATGACACTTTGTGTTTTTGTCAAAGATGTGTAATCCATGGGATTTACACTTGAAATATGACTTGTGATTTTGATGAAAGAGCATGGTATGGATGAAATAACAACATGTATGGTGTGATTATGTTATTAAACTTGTTATTTTTCTATATGTGTAAATTATGGGATTTTTGCCGAATTGTTGTTGTGAGGTGTATTGAAGTGAATTGATGGAATAATTGTGATGTTGTGATGATGGAGAGTGGAAAGTATGAACTTGGTGTGACATGCTAGTGGTTTATGATATTTTGGTCAATGTTGAGAATATTGTGGAATTATTGGTATAATAATTTCTTCAATGGTATTGTCAAGGGGGAAATGACATTTTTAAAGGCAAACATGTAATTCATTGACGTCCTATGCATTTGTAAGGTAGTTGGTGGTTAATGTAAATTCCGTTATGTATTTGTGTTGTAAAGTAAGACACAAGGAAGGAGCGGGACTATTGTAGGCCCATTTAAGATTGTAGAATCATATTGAGAATACAAGGTATGTAAGGTTACTCTTTCCGTATTTTTCAGCAGCACCTATTAGTCACATTGACATTATACCTAACTTATTCCGAAATGTTCAAAGGTATCCCATTTTCGGTTATTAATTATTGTTACTCACATGTTCCTTATTCCTACATGAATTGTGTTTCACATAACTCATGGTCTTTGGTTAATGTTCCAATTCCAATAATGTTACAATTATCAAAAGTATCAATCTCTTACAAACAAAAGTATTAATCTCTCATAAGTGAATGTATTAATCTCTCATGAGTGAGCGTATCAATCTCTCACAAGTAAAGGTACTAATCTTGTAAAAGTTAAAGAATGAAGTAAGGTGTTATGAGTGTATCCATGGGGTGAAAGAACACACCTTCATGATGACGATCACAATATTATGAGTGTATCCATGGGGTGAAATAAACACCTTCCTGATGATATCCATGGGGTGAAGGAAACACCTTCATGATGACCATCCTAACATTTGGGGTGTATCCATGGGGTGAAATGAAAACCTTCATGACGATATTATTTTTCCACTAATCAGCTTAGGGCCCGGGCTTTGTGAGAATGGAAGAATGAGTAGTAGATGAAGAAGTGAGTGATGACGGGGACGAGTGAGCGTAAGAATAAAAGAAGTAATCCATCTAATGTACATATTTCCATACATATAGAGTAATGACTTATCCATATTGGTTCTTTACTTATAGTTTATTCCATTGAAGTATTTACGTATTATACAGTCTCATTCAGCCTTACATACTCAGTACATTCTTCGTACTGACCCCTCTTGGGGGATTTACCTTACTTGCTGCAGGCACAGGTGCTAGTAGACCTCCACGGTAGGTGGCGGATCTTTTGCTGATCTTTGGTGAGCTCTAGTTGGTTCGGGGCTTTCCGGGTCTTATATGTACATTTGTTTTGGTCTTGTAATGTTGTGTAAAGCGGGGACTTGTCCCGAATTTAAGATGGTTATGTATGTCTTCTGTTAGAGGCTTTTGTAGACACATGTGGGTATGTAACGTAAGAGGTGTATGTCTTTCTTGACTTGATGGCCCCAACGACCAAGTTTCTTATATGTATATACATAATGCTCCATGATTGCCGCACTCCGCATTTTATGTCTTTACGAGGTGGTGATGATTCTTATGGTATGCATATGATTGGGCATGAGTAAAGATTGGTACTCTCGGGCATTATCGGCTTCGGGTGCCAGTCCGGCTCGAATGGGATTTTGGGTCGTGACAAAAATGGTATCAGAGCAGGTCATTCTAAGGGTGTCTACAAAGCCGTGTCTGAGTAGAGTCTTACTTATCAATGTGTTGTGCACCACATTTATAAGTAGGAGGCTACGGGACATTTAGGATGTTGTTTCCTTTCTTCACTTCTAGATCGTGCAATAGAGCCAATATTGTATGTAAGTTGAATTGTGCCTGACCATGGTAATTGTTTTTCTTTGGTATAGTAAAATGTCAATCACAAGAAGAGGTAGAGGTAAAGGTAAGTAGGTAGATATGCCTGCTGGAGAAGGAATGAGTAGATTACCACCTGATCAAGTCAGTCAAGGTGGAGTAAATGCTGAAATTGCATCGCGGGCCTCCTCTACTTTTCCAGCTCCAGAAGAGCCGAGTAGGAGAGAACTACCTTTGGAACTACCCGTGAATATTATTGAGCAGGATTTAATGAGTGCGGTGCAAATATTGACCCGTGTAGTTGCTGCACAAGCTCAAAGACAAGTTCTTTCACAGCATATGGAGGAACAGAGGCAGAAGAAAAAGATGCAAGAATTGGAAGGAGAATTGTCAAAGAAAGCAAAATCCACGGGACAGTTCATGGCTTCCCAAGGAGGATTTGGGCCTCAGAGTTCTCACAGACTGTCTAATCCATCATTTCCTCATTCTACAACAATTGCTTCCCCTCTACTCCAAGGGTTCAGAAGTAACCAGTTTGGGCAAAGGAGTGAGACTCAGGATTTTCAGACAGTGGGATATCAAGCCCCCAGAGATGTGAACCCACTTGGGTCTTTTCGTCAGCTGTGTCAGCGCTGCAGGAAATTTCATGCAGGTGAATGCCGGGTTGGAATGAATGTTTGCTATCATTGCGGCGTTCCAGGGCATAAGGTAAGAGGGTGTCCACGAAGGAACATGGGTGGCATGGCACGACCTACGGGACCAACCGTTGCACCGACATCATTGGTGCCTCCTCTAGGTAGAGGTGCAAAACCTGCTGACCGTGACAGATATGTTAGAGGGTTAGTTAGTTCGAGTGGAACTCAGGACCATACCTATGCCGTAGCGGGCCGGCGGGACTCAGAGGCTTTTCCTGATATAGTGACAGGTACATTATCTGTCTTTTCACATAATATATTTGCATTGATTGACCCGGGTTCTACATTGTCATACGTTCTTCCCTATGTTTTTTTTAAGGAACATGAGAATTATTAGGTAAGCCGCTTGAAGTATTTACACTAGTTGAGAATCTATGATAGCTAAAAGAGTATATCATAATTGTATAGTAATCGGTTGTGGGTTTGACACACTAGTTGAGCTTACTGAACTGGAAATGGTAAACTTTGAGGTTATTATGGGTATGGATTGGTTGACTTCTTGTTATGCCGCAGTGGATTGCCGAGCTAAGGGGTTACATTTTCATTTTTCCATAAAAGAATGTTCCTGCATGGACGGGTAATGTGGGAGCACAGAAGGAAAAATTCATTTCCTATAGCAAGGTAAAAGAAATAATATCCAAGGGGTATCTTTGTCACCTAGTAAGAGTACGAGATACCGACGTGAGGGTACCAACACCTCGATCGATTCCAGTAGTAAAGGAATTCCTGGATGTATCTCCTGAAATGAAAAGTAGAGCATGATAGTGATGTGATTCCAGGCATTTTGCCTATCCCTATTCCCCTGTTCCTCCTTATAGAATGACTCCAATAGAATTGCGGGAGATATAGGAACAATTAAAGGACTTGTTGGACAAGAGGTTCACAAGGCCTAGTATATTCCTTTGGGGTGTATCAATATTAATCGTACAAAAGAAAAACGGCACATTGAGAACGTGTACTGATTATCGACAACTAAAGAGGGTGACAATTAAGAATAAGTATGTCCTTCCCATAACTTACAAGTTAATGGACCAATTACAGGGTACCAAAGATTTCTCAAAGACTGACTTGAGAGCGAGTTATAATCGAGTAGGGGCTAAAGACAAAGGTATGCCCAAGGCAGCTTGCCAAACATGGGATGGTCACTATGACTTCTTAGTTATGTCAAATGGGCTAACGAATGCACGAGTAGACTTATGAGTTGGATGAGCAGGGCGTTCAAGCCATTCATAAATATATTCGTGACGGTGGTAGTAGATGATATATGAGTTTTTAAAAATCACAAGCGAACCCTACTAATCACGTACGATAGGTGTTGCAAATTTTTTCCACCATACGTGGGACGCAAAATTTTCTAAGCATGAATTTTGGTTAAAAGCGATAGCATATGCCTCACGACAGTTGTTTCCATACGAAGACCGTTAACTGACATATGATTTTGAGCTAGCAGTCATGATGATTATTTTCAAAAGTGTATGGCGCCATTATTTATGTAGGGTTCCTATTGACATATATACTGATCATCAGAGTTTGTAAAATATCCTTAATCAACAGGACCTAAATTTGAGACAACAGGAATGGTTGAACCTATTAACAGACTATGATATTGACATCCCAACTGGGAAAAGCAGGTGTAATAGCTGATGCATTAAGTCACAACACAATAGGAAGCACTAGTAGCCAGTTGACTGAAAATAAAACACATGGTCAAGGAATTACATCAATTATCTGGGTGGGGAGTTCGTTTTCTTGAAACTCCGGATGGAAGAATAATAGAGTAAATTGCGACAGAGCCTTCATTTGTAGCTGAAGCGAAAGACAAGTAGTATACGGATTCTATGACAAACACATTTGATCCTACGCAAGAGGGAATACTGTAATGCATAACTTACAAAATTTTATTCATTCAGGAGCAACCAAAAGGTACCATGGGTTGAAAGAGACGTATTGATAAAGTTACATGAAAAGAACATTGCAGAAATTGTAGCTCATGATCCAAATTGTCAACAAGTAAAACGTAGAACATCAGGAGTCTGGAGGGTATATGCAATATAGAAATCTCCCAGTGTGGAAAAAGGCTATGATCAACATAGACTTCATCACAAGTTTGCCTTATACATTTCATCAATTTAACTCCATGTGGATGATAGCTGACAGCCTTACCAATTTAGTACACGTTTTACCTGTCAAGATTACTTATACAGCTGAATACTATGCAAGTTGTGGGTTAAGAAATAGTATAAGTACAGGGAATTCCAATTGCTATTGTATTAGTCATAGGAGCTCAAGTTACTGTATACTGATGAAAAAATCTTTTCAAAAGAAAGTGGGAATCCAAATAAAGTGAAAATCCTCAAACAAGATGGATGAACAGAACACACTATATCAACATTTATGAGCTTACTTATAGGACTTTAACAACAGTTAGGACGATCATTTACTTCAGGTGTAATTTGCTTACAATAGGTGAAATTGAGTCCATGTTATATAGGTTATATGAAATTATCAAAAGGATTCTAGATCGACAAGTAAAGAGGTTGAGGAATAAAGATGTAACGTCCGTAAAAGTCCTTTGGAGAAATCAACATGGTAAACTAGAAAAATGATGAAATCGACGTACCCATATTTGTTTCATACAGAAGGAAAAGTTCAACATGCGGAAGTGGACCAATAACAAGTAAGTATCTATGAGTATTAAGCGTCTATGTCTACATATGCTAATATAGAGATGCATTTGTGGAAATTAAAGCGACATCGTTAACATTCTAGGATGAATGTTTCTAGGGGGGGGGGGGGGGGAATGTATGTAATGACCTTCCCGGTCATTTCCCCCATTTTCATGTGTTCTCAGCATTTAGATCTTTTCTATAACTGCCCCAAGTTATTTATGACTTGCTGGGACCGACAGTTCGGCTCCCGGGCAGTTCGTTTGAGAATATTATTTAGACCGAGCACGTTGTAAAATATTAAATTAAATTAAAATTTGGTAAAATGACATAGTTAATTACCTTTCAAAAATATTTTTGACATTTATAAAATTCTTTAGTTATGATACATCTATACTATTTTATAATAGTTTTATAATTTATTAATAATTTAAGCGGAGATAGTGAATTTGGATATATTAAAATAATATTATTATTTTATAGAGGTTTTGTTAGAAATAATTTTCTATTAATTATGGTATATTTAAAATATTGTATTTATTTTACCACGAACCTATGCAATACCCGAATATATATATAACGGGATAAAGTTTATATTGAGGTGTCACCTCCAACACCACGTGGAAGGTGAGGAGGTGCACAAGAATGACTTTTACTAAGTGGCATCTTCCACTTTGCCTAAAGACACATCAATGAAAATGTGCATGCGGTTGTTTAGTGTTAAACAGAGAACATAATATTTTCTTCACTATTTTGCTTAATTCCCTCACTGCTAATGATCATATAAGATCAAACATTGAGCTAATTCATTGAGTTTTGAGCTAGGGGCTTTTATATTGGAGTCCGTGGACTCGTTCTCGTTGTTTCTACGGTACATTTTCTTATTTTTACGGTAATTTTCATTTACACGGTAATACTGTTGGGATTGGTATTAATGTTTGAGCTATATTTTGAGCTCAAATGGAGGAGTGTTAGTTGTGACTATTGGTCACGGAGTGATTTGGGACGCTGTGACGATTTCAATTTTACGATTCCGCAAGCGGGCCCCACGTGGGATTTTCAGGCATTTTTCAAACTAATGCAATATGGGTATCAATAGTCATGTTTTGACATGTAGTTTATTATTTTGGTAGCTTGGAAGCAGTCAGAGGCCTCTCGAAAGGGTAAGACTCCTATTTAACTGGCTTTAGCAGGCATTCGGCGGCGTCCAGGTAGGCTAGGTTTACCTTCCTTTACACTTAGACTGGGCTTATGTGTGATATATGTATGCTATTGTGCTGGTATTGTGGGCTGGTATTATAGACTTGGTGGTGGTGATTTGCTGTGATTTAGGCCTTCTAGGCCGGATAGGGCTATTCGGATATATTCCAGGCCCGTTATCCTCGTGGTACCCCACAGATGACCTATTTGGGGTCGGATAGTATTGTTGTTGTTGTTGCTAGTCTGGGAATGTTATTGTTGGACCTTAGTCCAGGCTTAGACAGACTTAGCCCAGACTTAGACAAGTATAACCAGACCTGGTTTTCGGGACCCAGTAGCGGGCCCCGTTACCCTTTTTGTCGACTTGTCGAAACTTTGACATCTTTGGGATTAGATAAGCCCTATATGACTATTAGGATTATGACGGGATTAAGTCACCCCGATTATACGCGGTTGGCCTGTCTAGCTTTGTTCGTCCCTGATAGCACCGTATTTGATTGGGGTCGGCTAGTTTGACTTAGAACGCTGAATCGCCTTTCCATGACTTGTAATGTATACCCAGACTTTTATATACATATTGTTATAGTAGGTAGTTGACCTAGAAGGACCTCGAGATTTACTTGTAGCATGTTGTAGAGTTAGCTTCTGTACCTATATAATAGTATTGACTTGGCACTAGGGCGTTCCCCGTTTATTTGATATGATATGACCTTTGATTCTGTTCTGGTTACTGGCTATGATGAGTTCCGATTCAAGTTCGGCTACTGATTCAGGTATGATGATTTTGGTTATTGACTATTGGGTGTTCCGGTTCGAGTCCGGCCCCGGATTGTGGTACACTATGAGTTTCGGTTCGAGTCCGGCCACTGATTATTATGAGTTCTGGTTCGAGTCCGTCATCTGGTGATGATATGATTGGAGAGTTTTGGTACTGGGTACCGTGATTATGATGTTGTTATTCTATGAGTTTTGGTTCGAGTCCGGCAGATATGATATATATGTGGCCTCTTGTTATTACCCACTGCTTCCGGTTCGACTCCGGCATCTGGCCTCTTGTTATTACCCATTGGTGCCGGTTCAAGCCCGGTACACTCCTGTTGGTTATTGTGGTTACTGGATACTGATACAGCTTTGAGACACTGGTGAGTATGCATTTACTTTTCTTGTGTGTCCCGCTGGTTTATGGGGGCCAGACTGGGTTATTGTTTTCTTCCGTGTGCCTATCGGGCTTATGGGGGCCCAGATAGGTTATGTTTGACTTGTGTGTTTACTTACGCATTTATTTACTTGTTCTTCCGTGTGCCTATCGGGCTTATGGGGGCCCAGATAGGTTATGTTTGACTTGTGTGTTTACTCACGCATTTATTTACTCGTTATTATGTATCGTACTTATATTTTCCTGAGCATATCTATACGCCTAGGCCGTTACTTATGTATCTATTACTTATACCCCGGACTTAGTATGCCCCCTGCACTTTAGCTTGCTTATATTATATTAAGCTCAGTCGGCCGATGATGCCTACTGAGTACCCGTTGCCCTGGTACTCATATTGCACTTCTGCATCTTTTTCCCCGATGCAGATCCAGGCACCAGTCGACGGTTTTGACGTGACTCTTTTCTCAGCACTGATTCCGGAGCAGGGTGAGCTTACTGACGTCCGAGGCAGATCCTACTCCATCCTCTACTGTATAGTCTTTTGCTCTCAAGACTATCGTACTTATTATACATGTTTGGTTTCTGTCTTGTATTTTGGGTATGTTAGTAGTGGCTCATGTACTGACCCCACCAGGTCTTGGGAGGGGTTCTGGACTTTATATACATTGTCCTCTTCCTTCTCAGTCTTAGCATGTTTATAAATATGGTTACTTTCACTTCTTCTCTGTTTTATGAGATTCCGCCCGTTAGCCCATCGCTTGTTGCTCCGGACTAGGGTTTGGCTTGCCTATTGGTGGGTTACGATAGGCGCCATCATGACCCAAACATTGGGTCGTGACAGCTTGGTATCAGAGCCTAGGTTGTATAGGTAGTATCGGTACATGGGCCAATGTTTAGTAGAGTCCTGTGGATCGGTGCGAGAACGCCTGTATCCTATCCTCGGGAGGCTACGGAGCATTCTTAGGGGAGTCTCTCATTTTATTGACTCATGTCCGTGCGTTAAGTCTATGTTGGTTTCTGATCTTTATTTGGTTCACTCTTTACGTAGATGGTAAGGATGAATCGTAAGAGAGCCGAGGGTCAGGACCCCGAGCCTGCTGCAAGGGCTCTAGTTAGGGGCCGAGGTCGACCTAGAGGTCGGAGGCAGGGCAGAGTAGCATTCCCAGGCCGAGATCATGTTAGGGATCAGTCACCCGATCCCATTATAGTTCCAGATGTTCCGCCGCTACATCAGTCGGTGGGCCAGGGAGCAGCCGAGGCTCCACCTGGGTTTATTGATGCTTCAGGACTCCGGGACACTTTGGTGCAGTTGTTGGGATTAGTTGGAGGTCCATCAGCCGAGGGAGCCCAACCAGTAGAATAGGGAGTTGGTGTTGGAGCGCAGCCTGCAGCTGTAGCACCCAGAGTAGAGGTTTCACCTGTACCAGTAATTCCACGGTCGATAGTAGCTCAGCCAATTATGTCTGCCGAGGAGCAGAAAATGTTGAGTCATTTTTTAAGATTAGCTCCACCCAGGTTTTCGGGTACACCAGGAGAAGACGCTTATGAGTTCTTATCCAGCTGCGAGGAGAAGCTGAGAAATTTTGGATTAGTGGAGTCGCGCGGGGTAGATTTTGTTGCTTATCAGTTTGATACAGTCGCGAGGAGGTGGTGGAGAGGCTACCTTGATTCCAGGCCAGCAGGATCTCCACCCATTACTTGGGCACAGTTCTCCGAGGTGTTATTGGAGAAGTATATGCCCCGCAGCATGCGTGAGCGTCTTCGAGATGAGTTTTTCGGGTTGAGACAGGGGTCTATGACAGTAGCTGAGTATGAGGCGAGATTCAATGATTTGGCCAGACATGGTACTATGATCTTGCCTGATGAGTACGAGAGGATTAGATGCTTTGTTAGAGGGTTGCGATTAACACTCCGTCGGGCCACACAAAGTTTAGTCACTTCGGGGAAATCATTTGCTGAGATAGCTGAGCATGTATATTTGATAGAGGAGATGGATCACGAGGCCCAAGGGGGGCAGCGATAAGAGACCCTGATTCCAGGGTAGTTACAGTGGCAGTCACAGCAGCTTGCAGTTCAGAGGCCACAGGTTTCAGGGTAAGTACCCACGATAGCAGCATCAGTCCTTTCAGCGACAGGGTCAGCCTAGTAGGCCCGTACAGTCATCCTTGTAGATTTTTGATAGGGGTGTGCCCGCTTATAGTGGTTCTGGTAGTCAGCCTCAGGGAAGTGGTCAACCCAGTTCATCGATTAGAGGTTGTCACACTAAATCATTCGGATCTTCTAGGCCGAGCAGGGAGCCAGGAGCATGCTATACTTTTGGGGTTGTCGATCATTTTGTGCGTAAGTGTCCTCAGCGCATGGCGATTGAGCCTTCAGTTCAGACAGCACAGCCCCTCAGATCTATACCGCCAGTAGGTAGAGGTGGTGCACAGGGTCGTCGGGGTGGTCCCCAGGGTTCTCGAGGTAGAGCGCAGGGAGGTCGGACTGGTGGTCAGGGTGGTGCTCAGACTAGTGGTAGCCAGCGTCAGTTGTATGCCGTGCCGGCTAGACCGGAGGCTGAGGCTTCGGATGCAGTGATTACAGGTACGATTTCCGTATGCCATCAGCCAAACTTTGCATTATTTGATCCTGGATCCACGTTTTCTTATGTATCTACTTATTATGCACCACAGTTGGGTCTATGTTCTGAGTTATTGTCTGTACCCTTACGTGTATCTACCCCCGTTGGTGATTCCTTAGTAGTGGATCGGGTATATAGATCTTGTCTGGTGACTATTTAGGAGTTTGAGACTCAGGTTGATTTTATTGTATTGGCCATGGTAGACTTTGATGTGATTCTGGGCATGGACTGGTTGTCTTTTCATCATGTAATCTTGGATTGCTTTGCTAAGACCGTGACCTTAGCCATGCCTAGCGTACCCCCGGTGGTGTGGCAGGGTTCTGTTAGCCGCACACCGACAGGGATTATTTCATATGTTCGGGCTCGTAGATTGATGTCGAGGGGATGTGATTCATTCCTTGCTTATGTTCGGGATGCTAGTATTGAGAGTCCATCGCTTGACTCCATCCCTGTTGTTCATGAGTTTTCTGATGTATTCCCGACTGACCTACCTGGCCTTCCTCCTGAGCTTGATATAGAGTTCATTATCGACCTTGAGCCGGGCACTCGACCTATTTTTATGGCTCCTTATCGTATGGCTCCTGCTGAGTTGAGAGAGTTGAGTAGCCAGCTTAAGGATCTTTTGGGGAAAGGTTTTATCAGGCCCAGTGTGTCGCCATAGGGTGCTCCAGTTCTGTTTATAAAGAATAAGGATGGGTCTATGCGAATGTGTATTGATTACAGGCAGTTGAATAAGGTAACTGTGAAGAATAAGTATCATATGCCTAGTATTGATGATTTGTTTGATCAACTTCAAGGTGCAGCGGTGTTCTCAAAAATAGATTTGAGATCTGGATACCATCAGTTGAGAGTTAGGGCTGAGGACATCCCAAAGACAGCCTTCAGGACTCGGTACGGCCATTATGAGTTCCTGGTGATGTCTTTTGGATTGACTAATGCCCCAACAGCTTTCATGGATTTGATGAATCATGTATTCAGGCCATACTTGGACTCCTTTGTGATTGTGTTTATTGACGACATCTTGGTTTATTCAAGGAGTAACGAGGAGCACAAGCAACACTTGAGGATTGTGCTCCACACTTTGAGAGATCGTCGGCTTTATGCCAAGTTCTCAAAGTGTGAGTTTTGGCTTGAGTCTGTAGCTTTGTTGGGACATGTTGTATCCAGATACGGTATCATGGTAGGCCCAGCGAAGATTGAGGCTATTCGAGGTTGGGCTAGGCCCACGTCGCCTACTGAGGTACGCAGTTTTGTTGGGTTGGCAGGATATTACAGATGGTTTGTTGAGGGCTTTTCGTCTATTGCATCTCCTATGACCAGACTGAACAGGAAGGAGGTTCCATTTCAGTGGTCTGAGGATTGTGAGGCAAGCTTTCTGAAGCTCAAGGATCGACTTACTTCTGCCCCTGTGTTGACTCTTCCAGTTGAGGGCGAGGGTTTCACCGTGTATTGTGATGCATCTGGTATCGGTTTGGGATGTTTTCTGATGCCGTGGGGGTCGTGTCATTGCTTATGCATCGAGGCAGCTGAAGGTGCATGAGCGTAACTATCCCACTAATGATTTAGAGTTAGCAGCGGTTGTGTTTGCACTGCGAATTTGGAGACGTTATCTCAGACAGAGGGTTTCAGTTTACCTCCAGTTTCTTCAGACTTTCTAAGAAGAGTTGGGTACTCAAGTGGACCTTAGTACTACATTTCACCCTCAAACCGACGGATAGTCATAGCGGACTTTTCAGGTATTGGAAGATATGCTCCGCACTTGTGTGTTAGACTTTGGGGGTCAATGGGATCAGTTCTTGCCTTTAACCGAGTTCGCTTATAATAATAGCTTCCACTCCAACATTCAAATGGCTCCATTTGAGGCTTTATATGGCAGATGGTGTCGATCTCCAGTTGGTTGGTTCGAAACTTCATAAGTCAGTCCTCGTGGCACAGATTTGTTTCGAGAATCTTTGGACCGAGTTCGAGCTATTCAAGATAGGCTGCGGATAGCTCAGAGTATACAGAGGAGTTATGCTGACCGTAGACATCGTCCGTTGAAATTCAGGGTGGGTGATAGGGTCTTCTTACGAGTATCGCCTATGAAGGGCGTGATGCGGTTTGGTAGGAAGGGTAAGCTTAGCCCCAAATATATTGGACCCTTTGAGATTTTGCGGACAGTTGGAGAGGTGGCTTATGTGCTAGCTTTAACTCCGGCATTTTCAGCTATTCACCCAGTGTTTCATGTTTCTATGTTGCTACAATACATTCCGGATGAGTCGCATGTGCTTCGGTGGGACTCAGTTCAGTTAGACGATAAACTAACATTTGTGGAGGAGCCTGTGTCCATTGTAGCCAGAGATGTCAGACGGTTCCGCTCCCGTGACATTCCAGTGGTTAAGGTACAGTGGCGTCACCATCCGGTTGAGGAGGCTACTTGGGAGCTTGAACGTGATATGCGAGCCCAGTATCCCGACTTGTTCACGTCTTCAGGTATGTGCTTCTTCTTGACTTTCGCGGACGAAAGTCTTTTTAGTAGTGGATATTGTAATGACCTTCCCGGTCATTTCCCCCATTTTTGTGTGTTCTCAGCATTTAGATCTTTTCTATAACTGCCCCAAGTTATTTATGACTTGCTGGGACCGACAGTTCGGCTCCCGGGCAGTTCGTTTGAGAATATTATTTAGACCGAGCACGTTGTAAAATATTAAATTAAATTAAAATTTGGTAAAATGACATAGTTAATTACCTTTCGAAAATATTTTTGACATTTATAAAATTCTTTAGTTATGATACATCTATACTATTTTATAATAGTTTTATAAAGACACATCAATGAAAATGTGCATGCGGTTGTTTAGTGTTAAACAGAGAACATAATATTTTCTTCACTATTTTGCTTAATTCCCTCACTGCTAATGATCATATAAGATCAAACATTGAGCTAATTCATTGAGTTTTGAGCTAGGGGCTTTTATATTGGAGTCCGTGGACTCGTTCTCGTTGTTTCTACGGTACATTTTCTTATTTTTACGGTAATTTTCATTTACACGGTAATACTGTTGGGATTGGTATTAATGTTTGAGCTATATTTTGAGCTCAAATAGAGGAGTGTTAGTTGTGACTATTGGTCACGGAGTGATTTGGGACGCTGTGACGGTTTCAATTTTACGATTCCGCAAGCGGGCCCCACGTAGGATTTTCAGGCATTTTTCAAACTAATGCAATATGGGTATCAATAGTCATGTTTGGACATGTAGTTTATTATTTTGGTAGCTTGGAAGCAGTCAGAGGCCTCTCGAAAGGGTAAGACTCCTATTTAACTGGCTTTAGCAGGCATTCGGCGGCGTCCAGGTAGGCTAGGTTTACCTTCCTTTACACTTAGACTGGGCTTATGTGTGATATATGTATGCTATTGTGCTGGTATTGTGGGCTGGTATTATAGACTTGGTGGTGGTGATTTGTTGTGATTTAGGCCTTCTAGGCCGGATAGGGCTATTCGGATATATTCCAGGCCCGTTATCCTCGTGGTACCCCACAGATGACCTATTTGGGGTCGGATAGTATTGTTGTTGTTGTTGCTAGTCTGGGAATGTTATTGTTGGACCTTAGTCCAGGCTTAGACAGACTTAGCCCAGACTTAGACAAGTATAACCAGACCTGGTTTTCGGGACCCAGTAGCGGGCCCCGTTACCCTTTTTGTCGACTTGTCGAAACTTTGACATCTTTGGGATTAGATAAGCCCTATATGACTATTAGGATTATGACGGGATTAAGTCACCCCGATTATACGCGGTTGGCCTGTCTAGCTTTGTTCGTCCCTGATAGCACCGTATTTGATTGGGGTCGGCTAGTTTGACTTAGAACGCTGAATCGCCTTTCCATGACTTGTAATGTATACCCAGACTTTTATATACATATTGTTATAGTAGGTAGTTGACCTAGAAGGACCTCGAGATTTACTTGTAGCATGTTGTAGAGTTAGCTTCTGTACCTATATAATAGTATTGACTTGGCACTAGGGTGTTCCCCGTTTATTTGATATGATATGACCTTTGATTCTGTTCTGGTTACTGGCTATGATGAGTTCCGATTCAAGTCCGGCTACTGATTCAGGTATGATGATTTTGGTTATTGACTATTGGGTGTTCCGGTTCGAGTTCGGCCCCGGATTGTGGTACACTATGAGTTCCGGTTCGAGTCCGGCCACTGATTATTATGAGTTCCGGTTCGAGTCCGTCATCTAGTGATGATATGATTGGAGAGTTTTGGTACTGGGTACCGTGATTATGATGTTGTTATTCTATGAGTTTCGGTTCGAGTCCGGCAGATATGATATATATGTGGCCTCTTGTTATTACCCACTGCTTCCGGTTCGACTCCGGCATCTGGCCTCTTGTTATTACCCATTGGTGCCGGTTCAAGCCCGGTACACTCCTGTTGGTTATTGTGGTTACTGGATACTGATACAGCTTCGAGACACTGGTGAGTATGCATTTACTTTTCTTGTGTGTCCCGCTGGTTTATGGGGGCCAGACTGGGTTATTGTTTTCTTCCGTGTGCCTATCGGGCTTATGGGGGCCCAGATAGGTTATGTTTGACTTGTGTGTTTACTTACGCATTTATTTACTTGTTCTTCCGTGTGCCTATCGGGCTTATGGGGGCCCAGATAGGTTATGTTTGACTTGTGTGTTTACTCACGCATTTATTTACTCGTTATTATGTATCGTACTTATATTTTCCTGAGCATATCTATACGCCTCGGCCGTTACTTATGTATCTATTACTTATACCCCGGACTTAGTATGCCCCCTGCACTTTAGCTTGCTTATATTATATTAAGCTCAGTCGGCCGATGATGCCTACTGAGTACCCGTTGCCCTGGTACTCATATTGCACTTCTGCATCTTTTTCCCCGATGCAGATCCAGGCACCAGTCGACGGTTTTGACGTGACTCTTTTCTCAGCACTGATTCCGGAGCAGGGTGAGCTTACTGACGTCTGAGGCAGATCCTACTCCATCCTCTACTGTATAGTCTTTTGCTCTCAAGACTATCGTACTTATTATACATGTTTGGTTTCTGTCTTGTATTTTGGGTATGTTAGTAGTGGCTCATGTACTGACCCCACCAGGTCTTGGGAGGGGTTCTGGACTTTATATACATTGTCCTCTTCCTTCTCAGTCTTAGCATGTTTATAAATATGGTTACTTCCACTTCTTCTCTGTTTTATGAGATTCCGCCCGTTAGCCCATCGCTTGTTGCTCCGGACTAGGGTTTGGCTTGCCTATTGGTGGGTTACGATAGGCGCCATTATGACCCAAACATTGGGTCGTGACAATGTAACACCCTGTACCTTCCTAACCCTATGTGATGACGTTGAACAATGTTTATTTAGGTGTCGAGATGCCATGAGTATGTATTTTGTAATGTTAGTGATGAGAAAATTGAAATTTGGCCTCATACATGTGATTAGCCCTTCGTAGGAGGTGTTTTGTGATTTTTGTGGAGCATTTGTGGGGTTCAAAATAAGTCTAAGAGGACCTCGAAACAAAGTATATTAAGGGTAAGAAGTAAGTTAAAGAATAGGACTTGAAGTATCTAACCAAATCCGCAAAGAAAAGTCGAAGAAACAAAAATTTGAAAAAAAATGGAGTGGGGCACGCCAGAGGGCGTGCCACACCGCTATGGGATAAAATTTTTAGTCCAGAGGCAGCAAGCTGGCGCGCCAAAGGGCGTGCCAGGGTGGTTTTGCCCATTTTTCAAAAGTTGGAAATTTTCTTAAGTCCCAAGGGTGCCCGGGGACGTACCGGGCCGTTTTTTGCCACGTTTCTTTTACAACCATGAGCATATATATGGAATGAGTGAATTATTATAATGGTATGATGAAATTACTCGAGAACGAATTTGGCATCAAAATGACAATTTTACCCTTGTAGTCAAAATAAGCCATACGTGGCTAGAATTGCTTGTTTTTGGAATTGAGGCTACGAGTATGAATTGCGTGAGGGGGAATATTGTCGTAACACGTATAAAATGAATTAAACATGAGAAATTATTTATTTTATTGGGTTAAGTAATTTGGGCTCAAAAGAGGCCCAAAATGAGGCAAAAGATATAGGCCAAGAATGGATTAAATGACCCATTCTTCCTTTGACTAATCAATAATTGAGCAAGGTGGCTAAAGAGGACTTCAAGGCTCTATAAAAGGGGCACAAAATCTGATTTTAACCCACAAAACACAGATGCTTTTCTATCTTTTTTTTCTAGAATTCTCAAGAAAGCTTCTTTGGCTCTCAAAACCCTAAGGCACTTCTTGGAGCAAGATCATCATTTTTCAAGCTTGGGTAAGTGATTATTATTATGGAATAACATATTATATACATGGGAGAGTATGTAAATCATATTGGTTATGCTTGGAAGTGTTGGATATGGCACTTTGTGTTTTTGTCAAAGATGTGTTATCCATGGGATTTACACTTGAAATATGACTTGTGATTTTGATGAAAGAGCATGGTATGGATGAAATAACAACATGTATGGTGAGATTATGTTATTAAACTTGTTATTTTTTTGTAAGTGTAAATTATGGGATTTTGGCCGATTTGTTGTTGTGAGGTGTATTGAAGTGAATTGATGGAATAATTGTGATGTTGTGATGATGGAGAGTGGAAAGTATGAACTTGGTGTGACATGCTAGTGGTTTATGATATTTTGGTCAATGTTGAGAATATTGTGGAATTATTGGTATAATAATTTCTTCAATGGTATTGTCAAGGGGGAAATGACATTTTTAAAGGCAAACATGTAATTCATTGACATCCTATGCATTTGTAAGGTAGTTGGTGGTTAATGTAAATTCCGTTATGTATTTGTGTTGTAAAGTAAGACACAAGGAAGGAGCGGGACTATTGTAGGCCTATTTAAGATTGTAGAATCATATTGAGAATACAAGGTATGTAAGGTTACTCTTTTCGTATTTTTCTGCAGCACCTATTAGTCACATTGACATTATACCTAACCTATTCCGAAATGTTCAAAGGTATCCCATTTCCGGTTATTAATTATTGTTACTCACATGTTCCTTATTCCTACATGAATTGTGTTTCACATAACTCATGTTCTTTGGTTAATGTTCCAATTCCAATAATGTTACAATTATCAAAAGTATCAATCTCTTACAAACAAAAGTATCAATCTCTCATAAGTGAATGTATTAATCTCTCATGAGTGAGCGTATCAATCTCTCACAAGTAAAGGTACTAATCTTGTAAAAGTTAAAGAATGAAGTAAGGTGTTATGAGTGTATCCATGGGGTGAAAGAACACACCTTCATGATGACGATCCCAATATTATGAGTGTATCCATGGGGTGAAATAAACACCTTCCTGATGATATCCATGGGGTGAAGGAAACACCTTCATGATGACCATCCCAACATTTTGGGTGTATCCATGGGGTGAAATGAACACCTTCATGACGATATTATTTTCCCACTGATCAGCTTGGGGCCCGGGCTTTGTGAGAATGGAAGAATGAGTAGTAGATGAAGAAGTGAGTGATGACGGGGATGAGTGAGCGTAAGAATAAAAGAAGTAATCCATCTAATGTACATATTTCCATACATATAGAGTGATGACTTATCCATATTGGTTCTTTACTTATAGTTGATTCCATTGAAGTATTTACGTATTATACAGTCTTATTCAGCCTTACATACTCAGTACATTCTTCGTACTGACCCCTCTTGGGGGATTTACCTTACTTGCTGTAGGCACAGGTGCTAGTAGACCTCCACGGTAGGTGGCGAATGTTTTGCCAATCTTTGGTGAGCTCTAGTTGGTTCGGGGCTTTTCGGGTCTTATATGTACATTTGTTTTGGTCCTGTAATGTTGTGTAAAGCGGGGACTTGTCCCAAATTTAAGATGGTTATGTATGTAATTTTGTTAGAGGATTTTGTAGACACATGTGGGTGTGTAACGTAAGTGGTGTATGTCCTTCTTGACTTGATGGCCCCGATGGCCAAGTTTCTTATATGTATATACATAATGCCCTATGATTGACGCACTCTGTATTTTATGTCTTTACGAGGTGGTGATGATTCTTATGGTATGCATATGATTGGGCATGAGTAAAGATTGGTCCTCCCGGGCCTTATCGGCTTCGGGTGCCAGTCTGGCTCGAATGGGATTTCGTGAAAAGGAGGTGGCGGTAGAGTTTGTCCACAGGGAAATTAGAGAGGTGGTCGAGGAAATGGCGGTGCAAGAGGAGGAGTGCAGTCGGGGATAGAGTTAGCTCAGATTAATGACAAGGCTCACTTTTATGCCTTTCTGAGAAAGATGAATGCCGAGGCTTCTAATGCGGTTATCAAAGGTACAATTTATGTTTGTGATTAGATGGCTTCTATTTTATTTGACCCATGGTCTTCTTATTCTTATATGTCTGTTCAGTTTGCGGTGGGTCTGAATCTGGTTTGTGATGTACTTAACTATCCTATTTATGTGTGTACTCCTATTGGTGAGTCTATGGTAGTAACCCATTTTTACCATTCTTATTCTGTGTTGTTTGTAGGTTTTCAGACTTGGGTAGACTTAATTATTATGGATATGTTGAACTTTGATGTAAATCTGGGTATGACCTGGTTATCTCCATATCATGCTGTCTTAAACTGTAATGCTAAGATAGTGACTCTAGCTATACCTGGTATGAAGAAATTAGAGTGGGAGAGAGTGTATAAGGCCCAAACAGTGAAAATTATATCATTTGTTCGGGCTAGGAGGCTAGTGGGGAAGGGTTGTTAGTGTTTTTATCTCGCTTTCGGTATGAAAGTGTGGGGTCCCCTTTGATTGAGTCAGTTCAGGTGGTTTTCGAACTCCAAAAAGTGTTTCCTTAAGATTTACCGGGTATGCTTCCAAATACAAATATTGATTTATCTATTGATTTAGAGTCGTATACTCGCCCTATATCTATTCCACCCTATCAAATGGCTCCAACATAGTTGAGGGAACTCAAAACACAATCGCAAGAACTACTTGACAAGGGTTTTATTCGTTCAAGTGCTTCACCTTGGGGTGCTCTGGTCCTTTTTGTTAAGAAGAAGAATGGTAATATGAGGATGTGCATTGACTATAGACAGCTGAATAAGGTTACCATAAGGAATAAATATCCCTTGCCTCGCATAGATGGTCTGTTTGACCAGTTACAGGGTGTGATGGTGTTTTCCAAAATTGACTTGTGGTCGGGTAACCATCAACTAAAATTTAAATCTAAGGAGATACCAAAGATAGGTTTTAGAATTCGGTATGGCGATTATGAGTTTTTGGTGATGTCTTTTGGGCTAACTAATGCACCTGCAACCTTCATGAGCTTTATGAACGGTATCTTTAAGGCATTCTTGGATTCCTTTGTTATTATGTTTATTGATGACATTATAGTTTACTCCAAGAGTAAGAAAGAGCATGCAGTTCATCTTCGCATAGTGTTGGAGATTTTACGGGAGAAGCGACTATTTGCCAAGTTTTCAAATTGTGAGTTCTGGTTGTCTTCAGTTGCCTTTTTTGGGCATGTTGTTTTCGAAAAAGGGGTGATGGTGGATCCCCTGAAGATTGAGGCAGTTAAGAGTTGGATACGGCTTAGCTCAGTGACCGAAGTAAGGATCCTTATGGGTCTTGCTAGTTATTACCGCTGGTTTGTCAAGAACTTTGCATCCATTGCAACTCACTTGACAAGGATGATTCAAAAGGAAGTGCCATTTGTTTGGTCAGACCAATATGAGGAGAGCTTCCAAAATCTCAAGACGCTCTTAACTACAACTCCTATCCTTTATTTACCGGTTGAAGGTAAGGACTTTATAGTGTTTTGTGATGCTTCACTTTTGGGCTTGGGTGTTGTTATAATGCAAGATAGGAATGCCATTGCTTATACTTCAAGACAGTTCAAGCCTCATGAAAGGAATTACCTAACCCATGACTTGGAGTTGGCAGAGGTGGCGTTGGCATTAAAGATTTGTAAACATTATCTTTATGGTGTCAAGTGTGAGGTTTTCACAGACCACCATAGCCTGGAACATGTGTTTACTCAAAGAGATTTGAATCTAAGGCAGCGGAGATAGATGGAATTGTTGAAGGATTATGATGTGACTATTCAGTACCATCCAATTAAGGCAATGTGGTGGCAGATGAATTGAGCCAGAAAGTTGTAAGTATGGATAGTTTATCATTCTTGAGGGTGTCCAGGTGACTTTTAGCTAGAAAGTTTCAGATTCTAGCATCTCAGAGTATTCAGTTTGGGATTTCAGGCAGGGGTGGAGTGTTGGCTAGTGATGAGGTAAAGTCAATATTTCTTGATCAAATTAAGGCCAAGCAATTTGAGGACCAGAAGTTGAATGCACTCCAAGATAAAATGGTGTATGGGGAGGTGGAAGACACTACTTTTGACGTGAGTAGGGAAGGTTATGTGTTCCTCAGATTGGTGATTTGATTCGTGATGTACTTTCAGAAGACCATAGTTCGTGTTATTCTATTCATATGGGTACAACCAAAATGTAGCATGACTTAAGACAGCTTTATTGGTGGCCCGAGATGAAGAGGGACATAGTAGATTGTGTGTTCAATTATAACCATTATCAGCAGGTAAAGTATGAACATCAAAGGCCAGTGGGGTTACTTCAAAGAATGTATATACCTATGTGGAAATGTGAGAACATTGGTATGGATTTTGTGGTGGGTCTTCCTAATACCTTAGGAAAATATGACTCTATTTGGGTAATAGTGGATCGGTTGATGAAATCAACTCACTTTTTATCGATTCAGGTAGACTACAGATCTCAATAGTTAGCTAAAATCTATGTCAAGAAAAGAGTGAGGTTTCATGGTATGTCCCTTACCACCATTTCTGATAGAGATGAAAGTACACTTCCAAATTTTAGGACAGGTTACATAAGGAGTTGGGCACGAAGCTCACCTTTAACACAAATTTCATCCTCAAGTTGATGGGTACTCGGAGAGGATGATTTAGGTGCTAGAGTACATGTTGAGGGCCTGTGTGATTGAGTTTGGTGGTTATTAGGACCAGTTTCTTCCATTGTGTGAATTTTCATACAACAACATCTATCACTCCAGCATCGATATGGCACCATTCGAGGAATTCTATAGAAGTAAGTGTAGGTCACCTATTGGGTGGTTTGAGAGTAAAGATGTCAAAACTTTGGGCACTAACTTGGTGAAGAAGGCTCAAGAGAAAGTAAGGTTCATTCAAACCAAGTTGTTGGCTGCTCAAAGTAGACAGAAAAGGTATGTAGACTGTAAGGTAAGAGACATGGACTACAAGGTTGGTGAGCAAGTTTAGCTTAAGGTGTCTCCCATGAAGGGAGTCATAAGGCTTGACAAGAGAGGAAAGCTCAGCCCTTGGTATATTGGTCCCTTTGAGGTTCTTAAGGATGTAGGTCCAGTTGCATACTAGTTAGCTTTACCGTTGGGGTTGTCGGGAGTCCATCCTATAGTTCATGTCTCTATGCTTAATGATACCATGGGGATGAAGACTACATCATTAAGTGGGACTCATTTCTTTTAGATAAGGATTTGGCTTTCGAGGAGGAACCTGTAGTGATTCTAGATTGGGATTTTTGAAAGTTGAGGATAAAGGAAATTTGTTTGGTTAATCTTCAATGAAAGCATCATTCGGTTAAGTAAGCCACTTGGGAAACTGAGAAGGTCATGCGAGACAAGTACCCTTAATTGTTTGAGGATATAGGTACTCTCTTCTTTTTTTGTTTTGGCCTATTTTTTTCGTTTGATCATTTGGGGACGAACGATGGGTAAATTGGTATCTGTTGTAATGACCCTTTCTGTCATTACATATAAGTATTCATTTAAAATTCCATGTTAAAAGTTTTTTCGGATTTGAAGTTTTAAATTTCAGGCTAGGCTAGTTTTGGATAAAATTTGAGCGAGGTATGGTCTAGGGAAACCTGGGAATGAATTGGTCAAGTTTTGTGGGGTTTGATTTGATTTCTAGTTATCCAAGACAATAAGGAACCCGTAGGACTTTACAGAATTGAATTTGGGTGAGTAGAACTCCCAGAATCGATCTTAGCGTAAAGGACATTATTTGGAATATCCCGAATTAAAGGTGTGTTGTTAAAATTGAGATTTTTGGATGACACTGGACTTTCTATCCCATTTGTGTCTCTATAGCGACGTGCATAGAAAATCTAGCTATAACAATGGTCTACCCGGTCAATGACCCCTATAGCTATAACGACATGTGTCGCTATAGCAACGTCGCTATGTCGCAAATTTATTTTAAAATTCCCCAAAGTGGTTTATTTTTCTAAAATATGTTTTGGGGCAAGGGAGAGGTCATTTTGGGTGATTTTCACAAAATTATCATTGTTTGGCTTCTGTAAGATAGGAATTTCTTCCTCGTTAACTAGTAATTGATAATTTAGCCTTATAATTGCTAATTTACGGACTTTAGGGAGGATTTAGGGCTGATTTTAGTCGATTTTCTGGTGCAAGGGAGTAAATCAAGTATAAAGTTAATGGGTTTTGATTATTAATGGTTACTTTACCCTTGCATTCCATTAATTCACTAATTAATCTATAGAATTGGTAGTTTTAGGTGAATTACGATAGGAAAGCCCTAGAACGGAAAGGGAATGATTATGAACTTGGCCTTAGAGGTTTGGTGTGATTTATAATTCCCAACGTGGTAGGTCATTTCATTAATTATACGTTGTATGTATTTTCTAGACCGAGATCAACTGGAAATTGCATGGAAAGGCAAGGCTTAGACTTAGTAGAGTTGTGAAAGCTTGGATTGAGGTAGGTGATGGTATTACAGTTTAATCCAATTTGTATTATTTGTGCATGTTAACTACTTCGTAGTGTGGCTTGTTAGTGCATGTTGTTTTGTATGGTCAATTCAAATGATTTTACCTTGTTGTATGATTTTGACCTACCTTATTGTTAAATATGGAATGTCTTGGTATTTGGGACTTTCTCAAAGCTTGTTGGTGGAATAAGGTTGGCAGACACTCGTGTCTAGGATTTTGGTACATGGATGGAATTTATCCCCTGTAGGTCATGGCTAGAGGGTGGTTATGATACCCATAACATGTATGTATGAGGTTCAGGTGATTTTAACGGTTTCATGAGTGAACCGGAGAATATAATTATATATGCTTGATAATTGCTTAAGTTTTCTTGACTTGGCTTGACTGAACTTGACTTGGTTGTAAGTGTATTGACTTTTTGCTTGTTACTTTAAATTGCTTATTTAATGCTTGTTGTGCTAGGTGTAGGTTGATTGAGCATGTATTAACTTGTTATACTATGTTTTAGTTAAGTACTCATATTCTCATCTTGGGTTGGCCAAATTACCCTACCAGTACACTGTTGTTTTCTTGTGTGTTGATACTATACTTGTTTTTCTTTTGTTGAGTGCAACGCATATTCCAGCGGCTTCTACAAGACCTCACTTGTGAATTCTAGCGTTGGACTTTGGATTCAAGGATGAGCAGTATGTTTCAGGCTACCATGAATCCTTCTTGGATGATAGAGTCTTTATTTCTGGACTTATGCTTTTTATTTTAGTTTTTGGGGTTGCATCCCCTTCTTGAAAATCTTTAGTAGTTTTGGTATGGACGACTTTCAGGTCCTAGGGATGGTTTTTGGTCAAAAACAATGTTCCGCCTTTAATTTGTACTTATATTTTATTTTTACACTTGATATTTTATTGATGGATTAGTTCTATTTATTTCCTCTAAGTGTTGATCATGGGCTTAGTTTTTGGGGTAGTTGGTCCGTCCATCAGATGAGTAGTGTGGGTGCAACTCACGACGGGTTTGGGTCGTGATAGATTTACTAGTCTCTCTCTACAGATTGTTCCTCATACAAGGTTAATACCATTGTTAAAGAGAGATTTTGTCTATCTGTAGCCCCCAATTAGAGTCCAGGTATACCAATCTATCTAGTTTACCCCTTACTTTGTTGATCTAAAACTTTTGATGAGGACAAAAAGATGAATTCTGAGTGTTGTTGATTCTCACTGTATTAGTGAACCTTTGTAGATCTAATTTCCAATGGATTGAATCCCTAAATTGGGATCGATACAACCAGTTTCAATAAATCCTTTAAGCTTCCCTAATCTGTACTATTTCCTATACCTGACACCTGATGGAAACCAAGAAAAGGATTTTCCGAGCTTGCTTAACAATTGAGATTCTTTTTAAAATCAGGTACATTTTAGTGAACCTTCTTAGAACGAACGTCCAATGAGTTGAATCCCAAAAGGGATCAATACCACTATTTTCAAGTAGATCTTTAAAAGTCTAGTAATCAGTACTTTTTCTAACATCTGAAGCATAAAGAAAACCCCGAAAGTGCTTTTTTGAGCTTGATTTATGCTGATTCTCCCATTATTGATGCTTATGTTCTTCAAAGAATAAGGTACACTAAAATCTATAACTTCATTATAAACACTTTATTTTCAACACCCTATTCTTAAATGGAATGAACCCGACTAGGTTAATACTATCACTTAAGTCAAGGATACTGAAATTAGGATGTTTATGTGTAATGAAAACTCATTTTGTTTATGTAATGACCTAAACTGTGAAACTTTGCTTTTTGCATGTCTTGACCATTTTTCCCTTCACCGTAGTTACTACATATTAGTTTTGGGGTGTCAGAATGGTTGGCACAATCCCCAACGCGATCGAGAATGATTTGGAAGAGTTTGAGGTTTTTAGAGGCTTTAAAAGTTCTGTCGTTTACTTCAGTCAACATTTGATATTTCGTGTCCCATATGACGATTTGGACAGTTCCATTAGATCTGGAAGGTCAAATTTGGGTTAGTAGCAGGGTTGGTTCGGGTTCAGGACCTTTATTTAGCATTTCAACTTTTTATTTGAAAACTAGTTTAAATAAACTTTTAGGGGTCCCTAGGGTTAATTTGTTGAAAACAATCCTTTTTCAAGAATTTGACATCGTCATTGAGTCCGGAATGTCGAATTTAGTCTAGCAGCATAGTTCGTTTGTGTCCATGGAATTTCAAATGAATCCTGAAGGGTAGATCGACAACTTTGCCACCTTTGCCAACTTAGCTGGTGTAGCCACTTTAGTGGACAAAATATCGCTTAAGCAGAGGCCATATTAGCGGCTACGCTCCACTTTAGTAGTCAACAGACCAGTCGCCCACCGCTTTAGCGGGTGCTTTACCGCTTTAATGGGCGCCACTTTAGCGGTAAAGGGATCTCTTTAGCGGATCCAGCCACGGAGGCCAGGGCGCTTTAGTGGTCACTAGCCGCTTTAGCGGTCACCATTCGCTTAAACGGTGACCGCTTTAGTAGTCATTTAGCCTCTTAAGCGGCCAATGCTGGGTTTGTATGTATAACTCATTTTTGCGGTTTTCCTCTATTTTTGAACTTTGAGCTTTGGGTTTGTGTGATTTTTTAGGGTTTCTTCACCATTTGAGCTTAGGTAAGCTCCAAAACATTTTTTTCATTACTTTACCTTAATTATATCATAAAAAACACTCTTTAATCTTGATTTCAAATTGGGATTTTGAGGATTTTGCCGGTAAAGCTTAAAATGGTTTTCTTCGATTTGGACCTTATTTTAAATGCATTTTCACATGGATTTTCTATTGTAGACTCCTATATCCTTGGGAAATATGTTTCTAAAATAAAATTTTGGTTTTACCCCTCTCATTTTTGAACTTATTTTTTGAGTCCATTTTGGACCAGTCTTAAATATGGTCATTATGGGTATTGTTAGGTTTATTTCAACGCATAAATGCTATATTTGTATGTTTTAGTTGATTCTGAGACCGTTCAATAGGGGAAAGCATTATGTTGAAGGATTTTAGGCTTGGATTTCATTGTTTCGAGGTAGGTTATGGCTTAACTTTTTTCAGAGTGGGCTGGGTCGTTAATAAATGAGTAAAGCATGCTATAGGTATGGGAAAATAACTATGAATATGGTATTTTGAGATTATTATTATCATTGTGTGTCCGTGTGGGGGCATATATTCTTGTTGTTGTGGACTTGACATATCATATATTGTATGATGCTCGTGCGGGGGCGTTATTTAACATCATTGGCCTTATTTGTGCATTTGAAAGTCTTATTTCTTAATGTAATGCCCAAATAGGGCCTTGAATAGATATTATAGGCCTTATTGAGCATGGTTTTCCTTATCATTATGAAAAATGCTGAGTTATGTGTTGATATGATATAAATGATGTCTTACATGCATATTCTTTCCAATGGTGCCTATCTAGAATTAATATAATGAATTGTTGACATATTAAGTTGATTTTTGGGCTAACTTATTCACGTATTGAATGGATTAGATATCTTCATTTTGATGTGATTTTGAGCATAACATCCTCATTTTATATATACACATTCATGAGATATTGGTTTCATTTAGAAACACTGATTATAAAAGAAAATAAGATACTTTAAAAATTCCTAAACCGAGGGATGTGCCAGTTGGGTAGATTGAGACATGAGATTGAGATTTATGGAAACTTGAGTTAGTATACAAATTGTGAATACCCCATGGTTCCTATCTTGGGAGCTTGAGGCTCGATAGGTGCATACAGAAAGTTATGCGATAACTTTCAAATCATTACCTCATCATCATCATTGCATTCCATGTGCATATACATTTTTAGTGTTATCTTCCATGTTTATTGGTGTAAACTTTGTTTATGTTTACTTTTGTGATTACTTGTTTCCCTCTCTTTTACTTTTTGTACTTATATTAGAACTATTAGTGGAAATCGTATGAGCTACCGTTTGGGAACTTTTCTGTTTGCGGGTGACGTGCTCATAGTATTTCTTTACTTATATTATTTTTTACTTTTCTCAGTCGGCCTATGATTCCTACTGAGTATAAGTGGACCGTACTCACCCCTACTGCGCCCTTTCAGTGCAGATCCTAGTACGAGTATGACATGCAATAGCTGAGTTTGTGCTAGAGGATTTGGTGATTGTTAGGTACTAGCATGCTCTAGGCTCATTAAAGTTGATTCCAGACCTCATCCTATCTATTGTTATGTCTTTATTTTAGTTTTAGAGACAGACTATGTATTTTCAGATTTCGTCATATTTTAGATGCTCTTATACTTATGACATCAAGTTTTGGGAGTTTTTATGACATTTCTTTTTGTCTTCTTCTTATGTTATATACATGTTACTTGACTTTATTCTAGGAGTCTCATTTACCTTATTTCCTTTATTTACTTTGTACTTCTTTCTTCTCTGGGTGTTGGCTTACTTATCAAGGCTGGGTCGCGATAAGTGCCATCATGACCTTGATTTTTGGGTCGTAACAAATTGGTTTCAGAGTGTCAGGTTCATCGGTCTCATAAGTGTAAGAGCAGGATGTCTAGTGGAGTCTCGCAAATCGGTACATAAGCGTCTGTATCTATGAGAGGCTATAAAATATCTTCAGGAAAAAATTCATTAATTTGATTCCTTATCGTGCAAGTTGTTCATATCGAATGTTCTAAACTTGTATTCCATTCTTTTCTGCACAGATTGTAAGGACTAGGTCTAAGAATACTGAGTTGGCACCCAAATTTGAGAGCACCAATTCGAGGCCTAGGCAGGGGTCGTGGTCAACCCAGAGGTAGAGGTCGGGCACGAGAAGCCGCCCCAGCCAGAGGACATGTTAGGGAGGCCTTTCCCGATCTTGAGGTTGAGTATACTATAGATGACTATCAGACAGGAGGTGCGAGACCAGCTCAGGTCCCATAAAATTCAGTTGACACCCTAGCGATTCAGGATCTGTTTATTCACCTTCTGAGTTATTTGGAGGGAGTTCCTTTGAGTGTAGCTAGTATTTCTCAGACTTCGAGTGGTATTCCACCATCTGTACCGGTATTTGCTTATGGTATTCTTGCTTCTGGGGTACAACCATTATCTATGGTACCCCTACGTATGGATTCATTGCCTACCAAACTTACTATCACTCCAGTTGCTTCGGGTACTGTGATGTCTTCTGATGATCAAAAAAGGTTTGAGAGGTTTATTAGCTTGGCTCCTCCCAAGTTTAGTGGAGCGATTGGTGAGGATGCTTATGATTATTCGATTGATTACGAAGAGGAGCTACATAATCTTGGATCTTTTGAGTTTCATGGAGTTGCTTATACTACCTATCAATTGATGGATGTGGCTAGGGATTGGTGGAGATTGCTTTCTAGTTATAGGCCATTGGGTTCACCTACTATGACTTGGACTCAATTTTTTGAGGCTTTATTGGAGTATTTTTGTCGTACAGCTTGAGAGATTAGACACGTGATTAGTTTGATCGCTTGCGATAGGGTTCCATGACTATTGCTGAGTATGAGGTACGTTTCCATGCTCTATCCCAATATTTAGCTTCCAGTATATCCACCAAGTTTGAGAGGATTTGGAAGTTCATAAAGGGGTTAGAGGGTCCTTATCAGTTGGCTACTACCTAGATGGTTGCTTTAGGGGTTTCTTTTTAGTGTATTATTGAGCATGCCAAGTTGACCGAGTCTATTACCTAGGCTACTCAGGGAGGCACAAAAAAGGTGCTTCATTAGAGAGAGTTTAGTGGAAACACTTCTTGAGGTAGAGTTTCTTGAGCAGAGTTTCCCGTGGTTATCACGGCAGGTTGGTTCAGGTCGCTTTACAGGGTTCAGGTGGTATACCTTCAGGTTTTGTGGCTTTAGATAGCCAGGCATCAGGTCATTCTAGTGGAGGTTCCAGATTCAGTTCTTCAGGCCAGAGGAGTCATCCTAGCTCGTCTGTGCCTCCTTAGATTGAGTCGGGCCCTAGTGGATGCTTTGTGTGTGATAAAATTGTCCATTTATCCTCGGCATGTGTTTTGTCCTGCCCAGACGGGTTATCAGCTTTAGCTTTTCCTACTCCTATATCTGCAATCAGAGGTGGTTTATAGAGTGGTAGGGGTGGTGCGAGGGGTGCTCGAGTTAGAGGTAAGGGAGCTCATTGTAGTAGTTGTAGGGTTGCTCAGTCTGAGAGCGAACATGGACAGTGTTATGGTACACGTGGAAGACCCGAGGCATAGGCCTCTGATGTAGTCATTACAAGTATCATCCCGGTTTATTATAGATCTGCTTCCTTGTTATTTGACCTTAGGTCTACATTCTCCTATTAGTCTACATATTTTGCTTCTGGTTTTGATACTGCTTATGAGCCCCTTGCTATTCCTCTTCATGTATCTACCCCCGTAGGAGATTTTTTAATGGTGGATCGGGTGTATTGATCTTGTGTAATTACCTTTGTGGGGTGTCAAGTTTGGGTAGACTTGATTATCCTAGATATGGTTAATTTTGATGTTATCTTGGGTATGGATTGGTTAGCTTCTTATCATGCTATATTGGATTGTTATACTGAGATCGTGACCTTAGCTACACCGGGTGTGCCAAGGTTAGCTTGGAAGGGTACGCTTAATTTGGGTTCGAAGGGAGTTATATCTTTTCTACATGCTCGTCGCATGGTAAAAGGAGGGTGATTATCTTATTTGGCTTATATTTATGATGCTAGTGTTTCCTCACCGCCTCATATGGATTCTATTCGGGTTGTTCACGAGTTCATGGATGTGTTTCCTATAGGTTTGCTTGGTATGCCTCCGGATTGTGATGTTGATTTTACTATGATATCTCCTTAGGGTGCTCCTGTCGTGTTTGTGAAAAAGAAGGATGGTTCTATGCGCATGTGTATTGATTATCGACAATTGAACAAGGTGATAGTTAAGAACAAGTATCCTCTTCCTCACATTGATGATTTGTTTGACCGGCTCAGGGTGCTTTCATGTTTTCTAAGATTGATTTGAGATTTGGGGATCACCAGTTGAAGATTTGAACTTTGAATGTTTTGAAGATGGCCTTTTGGACTCGGTACTATCATTATAAGTTTTTTGGTCATGTCTTTTGGGTTGACCAATGCCCCAGCAGCGTTCATGGAGTTGATGAACTAGGTATTTTGACTGTATCTCGAGTCCTTTATGATTGTATTTATAGATGATATCTTGGTGTATTCCAAGAATGAGGCCGATCACATGAGACACTTGAGGACAATACTTTAGAGATTGCGTGATGAGAAGTTGTATGCCAAGTTTTACAAGTGTAAGTTTTGGTTGGATTCTATCTCTTTCTTGGGTCATATGGTGACCAAGGATGGTATTATCGTCTATCCGACCAAGATTGCAGTAATTCATTATTGGGCTAGGCCCACTAGTCCTACTGAGATTTGTAGTTTTGTTGTCTTGGCGGGTTATTATCGGTATTTTATAGAGGGTTTCTCATCTATTGCGGCTGTTTTGACTAAGTTGACTTAGAAGAAGGTTATCTTTCAGTGGTCAGATACATGTGAGAAGAGGTTTCAAAAGCTCAAGGAGTTATTGACTTTGGCTTCTATCTTGACTTTGCCCAAGGAGGGCGTAGGTTTTACAGTATTTTGTGATGCTTTTGGTATGGGTTTGGGTGCAGTGTTGATACAGGAAGGTAAGGTGGTTCCTTATGCTTCTCGTCAGTTGAAGCCTCATGAGAGAAACTACCCTACCCATGATTTGGAGTTTGCCGCGATTGTGTTTGTGATGAAGTTGTGGAGGAATTACTTATATAGAGTCTGTTGTGAGATTTTCTCGAGTTATCATAGCCTTTAGTACATCTTCAATCAGTGAGGTCTTAATATGAGATAGCGGCACTGGCTTAATTTGCTTAAAGATTATGATCTCACTATTCTATATCATCCGGGTAAGCCTAATATAGTTGTAGATGCCTTGAACTGAAAGACAACGAGTATGAGGAGTTTGGCTCATCTTTTGACTCAGGAGCAACCTTTAGCCTTGGAGGTTCAATGTTTAGCTAATTAGATGGTTTTGCTTGATATTTTGACACCCAGACGTGTTTTAGCCTTTGTTGATACTAGATCATCTTTGATAGAGCAGATTCGATCTCACCAGTTTGATGATGATAGCTTGAGGGTGATTCGATACAAGGTGTTGAGTGGAGAGGCTAAGGAGACATCTCTTGATTTCGATGGTGTATTGAGGATTAGTGGCTGAGTTTGTGTGTCGAGAGTTGGTGGATGGATGAGATTGATTTTGGAGGAGGTGTATTGTTCTAGATACTCTATTCATCCCGAGGTGACTAAGATGTATCGTTATTTGAAGTAGCATTACTGGTGGTATGGTATGAAGAAGGATATAACAAACTTTGTAGCTCGTTGCTTGTGTTTTCAGCAGATAAAGGCCGAGGATCAAAGATCAGGTGGTTTACTTCAGAGATTACCCATTCCTGAGTGGAAGTGGAAGCGGATCACTATGGATTTTGTCAGTGGGTTACCTTATACTTCTCGTGGGTCTGACAACATTTTGATTATCATGGATAGCTTGACCAAATTGGCCTATTTATTCCTATTCAGTTTTCCTTCAGTACCGAGAGGTTGGCTCGTATCTATGTTCGGGAGATAGTTCTTCTTTATGGAGTGGTCGTATCTATTATTTCAGACAGAGATTCAGTGTTCACCTCTAGCTTTTGGAGGATGTTTCAGGAGGAGTTGGGTACTCACGTTGACCTTAGCACAGTTTTTCACCCCTAGACCGACGGTCAGTCGGAGCGGACGATTCATATTTCGGAGTATATGCTCCGCGCGTGTGTTATGTACTTTGGAGGTCAGTGGGAACAACATTTAGCCTTGGCAGAGTTTGCTTAAAATAATAGCTACCATTCAAGTATTGGAATGGTACCTTTTGAGGCATTGTATGGTAGGCGTTGTCATTCCTCAATTTGTTGGTTTGAGACTTCTGAGGCCAGACCTCGTGGTACCGACTTGCTTTGCTAGTCTTTGGATAGAGTTGGGTGATTCTGGATAAGCTTTAGGGCAACCCATAGTAGGCAAAGGAGTAATGCTGACCGCAAACTTTGTGACTTAAAATTTTGGAATGGTGATCGGTTTTTTCTTCATGTGTCGCCCTTGAAGGACGTGATGTGGGTCGGGAAGAGGGGCAAGCTTAACCCGAGGTACATTAGACCTTTTGAGATTCTTTGGACAATTGGGGAGGTTGCTTATAAGTTGGCCTTACCTCTAGATTTTTCACCCATTTATCCAATTTTTCATGTATCCATACTTCGACATTATATTCCAGATGAGTCTCACATGCTTCGTTGGGAATAAATTTAGTTGGATGAGAGGTTGACCTTTTTTGAGGAGCCAGTCTTCATTATAGCCAGGGATATTAGATGGTTGCATTGTAGAGATATTCATGTAGTTAAGGTTCAGTGGAGACACTATTCCGTTAAGAAGGCTACTTGGGAGATCGAGTCCGACATGCTTAGCAGTTACCCCCAGCTCTTTACCGACTCAAGTATTTCTTGCCTTTTAGTTTGAGGACGAACTAGAGTCTTAGTGGTGGATATTGTAATGACCTAAATTGTGAAACCTTGCTTTTTATGTGTCTTGACCATTTTTCCTTTCCCCATAGTTGCTACATGTTGGTTTTGGGGTGTGGGAATGGTTGGCATGGTCCCTGATGCGATCGAAAATGATTTGGAATAGTCTGAGGTTTTTAGAGGTTTTAAGAGTCCTATAGTTGACTTCGGTCAGCATTTGATATTTCGAGTCCCAGATGACGATTTGGACAGTTTCATTAGATTTGGAAGGTTGAATTTGGGTTAGTAGCGAGGGTGGTTTGGGTTCGGGACCTTTATTTTACATTTCGACCCTTCGTTTGAAAACTAGTTTAAATAAGCTTTTAGGGGTCCTGGGGTTAATTTGTTAAAAACAATCATTTTTCAAAAATCTGACATCTCCATTGAGTTCGAAACATCGAATTTAGTCTAGTAGCATAGTTCATTTGAATTCACGGGATTCCAAAAGAAAATCGTGGGGTTGATTGGCAACTTTGCAAACTTAGCAAAGTTGCTAATATGTTGAAGCTGGTCCAACCGCTTTTGTCGTCAACGGACCAGTCGGACTTTACTGCTTTAGCGAAGCCAGCCAAGGAGGTCAGGCCACTTTACTCGTCACCAGCATCTTAAGCGGTGATTGCTTTAGCATTTATTAAGCCGCTTAAGTGGCCAACCCTGGGTTTGTATATATATATATATATATATCTAATTTTTGCGATTTTCCTCCATTTTTAGACTTTGAGCTTCAAATTTGGGTGATTTTTCAGGGTTTCTTCTCCATTTGAGCTTGGGTAAGCTCCAAAATCTTTGTTTCATTACTTTACCTTGATTATATCATCAAAAAAACACTTTAATTTTGATTTCAAAATGGAAATTTGAGAATTTTAACAATAAAGCTTAAAAATAGTTTTTCTTTAATTTGAACCTCGTTTTAAACCCATTTTTGCATGGGTTTTCTACTATAGACTCCTATAACCTTGGGAAATTAATTTCTAAAGTATAATTCTAATTTTACCCCTCTCATTTTTAAACTCGTTTTTCAAGTCCGTTTTGGACCCGTCTTAAATATGGTCAGCATGGGTATTGCTAAATTTTTTTAACACATGGATGTTGTATTTGTAAGTTTTAGTTGATTTTGAGACCGTTTGAAAGGGGAAAGCACCGTGTTGAAGAACTTTAGGCATGGATTTCATAGTTTCGAGGTAGGTTATGGCTTAACTTTCTTTAGACATGGCTAGGTAGTTAATAAATGAGTAAAACATGCTATGTGTATGGGAAAATAACTATGAATATGGTATTTCAGGATTACTATTATTGTTGTGTGCCCGTGTGGGGGCATATATTCTTGTTGTTGTGGACTTGACATATCATATATTGCGTGATGCCCGTGCGGGGGCTTTATTTAACATCATTGGCCTTATTTGTGCATTTGAATGCCTTAATTCTTAATGTGATGCCCGAGTGGGGGCTTGAACAGATATTATAGGCCTTATTGAGCATGGTTTGCCTTATCCTGATGAAAAATGTCGAGCTATGTGTTGATATGATATAAATAATGTCTTACATGCATATCATTACAATAATGCCTTTCTAGAATTAATATCACGACTTGTTGACATATTGAGTTGATTTCTGGGCTCACTTATACACGTATTGAATGGATTGGATATCTTCATATTGATGTGACTGTGAGCATAACATCCTCATTTCATACATGCACATTCATGAGATATTGGTATCATAAAGAAACACTGATTTTGAAATAAAATGAGACATTTTAAAAACTCTTAGACCGAGGAATATGTCGGTCAGGTAGATTGAGACATGAAATTGAGATTTATAGAAACTTGAATTAGTATACGGGTTGTGAACCCCCTCCCCCCATGGATCTTATCCTGGGATCTTGAGGCTCGATAGGTGTATACAGAAAGTTATGCAATAACTTTCAAATTTTTACCTCATCATCATCATTGCATTCAATGTGCATATACATTTTCAGTGTTATCTTGCATGTTTACTGGTGTCAACTTTGTTTATATTTACTTTCATGATTACTTATTTCCCTCTCTTTTACTTTCCGTACTTATATTAGAACTGTTAGTGGAGACGATATGAGCTACCGTTTGAGAACTTTTCTGTTTACAGGTGACGTGCTCATAGTATTTCTTTACTTGTATTATATTTTTGCTTTGCTCAGTCGGCCTATGATTCCTATTGAGTATAATTGGACCATACTCATCCCTATTGTGCCCTTTTGTGCAGATCCTAGTATGAGTACGACATGCGGTAGCTGAGTTCGTGCTAGATGATTTCGTGATTTTGAGGCACTGGTATGTCCCAGGCTCATCAGAGTTGATTCCAGACCTCATCCTATCTATTGTTATGTCTTTATTTTAGTTTCAGAGACATACTATGTATTTTCGGATTCGGTTATGTATTCGATGCTCTTATACTTATGACATCAGGTTTTTGGAGTTTTTATGATATTTCTTTTCGTCTTCCGCTTATGTTATATACATGTGACTTGACTTCCTTCTAGGAGTCTCGTTTACCTTATTTCCTTTATTTACTTGTACTTCTTTCTTCTTTGGGTGTTGTCTTACTTATCAAGGCTGGGCCGCGATAAGTGCCATCATGATCTTGATTTTTGGGTCGTGAAAGTTTATAAAAGCAAAAACCTTTGTTAAAGAATAAAGGACCTTATACCTCATGAGTCCTGCTTTTATACCATTTGTAACACCTCAAACCTCTCACTAGGTGCATGGTATTATAACCAACCAAAATTATTTCAGATTTCATATGGTATTTTAGTAATTTGACTCTCTTTCAAAGGTTCCATTATTTATACAATAACATTGCACCAGTGACTATAATGAGTACATTGAATTACTTGCATGGCCTGATTGTCTGATTCTTATGTATGGGGCACTATGCATGTACATGTTGATGATTCTTTTTCCTTTGTTTGGGACCTCCTGAAATGATTTGAATTCACATGTACCTGTAAAGTCAAAAATTAGGTTAGCAAAAAAATCAGCAAGAGTATTTTCCTCCTTTAAGGAGTGTTGTACTCTTACTGCAACGTTCTCCATAAGCCTATTAATGGAGTTGACCACCATTGTCACACTCCAAGGGACATCTTAGGCACCATTAAGTATATGAACTAAATCAAGAGAATATGTCTCAATAATGACATTTGAGAAATTATTCACCCAATAATAGTATAAACGCTCTCGAATGGCAATAGCCTCTAATACTAGATTAGTAGAATCTGCAACCTGCAATCCCTTAACACCCACTAGATCTCCATCAGAGTAACACAAAATGCAGCTGAACTGGGCCCTGGATTACCTCTTGAGGCCCCGTCAGTATTGCATTTCCCCCAACCAGAAGAGGGAGGAAATCATTGCACCACCTTGTATTCAACCACTGGGCCAAGTCTTTAGAACATTAGAATACTTAAACTTTATCTTTATAAAATTATGCATAGTATTGTTAATGTCCCATAAGACCTTATCTCTAGAATATACGTCCCCATGCATCACTGAGTTCCTTCTCATCCACAAAAAACATAGAATAATAATTGGGACAGCTTGAAAGACTATCTTCTGCCTAGAATTACCGTGAGCATCCCACCATTTCTTAAATCTTGTTTCAGCTGAATCCAAGGATACCAACAACATTTAAATAAAAAGACCAAAATCTAGAAGCTATCTCACCCTTGAGAAATAAGGGGTCGTTTGGTTTGAACACAAGTTATGATAGGATTAGTTATGCTGAGATTAGTTATGCTGGGATAAGTTATGCTGGGATTAGTTATGCTGAGATTATTTCTTATTGAGTGTTTGGTTTGACATATTCAAATTAATATGCAATACATAATCTCTAAGAATAAGTTGTTTGTTTACAAAAATATCCTCCACCTTATTTTGTCTTTTTTGTTTTTATATTTTCTTTGGAAGCTTTAGTTATTCATTCTTAAAAATAAAATTTTCATCTTATTTAGCTTAAATATTTTTGTGTGTGCATTCTCATGATTGTGTCATATGTTGTTAAAAATAAAACTTCCATCTTAAGTTTGTTAAAATAATATATATTCTATTGTTTATGTCACTTCATTTAAGTATATATCATTCTTATATTGTAAAATATTAAAGTTCTCTTTATTTCAATTGATATAGAAAATACAAATTTTCAAGTGACTAAAAGACTATTTAATTAAAAATATGTAATTAAGTAGTGGAGTCAACATTTTAAGAGAAATCAAAATATAAATAAAAATAAGAACAGTCAAATAAATTCAATGTATAATATATTCATAAGTAAAAAATATATTTATATAGTTTAATGAAAAAATATACTATCAAAAAAATAACGAGTAGTGAAGGTTGTGAATGTTATTATAAATGCTATTAAAAATTATGTCAATATACATGAATGTGAAAAGTGATGTATAAAAGAGGGTTTAAGGGGATACTTTTGTTATTTTACATATTTTATCCTGGGATAAGTTATCCCGGTATTACTATTCCACCCACAGGTAGGGATAAATTATCCCAGTACTAATTATTAATCCTGGGATAAGTTATCCCACATTTTGTAACCAAACAAAGGATTAAGGGATACTAAAAACTTATCCCGGGATTATATGTTCTTGTCCATCACACCAAACGACCCCTAAGTGTTATATAGTCTCTCTAGAAGGAACAGAGCAGGAAAAATAGTTTTGTAAGACATTGGGGTTCTAATTAGCCATAACTGCTGCTACATGAACCCTATTAGTCCACACCCTCCAACCAAAGAAAGATATCTTAAAAGGAAGAGCTTGCACCCAAATGTTCTTAAAAAAATACAGTAACTACATCTTTTCTTCTAAGAATTTCCCATGCACTTTACAGAAGTTCCCAGATCTTGTTTTGATCCACCATGGTTTATCACTCAATTCAGTAGACTGTACATGATCCATATATCATCTAACATGATTCACAATATGATAAGACAATTGATTCTGCATTTCTTCATAGTCCCATCCATTCTCATTCATAAAAACCTCAAACCCTATCAAAGGATAAAATGACAACACCTCTTATTGGTGCTTGTGAAGAGGACCAAGCATTGTATAATTATCATACCAGAGACAGAGCCTCCCTTAGGTTCCCAGCATATATGTTGTTCAAGACAATCCCTGTTTAGTAGTATGTTCTTCCACAGTTGAGACCAACCCTTCCACTGTACAAGCACTGGAATTTGCTTTTTACAATACTTGTTTCACATAAAGTTATCCCATATAGTGTTTTGAGTTCTAAACCTCCACCAAAGCTTAGCATACATGGATTGAGAGACATTAAACATGGATCTAATACCCATAACTCTTTCCTGTTTTGGGAGACATACCTTCTCCCAAGTAGGTGTCATGACCCAACACACCGGATCGTGCTGGATACCTACCTATGTCTACTCCAGATAGGAAAATTCTGAATATCCCACCAGTAAACCAATACGAAAGTTGCTACAATATTCACTTAATCAATGTTGTCTATCACCTTAATAAAAATTCAACTGTTCAAAAATGATTATTAAATTAATTCATTCCATACTTGTTTTTAATACATCATATATGAAAAGTAAATACGGAAAACAACTATAAGTGACTCCCCAGAACCTAGCCTAAACCGGTACAAGAGCACTAGACAAGGAGTAGGTATATCCATGACACAACATCCATGCAGAATAGAAATAGTAGGAGCCTGAGTGATCGGCATCGCTGCTATATAAACTCCAACTAACCTGCACCATGGCTATACCCTTAAGTGGAGGTATAGTAAGTGTAGCATCAGTACAACCACACATATTGGTAAGTATTATCGGCCAACCAGGGTTAGAAACAAATAGCATCAATAATAAATACGGAAAAATCATAAAATCAAGTAAACATCCGGTCCTAAACCCCCAATTATAGCATCCTCAACATATCATTTTAATATCTCTTTGACCTACCTATCATTTAAAATTTTCATATATCTTTTCCTTTTGACTTACATTTTTATATATCTTTGTCCTTTGATTACCTATTCTAACCTATACCCTTTCCTCCTTACATTTCTATATATCTTTGTCCTCTGATTACCTATTCCAACCTATACCCTTTCCTCCCACACAAACTCATTCTTTATGGTACCTACAATGCTTTAATTTACATCCACCCAATTCCTATTGATACTCCCTATCATAAGACATCACAGTACCACATCCTGTGAAAAATCAAAAACTACCAATCATATTCTACCATAATTGGCTCTCTCAGGGGGCCGTAGAATCTCATGTCAAACCTAGTTCGCAGAAGGGACCTAACATACATTCATAAAATGTAACACCCCAAAATTTTAGAACCTTCAAGAACCCATATATATATATATATGATTTTAAGTTTAAAAAAAAAAAAAAGTGACTCACGGAACCAACCCACGTGACGTGGAACCGACCTACGTGACGTGGGTGGGTTTCCATGGGACCATGGATTCAAATCGTGGATCAGATCCTGCAAGTTGAAAAATCAATCTGATTTCCACGACATGAATCCACGACATGTGAACTGTTCCACGTCACGTAGGTCAAGCCGAGGACTGATTTCGAGAATTTTTTTTTAAAGTCATCCTGGGGGTATTTTTATCATTTTGTCCACATGAAACCCGACCCTTGTATATTTAAAACCCTTTTTAGCATCATTTGCACTTATTTTAAAGAGGGAGGCAATTATAAACTTTTTCTCCTCCTCAAAACATTCAAAGGACCAAATTCAACTATGTTTAAAGATTCAAGACCCAAATCTCAAGTTTTCTCAAATTCTTTCATTCAAAAGGCATGTTTGAACACTCCCTATTTTAATTACTATTCTAAATTTGTGAATATTATTTACTGTGTATATTATGATGGTGATTTGAAACTAGGGTTGGAGATTATGTTATAAAAGCTTGATATGAATTATACCCTCTTCTTTACGAATAATGATTCAATTTTTAATTGGGTTTTTTGAGACTGAATTGGCTATTTGAAATTAATGAACTTTTATTGATATATGTTTTAGTCATGATTTCTAGTCTCTTGAAAGCTTTGAACCTTCATAAGGAATATACATGTTTTTCCCGTCCTTAATATCATTGAATGTATTATGTTACTCAAATGGTTTGAAAATTGTTATGAGAATTTCAATTATGATTTAAAGGTGGGGTTTTGGAGTACAAAAGAATTTTTAATGATAATGGTTTGGCATGATAAGAGTGACTTGCAAGTTCTTGGTATGACAATACCAACATGTTAATGTCTTAATGAAAGACTCCATAATTGAATGTAATGAAAATGTTTTAATTGGGCTTAAAGAGAAGTATGTAGTTTATCGAGAAGGTGTAGTCCTTGTGACCAACATTGTAGACCGTGTTTATAAACGTTTGGAGGTCTTGTCCTGAAAAATGGATGACCACTGTATACTTGCCTTGAGCAGTTGTATGAAGCTATGATTATGTTATGATTTGGCCAACTATTTTATCTCAGTCCATATGGCTAACATAGATTGAGTCCCTGCCAGTTAGGGAGTACTGGACCCATATTCCCCGTGGGTTACTTAATGTCGGTGTAACTACAATAGTTCAGAAGTAAAGAATTTCAAATGATTGCTTTATTATATATTTTAAATGTTCTTTATTTCGTACCTCATTTATGACAGACTTATATTGTGAAGCTTTCCAAATTTTATTATTACCATATTATATAAACTATTTTGTATTCCCTTTCCTCGGGTTGCATGCCAGTACTCATAGTACTGACCATCCCCGGACGCTACATTTTTTCATGATGTAGGTTTTGAAGCACTTACCTGAGATTCTGTACCGCATTAGGATACGTTCAGAGTTGCAGCTAGCCTATAGTGAGCCATCCATCTTTCGAAAGACATATGTCTTAGATTTATTTTTAGTTGAATTCAGACTATTTGGGTTTTCTGGTATTTCCGGGCCATAACCCATCTAGAATTTCCATTCATAATGTTAGAGTCTTCGTAGACTCAATGATGGTTATTGTTTTTAGTTTCATTTTAAGATTTGGATTTAAATTATCCTTTCAGTTGAATTTCTTCATTTTGGGTCTATTTTCAGAAAACTTTTATTATGACTATGCTTATGATGTAATGCTAAGGGAGCTTCTTGGGCCATCGTTGGTTTGGAAAGACCGTCACGGCTAGGGCCTTGGTTCAGGTCGTGACAAATTTGGTATCAGAGCACGGTTTATGGTCCCAGGGTGTTTATGAAGTCGTGTTGAGTAGAGTCTTTTTATGGGTGTGTAGCACGCCACACTTATAAACGGGAGGCTACAGGACATTTAAGAATGTTTCCCTTTCTTCATACTCTAAGTTCTTGCTAGAAATTCTAGTTCTAAGAAAATTCTTCTGACTCCTACTTTCTATGTTTCAGATCATGCCTCCACGAAGGACTAAAGGCCAAGGAACTCCTGCAGGAACCTCTGTCCCTGCTGGGGGAAATTCTAAAGAGATTCTTCCTACTCATGGGATGCGGAACCGTAATGGAGTTCATGCCTCTGGCCCGAATGCTCTTGTTGGGGTTCCACCTTTCCCAACCAGTCGCGAGCTCTTAGAATCGGCACCAATTGCACTCAAATTCCTTAGAGTGAGATTTCAAATGCTGAGTTCAGACAGACTATTCAGATACTTGCACAAATTATATCATCTCAGGCTTGTCAGTCAGGTAGTGGTGGTTCTGCCATTAGTTCTTCTGATGCTACCCAGATGGGTCAGTTTATGCGATAGAATCCCTCGATATTTACTGGGTCCAAAGTTGAAGAGGATCCTCAGGGGTTTGTGGATGAGATGGAAAATTTTTTTAGGGTGATGAATGCGAGTGATACTGAAAGGGTGAAATTTGCAGCTTATCAGTTGAAAGAGGTAGCTTATAACTGGTATGATGAATGGGAAGAATTTAGGGGTGAAGATGCAGAGCCTACAGTTTGGGAGGATTTCTCTCAAGCCTTTGTTGATCACTTCTTTCCTCAGGAGTTGAGGGAAACTAAGGCTGAGGAGTTTGTGAACATGAAGCAGGGGAAGATGAGTGTCAAAGAATATGCCATGAAGTTCACTCAGTTGTCTCGTCATGCTCCGGAGTTAGTGTCTAACTTGAGGTCTTGGATAAGAAAGTTTGCTTCGGGTCTTAATGATAGTTTGGTGCTGGAATGTAAGGGTGCGATATTGAATAATGACATGGATATATCTAGATTGGTAGTGTTTATGCAGCAGGTAGAGGATGAAAAGAAGAGACAGGCAGAGGTTGAGAATAGGCAGAGTAAAAGGGCTAGGTCAGCAGACCAGAAGACTAATCATGAGTCTGGTGGTAGCGGTAAGTGGGGTAAGAGATGGCATAAGAAGAAATATTGGGGTAATGTTCAGTCTTCAGCCAGTGTACCTGCCTCTAAGCCTTCAGGCGACCAACGATTTCATCCTAGCAATGGTTCTAAAGTGCAGGGTACTCAGTCTCAGGCCAGTGTGACTCAATCAGCTCATTCTTATCCTCCTTGTCGCACTTGTAGAATGTTGCACCGTGTGCCTTGTCATTTGGTCAAGGGTGTGTGTTACGGTTATTTTTATACTGGTCATTCACAGTGGGAATACCCTTCGACAAAGGGAACTTTTGGGGGAAATAAATCCCAAGTTGTCACTTCTTCATCCCCAGCAGCTAAGGGTATTACTTCGGGAACCAGTAAAGGCCGTAATCATTTGTATGCACTATCTACTCATCAGGATTCAGAAGCCCCACCAGATGTTGTCACGGGTATGTTACATATTTTCTCCCATGATGTGTATGTGTTACTTGATCCTAGCTCCACTCTATCTTATGTGAACCCTTATGTGGCTGTGAGTTTTGATTTTAGTCTCGAGAATATTCCTGAGCCCTTCTTAGTTTCTACTTCTGTTGGTGAGTCTATTATTGCTAGACGGGTCTATAAAAACTGTGTGGTGTCTATCTTTCATCGGGACACTATGGTGGATTTGGTAGAACTTGATATGGTGGATTTTGATTTAATTCTGGGGATGGATGGGCTTCACTCTTGTTATGCTACCTTGGACTGTAGAACCCATAGAGTCACTTTTCGTTTTCCTAATGAGCCAACTATAGAATGGGAGGGTGATTCCGTAGCACCAAAGGGAAAGTTTATTTCTTATCTTAGAGCCCACAAATTGATATCTAAGGGTTGTTTGTACCACCTAGTTCAGGTCAAAGATCTAGTATTGAAAGTCCCTCACTGCAATCTATTTCAGTAGTCAATGAATTTTCGGAGTTTTTTCCCGATGATCTTCCCGGTATTCCTCCCGATAGGGAAATAGAGTTTGGTATTGATCTTTTGCCTAACACTCGACCTATTTCTATTCCTTCCTATCGAATGGCTCCAGTGGATATAGAAGAGTTGAAGGATCTTCTTGATAAGGGCTTTATCCTCCCTAGTATCTCTCCTTGGGGTGCTCCGGTACTCTTTGTGCGAAAGAAAGATGGGTCCCTTTGTATATGCATAGACTATCATCAATTGAATAAGGTCACTGTGAAAAATAAATACCCTCTTCCTAGGATTGATGATCTTTTTGACCAGCTCCAGAGTGTTAAGTGTTTCTCTAAAATAGATCTCTGTTCGGGTTACCATCCATTAAAAGTTAGAGAAGCGGATATTCCCAAGACCTCTTTTCGAACCCGTTATGGACATTATGAGTTTCTAGTTATGTCCTTTGGTTTGACTAATGCACTTGCAACCTTTATGTATCTTATGAACAGGTGTTTAGACAGTTTTTGGACCTATTCATCATAGTCTTCATTGATGATATTCTGGTATACTCCCGGAGTGAGGAGGAGGATGCCAATCACCTCCGTATTGTACTTCAGACCCTTAAGGACCAAGAGTTGTATGCCAAATTTTCTAAGTGTGAATTCTGGCATAATGTCGTGACGTTCCTTGGTCATGTTGTTCTAGTGAAGGAACTAAAGTTGATCCCCAAAAGATAGAGGCGATTAAGAATTGGCCTAGACCAATAACTCCGACCGATATTAGGAGTTTCCTGGGTCTGGCAAGATACTATAGAAGGTTCGTTGAGAGTTTTTCCTCTTTAGCTACTCCACTAATGAAATTGACTCAGAAAAAGGTAAAGTTTTTGTGGTATGATGCTTGTGAAGGTAGTTTTAAGAAGTTGAAGGGTTGTTTAACCTCAGGCCCTGTTTTGACACTTCCCGATAGTTGTGTATTATGATGCGTCCTGGGTGGTACTTGGTTGTGTACCTATGCAGCATGGGAAGGTTTTGGCTTATGCCTCTAGACAACTTAAAGTGCATGAGAAGAATTATCCTACTCATGATCTTGAGCTGGCGGTTGTGGTCTTTGCACTCAGGATCAGGTGTCATTATTTGTATGGGGTTCATGTGAACATTTATTCAGATCACAAGAGTTTGCAGTATATTTTAACACAAAAGAAGTTGAATCTCAGGCAGAGAAGTTGGCTTGAGTTACTAAAGGATTATGACATGAGTTTGTACTATCACCCAGGTAAAGCTAATGTTGTTGCTGATGCTCTTGGCAAGTTGTCCATGGGGAGTCTTTCTCATGTTGAGGAAGAAAAGAGAGGATTAGTGAAGGATATTCACAGTCCTGCTAACTTGGGAGTCCGACTGTTGGATTTTGAAGATGGGGGAGTGATTGTTCACAAGGTGGCCAAGTCTTCATTAGGTGTTGAAGTTAAGAAAAAACAGGTTGATGATCCCGTATGCAAATCAAGAAAGATGTTGGGTAGTAAAAGGTTTTATCTTTTGAGATTGGGGGTGATGGTATCTTACGGTATCAAGGGAGACTATGTGTTCCCGACGTCGATGGGCTACGAGAGAGAATCTTGACTGAAGCCAATGTCTCCATGTATACTATACATCCCGATTCTACTAAGATGTATCATGACTTGAAAGAGATGTATTGGTGGAATAATATGAAAAGGGATGTTGCGAACTTTTTTGCTAAGTGTTTGAATTGCCAACAAATTAAGGTTGTGCATTTAAGGCCCGGTGGTACGTCTCAGGAGATAGCCATTCCCATGTAGAAGTGGGATATGATAAACAGGGATTTTATCACTGGCCTTCCACGTTCTCGAAACCAATACAATTCCATATGGGTCATTGGGGATAGGATGACCAAGTTCGCTCATTTTCTGCCTATGCAGACAAACTATTCGAGAGAGGATTATGCTAAGTTGTACATTCAGGATATAGTTCGATTTCATGGAGCTCCGGTGTCCATCATATCCGATAGAGGTATGCAATTTTCTTCTTAATTTTGGAAATCCTTTAAGAAAGTTTTGGGTACACAGGTGAACCTTAGTACTGCTTTGCATCCTCAAACAGATGGGCAAGCGGAGCGTACTATTCAGACCTTAGAAGATATGTTAAGGGCCTGTGTTATTGACTTTAAAGGTAGTTGGGTGGATCACTTGCCTCTTATTGAGTTTTCTTATAATAATAGTTATCACTCCAGCATCCAAATGGCTCCTTTCGAGGCTCTTTATGGTAGGAGGTGTAGGTCACCGATTGGCTAGTATTAACTGGGTGAAACCCGACTGTTCAGGATGGATCTTGTTCACCAAGCGATAGAGAAAGTTAAGGTTATTCGCGAAAGGCCTAAGACTGCTCAAAGTCGCCAAAAGTCATATGCAGATGTGAGGCGAAGAGAGTTGGAGTTTGAGATTAGTGATTGGGTATTTCTTAAAAGTTTCTCCTATGAAGGGAGTAATGACATTTGGAAAGAAAGGTAAGCTCAGTCCTCGTTACATTGGCTAGTATTAGATTTTGAGAAAGTTCGATAATGTCTCTTATGAGTTGGACTTGCCAGTGAGTTTGGCATCGGTTCATCCCTTGTTTCACGTGTCTATGCTTAAGAAGTGTATGGGTGATCATTCTCTTGTGGTTCCCGTAGAGAACATTAGTGTGGATGACTCTTTGTATTATGAGGAAGTTCCTATAGAGATTTTGGATAGGCAAGTCCGAAAGTTGAGAACCAAGGAAATAGCTTCAGTTAAGGTCTTGTGGAGAAATCAAAAGATGGAGGAGGCTACTTGGGAAGTCGAGGAAGATATGAAGACTAGATATCCCTTCTTGTTTTCGACGTCCGGTGACATCGTTTGAGGTACTAATGCTATACTCACGTTTTATCTTATAAGTTCATATCCTTAGAGTTTCTTGCAATCTCTTTATTAAAGCTAAATATTTTCTAATCATTATTCGGGGACGAATGATCCCAAGGAAGGGATATTGAAACACCCCAAAATTTTAGAACCTTCAAGAACCCATATATTTATATGAATTTAAGTTTTAAAAAAAAAAGTGACTTAAGGAACCAACCCACGTGACGTGGAACCGACCTACGTGACGTGGGTTGGTTTCCACGGGTCCTTGGATTCAAATCCTGCAAGTTGAAAAATCAATTTGATTTCCACGGCACGTAGGTCAAGCCGTGGACTGATTTCGAGAAAAAAAATTTAAAGTCATCCTAGGGGTATTTTTGTCATTTTTTCCTTATGAAACCCAACCCTTGTATACTTAAATCCCTTTTTAGCATCAGTTGTACTTATATTGAAGAGGGAGGAAATTATAAACCTTTGCTCCTTCCCCAAAACATTTAAAGGAGCAAATTCAACTAGGTTTCAAGATTCAAGACCCAAATCTCAAGCTTTCTCAAATTCTTCCATTCAAAAGGCATGTTTGAACACTCCCTATTTTAATTACTATTCTAAATTTGTGAATATTATTTACTTTGTATATTATGATGGTGATTTGAAACTAGATAAAAGCTTGATATGAATTTTCTCCTTTTCTTTACTAATAATTATTCAATTTTTAATTGGGGTTTTTGAGACTGAATTGGCTATTTGAAATTAATGAACTATTATTGATATATGTTTTAGCCATGATTTCTAGTCTCTTGAAAGCTTTGAACCTTCATAAGGAATATAAATGTTTTTCCCGTCCTTTATATCATTGAATGTATTATGTTATTCAAATGGTTTGAAAATTGTTATGAGAATTTCAATTATGATTTTAAAGGTGGGGTTTTGAAATACAAAAGAATGTTTAATGATAATGGCTTGGCGTGATAAGAGTGACTTGCCAGTTCTTGGTATGACGATACCAACATGTTAATGCCTTAATGAAAGACTCCATAATTGAATGTAATAAAAATGTTTTAATTGGGCTTAAAAAGAAGTATGTAGTTTATCGAGAAGGTTTAGTCCTAGTGACCAACAATGGAAACCGCGTTTCCCGACGTTGGGAGGTCGTGTCCTGAAATATGGATGACCACTGTATACTTGCCTTGAGCAGTTCTATGCAGTTATGATTATGTTATGATTTGGCCAACTATGTTATCTCAGTCCATGCGACTAACATGGATTGAGTCCCCACCAGTTGGGGAGTACTGGACCCATATTTCCCTGGGGTTACTTAATGTCGGTGTAACTACATAGTTCAGAAGTAAAGAATTTCAAATGAATGCTTTATTATATATTTTAAATGTTCTTTATTACGTACCTCATTTATGACAAACTTATATTGTGAAGCTTTTCGAATTTTTATTATTATCATATTATATAAACTATTTTGGATTACATTTCCTCGGGTTGCATGCCAGTACTCATCGTACTGACCGTCCCCAGATGCTATATCTTTTCATAATGTTGGTTCCGAAGCACTTATCCGAGATTCTGCACCGCTTTAGGATACTTCAAAGTTGCAGCTAGCCTGTGGTAAGCCATCCATCTTTTGAAAGACATATGTCTTAGATTTATTTTCAGTTGAATTCAGACTATTTGGGTTTTCTGGTATTTTCGGGGCCATGTCCCAATTAGAATTTCCATTCACAATGTTAGAGGCTTCGTAGACTCAATGATGGTTATTGTTTTGAGTTTCATTTTAAGATTTAGATTAAAATTATCCTTTCAGTTGAGTTTCTTCATTATGGGTCTATTTTTCGCAAAATTTTAGTATGACTATGCTTATGATGGAATGCTAAGGGGTCTTCTTGGGCCATCATTGGTTTGGGAAGCCCGTCACGACTAGGGCCTCGATTCGGGTCGTGACATAAAACCTCTTTAATCATTTACTACAACAGGAACATGTATGAAATCATATATAAAGTATAATCATATTCAAAATATATCAATGAATGCATGTATGCAAGATGTGCGTATCATCTCTCCTCACCCCTTCTCATTAGTCTAATCACCATCATCAACATCATATCGTATTGGCGTGGTACCCAATATATATCTTAATAAATCATATCCGTACCGGCATGGTACCTATACTATATCGCAATAAATCATATCCATACCGCGACCCATATCACAACAAATTATTTCTGTACCGGCGTGGTACCCAACCCATATCACCACAACATCATCACAATTCATATGGATGCATACAATCAATAATCATAAGTCATGCAAATACATTCTCAGATGTTTAGTTCACAACAAGCACAGGCCAAGCCAGTCTAAATGTTACATCGATCGTCTAACATAGTTTAATCAGTGACCTTGGTGTATACATACATACGTCCACAAACATCATGTGCCATACATCATTATGGGCTGCCGTAGCCCAAGTTCTCGCTTATCATACACTTCCTCTATATCCACATCCCTAACCTCACACGTTTCACTCTAACCCCTAATCTTTCCCAACTGTCTTTAGTAGGGATTATATTCTTTACTTCATAGTATTGCTCTTTTATGTTCATTCATCAATCACGAGATTCGCTTATACTAATTACTAACCCCCAACTATCCATACCTCACATTTAAGCCACTTCCTTTATTGTAGTCTGAACAATTAAGACATGTACAGTTCATTGAGTTTCGTAATTTCCATAGTTTACTGTTCCATTTTGACTCATTCAGTTTCCCACAATATTCAAGCCCTGAAATATATTAAACTACGCACTCTCACTTCACCATTCTATCCATCTCTTATCACAATGGAAATATCAACATAATGTATAGTTATAAAATCATATTTAGTCCTAACTAGATTTCAAAGTGTCCACCCGTCCAACTCCATGCCCGAAGGCCTAATGCATGATGTTTCCGACATTACCATTTACATTAAATACATCTAGCCCAAGTTTACCTCTTAGGCAAAACATAATACTACAGAGAGGAGTGAGGTGTTCCACACATGCTAAATGTATTCCCATGTCAGGTTCCTTCCGAGTGTATCTCGAAATTGCTCTCATGAATCTTGGCCTTTGAAATCTCATGGTTGGGGAGATAGAATTTTTCAGAGTGTTTTTGGAGCAAGGGGATTACGTAGGGAAAAAAAAAAGAAGAGGGTTTTTAAATATTCCCCGTCTGGGCTACTACTTTTTACTACTACAACGAAACTTTTACCACTACAGCGCCTCTTGGCCCAATTCCCTTAGGCCTCAATTTTCCTTCCCCAATTTAAATTTTTCCCAGTCTATTTTGAGCCTATTATTTATTGTAAATTATTTTTGGTGTATTTTCACACATAAACATGGTTTGGGTCATTATATTAGCTACCAATTTACCCACCGTTCATCCCCGAATGGTTTAAGGGTGTGGTCTATAAAAATGCACGAGTGCTCGATGGATTTTAATACAATAAGACCTTAGGGGTATTATTTTAACATATACTAACTCATTACACATCTCTGCTCCCCGGTGCATGACTACTAAGTACCGCATAATCTAGGCCTGATGGTTATTCCCACATTTTCTCCCAAGTCGATGTACATAATTAATTCACGAAATAACTTCCAAATATGATTACCTCAATAAGGTTAGACCCCACAACTCACGAAAAGTTGGGACGAAATTGGTTTAGGAAAATTTTTATTGTTGCAACAGTTCGCGATAGTCATATACATTATCACTCTATTCCCTCAAATTCTCTCAACTCTCTTTGTAAAATCCCTCTCCGACGATGAATTCAAGGTATGTTCTTCATCTCCTCTACTTACTCTATGTATTTCTTGTTATAGAATCATAGGATCACGTTAGACTAGTGAGAATTCGATTGGTTTTGGGTGAAACTTGTTGAACTTGAGTTTGGTTGTATTTAGAATATAGTAGTTGGCATGCTAAGTTCTCTTACATTTTCAACGCTTCTACAATGTTCGGGACGTAAGATTAACATAGTTCATGGTAGATTTTTAGCCATGGGAGGGGTGAAAGGTGAAGGTTCATCTTCTCCAATAGTTTTCTTCAATTTAGGTTTAATTTTGGGTGTTTCACACCCCCATTTAAGTGTAAAAAGTTTCACACACACTTTCCCAAGCTTGATCTGTACTAATTTTTGAAATTATGGAGAAAAGTTGAAAATCCTCCATGGGAGGAGAGGTTGATGGTTTAAAGTCGATGAACCACTTCAGCGGTAACGCAGTAGCGGTAGGTTCTGTTGCAGCTGTTGATTAACCGTTGTTGCGGTACTAGGCAGTGACCCCCCCTCCCCCAGTTTTGCATTTTTTGAAATTTTGGATTCCCCTTCTATCCTTTGGTTTTTGATATGGTTCTAAACTAGTTTTTGTGGCCTTTCTATGATCATCTTGGCCCAATAACCTACCTACCATTGGTTTCTCGATATCGTAAGCTACACCCGGTATGAAAAGGGGCGGCATAATAGGAACTTTCTTTGTGAGTGAGGGTTTGTGATGAATGATGCGGAGGACGGGTTGCCTGAATTCAACGATCAACTAAAAGTTTTCGAGTGTGAGATGCTGGATGATTCGGTCCCCAACTGCAACCTAGCCTGGGTCAAAAAATTTTATGCTATACTCCCTATGGTGGAGTAGGCAGTACCTCTCTTTACCATCCTAATCTGGGGAAAGAATATGCCCGTGGATGCCACTACTAGCAATGAGATCTTAGGGGTTCCCAACCCCTCTAAGGCAGCCTTTGAGGCCAAGATTTGGGAGTCAGACTTGAGATGGGCGGCTTGATATTTGGTGCCTAAGGGTAAGGCTAACAAGGTGAAATAGTCCAATTAGAAGGGGAACAAGAGTGTATACTTCTCGGCCAAGGCTAAAATCTGGTTGTAGCTGGTGTCCCAGAGGATCCATCCTTCGAGAAATATTACGGATATGGTGTTCCACCAAGCTATGGTGGTGGCATGTGCTATGGCTGGGATCAAGGTAAATATGGGGTCACAGATCATAGACAAGTGGCGGTACTTCTATGCTAGGGAGAGGTCGGCAAGGGACCTTTTCTTACCTTCCTTGATTATAGAACTATGCAATTGGGTGGGTGTTCCCTTAGTAGACCATGATATCTAGGAGGAATGTGACGTGCTGTGTAACCTCCTTAGAGGAAGGAGCACCCGAGGTTGAGGCAAGAAGAAAAGAAAGACAAGAGAGGAGGGTGAGAGCAGTAGAGCTGGTAGGAGTGGAGATGCTCTCCATTCTCATACACCTGTTCCTCACAGCGACTGGGTGGCCGAACTTGTTGCTATGTGAGGTTACATAGATAGGTACTAGATGTCCCAATTGGGGTTAGCTCCTTTGAGCTCTACTTCCCTAGTTGATCCGGCCTAATCTTATGCTGAGCGCCAAAGCGAGTTAGACGAAGAGAAGAAGAAACGCCACTCCCAGGACTGCATGCTGGTGAGGATGTGGAAGGTCGTATAGGTCATATTCGCATGCACCTTCCCAGATAAAGAGCTCCCAAAGTTGAGTACAAAGGACACCGAGGAGTTCTCCTTCCTCAGCGATGTAGACAAGGAGGGGCCGGATGCCGTAAGCCTTGGAGACGACGCCACCAGCTAGATGTTCCTCTCCCCCCCCCCCCCAACTTTTATGTTTTAAGCTTTTGGATTTGGGTTGCCCCCATTTGGGGCATGTAACAAACAATTATTCTTTTTATTTCCCATACTATTAATACATTTTTCCTCCCTGCCCCCTTAATAATAGTCATCTTTGCTTATAATACGTGTGAGATGAATTTCTGTCATTTTATTATCTCGAAAATAGGGTTGCGTTGCAACTATTGACCAAAACCACAAAAGTTAGGAATACCTAGCAGGGGACTGCCTGGAGGTGCTGCAGTGGTTAATCTTACTGCTGCAGTGGTAAGAGATCCACTGCAGTGGTGGCCTCCAGTAGCTTTGCCTTAATTTTTCCTTACCTAGTCTCAAGTTCCTTTTTACACTATACTCTTTTTATGCAAGCTTTAGTAGCGTACTAACCTCTTGTTTATATGTGATATAAATTGAATTCACAATTCTATTGCTCCTGAACCACAACCAACACAATTTTTCGTCTATCAAATTAAAAAGTGCTACAATTTCATCAATCTTCTTACTTACTCAATTCACTATCCTTAAAAGTGTTCTACCAATAGCCAGACACTTGGGTAGTTCATACGGGATCAGATATAAGTCAAGTAGTACTCCAAATCATGGAGAGATAAGTCATAGCTCAAGTCGTGGAAATAAAGACACTCCCGGGATTACACCCACCCCTTATGTCCACCGGTCTGCTTGGCTACACAACACGCAGCCACACACATATTTAACAATCATATTCAAGAGTTAAGCATCACAAAGCAAGTTACCATACATCATAATTAACAACAATACACCTAGCATATTTTTAACATATCATTGCATCACCACAATACTTAACATCATTTCAAACAAAGTATAACAATCCACTTCTTATGCTCCTTATTGGCCTCTATTCGTAGAACGTTTGGTTCCGATCTTTCCCTGTTAAGAAATACTGATTGGGACCAACTAGTCCCAATTGTGACGATTGAGATACCAATTGTAATCGACTAGATATCAATTGGACTCAACCCGGGGATACGACATTGAGATGGCACGATAGGAAAGAAGAAAGTGAGATAGATTCCTAGATGTTTTGTAGCTTCCTACATATTTGATATGGATGTCAACACACTAATCCGTAGGACTCTAATCAACATTTTCTCTTATACTAGGAGATCGGTAACCTGGGCTCTAATACCATCCTTGTCCCGACCCATATCATAATAAATCCTATTTGTACCGGTATGGTACCTGACCCATATCACCAATACATCACAATGCGTATGGATGTGTGCATATAATCAATAATTCATAAGTCATGCAAAGACATTCGCAGATGTTCAGTTCACAACAGACACAGGCCAAGGCAGCTTAAATTTTACATCGATCGTCCAACACGTTTTAATCTGTCACCTTGGTCTATACACACATACATCCACAACCATCACGTGTCATACATACTTACGGGCTGCCGTAGCCCAATTTCACACTTATCATACACTTCCTCTCTATCCACATACCCAACCTCACATGTTTCACATTAACCCCTAATATTTTCTTACTGTCTTTAATAGGGATTCTATTTTTTACTTCACAGGATTACTCTTTTATGTTCATTCATCAATCATGAGATTTGCTTATACTAATTACTAACCCCCAACTAGCCATAGCTCACCTTTTAGCCACTTTCATTAGTGTAATTTGAATAATTAAGACATTTAAAGTTCATTGAGTTCCGTAATTTCTACTTTTTACTATTCCATATTGTCTCATTCGATTTCCCACTATATTCAAGCCCTGAAATATATTAAACTATGCACACTCACTCCACCATTCTATCCGTCTCTTATCACAATTGAAATATCAACATAATGTACAGTTATACGATCATATTTAGTCCTATCTAGATTTTAAAGTGTCCACCCATTCAACTCCGTGCCCGAAGACCTAATGCATGATATTTTCGACATTAGCATTAACGTTAAATACATCTAGCCCAAGTCTAGTTGCTACAAAATAAACCTTAGTTTACCATTTAGGCGAAACATACTGCTACGGAGATGAGTGAGTTATCCCGCATGTGCTAAATGTATTTCCATTCAGGTTCCCTCTGGGTGTAACACCCCGTACTTTTATAACCTCACTTGATACCTTGGTATCATATCTACATAGGTGTTGATATGCCATACACATGTGTTTTACAGTGTCATTGGTGAAACATTTGATATCGGACTTAACATGTGCGATTAGATCTTCGTAGGAGGTGTGTTGTGATCTCGTGGAGCATTTGGGTAAGAACTCGTACACATTATAACCTAATTTGGTGAATTTAAGTCATGTTTACTTGATGGTTAATATCACTCAGTAAGTATTTTGTAGTGTTTTGATAAGGGATTGGACGATACGTAAACATTGGATGAGTGGCCAAAAATTTCAGCAAAATGCTGAAACTTGCGCCACTACCCTGTTTCAGGGGTGTGGCGCAAGCCAACTGCAGCCAAGAAGTTCAGAGGGCAGTGGATTCTTGCGCCACTGCCTTGTTTTTCAGCAGTGGCGCAAGGCACAACAATTATGCCCTTCCGGAGTCGTTTCGTAACGCAATCCTACGACAATTTCTAGATGGTTTCTTTTGGTTCTTTGGAGTTATTTGAGCATTGTTAAAGCTTCAAACACTTAAATACCCTCCTAAATACTCCTACATGATCAAATCATGAAATGTGAATAGTGATCCAAAATGTCCAATGAAACCAAGGGCGACTAGAATGCCTATTTTTGCGATCGAAAGGACGAATGAGAATCTTTTAAGAGAATATTGTCGTGACATTATGGAATTATGTAAACATGAGATATAAGGTTAATAATACATGGAAATTAATGGGTTAAATGGATATGTCTTATTGGGCCCAAATTAAAGCCCAAAAGTGGAAGAAAGACATGGCCCAAATGGGTCAAATGACCCATTCCTCCATTTGACCTTATAGAACACTATATTAAGTGGCTAAGGATGGACTCAAAAGCTTATAAAAGGGACCAAAAACCTTATTTTTATCCATTATACACACACATGTATTTCTATGTTTTTCCAAAACATTTCAAGAAACCCCTTTTGGCTCTCAAAACCCTAAGTCCACTTTTGGAGAAGATCATCACTATTCAAGCTTGGTTAAGTGTTTATTATTATGGTTTAACATATTATATGCATGGGATATTATGTATATTATACTAGTTGTGTTGGCAAGGTGATGAAAGTGTATTTTTGCTTTTGGTGAAGGATGTGCTATCTTGGTAATTTGAACTTGAATTAGGCCTTGTGCCTTTGATGAAAAAGCATGGTATGGACAAAATATGAACATGTATGGTGTTATTTTTGGTATTAAACTTGTTCTTGTCTATAAGTGGAAATTGTGGGATTTTGGCCGATATGTGTTATGAGTTGTATTAAGGTCATTTGATGGGTTATTTGTGATGTGTGATGGATAAGAAAGTGTAAAGGAGAAGTGTTGTGGTAAAATGTATCAATTATCATGTATTGGTCAATGTTGGGAATATTATGGAATTTTTGGAATAATAGTATGATCAATGGTTTTGTCAAGGGGAAATGACATGTTTAAAGGCAAACATGTAACTCATTGACATGGTATGCATTTGTAAAGTAATTGGTGGTTAATGTGAATTTCGTTATGTATTTATGTTGTAGAGTGACACATAAAGAAGGAGCGGGATTATTGTATACGCATCTAAGGTTGTATATTCGTATTGCGAATCCAAGGTATGTAAGGTTACTTTGTCCGTATCTTTCTGCGGCAAATAGTGTCCATATTGACATGTCACTAGTCCTATCCCGAAATGTGCTAATGTATCCGATATCCGTATATCACTAGTCATTGTCATATATTTTCTACTCATGGATCATTTGTGAATCTCATGTCTCATATTCATGGTTAATGTTCCGAAAGCTCAAATAAAATTACGTTCCAATAGTCCAATAGTGCCTATACTTGTGTCTCTTGTTCATGGATTATTGTCCAATGGTTCCAATGGTATCATGGTGGTATCATGGTGCTAGTAATGTTATATTTCTCATGATGTTTATTCACATGTCTCTCACTCATTGGTTAATGATTCAAAGTTTCCAATAATGCTATGATCCAAAGCTCAAGTGATGTTATGACTATCCAAGTATCAATCTCAAAGTAATGAACAAAGTAATGCAAATGTGGTCAATGATCAAGTATGGGTGGCAATTCTAGGGGCATAAGCCTAGCTCGACTCGATCCCCGATGTATTAATTTATGGGTGGCAAGTCTAGGGGCGTAAGCCTAGCTCGACTCGATCCCGATGTATTGATTTATGGGTGGCAAGTCTAGGGGCATAAGCCTAGCTCGACTCGATCCTGATGTATTGATTTATGGGTGGCAAGTCTAGAGGCATAAGCCTAGCTCGACTCAATCCCAACATGATGTTATGATATGAAAAGACCCACTGATCAGTAGGGGCCCGGGTACATTGTTATCATTGAGCATTGAGATAAAGAAAGCAAAAAAAGTAATGAAAGCAATCCACATGGTTTCCCAAAATACCAAATGGTGACTTATTCACATTGATTATTCATGTTTGAGTTCATTGAAATATTCATGTATTGTACAGTTTCATCTGAGCCTTGCATACTCAGTACTTATTTCGTACTGACCCCTCTCGGGGAATTTACCTTACTTGTTGCAGGCGCAGGTCCCAGTAGGCCTCCTCAGTAGATTGACAGTGTTAGCGGTTCTTTGGTGAGCTCCAGCTACTTCGGGGCTTCTCCGAGTCAGAGTGTATATATGTTTTGGTATTGTACATGCTGTATAAAGCGGGGACTTGTCCCGACTTTTAGTTCATTTTGGTCAATGCTTTGTTAGAGGCTTTTGTAGACAGGTGTGGGCGTATAAATGTAAACGGGATATGTCGTACTTGCCTCGGTGGCCTCAACGGCCTAGTTTTACGTATATATATATATATCATGTTCCATGAATTCCCTTGTTGGTCTGTATAGCTGTTATGTGCTTATGGGTTTCTTGTGGCATGCACATGGTTGAACATAGGCTAAGGGTGTCTACAAAGCCGTGTCTGAGTAGAGTCTTACTTATCGATGTGTTGTGCACCACATTTATAAGTAGGAGGCTACGGGACATTTAGGATGTTGTTTCTTTTCTTCATTCTAGATCGTACAATAGAGCTAATGTTGTAAATTGCATTGTATCTGATCTTGGTAATTATTTTTCTTTTGTATAGTCAAAATGCCGAACACTAGAAGAGGAAGAGGAAAAGGTAAAAGTAAGCTGATAGATAGAATTGCTGGATAGGGAACAAGTAGACCACCACCTGAACAAGTTGATCAAGGTGGGGCTGACACTGAGTTTGCAACGCGAGCTTCTTCTACTTCTTCAGCTCCAGAAGAGCCGAGGAGAAGGGAAGTGCCCGTGGAACCACCGATGAATGCCATAGATCAGGATCTTAGGAATGTTGTATAGATGTTGACACAGTTAGTGGCGGCACAAAGCCAGGGAAGAGCTGGTGCAATGACACATGATGATGATGCGGCTAGAATGGCAAGTCGCAGAACATAGGATTTCTTAAAACTGGACCCTCCTATATTCACAGGGTCCGATCCAAAAGCAGATCCACAGGACTTCGTGGATCAAATTCAGAGGGCCTTGGAAGTTATGCATGTGACAGGGGTAGAGACAGTGGAACTTGCTGCATACAGGTTGAAAGAAGAGGCAATACTGTGGTATGAGGATTGGAAGAAATCCCGTGACATTGGTGAAGATCCACCTACGTGGGAAGAGTTTAAGGTGGCTTTCCTTGATCATTACTTGCCTTATGAGATCCGTGAGGCACGTGCGGATCAGTTCCTAAATCTCCATCAAGAAAATTTGAGTGTCAGAGAATATAGCTTGCAATTTAATTCCTTGGCTCGATATGCACCAAATATTGTGGCTACGATGACAGACAGGGTCCATAGATACGTGGACAGACTAGAGCCATATTTGGTAAGAGATTGCACTATTGCGGCCTTGAATAGGGACATAGACATTGCTCGCATACAAGCCTTCGCCCAGAAAATGGAGGATCAGAGACAGAGACGAAGGGTACATGAATTTGATAGGGGACAGTCCAAAAGGGCTAGACCTATGGGACCACCTGTGATGTCCCAAGAGGGATCTAGGCCCCGCATATTTCCTAGACCACCTAGACTGTTGCTCTCTTATTCCATAGGGAGTGCTTATTCTCAGTCTCGAGGGTTTAGAGGTGGTTCAGCTGGGCAGAGTAGTGGGGGTCATGGATCACAGTCAGCAGGGTTTCCTCGTCTGTCGTGTCAATACTGTGGGCGTATTCACCCAGGCACATGTCGGGCAGGAACGAATGTCTGCTTTTGGTGTGGTATGCCAGGGCATATAGCTAGAGATTGTCCACAGAGGAGCATGAGTGGTATAGCCCGACCGGCTGGGTCGGCTGTTGCATCATCAGCATCGGTTCCTTCACTGGGCCGAGGTGTGCAGCCTGTTGGCTGTGGTAGAGGGACCAGAGGAGCAGCCAGTACTAGCGGGGTCCAGAATCGCACTTATGCTTTGGTGGACCGCCAGAATTCAGAGGCTTCCCCAGATGTTGTCACAGGTACACTATCCATATTCTCACATAATGTATATGCACTAATTGACCCAGGTTCTACATTTTCCTATGTTACTCCATTGGTTGCTGCGAAATTTGCAAAGGCACCGGAATTATTAATTAAGTCAATTGAAGTGTCTACACTGGTTGGTGAATATATTGTTGCAAAGAGAGTGTATCGTAACTGTGTGTGGTCATGATACGTTGCCCGATCTCATTGAATTGGACATGGTGGATTTTGATGTAATTATGGGAATGGATTGGTTGGCTTCGTGTTATGCTACGGTAGATTGACGGGCCAAGAAGGTACAATTTTGTTTTCCACAGGAAAATGTTCTTGAATGGCAGGGTAATGTAGGGGCACCACGAGGACGATTTATTTCCTATTTGAAAGCAAGGAAAATGATTGCCAAGGGATACATATGTCATTTGGTACGAGTGAAAGATAATGATGTGGAACCATTAATTCCACAGTCAGTACCGGTAGTTAATGAATTTCTTGATGTATTTCTAGAGGATCTTCCAGGTTTACCCCCAGAATGAGAAGTGGAATTCGGCATTGATTTGATTCCAGGCACTCAGCCTATTTCTATCCCTCCATATAGAATGGCTCCAGCGGAACTACGTGAATTGAAGGAGCAGTTGAAAGATTTGCTGGACAAAGGCTTCATTAGGCCTAGTATGTCCCCGTGGGGTGCACCGATATTATTCGTACGCAAGAGAGATGGCACATTGAGGATGTGCATTGACTACCGACAGTTGAATAAGGTAACGATCAAGAACAAATATCCCCTTCCTCGCATTGATGATTTGTTTGATCAGGTACAGGGTGCCAAATGTTTTTCAAAAATTGACTTGAGGTTGTATTACCATCAAATCAGAGTTAGAGAGGAGGATGTACCTAAGACAGCTTTTCGAACACGGTATGGCCATTATGAATTTTTAGTTATGTCATTTGGACTAACAAATGCACCGACTGTGTTTATGGATTTGATGAATAGGGTGTTTAATCCATTCTTAGACGTGTTCGTGACAGTATTTATAGATGACATCCTTGTTTATTCAAGATCACCAGAAGACCATGCTTATCACTTACGGCAAGTGTTGCAAATTCTCCGTGAGCGTAAGCTGTATGCAAAATTCTCCAAATATGAGTTTTGGTTAAAATCAGTTGCATTCTTGGGTCACATTGTGTCGGACGAAGGAATCCAGGTCGACACACAGAAGATAGAGGCAGTGAAAAATTCGCCAAGACCTACGACGCCCACAGAGATTCGCAGTTTTCTGGGTTTGGCCGGTTATTACCGAAGATTTGTAGAAGGTTTTGCTTCTATTGCGGCACCATTGACAAAGTTAACTCACAAGGCAATTAAATTTCAATGGAATGATGCATGTGAAAGAGGTTTTCAAAAATTGAAAGATAAGTTGACTTCCACACCAGTGTTAGTACTTCCTGAAGGCACAGAGGGCTATGCAGTGTATTGTGATGCTTCCGGGATTGGTCTAGGATGTGTGTTGATGCAGCATGGTAGGGTGATAGCATATGCCTCACGACAGTTGCGGCCACATGAGAAAAATTATCCCACTCATGACCTTGAATTGGCAGCGGTAGTGTTTGCTTTAAAGATATGGCGTCATTATCTGTATGGAGTTCATGTTGATATTTATACGGATCACAAAAGTTTACAATATATCTTTAAGCAAAAGGAACTCAACCTAAGGCAACGAAGATGGTTAGAGCTCTTGAAAGACTATGATGTTGATATTTTATACCATCCAGGGAAGGCAAATGTAGTAGCAGATGCATTGAGCCGCAAGGAAACGGGAGTCACTAGTGATCAATTGACGGAAAAGAAGGAGATAATCAAAGACTTAAATCAGTTAGCGAGCTTGGGAGTTCGCCTTATTGAATCCTCAGATGATAGAGTTATTGTGCAGAATGCAGCAGAATCCTCCTTGATAGCTGAAGTGAAAGAAAAGCAATTTGCGGATTCTATTTTATTGCAGCTAAAGGAAAATGTGCAGCAGAATTTGACCAAGGCATTTGATATTACACCGGAAGGGGTGCTTCAATGTCAAGGGAGAATACGTGTACCGGACGTAGATAAGCTGAGGACACGAATAATGACAGAGGCGCACCATTCGCGCTATTCCATTCACCCGGGTGCTACTAAAATGTACCATGAATTGAAAGAAGTGTACTGGTGGGGCAACATGAAAAAGAACATTGCAGAATTTGTCGCGCAATGCCCAAATTGTCAACAAGTGAAAGTGGAACATCAGAAACCGGGAGGTTACATGCAATGTATCAATATTCCAGTCTGGAAGTGGGATATGATTAATATGGATTTTATTACGGGCTTGCCTCGTACATTGCGGAAGTTTGATTCCATATGGGTCTAAGTGGACCGACTTACCAAGTCAGCGCATTTTCTACCTGTCAAGACGACCTATACAGCTGAGGATTATGCGAAGTTGTATGTGAAAGAGATAGTACGATTGCATGGTATTCCACTTTCTATTATATCAGACAGAGGAGCACAGTTCACAGCACACTTTTGGAGATCTTTTCAGCAGAGTCTGGGTACGCGGGTGAATTTGAGTACGGCTTTCCATCCTCAGACTGATGGACAAGCAGAACGTACTATTCAGACACTTGAAGATATGCTACGAGCTTGTACTTTAGATTTTCAAGGCAGTTGGGATGACCATTTGCCTCTTCTTGAATTTGCGTATAACAATAGCTATCATTCAAGTATTAAAATGGCACCTTATGAAGCCTTATATGGGAGAAAATGTCGATCACCAATTGGATGGTTTGAAGCAGGTGAAACTGCTTTACTTGGGCCAGATATTGTGCATCAGGCTATGGAGAAAGTTAAAGTTATCCAACAACGGTTACAAACGGCTCAAAGTCGTCACAAGTCATATGCCGCTGTTAGAGGAAGAGGGCTTGAATTTGCCATAGGTGATTGGGTATTTTTAAAGGTGTCACCAATGAAAGGGGTAATGCGGTTCGGAAAGAAAGGAAAATTGAGTCCACGTTACATAGGCCCATATGAAATCATTAGAAGATTTGGGCAAGTTGCGTATGAGTTGGCACTACCCCAGGACCTTTTGTCAGTCCATCCGGTATTTTATGTGTCGATGCTTCGAAAATGCATAGGAGATCCATCTCGTATTGTTCCCGTAGAGGATGTTCAAGTTACAAAGGACCTCACTTATGAAAAGGTGCCCATTGCTATCCTAGATCGACAAGTAAAGAGATTGAGGAATAAAGACATAGCATCCGTAAAAGTCCTTTGGAGAAACCAACACGTAGAGGAGATCACATGGGAAGCGGAAGAAATGATGAAATCCAAGTATCCCCATCTATTTCAAATGGACCAAGAAGTTCACAGTGCGGAGGTGGAACAATAACAAGTAAGTATTTAAAAGCATTATGTGAATGTGTATAGGTATGTTAAAGTAAAGATGCATTTGTTGTATATAAGACAATGTTGTTAACATTCGAGGACGAATGTTTCTAAGGGGGGAAGAATGTAACACCCCGTACTTTTATAACCTCACTTGATACCTTGGGATCATATCTACATAGGTGTTGATATGCCATGCACATGTGTTTTACAGTGTCATTGGTGAAACATTTGATATCGGACTTAACATGTGCGATTAGATCTTCGTAGGAGGTGTGTTGTGATCTCGTGGAGCATTTGGGTAACTCGTACACATTATAACCTAATTTGGTGACTTTAAGTCATGTTTACTTGATGGTTAAGATCACTCAGTAAGTATTTTGTAGTGTTTTGATAAGGGATTGGACGATACATAAACATTGGATGAGTGGCCGAAAATTTCAGCAAAATGCTGAAACTTGCGCCACTACCCTGTTTCAGGGGTGTGGCGCAAGCCAACTGCAGCCAAGAAGTTCAGAGGGCAGTGGATTCTTGCGCCACTGCCTTGTTTTTCAGCAGTGGCGCAAGGCACAACAATTATGCCCTTCCGGAGTCGTTTCGTAACGCAATCCTACGACGATTTCTAGATGGTTTCTTTTGGTTCTTTGGAGTTATTTGAGCATTGTTAAAGCTTCAAACACTTAAATACCCTCCTACATACTCCTACATGATCAAATCATGAAATGTGAATAGTGATCCAAAATGTCCAATGAAACCAAGGGCGACTAGAATGCCTATTTTTGCGATCGAAAGGACGAATGAGAATCTTTTAAGAGAATATTGTCGTGACATTATGGAATTATGTAAACATGAGATATAAGTTTAATAATACATGGAAATTAATGGGTTAAATGGATATGTCTTATTGGGCCCAAATTAAAGCCCAAAAGTGGAAGAAAGACATGGCCCAAATGGGTCAAATGACCCATTCCTCCATTTGACCTTATAGAACACTATATTAAGTGGCTAAGGATGGACTCAAAAGCTTATAAAAGGGACCAAAAACCTTATTTTTATCCATTATACACACACATGTATTTCTATGTTTTTCCAAAACATTTCAAGAAACCCCTTTTGGCTCTCAAAACCCTAAGTCCACTTTTGGAGAAGATCATCACTATTCAAGCTTGGTTAAGTGTTTATTATTATGGTTTAACATATTATATGCATGGGATATTATGTATATTATACTAGTTGTGTTGGCAAGGTGATGAAAGTGTATTTTTGCTTTTGGTGAAGGATGTGCTATCTTGGTAATTTGAACTTGAATTAGGCCTTGTGCCTTTGATGAAAAAGCATGGTATGGACAAAATATGAACATGTATGGTGTTATTTTTGGTATTAAACTTGTTCTTGTCTATAAGTGGAAATTGTGGGATTTTGGCCGATATGTGTTATGAGTTGTATTAAGGTCATTTGATGGGTTATTTGTGATGTGTGATGGATAAGAAAGTGTAAAGGAGAAGTGTTGTGGTAAAATGTATCAATTATCATGTATTGGTCAATGTTGGGAATATTATGGAATTTTTGGAATAATAGTATGATCAATGGTTTTGTCAAGGGGAAATGACATGTTTAAAGGCAAACATGTAACTCATTGACATGGTATGCATTTGTAAAGTAATTGGTGGTTAATGTGAATTTCGTTATGTATTTATGTTGTAGAGTGACACATAAAGAAGGAGCGGGATTATTGTATACGCATCTAAGGTTGTATATTCGTATTGCGAATCCAAGGTATGTAAGGTTACTTTGTCCGTATCTTTCTGCGGCAAATAGTGTCCATATTGACATGTCACTAGTCCTATCCCGAAATGTGCTAATGTATCCGATATCCGTATATCACTAGTCATTGTCATATATTTTCTACTCATGGATCATTTGTGAATCTCATGTCTCATATTCATGGTTAATGTTCCGAAAGCTCAAATAAAATTACGTTCCAATAGTCCAATAGTGCCTATACTTGTGTCTCTTGTTCATGGATTATTGTCCAATGGTTCCAATGGTATCATGGTGGTATCATGGTGCTAGTAATGTTATATTTCTCATGATGTTTATTCACATGTCTCTCACTCATTGGTTAATGATTCAAAGTTTCCAATAATGCTATGATCCAAAGCTCAAGTGATGTTATGACTATCCAAGTATCAATCTCAAAGTAATGAACAAAGTAATGCAAATGTGGTCAATGATCAAGTATGGGTGGCCTCAACGGCCTAGTTTAACGTATATATATATATATATATATCATGTTTCATGAATTCCCTTGTTGGTCTCTATAGCTGTTATGTGCTTATGGGTTTCTTGTGGCATGCACATGGTTGAACATAGGCTAAGGTAGGTTCTCTCGGGCCTTATCGGCTACGGGTTCCAATCATGTCTCGATCGGGTTCGGGGCGTGACACTGGCTCTATTTCAAAACTGCTCTCATGAACCTTGGCCTTTAAATCTCATGGTTGGGGAGATAGAGTTTTTCATAGTATTTTTGGAGGAAGAGGGCGAGCTAAAAAAATAAAAAGAAAGAGGGTTTATTAAAATCTCTCTGCCGGGTTACTGCCTTTTACCACTGTAGCGGAACTTTTACTATTGCAGCAGTTATCCGACCGCGGCAGCAGGTATCAGTAGTCCAATCCTGTCCATTATTGGATCTCTTGGCCCAATTCTCTTAGGCTCTAATTTTTTTCCCCGATTTAAATTTTTTCCTGTCCATTTTGAGCCTATTATTTATTATAAATTATTTTTGGAGCATTTTCACACATAATGACGGTTTGAGTTGTTACAGCAGCCCAATGTTTACTCTTACCATTGACCTTGTTACTCCAAAAAATTTTTACAAATATTCTATGTAATTCCTTAACCACACAAATAGGTGGGACAATAGCTCATAACACACATACAGGAACAATTTGTAGGACGTTAGAAATCAAGACCTTTTTACCTCCATATGAAAGCATGTTCCCTTTCCAAGACTACAATTTAGCTTTGATTTTCTTTAATAACTCATCATAATGTGATTTCCTTTTCCTGGAATGTGTTATGGGACAACCTAGGTATTTCAAAGGAAATGGTTCCCTTGAAAAACCTGTACACTGCTCCACTGCTTGTGTCACTTCTGTTGCTGCATTTTGATGAACATAAAAGTCACTTTTATCTTTATTAACTTTCTGACCTGACTAAGCTTCATAATCCTGCAAAATAGCTATAATTTTCTCCAAAGAATATCTATTGGATGAAGTAAAAATTATAGTTTCATCAGGATATGCAATATGGTTCAGGTTTGCACTCCACTTAGGTATACCATACCCTACAAACTGACTAATCTTCAAACAAAGAGTTTAGGGCCCTACTTAGAACATCAGCTGTCAGAATGAATAGGACAGGGGATAAAGGATCTCCTTGTTTTACTCCCCTAGTATAATGAAAGAAACCATGAGATTGACCCTTTAAGGGGTCATTTTTAATCCTATAAATGATTCATTTTTAACCCTGTAATGGCTCCTTTTTTAATCCCATAAAGGGCTTACTTTTAACTCGCAAGGGCTCCAATATTACTTTTAACCCGAAAGGATTCTAATACTTTTAATCTGATAGGGCTCCAATACGTTTAACCCAAAAAGGGTTACAATGTTTTTAACCTATGCTCACTTTCAACACATCGGGCTCCAATTTTCAATCAATACCAATTTTTAACCATTACTATTTTGAACCATGACAAGCTTCAATATATCTTTGAATGTCCCGCAAATCTTCATCAATGAAAACTATCACATTGATCAGTGAAGATGAAGTTAGTCAATAACTTTACAAGGTGTTCAAGTAAAAGAAGAAGAATTAACTAACTATTCAAACTCAAATTGGATACCCCAACTTAAGTTTGAAGGGGAATGTTAAAATCTACTGTCCTTCTGCGTTATAGTTTTTATTAATGGTAGAATATTTACTAACTTTTTTTTAGTTTTTGAATATTCTAGAATATGTGTAATAAGAGCATCCGTCGACAAAAGGATCACCCTAAGATGATCATCTCGTGGCTATTGAGAACAAATTAAATCAGATGGTTCTATTTCTCAATCTTTTTGACTTTCTCCTACGAAACCAAGGTCGAAAAGATTGCAAAAATCAGTCATTCACATTTATTTTTCCTCCTACATTAACTACATAATATTTAGTTTCCTTTTAGTTTAGCATCTATAAGTAAAATAACATATTTTATTTTATTTTATTCCTTTTAGTTCTCTATAAATAGAAATATAATTTTATAATTTCTATGCAAGAAACAATGTAATAAATCAATCCAATGAGTTTTGTTTATCATCTCTTCAATTTTCATTCATGTCTCTTTCATTTCATTACAGAGTCTTTTATTTTTTTAATGCAAGAAACAGTTATTATTCATTCTCTCTTTAGTGTTATCTTTGATTTATTCAATTCCATAACAAATTTTTGGCAACAATTGTTGTGGAAACCAACTAATTATCGCATGGGTTCTGTCTTGAATCTCTAATTTACAATTCCAAATGACAATAGTTTACAACTCACATTGTAATTCTATTATTTTTGGTGCGTGTTTTTGTTGTATTTGAAGAATCGCTAGATAATTCTGTACTCTTTCAATTCTATTTTCTTTTCAACTATGAAAATTTAACCTAATATTTACGTCCAAAACGAACTAGATTATGTGACTAAATATTTTAATGTAACTATAACAACTTTAATTCCTTCCATGCTATCATTTATCAATCCTACAATTTAGGAGTTCTCCATGTTATTGATCCTCATTTGTGCGTTCTAATATAATGAACTTTATAATACGTGCTATGGAATCGGTAATACTTTTCAATGTTAATGTTTATGGACTTTTTCCTATTTATTTTTCTTATTTGTTTGTTCTTAAAATAATAAACTTAAATATTATTCTTCTATTTAAGCTTATATTTATATTTTACATAATTTGTACTTCTTATATACAAATTATAATTGTTTGACCTTACATACACTCACTTCTCTACATAAACCATTAGAGCTAATTTTGGATCTTGACAAATTTAAAATTATCTTAAATTTTTTAATTTCCAAAAATTAGAATATAACGTACCCACAACAATTTGTTCTTTTATATACATTTATTAATATATGCAAAGCACGTACACTTAAGCATTAAGGTTTTTAGAAATGTTGATTGAACTTTTTGCCCTTCATTAAAAGACTCGCCATTTACTATTTTCCTCTAATTATTATTTAATTATATTTATAATATATAAAATTAAGGAATCTAAAATAAGAGGAAATATATTTTAAAAAGGGATAATTTCATAAAGAGATAATTACTTAAAAGAACGATTGACTCAACTACATTACCAAATGTAGCCCACTTTTTAAGATGCTACCAAAAATAACCTATTGTCTATAGAACTAAAGTTATTTTTCATCCGGTAGCCCACTTAACCTGGAATAGCTTATCCTGCACTAATCAATCTTCACTTCTGCCATTGATGCCATTTTTAAAGATTCACACTCCAAAATTGAGACAAGCATCGACCCAATAATCAATGGCGAAATTAGAATTTTCACTAAGGGTTGTCAAAATATAAAAAAGTAAACACATGAGAAAACCAACAAAATAAATTGTACTAATAAAAGTAAAAGGTAGTTACATATATTGTCACGACCCGATTTTCCGAGTCATGATGGCGCCTACCGTAACCCACCAAAAGGCAAGCTAAATCCTAGCCCGAAGCAACAAGCGACAGGCTAACGGGCGAAATCTTAGAAAACAGAGATGAAGTGGAAGTAGCCATACTAATAAACATGCTAGAAATATAAAAACAAAATCAAAATATATAATCATACCAAGACTGAGAAGGAAGAGGATAGTATATAAAGTCAAGAACCCATCCCAAGACCAAGTGAGGTCGGTACAAGAGCCACTACTAGACATGTCCAAAATACAAGACAGAAACCAAATATATACAACAAGTACTACATTCTTGAGAGCAAAAGACTATACAGTAGAGATGGAGTAGGATCTGCCTCGGACGTCAGTAAGCTCACCCTGCTCCGGAGTCAGTGCTGAGAAGAGAGTCACGTCAAAATCGTCGGCTAGTGCCTAGATCTGCATCGGGGAAAAAGATGCAGAAGTGCAGTATGAGACCCGAGGCAACGGGTACTCAGTAGGCATCATCGGCCGACCGAGCTCAATACAATATAAGCAAGCTAAAATGTGAGGGTGCATGCTAGGTCAGGGGTATAAATAATAAGTACATAAGTAACTGTTGAGGCTTATAGATATGCTTAGGAGATAATAAGTGTGATACAGAATAACGAGTAAATAAACGCATAAGTAAACACACAAATCAAACATAACCTATCTGGGCCCTCATAAACCCGATAGGCACACGAAAGAAAACAATAACCCAGTCTGGCCCCCATAAACCAGCGGGACACACAAGAAAAGTAAATGCATAGTCACCAGTGTCTCGAAGCTGTATCAGTATCCAGTAACCACAATAACCAACAAGGGTGTGCATGGGGCTTGAACATGCACCAATGGGTAATAACAAGAGGCCAGACGCCGGAATCGAACCAGACATAGTGGATAATAACAATAGGCCACATATATATCATAACCGCCGGACTCGAACCGAAACTAAGAGAACAACAGTAGGGTAACCACAGTACCCAGTACATGAACTCTCCAATATATCATAACCAGATGCCGGACTCGAATCGGAACTCATAACAATCGATAACCATCATATCTGAATAAGTGGCCGGACTCAAACTAGAACTCATAATAATCAATAACCAAGTGACAGAGTAGTGACAGAATCCACACAAACAAAAGTAAACGAGGACATACCGGCCCAAAATGAACCCGAAACATAAATAAGGAGCTAACCCACCATGTACTACAAGTCAATCTCGGAATCCTTCCAAGTCAACTTTCACTACAAATAATATGTATATACAAGTCTGGGTATACATTATAAGTCATGGCAAAGCGGGTCCGCATTCTAAATCAAACTAGCCAAATACGGTGACCCCGGTCAAATACGGTGCTATTAGGGACTGACAAGGATAAACAAGTCAAAAGGGCATAACTAGGGTAATTCAACACAAATTTTATCCTAAAAGATCATCTCAGGGCTTAACTAAGCCTAACAATGTTTAAAGCTAACTATACCGACTGTGAAGAGTAGCGGGGCCCACTATGGGGTCCCGGAACCAAGTCTGCGCTAAGGTTCCCCAAACCCCTGCTAATAGTAGTACAACATTAACCAACCCTATAAAGGTAATCTATGGCACACCACGAGGATAACGGGCCCGGGAACATACCTAATCAGAGCAAGCCAATGCCAATTTACAACTACGAGCCCAAACACTAGCATAATAGTATGCAAATACTATAAATAAACTCAGACTAGGTATATGGTAAGCCTAGCCTACCTGGACGCCGCCGAACATCTGCCAAAGTTTGCTAAATAGGAGTCTTCCCCTTCCGCGAGACCTCAGATTTCTGCCACGCGAGCAAAATAATAAACTATATGTCAAAACATGAATATTGATACCCATATTGCATTAGTTCGGAAAAAATATCTGAACGGTCCATGTGGGATCCACTTGCGGAATCGCAAAACCGCAACCATCACAGCGTCCCAAATCACCCCGTAACCAATAGTCACAACTAACATCGCTCAATTTGAGCTCAATATATAGCTCAAACATGAACACCAACCCCAACAACCACCGTAACTAAAAATACCGTAAAAATAAGAAAACGTACCGTAGAAACGACGAGAACGAGTCCAGGAACTCAAGTCTACCAACCCCTAACCTTGAATCTCTCTAGAAATGCCTAAATTTGAGCTTATATTGATTAACAATGGTGGAATATATGTAACACTTAATAAAGAAAACAAAATGAGAAAAGAAAATAATACTATAGTATATATATATATATATATATATATATATATATATATATATTTATATATACTACACGTACAAAATCAAAAAGAAAGTAATCTTATAGTCAAATACTAATTAATGTTAACATGCACATGGCCATATCCATTTTCGCTCTCCGTATATATATATATATATATATATTTGGATACTGCATAGGCTCGTGGTAAAATAAATACATTATTTTAAATATACCATCATGAATAGAAAATTATTTTGAAAAAAACCTCTATAAAATAAAAATATTATGTTAATAAAATTAGATTTGCTATCTCCATTTAAAAATATTACTAAATTATAGAACTTTTATAAAGTAGTATAGATATATATCATTTTACCAAATTCTAATTTAATTTAAATATTTTGCAACACGCTCGATATAAATAATATTCTCAAACGAACTGTTCGAAAACCGAACTGTCAGTCCCAGCAAGTCAGAAATAACTTGGGGCAGTTATAGAAAAGCTCTAAACGTTGAGAACACACGAAAACGAGGGAAATGACTGGGAGGGTCATTACAACATCCACTACTAAAAGGACTTTCATCCGCGAAAGTCAACAGTAAGTGCATACCTGAAGATGTGAAGAAGTAGGGATACAGGGCTCGCATATCACGCTCAAGTTCCCAAGTGGACTCCTCAATCGGACGGTGACGCCATTGTACCTTAACCACTGGAATGTCCCAGGAACGCAATCGTTTGACATCTCTGGCTAAAATGGACACTGGCTCATCCATAAAAGCCAACTTCTCGTCAAACTGAACCGAGTCCCACTGAAGTACATGTGATTTATTCGGAATGCACTATCGCAGCATAGAAACATGAAACACCAGGAGAATAGCTGAAAAGGCCAGAGGTAAAGCCAACACATATGCTACCTCTCCAACTGTCCGCAGAATCTCAAAGGGTCCAATATATCTAGGGCTAAGCTTGCCCTTCCTACCAAACCGCATCACGCCCTTCATGGGCGATACTCGTAAGAAGACCCTATCACCCACTCTGAATTTCAACGGACGACGTCTACGGTCAGCATAACTCCTCTGTCTACTTAGAGTTGTCCGCAGCCTGTCCTGAATTATCCGAACTTGGTCCAAAGACTCTCGGAGCAAATCTGTGCCACGAGGACTAATCTCTGAAGTCTCGAACCAACCAACTGTAGACCGACATCGTCTACCATACAAAGCCTCAAACGGAGCCATCTGAATGCTGGAGTGGAAGCTATTATTATACACGAACTCTGGTAAAGGCAAGAACTGATCCCATTGGCCCCCAAAGTCAAGTACACACGTGCGGAGCATATCCTCTAATACCTGAACAGTTCGCTCTGACTACCCGTCGGTCTGAGGATGAAACGCAGTACCGAGGTCCACCTGGGTACCCAACTCCTCCTGGAAAGTCTGCCAAAAATTGGAGGTAAACTGAGACCCTCGGTCTGAGATAATAGACACTGGGTGAACCACCTCCTGAATATATACACGAGCTAATCTCTGAGCATTGTAAGAAACTCGAACAGGGATAAAGTGTGCGGACTTAGTCAACCAATCTACAACAACCCAAACACTATCAAAGCCACGAGAGGTGCAAGGTAACCCACCAACAAATTCCATAGTGACTCGCTCCCACTTCCACTCGGGAATGGGCACTGCTGAAGTAGACCACCGGGTCTCTAGTGCTCGGCCTTTACCTGGTGACAACAGAGGCATCGAGCTACAAACCCTGCTATGTCTTATCGCATACCACGCCACAAATAGTGCTGTCTCCGATCTCTATACATCTTAGATGTCCTAGGGTTAATAGCATATTTAGAACTGTGTGCCTCATGCAGAATCAACTGAGTCAAGTCCCTAACCCTCGGAATACAAATACGTCCATCGAACCTCAGAACACCATTCGAATCCAAGGTAGCCCTCTCAGACTCACCCTTTAACACCTGATCCCGAAGGCTATGAAAACCACTATCCTCAAACTGACAACGCTGAATCTTCTCCAGCAAAGTAGATTTGGCCTCAACGCAAGCAACAATCCTCTTGGGGTCAGAAATATCCAATCGAACCATCGAGTTAGCTAAGGACTGAATGTCCAAAGCCAACGGCCGCTGAGAGACTGGAATAAAGGCTAAGCTACTCATACTCACTGCCTTCCGACTCAGGGCGTCCGCTACCACATTAGCCTTGCCCGAATGATAGAGAATAAAGATATCATAGTCCTTCAACAACTTAATCCACCTGCACTGCCTCGAATTAAGATCCCTCTGAGTCATAATATGCTGAAGACTGTGGTGGTCTGTAAAGATCTCACAATGAACACCATATAGATAATGCCTCCAAATCTGCAGTGCAAACACTACCGCTGCTATCTCTAAGTCATGAGTGGGGAAATTACGTTTGTGCACCTTCAGCTGCCTCGATGCATATGCAATAACACGGCCCCTCTGCATCAGAACACATCCCAAACAGATCCCAGATACGGTGAAACCCTTGCCCTCAACTGGAAGAGTCAACACAGGGGCAGAAGTAAGTCGATCCTTGAGATTCAGGAAGCTTGCCTCACAATCCTCAGACCACTAAAATGGAACCTCCTTCCGGGTCAGTCTGGTCATAGGAGATGCAATATACGAGAAACCCTCAACAAACCGTCTGTAATAACCTGCCAACCTAACAAAACTGCGAACCTCGGTAGGCGACGTGGGCCTAGCCCAACCTCGAATAGCATCAATCTTTGTTGGGTCTACCATAATACCGTGTCTGGATACAACATACCCCAAGAAAGCTACAGAATCAAGCCAAAATTCACACTTTGAGCACTTGGCATAAAGCCGATGATCTCTCAAAGTGTGGAGTACAATCCTCAAATACTGCTCGTGCTCCTTCCTACTCCTCGAATAAACTAAGATGTCATCAATAAACACAATCACAATGGAGTCTAAGTATGGCCTAAATACACGATTCATTAAATCCAAAAAGGCTGCTGGGGTATTAGTCAACCCAAAAGACATCACCAGGAACTCATAGTGGTCGTACCGAGTCCTGAAGGCTGTCTTTGGGATATCCTCAACCCTAACTCTCAGTTGATGGCATCCAGATCTCAAATTTATTTTTCAGAACACCGCTGCACCCTGAAGCTGATCAAACAAATCGTCAATACGAGGCATAGGATACTTATTCTTTACTATCACCCTATCTAACTGTCTATAGTCGAGACACATACGCATGGAGCCATCCTTCTTCTTTACAAACAGAACTGGAGCACCCCACGGCGACACACTCGGCCTAATAATACCCTTCCCCAAAAGATCCTCAAGCTGAATACTCATCTCTCTCAACTCAGCAGGATCCATACTATAAGAAGCCATAGAAATAGGTCGAGTGCCCGGTTCGAGGTCAATAATGAACTCTATATCACGCTCAGGAGGAGGGCCAGGTAGGTCAGTCGGGAATACATCAAAAAACTCACGAACAATGGAGACTGAGTCAAGTGACGGAATCTCAACACTAGCATCCCAAACATACGCAAGGAGTGAATCACATCCCCTCGACATCAGTCTATAAGCCCGAACATAAAAAATAATCCCCGTCAGTGTGCGGCTAACAGACCACACTATCGGGGGTACATATGGTATGACTAAAGTAACGGTATTGGCAAAGCAATCCAAGACTGCATGATGAAAAGACAACAAGTCCATGCCTAGAATCACATCAAAGTTGTCACGACCCAATATTTGAGTCATGATGGCGCCTATCGTAACCCACCAATAGGCAAGCCAAACTCTAGCCCGAAGCAACAAGCGACGGGCTAACGGGCGGAATCTCATAAAACAGAGAAGAAGTAAAAGTAACCATATTTATAAACATGCTATAACGCTACAGACAGAATCAGAATATATATATATGCCAAGACTGAGAAGGAAGAGGACAGTATATAAAGTCAAGAACCCTTCCCAAGACCTAGTGAGGTTAGTACAGGAGCCATTACTAACATACCCAAAATACAAGACAGAAACCAAATATGTATAACAAGTACAATAGTCTCGAGAGCAAAAGACTATATAGTAGAAGATGGAGTAGGATCTGCCTCAGACTTTAGTAAGCTCACCCTGCTCCGGAGTCAATGCTGAGGAAAGAGTCACGTCAAAACCATTGACTAGTGCCTGGATCTGCATCGGGGAAAAAGATGCAGAAGTGCAGTATGAGTACCAGGGCAACGGATATTCAGTAGGCATCATCGACCGACTGAGCTCAATGTAATATAAGCAAGCTAAAATACGAGGGTGCATGCTAATGTCCAGGGTATAAGTAATAAATGTATATGTAACTATTGAGGCGTATAGATATGCTTAGAGGAAATAAATAAATGTGATACAGATTAATGAGTAAATAACTGCGTAAGTAAACACACAAGTCAAACATAACCTATCTGGGCCACCATAAACCCGATAGGAACACAAAAGAAAACAATAACCCAGTCTGGCCCCCACAAACCAGCGGGACACACAAGAAAAGTAAATGCATAGTCACCAGTGTCTCAAAGTTGTATCTGTATCCAGTAACCACAGTACCCAGTACCAAAACTCTCCAATCATATCACAACCAGATGACGGACTCGAACAGGAACTCATAATAATCAGTGGCTGGACTCGAACCAAAACTTATCATAGCCAGTAACCAGAACAGAATCAAATGTCATATCATATCAGATAAATGGTAAACGCCCTAGTCCCAAGTCAACACTAGTATATAAGTACAGAAGCTAATTCCACAACATACTGCAAGTCAATCTCGGGGTCCTTCTAGGTTACTACCTACTATAAATGATACGTATATACAAGTATAGGTATACACTATAAGTCACGAAAAGGCGGGCTAGTGCTCTAAGTCAAGCTAGCCGACCCCGGTCAAATATGGTACTATCAGGGACTAACAGGGCTAAACAGGACAACCGGGTATAATCAAGGTGACTCAACCCCGTCACAACCCTAACAGGTCATACTAGGTCTTAACTAAGCCCAACGATGTCAAAGTTCGGACAAGTCGACCAAAAGGGTAACGGGGCCTACTAACGGGTCCCGAAAACCAGATCTAGTTATACTGGTCTAAGTTTGGGCTAAGTCTGTCTAAGCCTGAACTAAGGTCCAAAAATAACATTCCCAGACTAGCAACAACAACAACCATACCGTCCGACCCCAAATAGGTCATCTGTGGTGTACCACAAGGATAACGGGCCTGGAATATATCCGAATAGCCCTATCTGGCCTAGAAGGCCTAAATCACACCAAACCAGCACCACCAAGTCTATAATACCAGCCCACATAACCAGCACAATAGCATACATATATCACACATAAGCCCAATCTAAGTGTAAAGAAAGGTAAACCTAGCCTACCTGGACGCCGCCGAACGCCTGCTAAAGCCAGTTAAATAGGAGCCTTCCCCTTTCGAGAGGCCTCTGACTGCTGCCAAGCTACCAAAATAATAAACTGCATGTCAAAACATGACTATTGATACCCATATTGCATTAGTTCGGAAAATGTCTGAAATCCCATGTGGGGCCCGCTTGCGAAATCGCAAAACCAAAACCGTCACAGCGTCCCAAATCACCCCATGACCAATAGTCACAACTAACACTCCTCAATTTGAGCTCAAAATATAGCTCAAACATCAATACCAATCTCAAAATGTACTATCGTAAACAAAAATTATCGTAAAAACAAGAAAAAGTACCTTAGAAACGACGAAAGCGAGTCCACGGACTCAAATATATAAACCCCTAACCTCAAACCTCAATGGATTGACTCAATATTGAGCTTAAATGATAAATAATGGTGAGGGATAAGATGAAATAGTGGAAAAGAATGTAAATGTTGTACATTTATCCATAATGTATAAGTCATGGTATTCCACTAATTAGCTTACATAATGCCAAATGGCAGCCTCCACTTACAAAGATTACCGTGGTGTGCACTTCCCCACCTTCCACGTGGTGGTGGAGGTGGCACATCAATACAATTTTTATCCCATTATATATATATTCGGGTATTGCATAGATTCGTGGTAAAATAAATATCATATTTTTGAATATACCATAATTAATAGAAAATTATTTCTAACAAAACCTCTATAAAATAAAAATATTATTTTAACATATTTAAATTCACTATCTCCGCTTAAATTATTAATAAATTATAAAACTATTATAAAATAGTATAGATATATCATAACTAAAGAATTTTATAAATTTCAAAAATATTGTCGAAAGGTAATTACCTATGTCATTTTACCAAATTCAAATTTAATTTAATATTTTACAACGTGCTCGGTCTAAATAATATTCTCAGACGAACTGCCCGAGAACCGAACTGTCAGTCCCAGCAAGTCATAAATAACTTGGGGCAGTTATAGAAAAGCTCTAAACACCAAGAACGCACGAAAATGAGGAAAATGACCGGGAAGGCCATTACAATATCCACTATTAAAAGGACTTTCGTCCGCGAAAGTCAAGAATAAGCATATACCTGAAGACGTGAACAAGTAGGGATACTGGGCTCGCATGTCACGTTACAGTAAAATCCAATTTGTTTGGACTCGTTAGGTTTGGCCCATTACCTTGAGTTAGGTCGAACGTGTACACCTTTTGTCATGAAGATGTGATCTTATCTACCGATGGGTCCAGGCCTCATGCTTCTAGTTGAGGCAATTGCTATTGTTTATGCCTCAGCAGAGAAGTAAAGTTCTGTTATACTCTCTTTCTCTTACGTATCTAGTTCTATAGCTTAACCCTTACTTTTACGATGTAAGGGCAGAACGTAATAGTAATAAAGGAAAACTAGACCACCGGGTCTCTGGTGGCCAGACTTTACCTGCTGACAACAAAGGCATCGAGCTACAAACCCTGCTATATCTCTCTGCATACCACTCCACTAATAGTGCTACCTCAGATCCCGATACATCTTACCTGTCCCAGGGTGAATAGAATATCTGGAACCGTGCGCCTCATGCAAAATCAATTGAATCAAAGCTCTAACCCTCGAAACACAAATACGGTCGTCAAACCTCAAAACACCATCAGTACCCAAGGTAGCTCTCTCAGACTTACCCTTCAATACCTGATCTCGAATGCTACGAAGACCGCTATCCTCAAACTGACGACCCTGAATCTGCTCCAGCAAAGTAAATCTCGCACCAACACAAGCGATAACCCTTCCGGGGTCAGAAATATCCAAACGAACCATCGAGTTAGCTAAGGACTGAATGTCCAAAGCCAACGGTCACTAAGATACTGGAATGAAGGCTAAGCTACCCATACTCACTGCCTTCCGACTCAAGGCGTCCGCTACCATATTCGCTTTTCCCGGATGATAGAGAATAGAGATATGATAGTCCTTCAACAACTCAATCCACCTGCACTACCTCGAATTAAGATCCCTCTGAGTCATAATATGTTGAAGACTGTGGTGGTCTGTAAAGATTTCACAATGAACACCGTAGAGATAATGTCTCCAAATTCGTAATGCAAACACAACGGCTGCTAACTCCAAATAATGAGTGGGATAGTTAGGCTCGTGCACCTTCAGCTGCCTCGATGCATAAGAAATAACACGACCCTTCTGCATCAGAACACATCCCAAACCAATACCAGACGCATCACAATACACGGTAAAACCCTCGCCCTCAACTGGAAGAGTCAACACAGGGGCAGAAGTAAGTCGATCCTTAAGCTTCAGAAAGCTCGCCTCACAATCCTCAGACCACTGAAATGGAACCTCCTTCCTGGTCAGTCTGGTCATAGGAGATGCAATAGATGAGATGCCCTCAAAAAATCGCCTGTAATACCCTGCCAACTCGACAAAACTGCGAACTTCAGTAGGCGATGTGGGCCTAGCCCAACCTCGAATAGCCTTAATCTTCGCTGGGTCTACCATGATACCGTATCTGGACATAGCATGCCCTAAGAAAGCTATAGACTCAAGCCAGAACTCACATTTTGAGAACTTGGCATAAAATCGATGATCTCTCAAAGTGTAGAGCACAATCCTCAAATGTTGCTCATGCTCCTCGTTACTCCTCGAATAAACCAAGATGTCGTCAATAAACACAATCACAAAGGAATCCAAGTATGGCCTGAATACACGATTCATCAAATCCATGAAGGTTGCTGGGGCATTAGTCAACCCAAAAGACATCACCAGGAACTCATAATGGTCGTACCGAGTCCTAAAGGCTGTCTTTGGGATGTCCTCAGCCCTAACTCTCAACTGATGGTATTTAGATCTCAAATCTATTTTTGAGAATACCGCTGCACCCTGAAGTTGATCAAACAAATCATCGATATGAGGCATAGGATACTTATTCTTCACAGTTACCTTATTCAACTGCCTGTAATCAATACACATACGCATAGATACATCCTTCTTCTTTACAAACAGAACTGGAGCACCCCACGGAGACACACTCGGCCTGATAAAACCCTTCTCCAGAAGGTCCTGGAGATGAGTACTCAACTCTCTCAACTCAGCAGGAGCCATAGAAATTGGTCGGGTGCCCGGCTCAAGGTCAATAATGAACTCTATATCATGCTCAGGAGGAAGGCCAGGTAGGTCAGTCGGGAATACATCAAAAAACTCACAAACAACAGGGATGGATTCAAGAGATGGACTCTCAATACTAGCATCCCGAACATAAGCAAGGAATGAATCACATCCCCTCGACATCAATCTACGAGTCCGAACATATGAAATAATCCCTGTTGGTATGCGGCTAACAGAACCCTGCCACACCACCGGAGGTACGCCAGGCATGGCTAAGGTCACGGTCTTGGCAAAGCAATCCAAGACTACATGATGAAAAGACAACCAGTCCATGCCCAGAATCACATAAAAGTCTACTATGGCTAATACAATAAAATCAACCTGAGTCTCAAACTCCTGAATAGTCACCAGACATGATCTATATACCTGATCCACTACTAAGGAATCACCAACGGGGGTAGATACACGTAAGGGTACAGATAATAACTCAGAACATAAACCCAACTATGGTGCATAAAAAGTAGATTCATAAGAAAACGTGGATCCAGGATCAAATAATGCAGACGCTGGCTGATGGCATACTGAAATCATACCTGTAATCACCGCATCTGAAGCCTCAGCCTCCGGCCTAGCCGGCACGGCATACAACTGACGCTGGCTACCACTAGTCTGAGCACCGCCTTGACCACTAGTCCGACCTCCCTGCGCTCTACCTCGAGAACCTTGGGGACCACCCCGACTACCCTGTGCACCACCTCTACCTACTAGCGGTATAGATCTGAGGGGCTGTGTTGTCTGAACTAAAGGCTCAATCGCCATGTGCTGAGGACACTCACGCGCAAAATGACCGACAACCCCACAAGTATAACATGCTCCTGGCTCCCTGCTAGGCCTAGAAGGTCCGGCTTATCCGGTATGACCCCCTTTAGTCGATGAACTGGACTGACCACGTCCCTGAGGCTGTCTAACAGAACCTCTATAGGCGGGCTGACCTCTATCAGATATTTGCGAAGCTGATTGTACGGGTCTACTGGGCTGACCCTGTCGCTGAAAAGACTGCTGCTGCTGCTAAGGGTACCTACCCTGAAACTGGAAACCACGACCTCTGAACTGCGAACCACTATGGCTCCCACTGAAACTACCCTGAACACGAGGTCTCTTATCGCTGCCCCCTTGGGCCTCGCGATCCATCTCCTCAATAGAGTATACATGCTCAATAATCTCTGCGAATGACTTCCCTGAAGTCACTAAACTCTGGGTAGCCCTGCGGAGTGGCAATCTCAGTCCCCTGACAAAACATCTAACTCTCTCATACTCATCAGGCAAAATAGAAGTAGCATGCCTAGCAAGATCATGAAACCTCACCTCATACTCGGCGACAGGTAATGAACCCTGAGTCAATCTGGAGAACTCATCCCTGAGTCGCTCCCGCATAGTACGAGGCATATACTTTCCCAAGAAGATCTCAGAGAACTGGGTCCAGGTAACCGGTGGAGATCCTGTTGGCCTGGAATCAAAATATCCCCTCCACCATCTCCTCGCTGCAGTATCAAACTGATATACCACGAAATCAACACCACGAGACTGTACCAATCCCAAATTCCTCAATCTATCCTAGCAGCTGGACAAGAACTCATATGCATCCTCACCCGGAGCACCAGCAAATCTCGGTGGAGTCAACCTCAAGAAATGCCCCAACATCTTCTGCTCATCGACAGACATAGCAGGCTGATCTATAACTGGCTGTGAAGCTATTGGCGCTGGCGGAATCTCAACTCTGGGTGCTGCAGCTGCAGGCTGCGCCCCAACACCAACTCCTTATACTGTTGGTTGGGTTCCCTCGACTGACGGACCTCCGACTATCCCCAATTACTGAAGTAATGTACCTCAGAGCAAAGAAGCATCTATAAATCCAGGTGGAGCCTGGGCTGCTCCCTGGCCCGCCGGCTGCTGTGGAGGCGGAATATCTGGAGCTATAACGGGATTGGGTAACTGATCCCTAGCATGATCTCGACCTGGGGTTGCTGCTCTGCCCTGCCCCCGACCTCTGGGTCGACCTCGGCCCCTAACAGGAGCCCTCGTTGTAGGCTCGGGGTCCTGACCCTCGGGTCTCGTACCATGCGTCTTTGCCATTTGCGTAAAGAGTGAACCAAATGAAGATCAGAAACCAACATAGACTTAACGTACGGATATGAGTCAAGAAAATGAGAGGCTCCCCTAAGAATGCTCCGTAGCCTCCTGAGGATAGGATACAAGCGTCCCCGCACCGATCCACAGGACTCTACTAAACATTGGCCCATGTACCGAAACTACCTATACAACCTAGGCTTTGATACCAAGCTGTCATGACCCAATATATGAGTCATGATGGCGCCTATCGTAACCCACCAATAGGCAAGCCAAACCCTAGCCCGGAGCGACAAGCGACGGGCTAACGCGGAATCTCATAAAATAGAGAAGAAGTGGAAGTAACCATATTTATAAACATGCTATAACGCTACAGACAGAATCAGAATATGTATATATGCCAAGACTGAGAAGGAAGAGGACAGTATATAAAGTCAAGAACCCTTCCCAAGACCTGGTGAGGTCAGTACAGGAGCCATTACTAACATACCCAAAATACAAGACAGAAACCAAATATGTATAACAAGTACAATAGTCTCGAGAGCAAAAGACTATATAGTAGAAAATGGAGTAGGATCTGCCTCGAACGTTAGTAAGCTCACCCTGCTCCGGAGTCAATGCTGAGGAAAGAGTCACGTCAAAACCATCGACTAGTGCCTGGATCTGCATCGGGGAAAAAGATGCAGAAGTGCAGTATGAGTACCAGGGCAACGGGTATTCAGTAGGCATCATCGGCCGACTGAGCTCAATGTAATATAAGCAAGCTAAAATGTGAGGGTGCATGCTAATGTCCAATGTATAAGTAATAAATGTATACGAAACTGCTGAGGCGTATAAATATGCTTAGAGGAAATAAATAAATGTGATACATATTAATGAGTAAATAACTGCGTAAGTAAACACACAAGTCAAACATAACCTATCTGGGCCACCATAAACCCGATAGGCACACAAAAGAAAACAATAACCCAGTCTGGCCCCCACAAACCAGCGGGACACACAAGAAAAGTAAATGCATAGTCACCAGTGTCTCGAATCTGTATTAGTATCTAGTAACCACAATAACCAACAAGGGTGTGCACCGGGCTTGAACCGGCACCAATGGGTAATAACAAGAGGCCAGACGCCGGAATTGAATCGAACATAGTGGATAATAACCATAGGACACATATATATCATAACCGTCGGAACACAGAGAACAACAATATGGTAACCACGGTACCCAGTACCAGAACTCTCCAATCATATCATAACCAGATGTTGGACTCAAATCGAAACTCATAACAATCGGTAACCATCATATCTGAATCAGTGGTCGGACTCGAACCGAAACTCATAATAATCAGTAACCAAGTGATAGAGTAGTGCCAAAATCCACACAAACACAAGTAAACGGGGACATACCGTCCCCAGAACGAACCCGAAACATAAATAAGGAGCTAACCCACCGCGTACTACATGTCAATATCGGGATCCTTTTAGTTCAACTATCTACAACAAATAATATGTATATACAAGTCTGGGTATACATTATAAGTCATGGCAAGGCGGGTCCGCATTCTAAATCAAACTAGCCGACCCCGGTCAAATACGGTGCTATTAGGGACTGATAAGGTTAAACAAGTCAGAAGGGAATAACTAGGGTAATTCAACACAAATTTTATCCTAAAACATCATCTCAGGGCTTAACTAAGCCTAACAATGTTTAAAGCTAACTATACCGATTGTGAAGAGTAGCGGGGCCTACTACGGGGTCCCAGAACCAAGTCTGGGCCAAGGTTCCCCAAACCCCTACTAACAGTAGTACAACATTAACCAACCCTATAAAGGTAATATCTGGCACACCACGAGGATAACGGGCCCGAAACATATCTAAACATGGCCCTAACCAGCCCAAAAGGCCTAATCATCGCAAGCCAATGCCAATCTACAAATACCAGCCCAAACACTAGCATAATAGTATGCAAATACTATAAGTAAACTCAGTCTAGGTATATGGTAAGCCTAGCCTACCTGGACGCCGCCGAATATCTACCAAAGCTTGCTAAATAGGAGTCTTTCCCTTCCGCGAGACCTCAGATTTCTGCCACACTAGCAAAATAATAAACTTCATGTCAAAACATGAATATTGATACCCATATTGCATTAGTTCTGAAAAAATATCCGAACGGTTCATGTGGGGCCCACTTGCGAAATCGCAAAACCAAAATCGTCACAGCGTCCCAAATCACCCCATGACCAATAGTCACAACTAACACCGCTCAATTTTAGCTCAATATATAGCTCAAACATCAACACCAATCCCAACAACCACTGTAACTAAAACTAGCATAAAAATAAGAAAACGTACCGTAGAAACGATGAGAACGAGTCCACGAACTCAAGTCTACCAACCCCTAACCTTGAATCTCTCTAGAAATGCCTAAAGTTTAGCTTATATTGATTAAAAATGGTGGAATATATGTAACACTTAATAAAGAAAACAAAATGAGAAAAGAAAATAATACTATAGTATATATATATATACTACACATACAAAATCAAAAAGAAAGTAATCTTATAGTCAAATACAAATTAATGTTAACATGCACATGGCCTTATCCATTTTCGCTCTCCGTATATATAGATATTCGGATACTGCATAGGCTCGTGGGAAAATAAATACAATATTTTATATATACCATCATGAATAGAAAATTATTTTGAACAAAACCTCTATAAAATAAAAATAATATGTTAACAAAATTAGATTTACTATCTCCATTTAAAAATGTAACTAAATTATAGAACTTTTATAAAGTAGTATAGATATATCATTTTACTAAATTCTAATTTAATTTGAATATTTTGCAACACGCTCGATATAAATAATATTCTCAAACGAACTGTTCGAAAACCGAACTGTCAGTCCCAGCAAGTCAGAAATAACTTGGGGCGGTTATAGAAAAGCTCTAAACGCCGAGAACACACAAAAACGAGGGAAATGACTGGGAGGGTCATTAAATATATGTAATAATAAGTAAAGTGTCAGGAATCGAACACACGACCTCAAATAACTTTTGCAACCCCTTAACCACTACACTAAACCTTCAACTTATGTAACGAAGTGTCAACACTTGTATATATATATTTATTGAATAAAAATTTAACCTATATATGCAATGTAATTTTCTGGCGAAAGAGTGTCGTTTAACACCCCTCGAACAAGGGTAGCTCCATTCCTACAAAAAATCTTTGATTGAAACATTCCCTCAATAAACATTAGGTTCAGTTGAAATTGACTGAAACCCTCCATCAATCAATTTTACTTCAAATTTATTTGGGGAGTAAGCATCATGAAGTTACTTCCAATCCATGATGCAGTTTGTTGGAAAATAAATCAATATTTAAGGGGTCATTTGCAAAAGAGGTATTTGAAGCCTTCTCATGTATTACGTATTTTCTTATTGGTTGATTAGCACACGATTCAACATGAGTTGACATTTCTTGTTTAGGAACCATTGTATTTCCTACAAGGTGAGTGGATAACTTAGAAGAAGATTTCAAATCAGTCATATAATGAGACTGGTTTTTCTCTTTGAATTGGCACATATATAGTTAGTTGATAAATGGGATTTATATATTACTATGCTCAACTTATTTCACGTGACGGATACTAAATCCACCTGCAGGGTTTACACGTGAAAACATATAAGCAACCATATAGGGGTGTCTTCTATCTCAAGTTCGAGACATGGTTCTATCAACTAATTATTATTTCACTAAGTGCTTTGTCATTATCCAATCTATTAGGAATATATTGACCCGTAATAGAGTCTCACCTTTTAATAGATTAAAATAATAAATCAAACTACATAGATCATAATAATTATATCTAGATTAAGAGTATAAGTACAAGTAATGGACTAGAGATGTTTTTTATTAATATTCAGAACATAAACAAACATCTCTACTTGGTCCGTTCAATACATACGAAATGTACTAGCACAAGAAGTTGGAATATTACCACTCCCATAATTAAGATCAAATTATATTTTAATCTTGTGCTACAATCATTAAGATGTTTGTCCTACTTCATCTTTGATTGTGAACTTTAATTTATAACTTATAAGAACTGACAATTTTAATCTTCCGTGCATGAGTTAAATAACTCCATGCACAAAATTGCCTACTATATAAGTAAAGGACACACATGTCAACATAATAATAATCTATTCAAACAAAGACTTTATTAAATTAATTAAATAAAATAAATAGTCTTTACATGGGATATAAAAATAATACTATAACTTAAACCAACATGGTTAATAGTATATCCTAAGATAAGCAACCAAAAGCAATTACAGATACTAAACTTGTAATTTTGGACCTTTGACATTGGAACAAAGTTTGATAAAACGTAGGATCATAAATCCTACCTCTACGATTCCTGTATAGAAATCTACATTGAACTGCAAACTTCAATGGCTGGGGGGATATGACCCACCCCCCAAACCTAACAATATCATCATGCAATTCCATACTCGCTAATATACAGTTGTGTTCCTCTGCTCTGTTGTTGTTTGCCATGCCCATAATTTTGTGATATTCTTTTTTTTCGAGTCTATAAAGGAAGACATCAAATATTTTACCTGGAGCACGTTACTATTTTCGTTGGTGTTAAATAGTATAAGACTATATATGGCAAATGCCTAAGGTTATTCGGAAGATCCACATGAACAATCAATGAACTAGATATATTGATCTATAATGAATCTTACTCATTAAGAAATCAAAATAATAAATAATATATATTTAATAATTACTATATAGTGGTATAACTTATAAGTACGTTTAAGAAACTAATTATTGAACACGTGTGTTGTACGTATATTACAAGTTATTTAATGTATTATTTTGAATAATAACAAAATATTATTGAAAGATATTTTTTTAGTACAAAACATTAAAAAAAACAAGTGTATAATTCTTCTTCAAATATATATTGATTTGAATTCGGTAAGTCAACATATAGGCTTGTATTACCAAACATATTTGTAGACTCTAGGTATGGTATCAATTAGTGTGCTGTAGTTATTGGACTTAAAACACATTAAATAATAATTTTAACAAAGTTAAAGAGAATCAGACCATTACATGAGGATAATAGCTCAACGTTATAGGACAAATCGTTGAATATGTTTTAGTGCTTGGGATATGGCTTAAGGACATTTTTTGGAATTTTTTGAATAAACCATTGATGAATAGATGAGTTGCGTAGAAAAATCCTTTTTATGTTGGAATAAAGTTTTAGAAAACTTAGAATCATAAATTATACCTCTAAGACGTCACACCCCGAATTCCAACGAGGCGAACATGGCACCCGAAGCCGTTAAGGCCCGAGAGAACCATTCTATATGTTCACATACTTGTCGTCAATGGTCTAGCATTCAATCACTTACGGTCACAACATATCAATAATAAAAATCCAATAAGAACATTTATATAAACATGAGACATGGCCGTTAGGGCCATAAGGTCAAAAGGTACAATGTTCCTTCCTTTAACTGTACAATGTCTACAAAGCCTCTAATAGATACAAAACCAAAATCAACATGTACATACGACTCGGAAAGCCCCGAACGAACTGGAGCTCAATAATATTCCGCAGATGATCAGCAGCCTACTGAGGAGGTCTACTAGTACCTGTGCCTGCAGCAAGTAAGGTAAGTCCCACAAGGGACGTCAGTACGAAGAATGTACTGAGTATGTAAGGTAACTGTATGAGATATAAGAACTTTAATGGAATCAAGAACAATATAGATAAACTATCATACGGTATATGTGTGGAATCAAGTACATTGCTTTCTTTACTTTATTGTACTTTACTGTGTTTTACTGTACTTTACTTTACTTTACTATCCCTCATCACTATACTGTACATCATCAAACATCAATCATATAATGTCCGGGCCCAACTGATCAGTGGGAAATAACATAATAAACCGGATCGACAGCCATGCGGATGTTCCTTTCATCCCATGAGATACCACCCATAATAATGGGATCGACATTCATGCGAGTGTTTCTTTCACTCCATGAGATACCATCCATGCTATAACAATCGGGATCGACAGCCATGCGGATGTTCCTTTCATCCCATGGGATACCACTCGTAATAATGGGATCAACATTCATGCGAGTGTTTCTTTCACTCCATGAGATACCACCCATGCTCAATATTAACCATTAAATAATTATGTACATTACTTCATTCTTCAACTATAAGAGTGATACATTGGTAACTGTACTTTATTAGAACTTTAGAACGTAACATTATTGGAACGTTAGAACAATGTTCAATGAATGAGAGATAAGTGAAAAACAAGTACTACTAACTCTGAAATGAGATACTCTAAACCATTTAGAGGAATGAGAAACTGTACAACCCTTTGGGATAGGACAAGTGCTATAATAATGTGAACGATAAATGTTGCAGATGAATGCGGAAAAGAATAACCTGACATACCTTAACTTCCCAATATGGATACACAATCCTATTCGTGAATACTACAATCCAGCTCTTTCCTTACATATACTCTACATACAAGTGCATAACAGAGCTTACATTAACCGCTAACTACATTACCAATGCATAACATGACAACAAGTTATGTAACTATCATACAATGTCATTTCACCCTCTTACAATACCATGTACTGCATTACTGTTACCAATACATGTCACATATCACCCAAGATATCATAAATCACTAGCATTTCACACCAAGATTATACTTTACACTTCCCCTTCAATACAATGTAACGTTTACGTCGGTACGTGGCATAAATGTCTTTTACAGCAACACATTAAAGTCAATCCATACTTGATATAATTTACAATACCTCCAAATTACTCCTTTAAGGTCCTCCATAAGTTAATAATTGCATCCAAGAAGGTTAGAGGGGTTTTGGGGATCAACACGAGACAAAAACATGTAAAATGGGACCCTGGGGGGTCACCTACGGCCGCAGGTGCCCTTTTGTACAATTCCAGGGTCACCTGCGTTGGCATCTGTGCCCTCAGGTGCCCCGTCTGCGAGGGCGGATGCCCAATTTCGTCTCCAAGGGTAATTTTTGGGTCCTTTTTCACCATAAATGGTTCATGGACATAAGTAAGCTTTCCTTTACATATTTTTTATCAACTTAGTGCCAATGAACATCCATGATTTCACAACACACATAAACATCATCAAAACCATCTTTTCATTTCAATACGTCACCCCTTCCGTACACAATTTCACAACAACAATTCCAAAAGTTACATACCGAGAGAAATCAAGTTAGGAAAATAACCATAACCACATCATACATGTTAATATTCAATCCATCAAACTCACTTCTTTCAAGACCACAAGTCCACTTTCAAGTTTAAGTCACCAAAATGACACAACTTGTATCACATAAGCAAAAGTGCACCAACCAACACTTTTAGACCTAACCATCATGATACATACAATTTATTATGCACATAATATATTAAATCACAAGAATAAACACTTACCAATACTTACAAGGTGATGATCTTGTCAAAACAAGTGTAGTTGCCTTAGGGTTTAAATGGCCTCTTTCGATGTCTTGGAAATGTCTAGAAATTACAAGACTTTCCAAGGTGTATTATGTGATTAAAATCTAATTTTTGATCCTTATATAGCCTCTTAGGATTCTTTCTGAGCCATACACTTGGTCATTAATGACAAGTTGATCAAGTCAAAGGATGAATGGGTCATTTTCCTTTTTGGGCCATGTCTTCCTTGTTAACTTTTGGGCCTTAATTGGGTCCATTAGCATAAGATGAATGTAGCCCAACACCTTACATGAGTAAAATACAATCTATTTCAAGTTCAAATAATTTCTTCACTTAGTCGCATACATTCAGAAATTTACGGGGTGTTACATCCTTCCCCCCTTAAGAAAATTCATCCTCGAATATGAATAGTAGTAGTGATTAACCCAAACAAATTTAAGTCTAAATACGTTCATCATATTGTCACATACTTAGAATACTCATATATACTTACTTGTTATTATTTCAATTCGGCATCTTGGACCTTCTCTTCGGTTTGAAACAAATACGGGTACTTCGTTTTCATTCTTTCTTCAGCTTCCCATGTAACTTCTTTTACTTGTTGATTCCTCCAAATTACTTTTACGGAAGCTACATCTTTATTCCTTAACCTTTTGACTTGTCTATCCAGAATCGCAATGGGCACTTCTTCATAAGTGAGATCTTTCGTAACTTGTACATTATCGATGGGAGAAATTTGAGATGGATCCCCTATGCATTTTCGAAGCATCGAAACATGAAATACTAGATGAACTGCAGAGAATTCTTGGGGCAATGCTAATTCATACGCCACTTGACCAAATCTTAGAATAATCTTATACGACCCTATGTAACGTGGACTTAGCTTCCCTTTCTTGACAAATCTCATCACATCTTTGATTGGTAATACCTTTAAAAATACCCAATCACCGATAGCAAATTCAAGCCCTCTTCTTCTAACATCAGCATTTGACTTATGGCAGCTTTGGGTTGTCTGTAATCGTTGTTCTATCACCTTAACTTTCTCCATAGCTTGATGGACGAGATTCGGTCCAAATAAGGCAGTTTCACCTATCTCAAACCATCCAATAGGTGATCTACAGTTTCTCCCATATAACGCTTCATAAGGAGCCATCTTGATACTTGAATGATAACTATTATTGTAGGCAAATTCAACAAGCGGTAAATGGTCATCCCAATTGGGTTTAAAGTCTAATACGCACGCTCGTAGCATATCTTCAAGTGCTTGGATAGTATGTTCTGCTTGCCCATCTGTTTGGGGATGGAAAGTTGTACTCAAATTCACTTGAGTTCCCAAACTCTGTTGGAAAGACCTCCAAAAGTGAGCAGTAAATTGAGCCCCTCTGTCGGATATAATAGATATGGGAATTCCATGTAGCTAAACTATCTCTTTGATATACAACCTCGCATAATCTTCAGCTGTATAGGTGGTCTTGACAGGTAAAAAGTGTGCTGATTTTGTAAGCCTATCAACAATCACCCATATAGAATCGAATTTGCGAAGTGTGCGAGGTAAACCGGTGATAAAATCCATATTGATCATGTCCCATTTCAAAATCGAAAGATCTATACATTGCATATAACCTCCGGGCTTTTGATGCTCTACTTTGACTTGTTGGCAATTGGGACAGTGAACCACAAAGTCTGCAATGTTCTTTTTCATACTACTCCACCAATACATCTCTTTTATATCATGGTACATTTTGGTTGCTCATGGATGAATGGAGTACCGTGAATGATGTTCCTCCGTCATAATTCGCTTCCTTAAGTCATCTATATCTGGTACACACATTTCGCCTTGGCACTGCAGTACTCCCTCTCTTGTAAGATCAAAGGCCTTTGTCAGACCCTACCGTACATTCTCCCTCAGCTACAATAACATAGGATCTACATATTGTTTCTCTTTTACTTCAGCTACAAGTGATGATCCTGTTGCATTCTGCACCATAATTTCATCATCTGGAGTTTCTAGAAGACAAACCCCCAAGCTAGCTAATTGATGTAAATCCTTGGGCATCTTTTGCTTTCCCACGAACTGGCCATCTGTGCTTCCACTTGCTTTATGGCTTAGCGCATCGGCTACCACATTTGCCTTTCTCGGTTGGTATAAAATATCAATATCATAATCTTTCAATAATTCCAACCATCTCTTCTGTCTTAAATTGAGGTCCTTCTGCTTGAGAATATACTGTAGGCTCTTATGATCGGTATAGATATCTACGTGAACCCCATACAACTAATGGTGTCATATCTTTAAAGTAAAAATCACGTCTGCTAATTCAAGATCATGTGTGGGATAATTCTTCTCATGTGGAAGCAATTGTCTTGAAGCATACGCTATCACTTTACCGTGTTGCATAAATACACATCCTAAGCCAACTCTTGAAGCATAACAATATACTGCGTACCCTTCTGTACCCTCCGGGAGTGCTAATACAGGTGTAGAAGACAATTTATCCTTCAGCTCTTGGAAGCTCCTTTCGCATGCATCATTCCACTAAAATTTAGTTGCTTTGTGGGTTAGCTCTGTCAATGGTGCAGAAATAGAAGAAAACCCTTCGACAAATCTTCTGTAATACCCGGCCAATCCAAGAAAACTACGAATCTCTGTAGGCGTCGTAGGTCTTGGCTAATTCTTCACTGCCTCTATCTTCTGGGTGTCAACCTGTATTCCCTCATCCGATACAATGTGATCCAAGAATGCGACAGACTTCAACCAAAATTCAAATTTAGTGAACTTTGCATATAGCTTACGGTCGCGAAGAATCTGCAACACTTGTCGTAAGTGATTAGCGTGGTCCTCTTGTGATCCTGAGTAAACCAAAATATCATCAATAAATGCTATCATGAACACGTCTAGAAATGGCTTGAACACCCTATTCATCAAATCCATAAAAGTAGCTGGTGGATTTGTTAGTCCAAACGACATAACTAAAAATTCATAATGGCCATACCGTGTTCAAAAAGCTGTCTTGGGTATATTTTTTTCTCGAACCCTGACTTTATGGTAACCCGACCTCAAGTCAATCTTTGAAAACCATTTGGCACCTTGTAACTAATCAAATAAATCATCAATTCTGGGAAGGGGATATTTTTTCTTGATCGTTACCTTATTCAATTGTCGGTAGTCAATACACATTCGCAATGTGCCATCTTTCTTTCATACAAATAAGACTGGTGCACCCCATGGAGACACTAGGCCGTATAAATCCCTTGTCCAGTAAATCTTTTAATTTCTCCTTCAATTCTCGTAATTCTGCTGGAGCCATTCTATATGGAGGAATAGAAATAGGATGAGTGCCTGAAATCATATCAATGCCAAACTCTATTTGCCGTTCTTGAGGTAAACCTAGAAGATCCTCAGGAAATACATCAAGAAATTCATTCACCACCAGAACTGATTGAGGAGTTGGTGGTTTCGCATCAATAGCATGCACCCTCACTAAGTGGCATATATACCCCTTGGATATCATTTTCCTAGCCTTAAGATAGGAAATAAATTTGCCTCTTGGTGCTCCCACATTACCCTTCCATTCAAAAACATCCTTTTGTGGAAAATGGAATTGTACCCTCTTAGCTCGACAATCTACCGTGGCATAACAAGAAGCTAGCCAATCCATTCCCATTATAACATCAAAGTCTATCATGTCTAGCTCAACAAGATCAACCAACGTATCATGACCACCAACAATGACTATGCAATCACGATAAACTCTCTTTGCTATAATAGATTCACCAACCGATGTAGCTACTTCAATTGATTTAACTAGTAATTTCGGCGTTCTTTTGAATTTTTCAGCAATTAAAGGATTAACATATGATAATGTAGAACCCGAATCAATCAACGCATACACATGATGTGAGAATATGGACAAGATACCTGTAACTACATCAGGAGATGCCTCCGAATTCTGATGGTCCGCTAGTGCATCAATATGGTTCTGAGTTCCACGGGAACTAGCTGCTCCTCTAGCACCTCTACCGCATCCAATAGGCTACACTCCTCTATCTAAGAAAGGTACCGATGATGATGATGCCACAGTGGACCCCGTAGGTCGTACCATACTTCCCGAGCTCTTTGTGGACATTCCCTCAGCATGTGCCCCATCATGCCACACCAATAACAAAAATTCATCCCCAACCGACATTCACCTGAATGATATCGTCTGTAATGCTGACACGGCGGGCGAAAAGATCCTGTTGTCTGTGAACCACGACTCCCACTACTTTGCCCGGCTTTATTACCTCTAAATCCTCAAAATTGAGATGGAGTGCCTGCCGTAGAATGAGAAAATGATGGCCTAGGCAGTCTATTAAAACTCTAAGGCCTGAACTCTCCTTGGGATGCCATAGACTGTCCCGTAGATCTAGCTTTCTTCGACGACCCTTCTTCAAACCCTTCTTCGTTGCCTCTGATCTTCCATTTTCTGCGCAAAGGCCTATATTCTAGAATGTCCATATCCCTGTTCAACGCAGCAATAGTACAATCTCGGACCAAATAAGGCTTTAGTCTATCCACATACCGATGAACTCGATCGGTCATCGTAGCTACCATATTTGGAGCATACCAGGCCAAAGAGTTAAATTGTAGGCTATACTGTCGGACGCTCATGTTACCCTGCCGCAGATTCAAGAACTGGTCCGCACGAGCCTCTCGGACCTCATAGGGGAGGTAGTGATTAAGTAATGCCATTTTAAATTCGTCCCAACTGGCTGGGAGTGCATCAATACCCCTCGATCATTTCCAATCTTCATACCATAGTATAGCCTCACCCTTCAATCTATAGGCCGCAAGCTCCACCGTTTCCACACCGTACACATGCATAACCTCCAAAGCCCTTTGAATTTGATCTATAAAATCTTACGGGTCTTTATTCGAATCTGATCCAGTGAATGTGGGAGGATATAACTTCAGAAAACCCTGTGTTCGTCGACCAGTTGCTCTAGCTGCACTATCATCACTTGTCGTTGGACCACCTTGTCCCTGAACTTGTGCAGCAACTATTCGGGTCAACATTTGCACTGCATTCTTTAAATCCTGGTAAGTAGTATTTACTGGCTGTTCTGCAGGTACTTCTCTTCCTCTTGACTCTTCTGATAATAAAAGAGTGGAAGAAGCCGGTGATGCAAACTCTTGTTCAGCGTCGCCTTGATTAACTGGTTTCGGCGGGGCTCTACTGGTTCCTTCTCCCACAATTCTGTCTATTCTCTTACTTTTACCTCATCCTCTTCTTGCCATCGGCATCTTACTAAAATATAAGAAAAACAATTCCAACGGTCAGAAATGATTCCACCTGTGACTTTGGCTTTAACGCACGATCTAGAGATGAAAGAATGAAACAACTCCTAAATGTCCCGTAGCCTCCTACTTAAAAATGTGGTGCATTAAACATCGATAAGTAAGACTCTACTCAGACACGTCTTTGTAGACACCCTAGGATGACCCGCTTTGATACCACTTTTGTCACGCCCCGAATTCCAACGAGGCGGACATGGCACCCGAAGCCGTTAAGGCCCGAGAGAACCATTCTATACGTTCAAATAGTTATCGTCAATGGGCTAGCATTCAATCACTTACGGTCACAACATATCAATAATATAAATCAAATAAGAACATTTATATAAACATGAGACATGGCCGTTAGGCCCATAAGGTCAAAAAGGTACAACGTTCCTTCCTTTAATTGTACAACGTCTACAAAGCCTCTACCAGATACAAAACCAAAATCAACATGTACATACAACTCGAAAATCCCCGAATGAACTGGAGCTCACCAATATTTCGCAGATGATCAGCAGCCTACTGAAGAGGTCTACTAGTACTTGTGCCTACAGCAAGTAAGGTAAGTCCCACAAGGGACGTCAGTATGAAGAATGTACTGAGTATGTAAGGTAACTGTATGAGATATAAGAACTGTAATGGAATCAAGAACAATATAGATAAACTATCATACGACATATGTGTGGAATCAAGTACATTGCTTTCTTTACTTTACTGTACTTTACTGTGTTTTACTATACTTTACTTTACTTTACTATCCCTCATCACTATACTGTACATCACCAAACATCAATCATATAATGCCCGGGTCTAACTGATCAGTGGGAAATAACATAATAATCGGGATCGACAGCCATGCGGATGTTCCTTTCATCCCATGAGATACCACCCTTAATAATGGGATCGACATTCATGCGAGTGTTTCTTTCACTCCATGAGATACCACCCATGCTATAACAATCGGGATCGACAGCCATGCGGATGTTCCTTTCATCCCATACGATACCACTCGTAATAATGGGATCAACATTCATGCGAGTGTTTCTTTCACTCCATGAAACACCACCCATGCTCAACATTAAGCATTAAATAATTATGTACATTACTTCATTCTTCAACTATAAGAGTGATACATTGGTAACTGTACTTTATTAGAACTTTAGAACGTAACATTATTGGAACGTTAGAACAATGTTCAATGAATGAGAGATAAGTGAAAAACAAGTACTACTAACTCTGAAATGAGATACTCTAAACCATTTAGAGGAATGAGACACTGTACAACCCTTTGGGATAGGACAAGTGCTATAATAATGTGAACGATAAATGTTGCAGATGAATGCGGAAAAGAATAACCTTACATACCTTAACTTCCCAATATGGATACACAATCCTATTCGTGAATACCACAATCCAGCTCTTTCCTTACATATACTCTACATACAAGTGCATAACAGAGCTTACATTAACCGCTAACTACATTACCAATGCATAACATGACAACAAGTTATGTAACTATCATACAATGTTATTTCACCCTCTTACAATACCATGTACTGTATTACTGTTACCAATACATGTCACATATCACCCAAGATATCATAAATCACTAGCATTTCACACCAAGATTATACTTTACACTTCCCCTTCAATACAATGTCATGTTTACGTCGTTACGTCGCATAAACGTCTTTCACAGCAACACATTAAAGTCAATCCATACTTGATATAATTCACAATACCTCCAAATTACTCCTTTAAGGTACTTCATAAGTTAATAATTGCATCCAAGAAGGTTAGAGGGGTTTCGGGGATCAACACGAGACAAAAACATGCAAAACGGGATCCTGGGGGGTCTGGAGGGGCCACCTGCGCCCGAAGATGGGTGACCTGCGGCCACAGGTACCCTTCTGGACAATTCTAGGGTCACCTGCATTGGCATCTGCACCCGCAGGTGCCCCGTCTGTGAGGGCGGATGCCCGGTTTCGTCTCCAAGGGTCATTTTTGGGTCCTTTTTCACCATAAATGGTCCATGGCCATAAGTAAGCTTTCCTTTAAATATTTTTTATAAACTTAGTGCCAATGAACAACCATGATTTCACAACACACATAAACATCATCAAAACCATCTTTTCATTTCAATACGTCACCCCTTCCGTACACAATTTCACAACAACAATTCCAAAAGTTACATACCGAGAGAAATCAAGTTAGGGAAATAACCATAACCACATAATACATGTTAATATTCAATCCATCAAACTCACTTGTTTCAAGACCACAAGTCCACTTTCAAGTTTAAGTCACCAAAATGACACAACTTGTATCACATAAGCAAAAGTGCACCAACCAACACTTTTAGACATGACCATCATGATACATACAATATCTTATGCACATAATATATTAAACCACAAGCATAAATACTTAAAAATACTTACAAGGTGATGATCTTGTCAAAACAAGTGTAGTTGCCTTAGGGTTTAAATGGCCTCTTTTGGTCTCTTGGAAATGTCTAGAAATTACAAGACTTTGCAAGGTGTATTATGTGATTAAAATCTGATTTTTGATCCTTATATAGCCTCTTAGGTGTCCTTCTTAGCCATACACTTGGTCATTAATGACAAGTTGATCAAGTCAAAGGATGAATGGGTCATTTTCCTTTTGGGGCCATGTCTTCCTTGTTAATTTTTGGGCCTTAATTGGGTCCATTAGCATAAGATGAATGTAGCCCAACATGAGTAAAATACCATCTATTGCAAGTTCAAATAATTTCTTCACTTAGTCGCATACATTCAGAAATTTATGGGGTGTTACATAAGATTCCTACATAGAACTCCAAACTTCAAGGGATAGCGGAAGATTCCACCCCCCCACCCCCCACCCCTGCTCCCACGCTCCCTCCCAAAACCCAACTATATCATCATGCAATGTCATACACAATAATATAACGTTATGTTCCTCTACTCTATTGTTCTCTGTCATGTTCTTAATTGTGCTATTCTTTGTTTTTCAAGTCTATAAAGGAAGATATTGTCACGACCCAAGAATTCGGGTCATGATGGCACCTACTTTAGTCCATCAGTAGTTGAGCCAATCTCATAACCCGAAAATGACAAGTAACGTGCTAATAAGAGGAAGAGTAAAACACAGATAAGTAGATAAGGAGTAAAAGAACCAAATATACAAAACCAATCTGAGACCTGGCATCAGTAAGTACAAGAGCTACTAACTACAAGAGACGTAGCAGATCTAAATACATATATATACAGAATTGTCTCCGAGGATACAAAATAAAGACTAGTCCAAAGCAGAAGGAGATGGAACAACTTCGGTCTTCAAGAGCTCACCCCAAGTCTCAGGTTAACATAGCTCCGCAAGAGGTGGATGTCAACGGTGGTGACTCGTACTAAGATCTACATCAGATATCAAATATTTTACCTAGAACAAGTCACTATTTTCCTTGGGTTAAATAGTATGAAATTTTACCAGGAGAAAGTTTGAAGTTATTCGAAAGATCCACATAAACAATCAATGAACTAGATATATTGATCAATAATGAATCTTACCCATTAAGAAATCAAAATTATAAATAATAAATATATACTAGTATAAGTATGGTTAATGAACTAATTATTGAATACGTGTGTCGTACGTATATCCCAAATTATTTAGTGTACGATTTTGAATAAAAACATAAATTTATTGAAACATATTCTTTTAGAACAAAACATAAAAATATTTTAAAACATATTCTCCCAATCTCTACCAAATCAAACTAAAGTTCGTTTTATTTTTTATTTTTTAAAAAAACAAGTGTATAATTATACTTCAAATATATATTTATTTGAATTTGGTAAGTCAACTTTTAGGCTTGTATTACCAAACATATTTGTAGACTCTGTATGGTATCAAATGGCATGCTCTATTTTTCGGATTGAAAACAAAGTAAATTATAATTTTGTCAAAATCAAAGAGAATCAGACCATTGTATGAGGCCATAAGCTCAACGTTATAGGACAAATTCATCGCACATATTTGAGTGATTGGGACATGGTTTAAGGAGATTTTTTGGAATTTTCTGAATAAACCATTTGATGAATAGATGAGTTGCGTAGAGCAATCCTTTTGACATTGGAACAATTTTGAGAAAACTTAGGATCATAAATCCTACCTCTAAGATTTCTGCATAGAACTTTATATTGAACTGAAAACTTTAAGGACTAGAGGGAGATGACCCTCCCCTCCAAAAAAGAAAACCCCAACTATATTATCATGCAATCCCATACTCACTAATATACTGTTGTGTTCCTCTGCTCTATTGTCATTTGTCATGCCCTTAATTTGTGCTATTCTGTAACGACTGGTTCCATCGTTACTGAAAATATTTGCGGTAAAGGCATGAGATTTTCATTCATCGTAGGTGTTAGGATTAATTCTTTAGTATGGGAGTGAATTTGATATGTAATAAGGTCATACAATACCCCTAGCACAAAGTTAAGTTGAAAGTGTCCTTATCAATTTAGTTTCGGGAAAAGTTTAAACTAGGTTCAACTTTAAAATAGCACTACTCATAGAATATAAAGAGTTATGGATCCCCATACCCATAAATTAAATATCCTTGAGTTTTCTTTCCAATGCAACTGACCGTTCATTAATCTGCTTCCTGAGTAAAAAGTTATAACAGTTTTACTGAAGATTGTTCGTGTTGACCGTAATGGGATCAGGGAGCTATAGCAACGTTGCTATAGTGTGACAACAACATCTTATAACTTTATTTTGACGGGGACCTTTAGCTTTAGAACTTTATTTTGTAGGGAACCTTGAATTCAATAAAGATGGGACCTTTAGCTTTAGAACTCCATTAATGTAGTTTGATTAAGCTTGATAGAACTAATTTGATGATTAATTGACCCTTGGGTAATTTTGTAGACCATGAATAAGGGTAAAATTAGTGGGATTGAATTCTCAAGGTATTTTTTTGAAGAGTAGTTTATTGATTACTCTTGTAATTATTTTTTATTAGATGATTTATTCTTCGGAAAGGTGAAGAAGAAGGAAGATCATCCATGGTATAGCTTACTTGTTGTCATGATCCAAGACTACCCCCTAATCATAACACGGTGGTTAGAGTCGCAAGTGACCCCAAGCTAACCCATGGCCTGTCATGATACTATGAATATTGAAATAAATTGAAAATCACTGATGCGAAAACTAACAATCTGAATAATAAGTTTGGTATTAAGCCCAAGTGACAATATCTGAATAAAACCCATAAAGATGAAAACATAATCTATCTGATTGTCTGAAAGCCTCTAAATAAGATGAGTTATTAGTACAAGCCCCTAACTAACTGCAACTATCTGAAAATAAAATAATACTAAAAATAAATGTTGATAATTGACCCTCGAATAATGAGGATTCACCAAACACTGGTGCTGATATGGTGCTGAATTGTACTAGCCTCGAGTGGGATGCTGAATGTCAAACCTATATTATAAGACAATATAGCGCAAAGAAAGTATGAAGTTAGTACTCTAAACGTACTGAGCATGTGAGATATGCCTGATCTAATATAAGCTGAATATGCAGGAGGTAACATGGTAAACTGAACATGAAGCTGATACATGCAAACTGATACAATGACCAAGTAATAAACATATAGTGGTATAACAAGCTGAATAAACTGAATACAAGGTCATACATATATCGGAATCTGAACCATAGACTGTGGGAGCTACCATTAATTGACATACCCCAATATGAGCTAATCGGGGTCCAACTTGTAACCCTAACTGGAAAGGTGTTCATTACCTTGCCAAGGGTACGAACACTGACTGACGTGGATCCACTAAATTGATGTCCAAAAGGACAATGATGTCAAGCCTGGTCTGAAGGGTGACCCGTTAGAACCTATGGAGGTGCCATAGTTTTGGGACTTAGGGACTTCTACTAAAGTTCTCTGCCTGAGCCTTCATCCCTACGTCGGCTCGGTGCTAAGTACTACTCCCAACTAAATATAACTGATAACTGGATAGTTTATTTAGAACGGATAACTGACAAGCTCATACCACTGATATCTAGGACTAAAATAGTAGACACTTAGTTGAAAATCAATCTACATCATTTAACTATGGAGGAATGAGTATTCATTACATATGCATGAAATCCTAGTTCATTGGGTGTTCATAACCCACCAACTCAGAAGAATGCAACTATTATGGTGATTCTAATAAATGGAATGAAACACAAAATTTCATAACTCAAATAAAAAATCATGAATTATACATTACACTGAGGGTTCATAATTATAAGCATGTGATGATACTGAAATTTATGGGGAAACATGGATCCATGGCTCAATTATAATAAGGAACTGAAATATAAAGGAATTCATAATACTCATGAACCCTAGGCTCTGAGGGAGGAATTAAACTGAGGAACTTAGGTTAACTTTGGGACTCAATGGGTGAAAGGAAACCCAAATATGAAATCCCACATACTTGGAGATGAAAACCTTGGTGAATTTCTTAAAATTTGGAGCTTGAAAAAGATGAACCCTAGTTATTGCTTTGAGGATGGAAACACTTTTTTTCTTGTTTTCTTTCTAAGTATCAATTGGTTTTATGAGTAATGAGGGGATTAGGGTAGTATTAAACTTAATAAACATCCTCGAAATAGCTTAAACAACATAGTTTAGGGGTTTAAATAGTGGGAAAAGGCTGGAGTGCCCCTTATAAAACGTAACTAAAAAGGCTATGAAATATAACGTATGAACCATCCCACGATTATGGGACCTACCTACAATCCTGGGTGGTGCTAGTGGTTGAGTGGATTATTTGAGGCTCTCTGGACTTCATCATAAGAGCCTTGGTATGACTCATGGGACCCACCCACGATCGTACCTTAGTTCGTAGGTTGGTAGTCCAAGTCGGATCAACTTTAGGAGCCAAGATCGTGGTACCCTTTCATGATTAGAAGGTATACTTGTCAACTCTTAGGTTTTTGGGGCTGTTTCATATAGACAAATGAAATGCACGATCGTATACAATCTAACCACAACAGTGGTTTCTGTTCGTACTATCTCACTGCTGGACTATGCTTCACTAAATTGGCCATAACTCTTAGCTTCAGAATTGGATTAATGTAAAATTGGATGTGTTGGAAAGAAGACTCAAATATAATTCATTTGGTGGGTCTTGATCTCAAAAACACTTCATAATCTATGGATTATACTTGTTTGAAGTTGATTATAGAAAGATTATTCACAAGAAATCAATCGGTAAGGAATGTTTCAACTTGGCTATAAGCTAGGATTTACTTGTGGCCTTAATATATGTCTAAATCACTTCTCATACTACCAATACATTATGTTTGATTTTACATGTACTTGAAGCATGGATCTAATCTGGGCTTAGATTTTTGAGATGTTACACTTGTTGCAGCAGCATGGCGCCTAGGTAGGTTATGGTTTATGAGTAGTAAACTGTGGTTAATAATCGTATCCATAATATAGATTTTATGGGAGAAATCATGCTCAGGCCTGCGGGCATGGAATTTGGAGGGATAAAACATGGAATTAATGTAGTAAAGGCTTAATTATGTATTATTATACTATCTATGAATCCTTGATGGGTGTTGTGTGTTATTATGACTCCATGGTGGATTGTAATGTGAATTATGTGAATATAGATGATGATAAGGAGATTGTATGAGCTTATATTCTAGGGATTTGGCCTAAATACCATAAAAAGGGCAAACTTGATATTATTTATGTTTGGAATATGGGACAATATTGCTTAAAGTTAGTAATGAGAACTGATTATGGTATGAGGAGGCGGTGACATAACTTAAGATCCTAAAGTCAAGTTAAGCTAAGGGTTAGGAAGTAAAAGGTATAAAGGTGTATGACTAAAACTAGATTGTAAATTGAATAGAGTTGAATGATTGGCTAATGGAGTAGGTCTTGAATGTAGGGGTTGCTAGATAATAGCAGAATTTTAGGTTCTCGGTATAAATAAAGGAGAATTGGATTAGTGAATGAATTTATGATTGTTGAACAAGAGTTTGGACTCCATTTGGTTGAATGTGCACCCCTAAAAGGAATACTTGAGTTTAATGAATACGGCTTGATAATGCTTTCTTGAATAAGCTATGGATTGGTCTTAGGACATTCTATAATTGATGAAACCAATGATTCATATCTACTTGTGATTTTGTGTGTTAAAGTATGATTGTTGTTTACCTAAAATGATTAACTCGAGTTGACCAAGTGTTTGGGTGGTTGCCTATTGTTACAATAAATACTTAAGGAAGGTAATTGTTAAATGATATCCTAAGTGTTAATCACATATAATGAGGTTATATTAAAGGCTTGTTAATTATACAAGTGTGGTTGGTTATTCTCATTGTGGTTGTGATTGTTGTGATATTTGTTGCGTATTGTGGGATGTACCAGTATTTGAACATATTCACAGGATTTACACTTATTATTGTGGGATGTACCGATACTTGGACATTTTCATGAGATTTATACATTTTATTGTAGGATGTACCGATATTTGGATATCTTCACGTGATTTATACTTATTATTGTGGGATGTATCGATATCAAGCTAACCCATGGCCTGGCATGACACTAGTAATACTAAAGCAACTGATAAAAACATTGTACGAAAGTTGAATTGAGTGATGAAATAATAATCAAAACCAATAACAATATCTGAGTCTAAAACCACAAAGCTGAACAACTAACTGTATGTCTGAAAGCCTCTGCTAAGACGAGTTGCTGGGACAAGCCCCCAACTAACTCTAATTGTCTGAAAATTGAAAAGGGTATAAATGAAAAATACTGATAACTAGTCCTCGAATGACGAGGACTCACCAAAGTTTTGTTACTGATGTAGTAGGAGATCGTACTATGCGCGATCCTGAGGCTGAACGACAGAACCTATATTATAAGACAATATAGTGCAAAGGAAAGTATTCCATCAGTACTTTGAATGTACTAAGCATGTGAGATATGTACTACACTATATATGCTGATCTTGAGAAAATGAACTTAACATGGAATGAGAAACGTGTACTGATGTAATGTCCAAGTTAATAAACATGTAACAGAACAATAGTAATATGCTGAGTAAATCGATTACAAGGTTATGCGATATCTAAGTCAAACTATAAGAGTACAAGGACATTTTAAATATCATAAGAGGTATACAACCTGACGTACTATTAATAGAATATTTAAATCAAATACCTATTACTGAGGTATACTAATATGCAAGGACCCATCTGGATAATCACAAGTACTGCTTCCATAAATATTCTGATATAACTGAGATACTGTGAAATAGACTGAACTGAGGGTCATGCAAATCCCAAAGCATGATACTGCGGGAGATACTATTAACCGACATATAACCATGTGAGCTAAACATGAAGTTCGATGTATAATCACCATCGAAGAGGGCCTAATATACTTTGTCAGGGTATAAAGGCTGATCTGATATGGAATAAATAAACCTACGGTAACACGTAGTTCTTGGACTGGGGTTTTTGCTTGCTGAATCCTAGTCCAACTCGGTGCTAAGTACTACTTCCAACAGAACATAATTGATAGCTCGAACAGATGACATACTTGGATGTCAACCTAGGATGACATATATAGATATCAACCTGAGATGATCATGGATGCCATGCCTGATTGCTATACTACTCGTGAACTTTGCTTTTATAAGAAAACCGATCCACGATCATTGATGGCATTCTGAATTCCATACTAATCAGGAACTTACTTTTAGGAAAGAGTATTCTAGAGTATTGATGGCATATCTGGATGTCATGAATGTCATGTTTCTTACTGTTATGAACTGAAGATCCTGATCATGGTATGAGAACGTATATGTATGTTTATACATACATACATACATACATACATATATATATACACACATCATGTATTTCTAAACACCGTGACTTGTAAGTTTATGGGGGATCTGAGATGGTTGGAGTAAAATGCATAAGAGAAACATATGAGGACTGGGATTTGAAAGGAAATTATAAAGCTAGACCTGAGCCCTGAATTCTGACTCATGGAGATGTTAATAGTCTAGTAGGGTAAATTTATCTGAAAACACCATTTAGAATATACTTTATCTTAAAATACTCTGCAGGTCAGTAACACTGAAGTTACGGATAAATTAAGACTGAGTAAAAGTCCCTCTATCTGAATGTATCCAAAAATGTGTATACCAAGAGGAACAAGTGTTTAAGTAACATTGTATGGGATCCTAGATCATCGGGTGTTCATAACCCGCCATCTCTCAAGAATGCAACTATTCATGACAATACTATAATCTGACTGTAATAGGGAATTTCCAAGCTCAAACCCAAACTCAGGAATTTATCATTTATACTTAGGGTTCATGAACATGATACTATCAACGTACTGAATTACATGGAGAAACATGTATTTATTGTCTACTAGTTATGGGGAACTAAAGTACAAGCAGAATCATGGCTGTAATGAAAATCCTAATTTCGAGATCATGAATTTAACTGAGAAACTGAATATATTACGAGACTCAATGGGTGAAAGAATACCAACTGATGAAATCCCACATACCTGGAGATGAAAACCTTGGTGAAACTATTGAATTTGGAGCTTGAAGTAGATGAACCCTAGTTATACCTTGGAGAAGAGAAATCACATCTTTTCTTGTTTTCTCTCTAAGTGTCGACTTAATTTTTGAGTAATGAGGGACTTAGCGTAAGCTTAGGCTTAATATTCAACCTTAGGATAGTTAAAATGGCGTATTTTAGGAAGTTTAATAATGGGAAAAGACTGGAAAGCCCTCATAAAAACTTAACAGAAAAAAGTTGCAGAACAAGATGTACGGACCATCCCATGATCGTGGGACCCACTATAATCGTGGGTGGTGCTCGTGGTTGGGAGGCTGGAAAGAGGCTTGTATGAACCTCATCAGATGAGTTTTGGTATAAATGTGGGACCTACCTACGATCGTACCTTGGTTCGTAGGTTGTAAGTTTAAGTTAAATCATCTTTAGGAGTCAAGATCATGCCTAAGATTGTAGTTTCTAACCATGGTCGTGGTTCCGTATAGTCGTTGGAAGGTATACTTGTCAAATTGAAGGTTTTTGGGACTGTTTCATGTAGACGAGACCATTGTACGGTCGTGGTTTCTGTTCTTAGGTTCTCACTATTGAACAGTGCTTCACTAAAATGGCCATAACTCTTAGCTCCGACATCGGATTAAGGTGAATCTAGATGCGTTGGAAAGATAATTCAAATATATATCATTTGGTGGGTTTTGAGATAAAAAAATGCATCAGAATATAAGAGTTTTGATCTTTTTAAGTTGACTAAATCAAGATTTTTCACAAGAAAATCACCGGTAAGGAATGTTTCAACTTGGCTATGAAATAGGAGTTACTTGTGGCCTTAATACATGTCTAAATCACTTCTAAAAATAACAATACATGATGTTTGATTTTACATGTACTTGAAGCGTGGTTCTTATGTTAGCTTGAATTTTTGGCGTGTTATAATACCTCTCCCTTGGGATCATTCATCCCCGAATGAACACTACTAAGCTGAGAGAATAGGGAAAGAGCTACAATCCCAACAATGAGTTGGTTGGAGCTAAATACTAATATGATTACTGATTCTTTACTGAAACATGGACTGAACTGGACTCATGAATACATGCTATAACATGGGAATTACTAAGGGGCATGAGAGTGAAGAAAGTAATAGGGAGGAAAATGCTACCTTGAACTGACTTTAGGCTGAGAATAATTCTCCACTATACTTACATACCTTACGAATATACAAAAGAGTTTGCAGGGTATACAAACAGACATAGACTTAGGAGAGTATGACTGGAAGTAAAAAGAGAAAGTCACTAGCATTATTCGCTTGATCTCTAAACTGAACCATTGGCTAAACGAACTGACCCATACTAAGAATTAGAACTCACTAAAGTATTCATGACTAAAACATACGCATGGAACTATGAGGCAATGAATACTGATATGAAATTTTTGATAGTCATTAAGAGAAGAGCTTTGTCCCTATCACCTCTCTTCGTTAGGAATTCTAGTTACTTCTAGGGAAAGGAACCATGAGTATGGTCTGAGCGTTAGATCCGACTGGGGAAGTTTTGACATGATCTGAGCATCCTGGTCTACTAATCTGAGTTCATAAGAAAAGAGAACGATATAGATTTAACCATGAGACCCCTTTACCCTGAAATTTTATATCATGAAGTAAGAGTATCATGGGCCAAAAGGAATGATAGGAATACTATGCTTTTAGCAACACGACTGATAACTTCCAAATTAGTCTGCTACCAACCCCACTACCAAAGTATACTAAAAGTCACAAAGACTTTACTAGGAAGATCAAGAGTAAGAGGGGTACTACAAAATCATGACTTGAATACTCCCATAACCCTTGACACTCAATAAGGATCTGAGGAGTACATTTTAATATAAATGAGCTTGTTCAAGAAGTTTGGACTAAGAATATACTTGGCATATGGTGATTTCACTAATCGTCAAGAATGTATTATGAGTATGCAAGATTTAGCATGCTGGGAAATCATGGGTGCATGACTCATGAGTTATATGGTATGAGACTGATGCTCATGGGTTCATGGAGCATGATTTGGATTTTTAAGCGACACTATTACTCCGTATACTAGCAACTGAGAATAGACATACATTTGAATAAAGTGCGCACATCAAAATGATGACAGGCAGGAGTAAAGTTTCGTGATGACATGAGTATACTGAATAGGCTAGAATAAGAATGGGTCTCTACCTCCAACTAACTTTGTTCTAGAACTTGCTAGCACTACTACTTAAATCTCCAAAACCTGATGGGTTCTACACTCTAGTATCTCCCCCTTATATCAAAGTCACCATATTGAGTTTGCAAGTCTTCTTTCTTACTACTCTCTGACTAAACTCACTCAAACGATCAAGGCACACCACTTTAGGATCTATTTTGATTATGCACTTCTCGTACCGGCTAAGAATATCTCTCTTTCTATTGTCTTCCTTATTTCTACTCTACACCATCAGAACTATGTTCTAAACTATCTCTATTCCTCATTTTGGAAGGATAAGGGCCTGAGGACTTTAAATGCATAAAGGAAAAAATCTGGAAACATACCCAACTCGGCCTTAGGTGAACCATTCTGATTCGGTTGGATGGAATATGAATGGGACTAAGTTAAGTGTTGACCACAACCTGTGCTAGGATAGGTACCCTTCTGATTTGGGTGACCTGGAGGGGCTACGGAGAAAGTAGGATGAGCCTGCTGACGAGCCTTTCTGCCCTTTGCTGAAGCTACCAAATAATCTCTCAATCTATTTCCTAGATTTTCATAGCCAAAACAACCTTCATATCCTGCCATACATTGCCTTATGTGGCGCTTGCCACACTTGTTGCAAGTGGGATGAGATTTTCCCTTTACAACATTTTTCTGAGGATAAGAGCCAGATGCTCCCCCCTTCTGATTATAATGAGGCCTGGAGGCCACAGATGAGGTACTAGTTGATGATAGTGTTGGCCTTAATAACCTTTGAGGAAAAGAAGATCGGTTCTCACTAGCGATCTTCTGGCGATTAGAGTTACTATTCCCTGGTAAGACCCTCTTGCTCTCCCTTCTTCTCTTCTTTCTAACAAGATTTATAGGGACTGCTACCTACTGATTCAATTGAGAGGCCATAGCTCAAATTAATAATTGGATGGAATCATAAAACTCTACCTTAGATATATCAGTACTTGCAGATTAATCGACTGGTGCGGGAGGTTTACTATTTTGATCACTTTTCTGGCACTGATCTCTTTTCGAGGAGACATATTCTGAAACACATAAGGCACTAGTTAGAAGAATAAATTGAGTTAAACTTCATCGCATGATATGATTATGAAAGAAGTGAAACTTTCCTAAAATGTTTCATAGCCTCTCATGCATAAATATGGTACGTTTCACACCCATGAATAAGACTCTACTTAACGTGGCATTTAGACACCCTAGGACACTTTAAACCTGATTCTTTGATACCAAGTTTGTCACTAACCAAGACTACCCCCTAGTCGTAATATGGTGTTTAGAGTCACAAGTGACCCCAAGCTAACTAATGGCTTATCATGACACTAGAAATACTAAAGCAACAGATAAAAATACTGTGCAAAATCTAAATTGAGTGATAAAATAATAATCAAAACCAATAACACTATCTAGGTCTAAAACCACGAAGCTGAACAACTAAATATATGTCTGAAAGCCTCAACTAAGATAAGTTGTTGGGACAAGCCCACAATTAACTCTAACTGTCTGAAAACTGAAAAGGGCATAAATGAAAAATACTGATAACTAGTCCTCGAATGATGAGGACTCACCAAAGTGTTGTTGCTGACGTAGTAAGACATTTTACTATATGTGATCCAGAGGATGAACGTCATAACCTATATTTTAAGAAAATATAGCTCAAAGGAAAGTATGCGATCAGTATTTTGAATATGCGGAGCATGTGAGATATGCACTACACCGTATATGTTGATCATGAGAAAATGAACTAAACATGGAATGAGGAACGTAAACTGATGCAATGCCCAAGTGAATAAACATGTAACTGAACAATAGTAATATGCTGAGTACACTGATTACAAGGTTATGCGATATCTAAGTCAAACTATAGGAGTACAAGGACATTTTAAATATCATAAGAGGTATACAACCTGACGTACTATTAATAGAATATTTAAATCAAATACCTATTACTGAGGTATACTAATATGCAAGGACCCATCTGGATAATCACAAGTACTGCTTCCATAAATATTCTGATATAACTGAGATACTGTGAAATAGAATTAATTGAGGGTCATGTAAATACCAAAGCATGAGACTGTGTGAGATACTATTAAACGACATCTAACCATGTGAGCTAAACATGGAGTTTGATGTATAATCCCCATCAAAGAGGGCCCAATATACTTTGTCAGGGTATAAAGGTTGAGCTGATTTGATGTGGTATAAATAAACCTACGATGGTATGTAGTTTTGGGACTGGAGTTTTTCCGTGTTGAACACTAGTGAAACTCGGTGCTAAGTACTACTCCCAACTGAACATAATTGATAGCTCGGTGATATGGCATACTTGGGTGTTAACCTTAGATGACATATATAGATGTCAAACTGATATGATCATGGATGCCATGCCTGATTGCCATAATACTAGTGAAATTTGCTTTTATAAGAAAACTGATCCACGATCATTGATTTCATTCTGGATACCATACTAATGGGGAACTTACTTTTAGGAAAGAGTGTCCAAGAGTATTGATGGCATATCTGGATATCATTCATGTCATCTTTCTTACTTTTATGAACTGAAGATCCTGATCATGGTATGAGAGTGTATATGTATATATATATATATATATATATATATATATATATATATATATATATACTCATCATGTATTTTTGAATATTGTGACTTGTAATTTTATGGGGGATCTGAGATGGCTGGAGTAAAATGCATAAGAGAAACGTATGAGGACTGAGATTTGGAAGGAAATTATAAAGCTGGACCTGAGCCCTGAATTCTGACTTATGGATATGTTAATAGTCTAATAGGGTGAAATTATCTGAAAACACCATTTATAATATACTTTATCTTAAAATACTCTGCAGTTCAGTAGAACTGAAAGTATGAATAAACTAAGACTGAGTAACAGACCCTCTATCTGAAAGTATCCTAAAACATGTAAACCAAGAGGAACAAATGTTTAATTAACAATGTATGGGATCCTAGATCATTGGGTTTTCATAACCGGCCATCTCTGAAGAATGCAACTATTCATTACAATACTGTAATCTGACTATAATAGAGAATTTCAAAGCTTAAACCCAAACTCAGGAATTTATCATTTAGACTTAGGGTTCATGAACATGATACTATCAACGTATTGAATTTAATGTAGAAACATCTATTTATTGTCTAATAGTTATGGGGAACTGAAGTACAAGCAGAATCATGGCTGTAATAAAAACCCTAATTTCGAGATCATGAATTTAACTGAGGAACTGAATATATTTTGGGACTCAATGGGTGAAAGAATACCCAGTGATGAAATTCCATATACCTAGAGATAAAAACCTTGGTGAAACCCTTGAATTTTGAGCTTGAATAAGATGAACCCTAGTTATGCCTTGGAGAAAAGAAATCGCCTCTTTTCTTGTTCTCTCTAAGTGTCGACTTAATTTTTGAGTAATGAGGGACTTAGGGTAAGATTTAGCTTAATATTTATCCTTATAATAGTTAAAACGAAATATTTTAGGAGGTTTAATAATGGGAAAAGATTGGAAAGCCCTCAAAAAAATGTAACTGAAAAAGATGCAAAACACGACATATGGACCATCTAATGATTTTGGACCCACCTATGATCGTGGGTGGTGCTCGTGGTTGGGAGGATTGACTAAGGCTTATATGAGCCTTATCATACGATCCTTGGTATGATCGTGGGACCTACCTACAATCATACCTTGGTTTGTTTGTCGTAAGTTCAAGTCGGATCATCTTTAGAAGTCAAGATCGTGCCTAAGATCGTGGTTTCTAACCATGGTTGTGGTTCCCTATTGGTTAGAAGGTATTTTGGTCAAATTTCAGGGTTTTGGGGTTGTTTCATGGAGACGATACCAGTGTACAGTCATGGTTTCTAACCACGATCGTGGTTTCTGTTCGTAGGTTCTCACTACTGAACAATGCTTTACTAAAATGGCCATAACTCTTAGCTCTGACATTGAATTAAGGAGAATATTGATGCATTGGAAAGATAATTTAAATATATATCATTTTGTGGGTCTTGAGATCAAAAATTCATCAGAATATAGGAGTTATGCTTGTTTGAAGTTGACTATAGCAAGATTTTTCACAAGAAAACCACTAGTAAGGAAGGTTTCAACTTGGCTATGAGCTAGGAGTTACTTGCGGCCTTAATACATGTCTAAATCACCTCTCATATAAGCAACACATGATTTTTATTTTACATGTACTTGAATCATGGTTCTAATCTTAGCTTGAATTTTTGGGGTGTTACATAACATCTTCACAAGATTGGCTATTTTATCTAGTTTCCAGAGTAAACCGGGCTTGTATGTGGTCTTTATTATGTTGGTTATATGAGTGAACTGGGTCTATGTGCTTAATTGATAAAGGTAGTTTCTCATGTAAATCGGGATGCTTGTTAATTGTAATTATTATTTATTTATGGATTCTTGAGTTTATCCGGGTTAAATTGACAAATGCTTAGCACATTTGTTATTGTTATTCTCATGTTTGAATTTAGGTATGGGTATTGTTAGAGTCATGGATTGTTGACTTAGATATTGTTGAGTAATGCTTGCGGACTGGGTTAATGATTGATAGTCAGGGTCTTGACTTGGTTTAATGTCTTTATTGACTACACTTGACTGAACTATTTAGTGTTGTTTGAGAAAGGCTAAATGGTATATATAATTGAAGTAATTATTAAGTGGTCATGGTTGTACTTTTTACAAGATTATGATTATTGTGCTCATTTGTTATTGAGGTTAATTGAAACAGATTATCTTATAATAACTATTGGGATTAAGCAAGTAAGAAATATGATGGATGACATTTAATGTGAAGAGCGATGTATGATTAGTGAGATTAAGTGTGAAAGGTATAAGGGGATTGTCAATGGTATTTATTGACTACTAGTAATGGATTAGATACAACTAAGTCAGCAGGAATAAGAATGGAATACTCTTAGGTAACACAAGTGGATGAAAGCGATGTGAATTAAATTGTTATATAAGTTGTCATGCTTTTGTTTTGTGATTTCTATATTGTGTTTACGTGATCTAACCTTAGTCGGTCGATGATACCTATTAGTATGTGTTGTTTGTACTGATACTACTCTTGATATACCCTTTTGGGGTATAGTCTGGTTCCAGGAGAAGCTGATGTTTCTCAGGTGACGTGGACAGTGATCTCCGGCAGCTTCTACTCATCTCATTCCTATTGTTGGATTTTTGTCTCAGTTTGTCTCTTTTCTTAGTAGCTCTTGTAATTGTTTAGATTAGGTCCTTGGGGAGATTATTCATTTTGTGTTTAAATATCTTGTAAACCTGTCGTAATAAATGAAAGGCTTATTGTTTTACTTGATGACTTTCATATATTTTCTGATTGGGTGGTAAAGGGTTCTCCTATCTAGGTAGATTAGAGTTGGTGTCCTCACGATATGGTAATTTAGGTCATGACAAGTTGGTATTAGAGCCTAGGTTATCGGTCTCTCAGTACAAGAGCAAATGTCTAGTAAATTCCTGCGGATTGGTGTGTTAACGTCCACGTCTAATCTTTGGGGAACTTTGAGGTAGTTTAGGAAATTATTTCACTTCTTTCATTACTCTCGTGTTGTTTGTATAGTCGTTTGTATAGGTTGAGTCCAATTGGTATCTCTCAATTCCAATTGGAATCTTAATTAGGCAAGTGGATGTCCCTTGACTCCACTTGGATTGATACATGTAATAAAAAATTGAAATCCGGAAGGTTCCAATTGGTATCTAGCCATAAGGGTTGTGTTTAAAGTTTGAGATGATCAACTCATGGTCATTAAGAATGCAAATAGAAGGTATGTTAATGCGATACGAAGAATGACTTACTTGATTATGGAGTTTCTCTAAATTCATGTTATTGTGAATTGTAATTGCTTGGTTGACTCTGAATCTGTGATTGATAAGGGTTGTAAGTTGTCATGCATTAAGTGGGTATAATAAAATTTGACTACAATTGTTGTTTTCTTGCTAGTAGCAACATAAAGATTTAATTGGTGCATAAGTTTAATGGGTTTGATACTTATGTAAATCGTAGTTAGTGGAATTATTGTAAATGTTGTAAATTGCGAAGGTTTATAACTTAGTTATGTGTTAATGGTTAAAGGAATTATTGTATGTGATTTAAATGGAAACCTGTATTCTAAATGCTTGGTATGATCTTTTCTTTGGTAAAAATAATAAGGGAAACATGGTTTATGACTGTGGAAAACTCTTGTTTCAAGACAGTCAAAATTTAATCAAGGACCATGGGGGAAAGGGCTATTGTTGTATAATTGGGGGACTTATTGTTATAAAAGTTTTCTTGCTGTGATTCATAACTGATTTTAAAATAACGTGATATTGAGTTGTTGCTTCATGAATTATTGGGTTCTATCTTGAGATTATAATATGGTTGATAAGATATGATATGTTGATAAGTTAAATGTCTAAAGTGGGCATTGTTGTCTATTTGGAGTGACATACATATTTAAACGTCAGATTTTATTTGACTTGGCAATTTTTATTATTGTTAGTTGGATCTATGAGTGATTCGGGCTATTGACCTAATTGAAAGGTATAATTTTTATTGATGCCTATTTAAGGAATAACTAAGGCAAGGTGTAACTTATGATTGTTAGTCGAGTTCTTGACTTGATGAATTATTTGTCATAAATTATACTTGTCTGGTTATTAGTTGTTGTCATTGGTTAGGATGTTGCCCCAGTGGATTTCAATATTGAATTATACCTATTTGATTTGTTGATATTGATGGGAAAAAATTAAAGTAAAGGTGTTATTGATTTGGTATCAGATGTATTTCTGTGTAGTCATATCCCTCTCATGGTTACGCGATAATACTTGATTAGTATTACTCCTTGAGTGGTTGAGGTATGTTGGATCGGTAATTTGACTAATTGTAAGCTAGTTGTGAGGCTAAATAAGTATAGCTTGTCCACGGGTGATAGCTAAAAATATGATTGTTTATAAATGATTGATTGTTGGGGATCGAATAGACTAATGTAAGTTGTGGTGAGAACCTATGTTAATGAATCCCATACTGGTGTGTTGGTTGCTGGTTGTACTCTAGATGGTTTATTCTTATGCACAGATCATGGAAGGGTGAAAATGGATCATAAGGTAGATGTTCCAAGGGGAAAGCATGGTGCAGTTTTTGGTGATGTTGTGTTCATTATAGCATTGTTTAGGGTGTAATTGCCTGGGTAAAGTTTTCCCTAGGATGGGAGTTGATAAAATCACACGTTAGGGTGGGTTCCAATGAAAATCTAGTGTTGTGTGGTTTAGAGATAATTTGTGTCTCGAGGTGTGGTGGTTGATGAAATTAAGGTTATATCATTATATATGAGGGACATAGTATCCCATAGAAACTTTTGAAATGAAGTTCGGGTTAGTAGAACTCTGGGTATAATGTTTAACAGAAATGGGTTAGTTCAAAATGTCAAAATCTGAGTATTGTGTGGTGAAAATGGAAAAACTGGAAATAATCCCAAGTTTTTGCCTCACCTATCCAGCTATAGTGGGAGGCAGGCTGCTACCATGGTGTCTCTACAGCGGGAATGGGGTCGCTATAGAAGGTTTGATGCAGAAATTATTCAATTTTCTCTGAGTTAGACGTAATCTCATCATTAACTCTCAAGGTTACGTTCTTATACCGATGATGGAAATAACTAATTTGTGCTTAAATGTTTGGCTCTGCATCTCTTAGTCATGAAAAGCCCTCGATAGGAGGCCAAGTATAAAATGTAGTTTAGTTGATAAACAATGGTGAGTGGATGAGTAAGGTGCATTGTAAGTAACTCTGAAAGTAGTTTCTTCTAATTCCAACCTCGTTCTTCTCTCCACCCAATGCGTGTTTGAGGACAACGGTTCATTAATTAGTATTAATTGTAACGATTGGTTCTGTCATTACTAAAAATATCTATGATAAACACATAAAATTCTCATTCATCATAGGTGTTAGGATTAATTCTTTAGTATGTGAGTTCATTTGATATGTACTAAGGTCATACAATACCCCTAGCACAAAGTTAAGTTTAAATTGTCCTTACGAATTTATTTTCGGCCTAAGTTTAAACTAGGGTCAAATTCAAACGAGCACTCCTCCTAGAATATAAAGAGTTATGGGTCCCAATACCCACCAAATTAAAGATGATTGAATCTTATTTCCAAGGCAACTGACCGTTCATTAATCTATTTTTTGAGTAAAAAGTTATGACTGTTTTACTGAAGACTATGCGTACAAAAAAACTGAAGCCACCGTAGCATGATCAGGGCGCTATATCTCTATAGCTGGAATTATCCCACTATAGCGGGAAAACAACAGTTTATAATCTTATTTTGATGAAAATTTCATTCCTAAGCCCTACAGAAGCGATTTTCTCTTGGTTTGGGTGGAAATTCTTCGTTGAGGTAAGTTTTTACTCCACTTTAACATTGATTAATCCGTTCATCTTCTAGAATCACTAGAATGGGGAATCTATGGTGAAATTCTTGTGGTTTAGAACCCTAGGTTCATGAAATTATGGGAAAAATCAATGGGTATATGTATTTTCACCTATAATTGATTTTAGTTTGTGAATTAACTCTTTCTAGTATGAAATTGTGGTTCTAAAACATGAAAGTTGATAGTTGGGGGACCTTGAATTCAATAAAGGTGGGACCTTTAGCTTTAAAACTCCATTAATGGAATTGGATTGAGCTTGATAGAACTAATTTGATGATTAATTGTCCCTTGGGTAATTTCTTAGACCATGAATAAGGGTAAAATTAGTGGGTTTGAATTCCCAAGGTATTAGTTTAAAGAGTAGTTTATTAATTACTCTTATAATTGTTGTTTATGATTTAGCCTACGGTAACGTAAAGAAGAAGGAAGATCATCCATGGTATAGCTTACTTGTTGCAGCAGCTTGACGCCCAGATAGGTTTTGGTTTATGAGTAGTAGACTGTGGTTAGTAATCGTATCCATAATATAGATTTGACGGGAGAAATCATGCTCAGGCCTGTGGGCATGGAGTTTGGAGGGATAAAACAAGAAATTAATGTAATAAAGGCTTAATCGTGTATTATTATGTTGTGTATGAATCCTTGATGGGTGTTGTGTGTTTGTATTACTCCATGATGGATTGTAATGTGAATTATGTGAATATAGATGATGAAAAATGAGATTTTATGAGCTTATAATCTGGGGATTCGACCTAAATACCATAAAAAGGGAGAACTTGATATTATTTGTGTTGGAATATGGGATAATCTTTCTTAAAGTTAGTGATGAGAATTGATTATGGTATGAGGAGGTGGTGACATAACTTAAGAGCCTAAAGTCAAGTTAGGCTAAGGGTTAGTAAGTAAAAGGTATAAAGGTGTATGACTAAAACTAGATTGTAAGTTGAATATAGTTGAATGATTGGCTAATGGAGTAGGTTTTGAACCTAGTAATGACTTGAATGTAATAATTTCTAGACCATAGCAGAATCTTGGGTCTAGGTATAAATAAAGGAGGATTGGATTAGTGAATGAATTTATGATTGTTGAACAAGAGTTTGGACTCCATTTGGTTGAATGTGCACCCCTAAAAGGAATACTTGAGTTTAATGAATATGGCTTGATAATGTTTTCTTGAAAAAAATGTGGATTAGTTTTAGGACATGCTATAATTGATAAAACCAATGATTCATATCTACTTATAATTTGGTGTGTTAAAGTATAATTGTTGTTTACCTGAAATGATTAACTCGAGTTTACCAAGTGTTTGGGTCGTTGCCTATTGTTGCAATTAATACTTAAGGAAGGTAATTTTTAAATGATATCCTAAGTGTTAATTACATATAATGAGGTTTTATTAAAGGCTTGTTGATTATACAAGTGTGGTTGGTTACTCTCATCGTGGTTGTGATTGTTGTGATATATGTTGCTTTTTGTGGGATGTACCAATATTTGGACATCTTCACAGGATTTACACTTATTATTGTGGGATGTACTAATACTTAGACATCTTCACGGAATTTATACGTACTATTGTGGTATGTACCAGTATTTTGACATCTTTATGTGATTTATACTTATTATTGTGATATGTATCGATATTTGGACATCTTCATGAGATTTATTTTTGTTACTATGGGATGTACCGATATTTGAACATCTTCACGGGATTGGTTGTTTTATTTGATTTTCGGAGTAAACCGGGCTTGTATGTTGACTTTATTATGTTGGTTCCATGAGTAAACCAGGTCTATGTCTATGTGCATAATTGTTAAAGGTGGTTTCTCATGTTAACCGAGATGCATGTTAATTTCCATTATTGTTTATTTATGGATCCTTGAGTTGATCCGGGTTAAATTGACAAATGCTTAGCATATTTGTTGTTGTTATTCTCATGTTTGAATTTAGGTATGGGTATTGTTAGAGTCATGGATTGTTGACTTGGATATTGTTGAATCATGATTATGGACTGGGTTAATGATTGATGGTCAGGGTCTTGACTTGGTTTAATGTCTTTATTGACTACACTTGATTGAACTATTTGGTGTTATTTGAGAAAGGCTAAATGGTGTATATAATTGAAGTAATTATTAAGTGGTCATGGTTGTACTTTTTACAAGATTATGATTATTGTGCTCATTTGTTATTGAGGTTAATTGAAACAGATTATCTTATAATAACTATTGGGATTAAGCAAGTAAGAAATATGATGGATGACATTTAATGTGAAGAGCGATGTATGATTAGTGAGATTAAGTGTGAAAGGTATAAGGGGATTGTCAATGGTATTTATTGACTACTAGTAATGGATTAGATACAACTAAGTCAGCAGGAATAAGAATGGAATACTCTTAGGTAACACAAGTGGATGAAAGCGATGTGAATTAAATTGTTATATAAGTTGTCATGCTTTCGTTTTGTGATTTCTATATTGTGTTTACGTGATCTAACCTTAGTCGGTCGATGATACCTATTAGTATGTGTTGTTTGTACTGATACTACTCTTGATATACCCTTTTGGGGTATAGTCTGGTTCCAGGAGAAGCTGATGTTTCTCAGGTGACGTGGATAGTGATCTCCAACAGCTTCTACTCATCTCATTCCTATTGTTGGATTTTTGTCTCAGTTTGTCTCTTTTCTTAGTAGCTCTTGTAATTGTTTAGATTAGGTCCTTGGGGAGATTATTCATTTTGTGTTTAAATATCTTGTAAACCTGTTGTAATAAATGAAAGGCTTATTGTTTTACTTGATGACTTTCATATATTTTCTGATTGGGTGGTAAGGGGTTCTCCTATCTAGGTGGATTAGACTAGGTGTCCTCTCGATCGGGTAATTTGGGTCCTGACATATTCTCTTTTTGAGTCTATAAAGAAAGACGTCAAATATTTTACCTAGAGGAAGTCACTATTTTCATTGGTGTTAAATAGTATAAAACTTTATCATGCAAGTTTTTAAAGTTATTCGGAAGATTCGTACGAACAATCAATAAAATAGATATATTGATCTGTAATGAATCTTATCGTTAAGAAATCAAAATAATAAATAATATATACAATAATTACTATATTATACTATAAGTGATGGGTTAGCATTTTAATATTTACTTAATAATATTAATTTCTTCATATTTTAATTGCTCATAATGAAGTGTATTTATCCTGCATTACTTCTTTGGAACTTAGTGGTTTAAATTACATCCATTGTGTAGCACTTCTTCCCTTGAAGGCACTATGTGTCATTTACTTCTATTCCATTGCACTGCCACAATGTGTAGCAGTACACAGGGGCGGAGCTACAATGTAAGACGGGGGTTCGGGTGAACCCAGTAGCTTTTACATAGACTTTGTATTTGTACTAAAAAATAAAGAAAACATATTTAATTATTAACCTGCAAACCCACTTACAATTTCAATTGGATGGTTCACTGGTCTATGCGTAGCAAGCAAGGTCTTGTCGCGTGGAATTTGTGTGTTCAAATCCCGCTTGCACCTTGGTTTTTTTACCTCTTGTTACTCACTCTTGCCATAAGTTTTTTTCCTTTTTCCTATATGTAGGTTTTTTTCATTTTTTGAATAAAACATCAAAATGATAATTGAAAGAAGCCAAAAAGCAATGTCTAATAATCTAAAACAAACATTTGACTCATTGATAAAATACAGGTACTTGTTCGTTATTTTGACAGTTGTTATACAGTAGCTTGAGATCGTTATGTCGTCTTAAAATTTCGAACCCATAAACCTCAAATCCTGGTTCCGCCTCTAGCAGTACACCCCCATTTGTTTTGGTGGCATTATATGCCAATTACTCTTATGAATTTGTGGTAAGAATGTGGCCATAAGTTTCTTGTAACTTCTAGGTCATTCATCTACCACATTTATCTTCCCACTACTTCTTCCTATTCAATATAAGGATGAATACCTCACCTATAAATAGAGGTGGTCTTGCATATTTTTCTATGTATAAGAAAATATAGAGTGCATAAAAGAGAGTAATTATATTAGTGAAAGAGAGAGCTGAGACGAAGAAAAATATTCTAAGTCTCCAACTATATTCACTATACAAAAGAGAGTAATTATATTTGTGAAAGAGATAGTTGAGACAAAGAAAAATATTCGTAGTCTCTAACTATATTCACTGTGAAAAGAGAATAACTATATGTTGAAGGAAAATGTTCTTTTTAGGATTACCATAGGATAATGAATATATTTTTACTAGTTGGGGAATAAATGACAACATTTCGAGTAATAAACTCATCAAATTCATGGCCTTTAAAAGATTAGGAATGTTAAAAATTCAAAAGTATAAGCAAGAATAGCATGCATTCTGGAAATGAAAAGCTACATGAAAAGTAATAAAAGAGATAAATTGATTGAAAAAAAGAAAAAGAGGAAATAATTAAGGAATATGACGAAGGATATGTTGTTTGAAGTCTTTGACTCCTAGTCTCAAGAATCAAATGGCACACTTCACAAAGGCATAAAATCAAGCAGCATCTCCACCTTTCACCAACTTTTTTCTGCATCTCACCTACGAATTAAATTCGAGGACAAAAGAAATAGGAGGAATCTGATGAAAATATTTTTTTGCCTTTTTTTAATAAAGCTTTCAGCAAATGGAATTGTTACCCCTCATTTCTGACCCTAGAAAAAGCAATCCACTAAAGCAAGAAGATAAAAATTAAATGACAGCATATGTCGATTCTCTAGTGGTTTATTTTGTCACTTAAACTCAAAAGGAATGTTCTACAAAAGCCTGGAAGGGTTATGTTGTGATGAACCAGAAGCAGAAAAAATGAGAAAGAAGATTGTTAGTGAATAATAGTAATATACATTCTTGAATTTATAAGGGAAACAATAATAGGGTTACACTCTATTGGCATGCAGCTATTTTGGTGGCTCCATACAGCTTGAACAAATATTTGAGCAAATATTAGAATGGACATGCCAAAGGAGAGTTGCCCTGTTACTGTCTCTGCTTAATGTAATTAACTACACGCTCATCGGCACTTGATACTGATATGCATAAGGTACTGTTAAACTACTTGCTTGTCTTAAATTAACATCTATATTAATTGATTTTGATTTCTCCTTATTTGTGGGAAGAATTATACTGATGTAGAAACTAATTACTCCCTCTGTCCCAATTTATATGACACACTTTCCTTTTTAGTCAGTCCCAAAAAGAATGACACATTTCTATATTTGGTAACAATTTAACTTTAAAATACCCACTTTACCCTTAATGAAATGATTTACAACCACACAAATATCTATAACTCATTTTAGACCACAAGTTTCAAAAGTCTTCCTTTATTTCTTAAACTCCGTGCCAAGTCAAAGTACATCACATAAATTGGGACGGAGGGAGTAATTAGTTACCGTCTCACCTCAGTCTCTTTTATTTGAATTCTCTGTTTTCTTTAAGAGTGTTCCCATATATCATACTAACATTTAACTAGACTCCATAATTGTCAAGGCCAAAAATTATTCTTCCAACCTCAAAATTGACTAACCCTAACATTTGGAAAGAAGATCATGTTGAAAAGTTTTCTTATCTCATACATTGATTATAAAACAGAGTAAAAGCATATAAATTACAAAAAATGACTTTATGAAGCTATATATGGCTATACCCAAATCTAAGGCTAAGAAAAAGTATTGAGTTAATGGTAGGTAAATAGAACAATGTATAGTTGAGGTATGAAACTCGCAAAAAGGTTATACTTTAGGGGTGTTTTTACCATTACTGTTTAAACAATGAATCTAACACATTAGCTCGTCATCTTCTCGCTTTCGATGATCTAGTTCTTTTTACTAGAGCAGAGGTTCACAATGCAACCACTATCATCAATATTTTCCGTCAGCAAAACCATGATTCGTGGACGACACATAAATTTTTGGAACATAAAAAATTCCTAAATCTAGAGGGGCAAACTACTTTGATTCAATTAACTCTCAATTCTGAGGATCTGTGTTGTGTGGCAAGTACGCTTGCTGCAATGCCACAACTGCAACACTTACCAGCAAAGCTCATCACTCACACATTAGGAAGAACAACGACAACAACAAACCAAGTGCAATCCCACAAGTGGGATCTGGGAATGTAGAGTATACACACACCATACGACCCTCGACTTAAAAGAAAGCATATTCAATCAGCTGGGAAAAAGAAATGCATAAATGAGAGTAGTGTCAACAAAAAAATAATATAAAACGAAATGCAGTACACAACATACAAAGGAAAGAACAATAATGATAACAAAATAATGCGATAATCGACCGCACGCACACACATCAAGCACAGGTATAACAGAATTCAAATAACAAGAAACTACGAGGCTAGTGCTAATACCACTAGTAACAAAGAAGTTCAAGTAGGACCACCAAATCTATCTCATAGGAAAGCATGTGAATGTTCAACTATCAACTAACCTTCTACCCTAATATGCGACCTCCAAACCCTCATATCTAAGGTCATGTCCTCGGTAAGCTCAAAATGTGTCATGTCCTATCTAATCACCTCTTCCCATGCTTCTTTGGTCTTCCTCTACCTCTCATGGCTATTGCCAACCTCTCACACCTCCTAAATTGGGCATCTATATTTCTCCTCTTCATATGCCCAAACCATCTCAGTCTCTCTTCCCTCAATGTAACACCCCAAAATTTGAGAACCTTCAAGAACCCATATATTTATATGAATTTAGGTTATAAAAAAAAATCTAATTTCCACGGAACCGACCCATGTGACGTAGATTGACCTACGTGACGTGGGTGGGTTTCCACGAAATCGTGGATCAGATCCTGCAAATTGAAAAATTAATTTGATTTCCACGACAAGGACCCACAGCATATGAACTGCTCCATGGCCCGTGGGTCAAGTCGTGGACTGATTCCGAGAAAAAAAATTTAGGGTCATCCTAGGGGTATTTTGGTCATTTTTCATTATGAGATCTGATCTTTCACACTTAAAACACCTCCCTAACCCTAGACACGTATTTCTTTCCCCAAAAACATATTTCATCTCTTCTCTAAACACAAAGGGAAAAATCAACTAGGGTTCAAGCTTCAAGGTCCAAATATTCAAACTTTCTTCAAGTTCTTTCCATCAAATGGCATGTTTGAACACTCCCTATTTCAATTACTATTCTAAATTTGTAAAAATTATTTACTTTATATATTATGATGGTGATTTGAAACTAGGGTTGGGGATTTTGTTATTAAAGCTTGATACGAATTTTCCCCTTTTCTTTTGAATAATGATTCAACTTTTAGTTGGGGGTTTTGAGACTGAATTGGTTATTTGAAAATAATGAACTATTATGTCTTGAAGTTTGAGTGCCAAATTGATATATGTTTAGCCATGATTTCTAGTCTCTTGAAAACTTTGAAATTTCTTAAGGAATATAAATGTTTTTCCCCGTCCTTTATATCATTGAAGGTATTGTGTTATTCAAATGGTTTGGAATTGTAATGGAAATTTCAATTATGATTATGTTTATGATTTTAAAGGCAGGATTTTTGAGTCAAAAGAATGTTTAATGATAATGATTTGGCATGATAAGAGTGACTTGCAAGTTCTTGGTATGACGATACCAACATGTTAATTCCTTAATGAAAGACTCCATAATTGAATGTAATGAAAACGTTTTAATTGGGCTTAAAGAGAAGTATGTAGTTTACCAAGAAGGTGTAGTCCCTTTGACCAACACTGGAAACCGCGTTTGCCGACATTGGGAGGTCTTGTCCTGAAATATGGATGACCATTGTATACTTGCCTTGAGCAGTTGTATGCAGCTATGAATATGTTATGATTTGGCCAACTATATTATCTCTGTCCATGTGGCTAACATGGATTGAGGCTTCGCCAGTTGGGGTGTACTGGACCCATATTGCCCGTGGATTACTTAATGTCGCTGTAACTACTTAGTTCAGAACTAAAGAATTTCAAGTGATTGCTTTATTTTATATTTTAAATATGCTTTACTTCGTACCTCATTTATGACCGACTTATATTATGAAGCTTTCCGAATTTTAATTATTATTATATTATATAAATTGTTTTGGATTCCCTTTCCTTGGATTGCATGCCAGTACTTGTCATGCCTCAAATCCCATTGGGGCGGACTGGCACCCGAAGTCATTAAGGCCCGAGAGAACCAACCTATGATCGAGTACATTCATTTGCATGTCACTACACGAACAACATTCTGTTCCACATAGATACAAGATATCAATGACGGAAGTCATGGAAAGACATTCAAATAGATATGAAACTTGGCCGTTAGGACCACCACATCAAAAGCGTGATACATTCCTTCATTTGACTATACAACATCTACAAAGCCTCTAACAGATACATAACCATGCCTAAAGTCGGGACAAGTCCCCGCTTTATACAACTGTTATACAATACCAAAACCAATATGTACACATGACTCGAAAAGCCCGAAATCAATCTGGAGCTCACCAACAGTTTGCAGATGACCCATATCCTACTGTGAAGGTCAACAAGCTCCTGTGCCTGCAGCAAGTAAGGTAGGTCCCCCAAGGGACGTCAGTACGAAAGAATGTACTGAGCATGTAAGGCTATAAGTAACTGTATGAAACATAAGAACTTCAATGGAATCAAATACAAATGAGTGGACAATATTGATAAACCACCGTAATGTATGTGTGGAACCGTGTACATTACCTTCATTACTTTCTTTGCTTTTACGTTCATATCCATCAATATCATTCATATAATGCTCGGGCCCCTACTGATCAGTGGGAAATAACATTAGGATTGTCTCTAACTAGGCTTCTGCCCCTTTGAGCTACCACCCATAAATCAATAAAGATGGTTCATCCAGAGCTAGGTTTTCACCCCTTTGGGCTACCCCCTGTATCCAATAATCAATCGGGATCGTCTCTAGATAGGCTTTTGCCCCTTTGAGCTACCACCTGTACTCAAAAAATTATGCATTACTTCATTCCTTTACTTTTGTGAGATTAATACATTGGTGGTCATAACATTATTGGAACTTTGTAACAATAGTCAATGAATAAGAGACATGTGAATAACAATTTATAACAAACCTGAAATGAGACACTTTAGAACATTTTGGAATGGATACAAGTTCGGTAACAATGAGAACAATAAGTGCTGCCAAAGGATACGAAAAGAGTAACCTTACATACCTTATCCTTCCAACGTATGACTAAAACAGCTTAGCTCTTCCTTAAAGCGCAACTCTACAATATGAATACATAATGGAGCTCACATTAAAATTCAACTACATCACAAGTGCACAACACGATAATGAGTTATGTGACTGCCATATAACGTCATTTCACCCTCCTACAATACAATTTACTCCATCACCATACCAACAACACCAAAACATTCCACACATCAACCTAGCTATCACACCGATGGAATTTCATACCAAGTTTATACTTTACACTTCCTCCTTAACATATCGTCACATTTACGCCATCAAGTCACTCAAATGCCTTTCACAACAACACATTAAAAACAATCCACAATTGATACAATTCAAAATGCCTCCGAACTACCCCCTTAGAGCCATCCAAACGGTACCATAAGTTGATGATTGCATCCAAGAAGGGTAGAGGGGCCTTGGAGGTTCAAAGAGAAGCAAAAACAGGCGAAACAAACTTCTGGAAGGATTTGCAGAGCAACCTGCACCTGCAGGTGGTGAGGTGCGCCCGCAGGTGCCTCACCTGCGAGGGCGGGTGCCCATTTCGGCTGCCAGGGGTCACTTTTGGGTCCTTTTTTTGTAATAAAAGGTCCATGGCCATAAGTGAGCTTCCCTTTTCATATTTTAGGTCAACTTGATGCTAATAAACAGCTATGGTGTCAACATGCAAATGAACATCACAAAACTATATTCTCCTTTCAATACACCACCGGTTCCATGCAAAATTTCATAACAACAATTCCACAAGTCATACACAAAGAGAAAGCAAGTTAGGGACATAAACATATCCTAACATGTTGACATCTCATACATCTAATTCACATCCTTCAAGACCTTAAGTCCCCTTTAAAGGTTAATCCACATAGAAGACATATCCTTTAACAAAGAAGCAAAAGTGGACTGCTCAACACTTTGTCAACATAACCAACATGATTTACACACCCTATTATGCATATAATATATTAAACCATAAGAGTAAACACTTACCCAAGATTGCAAGGAGATGATCTTGTCCAAAAGAGTGGTTGCTTAGGGTTTGAAAGAGAAGAGAAATATCTTTTGGAAAAGTCTAGAATTGGCAAGTGTCTTTTGGTGAATAAAAATCTTATTTTTAGCCTTATATAGTCCCTTTAAATCACCTCTTTTAATTTTCATCCTTAGATAAACCTTTGGGTCAAAGATAAGGTGTTTACTTGGTCAACTTTGGAATGGATCATTTCCTTTTTCGGCCATGTCTTGTTTGCTTAATTGTTGGGCCTCAATTGAGCCCATTAGCACAATATTAATTGAGCCCCATAAATTTAGTGGATAATTCACCAACCATCTCAAGTTTAAATAATTCCATAAATGTTAAGGTAATCAAATAAGTTCGGAAATGTACGGGGTGTTACAGTACTCATCGTACTGACCGTCCCCAGATGCTACATCTATTCATGATGTAGGTTCCGAAGCACTTACCCGAGATTCTGCCCTGCATTAGGATACATTCAGAGTTCCAGGTAGCCTGTGGTGAGCCATCCATCTTTCGGAAGGCATATGTCTTATATTTATTTTCAGTTGAATTCAGACTATTTGGATTTTCTGGTATTTTCGGTGCCATGTCCCCACTAGAATTTCTATTCATAATATTAAAGGCTTCGTAGACTCAAGTTGGTTATTGGTTTGAGGTCACATTCCAAGATTTTGGACTTTCGTTATCTTTTAGTTGAACTTCTTATTTTATGGGTCTATTTTCTACATTTTTATTATGACTATGCATATGATGTAATGCTACGGGGTCTTCTTGGACCATCACTGGTTTGGGAGGCCTATCACAGCTAGGGCCTCGGTTCGGGTCATGACACTCAACTTGTCCACTACGGAAGCCACTCCTACCTTGTTCCGGCTATTTTCATTCCTCGTCTTATCACTTTTAGTATGCCCACACATCCACCTCAACATCCTCATCTCCACAACCTTTATCTTTTAAACATGCGAGTTCTTAACTGGCCAATACTCCATTCCATACAACATAGCTGGTCTAACCACCACTCTGTAGAACTTACCTTTTAAGTCTTGGTAGTACCATTCTATCACACAAGACTACAGAGGAGGGCCTCTATTTCTCCCATCCCACACTTATACGGTGTGTGACTTCATCATAGATCTCCCTATTTACCTTGAGTTAAAGACCTCATATACTTGAAACATCCACTCTTTGGGATCACTTGAACATCAATCCTCTCTTCCACGCTGATCTCGCAGGGAACTTAGACTCTGGAGTATTTAGTCTTGGTCATTCTCAACCTAAACTCTTTAGATTCTAGAGTTTGTCTTCAAATCTCGACCTAGAATTAATTTATCGCAAGTCTCATCAATTAGTACTGTGTCATCTGCAAATAACATACACCATTGTACCTCACCTTTGATATATTGTTTCAGTACATACATAACCAGAGTGAAAAGAAATGGCGTGTCGGATATTTTAGCCAATGACAAGGAGCTGGAAAGTATACAGTAGGAGATTATCCTATATGACGTTCTAAATGGTTTTACTAGCTAGACTTTTACTACATTCAATAAATTAGAGTTTTAACTTCGCATTATAGCTTCTCATATACTCTTTTAAATCCAGTTAATAAACATCTTTGACTTGGCAAAAAAAAAAAAAAAACTAATCAACTCCTATAATTTCTTCACAAAAAATTAAATCACAACTCACTTCAACACTCCCCTCAAATTGGTATAAATTTGTTGCATGCCCAACTTGTCAAGTGAGTTGTAACAGATTTTGTAGAATGCAACTTTTGTACAATGTAAATCCCCGTGGGTGTTTACTTGCCAACACGTCTCATCGTGGCATGTTTATCTTGAAAATGATGTTGTTTGACCTTTAGAAACCTTTGGGATCGAGTAGGAAGGTTTAAAGGTGAGTTTTGAGCATTAGAAGTGACCAGCATGCCACGGGAGATGAACTCCACATCCAGCTTGTGACACGAAGCAAGAAAGAGAGAAAAAAAAAATTTGGGAAATTCCAGAGGGCTACCGCGTTGGTAGCGTACTGTGGACCCTCTAGGTCTGCGATGGCAGCGTGCCACACTTTTTTTGGGCATTCCAGAGGTGTTTTGGTCCTTTCCTTGATACAAAACCATCCCCCTATCACCTTAAACGTTTCCCACTCGATTATTTTCCCTATTCCTTGATTAATTGAGAATGATTTTACGAAAGACGAAAAGATATAAACATATGAACACTTTTCCATGAAGTTATTCCTAATTTCTATTTGAATTTAGATTTGAGAATGTCACTTGGGTTATTGAATTTTCTTATTTCTCAATCTTAAATTAGTATGTGTTGGGGGCCAAGAATTTATGCAATTTGAACTACGTGTGATTCCTAATCCTTTAAAGAACTTCAAATTGTGTTTATACGATTCTCAAAAATCATGTTTATGTTAAATCTTGATTTTACGGGGCTAATGTGTAATCAAGTATTATGATAATGTTCAGAGATGGCATGGTTGGCTTGCAAGTCTTGGTATGACGATACCAAATTAATGGATGCCCTTATGAAAGAGTTAAATCATGATGGGTTGTTGAATTTTCATGAAAATGTAATAATATGGGTTTAAGAGAATTAGATAGTTCACCGAGAAGGTGTAAGTCCTCGTGGCTCAACACCCACTCCCTATGTTTTGCCGACGTAGGGGTGGTTCCTTTATTAACTAGATCACCTTATGTTTTCCTCTATGAGGATGATTATGATAGCCAATATGATGTATAGCCTGGCCCATGTGGTAAACTTGGATTGAGGCTCTGTCGGGAGGGCTTTGATTGGTCTCACATAGGTCGTGGTGTATATATGATATCGGTGATATTATCTAGTTCAAAATTAAAGAAAAGAAATGTTTATAGTTTGATTTTGGAGTCACTATTTATATCACTTTTCATGTTTCAGTTTCATCTTCATGTTTTACTTTATATATTATATTGTCCTTTTCCCTGTTTTGCATACCAGTACTCATCGTATTGACCATCCCTGAACGCTACATTATTTGATGATGTATGTCCTGAGGCATATTCTCGTGGTTCTGTGCAGCATTAGGATTTGCTCGTGACAGCTTCAGCTAGTGGTGAGCCCTCCATTCTCCAGAAGGCCTAATAGATCCTGATGTCAGACAATATTTTTAGTTTTATGGTATTTATCGAGGCCATGTCCCAGCTTAGACATTCATTCTTATGTTTAGATGCTTCGTGGACCTAAGTTAATGTTGTTCAAATGATTTATTTACAGATACTTTGAAATATTCTTAGTTATGCTTTGAATGGATATCCAAATGGGTCTCTCCGCAAATACTTCATTGAATACTCATGATGAATGCTAAGAGGTTCTCTCAGCCCTTTAATGGTCTTGAGTGCCTATCAAGTCCAGGGACTAGTTTTGGGTCGTGAAAAATAACTAGTTAAGTGTATGTGCTTTGCACATGTGAATTGCTTTAATTAATAATAAATGTATATAAAAAAAAACTGTTGTGTATACATTATATTATTAAGTACAAAACTTCAAATAAATAACGAAAAATTTTGAGATAAAAAGCTAACTTAAAGATATATTCCTCTTTATATAATTTTACAAATATTCTTCTTTAAGATAAAAAAATATATTCTTACTTTAATAGCAACTTTTAAGTGTTCTAAAAAAACATATAAGTATACATTCAAAATATTCTACTACTTCGATAATAAATAATTAATGAAATTACATACTTACTTAGAGTTGTTCATTCTTCGTATACGCAATTCATTCTTCTTATATAATTATTCTTCGGTATGTTATTTACACTAATGATTCCTAAATATTAGGAATTTAGTATATTATTCAATTATGAAAATGATTAATAGTCAAGATTGTTGATTTCATATTACTTAAAATTGGGAAAATCGTAAATGACAAATTTTCAAATATCAAACCTAAAATGCAACTTCTCTTTTATTTAGTATGTGAAAAGAAGTTTGACTCCTTTTTGAAATCGTCTTCCTCTTCATTTTGTGTTAGAAATATTCACGTGTATCTTATTTCTTTTTTTTACCTGCATTAGGAATTTAAGGAATGTTTTCCCCCCTTAAATTGTAACAAAATTTGGTTCCTTCTTTATATAGAATACAATATTTCGCTAAGAAAATTATATAAAACTTAATCTAACTTCATGAGTAATTTTCTTTTTGGACGGCAACAATATTGATTCGTGAAGATTAAAAATTGGAAGATAAAATAGGCAAAATCAAGAGTAAACCTCAGAGTTCTTACCATATATATTTTTTTAGCATATAGTGTTGGACTCATTAATTATTAATTTTCCTAATACACCATACCATTTATTTTATTCTAACCAAACATTTTTGGAAACCTTAATTTTTAAAAGAGATAATTATATAAACAGTTGACTCATCAATTACATTACCAAATATTGCCTTAAGCTGCTACCATAAATAGTCCAATGTCTATAAAACCAAAAGTTATTTTTCATTTGGTAGCCCACCTAACTTGGAATAGCTCATCCTGCACTAATCAATCTTCTCCTCAGCCATTGATGCTTTTTTTGAAGATTCACACTCCAAAATTGAGACAACCACCGACCAAATAATCTTTGATTGAAACATTCCCTCAATCAATTTTAAGTTCAACTAAAATTGACTGAAACCCTCCTCAATCAATTTTACTTCAAATTTATTGGAGAGTAAGCATCATGAAAGCTACTTTCAATCCATGATGCAGTTGGTTGGAAAATAAATCAACATTTAAGGGATTGTTTGCAAAAGGGATATTTCAAACCTTCTTAAGTCTTACATGTCTTCTTTCTGGCTGTTTAGCACCCGATTCAACATGAATTGACATTTCTTCTTTAGGAACCACTATGTTTTCTCCAAGAGGAGTGGATAACTTAGAAGAAGATTTCAAATCAGTCACATTATCTATATGTTCTAACTGGTTGTTCTCTATGACTTGGCACAAATATAATTAGCTGATAAATGAGATTTAGATTGATTTACAGATCTGAGATCTCTGTTAAATTTACAGATCTACGTTTTAGATTGAATGCATTTGTTGATTTATGAAATGTCCTTCTTCTTTATAAATCTACAAATGCATTCCAATCTAAAACTCAGATCTGTAATTTAACAGGGAATTGTTAATAGAGATCTCAAATCTGTAATTCCAATCTAAATCATATTTATCAGCTAGCTATATATGTGCCAATTCAAAGAGAAAAACCAGTCTTATATAGAGAATGAGACTGACTTGAAATCTTCTTCTAAGTTATCCACTCCCCTTGGAAAAACACTGTGGTTCCTAAATAAGAAATGTCAATTCATGTTGAATCGGATGCTAAAAGACCAATAAGAAGACATGTAAGACTTGAGAAGGCTTCAAATACCTCATTTGCAAATGATCCCTTGAATGTTGATTTATTTTTCAGCGAATTGCATCATGGATTGGAATTAACTTTCATGATGCTTACTCCCCAAATAAACTTGATTTAAAATTGATTGATGGAGGGTTTCAGTCAATTTCAATTGAACCTAAAGTTGAATGAGGGAATGTTTCAATCAAAGATTATTGGCAGGGGCGGAGCTACCCTTGTCCGAGGGGTGTCCAGCAACACCCTTTCGCCAGAAAATTATATTGCATATATAGGTTAATTTTGTTTTAATAAATATATATATAATTGTTGACACTTCTTTAAATAAGTTGAAAGTTTAGAGTAGTGGTTAAGGGGTTGCAAAAGTTCTTTGAGGTGTGTTAAATTCCTGACACTTTACTTATTATTATGTATATGTAACTACCTTTTACTTTTATTAGTACAATTTATTTTGTTGGTTTTCTCATGTGTTTACTTCTTTATATTTTGACAACCCTTAATGAAAATTTTAGTTCCGCCATTGATTATTGGATTGTTGGTTGTCTCAATTTTGGAGTGTGAATCTTCAAAAAAGGCATCTATGGTGTAAGTGAAGATTGATTAGTGCAGGATGAGCTATTCCAGGTTAAGTGGGCTTCCATATGAAAAGTAACCTTGGTTCTATAGACATTAGGTCATTTTTGGTAGCATCTTAAAAAGTGGGCTATATTTGGCAATGTAATTGAGTCAACCGTACTTTTAAGCAATTATCTCTTTATGAAATTATCCCTTTTAAAAATATATTTTCCTCTTATTTAAGATTACTTAATTTTAAATATTATAAAGATAATTAAATAATAATTTGAGAAAATTGTAAATGGCGATTGTATCTATTATAGAGTCTTTTAATGAAGGCCAAAAAGTTCAATCAACATTAGGAAGAACAACGACAACAACAAACCAAGTGCAATCCCACAAGTGGAATCTAGGGAAGTAGAGTGTACACAGACCATACCCCTACCTCGTAGAGATAGAGAGGTTGTTTCTGATAGATCCTCGGCTTAAAACAAAGCATATTCAAGCAGCTGGGAAAAGGAAATGCATAAATGAGAGCAGTATCAACATCAAAATAATATATAATGAAGAGCAGTATACAACATATAGAGGAAAGAACAATAATGATAACAAAATAATGCGATAATCGAAGAGCACACACACCAAGCACATGTATAACAGAAATCAAATAACAAGAAACTACGCGGATAGTGCTAATATCACTAGTAACAGAGAAGTCCAAGTACGACCTCCAAGCCTATACCGTAGAAAAGCGAGAGAATGCTCAACTATGAACTAACATTCTACCCTAATTTGCGACCTCCAAACCATTCTATATATCTAAGGTCATATCCTCGTTAAGTTCAACATGTGTCATGTCCTTTCTAATAACCCCCACTCCCATACTTTCGTCCTGTCTCTACCTCTCCCAATGCCCGATATTGCCAACTTCTCACACCTCCTCATTGGAGAATCTACAATTCTCCTCTTCACATGCCCAAACCATCTTAGTATCGCTTTCCTCAACTTGTACACCACTGAAGTCACTCCTACCTTGTTCCGAATATCTTCATTCCTAATCTTATCACTCCTAGTATACCCACAGATCCATATCAACTTCCTCATCTCCATAATGTTCATCTTTTGAACATGTGAATTCTTGATTGACCAATACTACTTCCTATACAACATAGCTGGTCTAACCACCACTCTATAGAACTTACCTTTTAAGTCTTGGCAGTACCTTTTTATCACACAAGTCCCCAAGCCTCCATTTCTCCCATCCCACACCAATACAGTGTGTGTTGTAATCATAGATCTCCCCATTACCTCGAATTAAAGACCCCAGATACTTGAATCATCCACTCTTGGGGATGACTTGAACATAAATCCTCACTTCCATGCCAACCTCATGCGTAGTATCAGTGAACTTACATTCTAAGTATTTAGTCTTGGTCTTGCTCAGCCTAAACTCTTTAGACTCTAGAATTTGTCTCCAAACCTCGAGCCTAGAATTAAATCAGTCGCGAGTCTCGTCAATTAGTACTATGTCATACCACGACCCAATATTTGAGTCATAATGGCGCCTATCGTAACCCACCAATAGGCAAGCCAAACCCTAGCCCGGAGCGACAAGCGATGGGCAAACGGACGAAACCTAGAATGCCTAAATCACAGCAAAACACCACCACAAAGTTTATAATAACAGCCCACAACACCAGCACAATAGCATACATATATCACACATAAGCTCAATTTAAGTGTAAAGGAAGGTAAACCTAGCCTACCTGGACGCCGCCGCAAGTCTGCCTAAAGAACCAGCTATACAAGAGCCTTCCCCTTTCGAGAGGCTTCTGACTGCTGCCAAACTATATAAATAATAAACTACATGTCAAAACATGACTATTGATACCCATATTGCATTAGTTCAAAAAAATGTCCGAACAGTCCACGTGGGGATCGCTTGCGGAATCGCAAAACCGAAACCGTCACAGCGTCCCAAATCACCCCGTGACCAATATTTACAACTAGCACCACTCAATTTGAGCTCAAAATATAGCTCAAATACCAACAACAATCCCGCCAAATATAACAATTTAAATACACAACTGTAAGCTAAAGTTGACTGAAAAACTTACGATACAAAGATGCTATACTGTCAACCACGCGATCCCTGAACTTGAATCACTTAATATAGATATTTGATTTTCTTTATCAAAATCTTGCAGTACCGCAGATTCTACAAGTAATATGAGTACTAAAATTTACACCTTAAACTCTAAGACATAGATTTGTGACTATTCTGTAAAATATTACAATAGTGTTAGACGTACAAATAAATACACCACTGATGTTAAAGTGGAAAATCAATATTAAATGGTTGTCTTTACTGGAAAGGGACACATTGTACCAAATATCCTCATCTTCCACGTAGGTATGTGGTGTCACCAACATATGTATTCATTTTACATGGATATATATATATACTCAGATATTGCATAAGTTCGTGGTAAAATAAATACAAAATTTTAAATATACCATAATTAACAGAAAATTATTTTGAATAAAACCTCTATAAAATAAAAATATTATTTTAAGATATTTAAATTCACTATCTCCGCTTAAATTATTAATAAATTATAAAACTATTATAAAATAGTATAGATATATCATAACTAAAGAATTTTATAAATTTCAAAGATATTTTTGAGAGGTAATTAACAATGTCATTTTACTAAATTCAAATGTAATTGAATATTTTACAACGTGCTCGGTCTAAATAATATTCTCAAACGAACTGTCCGGGAACCGAACTGTCAGTCCCAGCAAGTCATAAATAACTTGGGGCAGGTATAGAAAAGCTCTAAACGCTGAGAACGCATGAAAAAGAGGTAAATGACTGGAAAGGTCATTACATGTCATCTGCGAATAACATACACCATGACACCTCACCTTGGATATGCCGTGTTAGTACATACATAACCTAAGCGAATAGAAATGGCGTGGTGGATACTTTAGCCAAGCATGACAAGGAACTGGCAAGTATATATCAGCAGGAGATTATCATATGATGTTCTACATGGTTTATATATCTAGACTTTTACTGCATTCAATAAATTAGAACTTCGCATTATAGCTTCTCATGTAATCTTTGCAAGTAAATTCATATCAAGTATCAATACTTGGCCGATGAAGAAATTTTCGTCGATTTTCAAGGCCTCCAATGTACACAAAACAGGTTTTACTTTTCTTTTATTATTTCTTTAATTAATTTTGATTTTTACTCATTCATTATTAACACTTTTAATAAGTGTTATTAAAGGTACCCGGAGTCAATTTCCAAAGAAGGCATTTGAATTAAAATTTAGAGATTCATTGGATTATTTATTGTATTTATTAGTGTATTATTTATTTATGATTAACGATAGACAAAAATATTAGGCCGTTTCTTAGAGTTTTCCCTTGATTTTAAAAGTTCTGGAGAGTCTATTCTCTAACTCTAAACAACCCGGGGCATAACTTTTTATTTCCACCTCAACTGAAAAAAAGAGTTCAGTCGTGTCACACCCCGAACCCCGTCGGGACGGATTGGCACTCGTAGCCGACAAGGCCCGAGAGAACCGAGCTTCACTTACATTCATTCATACACATGCCATAGGAAACACTACCATCGCATAAGAACATAAGAGGCTAACATCGAAATTCATGGAACATGTAGGATATATATAGACATATGAGAAACTTGGCCGACATAGCCATCAAGTCAAACGACACACATCTTTTCTCTTCCCATTATTTCACATACCCACGTACGTCTACAAAAGCCTCTAATAGAAGTACATACATGATCAACCTAAACTCGGGACAAGCCCCGCTTTACATAACATTTACAATATAAAAATACATGTACAACTGTGACACGAAAAGCCCCGAATCGACTGGAGCTCACCAAAAGTCAGTAGAAGTCCTGCAGCTCACTGGGGAGGTCTACTAGTGCCTGCGCCTGCAGCAAGTAAGGTAAATCCCCCAAGAGGGGCCAGTACGAAGAATGTATTGAGTATGTAAGGCTGCATGAAACTGAATGATACATAAAAACTTCAATGAAATCAAATATAATTGAGTACTCAATATGGATAAGTCACCATTTTTCATATATGGAAAAAATATACATTATGTGAATTACTTTCTTTACTCTTACATTATTTCCTTTATCCATCACTCATTCATCCATTCATATAATGCTCGGGCCCCAAGCTGATCAGTGGGTACTCAATAGTAATCGGGATCGACCCATGCTAGGCTTTTTCTTGCCCCTGGGATACCACCCGTAGCGGAATCAACCCATGCTAGGTGTTCTTCTCACCCCTGGGATACCATCCGTAAATATTGGGATCGACTCATGCTAGGTTATTTAACCCCTGGGATAACACCCATGAAACATCTCTCCTCTTTACAACATTACCTCTTTAATCTTTGAAATAGCTCAATCAATGGTTACTTCATTTTTGGGAACTTTTGAATATAACATTATTGGAACTTGGAACCATGTTCATAATTAGGTGACACATGAATGATAATAGACCAAGAATGAAATATACATCATTAACAATAGATAATAACTTGAGATAAGATACCTTAGGACACTTCGGAAAGGAGTAAATACCATGACAAGGTGAATACTATATGCTGCAGAAGGATACAGAAAGAGTAACCTTACATACCTTAGCTTCTCAATAAGAATCCACAATCCTAATGTATATAATGATCCATCTCCTTACTCTACAACACAAGTACATAATGGAGTTTACGCCAACATCTAACCACTTTACAAGTGCAAAAGACGACAAAAGTTACATAATTGCCTATAACGTCATTTCCCCCTTTACAATGAAATTTCGGCATGACCCTACCAAAAATACCACAACATGCCATACATTGACCAAACATCATAACCAATAGCATTTCTCAACAAATCTTCTTGTTTACACTTTCACATTCACACCATATCACAAATAATCCATCAAGTCACCTTAATACACCTCATAGCACATATCGGCCAAAATCCCATAATTTACACTTATAGAAAATAAAAAGTTTAGCAACATAATAACACCATACATGTTGATATTTCATCCATACCATGCTCTTTCATCAAAACCACAAGTCACCTTTCAAGTTTAATTCACATAATGGCACATCTTTTACCAAAGGGCAAAAGTGTCATATTCAACCTTTCCAACACAACCATCATGATCTACACAATACTTCATGCATATAATATGCTAAATTACAAGAATAAATACTTACCCAAGCTTGCAAAGTGATGGTCTTGTCCAAAGTGTCCAAAGAAATAGTTGTCTTAGGGTTTGGAAAAAGAGAGAAATGTTTGTGAAAATATCCAAAAAGGCATGAGACTTGTGATGACTTAAAAATCTGATTTGTGTTCCTTTATATAGACTCTCAAGTCAATCCTTAGCCACTTCTTTGGCATTAAATGTCATGGTCCCTTAATTAATATAAGAATGGGTCATTTTCCTTTGGGCCTTTCCATTTTGGCCTTGTTTTGGGCCCAATAACACTTATTAGCTTAGCCCATCAAAATACATGTATAATACATTATATATCTCATGTTTAAATAATTTCATGACTTCACGACAATATTCTCTTACGAGATTCCCGTTCGTAGCCTCAATCGTAAAACTAGACATTCTAGCCGTCCATGGCTTAATTGAACATAATTTGGTAAATACTTGTGTTGCATGGTTTGATCATGTAGGAGTGTGTCGAGGTATTTGAAACCTTAAAAATAAGAAAAGGAACACAAAAGAACCAAAATAAACCATGGAAGAATTGACATTGCATTACGTTGCAAAACAAGCCCGGAAAGACCAAAATCCTTGTGCCTTGCGCCACTGCTGCAAAGCAGGGCAGTGGAGAAAGAATTGCAGCCCCTTTGAATCCTGAGGCTTGCGCCACACACCCTGAAACAGGGAGTGGAGCAAGTTTTACTAGTTCTCTGAATTTTTTTCGGTCTTTGCAAATACTAGCCTACCATCCGATACCATCCAAGATACGTACTTTTTGTCCTCAATACTAAGGTAAACATGTCTTAAAGTCATCAAACAAGGTAAGAAATGTACGGGATATTACATTATTCCCCCCTTAAAAACATTCATCCTCGAATGTTAATAAAATTGTCTCATGTTCAACAAATATATTCCTATCTTAACACATATACACATACACGCAATACTTGTAAATACTTACTTGTTATTGTTCCACCTCCGCACTGTGAACTTTTTCTTCTATTTGAAACAGGTGAGGGTACTTGGATTTCATCCTTTCTTCCGCTTCCCATGTGATCTCCTCTACTTGTTGATTTCTCCAAAGGACTTTTACGGAAGCTATGTATTTATTCCTCAATCTTTTTACTTGTCGATCTAAAATAGCAATGGGCACCTCTTCATAAGTAAGATCCTATATCACTTGGACATCCTCAATGGGAACAATACGGGATGGATACCCTATGCATTTTTGAAGCATCGACACATAAAATACGGGATGGACTAAGGAAAGTTCTTGAGGTAGTGCCAACGCATACGCAACTTGCCCAAATCTTCTAATGATTTCATATGGGCCTATGTAACGTGGACTCAATTTTCCTTTCTTTTCGAACCGCATTACCCCTTTCATTGGTGACACCTTTAAAAATACCCAATCACCTATGGTAAATTCAAGCCCTCTTCTTCTAATATCGGCATATGACTTATGTCGACTTTGAGCTATTTGTAGCCGCTGTTGGATTACTTTAACTTTATCCATAGCTTGGTGAACAATATCTGGCCCAAGTAAAGCAGTTTCACCCACTTCAAACCATCCAATTGGTGATCTACATTTCCTTCCGTATAAAGCTTCATAAGGTGCCATTCCGATACTTGAATGATAGCTATTGTTGTACGCAAATTCAATAAGAGGTAGATGTTCATCCCAACTACCTTTAAAATCCAATGTGCAAGCTCGTAGCATATATTCAAGTGTTTGGATAGTACGCTCTGCTTGTCCATCTGTCTGAGGATGGCAAGCCATACTCAAATTCACCTGCGTACCCAAACTTTGCTGAAAAGATCTCCAAAAGTGTGCTGTGAACTGTGCTCCTCTGTCTGATATAATGGAAAGTGGAATACCATGCAATCGTACTATCTCTTTCACATACAACTTCGCATAATCCTCAGCTGTATAGGTCGTCTTGACCGGTAGAAAATGCGCTGATTTGGTAAGCCTGTCCACTATGACCCATATAGAATCAAATTTCCGCCATGTACGAGGCAACCCTGTAATGAAATCCATATTAATCATATCCCATTTCCAGACTGGAAGATTGATACATTGCATGTAACCTCCCAGTTTCTGATGTTCCACTTTCACTTGTTGACAATTCGGGCATTGCGCGACTAATTCCGCAATGTTCTTTTTCATATTTCCCCACCAATATATGTCTTTCAAATCATGATACATCTTTGTAGCTCCCGGATGAATAGAATACCGTGAGTGATGTGCCTCTGTCATAATCTGCTTCCTTAGCTCATCTACGTCCGGTATCCATAATCGACCTTGGCATTGAAGTACCCCTTCTTGCGTAAGATTAAAAACTTTAGTCAGGCCCTGTTGCACATTCTCTCTCAGCTGCAATAGAATAGGATCCGCATATTGCTTCTCCTTTACTTCAGTTACTAAGGAAGATTCCGCTGCATTTCGCACAATAACCCCTTCATCTGGAGACTCAAGGAGACGAACTCCCAAGCTGGCTAGTTGATGTAGATCTTTGACTATATCCTGTTTTTCTGTCAACTGGCCACTAGTGCTTCCTACTGCTTTGCGGTTTAAAGCATCGGCCACCACATTTGCTTTTCTGGGATGATATAAGATATCAACATCATAATCATTTAATAGCTCAAGCCATCTCCGCTGCCTCAGATTTAACTCCTTCTGCTTAAAGATATATTGCAAACTTTTGTAGTCAGTGTAGATATCAACATTAACTCCATACAAATAATGACGTCATATCTTTAAAGCAAATACCACCGCTGCTAACTCAAGATCATGTGTTGGGTAGTTTCTCTCATGTGGCCGCAACTGTCATGAGGCATACGCTATCACCTTACCATGCTGCATCAATACACATCCGAGGCCAACCCCAAAAGCATCACAATACACTGCATAACCTTCTATGCCTTCGGAAAGTACTAAAACTGGCGTAGAAGTTAATTTCTCTTTCAGCTCTTGGAAACTTTTCTCACATGCGTCGTTCCACTGAAATTTGATTTCCTTGTGTGTTAGCTTCATCAATGGTGCAGCAATAGAAGCAAACCCTTCCACAAATCTTCTGTAATAACCTGCCAAACCAAGAAAACTATGAATCTCTATAGGCGTCGTAGGTCTTGGCCAATTTTTCACTGCGTCAATCTTTTGTGTGTCAACCTGTATCCCTTCATCTGACACAATGTGGCCCAAGAATGCAACTGATTTTAACTAAAACTCACATTTAGAGAACTTGGCATACACCTTACGCTCACGGAGAATCTGTAACACCTGTCGTAAGTGATTAGCATGGTCCTCCGGTGATCTTGAATAAACCAGGATGTCATCTATAAACACCGTGACGAACACGTCCAGAAATGGCTTAAACACCCTATTCATTAAATCCATGAACACAGCTGGTGCATTTGTTCGTCCAAATGACATAACTAAAAATTCATAATGGCCATACCGTGTTTGAAACGCTGTCTTGGGTACATATTCTTCTCTAACCCTGACTTGGTGATACCCCGACCTCAAGTCAATCTTTGAAAAACCCTTGGCACCCTGTAACTGATCAAATAAATCATCAATTCGAGGGAGGGGATATTTGTTCTTGATCGTTACCTTATTCAACTACCGATAATCAATGCACATTCTCAACGTGCCATCTTTATTCCGTACAAATAATACCGGTGCACCCCACGGGGACATACTAGGCCTGAAAAAGCCCTTGTCCAGCAAATCTTTCAACTGCTCCTTCAATTCACGCAATTCTGCTGGAGCCATTCGATAGGGAGGAATAAAGATAGGCTGAGTGCCTGGAATCACATTAATGCCAAACTCTACTTCCCGTTCTGGGGGTAAGCCAGGAAGATCCTCTGGAAATACATCCAGAAATTCATTGACCACTGGAACCGACTGTGGCGTTGGTGGTTCCACATCATTATCTTTCACTCGAACTAAGTGACATATGTACCCTTTAGCAATCATTTTCCTTGCTTTCAGATAAGAAATAAATCTTCCTCGTGGTGCCCCTACATCCCCCTTCCATTCAAGGACATTCATTTGTGGGAAATGAAAATGTACTTTCTTGGCCCGGCAATCTACCGTGGCATAACAAGAAGCCAACCAATCCATACCCATTATCACATCAAAATCCACCATATTTATTTCAATGAGGTCGGCCAGTGTATCATGACCACACACAGTTACCACACAATTTTGATACACCCTCTTTGCAACAATATATTTACCCACCGGCGTAGACACTTCAATTGACTTAATTAATAACTCTGGTGCCCTTGCAAATTTCCCAGCAACTAATGGAGTAACATAAGATAATGTAGAACCCGGGTCAATCAATGCATATACATTATATGAAAATATGGATAATGTACCTATGACGACATCAGGAGAAGCCTCTGAATTTTGCCGGTCCACCAAAGCATAAGTGCGATTCTGGACCCCACTAGTACTGGCTACTCCTCTGGCACCTCTACCACGACCGACAAACTGCATACCTCGGCCTAAAGAAGGAACCGATGATGATGACGCAACATTCGATCCTACCAGTCGTGCCACATTACCCAAGCCTCTCCGTGGGCAATCTCTCATCATATGTCCCGGCATACCGCACCAGAAGCAAGCATTTGACCCAATTCGGCATTCACCTACATGAAATCATCCACATTGCTGACATGGTGGACGAGAAAATCCAGCAGTCTGCGAACCTCGAATACCACTACTCTGCCCAACATTGCTACCTCTGAACCCTCAGAATTGAGATTGTGCGCCTACTGTGGAATGTGAGAATGAAGGTCTAGGTGGTCTACTAAAATTTCGAGGCCTAAACTCTGTTTGGGACGCCATAAACTGTCCCATGGGTCTAGCTCTTTTGGACTGTCCTCGATCAGATTCATGTACCCTTCTTCTCTGTCTTTGATCCTCCATCTTTTGTGCGAAGGCCTGAATTCGAGCTATATCCATAGCTTTGTTCAAGGCAGCCATGGTGCAGTCCCTCACTAAATACGACTCCAACCTGTCCACATAGCGATGTACCCTGTCCGTCATTGTGGCCACTACGTTCAGAGCATATAGAGCCAAGGAATTAAACTGCAAGTTGTACTCCCGCACACTCAGATTCCCTTGACGAAGATTCAAGAATTGATTCGCACGAACCTCTCGGATCTCATAGGGGAGGTAGTGGTCGAGGAAGGCCGTTTTAAATTCTTCCCAACTAGGTGGGTTTGCACCAATATCACGAGACTTCTTCCATTCTTCATACCATAATATCGCCCCCCTTTCAATCTATACGCAGCAAGTTCGACTGTTTCAACCCCAGTCACGTGCATAACTTCCAGAGCCCTCTGAATTTGATCTATAAAGTCTTGTGGATCTTCATTCAAATCGGATCCAGTGAATGTAGGAGGATCTAGTTTCAGAAAATCCTGCATTCGTCGACTGGCTGCCCTAGCTGCGCTATCATCATTTATAACTGGACCACCTTGTCCCTGAACTTGTGCAACAACAATTTGAGTTAACATTCACACTGCATCCTTTAAGTCCTGATCAGTAGTAGTTACTGGTGGTTCTGTAGGTACTTCTCTTCCTCTTGACTCTTCTGAAAATGAAAGAGTAGAAGAAGCTTATGATGCCATCTCTGGTTCAGCGCCGCCTTGATTAACTGGTTCAGTCAGAGCTCTACTAGTTCTTTCTCCCGCAATTCTGTCAATCCTCTTACTTTTACCTCGTCCTCTTCTTGCCATCGGAATTTTTCTATAATACACAAGAACAACAATACTTGTGGTCAGGAACAATTTCACTTATAGCTTCGGCTCTAATGCACGATCTAGAAATGAAGAAAAAGAAACAACATCCTAAATGTCCTGTAGCCTCCTACTTATAAATGTGGTGCACAACACATCGATAAGTAAAACTCTACTCAGACACGGCTTTGTAGACACCCTTAGAACGACCTGCTCTGATACCACTTTTGTCACGCCCCGAACCCCGTCGGGATGGATTGGCACTCGTAGCCGACAAGGCCCGAGAGAACCGAGCTTCACTTACATTCATTCATACACATGCCATAGAAAACACCACCATCACGTAAGAACATAAGAGGCTAACATCGAAATTCATGGAACATGTAGGATATATATATAGACATATGAGAAACTTGGCCAACATAGCCATCAAGTCAAACGACACACATCTTTTCTCTTCCCATTATTTCACATACCCACGTACGTCTACAAAAGCCTCTAATAGAAGTACATACATGATCAACCTAAACTCGGGACAAGCCCCGCTTTACATAACATTTACAATATAAAAATACATGTACAACTGTGACACGAAAAGCCCCGAATCGACTGGAGCTCACCAAAAGTCAGTAGAAGTCCTGCAGCTCACTGGGGAGGTCTACTAGTGCCTGCGCCTGCAGCAAGTAAGGTAAATCCCCCAAGAGGGGCCAGTACGAAGAATGTATTGAGTATGTAAGGCTGCATGAAACTGAATGATACATAAAAACTTCAATGAAATCAAATATAATTGAGTACTCAATATGGATAAGTCACCATTTTTCATATATGGAAAAAATATACATTATGTGAATTACTTTCTTTACTCTTACATTCTTTCCTTTATCCATCACTCATTCATCCATTCATATAATGCCCGGGCCCCAAGCTGATCAGTGGGTACTTAATAGTAATCGGGATCGACCCATGCTAGGCTTTTTCTTGCCCCTGGGATACCACCCGTAGCGGAATCGACCCATGCTAGGTGTTCTTCTCACCCCTGGGATACCATCCGTAAATATTGGGATCGACCCATGCTAGGTTATTTAACCCCTGGGATACCACCCATGAAACATCTCTCCTCTTTACAACATTACCTCTTTAATCTTTGAAATAGCTCAATCAATGGTTACTTCATTTTTGGGAACTTTTGAATATAACATTATTGGAACTTGGAACCATGTTCATAATTAGGTGACACATGAATGATAATAGACCAAGAATGAAATATACATCATTAACAATAGATAATAACTTGAGATAAGATACCTTAACTTCGGAAAGGAGTAAATACCATGACAAGGTGAATACTATATGCTGCAGAAGGATACGGAAAGAGTAACCTTACATACCTTAGCTTCTCAATAAGAATCCACAATCCTAATGAATATAATGATCCATCTCCTTACTCTACAACACAAGTACATAACGGAGTTTACGTCAACATCTAACCACCTTGCAAGTGCAAAAGACGACAAAAGTTACATAATTGCCTATAACGTCATTTCCCCCTTTACAATGAAATTTCGGCATGACCATACCAAAAATACCACAACATGCCATACATTGACCAAACATCATAACCAATAGCATTTCTCAACAAATCTTCTTGTTTACACTTTCTCATTCACACCATATCACAAATAATCCATCAAGTCACCTTAATACACCTCATAGCACATATCGGCCAAAATCCCATAATTTACACTTATAGAAAATAAAAAATTTAGTAACATAATCACACCATACATGTTGATATTTCATCCATACCATGCTCTTTCATCAAAACCACAAGTCACCTTTCAAGTTTAATTCATAAAATGGCACATCCTTTACCAAAGGGCAAAAGTGTCATATTCAACCTTTCCAACACAACCATCATGATCTACACAATACTTCATGCATATAATATGCTAAATCACAAGAATAAATACTTACCCAAGCTTGCAAAGTGATGGTCTTTGAGTATGCAAGAAAATACAGGGTGATGCCTGAGTTTATAAATGAAGACATATGGAAAGATTTTCTTCGCTACTGGAATAGTGAAGAATATCAGAAGTTGAGTGAAAAAGGAAAGAAAGCTAGAGCGTCTAAGAAGGGTGGCTCTCTACACACTGCGGGAGCTATCAGTCAGATTGTCGTTGAGGAAAAAATGGTACATAGCGTTTATCAATTTAACTGTTTATTTCTATTTTAAATATTTTTGTTTTAGAAGATTAATAATTTTATCATATGCATGAAAAAAAATTTGGTCGAAAAATAGCTCATGAGGAGTTATTCATGGAGACCCACGTAAAGAAGAAAAAGAACCCAACGGATGAAGATGACTGGGTTGAGCCACATGCAAAAGCTACACATGTAAGAACTACATTCGTACTTATGATTTTTATTTTTTTTTACTAATGTTTATATTATTTAACTATGAATAGCTTAGTATCTTTTTATTATTAATTTTTTACTTTACTTTAAATATAGGAAAATTTTGTAACGAAGATTACTGAATTACGTGGTACTCAGTCTCCTAGAAGTCGGGAGAACCCAATACCTCAAGATGTAGAGGAAAAGTATTGGCTAGAGTGTGTGGGTTCTCCGATTAGAGGTATAGCCTATGGCTACCCCAAAAAATACTTTACGGAGAATATTAGGTCTTCGCATTGTGGATCCTCCTCTACACCACCAGTTGATAGAGAAACCGTTATTTCATTACAGAATGCGGTTTCTCAGCTCACTCGAGAACTTGCTGCACAGGCTGAGAGGTCGAGGAAGAAAGAGGAGGAAACTGCTGCGCAAATGAAAATGATGCAGGAGTAAATTCTAAGTTTTCTTCATTCTCCAAGGATTCTTCCTCCGTGTCCTGGTGATGCACCTCGGGCTGCGAGAGGCTTAAGCTCACTTGACGATTATACTACGGAGGAAGAGGATGAGGATGGGGATGATGAGACTGAGTTGTAGCTTACTATTTTATCTGTTTTGGTGGTTTGTAAACTTTGATGTTTGAATAATTTGGTTATGATTTTATTTTAATGTTCGAATTATTTGATTTTAATGTTTGAAGGATTTATATTTGACTTGGTGGGCTGTAATATTTGTGTAGCAGGTTTTATTTGAAAAAGCAGCATATAGGTTGTAATTTTTTAAAAAAAAATTACCAGAAAACCGATTGAAAATTTCCATATAAACCTACCACTTGTGGTAGGTTTTTATGGAAATTTACCAGAAACCTACCACTTTCCTGGAAAATTTCCAGAAACCTGCCACTTGTGGTAGGTTTTATTAAAAAAGCCGACGTTTCTTTTTAAAAAATATAATTAAATAAATAATCTATTTCTTTTTAAATAAATTAAATAATTAAAAAAAGCCACCAAATGTGGTAGGTTTTTTAAAAATTAATTTAATAAATAAAACCGACCACAGATGGTGGTCGGTAATTTTAATTTTATTTACTTAATATAAAGAAAATTATTATAAAAAAATTGTTTTTAATAAATAATATTGATTTATAAATTATTATAAAAAACTTGGAAAAACCTACCACTTGTGGTAGGTTTTTTCAAAAGCTACCACTATTTTACCGACCACAGCTTGTGGTCGGTTTTGTGGTAGGTAAATGGCGAAAACCGGCCACATGTGGCAGCTTTTTGTGGTCGGTTTTCCAGTTTTTTTTAGTAGTGAAAATGGCACATCTTTTACCAAAGAGCAAAAGTGTCATATTCAACCTTTCCAACACAACCATCATGATCTACACAATACTTCATGCATATAATATGCTAAATCACAAGAATAAATACTTACCCAAGCTTGCAAAGTGATGGTCTTGTCCAAAGTGTCCAAAGGGATAGTTGTCTTAGGGTTTGGAAAAAGAGAGAAATGTTTGTGAAAATATCCAAAAAGGCATGAGACTTGTGATGACTTAAAAATCTGATTTGTGTTCCTTTATATAGACTCTCAAGTCAATCCTTAACCACTTCTTTGGCATTAAATGTCATGGTCCCTTAATTAATATAAGAATGGGTCATTTTCCTTTGGGCCTTTCCATTTTGGCCTTGTTTTGGGCCTCAATTTGGGCCCAATAACACTTATTAGCTTAGCCCATCAAAATCCATGTATAATCCATTATATATCTCGTGTTTAAATAATTCCATGACGTCACGACAATATTCTCTTACGAGATTCCCGTTCGTAGCCTCAATCGCAAAACTAGACATTCTAGCCGTCCATGGCTTAATTGAACATAATTTGGTAAATACTTGTGTTGCATGGTTTGATCATGTATGAGTGTGTCGAGGTATTTGAAACCTTAAAAAGAAGAAAAGGAACACAAAAGAACCAAAAGAAACCATGGAAGAATCGACATTGCATTACGTCGCAAAACAAGCCCGGAAAGACCAAAATCCTTGTGCCTTGCACCACTGCTGCAAAATAGGGCAGTGGCGCAAGAATTGCAGCCCCTCTGAATTCTGAGGCTTGCGCCACACACCCTGAAACAGGGAGTGGCGCAAGTTTCGCTAGTTCTCTGAATTTTTTTCAGTCTTTGCAAATACTAGCCCACCATCCGATACCATCCAAGATACGTACTTTTTGTCCTCAATACTAAGGTAAACATGTCTTAAAGTCATCAAACTAGGTCGGAAATGTAAGGGATATTACAAGTCGGGACCCACCGTTGTGGATTCTGAAGGATGCCTAATTCCTTTCCTTCGAAATAACTTGAACTCTTACCTAGAATCTAATTGGTTACACAAATTATTATTTTTTAATTTAATTAACATGTTTCCTAATTTTCCAAAAATTTGGTGGTGATTCTCTAAATTTTTTAAAACATATTAATTTAATTTTGAGTCTCGAAGTTATGCATTATTGTAAATAAATAGAAATCGCCATAGTACTAAAAAAAACATATAAGTGTACTTTAAAAATATTCTACTTCTATATTGGTAATGAATAATTAATGAAATTACATACTTACTTAGAACTATATAAGTGTGGTTTGAAAATATTTGACTTCTATAGTTTTAGAGTTGTTCATTCTTCTTATTAGTTCTTATACACAATCATACAATTCATTCTTCTTATATATAATTATTCTTCCACATCTTATTTACACAAATGATTCCCAAATATTAGGAGTTTAGTACATTATTCAATTACTAAAATGATTAATAGTCAAGATTTGTTGATTTCAAATTTCTAAAAATTGGAAACATAGTAAATGACAATTTTCGAAATATCAAAAAGAAAATGCAACTTCTCCTTTATTAGTGTGTGAAAAGAAGTTTGATTTCTTTTTGAAAGTGTATCTTCCTCTCCTATTTATGTTAGAAATATTCACGTGAACCTTTTTTACCTGCATTAGAAATTTAAGGAATGTTTTTCCCCCTTATATTATAAGAAAATTTGGTTCCTTCTTTATATAGAATACAATAGTTTATCAAGCAAACTATATAAAACTTAAGCTGACTTTAAAATGAGTAATTTTTCTTTTGGGACACAACAATATTGATTCGTGAAGATTAAGAAATGGAAGAGAAAATATAGGCCAAATCAAGAGTAAATTTAAGAATTGTTACCATATATTTTTCTTTTATCATATATTTTAGGATTTATTCATTATTAATTTTCTTAATACCTCATACCATATATTTTACTTTTACCAAACATTTTAGGATGCCTTAATTTTTTAAAAGAAATAATTACATTAACTGTTGACTCATCAATTACATGTCAAATATAGCCCACTTTTTAAGCTGCTACCATAAATGGTTCAATGTGTATAAAACCTAAAATTATTTTCCATCTGGTAGCTCACTTAACCTGGAATAGCTCACCTGCACTAATCAATCTTCTCATCAGCCATTGATGCCTTTTTTGAAGATTCACACTCCAAAATTGAGACAACCACCGACCCAATAATCTTTGATTGAAACACTTCCTCAATAAATTTTAGGTTAAACTAAAATTGACTGAAACCCTCCCTCAATCAATTTAACTTCAAATTTATTGGGGACTAAGCATCATGAAAGCTACTTTCAATCCATGATGCAATTCATTGGGAAATAAATCAACATTTTGGGGATTGTTTGCAAAAGGGGTATTTGAAGCCTTCTCAAGTCTTACATGTCTTCTTACTAGCTGTTTACCACCCGATTCAACATGAGTTGACATTTCTTCTTTAGGAATCACTGTGTTTCTTCCAAAGGAGTGGATAACTTAGAAGAAGATTTCAAATCAGTCACATTCTCTATATGTGTTCTAATGGTTGTTCTTTATGACTTGACACAAATATAATTAGCTAATAAATGAGATTTAGATTGATTTACAGATATGAGATCTCTGTTAAATTTACAGATCTAAGCTTTAGATTGAAGGCATTTAGTGATTTATAAAAGTTCCTTCTTCATAAATCTACAAATGCGTTCCAATCTAAATTCAGATATGTAATATTACAGAGAATTATTAATAGAGATCTCAAATCTGTAATTCCAATCTAAATCCTATTTATTAGCTAACTATATATGTGCAAATTCAAAGAGAACAACCAGTCTCATATAATGAGACTGATTTGAAATCTTCTTCTAAGCTATCCACTCACCTTGGAGGAAACACAATGGTTCCTAAACAAGAAATGTCAACTCATGTTGAATCGTGTGCTAAACAACCAGTAAGAAAATACGTAAGACATGAGAAGGCTTCAAATACCTCTTTTGCAAACAATCCCTTGAATGTTGTTTTATTTTCCATCGAACTGCATCATGGATTGGAAGTAACTTAATGATGCTTACTCCCCAAATAAATTTGAAGTAAAATTGATTGATGGAGGGTTTCAGTCAATTTCAATTGAACCTAATGTTGATTGAGGGGATGTTTCAATCAAAGATTTTTTGCAGGAACGGAGCTACCCTTGCTCGAGGGGTGTCAAACAACACCCTTTCGCCAGAAAATTACATTGCATATATAGGTTAAATTTTGATTGAATAAATATATATACAAGTGTTGACACTTCTTTACATAAGTTGAAGGCCTAGTGTAGTGGTTAAGGGGTGGCAAAAGTTTTTTGAGGTCGTGTGCTCAATTCCTGATACTTTACTTATTATTACATATATGCAACTACCTTATACTTTTATTAGTACAATTTATTTTGTTGGTTTTCTCATGTGTTTACTTTTTTATATTTTGACACCCCTTAGTGAAAATTCTAGTTCCGCCATTGATTATCGGGTCGATGCTTGTCTCAATTTTGGAGTGTGAATCTTCAAAAAAGGCATCAATGGCAGAAGTGAAGATTGATTAGTGCAGGATGAGCTATTCCAGGTTAAGTGGGCTACCGGCTGAAAAATAACTTTGGTTCTATAGACAATAGGTGTAACACCCCGTACATTTCCGAACCTATTTGACTACCTTAACACTTATGGAATAATTTAAACTTGAGATAGTTGGTGTATTATCCACTAAATTTATTGGGCTGAATTAATATAATGCTAATGGGCTCAATTGAGGCCCAAAATTAAGTAAATAAGAATGGGCCCAAAGTGGAGATGATCCATTTAAAAATGGACCAAGTAAATACATCATCTACTTGGACTTTTTGACCCAAATTGTGGCTAAAATTGGACTTGAGAGAGAGGGTTAATAGGGTCCTATTTAAATCTGAAATTCAGCTCATTTTCTACACAATTCACTTGCCAAATTTCAGATTTTTAATCACATATTCTCTCCTCTCTCAAACCCTAACCAAAAGCCCCTTTAGACAAATCTTCCACTTGTAAGCCTTGGTAAGTATTTAACCTTATATATTGATGTAATATATGCATAAGAGGTTGTGTAAATCATGTTGGTTATGTTTAAAAAGTGTTGAGCAGTCCACGTTATTTGTAGCAGTCCACTTTTGCTTAATCAGTAAAGGATTTGTCTTCTATGTGGTTTAAACTTGAAAGGGGACTTAAGGTCTTGAAGTAATTGAATTAGATGGATGAAATTTCAGTATATTTAAGTGTGGTGCTGTACCTAATTCGTTACTCCTTGTGTATGACTTGTGGAAATGTTTATATGTAATTGTGCATGGAACGTTTGGCGTAGTGAAAGGAGAATACTTTCTTGTTATGTTAAAGTGAATTCTGAAACTGTGTGGACTACTTTTGGTATATTTTTGTGGAAGGTATTTATGTGACTTGATGGAATAAAAATGTGGAGTTGAATTGACGTAAAAATGGGTTATGCACTTGGTGGGAAATCTTGTCGGTTTATGACGTCTATGTTGATGTGTGGACTGTTTTGGTATGGTTGGTGCTGTGAGGTAGGCAATTGTATTGTAGGAGGGTGGAATGAATTTATATGGAATTATAAAGGAAGGTGAAATGATATACCATGTGCTTGGAATGTTGGATAGTTTTTACTTCCCGTTAAGTAGTTAATTATCGTCTTGTGAAGTTGTAATGTAATTAGCTTTTAATGCTAGCTTCGTTAAGTACTTGTGTTGCAGAGTAACACTTTAAGGAAGAGATGAATTGTTGTAGTCACATGTTGGAAAGATATGGTATGTAAGGTTACTCTTTTCCGTATCCTTTGGCCGTACCTATTGTTTCACATCGTTACCAAACTTGTTTCCACTCCGAAATGTTTTAAGGTATCTCATTCAAGTTTTTTAGCAATTGTTATTCACGTGTCTCTTATTTGTTGACTATTGTTCCAAATCTCCAATAATGTTATGACCACCGATGTAACAATCTCATAAAAATTAAAGAAGTGAAGTAATGCATATTTGGTTGAGTACGGGTGGTAGCTCTGGGGATGAAAGCCTAGCTCGAGCCGATCCCGATTGATTATTGGATGCAGGGGGTAGATCTGGGGGTGAAAACCTAGCTCGAGCCTAACCAGATTTATTGATTTATTGGTGGTAGCTCTGGGGGAATAATCCTAGCTCAAGCCACTCCCAATGTTATTTACCACTGATCAGTTGGTCCCGAGCATTGTATGATGTTTATTGATATAAAGGTAAAAAGAAAGAAATGAATGTAATATACATGGTTCCATATATACAGTACGGTGATATATCGGTATTATCTATTCACTTGTATTTAATTCCATTGGAGTTCCTATATTTCATACAGTTACTCATAGTCTTACATACTCAGTACATTCTTTCGTACTAACGTTCCTTGGGGGACCTTCCTTACTTGCTACAGGAACAGGAGCTTGTAAACCTTCACAGTAGGGTACGGGTCATCTACAGGATATTGGTGAGCTCCAGGTTGCTTTGGGGCTTTCCGAGTCATTTGTATATATTTTTGGTACTGTGTAGTAGTTGTATAAGGTGGGGACTTGTCCCGACCTTAGTCATGGTTATATATCTTTTAGAGGCTTTGTAGACTTTGTAAAGTCAAACGTAGAAAGGTCTTACCTTTTAGACATTGTGGCCCCAACGGCCATGTTTCGTATCTGTTTTGAACATCTTTACATGATTTCCATCGTTAATATATATTATCTGCAGGCGGCAGAATTTTTGTTGATTTAATGGCATGCATATGAATGTACTCGATCATAGGTTGGTTCTCTCGGGCCTTTACGGCTACGGGTGCCTGTCCGCCCTAATGGGATTTTAGGCGTGACAAAAGTGGTATCAGAGCGAGTCGTCCTAGGGTGTCTACAAAGACGTGTCTGAGTAGAGTCTTGCTTATGGATATGTTGTGCACCACATCTATACGTAGGAGGCTATGGGACATTTAGGAGTTGTTTCTTTTCTTCATTTCATAGATCGTGCAATAGAGCCAAAGTTGTAGGTGGAGTCATATTTATCCACTGAATTTGTTTATGTTTTTTTTGTTTCCTCAGTATCGTAAAATGTCATTTACAAGGAGAAACAAGGGTAAAAGTAAGAAGCTAGATAGGATTGACGGAGAAGGAACCAGTAAATCACCACCTAAACAAGCTAATCAAGGTGAGGCTCAAGACGAGTTTGCATCGTTGCTTCTTCTACTCTTCCACCTCCCGGAGAACTAGGAAGGAGAGAAGTACCCCCAGAACCACCTGTTAATGCTACGGAGTAGGATTTAAGGAATGCGGTGCAAATGTTGACTCGTATAGTTGCTGCACAAAATCAAGGACAAGCTGGTCCAACTACAAGTAATGACGGTGCGGATAGGGCAGCTAGTCGGCGGACACAGGATTTTCTTAAATTAGACCCTCCCACATTCACCGGGTCAGATCTTAATAAAGACCCACAAGACTTCGTGGACCAAATTCAAAGGGCTTTAGGTGTTATGCATGTATCTGGTACAGAAACAGTTGAGCTTACAGCATATAGATTAAAAGGGGGGGGTTATTTTATGGTACGAAGATTGGAGATGATCTAGGGGTATCGGTGCACTTCCAGCTTGTTGGGGAGAATTCAAAGCGGAATTCCTTGATCATTACCTTCCATATGAGATCCGAGAGGCTCGTGCAGACCAGTTCTTAAATCTTTGTCAAGTTAATATGAGCGTAGAGAGTACAGTCTTCGATTTAACTCTTTGGCTAGGTACGCTCCTAATGTAGTAGCTACTATACATGATAAAGTTCATCGGTATCTGGATAGATTGGATCCATATTTGGTTAGGGATTGTACTATTACTGCTTTGAATAAAGACATGAATATAGCCAGGATACAAGCTTTTGCACAGAAGATGGAGGATCAGAGGCAAAGGAGAAGAACACAAGAATTTGAAAGAGGACCGTCAAAGAGGGCTAAACCTATAGGACAGTTCATGGCGTCCCAAGGAGAATTTAGGCCTCGGGTTTTTAATAGACTTCCTAGGCCATCATTTTCTTATTCTACAGCAGGTACTCCATCCCAATTTCGAGGGTTTAGAGGCAGTCAAGTTGGGCCAAGTAGTGGGATTCAAGGTTCACAGACAACAGGGTATCAAGAACAAGGAAGAATAAACCAACAGAGGTTTTCTCGTCAGGCGTGCATGTCGGCTCAGGACGAATGTTTCTAGTGTGGTATGTTGGGACACATAATGAGAGAGTGCCCACGGAGGGGCACGAGTACTATAGTGCGACCTACTGGATCAGTCGTTGCATCATCCTCATCTGGTGTACAACCTACTGGGAGTGGTAGAGGTGTTCGAGGAGCAGCTAATCCTAGTGGAGTCTAGAACCATACGTATGCCTTAGTGGATCATCTGAATTTGGAGGCTTCTCCGGATGTAGTTATAGGTACATTATCCATCTTTTCACATAATGTATATGCATTAATTGATCCGGGCTCTACCCTATCATATGTCACTCCATTGATTGCTGAAAACTTTGGAAGAACAACAAAATTACTAGTCAAGTCATTTGAAGTATCTACACCCGTTGGTGAGTCTATTATAGCTAAGAGAGTCATTGTATAGTAACTGTTAGTGATCATGATACGTTGGTTGATCTTATAGAGCTGAAAATGGTAGATTTTGATGTTATAATGGGTATGGATTGGTTGGCTTCTTGTTATGCCACGGTAGATTGCTGAGCTAAGAAGGTACATTTCCATTTTTCACAAAAGACCGTCCTTGAATGTAGGGGTAATGTTGGATCACCAAGAGGTAAGTTTATTTCTTATCTTAAGGCAAAGAAAATGATATCCAAGGGGTATATAAGCCATCAAGTAAGAGTGCAAGATATCTAATGAAGCCACCAACTCTTCAATCGGTTCCGGTGGTAAATGAATTCCTTGATGTATTTCCTGAAGATATTCCAGGTTTTCCTCCAGAATGGGAAGTAGAGTTTGGTATTGATGTGATTCCAGGTACTCAGCCTATCTCTATTCCTCCGTATAGAATGGCCCCAATAGAGTTACGAGAATTGAAGGAGCAATTAAAAGACTTGCTGGACAAGGGATTCATAAGGCCTAGTATGTCCCCATGGGGTGCACCAGTGTTATTTGAATGAAAGAAAGATGGCATGTTGAGAATGTGTATTGATTATCGGCAACTAAATAAGGTAACAATCAAGAACAAATATCCCCTCCCCAGAATTGATGATTTGTTTGATCAATTACAGGGTGCCAAATACTTCTCAAAGATTGATTTGAGATCGGGTTATCATCAAGTAAGGGTTAGAGAAAAAGATATACCCAAGACAGTTTTCCAAACACGTTATGGTCATTATGAGTTTTTAGTTATGTCATTTGAGCTAACAAATGCACCAACTATTTTTATGGATTTGATGAATAGGTTGTTCAAGACATTCTTAGATGTGTTTGTGACAGTGTTTATAGATGATATTCTGGTTTATTCAAGATTAAAAGAGGACCATGCTAATCACTTACGGTAGGTGTTACAGATTCTTCGTGATCGTAAGTTATATGCAAAGTTCTCTAAATGTGAGTTTGGTTAAAATCCATAGCATTCTTGGGTCACATTGTATCGGATGAAGGAATACGGGTTGATACTCAGAAGATAGAAGCTGTGAAGAATTGGCCAAGACCTACAATGCCTATAGAGATTCATAGTTTTCTCGGGTTGGTAGGTTATTATAGAAGATTTGTTGAAGGGTTTTCTTCCATTTCGGTACCTTTAACAAAGCTGACATACAAGACAACCAAGTTTCAGTGGAATGATGCATGTGAGAAGAGTTTCCAAGATCTGAAGGATAAGTTGACTTCTGCACCCGTATTAGTACTTTCAGAAGGCACAAAAGGGTATGTGGTATATTGTGATGCTTCAGGAGTTGGCTTAAGATGTGTATTGATGTAGCACAGTAATGTGATAGCTTATGCCTCAAGACAGTTGCGGCCACATGAGAGAAATTATCCGACACATGATCTTGAGCTAGCAGCTGTGATATTTGCTTTAAAGATATGGCACCACTACTTGTATGGGGTTCACATTGACATAAATACCGATCATAAGAGTTTGCAGTATATTTTCAAGCAAAAGGACCTAAATTTGAGGCAGCGGAGGTAGATGGAACTAATAAAAGATTATGATGTCGATATCTTATATCATCCGAGAAAAGCAAATGTGGTAGCCGATGCATTAAGCCGCAGCAATAGAAGCACTGATGGCCAGCTCACGAAAAAGAAAGGTATAGTCAAGGATCTACATCAACTAGCCAGCTTGGGGGTTCTTCTTCTTGAAACTCCAAATGAAGAAATTATGGTGCGAAATGTGCCAGAATCTTCATTAGTAGCTGAAGTGAAGGAACAGTATACGGATCCTATTTTATTACGGCTGAAGGAAAATGTACAACAAGGTTTGCAAAGGCATTTGATCTTTCGTAAGAGGGAGTGCTTCAGTGCCAAAGTAGATTGTGTGTACCTGATGTAGATGAGCTAAGGAGACGAATTATGACAGAGGCACATCATTCAAGGTATTCTATTCATCCGGGAGCCACCAAAATGTATCATGATTTGAAAGAAATGTATTAGTGGGGTAACATGAAGAAGAACATTGCAGAATTCGTAGCCCAATGTCCAAATTGTCAACAAGTAAAAGTAGAGCATCAGAAGCCTGGAGGTTATACGCAATGTATAAATCTTCCAATCTGGAAGTGGGACATGATCAACATGGATTTCATCACAGGTTTGCCTCGTACACTTTGGAAATTTGATTCCATATGGGTAATAGTTGAAAGGCTTACCAAGTCAACACACTTTCTACCAGTCAAGACCACCTACACAGCTAAAGCTTATGTGCGGTTGTATGTTAAAGAGATAGTTCGACTACACGAAATTCCAATCTCTATTATATCAGATAGGGGAGCTCAATTTACTGCACAGTTTTGGAAATCTTTTCAGAAGAGTTTGGCAACCCAAGTGAATTTAAGTACAACTTTTCATCCTCAAACAGATGGACAAGTAGAACCTACTATACAAACACTGGAAGATATGCTAGGAGCTTGCACATTGGACTTTAAAGGTAGTTGGGATGATCATTTATCTCTTATTGAATTTGCCTACAATAATAGCTATCATTCAAGTATCAAAATGGTGCCTTATGAAGCTTTATATGGAAGAAAGTGTAGATCACCAATTGGATGGTTTGAAGCGGGTGAAACTGCCTTATTTAGGCCAGATCTTGTTCATCAAGCTATGGAGAAGGTTAGGGTGATACAAAAGCGGCAACAAACGGCCCAAAGTTGGCACAAGTCATATGCCGATGTTAGAAAAAGGGGGATAAAATTTGTCATAGGTGATTGGGTATTCTTGAAAATGTCACCAATGAAAGGGGTAATGAGATTTGGGAAGAAGGGAAAGCTGAGTCCACGTTATATAGGGCCGTATAAAATTGTCCGAAGATTTGGTCAAGTTACGTATGAATTAGAACTACCCCAAGAACTTTCCATAGTTCATCCAGTATTCCATGTTTCAATGCTTCAGAAGTATATAGGAGATCCATCTCATATTGCTCCCACTGAAGATATACAAGTTACAGAAGATCTCACCTATGAAGAAGTACCTATTGCTATACTGGATCGAACAGTTAAGAGGTTAAGAAATAAATAAGTAGCTTCTGTTAAAGTGCTTTGGAAAAATCAGCAAGTAGAATAAATCACATGGGAAGCCGAGGAAATGATGAAGTCTAACTACCCATATTTATTTCAAACAAAAGGGAAAGTTCAAGATGCGGAATTGGAGCAGTAACAAGTAAGTATATATAAGTATTATGTGTATGTGACAATATGAAGAATAAACTTGGACTTGAACTTGTTTAGATTGGATAATGTTACTAACATTCGAGGACGAATGTTCCTAAGGGGGGAAGGATGTAGCACACCGTACATTTACGAACCTATTTGACTACCTTAACACTTATGGATTTAAACTTGAGATAGTTGGGGTATTATCCACTAAATTTATTGGGATGAATTAATATCATGCTAATGGTCTCAATTGAGGCCCAAAATTAAGTAAATAAGAATAGGCCCAAAGTGGAGATGATCCATTTAAAAATGGACCAAGTAAATACATCATCAACTTGGACTTTTTGACCCAAATTGTGGCTAAAATTGGAATTGAGAGAGAGGGTTAAGAGGGGCCTATTTAAATTTGAAATTCAGCTCATTTTCGACACAACTCACTTGCCAAAATTTCAGATTTTTAATCAAATATTCTCTCCTCTCTCAAACCCTAACCAAAAGCCCCTTTGGACAAATATTCTACTTGTAAGCCTTGGTAAGTGTTTAACCTTATATATTAATGTAATATATGCATAATAGGTTGTTTAAATAATGTTGGTTATGTTTAAAAAGTGTTGAGCAGTCCACTTTTGCTTAATCGGTAAAGGATTTGCCTTCTATGTGGTTTAAACTTGAAAGGGGACTTAAGGTCTTGAAGGAATTTAATTAGATATATGAAATTTCAGTATATTTAAGTGTGGTGATGTACCTAATTCGTTACTCCTTGTGTATGACTTGTGGAAATGTTTATACGTAATTGTGCATGGAACGTTTGGCGTAGTGAAAGGAGAATACTTTCTTGTTATGTTAAAGTGAATTCTGAAACTGTGTGGACTATTTTTGGTATATTGTTGTGGAAGGTATTTTTGTGACTTTATGGAATAAAAATGTGGAGTTGCATTGAGGTAAAAATGTGAAGTATGCACTTGGTGGGAAATCTTGTCGGTTTGTGACGTCTATGTTGATGTGTGGACTGTTTTGGTATGGTTGGTGCTGTGAGGCATTAAATTGTATTGTAGGAGGGTGGAATGAATTTATATGGAAGTATAAAGGAAGGTGGAATGACATACCATGTTTTTGGGATGTTATCTTCGTTACGTACTTGTGTTGTAGAGTAACGGTTTATGGAAGATCTGAATTGTTGTAGTCACATGTTGTAAAGATAAGGTATGTAAGGTTACTCTTTTTCGTATCCTTTGGCCGTACCTATTGTTCACATCGTTACCAAATTTTTTTCCACTCTGAAATGTTTTAAAGTATCTCATTTCAAGTTTGTTAGCAATTGTTATTCATGTGTCTCTTATTTGTTGACTATTATTCCAAATATCCAATAATGTTATGACCACCGATGTAACAATCTCACAAAAATTAAAGAAGTGAAGTAATGCATATTTGGTTGAGTACGGGTGGTAGCTCTGGGGGAGAAAGCCTAGCTCGAGTCGAGCCCGATTGATTATTGGATGTAGGGGGTAGCTCTGGCGGTGAAACCCTAGATCAACCCAAACCTGATTTATTGATTTATGGGTGGTAGTTCTTGGGGCATAAGCCTAGCTCGAGCCGATCGCAATGTTATTTACCACTGATCAGTTAGTCCTGGTCATTGTATGATGTTTATTGATATAAAGGTAAAAGGAAAAAAATGAATGTAATGTACATGGTTCCACATATATACAGTACGGTGGTATATTAGTATTATCTATTCACTTGTATTTGATTCCATTTGATTTCCTATATTTCATACAGCTACTCATAGCCTTACATACTCAGTACATTCTTTCGTACTGACGTCCCTTGGGGGACCTGCCTTACTTACTGCAGGCACAGGAGCTGGTAGACCTTCACAGTAGGGTACGGGTCATATGCAGGCTATTGTGAGCTCCAGGTTGCTTCGGGGCTTTCCGAGTCATTTGTATATATTTTTGGTACTGTGTAGTAGTTGTATAAGGCGGGGACTTGTCCCGACCTTAGTCATGGTTATATATCTTTTAGAGGCTTTGTAGACTTTGTAAAGTCAAACGTAGAAAGGTCTTACCTTTTAGACATTGTGGCCCCAACGGCCATGTTTCTAAAAACCTTAATGCTTAAGTGTACGTGCTTTGCATAGATTAATAAAGGTATATAAAAGAACAAATTGTTGTGGCTACGTTATATTCTAATTTTTGGAAATTAAAAAATTTAAGATAATTTTAAAGTTGTCAAGATCCAAAATAAACTCTAATGGTTTATGTAGAGAAGTGAGTGTATGTAAGGTCAAACAATTATAATTTGTATATAAGAAGTACAAATTATGTAAAATAGAAATATAAGCTTAAATAGAAGCATAGTATTTAAGTTTATTATTTTAAGAACAAACAAATAAGAAAAATAAATAGGAAAAAGTCCATAAATATTAACATTGAAAAGTATTACCGATTCCATAGCTCGTATTATAAAGTTCATTATATTAGAACATACAAATAAGGAACAGTAACATGGAGAACTCCTAAATTGTAGGATTGATAAATGATAGCATGGAAGGAATTAAAGTTGTTATAGTTACATTAAAATATTTAGTCACATAATCTAGTTCGTTTTGGACGTAAATATTAGGTTAAATTTTCATAGTTGAAAAGAAAATAGAATTGAAAGAGTACAGAATTATCTAGCGATTCTTCAAATACAACAAAAACACGCACCAAAAGTAATAGAATTACAATGTGAGTTGTAAGCTATTGTCACTTTGAATTGTAAATTAGAGATTCAAGACAGAACCCATGTGATAATTAGTTGGTTTCCACAGCAATTCTTGCCAAAAATTTGTTATGGAACTGAAAAAAATGAAAGATAAGACTATAGAGAGAATGAATAATAACTATTTCATGCATTAAAAAAATAAAAGACTGTGATGAAATGAAAGAGACATGACCGAAAATTGCAGAGATGATAAACAAAACTCATTGCATTGATTTATTACATTGTTTCTTGCATAGAAATTATAAAATTATATCTCTATTTATAGAGAACTAAAAGGAATAAAATAAAATAAAAAATGCTATTTTACTTATAGATGCTAGACTAAAAGGAAACTAAATATTATGTAATTAATGTAGGAAGAAAATTAATTAGCCTAGAATATTCATAAACTAAAAAAGAGTTAGTAAATATTCTACCATTAATAAAAACTATAACGTACAAGGAAAGTAAATTTTAACATTCCCCCTCAAACTCTAGTTGGGATATTCAATTTGAGTTTGAATACTTGATTCTTCTTCTTTTTCTTGAACACCTTATAAAATTATTGACTAACTTCATCTTCACTGATCAATGTGATGATTTTTATTGATGAAGATTTATGGGACATTCAAAGATATATTGATGCTTGTCATGGTTCAAAATAATATTGGTTAAAAATTGGTATTGATTGAAAATTGGAGCCGATGTTTTGAAAGTGAGCATAGGTTAAAAACATTGTAACCCTTTTTGGGTTAAAAGTATTGGAGCCCTTTGTGGGGTTAAAAAATGAGCCACTACAGGGTTAAAAATGAGTCATTTATAGGATTAAAAATGAGCCCTTAAAGGGTCAATCTCATGGTTTCTTTCATTCTACTAGGGGAGTAAAACAAAGAGATCCTTCATCCCCTGTCCTATTCATTCTGACAGCTGAAGTTCTAAGTAAGACCCTAAACTCTTTGTTTGAAGATAGTCAGTTTGTAGGGTATGGTTTACCTAAGTGGAGTGCAAACCTGAACCATATTACATATGCTGATGACACTATAATTTTTACTTCATCTAATAGATATTCTTTGGAGAGAATCATGGCTATTTTGCAGGATTATGAAGCTCAATCAAATCAGAAAGTTAATAAAGATAAAAGTGACTTTTATGTTCATCAAAATACAACAACAAAAGTGAGACAAGCAGTGGAGCAGTGTACAGGTTTTTCAAGGGAACAATTTCCTTTGAAATACCTATGTTGTCCCATAACACATTCCAGGAAAAGGAAATCACATTATGATGAGTTATTAAAGAAAGTCAAAGCTAAATTGTAGGCTTGGAAAGGGAACATACTTTCATATTGAGGTAAAGACGTCTTGATTTCTAGCGTCCTATAAATTGTTCCTTATGTGTGTTATAGGCTATTGTACGTTCTATTTGTGTGGTTAAGGAATTGCCCAGAATATTTGTAAAAAATTTTTGTAGTAACAAGGTCAATGGTAAGAGTAAACACTGGGCTGCTGTAACAACTCAACCCGTCGTTACGTGTGAAAATACCCCAAAAATAATTTATAATAAATAATAGGCTCAAAATGGACCAGAAAAAATTTAAATCGGGGAAAAAAATAAGAGCCTAAGAGAATTGAGCCGAGAGATCCAATAATGGAAAGGGTTGGAATGCCGATAACCGCTGTCGCGGTCGGATAACAGCTACAACAGTAAAAGTTCCACTGCAGCGGTAAAAAACAGTAGCCCAGCCGAGAGATTTTAATAAACCCTCTTTATTTTTATTTTTTTAGGTTTCCCCCTTACTCCAAAAATACTATGAATAACCCTATCTCCCCAACCATGAGATTTAAAGGCCAAGGTTCATGAGAGCAGTTTTGAAATACACCCTGAGGGAACCCGATATGGGAATACATTTAGCACGTACGGGACAATTCAGTCATCTTTGCAGCAATATGTTTCGGCTAAATGGTAAGTTAAGGTTTATTTTGTAGCAAATAGACTTGGGATAGATGTATTTAACGTTAGTGCCAATGTCGAAAATATTACGCATTAGGTCTTCGGGCATGGAGTTGAATGGGTAGGCACTTTAAAATCCAGAAAGGACTAAATATGATCATATAAATGTACATTATGTTGATAATTCAATTGTGATAAGAGACGGATAGAATGGTGGAGTGAGTGTACATAGTTTAATATATTTCAGGGCTTGAATATAGTGGGAAATCGAATGAGATAATATGAAATAGTAAAAAGTAGAAATTACGGAACTCAGTGAACTCTAAATGTCTTAATTATTCAGATTACACTAAAGAAAGTGGATAAAAGGTGAGGTATGGATAGTTGGGAGTTAGTAATTAGTATAAGAATTCCGTGATTGATGAATGAACATAAATGAGTAATACTGTGAAGTAAAGAATATAATCCCTATTAAAGACAGTTAAAAAAGATTAGGGGCTAATGTGAAACATGTGAGGTTGGGTATGTGGATAGAGAGGAAGTGTATGATAAGTGTGAACTTGGGCTACGACAACCCGTAAGGATGTATGACACATGATGGTTGTGGACGTATATATGTATAGACCAAGGTGACTGATTAAAATGTGTTAGACAATCGATGTAAAATTTAGGTTGGCTTGGCCCGTGTTTGTTGTGAACTGAACATCTGCAAATGCCTTTGCATGACTTATGATCATTGATTATATGCACACATCCATATGCATTGTGATGATGTTGTGGTGATATGGATCGGGTACCATACCGGTACAGATATGATTTATTGTGATATGGGTCAGGTACCACGCCTGTACGGATATGATTTATTGTGATATGGGCTGGGTACCACGCCAGTATGGATATTATTTCTTATGATATGGGTTGGATACCACACCGATACGATGTGATGTTTATGATGGGGATGTGACTGATAAGAAGGGGTGAGGAGAGATGATGCGCTCATCTTCCATACATGCATTCATTCATATGTTTTGAATGTGATTTTATTTTATAAATGTTCTCATATGTGTTCATGTTATGGTAAATGGTTAAAGAGGGTTTATGAATATATGTTAGGTCCTTTGTGCGGACCAGATTAGAGATGAGATTCTATGGCCCCCTTAGAGAGCTTGTTATGGTAGAATATGATTGGTAGTTTTTTTTATTTTTCATGAGATGTGGTACTTTGATATCTTATGATAGAGAGTACAGAGAGAACTTGGGTGGATGTAGATTAAAGAATTATAGGTACCATAAGAATGAGTTGGTATGGGATGAAAGGGTATAGATTGGAATAGGTAGTCAACAGACAAGGATATACAAAAAATGTAAGTCAAAGAACGAAGATATACAAAAATGTTAAATGACAGGTAGGTCACAGAGATGTTAAAATGATATGTTGAAGATGCTATAATTGGGGATTTAGAACCGGAAGTTTACTTGATGTTATGATTTTTTTTGTATTTATTATTGATGCTATTTATTTCTAACCCTAGTCGATGGATGATGCTTACCAGTATGTGTGGTTGTACTGATTCTAGACTTACTATACCTCCACTTGGGGTTATAGCCATGGTGCAGGTTAGTTGGAGTTTCTATAGAAGCGATGTCGATCACTTAGCAGCAACTCCTACTATTTTTATTCTGCACGGATGTTGTGTCATAGATGTACCTACTCCTTGTCTAATGCTCTTATACTAGTTTAGGCCAGGTTCTGGGGAGTCACTTGTAATTTTTTTCCGCATTTAATTTTCATATCTGATGTATTAAAAACAAATTATGGAACAAATTGATTTAATAATTGTTTTCGAACCATTGAATTGTTATTAAGGTGATAGACAACATTGATTAAGTGAACATTATAGAAACTTCGGGATTGGTTTAATGGTGGGATATTTAGGGTTCTCCTATCTGGAGTAGACGTAGGTAGGTTCCCAGCATGATCCGATAGGTTGGGTCGTGACAAGGAAGGTATTAGAGCCTAGGTTAACGATCTCCCAATATAAGAGCAAATGTTGATTAGAGTCCTACGGATTGGTGTGTTGATGTCCATATCAAATTTGTAGGAAGCTACAAACATCTAGGAATCTATCTCACTTTCTGCTTTCCTATCGTGCCATCTCAATGTCGTATCCCCGGGTTGAGTCCAATTGGTATCTAGACGATTCCAATTGGTATATTAATCATCACAATTAGGACTAGTTAGTCCCAATTGGTATTTCTTAACAGTGAAGGATTGGAACCAAACGTTCTACGAATAAAGGCCAATAAGGAGCATAGAAAGTGGATTGTTATGTTTTGTTTGATATGACGTTAAGTATTGTGGTGAGGCAATGATGTGTTAAAAATATGCTAGGTGTATTGTTGTTAATTATGATGCATGGTAACTTGCTTTGTGATGCTTAACTCTTGAATATGATTGCCAAATATGTGTGTGGTTGTGTGTTGTATATCCAAGCAGATCGGTGGACGTAAGGAGTGGGTGTAATCCCGGGAGTGTCTTCATTTTCATGACTTGAGCTATGACTTATCTCTCCATGATTTGGAGCACTACTTGACTTCTATCTGATCCCGTATGAACCACCCAGGTGTCTAGCTGTTGGTGGAACACTTTTAAGGATAATGAATTGATTAAGTAAGAAGATTGATGAAAGTGTAGCACTATTTAATTTGATAGACGGAAAATTGTGTAGGTTGTGGTTCGGAAGCAATAGAATTGTGAATTCAATTAATAACACATATAAACAAGAGGTTAGTATGCTACTAAAGCTTGCATAAAAAGAGTATAGTGTAGAAAGGAACTTGAGACTGGGTAAATAAAAATTAAGGCGGAGCTACTGGAGGTCACCACTTCAATAGATCTCTTACCGCTGCAGCAGTAAGATTAACCACTGCAGCTGCTCCAGGCAGTCCCATGCCAGGCATTTCCCACTTTTGTGGTTTTGGCTGATGTGTCATGGTTACATGGCACTGTTGATGCTTAAAACAAGGAAAATATGCAATAACTTGGGTGTGTTTTGTTGGTATGATGTGGTTTCTGTCCTAATTTGTAGGAAAATAGGCTTTAAAGGTAAAATGAGCAAAAGAGGAAGAATCAAGCCCGAGAACAAAGTGTCGGATGAAGAATGAACAGGAGGCTGCATAAGAGAGCCACTCACGTGGAAGCCACTCACGCCACGTGAGTGGCTATCAAGACTCAACATCAGACTGAAGAAACAGGGCCTGATTTCCATGGCAAGGGTCACGTGGCGTGACTGACACCCACGTGACGTGGAAGCCTGCCGTGATCCAACTTCTGAATACCACAAGTTGAGCCTGATTCCCACGACATCAACCTATGTGGCGTGACTTGGTTCCATGACACCAAGTCACAAAACTGTGGAAGTTGCCGACTCTGTTCTCCTATTTGGTTTTTGATAGGACTAGTTTTGTATCTATAAATACCCCTATGTAGTCCTAAGTGCGAGAGTTGGACAATTTACTACTTTGAGAGTTATTTCATACTGTTTCAGACATATATTTGGTTTTGCATTCACAAACCCTAATTTGTGGTTGATTGATAATTGAAATTTCGATTTTCCTTCATTCTTGTGAGATCATAATTATGTTTTCATCTTTGGATTATTCTTGTGTTCTTACAATTATGAGCAGCTAAACCCATCAACTAGGGTTGTGTGAACCATGAGGAATTAACGAAATCGGTTAAGTACAAAGCAACTTTGTATTGCTGTGTATGCATGTATTGTTGCTTCCTTCGTTATGATTGCTTTTCTAATGGTTGCAAACGTTAGAAACTCGCCTATATTCTAGACTTGCTCGAGAGAGAGGTAGAGATTGGCAAAATGAGTTAACAACAGAGATTTGAAGCTATCAACCTTCATCTAATAATCGGAGCCTTAGCGGGAAAGGTTATCTAAAATCCAGGACAAGGGTTAGTATTACGACAATCAGAGTCCGAGAGAAGAAGAGTGAAATTCGTCTAATGAAGGTCGAGAGAAAGTTAGATGAACCTAACTTGTTAGATTTTGCATGCAGCGTAGCGGGGCAATCTTGTTAAGCACAAGTAACCGGTAGAGTTAAGGAATCATTGGGGATCACAGTCCTAGTGAATTTCTCTTATTGTTCACAAACTCAATACAACCAGCAATCGTCATTGTTACTATTCACTAGCAAAACCCCCCAGTTTTATTTACGTTCCAATTATTCCATCCGGTATTCTACTCATACTTCGACCTATTCCCTGTGGGATCGACCCCAACCTAGTTGGGTTCTATATTTGATTCAGCGACCGCATTGTACTTTTTCGGAGGTATACTTTGGGTGACATCAAATTTTAGCGCCGTTGCCGGGGAATACGGTTACGAAGTTGAACATTTCTGGGTGGAGTTGATTGGTTGTGTTTTTACATTCTTTTGAGGGCATACGCCGGTGTATGCCAAATACTAGGATTCAAGGCAATCCCCTGATTCCAATTGATCTTGAAATCAAAAGGACTCTGAGAGCTAATCATAGAATGGTGAATACTGAAGGAGTCCAGAATCCCGCAGCTGCGGGAGACATTCACAACCAGCCAATTCATCCGGCTGGTCAGAAAACAGCGGAACAAACTACTGCTCGATTGACACGAGAAGAGCATATTAGACAAGATGCTCTTAGACAAGCAGAAAGAGATAATCGAGCTATGCAAGAAGCAGCACAGTGCCTGGCTGATGCTGCAGAGCGACAAAGATGATTAAGAGAACAATCGAGACAACATGTGCCTGTTTATAATGATCCTGAAGATGAATATGTGGCCTATTTTGAGCCAATTGAGAACGGTGTCATTGTTCCACCTGAGTTACCTCCGGGCACTAAGTTTGACATCACTAGTGCCATAATCCATCTGCTGAACTTGAAGGGCAGGTTTGCGGGTCTTCCTACTGATGATCCAAACATGCATGTAATGAATTTTATGGGGGTCTGCACGTCATACAATCTGCCTGGAGTTGACCAAGAGGCGATATGGTTGAGGTTGTTCCCATTCTCTCTTACAGGAGAAGCCACATTGTGGTTGGCTGAGCTGCCACGAGGTTCCATCACTACTTGGCAGGAATTGAGAAATCAATTCTTGGAAAGATTTTTACCACCGTCCAAGATACTGCAGTTGAAAGACGAGATCTATAATTTCAAATAGCTTCATTCTAAAGCACTCTATGAAACTTGGCTGAGGTTTAAAAAGAAGTTGCAGATGGTGCAAAATCATAGGATGAGTGGCAAGAACTTACTTGAAATCTTCTACAGAGCTTTGAATGTCAACACAAAGGCGGTAGCAGATACTATCACTGGTGGAGGATTCATGAGTTTGAGATGGGACTAAGCTTCTAAGATATTAGATTGTGTCACTAAGACCAACTAAGGATGGCAAACTCGGGAGGCAGGTACGCCGGCTGGAACATATGCTATTGGAGTTTTAGTAGCTCAAAGGGCTTTGGATGAATCTGTGGCACAAGAGGTTGCTCAGTTGAGGACAGAAATTGGTCTTCTGGCCAAACAGATAGCGGCCAGAGATGCGGAGAAGGTGCATACTGTAGGTGCACAAACCAAATCGGCTAGACACAGTGACAGTGGAGGAAAAGTATCTAGATCGCGAAGTGGCGGGTTTTCGAGCCAAGGGCCAAGGGTATAATCAAGACTCTTGGAACTCAAGGCAAGGGAATCAAGGTCGAAATTATTATGGAGACAACTACAATAAAATGGGATACAGAGATTGAGAATGGGACCGTGATGGTGATTGGAGGTAGAAAGATGATAATCGAGAAAAGAATGACATATATGTACCACCTAGAAGGCGTGATGAGGAGTCCGGAAGTTCAAGGATGGAGACACTCCTCAATAAATTGGTCAAAGGTGCGGAAAGTCAGGAAAATTGCTTGAAAGAGATTAAGACTGACATTTTAGGCATAAGTCAGAAAGTGGAGTCCTATTCAACTGCCATTAAATAGTTGGAACAACAGTTTGGGCAGATTTCATTGGCACTGAATCAATGACAGCCCGACACCTTTCCAAGTACTACTGTCCAAAATCCTAAAAATGATAGTCATTGCCTCGCCATCACTACTAGAAACGGGAAGTGCACGACAGATCCATCTATGCCTGCCGACAGTAGTGTGTCTAATGATCCAGTGGTTATCGATTTTGAAGCTGAGTTAGAGTCGGATAATGCAAAGGGTGACATGGTTCCAAATCAGCATGATGATAGCGACAATGCAAAATCTGAGAAGAGGAAGGAGAAAGAGGTACCAAAGGTGCTCAAAACTATCCCACGACCTCCTCCTCCCTATCCTCAAAGGTTGAAGAAGAAGGCGGAGGAAGGAAAATATAAAAAGTTCATCACCATGTTAAAGGAGCTGTCAGTTAACATCCCTCTTGTAGAGGCATTAGAGCAGATGCCAGGTTATGCCAAGTTCATGAAAGACTTGGTGACAAAGAAGAGAACGGTCAGTTTTGAGCCAGCAGATAACATTCATCATTGTAGTGCAGTTGCTTCCCGATCCTTAGTTGAAAAGAAGGAGGATCCAGGGACTTTCATAATCCCGTGTACTATTAGGTCCTATGATTTTGCTAAAGCACTGTGCGATTTGGGTGCTAGCATCAACCTAATGCCATTAGCCGTGTTCAAGCAATTGGGGTTGGGAGCACCAAAACCAACCTCCATGAGACTTCTTATGGCCGATAGAACTGTGAAAAAGCCGGTTGGCATTTTGTACGATGTCTTGGTGAAGGTTGCCTCTTCCATATTTTCGGCTGATTTTGTGATTCTTTATTGTGTAGTTGACTTTGAGGTTCCCATCATACTGGGAAGACCATTCCTTGCCACGGGTCATGCATTTGTTGATATGGAAACTGGGCAGCTGAAATTTAGATTGAATGATGAACAGGTTACTTTCAATGTCTGTCAATCAATGAAATAGCCAAGAGATAAGCGAGTGATTTCAGTGATAGATGCGGTTGATGATATTGAGGTTGTTGTGTCCATTGAAGAAAGGTTGGGAGTAGAACCTCTGGCTGCCATGATCATGAACTTTGAAGACGATGGTATAGAAGACTATGATGAGATGGTGGGTGCACTAGCTGGTAAAGGAGCGTACACTTATGCGCCTAAGAAACTGGATCTTGATTTTAAGAATAGGGTAACTCCACCAGCTCGTCCATCCATAGAGGAGCCTCCAGTTTTAGAGCTTAAGGCTCTTCCAGCCCACCTTCGCTACACTTTCTTGGGAGCCAACAATACCTTGCCAGTGATTATTTCTGCTAAGCTGGTGGGTTGGCAAGTAGAGGTTTTGGTTTCAATTTTGAGAAGATTTAAGAGGGCCATTGGTTGGTCCATTGCGAATATCATAGGTATTCCACTCGGCATTTGCACTCATAAGATCCAGCTTGTCCCTGAGTGCATACCTAGCATTGAGCACCAGCGTCGTCTGAACCCACCTATGCAGGAGGTTGTAAAGAAAGAAATCATCAAGTGGTTGGATGCAGAAAAAGGGAGGAATCACTGTGGTTCCAAATGACAAAAATAAGTTGATTCCAATGAGGCCGGTGACTGGATGAAGAGTTTGCATGGACTATCAGAAGCTGAATTTGTGGACTGAAAATGATCATTTTCCTATGCCCTTCATGGACCAGATGTTAGACCGTCTTACTGGTTGAGGATGGTATTGTTTTGTTGATGGTTACTCAGGGTATAATCAAATTTTTACTGCCCCCGAAGACCAAGAGAAGACCACTTTCACTTGTCCATATGGGACGTTCGCATTCAAGAGGATGCCTTTCGATTTGTGTAATGCATCGGCCACCTTCCAACGATGTATGATGTCCATTTTCTCCGACATGGTGGAAGACACAATCGAGGTTCTTATGGATGATTTTTCTGTGGTGGGTGACTCGTTTGAAGGTTCTTTGGCACACCTTGCCAATGTGCTACAAAGATGCGAGGAGTGCAACGTAGTGCTGAATTGGGAAAAATGTCACTTTATGGTCAATGAAGGTATCGTATTAGGGCATCAGATTTCAAAGAAGGGCATTGAGGTGGATAAGGCGAAAATCGAAGTAATTGAGAAGCTGCCCCCATCTATATCTGTAAAAGGTATTCAAAGTTTTCTAGGTCATGCTGGTTTTTATAGATGATTCATCAAGGATTTCTCCAAGATTGCTCATCCCTTGTGCAAACTTTTAGAGAAAGAGGTGAAATTTGTGTTTGATGAAGCATGTCTTAAAGCGTTTTAGTGTCTTAAGGAGAAGTTGGTGTCAGCCCCTATTATTGTGTCACCGGATTGGACTAAGCCTTTTGAGGTCATGCGCGATGCTAGTGGAGTGGCTTTAGGTGCAGTCCTTGGCCAAAGACGTGAAAAGATATTACACCCGATTTACTACGCTAGCAAGGTGCTTAATCCGGCTCAAAAGAATTACACTGTGACTGAGCAGGAGTTGTTGGCCATAGTATTCGCTTTTGAGAAATTCAGGTCTTACTTGATCGATACGAAGGTGATTGTGCATACAGATCATGCAGCTCTTTGGTATCTCATGTCGAAAAAGGATGCTAAGCCAAGAATGATTCGGTGGGTACTTTTATTGTAAGAATTTGACTTTGAAGTCAAAGATCAAAAGGGGACCGAAAATCAAGTGGCTGACCACCTTTCACGCCTTGAGGAGGAGGGCATGCTTAAATTGAAGGATGAGCTAGAGATAGATGATTCTTTTTCGGATGAGCAAGTATTGGCAGCATCTCAAGACTTGATCCCTTGGTTTGCTGATTTTGCCAACTTTTTGGCAAGTGATCTAGTCCCGGAAGATATGACATATCAGCAGAGAAAGAAATTTATACATGAGGTACGAAAGTTCTTCTAGGATGAGCCGTATTTGTTTTGGGTGTGTGCGGATGGCATAATTTGAGGATGTGTTCTCGAGTCCGAGATGTTGAGTATTTTAGAGGCATGTCACTCATCTCCAGTTGGGGGTCATCATGGAGGTGCACGGACCGCCATAAAATCTTACAATGTGGGTACTACTGGCCCAGTATTTACAAAGATGCTCATGACTATGCCCGTGCTTATGACCGGTGTCAAAGACAAGGTAATATTTCACGCAGACACGAACTTCCCATGACAACTATACTTGAGCTTGAATTGTTCGATGTGTGGGGAGTTGACTTTATGGGCCCATTTGTGAGCTCGCATGGAATGAAATACATCTTGATAGCCATTGACTACATTTCTAAGTGGGTGGAGGCAATTGCGCTTCCTAATAACGAAGGGAGAAGTGTCACAGGTTTCTTGAAAAAGAACATATTCTCACATTTTGGGACACCCCGAGTTATTATTAGTGATGGAGGATCCCACTTTTGCAACCGACTGTTCAAAGCCCTGCTTGAAAAATATGGTGTCAAACATAAGGTGGCAACACCTTACCATCCTCAGACAAGCGGGTAGATGGAAGTGTCAAATCGCGAGATTAAGTCCATTCTGGCAAAAATAGTTAATGCAAATAGGACTGATTGGGCTCGACGACTGGATGATGCGTTATGGGCATATCTGACGGCTTTCAAAACACCAATTGGTGCATCGCCATATCAGTTGGTATTTGGGAAGTCTTGCCATTTGCCTGTTGAACTAGAACATAAGGCTTTGTGGGCGTTGAAAAGGGTGAATTTGGACTGGAGTGAAGCAGCCCAATTGCTACTTGAGCGGATAAATAAGATGGATGAATTTCATCTCTGGGCTTATAAAAGTTCAGCATTATATAAAGAAAAGATGAAATTGTACCATGATCGTCGGATTGAGAACCGTGAATTTCACCCAGGTGACTCGGTTTTATTGTATAATTCTAAGCTTTGCCTATTTGATGGAAAACTAAAATCCAAATGGTCAGGACCATTCACTGTCGTTCGGGTATTCCCACATGGTGCTATTGAGCTAAAAGGAGCAGATAATGTCTTGTTCAAGGTCAATGGACAGCATGTTAAGCATTATGTGGAAGTTTCGGAGGAGATAAGGACAATTGAAGAACTTAAACTTAATGAAGTCTGAGTAGTCAAGTCAGCCATGTCGTGCCGCGACGTTAAATCAGGCGCTTCATGGGAGGCAACCCATGGGCTAGTTTGGGAAGTCTGAGTATCCAGGTTAGCCATATCGTGCTGCGACATTAAATCAGGCGCTGATTGGGAGGCAACCCAAGATTTTGTTATGCGGAGATCGGATTATTGAGGAACAGTTAGCTAAAAATCACAAAACTTACCGGAACAAGTTAAATATCACCCACGACATGACCCACGTCACGTAAAGGTGATCCACGCCACGTGACTAGTATCATCAAAATCAGAGGAAAATTTCCAGGTTCTGAATCTCTTCCACGGAAGACTTCCACGTGACGTGGATGTGATCCACGCCACGTGACTGGTATCGTCAAAATTAGAGCTCTCAGGTCAGTCTTAGAACCCCACCCACGACATCAATCACGCCACGTAGGTCAAACCCACGTGACATGGACTGTGTCGTGAAACTTAATCATTTGCAGAAACCCGAATCCGACCCGACCCAAGCCTATTTTCCAAAATAAATCTGGATCTTCTCTTCTTTACCCGATATATACCCGAACCACTTTCTTCTTTCCCCACTTTCAAATTTTTCAACTTAAAACCCTAAAATTCCAAGTTTCTCTTATTCCCAACATCACAATCCGAATCCCCACCTTCTCCAACATCAAAATCCAAAAACCATTTCCCAAAAACTCACCAAATCCAAACCCTAGAGTCCCAAAAGCTCAAAAATTCGAACCCCATTACCAAATAAATCCAAAAATCCAAATCCAATATACCAAACCCGACCCTAATTAGACCCAAATACCCACTATTTGATCAAAAAAATCCGTTACCATGCCTCCAAAACCCAACCCCAAGAGTGACCACCTTGATGCCTCATCCCGAATTTAGACCAAAAATCCGAATTTACCGACCCGTCTGCGGGATGAACCAACTGAGTCTGAGCCAAGTGGGTCTATGGAGGAATTCGACATTATCCATGACAATACTACTTTAGTTCCTTGGGCTACGAGGTTACAGACACGAACCCGAGCGGCTGCCCGGGCAGCACGTCAGCCGACCCCACCACCTGTTGAGCCAAGTGTTCCTGCTGAGTCTTCTGAGTCCGCCCCCCAGTCTGAAGAGGGGGAGGATGGTTTTGAATCAGGCTCTGCTGATTATGCTATGGGTCAGGGTACATTTGCGGCGGAAGCTACAGCTTCTGTTTCATGTTCTGGTGCCTAGAGTGCTCCGACTCCCGCACAGAGTACTGAGATTTAGCGTTGGTGTGTGTAGGGAATGCATTCCTTCTATGATAGAGATGCTGAATTAACTGAGAGGGGGGGTGTCGGAGGAGCATTACAGAGGATCCACGGTGTCACGACCCAAAATCCCATTCGGGTCGGACTGGCACCTGAAGTCGATATGGCCCGAGAGAACCAATCTTTGCTCTTATTCACTCGCAAGCACATTTTAGTATGAATCTTATTATACTTCGTACAACTAGGCGGAAGTCATGGAAAACTTAACAATATATGAAACTTGGTCGTTAGGGACGTCAAGTCAAACAAAATACACATCTCTTACATTAACCTTCCCACATATGTCTACAAAGCCTCTAACCGATACATGAACACAACAACCTGTAGTCGGGACAAGTCCCCGCTTTATACAATAATTACAAAACCAAAACAATATACACATGTGACTCGGAAAGCCCCAAACCAACTGGGAGCTCAACAATGATCCGCGGATAACTCGTAGCCTATGGTGGAGGTCTACTAACACCTGTCCCTGCAGTAAACAAAGTAAGTCCCCCAGAGGGGTCAATATGAAGAATGTACTGAGTATGCAAGGCTATAAGAAACTTCATGAAACTTAAACACCTCAATGAACTTGATTTCAAGAGAATAGTCAATGTGGATCAATCATCATTCAGTATGTGTGGAAATAGGTACTTTATGTTCATTACTCCATTTGTCTTTATGCCCGTTACCGTTAACAGTTAGAACCGTCAATAGATATTTGTCAAGAATGTGTAGCCGTTAGTATGCAACCTTCAACATGCAATGCAACCGTCAATATGCAATGCAACCGTCAATATGAAGTGCAACCGTCAATTTATATATATATATATATATATATATATAGCAGGTTCGGTCCTTAGGCTACCCCCTGTCAGGTTTGACATCAAGTTAGGTTTATTCCCCACTGAGCTTTCCCCCTGCCATCACTCGGAAATCAGTAAAGCAGGTTCGGCATCAAGTTTGGATTTTGCTTCACTGAGCTTTCCCCCTGATCCAAAAATATCGGGATCGGCTTGAGTTAGGCTTGCGCCCCCACAAAGCTATCACCCGTTCTCAATAAGTATAAAGAAAATATAAAGTAACCATACGGAAAAATATAAAGTAACCATAAGGAAAAAAATATAAAGTATCCATAAGGAAATATAGAGTAACCATATGGGAAATGCAAAGTAACCATACGGGAATTACTTCTTCCATTACTTCATTGGATTACTTCTCTCTTTTACTTTTATGGGATTGATACATTGGGGGATCATAACCTTATTGGAACACATACATGCATTACTTCAATCTTTTATGTTCATGAGATTGATACTTTTGAAGTTGTAACATTATTGGAAGCTTTGGAACATAATATTATTGGAACTTGTAATCATGTCCATAATTATGTGATACATGAGAATAATAATAAATGACAACTTTAAATGAGATACCTTTTAACATTTCGGAATGGAACAAGGACAATGACAACATGAACAATATGTGCTGCAGAAAAAATACGGACAGAGTAACCTTACATACCTTATCGTCTCAATATGAACACTCAATTCTATACGTGAATACAACAGTCCTGCTCCTTCCTTATGTTTCACTCTACAACACCAATACACAATGGAGTTTACATTAACCACCAACTACCTTACAAATGCATACAATGACAATGAGTTACATGTTTGGCTTTAACATATCATTTCCCTCTTGATTATACCATGTGTGAAACTATCACACCAACAATACCATTTACAAAACTATCATACCAATAATCCCACAATATTCTCGACATTGACCAATATCATAAACCACTAGCACGTCACACCAAATTCATACTTTACACTTCTACATCACCACAACGTCACAATGGTTCCATCAATTCATTTCAATACACCTCACAACAACAAATCGGCCAAAATCTCATAATTTACACTTATGGGAAAATAACAAGTTTAGGACCATAATCACACCATACATGTTGATATTTTATTCATATCATGCTCTTTTATCAAAACCACAAGTCCTATTCCAAGTTTAAATTCCATAGATGGCACATCTTTTACAAAAACACAAAGTGTCATATTCAACACTTCCAAGCATAACCAACATGATCTAAATAATCTCCCATGGATATAATATGTTAATCCATAAGCATAAACACTTACCTAAGCTTGGAAAATGATGATCTTGCTCCAAATATGACTTAGGGTTTTAGAGCCCAAAAGAGGTGTTCTTGAGAAGTCTAGAAAATGCAAGAAAAGCATGTGTGTTTTTGTGTATTAAAAATTAGATTTTATGCCCCTTTTATAGGCCTTTGAAGTCCTTTGCTCAATTATTGCTTGGTCAAAAGAAGAATGGGTCATTTTTGGGCCCATGTTTTTTTTCTTCATTTTTGGGCTTTACTGAGCCCAAATTACTTAATCCAATAAAATCACTAATTTCTCATGTTTAATTCATTTCATACGCGTTACGATGATATTACCACTCACGGAATTCATATTCGTAGCCTTAATCCCAAAAACAAGCAATTCTAGCCATGTATGGCTTATTTTGACCATAAGGGCAAAATCATCATTTTGACGCCGAATTCGTTCATGAGTAATTTTATAATACCAATATAATACTTCACTCATTTCATGTATATTCTCATGGTTGTAGAAGAAACGTGGCAAAAATCGGCTCAATACGTCCCCGGGCACCCTTGGGACTTAAGAAAAATTCCAACTTTGAAAAGTGGCCAAAACCAGCGTGGCACGCCCTTGGGCGCGCCAGCTTGCTGCCTCTGGACTAAAAATTTTAGCCCAGAGCGGCGTGGCACGCCCTCTAGCGCACCCCACACTTAAAATTTTTGAAAATTTCATTTTTCGACTTTTCTTCGTGGGTTTGGTTAGATACTTCAAATCCTATTCTTTAACTTACTTCTTACCCTTAATATCCTTTGTTTAGAGGTCCTCTTAGCCTCATTTTGAACCTCACAAATGCTCCATGAAAATTGCAAAACACCTCCTATGCAAGGTTAATCACATGTACAAAGCCAAAGTTCATTATTTTTTTTTCCAGCTTCCCATGTGATCTCTTCGACTTGTTGATCTCTCCAAAGAACTTTCACGGATGCTACATCTTTATTCTTCAACCTCTTTACTTGTCGATCTAGAATCCTTTTGATAATTTCATATGACCTATATAACATGGAAACTCGTGATGAAGCCTATGTTGATCATAGCCTTTTTCCATACCGGGAGATTTCTATATTGCATATACCCTCCAGATTCTTGATGCTCTCCATTTTACTTGTTCACAATTCGGATCATGAGTTACAATTTCTGAAATGTTCCTTTCATGTAACCTTATCAATACGTCTCTTTCAACCCATGGTACCTTTTGGTCGCTTCCGAATAAATAGAATTTCGTAAATTGAGCATTACAATATTCCCTCTTGCGTAAGATCCAATGCATTTGTCATAGAATCCGCATACCATGTGTCTTTTTCAACTCAAAGGAACTAGGATTTATATGTTGTCTTCCTTTCTCTCAGTTACAAATGAAGACTCTGCCGCATTATACACTATAATTCTTTCATCTAGAGTCTCATGAAGACGAACTATCTACCTTGGCTATACCTTATTTTGCCGTAAACTGAACCTTAGTATTTCCTATTGCTTTGCAGCTTAATGAACCGATTATCACATTTGCTTTCCCCGAGTATTGTCATGTCTCAACATTATAATCTTTTAATATTTCCAACCACCTTTTCTATCTTTAGTTTAGTTCTTCCTATTTAAAGATATATCGCAAGCTCTGAAAATTAGTACATGCATCAACTTGAACCCCTTACAATTAATGGCGCCCTATATCTATAGTTGGTTTTCCCAAGCAACTCTCACATCTGTTAACTCCATAGCCTGTGTTGGCTAATTCCTCTTGGGTGATTACAACTATCTTGAGGCATAAGCTACTACGTTACCATGCTGCATCAATACATACCCAAGAATGGCTTGACGTCTTCTTATTTTTTCCAAATCTTACCTGATGATATCCGGATCTCAAGTTAACCTGTGAGAAACATTTGACACCCTATAATTTGTCAAAGAAATCATCAGTTTTGGGGAGGGACTATTTACTCTCGATTGTCACCGTATTTAGTTATCAATAATCCATGCACACTTTGAATGTGTCGGCTTTCTTCTGTACACATTATTCTGGTGTATCCCAAAAGGACATACAAAACCTTATAAATCCCCGTGGGTATCATTTTCCTTGCTTTAAGATATGAAATAAATTTACCCCTCGATACGCCAATACTACTCCTCCATTCAAGGACTGTCTTTTATAGGAACTAAAAATAGACTTTCTTAGCTCGGCAATCCACCGTAGCATGCTCACAAATATGTTCTATATAGTTACGATATAACCTCTTCGCCATAGTGGATTCACCAACAGGCGTAAATACTCCAAATGGTCTAGCTAATAATTCTGATGTTATTTCAATTTCGTAACGGTTAATGGAATAACATATGATACTATAGAACCCAGGTCAATCAATGCATATATAGATACATTATGAAAACAACAGATAATGTACCTATAGCTACATCAGGATAGGCCTCCACATTCTACTGACCCCCTAGAGCATAAGTACGATCTTGTATCCTACTAGTGTTGGCTGCTCCTCTAGTACTGTTACCACGACCAACCGGCTGCACATCCTGGCCTAAGAAAGGAACCGATAATGACGGTGCAATGGTTGATCCTGTAGGTCACATAATAATGCCCATGCCCCTTCTTGGGCAATCTCTCACCATGTGCCCGGACATACCGCACCAAAAGCAAATATTGGTCCCAAACCGACATTCTTTTAAATGAAGCTTTCCACAGTATGGACACGACTGGCGAGGAAACCTCGATTGGTTCATACTTCCTTGATCTTGATACCCCATTGGTTGTGAACCTTAAATTCCACTACTTTGCCCAACATAACCGCCTTCAGACCCCTGGAACTGGGGTTGAGTGCCTACTATAGGATGAGAAAGTGATGGTCTCGGCGGTCTACTAAAATCCCGATGCCCAAATTCTCCTTGAGACACCATGTACTATCCCATAGGTCTAGCTTCCTTTGATGGCCCCCCTTCTGCTTTGTGCATCTTTCTTCTCTCCCTCTGGTCCTCCATTTTATGTGCAAAAGCCTATATTCTGGCTATATCCATATCTCTATTCAGAGCAGCAATGGTACAGTCTCTGACCAATGATGGATCCAATCGATCCACATACAGATGAACTCTATCAGTCATAATGGCTACCATATGGGGAGCATATCTGGCCAAGGAATTAAACTGAAGACTGTACTTTCGGAAGCTCATATTCCCTTGACGCAGATTTAAAAACGGGTCTGCGCATGCCTCCTGAATCTCATATGGAAGGTAGTGATCCATGAATGCCATTTTAAATTCTTCCCAGCTAGCTGGGGGTGCACCAACGCCCCTAGCTCATTTCCAATCTTCATACCATAATATCGTCTCCCATTTCAATCTATACGCCGCGAGTTCAACTGTTTCTACACCAAATATGTGCATAACATCTAAAGCCCTTTTGATTTGATCAATAAAATCTTGCGGGTCCTCATTAAGATTCGATCCAGTGAATATAGGAGGGTCTAATTTCAGGAAATCCTGCGTCCTTCGACTGGCTGCCCTAGCTTCACTGTCATTACTTGTCGTTGGACCAACTTGTCCTTGATTCTGTGCTACAATTAGCTGAATCAACATATATACTATATTTCTTAAATACTGGTCAGTGACATTAACGGATGGCTCAACAGGTTCTTCTCTCCTTCTCGGCTCTTCTGGAGCTGAAAAAGTAGAAGAAGCCCGCAATGCAAACTCACTCTCAGCTTCATCTTGTTTAACCCTTTCAGGTGGTAAGTTACTAGTTCCTTCTCCTCCAATCCTGTCTAGCTTCTTAGTCTTACCCTTGCCTCTTCTTGTAATCGGCATTTCTTACTATACCAAAGAAAAACAATTCCCATGGTCAGATACAATCAAACTTACAACACTGACTCTATTGCACGATCTAGAAGTGTAGAAATGAAACAACTCCTAAATACCCCATAGCCTCCTGCTCATAAATGTGGTGCACAACATATCCATGAACAAGACTCTACTCGAACACGGCTTTGTAGACACCCTTATAACGACCTGCTCTGATACCACTTTTGTCACGACCCAAAATCCCATTCGGGCCGGACTGGCACCCAAAGCCGATATGGACCGAGAGAACCAATCTTTGCTCTTATTCACTCGTAAGCACATTTTAGTATGAATCTTATTATACTTCGTACAACTAGGCAGAAGTCATGGAAAACTTAACAATATATGAAACTTGGCCTTTAGGGCCGTCAAGTCAAACAGAATACACATCTCTTACATTAACCTTCCCACATATGTCTACAAAACCTCTAACCGATACATGAACACAACAACCTATAGTCGGGACAAGTCCCCACTTTATACAATAATTATAAAACCAAAACAATATACACATGTGACTCAAAAAGCCCCGAACCAACTAGGAGCTCACCAATGATCCGTGGATAACTCGTAGCCTATGGTGGAGGTCTATTAACACCTGTCCCTGCAGCAAACAAAGTAAGTCCCCCAGAGGGGTCAGTACGAAGAATGTACTGAGTATCTAAGGCTATAAGAAACTTCATGAAACTTAAACACCTCAACGAACTTGATTTTAAGAGAATAGTCAATGTGGATCAATCATCGTTCAGTATGTGTGGAAATAGGTACTTTATGTTCATTACTCCATTTGCCTTTATGTCCGTTACCGTTAACAGTTAGAACCATCAATAGATATTTGTCAATAATGTGTAGCTGTTAGTATGCAACCGTCAATATGCAATGCAACCATCAATATGCAACCGTCAATTTATATATATATATATATAGCAGGTTCGGCCCTTAGGCTACCCCCTGTCAGGTTCGGCATCAAGTTAGGCTTTTGCCCCACTGAGCTTTCCCCTTGCCATCACTTGGAAATCAGTGAAGCAGGTTCGGCATCAAGTTTGGCTTTTGCTTCACTGAGTTTTCCCCCTGATCCAACAATATCGGGATCGGCTTGAGTTAGGCTTGCGCCCTCACAAAGCTATCACCCGTCCTCAATAAGTATAAAGAAAATATAAAGTAACCATAAGGAAAAATATAAAGTAACCATAAGGAAAAAAATATAAAGTATCCATAAGGAAATATAGAGTAACCATATGGGAAATGCAAAGTAACCATACGGGAATTACTTCTTCCATTACTTCATTGGATTACTTCTCTCTTTTAATTTTATGGGATTGATACACTGGGGGATCATAGCCTTATTGGAACACATACATGCATTACTTCAATCTTTTATGTTCATGAGATTGATACTTTTGAAGTTGTAACATTATTGGATGCTTTGGAACATAATATTATTTGAACTTGTAATCATGTCCAGAATTATGTGATACATGAGAATAATAATAAATGACAACTTTAAATGAGATACCTTTTAACATTTCGGAATGGAACAAGGACAATGACAACATGAACAATATGTGCTGCAGAAAAAAATACGGACAGAGTAACCTTACATACCTTATCGTCTCAATATGCACACTCAATTCTATATGTGAATACAATAGTCCCGCTCCTTCCTTATGTTTCACTCTACAACACAAATATACAATGGAGTTTACATTAACCACCAACTACCTTACAAATGCATACAACGACAATGAGTTACATGTTTGGCTTTAACATGTCATTTCCCTCTTGATTATACCATGTGTGAAACTATCACACCAACAATACCATTTACAAAACTATCATACCAATAATCCCACACTATTCTCGACATTGACCAATATCATAAACCACTAGCATGTCACACCAAATTCATACTTTACACTTCTACATCACCACAACATCACAATGGTTCCATCAATTCACTTCAATACACCTCACAACAACAAATCGGCCAAAATCCCATAATTTACACTTATGGAAAAATAACAAGTTTAGGACCATAATCACACCACACATGTTGATATTTTATCCATATCATGCTCTTTTATCAAAACCACAAGTCCTATTCCAAGTTTAAATTCCATAGATGGCACATCTCTTACAAAAACACAAAGTGCCATATTCAACACTTCCAAGCATAACCAACATGATCTACATAATATCCCATGGATATAATATGTTAATCCATAAGCATAAACACTTACCTAATCTTGGAAAATGATGATCTTGCTCCAAATATGACTTAGGGTTTTAGAGCCCAAAAGAGGTGTTCTTGAGAAGTCTAGAAAATGCAAGAAAAGCATGTGTGTTTTTGTGTATTAAAAATCAGATTTTATGCCCATTTTATAGGCCTTTGAAGTCCTTTTCTCAATTATTGCTTGGTCAAAAGAAGAATGGGTCATTTTTGGGCCCATGTTTTTCTTCTTCATTTTTGGGCTTTATTGAGCCCAAATTACTTAATCCAATAAAATCAATAATTTATCATATTTAATTCATTTCATACATGTTACGACGATATTACCACTCACGGAATTCATATTCGTAGCCTCAATCCCAAAAACAAGCAATTCTAGCCACGTATGGCTTATTTTGACCATAAGGGTAAAATCGTCATTTTGACGCCGAATTCGTTCGCGAGTAATTTTATAATACCAATATAATAATTTACTCATTTCATGTATATTCTCATGTTTGTAGAAGAAACGTGGCAAAAATCGGCTTAATACGTCCCCGGGCACCCTTGGGACTTAAGAAAATTCCAACTTTGAAAAGTGGCCAAAACCAGCGTGGCACGCCCTTGGACGCGCCAGATACTGCCTCTGGACTAAAAATTTTATCCCAGAGCGGCGTGGCATGCCCTCTAGCGCGCCCCACATTTAAAATTTTCGAAAATTTTGTTTTTTGATTTTTCTTCGCGGGTTTGGTTAGATACTTCAAATTCTATTCTTTAACTTACTTCTTACCCTTAATATCCTTTGTTTAGAGGTACTCTTAGATTCATTTTGAACCCCACAAATTCTCCATGAAAATCGTAAAACACCTCCTACGCAAGGTTAATCACATGTACAATGCCAAATTTAATTTTTTTTTCATCACTAACATTACAAATTATATACTCATGGCATCTCGACACCTAAGTAACCATTGTTCAATGTCGTCACATTGGGTTGGGAAGGTACGGGGTGTTACACACGGTATTGGGTTGATGAGTTGAGGACCTTGACTGATATATGGCCTATTTTTTAGAGATACGGTCTGGGGTGGATGGCGCAGCCTTCTGGTCGATATAGCTCAGAGTTAGTCCAAGATTTTTATTCCTCGTACGCTGCGTCAGTGGATTTGGGCACTCCTGTTGGGCAGAAATTTATATTGCAGCCTTTTTTGACCCATGTCATGGTTCGTGGTACCCGTGTGGATGTTTCAGAGCACACCATTCACCGCTTCTTATTTGGGGCTGACCGTCCCCTTCCTGCGTCGACTGCTGAATATGATCATAGGATGGACACTGTCAGAGATAGGGTTAAGATGAGAGATGCGGAGTAAAAATTGGATTTTCTTAAATGGATTGCAGGGTACATAGCCGAACATGGTGTGGCGACTAGTTGGGTGACTGGGAAGATGGACATCAAAAAGTCCACGCTTCATTTTGCTAGTAAATTCTGGTGGTCCGTGGTTCGGCATCGGTTGGGTCCAACCAATGCTGACAACTCACTCAGGTTGGAGCGGGCAGTAGTAGTAGCCAGCATCTTAGCTGGTTATGAGATTCCTTTTGCTAGATACATAGTTTGAGAGATCCACGAGCGGGCGTTCGGAGATCACACGAGTATCCCCTTTCCATGCTTGATCCAGGGGTTGTGTGATAAGGCAGGGGTGGCTAGGATACCTGCCCTGGACCATTATATCGAGGTGACCCGCATTGCGGACATTGGGCTGATGCAGCAGAGGGGTTCACACCCCATTCTTCCATCAGGTTCACAGCCGTCTGAGTCATCGGGTGCATCTCCGGATGAGCCGAGTAGTGCACCATTGCCTGTTCCTGCACCAGTTAGGGTACCTATATAGACTGAGGACGTTGGCCCTATTGATGATGGGGTACCCAGTACTAGTGCTCCTCCGACTCCTGCTGGGATGGTTTCAGTATCACGAGACTTTCTGCAGTAGCTGATTGATAGGCAGATGGAGATGTTTGAGCGCCAGGCTCACACTGAGACTCAGATGGCTAAGTTGGTATCCCAGCTTAAGCCTTGGGTTTTATCTACAGTAGAGGCTGCGGAGACTAGGGTGGAGGCTCGAATGAATGCAGCTATGGACCAGTTTATGTGGGGCTTGCATGGGTGGATTGATAGTTTGAGGCACGTATGGCCTCCCGCTTGAGTGCTGCACTGAGCCCTGATATGGCAGGCTTGACCCAGGAGGTAGCTGCGTTGAGAAAGGAGGTTCGAGCACTGGCATCGAGTAGCACTCCCATTATACATCTATGCCTGTCCCGACCTCCGTGTGACCAACATTTAAGGTTGATTTGTTTGCTGATGAGGAGCCTCCAATGGATAGAGGCAAGAGACCCCGCAGTCCGGTGGAGCGGGGTGATAGTGATGCTGAGTATGAGAGTGATCTGAGGAGGGCTGTTAAAGCCTCTTGGGTAGAGTACCATGCGAGCCAGATTGAGGCAGAGCAAAGGGCACGTGGTGCATCTGCCAGTCAGGCTATCCCCTTATCGGATGCGACTACTGCATAGTCTGATGATCCCGCTGCTGGCAGGCCCACTTCCGGTTCTTAGAGCTCCACAGGTATGTCTTCACTCCCTTGTATTTAGTTGATATCAGTGCATTGAGGTCATTACACCATGTTTAGTTGGGGGTGGGGGTGTACCACCACTTGGGGGGGTTTGTTGCCGTGTTTCTTTTCCCCCGAGTGAGCTATCATAGTAGAATCGGCATGTTTAGGATGTTATTGTTGATGTTTTTATGTTTCTTGCTAAATTAGGAGAAAAATGAAGGAATTGTAGTGCAGTCCAATTTTGGATGATTTTTATGTGTTCTGACTCTTAAGGATACCCCTTCTGAAATTTTGGTTTTTGAATTGTGTGAATAGCATGCTTTTGTGTGACTGCTGTTGGATCTTGTTATGGCACTAGAATTATAAGCAAATAACCGTAGCTAGCATTGCATGAACGGATAGGTAGTAGTTGGCTGTAGAAAGAACAGGAGGCTGCAGAAGAGAGACACTCACGCCACAAGTCACTTGGCGTGGAAGTCACTCACGCCATGTGAGTGGCTATCGTGACTCAACATTAGAGTGAAGAAACAGGGCCTGATTTCCACGGCAGGGGTCACGTGGCATGACTGACACCCACGTGACATGGAAGCCTGCCGTGATCCAACCTCTGAAGACCATAAGTTGAGCCTGATTCCCACGACATCAACCTACGTGGCGTGACTTGGTTCTACGACACCAAGTCACGATACCGTGGAAGTTGCCGACTCTGTTCTCCTATTTGGTTTTGGATAGGACTAGTTTTGTAGCTATAAATACCCCTATGTAGTTCTAAGTGCGAGAGATGGACAATTTACTACTTTGAGAGTTATTTCATACTATTTCAGACATATATTTGGTTTTGCATTCACAAACCCTAATTTGAGGTTGATTGATAATTGAAATTTCGGTTTTCCTTCATTCTTGTGAGATTATAATTATGCTTTCATCTTTGGATTATTCTTGTGTTCTTACAATTATTAGCAACTAAACCCATCAACTAGGGTTGTGTGAACCATGAGGAATTAACGAAACTGGTTAAGTGCAAAGCAACTTTGTACTGCTGTGTATGCATGTATTATTGCTTCCTTCGTTATGATTGCTTTTCTAACGGTTTCAAATGTTAGAAACTCGCCTATATTCTAGACTTGCTCGAGAGAGAAGTAGAGATTGGGAAAAGGAGATAACAACAGAGATTTGAAGCTATCAACCTTCATCTAATAATCGAAGCCTTAGCGGGAAAGGTTATCTGAAATCCAGGACAAGGGTTAGTATTGCGACACTCAGAGTCCGAGAGGAGAAGAGTGAAATTCATCTAATGAAGGTCGAGAGACAGTTAGATGAACCTAACTTGTTAGATTTTGCATGCAGCACAGCGAGGCAATCTTGTGAAGCACAAGTAACCAGTGGAGTTAAGGAATCATTAGGGATCACAGTTCTAGTGAATTTCTCTTATTGTTCACAAACTCAATACAACAGCAATCCTTATTATTACTATTCACTAGCAAAAACCCCAAGTTTTATTTACGTTCCAATTATTCCATCCGGTATTCTACTCATACTTCGACCTATTCCCTGTGGGATCGACCCCAACCTAGTTGGGTTCTATATTTGATTCAGCGACCGCATTGTACTTTTTCGGAGGTATACTTTGGGCGACATCATTGGCCAATCGTTACAAAGCAACCCTATTTTTGAGATAATAAAATGATAGAAATTCATCCCACACATATTATAAGCAAAGATGACTATTATTAAGGGGGCAGGGAGGAAAAAATTATTAAATAGTGTGGGAAATAAAAAGAATAATTGCTTGTTACATGCCCCAAATGGGGACAACCCAAATCCAAAAGCTTAAAACATAAAGGTGTGGGGAAGGGGGGTGGAAGAGGAATATCTAGCTGGTGGTGTCGTCTCTAAGGTTTGCGGCATCCGAACCCTCCTCATCTACTCCTCTGAGGAAGGAAAACTCCTCAGCGTCCTCCGCACTCAGCTTTAGGAGCTCTTTATCTGGGAAGGTGCACGCAAATATGACCTGTACGTCCTTTCACATCCTCACCAGCATGCGGTCCTAGGAGCTGCATTTCTTCTTCTTCTCGTCTAACTCCCTTTAGAGCTCAGCATAAGCTTAGGCAGGATCTAATAGGGAAGTAGACCTCGAAGGATACAATCCCATTTGGTACATCTGGTACCACTTTATGTAACCTCACATAGTAGTAAGTTTGGCCACCCAGTCGCTGGGAGGAACAGTTGTCTGAGAATGGAGACTTCTCCACTCCTACCAGCTCTACTTTTCTCACCCTCCTTTCTTGTCTTCCTATTCTTGTTTCCTCAACCTCAGGTGTTTCTTACTCTAATGGGGTTATACGATACGTTGCATTCCTCCCAGATATCATGGTCTACCAGGGGAACACCAATCGATTGCATAGTTCTGTTAGCAAGGACGGTAAGAAAAGGCCCCTTGCCGACCTCTCCTTAGCATAGAAGTACTGCCACTTGTCTATGATCTGTGAACCTATATTTACCTCAATCCCATCCATAACACATGCCACCACCATAGCTCGGTGGAATACCACATCTATAACATTTCCTGATGGATGGATCCTCTGGGACACCACCTGCAACCAAATTTTAGCCTTGGACGAGAAGTATGCACTCTTGGTCCCCTTCTAATTGGACTGTTTCAACTTCTTAGCCTTACCCTCGGGCACTAAATATCAAGCCACCCATCTCAAGTCTGACTCCAGAATCTTAGACTCAAAAGCTGCCTTAGAGGGGTTGGGAATCCCCAAGATCTCGTTGATAGTAGTGGCATCCATAGGCATATTCTTTCCCCAGATTAGGATGGTAGAGAGAGGTACTGCCTACTCCACCATAGGGAGTATAGCATAAAATTCTGTACCCAGGCCAGGGTGCACTTCTGGACTGAATCAGCCAGCATCTCCCACGCGAAAAATTTTAGCTGATCGTTGAATTTAGGCAACCCGTCCTCCACATCATTCATCACAAACCCTCGCTCACGAAGGAAGCTCCTATTGTGTCGCCCCTCTTCATACCGGGTTCAGCTTGCGACATCGGTAAACCTGTGGTAGGTAGGTTGTTGGGCCAAGATAATCCTATAAAATCCATAAAAACTAGTTTAGAACCATATCAGAACACCAAAGAAGAGAAAGGGAACTCAAAATTTCAAAAAATTCAAAACTGGGGGGTTACTACCTAGTACCGCAACAATGGTTAATTAACCACTGTAGCAGAACCTATCGCTTCTGCATTATCGTTGCAGTTGTTTGTTGACTTTAAACCATCAACCTCCCCTCCCATGGAAAATTTTCAACTTTTCTCCATAATTTCAAAAATTTAGTACAGATCAAGCTTGGTAAAGTGTGTGTGAACCTTTTTACACTAAAATGGGGGTGTGAAACACCCGAAATTAAACCCAAATTGAAGAAAATTATCGAAGAAGATGAACCTTCACCTTTCACCCCTCCCATGGCCGAAAATATACCATGAAGTACGTTAATCTTACATCCCGAACATTGTAGAAGCTTTGAAAATGTAAGAGAACTTAGCATGCCAACTACTATATTCTAAAACACCACCAAACTCAAGTTCAACAGGTTTCACCCAAAACCAATCTAATTCTCTCTATTCTAACGTGATCCTATGATTCTATAACAAGAAATACATAGAGTAAGTAGAGGAGATGAAGAACATACCTTGAATTCATCGTCAAAGAGGGATTTTGCAAAGAGAGTTGAGAGAATTTGAGGGAATAGAGTGATAATGGGGGGAAATGAAATTTTCCACCTATATGACTGCCGCGAACCGTTGCAACAATAAAAATTTTCCAAAACCAATTTCGTCCAAACTTTTAGTTCGTTGTGGTGTCGTACCGTATTGAGGTAATCATATTTGAAAGTTATTCCGTGTATTAATTATGTACATCGACTTTGGAGAAAAATGTGGGAATAACCGTCAAGTCTAGATTAGGCGATACTTAGTAGTCATACACCGGTGAGCAAAGATGTGTAATGAGCTAGTATTTGTTAAAATAATACCCCTAAGGTTTTATTGTATTAAAATCCATCGAACACTCATTCATTTTTCAAGACCTCACCCTTAGGACCATTCGGGGATGAACGGTGGGTAAATTGGTATCTAATATAATGACCGAAACCATTGTCATGTGTGAAAACACCCCAAAAATAATTTACAATAAATAATAGGCTCAAAATAGACTGGAAAAAATTTAAATCGGGGAAGAAAAATCGAGGCCTAAGGGAATTGGGCCAAGAGCCCCAATAATGGATTGGGCTGGACTGCCAGTAAAAGCTATCGCGGTCGAATAACTACAGCAGTATCGTTGTAGTGGTAAAAGATTTGTTGTAGTGGTAAAAAGCAGTAGCCAAAATGAGAAATATTTAAAAACCCTTTTTATTTTTATTTCCTTAGGTCATCTCCTTTCTCCAAAAACACTCTGAAAAATCCTATCTCCCCAACCATGAGATTTCAAAGGTCAAGATTCATGAGAACAATTTTGAGATACACTCGGAGGGAACTCGACATGGGAATACATTTAGCATGTGCAGGAAACCTCACTCTTCTCTGTAGCAGTATGTTTTTCCTAAGAGGTAAACTTGGGCTAGATGTATTTAACATAAATGGAAATGTCGAAAATATCATGCATTAGGCCTTCGGGCACGGAGTTGGATAGGTAGACACTTTAAAATCCGGTTAGGACTAAATATGATTGTATAACTATACATTATATTGATATTTCTATTGTGATAAGAGACTGATAGAATGATGGAGTGAGTGTGCATAGTTTAATATATTTTAGGGCTTGATTATTGTGGGAAACTGAATGAGACAAAATGGAATAGTAAAACGTGGAAATTACTAAACTCAATGAACTCTAAATGTCTTAATTGTTCAGATTACACTAAAGGAAGTGGATTAAAGGTGAGGTATGGCTAGTTGGGGGTTAGTAATTAGTATAAGCGAATCTCGTGATTGATGAATGAACATAAAAAAGCAATACTATGAAGTAAAGAATAGAATCCCTATTAAAGACAGTTAGAAAAGATTAGGGGTTAGAGTGAAACGTGTGAGTTTAGGGATGTGGATATAGAGGAAGTGTATGATAAGCGTGAACTTGGGCTACGGCAGCCCATAATGATGTATGGCACATGATGGTTGTGGACGTATGTATGTATACACCAAGGTCACTGATTAAAATATGTGAGACGATCGATGTAACATTTAGACTGGCTTGGCCTGTGTTTGTTGTGAACTAAACATCTGCAAATGTATTTGCATGACTTATGATTATTGATTGTATGCATGCATCCATATGAATTGTGATGATATTGTAGGAATATGGGTCGGGTACCACGTCGGTACAGAAATAATTTATTGTGATATGGGTCGGGTACCACATCGGTATGGATATGATTTATTGTGATATAGTTTGGGTACCATGCCAGTACGAATATAGTTTACTATGATATCGGTCGGGTACCACGCCAATTCGATATGATGTTGATGATGGTGATTAGACTGATAAGAAGGGGTGAGGAGAGATGATACACACATCTTGCATATATGCATTCATTCATATGTTTTAATTATGATTACACTTTATATATGTTTTCATACATGTTCTTATTGTGGTAAATGATTAAATTGTTTTTACAAATGTATGTTAGGTCCCTTCTGTGAACCAGGTTAGAGCAGAGATTCTACGGCCCCCTGAGAGAGCCGATTATGGTAGAATATGATTGGTAGTTTCTGAATTTTCATGGGATGTGGTACTGTGATGTCTTATGATAGGGAGTATCAAGAGGAATTTGGTGGATATAAATTAAAGCATTGTAGGTACCATAACGAATGAGTTGGTATGGGAGGAAAGGGTATAGGTTGGAATAGGTAGTCAAAGGACAAAGATATATGAAAATGTAAGTCAAAAGACAAAGATATACGAAAATTTTAAATGACAGCTAGGTCACAAAGATATTAAAATGATATGTTGAGGATGCTATAATTGGGGGTTTAGGACCGGATGTTTACTTGATTTTATGATTTTTCCGTATTTATTATTGATGTTATTTGTTTCTAACCCTGGTCAGCCGATAATGCTTACCCCAGTATGTGTGGTTGTATTGATGCTACACTTACTATACCTCCACTCGAGGGTATATCCATGGTGCAGGTTAGTTAAAGTTTATATTGCAGCGATGCCGATCACTCAGTAGCAACTCCTACTATTTCTATTCGACATGGATGCTGTGTCATCGATGTACCTACTCCTTGTCTAGTGCTCTTGTACCAGTTTAGGCTAAGTTCTGGGGAGTCACTTATAGTTGTTTTCCACATTTAAATTTCATATATGATGTGTTAAAAACAATTTATGGAACGAATTGATTTAATAATCATTTTTGAACCGTTGAATTGTTATTAAGGTGATAGACAACATTAATTAAGTGAACATTGTAGCAACTTCCGTATTGGTTTAATGGTGGGATATTCATGGTTTTCCTATCTGGAGTAGACGCAGGTAGGTGTCCAGCATGATCTGGTGGGTTGGGTCATGCGAGCTGCTTGGGAGAAGGTATGTCTCCCAAAACAGGAAGGAGATATGGATTTTAGATCCATGTTTGATGTCTCTCAAGCCATGTATGCTAAGCTTTGGCAGAGGTTTAGAACTCAAAACACTCTATGAGATAATTTTATGTAGAACAAGTACTTTAAAAAGCAAATTCCAGTACTTGTACAGTAAAAGAATGGGTTTCAACTGTGGAAGAATATGCTAGTAAACAGGGATTGTCTTGAACAACATATATTTTGGGAACCTAAAGGAGGCGTTGTCTCTGGTATGATAATTGTACAACGCTTGGTCCTCTTCACAAGCACCAATAAGAGGTGTTGTCATATTATCCTTTGATAGGGATTGAGGTTTTTATGAATGAGAATGGATAGGACTATGAAAAATGCATAATCTATTGTCTTATCATATTGTAAATCATGTTAGATGCTATATGGATCATGTACAGTCTATTTAATTGAGTGATAAACCATGGTGGATCAAAACAAGCTCTGGTAACTTCTGTAAAGTGCATGGGAAATTCTTAGAAGAAAAGATAAAGTTACTGTATTTTTTAAGAATATTTGGGTGCAAGCTCTGCCTTTTAAGATATCTTTCTTTGGTTGGAGGGTGTGGACTAATAGGGTTCATGTAGCACCAGTTATGGCTACTTGGAACCCCAACATCTTACAAAACTATTTTTGCTGCTCTGTTCCTTCTAGAGAGACTATAGAACACTTATTTCTTAAGGGTGAGATAGCTTTTAGATTTTGATCTTTTTATTTAAATGTTGTTGGTATCCTTGGGCCTTGGATTCAGCTGAAACAAGCTTTAAGAAATGGTGGGATGCTCATGGTAATTCTAGGTAGAAGATAGTCTTTCAAGCTATCCGAATTATTATTCTATAGTTTTTGTGGAAGAGAGGGAAGTCAGTGATGCATGGGGAAGTATATTCTAGAGCTAAGGTCTTATGGGACATTAAAAATACTGTGCATAAGTTTATAAATATAAAGTTTAAGTATTCTGATGTTCTAAAGACTTGGCCCCAGATGGTTGTATACAAGGTGGTGCAATGGTTTCCTCCCTCTTTTGGTTGGTGGAAATGCAATACTGATGGGGCCTCAAGAGGTAATCCAGGGCCCAGTTCAGCTGCATTTTATGTTAGTCTGATGGAGATCTAGTGGGTGCTAAGGGATTGCAGGTTGCAGATTCTACTAATCTAGTAGCATAGGCTATTGCCATTAGAAAGGGTTTATACTATTGTTGGGTGAATAATTTCTCAAATTTCATTATTGAGACAGATTCTCTGGATTTAGTTCATATACTTAATGGTGCCTGGGATGTCCCTTGGAATGTGACAATGGTGGTCAACTCCATTAATAGGCTTATGGAGAACGTTGTAGTAAGAGTACAACATTTCTTAAGGGAGCAAAATACTCTTGCTGATTTTTTTGCTAACCTAATTTTTGATTTTACAGGTACATTTGAATTCAAATCATTTCAGGAGGTCCTAAACAAAGGAAAAAGAATCATCAAAATGTACATGCATAGTGTCCCATACATGAGAATCAGACAATCAGGACATGCAAGTAATTCAATGTAATCATTATAGCCACAGGTACAATGTTATTGTATAAATCTAGAACCTTTGAAAGAGAGTCAAATTATTAAAATACCATATGAAGTCTGAAATAATTTTGGTTGGTTATAATACCATGCACTTGGTGAGAGCTTTGAGGTGTTACAAATGGTTCTAGGACTCATGAGGTATCGCTTCCTTTATTCTTTAATAAAGGTTTTTGCTTTTATAAACTTTCACGACCCAAAAATCGAGATCATGATGGCACTTATCGCGGCCTAGCCTTGATAAGTAAGCCAACACCAGATAAGAAAGAAGTACAAAGTAAATAAAGAAAATAAGGTAAACGAGACTCCTAGAAGGAATTCAAGTCACATGTATATAACATAAGCGAAAGATAGAAAGAAATGTCATAAAAAATCCCAAAACCTGATGTCATAAGTATAAGAGCATCGAATAGAAAATCGAATCTGAAAAATATATAGTCTGTCTTTGAAACTAAAATAAAGACATAACAATAGATAGGATGAGGTCTGGAATAAACTCTTAAGAGCCTGGAGCATACCAGTACCTCGAAATCACAAAATCCTTTAGCACAAACTCAGCTACCGCATGTTGTACCCATACTAGGATCTGCACCAAAAGGGCTCAGTAGGGATGAGTACGGTCCAATTATACTCAGTAGGAATTATAGGAGACTGAGCAAAGTAAAAAAATAATACAAGTAAAGAAATACTATGAGCACGTCACCTGCAAATAGAAAAGTTCTCAAACGATAGCCCACATCATCTCCACTAACAGTTCTAATATAAGTATGGAAAGTAAAAGGGAGGGAAATAAGTAATCATGAAAGTAAATATAAACAAAGTTAACACCAATAAACATGCAAGATAACACCGAAAATGTATATGCACATGGAATGGAATGATGATAATGAGGTAATAATTTGAAAGTTATCGCATAACTTTCTGTATACACCTACCGAGCCTCAAGCTCCCAAGATAGGACCCATAGGGGGGTTCACAACCCGTATACTAATTCAAGTTTCTATAAATCTCAATTTCATGTCTCAATCTACCCGATCAGCACATCCCTCGATCTAGGAGTTTTTAAAATGTCTCATTTTCTTTCAAAATTAGTGTTTCTTGATGATACCAATATCGCATAAATGTGTATGTATGAAATGAGGATGTTACACTCACAATCAAATCAATATAAAAATATCCAATCCATTCACTACGTGTATAAGTGAGCCCAAAAATCAGCTCAATATGTCAACAATTCATGATATTAATTCTAGATAGGCATTATTGGAATGAATATGCATGTAAGACACTATTTATATCATATTAACACATAACTCAGTATTTTTCATCATGATAAGGCAAACCATGCTCAATAAGCGTACAAATAAGGCCAATGATGTCAAATAAATCCCCCGCACGGGCATAACGCAATATATGATATATCAAGTCAACAACAACAAGAATATAAGTCCCCACACGGGCACAACACAATAATAATAATCTTGAAATACCATATTAATAGTTATTTTCCCATACCCATGTTTTACTCATTTATTAACTATCAGGCCCAGTCTGAAGAAAGTTAAGCCATAACCTACCTCGAAACGATGAAATCCAAGCCTAAAGTTCTTCAACATGGTGCTTTCCCCCTTCAAACAGTCTCGAAATCAACTAAAACATACAAATACAATATCCATGTGTTAAAAAAATCTAACAATACCCATATTGACCATATTTAAGACGGGTCCAAAACGAACTCGAAAAATGAGTTCAAAAATGAGAGAGGTAAAATCATATTTATATTTTAGAAACTCATTCCCCAAGGTTATAGGAGTCTATAGTAGAAAATTCATGCAAAAATGGGTTAAAAATGAGGTTCAAATTAAAGAAAAACCATTTTTAAGCTTTACTGTTAAAATCCTCAAAATTCCATTTTGAAATCAAGAATAAAGTGTGTTTTTGATGATATAATCAAGGTAAAGTAATGAAACAAAGGTTTTGGAGCTTACCCAAGCTCAAATGGTGAAGAAACACTCAAAAATCGCCCAAATCCGAAGCTCAAAGTCTAAAATGGAGGAAAATCGCAAAAATTAGATATATATGTATACAAACCCAGCGCTGGCCGCTTAAGTGGCATAATAAATGCTAAAGCGGACACAACTTAAGCGGCTGGTGACTGCTAAAGCGGCCTGACCTCCTTGGCTGGCTCCGCTAAATCGGTAAGCACCCATTTAGCAGTGGGCGACTGGTCCGTTGACTGCAAAAGCGGTGCATAGTCGCTAAAGCGGCCTCCGCTTAAGCATTTTTTGGGCCGCTAAAGAGGTTGCACCAACTCCAGCATATCAGTAACTTTGCTAAGTTTGCAAATTTGTCAATCAACCCCTCGATATTCGTTTGGAATCCCGTGAATGCAAACGAACTATGCTATTAGACTAAATTCGATGTTGTGAACTCAATGGCGATGTCAGATTTTTGAAAAAGGATTGTTTTTAATAAATTAACCCCTGGACCTCTAAAAGCTTATTTAAACTAGTTTTCAAACGAAGGGTCAAAATGCAAAATAAAGGTCCCGAACCCAAAACAACCTCGCTACTAACCCAAATTCGACCTTTCGGATCTAATGGAACTGTCCAAATCATCATCCGGGACTCAAAACATCAAATGCTTACCAAAGTCAACTATAGGACTCTTAAAACCTCTAAAACCCTCAAACTATTCCAAATAATTTTCGATCGCATCGGGGACCATGCCAACTATTCCCACACCCCAAAACCAACATGTAGCAACTACGGGGAAGGGTAAAATGGTCAAGAAACATAAAAAGCAAGATTTCACAATTTAGGTCATTACAATATCCACCACTAAGACTCTAGTTCATCCTCAAACTAAAAGGCAAGAAATACTTGAGCCGGTAAAGAGTTGGGGGTAGCTACTACGCATGTCGAACTCGACCTCCCAAGTAGCCTTTTTAGCGGAACGGTGTCTCCACTGAACCTTAACTATAGGAATATCTCTAGAATACAGTTGTCTAACATCCCTGGCTAAAATGGAGACTGGCTCCTCAACAAAGGTCAACCTCTCATCCAACTGAATTGACTCCCAATGAAGTATGTAAGACTCATCCAAAATATAGCGTCGAAGTATAGATACATGAAAAATTGGATGTATGGCTGAAAAATCTAGAGGTAAGGCCAACTCATAAGCAACCTTCTCAACTGTCCGAAGAATCTCCAAAGGTCTAATGTACCTCGGGTTAAGCTTTCCCCTCTTCCCGACCCTTATCACTCCCTTCAAGGGCGACACACGAAGGAAAACCCGATCACCATTCCCAAATTTTAAGGCACAAAGTCTGCGGTCGGGATAACTCTTTTGTCTAAACTGGGTTGCCCGAAGCCTATCCTAAATCACCCAAACTCTATCCAAATACTCACAAAGCAAGTCGGTACCTCGAGGTCTAGCCTCAGAAGTCTTAAACCAACCAATCGGGGAACGATAACGCCTACCATACAATACCTCAAAAGGTACCATTCTAATACTCGAATGGTTGCTATTATTATAAGAAAACTCTGCCAAGGCTCAATGTTGTTGCCACTGACCTTCAAAGTCCATAACACACGCGCGAAGCATATCCTCCAAAACTTGAATCATCTGCTCCAACTGACTGTCGGTCTAGAAGTGAAAAGCTATGCTAAGGTCCACCTAAGTACCCAACTCCTACTGAAACATCCTCCAAAATCTAAAAGTGAATACTGAATCTCTGTCTGAAATAATAGAAACGGCCACTCCATGAAGAAAAACTATCTCCCGAACATAGATATGAACCAACCTCTCGGCACTGAAGGAAGTCTGAATAGGAATGAATGGGCCAATTTGGTCAATCTATCCATGATAACCCAAATGTTGTCAGACCCACGAGAAGTATGAGGTAACCCACTCATAAAATCCATAGTGATCCGCTTCCACTTCTACTCAGGAATGAGTAATCTCTGAAGCAAACCACCCGATCTTTAATCCACGGTCTTCACCGGCTGAAAACACAAGCAACTAGCTACAAAGTCCGTTATATCCTTCTTCATACCACACCACTAGTAATGTTACTTCAAATCACGATACATCTTAGTCACCTCTGGATGAATAGAGTACCTGGAACAATGCGCATCCTCAAAAATCAATCTGAGCCATCCACCAACTCTCGGCACACAAACTCAGCCACTAATCCTCAATACACCATCGAAATCAAGAGATGCCGCCATAGCCTCACCAATCAACACCTTGTCTCGAATCACCCTCAAGTTATCATCATCAAATTGGTGAGCTCGAATCTGCTCCATCAAAGAAGATCTAGCATCAACAAAGGCTAAAACACGTCCGTTTGTCAAAATATCAAGCATAACCATCTGATTAGATAAAGACTGAACCTCCAAGGTTAAAAGTCGCTCCAGAGTAAAAATATGAGTCAAACTCTCCATACTCGTTGTCTTTCAGTTCAAGGCATCTACAACTACATTAGCCTTACCCAGATGATATAGAATAGTGAGATCATAATCCTTAAGCAACTTAAGCCAATGCTGCTATCTCATATAAAGATCTAACTGATTGAAGAAGTACTAAAGGCTACGATAATTTGAGAAAATCTCACAACGGCCTCTATACAAGTAATGCCTCTACAACTTCAACACAAACACAACCGTGACCAACTTCAAATCGTGGGTAGGGTAGTTTCTCCTATTAGGCTTCAACTGACGAGAAGCATAAGGAATTACCTTACCTTCCTACATCAACACTGCACCCAAAAACAAACTAGAAGCATCACAAAATATGGTAAAACCTACGCCCTCCTTGGGCAAGGTCAAGATAGGAGCCGAAGTCAATAACTCCTTGAGCTTTTGAAAGCTATTCTCACACGTATCTGACCACTGAAAGATAACCTTCTTCTAAGTCAACTTAGCCAAAGGAGCCATAATAGATGAGAAACCCTCTACAAAATACCGATAATAACCCGCTAAGGCAGCGAAACTACAAATCTCAGTAGGACTAGTGGGCCTAGCCTAATAATGAATTTCCGTAATCTTGGCCGGATCGACCATAATACCATCCTTGGTCACCACATGACCCAAGAAAGAGATAGAATCTAACCAAAACTCACACTTGTAAAACTTAGCCTACAACCTCTCATCATGCAATCACTGAAGTACCGTCCTCAAGTGTCTCATGCGATCGGCCTCATTCTTGGAATACACCAAAATATCATTTATAAATACCCAGTTCATTAACTCCATGAATACTGCTGGGGCATTGGTCAACCCAAAAGACATGATCAAAAACTCAGAATGATTGTACCGAGTCCAAAAAGCCATCTTTGGAACATTCAAATCTCAAATCTTAAACTGGTGATCCCCGGATCTCAAATCAATCTTAGAAAACACGAAAGCACCCTGAAGCTGGTAAAATAAATCATCAATGCGAGGAAGAGGATACTTGTTCTTAACTGTCACCTTGTTTAATTATCGATAATCAATATACATGCGCATAGAACCATCCTTCTTCTTCACAAATAGGACAGGAGCACCCCAAGGAGATACACTAGGTCTAATGAGGCCTTTAATCAATAAATCCTGCAATTGCTTCTTTAATTCTTTCAACTCAACTGAGGCCATCCTATTGGGAGAAATAGAGATGGGCTTGGTGCCCGGCTCTACATCAATAGTAAAATCAACATCACAATTCGGAGGCATACTAGGGAAATCTGTAGGAAACACGTCCATGAACTCGTGAACAACCTGAATAGAATCCGTAAGAGGCGGTGAGGAAACACTAGTATCACGAATATAAGCCAAATAAGATAATCACCCTTTTTTTTACCATGCGACGAGCACGTAGAAAAGATATAACTCCCTTTGAACCCGAATTAAGCGTACCTTTCTAAACTAATCTTGGCACACCCGGCGTAGCTAAGGTCACAATCTAGGCATAACAATCCAATATAGCATGATAAGAAGCTAACCAATCCATACCCAAGATAATATCGAAATAAACCATATCTAGGATAATCAAGTTTACCCAAGTCTGAAACCCTATAAAGGTAACTACACAAGATCGATACACCCGATCCACCATTAAAAAATCTCCTACAGGGGTAGATACATGAAGAGGAATAGCAAGGGGCTCATATGCAGTATCAAAACTAGAAGCAAAATACGTAGACTCATAGGAGAATGTTGACCTAAGGTCAAATAACATGGAATCAGATCTGTAACAAATCGAGATGATACTTGTAATGACTGCATCAGAGGCCTCTACCTCGGGTCTCCCACGTAAACCATAACACTGTCCACGTTCGCTCTCAAATTGAGCAACCCTGAAACAACTAGCATAAGCTCCCTTACCTCTATTTTGAGCACCCCTACCACTCTGTAAACTACCTTTGATTGCAGATATACAGGTAGGGAAAGCTGAAGCTAAGAACCCGACTGGACAGGAACGAATACACGTCGAGGATAATTCTTTGACAAGTAAACAATCTTATCACATACAAAGCATCCTCTAGGGCCCAACTCAATCTAAGGAGGCACAGAAGAGCTAGGACAACTGCCTTGGCCTAAAGAACTGAAGCTGGAACCTCCACTAGGATGACCTGATGCCTGGCTACCTGAAGCCATAGAACCTGAAGATCTACCACCTGAACCCTGTAAAGTGGCCTGAACCAGCCTACCATGATAACCACAGGAACCTCTGATCGAGAAATTTCTACCTCAGGAGGCGTGTCTACTAAACTCGCTCTGACGACGTACCTTTTTGGTGCCTCCCTGAGTAGCCTAGGTAATAGACTCGATCAACTTGGCATGCTTAATAATACACTGAAAAGAAGCCCCTGAAGCAACCATCTGAGCAGTAGCCAACTGATAAGGACCCTCTAACCCCTTTATGAACTTCCAAATCCTCTCGAACTCGGTAGAGATACTGGCAGCTAAATATCAGGATTGAGTATGGAAATGTACCTCATACTCAGCAATAGTCATGGAACCCTATCTCAAGTGATCAAACTCATCACGCATCTAATATCTCAAGTTGTATGACACAAATCACTCCAAGAAAGCCTCAGAAAATTGAGTCCAAGTCATAGCAGGTGAACCTAATGGCCCAAAACTAGAAAGATATCTCCACCAACCCCTAGCCACATACGTCAATTGATAGGTAGTATAAGCAACTCCATGAGACTCAAAAGATCTAAGATTATGTAGCTTCTCTTGGTAATCAATCAAAAAATCATAGGCATCCTCACCAATCGCTCCACTAAACTTGGGAGGAGCCAAGCTAATAAACCTCTCAAACCTTTTTTGATCATCAGAAGACATCACAGTACCCAAAGCAACTGGAGGGATAGTAAGTTTGGTAGGCAATGAATCCACACGTGGGGGTACCATAGATGATGGTTGTACCCCAAAAGCAAGAATACCATAAGCAAATACCGGTACAGATGGTGAAATACCACTCGAAGTCTGAGGAATACCAGGTACACACAAAGGAACACCCTTCAAATAAATCAAAAGGTGAATCAACAGATCCTGAAGCACTAGGTTGTCAACTGAATTCTGTGGGACCTGAGCTGGTCTCGTACCTCCTGTCTGATAGTCATCTATAGTATACTCAACCTCAAGATCGGGATAGGCCTCCCTAACATGTCCTCTGGATGGGGCAACTTCTCGTGCCCGACCTCTACCTCTAGGTTGACCACGACCCCTGCCTAGTCCTCGAACTGGTGCTCCCAAATTAGGTGCCAACTCAGTATTCGTAGACCTAGTCCTTACCATATGTACAGAAAAGAATGGAATACAAATTTAGAATATTGGGTATGAACAACCTGTAAGATAAGGAATTAAATTAGAGAATTTTTTCCTAAAGACATCTTATAGCCTCTCGAAGATAGATACAGATGTTTATGTAAAGATCCGCGAGACTCTACTAGACATCCTGCTCTTACACTTATGAGACCGATGAACTTGACACTCTGAAACCAATTTGTTACAACCCAAAAATCAAGGTCATGATGGCACTTATCTCGGCCCAGCCTTGATAAGTAAGCCAACACCCAGAGAAGAAAGAAGTACAAAGTAAATAAAGGACATAAGGTAAATGAGACTCCTAGAATGAATTCAAGTAACATGTAAATAACATAAGAAGAAGAAGAAGAAAAGAAATGTCATAAAAACTCCCAAAACCTGATGTCATAAGTATAAGAGCATCTAAAACATGACTGAATCTGAAAATACATAATCTATCTCTGAAACAAAAATAAAGACATAAAAATAGATAGGATGAGGTATGGAATCAACTTTAATGAGCCTAAAGCATGCTAGTACCTCAAAATCACCAAATCCTTTAGTACGAACTCAGCTACCGCGTGTCGTACTCGTACTAGGATCTGCACCGAAAGGGCACAGTAGGGGTGAGTACGGTCCACTGATACTCAGTAGGAATCATAGACTGACTGAAAAAAGTAAAAAATAATATAAGTAAAGAAATATTATGAGCACATCACCCGCAAACACAAAAGTTCCCAAAAAACACTAAAAATGTATATGCACATGGAATGCAATGATGATGATGAGGTAATGATTTGAAAGTTATCGCACAACTTTATATATGCACCTACCGAGCCTCAACCTCCCAAGATAGGAACCATGGGGTATTCACAATCTATATACAAACTAAAGTTTTCATAAATCTCAATCTCATGTCTTAATCTACCCGACTGACACATCCCTCAGTTTAGGCATTTTTAAAGTATCTTATTTTCCTTCAAAATTAGTGTTTCTCAATGATACCAATATCTCATGAATGTGTATATATAAAATGAGGATGTTATGCTCACAATCACATCAATATGAAGGTATCCAATCCACTCAATACGTGTATAAGGGAGCCCAAAAATCAACTTAATATGTCAACAATTCATGATATTAATTCTAGATTGGCACCATTGGAATGAATATGCATGTAAGACATCATTTATATCATATCAACACATAACTCAGCATTTTTCATAATGATAAGGAAAACCATGCTCAATAAGGCCTATAATATCTATTCAAGCCGCCAGTCGGGCATCACATTAAGAAATAAGGCATTAAAATGCACAAATAAGGTCAATGATGTTAAATAAAGCCCCCGCACAGGCATCATGCAATATATGATATGTCAAGTCCACAACAACAAGAATATATGCCCCCACACGGGCACACAATGATAATAATAATCTCAAAATACCATATTCATGGTTATTTTCCCATACCCATAACATGCTTTACTCATTTATTAACTACCCAACCCAGTTTGAAGAAAGTTAAGCCATAACCTACCTCGAAACGACGAAATCCAAGCCTAAGATCCTTAAACATAACGCTTTCCCCTATTAAACGGTCTCAAAATCAACTAAAACATAAAAATATAGCATTAATGCATTAAAAGAAAGCTAACAATATCCATAATGACCATATTTAAGACTGATCCAAAATACAGGAAAAGCGTGAAAATGAGCTATAAAATAAAACCCAGCATTGGTCGCTTAAGCGGCTTAATGACTGCTAAAACGGTCGTCGCTTAAGCGGCTGGTGACTGCTTAAGCGGCCTGGCCTCCATGGCTGGCTCCTCTAAAAAGATCCCCTTACTGCTAAAGCGGCGCCCATTAAAGCGGTAAAGCACCCTCTAAAACGGTGGGCGACTGGTCTGTTGACCACTAAAGTGGTGCGTAGCCACTAATACGGCCTCCTCTTAAGTGGTCTTTTGTCCACTAAAGCGGCTGCACCAGCTAAGTTGGAAAAGTTGTCGATCGACCCTTAAGGATTCGTTTGGAATTCCATGAACACAAACAAACTATGCTACTAGACTAAATTCGACATTCCAGACTCAATGGCGATGTCAATTTCCTGAAAAAGGATTCTTTTCAACAAATTAACCCTCGGGACCCCTAAAAGTTTATTTAAACTAGTTTTCAAATAAAGGGTTGAAATGCAAAATAAAGGTCCGGAGCCCGAACCAACCTCGCTTCTAACCCAAATTCGACCTTCCAGATCTAATGGAACTGTCCAAATTGTCATCTGGGACTTGAAATATCAAATGTTAACTGAAGTAAACTATAAAACTTTTAAAGCCTATAAAAACCTCAAACTCTTCCAAATCATTCTCGATCGCGTTGGGGATTGTGCCAACCATTCTCACACCCCAAAACCAATATGTAGTAACTACACTGAAGGGAAAAATGGTCAAGACATGAAAAAAGTAAGGTTTCAAAATTTAGGTCATTACATAACAAAATGAGTTTTCATTGCACATAAACATCCTAATTTCAGTATCCTTGACTTAAGTGGTGGTATTAACCTAGTCGGGTTCATTCCATTTAAGAAGAGGGTCTTGAAAATAAGGTGTTTATAATAAAGTTATAGATTTTAGTGTACCTTATTCTTTGAAGAATATAAGCATCGATATTGGGAGAATCAGCATCAATCAAGCTCAGAAAAGCTCTTTTGGGATTTTCTTTATGCTTCAGATGTTAGAAAAAGTACTGATTACTGAACTTTTAAGGATTTACTTGAAAATGGTGGTATTAATCCCTTTGGGATTCAACCCATTGGACGTTCGATCTAAGAAGGTTCACTAAAATATACCTGATCTTAAAAAGAAGCTCAATTGTTAAGCAAGCTCGAAAAAGCCCTTTCTTGGTTTCCATCAGGTGTCAACTATAGGAAATAGTACAGATTAGGGAACCTTAAAGGATTTAATGAAAATGGTTGTATCAATCCCAATTTAGGGATTCAATCAATTGAAAATTAGATCTAAGAAGGTTCACTAATACAGTGAGAATCAACAGAGGGATCAACAATAGTGAAAATTCATCTTTTTTTCCTCATCAAAAGTTTTAAATCTACAAAGTAAGGGGTAAACTAGATAGATTGGCATACATGTACTCTAATTGGGGGCTATGGATAGACAAAACCTCTCTTTAACAGTGGTATTAGCCTTGTATGAGGAACAATCTATAAACAGAGAATAATAAATCTATCACGACCCAAACCCGTCATGAGTGGCACCCATACTACTCATTTGATTGGAGGACCAACTACCCCAAAAACTAAGCCCATGATCAACACTTAGAGGAAATAAATAGAGCTAATGCATCAATAAAATATCAAGTCTAAGAACAAAACATAAGTACAACTTAAAGGCGGAACATTGTACTTAACCAAAAACCATCCCTAGGACCCAAAAGTCGTCCATACCAAAACTACTAAAGATTATCAAGAAAGGGATGCAACCCCAAAAACTAAAATGAAAAGCATAAGTCCAGAAATAAAGACTCTATCATCCAAGAAGGCTTCATGGAAGCCTGAAACATGTTGTTAACCCTTGAATCTAAAGTCCAACGCTAGAATTCACAAGTAAGGTCTTGTAGGAGCCATTGGAATATGTGTTGCACTCAACAAAAGTAAGAGTAGGTATAGTATCAACACATAAGAAAACAATAGTGTACTGGTAGGGTCATTTGGTCAACCAAAGATGAGAATATGAGTTCTTAACTAAAACATAGTATAACAAGTTAATACATGCTCAATCAACCTACACCTAGCACAACAACCATCAAATAAGCAATTTAAAGTAACAAACAAGAAGTCAATACACTTACAACCAAGTCAGGTTCAGTCAACCCAAGTCAAACAAGTTAAGACAACTTAAGAAATTATCAAGCATATATAATTGTATTCCCCGATTCATTCATGGAACCGTTAAAATCACTTGAACCTCATGCATACATGCTATGGGTATCATAACCACCCTCTAGCCATGACCTACACGGGATAAATTCTACCCATGTACCTAAATCCCAGACACGAGTGTCTGCCAACCTTATTCCACAAACAAGCTCTAAGAACGTCCCAAATACCAAGACATTCCATATTTAACAATAAGGTAGGCCAAAATCATAAAACAAGGTAAAATCATTTGAATTGACCACACCAAACAACATGCACTAACAAGCCACACTACGAAGTAGTTAACATGCACATATAATACAAATTGGATTAAACTTTAATACCATCACCTACCTTAATCCAAGCTTTAACAAATCTACTAAGCCTGAGCCTTGCCTTTCCATGCAATTTCCAATTGATCTCGGTCTAGAAAATACATACAACACATATTTAATGAAATGACCTACCACGTTGGGAATTATAACTTACACCCAACCTCTAAGGCCAAGTTCATAATCATTCCCTTTCTGTTCTAGGGCTTTCCTACCGTAATTCACCCAAAACTACCAATTCCATAGATTAATTAGTGAATTAATGGAATGCAAGGGTAAATTAACCATTAATAATCAAACCCCATTAACTTTATACCTGATTTACTCCCTTGCACCAGAAAAATGACTAAAATCAGCCCTAAATCCTCCCCAAAGTTCGTAAATTAGCAATTCTAAGGCTAAATTATCAACTACTAGTTAATGGGGAATAAATTCTTAACGAAGCCAAACAATGATAATCTGGTGAAATCATCCAAAATCACCTCTCCCTTACCCTAAAATGTATTTTAGAAAAGTAAACCATTTTGGGGAATTTTAAAATAAATCTGCGACATAGCCACGTTGTTATAGCGACAAATGTCACTATAGCTATAGCGGTCATTGACCGGGTTGAACGTTGTTATAACTGGATTTTATATGCACGTCGCTATAAAAATGTCGATGGGATAGAAAGTCCAGTGTCGCCCAAAAATCTCAATTTTTACAACACACATATAATAAGGGATATTTCAAATAATGCCCTTTACGCTAAGACTGATTTCGGGTGTTCTACTCACCCAAATTCAATTCTGTAAAGTCCTACGGGTTCCTTATTGTCTTGGATAACTAGAAAGAAAATCAAACCCCACCAAACTTGACCAATTCATTCCTGGGTTTCCCTAGTCCATACCTCGCTCAAATGTTATCCAAAACTAGCCTAGCCTAAAATTTATAACTTCAAATCCGAAAAGACTTTTAACATGGAATTTTAAATGAAAGACTTATACGTAATGACAGAAAGGTTCATTACAACAGATACCAATTTATCCATCGTTCATCCCCAAATGATCAAACAAAAAAAATATGCCAAAACAAGAAAAGAAGAAAGTACCTATATCCTCAAACAATTGAGGGTACTTGTCTTGAATCTCCTTCTCGGTTTCCCAAGTGTATTACTTAACCGAATGATGCTTTCATTGAAGATTAACCAAATGAATTTCCTTCGTCTTCAACTTTTGAACATCCCGATCTAGAATCACTACAGGTTCCTCCTCGAAAGCCAAATACTTATCTAAAAGAAATGAGTCCCACTTAATGATGTAGTCTCCATCCCCATGGTATCATTTAAGCATAGAGACATAAAATATCGGATGGACTCCCGAAAACCCCGGTGGTAAAGCTAACCGGTATGCTACCGGACTTACATCCTTAAGAACCTTAAAGGGACCAATATACCAAGGACTGAGCTTTCCCTTCTTGCCAAACCTCATGACTCCCTTCATGGGAGACACCTTAAGCTAAATTTTCTCACCAACCTTATAGTCCATGTCTCGTACCTTAACGGTCTGCATACCTTTTATGTCTACCTTGAGCAGCCAACAACTTGGTTTGAATGAACCTTACTTTCTCTTGAGCCTTCTTCACCAAGTCAATGCCCAAAGGTTTAATATCTTTAGTCTTAAACCATCCAATAGGTGACCTACACTTACTTCTATAGAGTGCCTCGAATGGTGCCATATCGATGCTGTAGTGATAGATGTTATTGTATAAAAACTCACACAATGGAAGAAACTGGTCCCAATAGCCACCAAAGTCAATCAGGTAGGCCCTCAGCATGTCCTCTAGCACCTGAATCATCCTCCCCGACTGCCCTTCAGCTTGAGGATGAAAAACTATGCTAAAGGTGAGTTTGGTGCCCAACTCCTCATGCAACCTGTCCTATAATTTGGAAGTGTACTTTTGTCTCTATCAGAAAAGGTGGTGAGGGGCATACTATAAAGCCTCACTCTTTTCTTGACGTAGATTTTATCTAACTATTGAGATTTGTAGTCTACCTGAACCGGCAAGAAGTAAGCTGATTTCATCAACCGATCCACTATTACCCAAATAGAGTCATATTTTCCCAAGGTCTTAGGAAGACCCACTACAAAATCCATAGCAATGTTCTCACATTTCCACATAGGTATATGTATTCTCTTAAGCAACCCCACTGGCCTTTGATGTTCATACTTTAACTGCTGACAATTGTTATAATTGGACACACAATCCACTATGTTCCTCTTTATCTCGGGCCACCAATAAAGTTTCCTTAAGTCATGGTACATTTTGATTGTACCCAGATGAATAGAATAACACAAACTATGGTCTTCTGAAAGTATATCACGAATCAAATCACCAACTTGAGGAACACATAACCTTCCCTTGAACCACAACACCCTACTCACATCAAGAGTGGCGTCTTCCACCTCTCCACCCACCACTTTATCTCGGAGTGCATTCTACTTCTGGTCCTCAAATTGCTTGGCCTTAATATGATTAAGAAATATTGACTTTACCTCAACACTAGCTAACACTTCACCCCTACCTGAAATCCCAAACTGCATACTCTGAGATGCTAGAATCTGAAACTTTCTAGCTAAAAGTCACTTGGACACCCTCTAGAATGACAAACTACCCATACTTACAACTTTCTGGCTCAATGCGTCTGCCACCACATTGCCCTTACCTGGATGGTACTGAATAGTCACATCATAATCCTTCAACAATTCCATCTATCTCTGCTACCTTAGATTTAAATCTCTTAGAGTAACACATGTTGTAGGCTACGGTGGTATGTGAAAACCTCACACTTGACACCATAAAGATATTGTCTCCAAATCTTTAATGTGACCACCACCTCTGCCAACTCCAAGTCATGGGTTGGGTAATTTCTTTCATTAGGCTTCAACTACCTCAAAGTATAAGCAATGACATTCATATCTTGCATTATAACAACACCTAAGCCCAAAAGTGAAGCATCATAAAACACTATAAAGTCCTTACGTTCAACCGATAAAGAAAGGATAGGAGTTGTAGTCAAGAGCATCTTGAGATTTTGGAAGCTCTCCTCATATTAGTCTGACCAAACAAATGGCACTTCCTTTTGAGTCAGCCTTGTCAAGTGCATTGCAATGGATGCAAAGTTCTTGACAAACCAGCGGTAATAATGAGAAAGACCCACAAGGCTCCTTACTTCGGTCAATAAGCTAGGTCATATCCAACTCTTAACTACCTCAATCTTCAGGGGATCCACCATCACCCATTTTTCGGAAACAACGTGCCCAAAAAAGGCAACTGAAGACAACCAGAACTCACATTTTTAAAACTTGGCAAATAGCCGCTTCTCCCATAAAATCTCCAATACTATGCGAAGGTGACCTGCATGCTCTTTCTTACTCTTGGAGTAAACTAGAATGTCATCAATAAACACAATACCAAAGGAATCCAAGAATGCCTTAAAGATACCGTTCATCAAGCTCATGAAGGTTGCAGGTGCATTAGATATCCCAAAAGAAATCACCAAAAACTCCTAATGGCTATACCAAGTTCTATAAGCTATCTTTGGTATGTCCTCCGATCTAATTTTCAGCTGATGATTACCCGACCACAAGTCAATTTTGGAAAACACCATCACACCCTGTAACTGGTCAAATAGATCATCTATGTGAGGCAAGGGATATTTATTCCTGATGGTAACCTTATTCAACTGTCTATAGCCAATGAACATCCTCATACTACCATTCTTCTTCTTAATAAAAAGGACCGGAGCACCCCAAGGTGAAGCACTTGGATGAATAAAACCCTTGTCAAGTAGTTCCTGCGATTGAGTTTTGAGTTCCCTCAACTCTGCTGGAGCTATTTGATTGGGTGGAATAGATATAGGTCGAGTGCCCAGCTCTAAATCAATACAGATATCAATATCTGTATCTAGAAGCATACCCGGTAAATCTCATGGAAGCACTTTTTGGAGTTCGAAAACCATCGGAACTGACTCAATCGAAGGTGACCCCACACTTTCATCCCTAAAGCGAGCTAAAAATGCTAAACACCCCTTCCCCACTAACCTCCTAACCCAGAAAAATGATATAATATTCACTGGTTTGGCCATATACACTCCCTCCCACACAAATTTCTTCATACCAGGTATAGCTAGAGTCACTGTCTTAGCATTACAATGTGATATGGAGATAACCAGGTCATACCCGAAATTACATCAAAGTTCAACATATCCATAATAATCAAGTCTACCCAAGTCTGAAAACCTACAAACAACACAGAACAAGAATGGTAAACATGGGTTACTACCACAGACTCACCCATAGGAGTAGACACATAAACAGGATAGTCATATACATCACAAACCAGATTCAGACCCACCGCAAACTGAACATACATATAAGAATAAGTAGGCCTCGGGTCAAATAAAATCCAATCACAAACAGAAATGGTACCTATGATAACCACATTAGAAGCCTCGGTATCATTCTTTCCCGGAAAGTCATAGCAGAGAGCCTTGTCATCAATCTGAGCTAACTCTATCCCCGGATGCACTCCTCCCCTTACACCCTCATTTCCTCGACCACCCCGACCACTTGTCTTATTTCCCTGTGGACGACTGATGTCGCCTAAAGTATACCTCCAAAAAAGTATAATGTGGTCGTTGAATCAAATATAGAACCCAACTAGGTTAGGGTCGATCCCACAGGGAGTAGGTCGAAGTATGAGTAGACTACTGGATGGAATAATTTGCAAGTAACTAAACTGGGGGGGGGGGGGGGGGGGTTTGCTAGTGAATAGTAATGATGATGATTGCTGACTGATATCGATTTTGTAAACAATAAGAGAAATTCACTAGGACTGTGATCCCCAATAATTTCTTAACTCCACCGGTGATTTGTGCTTAACAAGATTGCCCCACTGCGCTGTATGCAAAATCTAACAAGTTAGGTTCATCTAACTATCTCTCGACTGTCATTAGATGAATTTCACTCTTTTCCTCTCGGTCTCCAAGTATCGCACTACTAACCTTTGTCCTGGATTTCAGATAACCTTTCCCGCTAAGGCTCCGGTTATTAGATGAAGGTTGATAGCTTCAAATCTCTGTTGTTATCTCCTTTTCCCAATCTCTACTTCTCTCTCGAGCAAGTCCAGAATACAGGCGAGATTCTAACGTTTGCAACCGTTAGAAAAGCAATCACAACAAAGGAAACAATAATACATGCATACACAGCAGTACAAAGTTATTTTACACTTAACCGGTTTCGTTAATTCTTCATGGTTCACACAACCCTAGTTGATAGGTTTAGCTGCTCATAATTGCAAGAACACAAGAATAATCCATAGATGAAGGCATAATTATGATCTCACAAGAATGAAAGGAAATCTGAATTTCAATTATCAATCAACCTCAACAAAGTAGGGTTTTTGAATACAAAACCAAATATATCTCTCAAACAGTGTAAAATAACTCTCAAAGTAGTAAATTGTCCAACTCTCGCACTTAGGACTACCTAGTGGTATTTATAGATACAAAACTAGTCCTATCCAAAACAAAATAGGAGAACAGAGTCGGCAGCTTTCACAGTGTCGTGACTTGGTGTCGTGGAACCAAGTCACGGCACTTGACATGTATCGCGGAAATCAGCCTTTTCTTGGATCTCTGAAGTGGATTCACTCCAGCAAGTCACGCCCCATGGATGTCAGTCACGTGGCGTGAGTCCTATCATGGAACTCAGGTGAGATATTAGTCTTCTGGAAGTCAATTCACGACACAACTCACTACTCGTGAGTGGTAATCACGGCTCGTGAGTGATGCCGTGGGTTACTCTCAAATGCAGATTCATTCTTTCATCATCAGACACATCATCTTCGGGCTTGATTCTTCCTATTTTGGTCATTTTACCTTTAAAACCTGTTTTCCTGCAAATTAGGACAGAAACCACATCATAACAACAAAACACACCTAAGTTATTGCATATTTTCCTTATTTTAAGCATCGAAAGTGCCATATAACCATGGCACATCAATGACCTCTACCGCCACCTCCTCTTTCTCTACCTGCGGGAACTACAGCCCGATCTGCTGCTGCACCTAGCCATTAGCCTGGCTCAAAGGACACTCCCTCTTTAAATGACCAACCGCACCATAATAGTAACATCCTTGCTTAAGAGAAGGCCTACTGGTAGAAGAGTAAGAAGCCTCTTAGCTCCTAATAACCTGCGACTGAGAAGAAACCTTAGCTGGACCTAAAGTAGAAGTTGGCAATGCTAATTGAATAGGGCAAGCTGAATAGGCCTGCTGACCATGGCCCTTAGAGTAAGATCCACTGAAATTCCCAACATTGCGGGACTTTTTGTCTAACATATTAGCCTGACCCACTTGCGTAACCCCTTCCAACTTCTTCATATAATCAAAACTTTATTGAACCCCTTTCCTGCCAAAGTCATATGCACAGACAAGACCTGAAGTTCATAGTTCAAACCCTTAACATAGCGTCAAATCCTCTCATCCTCAGTAGCCAATAGTTGAGTAGCATAGCGAGACAAGGCATGGAACTTAGCCTCATAGGCTACAATTGACATGTCACCCTATTCCAATGCCAAAAACGCATCCTTCTAGCAATCACGGAGGGGACGAGGCACATACATCTCTAAGAACAAAGCATGAAACTGTTCCCAAGTCAATGGGGGCAAAATCGGTGACCGACATTCAACATACGCCCTCCACTATTGCTTAGTATCCTTCTCTAATAGAAAAGTCAAAAACTCAACTCTATGTTGTTGCACAATGCCTATCTTATGTAACCTCTCATAGCAGTCAATGATGAACTCAAAAGAATATTCCAACTCAGTACCCTGGAAATTTGGTGGTTTCATCTTCAAAAACTTGGTTAGCAGATCATGTTCAGTACCAGTCATCACAGAACCCAAAATCGAATGAAGAAAAGCATCAGTCCTTGAAGAATTATCCATTCTAAGAGCCATAGCAACAGTAAGGTTAACACCTGGAACCTGAACAGTCGGTACAACAGGAGTGGCTCCGGTACTAGCCAACCCACTCAGAAAATCTAACACCTGTTAAACAACCTCAGCTAACATGAGAGGCAAGGCTGCAACCCCAGCTTGTGCGGCCACCTCGGGCTCCAATACCTGCTCCTCTACTGGTTCCATCCCCTCAAAATGATCCTGAGGTGGGGAAGGTGATACTTACCCTTTACGAGCCTGGCCATTAGCTACTTGAGCACAACTCCTGGGGGTGTGGCTTATCCCCTTTCTCTCGTACCTCTTCCTCTCACTCGTCTTCTTTCCCTTACTGCTGGCTCATTAGCTAGAGCGGCTGGTGCGGGGGCTTCTGCTCAGGTTCCATTTGACCTAGTAGTAACCATCTACGAACAAAAGAGTGAAGAGATTAGATACCAATTGGAATCACATTATAGCACAAAAGAAGCAACAATGCCAGTTTTCCTAAAGTCCTATAGCCTCCCAAACAAAAGTACAAATGTCTCTGTACCATTCCACGAGACTCTACTAGATCATTTTGGTACGATGAGATCGACAAACCTAGGCTCTGATACTAACTTTGTCACGACCCAAAAACTAAACCCTTGATCAACACTTAGAGGAAATAAATAGAACTAATCCACCAATAAAATATCAAGTGTAAAAACAAAATATAAGTACAACTTAAAGGCGAAACATTGTACTTAACAAAAAACCATCCCTAGGACCCGAAAGTCTTCCATACCAAAACTACTAAAGATTGTCAAGAATGGGATGCAACCCCAAAAACTAAAATAAAAGGCATAAGTCCAGAAATAAAGACTCTATCATCCAAGAAGGATTCATGGTAGCCTGAAACATGCTGCTCACCCTTGAATCCAAAGTCCAATGCTAGAATTCACAAGTGAGGTCTTGTAGGAGCCGCTGGAATATGCGTTGCACTCAACAAAAGTAAGAGCAGGTATAGTATCAGCGCACAAGAAAACAACAGTGTACTAGTAGGGTCATTTGGCCAACCCAAGATGAAAATATGAGCACTTAACTAAAACATAGTATACCAAGTTAATACATGCTTAATCAACCTACACCTAGCACAACAAGCATCAAATAAGCAATTTAGAGTTACAAGCAAAAAGTTAATCCACTAACAACCAAGTCAACTTCAGTCAAGCCAGGTCAAACAAGTCAAGACAACTTAAGCAATTATCAAGCATATAAATTATATTTCCCGCTTTACTCATGGAACCGTCAAACTCACCTAAACCTCGTACATACACGCTATGGGCATCATAACCACCCTCTAGTCATGATCTGCAGGGGACAAATTCCGTCCATGTACTTAAATCCCAGACACGAGTGTCTGCCAACTTTATTCCACCAACAAGCCGTGAGAACGTCCCAAATACCAAGACATTCCACATTTAACAATAAGGTAGGTCAAAATCATACAATAAGATAAAATCATTTGAATTGACCACGCCAAACAACATGCACTAACAAGCCACACTATGAAGTAGTTAATGTGCACATATAATATAAACTAGATTAAATTACAATACCATCACCTACCTCAATCCAAGCTTGCACAATTCAACTAAGCCTGAGCCTTTCCTTTTCATGCATTTTTCGCTTGATCTCGATCTAGAAAATATATACAATGTATAATTAATGAAATGAACTACCACGTTGGGAATTATAACTCACACCCAACCCCTAAGGCCAAGTTCATGATCATTCCTTCTCCATTCTAGGGCTTTTTTACCGTTATTCACCTAAAACTATCAATTCTATGGATTAATTAGTGAATTAATGGAATGCAAGGGTTAATTAACCATTAATAATCAAACCCCATTAACTTTATACCTAATTTACTCCCTTGCACCAGAAAAACGACTAAAATCAGCCCTAAACCCTTCCCGAACTCCGTAAATTAGCAATTCTAAGGCTAAATTATCAATTACTAGTTAATGGGGCTGAAATCCTTACCTTAATGAAGCCAAACAATTATAATCTGGTGAAAATCGCGCAAAATCGCCTCTCCCTTGCCCCAAAATGTGTTTTAGAAAAATAAATCATTTTGGGGAATTTTAAAATAAATTTGCGACTTTCGTCCCTATAGCGACATGCATCGCTATAACGACATACGTTGCTATAGCAACACATGTCACTATAGCGGTCACTAATTGGGTTGACTGTTGCTATAGTGGGATTTTCTCCACTATAGCGATGTCGATGGGACAAAATGTCCAGTGTCGCCCAAAAATCCTAATTTTTACAACACACCTTTAATCTGGGACATTCCAAATAACTCCCTTTACGCTAGGATCAATTTCGGGAGTTCTACTCACCCAAATTCAATTCTGTAAAGACCTACGGGTTCCTTATTGTCTTGGCTAACTATAAATCAAATCAAACCCCACCAAACTTGCCCAATTTATTCCAAGATTTCCCTAGACCATACCTCACTCAAATTTTATTCGAAACTAGCCTAGCCTGAAATTTATAACTTCAAATTCGGAATGAATTTTAACATGGAATTTATAACTTTTCACATTTTGACTTGGCACGCTCATTAAGAAAATAATTATTAACATGACTATTTTACCATAGTACCCCTATTAATTGATGGTTACTATTGTGTCTTGGAATTATTTTAGAAAATAAATAATTAATGATAAGGGTAAAATAGGAATAAAGAAGTTGTCTTTTCTTGATATGTCAAAAATGACAAGAAAAAATGGAAATCCAATTAGAAAATTAGTGACAAGTAATTCTGAACGGAGAGAGTAGCATTCACCGACAATTTTGTTTCTCATTTTTCTCTTCTTGTTCATCACACAGAGCCCTTCCACGCTTTTATAGAGCATTTGTTCTCAATTTAAGAGTTGGAATAAATCACTCGAGAATCGGCATATCCTATGATGTTTATGCATTAGGGGGTTGCTTTGGGTCAGATGATGGGGTAACTTTCTTATCCCTTTACAATTCCATTTTGTGAAAGCTCCGTTAAAAAATATGTTCATCAAATTCCCCAGTTGCCTTGTCCATGATACAAAATCAAAAGTTGCTCAAAGCAAGAGATGCTGCATTGTTTCACCTACAAAGTGTGGCATTTGACTCGAGGGTTGTGACTGAGGCAAAAGACCTTCAAACAGCATATCCTCCTTCATATTCCTCATTTTCCTCCTCTTTTTTCCAACTACATTATTTATTTTCTATATATCTCTGGTTTAATTATTTTTTTCTCCTTGCTTTTTGTGTGGCTTTTTCCAACTACATTATATTTCTATATATCTCGGGTTTAATTTTATTTTTTTTCCTCCTTGCTTTTTGTATGGTAATTCAATTTCTGGATGCCGTTCTCGCATATGCTCGCAATTTTTAAGATTCCAAATCTTTCAGAAGCTAGGAAATCAAGATTGCTTTCTTCCTTTCAAAAGTATTACGCTAGTGTGTCATCATTTATCCCCAGTCTTATAGCGAGGGCCAATATCCCCAGACTTCCATCCTGCTTTCAGTGTTCGCAACTCAGAACTTCAGGAAAAACTTCTGTAGTTTGAACTGATAAATGTTAGTAAAGTTCAACATAGTTTCCTGAATATTTCTAGTGTCTCACCTAGGTGCATTTTTTGTCCAAAATTTATGTTCGCAATTAAAAGTGACTAAATGTTGAATAGTTTTGAAACTCTGGCTACTCAACAATTCATGGCCTCTAAAGCGGTTGGAATCTTAATTAAAATTAAAAACATATGAGCAAGACCGGCATTCTGAAAATCAAAAAGCCACATGAAATGTAAAAAGAGAGCCCTATATAAACATGTACTGTAGAGACTTAAACCGAAGGAAAAAGGAAGAAGAAAATAAAGTATATGATGAGGGATATGTTGTTTGAAGGTCCTTGACTTCTAGACTCAAGAGTCGAATGGCACACTTAGACGGCATAAAATCAAGAAGCATCTCCAGCTTTCACCTAGTTTTTTCTCACCTGCAAATTAAATTCGAGAACATGGCAAGAAGAGGAGGAATCTGATGAACATATTTTTTTTGGAAAAAGTTTTCACGAAATGGAATATGTTAAGGATAAGAAAAGTGACCCCCCATTTCTGACCCTAGAAAAAGCAACCCCATAATGCAAGAAAATATACATCTACAGGCCACGCAACATAAATTAAATGACAAGATATGCTGATTCTCCAGGGGTTTATTCTGTCTCCTAATTAAAAAGAGAAGGGATGCTCTATAAAAGCGTGGAAGTGCTTTTTTTTATATATATAAACTAGAAGGACAAAAATGAGAAAGAAGATCGTTGGTAAATGATATATATCTTGAATTTATAAGTGAAAGAGTGATAGGTCGACAATCTATTGGCATGCAGCATTTTTGGTGGCTCCGTACAGCTTGATCAAATGTTAGAATGGACATGCCAAAGGAGAGTTGCCCTGTTACTGTCTCTGCTTAATGTAACTAACACGGCAGCACTATGCAGAAGGTATTGTTATACTTGCCTTGATTACCGAGGTTGTTCTTCTTTGTGGCAGGAACTGAGATGTAGAAACGAACCATTAATTAACTGCCGCCTCTCAGCCTCTTCTATTTTGAATTCGTTATTTTTCTTTATACGTGTTCCATAAATCACACAACTAATTTTAGCTGGACGCCATGTTTAGGTATAATTAGCAGGGCCAAAAATATTCTTCCAACCTCAACATTGACAAAACCTATCATTAATTTGAACAAAATCATGAAGAAGACCAGATATTTTGATTTGAACATAATCATGGACAATTAGTACTCTTCTTGTAAAAAGCACAAGAGGTATAATAACGTAATGGGTTGGCTACAAATATTATCTAGTTTTACTTGACAATCCGGCCTGTGCAGGCTTTTAGTAATCATCATTGCAAGAAGGGACGTAGTTTGTATTGTCTAAATCTGCATCCGTGGTATATTGTCAACTCCGATGTGCAAGCTTAAGACATCTAATTATTGCAGGAAAGGGACCAACGGCATATATTTGGTGACATAAATTTAGTTGGAACTCGAATTAAAATATTATTTATACAAAGTTTGTCCCACCGTACCAATTGATATAAATAGGTTATGACACATATTGATTACAATTGAATTGTACTCAGAATCATCACAGATATAGATATTGGAGCTGACAGGCACATGACACAACTTGGATTATTAGTAGGTGACCTTTTCTAATAAATCAAGTATTTATTTTCTTCAGCGCCTTATATTAAAATGAGAATGTACATTATATTAAAATGCGTTGTTGTGATCTTGCTACTTCAATTCCCAAAAAATACTTTAGTCCCCCGAGAATCTTCATCTCAAATTCAGTCACCAATTGACTTTGGAGTAGAAATTTCTTGAAAATCATTCCCAGTAATAATCATGTCATTTACATATATGATTAGCACTGTCACTTTCCCTGATTTGTGTTTTAGGAATAAAGTATTGTTTGAATTACTTTGTTGGAAGCTGTAATTATTTCATAGCGAAGCTGAATCGATCAAAGCACACCTGAGGTGATTGGTTTTGCCCATATAAAGCAAGTTGCAGCCTTCACACCACTTTGTTTTTAGAAGATGCAGTGTACCTTATGTTATATCCATGTAAACTCCTCCTTAAGGTCCCCATGAAGAAAGGTGTTATTCACATCAAACTGGTGCAATGGTCGGTTCAAGTTTGCTGCAAGAGATAACACGACTCTAACAATATCTAGTTTTGTCACCGGAGAAAAAGTCTATTGATTGTCTATGTGATATATGTGTGTATATCCTTTCTGCAAGCCTAGCCTTATATTTGTCAATAGATCAATAGATCCATCTGTCTGGTGTTTAATGGAGAAAACTCATTAATTTCGCCCTAGTGTCTTCTTTTCCTCAGGTAATGGCCAAACAAATCTCTTTACTTGTCGAAAAATAATATATGCCTTGAACATATATAAATGCTTAAGCCGAAAGAGTTTAGAAGCACCACTTACTTGGGATAGTTTTGGAATTTGAAAAATATCTTACACAGAAAACTCTACAAACTATTTTTAGCTTTATGTCCTTTTTATGTGAGATCTTCATTTTTACAAGTAAGAGGTCATCATGTTTGCACGTAAGAGATCTTCATTATACAGATAAGAGACCTGAAAAGGTCATTTTCTTCTATTCAAATTGTAAAAAGTCAAGAGATCTCATTTCCTCTCTAATTTAAAAGGATTCATTTCTTTCATTGGTGAACTTTTCCTGTTAGAAGCAAATTTTGAAAATGAACTATAGTAACATGAGTTTATGTCACGCCCCGAGTTCCAACGAAGCGGACTGGCACCCGAAGCCGATGAGGCCCGAGAGAACCAATCTTTGCTCATGTCTATTCATATGCAAGTCACTCAATAAGCATCATCATCACATAGAGGTATAAAATGTCAATAGCGGAAGTTATGGAAACATGTGATATATACATATAAGAAACTTGGCCGTTAGGGCCATCGAGTTAACATGGACATGTATCTCTTACATTCCTCATCCCACATATGTCTACAAAGCCTCTACAGATACATATACATAGCTAAGCTAGAGTCGGGGAAAGTCCCCGCTTTATACAGCCTTTACAATACCAAAATCAATGTACACTATGACTCGGAAAGCCCCGAACCAACTGGAGCTCACCAAAAATCTACAAATGACCCGCACTCTACTGTGGAGGTCTACTAATACCTGTGCCTGCAGCAAGTAAAGTAAATTCCCCCAAGGGGGTCAGTACGAAGAATGTACTGAGTATGCAAGGCCATAAGAAACTGTATGATACATGAATACTTCAATGAACTCAAATATAAATGAATAACCAATATGGATAAACATTCAATTTGTATGTTTGGAACTACGAATATTGCTTTCTTTAATTTCGGTACTTTCTTTACTTTTACGCTCATTCATCCATTCATCACTCACTCCTTCATTCATTACTCATCCTTCCATTCATATAATGCCCGGGCCCCAAGCTGATCAGTGAGTAATCAACAATTATTCGGGATCGACCCATGCTAGGCTTTTCTTTTACCCCTAGGATACCACCCGTAGTAGCGGGATTGACCCATTCTAGGTGTTCTTTTCACCCCTGGGATACCACCCAAGAACACATCACTTCTCTTTACAACATTACTTTTTTAATCTTGGAAAAAGTTCATTCGATGATTATATCATTATTGGAAACACATAGATGCTTACTTTATGCCTTTACATTCTTGAGATTGATACTTTTGTAGTTGTAACATTATTGGAAGCTTTGGAAAAATAATCAATGAATAAGGGACATGTGTATAAACACTATTGGAACTTTGGAACATAACATTATTGGAAACATAACATTATTGAAAACATAGGACCTTTGGAACATTAGTCAATGAACATGAGACATGTGAATCACAATTGATCAATGAATAAAGAACATGTGCATAACAATGATTAATAACCGGAAATGGAATACCTTTGGACATTTCAGAATGGAACAAGTATAATGACAATGTGATACTATGTGCTGCAGAAGGATACGGAAAGAGTAACCTTACATACCTTCACTTCCAAGTATGAATATACAAGCCAATATGTGAATACAACAATTCAGCTCCCTCTCTATGTGTCACTCTACAACACAAGTACATAACGGAACCAACATTAACCATAAACTACATTCCAAGTGTATAAGACGATAATGAATTACATGATTACCTTACAACGTCATTTCCCCTATTTATAATACCATTCACGGCATTGTCATTCCAACAATACCACAACATGACATACATTGACCACAACATCATATACCAATAGCATTTTACCACAAGTTTCTCCTTTGCACTTTCTCATCAACACCATATCACAATTAATCTACCAAGTCACCTTAATACACCTCATAATAACATATCGGCCAAAATCCCATAATTTACACTTATATAAAAATAACAAGTTTAAGAACATAATCACACCATACATATTGATATTTCATCCATACCATGCACTTTTGTTCAAACCTCAAGTCACTTTTCAAGTTTAAATCTCATAAATGACACATCTCTTACAAAAAGCAAAAGTGTCATATCCAACACTTCCAAGCATAAGCAACATGATCTACATAATATCTAATGTACATAATATGTTAAATCATAAGAATAAACACTTACCCAAGCTTGTAGAATGATGATCTTGCCCAAAGAGTTAATTGTCTTAGGGTTTGGAAATAGAGAGAAAATTCTAGAAATGTCATGAGAGATTTTGTGAATAAAAATCTGATTTTGGCCTTATATAGCCTCCACTTAATGGTTATCTTTATCCACTTGGGTCAATAATTGATTAATTAAAGGAAGAATGGGTCATTTGACCCATTGGGCCATGTCTTTAATTCTAATTTCCACTTTGGGCTTTAAATTGAGCCCAATAACACATGTCATCTTAACCCACCAAATTTAATGTGTAATCCATCATTTATCTCATGTTTACATAATTCCATAACGTCACGACAATATTCAACTCACGAGACTCATATTCGTAGCCTCAATCTCCAAAGAAGACATTCTAGCCACTTATGGCTTAAGTGAACATAAAAGGGTAAAAAAGTAATTTGGATGCTAACTCCGTCCAAGTTTAGTCTTACCGAGATGGAACAATTATATAATAACCCAAGAATCACATTTATAGGCTCGTGGTTGGCGAAAAAAATTCGGCAAAAAGCACCCCGGACGCCCCTTGGACTTAAAAAAATTTCCAACATTTGAAGGGTGTGCAGGGGTGGCCTGGCAGGCTGCCTGGCGCTCCCCCTTGCTGCCTGTGGGCTAAAAATTTTAGCCCAGAGCGTCCTGGCACGCCCCTGGGCGCACCCCACTCTTTTTTAAAAAAAAATAAAATTCGTGTCTTCGACTTTTCTTTGCGGATTCGGTTAGGTACTTCAAGTTCAACTCTTTAGCTTACCTCTTAGCATTAAAACCCTTTGTTTGGAAGTTGTTCAAGCCTCATTTATCACTCCCAAAATGTTTCAGAAAGTTTCAAACTCCTCCTACAAGAGTCTAGTCATATTGTCCAGTACGATATCAATTGTTTCTTCCAAAACCAATGCAACACACGTACTTAGTGCTTGCGAAGCTAAGGTTTGTAACTACATCCTAGGTCACCAATCCATCAAGTTAGGGTTGGGAATGTACGGGGTGTTACATCAAGCGACCAAAAAGGTATTACAGATACAAAACTTGTAATTTTGGACCTTCGCCATTTGTTAGTTATAAAGAGATTGTACAGGTCGAATATTGGGTATGATAGGAGATTTTTTGTTAAAATAGGTTAGGTTTAATATTTTCTAATTTTTTGGCTTGAGAAATCAGGTGACACATCCTTAAAAAGTTGCCGGATATGTCACTTTACTGCTTGAATGACTTTTTGAGTGAAATAACAAATTAAAGATAAAGTGATTTTCTGATACACAAGAAAAAAATAACCTTTTGGATGAAATAACAAAAGATGAGTGACTTTTCTGATACAAAAGAAAAAACGTGACTTTGTTCACCTATTTTTCAATAGTTATGTGACCATTTAGGAAATAAACTCAATAAGTGTAGGACGAACTTATCAAACCCACAACGGTGGCAAAGGATATGATAGAATTGAAACAAATTGTCATCCTAACAAGCAAACCTAAACCACCTCAAATTCAAAATAGATAGGTGGATTTCTTGGAATACAAAATGGATAGAGTCATGAATGATAAGGAATACTCCCCCTCGAGCTACCAAACTAATACATCCTTTAGTTGGGGCTCCCCTATAATTAGGGGCGGATCTACTAAGGAGGTTCGGGGTGTCACGGCACCCGCACAACCGTGTATGTATACAGAAGAATGCTTATAAATATTTAAAGTGGCACCCAGTGCAATAATAGGTCGCTTGGTGCCACTGGTGGGCAGCTGAATCCCACGCCCACACGGCATGGGATCGAATCTACCCTACACCACTGATGGATCTTCTTTTGTTCTACGTTTAAGTCCATCTTTTCTTTTCTTTTGATTTTTCGTTTGCTTCTTCTTTTCCTTGTTTTTTTCTTTTCTTTCTTTTCATTGTTTCTTCTTTCTTTTAAATTTTATGAAAATTCTTGCTTCTATTTTAAGTTCATAGCGCTTGCTATGTTTTTGCTTTTGAGTATCAAATATGCATTTAAATGAGTTCTAGTTCTAATCATCCATTTTTGAGTAATAGTTTTGGAATATGAAAATATGGGGATATATGATTTTGTAGCTCTTTTCAAATTTGTTTTAAGTTATATGTCCTTTTTATAAGAGATCTTCATATTTACACCTAAAGATATGAAACGATCATTTTTTTATTCAATTTATAAGTTGTCATAAGAGATCATTTTCGAGGAAATGAGATCCCTTGCCCTTTTACCATTCAAATAGAAGAAAATAGGCTTTTCAAATCTCTAACGTATAAAAATGAAGATCTCTTTTTGTAAAAAGGACATAAAACTAAAAGAAAAATCATAAAAGGTTAGAAAATCATTTTTCCCCATTGAAGTTTTATGCTTTGTTCAAAATTATCATAAGAATTAAATTATTTTGTTCGGTCTAATTAATAAAAAAGATGAAAAATTTGAATCGAAGATCAAAATAGATCTAGTCAAAGCCTAAATTAAAACACTGTGGCATCCGGAATCTCAATATCCTGGATCCGCCTCTGCCTATAATCAACAGAAAATAGTGTAATGTGCACATAATAGACAACCTTCGCGATTCTATAGCCCAAGTAGCCAACCCATTGTTGTTGTTCTTTCTTATAGCTAAAGCTCGTATGCGCAGATTCCTTGTTCATGATTTTGTTCAAGTTAACTGGTCTGCTACATAATTTTGTTCCAGATGACAATTACACCTGAACATCATGTGATAACGTTAAGATTTATGGAGACAGGAATAAATAAAACCAGAGATTCTAGACCGAGTTCATGTGATAATTAGTTGCTTTCCACATCAATTTTTGCAAAAAAAGGTAAGGAGAAATTAAAACCAATTTAAGCGTTTAATATAAGTATCACAATACCTTCTGAATCGGATTATTAAGAGCAGACCTTTGTGTTAGTATATTAAGCAGAGACAGCAGCAGGGCAGCTCTCCTTTGGCGTGACAGCTGAAATATGTGATAAAGTAAAACGGAGTTACTATACATATATTACTGCATGCCAATAGAGAGCAGCCCTATCACTGTATCCCTTATCATCGTTCACCAGCGATTTTCTTTCTCATTTTTCTGTTTCTTGGTTCATACTTCATCACAACAGAGCCCTCCACGCTTTTATAGAGCATTCGTTCTCAGTTTAAGAGTTGGAATAAACCATTCGAGAATCGGCATATCCTATGATTTTTATGCATTAGGGGGTTGCTTTTTCTAGGGTCAGAAAATGGGGTAAGGGTTGCTTTTTCTAGGGTCAGAAAATGGGGTAATTTCATTTTGTGACAGATCCTCCAAAAATATGTTCATCAAATTCCCTAGTTGCCTTGTCAATGATGCAAAAAAAAAAAAAATTGCTTAAAGCAAGAGATGCTGCATTATTTCACCTATAAGGTGTGCCATTTGACTCGAGAGTTGTGATTGAGGAGGCAAACGACCTTCAAACAGCATTTTCCGAATGCCAATCTCGCGTATGCTCATAAATTTTTAAGATTCCAAATCTTTCAGATGTCAGGAAATAAAGATTGCTTAATTCCTTTCACAAGTATTACTCTAGTGTGTCGTCATTTATGCCCATTTTCATTTCTAATTCTTTAGACACTCGAGTTAGTTTTTCTTGAGTTCCAGCAATATTTTTTCTTAGAATTCCAGACTTCCAGCATATTTTCCTTGCTCTCATACTCCAGACGAAGATCCTAATAATGTAGAAAACAATCTTGTTGTGTGATGGACTACCGAGGGCCAATATCCCCAGGCTTCCATCCTGTTTTGAATTGATAAATGTTAGTAGTAAACTGCAACATGATTTCTTGGATACATTTCGTGTTATAGCTAGGTGCTTTTTTGTCCAAATTTTATGTTCTCAGTAAAAACAGCTAAAAGTTGAATAGTTTTGAAACTCTGGCTACTCAACAAATTCATGGTCTCGAAAGGGTTTGGAATCGTAGTTAAAATTTTAAAACATATAAGCAAGACTGAAATTCTGGAAAACGAAAAGCCACATGAAAAGTAAAAAAGAGAGCCCTATAAATATATACTCCCTCCGTTTCAAAAAAAATCGACCTATGTTGATTTGGCACAGAGTTTAAGAAAATAAAGAAGATTTTTGAATTTTGTGGCCTTAAATTAATGTCAAATGTACCAAAATGTACTTTAATCTTGTGGTCTTAAACATGCCACGTGAAAAGTTGCAACTAAAAAATTGCTAAAAAGGAAAAAAGGTCATTCTTTTAAGAAATGGACTAAAAACGAAAGTAGGTCATTCTTTCTGAAACGGGGAGTAGTATACAGACTGAAACTGAAGGAAAAAGAAAAATAAAGAATATGATGAGGGATATGCTGTTTGAAGGTACTTGAGTCCTCGACTCAAGAGTTAAATGGAACACTTCGCTGGCATAAAATCAAGCAGCATCTCCAGCTTTCACCAACTTTTTCCTGCATCTCTCACCTGCAAATTAAATTCAAGGACAAGGCAAGAAGAGGAGGAATCTGATGAAAATAATTTTTCGAAAGAGCATATATCTACAGGTCACGAAAAATAAAATTAAATGACAGGATATGCCGATCCTCCAGGGATTTATTCCGACTCCTTATTAAAGAGAAAGGGAATACTCTATAAAAGCTTGGAAGAGATATAGTGATAGGGCTACACTCTATGGGCATGCAGCTTTTAGGTGGCTCCGTACAGTTTGATGAAATATTTGAGCTGACATGCCAAAGGAGAGTTGCCCTGTACTGTCTCTGCTTAATGGAATTATTAAGTTCACATCGGCACTTGATACTGTGAAGCAGAAGGTATTGTTTACAGAGGTTGTTCTTCTTTGTTGCAAGAACTGAGATGTAGAAACAAACCATTAATTAATTGCCACCTCTCAGCCTCTTCTATTTTGAATTCTCTGTTTTCCTTATAGTTTATAGTATACCCATAAATCACACTACTAATTTTAACTGGACAAAACCTATAATTAATTTGAACAAAATCATGAAGAAGACCAGACAACCCTGTAAGACAGCTATACTTTATATCAGCCTTTATGGCATGTCATTTAGAATAAAATGAACCAAGAACAATTCGAAAATTGGAGACAAGTAGTAGATGAACTAAGAGAAACAGAAACTCTATTACAATTTAACTTAGATAATTACATAAGAACACAAGAAATAACAGACTTACAAAAAATGTTAAAAAATATAACACATATGTTAGTATTAATTCCATTACGCAATAGATACTATGAAGCAGCATTTAGATAAAAATGAACCAAAAATGGTAACATGATTAATTATGAAAGTCTTAAATATTGGTTACAACCCATGGAAAATATAATATTATTAGAAAAATTATTAAAAAAACTAATATAGAAACATATCAAAGAACCCAAGATGTACAATACTTAGAATATATAGCAAATAATGCAACAGAAATTATGAGATTAATTCCGCTAAAAGAACAATATTATAGAGAAACATTTAATTCTCAAGAACAATCCCTTCAAATGAAGAAACCAAAGGAACTAATATCTCTTCAAGTGAAGAATTTACAAATATCAGTATAGATAATATAAATAAAGAAAATGAAGAAACTGAAGAAGAAATAATGGATGATGATCAAGAACCTAGTGAAACATACACAGAATTACTAGACCAAATAAACATTCAAGAAACAAATACGCCAGAAATAAATACAACTACTAAACATGAACCGAGTACAAGTACTTCAACATCTAGAGAAAGACGAGAAAGACTATACCCAAGAACTTCAAGTCCCAACTATTTTACAGCTGTTCATGACAATTATGATAGAAGTGAAACATTATGGAATAAAAGATTAAGTACAAGATGGATACCTAACAGAACACCGGAACAATCTAATTTCTTAGATTTAGACTGTGTTACTGACATAAACAAAATAATCCAATTATGGCTAGGACATATTGCAAAACAACTAGTAGATAATAAAATAACAGTAGCAGAAACACCAGGTTACATAGAAAGAACATTAGTAGGAGCAGTAAAATTATGGTTAAATAATTTATCAACAGAAAGTCTAGATACACTAAGAAGTAATAAAAACCAAAATGGTACAGTCACTACATCAAATATAGAAATCCTATCTAAATATGAACTAGGAATAAGAAATGAATTTGGAAGTATGACAACAGAAATAGAAGAGCAAAATAAAAATAAAGATCGAAATAGGCAACTAATGACTAAATTAGCAATATGTAATATGTGTTACATAGAACAATATACTTGCGCATTTAAAGAATACTATTATAAAGGAATATATAATAATGAAAAAGGTATAGAAATTAGGAAATTATACTTTACTAAACTACCAGAACCATTTAGTACAAGGATAATTGAAAGCTGGACTGCGGCAAGCTTAACCGATACATTAGGATCAATGATAAAATTTTTACAAAATTGGTTTATAGATTTATGTAACAAATATAAAGAAACACAAAAATTAGACAAAATATTAGGACAAAATATGGCTTGTTGTACAAATAAAACAGCACCTCAATTTGGTTGTAAAACACCAAATAAATACCGATATAAAAAACGAACAAAAATATATAAGACCAATAGATCTAAATATAAATACAAGAAACCACGAAAGAAATATTATGTGAAAAATTAAAAACATAAAAAACCATATAAACCTAAGAGAAAAATATCAGAATGCACATGTTCTAATTGTGGAAAATTAGGACATTTAGCTAAAGATTGCAAAATACCTAAAGACCCAAAGAAAAAACAAATAACTGAAATAAAAATACAAGATGATATATATACGGAATTACCATACATCGACTATGACATAGAAAGTGAAGATAGTATTTACGATTTAGAAGAATATACTAGCTCAGGAGAAGATAGTGACTCAGAACAATTTTATGACTGAAACGATATAAGGATAATTAGACAAGAAGACCATCAAGATGAAGAATCTTCAAACCAGAAAATAATATTTGATACAAATATATTTGAACAAATTAAAAAACAAGAATCACCCCTACGGATAGATAAAATTTTGGAAATACCCGAAAATGAAATAATATCACAAGACCAAATATGCTCAGACTTACCTAAAGAATTAAGACAGACAAAAGAAATGACAATACAAGAATTAATTATTGGAGGAATCCCAATTCAAATACAATTTACAATATCACAAAACAACACAAATATTACCTTAGGACTAACATGGTTAGAACAAGTAAAACCCTATAATATAAATGATAAACAAATAATTATCTACTATAACAATAAAAAAGTTATCATCAGTAGAACCATAGTATAATAGAATAATGAAATGACAAAAGTATATATACTCGCTAAGATAATTGTAGAAGAATATAATAATAGATATTATACACCTATGATAGATACGGGAGCAGAAGCCAATCTATGTAAATATAACTGTTTATCAGAAGATAAATGGGAAAAGTTAAAAAATCCAATAGTAGTAACAGGATTTAACGATGAAGGAAGTATGATTACATATTCAGCTAAAAACATTAAATTACAAATTTGGGATAAGATATTAACCGTAAAACGAATGTATAATTATGAATTTACAAGCCGCGATATATTACTAGGGATGCCATTTTTAGATGAATTATACCCACATATACTAACCAAAACACATTGGTGGTTCACCACACCATGTAATAAAAAAGTAGGAGCTAAACGAGTACCTAATAAAAATAGAAAAGTAGCACCATGGATAAAAGGAAGTGAAAAGGTAACACAAAAACTAGAAAACAGTCCCAGTACTACCGACACATATATTGAAATAATTAAATTCTCTATTAATACCCTAAAACCCGCACAAGATAAACTAGAATTATTATATAATGAAAATCCCCTCAAAGGATGGGAAAAACACAAAACTACCGTTACAATTGAATTAACCGACCCAAATAGTATAATAACACAAAAACCTCTAAAATATAACTTCAATGATCTCAATGAATTTAAAATACACGTTACCGAACTATTAGAAAATAACTATATCCAAGAAAGTAATAGTAAACACACCAGTCCCGCATTTATTGTTAATAAACATAGTGAACAAAAAAGAGGAAAAAGTAGGATGGTTATTGACTACCGAAACCTCAATGCAAAAACAAAAACATACAATTATCCAATACCAAATAAAATATTAAAAATACGACAAATCCAAGGCTTTAATTACTTTAGTAAATTTGACTGCATTAGTTTTACACAAAAAATTAAAGAAGGATATTGAATATCACTTTGATGAACAAGATAAAACACATATACACCAAATTAAGACAATGTGCAAAAACCTACCAAAGCTATATTTTCCAGATGAAAAGAAACAATTTACATACATAGTAGAAACAGATTCTAGCGAACATAGCTACGGAGGAGTATTGAAATATAAATACACTAACGAAACAATAGAACACCATTGTAGCTATTATTCAGGATTTTATACAGAACCTCAGATAAAATGGGAGATAAACCGAAAAGAATTATATGCTTTATATAAATGTTTATTATCTTTTGAACCATATATTGTTTAGCTTTAATTACTTTAGTAAATTTGACTGCAAATCAGGATTTTACCACCTCAAACTAGAAAATGAATCGAAAAAACTAACAGCATTCACAGTACCCCAAGGCTTTTATGAATGGAATGTTTTACCATTTGGATATAAAAATGCCCCAGGAAGATACCAACATTTTATGGACACATACTTTACACAATTAGAAAATTGTATTGTATATATAGATGACATATTATTATACTCACAAACACAAGAAGATCATATCCAATTATTAGAAAATTTTAGTTGTTCAATTTCTTTTTTCGCTTGTTCAGGAATCTTTTCAATTTCTTGTTTTTGATCTATTTCAGTATTTTCTTTTGTTATTCTTACCATAGCAGTTAAGCTATCTTCTAATTTTGCCGAATTTTGGTCTGGCATTAGATGTAAATTATTTCCTAATTTTTTATATCTTCGTCCTAGATTTGAATGTACTATTGTTATTAGTATTCCTTCTGATCCTATAAATGTTTTCTCTTCTACAGGGTATTCTTCTTTATTCATTTCAAATCGTATTTATATTTATGGTCTAAATGTTGTATATGGAGTTCTAAATTAAATATGGTATCTCGTTGGGCCATTATTGATTTATGGTTAACTCCTGCAAAGATGTTTGTTTGTAATCGATTTTTTCTATTATTTAATTCGTCCTTTAAATCTATTATTTGTTTAAGTAATTCTATTTGGTTTTTTGTTAACGGTTTATAACTGGGATTCATAAGTATATCGTCTTTTATACTAATACTAGAACTTGTTTCTGTATCTTTATTCCTCATATCATTGTTCATACTCATATCTTTATTCATAGCTCTGATACAATTTTGTGGGGTGCGTAGGATTGTTCTTGAGAATTAAATGTTTCTCTATAATATTGTTCTTTTAGCGGAATTAATCTCATAATTTCTGTTGCATTATTTACTATATATTCTAAGTATTGTACATCTTGGGTTCTTTGATATGTTTCTATTTTAGTTTTTAATAATTTTTCTAATAATATTATATTTTCCATGGGTTGTAACCAATATTTAAGACTTTCATAATTAATCATGTTACCATTTTTGGTTCATTTTTATCTAAATGCTGCTTCATAGTATCTATTGCGTAATGGAATTAATACTAACATATGTGTTATATTTTCTAACATTTTTTGTAAGTCTGTTATTTCTTGTGTTCTTATGTAATTATCTAAGTTAAATTGTAATAGAGTTTCTGTTTCTCTTAGTTCATCTACTACTTGTCTCCAATTTTCGAATTGTTCTTGGTTCATTTTATTCTAAATGACATGCCATAAAGGCTGATATAAAGTATAGCTGTCTTACAGGGTATAATCGTTTTAATTCTTTAATGCTATGTTCAATATAATCTAAATATTTGAGCTCATAGTTCATAAAATAAATTTCTATGTGTATCTTAAGTACTCGTTCTTCTAGTTTTATTTCTTCTACTATTTCTAGCCAATAATGAAAGCTGTCGTAATTTATCATTTTAATCAAAATCTGGATAGTCTAAATAATCATCTTCTAAATACATGTTATACATATCTGAAACTATAAATTCTGTCCAATTATCTTGCATCACTGCGATAGATTCATAAGTCATAAATCTGTTTAGTTGTATCTGTATCTAAGTCACGTAAAATATATAAGAGTAATAGCTTATATTCTTCATTATCATCTAATAAATATGTATTTGTTCCTAGTTGGTAATTATCCATATTATCAAATCATGTATTTCTAAATCATATTCCCTTTAACCTCTACTTATATTTATCTAAACAAATACTAACCATATCAAATAGATAAAAGCATGTTTTAGAGAAGGAATAGATACACCAATAGAATTATATTTAGCAGATGATAGGATAAGTCAACCTATAGAAAAAAGTGTAATCAGTGCAATCAGAGGAAATTTGATATATCAAAAATTTAAATTTATTATAAGTGCTAACTATTCAGTAGCAATAAAAGATACAAATATAGATAAATCTTTAGTATTATATTGGAAAATGTCAGGTATAGAATTAACACCAGGAAGTAACATATTTACAGCAAGATGCAAAAATTTATACATTCTAAGCACCAAACATACAATAAAAGCAATTAACAAAATTAACAAAATCAAAATAGAAAACCCATTTGATAATATAGTTACAGCAATTGATCATAATGATTATAGTTATAACGAGATAGATATAGACGGAGATCTAGAAATAGTAAGAGAAAGAATAGGAACGAGATAGATATAGACGGAGATCTAGAAATAGTTAGAGAAAGAATAGGAACATCAAAAAGAATACTAGATACCCCAACAACTTCATCAAGAATGAGTACATCTAGAAGAATAGAACAACAAATACCAATGGAAATGCAACCATACCAATATTATTTAACAGGAATGTTAAATCAACAAAAATATTTAATCTTAATCAATACAGGAGAACAAGAAAATTATATCACAAGAGAATTAATACCAGAAAATGAAATAATATCACAAGACCAAATATGCTCAGACTTACCTAAAGAATTAAGACAGACAAAAGAAATGACAATACAAGAATTAATTATTGGAGGAATCCCAATTCAAATACAATTTACAATATCACAAAACAACACAAATATTACCTTAGGACTAACATGGTTAGAACAAGTAAAACCCTATAATATAAATGATAAACAAATAATTATCTACTATAACAATAAAAAAGTTATCATCAGTAGAACCATAGTATAATAAAATAATGAAATGACAAAAGTATATATACTCGCTAAGATAATTGTAGAAGGATATAATAATAGATATTATACACCTATGATAGATACGGGAGCAGAAGCCAATCTATGTAAATATAACTGTTTACTAGAAGATAAATGGGAAAAGTTAAAAAATCCAGTAGTAGTAACATGATTTAACAATGAAGGAAGTATAATTACATATTCAGCAAAAAACATTAAATTAAAAATTTGGGATAAGATACTAACCGTAAAACGAATGTATAATTATGAATTTACAAGCCGCGATATATTACTAGGGATGCCATTTTTAGATGAATTATACCCACATATACTAACCAAAACACATTGGTGGTTCACCACAACACGAGTCGTCGTATTTCCTTTGTTGTTACAGAGTCTTGTATTTTTCTTGTTAGCCACCATTTTACTTGTGTATTATCTGTTCTCACAATAAACTTGTTATAAACAATATATGGTTCAAAAGATAATAAACATTTATATAAAGCATATAATTCTTTTTGGTTTATCTCCCATTTTATCTGAGGTTCTGTATAAGATCCTGAATAATATCTACAATGGTGTTCTATTGTTTCGTTAGTGTATTTATATTTCAATGCTCCTCCGTAGCTATGTTTGCTAGAATTTGTTTCTACTATGTATGTAAATTGTTTCTTTTCATCTGGAAAATACAGCTTTGGTAGGTTTTTGCACATTGTCTTAATTTGGTGTATATGTGTTTTATCTTTTTCATCAAAGTGATATTCAATATCCTTCTTTAGTTTTTTGTGTAATGGTTTTAAATGTTCTGCTAGCTTGGGTACATACTCTCGTACTTGGTTAACAAGTCCTAAAAAGGATTGTAACTTTTCTTCGTATCTAATAATTCTTCTAAAGTAAGGATTTTTTGTACTATGTGTGTTTGCATTTTTATTCCATCTCTATCTATTTGTATTCCTAGAAATTCGATTTGATTTTTCACTAGTTCTGCTTTCTTCTTGCTTGAGCTTATTCCTGCAGTTTCTACAATATCTGCGAATTTTTCTAATAATTGGATATGATCTTCTTGTGTTTGTGAGTTTAATAATATGTCATCTATATATACAATACAATTTTCTAATTGTGTAAAGTATGTGTCCATAAAATGTTGGTATCTTCCTGGGGCATTTTTATATCCAAATGGTAAAACATTCCATTCATAAAAGCCTTGGGGTACTGTGAATGTTGTTAGTTTTTTCGATTCATTTTCTAGTTTGAGGTGGTAAAATCCTGATTTGCAGTCAAATTTACTAAAGTAATTAAAGCCTTGGATTTGTCGTATTTTTAATATCTTATTTGGTATTGGATAATTGTATGTTTTTGTTTTTGCATTGAGGTTTCGGTAGTCAATAACCATCCTACTTTTTCCTCTTTTTTGTTCACTATATTTATTAACAATAAATGCGGGACTGGTGTGTTTACTATTACTTTCTTGGATATAGTTATTTTCTAATAGTTCGGTAACGTGTATTTTAAATTCATTGAGATCATTGAAGTTATATTTTAGAGGGTTTTGTGTTATTATACTATTTGGGTCGGTTAATTCAATTGTAACGGTAGTTTTGTGTTTTCCCCATCCTTTGAGGGGATTTTTGTTATATAATAATTCTAGTTTATCTTGTACGGGTTATAGGGTATTAATAGAGAATTTAATTATTTCAATATATGTGTCGGTAGTACTGGGACTGTTTTCTAGTTTTTGTGTTACCTTTTCACTTCCTTTTATCCATGGTGCTACTTTTCTATTTTTATTAGGTACTCGTTTAGCTCCTACTTTTTTATTACATGGTGTGGTGAACCACCAATGTGTTTTGGTTAGTATATGTGGGTATAATTCATCTAAAAATGGCATCCCTAGTAATATATCGCGGCTTGTAAATTCATAATTATACATTCCTTTTACGGTTAGTATCTTATCCCAAATTTGTAATTTAATGTTTTTAGCTGAATATGTAATTATACTTCCTTCATTGTTAAATCCTGTTACTACTACTGGATTTTTTAACTTTTCCCATTTATCTTCTGGTAAACAGTTATATTTACATAGATTGGCTTTTGCTCCCGTATCTATCATAGGTGTATAATATCTATTATTATATCCTTCTACAATTATCTTAGCCAGTATATATACTTTTGTCATTTCATTATTCTATTATACGATGGTTCTACTGATGATAACTTTTTTATTGTTATAGTAGATAATTATTTGTTTATCATTTATATTATAGGGTTGTTCTAACCATGTTAGTCCTAAGGTAATATTTGTGTTGTTTTGTGATATTGTAAATTGTATTTGAATTGGGATTCCTCCAATAATTAATTCTTGTATTGTCATTTCTTTTGTCTGTCTTAATTCTTTAGGTAAGTCTGAGCATATTTGGTCTTGTGATATTATTTCATTTTCTGGTATTAATTCTCTTGTGATATAATTTTCTTGTTCTCCTGTATTGATTAAGATTAAATATTTTTGTTGATTTAACATTCCTGTTAAATAATATTGGTATGGTTGCATTTCCATTGGTATTTGTTGTTCTATTCTTCTAGATGTACTCATTCTTGATGAAGTTGTTGGGGTATCTAGTATTCTTTTTGATGTTCCTATTCTTTCTCTAACTATTTCTAGATCTCCGTCTATATCTATCTCGTTCCTATTCTTTCTCTTACTATTTCTAGATCTCCGTCTATATTATTATTATTATTTATCATGTAGTAGTGTAACTATATAGAACTGCTTAAGTAAGTTTGCTATGGTTAGTAAGCTAAGAGTAGGTAAGCCAGACTAAGCCATCCTGATAGTCGAAACCAAGTAGGCGAGGAATGCCATTAAAGGGGAGTAGACGCAAAGTTGAGGCATTGTTAGGGTAACTGATTAAGGCTGAAACTCATAGTAGTGAGTAACTGATTAAGGCTGAAACTCATAGTAGTGACACAAAGAGCTGTTCGAAAATATTACACTCTTAGATGATAAAGGTAATAATATAAGTAGAGGTTAAAGGGAATATGATTTAGAAATACATGATTTGATAATATGGATAATTACCAACTAGGAACAAATACATATTTATTAGATGATAATGAAGAATATAAGCTATTACTCTTATATATTTTACGTGACTTAAATACAGATACAACTAAACAGATTTATGACTTGTTAATGACTTATGAATCTATCGCAGTGATGCAAGATAATTGGACAGAATTTATAGTTTCAGATATGTATAACATGTATTTAGAAGATGATTATTTAGACTATCCAGATTTCGATTAAAATGACAAATTACAACAGTTTTCATTATTGGCTAGAAATAGTAGAAGAAATAAAACTAGAAGAACGAGTACTTAAGTGTCACGACCCAATTCTTGAGTCGTGATGGTGCCTATCGTAACCCACCAATAGGCAAGCCAAATCCTAGCCCGGAGCGACAAGCGACGGGCTAACGGACGGAATCTCATATAACAGAGATGAAGTGAAAGTAACCATATTTATAAACATTCTATAATGCTAAAGACAGAATCAGAATATGTATATATGCCAAGACTGAGAAGGAAGAGGACAATATATAAAGTCAAGAACCCCTCCCAAGACCTGGTGAGGTCAGTACAAGAGCCACTACTGGACACACCCAAAATATAAAATAGAAACCAAATATATATCAAACCCAACAATCTCGAGGGCAAAAGACTATACAGTAGAAGATGGAGTAGGATCTGCCTCGGACATCAGTAAGCTCACCCTGCTCCGGAGTCAATGCTGAGAAAAGAGTTCACGTCAATACCGTCGGCTAGTGCCTGAATCTGCATCGGGGAAAAAGATGCAGAAGTGCAGTATGAGTACCGGGGCAACGGGTACTCAGTAGGCATCATCGGCCGACTGAGCTCAATGTAATATAAGCAAGCTAAAATGCGAGGGTGCATGCTAAGTCCGGGGTATAAGTAACAAATACATAAGTAACTGCCGAGGCGTATATATATGCTCAGGAAAATATAAGTGCGATACATAATAACGAGTAAATAAATGCGTAAGTAAACACACAAGTCAAACATAACCTATCTGGGCCCCCATAAGCCCGATAGGCACACGGAAGAAAACAATAACCCAGTCTGGCCCCCATAAACCAGCGGGACACACAAGAAAAGTAAATGCATAGTCACCAGTGTCTCGAAGCTGTATCAGTATCCAGTAACCACAATAACCAACAGGAGTGCACCGGGCTTGAACCGGCACCAATGGGTACTAACAAGAGGCCAGACGCCGGAGTCGAACCGGAAGCAGTGGGTAATAACAAGAGGCCACATATATATCATATCTGCCGGACTCGAACCGGAACTCATAGAACAACAACATCATAATCACGGTACCCAGTACCAAAACTCTCCAATCATATCATAACCAGATGCCGGAATCGAACCGGAACTCATAATAATCAGTGGCCGAACTCGAATCGGAACTCATAGTGTATCACAATCCGGGGCCGGACTCGAACCGGAACACCCAATAGTCAATAACCAAATCATCATACCTGAATTAGTAGCCGGACTCGAACCGAAACTTATCATAGCTAGTAACCAGAACAGAATCAAATGTCATGTCATATCAGATAAACGGGAAAACATGCTAGTCCGTCCCAGGCCGAAACTGAAGTATAGGTAAATGAGCTAACCCATTACTTGCTACAAGGTAAGTCCCCGGGTCCTCCTAGGTCCATAGTCTATTATCATGCAATATCTAAGTCAGTCCGGGTATCTAGAGTAGCTCATGACAAGGTGGGTCCTAATTCTAAGCTAAGACCAGGAATCCCGATCGAGTGCGGTGTTGTCAGGGACTAAAATGCTAAATAGGTCAATTTGGGTATATTCGGGGTGACTAAATACCGTCACAAGTCTAATAGGTCACATAGGGCTTAACTAAGCCCAAAAATATCAACGTTCTGACAAGTCGACAAAAGGGTAACGGGGTCCACTACCGGGTCCCGGATACCAAGTCTGGTTATACCTGTCTAAGTCTGGGCTAAGTCTGTCTAAGCCTGGACTAAGGTCCAACAATAATATTCCCCAATCAGTAGTCCATAACAACAATACTATCCGACCCCAAATAGGTCATAAGTGGTGTACCGTAAGGATAACGGGCCTAGAATGTGTCCGAATAGCCCTATCCGGCCTAAAAAGGCCTAAATCACAGCAAACCACCACCTCCAAGTCTATAATTCCAGCCCAAAATACCAGAACAATAGCATACATATATCACACATAAGCCCAATCTAAGTGCAAAGGGAGGTAAACCTAGCCTACCTGGACGCCTGCCGCGAACCTGCCAAGAAAACCAGCTAAATAGGAGCCTTTCCCTTTCGAGAGGCCTCAGACTGCTGCCAAACTACCAAAATAATAAAATACATGTCAAAACATGACTATTGATACCCATATTGCATTAGTTCGGAAAATGTCCGAACAGTCCACGTGGGGCCCGCTTGCGGAATAACAAAATCGAAACCGTCATAGCGCCCAAATAATGCAGTGACCAATAGTCACAACTAACACTCCTCAATTTGAGCTCAAAATATAGCTCAAACATCAACACCAATCCCAACAGTATCACCGTGTAAATGAAAATTATCGTAAAAATAAGAAAACGTACCGTAGAAATGACGAGAGCGAGTCCACGGACTCAAATATATATACTTCTAAGCTCAAATATTAACAGAATAGCTCAAGATTGAGCTTAAATAATCAATAATGGTGAGAGGTAATTGGAAAAAGTGGACAGAATGTAAAATATTACATTCTATCCACCACCGAATACACATATATATATGTAATGTAATAATGACTTGCACACTTAGTCACTTTCTTCTTTGTTCAATAGACACCACGTGTAAATGTGGTGTCATTTATAGTCCATGACTTTAATTTGTCCCGTTACTTATATACTCGGGTATTGCATAGGTTCGTGGTAAAATAAATATAATATTTTGAATATACCATAATTAATAGAAAAATATTTCTAGCAAAACCTCTATAAAATAAAAATATTATTTTAACATATTTAAATTCACTATCTCCGTTTTAATTATTAATAAGTTATAAAACTATTATAAAATAGTATAGATATATCATAACTAAAGAATTTTATAAAGTTCAAAAATATTTTCAAAAGGTAATTACCTATGTCATTTTACCAAATTTTAATTTAATTTAATATTTTATAATGTGCTCGGTCTAAATAATATTCTCAAATGAACTACCCGGGAGCTGAACTGTCAGTCCCAGCAAGTCATAAATAACTTGAGGCAGTTATAGAAAAGCTCTAAACGCTGAGAACACACGGAAACGAGGGAAATAACCGGGAAGGTAATTACAATATCCACTACTAAGAGGACTTTCGTCCGCGAAAGTCAAGAATAAGCACATACCTGAAGACATGAACAAGTAGGGATACTGGGTTCGCATATTTCGTTCAAGCTCCCAAGTAGCCTCCTCAACCGGACGGCGACGCCACTGTACCTTAACTACTGGAATGTCCCGGGAGCGTAACCGTCTGACATCTCTGGCTAAAATGGACACAGGCTCCTCCACAAATGTTAGTTTCTCGTCTAACTGAATCGAGTCCCACTGAAGCACATGCGACTCATCTGGAATATATTTTCGTAGCATAGAAACATGAAATACCGGGTGGATAGCTGAAAATGCCGGAGGTAAAGCTAACACATAAGCCACCTCACCTACTGTCCGCAAAATCTCAAAGGGTCCAATATATCTGGGGCTAAGCTTACCCTTCCTACCAAATCGCATTACGCCCTTCATGGGCGATACTCGTAAGAAGACCCTATCACCCACCCTGAATTTTAATGGACGACGTCTACGGTCAGCATAACTCCTCTGTCTACTCTGAGCTGTCCGCAGCCTGTCCTGAATTACTCAAACTCGGTCCAAAGATTCTCGGAGTATATCTGTGCCACGAGGACTGACTTCTGAAGTCTCGAACCATCCAACTGGAGACCGACACCGTCTACCATACAAAGCCTCAAACGGAGCCATTTGAATGCTGGAGTGGAAGCTATTATTATACGCGAACTCGCTAAAGGCAAGAATTGGTCCCATTGGCCCCCAAAGTCAAGTACACAAGCGCGGAGCATATCCTCTAATACCTGAATAGTCCACTCTGATTGCCCGTCGGTTTGAGGATGAAATGCAGTGCTGAGGTCCACCTGGGTACCCAACTCTTCCTGGAAAGTATGCCAGAAACTGGAGGTAAACTTAGACCCTCGGTCTGAGATAATGGATATTGGCACTCCATGTAGGCGGACCACCTCCTGAATATATACGCGAGCTAACCTCTCAGCACTATAGGAGACTCGAACAGGGATAAAATATGCAGACTTAGTCAACCGGTCCACAATAACCCAAATACTATCAAAACCACGGGAGGTGCGAGGCAATCCAAAAATGAAATCCATAGTGACCCACTCCCATTTCCACTCGGGAATGGGCAATTGCTGAAGCACTCCACCAGGTCTCTAGTGCTCGGCCTTTACCTGCTGACAACAAAGGCATCGGGCTACAAACCCTGCTATAACTCTCCGCATACCGCTCCACCAATAGTGCTGTCTTAGATCTCTATACATCTTAGCTGTCTCGGGGTGAATAGAATATCTAGAACTGTGAGCCTCACGCAAAATCAACTGAATTAAATCTTCAACCCTCGGAACACAAATACGACCGTCAAACCTCAGAACACCATCAGAACCCAAGGTAGCTCTCTCAGACTCACCCCTCAATACCTGATCTCGAATTCTACGGAGACCGCTATCTTCAAATTGACGACTCTGAATCTGCTCCAGCAAAGTAGATCTCGCACCAACATAAGCGATAACCCTTCTGGGGTCAGAAATATCCAAACGCACCATTGATTTAGCTAAGGACTGAATATCCAAAGCCAACGGCCGCTGAGAGACTGGAATGAAGGCTAAGCTACCCATACTCACTACCTTCCGGCTCAAGGCATCTGCTACCACATTCGCCTTGCCTGGATGATAGAGAATAGAGATATCATAGTCCTTCAGCAACTCAATCCACCTGCGCTGCCTCGAATTAAGATCCCTCTGAGTCATAATATGCTGAAGACTGCGGTGGTCTGTAAAGATCTCACAATGAACACCGTAGAGATAATGCCTCCAAATCTGTAGTGCAAACACAATCGCTGCTAACTCTAAATCATGAGTGGGATAGTTACGCTCATGCACCTTCAGCTGTCTCGATGCAGAAGCAATAACACGACTCTGTTGCATCAGAACACATCCCAAACCAATACCAGAAGCATCACAATACACAGTAAAACCCTCGCCCTCAACTGGAAGAGTCAACACAGGGGCAGAAGTAAGTCGATCCTTGAGTTTCAGAAAGCTCGCCTCATAATCCTCAGACCACTGAAATGGAACCTCCTTCCTGGTCAGTCTGGTTATAGGAGATGCAATAGACGAAAAGCCCTCAACAAATCGTCTGTAATATCCTGCCAACCCAACGAAACTGCGTACCTCAGTAGGCGATGTGGGCCTAGCCCAACCTCGAATAGTCTCAATCTTTGCTGGATCTACCATGATACCGTGTCTGGATACAACGTGCCCCAAGAAAGCTACAGACTCAAGCCAGAACTCACACTTTGAGAACTTGGCATAAAGCCGATGATCTCTCAAAGTGTGGAGCACAATCCTCAAATGCTGCTCGTGCTCCTCGCTGCTCTTTGAATAAACCAAGATGTCATCAATAAACACAATCACAAAAGAGTCTAAGTATGGCCTGAATACACGATTAATCAAATCCATGAAAGCTGCTAGGGCATTAGTCAACCCAAAAGACATCACCAGGAACTCATAATGGCCGTACCGAGTCCTGAAGGCTGTCTTTGGGATGTCCTCAGCCCTAACTCTCAACTGATGGTATCCAGATCTCAAATCTATTTTTGAGAATACCGCTGCACCTTGAAGTTGATCAAACAAATCATCGATACGAGGCATAGGATACCTATTCTTCACCGTCACCCTATTTAGCTGCCTGTAATCAATACACATACGCATAGATCCATCCTTCTTCTTTACAAATAGAACTGGAGCACCCCATGGAGACACACTCGGCCTGATAAAACCCTTCCCCAGAAGGTCCTGGAGCTGAGTACTCAACTCTCTCAACTCAGCAGGGGTCATACGATAAGGAGCCATAGAAATAGGTCGGGTGCCCGGCTCAAGGTCAATAATGAACTCTATATCAAGCTCAGGAGGAAGGCCAGGTAGGTTAGTCGGGAATACATCAAAAAACTCACGAACAACAGGGACGGAGTCAAGCGATGGACTCTCAATACTAGTATCCCGAACATAAGCAAGGAATGAATCACATCCCCTCGACATCAATTTACGAGCCCGAACATATGAAATAATCCCTCTCGGTGTGCGGCTAACAGAACCCTGCCACACCACCGGGGGTACGCAAGGCATGGCTAAGGTCACGGTCTTGGCAAAGCAATCCAAGACTACATGATGAAAAGACAACCAGTCCATGCCCAGAATCACATCAAAGTCTACCATGGCCAATACAATAAAATCAACCTGAGTCTCAAACTCCTGAATAGTCACCAGACATGATATATATACCCGATCCACTACTAAGGAATCACCAACGGGGGTAGATACACATAAGGGTACAGATAATAACTCAGAACATAAACCCAACCGTGGTGCATAATAAGTAGATACATAAGAAAACGTGGATTCGGGATCAAATAATGCAGAAGCTGGCTGATGGCATAAGAAAATCATACCTGTAATCACCGCATTAGAAGCCTCAGCCTCCGGCCTAGCCGGCACAACATACAACTGACGCTGACTACTACTAGTTTGAGTACCAACCTGACTACCAGTCCGACCTCCCTGCGCTCTACCTCGAGAACCCTGGGGACCACCCCCGACGACCCTGTACACTACCTCTACCTGCTGGCGGTATGGATCTGAGGGGCTGTGCTATCTGAACTAAAGGCTCAATCGCCATGCGCTGAGGACACTCACGCGCGAAATGACTGACAACCCCACAAGTATAACATGCTCCTGGCTCCCTTCTCGACCTAGAAGGTCCAGCTGATCTGGTATGACCCCCTCGAATCGATGAACTAGACTGACCACGTCCCTGAGGCTGTCTAACAGAACTACTATAGGCGGGCTGACCCCTATTAGATATCTGCAAAGCTGAATGTACGGGCCTACTGGGCTGACCCTGTCGCTGAAAAGACTGCTGCTGCTGCTGAGGGTACCTACCCTGAAACAGGAAACCACGACCTCTGAACTGCGAACCACTATGGCTCCCACTGAAACTACCCTGAACACGAGGTCTCTTATCGCTGCCCCCTTGGGCCTCGGGATCCATCTCCTCAATAGAGTATACATGCTCAGTAATCTCTGCCAATGACTTCCCTGAAGTCACTAAACTCTGGGTAGCCCTGCGGAGTGGCAATCTCAGTCCCCTGACAAAAAATCTAACTTTCTCATACTCATCAGGCAAAATAGAAGTAGCGTGCCTAGCAATATCATGAAACCTTGCCCCATACTCGGCGATAGATAATGAACCCTGAGTCAATCTAGAGAACTCATCCCTGAGTCGCTCCCGCATTGTACGGGGCATATACTTTCCCAAGAAAATCTCAGAGAACTGGGTTCAGGTAACCGGTGGAGATCTTGCTGGCCTGGAATCAAGATATCCCCTCCACCATCTCCTCGCTGCAGTATCAAACTGATATGCCATGAAATCAACAATACGAGACTGTACCAATCCCAAATTCCTTAGTCTATCCTCGCAGCTGGACAAGAACTCATATGCATCTTCACCCAGAGTACCAGCAAATCTCGGTGTAGTCAACCTCAAGAAATGCCCCGACATCTTCTGCTCATCGACAGACATAGCAGGCTGATATGCAACCGGCTGTGAAGCTACTGGCGCTTGTGGAATCTCAACTCTGGGTGCTGCAGCTGCAGGCTGCACCCCAACATCAACTCCCTGTACTGCTGGTTAGGCTCCCTCGGCTGACGGACCTCCAACTATCCCCAACAACTGAAGTAATGTACCTCGGAGCAAAGAAGCATCTATAAATCTAGGTGGAGCCTGGGCTGCTCCCTGGCCCACCGACTTCTGTGGCGGCGGAGCATCTGGAGCTATAACAGGATCGGGTAACTGATCCCTAGCATGATCTCGGCCTGGGGCTGCTGCTCTACCCTGCCCCCGAGCTCTGGGTCGACCTCGGCCCCTAACTGGAGCCCTTGCTGCAGGCTCGGGGTCCTGACCCTCGGGTCTCGCACCATGCGTCCTAACCATCTACGTAAAGAGTGAACCAAATGAAGATCAGAAACCAACACAGACCCAATGCACGGACATGAGTCAAGAAAATGAGAGACTCCCCTAAAAAATGCTCCGTAGCCTCCCGAGGATAGGATACAGGCGTCCCTGCACCGATCCACAGGACTCTACTAAACATTGGCTCATGTACCGACACTACCTACACAACCTAGGCTCTGATACCAAGCTGTCACGACCCAATTCTTGCGTCGTGATGGCACCTATCGTAACCCACCAATAGGCAAGCCAAACCCTAGCCTGGAGCGACAAGCGACGGGCTAACGGACGGAATCTCATATAACAGAGATGAAGTGAAAGTAAACATATTTATAAACATTCTATAACGCTAAAGACAGAATCAGAATATGTATATATGCCAAGACTGAGAAGGAAGAGGACAATATATAAAATCAAGAACCCCTCCCAAGACCTGGTGAGGTCAGTACAAGAGCCACTACTGGACACACCCAAAATATAAAATAGAAACCAAATATATATCAAACCCAACAGTCTCGAGGGCAAAAGACTATACAGTAGAAGATGGAGTAGGATCTGCCTCGAACATCAGTAAGCTCACCCTGCTCCGGAGTCAATGCTGAGAAAAGAGTTCACGTCAATACCGTCGGCTAGTGCCTGAATCTGCATCGGGGAAAAAGATGCAGAAGTGCAGTATGAGTACCGGGGCAACGGGTACTCAGTAGGCATCATCGGCCGACTGAGCTCAATGTAATATAAGCAAGCTAAAATGCGAGGGTGCATGCTAAGTCCGGGGTATAAGTAACAAATACATAAGTAACTGCCGAGGCGTATATATATGCTCAGGAAAATATAAGTGCGATACATAATAACGAGTAAATAAATGCGTAAGTAAACACACAAGTCAAACATAACCTATCTGGGCCCCCATAAGCCCGATAGGCACACGGAAGAAAACAATAACCCAGTCTGGCCCCCATAAACCAGCGGGACACACAAGAAAAGTAAATGCATAGTCACCAGTGTCTCAAAGCTGTATCAGTATCCAGTAACCACAATAACCAACAGGAGTGCACCGGGCTTGAACCGGCACCAATGGGTACTAACAAGAGGCCAGACGCCGGAGTCGAACCGGAAGCAATGGGTAATAACAAGAGGCCACTTATATATCATATCTGCCGGACTCGAACCAAAACTCATAGAACAACAACATCATAATCATGGTACCCAGTACCAAAACTCTCCAATCATATCATAACCAGATGTCGGACTCGAATCGTAACTCATAATAATCAGTGGCCGAACTCGAACCGGAACTCATAGTGTATCGCAATTCGGGGCCGGACTCGAACCGGAACACCCAATAGTCAATAACCAAATCATCATACCTGAATTAGTAGCCGGACTCGAACCGGAACTTATCATAGCTAGTAACCAGAACAGAATCAAATGTCATATCATATCAGATAAATGGGAAAACATGCTAGTCCGTCCCAGGCCAAAACTGAAGTATAGGTAAATGAGCTAACCCATTACTTGCTACAAGGTAAGTCCCCGGGTCCTCCTAGGTCCATAGTCTATTATCATGCAATATCTAAGTCAGTCCGGGTATCTAGAGTAGCTCATGAGAAGGTGGGTCCTAATTCTAAGCAAAGACCAGCAATCCTGATCGAGTGCGGTGTTGTCAGGGACTAAAATGCTAAATAGGTCAATTTGGGTATATTCGGGGTGACTAAATACCGTCACAAGTCTAATAGGTCACATAGGGCTTAACTAAGCCCAAAAATATCAACGTTCTGACAAGTCGACAAAAGGGTAACGGGGTCCACTACCGGGTCCCGGATACCAAGTCTGGTTATACCTGTCTAAGTCTGGGCTAAGTCTGTCTAAGCCTGGACTAAGGTCCAACAATAATATTCCCCAATCAGTAGTCCATAACAACAATACTATCCGACCCCAAATAGGTCATAAGTGGTGTACCGTAAGGATAACGGGCCTGGAATGTGTCCGAATAGCCCTATCCGGCCTAAAAAGGCCTAAATCACAGCAAACCACCACCTCCAAGTCTATAATTCCAGCCCAAAATACCAGCACAATAGCATACATATATCACACATAAGCCCAATCTAAGTGCAAAGGGAGGTAAACCTAGCCTACCTGGACGCCTGCCGCGAACCTGCCAAGAAAACCAGCTAAATAGGAGCCTTTACCTTTCGAGAAGCCTCAGACTGCTGCCAAACTACCAAAATAATAAAATACATGTCAAAACATGACTATTGATACCCATATTGCATTAGTTCGAAAAATGTCCGAACAGTCCACGTGGGGCCCGCTTGCGGAATAACAAAATCGAAACCGTCATAGCGTCCCAAATAATGCAGTGACCAATAGTCACAACTAACACTCCTCAATTTGAGCTCAAAATATAGCTCAAACATCAACACCAATCCCAACAGTATCACCGTGTAAATGAAAATTATCGTAAAAATAAGAAAACGTACCGTAGAAATGACGAGAGCGAGTCCACGGACTCAAATATATATACTTCTAAGCTCAAATATTAACAGAATAGCTCAAGATTGAGCTTAAATAATCAATAATGGTGAGAGGTAATTGGAAAAAGTGGACAGAATGTAAAATATTACATTCTGTCCACCACCGAATACACATATATATATGTAATGTAATAATGACTTGCACACTTAGTCACTTTCTTCTTTGTTCAATAGACACCACGTGTAAATTTGGTGTCATTTATAGTCCATGACTTTAATTTGTCCCGTTACTTATATACTCGGGTATTGCATAGGTTCGTGGTAAAATAAATATAATATTTTGAATATACCATAATTAATAGAAAAATATTTCTAGCAAAACCTCTATAAAATAAAAATATTATTTTAACATATTTAAATTCACTATCTCCGTTTTAATTATTAATAAGTTATAAAACTATTATAAAATAGTATAGATATATCATAACTAAAGAATTTTATAAAGTTCAAAAATATTTTCAAAAGGTAATTACCTATGTCATTTTACCAAATTTTAATTTAATTTAATATTTTACAATGTGCTCGGTCTAAATAATATTCTCAAACGAACTACCCGGGAGCCGAACTGTCAGTCCCAGCAAGTCATAAATAACTTGGGGAAGTTATAGAAAAGCTCTAAACGCTGAGAACACACGGAAACGAGGGAAATGACAGGGAAGGTCATTACATTAAGATACACATAGAAACTTATTTTATGAACTATGAGCTCAAATATTTAGATTATATTGAACATGGCATTAAAGAATTAAAACGATTATACCCTGTAAGACAGCTATACTTTATATCAGCCTTTATGGCATGTCATTTAGAATAAAATGAACCAAGAACAATTCGAAAATTGGAGACAAGTAGTAGATGAACTAAGAGAAACAGAAACTCTATTACAATTTAACTTAGATAATTACATAAGAACACAAGAAATAACAAACTTACAAAAAAATGTTAGAAAATATAACACATATGTTAGTATTAATTCCATTACGCAGTAGATACTATGAAGCAACATTTAGATAAAAATGAACCAAAAATGGTAAGATGATTAATTATGAAAGTCTTAAATATTGGTTACAAACCATGGAAAATATAATATTATTAGAAAAATTATTAAAAACTAATCTAGAAACATATGTTGCATTATTTGCTATATATTCTAAGTATTGTACATCTGGGTTCTTTGATATGTTTCTATATTAGTTTTTAATAATTTTTCTAATAATATTATATTTTCCATGGTTTGTAACCAATATTTAAGACTTTCATAATTAATCATGTTACCATTTTTGGTTCATTTTTATCTAAATGCTGCTTTATTGTATCTATTGCGTAATGGAATTAATACTAACATATGTGTTATATTTTCTAACATTTTTTGCAAGTCTGTTATTTCTTGTGTTCTTATGTAATTATCTAAGTTAAATTGTAATAGAGTTTCTGTTTCTCTTAGTTCATCTACTACTTGTCTCCAATTTTCGAATTGTTCTTGGTTCATTTTATTCTAAATGACATGCCATAAAGGCTGATATAAAGTATAGCTGTCTTACAGGGTATAATCATTTTAATTCTTTAATGCTATGTTCAATATAATCTAAATATTTGAGCTCATAGTTCATAAAATAAGTTTCTATGTGTATCTTAAGTACTTGTTCTTCTAGTTTTATTTCTTCTACTATTTCTAGCCAATAATGAAAGCTGTTGTAATTTATCATTTTAATCGAAATCTGGATAGTCTAAATAATCATCTTCTAAATACATGTTATACATATCTGAAACTATAAATTCTGTCCAATTATCTTGCATCACTGCGATAGATTCATAAGTCATTAACAAGTCATAAATCTTTTTAGTTGTATCTGTATCGAAGTCGCATAAAATATATAAGAGTAATAGCTTATATTCTTCATTATCATCTAATAAATATGTATTTGTTCCTAGTTGGTAATTATCCATATTATCAAATCATGTATTTCTAAATCATATTCCCTTTAACCTCTACTTATATTATTACCTTTATCATCTAAGAGTGTAATATTTTCGAACAGCTCTTTGTGTCACTACTATGAGTTTCAGCCTTAATCAGTTACCCTAACAATGCCTCAACTTTGCGTCTACTCCCCTTTAACGGCATTCTTCGCCTACTTGGTTTTGACTATCAGGATGGCTTAGTCTGGGCTTACCTACTCTTAGCGTACTAACCATACCAAACTTACTTAAGCAGTTCTATATAGTTACACTACTACATGATAAATAATAATAATACTATAGAGATTATCAGGAATATAGGATTTAGCTATACATATATGGACATGGGTTTACCTGGGTTGGTATATTCTCGGTATGAGATATGTCTGTATGTGTATCTGAGTTATCCATAGCTTCCTTAAATTCTTATATCTGTTTTATAAAACAAAATTAAAAACTTTTTATTTATACTGCATTCTCAACACATGAGAAGAAGAAAGGAATTTCAGCTTATGAAAGCTTACTCTGCCTCTCTTGTCTCTCGTTACATATATTTATATACATAAGGTTGACTTTCAAACAATCCTAAGAGCCAACTTACTATGCTAAAAAGGTAAAGGCAAGTACTATTTAGTACTGTACATATGACGACTTTCTTACAAACTTTTAAAAAAGAAAAAGTGAACTACTATTCATAGGTCACATCAAAACAAAACAAAACAGAAAAGAGAAAGTAAAGAAAAGTAAAGATTCTATACTATGCTATACTATTCACGTGTCATGTCTTCTTCTTTATTTTCTTTTCTTTATCTTTTTGTCACATGTGGTTGTCTGTTGTTGATTGTCGGCTGACTAGCTGATTTCTTTCATTCCGCTGTTTATTCTAGAATGACTTCTGGGATATGAATTGTATATCCGCCATTGCATTTTGAACATCTGTGGTCTGTGTATTTTTGTCCAATTAACTGACAATATCTTCTTAATAATTCTGGTGAAATAAATTCTTTCTTTAGAGCTCTTATTGTAGGTGCTTCTTCTGGTCTGAGTAGTGAAAGAATCCATTGACGGACTTCTTCCATATTTGCTGTCCTTAATTCTCTTGAATTTGAATATATCATGACTTGATCCCTTGATGAATATTTCCTTATAGCGTTTCCATTAGAATAATTATTAACTAATTCTTGAATAATAGTTGTTAATCCAATAAGTCTTTTATTTGCAAAAAAGCTTGGTATCTCTCCTTCTGGTATTTCTGGTTGTTGACCAATTTCTTCTGGTAGTATCATTTCTCTTGTAAGTCCAATTTTAATAACTTGGATGATATGTTTTATCTCTGTATAGAGTATTTCTGCTGGTGCGACGTAAAATCTTACATAAAAGAAAGTTCCTTTCGTAATTCGTTTGTATGTAGTAAATGCGTTATATACTGCGAGTATTTTTTCTAATTCTGCTCCGATAGTTGTGTATACGGTACTAAGTAGTCCGTAGTCATAACATGTTTTTACTAGATTGGCATTTGTTTTTGGTTGGGCAATAAGTTTGTTGTATCCTGGCAATTTCTGGGTTATGTAATCGGTATTTGGTTCCGTGGTAGTGGTAGATTTTGGTTTGAGATTTAGAAATGCTTGTATTTGGTGTAAATTGCGGATATATGTACTGGAGATGTGGTTATATATTTTCTTCTCTTGGTATAAGCTGGCTGCATATGTATTTGTCTGTGGTTCTGGAATATTTATCGTAGGTTTTCTTTGGATAAATGGCTTTTCAAATAAACTATTTAAATTGCCACTAATTTGCTTTCCTTTAGCTGACCTGCTTGTACCTGCAACTGCATTAGCTGAAATGTTATGGGTTTTTAGGAGTTTTCCCTCGTCTCCTTCTAGATCTGGAATTTTAGCGTCTTCCGATCGACGTAGCTCAGCATCTTTAGAGTCATGCGGCTGACTTGTACTACTGGCTTTAGGTTTCAGTTTATCTTCATTAACCTTTAGCTTTTGTACTTCTAGGTCTATACTATCCACTTTGAGACAAAGTGTAGTAAGGGCCTTTAATATATCTTCCATAGTGCTATCTGGATCTGTCTGTGTAGCTTTGTCTTGATAAATAGTCTGCAACAATATTTTTGTTAGTTCTAATTACTTCAATAGTAAATGTGAAATTTTGTATATTCAACACGAGTCGTCGTATTTCCTTTGTTGTTACAGAGTCTTGTATTTTTCTTGTTAGCCACCATTTTACTTGTGTATTATCTGTTCTCACAATAAACTTGTTATAAACAATATATGGTTCAAAAGATAATAAACATTTATATAAAGCATATAATTCTTTTCGGTTTATCTCCCATTTTATCTGAGGTTTTGTATAAGATCCTGACTAATATCTACAATGGTGTTCTATTGTTTCGTTAGTGTATTTATATTTCAATACTCCTCCATAGCTATGTTCGCTAGAATCTGTTTCTACTATGTATGTAAATTGTTTCTTTTCATCTGGAAAATATAGCTTTGGTAGGTTTTTGCACATTGTCTTAATTTGGTGTATATGTGTTTTATCTTGTTCATCAAAGTGATATTCAATATCCTTCTTCAGTTTTTTGTGTAATGGTTTTAAATGTTCTGCTAGCTTGGGTACATACTCTCGTACTTGGTTAACAAGTCCTAAAAAGGATTATAACTTTTTCTTCGTATCTAATAATTCTTCTGAAGTAAGGATTTTTTGTACTATGTGTGTTTGCATTTTTATTCCATCTCTATCTATTTGTATTCCTAGAAGTTCGCTTTGATTTTTCATTAGTTCTGCTTTCTTCTTGCTTAAGCTTATTCCTGCAGTTTCTACAATATCTACGAATTTTTCTAATAATTGGATATGATCTTCTTGTGTTTGTGAGTATAATAATATGTCATCTATATATACAATACAATTTTATAATTGTGTAAAGTATGTGTCAAATATCATAATTTTATCAAAGTCAAAGAGAATCCGACCATTACATGAGGATAATAGCTCAACGTTATAGGACAAGTCGTGGAACATATTTTAGTGCTTGGGATATGGTTTAAGGACATTTTTTGGAATTTTTTTAATAAACTATTGATGTATAGATGAGTTGCGTAGAAAAATCCTTTTTATGTTGGAATAAAGTTTTAGAAAACTTAGAATCATAAATTATACCTCTAAGATTCCTACATAGAACTTTACATTGAACTCCAAACTTCAAGGGACAGCGGAAGATTCTCCCCCCCTCCCCTCCCCCCTCCTTCCGCTCCCCCGCTCCCTCCCAAAACCCAACTATATCATCATGCAATGTCATACACACTAATATAATGTTATGTTCCTCTATTCTATTATTCTCTATCATGTTCTTAATTTGGGCTATTCTTTGTTTTTCAAGTCTATAAAGGAAGATATTGTCACAACCCAAGAATTCGGGTCATGATGGCACATACTTTAATCCATTAGTAGTTGAGCCGATCTCATAGCCCGGAAATGACAAGTAACGTGCTAATAAGAGGAAGAGTAAAACACAGATAAGTAGATAAGGAGTAAAAGAACCACATATACAAAACCAATTTGAGACCTGGCATCAGTAAGTACAAGAGCTACTAACTACAAGAGGTGTACTAGATCTAAATACATATATATACAGAATTGTCTCCGAGGATACAAAATAAAGACTAGTCCAAAGAAGAGGGAGATGGAACAACTTCGGTATTCAGGAGCTCACCCCAAGACTCAGGTCAAAACAGCTCCGCAAGAGGTGGATATCAACGGTGGTTGACTCGTACTAAGATCTACATCAGATATCAATTATTTTACCTAGAACAAGTCAATATTTTCATTGGGTTAAATAGTATAAAATTTTATCAGGAGAAAGTTTGAAGTTATTCGAAAGATCCACATAAACAATCAATGAACTAGATATATTGATCAATAATGAATCTTACCCATTAAGAAATCAAAATAATAAATAATAAACATATAATAGTATAAGTATGGTTAATGAACTAATTATTGAACACGTGTGTCGTACGTATATCCCAAATTATTTAGTGTACGATTTTGAATAAAAACATAAATTTATTGAAACATATTCTTTTAGTACAAAACATAAAAATATTTTAAGACATATTCTCCCAATCTCTACCAAATCAAACTATAGTTCGTTTTATTTTTTATTTTTTTTAAAACAAGTGTATAATTATACTTCAAATATATATTTATTTGAATTTGGTAAGTCAACATTTAGGCTTGTATTGCCAAACATATTTGTAGACTCTAGGTATGATATAAAATGGTGTGCTTTATTTTTCGGATTGAAAACACTGTAAATTATAATTTTGTCAAAATCAAAGAGAATCAGACCATTATATGAGGCCAAAAGCTCAACGTTATAGGACAAATTCGTCGCACATATTTGAGTGATTGGGACATGGTTTAAGGAGATTTTTTGGAATTTTCTGAATAAACCATTTGATGAATAGATGAGTTGCGTAGAGCAATCCTTTTGACGTTGGAACAATTTTTGAGAAAACTTAGGATCATAAATCCTACCTCTAAGATTTTTGTATAGAACTTTATATTGAATTGAAAACTTCAAGGGCTAGAGGGAGATGACCCACCCCCACCCCCCATCCAAAAAAGAAAACCCCAACTATATTATCATGCAATCCCATACTCACTAATATAATGTTGTGTTCCACTGCTCTATTGTGGTTTGTCATGCCCTTAATTTGTGCTATTCTGTTACGACTGGTTCCATCGTTACTGAAAATATCTGCGGTAAAGGCATGAGATTCTCATTCATCATAGGTTTTAGGATTAATTCTTTAGTATGGGAGTGCATTTGATATGTAATAAGGTCATACAATACCCCTAGCACAAAGTTAAGCTGAAAGTGTCCTTACCGATTTAGTTTCGGGCTAAGTTTAAACTAGGGTCAACTTTAAACGAGCACTCCTCCTATAATATAAGGAGATATGGATCCCCATACCCATAAATTAAAGATCCTTAAGTTTTCTTTCCAATGCAACTGACCGTTCATTAATCCGTTTCCTGAGTAAAAAGTTATAACAGTATTACTGAAGATTGTCCATGCTGACCGTAGTGGGATCAGGGCGTTATAGCAATGTTGCTATAGCTGGACAACAATATCTTATAACTTTATTTTGACGGGGACCTTTAGCTTTAGAACTTTATTTTGTAAGGGACCTTGAATTCAATAAAGATGGGACCTTTAGCTTTAGAACTCCATTAATGTAGTTGGATTGAGCTTGATAGAACTAATTTGATGATTAATTGACCCTTGGGTAATTTTGTAGACCGTGAATAAGGGTAAAATTAGTGGGTTTGAATTTTCAAGGTATTTGTTTGAAGAGTAGTTTATTTATTACTCTTATAATTATTTTTTATTAGATGATTTAGTCTTCGGAAAGGTGAAGAAGAAGGAAGATCATCCATGGTATAGCTTACTTGTTGTCATGATCCGAGACTACCCCCTAGTCATAACACGGTGGTTAGAGTCACAAGTGACCCCAAGCTAACTCATGGACTGTCATGACACTATGAATATTGAAATAAATTGGAAATCACTGATGCGGAAACTAACAATTTAAATAATAAGTTTGGCATTAAGCCCAAGTGATAATTTCTGAATAAAACCCAAAAGGATGAAAACATAATGTATCTGACTGTCTGAAAGCCTCTAAATAAGATGAGTTATTAGTACAAGCCCCTAACTAACTGCAACTATCTGAATATAAAATAATACTAAAAATAAATGTTGATAACTGACCCTCGAATAATTAGGACTCACCAAACACTGCTGCTGATATTGTGCTGAATCGTACTAGCCTCAAGTGGGATGCTGAATGTCGAACCTATATTATAAGACAATATAGCGCAAAGAAATTACGATGTCAGTACTCTGAATGTACTGAGCATGTGAGATATGCATGATCTAATATAAGCTGAATATGCAGGAGGTAACATGGTAAATTGAACATGAAACTGATACATGCAAACTGATATAATGACCAAGTAATAAACATGTAGTGGTATAACAAGCTGAACAAACTGAATACAAGGTCATACATATATCTGAATCTGAACCATAGACTGTGGGAGCTACCATTAATTAACATACCCCAATCTGAGCTAATCGGGGTCTAACTTGTAACCCTAACTGGAAGGGTATTCATTAGCTTGACAAGGGTACGAAAATTGATTGACGTGGATCCACTAAATTGATGTCCAAAAGGACTATGATGTCAAGCCTGGTCTGAAGGGTGACCTTTTAGAACCTATGGATGTGCCATAGTTTTGAGACTTAGGGACTTCTACTAAAGTTCTCTGCCTAACTAATGGGTGAGCCCTCATCCCTGCGTCTGCTCTGTGCTAAGTACTACTCCCAACTAAATATAACTGATAACTGGATAGTTTATTTAGAACGGATAACTGACAAGCTCATACCACTGATATCTAAGACTAAAATAGTAGACACTTATCTTAAAAGCAATCTACATAATTTAACTATGGAGGAATGAGTATTCATTACATATGCATGAACTCCTAGGTCATTGGGTGTTCAGAACCCACCATCTCAGAAGAATGCAACTATTATTGTGATTCCCATAAATGGAATGAAATACAAAATTTTGTAACTCAAATAAAATATCATGAATTATACATTACACTGAGGGTACACAATTATAAGCATGTGATGATACTGAAATTTATGGGGAAACATTGATCCATGGCTCAGTTATAATAAGGAACTGAAATATAAAGGAATTCATAATACTCATGAACCCTAGGCTCTGAGGGAGGAATTAAACAGAGGAACTTAGGTTTACTTTGGGACTCAATGGGTGAAAGTAAACCCAAATATGAAGTACCACATACTTGGATATGAAAACCTCGGTGAATTTCTTGAAATTTGGAGCTTGAAGAAGATGAACCCTAGTTATTGCTTTGAGGAAGGAAACACTTTTTTTCTTGTTTTCTTTCTAAGTATCAATTGTTTTTATGAGTAATGAGGGGATTAGGGTAGTATTAAACTTAATAACCAGCCTAGAAATAGCTTAAACAACGTAGTTTAGTGGTTTAAATAATGGGAAAAGACTGGAGTGCCCCTTATAAAACGTAACTGAAAAGGCTATGAAATATGACGTATGAACCATCCCACGATTGTGGGACCTACCTACAATCCTGGGTGGTGCTTGTGGTTGGGTGGCTTATTTGAGGATCTCTGGACTTCATCACAAGAGCCTTGGTATGACTCATGGGACCCACCCACGATCGTACCTTAGTTCGTAGGTTGGTAGTCCAAGTCGGATCAACTTTAGGAGCCAAGATCGTTCCCAAGATCGTGGTACCCTTTCATGATTAGAAGGTATACTTGTCAACTCTTATGTTTTGGGGATGTTTCATACAGACAAATGGATTGTACGATCGTACAATCTAACCACAACAGTGGTTTCTGTTCATGCTATCTCACTACTGGATTGTGCTTCACTAAATTGGCCTTAACTCTTAGCTTCAGAATTGGATTAACGTAAAATTGGACGTGTTGGAAAGAAGACTCAAAGACCTTTCATTTGGTGGGTCTTGATCTCAAAAACCCTTCATAATCTAGGGATTATGCTTTTTTGAAGTTTACTATAGAAAGATTCTTCACAAGAAATCAATCGATAAGGAATGTTTCAACTTGGCTATGAGCTAGGATTTACTTGTGGCCTTAATACATGTCTAAATCACTTCTCATACTACCAAGAAATTATGTTTGATTTTACATGTACTTGAAGCATGGATCAAATCTTGGCTTAAATTTTTGAGATGTTACACATGTTGCAGCAGCATGGCGCCTAGGTAGGTTATGGCTTATGAGTAGTAAACTGTGGTTAGTAATCGTATCCATAATATATATTTTATGCGAAAAATCATGCTCAGGCTTGTGGGTATGGAGTTTGGAGGGATAAAACATGGAATTAATGTAGTAAAGGCTTAATTGTGTATTATTATACTATCTACGAATCCTTGATGTGTATTGTGTGTTATTATGACTCCATCGTGGATTGTAATGTGAATTATGTGAATATATATGATGATAAGGAGATTGTATGAGCTTATAATCTAGGGATTTGGCCTAAATACCATAAAGAGGGCGAACTTGATATTATTTGTGTTGGAATATGGGATAATATTGCTTAAAGTTAGTAATGAGAATTGATTATGGTATGAAGAGGTGGTGACATAACTTAAGATCCTAAAGTCAAGTTAAGCTAAGGGTTATGAAGTAAAAGGTATAAAGGTGTATGACTGAAACTAGATTATAAGTTGAATAGAGTTGAATGATTGGCTAATGGAGTAGGTCTTGAATCTAGTAATGACTTGAATGTAGGGGTTGCTAGATAATAGCAGAATTTTAGGTCTCGATATAAATAAAGGAGAATTGTATTTGTGAATGAATTTATGATTGTTGAACAAGAGTTTGGACTCCATTTGGTTGAATGTGAACCCCTAAAAGGAATACTTGAGTTTAATGAATACGGCTTGATAATGCTTCTTGAATAAGCTATGGATTGGTCTTAGGACATTCTATAAGTGATGAAACCAATGATTCATATCTACTTGTGATTTGGTGTGTTAAAGTATGATTGTTGTTTACTTAAAATGATTAAGTCGAGTTGACCAAGTGTGGGTGGTTGCCTATTGTTGCAATAAATACTTAAGGAAGTTAATTGTTAAATGATATCCTAAGTGTTAATCACATATAATGAGGTTATATTAAAGGCTTGTTAATTATACAAGTGTGGTTGGTTATTCTCATTGTGGTTGTGATTGTTGTGATATTTGTTGCTTATTGTGGGATGTACCGGTATTTGAACATATTCACAGGATTTACACTTATTATTGTGGTATGTACCAATACTAGGACATTTTCATGATATTTATACATTTTATTGTAGGATGTACCGATATTTGGATATCTTCACGTGATTTATACTTATTATTGTGGGATGTATCGATATTTGGACATATTCACGAGATTTGTACTTGTTATTGTGGGATGTACCGATATTTGAACATGTCACGACCCGAGACTACCCCTTAGTTGTAATACGATGCTTAGAGTCACAAGTGACCCCAAGCTAACCCATGGCCTGGCATGACACTAGTAATACTAAAGCAACTGATAAAAACATTGTGCGGAAGCTGAATTGAGTGATAAAATAATAATCAAAACCAATAACAATATCTGAGTCTAAAACCACAAAGCTAAACAACTAATTATATATCTAAAATCCTCTGCTAAGATGAGTTGCTGGGACAAGCCCCCAACTAACTCTAATTGTCTGAAAATTGAAAAGGGTATAAATGAAAAATACTGATAACTAGTCCTCGAATGACGAGGACTCACCAAAGTGTCTCTGCTGATGTAGTAGGAGATCGTACTATGCGTAATCTTGAGGCTGAACGTCAGAACCAATATTATAAGACAATATAGTGCAAAGGAAAGTATGCGATCAGTACTTTGAATGTACTGAGCATGTGAGATATGCACTACACTATATATGCTGATCTTGAGAAAATGAACTAAACATGGAATGAAGAACGTATACTGATGCAATGTCGTAGTTAATAAACATGTAACAGAACAATTGTAATATGCTGAGTAAACTAAGTACAAGGTTATGTGATATCTAAGTCCGAACTATAGTAGTACAAGGACATTCTGAATACCATAAGAGGTATACAAACTGATGTACTATAGATAGAATATTTAAATCAATTACCTATTACTGAGATATACTAAGATGCAAGGACCCATCTGGATACTCACAAGTACTGATTTCATAAATATTTTGATATAACTGAGATACTGTGAAATAGACTGAACTGAGGGTCATGCAAATCCCAAAGCATGAGACTACGGGAGATACTATTAACTGACATATAACCATGTGAGCTAACCATGGAGTTCGATGTATAATCTCCATCGAAGAGGGCCTAATATACTTTGTCAGGGTATAAAGGCTGATCTGATATGGAATAAATAAACCTATGGTAACACGTAGTTCTCAGACTAGGGTTTTTGCTTGCTGAACCCTAGTGCAACTTGGTGCTAAGTACTACTTCCAACAGAACATAATTTATAGCTCGGAGAGATGACATACTTGGATGTCAACCTGAGATAACATATATAGATGTCAACCTGAGATAATTATGGATGCCATGCCTGATTGCCATACTACTAGTGAACTTTACTTTTATAAGAAAACTGATCCACGGTCTTTGATGGCATTCTGAATTCCATGCTAATCGGGAACTTACTTTTAGGAAAGAGTGTTCTAGAATATTGATGGCATATCTGGATTTCATGTATGTCATGTTTCTTACTGTTATGAACTGAAGATCCTGATCATGGTATGAGAACGTATATGTATGTATGTATATACATACATACATATATATATATACATATATTTATATATACGCATCATGTATTTCTGAACACTGTACTTGTAAGTTTATGGGGGATCTGAGATGGCTGGAGTAAAATGCATTAGAGAAACATATAAGGACTGGGATTTGAAAGAAAATTATAAAGCTTGACCTAAGCCCTAAATTCTGACTCATGGAGATGTTAATAGTCTAGTAGGGTGAATTTATCTGAAAACACCATTTAGAATATACTTTATCCTAAAATACTCTGCAGGTCAGTAACACTGAAGTTACGGATAAATTGAGACTAAGTAACAGCACCTCTATCTAAAAGTATCCTAAAACATGTATACCAAGAGGAACAAGTGTTTAATTAAATACATGTGTGGGATCCTAGATCATCGGGTGTTCATAACCCGCCATCTTTGAAGAATGCAACTATTCATGACAATACTGTAATCTGACTGTAATAGGGAATTTCTAAACTCAAACCCAAACTCAGGAATTTATCATTTATACTTAGGGTTCATGAACATGATACTATAAACATATTGAATTTCATGGAGTAACATGTATTTATAGTCTACTAGTTATGGGGAACTAAAGTACAAGCAGAATCATGGCTGTAATGAAAATCCTAATTTCGAGATCATGAATTTAACTAAGAAACTGAATATATTTTGAGACTCAATGGGTGAAAGGATACCAACTGATGAAATCCCACATACCTGGAGATGAAAACCTTGGTGAAACTATTGAATTTGGATCTTGAAGTAGATGAACCCTAGTTATACCTTGGAGAAGAGAAATCGCCTCTTTTCTTGTTTTCTCTCTAAGTGTCGACTTAATTTTTGAGTAATGAGGGACTTAGGGTAAGCTTAGGCTTAATATTCAACCTAAGAATAGTTAAAATGGCATATTTTAGGAGGTTTAATAATGGGAAAAGATCGGAAAGCCCTCATAAAAATTTAACTGAAAAAGTTGCAGAACAAGATGTACGGACCATCCCATAATCGTGGGACCCACTATAATCATGGGTGGTGCTAGTGGTTGGGAGGCTGGACTGAGGCTTCTCTGAGCCTCATCAGACGATTTTTGGTATGATCGTGGGACCTACCTACGATCGTACCTTGGTTTGTAGGTTGTAAGTTTAAGTCGGATCATCTTTAGGAGTCAAGATCATGCCTAAGATCGTGGTTTCTAACCATGGTCGTGGTTCCCTATAGTGGTTAGAAGGTATACTTTTCAACTTGCAGGTTTTTAGGATTGTTTCATGCAGATGAAACCATTGTACGGTCGTGGTTTCTATTCTTAGGTTCTCACTGCTGGACAGTGCTTCACTAAAATGGCCATAACTCTTGGCTCCGACATCGGATTAAGGTGAATCTGGATGCGTTGGAAAGATAATTCAAATATATATCATTTGGTGGGTTTTGAGATAAAAAATTCATCAGAATATAAGAGGTTTGATCTTTTTAAGTTGACTATACCAAGATTCTTCACAAGAAACCACCGGTAGGGAAGGTTTCAACTTAGCTATGAGATAGGAGTTACTTGTGGCCTTAATACATGTCCAAAAAACTTCTAAAAATAACAACACATGATGTTTCATTTTACATGTACTTGAAGCATGGTTCTTATCTTAGCTTAAATTTTTGGGGTGTTACAATACCTCTCCCTTGTGATCATTCATCCCCGAATGAACACTACTAAGCTAAGAGAATAGGGAAAGAGCTACAATTCCAACACTGAGTTGGTTGGAGCTAAATACTAATATGATTACTGATGATTTACTGAAACATGGACTGAACTGGACTCATGACTACATGCTATGACATGGGAAACACTAAGGGGCATAAGAGTGAAGAAAGTAATAGGGAGGAAAATGCTACCTTGAACTGAATTTAGGATGAGAATAAGACTCAACTGTATTTACATACATTACGAATGTACAAAAGAGTTCGCAGGGTATATGAACAGACTTGGACTTAGGAGAGTACGACTAGAAGGAAAAAGAGAAAGTCACTAGTATTATTCGCTTGATCTCTGAACTGAACCATTGGCTAAATGAACTGACCCATACTGAGAATTTAGAACTCACTGAAGTATTCATAACTGAAACATACACATGGAACTATGAGGCAATGAATACTGATATGAAATTTTTGATAGTCATTAAGAGAAGAGCTTTGTCCCTTCCAACTCTCTTCGTTAGGAATTCTAGTTACTTTTAGGGAAAGGAACCATGAGTATGGTCTGAGCGTTAGATCTGACTGGGGAAGTTTTGACATGATCTGAGCATCCTAGTCTGCTGATCTGAGTTCATAAGAAAAGAAATGATATAGATTTAACCATGAGACCCCTTTATATTGAAATTTTATAGCAAGAAGCAAGAGTATCATGGGCCAAAAGGAATGATAGGAATACTATGCTTTTAGCAACATGACTGATAACTTCCAAATTGGTCTGCTACCAACCCCACTACCAAAATATACTAAAAGTCACAAAGACTCTGATAGGAAGATCTAGAGTAAGAGGGTACTACAAAATCATGACTTGAATACTCCCATAACCATTGACACTCAATAAGGTCTGAGGAGTACATTTTAATATAAATGAGCTTGTTCAAGAAGTTTGACCTGAGAATATACCTAGCATATGGTGATTTCACTAATCATCAAGAATGTATTATGAGTATGTAAGATTTAGCATGCTGGGAAATCATGGGTGCATGAGTCATGAGTTATATAGTATGAGACTGATGTTCATGGATTCATGGAGCATGATTTGGATTTTTGAGCGAGACTATTACTCCGTGTACTAGCAACTGAGAACAGACATACATCTGAATAAAGTGCGTACATCAAAATGATGACAGGCAGGAGTAAAGTTTCGTGATGACATAAGTATAATGAATAGGCTAGAATAAGAATGGGTCTCTACCTCCAACTAACTTTGTTCTAGAACTTGCTAACACTACTACTTAAATATCCAAAACCTGATGGGTTATACACTCTAGTATCTCCCCTTTATATGAAGGTCACCATATTGAGTTTGCAAGTCTTGTTTCTTACTACTCTCTTACTAAACTCACTCAAACGATCAAGGCATACCACTATAGGATCTATTTTGATTATGCACTTTCTTATATCGATAAGAATATCTCTCTTTCTATTGTCTGCCTTACTGCTACTCTACACCATCACAACTATGTTTTAAACTATAGCTATTCCTCATTTTGGAAGGATAAGGGCCTAAGAACTATAAATGCATGAAGGAGAAAATCTCAAACACACCTAACTCGGCCTTAGGTGAACCATTCTGATTCGGATGGATGGAAGATGAATAGGATTAAGTTAAGTGTTGAACACAACCTGTGCTAGGAGAGATACCCTTCTGATTTGGGTGACCTGGGGGGGCTGTTGAGAAAGTAAGTTGAGCCTGCTGATGAGCCTTTCTTCCCTTTTCTGAAGCTACCAAACAATCTCTCAATCTATGGCCTAACTTGTCACAACCAAAATAACCTTCATATCCTGCCATATATTCCCTTATGTGGTGCTTGCCACACTTGTTGCAAGTGGGGTGAGATTTTCCCTTTACAATATTTTTCTAAGGATAAGAGCCAGATGCTCCCCTTTCTGATTATAATGAGGCCTGGGGGCCAGAGATGAGGTAGTGGTACTAGATTATGATAGTGTTGGCCCTGATAACCTTTGAGGAAAAGAAGATCGATTCTCACTGGCGATCTTCTGGTGATTAGAGTTACTATTCCCTGGTAATACCCTCTTGCTCTCCCTTCTTCTTTTTTTTCTAAAAGAATTTGTAGGGACTGCTACCTGTTGATTCAATTGAGTGGTCATAGATCAAGCTAATAATTGGATGGCATCACAAAACTCTACCTTAGATATATCAGTACTTGTAAATTAATCGACTGGTGCGGGAGGGTTACTATTCTAATCACTTTTTTGGAACTGATCTTTTTTCGAGGAGACATATTCCGAAACACATAAGTCACTAGTTAGAAGAATACATAGATTTAAACTCCATCGCATGATATGAGTATGAAAGAAGTGAAACTTTCCTAAAATGTTTCATAGCCTCTCATGCATAAATGTGGCGCATTTCACACCCATGAATAAAACTCTACTTAACGTGGCTTTTAGACACCCTAGGACACTTTAAACCTGATGCTTGGATACCAAGTTTGTCACTGACTGAGACTACCCCCTAGTCGTAATATGGTGTTTAGAGTCACAAGTGACCCCAAGCTAACCCATGGTCTAGCATAACACTAGAAATACTAAAGCAATAGATAAAAACACTGTGCGAAAGCTGAATTGAGTGATAAAATAATAATCAAAACCAATAACAATATCTGGATCTAAAACCACAAAGCTGAACAACTAACTATATGTCTGAAAGCCTCAACTAAGATAAGTTGTTGGGAAAAGCCCACAGCTAACTCTAACTGTCAGAAAATTGAAAAGGGCATAAATGAAAAATACTGATAACGAGTCCTCGAATGATGAGGAATCACCAAAGTGTTGTTACTGATGTAGTAAGAGATTTCACTATATGTGATCCAGAGGATGAACGTCAGAACCTATATTATGAGACAACATAGCTCAAAGGAAAGTATGCGATCAGTACTTTGAATATACGGAGCATGTGAGATATGCACTACACTTTATATGTTGATCATGAGGAAATGAACTAAACATGGAATGAGGAACGTAAACTGATGCAATGCCCAAGTGAATAAACATGTAACTGAACAATAGTAATATGCTGAGTAAACTGATTACAAGGTTATGCGATATCTAAGTCTGAACTATAGGAGTACAAGGACATTTTAAATATCATAAGAGGTATACAAACTGACGTACTATTAATAGAATATTTAAATCAAATACCTATTACTGAGGTATACTAAGATGCAAAGACCCATCTGGATAATCACAAGTACTGATTTCATAAATATTCTGATATAACTGAGATACTGTGAAATAGAATGAACTGAGGGTCATGTAAATACCAAAGCATGAGACTGTGGGAGATACTATTAAATGACATATAACCATGTGAGCTAACCATGGAGTTTGATGTATAATCCCCATCGAAGAGGGCCCAATATACTTTGTCAGGGTATAAAGGCTGAGCTGATCTGATGCGGTATAAATAAATCTACGATGGCATATAGTTTTGGGACTGGAGTTTTTCCTTGCTGAACACTAGTCCAACTCGGTGCTAAGTACTACTCCCAACTGAACATAATTGATAGCTCGATGAGATGGCATACTTGGGTGTCAACCTGAGATGGCTCATCATGTATTTTTGGATATTGTGACTTGTAATTTTATGGGGGATCTGAGATGGCTGGAGTAAAATGCATAAGAGAAACGTAATTATAAAGCTGGACCTGAGCCCTGAATTCTGACTTATGGATATGTTAATAGTCTAGTAGGGTAAAATTATCTAAAAAATGCCATTTAGAATATACTTTATCTTAAAATACTCTGCAGGTCAGTAGCACTGAAAGTACGAATAAACTAAGACTGGGTAACAGACCCTCTATCTGAAAGTATCCTAAAACATGTAAACCAAGAAGAACAAATGTTTAATTAACAATGTATGGGATCCTAGATCATTGGGTGTTCATAACCCGCCATCTCTGAAGAATGAAACTATTCATTACAATACTGTAATCTGACTACAATAGAGAATTTCAAAGCTTAAACCCAAACTCAGGAATTTATCATTTATACTTAGGGTTCATGAACATGATACTATCAACATATTGAATTTTATGTAGAAACATGTATTTATTGTCTAATAGTTATGGGGAACTGAAGTACAAGTAGAATCATGGTTGTAATAAAAACCCTAATTTTGAGATCATGAATTTAACTGAGGAACTAAATATATTTCGGGACTCAATGGGTGAAAGGATACCCACTGATGAAATCCCACATACCTGGAGATAAAAACCTTGGTGAAACCCTTGAATTTGGAGCTTGAAGAAGATGAACCCTAGTTATGCCTTGGAGAAGAGAAATAGCCTCTTTTCTTGTTCTCTCTAAGTATTGACTTAATTTTTGAGTAATGAGGGACTTAGGGTAAGCGTTGGCTTAATATTCAGCCTTAGGATAGTTAAAATGACATAGTTTAGGAGGTTTAATAATGGTAAAAGATTGGACATCCCTCAAAAAAATGTAACTAAAAAAGTTACAAAACACGACATACAAACCATCGAATAATTGTGGGACCCACCTATGATCGTGGGTGGTGCTCGTGGTTGTGAGGCTTGACTGAGGCTTTTCTGACCCTTATCATATGAGTTGGTATGATCGTGGGATCTACCTACAATCGTAACTTGGTTTGTTGGTTGTAAGTTCAAGTCGGATCATCTTTAGAAGTCAAGATCGTGGTTTCTAACCATGGTTGTGGTTCCCTATTATGGTTGGAAGGTATTCTGGTCAAATTGTAGGTTTTTAGGGATGTTTCATAGAGACGAGACCAGTGTACGATCATGGTTTCTAACCACGATCGTGGTTTCTGTTCATAGGTTCTCACTACTAGACAGTGCTTCACTAAAAAGGCCATAACTCTTAGGTCTGACATCAAATTAAGGAGAATATTGATGTGTTGGAAAGATAATTCAATTATATATCATTTGGTGGGTCTTAAGATCAAAAATTCATCAAAATATAGCAGTTATGCTTGTTTGAAGTTGACTATAGCAAGATTTTTCATAAGAAAACCACCGGTAAGGAAGGTTTCAACTTGGCTATGAGCTAGGAGTTACTTGCTGCCTTAATACATGTCTAAATCACTTCTCATACAAACAACACATGATTTTTTATTTTACATGAACTTGAATCATGGTTCTAATCATAGCTTGAATTTTTGGGGTGTTACAGAACATCTTCAAAAGATTGGCTATTTTATTTAGTTTCCAGAGTAAACCAAGCTTGTATGTAGTATTTATTATGTTGTTTCTATGAGTGAATTGGGTCTATGTTCTTAATTGATAAAGGTAGCTTCTCGTGTGAATCAGGATGATTGTTAATTTTAATTATTATTTATCTATGGATTCTTGAGTTTATTTGGGTTAAATTGACAAATGCTTAGCATATTTGTTATTGTTATTCTCATGTTTGAATTTAGGTATGGGTATTGTTAGAGTCATGGATTGTTGACTTCGATATTATTGAGTAATAGTTGTGGACTGGGTTAATGATTGATAGCCAGGGTCTTGACTTGGTTTAATGTCTTTATTGACTACACTTGACTGATCTATTTAGTGTTGTTTAAGAAAGGCTAAATGGTATATATAATTGAAGTAACTGTTAAGTGGTCATGGTTGTACTTTTTACAAGATTATGATTATTATGCTCATTTATTATTGAGGTTAATTGAAACAGATTATCTTATAATAACTATTGGGATTAAGCAAGTAAGAGTTAAGATGGATGACATTTAATGTGAAAAGTGATGTATGATTAGTGAGATTAAGTGTGAAAGGTATAAGGTGAATGTCAATGGTATTTATTAACTACTAGTAATAGATTCAATACAACTAAATCATCAAAAATAAGAATGGAATATTCTTAGGTAGCACAAGTGGATGAAAGTGAAGTGAATTAAATTGTTATATAAGTTGTCATACTTTTTTTCTGTGATTTCTATATTGTATTTACGTGATCTAACCCTAATCAATAGATGATACCTACCAGTACGTATTGCTTGTACTAATACTACTCTTGCTATATCATTTTGAGGTATAGTCTGGTTGCAGAATCAGTTAATGTTTCTCAGGTGACGTGGATAGTGACTCCAGCAGCTTCTACTCATCTCATTCCTATTGTTGGAGTTTTGTCTCAGTTTGTCTCTTTTCTTAGTAGCTCTTGTACCTATTTAGACTAGGTCCTAGGGGAGATTATTCATTTTGTATTTAAATATCTTGTAAACCTGTTGTAATAAATGAAAGGCTTATTGTTTTACTTGATGACTTTCATATGTTTTCTAATTGGATGGTAAGGGGTTCTCCTATCTAGGTAGATTAGAGTAGGTGTTCTCACGATATGGTAATTTAGGTCGTGACAAGTTGGTATTAGAGCCTAGGTTACCGGTCTCCCAGTACAAGAGCAAATGTCTAGTAAAGTCCTGCAGATTGGTGTGTTCAAGCCCACGTGTAATCTTTTGGGGAGCTTTGAGGTAGTTTAGGAAATTATTTCACTTCTTTCATTCCTCTCGTGCTGTTTGTATGGTCGTTTGTATGGGTTGAGTCCAAATGGTATCTCTCGATTCAAACTGGAATCTCAATTAGGCAAGTGGATGTCCCTTGACTCCACTTGGATTTATACAAGCAATAAAAAATTGAAATTCGAAAGGTTCCAATTGGTATCTAGCCATAAGGGTTGTGTTTAAAGTTGGAGATAATCAACTCATGGTCATGAAGGATGCAAATTGAAGATATGTTAATGCGATACGAAGAATGACTTACTTGATTATGGAGTTTCTCTGAATTCATGTTATTGTGAATTGTAATTGCTTGGTTGACTCTGAATCTGTGATTGGTAAGTGTTGTAAGTTTCCATGCATTGTGTGGGTATAATAAAATTTGACTACAATTGTTGTTTTCTTGCTGGTAGCAACATAAAGATTTAATTGGTGCATAAGTTTAATGGGTTTGATACTTATGTGAATCGTAGTTAGTGGAATTATTGTAAATGTTGTAAATTGTGAAGGTTCATAACTTAGTTATATGTTAATGGTTAAAGGAATTGTTGTATGTGATTTAAATGGAAACATGTATTCTAAATGCTTGGCATGATCTTTTCACTGGTAAAAATAATAAGGGAAACATGGTTTGTGACTGTGGAAAACTCTTGTTTCAAGACAATAAAAATTTAATCAAGGACCATGGTGGAAAGGGCTATTGTTGTATAATTGGGGGACTTATTGTTATGAAAGTTTTCTTGTTGTGATTCATAACTGATTGTAAAATAACGTGATGTTGAGTTGTTGCTTCATGAATTGCTGGGTTTTGTCTTGAGATTATACTATGGTTGATAAGATATGATATGTTGATAAGTTAAATGTCTGAAATGGGCATTGTTGTCTATTTGAAGTGACATACATATGTAAACGTCAGATTTTATTTGACTTGGCAATTTTTATTATTGTTAGTTGGATCCATGAGTGATTCAGGCTATTGACCTAGTTGAAAGGTATAATTTTTATTGATGCTTATTTAAGGAATAACTGAGGCAAGGTGTAACTTATGATTGTTAGTCGAGTTCTTGACATGATGAATTGTTTGTCATAACTTATACTTGTCTGGTTATTAGTTGTTGTCATTGGTTAGGATGTTGCCCCGGTGGATTTTTATATTGAATTATACTTGTTTGATTTGTTGATATTGATTGAAAAAAATTAAAGTGAAGGTGTTATTGACTTGGTATCAGATGTGTTTCTGCGTAGTCGTGTCCCTCTCATGGTTACATGATAATACTTGATTAGTATTACTCCTTGAGTGGTTGAGGTATACTGGGTCGGTAATTTGACTAGTTGTAAGCTAGTTGTGAGGCTAAATAAGTATAGCTTGTCCACGGGTGATAACTAAAAATTTGATTGTTTATAAATGATTGATTGTTGAGGGTCGAATATACTAATGTATGTTGTGGTGAGAACCTATGTTAATGAATCCCATAGTGGTGTGTTGGTTGGTGGTTGTACTCTAGATAGTTTATTCTTATGCATTGATCATGGAAGGGTGAAAAGGGATCATAAGGTAGGTGTTCCAAGGGGAAAGCACGGTGTAGTTTTTAGTGATGTTGTGTTCGTTATAGCATTGTTTAGGGTGTAATTGCTAGGGTAAAGCTTTCGCTAGGATGGGAGTTGATAAAATCACAGGTTAGGGTGGGTTCTAATGAAAATTGGGCGTTGTGTGGTTTAGAGATAATTTGTGTCTTGAGGTGTGGTGGTTGATGAAATTAAGGTTATATGATTATATATGAGGGACATAGTGTCCCATAGAAACTTTTGAAATGGAGTTCGGGTTAGTAGAACTCCGGGTATAGTGTTTAACAGAAATGGGTTAGTTCAAAATGTCAAAATCTGAGTATTGTGTGGATAAAATGGAAAAAATGGAAACAATCCCATGTGTTTGCCTCGCCTATCCCGCTATAGTGGGAGGCAGGCTGCTACCGTGGTGTCGCTACAGCGGGAATTGGGTCGCTATAGAAGGTTTGATGCAGAAATTATTCAATTTTCTCTGAGTTAGATGTAATCTCATCATTAACTCTCAAGGGTACGTTCTTATACCGATGATGGAAATAACTAATTCGTGCATAAATTTTTGGCCTGCATCTCCTAGTCATGAAAAAAAACCTCGATAGGAGGCCAAGTATAAAATGTAGTTTAGTTGATAAACAATGGCGAGTAGGTGAGTAAGGTGCATTATAAGAAACTCTGAAAGTAGTTTCTTCTAATTCCAACCTCATGCTTCTCTCCACCCAATGCCCGTTCGAGGACAACGGATGGTAAATTGGTATCAATTGTAAATACCAATTCTGTCATTACTAAAAATATCTATGGTAAAAACATAAAATTCTCATTCATCATAGGTGTTAGGATTAATTCTTTAGTATGGGAGTTCTATGGTGAAATTTTCACTCCCCAAATCCCAACGAGGCATGATTGGCACCCGTAGCCGATAAGGCCCGAGAGAACCAAACTATGTTTCTATACGTTCATATGCATGCCATAGGAAACACCATTATCACATAAGAACATGACCAACTGGTATTGGAAATCATGGATATTGGAATCATGGAACATGTGGCATATATATACATATTTGAGAAACTTGGCCGTTGAGGCCATCAAAACAAGACTTCATGAGTCACCTTATATACATATACCCACGTGCGTCTACAAAAGCCTCTAACAGATGCATTGACTAATACAAACCAAAAGTCGGGACAAGTCCCCGCTTTATACAACATGTACATCACCAAAAAATATATACACTCTGACTCGGAGAAGCCCTGAATTAGCTGGAGCTCACCAAAGAACCGCTAACACTGGCAATCTACTGAGGAGGCCTACTGGTACCTGCGCCTGCAGCAAGTAAGGTAAATTCCCCAAGAGGGGTCAGTACGAAATAAGTACTGAGTATGCAAGGCTCAGATGAAACTGTACAATACATGAGTATTTCAGTGAACTCAAAACATATGAATAATCAATGTGAATAAGTCACCATTTTGCATTTTGGGAAACCATGTGAATTGCTTTCATTACTTTCTTTGCTTTCTTTATCTCAATGCTTACTTGTCAATACATGTGTCACAATGTACCTGGCCCCTACTGATCAGTGGGTCTTTACATAACATATCATCATGTTGGGATCGGGTCAAGCTAGGTTTATTCCCCTAGACCTGCCACCCATAAATCAATGCATCGGGATCGGGTCGAGCTAGGCTTATGCCCCTAGACCTGCCACCCATAAATCAATACATCGGGATCGAGTCGAGCTAGGCTTATGCCCCTAGACTTGCCACCCATAAATCAATACATCGGGATCGAGTCGAGCTAGGCTTATGCCCCTAGACTTGCCACCCATACTTGATCATTGACCACATATGCATTACTTTGTTCTTTACTTTGGGATTGGTACAATGGTTTCCATATATTTATTTGAAACTTTGGATCATTAACCAATGAGTGAGAGACATGAGAAACTTGGCAACATAACACTATTAGGACCATAACACCATGGGAACCATTGGAACAATAATCAATGAACAAGAGACATAAGTATAATCACTATTGGAACATTGGAACATAACCTTATTTGAACTTTTGGAACATTAACCATGAATATGAGACATGAGATTCACAAATGAACAATGAGTAGGGAATATATGACAATTGATAACCGGATATGGAATACCTTAGCACATTTCGGGATAGGACTAATGACATGTCAATGTGGATACTATTTGCCGCAGAAAGATACGGACAAAGCAACCTTACATACCTTGAATTCGCAATACGAATATATAATCCTAGAGGTTCATACAATAGTCTCGCTCCTTCTTTATGTGTCACTCTACAACACAAATATATATAACGGAACTCACATTAACCACCAATTACGTTACAAATGCATACAATGTCAATGAATTACATGTTTGCCTTTAACCATGCCATTTCCCCTTGACAAAACCATTGATAAAATTATTATTCCAAAAATTCCATAATATTCCCAATATTGACCAATACATGATAATTGACACATTTCACCACAACACTTCTCCTTTACACTTTCTTATCCATACCACATCACAAATAATCCATCAACTTACCTTAATACAATTCATAACACATATCGGCCAAAATCCCACAATTTCCACTTATAGACAATAAAAAGTTTAATACCAAAAATAACACCATACATGTTCATATTTTGTCCATACCATGCTCTTTCATCAAAGGCACAAGTCCTAATTCAAGTTCAAATCACCAAGATAGCACATCTTTCACCAAAGGCAAAAATACACTATTCACCACCTTGCCAACACAACTATCATAATATACATAATCTCCCATGAATATAATATGTTAATCCATGAGAATAAATACTTACCAAGGCTTGGAATAGGATGATCTTGTCCAAAGAGTCCAAAGGAATTATTTTGCTTTAGGGTTTGGAACTAGAGAAATGTTTGAGAAAATATCTCAAAGGCATGAGAGTTTAGGATGATTAAAACATTTGATGTTGGGGCCTATAATATAGACCCCAAGTCATACTTATCCATTCCTTTGGCATTAAATGTGGTCAAAGTGGAAGAATGGGTCATTTTGCCCTTTGGGCCTTGTCTTTTAATTCCATTTTGGGCCTAAATTTGGGCCCAATAACACATATCCATTTAACCCATCAAATTTCATGTATTATTCACCATATATCTCATGTTTACCTAATTCCATAATGTCACGACAATATTCTCTTACGAGATTCTCATTCGTCGTCTCGATCGCAAAAATAGGAATTCTAGTCGCCCATGGCTTCATTAGCCATTTTGGATCACTATTCATGTTTCATGATTTGATCATGTAGGAGTATGTAGGAGTGTATTTAAGTGCTTGAAGCTTTAACAATGCTCAAAGAAATCCAAAGAACCAAAAGAAACCATCCAAGAATCGTCGTGGAATTGCGTTACAAAACGAGTCCGGAAAGGAACATTATTTGTGCCTTGCGCCACTAACTGCAAAGCAAGCTGTGGCACAAGAAATGAACCCCCTATGAATCAGGTGGCTTGTTCCACACCCTCAGAAACAGGGTAGTGGCGCAAGTTTCAGCACCTTGCTGAATTTTTCGGCCCTTTTTTCAATACGTGCGTATCGTCCAATACCTTATCAAAACACTACAAAATACTTACTTAGTGATCTTAATCATCAAGTAAACATGACTTAAAGTCACCAAATGAGGTTAGAATGCGTACGGGGTATTACCCAAATGCTCCACGAAATCACAAAACACCTCCTACGAAGGTCTAATCGCACATATTAAGTCTGATATCAAATGTTTCACCAATGACACTATAAAACACATACTCATGGCATCTCAACACCTAGGTGGATATGATCCCAAGGTATCAAGTGAGTTTAGAAAAGTACGGGGTGTTACAGAAATTCTTGTGGTTTAGAACCCTAGGTTCATGAAATTGTGAGAAAAATCAATGGGTATATGTATTTTCACCTATAATTGATTTTAGTTTGTGAATTAACTCTTTCTAGTATGAAATTGTGGTTCTAAAACATAAAAGTTGATAGTTGGGGACCTTGAATTCAATAAAGGTGGGACCTTTAGCTTTAAAACTCCATTAATGGAATTGGATTGAGCTTCATAGAACTAATTTGTTGATTAATTGACCCTTGGGTAATTTCTTAGACCGTGAATAAGGGTAAAATTATTGGGTTTGAATTCCCTAGGTATTTTTTTAAAGAGTATTTTATTAGTTACTCTTATAATTGTTGTTTATTAGATGATTTAGCCTTCGGTAACATAAAGAAGAAGGAAGATCATCCACGGTATAGCTTACTTGTTGCAGCAGCTTGGCTCCTAGATAGGTTATGGTTTATGAGTAGTAGACTGTGGTTAGTAATCGTATCCATAATATAGATTTGATGGGAGAAATCATGCTCAGGCCTGTGGGCATGGAGTTTGGCGGGATAAAATAAGGAATTAATGTAATAAAGGCTTAATCGTGTATTATTATGTTGTGTATGAATCCTTGATGGGTGTTGTGTGTTTATATTACTCCATGATGGATTGTAATGTGAATTATGTGAATATAGATGATGATAAGGAGATTTTATGAGCTCATAATCTAGGGATTCAACCTAAATACCATAAAAAGGGCAAACTTGATATTATGTGTGTTGGAATATACGATAATCTTGCTTAAAGTTAGTGATGAGAATTGATTATGGTATGAGGAGGCGGTGACATAACTTAAGAGCCTAAAGTCAAGTTAGGCTAAGGGTTAGTAAGTAAAGGGTATAAAGGTGTATGACTAAAACTAGATTGTAAGTTGAATAGAGTTGAATGATTGGTTAATGGAGTAGGTCTTGAACCTAGTAATGACTTGAATGTATGAATTGCTAGACAATAGCAGAATCCTGGGTCTACGTATAAATAAAGGAGGATTGGATTAGTGAATGAATTTATGATTGTTGAACAAGTGTTTAGACTCCATTTGGTTGAATGTGCACCCTAAAAAGGAATACTTGAGTTTAATGAATATGGCTTGATAATGCTTGCTTGAATAAGCCGTGGATTAGTCTTAGGACATGCTATAATTGATAAAACCAATGATTCATATCTACTTATGATTTGGTGTTAAAGGAATACTCGAGTTTACCAAGTGTTTGGGTCGTTGCCTATTGTTGCAATGAAAACTTAAGGAACGTAATTGTTAAATGATATCCTAAGTGTTAATTACATATAATAAGGTTATATTAAAGGCTTGTTGATTATACAAGTGTGGTTGGTTATTCTAATCGAGGTTGTTATTGTTGTGATATATGTTGCTTTTTGTGGGATGTACCGGTATTTGGACATCTTCACAGGATTTACACTTATTATTGTGGGATGTACTAATACTTGGACATCTTCATGGAATTTATACGTACTATTGTGGGATGTACCGGTATTTTGACATCTATATGTGATTTATACTTATTATTGTGGGATGTACCGATATTTGGACATCTTCACGAGATTTATTTTTGTTATTGTGGGATGTACCAGTATTTGAACATCTTCACGGGATTCGTTGTTTTATTTGGTTTTCGGAGTAAATAGAGCTTGTATGTTGACTTTATTATGTTGGTTCCATGAGTAAACCAGGTCTATGTGCATAATTGTTAAAGGTGGCTTCTCATGTAAACCGAGATGCATGTTAATTGTCATTACTGTTTTTTATGGATCCTTGAGTTGATTCGGGTTAAATTGACAAATGCTTAGCATATTTGTTGCTGTTATTCTCATGTTTGAATTTAGGTATAGGTATTGTTAGAGTCATGGATTGTTCACTTGAATATTGTTTAATCATGATTGTGGACTGGGTTAATGATTGATAGTCAGGGTCTTGACTTGGTTTAATGTCTTTATTGACTACACTTGATTGAACTATTTGGTGTTATTTGAGAAAGGCTAAATGGTATATATAATTGAAGTAATTGTTAAGTGGTCATGTTTGTACTTCCTACAAGATTATGATTATTGTGCTCATTTATTATTAAGGTTAATTGAAACAGATTATCTTATAATAACTATTGGGATTAAGCAAGTAAGAATTATGATGGATGACATTTAATGTGAAGAGTGATGTATGATTAGTGAGATTAAGTGTGAAAGGTATAAGGTGAATGTCAATGGTATTTATTAACTACTAGTAATGGATTTGATAAAACTAAATCAGCAGAAATAAGAATGGAATATTCTTAGGTAGCACAAGTGGATGAAAGTGATGTGAATTAAATTGTTATATAAGTTGTCATACTTTTTTTCTATGATTTCTATATTGTATTTACGTGATCTAACCCTAATCAACCGATGATACCTACCAGTACGTATTGCTTGTACTAATACTACTCTTGCTATATCATTTTGAGGCATAGTCTGGTTGCAGAATCAGTTGATGTTTCTCAGGTGACGTGGACAGTGATCTCCAGCAGCCTCTACTCATCTCATTCCTATTGTTAGAGTTTTGTCTCAGTTTGTGTCTTCTCTTAGTAGCTCTTGTATCTGTTTAGACTAGGTCCTTGGGGAGATTATTTGTCACGACCCAATTTTTTGAGTCATGATGGTGCCTACCATAACCCACCAATAGGCAAACCAAACCCTAGCCCGGAGCGACAAGCGATCGGCTAACGGGCAGAATCTCAGAAAACAGAGATAAAGTGGAAGTAACCATACCAATAAACATGCTAGAAATATAAAAACAAAATCAAAATATATATTCATACTAAGACTGAGAAGGAAGAGGACAATATATAAAGTCAAGAACCCCTCCCAAGACCTGGTGAGGTCGGTACAAGAGCCACTACCTATACATGTCCAAAATACAAGACAGAAACCAAATATATACAATAAGTACTATAGTCTCGAGAGCGAAAGACTATACAGTAGAGATGGAGTAGGATCTGCCTCAGACATCAGTAAGCTCACCTTGCTCCGGAGTCAGTGCTGAGAAGAGAGTCACGTCAAAACCGTCGACTAGTGCCTGGATATGCATCGAGGAAAAAGATATAGAAGTGCAGTATGAGTACCGGGGAAACAGGTACTCAATAGGCATCATCGGTCGACTGAGCTCAATATAATATAAGCAAGCTAAAATACGAGGGTGCATGCTAGATCCGGGGTATAAATAATAAATACATAAGTAACTGCCGAGGCATATAGAGTATACTCAGGAGAAAAATAAGTGCGATACAGAATAACGAGTAAATAAATACATAAGTAAACACACAAGTCAAACATAACCTATCTGGGCCCCCATAAACCCAATAGGCACACGAAATAAAACAATAACCCAGCCTGGCCCCCATAAACCAGCGGGACATACAAGAAAAGTAAAAGAAAACGTAAATAATCCGTAACTGATCCAATGCAAAGTAACCATAGTAACCATCCAGGTGTGCACCGGGCTTGAACTGGCACCAATGTGTAATATCAAGAGGCCAAACGCCGGAATGGAATCGAACATATTGGATAATAACAATAGGCCACATATATATCATAACCGTTGGACTCAAACCGGAACTCAGAGAACAACAGTATCGTAACCACGGTACCCAGTACCAAGAATCTCCAATCATATCATAACCAGATGTCGGACTCAAACCGGAACTCATAACAATCAGCAACCATTAAATCTGAACCAGTGCCGGACTAGAATCGAAACTCATAATAATCAGTAAACATCATATCTGAATTAGTGGCCGGACTCAAATCGGAACTCATAATAATCAGTAACCAAGTGACAGAGTAGTTCCAGAATCCACACAAATACAAGTAAATGGGGACATATCGGCCCCAGAATGAACCCGAAACATAAATAAAGGGGCTAACCCACCACGTACTACAAGTCAATCTCGGGATCCTTCCAGGTCAACTATCTACTATAAACAATATGTATATACAAGTCTGGATATACATTATAAGTCATGTCAAGGCAGGTCCGCATTCTAAATCAAACTAGCCGACCCCGGTCAAATATGGTGCTATCAGGGACTAACAAGGCTAAACAAGCCAAAAGGGCATAACTGGGGTAATTCAACCCAAATGTTATCCTAAAAGATCATCTCAGGGCCTAACTAAGCCTAACAATGTTTAAAGCTAACTATACCGACTGTGAAGAGTAGCGGGGCCCACTACGGGGTCCCAAAACCAAGTCTAGACTAAACCTAACCAAGTCTGGACTAAGGTTCCCCAAACCCCTACTAACAGTAGTACAACATTAACCAACCCTATCAAGGTAATCTCTGTCACACCACGAGGATAACGGGCCCAAAACATATCCTAACAAGGCCCTAACTGGCCCAAAAGGCCTAATCATAGCAAGCCAATGCCAATATACAACTAGCAGCCCAAACACTAGCATAATAGTATGCAAATACTATAAATAAACTCAGTCTAGGTATATGGTAAGCCTAGCCTACCTGGACGCCGCCGAATGTCTGTCAAGCCTGCTAAATAGGAGCCTTCCCATTCCGAGATGCCTCTGACTGCTGCTAAGCTACCAAAATAATAAACTACATGTCAAAACATGACTATTGATACCTATATTGCATTAGTTCAAAAAAAAATGCCGAAACGGTCCACGTGGGGCCCACTTGTGGAATCGCAAAATTGAAACCGTCACAGCGTCCCAAATCACCCCGTGACCAATAGTCACAACTAGCACCGCTCAATTTGAGCTCAAAATATAGCTCAAACATCAACACCAATACCAACAATACCATCGTAACTAAAACTACTGTAAAAATAAGAAAACGCACCGTAGAAACGTAGAGAACGAGTCCACGAACTCAAATCTACCAACCCCTAACCTTGAATCTCACTAGAAATGCCCAAAGTTGAGCTTAAGTTGATCAAAAATGTTGAAATGTAGAGAGAGAAATGTTGGAAATGTTTTAGAAGAAAAAGGTTGGGTTATGTATATATATAAATTGATATAATTAAAGAAATTTCAGCCAACCTTGACCAAATATATCTACATATATATTACTTAAATAATATACTAAGTGTCAAAATAATGAGCCTAATTAATAAAATAGCAAACTTTGAATATAACTAGGCTTATTATCTCCACTAAAATAATAATAAACTATAGAACTTTTATACATATCAAAAATATTTTAGAAAGGTAATTAACTATATATTATCTTCTTCTTTTTTTTACCGAGTTCTAAATGCCGAGAACGCGGGAAATGAAATGACGGGGAGGGTCATTACATTATTCATTTTGTATTTAAATGTTTTGTAAACCTGTTGTAATAAATGAAAAGCTTATTGTATTACTTGATGACTTCCGCGTGTTTTCTAATTGGTGGTAAGGGGTTCTCCTATCTAGGTGGATTAGAGTAGGTGCCCTCTCGATCGGGTAATTTGGGTCCTGACATATTCTCTTTTTGAGTCTATACAGAAAGACGTCAAATATTTTACCTAGAGCAAGTCACTATTTTCATTGGTGTTAAATAGTATAAACTTTATCATGCAAGTTTTTGAAGTTATTCGGAAGATTCGTATGAACAATCAATGAATTATATATATTGATCTATAATGAATCTTATCGTTAAGAAATCAAAATAATAAATAATATATATAATAATTACTATATTATACTATAAGTGATGGGTTAGCATTTTAATATTTACTTAATAATATTAATTTGCTTCATATTTTAATTGCTCATAATGAAGTGTATTGATCCTGCATTACTTCTTTGGAACTTAGTGGTTTAAATTGCATCCATTGTGCAGCACTTATTCCCTTGAAGGCACTATGTGTCATTTACTTCTAATCCATTGCACTGCCACAACGTGCAGCAGTACACAGGGGCGGAGCTACAATGTAAGACGGGGTTCGGGTGAACCCAATAGCTTTTACATAGACTTTGTATTTGTACTGAAAAATAAAGAAAATATATATAATTATTAACCTGCAAATCAACTGGATGGTTCAGTGGTCTATGCATAGCAAGCAAGGTCTTGTCGCGTGGAATTTGTGTGTTTAAATCCCGCTTGCACCTTGGTTTTTATTACCTTTTTTTACTCACTCTTGCCATAAGTTTTTTTTCCTTTTTCCTATATGTAGATTTTTTTTATTTTTTGAATAAAACATCAAAATGATAATTGAAAGAAGCAAAAAAGCAATGTCTAATAATCTAAAACAAACGTTTGACTCATTGATAAAATACCGGTATTTGTTCGTTATTTTGACGGTTGGTATACATTAGCTTGAGATCGTTATGTCGTCTTAAAATTTCGAACGCATAAACCTCAAATCCTGGCTCCGTCTCTAGCAGTACATTCCCATTTGTTTTGGTGGCATTATATGCCAATTACTCTTATGAATTAGTGGTAAGAATGTTGTCATAAGTTTCTTGTAACTTCTAGGTCATTCATCTACAACATTTATCTTCCCACTACTTCTTCCTATTCAATACAAGGATGAATACCTCATCTATAATGTCGTCTTGAAGGAAGGTTTTCGTTTGAGGATTACCATAGGATAATGAATATATTGTTACCAGTTGGGGGATAAATGACAACATTGCGAGTAATAAACTCATCAAATTCATGGCCTTTAAAAGATTAGGAATGTTAAAAATTCAAAAGTATAAGCAAGAATAGCATGCATTCTGGAAATGAAAAGTTACATGAAAAGTAATAAAAGAGATAAATTGATTGAAAAAAAAGAAAAAGAGGAAATAATTAAGGAATATGACGAAGGATATGTTGTTTGAGGTCTTTATCTCCTAGTCTCAAGAATCAAATGGCACACTTCACAAAGGCATAAAATCAAGCAGCATCTCCACCTTTCACCAACTTTTTTCTGCATCTCGCCTACGAATTAAATTCGAGGACAAAAGAAATAGGAGGAATCTGATGAAAATATTTTTTTGCCTTTTTTTAATAGAGCTTTCACCAAATGGAATTGTTACCCCCCATTTCTGACCCTAGAAAAAGCAATCCCCTAAAGCAAGAAGATAAAAATTAAATGACAGGATATGCCGATTCTCTAGTGGTTTATTCCGTCACTTAAACTCAAAAGGAATGCTCTACAAAAGCTTGGAAGGGTTATGTTGTGATGAACCATAAGCAGAAAAAATAAGAAAGAAGATTGTTAGTGAATAATAGTAATATATATTCTTGAATTTATAAGGGAAACAATAATAGGGCTACACTCTACTGTCATGCAGCTTTTTTGGTGGCTCCATGCAGCTTGATCAAATACTTGAGCTGACATGCCAAAGGAGAGTTGCCCTGTTACTGTCTCTGCTTAATGTAATTAACTACACGCTCATCGGCACTTGATACTGATATGCATAAGGTACTTTTAAACTACTTGCTTGTCTTAAATTAACATCTATATTAATTGATTTTGATTTCTCCTTATTTGTGGGAAGAATTATACTGATGTAGAAACTAATTACTCCCTCAGTCCCAATTTATATGACACACTTTCCTTTTTAGTCAGTCCCAAAAAGAATGACACATTTCTATATTTGGTAACAATTTAACTTTAAAAGACCCACTTTACCCTTAATGAAATGATTTACAACCACACAAATATCTATAACTCATTTTAGACCACAAGTTTCAAAAGTCTTCCTTTATTTCTTAAACTCCGTGCCAAGTCAAAGTACATCACATAAATTGGGACGGAGGGAGTAATTAGTTACCGTCTCACCTCAGTCTCTTTTATTTGAATTCTCAGTTTTCTTTAAGAGTGTTCCCATATATCATACTAACATTTAACTAGACTCCATAATTGTCAAGGCCAAAAATTATTCTTCCAACCTCAAAATTGACAAACCCTATCATTTGGAAAGAAGATCATGTTGAAAAGTTTTCTTATCTCATACATTGATTATAAAACAGAGTAAAAGCATATAAATTACAAAAAATGACTTTATGAAGCTATATATGGCTATACCCAAATATAAGGCTAAGAAAAAGTATTGAGTTAATGGTAGGTAAATAGAACAATGTATAGTTGAGGTATGAAACTCGCAAAAAGGTTATAATTTAGGGGTGTTTTTACCATTACTGTTTAAACAAGGAATCTAACACATTAGCTCTTCATCTTCTCGCTTTCGATGATCTAGTTCTTTTTGCTAGAGCAGAGGTTCACAATGCAACCACTATCATCAATATTTTTCGCCAGCAAAACCCTGATTCATGGACGACACATAAATTTTTGGAACATAAAACATTCCTAAATCTAGAGGGGCAAACTACTTTGATCCAATTAACTCTCAATTCTGGGGATCTGTGTTATGTGGCAAGTACGCTTGCTGCAATGCCACAACTGCAACCCTTACCAGCAAAGCTCACCACTCACACATTAGGAAGAACAACGACAACAACAAACCAAGTGCAATCCCACAAGTGGGATCTGGGAAGGTAGAGTGTACACACACCATACTACCCTCGACTTAAAAGAAAGCATATTCAAAGAAATGCATAAATGAGAGTAGTGTCAACAACAAAATAATATAAAACGAAATGCAGTACACAACATACAAAGGAAAGAACAATAATGATAACAAAATAATGCGATAATCGAGCGCATGCACACACATCAAGCACAGGTATAACATAATTAAAATAACAAGAAACTACGAGGATAGTGCTAATACCACTAGTAACAAAGAAGTTCAAGTAGGACCACTAAGTCTATCTCATAGGAAAGCATGTGAATGTTCAACTATCAACTAACCTTCTACCCTAATATGCGACCTCCAAACCCTCATATCTAAGGTCATGTCCTCGGTAAGCTCAAAATGTGTCATGTCCCTAATCACCTCTTTCCATACTTCTTTGGCCTGCCTCTACCTCTCATGATGCCCGCTATTGCCAACCTCCCATAACTCCTAAATCGGGCATCTATATTTCTCCTCTTCACATGCCCAAACCATCTCAGTCTCGCTTCCCTCAATGTAACACCCCAAAATTTTAGAACCTTCAAGAACCCATATATTTATATGAATTTAGGTTATAAAAAAAAATCTAATTTCCACGGAACCGACCCATGTGACGTGGATTGACCTACGTGACGTGGGTGGGTTTCCATAGAACCGTGGATTAGATCCTGCAAATTGAAAAATTAATCTGATTTCCACGACAAGGACCCATGACACATGAACTGTTCCACGACCCGTAGGTCAAGTCGTGGACTGATTTCGAGAAAAAAAATTTAGGGTCATCCTAGGGGTATTTTGGTCATTTTTCATTATGAGATCTGATCTTTCACACTTAAAACACCTCCCAAACCCTAGAAACGTATTTCTTTCCCCCAAAACATACTTCATCTCTTCTCTAAACACAAAGGGAAAAATCAACTAGGGTTCAAGCTTCAAGGTTCAAATATTCAAACTTTCTTCAAGTTCTTTCCATCAAAAGGCATGTTTGAGCACTCCCTATTTCACTTACTATTCTAAATTTGTGAATATTATTTACTTTATATATTATGATGGTGATTTGAAACTAGGGTTTGGGATTTTGTTATTAAAGCTTGATATGAATTTTCCCCTTTTCTTTTGAATAATGATTCAACCTTTAGCTGGGGGTTTTGAGATTGAATTGGCTATTTGAAAATAATGAACTATTATGTCTTACAGTTTGAGTGCCAAATTGATATATGTTTAGCCATGATTTCTAGTCTCTTGAAAACTTTGAAATTTCTTAAGGAATATAAATGTTTTTCCCCGTCCTTTATATCATTGAAGGTATTGTGTTATTCAAATGGTTTAGAATTGTTATGGGAATATTAATTATGATTATGTTTATGATTTTAAAGGCGGAATTTTTGAGTCAAAAGAATGTGTAATGATAATGATTTGGCATGATAAGAGTGACTTGCAAGTTCTTGGTATGACGATACCAACATGTTAATGTCTTAATGAAAGACTCCATAATTGAATATAATGAAAATGTTTTAATTGGGCTTAAAGAGAAGTATGTAGTTTACCGAGAAGGTGTAGTCCCTTTGACCAACACTGGAAACCGCATTTGCCGACGTTGGGAGGTCTTGTCCTGAAATATGGATGACCATTGTATACTTGCCTTGAGCAGTTGTATGCAACTATGATTATGTTATGATTTGGCCAACTATGTTAATCCATGTGGCTAACATGGATTGCGGCCCCGCCAGTTGGGGTGTACTGGACCCATGATGAGTCATGGTTACATGGCACTTTCGATGCTTAAAACAAGGAAAATATGCAATAACTTGGGTGTATTTGGTTGGTATGATGTGTTTTTGTCCTACATCGCAGGAAAATAGGTTTTGAAGCAAAATGATCAAGAAGGAAGAATCACGCCCGAGAACGAAGTATCTGAAGACGAAAGAACAAGGATCTATACAAGAGAGTGACTCACGACAGGACTCGCATGCCGTGAAGTCCACTCACGTGACGTGAGTGTCTGCCGTGAAGGCAACTTCAGAGGATGCAATGTTGTCTGATTTCCATGACATGCAGTCACGTGGCGTGACTACACTCACGTGGTGTGACTGGGTGGCGTGAGTCAACTTCTGAAGATGTCTATTTGAGCCTTATTTCCAAGACACTCACCTACATGGCGTGACTTGGTTCCACGACACCAAGTCACGATACTGTGGAAAATTCTAGACTCTGTTCTCCTGTTTTGATTAGGATAGGATTAGTCTTGTATCTATAAATACCCATGTATTGTCCTATGTTCAGAAGTTAGTCATTACATTATTTTGAGATAGTTTTTCATTATTTTGAGTTCAGAAACACATTATTATTTTGTAATCTTGGAACACCGATTCTAGGGTTTTATTCATAATTGAGATTTCAGAGTTTCTTCATTATTGTGAGTTTACAACTATGTCTTCATCTTTGAATTCTGATTGTGATCTTGTTAACATGAGTAGCTAAACTCATTACCTATGGTTGTGTGAACCATGAGAAATTAACAAAATGGGTTAAGTGCAAAGCAATTCTGAACCGGTGTGAATGCATATATTGTTATTTCCTTCGTTGTGATTGATCTTCTAACGATTGCAAATGTTAAAAACTCGCCTGTATTCTAGACTTGCTCGAGAGAGAGAGAGAGAGATTGGGAAAAGGAAATACCAATAGAGATTTGAAGCTATCAACCTTCATCTAATAACTTGAGCCTTAGCGGGAAGAGTTATCTGAGATCCAGGACAAGGGTTAGTAGTACGACACTCAAAAACCGAGAAGAGAAGAGTGAAATTCATCTAACCAAGGTCGAGAGATGTTTAGATGTACATAACTTGTCAGATTTTGTATGCAACGCAGTGGGACAGTTTTTCCATCACCAATAACCAGTAGAGTTAAGGAATCATTAGGGATCACAGTCCTAGTGTACTTCTCATATTGAAAACAATTTCAAAGAATCAACACTTGTTACTATCACTACTTGTTACAAATATTCCCCCCTTTTTACTTATTTGCCAACTACTCAAACAAGAACTCAACCAACTTTCATCCTATTCCCTGTGGGATCGACCCCAACCTAGTTGGGTTCTATATTTTATACAGCGACCGCTTTATACTTCTTAGGAGGCATATTTTGGGCGACATCAAATTTTGGCGTTGTTGTTGGGGAATACGGTTACAGAGTTGATTAGTTTATTTGTTGGAGTTGATTGGTATTGTTTTTCTATACTTTTAAGGGTACACACCGGTTATGCCCAATACTAGAAGTCAAGGCAATCCCCTGATTCCACTTGATCTTGAAATAGAAAGGACTCTGAGAGCTAATCAAAGAATAGTGAATACCGATAAAGTTCAGGATCCTGCCGCCATGGGAGACATTCATAATCAACCAATTTAGCTGGTTGGTCATGAAATAGAGGATCAAACTACTGCTAGATTAACACGAGAAGAGCATGCTAGACAAGCTGCTCTTAGAAAAGCAGAGAGAGATAATCGAGCTATGCAAGAGGTAGCTCAGCGACTGGATAAGGCTGAAGAGAGACAAAGAAGATTGAGAGCTCAACAGACACTTCAAAGACCACATGTGCCAGTTTATGCTAATCCTGAGGAAGAAGACGCGACCTACTTCGAGCCAATAGAGACTGGTGCTATTATTTCACCTGATTTACCTCTGGGCACTAAGTTTGACATTACCAGTGCCATGATTCAGCTGCTAAACTTGAAGGGTGTGTTTGTCGGTCTTCCTACTGATAATCCAAACATGCATGTGATGAATTTTATGGGGGTTTGCACCTCATATAATTTGCCTAGAGTTGACCAAGAGTCTATTCGATTGAGATTGTTTCCATTCTCTCTAATACGAGAGGCGATGTTGTGGTTGGCAGAATTACCACGAGGATCCATCACTACTTGGAAAGAATTGAGAAATCAATTTTTGGAGAGGTTTTTTCCACCTTCAAATATGCTACAGTTGAAGGATGAGATCTACAACTTCAGACAACTACATTCTGAAGCACTTTATGAGACATGGATAAGGTTCAAGAAGAAGTTGGACAATGTACCAAATCATAGGATGAGTGGTAGAAACTTACTTGAAATCTTCTACAGGACTTTAAACGTCAATACTAAGGCTGTAGCAGATACTATCACTGGTGGAGCATTCATGAGTATGAGGTGGGAACAAGCTTCAGAAATATTATATCGTATCACTAAGACCAACCGAGGATGGCATACTCGGGAAGTAGATACGCTGGTTGGCACATATGCTATTAGAGCCTCAACAGTACAATAGGCTTTGGACGAATCTGTAGCCAAGAGGTCGCTCAGTTGAGTACATAAATTGGTCTTCTGGCTAAGCAGATTGCCGTTAGAGATGCTGAAAAGGTGCATGTTATAGGTGCACAAGGTAAAACGTCTAGACATGAAGATTATGAATCTGATGAAAAGGCAAAGTATCTAGATCGAGAAGTGGCGGATTTTTGAGCCAAGGGCCAAGGGTCTAACCAAGACTCCTGGAACTTGAGGCAAGGGAATCAAGGTCGGAACTACTGTGAGGATAGTTACAACAAGTCGGGATATAAAGATAAAGAACGAGATCATGAAGGTGATTGGAGGAGGAAGGATGATTATAGAGAAAAGAGTGGCATATATATTCAACCTGGAAACCTCGATGTTGACTCTAGAAATTCAAGAATGGAATCCCTTCTCAATAAACTGGTGAAAGGGTCAGAGAGTCAAGAACAATGCCTGAAGGAGATTAGGTAAGACATCTCAGGAATAAGTCAGAAAGTGGAATCCCATTCGACTGCTATCAAACAGTTGGAGTAACAGTTTGGGAAAATATCAGTGGCATTGAACCAACGTCAGCCAGGTACCCTTCCAAGCAACACCATCCAGAATCCTAAGAATGATAGCCATTGTCTGGCCATTACTACTAGAAGTGGGAAAGGCACCACAAATCCATCTATACCTGTGGATAGTGGTAAGACCAATAAACTGATGGTTGTTGACGTAGAAACTGAGATATAGCCAGATAATTTAAAGGTTAAAAAAGTTCCAAATCCTCAGGACACTAGCAAAAAGGCAAATTCTGAAAAAAGGCAGGAAAAAGAGGTCCCATAAAAGTTGAAGACTATACCACGACCTCCTCTCCCCTTTCCTCAATGATTGAAAAAGAAGCCTGAGGAAGGAAAATATCAAAAGTTTATTACAATGTTGAAAGATCTGTCGGTAAACATCCCTCTTGTTGAGGCATTGGAGCAGATGCCAGGTTATGCAAAGTTCATGAAAGACTTGGTGACAAAGAAGAGAACTGTCAATTTTGAGCCGGCAGATAACTTACATCATTGTAGTGCAGTTGCTTCATGTTCCCTAGTTGAAAAGAAGGAGGATCCAGGAGCTTTCATAATTCCTTGCACTATCGGGTCCTACAACTTTGCTAAAGCACTTTGTGATTTAGGTGCTAGTATTAACTTAATGCTTTTAGCCGTTTTCAAGCAGTTAGGGTTGGGAGCACCAAAACCAACCTCTGTGAGACTTCTCATGGCGGATAGGACTGTGAAAAAGCCAGTGGGCATTTTGTATGATGTTTTGGTAAAAGTTGCATCTTTCATATTTTCGGTTGACTTTGTGATCCTCGATTGTGAAGTTGATTGTGAGGTTCCCATCATATTGGGAAGACCATTGCCACTGGTCATGCATTGGTAGACATGGAAATAGGGCAGATGAAATTCAGGTTAAATGATGAACAAGTCACTTTCAATATTTATCGTTCCATGAAGCAACCAAAAGATATGGGGGTGATTTCGATAATAGATGCGGTTAAGGATAATGAGGTTGTCGTCCCTCGTAAAGAAAGGTTGGGGGTAGAAGCTCTCGCAGCCGTGATTATGAATTTTGATAGAAACGGTATTAAGGAATACGATGATATGGTTGGTACACTCACTGGTAAGGGAGCATACACTTATGCTCCAAAGAAACTTGATCTCGATTTGAAGAATAGGGTGACCCCACCAGCTCGTCCTTCTATTGAGGAGCCTCCAATTTTAGAGCTTAAGGCTCTTCCGGATCACCTTCGCTACACATTTTTGGGAGCCAACAACACCTTGCTTGTGATTATTTATGCTAAATTGGTGGAGTGGCAAGTAGAGGCTATGGTTTCAGTATTGAGAAGATTTTAGAGGGCCATTGGTTGGTCCATTATTGATATTATAGGAATTCCACCCGATATTTGCACTCACAAAATTCAACTTACTCCTGAGTGCATACCGAGTATTGAGCATCAACGTCGTCTAAACCCACCTATGTAAGAGGTTATGAAGAAAGAGATCATCAAGTGGTTAGATGCAGGAGTGGTTTACCCTATTGCTGATAGCAAGTGGGTGAGCCCAGTTCCGTGTGTGCCAAAGAAGGGAGGAATCACGGTGGTTCCAAACAACAAGAATGAGTTAATCCCAATGAGGCCGGTTATTATATGGAAAGTTTGCATGGATTATTGAAAGCTGAATTCTTGGACAGAAAAAGATCATTTTCCTATACCCTTCATGGATCAGATGTTAGACCGTCTTGCTGGTAGAGGATGGTATTGTTTTCTCGATGGCTATTTGGGGTATAATCAGATTTTCATTGATCCCGAAGACCAAGAGAAAACCACTTTCACTTGTCCATATGGGACATTCAAATTTAAAAGGATGCCCTTCGGTCTATGTAATGCATCGGCCACTTTCCAACATTGCATGATGTCTATTTTCTCCGACATGGTGGAAGAAACTATTGAGGTTTTTATGGATGATTTTTCTGTTGTGGGAGACTCATTTGATGATTGTTTGGTACACCTTGCTAATGTGTTGTAAAGATGCAAAGAGTGCAACTTAGTGCTAAATTGGGGAAAATGTCACTTTATGGTCAAAGAGGGTATCGTATTGGGGAATCAGATTTCAAAGAAAGGTATTGAAGTTGATAAGGCAAAGATTGAGGTGATTGAAAAGTTACCTCTACCTATCTCCATAAAAGGAATTCGAAGTTTCTTAGGGCAACTGGTTTTTATAGAAGATTCATCAAGGATATCTCTAAGATTGCACATCCTTTATGCAAATTTTTGGAGAAAGAGGTGAAGTTTGTGTTCGATGAGGCATGTCTTAAAGCATTTGAGTGTATGAAATAAAATTTGATTTCATCCCCTATCATTGTCTTACCAAATTGGACGATGCCTTTTGAGGTTATGTGTGATGCTGGCGGAGTGGCTTTAGGTGCAGTCCTTGGCCAAAGACGAGAGAATATCTTACATCCGATTTACTATGCTAGCAAAGTGCTTAATCCAGCTCAAAAGAATTATATTGTAACTGAGCAAGAGTTTTTGGCAGTGGTCTTTGCTTTTGAGAAATTTTACTCTTATTTGATTGACACAAAGGTCATTATACATACAGATCATGCAGCACTTCGATATCTTATGTCGAAGAAGGATGCTAAGCCAAGGTTAATTCGGTGGGTACTTCTATTACAGGAATTTGACTTTGAAGTCAAGGATCGTAAGAGAACCGAGAATCAGGTCACTAACCATCTATCACTCCTTGAGGAGGAGGCCTGGCTTAAATTAAGGGATGATCTTGAGATTGATGATACTTTTTCATATGAGCAGACTTAATCCCTTGGTTTGCTGATTTTGCCAATTTTTTGGCAAGTGATCTAGTTTCGAAAGATATGTCGTATCAGCAGCGAAAGAAATTCATGAATGAGGTGAGAAAATTCTTCTGGGATGAGCCGTATTTATTTTGGGTATGTGCAGATTGCATGATTCGGAGATGTATTCCAGAGGTCGAGATGATGAGTATTTTGGAAGCATGTCATTCATCTCCAGTTGGGGGTCATCATGGAGGTGCGCGGACTGCCCATAAAATCTTGCAATGTGGGTACTACTGGCCCAGTATTTACAAAGATGCTCATGATTATGCTCGCGCTTATGACCAATGTCAAAGGCAAGGGAATATCTCACGCAGACACGAACTTTCCATGACAACTATCCTTGAGCTTGAATTGTTTGACGTATGGGGAATCGACTTTATGGGCCCATTTGTGAGCTCACATGGGATGAAATACATTTTGGTAGCTGTCGACTATGTTTCTAAGTGGGTGGAGGCAATTGTGCTTCCTAATAACGAAGGAAAAAGTGTCACAGCATTGTTGAAGAAGAATATATTTTCACGGTTTGGTACACCCCGAGTAATCATTAGCTATTCAAGGCCCTGCTAGAAAAATATGGTGTTAAACATAAGGTGGAAACACCTTACCATCCTCAGGCAAACGGGTAAGTTGAGGTGTCAAATCGTGAGATCAAGTCTATTTTGGCAAAAATGGTGAATGCCAATAGAACTGATTGGGCTCGAAGATTGGATGATGCATTATGGGCATATCGAACTGCATTCAAGAAACTAATTGGTGCATCACTATATCAGTTAGTTTTTGGAAAAACTTGCCATTTGCCTGTCGAACTTGAACATAAGGCTTTATGGGCTTTGAAAAGGTTGAATTTGGACTGGAGTGAAGCGGCTAAATTGAGAGTTGAGCAGATGAATGAGATGGATGAATTTCATCTCCGGGCTTATGAAAGTTCAGCAATAAATAAAGAGAAGATGAAATTATATCATGATTGACGCATTGAGAAACGAGAATTTCACCCGGGAGATTTGGTGCTACTTTATAACTCCAAGCTTCACCTGTTTGCTAAAAAGTTAAAGTCCAAATGGTCCAGACCATTCACGGTGGTCAGGGTATTCCCACATGGAGAAATTAAGCTAAAAAGAGCTGATAACGTTCTATTCAAGGTAAATGGGCAGCGTGTTAAGCATTATGTGGGAATCACGGAAGAAATAAGGACATGTGAGGAGCTTGAGCTTGATGAAGTCTAAGTAGTCAAGCTAGCCATGTCGTGCCGCGACGTTAAATCAGGCACTTCATGGGAGGCAACCCATGGGCTGGTTGGTGAAGTCTGAGTATCCAAGTTATCCATGTTGTGCCGCGGCATTAAATCAGGCGCTACTTGAGAGGCAACCCAGGATCTAATTAGCTTATGATCTGAGCATTAGAAGACACCTTAGCTGAAATTCAATAGATACCACCTGCAGAATCTGACCCACGACAGGGGTACTCACATGACGTATGTATACCCACGTCACGTGAGTTGTGCCATGAAAATTAGAGAAAATATTTCACTTTTTGAATCTTACCTACGACAAGGTACCCATGTGACGTAGGTATACCCACGTCACGTGGGTGGTATCGTGAAAATCAGAGGACATTGACACATGTAGGAGTGGAGCTATGTCAGGGACCCACGTGACGTGAGTGCAACCCACGTCACATGGGTGGTTCCGTGTAAACTGGAATCTGCAGACATTCGAAGACCCGACCCGACCCGACCCATTTCTTTATATAAATTCCGGTATCCTCCTTCATCACCCGATCAAATCTGAATCCGCATAACCCTACTTTCTAATACTCTCATAAACCCTAATTTCCAAATTTCACCACTTTCCCATCTACCAATTCCTAAATTATCACCTTCTCCCTTCAAATTGTTGGATTTCTCATGAACCCTCATCACCTAAACCCCTAAATCCGAACCCTACCCACAAACCCAACCCAAATACCTAAAATTCGACCCATATACCCACAAATCCAAACCAAACCCAACCTAAATACCCAAAATCTGACCCAAACCAGTCACCATGCCCCCCAAACCAAACCCCAAACGTGACCACCTTGATTCTTTGTCAAGAATCCAAACCAAAAATCTGGAATTTCCAACTCATTTGCGTGATGAACCAACTAAATCAGAAAAAAGTGGGTCCAAGGAGGTTTTTGCTATTGGCACTGATAATACTGCACTAGTGCCCCATACAACGAGGTTACAGACTCGGGCACAAGCTGCTGCCCGGGCTACAGTTCAGCCCATTCCACAGCCTGTCAAGCCGGTTGTTCCTGATCAGTCTTTAAATTCTGCCCCTCAGTCTGAAGAGGGGGAGTATGATTTGGTATCGGGCTCTGCGAATGCTGCTATAGGACATGGTACCTCTGCGGTGGAGGCTATAGCCTCTGTTTCGGGTACTGGTGAACAGAGTGCCCCACCTCCCTCACAGAGAAGAGATATCCAACGATGGTGTGTTCAGGGCATGCGGTTATTTTATGACAAGGATGCCGAGCTTATTGAATGGGGAGTGCGTCGAAGGAGTATTATGGAGGAGCCACGATATCGGATAGATGAGTTAAAGGCATTGCCTGATATTTTGCCTGTGTTTGAGCAGTATGGGTTTGGATGAATGGCGGAGCCTCCTGGTCGCTACAGCTCAAAATTGGTCTGAGAATTTTATGTGTCCTATGTTGCGTCCGTTGATTTGAGTACACCTGTTGGGCAGCGATACCGGGACCAACCTTTATTGACTCATACTTTGGTTCGAGGGACCCGAGTTGATATATCTGAGCAGACCATCCATCGATTCTTGTTTGGTGCAGACCGTCCATTACCAGCCAGGACTGCTGAGTTTGATCACCACATGAAGACTGTCAGAAATCGGATTAAAGTGCGGGATGCTTATCAGAAATTGGAGTTACTGAGGTGGATTACTAGTTATATAGAGAAGGATGGTGTTAAGGCTAGTTGGGTGATTGGGAAGCTGGATATCAAGATGTCCACACTTTATTTTACCGGCAGGTTTTGGTGGTCAGTTGTTAGGCATCGGTTGGGTCCACAAATGCTGATAATTCACTCACCTTAGACTGGGCTGTGGTGGTAGCTAGAATCCTTGCAGGGTATGATATTCATATCGCCAGGTACATTCTTAGGGAGATTCATGAGCGTGCCTTTCGATATCATACCAGTATCCTTTTTCCCTGTTTGATTCAGAACTTGTGTGATTGGGCGGGTGTGGTTGGGATGCCTACCATCGATCACTATATTGAGGTGACCCGCATAGCCGATATTGGGTTGATGCAGCAGCAGGGATCTATACCCAGTGTTCCATGAAGGTCTCAGCCTTCCAGGTCATCAGGAGTAGCCTTTTTTAAAGGGCCTGGAGATAGAGACGAGACAGTGAGCACACCTATGCCTATTACAGTATCAGTTAGGGTACCAGAGACTGTTCATGTATCGGCTGGGGGCACTGGCCCTATTGAATATGAGGTACCAGGTACTACAGCACCATCGCCTCCCTCTGGTATGGTTTTAGTTTCTAGGGACTTCCTGCAGCAGCTGGTTGATCGGCAAACGGAGATGTTTGAGCTGCAAGCTTCCACTGAGGCCCAAATGGCTAAGTTGGTATCCCAACTTAAGACATGGGTTCGAACCACCGTAGAGGCTTCAGAGGTTAGAGTATAGGCTCGTATGACTGCAGCTATGGATCATTTTATGCCAGAGCTGCATAGGCGGATTGATAGTTTTGAGGCATAAATGGCCACTCAAATGGGTTTCGCGCAGGGTCCTGGTATGGTAGCATTGACACAGGAGGTAGCTGCGTTGAGAGAGAACACGTGGTACATCCTCCAGTCAGGCACTCCCTCCACCGAATGCACCGTGCACAGAGCCCAGAGAGCATATTGATGATCCCGTTATGGGCGGGCCTACTTACGGTGCTTAGGGCTCTACAGGTATGTCTTCACTCCCTTGAATTTATTTTATTGATAGTTGTGCATTGAGGACAGTGCGCCATTGTTAGTTGGGGTGGTGGTGTACCACCACTTGGGGGGTTTTGTTGTCGTGTTTCTTTTTCCTCGAGTGTGCTATCATAGCAGAATCGGCATGTTTAGGTTGTTATTTATATTATTTATGTGTTTTTATGTTTAATTATGAGAAAAATAGGAAAACCTTAGTGCAGTCCAATTTTGAACGTATTTTGAATACTAAGGATGCTTTGCGATTTTCTAAAGGATACCCCTCCTAAAAATTTTGGTTTTGAATTGTGTGTGTAGGATGTTAGTTTGTGACAGCTGTTGGATCTTGTTATGGCATTAGTATTATAGCAGAATAACTGTAGCTAGCATTGCATGAACCCATATAGGTAGTAGGTGATAATACAACTCTGTTCTATGTGTGTATGAGGTCATTACTTAGTTCACTTTGTGTGTGCGATCCAGAACTTGCCTGGTTAGTCTTGCCTAGGTTAGAGGATAGTTGTTAGGAAAGGATCATAGGTTGTTCTTTGATTAAGTCCACATTTAGCCTAAATGCCTAACCAAATGAATTCAGTATCCCTTGATCCCGATTTTGAGCCTTAATTGACCTGTTTCTTTCATTAGCCTATTCACCTTCCCATTTTGCTTTATAATAAACCTGTCTTGGCCCTGGTACCTCATTGGCCATTGTGTACCTCAACTCAGGCAAATCGCCTGAGTTGAGAGTGGCTATTATAGGGGTGCGTAGATTGATTTGGGTATGAAGAAGGGGTTAGTAAGACAAAAAGAGAGAAAACAGATTTGGGGTGTGAAGAAAAAGAAAAAAAAAGTGAAATGAATAGAAAAAAAAAAGAAAAAGAAAAAGAAGAAAAAATTGTGTTTTGAAAATATGAAGAAAATCACACCCAAAATCTGAAAATAAAAGAAGGAGAATAAGGGAGAATAAAAATAAGAATGGTTGGAAATTGGAGTCAAAAGTACTGTAGTGTCAAGGAGGGTTAAGTCACCATATCCATATGCACCATACCCGTCCCCAAGCCTGCATTACAAGCCGATTAAAGTCCTATAGTGATCCTAGTCCAATTGTCCGAAAAACTAAGGCATAGAAAATAAGGGCAAGCCTATGGTATTTCATGCACACTGTTTGAACTTCTTTGTGAGAGAGAGTGTTTTGACCAAGTCCCTAAATTGAGATTCATTAGTATACTGTGAGTGTATGGGACTTCTTTGCTGTGAGAGTACATGGGTTACATTGTTAGCTGTTATTTGTTCGGATAATGACATTTGCATATATGCTCAGTTGTTTGTTCATAATCTGATGCCATCACTTGATCCCTTCTGTGTCATGATACTATGCTACATGGATACACACTGTGGTTTTGATTTACAAGTAGGAGGGGTCAGAAAAGTTTTGAAGTCAAAAGCAATGAGTCGACTGCAATAGGTCCCTTAGGTTTCTCTTAATTAAGCATTGTATATGTTTGTTTTGTTTTGTTCGCCTGAGGACATGCAAACATTCTAAGTTGAGGGTGTTGATGAGACATGGTTACATGGCACTTTTGATGCTTAAAACAAGGAAAATATGCAATAACTTGGGTGTATTTGGTTGGTATGATGTGTTTTCTGTCCAACATTGAAGGAAAACAGGTTTTGAAGCAAAATGATCAAGAAGAAAGAATCACGCCCGAGAATGAAGTATCTAAAGACGAAAGAACAAAGATCTGCACCAGGGAGTGACTCATGATAGGACTCATGTGCCGTGAATTCCACTTACATGACGTGAGTGCCTGCTGTGAAGTCAACTTCAGAGGATGCAATGTTGTCTGATTTCCACGACATGCAGTCATGTGGCGTGACTGGGTGGCGTGAGTCAACTTCTGAAGATGTCTATTTGAGCCTGATTTCTAAGACACTCACCTACATGGCGTGACTTGGTTCCATGACACCAAGTCACGATACCATGGAAAATTGCCGACTCTGTTCTCCTGTTTTGATTAGGATAGGATTAGTCTTGTATCTATAAATACCCCTGTATTGTCCTATGTTCAGAAGTTAGTCATTACATTGTTTTTAGATAGTTTTTCATTAATGTGAGTTTAGAAACACATTATTATTTTGTAATCTTGGAACACTGATTCTAGGGTTTTATTCATAATTGAGATTTCAGAGTTTCTTCATTATTGTGAGTTTACAACTATGCCTTCATCTTTGAATTCTGATTGTGATCTTGCGAACATGAGTAGCTAAACTCATTAACTAGGGTTGTGTGAACCATGAGGAATTAACAAAACGGGTTAAGTGCAAAGCAATTCTGAACCGGTGTGAATGCATATATTATTATTTCCTTCGTTGTGATTGATCTTCTAATGGTTGCAATGTTAGAAACTCGCCTATATTATATACTTGCTCCAGAGAGAGATAGAGATTGGGAAAAGGAAATACCAATAGAGATTTGAAGCTATCAACCTTCATCTAATAACTTGAGCCTTAGCGGGAAGAGTTATCTGAGATCCAGGACAAGGGTTAGTAGTGCGACGCTCGAAAAACGAGAGGAGAAGAGTTAAATTCATCTAACCACGGTCAAGAGACATTTAGAATAACATAACTTGTCAGATTTTGCATGCAACACAGCTGCACAATTTTGCCATCACCAATAACCAATAGAGTTAAGGAATCATTGGGGATCATAGTCCTAGTGTATTTCTCATATTGAAAACAACTTCAAAGAATCAACACTTGTTACTATCACTACTTGTTACAAATATTCCCCCCTTTTTACTTATTTCCCAACTACTCGAACAATAACTCAATCCACTTTCGTCCTATTCCCTGTGGGATCGATCCCAACTTAGTTGGGTTCTATATTTGATACAGCGACCGCTTTATACTTCTTAGGAGGCATATTTTGGCTGACATCAACATATATTGCCCGTGGATTACTTAATGTCGGTGTAACTACTTAGTTCAGAACTAAAGAATTTCAAGTGATTGGTTTATTTTATATTTTAAATATTCTTTACTTCGTACCTCATTTATGACCGACTTATATTATGAAGCTTTCCGAATTTTAATTATTATTATATTTTATAAATTGTTTTGGATTCCCTTTCCTTGGATTGCATGCCAGTACTCATCGTACTGACCGTCCCTGGATGCTACATCTTTTCATAATGTAGGTTCCAAAGCACTTACCCGAGATTCTTCCCCGCATTAGGATACATTCAGAGTTGCAGGTAGCCTGTGGTGAGCCATCCATCTTTCGGAAGGCATATGTCTTATATTTATTTTCAGTTGAATTCAGACTACTTGGATTTTCTAGTATTTTCGATGCCATGTCCCGGCTAGAATTTTTATTCATAATATTAAAGGCTTCGTAGACTCAAGTTGGTTATTGTTTTGAGGTTACATTCCAAGATTTTGGACTTTCGTTGTCTTTTAGTTGAACTTCTTATTTTATGGGTCTATTTTCCGCATTTTTACTATGACTATTCTTATGATGTAATGCTATGGGGTCTTCTTGGACCATCACTGGTTTGGGAAGCCCGTCACAGCTAGGGCCTCAGTTCGGGTCATGACACTGAACTTTTCCACTATGGAAGCCAATCCTACCTTGTTCTGGCTATTTTCATTCCTCATCTTATCACTTTTAGTATGCCCACACATCCACCTCAACATCCTCATCTCCACAACCTTCATCTTTTAAACATACGAGTTCTTAATTGGCCAATACTCCATTCCATACAACATAGCTGGTCTAACCATCACTCTGTAGAACTTACCTTTTAAGTCTTGGTAGTACCATTCTATCACATAAGACTACAGAGGAGGGCCTCTATTTCTCCCATCCCACACTTATACGGTGTGTAACGTCATCATAGATCTCCCTATTTACCTTGAGTTAAAAACCTCAGATACTTGAAACATCCACTCTTGGGGATTACTTGAACATCAATCCTCTCTTCCACACCGATCTCGCAGGGAACTTAGACTCTTAAGTATTTAGTCTTGGTCCTGCTCAACCTAAACTCTTTAGATTCTAGAGTTTGTCTTCAAATCTCGACCTAGAATTAATTTGTCGCAAGTCTCGGCAATTAGTACTGTGTCATCTGCAAATAACATACACCATTGTACCTCACCTTTGATATGTTGTGCCAATATATACATAACCAGAGTGAAAAGAAATGACGTGTTGGATATTTTAGCCAATGACAAGGAGCTGGCAAGTATACAGCAAGAGATTATCCTATATGACGTTCTAAATGGTTTTACTATCTAGACTTTTACTGCATTCAATAAATTAGAGTTTTAACTTCGCATTATAGCTTCTCATGTACTCTTTTAAATCCAGTTAATAAGCATCTTTGACTTGGCAAAAAAAAAACCTAGTCACCTCCTATAATTTCTTCACAAAAAACTGAATCGACAACTCACATCAACACTCTCCTCAAATTAGTGCATAAATTTGTTGCATGCCCAACTTGTCAAGTGAGTTGTAACAGATTTTGTAGAATGCAACTTTTGTACAATGTAAATCCCCGTGGGTGTTTACTTGGCAACACGTCTTATCGTGGCATGTTTATCTTGAAAATGATGTTGTTTGACCTTTAGAAACCTTTGGGATCGAGTAGGAAGGTTTAAAGTTGAGTTTTGAGCATTAGAAGTGACCAGCATGCCACGGGAGATGAGCTCCATATCCAACTTGTGACACGGATCAAGAAAGAGAGAAAAAACAAAATTTGGGAAATTCCAGAGGGCCACCGTGTTGGCAGCGTATTATAGACCCTCTAGGTCTGCGATGGCAGCGTGCCACACTTTTTTTAGGCATTCCAGAGGTGTTTTGGTCCTTTCCTTAATACAAAACCATCCCCCTATCACCTTAAATGTCTCCCACTCGATTATTTTCCCTATTCCTTGATTAATTGAGAATGATTTTATGAAAGACGAAAAGATATAAACATATGAACACTTTTCCATGAAGTTATTCCTAATTTCTATTTGAATTTAGATTTGAGAATGTCACTTTAGTTATTGAATTTTCTTATTTCTCAATCTTAAATTAGTATGTGTTGGGGGCCAGGAATTTATGCAATTTGAACTACGTGTGATTCCTAATCCTTTAAAGAACTTCAAAATGTGTTTATACGATTCTCAAAAATCATGTTTATGTTAAATCTTGATTTTACGGGGCTAATGTGTTATCAAGTATTATGATAATGTTCAGAGATGGCATGGTTGGCTTGCAAGTCTTGGTATGACGATACCAAATTAATGGATGCCCTTATGAAAGAATTAAATCATGATGGGTTGTTGAATTTTCATGAAAATGTAATAATATGGGTTTAAGAGAATTAGATAGTTCACCGAGAAGGTGTAAGTCCTCGTGGCTCAACACCCGCTCCCTATGTTTTGCTGACGTAGGGGTGGTTCCTTTATTAACTGGATGACCTTATGTTTTCCTCTATGAGGATGATTATGATGGCCAATATGATGTATAGCCTGGCCCATGTGGTAAACATGGATTGAGGCTCTGTCGGGAGGGCTTTGATTGGTCTCACATAGGTCGTGGTGTATATATGATATCGGTGATATTATCTAGTTCAGAATTAAAGAAAAGAAATGTTTATAGTTTGATTTTTGAGTTACTATTTATATCACTTTTCTTGTTTCAGTTTCATCTTCATGTTTTACTTTGTATATTATATTGTCCCTTTCCCTGTTTTGCATACCAGTACTCATCGTATTGACCATCCCTGAATGCTACATTGTTTGATGATGTATGTCCTGAGGCACATTCTCGTGGTTCTGTGCAGCATTAGGATTTGCTCGTGACAGCTTCAGCTAGTGGTGAGCCCTCCATTCTCCAGAAGGCCTAATAGATCCTGATGTCAGACAATATTTTTAGTTTTATGGTATTTATCGAGGCCATTTCCCGGCTTAGACGTTCATTCTTATGTTTAGATGCTTCGTGGACCTAAGTTAATTTTATTCAAATGATTTATTTACATATACTTTGAAATATTCTTAGTTATTCTTTGAATGGATATCCAAATGGGTCTTTCCGCAAATACTTCATTGAATCCTCATGATGAATGCTAAGAGGTTCTCTCAGCCCTTTAATGGTCTTGCCTATTAAGTCCAGGGACTAGTCTTGGGTCATGACAAATAACTAGTTAAGTGTATGTGATTTGCACGTGTGAATCGCTTTAATTAATAATAAATGTATATATAAAAAAAATTGTTGTGTATACATTAGATTATTAAGTACAAAACTTCAAATAAATAACGAAAAATTTGAGATAAAAAGCTAACTTAAAGATATATTCCTCTTTATATAATTTTACAAATATTCTTCTTTAAGATAAAAAAAAAAAATCTTACTTTAATAGAAACTTTTAAGTGTTCTAAAAGAACATATAAGTATACTTTGAAAACATTCTACTACTTCGATAATAAATAATTAATGAAATTATATACTTACTTAGAGTTGTTCATTCTTCGTATACACAATTCATTCTTCTTATATAATTATTCTTCGATATGTTATTTACACTAATGATTCCTAAATATTAGGAATTTAGTATATTATTCAATTATGAAAATGATTAATAGTCAAGATTGTTGATTTCATATTTCTTAAAATTGGGAAAATAGTAAATGACAAATTTTCAAATATCAAACCTAAAATGCAACTTCTCTTTTATTTAGTATGTGAAAAGAAGTTTGATTCCTTTTTGAAATTGTCTTCCTCTTCATTTTGTGTTAGAAATATTCACGTGTATCTTCTTTTCTTTTTTTTACCTGCATTAGGAATTTAAGGAATGTTTTCCCCCCCTTAAATTGTAACAAAATTTGGTTCCTTCTTTATATAGAATACAACTAGTATACGTACCCGTGTGATGCACGGATAATATTTAAGTATTATTTCTAATTGTTCCCCCACCCCACCTTCACCCTCAATTTTTTATTATTTTTTAAAAAAAAATTAACCCCTCCCCCCACCCCATGCCTCCACCACCCACCCACCCCTCTCCCAACCCCATTCCCCCACCTCTAATCAAATCTATACGAATAATAATCATGTAATTGTAAAAAACATTTATGTTTCATATTTTTCTTTATTATATTATTCACAATTTAAAATATTAGATTTTTAATATTTCCTTCTCCCCCATCTCTAGCCAAATCTATATGATTTTTTTTCTTTATTATATTGTTTAAAATTTGATTTCAGATTGTCAAAAAATACAGAACAACTTGTGAATGTGATATTAAATATAGAACAACCCGTGAATGGGATATTAAATACAAAAACAATTATCAATTTCATACAATTGAATTAAATAAGGAAAAATTATGAAATAAAGCAACATTAAAAAGAAGATCAATAATAATATCAAACACATAGTAGAAAAACTTAAGTTGATCAACTATATCAATTAAGTTTCTATTTTTGCGACTACTCTTCTCTTCATTCTTATTTATCTCTTCTGCAAGTCAATAATAATAATAAAATCATCACTAAAAAATAAGAACAACTCTCAATAAAACTCCTTCATAAATTAAACAATAGAAAAGTTTTGAATCAATTTGAAACCAATTTATCTATGAATCTTTTACTTATCAATGTCGTCATTTCAATCATTACCGGTCCCCGTTAACCTTATTTTCTTAGAGGATGTTACCATTTGTAGTGAAAGGCGAAGAGCTGTGAGAAGTAGATAGAGATAACATCTATGGACGTAGATGGTTGTTCCTCTTCGTTAACATTCACAGAGGAAGATGAACATGAAAATGCTATCCTTCAATGTTAGATCATTAATATTTAAATATATTTTATAGCATTGAAAGAAATAAGTTTATGAATAGCAAGAGTTCATTTAGAACTCTTCAATGTTAGGTTCCTAGTTTCATGCTAATAACAATCTTTTTTTAGAAAAAGCATAATATTTTCAAATTCAAATATCTCTAATTCTTTAACTCAAAACTTTTATTACAATAATATTAAACTATATCCCAAAACTGCTAAGTGACTCCTCAATAGCTTGTCACTTTGCTAATTGTGGTGCTTCCTCTGCTTTATAATATACGGATAAAAATATTATTTCTAAATCATTCCAAATTGCGATGTCTTGTTCAAATATGTTAAATCATATTATTTTTAAAAATTCAATAATCATATTATTCCTCAATAAAATGCACACCCCCAAACCCAACCGCTCCCCCAACCCCCAACCCCACTCCACCTACCCCAATGCCATCACAACCCCATAACCAAATTTATATTGAAAAAAAAAACTACGAATCATATAATTATCAAAACCCTTTTATGTTTCATATTTTTTTTATTACATTGTTCACTATTTCAAATTATTAGATTGTTAATATTAGGTTAACACCTAGCTTAATACAATTATAAAGTGTTCTTCTTATTAACCTAAAATATATATATTTTATGAATTTTTATTATGTTGTTCACACCACTTTAATTTAAAATTTATGGATAGTAATATTGCATTATTTAATTACTTCATTATGTTTTCAAAATTAGTTTAAAATATTATCTCCCCACTCCCCCATCTATGCACATTTTCTTCTACTGTGTTTAATTATTTTTGTATAGTTTGAATTTGAATTAATTATTTTTTGTGTTACATGTTGTAGTAGTTGACTTTCTTCTTGCTTATTTCTAGTAGAATGTTAAATTTAAATTTATGTTTGATTGTTCATTGTATTCATTTTATTCTTGTAAAATTTGCGAAAATTCTTTTATACTAACACATAAAAGATAAAAGATTCACAATTTCCTTCAACTTCCTGAATCCTTCCCAGCTAAATGTTAGCTTCTTCCTAGATTTTCTTTGGTCTATCTCCCCCCCCCCCCCCGCCCCCTCTTCCCCACCACAGCCCAGGCATCTCCTATATATATTTCGAGTTTCCGTTATACTTATTGATTTCTCAAATACTCATTTCGTATTTTTGAGATATTTATATACATCAAATTTGTGGAAACTTCAGCTTCCTTAAGTACATCTATGACGAAAAATAAATATAATGTTAATCAAATAACAATAAAATAATTAAAATTCCAATTAAGCACGAACAACATTCTTGATAGTTATTCAGAAAAATCTGATGAGCATTATTTATAATCTTTTTATCCATGGTAGGTATATCTATGATAAAAGATAAATATAATGTTAATTACAAATAATAAAAAAATAATTAAAAAGAAAAATTAAACATGAACAACATACCTTGTTAATTATCTAGAGAAATCTAATGGGCATTACCTATAATCTTTTTATCCATGGTAGAAATTCTCTGTGGCAAAAAAAAATAATGTATATTAAAATATTAAGTATATGGAAAACATATCAGTACTAAACTTGAGAATAAGAAAGGACATAAATATGAATTTGTTCTACAGTGAATGTACACAACAAAATAGTATTAAGGTACGTTTAAAAAGATTAATCAATACATTTGCGAATAAAACACCGCAGAAAATTCTCTCGAGATAAAAACAATAAAAAGAGAAGAAGAAAGCTTGCACTGATGTATATGTCACTGAAGGGGTATATATAATAGATTACAAAGTTAAATTTTATACCAACTAAAATTTCATTCAAATTCAAATTGTATATAATATCAATTTGTTAGAAAAGATAAGATTCTAAAATATTATGGTTATCTTATAGTTTACATATTTGAATTTGAAAAAGAAAAATTGAAATTGATTAAATCAATACGTTTTTTTTTCCTTCTTGTACACTTTTATCATTTTTTTATACTTAAAAAATAATTAATTTTTTATAAATTTATATAATTCTTCTGTATTATTATTATAATTATTATTATTATTATTAATAATAATAATAATAATAATAATAATAATATTGCTATTACTACTACTGTTTTAAATTCAAATTTAAATCTTTATCTTTTAAATTTTCTTTTTATTTTTGTGTTTGATTAGAATAACAACTCTTTTCTAAAAGGTCCTCTTGAGAACTCCAACAAAAATGGAGTAGTTGAAATACGTTTCTTTCAATAAATTAATAAGCAATAAATAATAAGAATAATTAACAATAATTAAAAACTGAATGGATTAAAGAATGTGAAGTAAAAAACATGATTTTATCTGAAGTTGTATTATCTCCTAGGCTTATTTTGTGGAAATATAGTTCCACAAAAATAGATTTCAAAACAGATATGTAGCATACGTATGTTGTATATTTTGTGGAAAGATTTGGTTATTATTATTATCATCATCATCATCATCATCATCATCATCATTATTATTATTATTATTATTATTTTTAACTTTCATTTAGTATATAAATAAATTACATTCAGCTATGTTTTTATAACATTTAAATTTAAAAGAGATAAGTTTGAAATAGGAAAGTCTATTAGAACTCTTCAATTATGGGTTTCTAGTTTTACGATAATGAAAATCTTTTTTTTTAAAAAAAAGGATAATGTATTTCAAATTCAAGTAATTTAATTTTTTAAATTCAAGTACTTTAATTTTTCAAATTCAAGTACTTTAATTTTTCAAATTCAAGTACTTTAATTTTTCAAATTCAAGTACTTTAATTTTTCAAATTCAAGTACGTTTATATATTATTATTATTATTATTATTATTATTATTATTATTATTATTGTTATTATCATCATTGTTATTATTATTATTATTGTTAATACTACTGCCACTATTACAACTACAATTACTACGTACTACTAAACTACTACTAATTATTATTATTATTACAATTAGTATTATTATTATTATCTTTCATTTAATATTTAAATCAAATAAATTTAAATATATTTTATAACATCTGAAAGAGATAAGTTTATGTAATAGTTATAATTTATTTAGAACTCTTTTATTATGGATACTATTATTTATTAAAATTGCAAATAGATATTATTATATATCATTACCACTAAGTACTACGTACTCCTCCTCCTAATATGTATCATTTTTTATTTATTATTATATCATTTTTATGTTTCGTTTAATTATTATTTCTACTACTACTAAGTACTCCTCCTCCTCCTATTATTATTATTATTATTATTATTATTATTATTATTATTATTATTATTATTATTATTATTATTATTAGTAGTAGTAGTAGTAGTAGTAGTAGTAGTAGTAGTAGTATTATTATTATTATTATTATTATTATTATTATTATTATTATTATTATTATTATTATTATTATTATTTATTATTATTATTATTATTAATACTACTAATACTACTAATTATTATTATTATTATTATTATTATTCTTTTATCTTTCATCTAATATTTAATTAAATTTTATTCAAATATGTTTTATAATATTAAAATTTTAGAAGGAATAAGTTTATGAAAGAGTAAAAGTTTATTTAGACCTCTTCAACTATGAGTTTCTACTTTTAAATTGATAGTCTTTTTTTTTTTAAATGAATAAAGGATAATATATGTTTAAATTTAAATATTTTTAATCTTTTAATTCAAATTTTTTATTGCAATACTATTAAGCTTTGTCCTAAAAACTGTCACGTGGCTTCTCAATAGCTTGTCACTAGGCTTTTTGTGATGCTTCTATTTTTGTTTTTATATAAATAGATATAGATTATTATTATTATTATTATTATTATTATTATTATTATTATTATTATTATTATTATTATTGATAGATATACCCCTATCAAGTAAATTGATAGAATAAATATCTAAAAGTTTATTTAAAGTTGGATAACTATATAGCAGACAAAAGAGGAGCAACTATTTAGGAGCACTCACAATCAAATAACTAATTTTCAAATAAAATATTTAAAAAAAAATAATATATTTTGTTGCTACAAATAAGGAACCTGGTTTTTTTTTTTTCTTTTTTTTTTTTGTAAAATCGTGTGTATGTGGGGTAAGGAGTTTTGTTATTTTTCTTTTTTAATTTACTCTTCTTGCCTGCTTCTTTTTTTTTTTCTTTTAATAAAATGGATTGTTATTCTTGTTCTTAATAAATGTATTTATTTTTCAGACAAAATTCAAATAATTTATTTTATAATTTAAATATTTTTTTATGAAATTATCTTACTACCACTACTATTACTACGTGTGTATTACTACCACTACTATTGTTTTTTTAAAAATTATTATTATTACAACTACTACTACGTATGTACTACTACTACAACTACTATTACTACTATTTTTTTTTTTTTTTTATTATTATTATTATTTTACCACTACTACTACTATTAATTATATATAGATTATTATTGTTGTTATTATTATTATGAAATAGTTAGAGTTTATTTAAGATTCTTAAATTATGTTTCCTAACTTTAAGCTAATGAATTTATTTTCTTTACCTTTTGAAAGCTTAATATTTTTTCAAATTCAAATATTTTTAATTCTTTAATTCAAAATTTTTATTACAAAACCCTTATAATTTTATTCTAAAACTGCCACATGGCTCTCTATTGTGCTGCCACTAATTGTGGTGCTTCTACTTTTGCTTGATAGTTTTTCAGAAAAATCTCATGTGCATGACCTATAATCTTTTTTTCCAATACTACGTAGAAATTCTGTATAACAAAAAACAACACAAACTGTTGATTACAAATTATAATCAATAATATAAAGTCAAGCTTTAAGTAGTAAACAAATTATGCATATATTTATTAATGTAAGCATATGTCAACCATGACTATGGCATAAGTTATAAACAAATTTGATTGAACAATTAAAGAATAGGTTAAAAGAATTTAGAAAATGAAATGAGAAGCTTGATTGAAAAATTAATTTATATATAAAAAAGTTAATTGAAATTCAACTTTATATTTGTTTTCAATTCAAAATTTAAAAGAATTTATAACTCCAAATCCAAATTTAAAATTCACAAATCTCAGCTAACTAATTTTCAGAAAACTTTATCTAAAGACTAATTTTAATAACTCGTATCTTTAAACATATATTCATCCTTTGATAGTTTCAATTTAGAATTAACAAAAAAGTTATAAGAAATATTTCAAACTAATTATTTTTTGGCAAACTTTATCTTAGAATACGTACTCAAGAGAAGACAATCCCTCAAAATACGTAAAATTGGTTGATGTTTAAATTTTAATCTTTATCGTTGAATTAAAATAAATATTACATCAATTTTAAACACTTTATTATTTTTATTTATCTTTATCGAGTATAAAGCTTGTTTTCAATTTAAAATTTAAAAGAATTTGTAACTTTTAATTCAAATTCAAAAATCTCAATTAATTAATTTTTAGAAAACTTTATCTTTATCTAATGACTAATTTTAATAATTTGTATCTTTAAAGCCAATCTTTAATCTTTTTATAACTTCAATTTAGAACTATCTTTTAAAACCAATATTATTATTTTTTATTTAGTCATTTATTTATTTTTTAATTATTATTATTATTATTATTATTATTATTATTATCATTTATTTAATATTTAAATGAGATGTATTCAAATTATTTTAAAACAAAAGCTATTGATTTGTCAGTTGCTTAATCTTCTTGTTTTCATCCGAAACTTCTCCCAACATCGAATTAGATAAATAGATCATAAAAAAAACACATAAAATAATATAACCACTTATTAAATAATAATGTAAAAATGGTAACAAAAAATAACATTTAAAAAGCTAAATGCTTGACTAAAATTCTCAATAAGAGGTGATTTTATTTTTTATTTACGTAATAGAATGTACTTTTTTTTTTCAAAAGTCAAATGAACAAAATAAAAATAAAAATTATTACTTACTTGAATTCAGGTCTGGATATAGTAGCAAAACCAATTAGTCTGTAATATGACCATCACTCATCTGCATATAAAAAGAAAAATATTAACATAATTTTTTTTAGAAAATGAAGAATATGAAGAATGCAGTCAGTCATGTAGAAAAAAAAAAGAGAGAAGAAAGCTTTGTATTATATTTAATTGTTGGAGTGTATATATAGAAGAGATTAAGAAGGTAGAACTCTATTCTAACTCAAATTTTATTTAAATTCAAATTCAAATAACATATCAATTTGTTAAAAGTAGATAAGTTTACTCCTTTTTTTAGTTTTTAGTTTTCTAAATACAATACATATTTTCCTTATACTTTATATATTTGAATTAAGAGAAATATTTGAAAACAATTAGATCAATCCAAAAAGATTTTATAGTTAACAAAAACGAAATAAAAGAGGATTTTGTTGCTCTTCTTATCCTTTCTTTTTTTTTCCCTAGTTCATCTTCTTTTCTTTACTTCTTTCTTTTGTCTCTTTGTTAAATAGTCATTTATTTAAACAAAAGTTGATAAAATTAAAATTGATCTACACCATTGACGTATAAAATTAATAACATATATAGAGTATTATTAGTATTGCAAACAACTATTATTATTTTTATCACTATGCACTACTATCTTTTTTTAATTATTATTATTATTATTATTATTATTATTATTATTAACTACTACTACGTACTACTACTACTATATTATTATTATTATTATTATTATTATTATCATTATTATTATTATTAACTACTACTACGTACTACTACTACTATATTATTATTATTATTATTATTATTATTATCATTCTTTATCTTCATTTAATATTTAAATTAAATGTATTCAAATTCATTTCATGACATATGAAAGAGATAAGTTTATAAAATAGTAGAGTTCAATTAGAACTCTATTGTAGTTTTTTATTTTTAAACTAATGATTTCTTTTCTATTTAAAAAGATAATGCATTTTTAAATTCAAAAATTTTTAATTTTTTAATTTAAATTTTTTATTACAATATCATTAACTTTGTCCTAAAAACTGCCACAGGCTTCTCAATAGATTGCCACTTGGCTAGTTGTGGTGCTTCGTCCTCTGCTTTATAATATATATAGATATTTCGCTAAGAAAATTATATAAAACTTAATCTTCATGAGTAATTTTCTTTTTGGACGACAACAATATTGATTCGTGAAGATTAAAAATTGGAAGATAAAGTAGGCCAAATCAAGAGTAAACCTCAGAGTTCTTACCATATATATATTTTTAGCATATAATGTCGGACTCATTAATTATTAATTTTCCTAATATACCATACCATTTATTTTATTCTAACCAAATATTTTTGGAAACCTTAATTTTTAAAAGAGATAATTATATAAACAGTTGACTCATCAATTACATTACCAAATACTACCCACTTTTAAGCTGCTACCATAAATAGTCCAATGTCTATAAAACCAAAAGTTATTTTTCATTTGGTAGCCCACCTAACCTGGAATAGCTCATCCTACACTAATCAATCTTCTCCTCAGCCATTGATGCTTTTTTTGAAGATACACACTCCAAAATTGAGACAACCACCGATCCAATAATCTTTAATTGAAACATTCCCTCAATCAATTTTAAGTTCAAAATTGACTGAAACCCTCCCTCAATCAATTTTACTTCAAATTTATTGGAGAGTAAGCATCATGAAAGCTACTTTCAATCCATGATGCAGTTGGTTGGAAAATAAATCAACATATAAGGGATTGTTTGCAAAAGGGATATTTCAAACCTTCTCAAGTGTTACATGTCTTCTTTCTGGCTGTTTAGCACCCGATTCAACATGAATTGGCATTTCTTCTTTAGGAACCACTATGTTTTCTCCAAGAGGAGTGGATAACTTAGAAAAAGATTTCAAATCAGTCACATTATCTATATATGTTCTAACTGGTTGTTCTCCATGACTTGGCACAGATATAATTAGCTGATAAATGAGATTTAGATCAATTTACAGATCTGAGATCACTGTTAAATTTACAGATCTATGTTTTAGATTGAATGCATTTGTTGATTTATGAAATGTCCTTCTTCTTCATAAATCTACAAATGCATTCCAATCTAAAACTCAGATTTGTAATTTAACAGGGAATTATTAATAGAGATCTCAAATCTGTAATTCCAATCTAAATCACATTTATCAGCTAGCTATATATGTGCCAATTCAAAGAGAAAAACCAGTTTCATATAGAGAATGAGACTGATTTGAAATCTTCTTCTAAGTTATCCACTCCCCTTGGAAAAAAACTGTGGTTCCTAAATAAGAAATGTCAATTCATGTTGAATCGGATGCTAAAAGACCAATAAGAAGACATGTAAGACTTGAGAAGGCTTCAAATACCTCATTTGCAAATGATCCCTTGAATGTTGATTTATTTTTCAGCAAACTACATCATGGATTGGAATTAACTTTCATGATGCTTACTCCCCAAATAAACTTGATTTAAAATTGATTGATGGAGGGTTTCAGTCACTTTCAATTGAACCTAAAGTTAACTGAGGGAATGTTTCAATCAAAGATTATTGGCAGGGGCGGAGCTACCCTTGTCCGAGGGTTGTCCAGCGACACCCTTTCGCCAGAAAATTATATTGCATATATAGGTTAATTTTGTTTTAATAAATATATATACAATTGTTGACACTTCTTTACATAAGTTGAAAGTTTAGTGTAGTGGTTAAGGGGTTGCAAAAGTTCTTTAAGGTGTGTTCAACTCCTGACACTTTACTTATTATTATGTATATGTAACTACCTTTTACTTTTATTAGTACAATTTATTTTGTTGGTTTTCTCATGTGTTTACTTCTTTATATTTTGACAACCCTTAATGAAAATTTTAGTTCCGCCATTGATTATTGGATCGTTGGTCGTCTCAATTTTGGAGTGTGAATCTTCAAAAAAAGGCATTTATGGCGGAAGTGAAGATTGATTAGTGCAGGATGAGCTATTCCAGGTTAAGTGGGTTTCCAGATGAAATGTAACCATGGTTCTATAGACATTAGGTCATTTTTGGTAGCATCTTAAAAAGTGGGCTATATTTGGCAACGTAATTGAGTCAACCGTACTTTTAAGCAATTATCTCTTTATGAAATTATCCCTTTTAAAAATATATTTTCCTCTTATTTAAGATTACTTAATTTTAAATATTATAAAGATAATTAAATAATAATTTGAAAAAATTGTAAGTGGCGATTGTATATATTATAGAGTCTTTTAATGAAGGCCAAAAAGTCCAATCAACATTAGGAAGAACAACGACAACAACAAACCAAGTTCAATCCCACAAGTGGGATCTGGGGAAGTAGAATGTACACAGACCATACCCCTACCTCGTAGAGATAGAGAGGTTGTTTCTGATAGATCCTCGGTTTAAAACAAAGCATTTTCAAGTAGCTGGGAAAAGGAAATGCATAAACGAGAGCAGTATCAACATCAAAATAATATATAATGAAGAGCAGTATACAACATACAAAGGAAAGAACAATAATGATAACAAAATAATGCAATAATCGAAGAGCACACACACCAAGCACAGGTATAACAAAAATCAAATAACAAGAAACTACGCGGAGAGTGCTAATATCACTAGTAATAGAGAAGTCCAAGTACGACCTCCAAGCCTATACCGTAGAAAAGTGGGAGAATGCTCAACTATGAACTAACTTTCTACCCTAATTTGCGACCTCCAAACCATTCTATATATATAAGGTCATATCCTCGTTAAGTTCAACATGTGTCATGTCCTATCTAATAAACCCCACTCCCATACTTTCGTCCTGCCTCTACCTCTCTCAATGCCCGATATTGCCAACTTCTCACACCTCCTCACTAGAGCATCTACACTTCTCCTCTTCACATGCCCAAACCATCTCAGTATCGCTTTCCTCAACTTGTACACCACTGAAGTCACTCCTACCTTGTTCCGGATATCTTCATTCCTAATCTTATCACTCCTAGTATACCTATAAATCCATATCAACATCCTCATCTCCATAATTTTCATCTTCTGAACATGTGAATTCTTGATTGACCAATATTACTTCCTATACAACATAGCTGGTCTAACCACTACTCTATAGAACTTACCTTTTAAGTCTTGGCGGTAACTTTTTATCACACAAGTCCCCAAGCCTCCATTTCTCCCATCCCACGCCTATATAGTGTATGTTGTCATCATAGATCTCCCCATTACCTTGAATTAAATACCCTAGTCTCACGACCCAATATTTGAGTCATGATGGCGCTTACCGTAACCCACCAATAGGCAAGCCAAACCCTAGCCCAGAGCGACAAGCGACGGGCTAACGGGCAGAATCTCAGAAAGCTGAGATGAAGTAAAAGTAACCATACTTATAAACATGCTATAAATATAAAAACAGAATCAGAATATATATACATGTCAAGACTGAGAAGGAAGAGGACAGTCTATAAAGTCAAGAACCCCTCCCAAGACCTGGTGAGGTCGGTACAAGAACCACTACTAGACATATCCAGAATACAAGGCAGAAACAAAATATATATAATAAGTACAACAGTATCGAGAGCAAAAGACTATACAGTAGAGATGGAGTAGGATCTACCTCGAACATCACTAAGCTCACCCTGCTCCGGAGTCAGTGCTGAGAAGAGAGTCTCGTCAAACTCGCCGACTAGTGCCCGGATCTGCATTGGGGAAAAAGATGCAGAAGTACAGTATGAGTACCGGGCAATGGGTACTTAGTAGACATCATCGGCCGACTGAGCTCAAAGTAATATAAGTAGGCTAAAAATGTGAGGGTGCATGCTAAATCTGGGGTATAAGTAATACATACATAAGCAACTGCCGATGAGTATAGATATGCTGAGGAGATAAATAAATGTGCTATCGAATAATTATTAAATAAATGCGTAAGTAAACACATAAGTCAAACATAACCTATCTGGGGCCCTATAAACCCGATAGGCACACGTAAGAAAATAATAACCCAGCCTGGCCCCCATAAATCGGCGGGACACACAAGAATAGTAAATGTATAGTCACCAGTGTCTTGAAACTGTATCAGTATCCAGTAACCATAATGACCAACAAGAGTGCACCAGGCTTGAACCGGTACCAATGGGTAATAACAAAAGGCCAGACGCCGGAATCGAACTGGACGTAGTGGGTAATAACAGTAGGCCACATATATCTCATATCTGTCAGAATCGAACCGAAACTCAAAGAACAACAGTATCATAACCATGGTACCCAGTACCAGAACTCATAGTGTACCATAATCCGGGGCCGGACTCGAACCGAAACACCCAATAGTCAATAACCAAAATCATCATACCTGAATCAGTAGCCGAACTCAAATCGGAACTCATCATAGCCAGTAACCAGAACAGAATCAAATGTCATATTATATCAGATAAACGGGGAATGCCCTAGTCCCAAGTCAATACTAGTATATAAGTACAGAAGCTAATCCCACAACATGCTACAAGTAAATCTCGGGGTCCTTCTAGGTCACTAAATACTATAAATAATATGTATATACAAGTCTGGGTATACATTATAAGTCATGGAAAGGCGAGTCAGTGTTCTAAGTCAAACTAGCCGACCCCGGTCAAATACGGTGCTATCAGGGACTAACAAGGCTAAACAGGCCAACCGAGTATAATCGGGGTGACTCAATCCCATCACAACCCTAACTGTCATATAGGGCTTATCCAAGCCCAAAGATGTCAAAGTTCTGACAAGTCGACAAAAAGGGTAACGGGGCTCGCCATCGGGTCCCGACAACCAGGATTGGTTATACTTGTCTAAGTCAGGGATAAGTCTGTCTAAGCCTGGACTAAGGTCCAACAATAACATTTCCAAACTAACAACAACAACAACAATGCTATCCGACCCCAAATAGGTCATTTGTGGTGTACCACGAGGATAACGGGCCTGAAATATATCCGAATAGCCCTATCTGACCTAGAAGGCCTAAATCACAACAAACCACCACCACCAAGTTTATAATACGATACCACAACACCAGCACAATAACATACATATATTACACATAAGCCCAATCTAAGTGTAAAGAAAGGTAAACCTAGCCTACCTGGACGCTGCCGTAAGCCTGCCAAAAGAACCAGCTATACAGGAGCCTTCCCCTTATGAGAGGCCTCTGACTGTTGCCAAGCCACTAAAATAATAAACTACATGTCAAAACATGACTACTGATACCCATATTGCATTAGTTCAAAAAAATGTCCGAACAGTCCACGTAGGACCCGCTTGCGGTATCATAAAATTGAAATCGTCACAGCGTCCCAAATAACTCAGTGACCAATAGTCACAACAAATGCTATCCAATTCGAGCTCATATTAAGCTCTAAATAAGCACCAATAGAAAAACCACCAACAATATCCAAAAATATAACGTAAAACGATAAAACTCACCTAAATAACAATGATTACACGTCCACAAACACTTTCCCACTAGAACCCAAGATTGAATAATTTGGTGTAGATAATAGATTTATTTGGATGACCACGTAAAATGCCACAATAATTCTTTTTCCTTTGAAATCCTCTACGAAATACGTACTAGGCAGTAGTATTATACTTATGATTTGAAAATGAAAGGAACATGAAGTGAAAAAGAATGATTTTCAGTGTTTAATTTTATTAAAATGAATTCTTCAACAATTAGTGACTATATACCTACTTTCAATAAAATACTATAGAAATGACTAACTTAGTCACTTCAAGCCTTGTCCCATAGACACCACGTGTAAATGTGGTGTCACATTATTAATTTATGACTTAATTTTGTCTCATTACTTATATACTCGGATATTGCATAGGTTCGTAGTAAAATAAACACAACTTTTTGAATATATCATAATTAATAGAAAATTATTTTGAATAAAACCTCTATAAAATAAAAATATTATTTTAACATATTTAGATTTGCTATCTCCGCTTAAACTATTAATAAATTATAAAACTATTATAAAGTAGTATAAATATATCATAACTAAAGAATTTGATAAATTTCAAAGACATTTTCGAAAGGTAATTAACTATATCCCTTTACCAAAATTTAATTTAATTAAATATTTTACAACGTACTCGGTCTAAATAATATTCTCAAATGAACTGCCCGAAAACTGAACTATCAGTCCCATCAAGTCATAAATAACTTGGGGCAGTTATTGAAAAGCTCTAAACGCCGAGAACACACAAAAATGAGGAAAATGACCGGGAAGCTCATTACAACATCCACTACTAAAAGACTTTCGTCCGCGAAAGTCAAAAGTAAGCGCATACCTGAAGACGTGAACAAGTTAGGATACTGGGATCGCATATCATGCTCACGCTCCCAAGTGGCCTCCTCAATCGAACGGTGACGCCATTGTACCTTAACCACTAGAATGTCCCGGGAGCGTAACCGTCTGACATCTCTGGCTAAAATGGACACAGGCTCCTCCACAAATGTTAGTTTCTCGTCTAACTGAACCAAGTCCCACTGAAGCACATGCGACTCATCTGGAATGTACTGTCGCAGCATTGAAACATGAAATACTGGGTGTATAGCTGAAAAGGTCAAAGGTAAAGCCAACATATATGCTACCTCCCCGACTGTCCGCATAATCTCAAAGGGTCCAATATATCTGGGGCTGAGCTTTCCCCTCCTACCAAACCGCATCACGCCTTTCATGGGTGATACTCGTAAGAAGACCCTATCACCAACTCTGAATTTCAACGGACGACGTCTACGGTCTGCATAACTCCTTTGTCTACTCTAGGTTGTCCGTAGCCTGTCCTGAATCACCCGAACTCGGTCCAAATATTCTCTGAGCAAATCCATGCCACGGGGATTGACCTCTGAAGTATCGAACCATCCAATTGGAGACCGACACCGTCTACCATACAAAGCCTCAAACGGAGCCATCTGAATGCTAGAATGAAAGATATTATTATACTCGAACTCTGCGAAAGGAAAGAATTGATCCCACTGACCCCCAAAGTCTAACACACAAGCGCGGAGCATATCCTCCAATACCTGAATCGTTCGCTCCGACTGTCAGTCAGTTTGAGGATGAAATGCAGTACTAAGGTCCACCTGAGTACCTAACTCTTCCTGGAAAGTTCGCCAAAAACTGGAGGTAAACTGAGACCTTCTGTGTCACGCCCGTACCCCAACGGAACGAATTGGCACCCGTAGCCGACAAGGCCCGAGAGAACCAAGCTTTGCTTCTATTCATTCATATGCATGTCATAGGACTCACCACTATCACGTAGGAACATAAAAGGACTAATAACGGAGTTCATGAAACATGTGACATATATATATATATATATATATATATACATATGAGAAACTTGGCCGTTGAGGCCACCAAGTCAAAAACGTCATATACCACCTTACATTCATACACCCACACATGTCTACAAAAGCCTCTAACATGGACATTTACCAAAACCAACTGAAAGTCGGGACAAATCCCCACTTTATACAACATATACAAGACCAAAACATATGTATAACTGTGACTCGGAGAAGCCCCGAACTAACTAGAGCTCACCAATGATTCGCAGCAACTGGAAACCTACTGTGGAGGCCTACTAGTACCTGCGCCTGCAGTAAGTAAGGTAAATCCCCCAAGAGGGGTCAGTACAAAGAAAGTACTTAGTATGTAAGGCTGTATCAGTACATAAGAACTTTAACGAAAAATAAATTATGAGAGAATGCCCAATTATGGATAAGCCATCAATCTATATATTTTTGGAACTGCGTGCATTACTTTCGATACTTACTTCATTTTTGTACCTCTTCTTACTTGCTTGCCAGTCATTAGTTATATATTGCCCGGGCCCAACTGATCAGTGGGAAAAATAATATCGTCATGCAGGTGTTCATGTCACCCCATGGATACACTCATAATGTTGGGATGGTCATCATGAAGGTGTGTTCTTTCACCCCATGGATATCGTCATGAAGGTGTTTATTACACCCCATGGATACACTCATTATTAGGATCGTTATCATGAAGGTGTTTATTTCACCCCATGGATACACTCAATCATGAAGGATTATTACAGTGAGGATTATGACATTTTTGGAAGCACACATATATGCACCACTTTATTCATTACTTTGAGATTGATACAATGATAGTCACAACTTTACTTGAAGCTTTGAATCATTAACCAATGAGTGAGAGACATGTGAATAACTTGGCAACATAACATTATTAGAACCATAACACCATGGGAACCATTGGACAATAATCCATGAACAAGAGATATGAGTATAATCACTATTGGAACATAACCTATTTGGAACATTAGTCAATGAACATAAGACATGTGATTCACAACCAATCAATGAGTAGGAAACATATGATAGCAACCATTGGAAGCCGAAAATAAGATACCTTAGCACATTTCGGACTAGGACTAGTGTAATGTCAATGTGAATACTAGTTGCTGCAGAAAGATACGGACAGAGTAACCTTACATACCTTGTATTCTCAATATGAATATACAATCTTAGATGTGCATAAAATAGTCCCGCTCCTTATTTATGTGTCACTCTACAACACAAAGACATAACGGAGTTTACATTAACCACTAACTACCTTACAAATGTATATAACGATAAAGAGTTTCATGTTTGCCTTTAAACATGCCATTTCCCCCTTGACAAAACCATTGATGAAATTATCATACCAATAATCCCCCAATATTCCATACATCGACCAATACATGATAATCAATAACATTTCACCACAAAACTTCTCCTTTACACTTTCTCATCCACACCACATCACAAATAATCCATCAAGTCACCTTAATACATCTCATAGCACATATCGGCCAAAATCCCATAATTTACACTTACATGAAAATAACAAGTTTAATAACATAATCACACCATACATGTTGATATTTCATCCATACCATGCTCTTTTATCAAAATCACTAGTTATATTTCAAGTTACAATTCCATGGATTTCACATCTTTTAACAAAAACACAAAGTGCCCTATTCAACACTTACAAGAATAACCAACATGATTTCCATACTCTCCCATGCATATAATATATTAATCCATAAGAATAATTACTTACCCAAGCTTGAAAATTGATGATTTTGCTCCAAGAAGTTGGCTTAGGGTTCTTGAGAGTTGAGAGAAATTTTGGGAAATTTCTAGAAATGTGTAGTGTAATCCTTTGAATAAAATCAGATTTTTTCCACTTATTTATAGGCCCTCAAGTCTTTTTGGCATTAAATGCCATGTATAAGGGGTCAAGGATAAAGAATGGGTCATTTGACCTATTTTGGCCCATGTCTTGTTTCCATTTTTGGGCCTTTTATTGAGCCCAATCCACTCAACCCAATAAAATCAATAATTTCTCATGTTTAAATCATTTCATATGCGTTACGATTATATTCCCACTCACGGGATTCATATTTGTAGCCTCAATCGCAAAAACAAGTGATTCTAGCCACGTATGGCCTATTTTGACCAAAAGGGTAAAATCGTCATTTTGATGCCAAATTCATTCTTGAGTCATTTCATCATAAAAATATAATACTTTACTCATTTCATGTATATGATCATGTTTGTAGAATAAACGTGGCAAAAATTGGCCCGGTACGTCCCCGGGCACCCTTGAACACTTAGAACAAATTTTGGAAGCTTACTAGTTTGGCCGTTCCAGCAAGCGTCTGGCGCCCCCCCGGGCACTGAGATTTAGCATCTTGCTGGTTTGGGAGCCAAAACAGGCGCCTGGCGCTTCCTATGACACTGAAATTTTTTTGTTTTCGACTTTTCTTTGCGGGTTTGGTTAGATACTTCAAGTCCTATTCTTTAACTTACTTCTTACCCTTAATATCCTTTGTTTGGAGGTCCTCTTAGCCTCATTTTGAATCCCACAAATGCTCCACGAAAATCACAAAACACCTCCTATGAAGGGCTTATCACATGTATTAGGCCAAATTTCAATTCTCTCATCATTAACATTACCAAATACATACTTATAACTCTCTACACCTAAGTAAACATTATTTGACGTCATCAAGTAGGGTTGGGAAGGTACGGGGTGTTACATTCTTCCCCACTTAGAAACATTCATCCTCGACTGTTAATAGTATCGCTTCAATTACGACAAATGCATCTCTATACTAGCATACATATACATAAACACTTAAGGCTCATGGATACTTACTTTTCATTGCTCCACTTCCGCACTTTGCACTTCTCGGTCCATTTGAAATAGATGGGGATACTTGGATTTCATCATTTCTTTCGCTTCCCATGTGATCTCCTCCACTTGTTGATTTCTCCAAAGGACTTTCACGGAAGCTATATCTTTATTCCTCAACCTCTTTACTTGTCGATCTAGGATAGAAATGGGTACCTCTTCATAAGTAAGATCCTCTGTAACTTGAACATCTTCAATGGGAACAATACGAGATAGATCTCCTATGCACTTTCGAAGCATCGAAACATGAAATACTAGATGGGCTCAGGAAAGTTCTTGAGGCAGTACTAATTCATACGCAACTTGCCCAAATCCTCTAATAATTTCATATGGGCCTATGTAACGTGGACTCAATTTTCCTTTCTTTCCTAACCGCATTACCCCTTTCATCGGTGACACCTTTAAAAATACCCAATCACCTATGGCGAATTCAAGCCCTCTTCTTCTAACATCGGCATATGAATTGTGGCGACTTTGGGCCGTTTGTAACCGCTGTTGGATCACTTTAAATTTCTCCATAGCCTGATGAACAATATCTAGCCTAAGTAAAGCAGTTTCACCCGCTTCAAACCATCCAATTGATGATCTACATTTCCTTCCGTACAAAGCTTCATACGGTGCCATTTTAATACTTGAATGATAGCTATTATTGTAAGCAAATTCAATAAGATGCAAATGGTCATCCCAACTGCCTTGAAAATCTAACGCACAAGCTCGTAGCATATCTTCAAGTGTTTGGATAGTACATTCTGCTTGTCCATCTGTCTGAGGATGGAAAGTCTTAGTCAGATTCACCTGTGTACCTAAGCTCTGCTGAAAAGATCTCCAAAAGTGCGCTGTAAACTGTGCTCCTCTATCTGATATAATGGAAATCGGAATCCCATGTAACCGCACTATTTCTTTGACATACAATCTTGCATAATCCTCAGCTGTATAGGTGGTCTTGACTGGTAGAAAAATGCGCTGACTTGGTAAGCCTTTCCACTAAAACCCATATAGAATCAAATTTCCGCAGTGTATGAGGCAAACCTGTGATAAAGTCCATATTAATCATATCCCATTTCCAGACTGGAAGATTGATACATTGCATGTAACCTTCTGGTTTCTGGTGCTCTACTTTCACTTGTTGACAATTCGAGCATTGAGCGACAAATTCTGCAATGTTCTTTTTCATATTGCCCCACCAATACACTTCCTTTAAATCATGATACATTTTAGTAGCACCCAGATGGATAGAATAGCGCGAATGATGCGCCTCTGTCATAATTCGTTGCCTGAGCTCATTTACATCCGGTACACATAATCTACCTTGGCACTGGAGCACCCCTTCTTGTGTGAGATCAAATGCCTTTGTCAAATTTTGTTGTACATTTTCCTTTAGTTGCAATAAAATAGAATCCGCAAACTGCTTCTCTTTCACTTCAGCTATTAAGGAGGATTCCGCTGCATTTTGCACAATAACCCATTTATCTGGAGATTCAATAAGACGAACTCCCAAGCTGGATAATTGATGTAGATCTTTGAGTATCTCTTGCTTTTCAGTCAACTGGCCACTAGTGCTTTCTACTGCCTTGCAGCTCAATGCATCAACTACTACATTTGCTTTGCCTGGATGATAAAGAATATTAATATCATAGTCCTTTAGGAGCTCTAACCACCTTCGTTGCCTCAAATTGAGTTCCTTCTTCTTAAATATATATTGCAAACTCTTGTGATCAGTATAGATATCAACATGAACCCTATACAAATAATGACGCCATATCTTTAAAGCAAAAACCACCGCTGCTAATTCAAGATCATGTGTGGGATAATTTTTCTCATGTGGCTGCAACTGTCGTGAGGCATATTCTATGACATTACCGTGTTGCATCAATACACATCCGAGGCCCACCCCAAAAGCATCACAATAAACTGCATAACCTTCGGTACCTTTGGGAAGCACTAAAACTGGTGTGGAGGTTAATTTATCTTTCAACTTTTGGAAGCTTTTCTCACACGCATCATTCCACTAAAATTTAACTGCCTTATGTGTAATCTTTGTTAACGGTGCAGCAATGGAGGAAAAACCTTCCACAAATCTTTGGAAATAACCTGCTAGTCCAAGAAAACTACGAATCTCTGTGGGTGTCGTAGGTCTTGGCCAATTTTTCACTGCTTTAATCTTCTGTGTATCAACCTGTATCCCTTCATCTGACACAATGTGACCAAAGAATGCAACTAATTTTAACCAAAACTCACATTTGGAGAACTTGGCGTACAACTTACACTCACGGAGAATCTGCAACACTTGCCGTAAGTGATTAGCATGGTCCTCTGGTGATCTTGAATAAACCAGGATGTCATCTATAAATACCGTGATGAACACGTCCAGAAATGGCTTAAACACCCCATTCATCAAATCAATGAACACAACTGGTGCATTTGTTAGTCCAAATGACATAACTAAAAATTCATAATGGCCATACTGTGATCGAAAAGCTGTCTTGGGCACATCTTCTTCTCTAACTCTGACTTGATGGTAACCCGACCTCAAGTCGATCTTTGAAAAACACTTGGCACCCTGTAACTTATCAAACAAATCATCAATTCGAGGGAGGGGATATTTGTTCTTGATCGTTACCTTATTCAATTGCCGATAGTCAATACACATTCTCAATGTTCCATCTTTCTTCCGTACAAATAAGACCGGTGCACCCCATGGGGACATACTAGGCCTGATAAAGCCCTTGTCCAGCAAATCTTTCAACTTCTCCTTCAATTCATGCAGTTCTGCTAGGGCCATTCGATACGGAGGAATAGAAATAGGCTGAGTGCTTGGAATCACATCAATGCCAAATTCTACTTCCCGTTCTGGGGGTAAGCCTGGAAGATCCTCTGGAAAAACATCCAGAAATTCATTGACTACTGGAACCAACTGCGGAGTTAGTGGTTCCACATCATTATCTTTCACCCGTACTAAATGACATATGTATCCCTTGGCAATCATTTTCCTTGCTTTCAAATAGGAAATAAATTTTCCTCGTGGTGCTCCCACATTACCCTGCCATTCAAGAATATTTTCTTGAAAATAAAATTGCACTTTCTTGGCCCGACAATCTACCGTGGCATAACAAGAGGCCAACCAATCCATTCCCATGATCATATCAAAATCCACCATGTCTAGTTCAATAAGATCGGCAAGTGTATCATAACCACACACAGTTACCACAGAGTTACGATACACTCTTTTTGCAACAATACATTCACCAACCGGTGTAGACACTTCAATTGATTTAATTAATAATTCTAGTGCCTTTATAAATTTTGCAGCAATCAATGGAGTAACATAGGACAACGTAGAACCTGGGTCAATCAGTGCATATACATTATATGAAAATATGGATAATGTACCTGTGACGACATCAGGATAAGCCTCTGAATTCTGTCGGTCCACTAAAGCATAAGTGCGATTCTGGACCCCACTAGTACTGGCTGCTCCCCTGGCACCTCTATCACAACCAATGGACTGCGCACCTCAGCCTAAAGAAGGAACCGATAATGATGACGCAACAGTCGATCCCGCAGGTCGCGCCACACCACCCAAGACTCTTCACAGGAAATCTCTCATCATGTACCCCGCCATGCCACACCAATAACATACATTCATCCCTCGCTAACATTCACCTGAATGAAATCGTCTACAATACTGACACAAAGGGCGAAAATATCCAGCTGTATATGAACCACGACTCCCACTGCTTTGCTTGGCTTGATTAAAACCCCTGGACCCTCGAAAGTGAGAGGAAGTGCCTGCCGTGGAATGAGAAAATGAAGGCCTAGGTGGTCTATTAAAACTCTGAGGCCTAAACTCTGCTTGGGATGCCATGGAATGTCCCGTGGATCTAGCTCTCTTGGACGACCCTTCTTCAAACCCTTATGTTCTTCTCCGTTGCCTCTGATATTCCATTTTTTGCGCAAAGGCCTATATTCTAGCTATATCCATGTCCTGATTTAGGGCAGCAATAGTACAATCTCGTACCAAATATGGCTCCAACTTGTCCACATACCGATGTACTCTATCTGTCATTGTGGCCACTACGTTTGGAGCATAACGTGCCAAGGAATTAAATTGCAGACTTTATTCCCTGACACTCAGATTCCCTTGATGGAGATTTAAGAACTGATCCGCACGAGCCTCACGGATCTCATAAGGAAGGTAGTGATCAAGAAATGCCACCTTAAATTCATCCCACGTAGGTGGGTTTGCACCAATCCCACGAGCTTTCTTCCAATCCTCATACCATAATATAGCCTCACCCTTCAATCGATATACTGCCAACTCCACCGTTTCTACACCCGACACATGCATCACCTCCAGAGCCCTTTGGATTTGATCTATAAAATCTTGGGGATCTTCATTCGGGGTCTGATCCAGTGAATGTGGGAGGATCTAATTTCAAGAAGTCCTGTGTTTTTCGAATAGCTACTCTCGCTGCACTTTCATCACATGTCATTGGCCACCTTGTCACTGAACCTGTGCAGCAACTATTCGAGTCAACATTTGGACTGCATCCTTTAAGTCCTGATCAGTGGTAATATTTGCTGGTGGATCTACAGGTGCTCCTCTCCTACTCGACTCTTCTGGAACAGAGGGAGTGGAGGAAGCTCATGACATAAATTCATGCTCAGTATCGCCTTGATTAACTTGATTAGGTGGTGGTATACTGGTTCCTTCACCAGCAATTCTATCTATCCTCTTACTTTTTCCTCAACCTCTTCTTGTCATCGGCATTTTCTATATCAAAGAAAAACCAATCACCATGGTCAGATATGATTTAGCTTACAGTACTGGCTCTATTGCACGATCTAGGAATGAAGAAAAGAAACCACATCCTAAATGTCCCGTAGCCTCCTACTTATAAATATGGTGCACAACACATCGATAAGTAAGACTCTACTAAGACACGACTTTGTAGACACCCTTAGAACGACCTGCTCTGATACCACTTTTGTCACGCCCCGTACCCCAACGGAACGAATTGGCACCCGTAGCCGACAAGGCCCGAGAGAACCAAGCTTTGCTTCTATTCATTCATATGCATGTCATAGGACTCACCAATATCACGTAGGAACATAAAAGGACTAATAACGGAGTTCATGAAACATGTGACAGATATATATATATATATATATATATATATATATATATATATATATATACATATGAGAAACTTGGCCGTTGAGGCCACCAAGCCAAAAACGTCATATACCACCTTACATTCATACACCCACACATGTCTACAAAAGCCTCTAACATGGACATTTACCAAAACCAACTGAAAGTCGGGACAAATCCCCGCTTTATACAACATATACAAGACCAAAACATATGTACAACTGTGACTCGGAGAAGCCCCGAACTAACTGGAGCTCACTAATGATTCGCAGCAACTGGAAACCTACTGTGGAGGCCTACTAGTACCTGCGCCTGCAGCAAGTAAGGTAAATCCCCCAAGAGGGGTCAGTACAAAGAAAGTACTGAGTATGTAAGGCTGTATCAGTACATAAGAACTTTAACGAAAAATAAATTATGAGAGAATGCCCAATTATGGATAAGCCATCAATCTATATATTTTTGGAACTGCGTGCATTACTTTCGATACTTACTTCATTTTTGTACCTCTTCTTACTTGCTTGCCAGTCATTAGTTATATATTGCCCGGGCCCAACTGATCAGTGGGAAAAATAATATCGTCATGCAGGTGTTCATGTCACCCCATGGATACACTCATAATGTTGGGATGGTCATCATGAAGGTGTGTTCTTTCACCCCATGGATATCGTCATGAAGGTGTTTATTACACCCCATGGATACACTCATTATTAGGATCGTTATCATGAAGGTGTTTATTTCACCCCATGGATACACTCAATCATGAAGGATTATTACAGTGAGGATTATGACATTTTTGGAAGCACACATATATGCACTACTTTATTCATTACTTTGAGATTGATACAATGATAGTCACAACTTTACTTGAAGCTTTGTATCATTAACCAATGAGTGAGAGACATGTGAATAACTTGGCAACATAACATTATTAGAACCATAACACCATGGGAACCATTGGACAATAATCTATGAACAAGAGACATGAGTATAATCACTCTTGGAACATTGGAACATAACCTATTTGGAACATTAGTCAATGAACATGAGACATGTGATTCACAACCAATCAATGAGTAGGAAACATATGATAGCAACCATTGGAAGCCGAAAATAAGACACCTTAGCACATTTCGGACTAGGACTAGTGTAATGTCAATGTGAATACTAGTTGCTGCAGAAAGATACGAACAGAGTAACCTTACATACCTTGTATTCTCAATACGAATATACAATCTTAGATGTGCATAAAATAGTCCCGCTCCTTATTTATGTGTCACTCTACAACACAAATACATAATGGAGTTTACATTAACCACCAACTACCTTACAAATGTATATAACGATAATGAGTTTTATGTTTTCCTTTAAACATGCCATTTCCCCCTTGACAAAACCATTGATGAAATTATCATACCAATAATCCCCCAATATTCCATACATCGACCAATACATGATAATCAATAACATTTCACCACAAAATTTCTCCTTTACACTTTCTCATCCACACCACATCACAAATAATCCATCAAGTCACTTTAATACATCTCATAGCACATATCGGCCAAAATCCCATAATTTACACTTACATGAAAATAAAAAGTTTAATAACATAATCACACCATACATGTTGATATTTCATCCATACCATGCTCTTTTATCAAAATCACAAGTTATATTTCAAGTTACAATTCCATGGATTTCACATCTTTTAACAAAAACACAAAGTGCCCTATTCAACACTTACAAGAATAACCAACATGATTTCCATACTCTCCCATGCATATAATATATTAATCCATAAGAATAATTACTTACCCAAGCTTGAAAATTGATGATTTTGCTCCAAGAAGTTGGCTTAGGGTTCTTGAGAGTTGAGAGAAATTTTGGGAAATTTGTAGAAATGTGTAGTGTAATCCTTTGAATAAAATCAGATTTTTTCCACTTATTTATAGGCCCTCAAGTCTTTTTGGCATTAAATGCCATGTATAAGGGGTCAAGGGTGAAGAATGGGTCATTTGACCCATGTCTTGTTTCCATTTTTGGCCTTTTATTGAGCCCAATCCACTCAACCCAATAAAATCAATAATTTATCATGTTTAAATCATTTCATATGCGTTACAATTATATTCCCACTCACGGGATTCATATTTGTAGCCTCAATCGCAAAAACAAGTGATTCTAGCCACGTATGGCCTATTTTGACCAAAAGGGTAAAATCGTCATTTTGATGCCAAATTCATTCTTGAGTCATTTCATCATACCAATATAATACTTTACTAATTTCATGTATATACTCATGGTTGTACAAGAAACGTGGCAAAAATCAGCCCGGTACGTCCCCGGGCACTCTTGAACACTTAGAACAAATTTTGGAAGCTTACTAGTTTGGCCGTTCCAGCAAGCGTCTGGCGCCCCCCAGGGCACTGAGCTTTAGAAGCTTGATGGTTTGGGCGCCAAAACAGGCGCCTGGCGCTTCCTATGACACTGAAATTTTTTTGTTTTCGACTTTTCTTTGCGGGTTTGGTTAGATACTTCATGTCCTATTCTTTAACTTACTTCTTACCCTTAATATCCTTTGTTTGGAGGTCCTTTTAGCCTCATTTTAAACCCCACAAATGCTCCAAGAAAATCACAAAACACCTCCTATGAAGGTCTAATCACATGTACGAGGCCAAATTTCAATTCTCTCATCATTAACATTACCAAATACATACTTATAACTCTCTACACCTAAGTAAACATTATTTGACGTCGTCAAGTAGGGTTGGTAAGGTACGGGGTGTTATATTCTGTCTGAGATAATAGATATTGGCACTCCATACAGGTGAACCACCTCCTGAATATATACATGAGCTAATCTCTCAGCACTATAGGAGACTCGAACAGGGATAAAGTGTGCGTACTTAGTCAACCGATCCACGATGACCCAAATACTATCAAAACCACGGGAGGTGCGAGGTAATCCCACAATGAAATCCATAGTGACCCATTCCCATTTCCATTCGGGAATGGGCAACTGCTGAAGCAATCCACCAGGTCTCTGGTGCTCGGCTTTTACCTACTGACAACAGAGGCATCGAGCTACAAACCCTGCTATATCTCTCCGCATACCACTCCACCAATAGTGCTGCCTCAGATCCCGATACATTTTAGCTGTCCCAGGGTGAATAGAATACCTAGACCTGTACGCCTCGTGCAAAATCAATTGAATCAAATCTACAACACTCAGAACACAAATACGACCGTCAAACCTCAGAACACCATCAGAACCCAAGGTAGCTCTCTCTGACTTACCCTTCAATACCTGATCTCGAATGCTACAGAGACTGCTATCCTAAAACTGACGACTCTGAATTTGCTCCAGTAAAGTAAATCTCACACCAACACAAGCGATAACCCTTCCAGGGTCAGAAATATCCAAACGCACCATCGAGTTAGCTAAGGACTGAATGTCCAAAGCCAATGGACACTGAGAGATTGGAATGAAGGCTAAGCTACCCATACTCACTGTCTTTCGACTCAAGGCGTCCGTTACCACATTCCCCTTGCCCGGATGATAGAGAATAGAGATATCATAGTCCTTTAGCAACTCAATCCACCTGCGCTGCCTCAAATTAAGATCCCTTTGAGTCATAATATGCTGAAGACTATGGTGGTCTGTAAAGATCTCACAATGAACACCGTAGAGATAATGCCTCCAAATCCGCAGTGCAAACACAACCGCTGCTAACTCCAAATCATGAGTGGGATAGTTACGCTCGTGCACTTTTAATTACCTTGATACGTAAGCAATGACACGACCCCTCTGCATTAGAACACATCCCAAATCGATACTAGACGCATCACAATACACGATGAAACCCTCGCCCTCAACTGGAAGTGTCAACATAGGGGCAAAAGTAAGTTGATCCTTGAGCTTCATAAAGCTCGCCTCACAATCCTCAGACCAATGAAATGGAACCTCCTTCCTAGTTAGTCTGGTCATAGGAGATGCAATAGACGAGAAACCCTCAACAAACCGCCTGTAGTACCCTGCCAACCCAAAAAAACTGCGAACTTTAGTAGGTGACTTGGGCCTAGCCCAACCTCGAATAGCCTCAATCTTCACTGGGTCTACCATGATACCGTGTCTGGATACAACATGCCCTAAGAAAGCTACAGACCGAAGCCAGAACTCACACTTTGAGCACTTGGCATAAAGCCGGTGATCTCTCAAAGTGTGGAGCACAATCCTCAAATGCTGCTCGTGCTCCTCGCTGCTCTTTGAATAAACCAAGATGTCATCAATAAACACAATCACAAAAGAGTCTAAGTATGACCTGAATACACGATTCATCAAATCCATAAAAGCTGCTGGGGCATTAGTCAATCCAAAAGACATCACTAGGAACTCATAATGGTCGTACTGAGTCTTGAAGGCTGTCTTTGGGATGTCCTCAGCCCTAACTCTCAACTGATGATATTCAGATATCAAGTCTATCTTCGAGAATATCACTGCACCCTGAAGTTGATCAAACAAATCATCGATACGAGGCATAGGATACTTATTCTTTACTGTCACCTTATTTAGCTGTCTATAGTCGATACACATATGCATGGAGCCATCCTTCTTCTTTACAAACAGAACTGGAGCACCCCACGGTGATACATTTGTCCTGATAAAACCTTTCCCCAGAAGGTCTTGGAGCTGACTACTCAACTTCTTCAATTTAGCAGGAGCCATACGATTTTGAGCCATAGAAATAGGTCGGGTGCTCGGCTCGAGTTCAATAATGAACTCTATATCATGCTCAGGAGGAAGGCCAGGTAGGTCAGTCGGGAATACATCATGAAACTCACGAACAACAGGGACGGAGTCAAGTGATGGACTCTCAATACTAGCATCCCGAACATAAGCAAGGAATGAATCACATCCCCTCGACATCAATCTATGAGCGCAAACATATGAAATAATCCCTGTCGGTGTGCGGCTAACAGAACCCTGCCACACCATCGGGGGTACACCAGGCATGGCTAAGGTCACGATCTTGGTAAGGCAATCCAAGACTGCATGATGGAAAGACAACCAGTCCATGCCTAGAATCATATCAAAGTCTACCATTGCCAATACAATAAAATCAACCCGAGTCTCAAACTCCCGAACAATCACCAGACAAGATCTATATACCCGATCCACTACTAAGAAATCACCAACGAGGGTAGATATACGTAAGGGTACAGATAATAGCTCAGAACATAAACCCAACTGTGGTGCATAATAAGTAGATATATAAGAAAACGTGGATCCAGGATCAAATAATACAGAAGCTGGCTGGTGGCATACGAAAATCGTACCTATAATCACTGCATCCGAAGCCTCAGCCTTCGGCCTAGCCGGCATGGCATACAACTGACGCTGGCTACCACTAGTCTGAGCACCGACCTGACTACCAGTACGACCTCCCTGCGCTCCACCTCGCGAGCCCTGGGGACCACCCCGATGACCCTGTGCACCACCTCTGCCTACTAGTGGTATAGATCTAATAGGTTGTGCCGTCTGAACTGAAGGCTCAATTGCCCCGTGCTGAGGACACTCATGCGTGAAATGACCAACAACCCCACAAGCATAACATGCTCCTGGCTCCTTGCTCGGCCTAGAAGATCTGGGTAATCCGGTATGACCACCTCTAGTCGATGACCTGGACTGACCACGTCCCTGAGGCTGACTACCAGAACCACTGTAGGTAGGCTGACCCCTATCAAAAATCTGCAAGCCTGACTGTACGAGCCCACTAGGCTGACCCTGTCTCTGAAAGGACTGATGCTACTGCTGTGGTTACCTACCCTAAAACTCGCGACCTCTGAACCGTGAGTTGTTGTGACTGCCACTGTAACTACCCTAGAATCGCGGTCTCTTATTGCTTCCTCCTTGGGCCTCGTGATCCATCTCCTCTATCGAATATACATGCTCATCTATCTCAGCAAATGATTTCCCCGAAGTCACTAAACTCTGTGTGGCTCTGTGGAGTGTTAATCGTAACCCTCTGACAAAGCATCTAATCCTCTCGTACTCATCAGGCAAGATCATAGTAGCATGTCTAGAAAAATCATGAAATCTCGCCTCATACTCAGCTACTGTCATAGACCCCTATGTCAACCTGGAAAACTCATCTCAAAGATGCTCACGCATGCTGCGGGGTATATACTTCCCCAAGAACACCTCGGAGAACTGTGCCCAAGTAACAGGTGGAGATCCAGCTGGCCTGGAATCAATATAACCTCTCCACCATCTCCTCGCGACTGTATCAAACTGATAAGTAACAAAATCCACCCCTCACAACTCCACTAATCCCAAATTTCTCATCTTCTCCTCGCAGCTGGATAAGAACTCATAAGCGTCTTCTCCTGGGGTACCCATAAACCTGGGTGGAGCTAGTCTCAAAGAATTACTCAACATTTTAAGCTCCTCGGCATACATAACTGGCTGAGCTACTACCGGCTGTGGAATTACCTGCGCTGGCGGAATCTCAACTCTGGGTGCTGTAGCTGCAGGCTGCGCCCCAACACGAACTCCCTGTACTGTTGGTTAGGCTCCCTCGGCTGACGGACCTCCAACTAATCCCAGCAACTACACCAAAGTGTCTCGGAGTACTGAAGCATCAATAAATCCAGGTGGAGCCTGGGCTGCTCCCTGGCCTACCGGCTGCTGTAGCGGTGGAACATCTGGAACTATAACAGGATTGGGTGAATGATCGCTAGCATGATCTCGGCCTGGGGATGCTACTCTGCCCTGCCTCCAACCTTTAGGTCGACCTCGGCCCCTAACTAGAGCCCTCGCTGTAGCTCGGGGTCCTAACCCCTAGCTCTCGGACCATGCGTACTAACCATCTACGTAAAGAGTGAACCAAATGAAAATGAGAAACCAACATAGACCCGATGCATGGACATGAGTCAAGAAAATGAGAGACTCCCCTAAGAATGCTCCGTAGCCTCCTGAGGATAGGATACAGGCGTCCCTGTACCGATCCACAAAACTCTACCACATATTGGCTCATGTACCAACACTACCTACACAACCCTGGGCTGTGATACCAAGCTGTCACGACCTAATATTTGAGTCATGATGGCGCCTACCGTAAACCATCAATAGGCAAACCAAACCCTAGCCCGAAGCGACAAACGACGGGCTAACTGGCGGAATCTCAGAAAGCTGAGATGAAGTAGAAGTAACCATACTTATAAACATGCTATAAATATAAAAACAGAATCAGAATATATATACATTCCAAGACTGAGAAGGAAGAGGACAGTATATAAAGTCAAGAACCCCTCCCAAGACCTGGTGAGGTCAGTACAAGATCCACTACTAGACATATCCAGAATACAAGGCAGAAACCAAATATATAAAACAAGTACAATAGTTTCGAGAGCAAAAGACTATATAGTAGAGATGGAGTAGGATCTGCCTCGGACGTCAGTAAGCTCACCCTGCTCCGGAGTCAGTGCTGAGAAGAGAGTCATGTCAAACTAGCCGACTAGTGCTCGGATCTGCATCGGGGAAAAAGATACAGAAGTGCAGTATGAGTACCGGGCAATGGGTACTCAGTAGGTATCATCGGCCGACTGAGCTCAATGTAATATAAGTAGACTAAAAATGCGAGGGTGCATGCTAAGTCCGGGGTATAAGTAATACATACATAAGTAACTGTCGAGGCGTATAGATATGCTGAGGAGATAAATAAATGTGACACCGAATAATTAGTAAATAAATGCGTAAGTAAACACACAAGTCAAACATAACCTATCTGGGCCCCCCATAAACCCAATAGGCACACGAAAGAAAAAAATAACCCAGTCTAGCCCCCATAAATCGGTGGGACACACAATAATAGTAAATGCATAGTCACCAGTTTCTCAAAGCTGTATCAGTATCCAGTAACCACAATGACCAACAAGAGTGCACCGGGCTTGAACAGACACCAATGGGTAATAACAAGAGGCCAGATGCCGGAATAGAACTGGACGCAGTGGGTACTAACAATAGGCCACATATATCTCATATCTGCCAAACTTGAATCGGAACTCAAAGAACAATAGTATCATAATCACGGTACTTAGTACCAGAATTCATAGTGTACCACAATTCAGGGCCGGACTCGAACCGGAACACATAATAGTCAATAACCAAAATCATCATACCTGAATCAGTATCCAGACTCGAATCAGAACTCATCATATCCAGTAACCATAACAGAATCAAATGTCATATTATATCAGATAAACCGAGAACGCCCTAGTCCCAAGTCAATACTAGTATATAAGTACAGAAGCTAATCCCACAACATGTTAGCAGTAAATCTCGGGGTCCTTCTAGGTCACTATCTACTATAAAAAATATGTATATACAAGTCTGGGTATACATTATAAGTCATGGAAAGGCGGGTCAGCGTTCTAAGTGAAACTAGCAGACCCAGGTCAAATACGGTGCTATCAGGGACTAGCAAGGCTAAACAAGACAACCGGGTATAATCGGGGTGATTCAATCTCATCACAACCCTAACTGTCATATAGGGCTTATCCAAGCCCAAAGATGTCAAAGTTCTAACAAGTCGATAAAAAGGGTAACGGGGCCCGCTATTGGGGCCGCCCGTAAACCAGGTCTGGTTATACTTGTCTAAGTCTGGGCTAAGTCTGTCTAAGCCTGGACCAAGGTCCAACAATAACATTCCCAAACTGAAAACAACAACAACAATGCTATCCGACCCCAAATAGGTCATCCGTGGTGTACCACAAGGATAACGGGCCTGGAATATATCCGAATAGCCCTATCCGACCTAGAAGGCCTAAATCACAGCAAACCACCACCACCAAGTTTATAATACCAGCCCATAACACCAACACAATAGCATATATATATTACACATACGCCCAATCTAAATGTAAAGGAAGGTAAACCTAGCCTGCTTGGACGCTGCCGCAAGCCTGCCAAAAGAACCAGCTATACAGGAGCCTTCCCCTTCCGAGAAGCCTCTGACTATTGCCAAGCCACCAAAATAATAAACTACATGTCAAAACATGACTATTGATACCCATATTGCATTAGTTCAGAAAAATGTCCGAATAGTCCACTTGGGGCCCGCTTGCGATATCATAAAATTGAAACCGTCACAGCGTCCCAAATAACTCAGTGACCAATAGTCACAACAGATGCTATCCAATTCGAGCTCATATTAAGCTCTAAATAAGCACTAATAGAAAAACCACCAACAATATCCAAAAATATAATGTAAAACGATAAAACTCACCTAAATAACAATGATTACACATCCACAAATACTTTCCCACTAGAACCCGAGATTGAATACGTTGGTGTAGATAATAGATTTATTTTGATGACCACGTAAAATGCCACAATAATTCTTTTCCTTTGAAATCTTCTACGAAATACGTACTAGGCAGTAGTATTATACTTATGATTTGAAAATGAAAGGAACATGAAGTGAAAAAGAATGATTTTCAGCGTTTAATTTTATTAAAATGACCTCTTCAACAATTAGTGACTATATACCTACTTTCAATAAAATACTATAGACATGACTAGCTTAGTCACTTCAAGCCTTGTCCCATAGACACCACGTGTAAATGTGGTGTCACATTATTAATATATGACTTAATTTTGTCTAATTACTTATATACTCGGATATTGCATAGGTTCGTAGTAAAATAAATATAACTTTTTGAATATACCATAATTAATAGAAAATTATTTCGAATAAAACCTCTATAAAATAAAAATATTATTTTAACATATTTAGATTTACTATCTCCGCTTAAAATATTAATAAATTATAAAACTATTATAAAGTAGTATAAATATATCATAACTAAAGAATTTGATAAATTTCAAAGACATTTTCGAAAGGTAATTAACTATATCCCTTTACCAAAATTTAATTTAATTAAATATTTTACAACGTGCTCGGTCTAAATAATATTCTCAAATGAACTGCCCGAAAACTGAACTGTCAGTCCCAGCAAGTCATAAATAACTTGGGGTAGTTATAGAAAAGCTCTAAACGCCGAGAACGGACAAAAATGAGGAAAATGACCGGGAAGCTCATTACACCTAGATACTTGAATCATCCACTCTTGGGGATGACTTGAATATAAATCCTTACTTCCACGCCGACCTCATGCGTAGTATCAGTGAATTTACATTCTAAGTATTTAGTCTTGGTCTTGCTCAGCCTAAACTCTTTAGACTCTAGAATTTGTCTCCGAACCTCGAGCCTAGAATTAAATCAGTCGCGAGTCTCATCAATTAGTACTATGTCATCTGCAAATAACATACACCATGACACCTCACCTTGGATATGCCGCGTCAGTACATACATAACCTGAGCGAATAGAAATGGCGTGGTGGATACTTTAGCCAAGCATGACAAGGAACTAGCAAGTATCTATCAACAGGAGATTATCATATGACGTTCTATATGATTTTTATATCTAGATTTTGTTGGGAAAGGCAAAGGCACTAACAATAGTGTACGACAGGGTAGCAGCGGAAGATTACCCAAGTCTAAACTTTCCCTTTCAACTTGAACCAAGAGAAGACAAACAAACCCAAACAGAATGATAATAAGGCAGAAAATATATCAACCAAAATAGATAAGCAAGGATAAAATAAACCAATCACACGAGACACCAGATTTATGTGGAAAACCCTTCAGTGTGAAGAGTAAAAAACCACGGGACCAAAAACCTCCAATATAATCACCAAGAGTTACAATAATGTTCTCCAAAATGGCCACCAAATAAATTCCAAACACCGAGCAACACTACATAAAGTACAACACCAAAAACTAGAGAATTAAAGGAGCAAAAACCCGAAAATGCAGCTACTGTTCACAGATGTAAAACTGGAGCTGTGGGGAACCAAATCCAACTCTGTCAGTTCCTAATCAAATATTGAGATGATAGGAACAAGCTGTCCAAAAATCAGCTCAATCGGATAAGAAACGAAGCGGGAATCGCAATTTGAAGTTGGCAATTTAGGGCTGAAATTGGGTGCGAAAAACTGCTCTTTCTCTCTATGTGTGGCTACTGATTTCTCTCTTTTGTGATGAGAAAATAAGACTTAAAAAGGTCTATATATATGCCCCATAGAATTGGTCCTATGGGCAAAGTGGGTTGGTCAAAATTTGGGCTTTTATTTATCCACATAGGAAGGGAAAAATACCCATAACCCAACAATTCTCCCCCTCACAACTATGTAGAGGAGACCGCCATCCCGGCGATCATGCAACAATCTTCAAACTTTCCTCTTGGCAAAGCTTTAGTCATCATGTCGGAACCATTATCATCTGTATGAATCTTCTCAAGTTCAAGTAACTTAGAATCCAACACATCCCGAATCCAATGATATCTCACATCAATGTGTTTAGACCGACCATGAAATGTAGAATTCTTGCCAAGATGTATAGCACTTTGACTGTCGGAATAAAGTACATACCTCTCTTGAGCACAACCAAGTTCCCCCAAGAACCTCTTCATCCAGAGCAACTCTTTACAAGCTTCAACGGCAGCAATAAGCTCAGCTTCTGTAGTAGATAGAGCAACACATTTTTGGAACCTAGATTGCCAAGACACAGCTCCCCCTGCAAAATTAACCAAATACCCTGAAGTAGACTTGTGAGTATCAACATCACCAGCCATGTCTGAATCAGTATAACCACAAAGAATAGGCTTCTCTGTACCAAAACACAAACTCAGACTAGAAGTGCCACAAAGATATCTCATAATCCACTTCACAGCATTCCAATGCTCTCTTCCTGGATTAGAAAGAAAACGGCTAACAATACCAACATCATGAGCAATATCTGGTCTTGTACAAACCATTGCATACATCAAACTACCAACGGCTGAAGAATAAGGAACTTTCTTCATGTCTTTCTTCTCATCATCACTAGAAGGACACTGCTTCGTGCTCAATTTGAAGTGCATAGCTAAAGGTGTACTGACAACCTTAGCCTTGTCCATGTTGAACCTGCGAAGTACTTTCTAAATGTACTTCTCTTGTGATAACCACAAATTCTTGGCCTTTCTGTCACGGACAATCTGCATGCCAAGAATCTGCCTTGCTGGTCCTAAGTCTTTCATAGAAAAAGACTTACTCAACTCTTGCTTCAACTTCTGAATCCTGCAAGCATTATGACCAACAACAAGCATGTCATCAGCATAAAGCAACACAATAATAAAGTCAACATGAGAGAATTTTTGCACAAAATCACAATGGTCTGAAGAAGTCTTTTTGAAGCCTTGCTGACTCATAAAAGAACCAAACTTCATGTACCAATGCCTGGGAGCTTGTTTCAAACCATACAAGATCTTCTTCAATTCGCAAACATAATTCTCTTTTCCCTTGACTTCAAATCCTTCAGGCTGCTCCATATAAATTTCTTCATCTAAGTCACCATGGAGAAAAGCAGTTTTAACATCCGTTTGCTCAACCTCTAAATCTAGGCTTGCATCCAAGCCTAAAACCACACTAATGGATGACATCTTTACAACTGGAGAGAATATCTCATCAAAATCAACTCCCTTTTTCTGGTTAAAACCCTTCACAACTAATCTAGCTTTGTACCGTGGAACTGGATTACCATCTTCATGTTTCACCCGAAAAACCCACCTATTTTTCAAAGCTTTTCTGTCTTTAGTTAGCTTAACCAAATCAAAGGTATGATTATCATGAAAAGATTTAATTTCATCTTCCATAGCATCAAACCACCTTTCTTTTTCTTCACTTTCCATGGCCTCATCAAGACTCTCAGGTTCTCCCCTATCAGTCAAGAGTACATATTCATTGGGAGAATAACGAGATGAAGGTATTCTCTCTCTAGTAGATCATCTGAGAGAACACTCTGGAGCATCAATAACATTTGGTTGCTGATCAACCACATCAACTTGCACTGGAGCATCAACATTATCATTCTGAACATGATCACCATCTTCATTATCAACTTGATTTTCATCATTATGAAGATTTTCTTCATGTGCAATAGTCCAAGGAACTGGATCAACATCAACTAGGCTCTCACTACTCTGAGAATCAACCTTCTCAGCTTTGTTAAAATCTTCAATTGTTTGGTCTTCAAAGAACACAACATCACGGCTTCTAACAAGTTTCTTCTCAATTGGATCATAGAAACGATAGCCAAATTCATCTTGACCATAACCAAGGAAGATACACTGCCTAGTTTTAACATCCAACTTTGACCTTTCATCCTTAGGAACATGCACAAAGGCTTTACACCCAAAGACTCTAAGATGATCATAAGAAATATTCTTACCAGACCAAACTCTGTCAGGGAAATCACCATCCAAAGCAATAGTAGGAGATAAATTGATAACATAAGCAACAGTATTAAGTGTTTCTGCCCAAAAAGAATCTGGCAGCTTAGCATCTGAAAGCATACATCTAACTCTCTCAACTAGAGTTCTATTCATCCTCTCTGCTAAACCATTTAACTGAGGAGTCTTTGGAGGAGTTTTTTGATGCCGAATACCCTGCTCTCTGCAATATCTATCAAAAGGACCAATATATTCACCACCATTATCTGAGCGGATGCATTTCAATTTCTTCCCTGTCTGTCTCTCAACCAAGGCCTGAAAACCCTTGAACACATCAAGTACTTGATCCTTGGACTTCAAAGGAAATACCTAGAGCTTGCGAGAATGATCATCAATAAAAGTCACAAAGTAAAGTGCACCACCATGAGACCTTACCTTAAAAGGACCACACAAATCAGAATGTACCAACTCCAGCAAATCAAGCTTTCTTGAAGGCGGATGACTCTGAAAAGAAACTCTTTTTTGTTTACCGGCTAAGCAATGAACACATCTCTTCAACTTTGCTTGTTTCACTCCAGAAAGCAAATTTTTCTTAGCCAAACTGTCAATCCCCCTCTCACTCATATGACTCAGCCTTGTATGCCATAACTCTGATGAAGTATCATACTCCACCAAGTTTACTGAGCCTCTAGAAGTGGAGCCCTGAAATACATACAAGTTAGACAACTTGTCACCACGAGCCACAACCATTGAACCTCTAGTAAGCTTCCACTGGCCAGCACCAAGGGTGTTAATATAACCCTCATCATCAAGGTTCCCTACAGAAATCAAATTCAGGCGAACATCTGGAGCATGCTTGACATTATTGAGAACAAGTTTGGAACCATTATTACTTTCCAAACAAACTGTGCCAGTGCTAAGTACTTCAACCTCATCATTATTGCCCATTTTCAACATCCCAAAATTACTAGGAGTATAAGAAGAAAATAATTCCTTCTTGGGCGTGATATGAGAAGTAGCACAAGAATCCACAAACCATCTAGACTCATCACGAACAATATTAATGGCATTTTCACCACAAGCAACAAGAAGATCATCATTAGCAACAACAGCAACATGATTCTCATTATCGCCTTCTTTCTTTTGTCGTCTCATTCTCTTTTATGCTTGTAACAATATTTTATGATATGCCCGTTCTTGTGGCAATAGTCACATGTAATATTCTTGTATTTGAACTTGGATTTGCTTCCACTTGTACCTCTGTCATTCGGACCTCTGGACTTGTTTCTCCCCCTATCTTCAGTAACCAAAACATCGGAGTGTGAAGCCGAAGAAGATGAGGCCTGAGATCTTCTTCTCATCTCTTCATTTAAGACACCACTCTTAGCATATTCCATAGTTACAACACCACTGGGAGCAGAATTAGTCAAAGAAACTCGAAGAGTTTCCCAAGAGTCTGGCAGAGTATTAAGAAGCCAAAGTCCCTAAATTTCTTCATCGAACTTTACACCCATTCCGGACAGCTGGTCAAGGACACCCTGAAAATCATTAATATGATCAAAAATAGGATTGCCCTCTTTGTACCTGATATTCATCAACTGTTCAATATGAACAACTTGTTATTACCAGTCTTCGAAGCATACAGTGTCTCGAGCTTGTCCTATAAACTTCTGGCATGTGTCTCATTTACAATATGATTTCTAACATTATCTTCAACCCATTGTCTAATATAGACACAAACCTACAAGTGATCAAATTCCCAATCCTCATCTGTCATGGACTGAGGTTTATTAGAAGCAAAGACAGGCAAATGCATTTTCTTGACAAATAGGAGATCTTTCATCCTGCCTTTCCAAGTATGATAATTGCTACCATTCAAACACACCATTTTGCTCATATTTGCCTTCATCATTCAAATCGACAATCAACAACAACCAACGCTCTGATACCACTTTGTTGGAAAAGTCAAAGGCACTAACAATAGTGCACGACAGGGTAGCAGCGGAAGAATACCCAAGTCTAAACTTTCCCTTTCAACTTGAACCAAGAGAAGACAAACAAACCCAAACACAATGATAATAAGGCAGCAAATATATCAACCAAAATAGATAAGCAAGGATAAAATAAACCAATCACACGAGACACCAGATTTACGTGGAAAACACTTCAGTGTGAAGAGTAAAAAACCACGGGACCAAAAACCTCCACTATAATCACCAAGAGTTAAAATAATGTTCTCCAAAATGGCCACCAAATAAATGCCAAACACCGAGCAACACAACATAAAGTACAACACCAAAAACTAGAGAATTAAAGGAGCAAAAACCCAAAAATGCAGCTACTGTTCACGGATGTAAAACTGGAGATGTGGGGTACCAAATCCAACTCTGTCAGTTTCTAATCAAATATTGAGATGAGAGGAACAAGCTGTCCAAAAATCAGCTCAATCGGATAAGAAACGAAGCGGGAATCGCAATTTGAAGTTGGCAATTTAGGGCTGAAATTGGGTGCGAAAAACTGCTCTTTCTCTCTATGTGTGGCTGCTGATTTCTCTCTTTTGTGAAGAGAAAATAAGACCTAAAAAGGTCTATATATATGCCCCATAGAATTGGGCCTATGGGCAAAGTGGGTTGGTCCAAATTTGGGCTTTTATTTATCCATATAGGAAGGGAAAAATATCCATAACCCAACAGATTTTTACTGCATTCAATAAATTAGAACTTCGCATTATAGCTTCTCATGTACTCTTTGCAAGTAAAGTTATTAGTTTAAATAATTTTATATCAAGTATCAATACTTGGCCGATGAAGAAATTTTCGTCGATTTTCAAGGCCTCCAATGTACAACAAAACAGGTTTTACTTTTCTTTTATTATTTCTTTAATTAATTTTGATTTTTACTTATTCATTATTAGCACTTTTAATAAGTCTTATTAAAGGTACCCGGAGTCAATTTCCAAAGAAGGCATTTGAATTAAAATTTAGAGATTCATCGGATTATTTTTTGTATTTATTAGTGTATTATTCATTTATGATTAACGATAGACAAAAATATTAGGCCGTTTCTTAGAGTTTTCCCTTGATTTTAAAAGTTTTGGAGAGTCTATTTTCTAACTCTAAAGAACCCGGGGCATAACTTTTTATTTCCTCCTCAACTGAAAAAAAGAGTTCAGTCGGGACCCACCGTTGTGGACTCTGAAGGATGCCTAATTCCTTCCCTTCGAAATAACTTGAACTCTTACCTAGAATCTAATTGGTTACACAAATTAATTTTCTTTAATTTAATTAACATGTTTCCTAATTTTCCAAAAATTAGGTGGCGATTCTCTAAATTTTTCAAATCATATTAATTTAATTTTGAGTCTCGAAGTTATGCATTATTGTAAAAAAAATAGAAATCGCAATAGTACTAAAAAAACATATAAGTGTACTTTAAAAATATTCTACTTCTATATTGGTAATGAATAATTAATGAAATTACATACTTACTTAGAACTATATAAGTGTGTTTTGAAAATATTTGACTTCTATAGTTTTAGAGTTGTTCATTCTTCTTATTAGTTCCTATACACAATTATACAATTCATTCTTCTTATATATAATTATTCTTCCACATCTTATTTACACAAAGGATTCCCAAATATTAGGAGTTTAGTACATTATTCAATTACTAAAATGATTAATAGTCAAGATTTGTTGATTTCAAATTTCTAAAAATTGGAAACATAGTAAATGACAATTTTCGAAATATCAAAAAGAAAATGCAACTTCTCCTTTATTAGTGTGTGAAAAGAAGTTTGATTTCGTTTTGAAAGTGTATCTTCCTCTCCTATTTATGTTAGAAATATTCACGTGAACCTTTTTTACCTGCATTAGAAATTTAAGGAATGTTTTCCCCCCTTAAATTATAACAAAATTTGGTTCCTTTCTTATATAGAATACAATATTTTACCAAGCAAACTATATAAAACTTAAGCTGACTTTAAAATGAGTAATTTTCTTTTGGGACACAACAATATTGATTCGTGAAGATTAAGAAATGGAAGAGAAAATATAGGCCAAATCAAGAGTAAACTTTAGAATTGTTACCATATATTTTTCTTTTATCATATATTTTAGGATTTATTCATTATTAATTTTCTTAATACCTCATACCATATATTTTACTCTTACCAAACATTTTAGGATGCCTTAATTTTTTAAAAGAAATAATTACATTAACTGTTGACTCATCAATTAGATATCAAATATAGCCCACTTTTTAAGCTGCTACCATAAATGGTTCAATGTGTATAAAACCTAAAATTATTTTTCATCTGGTAGCCCACTTAACCTGGAATAGCTCACCTGCACTAATCAATCTTCTCATCAGCCATTGATGTCTCTTTTTGAAGATTCACACTCCAAAATTGAGACAACCACCGACCCAATAATCTTTGATTGAAACACTCCCTCAATAAATTTTAGGTTCAACTAAAATAGACTGAAACCCTCCCTCAATCAATTTTACTTCAAATTTATTAGGGACTAAGCATCATGAAAGCTACTTTCAATCCATGATGCAGTTGGTTGGAAAATAAATCAACATTTAAGGGATTGTTTGCAAAAGGGATATTTCAAACCTTCTCAAGTCTTACATGTCTTCTTTCTGGGTGTTTAGCACCCGATTCAACATGAATTGGCATTTCTTCTTTAGGAACCACTATGTTTTCTCCAAGAGGAGTGGATAACTTAGAAGAAGATTTCAAATTAGTTACATTCTCTATATGTGTTCTAATTGGTTGTTCTTTATGACTTGGCACAAATATAATTAGTTGATAAATGAGATTTAGATTGATTTACAGATCTGAGATCTCTGTTAATATTTCTCTATTAAATTTACAGATCTAAGTTTTAGATTGAAGGCATTTGTTGATTTATAAAAGTTCCTTCTTCATAAATCTACAAATGTGTTCCAATCTAAATTCAGGTATATAATATTACAGAGAATTATTAACAGAGATCTCAGATCTGTAAATCAATCTAAATCTCATTTATCAGCTAATTATATTTGTGCCAAGTCATAAAGAACAACCAGTTAGAACACATATAGAGAATGTCCGGTTCGAGTCCGGCATCTGGTTATGATATGAGTGGAGAGTTCTGGTACTGGGTACCGTGGTTATGATACTATTGTTCTCTGAGTTCTGATTCGAGTTCGACAGTTATGACATATATGTGGCCTATTATTATTATCCACTATGTCCGGTTCGATTCCGGCGTCTGGCCTCTTGTTATTACCCATTGGTGCCGGTTTAAGCCCGGTGCACCCTTGTTGGTTATTTTTGGTTACTGGATACTGATACAGCTTTGAGACACTGGTGAATATGCATTTACTATTCTTGTGTGTCCCGCCGGTTTATGGGGGCCAATCTGGGTTATTGTTTTCTTCCGTGTGTTTATCGGGTTTATGGGGGCCCAGATAGGTTATGTTTGACTTGTGTGTTTACTTAGGCATTTATTTACTCGTTACTCAGTATCGTATTTATTTATCTCCTGAGCATATCTATACCCCTCTTCAGTTACTTATATACTTATTATTTATACCCCGAACCTAGCATGCACCCTCGCATTTTAGCTTTTTTATATATTATATTGAGCTCAGTCGGCCGATGATGCCTACTGAGTACCCATAATCCCGGTACTCATACTGCACTTCTGAATCTTTTTTCCCAATGCAGATCCGGGCACTAGTCGACGGTTTTGACATGACGCTCTTCTCAACACTGACTCCGGAGCAGGGTGAGCTTACTGACGTTCGAGGCAGATCCTACTCCATCTCTACTGTATATTCTTTTGCTCTCAAGACTGTAGTACTTGTTGTATATATTTGGTTTCTGTCTTGTATTTTGGACATGTCTAGTAGTGGCTCTTGTACCGACCTCACCAGGTTTTAGAAGGGGTTCTTGACTTTATATATTGTCCTTTTCCTTCTCAGTCTTGATATGAATATATATTTTGATTTTGTTTTTATATTTCTAGCATGTTTATTAGTATGGTTACTTTCACTTCATCTCTGTTTTCTGAGATTTTTCCCTTTAGCCTGTCGCTTTTTGCTCCGGGCTAGGGTTTGGCTTTCCTATTAGTGGGTTACGGTAGGCGCCATCATGACTTGAAAAATTGGGTCGTGAAAGCTTGGTATCAGAGCCTAGGTTTCACTGGTATTGTTGGTGCATGAGCCGATGTTTAGTAGAGTCTCGCAGATCAGTACGGAGACGTCTGTATCCTATCTTTGGGAGGCTACAGAGCATGTTTAAGGTAAATCTTATTTCTTTGATTCGCCTCCGTGCGTTGGTGTCTATGTTGGTTTCTAATCTCTACTTGGTTCATTCTTTACGCAGATGGTTAGGCCGCATAGTGCGAGAGCCGGGGGTTGATACCCCGAGCCTGCAGCGAGAGCTCCAGTTAGGGGCTAAGGTTGACCTAGAGGTCAGAGGTAGGGCAGAGTAGCATCCCCAGGCTGAGATCATGCTAGGGACCAGTCACCCAATCCCGTTATACTTCCAGATTTTCCGCTGCCACAGCAGCCGGTGGGCCAGGAACCAGCCCAGGCTCCACCCAGATTTATTGATGCTTCAGCTCTCCGAGATACTTTGGTACAGTTGTTGGGATTAGTTGGAGGTCCGCCTGTTACGGGAGTACAACCAGCCGCATAGAGAGTTGGTGTTGGGCGCAACCTGTAGCTACGGTACCCAAAGTTGAGGTTCTGCCTATACCGATAGCAGTCCAGCCAGTTATGTCTGCCAAGGAGCAGAAGATGTTGAGTCGCTTCTTGAGATTAGCTCCACCTAGATTTGCTGGTACTCCAGGAAAGGATGCATATGAGTTCTTGTCCAGCTGCGAGGATAGATTGAGGAATTTGGGATTGGTACAGTCTCGTGGTGTTGATTTCGTGGCATATCAGTTTGATACTATGCGGGAGCGGCTCAGGGAGTGGCATATAGGGAGTGGCATATCAGTTCGTGGCATATCAGTTACCTGTACCCAGTTCTCTGAGATTTTCTTGGGAAAGTATATGCCCCATACTATGCGGGAGCGGCTCAAGGATGAGTTCTCCAGATTGACTCAGGGTTCATTATCTGTCGCCGAGTATGAGGCGAGGTTTCATGATCTTTCTAGGCACGCTATTTTTATTTTGCTTGATGAGTATGAGAGAGTTAGATGTTTTGTCAGGGGACTGAGATTGCCACTCCGCAGGGCTACCCAGAGTTTAGTGACTTCAGGGAAGTCATTCGCAGAGATTACTCAGCATGTATACTCTATTGAGGAGATGGAACGCGAGGACCAAGGGGGCAGAGATAAGAGACCTCGTGTCCAGGGTAGTTTCAATGGGAGCCATAGTGGTTCGCAGTTCAGAGGTCGTGTTTTCCAGTTTCAGGGTAGGTACCCTCAGCAGGAGCAGCAGTCTTTTCAGCGATAGGGTCAGCCCAGTAGGCCCGTATAGTCAGCCTTGTAAATATCTGATAGGGGTCAGCCCACCTATAGTGGTTCTGTTAGTCAGCCTCAGGGACGTGGTCAGTCCAGTTCATCGACTAGAGGTGGTCATACCAGATCTTCTAGGCCGAGCAGGGAGCCAGGAGCAGGTTATACTTGTGGGGTTGTCGGTCATTTCGCGCGTGAGTGTCCTTAGCGCATGGCGATTGAGCCTTCAGTTCAGATAGCACAGCCTATCAAATCTATACCACCAGTGGGCAGAGGTGGTGTACAGGGTCGTCGGGGTGGTCCCCAGGGTTCCCGAGGTGGAACGCAGGGAGGTTGGACTAGTAGTCAGGTTGGTGCTCATACTAGTAGTAGCCAACGTTAGTTGTATGCCGTGCCGGCTAGGCCATAGGATGAGGCTTCAGATGTGGTGATTATGGGTACGATTTTCGTATGCCATCAGCAAGCTTCTACATTATTTGATCCCGGATCCACATTTTCTTATGTATCTATTTATTTTGTACCATGGTTGGGTTCATGCTCTGAGTTATTATTTGTGCCCTTACGTGTATCTACCTCTATTGGGGATTCTTTAGTAGTGGATCGGGTATATAGATCATGTATGCTGACTATTCAGGAGTTTGAGACTCAGGTTGATTTTATTGTATTGGCCATGGTAGACTTTGATGTGATTCTGGGCATGGACTGGTTGTCTTTTCATCATGCAGTCCTGGATTGCTTTGCCAAAATCGTTACCTTAGTCATGCCTGATGTACCCCCGGTAGTGTGGCTGGGTTCTGTTAGCCGCACACCGATGGGGATTATTTCTTATGTTCGGGCTCATACATTCCTTGCGTATGTTTGGGATGCTAGTGTTGAGAGTCCGTCACTTGACTCCGTCCCCGTTGTTCGCGAGTTTTCTGATGTATTCCCAACTGACCTACCTGGCCTTTCTCCTGAGCCTGATATAAAGTTCATTATAGACCTCGAGTTGAGCACTCGACCTATTTCTATGGCTCCTTATCGTATGACTCCTGCTGAGTTGAGAGAGCTGAGTAGTCAGCTTAAGGATCTTTTGGGGAAGGGTTTTATTAGGCCGAGTGTATCGCCGTGGGGTGCTCCAATTCTATTTATAAAGAAGAAGAATGGCTCCATGCGTATGTGTATTGACTATAGACAGCTAAATAGGGTGACAGTAAAGAATAAGTATCCTATGCCTCGTATTGATGATTTATTTGATCAGCTTCAGGGTGCAACGGTGTTCTCAAAAATAGATTTGAGATCTGGATACCATCAACTGAGAGTTAGGGTTGAGGACATCCCAAAGACAGCCTTTAGGACTCAGTACGACCACTATGAGTTCCTGGTGATGTCTTTTGGGTTGACTAATGCCCCAGCAGCCTTCATGGATTTAACGAATCGTGTATTTAGGCCATACTTAGACTCCTTTGTGATTGTGTTTATTGAAGACATCTTAGTTTATTCGAGGAGTAGCGAGGAGCATGAGCAGCATTTGAGGATTGTGCTCCACACTTTGAGAGATCATCGACTTTATGCCAAGTTCTCAAAGTGTGAGTTCTGTAGCTTTCTTGGGGTATGTTGTATCCAGACATGGTATCATGGTAGACCCAGCGAAGATTGAGGCTATTCGAGGTTGGGCTAGGCCCACATCGCCTATCGAGGTTCACAGTTTTATTGGGTTGGCAGGTTATTACAGACGGTTTGTTGAGGGTTTCTTGTCTATTGCATCTCCTATGACCAGACTAACCAGGAAGGAGGTTTCGTTTCAGTGGTCTAAGGATTGTGAGGCAAGCTTCTTGAAGCTCAAGGATCGACTTACTTCTGCCCCTGTGTTGACTCTTCTAGTTGAAGGCGAGGGTTTCACCGTATATTATGATGCATCTGGGATCGATTTGGGATGTGCTCTGATGCAGAGAGGTCGTGTTATTGCATATGCGTCGAGGCAGCTGAAGGTGCACGAACGTAATTACCCCACTCATAACTTAGAGTTAGCAGCGGTAGTGTTTGCACTGCGGATTTGCAGGCATTATCTAGACGGTGTTCATTGTGAGATCGTTACAGACCACCGTACTCTTCAGCATATTATGACTTAGAGGGATCTTAATTCGAGGTAGCACAGGTGGATTGAGTTGTTGAAGGACTATGATATCTCTATTCTCTATCATCCGGGCAAGGCGAATGTGGTAGCGGACGCCTTGAGTCGGAAGGCAGTGAGTATGGGTAGCGTAGCCTTTATTCCAGTCTCTCAGCGGTCGTTACCTTTGGACATTCAGTCCTTAGCTAACTCGATGGTTTGATTAAATATTTCTAACCCCAGGAGGATTGTTTCTTGCGTTGAGGCCAGACTACTTTGCTGGAGCAGATTCAGCGTTGTCAGTTTGAGGATAGTGGTCTTTGTAGCCTTCGGGATCAGGTGTTAAAGGGTGAGTCTAAGAGGGCTACCTTGGATTCGAATGGTAATCTGAGGTTTGATGGCCGTATTTGTGTTCCGAGGGTTGGGGACTTGACTCAGTTGATTCCGCGTGAGGCGCACAGTTCTAAATATTCTATTCACCTCGGGACAGCTAAGATGTATAGAGATCTGAGACAACACTATTGGTGGCGTGGTATGCGATGAGACATAGCAGGGTTTGTAGCTCGATGCCTCTGTTGTCAGTAGGTAAAGGCCGAGAACCAGAGGACCGGTGGCCTACTTCAGCAGTTGCCCATTCCCGAGTGGAAGTGGGAGCGAGTCACTATGGATTTTGTTGGTGGGTTACGTCGCACCTCTCGTGGCTTTGATAGTATTTGGGTTGTTGTAGGTCGGTTGACTAAGTCCGCGCACTTCATCCCTGTTCAAGTTTCTTACAATGCTGAGAGATTAGCTCGTGTATATATTCAGGAGGTGGTTCGCCTACACGGAGTACCAGTGTCTTTTATCTCAGACCGAGGGTCTCAATTTTCCTCCAGTTTTTGGCAGACTTTCCAGGAGGAGTTGGGTACCCAGGTGGAGCTCAGTATTGCATTTCATCCTCAGACAGACGGGCAGTCAGAGCGAACTATTCAGGTATTAGATGATATGCTTCGCGCGTGTGTACTTGACTTTGGAGCCAATGGGATCAGTTCTTTCCTTTAGCAGAGTTTGCGTATAATAATAGCTTGCACTCCAACATTCAAATGGCTCCGTTTGAGGCTTTGTATGGTAGACGATGTCGGTCTCCAGTTGGTTGGTTTGAGACTTCAGAGATTAGTCCTCGTGGTACAGATTTTCTCCGAGAGTCTTTGGACCGAGTTCGGGTAATTCAGGACAGGCTACGGACAACTCAGAGTAGACAGAGGAGTTATGCTGACCGTAGACGTCGTCCGTTGAAACTCAAAGTGGGTGATAGGGTCTTCTTACGAGTATCGCCCATGAAGGGCGTGATGCAGTTTGGTAGGAAGGGCAAGCTTAGCCCTAGATATATTGGACTCTTTCAGATTCTGCGGACAGTTGGAGAGGTAGCATAAGTGTTGGCTTTACCTCCGGCCTTTTCAGCTATTCACCCAGTGTTTCATGTTTCTATGCTGCGACAGTACATTCCGAATAAATCACATGTACTTCAGTGGGACTCGGTTCAGTTTGACGAGAAGTTGGCATTTGTGGAGGAGCCTATGTCCATTTTAGCTAGAGATGTCAGACGATTGCGTTCCCGGGACATTCCAGTGGTTAAGGTACAATGGCGTCACCGTCCGATTGAGGAGTCCACTTGGGAACTTGAGCGTGATATGCGAGCCCAGTATCCCTACTTGTTCACATCTTCAGGTATGCACTTACTGTTGACTTTCGCGGATGAAAGTCCTTTTAGTAGTGGATGTTGTGATGACCCTCCCAGTCATTTCCCTCGTTTTTGTGTATTTTCAGCGTTTAGAGATTTTCTATAAATGCCCCAAGTTATTTATGACTTGCTGGGACTGACAGTTCGATTTTCGAGCAGTTCCTTTGAGAATATTATTTATATCGAGCGTTTTGCAAAATATTTAAATTAAATTAGAATTTGGTAAAATGATATATCTATACTACTTTATAAAAGTTCTATAATTTAGTAATATTTTTAAATGGAGACAGTAAATCTAATTTTGTTAACATAATATTTTTAGTTTATAGAGGTTTTGTTCAAAATAATTTTCTATTCATGATGGTATATTTAAAATATTGTATTTATTTTACCACGAGCCTATGTAGTATCCGAATATATATATATATATATACGGAGAGCGAAAATGGATAAGGCCATGTGCATGTTAACATTAATTAGTATTTGACTATAAGACTTACTTTCTTTTTGATTTTGTACGTGTAGTATATATATATATACTATAGTATTATTTTCTTTTCTCATTTTGTTTTCTTTATTAAGTTTTACATATATTCCACCATTGTTAATCAATATAAGCTCAACTTTAGGCATTTCTAGAGAGATTCAAGGTTAGGGGTTGGTAGATTTGAGTCTGTGGACTCGTTCTCGTCGTTTCTACGGTACGTTTTCTTATTTTACGGTAGTTTTAGTTACGGTGGTTATTGAGATTGGTGTTGATGTTTGAGCTATATATTGAGCTCAAATTGAGCGGTGTTAGTTCTGACTATTGGTCACGGGGTGATTTGGGACGCTGTGACGGTCTTGGTTTTGCGATTCCGCAAGTGGGCCCCACATGGACCGTTTGGATATTTTTTCTGAACTAATGCAATATGGGTATCAATATTCATGTTTTGACATGTAGTTTATTATTTTTCTAGCATGGCAGAAATTTAAGGTCTCGCGGAAGGGGAAGACTCCTATTTAGCAAGCTTTGACAGATATTCGGCGGCGTCCAGGTAGGCTAGGCTTACCATATACCTAGACTGAGTTTATTTATAGTATTTGCATACTATTATGCTAGTGTTTGGGCTGGTAGTTGTAGATTGGCATTGACTTGCTATGATTAGGCCTTTTGGGCCGATTAGGGCCTTGTTCGGATATGTTCCAGGCCCATTATCCTCGTGGTGTGCCAGAGATTACCTTTATAGGGTTGGTTAATGTTGTACTACTGTTGGTAGGGGTTTGGGTAACCTTATTACAGACTCGGTTAGGTTAAGCCCAGACATGGTTTCGAGACCCCGTAGTGGGCCCCGCTACTCTTCACAGTCGGTATAGTTAGCTTTAAACATTGTTAGGCTTAGTTAAGCCCTGAGATGATCTTTTAGGATAAAATTTGTGTTGAATTACCCTAGTTATGCCCTTTTGACCTATTTAGCCTTGTCAGTCCCTAACAACACCGTATTTGACTTGTATATACATATTGTTTATAAATAGATAGTTGACCTGGAAGTATCCCGAGATTGACTTATAGTACGTGGTGGGTTAGCTCCTTATTTATGTTTAGGGTTCGTTCTGGGGCCGGTATGTCCCCGTTTACTTGTGTTTGTGTTGATTCTGGCACTATTCTGTCAGTTGGTTACTGATTATTATGAGTTCCAGTTCGAGTCCGGCCACTGATTCAGATATGATGGGTACTAATTATTATGAGTTTCGGTTCGAGTCCGGCCATTGATTCAGATATGATGGTTACCGATTGTTATGAGTTCCGGTTTGAATATGAGTGGAGAGTTCTGGTACTGGGTACTATGGTTACGATACTGTTGTTCTCTGAGTTTCAGTTCGAGTCAGCAGTTATGACATATATGTGGCCTATTGTTATTATCTACTATGTCCGGTTCGATTTCGGTGTTTGGCCTCTTGTTATTACCCATTGGTGCCAGTTCAAGCCCGGTGCACCCTTGTTGGTTATTTTGGTTACTGGATACTGATACAGCTTTGAGACACTGGTGACTATGCATTTACTATTCTTGTGTGTCCCGCCGGTGTATGAGGGTCAGGCTGGGTTATTGTTTTCTTCCGTGTGCCTATCAGGTTTATGGGGGCCCAGATAGGTTATGTTTGACTTGTGTGTTTACTTAGGAATTTATTTACTCGTTACTCAGTATCATATTTATTTATCTCCTGAGCATATCTATACGCCTCGTCAGTTACTTATATACTTATTATTTATACCCCGGACCTAGCATGCACCCTCGCATTTTAGCTTGTTTATATATTATATTGAGCACAGTCGGCCGATGATGCCTACTGAGTACCCGTTGCCCCGATACTCATACTGCACTTCTGCATCTTTTTTCCCGATGCAGATCCTGACACTAGTCGACGGTTTTGACGTGACGCTCTTCTCAGCACTGACTCCGGAGCAGGGTGAGCTTACTGACGTCCGAGGCAGATCCTACTCCATCTCTACTATATAGTCTTTTTCTCTCAAAACTGTAGTACTTGTTGTATATATTTGGTTTCTGTCTTGTATTTTGGACATGTCTATTATTGGCTCTTGTACCGACCTCACCAGATCTTGGGAGGGGTTCTTGACTTTATATATTGCCCTCTTCCTTCTCAGTCTTGCTATGAATATATATTTTTATTTTGTTTTTATATTTATAGCATGTTTATTAGTATGGTTTCTTCCACTTCATCTATGTTTTCTGAGATTTCGCCCGTTAGTGTAATGACCTTCCCGGTCATTTCCCCCATTTCGTGTGTTCTCAGCGTTTAGAGCTTTTCTATAAACTGCCCCAAGTTATTTATGACTTGCTGGGACTGACAGTTCGGTTCTCGGGCAATTTGTTTGGAAATATTATTTGGACCGAGCACGTTGTAAAATATGAAATTAACTTTGAATTTGGTAAAATGACATAGTTAATTACCTTTCGAAAATATCTTTGAAATTTATAAAATTCTTTAGTTATGATATATCTATACTACTTTATAATAGTTTTATAATTTATTAATAATTTAAGCGGAGATAGTAAATTTAGATATGCTAAAATAATATTTTTATTTTATAGAGGTTTTATTCGAAATAATTTTCTATTAATTATGATATATTTAAAAAGTTATATTTATTTTACCACGGACCTATGCAATACCCGAGTGCATATATAATGAGATAAAAAAAAAATAATAACATTTAGTGCACCTAATATCCACGTGGAATAATAAGTGCAATAAGTAAGCACTAGGTTAGTTAGTTAGATGACACTTGTCAAACAAGTGTCAAAATAATTAGATTTGGACCATAATGTGGACAGTTCATACATATCTATACATATATTTATGTAATTAAGTAGGATAGGTTTAAGTTAATTAGTATGAGAATTGCATAAGTTTCATATCTATATTTTCTTCTTCCTTAAAAATTCGCATATGCTAGTTTGTCTATAAATTCTATGTATTCCATTCCTAGAGAGGACGAGTAGCTCGAGGATAGCGCGGTAGATAGTATAACGTCTTTATATCGTAAGTTCTCCGGTCAATTTTAGCTTAAAGTCGTGTTTTGAATTGTTATTTGGTGGTGTTATTGTTGGTGCTGATTTAGAGCTTAATATGAGCTCAGTTTGGATAGCCTCTGTTGTGACTATTTATCACGGGGTGATTTGGGACGCTGTAACGGTTTCGGTTTTGCGATTCCGCAAGCGGGCCCCACGTGAATTGTTCGGACATTTTTTGAACTAATGCAATATGGATATCAATAGTCATGTTTTGACCTGTAGTTTATTATTTTGGTAGCGTGGCGGCAGTCAGAGGCCTCTCGGAAGGGGAAGGCTCCTGAATAGCTGGTTCTTTTAGCAAACTTGCGGCGGCGTCCAGGTAGGCTAGGTTTACCTCCCTTGGCACTTAGATTGGGCTTATGTGTGATATATGTATGCTATTGTGCTGGTGTTGTAGGCTAGTATTATAGACTTGGTGGTGCTGGTTTGCTATGATTTAGGCCTTCTAGGCCGAATAGGGCTATTCGGATATATTTCAGGCCCGTTATCCTCGTGGTACACCACAGATGACCTATTTGGGGTCGGACAGTATTGTTGTTGTTGTTGATAGTCTGGGAATATTATTATTGTACCTTAGTCCTGGCTTAGATAGACTTAGCCCAGACTTAGATAAGTATAACCAGACCTGGTTTTCGGGACCCGGTAGCGGGCCCCGTTACCCTTCTTGTCGACCTGTCAGAACTTTGACATCTTTGGGCTCAGTTAAGCCCTATATGACCTGTTAGGGTTGTGACGGGATTGAGTCACCCCAATTATACCCGGTTGGCCTGTTTAGCCCTGTTAGTCCCTGATAGCACCGTATTTGACCGGGGTTGGCTAGTTTGACTTAGAATGCGGACCATCCTTTCCATAACTTATAATATATACCCAGACTTGTATATACATATTGTTATAGTAGGTAGTGGACCTAGAAGGACCCCGAGATTGACTTGTAGCATGTTGTGGAATTAGCTTCTGTACTTATATACTAGTGTTGACTTGGGACTAGGGCGTTTCCCGTTTATCTGATATGATATGACATTTGATTCTATTCTGGTTACTGGCTATGATAAGCTTCGGTTCGAGTCCGGCTACTGATTCAGGTATGATGATTTTGGTTATTGACTATTGGGTGTTCCGGTTCGAGTCCGGCCCCGGATTGTGGTACACTATGAGTTCCGGTTCGAGTCCGGCCACTGATTATTATGAGTTCCGGTTCGAGTCCGGCATCTGGTTATGATATGATTGGAGAGTTTTGGTACTGGGTACCGTGATTATGATGTTGTTGTTCTATGAGTTTCGGTTCGAGTTCGGCAGATAGGATATATATGTGGCCTCTTGTTATTACCCACTGCTTCCGGTTCGACTCCGGCCTCTGGCCTCTTGTTATTACCCATTGGTGCAGGTTCAAGTCCGATGCACTCCTGTTGGTTATTGTGGTTACTGGCTATTGATACAGCTTCGAGACACTAGTGACTATGCTTTTACTTTTCTTGTGTGTCCTACTGGTTTATGGGGGCCAGACTGGGTTATTGTCTTCTTCCGTGTGCCTATCGGGCTTATGGGGGCCCAGATAGGTTATGTTTGACTTGTGTGGTTACTTACGCATTTATTTACTTGTTATTCTGTATCGCACTTATATTCTCCTGAGCATATCTATACGCCTCGGCCGTTACTTATGTACTTATTATTTATACCCCGGACCTAGCATGTACCTTTTTACTTACTTATTATTCAGTATCGCATTTTATTATCAACTATACCCAAACCTAGCATGTATACCCGTACTTTAGCCTGTTTATATTACATTAAGCTCAGTCGGCCGATGAGGCCTACTGAGTACCCGTTGCCCCGGTACTCATACTACACTTCTGCATCTTTTCCCCGATGCAGATCCAGGCACCAGTCGATGGTTTTGACGTGACTCCTTTCTCAGCGCTGGTTCCGGAGCAGGGTGAGCTTACTGACGTCCGAGGCAGATCCTACTCCATCTTCTACTGTATAGTCTTTTGCTCTCAAGACTATTGTACTTGTTACACATATTTGGTTTCCGTGTTGTATTTTGGGTATGTTAGTAGTGGCTCATGTACTGACCTCACCAGGTCTTGGGGAGGGTTCTTGACTTTATATACCGTCCTCTTCCTTCTCAGTCTTGGCACATATACATATTCTGATTCTGTCTTTAGTGTTATAGCATGTTTATAAGTATAGTTACTTCCACTTCATCTCTGTTTTATGAGATTCCGCCCGTTAGCCCGTCGTTTGTCGCTCCGGGCTAGGGTTTGGCTTGCCTCTTGGTGGGTTACGGTAGGTGCCATCATGACCCAAATATTGGGTCGTGACAGCTTGGTATCAGAGCCTAGGTTGTATAGGTAGTGCCGGTACATGGGTCAATGTTTAGTAGAGTCCTGTGGATCGGTGCGGGGACGCTTGTATCCTATCCTCAGGAGGCTATGGAGCATTTTTAGGGGAGTCTCTCATTTTCTTGACTCATGTCCGTTCGTTGGGTCTGTATTGGTTTCTGATCTTCATTTGGTTCACTCTTTACGCAGATGGCTAGGACGTATGGTGTGAGAGCTGGGGGTCGGGACCCCGAGCTCGCAGTGAGGGCTCCTGTTAGGGGCCGAGGTCGACCCAGAGGTTGGGGGCAGGGAAGAGCAACAGCCCCAGGCCGAGATCATGCTGGGGATCAGTTACCCGATTCTGTTATAGCTCCAGATGTTCCACCTCCACAGCAGCCGGTGGGCTAGGGAGCAGCCCAGGCTCCACCTGGATTTATCGATGCTTCTTTGCTCCGAGGTACATTACTTCAGTTGATGGGGATAGTTGGAGCTCCGTCAGCTGAGGGAGCCCAACCAGCAGTACAGGGAGTTGATGTTGGGGCGCAGCCTGCAGCTGCAGCACCCAGAGTTGAGATTCTGCCAACGCCGGTAGCTCCACAGCCAGTTATAGATCAGCCTGCTATGTCTGTCGATGAGCAGAAGATGTTAGGGCATTTCTTGAGGTTGACTCCACCAAGATTTGCTGGTACTCCAGGTGAGGATGCATATGAGTTCTTGTCCAACTGCGAGGATAGACTGAGGAATTTGGGATTGGTACAGTCTCGTGGTGTTGATTTCGTGGCATATCAGTTTGATACTGCAGCGAGGAGATGGTGGAGGGGATATCTTGATTCCAGGCCAACAAGATGTCCACCGGTTACCTGGACCCAGTTCTCTGAAATCTTCTTGGGAAAGTTTATGCCTCGTACTATGCGGGAGCGACTCAGGGATGAGTTCTCCAGATTGACTCAGGGTTCATTATCTGTCGACGAGTATGAGGCGAGGTTTCATGATCTTGCTAGGCATGCTACTTCTATTTTGCCTGATGAGTATGAGAGAGTTAGATGTTTTGTAAGGGGACTGAGATTGCCACTCCGCAGAGCTACCCAGAGTTTAGTGACTTCAGGGAAGTCATTCGCAGAGATTACCGAGCATGTATACTCTATTGAGGAGATGGATCGCGAGGCCCAAGGGGGCTGCGATAAGAGACCTCGTGTTCAGGGTAGTTTCAGTGGGAGCCATAGTGGTTCGCAGTTCAGAGGTCGTGGGTTCCAGTTTTAGGGTAGGTACCCTCAGCAGCAGCAGCAGTCTTTTCAGTGACAGGGTCAGCCCAGTAGGCCCGTACAGTCAGCGTTAGCCAGCCTCAAGGACGTGGTCAGTCCAGTTCATCGACTAGAGGTGGTCATACCAGCTCAGCCGGACCTTCTAGGCCGAGCAGGGAGCCAAGAGCATGCTACACTTGTGGGTTTGTCGGTCATTTTGCGCGTGAGTGTCCTCAGCGCATGGCGATTGAGCCTTCAGTTTAGACAGCACAGCCCCTCAGATCTATACCTCCAGCAGGTAGAGGTGGTGCACAGGGTCGTCGGGATGGTCCCCAGGGTTCTCGAGGTAAAGCGCAAGGAGGTCGGACTGGTAGTCAGGTTGGTGCTCAGGCTAGTAGTAGTCAGCGTCAGTTGTATGTTGTACCGGCTAGGCCAGAGGCTGAGGCTTCGGATGCGGTGATTACAGGTACGATTTCCGTATGCCATCAGCCATCTTCTGCGTTATTTGATCTCGGATCCACATTTTTTTATGTATCTACTTATTATGCACCACGGTTGGGTTTGTGTTCTGAGTTATTATCTGTTCCCTTACGTGTATCTACCCCCGTTGGTGATTCCTTAGTAGTGGATCGGGTATATAGATCATGTCTGGTGACTATTCAGGAGTTTGAGACTCAGGTTGATTTTATTGTATTGGCCATGGTAGACTTTGATGTGATTCTGGGCATGGACTGGTTGTCTTTTCATCATGTAGTCTTAGATTGCTTTGCTAAGACCGTGACCTTAGCCATGCCTGGCGTACCCCCTGTGGTGTGGCAGGGTTCTGTTAGCCTCACACCGACAGGGATTATTTCATATGTTCGGGCTCGTAGATTGATGTCGAGGGGATGTGATTCATTCCTTGCTTATGTTCGGGATGCTAGTATTGAGAGTCCATCGCTTGACTCCGTCCCTGTTGTTCATGAGTTTTCTGATGTATTCCCGACTGACCTACCTGGCCTTCCTCCTGAGTGTGATATAGAGTTCATTATCGACCTTGAGCCGGGCACTCGACCTATTTCTATGGCTCCTTATCGTATGGCTCCTGCTGAGTTGAGAGAGTTGAGTAGTCAGCTTGAGGATCTTCTAGGGAAGTGTTTTGTCAGGCCGAGTGTATCGCCGTGGGGTGCTCCAGTTCTGTTTGTAAAGAAGAAGGACGGATCTATGCGAATGTGTATCGATTACAGACAGCTAAATAGGGTGACGATGAAGAATAAGTATCCTATGCCTCGTATCGATGATTTGTTTGATCAACTTCAGGGTGCAGCGGTATTCTTAAAAATAGATTTGAGATCTGGATACCATCAGTTGAGAGTTAGGGCTGAGGACATCCCAAAGACAGCTTTCAGGACTCGATACGGCCATTATGAGTTCCTGGTGATGTCTTTTGGGTTGACTAATGCCCCAACAGCTTTCATGGATCTGATGAATCGTGTATTCAGGCCATGCTTAGACTCCTTTATGATTGTGTTTATTGACGACATCTTGGTTTATTCAAAGAGCAGCGAGGAGCACGAGTAGCATTTGAGGATTGTGCTCCACACTTTGAGAGATCATCGTCTTTATGCCAAGTTCTCAAAGTGTGAGTTCTGGCTTGAGTCTGTAGCTTTCTTAGGGCATGTTGTATCCAGACACAGTATCATGGTAGACCCAGCGAAGATTGAGGCTATTCGAGGTTGGGCTAGGCCCACGTCACTTACTGAAGTTCGCAATTTTATTGGGTTGGCAGGGTACTACAGGCGATTTGTTGAGGGCTTCTCGTCTATTGCATCTCCTATGACCAGACTAACCAGGAAGGATGTTCCGTTGCAATGGTCTGAGGATTGCAAGGCGAGCTTTTTGAAACTCAAGGATCGACTTACTTCTGCACCTGTGTTGACTCTTCCAGTTGAGGGCGAGGGTTTCACCGTGTATTGTGATGCATCTGGTATCGGTTTGGGATGTGTTCTGATGTCGTGGGGTCGTGTCATTGCTTATGCATCGAGGTAGCTGAAGGTGCATGAGCGTAACTATCCCACTCATGATTTAGAGTTAGCAGCGGTTGTGTTTGCACTGCGAATTTGGGGACATTATCTCAGACAGAGGGTTTCAGTTTACCTCCAGTTTCTGGCAGACTTTCCAAGAAGAGTTGGGTACTCAAGTGGACCTTAGTACTGTATTTCATCCTCAAACCGACGGGCAGTCTGAACGAACTATTCAGGTGTTGGAGGATATGCTCCGCGCTTGTGTGTTAGACTTTGGGGGTCAATGGGATCAATTCTTGCCTTTAGTAGAGTTCGCATATAATAATAGCTTCCACTCCAGCATTTAAATGGCTCCGTTTGAGGCTTTATATGGAAGACGGTGTTGATCTCCAGTTGGCTGGTTTGAAATTTCAGAAGTCAGTCCTCGTGGCACAGATTTGCTCCGAGAATCTTTGGACCGAGTTTGAGTGATTCAAGATAGGCTGCGGACAGCTCAGAGTAGACAAAGGAGTTATGCTGACCGTAGACGTCGTCCGTTGAAATTCAGGGTGGGTGATAGGGTCTTCTTACGAGTATCTCCCATGAAGGGCGTGATGCGGTTTGGTAGGAAGGGTAAGCTTAGCCCCAGATATATTGGACCCTTTGAAATTTTGCGGACGATTGGAGAGGTGGCTTATGTGTTAGCTTTACCTCCGGCATTTTCAGCTATCCACCCAGTGTTTCATATTTCTACGTTGCGCTAATACATTTTGGATGAGTCGCATGTGCTTCGATGGGACTCAGTTCAATTAGACGATAAGTTAACATTTGTGGAGGAGCCTGTGTCCATTTTAGCCAGAGATGTTAGACGGTTACGCTCCCGGGACATTCCAGTGGTTAAGGTACAGTGGCATCACCGTCCAGTTGAGGAGGCTACTTGAGAGCTTGAAAGCGATATGCTAGCCCAGTATCCCTACTTGTTCACATCTTCAGGTCTGTGCTTATTCTTGACTTTCGCGGACGAAAGTCCTTTTAGTAGTGGATATTGTAATGACCTTCCCGGTCATTTCCCCCATTTCGTGTGTTCTCAGCGTTTAGAGCTTTTCTATAAACTGCCCCAAGTTATTTATGACTTGCTGGGACTGACAGTTCGATTCTCGGGCAGTTTGTTTGAAAATATTATTTGGACCGAGCACGTTGTAAAATATGAAATTAACTTTGAATTTGGTAAAATGACATAGTTAATTACCTTTCGAAAATATCTTTGAAATTTATAAAATTCTTTAGTTATGATATATCTATACTACTTTATAATAGTTTTATAATTTATTAATAATTTAAGCGGAGATAGTAAATTTAGATATGCTAAAATAATATTTTTATTTTATAGAGGTTTTATTCGAAATAATTTTCTATTAATTATGATATATTTAAAAAGTTATATTTATTTTACCACGGACCTATGCAATACCCGAGTGCATATATAATGAGATAAAAAAAAAAAAATAACATTTAGTGCACCTAATATCCACGTGGAATAATAAGTGCAATAAGTAAGCACTAGGTTAGTTAGTTAGATGACACTTGTCAAACAAGTGTCAAAATAATTAGATTTGGACCATAATGTGGACAGTTCATACATATCTATACATATATTTATGTAATTAAGTAGGATAGGTTTAAGTTAATTAGTATGAGAATTGCATAAGTTTCATATCTATATTTTCTTCTTCCTTAAAAATTCGCATATGCTAGTTTGTCTATAAATTCTATGTATTCCATTCCTAGAGAGGACGAGTAGCTCGAGGATAGCGCGGTAGATAGTATAACGTCTTTATATCGTAAGTTCTCCGGTCAATTTTAGCTTAAAGTCGTGTTTTGAATTGTTATTTGGTGGTGTTATTGTTGGTGCTGATTTAGAGCTTAATATGAGCTCAGTTTGGATAGCCTCTGTTGTGACTATTTATCACGGGGTGATTTGGGACGCTGTAACGGTTTCGGTTTTGCGATTCCGCAAGCGGGCCCCACGTGAATTGTTCGGACATTTTTTGAACTAATGCAATATGGATATCAATAGTCATGTTTTGACCTGTAGTTTATTATTTTGGTAGCGTGGCGGCAGTCAGAGGCCTCTCGGAAGGGGAAGGCTCCTGAATAGCTGGTTCTTTTAGCAAACTTGCGGCGGCGTCCAGGTAGGCTAGGTTTACCTCCCTTGGCACTTAGATTGGGCTTATGTGTGATATATGTATGCTATTGTGCTGGTGTTGTAGGCTAGTATTATAGACTTGGTGGTGCTGGTTTGCTATGATTTAGGCCTTCTAGGCCGAATAGGGCTATTCGGATATATTTCAGGCCCGTTATCCTCGTGGTACACCACAGATGACCTATTTGGGGTCGGACAGTATTGTTGTTGTTGTTGATAGTCTGGGAATATTATTATTGTACCTTAGTCCTGGCTTAGATAGACTTAGCCCAGACTTAGATAAGTATAACCAGACCTGGTTTTCGGGACCCGGTAGCGGGCCCCGTTACCCTTCTTGTCGACCTGTCAGAACTTTGACATCTTTGGGCTCAGTTAAGCCCTATATGACCTGTTAGGGTTGTGACGGGATTGAGTCACCCCAATTATACCCGGTTGGCCTGTTTAGCCCTGTTAGTCCCTGATAGCACCGTATTTGACCGGGGTTGGCTAGTTTGACTTAGAATGCGGACCATCCTTTCCATAACTTATAATATATACCCAGACTTGTATATACATATTGTTATAGTAGGTAGTGGACCTAGAAGGACCCCGAGATTGACTTGTAGCATGTTGTGGAATTAGCTTCTGTACTTATATACTAGTGTTGACTTGGGACTAGGGCGTTTCCCGTTTATCTGATATGATATGACATTTGATTCTATTCTGGTTACTGGCTATGATAAGCTTCGGTTCGAGTCCGGCTACTGATTCAGGTATGATGATTTTGGTTATTGACTATTGGGTGTTCCGGTTCGAGTCCGGCCCCGGATTGTGGTACACTATGAGTTCCGGTTCGAGTCCGGCCACTGATTATTATGAGTTTCGGTTCGAGTCCGGCATCTGGTTATGATATGATTGGAGAGTTTTGGTACTGGGTACCGTGATTATGATGTTGTTGTTCTATGAGTTCCGGTTCGAGTCCGGCAGATAGGATATATATGTGGCCTCTTGTTATTACCCACTGCTTTCGGTTCGACTCCGGCCTCTGGCCTCTTGTTATTACCCATTAGTGCAGGTTCAAGTCCGGTGCACTCCTGTTGGTTATTGTGGTTACTGGCTATTGATACAGCTTCGAGACACTAGTGACTATGCTTTTACTTTTCTTGTGTGTCCCGCTGGTTTATGGGGGCCAGACTGGGTTATTGTCTTCTTTCGTGTGCCTATCGGGCTTATGGGGGCCCAAATAGGTTATGTTTGACTTGTGTGGTTACTTACGCATTTATTTACTCGTTATTCTGTATCGCACTTATATTCTCCTGAGCATATCTATACACCTCGGCCGTTACTTATGTACTTATTATTTATACCCCGGACCTAGCATGTACCTTTTTACTTACTTATTATTCAGTATCGCATTTTATTATCAACTATACCCAAACCTAGCATGTATACCCGTACTTTAGCCTGTTTATATTACATTAAGCTCAGTCGGCCAATGAGGCCTACTGAGTACCCGTTGCCCCGGTACTCATACTACACTTCTGCATCTTTTCCCCGATGCAGATCCAGGCACCAGTCGATGGTTTTGACGTGACTCCTTTCTCAGCGCTGGTTCCGGAGCAGGGTGAGCTTACTGACGTCCGAGGCAGATCCTACTCCATCTTCTACTGTATAGTCTTTTGCTCTCAAGACTATTGTACTTGTTACACATATTTGGTTTCCGTGTTGTATTTTGGGTATGTTAGTAGTGGCTCATGTACTGACCTCACCAGGTCTTGGGGAGGGTTCTTGACTTTATATACCGTCCTCTTCCTTCTCAGTCTTGGCATATATACATATTCTGATTCTGTCTTTAGTGTTATAGCATGTTTATAAGTATAGTTACTTCCACTTCATCTCTGTTTTATGAGATTCCGCCCGTTAGCCCGTCGTTTGTCGCTCCGGGCTAGGGTTTGGCTTGCCTCTTGGTGGGTTACGGTAGGCGCCATCATGACCCAAATATTGGGTCGTGACAGTTAGCCTATCGCTTGTTGCTCCGGGCTAGGGTTTGGCTTGCCTATTGGTGGGTTACGATAGGCGCCATCATGACTTGAAAAATCGGATTGTGACAATGTTTCAATCAAAGATTTTTTGCAGGAACGGAGCTATCCTTGCTCGAGGGGTGTCAAACAATACCCTTTCGCCAGAAAATTACATTGCACATATAGGTTAAATTTTTATTGAATAAATATATATACAAGTGTTGACACTTCTTTACATAAGATGAAGGCCTAGTGTAGTGGTTAAGGGGCTGCAAAAGTTTTTTGAGGTCGTGTGCTCAATTCCTGACACTTTACTTATTATTACATATATGTAACTACCTTATACTTTTATTAGTACAATTTATTTTGTTGGTTTTCTCATGTGTTTACTTTTTTATATTTTGACACCCCTTAGTGAAAATTCTAGTTCCGCCATTGATTATCGGGTCGATGCTTGTCTCAATTTTGGAGTGAATCTCAAAAAAGGCATCAATGGCAGAAGTGAAGATTGATTAGTGCAGGATGAGCTATTCCAGGTTAAGTGGGCTACCGGCTGAAAAATAACTTTGGTTCTATAGACAATAGGTCATTTTTGGTAGCATCTTAAAATATGGGCTATATTTGGTAATGTAATTGAGTCAATCATACTTTTTAGTAATTATCTCTTTATGAAATTATCCCTTTTTAAAATATATTTCCTCTTATTTAAGATTCCTTAATTTTAAATATTATAAAGATAATTAAATAATAATTTGAGGAAAATAGTAAATGGAGATTTTATCTATTATAGAGTCTTTTAATGAAGGGCAAAAAGTTCAATGAACATTTCTAAAAAAACTTAATGCTTAAGTGTACGGGCTTTGCATAGATTAATAAAGGTATATAAAAGAACAAATTGTTGTGGCTACGTTATATCCTAATTTTTGGAAATTAAAAAATTTAAGATAATTTTAAAGTTGTCAAGATCCAAAATAAACTCTAATTGTTTATGTAGAGAAGTGAGTGTATGTAAGGTCAAACAATTATAATTTGTATATAAGAAGAACAAATTATGTAAAATAGAAATATAAGCTTAAATAGAAGCATAGTATTTAAGTTTATTATTTTAAGAACAAACAAATAAGAAAAATAAATAGGAAAAAGTCCATAAATATTAACATAGAAAAGTATTACCGATTCCATAGCACGTATTATAAAGTTCATTATATTAGAACACACAAATAAGGAACAGTAACATGGAGAACTCCTAAATTGTAGGATTGATAAATGATAGCATGGAAGGAATTAAAGTTGTTATAGTTACATTAAAGTATTTAGTCACATAATCTAGTTCGTTTTGGACGTAAATATTAGGTTAAATTTTCATATTTGAAAAGAAAATAGAATTGAAAGAGTACAGAATTATCTAGCGATTCTTCAAATACAACAAAAACACTCACCAAAAGTAATAGAATTACAATGTGAGTTGTAAACTATTGTCTCTTTGAATTGTAAATTAGAGATTCAAGACAGAATCCATGTGATAATTAGTTGGTTTCCACAGCAATTCTTGCCAAAAATTTGTTTTGGAACTGAATCAATGAAAGATAAAACTATAGAGAGAATAAATAATAACTGTTTCATGCATTAAAAAAATAAAAGACTCTGTGATGAAATGAAAGAGACATGAACGAAAATTGAAGAGATGATAAACAAAACTCATTGCATTGATTTATTACATTGTTTCTTGCATAGAAATTATAAAATTATATCTCTATTATAGAGAACTAAAAGGAATAAAATAAAATAAAAAATGTTATTTTACTTATAGATGCTAAACTAAAAGGAAACTAAATATTATGTAATTAATGTAGGAAGAAAATTAATTATCCTAGAATATTCATAAACAAAGATATATTGATGCTTGTCATGGTTCAAAATAATATTGGTTAAAAATTGGTATTGATTGAAAATTGGAGCCCGATGTGTTGAAAGTGAGCATTGGTTAAAAACATTGTAACCCTTTTTGGGTTAAAAGTATTGGAGCCCTTTTGGATTAAAAGTATTAGAATCCTTTCGGGTTAAAAGTAAGCCCTTTGTGGGGTTAAAAAATGAGCCATTACAGGGTTAAAAATGAGCCATTTATAGGATTAAAAATGAGCCCTTAAAGGGTCAATCTCATGGTTTCTTTCATTCTACTAGGGGAGTAAAACAAGGAGATCCTTTATCCCCTGTCCTATTCATTCTGACAGATGAAGTTCTAAGTAGGACCCTAAACTCTTTGTTTGAAGATAGTCAGTTTGTAGGGTAAGGTTTACCTAAGTGGAGTGCAAACCTGAACCATATTACATATGCTGATGACACTATAATTTTTACTTCATCTAATAGATATTCTTTGGAGAGAATTATGGCTATTCTGCAGGATTATGAAGCTCAATCAAATCAAAAAATTAATAAAGATAAGAGTGACTCTTATGTTCATCAAAATACAGCAACAGAAGTGAAACAAGCAGTGGAGCAGTGTACAGGGTTTTCAAGGGAACAATTTCCTTTGAAATACCTAGGTTGTCCCATAACACATTCCAGGAAAAGGAAATCACATTATGATGAGTTATTAAAGAAAGTCAAAGCTAAATTACAGGCTTGGAAAGGGAACATGCTTTCATATTGAGGTAAAGACGTCTTGATTTCTAGTGTCCTATAAATTGTTCCTTATGTGTGTTATAGGCTATTGTCCCTTCTATTTGTGTGGTTAAGGAATTGCACAGAATATTTGTAAAAATTTTTTGTAGTAACAAGGTCAATGGTAAGAGTAAACACTGGGCTACTATAACAACTCAAACCATCGTTACGTGTGAAAATACCCCAAAAATAATTTATAATAACTAATAAGCTCAAAATGGACCGGAAAAAATTTAAATTGTGGAAAAAAATTAGAGCCTAAGAGAATTGGGCCGAGAGATCCAATAATAGAAAGGGTTGAACTGTCGATAACCGTTGTCGCGGTCGGATAACAGCTCCAGCAGTAAAAATTTCGCTGCAGCGGTAAAAAATAGTAGCCCAGCCGAGAGATTTTAATAAACCCTCTTTCTTTTTATTTTTTTAGGTTTCCCCCTTCCTCCAAAAACACTATGAATAACCCTATCTCCCCAACCATGAGATTTAAAGGCCAAGGTTCATGAGAGCAGTTTTGAAATACACCCTGAGGGAACCCAACATGGGAATACATTTAGCACGTGCGGGACAACTCACTAATCTCTGTAGAAATATATTTCGCCTAAATGGTAAGTTAAGGTTTATTTTGTAGCAACTAGACTTGGGATAGATGTATTTAACGTTAGTGCTAATGTCAAAAATATTACGCATTAGGTCTTCGAGCATGGAGTTGAACGGGTGGACACTTTAAAATCCAGATAGGACTAAATATGATCATATAACTGTACATTATGTATATAATTCAATTGTGATAAGAGATGAATAGAATGGTGGAGTGAGTGTACATAGTTTAATATATTTCAGGGCTTGAATATAGTGGGAAATCAAATGAGACAATACAGAATAGTAAAAAGTAAAAATTACGGAACTCAGTGAACTCTAAATGTCTTAATTATTCAGATTACACTAAAGAAAGTGGCTAAAATGTGAGGTATGGCTAGTTGGGGGTTAGTGATTAGTATAAGAGAATCCCGTGATTGATGAATGAACATAAAAGAGTAATACTGTGAAGTAAAGAATAGAATCCCTATTAAAGACAGTTAAAAAAGATTAGGGGTTAATGTGAAACATGTGAGGTTGGGTATGTGGATAGAGAGAAGTATATGATAAGTGTGAACTTGGTCTACGACAACCCGTAAGGATGTATGACACATGTTGGTTGTGGACGTATATATGTATAGACCAAGGTGACTGAATAAAATGTGTTAGACGATCGATGTAAAATTTAGGTTGGCTTGGCTCGTGTTTGTTGTGAACTGAACATCTGCAAATGTCTTTGCATGACTTATGATTATTGATTATATGCACACATCCATATGCATTGTGATGATGTTGTGGTGATATGGGTCGGGTACTATACCGGTACAGATATGATTTATTGTGATATGGGTCAGGTACCACGCCTGTACGGATATGATTTATTACAATATGGGCTGGGTACCACGCCAGTACGGATATTATTTCTTATGCTATGGGTCAAATACCACACCGATACGATGTGATGTTGATAATGGTGATGTGACTGATGAGAATGGATGAGGAGAGATGATGCGCACATCTTGCATACATGCATTCATTCATATGTTTTGAATGTGATTCTATTTTATAAATGTTCTCATATGTTTTCATGTTGTGGTAAATGGTTAAAGAGGGTTTATGAATATATGTTAGGTCCTTTGTGCGGACCCGATTAGAGATGAGATTTTTTGGCCCCCTTAGAGAGCTGGTTATGGTAGAATATGATCGGTAGTTTTTTTATTTTTCATGAGATATGGTACTGTGATATCTTATGATAGAGAGTACAGAGAGAACTTAGGTAGATGTAGATTAAAGAATTATATGTACCATAAGAATGAGTTGGTATGGGATAAAAGGGTATAGATTTGAATAGGTAGTCAAAGGACAAGGATATACAAAAAATATAAGTCAAAGAACAAAGATATACAAAATGTTAAATGACAGGTAGGTCACAAAGATGTTAAAATGATATGTTGAAGATGCTATAATTGGGGATTTAGAACCGGAAGTTAACTTGATGTTATGATTTTTTTTGTATTTATTATTGATGCTATTTATTTCTAACCCTAGTTAATGGATGATGTTTACCAGTATGTGTGGTTGTACTTATTCTACACTTACTATACCTCCACTTAGGGGTATAACCATGGTGCAGGTTAGTTGGAGTTTCTATAGAAGCGATGTCGATCACTTAGCAGCAGCTCCTACTATGTTTATTCTGCACGGATGTTGTGTCATAGATGTACCTACTCCTTGTCTAATGCTCTTGTACTAGTTTAGGCTAGGTTCTGGGGAGTCACTTGTAGTTGTTTTCCGCATTTAATTTTCATATCTGATGTATTAAAAACAAATTATGGAAAAAATTGATTTAATAATTGTTTTTGAACCATTGAATTATTATTAAGGTGATAGACAACATTGATTAAGTGAACATTATAGCAAATTTGGGATTGGTTTAATGGTGGGATATTTAGGGTTCTCCTATCTGGAGTAGACGTAGGTAGGTGCCCAGTACGATCTGATAGGTTGGGTCGTGACAAGGATGGTATTAGAGCCCAGGTTAATGATCTCCTAGTATAAGAGCAAATGTTCATTAGAGTCCTACGGATTGGTGTGTTGACGTCCATATCAAATCTGTAGGAAGCTACAAACATCTAGGAATCTATCTCACTTTCTTCTTTCCTATCGTGCCATCTCAATGTCGTATCCCCGGGTGAGTCCAATCGGTATCTAGACGATTCCAATTGGTATCTTAATCTTCACAATTGGGACTAGTTAGTCCCAATTGGTATTTCTTAACAGAGAAGGATTGGAACCAAATGTTCTACGAATAAAGGCCAATAAGGAGCATAGAAAGTGGATTGTTATGCTTTGTTTGATATGATGTTAAGTATTGTGGTGAGGCAATGATGTATTAAAAATGTGCTAGGTGTATTGTTGTTAATTATGATGCATGGTAACTTGCTTTGTGATGCTTAACTCTTGAATATGATTGTCAAATATGTGTGTGGTTGCATTTTGTGTAGCCAAGCAGACCGGTGGACGTAAGGAGTGGGTGTAATCCCGGGAGTGTCTTCATTTCCACGACTTGAGATATGGCTTATCTCTCTATGATTTGGATTACTACTTGACTTCTATTTGATCCCGTATGAACCACCCAGGTGTCTAGCTGTTGGTGGAACACTTTTAAGGATCGTGAATTGAGTAAGTAAGAAGATTGATGAAAGCGTAGCACTATTTAATTTGATAGATGGAAAATTGTGTTGGTTGTGGTTTGGAAGCAATAGAATTGTGAATTCAATTTATAACACATATAAACAAGAGGTTAGTACGCTACTAAACCTTGCATAAAAAGAGTATAGTGTAGAAAGGAACTTGAGACTGGGTAAAGAAAAATTAAGGCAGAGCTACTGGAGGTCACCACTGCAACAGATCTCTTACCACTGTAGCAGTAAGATTAACCACTGCAGCAGCTCCAGGCAGTACCCTGCCAGGCATTCCCCACTTTTGTCGTTCTGGCCAATCGTTACAAAGCAACTCTATTTTCGAGATAATAAAATGACAGAAATTCATCCCACACATAGTATAAGCAAATATGACTATTATTAAGGGGGCAGGGAGGAAAAATTTATTAAATAGTATGGGAAATAAAAAGAATAATTGATTGTTACATGCCCCAAATAGGGACAACCCAAATCCAAAAGCTTAAAACATAAAGGTGGGGAGGGTGAGGGAAGAGGAAAATCTAGCTGGTGGCGTCGTCTCCAAGGATTGCGGCATCTGAACCCTCCTCATCTACGCCTCTAAGGAAGGAGAACTCCTCAGTGTCCTCCGCACTCAGCTTTGGGAGCTCATTATCTGGGAAGGTGCACGCAAATATGACTTGTACGTCCTTTCACATCCTCACCAGCATGCGGTCCTGGGAGCTGCGTTCTTCTTCTCCTCGTCTAACTCCCTTTAGAGCTCAACATAAGCTTAGGAAGGATCCACTAGGGAAGTAGAGCTCGAAGGAGCCAACCCCATTTGGGATATCTGGTACCTCTTTATGTAACCTCACATAGTAGTAAGTTTGGTCACCCAATCGCTGGGAGGAACAGGTGTCTGAGAATGGAGAGCGTCTCCACTCCTACCAGCTCTACTGCTCTCACCCTTCTCTCTTGTCTTCCTCTTCTTCTGGCCTCAACCTCGGGTGTTTCTTACTCTAAGGGGGTTATACGGCACATTGCATTCCTCCCATATATCATGGTCTACCAGGGGAACACCCACCGATTGCATAGTTCTGTAATCAAGAACGGTAAGAAAAGGCCCCTTGCCGACCTCTCCCTAGCATAGAAGTACTGCCACTTGTCTATGATCTGTGACCCCATATTTACCTCGATCCCAGCCATAACACATGCCACCACCATAGCTCGGTGGAATACCACATCCATAACATTTCCTGATGGATGGATCCTCTGGAACACCAGCTGCAACCAGATTTTAGCCTTGGCCGAGAAGTATGCACTCTTGGTCCCCTTTTAATTGGACTATTTCACCTTGTTAGCCTTACCCTCGGGCACCAAATATCAAGCCACCCATTTTAAGTCTAACTCCAGAATCTTGGCCTCAAAAGCTGCCTTAGAGGGGTTGGGAACCCCTAAGATCTCGTTGATAATAGTGGCATCCACGGGCACATTCTTTCCCCAGATTAGGATGGTAGAGAGAGGTACTACCTACTCCACCATAGGGAGTATAGCACAAAATTTTTGGACCCAGGCCAGGTTGTACTTTGATACTGAATCAGCTAGCATCGCCCACGCGAAAACTTTCAGCTTATCATTGAATTTAGGCAACCCGTCCTCTACATCATTCATCACAAACCCTCGCTCACGAAGGAAGCTCCTATTGTGCTGCCCCTCTTCATACCGAGTGCAACTTGCGACATCGGTAAACCTATGGTAGGTAGGTTGTTGGGCCAAGATAATCCTATAAAAGCCATAAAAACTAGTTTAGAACCATATCAGAACACCAAAGAAGAGAAAAGGAACTCAAAATTTCAAAAAATTCAAAACTAGGGGGGTCACTACCTAGTACCGCAACAATGGTTAATTAACTGTTGTAGCAAAACCTATCTCTTCTGCATTACCACTGCAGTGGTTCGTTGACTTTAAACCATCAACCTCCCCTCCCAAGGCGTATTTTCAACTTTTCTCCATAATTTCAAAAATTTAGTACAGATCAAGCTTGGTAAAGTATGTGTGGACTTTTTTACACTAAAATGGGGGTGTGAAACACCCGAAATTAAACCCAAATTGAAGAAAATTATCGGAGAAGATGAACCATCATCTTTCACCCCTCCCATGGTCGAAAATCTACCATGAAGGACGTTAATCTTATGTCTCGAACACTGTAGAAGCGTTGAAAATGTAAGAGAACATAGCATGCCAACTACTATATTCTAAAACATCACCAAACTCAAGTTCAACAGGTTTCACCCAAAACCAATCAAATTCTCTCTATTCTAACGTGATCCTATGATTCTATAACAAGAAATACATAGAGTAAGTAGAGGAGATGAAGAACATACCTTGAATTCATCGTCAGAGAGGGATTTTGCAAAGAGAGTTGAGAGAATTTGAGGAAATAGAGTGATAATGGGGGGAAATGAAATTTTCCACCTATATGACTGCCCGAACCATTGCAACAATAAAAAATTTCCAAAACCAATTTCGTCCCAACTTTCCATTCGTTGTGGTGTCGTACTGTATTGAGGTAATCATATTTGAAAGTTATTCCATGAATTAATTATGTACATCGACTTAGGAGAAAAATGTGGGAATAACCGTCAAGCCTAGATTAGGCGATACTTAGTAGTCATGCACCGGGGAGTAGAGATGTGTAATGAGCTAGTATATGTTAAAATAATACCCCTAAATTGGGATGAAGTTAGGACCTAAATCATATTTGAAAAATCATAATTGGGGGTTTAGGACCGGATGTTTACTTGATTTTATGATTTTTCCATATTTATTATTGATGCTATTTGTTTCTAACCCTGGTCGGCCGATAATGCTTACCCCAGTATGTGTGGTTGTATTGATGCTACACTTACTATACCTCCACTCGAGGGTATATCCATGGTGGAGGTTAGTTAAAGTTTATATAGCAGTGATGTTGATCACTCAGTAGCAGCTCCTACTATTTCTATTCTGCATGGATGTTGTGTCATCGATGTACCTACTCCTTGTCTAGTGCTCTTGTACCAGTTTAGGCTAAGTTCTGGGGAGTCACTTATAGTTGTTTTCCGCATTTACTTTTCGTATATGATGTATTAAAAATAAGTTATGGAATAAATTGATTTAATAATCATTTTTGAACCATTGAATTGTTATTAAGGTGATAGACAACATTAATTAAGTGAACATTGTAGCAACCTCCGCATTGGTTTAATGGTGGGATATTCATGGTTTTCCTATCTGGATTAAACGTTGGTAGGTGTCCAGCATGATCTGGTGGGTTAGGTCATGCCAGCTGCTTAGGAGAAGGTATGTCTCCCAAAACAGGAAGGAGGTATGGGTTTTAGATTGATGTTTGATGTCTCTCAAGCCATGTATGCTAAGATTTGGCAGAGGTTTAGAACTCAAAACACTCTATGGGATAATTTTATGTAGAACAAGTACTATAAAAAGCAAATTCCAGTACTTGTACGGTGGAAGAGTGGGTCTCAACTGTGGAAGAACATACTAGTAAACAGGGATTTTCTTGAACAACATATATGCTGGGAACCTAAAGGAGGCACTGTCTCTGGTATGATAATTGGACAATGCTTGGTCCTATTCACAAGCTCCAATAAGAGGTGTTGTCATATTATCCTTTGATAGGGATTGAGGTTTTTATGAATGAGAATGGATGGGACTATGAAAAAATGCATAATCAATTGTCTTATCATATTGTAAATCATGTTAGATGCTAAATGGATCATGTACAGTCTATTTCATTGAGTGATAAACCATGGTGGATCAAAACAAGCTCTGGTAACTTCTGTAAAGTGCATGGGAAATTCTTAGAAGAAAAGATGAAGTTACTGTATTTTTTAAGAATATTTGGGTGCAAGCTCTGCCTTTTAAGATATCTTTCTTTGGTTGGAGGGTGTGGACTAGTAGGGTTCATGTAGCAGCAGTTATGGCTACTTGGAACCCCAACGTCTTACAAAACTATCTTTACTGCTCTGTTCCTTCTAGAGAGACTATAGAACACTTATTTCTTAAGGGTGAGATAGCTTCTAGATTTTGGTCTTTTTATTTAAATGTTGCTAGTATCCTTGGGCCTTGGATTCAGCTGAAACAAGCTTTAAGAAATGGTGGGATGCTCATGGTAATTCTAGGCAGAAGATAGTCTTTTAAGCTGTTCGAATTGTTATTCTATGGTTTTTGTGGAAGAGAAGGAAGTCAGTGATGCATGGGGAAGTATATTCTAGAGATAAGGTCTTATGGGACATTAACAATACTGTGCATAAGTTTATAAATATAAAGTTTAAGTATTCTGATGTTCTAAAGACTTGGCCCCAGATGGTTGTATACAAGGTGGTGCAATGGTTTCCTCCCTCCTTTGGTTGGTGGAAATGCAATACTGATGGGGCCTCAAGAGGTAATCCAGGGCCCAGTTCAGCTGCATTTTATGTTACTCTGATGGAGATCTAGTGGGTGCTAAGGGATTGCAGGTTGCAGATTCTACTAATCTAGTAGCAGAGGCTATTGCCATTAGAGAGGGTTTATACTATTGTTGGGTGAATAATTTCTCGAATGTCATTATTGAGACAGATTCTCTGGATTTAGTTCATATACTTAATGGTGCCTAGGATGTCCCTTGGAATGTGACAATGGTGGTCAACTCCATTAATAGGCTTATGGAGAACGTTGCAGTAAGAGTACAACACTTCTTAAAGGAGGAAAATACTCTTGCTGATTTTTTTGCTAACCTAATTTTTGATTTTACAGGTACATTTGAATTCAAATCATTTCAGGAGGTCCTAAACAAAGGGAAAAGAATCATCAACATGTATATGCATAGTGTCCCATACATGAGAATCAGACAATCGGGACATGCAAGTAATTCAATGTAATCATTATATCCACTGGTACAATGTTATTGTATAAATCTGGAACCTTTGAAAGAGTGTCAAATTACTAAAATACCATATGAACTCTGAAATAATTTTGGTTGGTTAAAATACCATGCACTTGGTGAGAGCTTTAAGGTGTTACAAATGGTATAAAACCAGGACTCATGAGGTATCAGGTCCTTTATTCTTTAATAAAGGTTTTTGCTTTTATAAACTTTCACGATCCAAAACTCGATATCATGATGGCACTTATCGCGACCAAGCCTTGATAAGTAAGCCAACACCCAGAGAAGAAAGAAGTACAAAGTAAATAAAGAAAATAAGGTAAACGAGACGCCTAGAAGGAAGTCAAGTCACATGTATACAACATAAGCAGAAGACGAAAAGAAATGTCATAAAAACTCCCAAAATCTGATATCATAAGTATAAGAGCATCGAATACAAAACCGAATTTAAAAAATACATAATCTGTCTTTGAACCTAAAATAAAGACATAACAATAGATAGGATGAGGTCTGGAATAAACTCTGATGAGCCTGGAGCATACCAGTTCCTCGAAATCACCAAATCCTTTAGCACGAACTCAGCTACCGCATGTTGTACTTATACTAGGATCTGCACCAAAAGGGCTTAATAGGGATGAGTACGGTCCAATTATACTCAGTAGGAATCATAGGCGACTGAGCAAAGTAAAAAAATAATACAAGTAAAGAAATACTATGAGCACGTCACCTGCAAACAGAAAAGTTCTCAAATGATAGCCCACATCATCTCCACTAACAGTTCTAATATAAGTATGGAAAGTAAAAGGGAGGGAAATAAGTAATCATGAAAGTAAATATAAACAAAGTTAACACCAATAAACATGCAAGATAACACCGAAAATGTATATGCACATGGAATGCAATGATGATAATGAGGTAATAATTTGAAAGTTATCGCATAACTTTCTGTATACACCTACCGAGACTCAAGATCCCAAGATAGGACCCATGGGGGGTTCACAGTCCGTATACTAATTCAAGTTTCTATAAATCTCAATTTCATGTCTCAATCTACCCGATCGGTACATCCCTCGATCTAGGAATTTTTAAAATGTCTCATTTTCTTTCAAAATCAGTGTTACTTGATGATAACAATATCTTATGAAAGTGTATGTATAAAATGAGGATGTTATACTCACAATTACATCAATATGAAAAATATCCAATCCATTCAATACGTGTATAAGTGAGCCCAAAAATCAACTCAATATGTCAACAATTCATGATATTAATTCTAGATAGGCATTATTGGAATGAATATGCATGTAAGACATTATTTGTGTCATATTAACACATAACTCGGTATTTTTCATCATGATAAGGCAAACCATGCTCAATAAGGCCAATAATAACTATTCAAGTCCCCACTCGGGCATCAGATTAAGAAATGAGACATTCAAACGTACAAATAAGGTCAATGATGTCAAATAAATCCCCCGCACGGGTATAATGCAATATATGATATATCAAGTCAACAACAACAAGAATATAAGCCCCCACACGGGCACAACACAATAATAATAATCTTGAAATACCATATTCATAGTTATTTTCCCATACCCATAGCATGCTTTACTCATTTATTAACTATCTAGCCCAGTCTGAAGAAAGTTAAGCCATAACCTACCTCGAAACGATGAAATCCAAGCCTAAAGTTCTTCAACACGATGCTTTCCCCTTTCAAATGGTCTCGAAATCAACTAAAACATACAAATACAACATCCATGTGTTAAAAAAAAATCTAACAATACCCATATTGACCATATTTAAGACGGGTCCAAAACGGACTAGAAAAATGAGTTCAAAAACGAGAGAGGTAAACTCAGAATTATATTTTAGACACTCATTCCCCAAGGTTATAGGAGTCTATAGTAGAAAACCCATGCGAAAATGGGTTAAAAACGAGGTTCAAATTAAAGAAAAACCATTTTTAAGTTTTACTGTTAAAATCCTCAAAATTCCATTTTGAAATCAAGATTAAAGTGTGTTTTTGATGATATAATCAAGGTAAAGTAATGAAACAAAGGTTTTAGAGCTTACCCAAGCTCAAATGATGAAGAAACCCTCAAAAATTGCCCAAATCCAAAGCTCAAAGTCTAAAAATGGAAGAAATTAGATATATATACAAACCCAGCGCTGACCGCTTAAGCGGCATAATAAATGCTAAAGCGGACACCGCTTAAGCGGCTGGTGACTGCTAAAGCGGCCTGACCTCCTTGGTTGGCTCTGCTAAAGCGGTAAAGCACCCATTTTAGCGGTGGGCGACTGGTCCGTTGACTACAAAAACGGTGCATAGCCGCTAAAGCGGCCTCCACTTAAGCATTTTTTGGGCCGCTAAAGCGGTTGCACCAGCTCCAGCATATCAGCAACTTTGCTAAGTTTGCAAAGTTGCCAATCAACCCCTCGATATTCGTTCGGAATCCCGTCAATGCAAACGAACTATGCTACTAGACTAAGTTCGACATTTTGAACTCAATGGCGATGTCAGATTTTTGAAAAAGATTGTTTTTAATAAATTAACCCCAAGACCTCTAAAAGCTTATTTAAACTAGTTTTCAAACGAAGGGTCGAAATGCAAAATAAAGGTCCCGAACCCAAAACAACCTCACTACTAACCCAAATTCGACCTTTTAGATATAATGGAACTGTCCAAATCGTCATCTGGGACTCGAAACATCAAATGCTTACCGAAGTCAACTATAGGACTCTTAAAACCTCTAAAATCCTCAAACTATTCCAAATCATTTTCGATCGCATCGGGGACCATGCCAACTATTCCCACACCCCAAAACCAACATGTAACAACTACGGGAAAGGGTAAAATGTTCAAAACAAGTAAAAGGAAAGATTCCACAATTTAGGTTATTACAATATCCACCACTAAGACTCTAGTTCGTCCTCAAACTAAAAGGCAAGAAATACTTGAATAGGTAAAGAGTTGGGGGTAGTAGCTACGCATGTCGGACTCGACCTCCCAAGTAGTCTTTTTAGCGAAATGGTGTCTCCACTGAACCTTAACTACAGGAATATCTCTAGAATACAACCGTCTAACATCCCTGGCTAATATGGAGACTGGCTCCTCAACAAAGGTCAACCTCTCATCCAACTGAATTGACTCCCAATAAAGCATGTGAGAATCATCCTAAATATAGCGTCGAAGTATAGATACATGAAAAATTGAACAATCTGGAGGTAAGGCCAACTCATAAGCAACCTCCTCAACTGTCCGAAGAATCTCAAAAGGTCTAATGTACCTCGGGTTAAGCTTGCCCCTCTTCCCGACCCTTATCAATCCCTTCAAGGGCGACACACGAAGGAAAACCCGATCACCATTCCCAAATTTAAGGCACAAATTCTGCGGTCGGCATAACTCTTTTGCCTAATCTGGGTTACCCGAAGTCTATCCTAAATCACCCAAACTCTATCCAAAGACTCACAAAGCAAGTCGGTACTACGAGGTCTAGCCTCAGAAGTCTTAAACCAACCAATCGGGGAACGATAACGCTGTAATGACCTTCCCGATTATTTCCCTCATTTTCGTGTGTTGTCAGCGTTTAGAGCTTTTCTATAACTGCCCCAAGTTATTTATGACTTGCTGGGACTGACAGTTCGGTTCCCAGGCAGTTCGTTTGAGAATATTATCTAGACCGAGCACATTGTAAAATATTAAATTAAATTTGAATTTGGTAAAATGACATAGTTAATGACCTTTCGAAAATGTTTTTGAAATTTATACAATTCTTTAGTTATGATATATCTATACTATTTTATAATAGTTTTATAACCTATTAATAATTTAAGCGGAGATAGTGAATTTAAATATGTTAAAATAATATTATTATTTTATGGAGGTTTTATTCGAAATAATTTTCTATTAATTATGGTATATTCAAGATATTGTATTTATTTTACCACGAACCTACGCAATACCCGAATACATACGTAATGTGATGAAAATATTTTGAAGTGTCACCTCCACTTCCACGTGGGAGTGGAGGGAGTGGACAACAAATGTTCCATAGGTGTTATCATCAACTTTAAAATTTGACACATTGAAATGCCAAATTAATTATTCTATGTGAAGTTTTATCCACTTTGATTAAGAATTCATTCTTTTAAACATTTGTACTATTCTGTAAGTTGTTAACCATTGTATGAATATTGTATCAATCTCATTCTATGGTACCACTGTGATAACCTTGTACTCATTTCTCAATTGATGGCGACGTAAACATATTCTTCGCAGCACATTACATAGTATATACTTGTACATCTGAGAGCATATTGTGGGAAAAAATATATTTTTGATGGTCTATTTGTATCCCGAAAGATACTCAATTATCTAAATCAAGTTATTCAAGCTTGGGTTCTAGTAGGAAAGTGTTGGTGGACGTGTAATCATCTTTACTTCGGTAAGTTTTCTTATTTTTACGATAGTTTTTGTCTGCGATAGTATATTTTGGGATTGATATTGATGTTTGAGCTACATTTTGAGCTCAAATTGAATAGTGCTAGTTGTGACTATTGGCCATGGAGTTGTTTGGGACGCTGTGGCGATTTCAATTTCGTGATTTCGCAAGCGGGCCCCACAGGGACGGTTTAGACATTTTTTTGAACTAATGCAATATGGGTATAAATAGTCATGTTTTGACATGTAGTTTATTATTCTGGTAGCCTGGAAACATTCAGAGGCCTCTCGAAAGGGGAAGGCTCCTATTTAGCTGGCTTTAGCAGGCGTTCGGCGGCGTCCAGGTAGGCTAGGTTTACCTTCCTTTACACTTAGACTGGGCTTATGTGTGATATATGTATGCTATTGTGCTGGTATTGTGGGCTGGTATTATAGACTTGGTGGTGGTGGTTTGCTGTGATTTAGGCCTTCTAGGCCGGATAAGGCTATTCGAATATATTCCAAGCCTGTTATCCTCGTGGTACCCCACAGATGACCTATTTGGGGTCGGATAGTATTGTTGTTGTTGTTGCTAGTCTGGGAATGTTATTGTTGGACCTTAGTCCAGGCTTAGACAGACTTAGCCCAGACTTAGACAACTATAACCAGACCTGGTTTTCGGGACCCAATAGCGGGCCCCGTTACCCTTTTTGTCGACTTGTCGAAACTTTGACATCTTTGGGCTTAGATAAGCCCTATATGACTATTAGGATTATGACGGGATTAAGTCACCCCGATTATACCCGGTTGGCCTGTCTAGCTTTGTTCGTCCCTGATAGCACCGTATTTGATTGGGGTCGGCTAGTTTGACTTAGAACGCTGAACCGCCTTTCCATGACTTGTAATGTATACCCAGACTTTTATATACATATTTTTATCGTAGGTAGTTGACCTATAAGGACCCCGAGATTGACTTGTATCATGTTGTAGAGTTAGCTTCTGTACCTATATAATAGTATTGACTTGGCACTAGGGCGTTCCCCGTTTATTTGATATGATATGACCTTTGATTCTGTTCTGGTTACTGGCTATGATGAGTTTCGGTTCAAGTCCGGCTACTGATTCAGGTATGATGATTTTGGTTATTGACTATTGGGTGTTCCGGTTCGAGTCCGGCCCCGGATTGTGGTACACTATGAGGTCCGGTTCGAGTCCGGCCACTGATTATTATGAGTTCCGATTCGAGTCCGGCATCTGGTTATGATATGATTGGAGAGTTTTGGTACTGGGTACCGTGATTATGATGTTGTTGTTCTATGAGTTCCGGTTCGAGTCCGACAGATATGATATATATGTGGCCTCTTGTTATTACCCACTGCTTTCGGTTCGACTCCGGCGTCTGGCCTCTTGTTATTACCCATTGGTTCCGGTTCAAGCCTGGTGCACTCCTGTTGGTTATTGTGGTTACTAGATACTGATACAGCCTCGAGATACTGGTAACTATGCATTTACTTTTCTTGTGTGTCCCGCTGGTTTATGGGGGCCAGACTGGGTTATTGTTTTCTTCCGTGTGCCTATCGGGCTTATGGGGGCCCAGATAGGTTATGTTTGACTTGTGTGTTTACTTATGCATTTATTTACTCGTTATTATGTATCGCACTTATATTTTCCTAAGCATATCTATACGCCTCGGCCGTTACTTGTGTATCTATTACTTGTACCCCGGACTTAGCATGCCCCCTGCACTTTAGCTTGCTTATATTACATTAAGCTCAGTCGGCCGATGATGCCTACTGAGTACCCGTTGCCCTGGTACTCATACTGCACTTCTGCATCTTTTTCCCCAATGCAGATCCAGGCACCAGTCGACGGTTTTGACGTGACTCTTTTCTCAGCACTGATTTCGGAGCAGGGTGAGCTTACTGACGTCCGAGGCAGATCCTACTCCATCCTCTACTGTATAGTCTTTTGTTCTCAAGACTATTGTACTTATTATACATGTTTGGTTTCTGTCTTGTATTTTGGGTATGTTAGTAGTGGCTCATGTACTGACCCCACCAGGTCTTGGGAGGGGTTCTGGACTTTATATACATTGTCCTCTTCCTTCTCAGTCTTAGCATGTTTATAAATATGGTTACTTCCACTTCTTCTCTATTTTATGAGATTCCGCCCGTTAGCCCGTCGCTTGTTGCTCCGGACTAGGGTTTGGCTTGCCTATTGGTGGGTTGCGATAGGCGCCATCATGACCCAAATATTGGGTCATGACAGCTTGGTATCAGAGCCTAGGTTGTCTAGGTAGTGTCGGTACATGGGCCAATGTTTAGTAGAGTCCTGTGGATCGGTGCGGGGACGCCTGTATCCTATCTTCGGAAGGCTACGGAGCATTCTTAGGGGAGTCTCTTATTTTATTGCCTCATGTCCGTGCGTTGAGTCTATGTTGGTTTCTGATTTTCATTTTGTTCACTCTTTATGCAGATGGTTAGGACGCAGGGTGCGAGACCCAAGGGTCAGGACCCCGAGCCTACAGCGAGGGCTCCTGTTAGGGGCCGAGGTCGACCCAGAGGTCGGGGGCAGGGCAGAGCAGCAGCCCTAGGCCGAGATCATGCTAGGGATCAGTTACCCGATCCCGTTATAGCTCCAGATGTTCCGCCTCCGCAGCAGCCGGTGGGCCAGGGAGCAGCCCAGGCTCCACCTGGATTTATAGATGCTTCTTTGCTCCGAGGTACATTACTTCAGTTGTTGGGGATAGTTAGAGGTCCGTCAGCCGTGGGAGCCCAACCAACAGTACAGGGAGTTAGTGTTGGGGCGCAGCCTGTAGCTGCAGCACCCAGAGTTGAGATTCCGCCAGCACCGGTAGCTCCACAGCCAGTTATAGATCAGCTTGCTATGTCTGTCGATAAGCAGAAGATGTTGGGGCATTTCTTGAGGTTGACTCCACCGAGATTTGCTGGTACTCCGGGTGAGGATGCATATGAGTTCTTGTCCAGCTGCGAGGATAGATTGCGAAATTTGGGATTGGTACAATCTCGTGGTGTTGATTTCGTGGCATATCAGTTTGATACTGCAGCGAGGAGATGGTGGAGGGGATATCTTGACTCCAGGCCAGCAGGATCTCCGCCGATTACCTGGACCCAATTCTCTGAGATCTTCTTGGGAAAGTATATGCCCCGTACTATGCGGGAGCGACTTAGGGATGAGCTCTCCAGATTGACTCAGGGTTCGTTATCTGTCGCCGAGTATGAGGCGAGGTTTCATGATCTTGCTAGGCATGCTACTTCTATTTTGCCTGATGAGTATGAGAGAGTTAGATGTTTTGTCAGGGGACTGAGATTGCCACTCCGCAAAGCTACCCAGAGTTTAGTGACTTCAGGGAAGTCATTCGCAGAGATTACCGAGCATGTATACTCTATTGAGGAGATGGATCGCGAGGCCCAAGGGGGCAGCGATAAGAGACCTCGTGTTCAGGGTAGTTTCAGTGGGAGCCATAGTGGTTCACAGTTCAGAGGTCGTGGGTTCCAGTTTCAGGGTAGGTACCCTCAGCAGCAGCAGCAGTCTTTTCAGTGACAGGGTCAGCCTAGTAGGCCCGTACAGTCAGCTTTGCAAATATCTGATAGGGGTCATCCCACCTATAGTGGTTCTGTTAGCCAGCCTCAAGGACGTGGTCAGTCCAGTTCATCGACTAGAGGTGGTCATACCAGCTCAGCCGGATCTTCTAGTCCGAGCAGGGAGCCAGGAGCATGCTACACTTGTGGGGTTGTCGGTCATTTTGCGCGTGAGTGTCCTCAGCGCATGGCGATTGAGCCTTCAGTTCAGACAGCACAGCCCCTCAGATCTATACCTCCAGCAGGTAGAGGTGGTGTACAGGGTCGTCGGGGTGGTCCCCAGGGTTCTCGAGGTAGAGCACAGGGAGGTCGGACTGGTGGTCAGGGCGGTGCTCAGACTAGTAGTAGCCAGCGTCAGTTGTATGCCGTGCCGGCTAGACCGGAGGCTGAGGCTTCGGATGCAGTGATTACAGGTACGATTTCCGTATGCCATCAGCCAGCCTCTGCATTATTTGATCCTGGATCCACGTTTTCTTATGTATCTACTTATTATGCACCACGGTTGGGTTTGTGTTCGGAGTTATTATCTATGCCCTTACGTGTATCTACCCCCATTGGTGATTCCTTAGTAGTGGATCGGGTATATAGATCTTGTCTGGTGACTATTCAGGAGTTTGAGACTCAGGTTGATTTTATTGTAGTGGTCATGGTAGACTTTGATGTGATTCTGGGCATGGACTGGTTGTCTTTTCATCATGCAGTCTTGGATTGCTTTACCAAGACTGTTACCTTAGCCATGCCTGGTGTACCCCCGGTGGTGTGGCAGGGTTCTGTTAGCCGCACACCGACAGGGATTATTTCATATGTTCGTGCTCGTAGATTGATGTCGAGGGGATGTGATTCATTCCTTGCTTATGTTTGGGATGCTAGCATTGAGAGTCCGTCACTTGACTCCGTCCCGGTTGTTCATGAGTTTTCTGATGTATTCCCGACTGACCTACCTGGCCTTCCTCCTGAGCGTGATATAGAGTTCATTATCGACCTTGAGTCGGGCACTCGACCTATTTCTATGGCTCCTTATCGTATGGCTCCTGCTGAGTTGAGAGAGTTGAGTAGTCATCTTGAGGATCTTTTGGGGAAGGGTTTTATCAGGCCAAGTGTGTCTCCGTGGGGTGCTCCAGTTCTGTTTGTAAAGAAGAAGGATGGATCTATGCGCATGTGTATTGATTACAGGCAGTTGAATAAGGTAACTGTGAAGAATAAGTATCCTATGCCTCGTATCGATGATTTGTTTGATCAACTTCAGGGTGCAGCGGTATTCTCAAAAATAGATTTGAGATCTGGATACCATCAGTTGAGAGTTAGGGCTGAGGACATCCCAAAGACAGCCTTCAGGACTCGGTACGGCCATTATGAGTTCCTGGTAATGTCTTTTGGGTTGACTAATGCCCCAGCAGCTTTCATGGATTTGATGAATCGTGTATTTAGGCCATACTTAGACTCTTTTGTGATTGTGTTTATTGATGACATCTTGGTTTATTCAAAGAGCAGCGAGGAGCACGAGCAGCATTTGAGGATTGTGCTCCACACTTTGAGAGATCATCGGCTTTATGCCAAGTTCTCAAAGTGTGAGTTCTGGCTTGAGTCTGTAGCTTTCTTGGGGCACGTTGTATCCAGACACGGTATCATGGTAGATCCAGCAAAGATTGAGGCTATTCGAGGTTGGGCTAGGCCCACGTCGCCTACTGAGGTACGCAGTTTTGTTGGGTTGGCAGGATATTACAGACGGTTTGTTAAGGGCTTTTCGTCTATTGCATCTCCTATGACCAGACTGACCAGGAAGGAGGTTCCATTTCAGTGGTCTGAGGATTGTGAGGCAAGCTTTCTGAAGCTCAAGGATCGACTTACTTCTGCCCCTGTGTTGACTCTTCCAGTTGAGGGCGAGGGTTTTACCGTGTATTGTGATGCGTCTGGTATTGGTTTGGGATGTGTTCTGATGCAGCAGGGTCGTGTTATTGCTTATGAATCGAGACAGCTGAAGGTGCACGAACGTAATTATCCCACTCATGACTTAGAATTAGCAGCGGTAGTATTTGCACTGCGGATTTGGAGGCATTATCTCTACGGTGTTCATTGTGAAATCTTTACAGACCACCGCAGTCTTCAGCATATTATGACTCAGAGGGATCTTAATTCGAGGCAGCGTAGGTGGATTGAGTTGCTAAAAGACTATGATATCTCTATTCTCTATCATCCGGGCAAGGCGAATGTGGTAGCGGACGCCTTGAGCCGGAAGACAGTGAGTATGGTAGCTTAGCCTTCATTCCTGTCTCTCAGCGACCGTTGGCTTTGGACATTCAGTCCTTAGCTAACTCGATGGTGCGTTTGGATATTTCTGACCCCGGAAGGGTTATCGTTTGTGTTGGTGCGAGATCTACTTTACTGGAGCAGATTCAGAGTCGTCAATTTGAGGATAGCGGTCTCCATAGAATTCGAGATCAGGTATTGAGGGGTGAGTCTGAGAAAGCTACCTTGGGTTCTGATGGTGTTCTGAGGTTTGATGGTCGTATTTGTGTTCCGAGGGTTGAAGATTTAATTCGGTTGATTTTGCGTGAGGCTCACAGTTCTAGATATTCTATTCACCCCGGGACAGCTAAGATGTATCGGGATCTGAGACAACACTATTGGTGGAGTAGTATGCGCAGAGATATAGCAGGGTTTGTAGCGCGATGTCTTTGTTGTCAGCAGGTAAAGGCCGAGCACCAGAGACCTGGTGGGATGCTTCAGCAATTGTCCATTCCCGAGTGGAAATGGGAGCGGGTCACTATGGATTTCATTGTTGGATTGCCTCGCACCTTCCGTGGTTTTGATAGTATTTGGGTTATTGTGGATCGGTTGACTAAGTCTGCACACTTTATCCCTGTTCGAGTTTCCTATAGTGCTGAGAGATTAGCTCGTGTATATATTCAGGAGGTGGTCCGCCTACATGGAGTGCCAATATCCATTATCTCAGACCGAGGGTCTCAGTTTACCTCCAGTTTCTGGCAGACTTTCCAGGAAGAGTTGGGTACCCAGGTGGACCTCAGCACTGCATTTCATCCTCAAACCGACGGGCAATCAGAGCGGACTATTCAGGTATTAGAGGATATGCTCCGCGCTTGTGTACTTGACTTTGGGGGCCAATGGGACCAATTCTTGCCTTTAGCGGAGTTCGCGTTTAATAATAGCTTCCACTCCAGCATTCAAATGGCTCCGTTTGAGGCTTTGTATAGTAGACGGTGTCGGTCTCTAGTTGGATGGTTCGAGACTTCAGAAGTCAGTCCTCGTGGCACAGATGTACTCCGAGAATCTTTGGACCGAGTTCGAGTAATTCAGGACAGGCTGCGGACAGCTCAGAGTAGACAGAGGAGTTATGCTGACCGTAGACGTCATCCATTGAAATTCAGGGTGGGTGATAGGGTCTTCTTACGAGTATCGCCCATGAAGGGCGTAATGCGATTTGGTAGGAAGGGTAAGCTTAGCCCCAGATATATTGGACCCTTTGAGATTTTACGGACAGTAGGAGAGGTGGCTTATGTGTTAGCTTTACCTCCGGCATTTTCAGCTATCCACCCGTTATTTCATGTTTCTATGCTACGACAATATATTCCAGATGATTCGCATGTGCTTCAGTGGGACTCGATTCAGTTAGACGAGAAACTAACATTTGTGGAGGAGCCTATGTCTATTTTAGCTAGAGATGTCAGACGGTTACGCTCCCGGGACATTCCAGTGGTTAAGGTACAGTGGCGTCACCGTCCGGTTGAAGAGGCTACTTGGGAGCTTGAACGTGATATGTGAGCCCAGTATCCCTACTTGTTCACGTCTTTAGGTATGTGCTTCTTCTTGACTTTCGCGGACGAAAGTCCTTTTAGTAGTGGATATTGTAATGACCTTCCCGATTATTTCCCTCGTTTTCGTGTGTTGTCAGCGTTTAGAGCTTTTCTATAACTGCCCCAAGTTATTTATGACTTGCTGGGACTGACAGTTCGGTTCTCAGGCAGTTCGTTTGAGAATATTATCTAGACCGAGCACATTGTAAAATATTAAATTAAATTTGAATTTGGTAAAATGACATAGTTAATGACCTTTCGAAAATGTTTTTGAAATTTATACAATTCTTTAGTTATGATATATCTATACTATTTTATAATAGTTTTATAACCTATTAATAATTTAAGCGGAGATAGTGAATTTAAATATGTTAAAATAATATTATTATTTTATGGAGGTTTTATTCGAAATAATTTTCTATTAATTATGGTATATTCAAAATATTGTAATTATTTTACCACGAACCTACGCAATACCCGAATACATACGTAATGTGATGAAAATATTTTGAAGTGTCACCTCCACTTCCACGTGGGAGTGGAGGGAGTGGACAGCAAATGTTCCATAGGTGTTATCATCAACTTTAAAATTTGACACATTGAAATGCCAAATTAATTATTCTACGGCCGATGATGCCTACTGAGTACCCGTTGCCCTGGTACTCATACTGCACTTCTGCATCTTTTTCCCCGATGCAGATCCAGGCACCAGTCGACGGTTTTGACGTGACTCTTTTCTCAGCACTGATTCCGGAGCAGGGTGAGCTTACTGACGTCCGAGGCAGATCCTACTCCATCCTCTACTGTATAGTCTTTTGCTCTCAAGACTATTGTACTTATTATACATGTTTGGTTTCTGTCTTGTATTTTGGGTATGTTAGTAGTGGCTCATGTACTGACCCCACCAGGTCTTGAGAGGGGTTCTGGACTTTATATACATTGTCCTCTTCCTTCTCAGTCTTAGCATGTTTATAAATATGGTTACTTCCACTTCTTCTCTGTTTTATGAGATTCCGCCCGTTAGCCCGTCGCTTGTTGCTCCGGACTAGGGTTTGGCTTGCCTATTGGTGGGTTGCGATAGGCGCCATCATGACCCAAATATTGGGTCGTGACAAACGCCTACCATACAATGCCTCAAAAGGTACCTTTCCAATACTTGAATGGTTGCTATTATTATATGTAAAATCTGCCAAGGCTCAATGTTGTTTCCACTGACCTCCAAAGTCCATAACACACGCGCGGAGCATATCCTCCAAAACTTGAATCATCCACTCCGACTGTCTGTCGGTCTAGAAGTGAAAAGTTGTGCTAAGGTCAACCTGAGTACCCAACTCCTCCTGAAACATCCTCCAAAAGCTAAAAGTGAATACTGAACCTCTGTCTGAAATAATGGACACGGCCACTCCATGAAGACAAACTATCTCCCGAACATAGATACGAACCAACCTCTCGGCACTGAAGGAAATCTGAATAGGAATGAATGGGCCAATTTGGCCAATCTATCCATGATAACCCAAATATTGTCAGACCCACGAGAAGTATGAGGTAACCCACTCACGAAATCCATAGTGATCCGCTTCCACTTCCACTCAGTAATGGGTAATCTCTGAAAAAAACCACCCGATCTTTGACCCTCGATCTTCACCTGCTGAAAACACAAGCAACTAGCTACAAAGTCTGCTATATCCTTCTTCATACCACACCACCAATAATGCTGATTCAAATCACGATACATCTTAGTCACCTCTGGATGAATAGAGTATCTGGAACAATGTGCCTTCTCAAAAATCAATTTGAGCCATCCACCAACTCTCGGCACACAAACTCAACCACCAATCCTCAATACACCATCGAAATCAAGAGATGTCGCCTTAGCCTCACCAATCAACACTTTTTCTCGAATCACCCTCAAGCTATCATCATCAAACTGGTGAGCTCGAATATGCTCCATCAAAGAAGATCTAGCATCAACAAAGGCTAAAACACGTCCATTTGTCAAAATATCAAGCATAACCATCTGGTTAGCTAAAGACTGAACCTCCAAGGCTAAAAGACGCTCCTGAGTAAAAAGATGAGTCAAACTCTCCATACTCGTTTTCTTTCAGTTCAAGGCATCTGCAACTACATTAGCCTTACCCAGATGATATAGAATAGTGAGGTCATAATCCTTAAGCAACTTAAGCCAATGCTGCTATCTCATATAAAGATCTAACTGATTGAAGAAGTACTAAAGGCTATGATAATTTGAGAAAATCTCACAACGGACTCTATATAAGTAATGCCTCTACAACTTCAACACAAATACAACCGCAGCCAACTCTAAATCGTGGGTAGGGTAGTTTCTCCCATTAGGCTTCAACTAACGAGAAGCATAAGGAATCACCTTACCTTTCTGCATCAACACTGTACCCAAAACCATACTAGAAGCATCACAAAATAGGGTAAAACCTACACCCTCCTTGGGCAAGGTCAAGATAGGAACCGAAGTCAATAACTCCTTGAGCTTTTGAAAGTTCTTCTCACACATATCTGACCACTGAAAGATAACCTTCTTCTAAGTCAACTTAGTCAAAGGAGTCGCAATAGATGAGAAACCCTCTAAAAAATGCCGATAATAACCTACCAAGGCAGCAAAACTACAAATCTCAGTAGGACTAGTGGGCCTAGCATAATAATGAATTGCCACAATCTTGGCCGGATCGACTATAATACCATTCTTGGTCACCTCATGACCCAAGAAAGAGATAGAATCCAACCAAAACTCACACTTGTAAAACTTGGCGTACAATTTCTCATCACACAATCTCTGAAGTACCGTCCTCAAATTTCTCATGTGATCGGCCTCATTCTTGGAATACACCAAAATATCATCTATAAATACAATCATAAAGGAGTCGAGATACGGTCGAAATACCCAGTTCATTAACTCCATGAACGTTGTTGGGGCATTGGCCAACCCAAAAGACCTGACCAAAAACTCATAATGATATTATCGAGTCCAAAAAGCCATCTTTGGAACATTCAAATCTCAAATCTTCAACTGGTGATCCCTGGATCTCAAATCAATCTTAGAAAACAAGAAAACATCCTGAAGTTGGTCAAATAAATCATCAATGCGAGAAAGAGGATACTTGTTCTTAACTGTCACCTTGTTCAATTATCGATAATCAATATACATACGTATAGAACCATCCTTCTTCTTCACAAACAGGACAGGAGCACCCCAAGGAGATACACTAGGTCTAATGAAGCCTTTAATCAATAAATCCTACAATTGCTTCTTTAATTCTTTCAACTCAACTGAGGCCATCCTATAGGGAGAAATGGAGATGGGCTTGGTGCCTGGCTCTACATCAATAGTAAAATCAACATCACAATTCGGAGGCATACTAGGCAAATCTTTAGGAAACATGTCCATGAACTCGTGAACAACCCCAATAGAATCCGTAGGAGGCGGTGAGGAAACACTAGTATCACGAATATAAGCCAAATAACATAATCACCCTCTTTTTACCATGACGAGCACGTAGAAAAGATATAACTCCCTTTGAACCCGAATTAAGCATACCTTTCTAAGCTAATCTTGGCACACCCGACGTAGCTAAGGTCACAGTTTAGGCATAACAATCCAAGATAGCATGATAAGAAGTTAACCAATCCATACCCAAGATAACATCGAAATAAATCATATCTAGGATAATCAAGTCTACCCAAGTCTAACGCCCCATAAAGGTAACTACACAAAATCAGTACACCCGATCCACCATTAAAAAATCTCCTACAGGGGTAGATACATGAAGAGGAATAACAAGGGGCTCATATGCAGTATCAAAACTAGAAGCAAAATATATAGACTCATAGGAGAATGTAGACCTAAGGTCTAATAACATGGAATCAGATCTGTAACAAATCGGGATGATACTTGTAATGATTGCATCAGAGGCCTCTACCTTGGGTCTCCCACATATACCATAACACTGTCCATGTTTGCTCTCAGACTTAGCAACCCTGCAACAACTACCACAAGCTCCCTTACCTCTATCTCGAGCACCCCTAGCACTACCCCTACCACTCTGTAAACCACCTTTAATTGCAGATATACGGGTAGGGAAAGCTGAAGCTGAGAACTCGGCTGGGCAGGACCGAATACACGCCGAGGATAATTCTTGGACAAGTAAATAATCTTATCACATACAAAGCATCCTCTAGGGCCCAACTCAATCTAAGGAGGCACAGACGACCTAGGACGACTGCCTTGGCCTGAAGAACTGAAGATGGAACCTCCACTAGCATGACCTGATGCCTGGCTACCTGAAGCGACAGAACCTGAAGGTATACCACCTAAACCCTGTAAAGTGGCCTGAACCAGCCTACCATGATAACCACGGGAACCTCTGCTCCAGAAATTTCTACCTTAGGAGGTGTGTCTACTAAACTCGCTCTGATGACATACCTTTTTGGTGCCTCCCTGAGTAGCCTAGGTAATATACTCGATCAACTTGGCATGCTCAATAATACACCAAAAAGAAGTCCCTGAAGCAACCATCTGGGCAGTAGACAACTGATAAGAACCCTCTAACCCCTTTATGAACTTCCAAATCCTCTCAAACTCTGTGGAGATACTGGCAACTAAATATCAGGATAGAGCATGGAAACGTACCTTATACTCAGCAATAGCCATGGAACCCTAGCTCAAGTGATCAAACTCATCACGCATCTAATCTCTCAAGCTGTACGACACAAATCACTCCAAGAAAGCCTCAGAAAATTGAGTCCAAGTCATAGTAGGTGAACCCAATGGCCTATAACTAGAAAGCTATCTCCACCAATCCCTAGCCACATACGTCAATTGATAGGTAGTATAAGCAACTCCATGAGACTCAAAAGATCTAAGATTATTTAGCATCTCTTGGTAATCAATCAAAAAATCATAGGCATCCTCACCAATTGCTCCACTAAACTTGGAAAGAGCTAAGCTAATAAACCTCTCAAACCTTTTTTGATCATCAGAAGATATCACAGTACCCAAAGTAACTGGAGGGATAGTAAGTTTGGTAGGCAATGAATCCATACGTGGGGGTACCATAGATGATGGTTGTACCCCAAAAGCAGGAATACCATAAGTAAATACCTGTACAGATGGTGGAATACCACTCGAAGTCTGAGGAATACCAGGTACACACAAAGGAACACCCTTCAAATAACTCAAAAGGTGAATCAACAAATCTTGAAGCACTAGGTTGTCAACTGAATTCTGTGGGACCTGAGCTGGTCTCGTACCTCCTGTCTGATAGTCATCTATAGTATACTTAACCTCAAGATCGGGATAGGACTCCCTAACACGTTCTCTGGATGGGGCAACTTCTCGTGCCCGACCTCTACCTCTGGGTTGACCATGACCCCTACCTAGTCCTCAAACTGGTGCTCTTAAATTGGGTGCCAACTCAGTATTCGTAGACCTAGTCCTTACCATCTATGCAGAAAAGAATGGAATACAAATTTAGAATATTGGGTATGAACAACCTGTAAGATAAGGAATTAAATTAGAGAATTTTTTCCTAAAGACATCTTATAGCCTCTCGAAGATAGATACAGATGTTTATGTACCGATCTGCGAGACTCTACTAGACATCCTGCTCTTACACTTATGAGACCGATGAACTTGACACTCTGAAACCAATTTGTTACAACCCAAAAATCAAGGTCATGATGGCACTTATCTTGGCTTAGCCTTGATAAGTAAGCCAAACCCCAGAGAAGAAAGAAGTACAAAGTAAATAAAGGAAATAAGGTAAATGAGACTCCTAGAATGAAGTCAAGTAACATGTATATAACATAAGAAGAAGACGAAAAGAAATTTCATAAAAACTCCCAAAACCTGATGTCATAAGTATAAGAGCATCTAAAACATGACCGGATCTGAAAATACATAGTTTGTCTCTGAAACAAAATTAGAGACATAACAATAGATAGGATGAGGTCTGGAATCAACTTTAATAAGCCTAGAGCATGCTAGTACCTCAAAATCACCAAATCCTTTAGCACAAACTCAGCTACCGCGTGTCATACTCGTACTAGGATTTGCACTGAAAGGGCACAGTAGAGGTGAGTACGGTCCACTTATACTCAGTAGGAATCATAGACTGACTCAAAAAAGTAAAAAATAATATAAGTAAAGAAATATTATGAGCACGTCACCCGCAAACACAAAAGTTCCCAAAAAACACTAAAAATGTATATGCACATGGAATGCAATGATGATGATGAGGTAATGATTTGAAAGTTATCGCACAACTTTCTATATGCACCTACCGAGACTCAACCTCCCAAGATAGGAACCATGGGGTATTCACAATCTATATACAAACTAAAGTTTTCATAAATCTCAATCTCATGTCTTAATCTACCCGACTGACATATCCCTCAGTTTAGGCATTTTTAAAGTATCTTATTTTCCTTCAAAATCAGTGTTTCTCAATGATACCAATATCTCATGAATGTGTATATATAAAATGAGGATGTTATCCTCACAATCACATCAATATGAAGATATCCAATCCACTCAATACGTGTATAAGGGAACCCAAAAATCAACTTAATATGTCAACAATTCATGATATTAATTCTAGATTGGCACCATTGGAATGAATATGCATGTAAGACATCATTTATATCATATCAACACATAACTCAGCATTTTTCATAATGATAAGGAAAACCATGCTCAATAAGGACTATAATATCTATTCAAGCCGCCACTCGGGCATCACATTAAGAAATAAGGCATTAAAATGCACACATAAGGTCAATGATGTTAAATAAAGCCCCCGCACAGGTATCATGAAATATATGATATGTCAAGTCCACAACAACAAGAATATATGCCCCACACGGGCACACAATGATAATTATAATCTCAAAATACCATATTCATGGTTATTTCCCCATGCCCATAACTTGCTTTACTCATTTATTAACTAACCAACCCAGTTTGAAGAAAGTTAAGCCATAACCTACCTCGAAACGACGAAATCTAAGCCTAAGATCCTTCAACATAACGTTTTCCCCTATTAAACGGTCTCAAAATCAACTAAAACATGCAAATATAGCATTTATGCATTAAAAGAAAGATAGCAATACTCATAATGACCATATTTAAGACTGGTCCAAAATAGAGGAAAATGGCGAAAATGAGCTATATATAAAAACCCAGCATTGGTGGTTTGAGCGGCTTAATGATTGCTAAAACGATCACTGCTTAAGCGGATGGTGACCGCTAAAGCGGCTAGTGACCACTAAAATGGCTGGTGACTGCTAAAGGGCCTAGCCTCCATGGCTGGCTCCGCTAAAGAGATCCCCTTACCGCTAAACGGCGCCCACTAAAGCGGTAAAGCACCCGCTAAAACGGTGGGCGACTGGTCTGTTGACCACTAAAGTGGTGCGTAGCCACTAATGCGGCCTCCTCTTAAGCGGTCTTTTGTCCACTAAAGCGGCTGCACCAGCTAAGTTGGAAAAGTTGTCGATCGACCCTTAAGGATTCGTTTCGAATTCCATGAACACAAACGAACTATGCTACTAGACTAAATTCGACATTCCGGACTTAATGGCAATGTCAAATTCTTGAAAAAGGATTGTTTTCAACAAATTAACCATCGGGACCCCTAAAAGTTTATTTAAACTAGTTTTTAAATAAAGGGTTGAAATGCAAAATAAAGGTCCTGAGCCCGAACAAACCTCGCTTCTAACCCAAATTCGACCTTCCAGATCTAATGCAACTGTCCAAATTGTCATCTGGGACTCGAAATATCAAATGTTGACTGAAGTAAACTATAGAACTTTTAAAGCCTCTAAAAACCTCAAACTCTTCCAAATCATTCTCGATTGCGTTGGGGATTATGCCAACCGTTCTCACACCCCAAAACCAATATGTAGTAACTACGGTGAAAGGAAAAATGGTCAAGACATGTAAAAAGCAAGTTTTCAGAATTTAGTTCATTACATAAACAAAATGAGTTTTCATTACACATAAACATCCTAATTTCAGTATCCTTGACTTAAGTGGTGGTATTAACCTAGTCGGGTTCATTCCATTTAAGAAAAGGGTGTTGAAAATAAGGTGTTTATAATGAAGTTACAGATTTTAGTGTACCTTATTCTTTGAAGAACATAAGCATCGATAATGGGAGAATCAGCATCAATCAAGCTCAGAAAAGCTCTTTCGGGATTTTCTTTATGCTTCAGATGTTAGAAAAAGTACTGATTACTGAACTTTTAAGGATCTACTTGAAAATGGTGGTATTAATCCCTTTTGGGATTCAACCCATTGGACGTTCGATCTAAGAAGGTTCACTAAAATATACCTATTCTTAAAAAGAAGCTTAATTGTTAAGCAAGGAAATAGTACAGATTAGGGAACCTTAAAGGATTTAATGAAAATGGTTGTATCAATCCCAATTTAGGGATTCAATCCATTGAAAATTAGATCTACGAAGGCCCACTAATACAGTGAGAATCAACAGAGGGATCAACAACAGTGAGAATTCATCTTTTTGTCCTCATCAAAAGTTTTAGATCTATAAAGTAAGGGGTAAACTAGATAGATTGGCATACCTGGACTCTAATTGGGGGCTACGGATAGACAAAACCTCTCTTTAATAGTGGTATTCGTCTTGTATGAGGAGCAATCTGTAAAGAGAGAATTGTAAATCTATCATGACCCAAACCCATCATAAGTGGCACCCACACTACTCATCTGATAGGAGGACTAACTACCCCAAAAACTAAGCCCATGATCAACACTTAGAGGAAATAAATAGAACTAATCCATCAATAAAATATCAAGTCTAAGAACAAAACATAAGTACAACTTAAAGGTGGAACATTGTACTTAACCAAAAACCATCCCTAGGACCCGAATATCGTCCGTACCAAAACTAATAAAGATTGTCAAGAAAGGGATGCAACCCCAAAAACTAAAATGAAAAGCATAAGTCCAGAAATAAAGATTGTATCATCCAAGAAGGATTCATGGTAGCCTGAAACATGTTGTTCACCCTTGAACCTAAAATCCAATGCTAGAATTCACAAGTACGGTCTTGTAGGAGCCAATGGAATATGCGTTGCACTCAACAAAAGCAAGAGCAAGTATAGTATCAATACACAAGAAAACAACAGTGTACTGGTAGGGTCATTTGGCCAACCCAAGATGAGAATATGAGTACTTAAATAAAACATAGTATAACAAGTTAATACATGCTCAATCAACCTACACCTAGCACAACAACCATCAAATAAGCAATTTAAAGTAACAAGCAAAAAGTCAATACACTTACAACCAAGTCAAGTTCAGTCAAGCCAAGTCAAACAAGTTAACATAACTTAAGCAATTATCAAGCATATATAATTGTATTCCCCAATTCATTCATGGAACCGTTAAAATCACCTGAACTTCATGCATACATGCTATGGGTATCATAACCATCCTCTAGCCATGACCTGCAGGGGATAAATTCTACCCATGTACCTAAATCCCAGACACGAGTGTCTGCCAAACTTATTCCACCAACAAGCTCTGAGAACGTCCCAAATACCAAGACATTCCATAGTTAACAATAAGGTAGGTCAAAATCATACAACAAGGTAAAATCGTTTGAATTGACCACACCAAACAACATGCACTAACAAGCCACACTACGAAGTAGTTAACATGCACATATAATACAAATTGGATTAAACTTTAATACCATCACCTACCTCAACCCATGCTTTATCAAATCTACTAAGCCTGAGCCTTGCCTTTCCATGCAATTTCCAATTGATCTAGGTCTAGAAAATACATACAACACATAATTAATGAAATGAACTACTACGTTGGGAATTATAACTCACACCCAACCTCTAAGGCTAAGTTCATAATCATTCCCTTTCCGTTCTGGGCTTTCCTATCGTAATTCACCCAAAACTACCAATTTCATAGATTAATTAGTGAATTAATGGAATGCAAGGGTAAATTAACCATTAATAATCAAAATCCATTAACTTTATACCTGATTTACTCCCTTGCACCAGAAAAATGACTAAAATCAGCCCTAAATCCACCCCAAAGTTCGTAAATTAGCAATTATAAGGCTAAATATCAACTACTAGTTAATGGGGAATAAATTCTTCTCTTAACAAAGCCAAACAATGATAATCTGGTGAAAATTATCAAAAATCACCTCTCCCTTACCCCAAAATGTATTTTAGAAAAATAAACCATTTTGGGGGATTTTAAAATAATCTGCGACATAGCGACGTTGCTATTGCGACAAATGTCACTATAGCTATTGCGGTCATTGACCGGGTTGACCGTTGTTATAGTTGGATTTCCTATGCACGTTGCTATAAAGACGTCGATGGGATAGAAAGTCCAGTGTCGCCCAAAAATCTCAATTTTTACAACACACGTATAGTAAGGGATATTTCAACTAATGCCCTTTATGCTAAGACTAATTTCGGGTGTTCTACTCACCCAAATTCAATTCTGTAAATTCCTACGGGTTCATTATTGTCTTGGATAACTAGAAAGCAAATCAAACCCCACCAAACTTGACCAATTCATTCCCGGGTTTCCCTAGTCCATACCTCGCTCAAATTTTATCCAAAACTAGCCTAGCCTGAAATTTATAACTTCAAATCCGAAAAGACTTTTTTAAATGAAAGACTTATATGTAACGACAGAAAGGGTCATTACAACAGATACCAATTTACCCATCGTTCATACCCAAATGATCAAACAAAAAAAATATGCCAAAACAAGAAAAGAAGACAGTACCTATATCCTCAAACAATTGAGGGTACTTGTCTTGCATCTCCTTCTTGGTTTCCCAAGTGGCTTACTTAATCGAACGATACTTTCATTGAAGATTAGCCAAATGAATTTCCTTCGTCTTCAACTCTTGAACATCCCGATCTAGAATCACTACATGTACTCCTCGAAAGCCAAATCCTTATCTAAAAGAAATAAGTCCCACTTAATGATCCATGGTATCATTTAAGCATAGAGACATAAAATATCGGATGGACTCCGATAACCCCGGCGGTAAAGCTAACCGGTATGCAATCGGACCTACATCCTTAAGAACCTCAAAGGGACCAATATACCAAGGACTAAGCTTTCCCTTCTTACCGAACCTCATGAATCCCTTCATGGGAGACACCTTAAGCTAAACTTGCTCACCAACCTTGTAGTCCATGTCTCTTACCTTACGATCGGCATACCTTTTTTGTCTACTTTGAGCAGCCAACAACTTGGTTTGAATGAACCTTACTTTCTCTTGAGCCTTCTTCACCAAGTCAATGCCCAAAGGTTTAATATATTTAGTCTCAAACCACCCAATAGGTGAACACTTACTTCTATAGAGTGCCTCGAATGGTGCCATATCGATGCTGGAGTGATAGATGTTATTGTATAAAAATTCACACAATAGAAGAAACTGATCCCAACAACCACCAAAGTCAATCACGTAGGCCCTCAGCATGTCCTCTAGCACCTGAATCATCCTCCCCGACTGCCCTTCAGCATGAGGATGAAAAACTGTGCTAAAGGTGAGCTTGGTGCCCAACTCCTCATGCAACCTGTCCTAAAATTTGGAAGTGTACTTTCGTCTCTATCAGAAAAGGTGGTAAGGGGCATACTATAAAGCCTCACTCTTTTCTTGACGTAGATTTTAGCTAACTATTGAGATTTGTAGTCTACCCAAATCGGCAAAAAGTAAGTTGATTTCATCAGCCAATCCACTATTACCCAAATAGATTCAATTTTCCCAAGCTTAGGAAGACCCACTACAAAATCCATAGCAATGTTCTCACATTTCCACATAGGTATATGCATTCTCTGAAGCAACCCCACTGGCCTTTGATGTTCATACTATACCTGCTGACAATTGTTATAATTGGACACACAATCCACTATGTTCCTCTTCATCTCGGGCCACCAATAAAGTTGCCTTAAGTCATGGTACATTTTGGTTGTACCCGGATGAATAGAATAACACGAACTATGGTCTTCTAAAAGTACATCACGAATCAAATCACCAACCTGAGGAACACATAACCTTCCCTTGAACCACAACACCCTACTCGCATCAAGAGTGGCGTCTTCCACCTCCCCACGCACGACTTTATCTCAGAGTGCATTCAACTTCTAGTCCTCAAATTGCTTGGCCTTAATTTGAGTAAGAAATATTGACTTTACCTCAACACTAGCCAACACTTCAGCCCTGCCTGAAATCCCAAACTGCATACTCTGAGATGGTAGAATCTGAAACTTTCTAGTTAAAAGTCACTTGGACACCCTCAAGAATGACAAACTACCCATACTTACAACTTTCTGGCTTAATGCGTCTGCCACCACATTGGCCTTACCTGGATGGTACTGAATAGTCACATCATAATCCTTCAACAATTCCATCTATCTCCACTACCTTAGATTCAAATCTCTTCGAGTAAACATATGTTGTAGGCTACGGTGGTCTGTAAAGACCTCACACTTGACACCATAAAGATATTGTCTCCAAATCTTTAATGTGAACACCACCTCTGCCAACTCCAATTCATAGGTTGGGTAATTTCTTTCATGAGGCTTCAACTGCCTCGAAGTATAAGCAATGACACTCCTATCTTACATTATAACAACACTCAAGCCCAAAAGTGAAGCATCATAAAACACTATAAAGTACTTACGCTCAACCGATAAAGAAAGGATAGGAGTTGTAGTCAAGAGCGTCTTGAGATTTTGGAAGCTCTCCTCATATTGGTCTGACCAAACAAATGGCACTTCCTTTTGAGTCAGCCTTGTCAAGTGTGTTGCAATGGATGCAAAGTTCTTGACAAACCAGTGGTAATAACTAGCAAGACCCACAAGGCTCCTTACTTCGGTCACTGAGCTAGGCCATATCCTACTCTTAACTACCTCAATCTTCAGGGGATCCACCATCACCCCTTTTTCGGAAACAACATATCCAAAAAAACAATTGAAGACAACCAGAACTCACAGTTTTAAAACTTGGTAAATAGCTGTTTCTCCCGTAAAATCTCCAATACTATGCGAAGGTGACCTGCATGCTCTTTCTTACTCTTGGAGTAAACTAGATTGTCATCAATAAACACAATAACAAAGGAATCAAAGAATGTCTTAAAGATACCGTTCATCAAGCTCATGAAGGTTGTAGGTGCATTAGTTATCCCGAAAGACATCACCAAAAACTCATAATGGCCATACCGACTTCTAAAAGCTATCTTTGGTATGTCCTCCGATCTAATTTTCAGCTGATGATTACCCGACCACAAGTCAATTTTAGAAAACACCATCACACCTTGTAACTGGTCAAATAGATCATCTATACGAGGAAAGGAATATTTATTCCTGATGGTAACCTTATTCAACTGTCTATAGTCAATGAACATCCTCATACTACCAGTCTTCTTCTTAACAAAAAGGACCGGAGCACCCCAAGGTGAAGCACTTGGATGAATAAAACCCTTGTCAAGTAGTTCCTGCGATTGAGTTTTGAGTTCCCTCAACTCTGCTGGAGCCATTTGATAGGGTGGAATAGATATAGGGCGAGTGCTCAATATCTGTATCTGGAAGCATACCCGGTAAATCTCAAGGAAGCACTTTTTGGAGTTCAAAAACCATCGAAACAACTCAATCGAAGGGGACCCCACACTTTCATCCCTAAAGCGAGCTAAAATGCTAAACACCCTTTCCCCACTAGCCTCCTAACCCGGACAAATGATATAATTTTCACTGGTTTGGCCTTATACACTCCCTCCCACTCTAATTTCTTCATACCAGGTATAGCTAGAGTTACTGTCTTAGCATTACAACGTGATATGGACATAACCAGGTCATACCCGGAATTACATCAAAGTTCAACATATCTATAACAATTAAGTATACCCAAGTCTGAAAACCTACAAATAACACAGAACAAGAACGGTAAACATGGGTTACTACCACAGACTCACCAATAAGAGTAGACACATAAACAGGATAGTCACATACATCACAAACCAGATTCAGACCCACCGCAAACTGAACATACATATAAGAATAAGTAGACCTCGGGTCAAATAAAATAGAAGTCATCCAATCACAAACAGAAATGGTACCTATTATAACCTCATTAGAAGCCTCGACATCAGTCTTTTCGAAAAGGCATAGCAGTGAGCCTTGTCATCAATCTAAGCTAACTCTATCCCCGGCTGCACTCCTCCCCTTGTACCGCCATTTCCTCGACCACTTGTCTGATTTCCCTGTGGACGACCTCTACCGCCACCTTATTTTTCTCTACCTATGAGAACTACAGCCCGAGTCTGCTGCTGCACCTAGACATTAGCCTGCCTCAAAGGACACTCCCTCTTTAAATGACCAACTGTACCACAATAGTAACATCCTCGCTTAAGAGAAGGCCTACTGGTAGAAGAGCAAGAAGCCTCTTGGCTCCTAATAACCTGCGACTGAGAAGAAACCTTAGTTGGACCCAAAGTAGAAGTTGGCAATGCTGATTGAATAGGGCAAGCTGAATCGGCCTGCTGACCATGGCCCTTAGAGTAAGATCCACTGAAATTCCCAACATTGCGGGACTTTTTGTCTAACATCTTAGCCTGACCCACTTGTGTAACCCCTTCCAACTTCTTCACATAATCAGAAACTTCATTGAACCCCAGACAAGACCTGAAGTTCATAGTTCAAACCCTTAGCGTAGAGTCAAATCCTCTCATCCTCAGTAGCCAACAGCTGAGTAGCATAGCGAGACAAGGCATGGAACTTAGCCTCATAGGCTACAATTGATATGTCACCCTGCTCCAATGCTAAAAACTCATCCTTTTTGCGATCACAGAGGGTACGAGCACATACACCTCTAAGAACAAAGCATGAAACTGTTCCCAAGTCAATGGGGGCAAAATCGGTGACCGACATTCAACATACGTCCTCCACTATTGCTTAGTATCCTTCTCCAATAGAAAATTCAAAAACTCAACTCTATGTTGTTGCACAATGCCCATCTTATGTAACCTCTCATAACAGTCAATGATGAACTCAAAAGAATATTCCAACTCAGTACCCTAGAAAGTTGGTGGTTTCATCTTCAAAAACTTGGTTAGCAGATCATGTTCAATACCGGTCATCACAGAACCCAAAATCGAATGAAGAAAAGCATCAGTCCCTGAAGAATCATCCATTCTAGGAGCCATAGCAACAGTAAGGTTAACACCTAGAACCTGAACAGTCGGTACAACAGGAGTGGCTTCGGTACTAGCCAACCCACTCAGAAAATCTAACACTTGTTAAACAACCTCAGCTAACATGAGAGGCAAGGCTGCAACCCCAGCTTGTGCGGCCACCTCGGGCTTCAATACCTTCTCCTCTACTGGTTTCATACCCTCAAAATGATCCTGAGGTGGGGGAAGTGATACTGACCCTTCACGAGCCTGGCCATCAGCTACTTGAGCACAACTCCTAGTGGGTGTGGCTCATCCCCTTTCTCTCCTACCTCTTCCTCTAACTCGTCCTCTTCTCCTTACTGCTGGATCATCAGCTGGAGCAACCGGTGCGGGGGCTTCTGCTCGGGTTTCGTTTGACCTAGTAGTAACCATTTGTGGACAAAAGAGTGAAGAGATTAGATACCAATTTGGATTGCCAGATACCAATTGGAATCACGTTATAGCACGAAAGAAGCAAGAATGACAGTTTTCCTGAAGTCCTATAGCCTCCCAAAGAAAAGTACAGGCGTCTCTGTACCATTCCACGAGACTCTACTAGATCATTTTGGTACGATGAGATCAACGAACCTAGGCTCTGATACTAACTTTGTCACGATCCAAAAACTAAACCCATGATCAACACTTAGAGGAAATAAATATAACTAATCCATCAATAAAATATCAAGTGTAAAAACAAAATATAAGTACAACTTAAAGGTGGAACATTGTACTTAACCAAAAACCATCCCTAGGACCCGAAAGTCGTCCATACCAAAACTACTAAAGATTGTCAAGAAGGGGATGCAACCCCAAAAACTTAAATAAAAAACATAAGTCCAGAAATAAAGACTCTATCATCCAAGAAGGATTCATGGTAGCCTGAAACACGTTGCTCACCCTTGAATCCAAAGTCCAACACTAGAATTCACAAGTGAGGTCTTGTAGGAGCCGCTGGAATATGCGTTGCACTCAACAAAAGTAAGAGCAGGTGTAGTAATAGCGCACAAGAAAACAACAGTGTACTGGTAGGGTCATTTGGCCAACCCAAGATGAGAATATGAGCACTTAACTAAAACATAGTATACCAAGTTAATACATGCTCAATCAACCTACACCTAGCACAACAAGCATCAAATAAGCAATTTAGAGTTACAAGCAAAAAGTTAATACACTAACAACCAAGTCAACTTCAGTCAAGCCAAGTCAAACAAGTCAAGACAACTTAAGCAATTATCAAGCATATAAATTATATTTTCCGGTTCACTCATGGAACCCTCAAACTCACCTAAACCTCGTACATACACGTTATGGGCATCATAACCACCCTCTAGTCATAATCTGCAGGGGACAAATTCCGTCCATGTACTTAAATCTCAGACACGAGTGTTTGCCAACCTTATTCCACCAACAAGCCGTGAGAACGTCCCAAATACCAAGACATTCCACATTTAACAATAAGGTAGGTCAAAATCATACAATAAGGTAAAATCATTTGAATAGACCACGCCAAACAACATGCACTAACAAGACACACTACGAAGTAGTTAATGTGCACATATAATATAAACTAGATTAAATTACAATACCATCACCTACCTTAATCCAAGCTTGCACAATTCAACTAAGCTTGAGCCTTGCCTTTTCATACAATCTTCGCTTGATCTCGATCTAGAAAATATATATAATGTATAATTAATGAAATGACCTACCACGTTGGGAATTATAACTCACACCCAACCCCTAAGGCCAAGTTCATGATCATTCCTTCTCCATTCTAGGGCTTTTTTACCGTTATTCACCTAAAACTATCAATTCTATGGATTAATTAGTGAATTAATGGAATGCAAGGGTTAATTAACCATTAATAATCAAACCCCATTAACTTTATACCTAATTTACTCCCTTGCACCAGAAAAACGACTAAAATCAGCCCTAAACCCTTCCCGAACTCCGTAAATTAGCAATTTTAAGGCTAAATTACCAATTACTAGTTAATGGGGATGAAATCCTTACCTTAACGAAGCCAAACAATTATAATCTGGTGAAAATCGCGCAAAATCGCCTCTCCCTTACCCCAAAATGTGTTTTAGAAAAATAAATCATTTTGGGGAATTTTAAAATAAATCTGCGACTTTCGTCCCTATAGCGACATACAACACTTATGTCGCTATAGCGACATACGTTGCTATAGCAACACATGTCACTATAGCGGTCATTAATTGGGTTGACTGTTGCTATAGTGGGATTTTCTCCACTATAGCGATGTCGATGGGACAAAATGTCCAGTGTCGCCCAAAAATCCTAATTTTTACAACTCACCTTTAATTTGGGACATTCCAAATAACGCCCTTTACGCTAGGATCAATTTCGGGAGTTCTACTCACCCAAATTCAATTCTGTAAAGACCTACGGGTTCCTTATTGTCTTGGCTAACTATAAATTAAATCAAACCCCACCAAACTAGCCCAATTTATTCCAAGATTTCCCTAGACCATACCTCGCTCAAATTTTATCCGAAACTAGCCTAGCCTGAAATTTATAACTTCAAATTCAGAATGAATTTTAACATGGAATTTATAACTTTTCACAATTTGACTTGGCACGCTCATTAAGAAAATAATTATTAACATGACTATTTTACCATAGTACCCCTACGCTCATTAAGAAAATAATTATTAACATGACTATTTTACCATAGTACCCCTATTAATTGATGGTTACTATTGTGTCTTGAAATTATTTTAGAAAATAAACAATTAATGATAAGGGTAAAATACGAAAAAAGAAGTTGTCTTTTCTTGATATGTCAAAAATGACAAGAAAAAATGAAAATCCAATTAGAAATTTAGTGACAAGTAATTCTGAACGAAGGGAGTAGCATTCACCAACAATTTTGTTTCTCATTTCTCTCTTCTTGTTCATCACACAGAGCCCTTCCACGCTTTTATAGAGCATTTGTTCTCAATTTAAGAGTTGGAATAAATCACTCGAGAATCGGCATATCCTATGATTTTTATGCATTAGGGGGTTGCTTTGGGTCAGATGATGGGTAACTTTCTTATCCCTTTACAATTCCATTTTGTGAAAGCTCCGTTAAAAAATATGTTCATAGAATTCCCCAGTTGCCTTGTCCATGATACAAAATCAAAAGTTGCTCAAAGCAAGAGATGCTGCATTGTTTCAGCTACAAAGTGTGGCATTTGACTCGAGGGTTGTGACTGAGGCAAAAGACCTTCAAACAACATATCCTCCTTCATATTCCTCATTTTCCTCCTCTTTTTTCCAACTACATTATTTTCTATATATCTCTGGTTTAATTTTTTTTCTCCTTGCTTTTTGTGTGGCTTTTTCCAACTACATTATATTTCTATGTATCTCGGGTTTAATTTATTTTTTTTCCTCCTTGCTTTTTGTGTGGTAATTCAATTTCTGGATGCCGTTCTCGCATATGCTCGCAATTTTTAAGAGTCCAAATCTTTCAGAAGCTAGGAAATCAAGATTGCTTTATTCCTTTCAAAAGTATTACTCTAGTGTGTCGTCATTTATCCCCAGTCTCTATAGCGAGGGCCAATATCCCCAGACTTCCATCCTGCTTTCAGTGTTTGCAACTCAGAACTTCAGGAAAAACTTCTGTAGTTTGAACTGATAAATGTTAGTAAACTGCAACATAGTTTCCTGAATATTTCTAGTGTCTTACCTAGGTGCATTTTTTGTCCAAAATTTATATTCGCAATTAAAAGTGACTAAATGTTGAATAGTTTTGAAACTCTGGCTACTCAACAATTCATGGCCTCTAAAGCGGTTGGAATCTTAGTTAAAATTAAAAACATATGAGCAAGACCGGCATTCTAAAAATCGAAAAGCCACATGAAATGTAAAAAGAGAGCCCTATATAAACATGTACTATAGAGACTTAAACCGAAGGAAAAAGGAAGAAGAAAATAAAGTATATGATGAGGGATATGCTGTTTGAAAGTCCTTGACTTCTAGACTCAAGAGTCGAATGGCACACTTCGACGACATAAAATCAAGAAGCATCTCCAGCTTTCACCAAGTTTTTCCTGCATCTCTCACCTGCAAATTAAATTCGAGAACATAGCAAGAAGAGGAGGAATCTGATGAACATATTTTTTTTGGAAAAAGTTTTCACGAAATGGAATATGTTAAGGATAAGAAAAGTGACCCCCCATTTCTGATCCTAGAAAAAGCAACCCCATAATGCAAGAAAATATACATCTACAGGCCACGCAACATAAATTAAATGACAAGATATGTTGATTCTCCAGGGGTTTATTCCGTCTCCTAATTAAAAAGAGAAGGGATGCTCTATAAAAGCGTGGAAGTGCTTTTTATATATATAAACTAGAAGGACAAAAATGAGAAAGAAGATCGTTGGTAAATGATATATATCTTGAATTTATAAGGGAAAGAGTGATAGGTCGACACTCTATTGGCATGCAGCATTTTTGGTGGCTCCGTACAGCTTGATCAAATATTAGAATGGACATGCCAAAGGAGAGTTGCCCTGTTACTGTCTCTGTTTAATGTAACTAACACGGCAGCACTATGCAGAAGGTATTGTTATACTTGCCTTGATTACCGAGGTTGTTCTTCTTTGTGGCAGGAACTGAGATGTAGAAACGAACCATTAATTAACTGCCACCTCTCAGCCTCTTCTATTTTGAATTCGCTATTTTCTTTATACGTGTTCCATAAATCACACAACTAATTTTAGCTGGACTCTGTAACACCCCGTACTTTATAACCTCACTTGATACCTTGGGATCATATCTACATAGGTGTTGAGATACCATGCATATGTGTTTTATAGTGTCATTGGGGAAACATTTGATATCGGACGTAACATGTACGATTAGATCGTCGTAGGAGGTGTGTTGTGATTTCATGGAGCATAAGAGTCAAACACTTCAATACACTCCTACATACTCCTACATGATCAAATCACGAAAGGTGAATAGTGATCCAAAATGTCCAATGAAACCAAGGGCGACTAGAATGCCTATTTTTGCGATCGAAAGGACGAATGAGAATCTTTTAAGGGAATATTGTCGTGACCTTATGGAATTATATAAACATGAGATATATGGTTAATAATGCATGAAACTTGTTGGGTTAAATGGATATGTCTTCTTGGGCCAAAATAAGGCCCAAAAGTGGAAGAAATCCATGGCCCAAATGGGTCAAAAGACCCATTCTTCCATTTGACCTTCTAGACATATTATTAAATGCCAAGAATTGGCTAAGGACAACATGATAGGCCTATATAAAGAGGCAAATCAGATTTTTATTATACAAGACCTCTCATGCCTTTAACACATTTTTCTCAACATTTCTCATTTCCAAACCCTAAAGCAAAATAATTCCTTGGGACTTCTTGGACAAGATCAACATATTCCAAGCCTTGGTAAGTATTTATTTTCATGGATTAATATCTTATATGCATAAAATAATATGTATATCATGTTGGTTGTGCTTGGAAAAGTTGGTCATGGTACTTGGTGATTTTGTATAAGATTTGTGGTATATGGAATTCAAGTGTGAATTAGGCCTTGTGCCTTTGATGAAAAAGCATGGTATGGACAAAATATGAACATGTATGGTGTTATTTTTGGCATTAAATTTGTTCTTGGCTAAAAGTGGAAATTATGGGATTTTTGGCCGATATGTGTTATGAGTTGAATTAAGGTGCTTTGAAGGATTATTTGTGATGTGTTATGGATAAGAAAGTGTAAAGGAGAAGTATTGTGGTGAAATGTAGTGATTTTCATGTATTGGTCAATGTTGGGAATTTTCCGGAATTTTTGGAAGAATGGTATATCAATAGTTTTGTCGAAGGAAAATGACATGTTTAAAGGCAAACATGTAATTCATTGACATTGTATGCATTTGTAAAGTAATTCGTGGTTAACGTGAATTCGTTATGTATGTATGTTGTAGAGTGAAGGAGAGGGATCATTGTATACGCATCGAAGGTTGTCTATTCGTATTGTGCATCCAAGGTATGCAAGGTTACTTTGTCCGTATCTTTCTACGGCCAATAGTGTTCACATTGACATTTCTCTAGTTCTATTCCGAAATATACTAAGGTATTCCATATGCAATTATCTATGGTCATTGTCATATATTTCCTACTCATTGATCAATTGTGAATCTCATTTCGCATATTCATGGTTAATGTTCCGAAAGTTCAAATAAGGTTATATTCCAATATTCCAATAGTGCCTATACTTGTGTCTCTTGTTCATGGATTATTGTCCAATGGTTCCAATGGTATCATGGTGCTAGTTATGTTATATTTCTCATTGATATTTATTCATATGTCCTTCACTTATTGGTCAATGATTCAAAGTTTCCAACAATGTTGTGTTCCAAAGTTCCAAAGTGATGTTATGATTATCAAAGTATCAATCTCAAAGTAATGAACAAAGTAATGCAAATGTGGTCAATGATCAAGTACGGGTGGAAAGTCTAGGGGCGTAAGCCTAGCTCGACTCGATCCCGAGATATGGATTTATGGGTGGCAAGTCTAGGGGCGTAAGCCTAGCTCGACTCGATCCCAAGGGTGGCAAGTCTAGGGGCATAAGCCTAGCTCGACTCGATCCCTATATGATGATATGAAAGACCCACTGATCAGTCGGGGCCCGGGCACATTGTGATATGTCATGACATGTGAGCATTGAGATAAAGAAAGTAATGAAAATAATGAAAGCAATCCACATGGTTTCCAAAGCGTAACATGGTGACTTATTCACATTGATTATTCATATGTTTTGAGTTCATTGAAATATTCATGTGTTGTACAGTTTCATCTGAGCCTTGCATACTCAGTACTTATTTTGTACTGACCCCTCTCGGGGAATTTACCTTACTTGCTGCAGGCGCAGGTCCCAGTAGGCCTCCTCAGTAGATTGCCAGTGTTAGCGGCTCTTTGGTGAGCTCCAGCTCATTCGGGGCTTCTCCGAGTCAGAGTGTATATATGTTTTGGTATTGTATATATTGTGTAATGCGGGGACTTGTCCCGACTTATGGTTCATTTTGGTCAATGCTCTTGTTAGAGGCTTTTGTAGACGGATGTGGGTGTATGAATGTAGAAGGGATATGTCGTCCTTGACTTGGTGGCCTCAACGGCCAAGTTTTGCATATATGTACATATATCATGTTCCATGACTTCCATTGTTGGTCTTGATAGTTGATATGTGTTTATGGGTTTCTTATGGCATGCATATGATTGAGTAAGTAAAGATTGGTTCTCTCGGGCCATGTCGGCTACGGGTGCCAATCACGCCTCGTTGGGATTCGGGGTGTGACAAAAGTGGTATCAGAGCAGTCGGTCTAAGGATGTCTACAAAGCCGTGTCTGAGTAGAGTCTTACTTATCGATGTGTTGTGCACCACATTTATAAGTAGGAGGCTACGGGACATTTAGGATGTTGTTTCTTTCCTTCACTCTAGATCGTGCAATAGAGCCAATGTTGTCAGTTGTATTGTATCTGATTTTGGTAATTGTTTTTCTTTGGTATAGTCAAAATGCCGAACACTAGAAGAGGAAGAGGAAAAGGTAAAAGTAAGCTGATCAATAGAATTGCTGGTGAAGGAACAAGTAGACCACCGCCTGAACAAGTTGCTCAAGGTGGGGCTGAAACTGAGTTCGCAATGCGAGCTTCTTCTACTTCTTCAGCTCCAGAAGAGCCGAGAAGAAGGGAAGTGCCCGTGGAACCACCGACAAATGCCACAGATCAGGATCTTAGGAATGCTGTACAGATGTTGACACAGTTAGTGGCGGCACAAAGCCAGGGAAGAGCTGGTGCTATGGCACATGATGATGATGAGGCTAGAATGGCAAGTCGCAGAACACAGGATTTCTTGAAACTGGACCCTCCTATATTCACAGGGGCATATCCAAAAGCAGATCCACAGGACTTCGTGGATCAAATTCAGAGGGCATTGGAAGTTATGCATGTGACAGGGGTAGAGACAGTTGAACTTGCTGCGTACAGGTTGAAAGGAGAGGCAATATTGTGGTATGAGGATTGGAAGAAATCCCGTGACATTGGTGCAGATCCACCTACTTGGGAAGAGTTTAAAGTGGCTTTCCTTGATCATTACTTGCCCTATGAGATCCGTGAGGCACGTGCAGATCAATTCCTAAATCTCCGTCAAGGAAATTTGAGCGTCCGAGAATATAGCTTGCAATTTAATTCCTTGGCTCGATATGCGCCAAATGTTGTGGCTACGATGACAGACAGGGTCCATAGATACGTGGACAGACTAGAGCCATACTTGGTAAGAGATTGCACTATTGCGGCCTTGAATAGGGACATGGACATTGCTCGCATACAAGCCTTCGCCCAGAAAATGGAGGATCAGAGACAAAGACGCAGGGTATATGAATTTGATAGGGGACAGTCCAAAAGGGCTAGACCTATGGGACCACCTATGATGTCCCAAGGAGGATCTAGGCCCCGCATGTTTCCTAGACCACCTAGACCGTCGTTCTCTTATTCCACAGGTGGTGCTTATTCGCAGTCTCGAGGGTTTAGAGGTGGTTCAGCAGGGCAAAGTAGTGGGGTTCATGGATCACAGGCAGCAGGTTTCCCTCGTCAGCAGTGTCAGCACTGCGGGCGTATGCACACAGGTCCATGTCGGATAGGGACGAATGTCTGCTTTTGGTGTGGTATGCCGGGACATATAGCGAGAGAATGTCCACAGCGGAGCATGGGTGGTATAGCACAACCAGCTGGGTCGGCTGTTGCGTCTTCAGCATCGGTTCCTTCACAGGGCCGAGGGGTGCAGCCTATTGGTCGTGGTAGAGGTACCAGAGGAGGAGCCAGTACTAGCGGGGTCCAGAATCGCACTTATGCTTTGGTGGACCGCCAGAATTCAGAGGCTTCCCCAGATGTCATCACAGGTACATTATCCATATTCTCAGATAATGTATATGCATTAATTGACCCAGGCTCTACATTTTCCTATGTTACTCCATTGGTTGCTGCGAAATTTGCAACGACACCGGAAATATTAATTAAGTCAATTGAAGTGTCTACACCGGTTGGTGAATATATTGTTGCAAAGAGAGTGTATCGTAACTGTGTGGTAACTGTGTGTGGTCATGATACGTTGGCCGATCTTATTGAATTGAACATGGTGGATTTTGATGTAATTATGGGAATGGATTGGTTGGCCTCTTGTTATGCTACGGTAGATTGCCGGGCCAAGAAGGTGCAATTTTGTTTTCCACAGAAAAATGTTCTAGAATGGCAGGGTAAGGTAGGGGCACCACGAGGAAGATTTATTTCCTATTTGAAAGCCAGAAAAATGATTGCCAAGGGATACATATGTCATTTGGTACGAGTGAAAGATAATGATGCAGAAGCATTAACTCCACAGTCTGTACCGGTCGTCAATGAATTTCTTGATGTATTTCCAGAGGATCTTCCAGGTTTACCCCCAGAACGGGAAGTGGAATTCGACATTGATGTGATTTCAGGCACTCAGCCTATTTCTATCCCTCCATATAGAATGGCTCCAGTGGAACTGCGTGAATTGAAGGAGCAGTTGAAAGATTTGCTGGATAAAGGCTTCATTAGGCCTAGTATGTCCCCGTGGGGTGCACCGGTATTATTCGTACGCAAGAAAGATGGCACCTTGAGAATGTGCATCGACTATCGGCAACTGAATAAAGTAACGATCAAGAATAAATACCCCCTTCCTCGCATTGATGATTTGTTTGATCAGTTATAGGGTGCCAGGTGTTTTTCAAAAATTGACTTGAGGTCGAGTTACCATCAGGTCAGAGTTAGAGAAGAGGATGTACCCAAGACAGCTTTCTGAACACGGTATGGCCATTATGAATTTTTAGTTATGTCATTTGGGCTAACAAATGCACCGGCTGTGTTTATGGATTTGATGAACAGAGTGTTCAAGCCATTCCTAGACGTGTTCGTGACAGTATTTATAGATGACATCCTCGTTTATTCAAGATCACCAGAAGACCATGCTTATCACTTACGGCAAGTGTTGCAAATTATCCGTGAGCGTAAGTTGTATGCAAAATTCTCCAAATGTGAGTTTTGGTTGAAATCAGTCGCGTTCTTGGGTCACATTGTATCAGATGAAGGCATACAGGTTGATACCCAAAAGATAGAAGCAGTGAAAAACTGGCCAAGACCTACGACACCCACAGAGATTCGCAGTTTTCTGGGTTTGGCAGGTTATTACCGAAGATTTGTAGAAGGTTTTGCTTCTATTGCGGCACCATTGACAAAGTTAACTCACAAGGCAATTAAATTTCAATGGAATGATGCATGTGAAAGAGGGTTTCAAAACCTGAAAGATAAGTTGACTTCTACACCAGTGTTAGTTCTTCCTGAAGGCACAGAGGGCTATGCAGTGTATTGTGATGCTTCCGGGATTGGTCTCGGATGTGTATTGATGCAGCATGGCAGGGTGATAGCATATGCCTCACGACAGTTGCGGCCACATGAGAAAAACTATCCCACACATGATCTTGAATTGGCAGCGGTAGTTTTTGCTTTAAAGATATGGCGTCATTATTTATATGGTGTTCATGTTGACATCTATACGGATCACAAAAGTTTGCAATATCTTTTTAAGCAGAAGGAACTCAATTTGAGGCAACGAAGGTGGTTAGAGCTTTTAAAAGACTATGACATTGATATTCTTTATCACCCAGGCAAAGCAAATGTAGTAGCTGATGCATTGAGCCGTAAGGCAGTAGAAAGCACTAGTGGTCAGTTGAATAAAAAGTGTGAGATAATCAAAGACTTGAATCAATTAGCCAGCTTGGGAGTTCGCCTTATTGAAACCGCAGATGATAGAGTTATGGTGCAGAATGCAGCAGAATCCTCCTTGATAGCTGAAGTGAAAGAGAAACAGTATGCAGATTCTATTTTATTGCAGCTAAAGGAGAATGTGCAGCAGAATTTGACCAAGGCATTTGATATGACACCGGAAGGGGTGCTTCAATGTCAAGGGAGAATATGTGTACCGGATGTAGATCAGCTGAGGACACGAATACTGACAGAGGCGCACCATTCGCGCTATTCCATTCATCCAGGTGCTACTAAAATGTACCATGAATTGAAAGAGGTGTATTGGTGGGGCAACATGAAAAAGAACATTGCAGAATTTGTCGCGCAGTGCCCAAATTGTCAACAAGTGAAAGTGGAACATCAGAAACCGGGAGGTTGCATGCAATGTATCAATCTTCCAGTCTGGAAGTGGGATATGATTAATATGGATTTCATTACGGGTTTGCCTCGTACATTGCGGAAGTTTGATTCCATATGGGTCATAGTGGACCGACTTACTAAATCAGCGCATTTTCTACCGGTCAAGACGACCTATACAGCTGAGGATTATGCAAAGTTGTATGTAAAGGAGATAGTACGATTGCATGGTATTCCACTTTCTATTATATCAGACAGAGGAGCACAGTTCACAACACACTTTTGGAAATCTTTTCAGCGGAGTTTGGGTACTCAGGTGAATTTGAGTACGGCTTTCCATCCTCAGACTGATGGACAAGCCGAACGTACTATTCAGACACTTGAAGATATGCTACGAGCATGTACGTTGGATTTTCAAGGTAGTTGGGATGACCATTTGCCTCTTATTGAATTTGCATATAACAATAGCTATCATTCAAGTATTAAAATGGCACCTTATGAAGCCTTGTATGGAAGAAAATGTAGATCACCAATTGGGTGGTTTGAAGCAGGAGAAACTGCTTTACTTGGGCCAGATATTGTTCACCAAGCCATGGAGAAAGTTAAAGTTATCCAACAACGGTTACAAATGGCTCAAAGTCGTCACAAGTCATATGCCGATGTGAGAAGAAGAGGGCTTGAATTTGCCATAGGTGATTGGGTATTTTTAAAGGTGTCACCGATGAAAGGGGTAATGCGGTTCGGAAAGAAAGAAAAATTGAGTCCACGTTACATAGGCCCATATGAAATTATTAGAAGATTTGGGCAAGTTGCGTATGAGTTGGCACTACCCCAGGACCTTTCGTCAGTCCATCCGGTATTTCATGTGTCGATGCTCCGGAAATGCATAGGAGATCCTTCACGTATTGTGCCCGTAGAAGATGTTCAAGTGGCAGAGGATCTCACTTATGAAGAGGTGCCCATTGCTATCCTAGATCGACAAGTAAAGAGATTGAGAAATAAAGACATAGCATCCGTAAAAGTCCTGTGGAGAAATCAACAAGTAGAGGAGATCACGTGGGAAGCGGAAGAAATGATGAAATCCAAGTATCCCCACTTATTCCAAATGGACCAAGAAGTTCACAGTGCGGAGGTGGAATAATAACAAGTAAGTATTTAAAAGCATTATGTGAATGTGTATAGGTATGTTAGAGTAAAGATGTATTTGTTGTATATAAGACACTGTTGTTAACATTCGAGGACGAATGTTTCTAAGGGGGGAAGAATGTAACACCCCGTACTTTATAACCTCACTTGATACCTTGGGATCATATCTACATAGGTGTTGAGATGCCATGCATATGTGTTTTATAGTGTCATTGGGGAAACATTTGATATCGGACGTAACATGTACGATTAGATCGTCGTAGGAGGTGTGTTGTGATTTCATGGAGCATAAGAGTCAAACACTTCAATACACTCCTACATACTCCTACATGATCAAATCACGAAAGGTGAATAGTGATCCAAAATGTCCAATGAAACCAAGGGCGACTAGAATGCCTATTTTTGCGATCGAAAGGACGAATGAGAATCTTTTAAGGGAATATTGTCGTGACCTTATGGAATTATATAAACATGAGATATATGGTTAATAATGCATGAAACTTGTTGGGTTAAATGGATATGTCTTCTTGGGCCAAAATAAGGCCCAAAAGTGGAAGAAATCCATGGCCCAAATGGGTCAAAAGACCCATTCTTCCATTTGACCTTCTAGACATATTATTAAATGCCAAGAATTGGCTAAGGACAACATGATAGGCCTATATAAAGAGGCAAATCAGATTTTTATTATACAAGACCTCTCATGCCTTTAACACATTTTTCTCAACATTTCTCATTTCCAAACCCTAAAGCAAAATAATTCCTTGGGACTTCTTGGACAAGATCAACATATTCCAAGCCTTGGTAAGTATTTATTTTCATGGATTAATATCTTATATGCATAAAATAATATGTATATCATGTTGGTTGTGCTTGGAAAAGTTGGTCATGGTACTTGGTGATTTTGTATAAGATTTGTGGTATATGGAATTCAAGTGTGAATTAGGCCTTGTGCCTTTGATGAAAAAGCATGGTATGGACAAAATATGAACATGTATGGTGTTATTTTTGGCATTAAATTTGTTCTTGGCTAAAAGTGGAAATTATGGGATTTTTGGCCGATATGTGTTATGAGTTGAATTAAGGTGCTTTGAAGGATTATTTGTGATGTGTTATGGATAAGAAAGTGTAAAGGAGAAGTATTGTGGTGAAATGTAGTGATTTTCATGTATTGGTCAATGTTGGGAATTTTCCGGAATTTTTGGAAGAATGGTATATCAATAGTTTTGTCGAAGGAAAATGACATGTTTAAAGGCAAACATGTAATTCATTGACATTGTATGCATTTGTAAAGTAATTCGTGGTTAACGTGAATTCGTTATGTATGTATGTTGTAGAGTGAAGGAGAGGGATCATTGTATACGCATCGAAGGTTGTCTATTCGTATTGTGCATCCAAGGTATGCAAGGTTACTTTGTCCGTATCTTTCTACGGCCAATAGTGTTCACATTGACATTTCTCTAGTTCTATTCCGAAATATACTAAGGTATTCCATATGCAATTATCTATGGTCATTGTCATATATTTCCTACTCATTGATCAATTGTGAATCTCATTTCGCATATTCATGGTTAATGTTCCGAAAGTTCAAATAAGGTTATATTCCAATATTCCAATAGTGCCTATACTTGTGTCTCTTGTTCATGGATTATTGTCCAATGGTTCCAATGGTATCATGGTGCTAGTTATGTTATATTTCTCATTGATATTTATTCATATGTCCTTCACTTATTGGTCAATGATTCAAAGTTTCCAACAATGTTGTGTTCCAAAGTTCCAAAGTGATGTTATGATTATCAAAGTATCAATCTCAAAGTAATGAACAAAGTAATGCAAATGTGGTCAATGATCAAGTACGGGTGGCAAGTCTAGGGGCGTAAGCCTAGCTCGACTCGATCCCGAGATATGGATTTATGGGTGGCAAGTCTAGGGGCGTAAGCCTAGCTCGACTCGATCCCAAGGGTGGCAAGTCTAGGGGCATAAGCCTAGCTCGACTCGATCCCTATATGATGATATGAAAGACCCACTGATCAGTCGGGGCCCGGGCACATTGTGATATGTCATGACATGTGAGCATTGAGATAAAGAAAGTAATGAAAATAATGAAAGCAATCCACATGGTTTCCAAAGCGTAACATGGTGACTTATTCACATTGATTATTCATATGTTTTGAGTTCATTGAAATATTCATGTGTTGTACAGTTTCATCTGAGCCTTGCATACTCAGTACTTATTTCGTACTGACCCCTCTCGGGGAATTTACCTTACTTGCTGCAGGCGCAGGTCCCAGTAGGCCTCCTCAGTAGATTGCCAGTGTTAGCGGCTCTTTGGTGAGCTCCAGCTCATTCGGGGCTTCTCCGAGTCAGAGTGTATATATGTTTTGGTATTGTATATATTGTGTAATGCGGGGACTTGTCCCGACTTATGGTTCATTTTGGTCAATGCTCTTGTTAGAGGCTTTTGTAGACGGATGTGGGTGTATGAATGTAGAAGGGATATGTCGTCCTTGACTTGGTGGCCTCAACGGCCAAGTTTTGCATATATGTACATATATCATGTTCCATGACTTCCATTGTTGGTCTTGATAGTTGATATGTGTTTATGGGTTTCTTATGGCATGCATATGATTGAGTAAGTAAAGATTGGTTCTCTCGGGCCATGTCGGCTACGGGTGCCAATCACGCCTCGTTGGGATTCGGGGTGTGACAGACTCCATGTTTAGGTGTAATTATCAGGGCCAAAAATATTCTTCCAACCTCAACATTGACAAAACCTATCATTAATTTGAACAAAATCATGAAGAAGACCAGTTATTTTGATTTGAACAAAATCATGGATAATTAGTACTCTTCTTGTAAGAAGCACAAGAGGTATAATAACGTAATCGGTTGGCTACAACTATAGATGTTACTAATATTACCTATACATGATTATCTAGTTTTACTTGACAATCGGGCCTGTGCAGGCTTTTAACTATCATCATTGCAAGAAGGGACGTAGTTTGTATTGTCTAAATCTGCATCCGTGGTATATTGTCAACTCCGATGTGCAAGCTTAAGACATCTAATTATTGCAGGAAAGGGACCAGCGGCATATATTTGGTGACATAAATTTAGTTCGAACTCGAATTAAAATATTATTTATACAAAGTTTGTCCCACCGTACCAATTGATATAAGTAGGTTATGAGTTATGACACATATTGATTACAATTGAATTGTACTCAGAATCATCACAGATATAGATATTGGAGCTGACAGGCACATGACGCACCTTGGATCATTAGTAGGTGACCTTTTCTAATAAATCAAGTATTTATTTTGTTCAACACCTTATATTAAAATGAGAATGTACATTATATTAAAATGCTTTGTTGTGATCTTGCTACTTCAATTCCCAAAAAATACTTTAGTCCACCGAGAATCCTCATCTCAAATTCACCAATTGACTTTGGAGTCTAGAAATTTCTTGAAAATCATTCCCAGTAATAATCATGTCATTTACATATATGATTAGCACTGTCACTTTCCCTGATTTGTGTTTTAGGAATAAAGTATTGTTTGAATTACTTTGTTGGAAGCTGTAATTATTTCATAGCGAAGCTAAATCGATCAAAGCACACCTGAGGTGATTGGTTTTGCCCATATAAAGCAAGTTGCAGCCTTCACACCACTTTGTTTTTAGAAGATGCAGTGTACCTGATGTTATATCCATGTAAACCTCCTCCTTAAGGTCCCCATGAAGAAAGGTGTTATTCAAATCAAACTGGTGCAATGGCCCAGGACCGGCTGAAAAGCTTTGGCGAAAAAGCAATTGCCTTAGGCCCCAAAATTTAGGGGGCCCTATTATCTAGTAATTATTGAAGTAGATTTTAAAAAATAATAAAAAATTAGTACTACTTTACAATAGATAACTTTTTTTTTTTTAGGTAAAAGGAAAGGAACTTTTCGATGGAAAGTAGATAGTGTTGGCTTAAAAGTAGGACTAAACCAGAAAAAAGTAGTAGGAAATTTCAACTGACAGATGATTTGATAACTCAATGACCAATCATTTTTTATTTTTTCCATAAAAAATACGTTGATCCTTTTTTTAGCTCTTTAAGTTACCATTTTTTTTTTTTTGCCTCTTTCTCAATTATGAGATTTTACTCTCACTCTCTCTATTCTTAACTCTTCCTTACTCTCTTTCTCTTAAGTTTAAGAGTTTTTACTCGACCAATTCAAAAGTTAAGGATTTTGATAATTTTAACTTGAAGAGAGCATCCAAAAAATATAAATATTTTGGAATCAAATCTTCATATTTCTTAAATCGGATAATATTATTTTAACTTTCTAATATTATTTTTGTTTCTTCTATTTGTTTTCTTTTTAATTTGACAGTATAGATAGAGTTTAAAATATTTATTAGAATTTTAATATACCAACTAGAAAATATGAATCTGGTAATTCAAATCTTAAAAGAAAAAGAAAAGCCGATAATTCGATAAAATCTCAAGAAGGAGCTCTTGATAAATTTTTGAAGGCCTCCGATTTAATTTTGGCCTTAGACCCCCAATATGCTTGAGCCGCCCCTGCAATGGCCGGTCCAAGTTTGCTGCAAGAGATAACACGACCCTAGCAATCTCTAGTTTTGTCACCGGAGAAAAAGTCTCTTGATAGTCTATGTCATATATTTGTGTATATCCCTTCTGCAAGCCTAGCCTTATAATCCCTCTATCCCAATTTATATGACACACTTTCCTTTTTAGTCAGTCTCAAAAAGAATGACACATTTTTATATTTAGTAGTAACAATTTAACTTTAAATAACTTACTTTACCCTTAATGAAATGATTTACAACCACACAAACATCTATAACTTATTTTAGACCAAAAGTCTTCCTTTCTTTCTTAAACTTCGTGCCAAGTCAAACTACATCACATAAATTGGGACGGAGGGAGTATTTGTCAATAGATCAATAGATCCATCTATCTGGTGTTTAATGGAGAAAACTCATTAATTTCGCCCTAGTGTCTTCTTTTCCTCAGGTAATGGCTACACAAATCACTTTATTTGTCGAAAAATTAATATATGCCTTGAACATATATAAATGCTTAAGCCCTGAGAGTTTAGAAGCACCACGTACTTGGGATAGTTTTGGAATTTGAAAAATATCTTACACATACTACAAATTATTTTATTTTGATGCTCTTTTTATGAGAGATCTTCATTTTACATCTTTATTTTTGCACGTAAGAAATCTTCATTATATAGATAAATGATAATAGATCTGAAAAAGTCACTTTCTTCTATTTAAATTGTAAAAAGTCAAGAGATCTCATTTATCTCTAATTTAAAAAGATTCATTTCTTTCATTGGTGAACTTTTTCTCTTAGAAGCAAATTTTGGAATTGAACTATAGTAACATGAGTTTAAGCGACCAAAAAAGTATTACAGATACTAAACTTGTAATTTTGGATCGAGCTACCAAACTAATACATCCTTTAGTTGGGGTTCCCCTTTAATCAACACAAAATAGTGTAATGTGCACATAATTGGCAACCTTCGTGATTCTATAGCCCAAGTAGCCAACCCATTGTTGTTGTCTTTTTTTTATAGCTAAAGCTCGTATGCTCAGATTCCTTGTTCATGATTTTGTTCAAGTTAACTGGTCTGTTACATAATTTTGTTCCAGATGACAATTACACCTGAACATGATGTGATAAAGCTAAGATTTATAGGAACACGGATAAAGTAAACCAGAGATTCAAGACTGAGTTCATTTGATAATTAGTTGGTTTCCGCATCAATTCTTGCCAAAAAGGTAAGGAGAAATTAAAACCAATGTAAACATTTAATACAAGTATCATAATACCTTCTGCATCAAAGTATTAAGAGCGTACCTTTTTGCTAGTATATTAAGCAGAGACAGTAGCAGGGCAACTCTCCTTTGGCATGTCAGCTGAAATATAAGATAAAGTCAAGTGGAGTCACTATACATATATTACTGCATGCCAATAGAGAGCAGCCTTATCACTGTTTCTCTTATTATCTCAAAAATTTTGTTTCTCATTTTTCTGCTTCTGGTTCATCACAACAGAGCCCTTCCACTCTTTTATAGAGCATTTGTTCTCAGTTTATTAATTGGAATAAACCACTCGAGAATCGGCATATCCTATGATTTTTATGAATTAGGGGGTTGCCTTTTCTTGGGTCGGAGAATGGGGTAACTTTCTTATCCCTTTACAATTCCATTTTGTAAAGCTCCTCTAAGAAATATGTTCATCAAATTCCCCAGGAGCTTTGTCCATGATGCGAAAAGGAAAAAGCTGCTCAAAGCAAGAGATGCTGCATCATTTCACCTATGAAGTATGCCATTTGACTCGAGAGTTGTGACTAAGGAGGCAAAGGACCTTCAAACAGCATATCCTCCCTCATATTCCTTATTTTCCTCTTCTTTTATTTTTTCCATCTACAAATCTTGGGTTTAATTTTTTTCACCTTGCTTTTTATGGGGCAATTCAATTTCCCGGATGCCATTTTTGCTATGCTCGTAAATTTTTAAGATTTCAAATCTTGCAGATGCCAGGGAATCAATGTTGGGTTCGAACATGCGGAAGCTTATAGTTGAAAATAATGTAGACGATAATTCAGATCACACATAAAACTATACTAAAAAAATATATTATTGATAGGTTTTGGTCAATTGACCAACATACTGAAAACTAATATTGAAAAAACATAAAAAATATTGGGAGAAAATCTACCCCTAAATAAAACTCTTAAACGACTACATTGTAGATGCTACTATGTTGTGGTATGAGAAGAAAAAATCTTCAATTTATAGAAGAGAAATATATTTTCCTCCAAGAAAGAGGTTAGTCAAATATAGAAGAGAATTATATTTTTCTTTTAGGAAATAAAAGTAATTATGATATTACTTTGACTTTCAAAAAATAAACTCAAATTTGATAAGAAAATTAGGCAAAAACCCTAACAATCAAGATTGCTTAGTTCCTTTCATAAGTGTTACTCTAGTTTGTAGTCATTTATGTCATTTACATATCTAATTCTTTACACATTCCAGCTAGTTTTTCTTGAGTTCCAGCAATATTTTTTCTTAAGAGTTCCAGACTTTTAGTTAGGGGTGTACATGGACCGAGTTGGTTTGGATTTTTTGAATACCAAACGAAATCGAGCTTTTAAATCCATAAATTAAACCAAACAATAAAATTTGGGGTTTTCAACCTCAGATTTTTTCGAATTTTTCGATTTTCTCAGGTGTTTTCCGATAAATTCTTTATATAAACATATAATTAACTTGTGTTTTAAATATTTCTTTAGTCCTAGCAATATACAACTATCTTAGGTGTTTTTTTAAAAAAAAACACAAAATATGAAATGAGTGATGACAATAAAATATTCAATAAAAAATAATACTAATAAAATCGTATAAAATGAATATCGCATATTAATAAGTTATAATAAAAATAATCATAATTTAAAAATATTAAGTTATGCTAAGAATAAGTCTACTACTCTCTCTGTCCCAATTTATATGACACACTTTCCTTTTTAGTCAGTCCCAAAAAGAATAACACATTTCTATATTTAGTAATAATTTAACTTTAAAATACCCACTTTACCCTTAATGAAATGATTTACAACCACGCAAATATTTATGACTTATTTTAAACCACAAGTTTCAAAAGTCTTCTTTTCTTTCTTAAACTCCGTGTAAAGTCAAACTACATCACATAAATTGGGACGGAGGGAGTAAGTATTAATAACATGGTTAAATATTAAATAGAAAATAAATTTAGGTTATGTATTTATGTAAAACTAAAGAATAGATATCCAACATTATTGGCATTCCTAATGTTTAATTGAATATTTTTGTTACCATTAGTATTGATTTTGATTTTATTTGAGTTATTAATATCGATGGGCTATAAAACTTATTAGACCATTTAAAATTCTAAATTTAAACTTGAAATAATATGTTGAAAGATAAAAGCAATGACAAAGTTTAAGAAATATTTATAAATTACATCATAGTAAATATTTTTAAAAATTATATAAATGTAATATCGGGTTATTTTGGTTTGATTTGACTTTTTTTAGTTAAAACCAAAACAATTATAGTCAATTTTTTTTTTTTTAACACCAAACCACTAGCCAGGTTTTTTTTCGATTTGCGGTTTGATGCGGTTCACCCCTACTTCTAGCAAATACTCCAGACAGAGATCCAAATAAAGTAGAAAACAATCTCGTTGTGAGCTCGCCTACTGAGGGCCAATATACCCAGACTTCCATCCTGGTTGCAGTTTTTGCAATTCAGAACTCCACGAAAAATTTCTGGAGTTTGAACTGATAAATGTTGTAGTACTAAACAGCAACATAATTTCCTGGATATTAGCTAGGTGCATTTTTGTCCAAACTTTATATTCGCATTAAAAAGTGACTTAACGTTGAATAGTTTAGGAACTCTGGCTACTCAACAAATTCATGGCCTCTAGAGGGGTTGGAATCTTAATTGAAATTTAAAAACATATAAGCAAAACTGGCATTCTGGAAATTGAAAAGCCACATAAAAAGTAAAAAGAGAGCCCTTATAAACATATACTATGGAAACTTAAATTGAAGGAAAAAGGAAGAAGAAAGAAGAAACTAAAGAATATGTCGAAGGATATGCTGTTTGAACGTCCTTGACTCCTAGACTCAAGAGTCAAATGGCACACTTCGAAGCAATAAAATCAAGCAGCATCTCACCTACGAATCAGGGACGCATCTAGGTGGGGTCACCGGGTTCACGTGAATCCATGCTCTTCTCCCTAGATCATATATAGTAGTGTTATATTTTTAAAAAAATACTTAAATGTAGATGTGTGAACACACGCTCGAAGTATGAATATAATGCGATAATGAATGGGTGCACCTTTTTAAGTGAGGTTAGAAATTTAAATCTTATACTCTATCTATCTTGTTTTGTTTTTCTTTATAAAATCGGGGAGCACATTTTAAATGGTTATTAGTAGCACTTTTTTCATTTTCGTAATAATGCACCCATCTCGAAATCCTGAATACACTTCTGCTACAAATTAAATTCAAGGACAAGGCAAGAGGAGGAATCTGACGAAAATATTTTTTTTTAAAACAGCTTTCACCAAATGGAATTTGTAAAGGATAAGAAAAGTTAACACCCCCCAATTTCTGACCCTAGAAAAAAGTAAAATGCAAGAAGATATATATGTACAGCCTACAGGCCACGCAGCATAAAAATAAATGACAGGATATGCGGATTCTCCAGGGGTTTATTCCATCTCTTAAACAGAGAAAGAATGATCTATAAAAGCTTGAAAGGGCTTTGTTTTGATATAAACAAGAAGTAGAAAATGAGAAAGAAGATCGTCGGTGAATGATAGTAATATATATTCTTGAAATTATAAGGGAAACAGTAGTAGGGCGATACTCTATTGGCATGCAGCGTTTTGGTGGCTCCGTACAGCTTGATCAGATATTTAATCTGACATGCCAAAGGAGAGTTGCCCTATTACTGTCTCTGCTTAATGTAACTATTACGCTCACATCGGCACTTGATACTGTGATACAGAAGGTATTGTTATACTTGCCTTGATAAGTTTACAGAGGTTGTTCTTCTTTGTCGCAGGAATTGCGATGCACGACCATTAATTAATTGCCGTCTCTCAGAATCTTCTACTTGAATTCTCTGTTTCCTTCATACTTGTTCGGTGTTCCCATAAATCACACTACTAACTTTAACTGGACTCCATGATTAGGTGTAATTAGCAAGACCAAAAATATTCTTCCAACCTCAACGTAACATTGACAAAACCTATATCAGATTATATCATATCATCATATAAATACCCTATCTTATGAGTGGGAAGCCCTAACTCCAAAGTTGGATTACGATTTTACCCCTACTATAAATCAAAATGTTAAAAACACCTCTAATTATTTAAATATTACATCACAACATTTTAATTATGTGAATGTGTAATGACTTTTTGACTTCATTGAATCAATTCCTAATTAAATATCTAATTTAATAATAGTATTTGCTCCTCACTTTTTGACTTTTTGACTTTATCTAATTAATTCCTATTTTAGTCTCTTGCCAGCATCCACAGTAAATCTAAATATTTGAGGGATAAGTGCCCATGGTTGAACTCTAAAACTTCCAGCGTGTTAACAAGTATTCTCAAGAAATCAACTTCCAAATTCACATTTAAATTTTTTTTTTATTTTTTGACATCAGATAAGTCTTTTCAAAGTTTATATGCTATTGATATTAGCTCTTGAAATTTTGTTGAGTTCGTTAAAGGATCTTATTAGGGAAGACTGAGCATTTGTTGTTTAGATAAAGAGAATAGTAATATTATTTTTTTATTTTCATTTTGTTGGAAATGTTTGTTATTACTTAAAAATTCAATTCCTTAAGATTGATATATATTTTGTGACTTCCATTATATATTTTTTATAACAAAAAAAGTATTTATATTTCGACATTTCATATTCCTTATTAATGACGAGAACATGACTTAAGTCTACAAAAATTTATTTAATGATTCGTAGTTTTGTTGAGCCTTTTTTTGTGAAATGAAACGAAAAAAAGGTGAGGTGTGTTCTTGAAGGGAAAATAGGGTCCTATAAGCAGCTATCAAAATACTTAAGAAGACAAATAATCTTCCTAACAATAATTGACTGAATTTTAAAAAGTCCAAAAGGGTGATCACATTTAAGAAGTTAATACAATAAGTTGTGATTATTAGAATTCGGAAAAAATAATCATACGAGTAAGATTAAAAATGCTATGACCTAATTAAAAGTGAAGCTTACCTTTTCTTCAAGATCAATATACTATCCCCTTTCACCATACAATAAAAGAGGAGCATAAAACGAAAAAATAAAACAAAATTGCACAAAGGTAATTAAATCAATAAATTTGCTTTAAAATAAAAAATTTAAGTAGTATGCAGATGACGAAAGAATAATCATCATAGTTTATTGAACATCTTTTTACAAGTCGATAAATCATTGATCTTGAAAGAAAATAACTTAGTTGAAATTGCTCCAATGCTTTTCTAAAGCTAAAATTATTTATGAGTAATATAATGTGACTAATAAAAAACTTAAGATAATATTAGTGGAAATATTTGTCCTGCATCTATTTGTATTACCAAATCTAGTTGTAGACTCTAGGTATGGTATTGGTATCAAATAGTGAGCTTCAGCTTTTGGATTGAAAACATAGTAAATTATAATTTCATCAAAGTCAAAGAGAATCAGACCACTACATGAGGCCAAAAGCTCAATGTCATAGGTAAAAGTCGTCGCACATGATTGATTGAATAGGATAGGATTTAAGGAGAAATGGATTAGTCGCATAGAACAATCTTTTTGACGCTAGAACAAAGTTTGAGATAGAAATTCAACTTTTAATATTCTTGTGTAGAACTTTCTAGTGAACTGCAAACTTCAAGCCCTAGCGGGAGATGACCCCCCACCAACAACTATATCATCACGCAATCCCATACTCATTGTGTTCCTCTGCACTATTATCATTCGGCATATCTTTAATTCGTGCTATTCTTTATTACGAGTCTACAAAGGACGATCCGACAAATGTTTTACCTAAAACAAGTCACTATAATCATTGGTGTAATATATTATAACACTTTATCAGGTATATTTCTAAAGTAATTTGGAAGATCCGCATAAACAATTAATGAACTAAATAATATATATAATAATTATGTAAGACTTTAAATACATTTAATGAACTAATTGTTGAACATGTACATGTATTGCACGTTGTTGCACGTGTATTCCAAGTTATTTAGTATAAGATTTTGAATAATAAAATATAAAATTATTGAAACATACTTTTTTAGTAACAAAAGATGAATTTATAAAATAAAAATTCATGAATGTAATATTATGTTAATGACTTGGTAGTTGATCAGTTCAAACTAAGCCAATATGAAGGCTAATCAAATACACTATAAAATCAAAATATTTCAATGTATATTTTCATATCCTGCAACTCTATCTTATTTTCATATCATGCAACTCTATCTTTTATATAATTGTATAAGTGATCCAAATCTTTACAATATTCTCAACATAACCCTTAACACACTTAACTTGACCCAAATATTCTCAATTTTTACGAAAATTAAAACTTAATATATATTCCCAATCTCTACCTAATCTATCTACAGTTCGATTTTTCAAAAAAAACAAAACAAGATTTTAATAACATAAAATTATTTGAACACATTTTTTTGTAACTAAAGGTAAATTAGTAAAATAAAAATTCATGAAAGAGATACTTTGTTAGTGAAGTGGTAGTTGAGTTCAAAATATACTAATTAGAAGCCAACAAATACGGTAAAATAAAAATATTTCACGGCTGATTTGCATATCAAGCCTCATTATCTTTTATTAAGTGGATGATTGACCCAAATCTTTATAATATTCTCAACATAATCCAACCAGCTCAACTGGACCCAAATTTTTACAGTATTCTCAACCGTTAACAAATTAAAACTCAATTTTGTTTAAAAACTTAAAAATATATTTTCCCAAGCTCTACTATATCAAACTACAGTTAGCTTTTTTCACAAAAAATAAATGTATACTCCTACTTCAAAGATATATTGATTTTAATTCTGGCAATCAACATCCAGTCCTGTATAACAAAACTTATTAGTAGACTTTGGGCATGGTATCAATTGGTGCGCTCCTGTTGTCGGATTGAAAACACAATAAATCATAATTTTGTCAAAGTCAAAGAGAATCAAACCATTACATGAGGCAAAAAGCTCAACGTCTTAGGTCAACACTACTAAAAACTTGGCTATTAGCTGCCAGGGTTAGCGAGGGACAAATTGTATGTCGCTATTTCGAGGAACTTTGCGACGTTGTCCCTCTCACAAGTCAAATATTTTAATTTTTAATTTTTTTTAGAAGGTAGGGAGGGACATCCCTCACTAAATTATGGTGATAATAAAAAATTGATATTAAATTTACTATAGCGACGGATTCTCTCTCGCAAAATAATAACAAATAAAATAATATTCCAAAGAAAATTTAAATATAAATATTATTATTTTTTTGACTGGTTCCAACGATATATTAATAAAAAATAAATAAAATAAAATATAAGTTATCCAAGGAGTCCCTCACTATGGTACATATAATTATTTTATGATTTTTTTTTTCTGTGTAGCAAGGGAACTCCCTCACTAAATTAAATATGTAAAATTGACTATTTTATAAATAACTATATTATAGATTTACAGAAAAACAATAGCAATAATATCAATTGTTTGATCCCTATATATATATAATTAAATAAGTAGCTTAGAAAGTGAGAGTTAAAATAAGTAGAAATGTTTTTGTGGTATTCTTAATAAAAGTTGATGATTTATTAGCTTATAATTTGATAATGGAAAAAAGAGGTGTATTAGTGGTATAAGTAATACTAGATTAGTAATTGATTAGCTAATAGTTGATATTTCAATAAAAGAAGAACTAAATTAATGATATTCTTATGCAATGTTATTGATTAATCCTCTTATAATTTGATAATTACACTAAGCAGATATCACTAAGAAATATTGTTGATTGTAATCTATATGTCAATAGTTACAGTAAAATAGAACTGTATTTTTAATATCTTTACTAAAATAATATTAATTGATTAACTTGTACAATAGTTAAACTAAGTAAAGCGTATTAGTGATTTAGAAATATTATTGACCGACTAACTTATACAATGACAACTATAATAACTGTAAGTATATTAGTGATATCATTAAGTAACATTAGCGAATAATATATTAACATATATTTTGACAACTACACTAAGTTGAAGTGTATTAATAGTAGTATTTATAAGAAGTATTATCAACGAAATATTATTAATTGATTAATCTATATGTCAATAATTACAGTAAAATAGAAGTGTATCTTTAATATCTTTATTAAAATAATATTGATTGATTAACTTATATGATAGTTAAATTAAGTAAAATGTATTAGTGATTTCTTAGAAATATTATTGAATGACTAACTCATACATTGACAATTATAATAACTCTAAGTGTATTAGTGATATCATTAAGTAATATTAGCAAATGATATATTAACATATATTTTGACAACTATGCTAAGTAGAAGTGTATTAATAGTATTTATAAGAAGTATTATTGATTTATCAACATATACATAATAATAATTGTAAATAAAAGTACATTAATTGCATTCTTAAGTAACATTACTGATTGATTAATTTGTAAATTAATAATTACTACACCCAAGGCTGTGGTCTAGTGGTTCAATGAAGTTAGGTTGAACATGATGAGGTCTCAGGTTCAATTCCCAACAGAGACAAATATTAGGTGATTTTCCACTTGTTCTAAGCTTAGTGGACAGAGTTACCTGATACCTGTTGCTGGTGGCAGGCAGCAGGTATTCCATGGAATTAGTCGAGGTGCGCGCAAGTTGGCCCGAACACCATGATTACAAACAAAAAATAACAATAATTACTTTAAGTGGAAGTGAATTAGTGATATCTTCAAAAAATAGTATTGACTGTTAGTCTATCCATCAATATTACAATAAGTAGAAGCGTATATGTGATATTGTTAACGAAAAATTACTTTTACTGATTGGTTAGCTTACACGTTAATGGTTTAAATAAGTGAAGTGTACTTGCGTCATTTTTGAGAATATTTTTGACAATTAACTTATAAATTAATAATTATGATTAACTTATATATTGATAATTGTATCAAGTAGAATTGTATTAATTAATAATATTTTTAACAAATATTATTGATTGATTAATATACATATAATAATATTGGTCTATAAAAGTTCAACTTTTATGTCCTCCTCTTGTATTTACTTATTCATATCCTAATAAACATGATAGAGGTCAAAGCGGACTTCACTCCCCTTACCCACTTAAGTCATCTTAAAAAAAAATTAAAAATGCAAAAGTGAATCAGTGATACTTTAAATAATATTTATTAATTGATAATATTATTGATTAATTAACTTATAAATTGATAACTACACTAAGTAAAAGTGCATTAATGATATCTTTAAGAAGTATTATTGACTGATTAACCTACGTCAATAACTACAACAAGTAAAAGTGTAGTCATGATTTCCTTAACAAATGTTAGTGATTGATTAATCTATAAATTGATAATTATACTAAGTGAAGTGTATTAGTTGCATGCTTAAGAAATATTAGTGACGATCCAACTTATATTGACTCCTTTCCTTTTTACTTGTCACAATTCGCATTGTAAGAGTCAATTTAACAAATCTTCAGAGCTAAATTGATTTATATTAATTTAATTTTTAATTTAAAATTTAGAAGTTAGAAAACTACAAGAAAAATACTATAAGATTTAATGTAATTATTAATATTAATATGATGAAAAAATATACCTTAAATGGCGGTCGAAAGTCAATTCAATTTTTTAGTGGTATTCTTAATAATTATTTCATTAATTAATGTTTGTGATTAATTCACCAATATTTTAATGATTATACCAACTAGAAGTGTAGTAGAAATTATTTCATCTATTAAAAATAAAAATTGTTAGGATTTGGGTTAAAGGCTTACAATTTAAAAAAACATGTTAATTCTCAAGAATTGATCAACCAAGGCTTTGGCAGCCGGCGCAGTCCTTAATCCCCTTGCTTCCCTCCATTATTTTCCCCTCATTTTTTTTCAGTACTTTTCATTATAGATTTGGGTTCCCCTTTGCTTCCCTCCATTATTTCCCCCCCTTTTTTTCACAATAGAATTTGGGTTAAATTCTACTTTCATAAAAAAACCCTACATTTTCATCTTCCTCTCCGGACTACTGCCGAAGCTCGCGAGGTCACCTTGCTGGTCGCTGGTTGGACTCCGATAAGTTTCCCTCACTGGTTGAGACTTCTCTTTTCACATTCAAAGTAATTAGTAGTTACGTGCCTTTTGTTTTGGAAAGATATTTACCTAATTTTTGTTTTGGATATTTTTTATTAACTGTACATATGTCTTATTCTTGGTCTTCAATCTACTAAAGAATGGATTTTTTTAGATTTTTCAGCAGTTGTTCATATTTTATTGTATCTAGTGTCCCTTTTTTTCCTTTTTATTTGTCTGATGTGTAAAAGTTGCTTTATTTTTTAATTTTGGCAGTGTTTTTTATATCAATACTTTGTGGTCCCTTGTTTGTTTATGACAGTGACGCGTATATAAGTTAATGAGTCGAATACAACTTAATGTGAACATTATGCACTAACCTGTTTCTTTTTTCTAAATTAAATATAGATCTGGATGTGCTAAGTTCAAATCATTTGTGTTTGCTAAGTAAACACAGAAGTTCAAACATTTGTTTTTGTGCTAAGTTGCAACATGTCCTAATTATTCAATTTTTACTCATAGTTATTTGTACATGTAGATGGAAAATGAACATCGTAAATGGATGTATGATAGAAGCTTTCTTGATCGGCGGGGGTTACGGTATGAATTTAAACAAGGTGTCAAAGAATTTCTTAAACAAGCCAATTTATGTTGTCAATCAGACGGGACAATTAGGTGTCCTTGTACGGATTGTAAATGTAAAAAGTGGTTAAAACCCGAAGATGTTAAGGCTGATCTTTATAGTAAGGATTTTATGGAAAATTAATATGTTTGGACTAGCCATGGAGAAATTGAGGGTACTGTCGGTGATAGTCACAATCATAATTTTGTTGTTGGTGAAAGTAGTCGAGATCCTAGTTACATGAAATGGTTATGGATGCTTTTGGGATGGACAATGAGGGTGAAAACCAACAACATGTCGATCAACCCCCCAATGAAGAGGCACAACGTTTTTATGCACAGTTAGAGTCTGTTAATCGACCACTTTGTGAAGGCATGTCTCACTTTGAGTTGTCTGTTGCAGTCAGACTGCTAAGTATTATATCAGATGCTAATATTTCTCAATTAGGCATGGACTCTGTGATTGGGCTTATGAATGAACTAAACCCAAATTTAGACTTGCCTGATAATTACTATAAAGCCAAAAAATTGATTTCCAAATTAGGTCTTTCCTATGTGAAAATTGATTGCTGTGAAAAAGGTTGCATGTGGTATTATAAGGAAGATGCAGACTTAGAGAATTGCAAATTTTGTGGAGTGTCTCATTTTAAACAGCTTGCCAGCGGAAACAAAGTTCCAGTCAAGGTGATGCATTATTTATCTCTTATACCAAGGTTAAAGAGGTTGTATGCATCAATGAGTTTTACTCCTCATATGAGATGGCACTATAAAAATAGAAGGCCGCCTGGTGTTTTGTGTCATCCGTCAGATGGAGAAGCATGGAAACATTTTGATAGAACGTTTCCAGATTTCTAATGAACCAAGGAATGTTCGGTTGGGTTTGATTGCTGATGAATTTACACCGTTTTCTGTCTCAGCTACACCATATTCATGTTGTCCAGTCTTTGTCACACCGTATAATCTTTCGCCTGAGATGTGTATGACAAGTCCATATTTATTCCTAACTTGCATTATTCCCGGGCCACGTAATCCAAAAAGTTTGATTGATATATATTTGCAACCTTTGATTCACGAGCTACAGATTTTGTGGCACGAAGGTGTTGTAATATATGACATATCAACCAAACAAAACTTCAACTTGCGTGCTGCTCTTATGTGGACTATTAATGATTTTCCTGCCTATGGAATGTTTTCAGGATGGATGACAGCTGCCAAGTTAGCTTGTCCGTATTGTATGGAAAACACTAAGTCGTTCACTTTAAAACACGGATGCAAGAATTCATGGTTTGATTGTCACCGTCGATTCTTACCAGTTGATCATGAGTTTAGGAGATTGCGAAATGCATTTAGGAAGAGTAAAACTGAACATGATTTACCACCTCCAATATTGTCAGGGGAGCAAATTTGGGAGAGAGTTAGGAACTTGCCTAAGGTGACAGAAACGCCACCTTCTAGAATAGATGGATATGGTGTTGAGCATAATTGGTCAAAACAAAGTATATTCTAGGAGTTAGATTATTGGAAGCATCATCTTCTCCGACATAATCTTGATGTCATGCATACTGAAAAGATTTTTTTTGATAATTTGTTTAATACAGTGATGGATGTTTGGGACAAGACAAAAGATAACATAAAGGCTAGGAAGGACTTAGAGGAATACTATGGGCAAACAGAGTTGCACCTACAACAATCAAATAATAGTAATAAGATCATCAAGCCAAAGGCCAAATATACATTCACTTTGGAGGAGAAACGACAAATTTGTGAGTGGATAAAGAGTTTGAGGATGCCTGAGGGGTACGCATCCAATTTTGGCAAGCGTGCAGATGTGGTAGAAGGAAAATTGGTAGGTATGAAAAGTCACGATTGTCATGTTTTCATGGAGACTTTAATTCCTATAGCATTTAGTGGCCTACCCGAAAGACTATGGAAACCAATCACAGAGATAAGTTTGTTCTTCAAAGAGTTATGTTCTAACACTTTGAAGAAAGATGCTCTACTTTTGATGAAGCAAAACATTCGGGTAACTTTGTGTAATTTGGAGAAAGTTTTTCCATGTGGTTTTTTTGATATGATGGAACATCTTCCAATCCACCTTGTAAATGAGGCACTACTCGGAGGTCCGGTTCAAGGTCGATGGATGTACCCTTGGGAGAGGTAAGGACTATAAATAGTTTATTTAATTTTTCTATGGTTTAATTATCCTTTATATAAGCTATTTAATTTTTACGCTTGCAAAGTGATGATCTTTACCAAAGAGAAGGGTTGCCTTAGGGTTTGAGTTGAGAGAAAAGTGTTTGGAAATATCTAGAAATGGCATGAGAGTTGGAATGAATAAAAAATCTGATTTGTGCCTTTATATAGGCCCTTAATTCATCCTTAGCCACTTCTTGGCATTTAATATCATGTTTACTTGGTCAATATTGGAAGAATGGGTCATTTGCCCTTTGGGCCTTGCACTTTGGCCTCTCTTTGGGCCTCAAATTGAGCCCAATTGCACATATTATCTTTTCAATGTGAAATATCCAATTCTCTGATGTTTAAATAATTCCATACTTGTTAAAACAATGTTCGACTAACACAATTCATATTCGTAGCCTCAATCTCAAAATTAAGGAATTCTAGCCACTCATGGCTTATTCGGACATAATTTGTTAAAATACTTGTGACGAAGAATTAACCCCAACTCGGATGCTAAACGTGCTCAATAGTAGTCCTACTAAGATGGAGTAATGATACCATGACTCAAAAATCTTATATACATCATAATAGTCGAAGAAATATTTTAGCGAAAAGCACCCTGGCACGTCGCTTGGCACGCCCCAATGCTGCCTATGCCAGAAAAATTTCTGGCATAGGCGGCCTGGCGCGCCCCAGGGCTGCCTGTGCCAAAACAATTTCAGCCAGGAGCGGCCGGCGTGCCCCACACCCAAAATGTGATTTTTTTTCCTTTCTTCGACTTTTCTTTACGGATTTGGTTAGATCCTTCAAGTCCAAGTCTTTTGCTTACCTCCTAACTTTAATATCCATTGCTTGGAAGTCCTCCAAGCCTCATTTTTCACCCCACAATTGCTCCACGAATTCACAAACACCTCCTACAAAGGTTTAATCACATGTACTAGGCCCAATATCAAATGTTTCATCAATTGCACTACAAAATACATACTTATGGCTCTCGACACCTAAGTAAACATTGTTCAACGTTGTCAAGTAGGGTCGAAAATGAACGGGGTGTACAATATATAAGTGTTAAGATAAATTCATAAATTTGGTAAGTTCTATGGAGGTGGATTAAAGATCCTTGAGTCTAGTTTCCAATGCCACCAATCATTCGTCAATCCAAGTTATGCCCATTTTACTAGGCACTACACAATCTACGTGATCCATTACGCACCGCACGGAAAAGGCAGTGGCACTACCTATGCTGCATGAATAGCAGCGGGAACTAGACTCCAGTTGCACGACCATGCACGTTCTCCGAAATTCTTTTAGTTTTCGCGTCTTTTTATATTCTAGGAGAGGTGTTTTCATCCTTTTCTCATCTTATAACCTCAACCCATGTCTTTTAACCCATTTTATACCCTAGGAAATGCCCAAATCACTAATAGTTATTCTAAAATATCTCATTCTTTCTCTTTCAAAATTCAAGAATTTCAAGAAGGGTTTCTTCAAACCCATATCTCAAGAGGTCTCAAGTTCAAGTCTGTCCTTCAAGATTTCTTCTTTTCAAGGTTTGTTGAACAATCTCCTTTCAACTAAATCTATAAATGGTTGGTTTTCTATTATGAAAGTTGTATTTATGTGGATTTTGAATATGGGTTTTTGAAGAATGGTTTTTGAAAGAGGAACTGACTTAAACTTGCGAACCCATTTCTACGAAATTACTCTTAAATCGTTATTTGAACTTGAGAATTGAGTTTATTACTTGCATTATGAAATCTTATTATTATGAAATTATATTGGGACATGTTGGAGTCAAGAACTCATATTTCTTTTCCGAAATCATTTTTTATCATTCTATGTAATGATCCCTCATGTTCGTGTGTTCTCAGCGTTTATAGCTTTTCTATAACTGTCTCAAGTTATTTATGACTTGTTGGGAATGACAGTTCGGTTTTTGAACAGTTTGTTTGATAATATTATTTATATCGAGCGTATTGCAAAATATTTAAATTAAATTAGAATTGGGTAAAATGATATAATTAATTGTCTTTCGAAAATGTTTTAAAAATTTATAAAATTCTTTGGTTATGATATATCTATACTACTTTATGATAGTTTTATAATGTATTAATATTCTAAGTGGAGATAGTAAATCTAAATATGCTAAAATAATATTATTTTTTTATTTTATAGAGGTTGTATTCGAGATAATTTTTTCTATTAATTATGGTATATTACCATCTAAGTAATATGTGTATGTTATATGTATGTTTTAGAAGAAAAAAATGATTTATATATATATACATAACCCCACCTTTTTCTTCTAAAACATTCCCAACATTTCTCTTTCTACATTCCACCATCTTTGATCAATTTAACCTCAAATTTGAGCATTTCTAGTGAGATTCAAGGTTAGGGGTTGGTATATTTGGATCTGTGATTGCGTTCTCATTGTTTCTACGATACGTTTTTTTATTTTTACGGTTATTTTTGTTACGGTGGCATTGTTGGGATTAGTGTTGATGTTTGAGCTATATTTTGAGCTCAAATTGAGCGGTGCTAGTTGTGACTATTAGTCATGAGGTGATTTGGAATGCTGTGAAGGATTCAATTTTGGGATTCCATTAGCGGGCCCCATGGGCCATTATTGACCCGATTTTGGGCCCGGAGTTTTATATTACAATATGGGTATCATTTTGCTCGTAATGATGTGTAGGTTACTATTTTAATAGTATGACTAGTGTAGCATGACTTAGCCTATTTTATGGAATTTGGGGTAGAGATTTGACCCAAACCCTAGTGTAAATACTTGTTATGTCCATAGAGTCTTGTTGCCTTGAATATAAATATGTTAACTAGAGTTTATGATTAAGGATCCTTTGGTACGAGACTGACCATTTGACTTAGCGATTCGAGAGGTTTTTCCCCAATTAGATCCTTGTGGTGTCTTTATGCCCTTGATTATTATGGTTGCCAGGGTTATGAGACCTTGCTATATTGGGTATATGTTATTGGACCCCGAGACCGTGATTATGAGACTAGTTTGACTCTAGGTGAGTATTCTACCCTTGGCAAGGATATGATTATCATTTATAGAAACTTAGGCGCTTATGGTTATGTTGTCTGAATACTGGTGATGGCATGCATACTATATGACACATTCATGCTCATTTAGTGGTACGATTCCAACCAAAACCTTGATTTTACTACTATTTCCAAAATGGGATTCATTTCCACTTTTCACTTTAAATATGGATTGTTTTATAACAATAATCGTACCACCTTATCTACTGGATTATGAGCTTTTGAACTAAAAATGATGTTTTAGAACATTGATCGAGGATGATTCCGGTCCATTATTTATCCACTAATTTTACCACTACTATCTACTTCGGTCGAGGGTAGGAATACCCTTTGTACATGATTATGATGATTTATTTTCGAGCATGATCTCGGGCAATGGATATACGAATTTATATCTTTTTAGTCGCAGGTTGATTTCGTGCACTGATTATATATATACCTCTCTCTGGTACTGGACGGAGTGGATGGATTATGATGGTTATTGGAAGTCCTGGATCAGGACTAGGCAGTGTATAAGGATTTCCCGAATCCCCTAGGGGGCCCTTCGTCCGAGAGTTATCATGCTGAAGAAGCTTGGTCGCTGTAGGTCCTACCTTTGCGAGCTAGGTGAGCTGGAGGAGGTGTATACACTTGGTACAATTTGGCTTGGGATTGCGGAATCAATTCGAGTTCGGTGTCCCCGATATGGTTATGGAATGTATTCATCCATTCATATGCATTGCCTATCACCAGTATAGTTGTTTGGCGCATGTATTTATCTGTCTTATGGGGGGCTGTATAGGTACAGGTTATGGTTGCTATTTGCTGAGTGTTTTCGTGAACCTTCCGGGCTTATGGGGGTTCGATAGGTACTTGTTTGCCTCAGACTACCCGATTACTTTATTATTATTTATATTGTTAGTTCGTTGCAGGTTGTTTGTGGGCTGGTACCTGAGATTGGAGGTATGTTTCTGATTCCTTTATCCTCTCGGTAAGTTATATTATTTATCCCAGGATTAGTCACCCCTTTGGGGTAGAGGCTTGATGGTGCTCGTGTAGCTCTTTTGCTTGGCTAGATACCATGAGATGTTAGCTTGACGCCTTCAGGTAGTTACCTTTGAGTTAGTCCTATATGTATACATATAGGTATGTTATTACCGTATATCCCTCTCTTCCTCGATCTATTCATATTGTATATGTACTTTTTGGCCTAGTATATTACTATATATATTTCTTTTTCTATTTATTTATGTATTGGCCAGGGATATACGGTATTGTACTTTAGTTCCTGAATGTTGTTAGGATAGGATAGTTATCCCTATTGCCTCATTAGCATTGTTATGCTTAGTTTCTTGGATAGTTACCTGTAGTCCCTTTCATGCCTTCATGTTATTTATGCTTACATTATTTTTGGAGCTCAGTCGGTCGTTGACTACTGAGTACCACGTGTTTGGTACTCATACTACATTTCTGCAGTCTGCAGGTTATAGTATGAATTATCGCTATTGATGTGTGTATCATGCAGAGAAGCTATGGATCAGATATTTAGGGTATGCTCCCGACGTTTGGAGTATCCCTACTCTCCCTCTTATTGTTAGACTGTTCACTATATTGTATCAGAGACGACTTGTATATATACATTTTTCCAGTATTTCACTTGTACTTCTGTTGTATTCGAAGCTCTTATACTGGCTCCACCAGGTTTTGGAATTATATTAGCCTTGTTATTATATTTATTTCTGTGTTTCCTTTATTTCTATTGACAGTCCATTACTAGCTGTTTTGGACTACGGGTTGGCTTACCTACTGGTGGGTTATATAGGTGCCAACATGACCTGAGATTTTGGGTTATGACAAATTGGTATCAGAACATAGGTTTACCGGTGTTCTTGGTACAAGAGCTAAGTATTTAGTAGAGTCCTGCGGATCGGTGCAGAGACGTATGTATCCTATCTTAGGAAGGCTACAGAGCATTCTTAGGAAAATCTATTCTTCACTCCTTGTCGTATGTCTGTACTTCTATGAACCTCTAAGTACTTCTTTTGACTCCATTCTCTATCAGATGGATAGTACGAGGTCATCGATATATACAAATGGTATTTTGGTGTGGGTTACCAGGGTTTCAGCTCAACATCGGGCTAGAGAGTTAGAGATTGACATCGAAGATCTTCAGCGTCACCTAGAGGGTCAGGGGTCAGCCCAGGTTTTGACAGAGTTAGTGTCTACCTCAGCTTTTCAGGATTCACTGTTAGGGGTTCGGAGTCTGTTTCTGGATACCTCTCAGCTAGAGTTAATGTTGGGTCTATCGAGTAGTTCTCAGACCAGAGTTGGATTTGTTGGTGTTCAGCAGGGTTCTGTGTCTATTTCAGAGTATAAAATTGGGTTCTCGAGTGGGCCAAACATACTCCTATGTTATCTCCTACTGAGTATGAGATGGTGCAGAGATTTATCAGAGGGTTGACTTTACCACTCAGTTTGGCATCGAAGCATTTGATAGTAGCTAAGTCTTCTTTCTCTGAGGTTGTTGATCACGTGAGGTCTACAGAGAGGGCTTTCTTTGAGGCATATTACTATACATATTTCTTTCTTTTTTTTATTTATGTATTGGCTAGGGATATACGGTATTGCACTTTAGTTCCTGAATGCTGTCAGGGTAGGATATTTATCCCTATTGCCCCATTAGCATTGTTATGCCTAGTTTCTTGGATAGTTGTCTGTAGTCACCTTTATGCCTTTATGTTATTTATGCTTGCATTATTTCTGGAGCTCAGTCGGCTATTGCCTACTGAATACCACGTGTTTGGTACTCATACTCCACTTCTGCAGCCTGCAGGTTATAGTACGAATTATCGCCGTTGATGTGTGTATCGTGCGGAGCAGCTATGGATCAGAGATTTGGGCTGAGCTCCCGACGTTTGGAGTATCCCTACTCTCCCTCTTATTGTTAGACTGTTCTTTATGTTGTGTGAGAGATGGCTTCTATACATATATTTTTCTGTATTTCTCTTATACTCTTGATTTATTAGAAGCTCTTGTACTGGCTCCACCAGGTTTTGGGATTATGTTAGCCTCGTTATTATATTTATTCCATTGTTTCCTTTATTTATATTGATAGTCCGTTACTAGATGTTCCGAACTACATGTTGGCTTACCTACTGGTGGGTTATAGTAAGTGCCATCATGACCTGAGATTTTGGGTCGTGATATTCTAAACTTGATTTTGGTGAAAGACGTAAATTACTGCATCCCTTGATTTTGTACAAGTTGATACTTAATGTGAAATATTCAACCTTTACTGGATATTTAAATGTGTTTAAGTCTACCGAATGATGGGGCTAATGATGTACGAATATACAAAATAGATATGACACGATATGCATGACTTGCAAGTTTTGGTATGGCGATACCAACTTAATGAGTGCCCCTATGAAAGACCTATTATATGTAAATGGTAAATATTTATGAAAATGTAAGAATTGGGCTTAAAGAGAATTATGTAGTTCACCGAGAAGGTGTAAGTCCTCGTGACCCAATGTCTGAAACCTTTGTTTTGCCGACATAGGGATAGATCACTTCTTAACGGAACAATCTTATTATGTTTCCCTCTATGAGGATGATATGATATGATGGTCAAATGATGTTTATCTCAGTCCATACAGCAAACATGGATTGAGGTCCCATCGATTGGGTATGGACTGGGTCCATATAGCTTGTGGGTTACTTTATGTCGGTGAAACTACTTAATTTAGAATTATGGTTAATAAATGGTTATCTTTTATGCTTTTAAGTCACTTGTCCCATATTTTCCTTAATTGGTTTATGTTCAGACTTTTATGACTTGCTTTAGAAACTGCTTTGTCCCTTCTCCTAGGTTGCATACTAGTACTCGTCGTACTGACCGTCCCCGAATGCTACATCATTTTATGATGTAGGTTCGGAGGTATTTTCTCATAGTTCTGTGCAACATTAGGATTCTTCAGGACAACTTTAGCTTTGGTGAGCCCTCCATTCTCCAGAAGTCATACCCATTTGATGTCCAGACCTTGTCTCAATGTTTATGGTATAGTCGGGGCCTTGTCCCGGTATAAATAATAAGTCAGGTTATATAGAGGTTTCATAGACCTATGTAAATGTCAGTTCTCAAATGTTTTTAAGATGTTTCAATCTTGTTCAGTTACTTTGAAATTTCACCGTATTTATGTTTTAATGAGTTAAGTATGTATAGAATGAGTTTCACTTCTGTAATTTCCTTTATGATTTTAAATATTTCTTCCGCACCTTTTAATTGAATGCTCATTATGAATGTTAAGAAGTTCTCTCGGGCCTTAATAGTTCCCGATGCCTGTTATGTCCAGGTTTTAGTCCTGGGTCGTGTCAAAACTTTACATTGAACTGCAAACTTCAAGGCCTAGCTGGAGATGACTGCCTCCCCCAAACTATATCGCCATGCAAGTTCATACTAACTTATATATCGTTGTGTTCCTCTGGTCTAGATCTGTTGCCATTTGTCATGCCCTAATTTGTTATGTACTTTTTTCGAGCAAAAATGAGTCACTATTTTTATTGGTGTTAAATAGTATTCAACTTTATGGGGGGAATCTCTGAAGTGATTCTGAAGATCCGCATGAAAAATCAATGAAATGAATCAAACTACGTACAATTCATTTTTTCACAAAGCCCTAGTGTAGACTCCTACTTCAAATTTATATTGATATGAACATCTAGTTAGGCTTGCATTACCAAACATATTTGTACATTCTGGGTATGGTATCAATAAATGCACTCCAGTTATCGGATTGAAAATACATTAAATAATATTTTCATTAAAGTCAAAGAGAAAAACCATTACAGAAGGCCAAAAAGTTAATGTTGTAAGGTAAAGTCATCGCACATTGAGTGATTGGGATAATGTTCAAGGAGATTTTATGAAATTTTTTAAATAAACCATTTAATGAAAATATGAGTGGCATAGAAAAATCATTTTAATGTGGAACAAAGTTTGAGAAAATTTAGGATCAGAAAACCTATCTTAAAGATTCTTTCATAGAACTTTATATTGAACCGAAAATTTCAAGGACAGGTGGGAGATGATTCCCCCAACTATTATCATCATGCAATTCCATACTCACTGTTGAGTTCCTCTGATCTATTTATATTTTTCATACCCTTAATTTGTGCTACTCTTTTTTCGAGTCTACAAAGGAAGACATCAAATGTTTTACCGAAAATGAATAACTATTTTCAATTTTGTTAACTAGTATAAAGCTTTATTGGGAAAATCTCTGAAGTGATTCGGAAATCCCCATGAACAATCAATGACTAAATATGTTGATCTATAATAAATTTTACCTATTACGAAATCAAAATATTAAATACCATATAAAATAATTATATAAGTGCATACGTACGTTTAATGAATTAAATCAAAAAATTAAGTAACATATATAATAATTATTTAACAGTATAAGTATGTTTAATGAATTAACTTTTGGATATGTGTATTGCACATATATTTCAAGTTTTTTTGTCTCCTTTCTCTCTCTAGGAGCAGCTAGGTGAGCTAACGTGCGCCCACACTTGAAAATGGTGAGGAAAAGAGGGACAAAGTTGACTGTCAACAAAGGATGGAACGCGAACAAAGGAATTACTATTGCGAACTAGAAATTTACAAGAAAAGTAGTGGATGAAGGGGTAAATTCTATAGAACAATGGCCAATTTTGGCGGGTACTAAAACCCCAACTATGAAGGAATCCTCGAGGCAGAAATTGATAACTCCGCCTGGAATTATAATTGAAAAGAATGGTGGTGAAGGTAACGGAGGGAAGGCAAGTGAAATGTGCAATTTGACACCAAAGCAGGTAATAACACCGGTGGAATTAGTATATGATTTGATAGAGGTCCCCAATGTGGATGCAGAATCAAAATGGGTGAATCTATTCAAAGGAAATTGACTTGTTGCTCAAGGGATGACGCTTCAATTTTGTTGCACTGGTTGTACGTGATGGAGAAACAGTGGTGGAATTGTGCAAAGCAAAGGTAGAAGTGGAGACCCTCAAGTGGAAGCATGCTCTGATTCTATATATAGTTGGAGCTAATCCAACTATTACAGCTATGGAGAGGTATATTGTAGTTAGCTGGAACTATATTGCGAAGCCAAAAGTATATTACTACAATGATGGGTACTTTCTTGTTAAGTTCACCTGTATTGATGACCGCGATGAGGTTCTGTATTCTGGGCCTCATATGATGAACAATAAACCAGTTATTGTGAAAACATAGTCAGCTGATTTTGATTTTAACAAGGAAGTGATGCAGACAATCCCAATTTGGGTTAAATTCTAAAATTTACCATTGAATTACTGGGGGGCACAATCGTTGAGTAGGATTGATAGTGGAGTAGGGGTTCCTATCTATGCAGATGAGTGTACTACTCGGGTAGATTGGATCTCTTATGCAAGAGTGTTAATTGAGATGGATATAACAAAACCTCTGCCAAAAGAATTGAAGGTTGAGGACCCTAATGGCCGGTAGTTTACTCAGGCTATCACTTATGAATGGGTTCCAATCTATTGTCCTACATGTCTCACCATAGGTCATAAATGTCAGGCTAAGGAAGGGCAAGGGAATAAACCTAAACCTAGATCGAGGAAGCAGAAAATGGAATGGCAGCATAGAGATAAAGAAAAGTACACAGAGGAGGGGCTAGCAGACAATATGGAAACTGTTACACCTAGCACCAGCAAGGGAGTGCATAATAATCATGGACCAGCATCAGCTGAGGAACAACTTATTTTTCCCACTGAAATGCAGCAGGTGAGACCATAGAGAGAAGTTCGAGGTAAATCTGCAGCCAAATGAGTTGTAGCTCAGGGTAGTAGGGAATAACTCAACACTACAAATGAGTTTAGTGTCCTTCATGACCATGATACACGTTTTGGTGCTGGAAGAGGAAGATTTCATAGTGGTAATAATAAAGTGGAGGGGAGAGGAACTACCCAACATTCTCACAAATGAAGCTAATAACATGGAATGTTAGGGGCATGAATAAAGTGCACAAGCAAAAGGAAGTAAAGTTGTTTATTTGGTAAAATAATGTTAGTATTTTAGCTTTTTTAGAACACAAGGTCAAGCAGCAACAGGCAGACAGAGTTCTTAAAACTATTGCTCCAGGGTGGATGAAACTAGACAAATATACATATAGTAGCAGAGGCAGGATATGGATCATCTGGGATCCTCAGGTTATTGAATGTGATGGTCTAGAGGTCGATGAGCAGTTTATACATTCTGAAGCAAGGATCATATCTTTGAACCTTACTTTTTCTTTTACAACCATCTATGGGTTACACACAATTGAGAGTAGAGTACCTCTTTGGAGTAAGCTTAACCATATTGAACCAAGTCCGCAGGGCCTTTGGTTAGAGATTACAATGCTATTCACAAGATTGAAAATAGGTTGATTGGATCAACTGTACATGAAGCAGAGATTAAAGATTTTGACTCTTTCTTGATGACTACTAATATGGCAGTCTTGAGACATAATGGTAGGGATTATTCTTGGACTAATGGTCACACCTATACTATGATTGATTGGGCTACGGTGAAAATTCACTGGATGCTTGCTATGCTTGCTTTAGAAGTGATGCTAATGGATCTAGGGTACTCTGATTACTCCCCTTTATGTCTTACTTTAACTCAGAAGAACAATGCTAAAGCCAAACCTTTCAAGTTTTTGAATCACTTAGCCCAACATGAGCAGTTCTAGGAGGTTGTTCTTAGGGCATGGCAGCAGAGACATAGGAATGGGAGAATAGTTGATGTCTGGTAGAAACTGAAAGATGTTAAAGTAGCTATGAAAACACAGAACACTATTAAATTTCAAGGGTGGAGCTGAGGATAAAGATGTATAGACAACAGCTACAAGATATTTAGAGTCATAGTCGACTACAAGATGTTATTGATCTTGAGAAGGAGCTAAGCATAACCCACAAAAATGGTTGAATATTGAGAAGAGTATAGTGACACAAAAATCAAGGGTGCAGTGGTTGTAATTGGGTGATGGTAATACAACATACTTCCATACCAGTATGAGAAATAGAGTCACACAAAACAAAATTACAAGTCTTACTACATCTACTGGTAGAATTGTGACTGCCAACAAGGATATTGAGGATGAAATACTTAATTTCTGTTGGGATCTTGTGCTAGTCAAATACATGCAATTAACCCTGTAGTGATGAAAGATGGATCAATGCTGAATAGGTATCAAAACTCAAGCTAATTGAAGTTGTGACTAGAGAAGAGGTACTAATGGCTCTGCAGGGTATAAGTGACCAAAAAGCTCCTGGTTATGATGGATTTAATGCACACTTCTTCAAGAAAGCTTGGCCAAGTGTAGGAGATGAAGTCACTGATGTTGTCTTAAATTTCTTTGACACAGGTATGAGGTGTAAAGCTATTAATTGCACCACTGTAACTTTGATCCCTAAAGTAACTCACCCTTCTAGAGTTCCAGAATATCGCCCCATCTCTTGTTGTACTTTGTTATAGAAACTCATTGCTAAGGTGTTAACTAATAGTATGCATTATGTTATGGATGATCTAGTGGATAAAAACCAATCTACATTTGTGCCTGGAAGACTGATTAATGATAAAATAATCTTGAGTAATGAACTAGTTAAAGGTTATGGGAGGAAATGTGTATCACTGAGGTGTATGATAAAAGTTGACATGAAAAAGGCTTATGACTCCATAGAGTGGGGCTACTTGAGACAGGTTATGGTATGTTTGCAGTTTCCTGGGAAATTTATTGATTGGATATTTTAGTGTATCAGTATAGTATCATATTCTGTGCTTATAAATGGACATCCTAGCACCCCTTTTCCTACCAGGAAAGGTTTGAGATAGGGGGATCCTCTGTCCCCCTACTTATTTATGCTATCAATGAAATATTTGACAAGATTGCTGAAACAGTTGAGGGACATGCCTGATTTTAATTTCCACCCTAAATGTGAAAGGATGCAAATAATCCAATTGAGTTTTGCTGATGATCTCTTGCTCTTTAGTAGAGGTGATACTGGCTCTGTTAAGATGTTGTATACAGTGTTTCAATAATTCTCTCTAGCCTCAGGTTTGGTTTCTAATAAGGATAAAAGTTCTATATACTTTGAAAGGGTACCACATGATATTCAGACAGAAATTCTTTAAGAACTGGGCTTTTCACAAGGTCAATTACCTTTTAAGTACTTGAGGGTTCCTCTTCATACAAAGAAAGTAGTTGTTGTGCAATATCAACCACTGATTGACAAGATAATGGCAAGAATATAGAGCTGGGCCACTAGATTCCTCTCTTATGCAGGAAGGCCTCAATTGATCAAGAGTGTACTATTCTCTATCTAGGTATTCTGGTCTCAGGTGTTCATCCTACCTAAGAAGGTCATAAAATGTATTAAAGGCTTATGCAGAACCTTCTTGTAGACTGGTGGAGTTGTTGCATCAAAGAAAGCACTAATTGCATGGGAACATCTGTGTAGTCCTAGAACTACAGGTGGTTTAAATCTTCTTAATATGCAGAGATTGAACAAAGATGCAATAAGCAAACTATTGTGGAGTTTGAGTACAAAGAAAGATAGGCTTTGGGTAAGATGGGTACACATGTACTATGGGCAACCAGGCACTATATGGAGTGTTGAAGCACCCCAAGCATCATGGATGGTAAGGAAAGTTTTGCAAATGCATAAGGTACTTGAACTGGTGGGATGGACTGAGACAGGTATTACACAAATGAATAAATTTTCTATCAAGCCCTAAGAGGTGATTATCCGAAGGTGAAGTGCAGAAGACTGATCTGCAATAATGTAGATTGTCCCAAGTGGATTTTTATCCTATACTTAGCCTTACATAATAGGCTTCTTACTAGGGATAGATTAGTTGAGTGAGGTTGTGTGGAGGATGTGCAGTATGTGCTATGTTCTGCAGATGCAAAGACTCAGAATCACTTGTTCTTTAGTTGTGGTTATTCAACTCAGGTATGGCAACTGGTACTTAGATGGCAGAACATTCAAAGGCAGACTCAAGGATGGACTGATGAAGTTATATGGGCAACTACCTATTGTAAAGGTAAAATTCCACAAGCTGAGATGTACAGGATGGTGATGGTTGCATGCGTATATTTTATTTGGCAGGAGAGAAATCAAAGAATATTCTAGAAGCTGAGTAGAACTTTTGCACTGCTAGCCAAGCAAGTTATCCAAGATGTGCATGTAAGAGGAAGGACAAGACCAAAACTCAACCATATATTACACACCGTGAACTTCTATCATGTGTAATTGATAGTCTATGTTCCCTAATTGTTGTGACCATTGTGTTGGTTGTTGATAATGATGTTAGCTGAATATGGTTAGATGGTAAAATGGACCCTGTCCAGTTTACCTTTTCTCTGATTTGTAATTGTTACTTGGTAATAAAATTAGTTATTTATCAAAAAAAATTTTAATAATAACATAAAATTATTCAAAAATATTTTCTAGTAACTAATGGTAAAATAGTAAAATAAAAATTCATGAATGCGATACTTTGTTAGTGATGTAGTAGTTGAGTTCGAAATAAATCACAATATCTTTAACGTATGTGGATGATTCACAAAAATTAAAATTTTACAATATTTTCGACATAACCCAATCCGCCCAACTTGTCTCAAATATTTACAATATTCTCAACTTCTAAACAAATTAAAACACAATATCTTTAAACAAAATTTAAAATACATTATCCCATGCTCTACCAAATAAAACTATTGTTCTTTTTTTCACAAAAATCAACTGTATACTTATATTTCAAATACATGTTGATTTGAATTCGGTTAATCAACATCTGGGCTTGTATTACCAAATTTATTTGTAGACTCTGGGTATGGTATCAAATGGTGCGCTCCAGTTATCGGATTAAAAACATAATAAATCATAACTTCATCAAAGTCAAAGAGGATCGGACCATTATATGCATCCAAAAGCTCAACGGCATATGGAAAAGTCGTTGCACATGATTGATTGAATGGGATAATGTAAAAACCCTCATGGTCATTTTTAGCTTTTTCTGTGTTTTGATCATTTTTTCCTTCTCCATAGTTTCTTTATATCATTTTTGAGTTGTAGGAATGGTTGACACGGTCCTCGAAGTGTTCGGAAGTGATTTGTGTGAGTTTGAGGTTTTGAATAGCCTTTAAAATAATATATTTAATTTTGGTCAGTATTTATAATTCGAGCATTAGATGGTGATTCTATCAATTCCATTAGATCCGAAATGTCAATTTTGGGTTAGAAGCATGGTTGGTTCTGGTTTTGAGACTAAATTATGAGTTTTGAGCGTTTAGACGAGAATCTAGTTATTTTGACCTAAAAGGGATGCCGGGGTGTAACTTATTGATAACAACCTCTTTTGCTAAATCTGATGATTCCGTTGAGTCTGGAATATCAAAAATAGTCAAATAACCTTATTGGTTTATTTGGGTCCCCAAACATATTCCGAGGGTCCGTTCAAAGATATTTTGAGCCTTAGAACATTGTTGGTGCAAGGTTCTGGTGCAGGCCCCAGGCCTTCTTCGCGTTCGCGGTCCTTTCATTGTATTTTTGGAGAAGGAAATTATTCTCCTTCACGAACACCATGGTGGGACCGTATTCTCGAAGAGTAAACCAAGACGGGGTCGGGTTTTCCTTTTACCTGCTCCCGACCTATCCACCGCGTTCGCGGTTGATCCAGGTCGGTATCCTTCATGAACGAGAGGGGTTGACTTTATTTGCGAAGAAGGCACTGTTCACCAAACAGTATTTAAACCTCTTTTCGCAATTTTTCACCATTTTTAAGCTTGGGGAACACGGTTTTGAGCGATTTCAAGAGGGTTTTTCATCAAAATTGATTTGAATAAGTTTCTAAAGTCATTTCTATCCATTACCCATTGATTATCTGTCATGACCCAACTACCCGGATCATGCAAGTACCTAATTTAATCAACCTAAATAGGAGAACCCTTACCACCCATTTAAAAGGTATGCTGAAGTTTACAAAACCTTTAATTACAACTGAAAAACTTTCAAAGTACAACTATAACCTTTCCCTAGGAACTAATCTAAACAGGTACAAGAGTGCCTGAGAGAAAATACAAACAAAAGACACAGCTTCTACCATGGGAGTAATAACAAATGCTGCTGGAGATATTTACCGTGCCAATCCTGAAACTCCTAATGATCCTGCAACCAGATTATACCCAAAAAAGGGGATAGCAAGAGTAGTATCAGTACAAACAACACGTACTGATAAGCATCATCGGTTGGCCCGACTTAAATCACATAAATATCCATGAAGAAGCATACAACTTAAAAATTCTTTAGCCTGAGGTTTTCATTAAATAATTCTTTAACACCATGGTTCACTACCAATCCTTATCATCGGAAAACTTTCCTTATTAACATGTTCAGCCCTAATCACCGACTGTCCACTACATCATCAAGTCAGACCTTATCCCACAATTACAAATAGGTTCAATAATACTCCACCCTAAGGTCTATTTCCTTTAACAGTTCTTCTATTAAGACCCTTACAACACATACCCTTGTTCCACAAGTTCGATTGTACATTAACACCCTAGAAGTTAGGAGTTCATTTTAAGTCTATGCGAACAATTAACAAGATAGAGCATTTAACACTTACCTTCCCAGCTACTGAGTTAACATAGACAACAGCTCAAGTCAAAATGACCACCCCCAATAAGAATTTAAGTCAACAACCATAATTCAGACAATTATATCCACCGTGTCTCAGTTACACAAGTCATTAGGCAATACCAAATTATACCAACCTTACAATTAACCCAGACCATCCAAGGATTCATCCCTTCAATTTTACAGACCATAATCAAGAAACCCGATTTACATAAAGAAACCACCCCAGTAGTTAAGCACACATATCTCAAATAACAGATAAGCCCGATCCAACTCAAGGAACCAACATCTATTTCAAATAACAGAGAAGCCCGATCAAACTTAAGGAATCAACATATATATCAAATAATAGATAAGCCCGGTCCAACTCAAGGAACCAGTATATGTCTTAAATAACAGATAAGCCCGGTCCAACTCAAGAAACCAACATATATCTCAAATAACAAATAAGCCCGGTCCAATTCAAGGAACCAACATATAACTCAAATAACAGATAAGCCTGATCCAACTCAAGAAACCAACATAATCAAGAAACACATAATCTCTAGTTCACTCAAGGAACTGTCACACGCACCAAAATACCTATACACACATGCTAAGGGTCTTATGGTCTCCCACTAGCCATGACCTCTAGGGGATGAGCTCTTGTCCATGTACTAAATCTGAGACATCAAGTGTCTGCCAACCTTATATCAACCAATCCCACAGAGATGTCCAGATACCAGTATATTCTACAATAATGCCAGATATCACAATAACCACATATAATGATAATAGAACAACACTTGTAAAAACCAACAAGCTTTAATTTAGAATCATTCCATGCAATTAAAACTTAGGATATCAACAATCATTCACTTCTCTTTAACAAGCATGATAACAAGCACTGTGGAGAACAGTTAGCAAACACATATATATAACTCAGATTATATTTCGATTACACAGACAATCACTAACAACTTGCATATATATCCAATGGAATAACCCACCCCCAACTGTTCATCTTACTATTTGACACATTGTCAATTTTCCATTTCTTTGGTTATCACCGTAGATTCCACTGAATCCACGAACACTAACCACTCTTAGTGAATAAGCATTTAACTGGGTTCAGCCCAATTCTCGGGTACTACACCATTATAAATGCATACAAGGATGGACAACAATAATGTGGACACATAAGTTCATAGACCATTTAAATATCATAATATAACAACAATTTTCCACCCAATTAATTGGGTTTTCATCCTTCTATCCATCCAAACACCGTGCCCGAAGGCCTAAGCATGCAATTTCCCATCAATCTACCTCATGCTTATGCTTTCTAATCCAGATCTAAACTAGTCAATTAAACCTAGCCTACCTGGATGCCAAGCAACAGCTATGGAGGCATAAACACAAGTTTTTAACTCCGTGAAAGTGAATTTGGACGTGAAATCAACATAAAAATCATTGGTTTTATCCTATTAATGTGAAATCCCTCCTCTCCCTTACACCCAGGCCATGAGGTAACCCTAGGAGGGTTTTAATAATGAGCCTCATCCTTTTTACAACTGAAGAGTAGAAAAGAGTATAAAATTTCATTCCTGGGGTTTTTAGTCCCATCATCCCACTAAATGGCCTATCAGCCCCTATGGAGATACCGCTATAGTAGGAAAATTCCCGCTATAGCAATGCTGCTATAGCGAGATGACGTCATCCAGACCCAAAATTTAAAATTTTAAAATCTTTAATCATGTCACCCCATACAAATCCGAGATCGTATTTTCAAAATTTCCATAACCCGTACCCAAAATGAGGTGTTTTTTAATAACGATGAAATATGTCATTACAACAGATACTAATTTACCCATCATTAGTCCTCGAACGATCACGATTAGGAAAGAACAGCCTTACTAGGACAACATATTTACAGACGTTATGTAGAGTACCAAAATTTTGTTTTCCCTTAGTACACTAAGATTTTAAATTGTACTTTTATCACTAACCCGCTCCATCAAGGAATCTATCTTCATTACGCATCACACGAAACTTATTAGAGCATAACATTATCCAAGCGCCCAAGTAATTCTGGGGCCTCGTCAACATACCATAACAAAAGATTTCAAGAAAATAATGGACAAAATTTTTCCACACTTCGAGGAACTGGATTCCGTTATAGCGGGAGTATTCCTTCTATAGCGGGTGAGGGTCGCTATAGTGGGTGCCAACAGCTTAAAGGGGTGAGAAATGGGTTTCTCGCCTATTTCTCCCTCTTTCAACAAAAAAGAATCCCATCCCCTCCCTGACCACTTTACGCCCATCTTAAAAAATAAGGTAATTATTGATACCCTTTCTCTCTTCACTTTCTTACACGCATTTATTTCTTCTAGTTTACGCTTGAATTTGTTGAATAGAATAGGTTTTGGGACTATTTTTAAAGCTTCAAAAATGGGGTTGATTAGGCCAAATTTTTGAAGCATAAGTGCTTCTCTTAGGTTTACAACACTTATATAGCATTTAGGTGTAAGCATTATGGAGTTCATGGCCAAAATAGGCTCGAAACAGTGGGGAATGTGAAGGACTGTTCTTGGTTTGGTTTTGATAATTTAGGCATATTTTAGGAGTTATAATGCCTAAATTTTTACATAAGCCAGTGTTAGGGTACTTTAGAAACACTGATCTATAGTCGAAAAGTTGAAAACAAAACTTTGTGTCAAGAGGTGCCATTGTTGCACCTCTGAGCTGTTGGGGATGATGAAAGTTGTTATAGCTGCCTTATCCCGCTATAGAGACCCTACTATAGCAGAGAAATTTCCTTTATATAGACATCGCCATAGCGAGATGTATCCCACTATAACGGGAGGCTGCAGGCAGTAGCCTCCAAATTAGGCCAGGGCATTGGACTTTTTCTGAAATTCGATTCCTCAACACTTTATGAGTTCTAAATTGAATTCCTTTCAATAATTTTAAAGAACAAACACTCCAATGAATGAAAACTAAGAAAATGCTCCACCCTATAAGAGATTCCCAGACAAGGCTTGTTGGGAGAGATTCTTGGAATACAAAAGAACGGGGTTCTGTTACGAGAGGGCCTTCGCTATGAGAGGGGTAGCGGAGAAAGCACCCATTTTTTAAAACTGGCTCTAAGAGTTTGGTTGGGTCCCACTGGTGGTGGATCCCTGTTTGGAGTCTAGGGCTGGGTCAGGGAGTTTTATTCCATACTAGATGTTGTGCTTTGAGATGAAGCCAACCCCACCATCCGCATCAGAGGAGTGGATATATCTGTGGACATCCAAACCATAAATGAGGTACTGGGGGTACTGCATATCTCAAATGTTGGGTACCTAGACAAGGCCTGGAAAATGGACATGAAGTGGCTGCGGGATATTTTGGTGGAGGAGGAGTTTAGAGACCAGGTCTACTAGCCCACTACTGAGGGCATCACAACTCACGAGACCAGGTATACTAGCCCACTACTGGTGATGATGATGATGATGATGCCCCTCCCTCCTAACCCCAGATATCTAGTACCAGCCTAGAGCCTACCTGGTTGCGGTCAGGAGATATATGGAGCATGCCTCTCCCAGCTCCGTATCCCCACCTCCATTATGCAACGCTCCGTAGAGAGCTTCATGAGGACAGGAGGAGAAGGCGCTCCTAGGACCGCATACTCGCACATATATGGAAGACTGTGAAGGTCATGTTCAGGTGTGCAATCCCCAACCAGAAGCTTCCCCAGTTGGAGCCAGAGGATATGTGGGAGTTTCCCTTCCTTAGTGATGCAGAGGGAAAGGACCCTCCCCCGGCAGCCCGCGATAGTGATAGGGCATTCAGCTAGGGCCCTCGGTGCAGATCAATCCCGCTTGCCCCCCTTTTTTTATACCTTATTATGATTTAGGTTGTCCTTATTTGGGGCATCTACTAGACATTATTCCTCCCTTCCTTTTTCTTTATTTTATCGCACATGGATGCTAGTTTTAATTTTAAAAATATTATATTGAATGCACGCTTTACCTTTCTATATACAACTTCACTAATTCATCCGATAGTTCATAGCTCAAACTAACGATTAAAACAGGCTAGAAATGAAAAATAAAAATAGGGGGAAACCAGGGCAGGGGTTCTGCCCCGCCCATCCCGTTATAACAGCTTGTAAGTCACTAGGGTGATGCCGCTATAGCGAAAAAATTCCCGCTATAGCGAGATCACCATAGTGGATTAGTAGCTTTATGGTGGCCTCAACAATAGCAGCTCAAAATTTTACAATTTCCCTCATTCCCCTTTCCCTATTTTCAGCATTAAGACATGAAATCACATAATGGCCTTTAACATAATCCCAAGATTGAACCCAGCCATGCATAAACAACAACTTAGCATCACATTATTTAAAACTAGTTATGAATTACAACAAAAAAAATTCATAACAACAAATCCTGTTATTATGCAATAATAGCCATTTTTCCCATGGTCATCAACCAGTTTCCGACTGTCTTGAAAAAAAATTTCCCATAGTCATAGAATATCTTTCCTCCTATCATTTTTACCAATGATAAGACCATCACAAGCATTTAGAGTACAATTCTATTTAAAACACATAGCAAATAATTCATTTAACCATCAACCTATAACCAAGTTATGACCTTTTACCAACTAAGAATTTCATGGCAATTCAACATATCACATGTTCACAACTATTCAAGCAATTGTCACGACCCAATTCTGAGTCATGATGGCGCCTATCGTAACCCACTAATAGGCAAGCCAAACCCTAGCCCGGAGCGACAAGCGACGGGCGGAATCTCATAAAATAGAGAAGTAGAAGTAACCGTATTTATAAACATGCTATAATGCTAAAGACAGAATCAGAATATGTATATGTACCAAGACTGAGAAGGAAGAGGACAGTATATAAAGTCAAGAACCCTTCCCAAGACCTGGTGAGGTCAGTACAGGAGCCACTACTAAACATACCCAAAATACAAGACAGAAACCAAATATGTATAACAAGTACAACAGTCTTGAGAGCAAAAGACTATACAGTAGAAGATGGAGTAGGATCTGCCTCAGACGTCAGTAAGCTCACCCTGCTCCGGAGTCAGTGCTAAGAAAAGAGTCACGTCACCACCGTCGACTAGTGCCTGGATCTGCATCGGGGAAAAAGATGCAGAAGTGCAGTATGAGTACCGGGCAACGGGTACTCAGTAGACATCATCGGCCGACTGAGCTAAAGGTAATATAAACAGGCTAAAGTACGGGGGTGCATGCTAAGTCTGGTATAACTATAAATAATAAGTACATAAGTAGCGGTTGAGGCGTATAGACATGCTCAGGAGAAAAATAAATGCGATACTGAATAACGAGTAAATAAATGCATACGTAAACATACAAGTCAACCATAACCTATCTGGGTCCCCATAAACCCGATAGGCACACGAAAGAAAACAATAACCCAACCTGGCCCCCATAAACCGGTGGGACACACAAGAATAATAAATGCATAGTCACCAGTGTCTCGAAGCTGTGTCAGTATCCAGTAACCACAATAACCAACAAGGGTGCACCGGGCTTGAACCGGCACCAATGGGTAATAACAAGAGGCCAGACGCCGGAGTCGAACCGGAAGCAGTGGGTAATAACAAGAGGCCACATATATATCATATCTGCCGGACTCGAACCGGAACTCATATAACAACAGTATCATGATCACGGTACCCAGTACCAAAATTCTCCAATCATATAATAACCAGATGCCGGACTCGAACCGGGACTCATAATAATCAGTGGCCGGACTCGAACCGGAACTCATAGTGTATCACAATCCGGGGCCGGACTCGAACCGGAACACCCAATAGTCAATAACCAAAATCATCATACCAGAATCAGTAGCCGGACCCGAACCGGAACTCACAATAGCCAGTAACCAGAACAGAACCAAATATCATATCATATCAGATAAACGGAAAACATGCTAGTCCCAGGCCGAAACTGAAGTATAGATAAAGGAGCTAACCCATTACCTGCTACAAGGTAAGTCCCCGGGTCCTCCTAGGTCCATAGTCTACTATCATACAATATCTAAGTCAGTCCGGGTATCTAGAGTAGCTCATGACAAGGTGGGTCCTAATTCTAAGCTAAGACCAGCAATCCCGATCAAGTGCGGTGCTGTTAGGGACTAAAATGCTAAATAGGTCAATTTGGGTATATTCGGGGTGACTAAATGCCGTCACAAGTCTAACAGGTCACAGAGGGCTTAACCAAGCCCAAAAATGTCAACGTTCTGACAAGTCGGCAAAAAGGGTAACGGGATCCACTACCGGGTCCCGGATATCAAGTCTGGTTATACCTGTCTAAGTCTGGGCTAAGTCTGTCTAAGCCTGGACTAAGGTCCAACAATAATATTCCCCAATCAGTATTCCATAACAACAATACTATCCGACCCCAAATAGGTCATAAGTGGTGTACCGTAAGGATAACGGGCCTGGAATGTGTCCGAACAGCCCTATCCGGCCTAAAAAGGCCTAAATCACAGTAAACCACCACCTCCAAGTCTATAATTCCAGCCCACAATACCAGCACAATAGCATACATATATCACACATAAGCTCAATCTAAGTGTAAAGGAAGGTAAACCTAGCCTACCTGGACGCCTGCCGCAAGCCTGCCAAGAAAACCAGCTAAATAGGAGCCTTTCCCTTTCGAGAGGCCTCCGAATGCTGCCAAGCTACCAAAATAATAAACTACATGTCAAAACATGACTATTGACACCTATATTGCATTAGTTTGGAAAAATGTCTGAACCGTCCCCGTGGGGCCCACTTGCAGAATCACGAAACTAAAATCGTCACAGCATCCCAAACAACTCCGTGACCAATAGTCACAACTAGCACCATTAAATTTGAGCTCAAAATGTAGCTCAAACATCAATATCAATCCCAAAATATACTATCGCAGACAAAAACTACCGTAAAAATAAGAAAACGTACCGTAGAAATGACGAGAACGCGTCTACGGAGCCAAATCTAACCACCCTGAATCTCAAATCTCACTATAAATGCTAAAAGGTATAAATATAGAGAAACAGAAATGTGGCAGCCTAACTTTTATTTGAAATTCTTACATTTACTTAAGTAAATGTAATGTAAGGTGTATATATATATGTGTTGGTAGGTGCATGACACCTCTTCGTGCCCTTTGCTGACTAACTACCTTCCTCCACCTCCACGTGAAAGTGGAGGTGGCAATATCCCCACCCCTCTTTAATTATTTATCCACTATGTGTATCTTCGGGTATTGCATAGGTCCGTGGTAAAATAAATATAATATTTTGAATATACCATAATTAATAGAAAATTATTTCTAACAAAACCTCTATAAAATAAAAATATTATTTTAACATATTTAAATTCACTATCTCCGTTTTAATTATTAATAGGTTATAAAACTATTATAAAATAGTATAGATATATCATAACTAAAGAAGTTTTTTATAAATTTCAAAAATATTTTCAAAAGGTAATTAACTATGTAATTTTACCAAATTTAAAATTTAATTTAATATGTTACAACGTGCTCGGTCTAAATAATATTCTCAAACGAACTGCCCGGAAACCGAAATGTCAGTCCCAGCAAGTCAAAAATGACTTGGGGCAGTTATAGAAAAGCTCTAAACGCTGAGAACACACGAAAACGAGGGAAATGACCGGGAAGGTCATTACAATATCCACTACTAAGAGGACTTTCGTCCGCGAAAGTCAAGAATAAGCATATACCTGAAGTCGTGAACAAGTAGGGATACTGGGCTCGCATGTCACGTTCAAGCTCCCAAGTAGCCTCCTCAACCGGACGGTGACGCCACTGTACCTTAACCACTGGAATATCCCGGGAGCGTAACCGTCTGACATTTCTAGCCAAAATGGATACAGGCTCCTCCACAAATGCTAACTTATCATCTAACTGAACCGAGTCCCACTGAAGCACATGCGACTCATCCGAAATGTACTGTCGCAGCATAGAAACATGAAACACTGGGTGGATAGCTGAAAATGCTGGAGGTAAAGCTAACATATAAGCGACCTCTCCAACTGTCTGCAAAATCTCAAAGGGTCCAATATATCTGGGGCTAAGCTTGCCCCTCCTACCAAACCGCATTACGCCCTTCATGGGCGATATTCGTAAGAAGACCCTATCACCCACCCTGAATTTCAATGGACGACGTCTACGGTCAGCATAACTCCTCTGTCTACTCTGAGCTGTCCGCAGCCTATCCTGAATTATTCGAACTCGGTCCAAAGATTCTCGGAGTAAATCTGTGCCACGAGGACTGACTTCTGAGGTCTCGAACCAACCCACTGGAGATCGACACCGTCTCCCATACAAAGCCTCAAACGGAGCCATTTGAATGCTGGAGTGAAAGCTATTATTATACGCGAACTCGGCTAAAGGTAAGAATTGATCCCACTGACCCCCAAAGTCTAACACACAAGCGCGGAGCATATCCTCCAATACCTGAATAGTTCATTCAGACTGCCCATCGGTTTGAGGATGAAATGCAGTGCTGAGGTCCACCTGGGTACCCAACTCTTCCTGGAAAGTCTGCCAGAAACTGGAGGTAAACTGAGACCCTCGGTCTGAGATAATAGATATTGGCACTCCATGTAGGCGGACCACCTCCTGAATATATACACGAGCTAACCTCTCAGCACTATAGGAGACTCGAACAGGGATAAAGTGTGCAGACTTAGTCAACCGGTCCACAATAACCCAAATACTATCAAAACCACGGGAGGTGCGAGGCAATCCAACAATGAAATCCATAGTGACCCGCTCCCATTTCCACTCGGGAATGGGCAATTGCTGAAGCATTCCACCAGGTCTCTGGTGCTCGGCCTTTACCTGCTGACAACAAAGGCATCGGGCTACAAACCCTGCTATATCTCTCCGCATACCGCTCCACCAATAGTGCTGTCTCAGATCTCTATACATCTTAGCTGTCCCGGGGTGAATAGAATATCTAGAACTGTGAGCTTCACGCAAAATCAACTGAATTAAATCTTCAACCCTCGGGACACAAATACGACCGTCAAACCTCAGAACACCATCAGAACCCAAGGTAGCTTTCTCAGACTCACCCTTCAATACCTGATCTCGAATTCTACGGAGACCGCTATCCTCAAATTGACGACTCTGAATCTGCTCCAGCAAAGTAGATCTCGCACCAACACAAGCGATAACCCTCCTGGGGTCAGAAATATCCAAACGCACCATCGAGTTAGCTAAGGACTGAATATCCAAAGCCAACGGCCGCTGAGAGACTGGAATGAAGGCTAAGCTACCCATACTCACTGCCTTCCGGCTCAAGGCGTCCGCTACCACATTCGCCTTGCCCGGATGATAGAGAATAGAGATATCATAGTCCTTTAACAATTCAATCCATCTGCGCTGCCTCGAATTAAGATCCCTCTGATTCATTATATGCTGAAGACTGCGGTGGTCTGTAAAGATCTCACAATGCACACCGTATAGATAATGCCTCCAAATCCGCAGTGCAAATACTACCGCTGCTAATTCTAAGTCATGAGTGGGATAATTACGTTCGTGCACCTTCAGCTGCCTCGATGCATAAGCAATGACACGACCCCGCTGCATTAAAACACATCCCAAACCGATACCAGAAGCATCACAATACACGGTGAAACCTTCACCCTCAACTGGAAGAGTCAACACAGGGGCAGAAGTAAGTCGATCCTTGAGTTTTAGAAAGCTCGCCTCACAATCCTCAGACCACTGAAATAGAACCTCCTTCCTAGTTAGTCTGGTCATAGGAGATGCAATAGACGAGAAGCCCTCAACAAATCGCCTGTAGTATCCTGCCAACCCAACAAAACTGCGAACCTCGGTAGGTGACGTGGGCCTAGCCCAACCACGAATAGCCTCAATCTTCGCTGGGTCTACCATGATACCTTGTCTAGACACAACATGGCCCAAGAAAGCTACAGATTCAAGCCAGAACTCACACTTTGAGAGCTTGGCATAAAGCCGATGATCTCTCAAAGTGTGGAGCACAATCCTTAAATGCTGCTCATGCTCCTCGTTACTCCTCGAATAAACCAAGATGTCGTCAATAAACACAATCACAAAAGAGTCTAAGTATGGCCTGAATACACGATTCATCAGATCCATGAAAGCTGCTGGGGCATTAGTCAACCCAAAAGACATCACCAGGAACTCATAGTGGCCGTACCGAGTCCTGAAGGCTATCTTAGGGATGTCCTCAGCCCTAACTCTCAACTGATGATATCCAGACCTCAAATCTATCTTTGAGAATACCGCTGCACCCTGAAGTTGATCAAACAAATCATCGATACGAGGCATAGGATACTTATTCTTCACCGTCACCCTATTTAGCTGCCTGTAATCGATACACATTCGCATAGATCCGTCCTTCTTCTTTACAAACAGAACTGGAGCACCCCACGGAGATACACTTGGCCTGATAAAACCCTTCCCCAAAAGATCCTCAAGCTGACTACTCAACTCTCTCAACTCAGCAGGAGCCATTCGATACGGAGCCATAGAAATAGGTCGGGTGCCCGGCTCGAGGTCAATAATGAACTCTATATCACGCTCAGGAGGAAGGCCAGGCAGGTCAGTCGGGAATACATCAGAAAACTCACGAACAATAGGGACGGAGTCAAGTGATGGACTCTCAATACTAGCATCCCGAACATAAGCAAGGAATGAATCACATCCCCTCGACATCAATCTACGAGCCTGAACATATGAAATAATCCCGGTCGGTGTGCGGCTAACAAAACCCTGCCACACCACCGGGGGTACGCCAGGCATGGTTAAGGTCACAGTCTTAGCAAAGCAATCCAAGACTGCATGATGGATAGACAACCAGTCCATGCCCAGAATCACATCAAAGTCTACCATGGCCAATACAATAAAATCAACCCGAGTCTCAAACTCCTGAACAGTCACCAGACAAGATCTATATACCCGATCCACTACTAAGGAATCACCAACGGGGGTAGATACATGTAAGGGTACAGATAATAACTCAGAACATAAACCCAACCGTGGTGCATAATAAGTAGATACATAAGAAAACGTGGATCCAGGATCAAATAATGCAGAAGCTGGCTGATGGCATACGAAAATCATACCTGTAATCACCGCATCCGAAGCCTCAGCCTCCGGCCTAGCCGGTACGGCATACAACTGACGCTGACTACTACTAGTCTGAGCACCAACCTGACTACCAGTCCGACCTCCCTGCGCTCTACCTCGAGAACCCTGGGGACCACCCCGACGACCCTGTGCACCACCTCTACCCGCTGGTGGTATAGATCTGAGGGGCTGTGCTGTCTGAACTGAAGGCTCAATCGCCATGCGCTGAGGACACTCACGTGCAAAATGACCAATAACCCCACAAGTATAACATGCTCCTGGCTCCCTGCTCGGCCTAGAAGGTCCGGCTGATCCGGTGTGACCCCCTCTAGTCGATGAACTGGGCTGACCATGTCCCTGAGGCTGTCTAACAAAACCACTATAGGCGGGCTGACCTCTATCAGATATTTGCAAAGCTGACTGTACGGGCCTACTGGGCTGACCCTGTCGCTGAAAAGACTGCTGCTGCTGCTGAGGGTACCTACCCTGAAACTGGAAACCACGACCTCTGAACTGCGAACCACTATGGCTCCCACTGAAACTACCCTGAACACGAGGCCTCTTATCGCTGCCCCCTTGGGCCTCGCGATCCATCTCCTCAATAGAGTATACATGCTCGGTAATCTCTGCGAATGACTTTCCTGAAGTCACTAAACTCTGGGTAGCTCTGCGGAGTGGCAATCTCAGTCCCCTGACAAAACATCTAATTCTCTCATACTCATCAGGCAGAATAGAGGTAGCGTGCCTAGCAAGATCATGAAACCTCGCCTCATACTCGGCCACAGATAATGAACCCTGAGTCCATCTGGAGAACTCATCCCTGAGTCGCTCCCGCATAGTACGGGGCATATACTTTCCCAAGAAAATCTCAGAGAACTGGGTCCAGGTAACCGGCGGAGATCCTGCTGGTCTGGAATCAAGATATCCCTTCCACCATCTCCTAGCTGCAGTGTCAAACTGATATGCCACAAAATCAACACCACAAGACTGTACCAATCCTAAATTCCTCAGTCTATCCTCGCAGCTAGACAAGAACTCATATGCATCCTCACCCGGAGTACCAGCAAATCTCGGTGGAGTCAACCTCAAGAAACGCCCCAACATTCTCTGCTCATCAACAGACATAGCAGGCTGATCTGCCACCGGCTGTGGAGCTACCGGCGCTGGCGGAATCTCAACTCTGGGTGCTGCAGCTGCAGGCTGTGCCCCAACACCAACTCCCTGTACTGCTGGTTGGGCTCCCTCAGCTGACGGACCTCCAACTATCCCCAGCAACTGAAGTAATGTACCTCGAAGTAAAGATGCATCAATAAATCCAGGTGGAGCCTGGACTGCTCCCTGGCCCACTGGCTGCTGTGGCGGCGGAGCATCTGGAGCTATAACAGGATCGGGTGGCTGATCCCTAACATGATCTCGACCTGGGGCTGCTGCTCTACCCTGCCCCCGACCTCTGGGTCGACCTCGGCCCCTCACAGGAGCCCTTGCTGCAGGCTCGGGGTCTCGACCCCTGGCTCTCGTATTATGCGTCCTAGCCATCTGCGTAAAGAGTGAACCAACTGAAGATCAGAAACCAATACAGACTCGACGCACGGACACGAGTCAAGAAAATGAGAGACTCCCCTAGAAATGTTCCGTAGCCTCCCGAGGATAGGATACAGGCGTCCCCGCACCGATCCACAGGACTCTACTAAACATTGGCTCATGTACCGACACTACCTACACAACCTAGGCTCTGATACCAAGCTGTCACGACCCAATTCTGAGTCATGATGGCGCCTATCGTAACCCACCAATAGGCAAGCCAAACCCTAGCCCGGAGCGACAAGCGACGGGCGGAATCTCATAAAATAGAGAAGTAGAAGTAACCGTATTTATAAACATGCTATAATGCTAAAGACAGAATCAGAATATGTATATGTACCAAGACTGAGAAGGAAGAGGACAGTATATAAAGTCAAGAACCCTTCCCAAGACCTGGTGAGGTCAGTACAGGAGCCACTACTAAACATACCCAAAATACAAGACAGAAACCAAATATGTATAACAAGTACAACAGTCTTGAGAGCAAAAGACTATACAGTAGAAGATGGAGTAGGATCTGCCTCAGACGTCAGTAAGCTCACCCTGCTCCGGAGTCAGTGCTAAGAAAAGAGTCACGTCACCACCGTCGACTAGTGCCTGGATCTGCATCGGGGAAAAAGATGCAGAAGTGCAGTATGAGTACCGGGCAACGGGTACTCAGTAGGCATCATCGGCCGACTAAGCTAAAGGTAATATAAACAGGCTAAAGTACGGGGGTGCATGCTAAGTCTGGTATAACTATAAATAATAAGTACATAAGTAGCGGTTGAGGCGTATAGACATGCTCAGGAGAAAAATAAATGCGATACTGAATAACGAGTAAATAAATGCATACGTAAACATACAAGTCAACCATAACCTATCTGGGTCCCCATAAACCCGATAGGCACACGAAAGAAAATAATAACCCAACCTGGCCCCCATAAACCGGTGGGACACACAAGAATAATAAATGCATAGTCACCAGTGTCTCGAAGCTGTGTCAGTATCCAGTAACCACAATAACCAACAAGGGTGCACCGGGCTTGAACCGGCACCAATGGGTAATAACAAGAGGCCAGACGCCGGAGTCGAACCGGAAGCAGTGGGTAATAACAAGAGGCCACATATATATCATATCTGCCGGACTCGAACCGGAACTCATATAACAACAGTATCATGATCACGGTACCCAGTACCAAAATTCTCCAATCATATAATAACCAGATGCCGGACTCGAACCGGGACTCATAATAATCAGTGGCCGGACTCGAACCGGAACTCATAGTGTATCACAATCCGGGGCCGGACTCGAACCGGAACACCCAATAGTCAATAACCAAAATCATCATACCAGAATCAGTAGCCGGACCCGAACCGGAACTCACAATAGCCAGTAACCAGAACAGAACCAAATATCATATCATATCAGATAAACGGAAAACATGCTAGTCCCAGGCCGAAACTGAAGTATAGATAAAGGAGCTAACCCATTACCTGCTACAAGGTAAGTCCCCGGGTCCTCCTAGGTCCATAGTCTACTATCATACAATATCTAAGTCAGTCCGGGTATCTAGAGTAGCTCATGACAAGGTGGGTCCTAATTCTAAGCTAAGACCAGCAATCCCGATCAAGTGCGGTGCTGTTAGGGACTAAAATGCTAAATAGGTCAATTTGGGTATATTCGGGGTGACTAAATGCCGTCACAAGTCTAACAGGTCACAGAGGGCTTAACCAAGCCCAAAAATGTCAACGTTCTGACAAGTCGGCAAAAAGGGTAACGGGATCCACTACCGGGTCCCGGATACCAAGTCTGGTTATACCTGTCTAAGTCTGGGCTAAGTCTGTCTAAGCCTGGACTAAGGTCCAACAATAATATTCCCCAATCAGTATTCCATAACAACAATACTATCCGACCCCAAATAGGTCATAAGTGGTGTACCGTAAGGATAACGGGCCTGGAATGTGTCCGAACAGCCCTATCCGGCCTAAAAAGGCCTAAATCACAGTAAACCACCACCTCCAAGTCTATAATTCCAGCCCACAATACCAGCACAATAGCATACATATATCACACATAAGCTCAATCTAAGTGTAAAGGAAGGTAAACCTAGCCTACCTGGACGCCTGCCGCAAGCCTGCCAAGAAAACCAGCTAAATAGGAGCCTTTCCCTTTCGAGAGGCCTCCGAATGCTGCCAAGCTACCAAAATAATAAACTACATGTCAAAACATGACTATTGACACCTATATTGCATTAGTTTGGAAAAATGTCTGAACCGTCCCCGTGGGGCCCACTTGCAGAATCACGAAACTAAAATCGTCACAGCATCCCAAACAACTCCGTGACCAATAGTCACAACTAGCACCATTAAATTTGAGCTCAAAATGTAGCTCAAACATCAATATCAATCCCAAAATATACTATCGCAGACAAAAACTACCGTAAAAATAAGAAAACGTACCGTAGAAATGACGAGAACGCGTCTACGGAGCCAAATCTAACCACCCTGAATCTCAAATCTCACTATAAATGCTAAAAGGTATAAATATAGAGAAACAGAAATGTGGCAGCCTAACTTTTATTTGAAATTCTTACATTTACTTAAGTAAATGTAATGTAAGGTGTATATATATATGTGTTGGTAGGTGCATGACACCTCTTCGTGCCCTTTGCTGACTAACTACCTTCCTCCACCTCCACGTGAAAGTGGAGGTGGCAATATCCCCACCCCTCTTTAATTATTTATCCACTATGTGTATCTTCGGGTATTGCATAGGTCCGTGGTAAAATAAATATAATATTTTGAATATACCATAATTAATAGAAAATTATTTCTAACAAAACCTCTATAAAATAAAAATATTATTTTAACATATTTAAATTCACTATCTCCGTTTTAATTATTAATAGGTTATAAAACTATTATAAAATAGTATAGATATATCATAACTAAAGAAGTTTTTTATAAATTTCAAAAATATTTTCAAAAGGTAATTAACTATGTAATTTTACCAAATTTAAAATTTAATTTAATATGTTACAACGTGCTCGGTCTAAATAATATTCTCAAACGAACTGCCCGGAAACCGAAATGTCAGTCCCAGCAAGTCAAAAATGACTTGGGGCAGTTATAGAAAAGCTCTAAACGCTGAGAACACACGAAAACGAGGGAAATGACCGGGAAGGTCATTACAGCAATAATCAATACACATAAGCATAAATCTCAAAATTCGTCATTGAACAAGCCTTTTTTATTTTCCTTATGCGCCATATGGATAACTGTTAGCCGATTGTCCATGTATTTACATAGCCTCAATGGCCAAATACCAAATAGAACCTTCCCAATTCCAATTTCCCTTGCTTGTGTTAATTCAACCGGAGTGGACGTCAACACACCAATACGCAGGACTCTACTCGGCATTTACTTTTAAACTGGGAGATCGGTAACTTAGGCTCTGATACCAAATTATTATGATCCAACTACCCAGATCGTACGAGCACCTACTCTAATTCACTTAGATAGGAGAACCCTTACCACCCATTTAAAAGGTATATGGAATCCAATGAGAAAATAATGAAATCCTCTTAATAATTACAACAAGATTACAAAATCTTTAATTACAACTAAAAAACTTTAAAAGTACAACTATAACCCTTCCCTGTGAACTAGTCTAAATGAATACAAGAGCAGCTAAGGAAAAATACGAGAATAATAACAGAAGCTATTCAAGATCTTTATTGTGTCAAACCTGAAACACCTACTGATCCTGCAACCAGACTATACCCCAAAAAAGGTATAGCAAGAGTAGTATCAGTACAAACAACACATACTGTTAAGCATCATCGGTCGACCCAAAATTAAATCACATAAACGTCACAAAAATATCTAGGAAGAAGCATACAAATTAAAAGGTCTTTAGCCCGAGGTTTGTCGTTAAACAATCCTTTAACACCATGGTTCAATACCAATCCTTATCATTGAAAAACTTTCCTTATTAACATGTTCAGCCGTAATCACCGACTGTCCGCTACATCATCAGGTCAAACCTAATCCCACAATTATAAATAGGTTCAATAATACTCCACCCTAAGGTCTATTACCCTTAACAGTTCATCTATTAACACCCTTACAAAGCGTACCATTGTTCCACAAGTTTGGTTGTACATTAACACCCTAAAAGTTAGGAATTCATTTTAAGTCTATCCAAATAAATAACAAGACAGGTTAAAACCATACACTCTCCGCTACTGAGTTAGCATAGACAGCAGCTCAAGTCAACATGATCACCCCCAATAAGACTCTAAGTCAACAACCATGATTCAAACAATTATATCCACTGTGTCTCAGTTACACAAGTCATTAGAAAATACAAAATTATACCACCCTTACAATTAACCTAGACCACCCAAAGATCTATCCCCTAAATTTTATAGACCACAATCAAGAAACCCAGTTTACATAAAGAAACCACATTAGAATTTAAGCACGTATGTCTTAGTTAACAGATAAGCCCAGTCTAACTCAAGGAACCAACATATATTTCAAATAACAGATAAGCCTGGTCCAACTCAAGGAACCAACATATATCTCAAATAACAGATAAACTCGGTCTAACTCAAGGAACCAACATACATCTCAAATAAAAGATAAGTGCGGTCCAACACAAGAAACCAACATATATCTTAAATAAAAAATAAGCTTGGTCCAACTCAAGGAACTAATATATATCTCAAATAACAGATAAGCCCAATCCAACTAAAGGAACCAACATATATCTCTAATAACAGATAAGCCCGGTCCAACTCGATGAACCAACATATATCTCAAATAACAGATAAGCCCAGTCCAACTCAAGGAACTAACATAATCAAGAAACACATAATCCCTGATCCACTCAAGGAACTGTCACACTCACCAAAATACATGTACACACATGCTAAGGGTCTTATGGTTGTCCACTAGCCATGACCTGCAACGGACGAACTCTTGTCCATGTACCAAATCCCAGACATCAAGTGACTACCAACCTTAAATCATCCAATCCCGCGGAGATGTTCAGATATTGGTATATTCCACAATAATGACAGATATCACAATAACCACATATAATGATAATAGAACAACACTTGAAAAAACCAACAAGCTTTCATTTAAAATCATTGCATGTAATTAATACTTAGGATATCAACAGTCATTCACTTACCTTTAACAAGCATTATAATAAGCAATGTGGAGAACAGTTAGCAAACATATATATATAACTCAGGTTATATTCCGATTACACAGACCATCACTAACAACTTGCACCTATATCCAGTTGTATACCCCACCACCAACTGTCTATCCTACTATTTGACACATTGTTAATTTCTCATTCCTCTAGTTACCATCATAGATTCTTCTGAATCCACCAACACTAACCACTGTTAGTGAATAAGCATTTAACTAGGTTCAACCCAATTCCCGAGTACTACACCATTATTAATGCATACAAGGATGGAAAACAACTAATGCATACAAGGATGGACTATGTGAATATATAATTTCATTGACCATTTAACTATCATAACATAACAACAATTTTCCACCCAATTAATTGGGTTTTCGTCAATTTATCCATCCAAACACTATGCCCTAATGTCTAATCATGCAATCTCCTATCAATCTACGTCATCCATATGCTTTCTAACCCGAATCTAAACTAGTCAGTTAAACCTAGCATACATGGATGACAAGTGGAAGCTACGGAGGCATGAATGTAAGCTTTTGACTCTGTGAAAGTGAATTTGGATGTGAAATCAGTGGACAAACCATGGGTTTTACCCCATCAATGCGAAATTCCTCCTCTCCCTTGATCCCTGGCCATAAGGCAACCCTAGGAGGGTTTTTAGAATGAGCCTCGTCCTTTTTACAACTAAAGAGGAGAAAAGAGAATATAAAATTGTATTCCTTGGGTTTTTGGTCCCGTCGTCCCGCTATAGTGGCCTGTTGGCTGCAATGGCGATGATGCTATTACAGAAAAATTCTTGCTATAGCGGAATGACGCCAGCCCGATCCAAAATTTCAAATTCTGGAATTTTTAGTCTTGTCTTCCCATACAAATTCAAGATCATATTTTTGAAAATTTTTGTAACCCGTACCCATAAAGAGGTATCTTTTAATAACAATGGAACAGTTCGTTACATTATCATGCAAAAGTATCTTCAAAACTTGAATTTTAAACTTGAAAATTTGGATTCTACCGGAATAGTGAAAAATGAGTATTTTGATGATACCTAACCCGATTTCACCACGATTTTAGATGGAATTTCAAATTTGAAACCTCTAAAGTATAAAGTAAGATGATTCTTTATTAAAATTTCAGTTTTACCCTTTTAGTTTTGGAGTCAATTTTTTGAAGTGATTTTTGAACCCGAAATCAAAGTATGCTAATATGGGTACCAATAGACTCCTAATTATGTATAGAATATATTTTTGATAGATTAGTAGCGTTCGAAAGCCGTTTGGAAGGGGAAGGCTTATTTTTGAGGTGTACAGTCTCATATTTTTTACTTTCGAGGTAGGCTATGGCTTAATTTTCTTCAGACCGGGTTAGGTAGATAACCATTCATGTAAAGTATATTGTGGATTGGGGAATTTATCATTATCTTCATCTTTTACAATCATTGTTATCGTGTTGCCCATGTGGGGGCTTGTATGAATCTTATTATTGACTTGAGAAATTATTATCATTGAGATACCCGTGTGGGGGCTGGTATTAGTCTTATTTGAGAATTATTTATTCTTTATCATTATTTTGATGCTCGTGCAGGGGATTGGTTTGATATTATTGATGTCTTACATGATTCTTTACTACTCTGTTTCTATGAGAGGGCTTATATCATGACGTATCGAGATTTGGGTGATTTGTGTGCATTCATGTCATTGTTGAGTTGATTATTGCATATTGTGGATTTTTCTATGATCATGCATACTCATTCATCACTCATTTTTATGAAATTGATATTACTATGGAACTTGAATTTCTTTGTAAAAAAAAAAAAAGTACCACTTTATAAAATGCCTTAGCCGAGAAAAGTGCCGGCAAGGTCGATTGATGAGATTGTGATTAATATATGGATTGTGAACCCTCCTCCTCTCCTAGAAGTTTAGGCTTGGAGGGTGTATAAGAGGTGAACATTTAAGCATCACATGCATATCATATCATTGTGTTGCACTATCTTTCATCTCTTTTATGTGCTTGATACTGTGTATTGAACTTTCTTATATATATATATATATATATATATATATATATATATATATATATATATTCTCTTAAATCTTAAGTTAAGTAAAAACAATGAAATTGAACTACATATGGTAGAAAACCGTGTGAATCATCAATACAATATTTGATTCACACGGTCCGCATGCTGGTTCATACAATGCGCCGCCCGCTCTTGTATTTGTAATAACTTGTCTTGAATTCAATTAAATGTTGATGGAAAAGAACCATAACTATGTAACCCTATATTTTTATTGAGATTGTATTATTTATACTGTTAGAAGTTGTACGGCTTAAGCCATTGGGATATTTTCTATTTGCAGGGTATACACGTTACTCGTTGTGTATTTTACTTGTTTAGTTGTCTACTTAGCTTGGTCGTACTTTGATGCCTACTGAGTACAAGTGAGCCATACTCACTCCTAATTTTGCACCCTTTGATGCAGATCCTAATTTGAATGTCATCTACAGACTGTGATTATTCGTGTGGCTTTGGGATCTTTCGAAGTCGGGGCGCTCCCCGTTCATAGTCCATACCCATCTTTATCTAGTTCTTATGTCTTTACTTTACTTCAGAGATGATTGATTATGTATTAGTACTTATGTTGATTTTAAGATTGCTCTTTACCCATGACACAAGATATTTGGGGTTTTGGAGTTGTATTTATTCAAATATTCGCTATGTTATTATATTGACTCGACTTTATCCTAAAGTCTTGTGTTCTGCTTTCTTATATATATCTTTTCTCATACTTTATCTCTTTCGGAGTTGGGTTTACCTATCAAGGTTGGGATTGGAGTAGGCACCATCATGTCCTCGGATTTCGAGTCTTGACAAATAGGGTTTAAGGCGATTTTGTAAAAAAATTTAGTAAACCATTTGATGAATAGATGAGATACATAGAACAATCTTTCTGATGTTGGAACAAAGTTTGAGATAGAAATTCTACCTTTAAGATTCTTGCATAGAACTTTCTAGTGAACTGTAAACTTCAAGAGCTAGCGGGATGTGACCCCTACCCCTAACTATATCATAACTTCGTACACACTAATATACCGTTATGTTCCTCTGCATTGTTGCCATTTGTCATGCCCTTGAAAATGTTTTGCTTAAAATGAATATAAGTGATAATTAAAATCAAACTAATAAATTATATATGTAATAATTATATACGAGTATAAGTGTGTTTAAAGAACTAATTTTGAACATGTGTGTTGCACATTTGATTCACGCGTATTCCAAGTTATTTAGTATAATATTTTGTATAATAACATAAAATTATTGAAACCTTTTTTTGGAACTGAAGGTACATTAGTAATATAAAAATTCATGAAAGAGACACTTTGTTAGAGACTAGGTAGTTGAGTTTGAAATAAGCCAATAAGAAGTCTAAGAAATACGGTAAAACAAAAGTATTTTATGGTTGATTTGCATATCATGCCCCATTATTTTTACATAAGTGGATGATTCAAATCTTTACAATATTTCCAACATGACCCAACCCGCTCAACTTGACCCAAATATTTACATTATTCTCAACCTTTTAAAAATTAAAACTAAATATTGTTTAGGAAATTAAAATATATTTTTCCAAGCTTTACCAAATCGAATGCAATTAGTTTTTCTCATAAAAAACAAGTGTATATTTGGCACGACCCAAGACTACACCCTTGTCGTAACACGGTGCTTAGATTTACAAGTGACCCCAAGCTAATCCATGACCAGGCATGACTCTAAGAACACTGTTAATAGATGAAAGAAATGCTGAATGCGGAAGCTAACTTAAGAAATAACAAATACTAATCCAACAGATAAAAGTCTGAAAATATCATAAAGCTGAAAACGTATCTAACTGATTGTCTGAAAGTCTCTACTAATGATGTGTTGTTGGGATAAACCCCTAACTAACTCTAGCTATCTGAAAACTGAAATGACTGAAATAAAAAAATAACAATAAGTCTCGTCCTCGAAAAATGAGGACTCACCACACTTTGTTGCTGAGACGAGTAAGGGGTTGTGCTAACTGCGAGCTAGATGCTGAGGGTCTAAACCTATATTATAACACAATATAGTCAAAAGAAAGTATGCAGTCAGTACTTTAAATGTGCTGAGCATGTGAGATATGCACTATGAATAACTGAATATAAAATTTAAATGAACTATAAGGTAATGATTTACTAAATGATAAATACGTATGTGGGGACACCAGGATATTCTGAAAAACATAAAGTGATATACAAACTAGGCATGCTGACGATAAAATATTTAAATCCAAAGTAATGTTGATGTATACTAAGATGCAAGGACCCATCTGATAAGCATAAATACTAAATGCATAAATATTATGAGATAACTGAAATGTTGTGAGCAAGATTGAGCAGAGGGTCATGCAAATACCAAAGTCTGAAATTGTGGGAGATACTATTAACCGACATATAACCATGTGAGCTAAACATGGAGTTTGATGTATAATCCCCATCGATAGGGCCCTGTATACCTTGCCAAGGTATAAGGTTGGTCTGACGTGGTATCACTAAACTGAAAAAGTACCCACTGAAAGGGCTAAATAAACCTACGGTGGCATATAATTCTGGGACTCGGGTAAGCTGAACTCTAGTACAACTCGGTGTTAAGTACTACTCCCAACTGAATCTAACTGATAGCTCCTAAGAATACTGATGGGGACATACATGGATATCAAACTGTCCATAATCATGGATGTCATACCTGACTACCATATTACTAGTGAACTTTGCATTTATAAGAAAACTAATCCACGATCATTAATGACTTTTTGGATACCATGCTAATTGTGAAACTTACTCTTGGGAAAAAGTGTTAAAAAGCATTAATGGCATATCTGGATGTCATGCATATCATGCATCTTACTATTACGAGATGAAGCTCCTGGTTATGATATGAGTATGTATATATATAAATCATGTATTTCTGAATCATGAGACTTGTAAATTTATGGGAGACATGAGATGGTGAGGTAAATGCATAAAAAGAAACATATGAGGACTGAAATTTGGAAGGAATCCATAAGGCTGGACCTGAACCCTAAATCCTAATTCATGAAAATACCAATAGTCTGATAGTATGTATTATCTGAAAATACTATTTAGAATATGTTTTATTTGAAGGCACTCTGAAGGTCTGCAAAGCTGATAATATCGAATACTAGACTAATAATATACATGAATTCTAAGTTATCGTGTGTTCATAACACACCAGGGTTGAATGAATGAAAGCAATTTCATATGAATATACAATAAAGTTAAACTAGAGAACAAGTGTAAGATACTAAGTTATACAACGTACTCACAATGACTTAAAAACGTGTATTTATCAAAAATTAATCATAGATATACGGATTTAGAATGAAAATATTGAAGTTGGTCCAAATCCTAAAATCATGAAACTTGTAGGTGATGTTTTTCTAAAGCATTTACGTACACAAGGATGAAAGGAGACCTTTGTTGATATCCCACATACCTGAAGGTAAAAGATCCTTGGAGAAAATTCTTGAACTTGGGAGCTTTGGAAGCCTTGGGGTTTGAGAAACCTTCTCCTTATGTTCTTGAATTTTCGGGAAAGGATATAAACATTGTAGAAAGATTTCTAAGTGTTTTGGGACAACTTTTGGGGTTCAAATGGGTTTGGTGAGGTTACATATGGGTTTAAGAATGAAATTTCCCTTAATTTTTAAAGAAAAAGTGGAAATTTTACGCTTGGGAAGGGGGTGTGCCTTGTACAGCCCATCAGGCGGCACCCAACTGCGTGTCGCACCGCCCATCGTGCGGCACCCAACTGTGTCTCACACGGTCCATCACACGGTCTTAACAGTGACCAACTAGGAGGTGTTCCGCGATGCGAGGCCCAAAGCTGAGGTCCCTGTGTACGGCGCACAACCTCCTATTTTGGTCCATGACGTTCTTTTTCTACCAAAGACTTACCCCAAATATTTTCCAACCTTCTTAAGGTTCAAATGACCTTCTTTTATGACCTTAAATACATAGAAATCCCACTAGGAATATGCATGAACTTTGAGGTTGTTATAATAAAAATTTGGATTATTTATCAATTTGTGCATATCATTCTTGCGCAGGGGCTATGCTAATCTTCTTTGTATCATTTCAATTTTATCGGGCCTTCTAATTTGGTCCATGATATCCTTTTTTGATCCAAGACTTACCCCAAACATTTTTCAACCTTCTTAAGGGTCAAATGAGCAAACACATAGTAAGCCCACTAGGAACATGCATGAACTTCGAGGGTGTTACAATACTCCTACTTCAAATATATATATATATATATATATATATATATATATATATATATATATATATATTAATTCTAATAATAAACATCTAGTCCTGTATTACAAGACTTATTAGTAGACTATGTGTATGGTATCAATTGTTACGTTCCTATTATCGGATTGAAATCAGAGTAAATTATAATTTTGTCAAAGTCAAAGAAAATCAAACTATTATATGAGGTCAAAAGCTCAATGTCTTAGGAAAAATTTAACACACATGATTGAGCGATTGGGGTATGGTTTAAGGAGATTTTGAGGAAGTTTTTAGGTAAACGATTTGATGAATAGATGAGTTGCATAGAAAAATCTTTATGACATTGGAACAAGAAAATTAGGATCTATGATCCTACCTTTAATATTGTTGCATAGAACTTTACAATGAACTGCAAACTTCTAGGGTTAGTGGGAGATGACCACCACCACCCCCAATCTCCCACACCCCTCAAAACAATATCATCATGCAAATTCATACTCATATATACACCAATGTGTTCCTCTTCTCTGATGCCATTTGACGTGCTCATATTCATTCTATTCTTTTTTCGAGTTTATAAAAGAAGACATTGTTTTACCAAAAATGAGTCACTATTTTTATTGATGTTAAACAGCATACAACTTTATCGCAAAAATTTGTAAAGTCAATCAGAAGATCCGCATGAACACTCAATGAACTTTATGTTGATCTATATTGAATCTTACCAATTGAAATCAAATTAAGTATAAGATCTTGAATAATAACATAAAATTATTAAATATATTTTTTGTAACTAAAGGCAAATACGTAAAAAAAATCATGAAAGAGATACTTTGTTAGTGACTTGGTAGTTAAGTTCAAAATAAGCCAATAAAAATTCAAACAAATACTGTAAAACAAAAATATTGCACTGCTGATTTGCATATAATGCCCCAATATCTTTTACATAAGTGAATGATTGATCCAATTCTTTACAATATTCTCAACATAACCCAACATGTTCAACTTGACCCTAATCTTTACAATACTCCCAATACAACAACAACAACATACCCAGTGTATTCCCACCAGGTGGGGTCTGGGGAGGGTAAAGTGTACGCAGTCCATACCACTACCTCAGATGAAGTAGAGAGTCTGTTTCCGATAGACCCCCGGCTTAGAACAGATAACAATCAAACACAAGTCATAGAAACAAACAAGAAGAAGAGATAACACATCACTATATACGGGAATAGGCAAGACACCCACAAAGTAGCGCTATAGACTATTTATTCAGGGTTACAAACATCTCCAAAACAACACTAAAAAGAATATGCCCAAGAAACAACAGGCACTGATACACATAAACATTCCTTCCTACACAATATGGACTCCTTCCTACCCCCTAACCCTCTACCCTAATACGCGACCTCCACATCTTCCGATCAAGGGTCATGTCCTCTGTAAGTTGCAACTGCGCCATGTCATGCCTAATTACCTCCATCCAATATTTCTTCGGCCTACCTCTACCCCGCCTAAAACCATCCACAGCCAACCTTTCACACCTCTGTACTGGAGCATCCGTGCACCTCCTCGTCACATGCCCGAACCAACGCAACCTCACCTCCCGCATCTTATCCTCCACCGAAGCCACTCCCAACTTTTCTTGAATAATCTCATTTCTAACCCTATCCTTCCTGGTAAGTCCACACATCCATCGCAACATCCTCATCTCCGCTACCTGCAATTTTTGGATGTGGGAGTTTTTAACTGGCTAACACTCCGCCCCATATAACATAGCCGGATGGACGACCCCTCTGTAGAACTTACCTTTGAGCTTCAGAGGCACCTTCTTATCACACAGAACTCCCGAAGCGAGCCTCCATTTCAACCACCCTGCACCAATAAGGAGCGAGACATCCTCGTCAATGTCGCCATTCCCCTGAATCATAGACTCTAGATACTTGAAACTCCCCCTCTTCTGAATGTCCTGAGAATCCAGCTTGACTACCCCCTCTGCCTTGTGCGTCGAATCGCTAAACTTACATTTCAAGTACTCCGTTTTAGTCCTGCTCAACCTAAACCCTTTAGACTCAAAGGTCTGTCTCCAAACCTCCAACTTATCATTAACTCCTTCCCGGGTCTCGTCAATTAGTACCACATCATCAGCAAATAGCATACACTAAGGCACCTCCCCTTGGATACGCCGTGTCAAAACATCCATCACCAAAGCAAATAAAAATGGACTAAGAGTCGATCCTTGGTGCAATCCTGTCAAAACAGAAAAATGCTCTGAATCCCCTCTTACCGTCCTCACACGCGTCTTTGCACCGTCGTACATATCCTGAATCGATCTAGTAAATGCTACGGGCACACCTTTAGCCTCCACAGGATCTCCCTTGGTACTTTGTCATATGCCTTCTCGAGATCGATGAACACCATGTGCAAATCTTTCTTCCTCTCCCTAAACTGCTCCACTAATCTCCTCACTAGGTGAATGGCCTCAGTAGTCGAGCGACCTGGCATAAAACCAAACTGATTCTAGGAAATAGTCACGATCCTCCTCAGCCTCCACTCTACCACCCTTTCCCAAACCTTCATAGTATGGCTCAACAACTTGATACCCCTATAGTTGTTGGAACTTTAAATGTCTCCCTTGTTCTTATATAATGGAATCATCGTAATCCATCTCCAAGAATCGGGCATATTTACCGCCCCAAAAATGGTGTTAAACAACCTTGTCAGCCACTCCAACTCTAGCCCGCCAGTGTATTTCCGAAAATACACTAGTATTTCGTCGGGCCCAGTCGCCCTACCCCTACGCATCCTACGATACCTCCTCCACCTTGATATGCCTACAATAACCATAGTCGTGACACCTCTCTGAGTGCTCCAAGTCCCCCAGCACGACACTTTTGTCCCCCTCGTCGTTCAAAAGTTTATGAAAATAAGACTGTCACCTCCTCTTAATGAGGGAATCTTCCACCAACACTTCGCCATCCTCCCCCTTGATGCATTTCACTTGGTCAAGGTCACGGGCCCTCCGCTCCCTAGCCTTGGCCAACCTATACAACTTCTTATCCCCGCCTTTCTCCTCTAAGGCGGCATAAAAGCTCTCAAAAGCTGATGTCTTAGCCGCCGTAACCGCTACCTTAGCCTCTTTCCGGGCTAACTTATACTCCTCCCTACACGTCCGCTTCTCCTCGTCATCCTTGCTCTCAACCAACTTGGCATAGGCCACCTTTTTAGTCTCCACCTTCCTTTTCACTTCTGCGTTCCACCACCAATCCCCCCGGTACTTGCCAGATCTGCCTCTCGAGACACCTAACACCTCTCTAGCAGTCTCCCTGATACAACTGGCAGTCGTCTCCCACATACTATCCATATCTCCTCTACTCTCCCAAGCCCCCATATTCGTCAGCTTCTCCCCTATTTCCAAAGCACTAGTCAAGGTCAAGCTACCCCACTTAATCCTGGGTCGATCTTCCACACCCTTCTTCTTTCTGCCTTTCATGATTTCCAAGTCCATCACCAGAAGCTTATGTTGGGTCGAAAGATTCTCGCTAGGTATGACTTTACAGTCTTTACATACCGATCTATCACCCTTCCTAAGGAGCATAAAGTCTATCTGAGTCCTGGCCACCGAACTACGAAAGGTTATAAGGTGTTCTTCCTTCTTCGAAAAGCTCGAATTCGCCACCCACAACCCAAAAGCCCTTGCAAAATCCAAAAGTGTGGTTCCTCCTTCATTCCTTTCCCCAAAACCAAAACCTCCATGCACATCATCATAGCCTCTCAAAAAGGACCCAATATGCCCATTGAAGTCCCCTCCTACTAAAAGTTTCTCAGTGCGAGGCGTTCCGAGCAATGCCTCATCCAACGCCTCCCGAAAACCATTCTTCTCCTTCCCATCCAAGCCCGCTTGCGGCGTGTAGGCACTAATAACGTTCAACGTAATCCCTCCAATGACCAACTTAATCGACATCAACCTATCGTTGACCCGCTTAACCTCCACTACCTGCCTCCTAAGCTCCTCATCTACCAAAATACCTACCCCATTTCTATGCCTCACGCTACCAGAGTACCACAACTTATACCCGTCCACATCCCTCGCCTTAGAACCTACCCACTTGGTCTCCTGGACACAAGCTATACTAATCCTCCTCTTCCTAAGAATCTTTACGAGCTCTATGGACTTCCCTTGAAGAATCCCTATACTCCCAATCTTTAAACAAATTAAAACACGATATTATTATTATTTTTTTAAAAAAATAAAAATATATTTTCCAAGCTCTACTACATCAAACTACAGTTAGTTTTTTTCACAAAAAAAAGTGTATACTCCTACTTCAAATATATATTGATTTTAATTCTGGTAATCAACATCTAGGCTTGTATAACAAAAATTATTAGTAGAATCTGGATATGGTATCAATTGGTGTGTCCTGTTATCAGATTGAAAACATAGTAAATCATAATTTTATCAAAATCAAAGAGAATCAAACCATTACATGAGGCCAAAAGTTCAATATCTTTGGCTAAAGTCGTCGCTCATTGAGTGATTGGGATATGAATTAAGCAGATTTGTGGAATTTTCTTATTAACCCATTTGATGAATAGATGAGTTGTGAACAACATTTAGTATAACGGAAGACATCAAATATTTTACGTAAAATGAGTCACTATTTTCATTTGTATTAATTAGTATAAAACTTCCTTGAAAAAATCTGTTAAGTGATTCAGAAGATCTGCATAAACAATCGACGAACTATACATATTGATATAAAATAAATCTTACCTATTAAGAAATCAAACCAATTATTAATATATATATATATATATATATATATAAAATAATATAAGAGTATAAGTATATTTAATGAACTAACTTTTAACATGTACTTGTATTGCATATTTGTTACACGTGTATCTCAAGTTATTTAGTATAATATTTTAAGTGATAACCATTCGATAAAACAAAATTTAGGCTTGTATTACCTAATGTATTTGTAGACCCTGGGTATGGTATCAATTGGTGCGCCCAAGTTATCAAATTGAAAATCCAGTACATCATAATTTTGTCAAAGTCAAAGAGAATCAGACCATTACATGAGGCCAAAAGCTCAACGTCATATGACAAATTCATTGCACATATTTGAGTGATTGGGATATGGTTTAAGGAGATTTTTTGGAACTTTCTGAATAAACCATTTGATGAATAGATGAGTTGCGTAGAACAATCTTTTTTATGTTGGAACAAAATTTGAGAAAATTTAGAATCAAAATTACTACCTTTAAGATTCTTGCATAGAACTTTACATTGAACTGCAAACTATAAGGGCAAGAGGGAGATGATCCCCCAACTATCATATCATGGAATTCTATAGTCATATATAACGACGTGCTCCTCTGGTACGTTGTCATTTGTCTTGCCCTTAATTTATGCTATTCTTTTTTTGAGTCTACAATGGAGACATCAAATATTTTACGTAAAATGAGTCGCTGTCTTCATTGGTGTTAATTAGTATAAAACTTTATTGGAAAATTGTCTTCAGTGATTCAGAAGATCTGGATGAACAATCGACGAACTATATATGTTGATATAAAATAAATCTTACCTATTAAGAAGTCAAAACAATTATTGATATTATTATTATTATTATTATAATAATAATAATAATAATAATAATAATAATAATAATAATAATAATAATAATAATAATAATAATAATAATAATAATAATAATAATAATAATAATAATAATAATAATAATAATAATAATAATAATAATAATAATAATAATAATAATAATAATAATAATAATAATAATAATAATAATAATAATAATAATAATAATAATAATAATAATAATAATAATAATAATAATAATAATAATAATAATAATAATAATAATAATAATAATAATAATAATAATAATAATAATAATAATAATAATAATAATAATAATAATAATAATAATAATAATAATAATAATAATAATAATAATAATAATAATAATAATAATAATAATAATAATAATAATAATAATAATAATAATAATAATAATAATAATAATAATAATAATAATAATAATAATAATAATATAAGAGCATGAGTATGTTTAATGAACTAACTTTTTAACATGTACATGTGTTGCACGTTTGTTACACGTGTATCTCAAGTTATTTAGTATAATATTTTAAGAGATTACAACATAAAATCACTGAAACATATTTTTTAGTGACAGTGCAAACCTTGCGCCTTGACCTCCTGCGCGATAGCAAAGCCCTTGCGCCATTAGCGCTTGCACTAGTTGACAATAAACTCAGCAAAGTTCATAACTAGGTTTCAACACCCGAAGCTCATCCAGGACTTTCCGAACATAAATCAATAGTGTAAATTGATCGTAAAATATATTTTGAACCTATTGAAATCGTGAAATCATCAATCAGCCGACATCTTGACTGAATGTTAACCGTCGTCAACTCTAAACTCAAAAAGCTCAAAATTTCCACCCAAGTGTTCAAATCACTTCAGAGTGCTTCCAAACCTTGCAAACTATCCAACTAAGTCACAAACCACTATCCGTACATAGTGGAATTATCAAAATTCAAAACAACCTCTCTAACTCCAAACATTGACTCTAGTCAAACTTTCAAAATTAAAAAACTTCTCCAAAACAAAGCCAATCAACTCGAGGTTCATTCCACCCATCACACTAGCTATGTCAATTATCTCAATCAAACCGAGAGAAAAAGCAAAACAACTTTATAAAAAATTTGCACATTCGCTGCTTAGAATTAGTATGTAATATATGATAATAAAATGAGATGCAAATGCATGCACAGTTCAATAACTTGTATACACCCACTTCTTTTGTAGGATAGTCAGGACCCATGGGGGACTCGTGAGGTCTATATACTCATCCTATATTGGATAATATTAAAGAAATACCCTGGATGCAACACCCTGTATGAGATAATCCTATACCAAGAATACCTTGGATGACCCTTTACCAAAATTTATCAAGGTATCTCTATTATGTATCCATCCTATACCGGATAACCATATATCAGAAATACCCTGGGTAACCCTATATTGGATTTATCCTTTCACTTCTATAATGCTAATGTACATGAGATGTAAGCTAACACAACAAATCCTACATTGAATTTAATACTCACCACATACAATCACAAATAACTCTAAATTATTTAACAATGGGAGTAAGAAATGAAAGAACGATCAAGTACAAATTTCATAAATGAGCCTCCAGTTAAGAACCGATTCATAAATATCAAGTGACCAACATAAGCATTTAGCCTAGTCGATATACTAAAAATCAAGATGGCATAGTCACAAAATTTATCAAATCAGGAAGAAAATCATCATTTTACCCATATTCTGGAATCGGTACTAATATAAATGCTCATCATCTCATTTACATGGGACCCCATGATCCATTACCCCTTTAATCAATTAATCAATAAATTAATACTTCATAGAGTTTCAAAGAAAGTCTCAACTTGCCTTAATCAGAATTTGAAAAGTTAAATTATGATCTCCCCCCCCCCCCTCCTTAATGCCTCTGAATGGGTCAAATATATAATCTACATAAGTATACGAGTTTGTAGACACCCATATTTTCATACTTCTATCCTAGATCCAGAATGTCAATATAAAAGTCAACCTTGGAGCTCTTACGGTCAAACAGTAGTTTTCTATCAAAATTAATTTACACATAAGGTAAGGAACTCAAAATATAAAACTTAATAGAAGATGGAGTTCGAACAAATCTTCAAATCATTAAAATATGATTTTTAACATTGGCTCAAAATCTCACCTTTTACATCAAGTTCATGAATCAAAGGATGGACAGTAATGGTAATCTTGGAAAGAGAATAAAGGTAGAATCAAGTACCCAATATTTATACAAGAAAAATGCATCAAAAATCACTTCAATCAGAATTATCTTGCTCCCAAAATGTTGAAAATACAAAATAAAATTTGATTCGAGATTTTATCTCAGCGATTTCCGCTTCTGCGGTTAATTTTTTGCACCAACACCTTCACACCCGTGGTCTAAACTCTGCACCTATGCCTTTTCAGATACAGACTTATTTCTGCATCCACAGTCGCACCAACACTAGCAATCTTTCTCAGCAATAAAATGGGCGTAACTCTCTCATACGAACTCAAAATTCAAGGATTCTTTTTACCATGATTTCAAAATCATGATATGGATCTAATAGTTCAATCAAAACACTAGGTGTAGCTCGTTTGCTTTAGTTGGAATCATTTAATCTTAACAATATCAAATCTCCAATCTTCAAACAAGCACCCAAAACTCACCCAAGACCTCCCGATAATAGTACACATTTTGGACCTCTTGGAATCATCAAATCACTGATATGAGGTTGCTGTGACTGAAAGTTGACCATAGTTATAGCTTCCTTAAAACTCAAAAATTCAACCAAAGGCTCAAATCACTCTCGAGCACCTCGGGATCTAATAATATCCATCCAACAAACTCAAAAAATCATCTTTCATACCTAACAGAGCCGTCAAAATTTGAATTCGAGTTTGTTAACCTAGAATATTGACTTGATCAAACTTTACAATCAGTTTACAAAACTGAAAATCATACTCTAAATTCATCCGATCACCTTGGGAATCAATCCATCCATTCTCACAAGTTATAAACAACCTAATGAAAATATGGGAAGGTTCAAACTAAAAAAATGGGTTCAAAAGAACAAAAACGACAACCATGCGCGTCATTATAAGGGTTTTAGGAGACTTTGTTGAATTTTCTGAATAAAGCAATTGATGAATAGATAAGTTGTGTAGAACAATCTTTTTGATGTTAGAACAAAGTTTGAGAAAATTTTGGATTGGAATCCTACTTTTAAGATTCTTGCATAGAACTTTACATTGAATTGCAAACTTCAAGGGCTAATGGGAGATGACCCCCCACCCACCCAAACGATATCATCATGCAATTCCATACTCACTAATACACCATTGTGTTCCTCTACTTTTTTGTCGTTTGTCATGCTTTAGTTGGGGCTTCCCTAGAATCAACGCAAGATGGTGTAATGTGCACATAATAGGCAATCTTCTTGATTCTATAGCTCGAGCAGCCAACCCATTGTTGTTGTACTTTTTTTTTATAGCTAAAGCTTAATTATACATGGATTTCTTGTTCATGATTTTGTTCAAATTGATTGGTCTTCTACATATTTTTGTTCCATATGACAATTACACCTGGACATGATGTGATAACTGTAAGAGTTAAGGGAACAAGAATAAAGTAAACCAGAGATTCAAGACCGAGTTCATGTTATAGTTAGTTGGTTTCCACATCAATTCTTGCACAAAAAGGTAAGGAGAAATTAAAACCAATGCAAACGCTTAATACAAGTATCACAATACCTTCGGCATCATAGTATTAAGAGCGGACCTTTGTGTTAGTATACTAGTTTCATATCAGTGGAACTGAATATTTCAAAACCAACTTAAATATTATTCTAATGTTTTTGAGTAGGGGTTTACATAGGTCGGGTTGGTTCGATTTTTCATTAAAAAATAACTAAACCAATCATGTCGGTTTTTTATATCTATAAACCAAATCAAACCAACATACAATCGGTTCTTTCGGCTTCGGTTTTAGTCGATTTTCTCTGTTTTTTGGTTTTCTCGGTTTTTTTTATAATTATAATGTGATTGAAGAAAAAAAAAATGTTTTCACAAACAAATTGCTGGCTAATAAGTACTGCATCTTTAAAATTACAACATTCCCACGACATTCAATAAATGAATACAAACCATAGTAAATCAAACGCTCAAATGTCTTCTCCAGCATTGAATTATATCACTCACAGCTGAAGAATTTCGACAATGCCTATTAAATAAAGCACAAACTAACTGTTACAACTTATAATGGAGTAGTGAGTTCACCAGTCCACACCAATACATATTTATACTAAGTTTGCCAATATTGGGCATCAATTTACATCCTTCATTCAAGTAGTTCCAACAAAAACATAGAGTTAATCAAAACAGGTCATGAGTTCTACTCAAAAAAAGTTAGAAGTAATTTTCAAGCACCACGATACAGCTGCCATATTTTCTTCATCCAAACTAATCGATACTCAAAGGGGCACTTGGACATTCTGAAAGAAAAAAATTATTAGGAGTCAAACAAGTAGGTAGATATTGAATGACTTGCTAACTTGTTCAATAGCAATAGCCAACAAGAATAAAGTTATTTCCAAAGCAAAAAAGCTAAGAGCAGAAACAAAAAACTAAAAAGCAGCCACAAGTATATATGACTTCAATCACAAAATTACATAACATCTAACCTATCAACCACAACAAAATGCAGACTCATAACATCACAAATAATCTGATTTTACAATAAAGTTATCTATTTTGTTGTTACTTTTCATTTCTCAATGTACAAATTTGCTTTTTTGATCAGAGGTAGAAAATTGAGCAATGTACAAACAAGTAGTCAGAGTTACATTTCCAGTGTACATATTCTAATCTTTAAAAAAATTGTACTAGAATATGCAATCTCAGGCTCCTACTGGTTGTAACTCAGGATAGATCACATTATATTATATACTATACTCTCTTAATATAGCTAGAAGAGACAGTTGAGCTCTATTTAATATGAATTGGCTGAAATCACCATGATGGTACAATTAATTTCATTGAATATAAATCTTCAAACAGTGTCTAGCCACAGTTACACATGAAGGTAAATCAAAATTAGGCAAAGCTTTGGCCATCAATTTTTTAAACCCTTCTCCTTCAATAACTTTAAACGGTTGCTCATCAATAATGACAAATTCAGCAATGGCCCTCTTAATATCATCCACATTATACACCACTTTTTCAATAGAACTTGTTCCATTTTCTTGTCCCCCTATTTTAATAGGTACAGGTTTTAAAGTTGACTGCCTTCTATCAATAACTCTAAAAGGAGATTTGAGACATAATTCATTTAAATGTGTCCATAATGTAGAAGTTTCATTTTTTTTGGTCTCGACAGCAAAGTGTTTTACACAATATTTTCATTTTGCTCTACATTTACCTCCTTTAGTGATAAATTTAGTAAAGTGATCCTAAATCTGTGACGTTTCTCTTTCAGTATTACCATCTATAGGATTGGAATCTATAGGAGTTGTTCTTTTTTGCTTTTTAGGAGGAGTGTGGAGAGGAGGAGTGCTTTTACCTCTCTTTTGAGGTACTGATACAGTCGAAGGATTGTCGACAATCATTTCTAGATCTATTTGAGTCGTAGTTTCCATCTAAGAATACGAACACAGAAAATTAAGACTTGTCGTAGCAGCAGCAATGAATCCTAGAGAACATATAAAAAAAAACATCATAAAGGAAACACCAATTAGAAACTAAAAATGAAGTTTAGATGACCAAATAATAGGTGTTTATTGACAGCCTTACCTCCTTGTATGTACAATAGAAGAATAATAAAGTCATAACAATTTCTTATAATTTCTCAAGATTTTATCCCCAACCAAATAAGTCTCTGAACCAAAAGATAGAAATTTTATGAAAATTTTGCAATCAAAGAAGAAAGAAATGGAATCCCCACAATAAATTCTAAATTTATCTACTTATTCATTCTTTTTTTTTTTCACCAACCAAAAAGGGTGTTCAACTATTGAACAAAAGATTAAAACTTTATGCTAACTACAAGAAAAAAAATATGTCACACCACCCTAATAAATTCTGAATTTATCTACTTATTCATCTACTCACCTTGATTTTCCATCATCCACAATCTCTGGTACCACTCTTCTCTCCCTTCCCATCCCTTAGACAACCAAACAAGAAAAAAAAACAAAAAAACTTCATCCTAAACTTTTTTGTTGCTGCATGTAATATTATTTACTAGGTTCATATATATTTCAATTTGTTGTTATGAAATTGATGGTGCAGAGCTATCAAAAACTAGAAAAAATTGCAGATTCCGACGAGTTAACTACTTGAGGCAAATTACGATGAGATAAATGACCTCTGAGAAAATGAAAAATGAAGAATCAGAAGCAACTTATTAACGACTTAACTCCATAAAGCAATTAACTATAACATAATTTCATAAGAAAAAGAAAAAGAAGAGAAATGAACCTGAATCGCAGCTTGAGGAGAAGAAGGAAAGGGGGAAAACTTTTTGTAAAGTAAAAGATGAAAGTGAGTGAGTTGGTGGAAGAGTTTTAGGTTTTTACGTTAATATTGGGCTTTGAATCCTTTCATTATCAGCTAATGGACAATATTACAATTTAAAGGCCCAAATCTGAATATATATTACTTTTAAAATATTAAAAATTAATAAAAGTATTTAAAAAGTAATTAGAAAGTAGATTATAATTAATATCTTTTATGTATAAAAAATTAAAATTATATATGTATTATGTCGGTTTGGTTTGGATTCGGTTTGACTTTATTTTTGTTAACACCAAACCAAATCAAACCAAGAATGGTCGGGTTTTTTTTCTAACGCTAAACCAATCAAACCAAACCATAAGTCGGGTTTTTTTCAGTTTGATTTGGTTCGTCGATTCGGTTTGACTTGACGGTTTGATCTGTACACCCCTATTTTTGAGTTACAACATAAAATTTTAAAAATTGCATGTTCTTGAAAATGAGAAATGTTAACCCGATACTTGCTTTAGATCATGGTAACTTGCCTTGATAAAAGGACTACAATTCATTGTCACTGAAAACTAAAAGCTACTACTATTATTTCATCCTCTGTTATTATATTCTACTTTAAAGAAGTATTTTAATTTACTTGGCTATTTATTAAGAAGATGTTATTTACTTTACTCAATTTCCACCCTTTGTTCTACTTTGCAGCAGTTCTATGATTTAGTAAGCTATTATATTTTAAAACTCAGCCTTAAATTAGTATAGAAAAATTCTTCAAAAGAGTCTTTTGAGTTATCACTTGGTTAAAATCTTTCTTATTATTACCTTTTAAATAAAGCCTTGCCCGATTAAGTTATTGAATTGTACGTCTAAATGAAATAAAGCAATAAAGAAGAATTGCATAACCTTCAGAAGAAGATTTAAATTAAAGGACTTACAGTTGTACTACTACTCTTAATATGATCGGTCATTTTGACATTGAAGATCACTATAAAAAAATTAGGAATTAGCAACGTATATATTTTGTAGCTATACTGCATCGTCACTAAATAGGATTTAAAGACGGATTAGCTTGAGTAAACCCCAAACGAAGATTCATGTGAGAAGCAAGGTTATGAATATAGCGTCAGTTAATTTTCCTTCCTTTAGCTACTAAGATGTTTTAATATGCTATGTTTTAGAAATTCATAGAGCGTAAACCTCCCGAGCGGTGCCTCCAACTCGAGTATTGGCCATAAAATAAGTATATTCATTAGAGTAGAATTATTTAAAATCAAATATAGACCAATTAATAAAGGGATGATGATTCGCAAAAGCATTATTCCATATACTTTGAATATTTTTCTTTTAAAACAAAACAAAAAGTGAGGCGGGGAATATGAAAATCTCCACCAAATGGAAGTGAATGGTAAAGATTTTCAAAACCCCATTGAAGAGATTTAAGAAAGAAAAAGGAAGAAGAAGAAGAGAAGGTACTTGGCATGTTTATATATTCTGATTCTGTTTTTATGTTTATGGCATGTTTATAAGTATGGTTACTTCCACTTCATCTCTGCTTTCTGAGATTTCGTCCGTTAGCCCATAGCTTGTCTCTCCGGGCTAGGGTTTGGCTTGCCTATTGGTGGGTTATGGTAGGCGCCATCATGACTCAAAAAATTGGGTCGTGACAGCTTGGTATCAGAGCCTAGGTTGTATGGATAGTGTTGGTACATGTGCCATGTATGGTAGAGTCCTGTGGATCGGTACGAGGACGCCTGTATCCTATCCTCGGGAGGGCCTATAGAGCTTTCTTCGAGGAGTCTCTCATTTTCTTGACTTATGTCCGTGCGTCGAGTCTATGTTGGTTTCTGATCTTCATTTGGTTCACCCTTTATGCAGATGGCTAGGACACGTGATGCAAGGGTCGAGGGTCGGGACCCCAAGACTGCAGTGCGGACTCCTGTTAGGCACTAAGGTCAACCTAGAGGTCAGAGGTAGGGTAGAGCAGCAACCCCAGGACTAGATCATGCTAGGGACCAGTCACCCGATCCTGTTATAACTCCATAAGCTCCACCGCTATAGCAGTCGGTAGGCCAAGGAGCATCCCAAGATCCACCCGGATATATTGATGCTTCAGTGCTCCGAGATACTTTGGTGTAGTTGTTGGGATTAGTTGGAGATCCGTCAGCCGAGAGAGCCTAGCCAGTAGTACAAAGAGTTGGTATTGGGGCGCAGCCTGCAGCTGCGACACCCAGAGTTTAGGTTCCGCCTGTACCGATAGTTCTACCGCCAGTAGCATCTCAACCAGTTATATCTGTCGAAGAGCAAAAAATGTTGAGCTATTTTCTGAGATTGACTCTACCCAGGTTTGCGGGTATTCTAGGAGAGGATGCATATGAGTTTCTGTCCAGCTGTAAGGAGAAGTTGAGAAATTTGGGGTTGGTAGAGTCACGAGGTGTTGATTTTGTTGCATATCAGTTTGATACAATAGTGAGGTGATGGTGGAGAGGTTATCTTGATTCCAGGCTAGCTGGATCTCCACCCGTGGCTTGGGCTCAGTTCTTTGAGGCTTTCTTGGGGAAGTATATGCCTCGCAGTTTGTGCGAGCGGCTTTGAGATGAGCTTTTTGGGTTGAGACAGTGTCGATGTCAGTAGCCGAGTATGAGGAAAGATTTCATGATTTAGCCAGGCATGCCACTACGATCTTGCCAGATAAGTATGAGAGGATCATATGTTTTGTCAGAGGCTTGCGGTTAACACTTCGTATAGCCACACAGAGTTTGGTGAATTCAGGGAAGTCTTTTATAGAGATTACTGAGCATGTGTACTCTATTGAGGAGATGGATCGTCAGGCCTAAGGGGGAAGCGATAAGAGACCTAGTGTACAAAGTAATTTAAGTGGGAGTCATAGCGGCTCATAGTTTAGAGGTCACGGGTTTCAGGGTTGGTACCTCCAGCAGCCACAGTAGCAGCGGCAACAACAATCTTCTCAGCATCAGGGTCAGCCTAGTGGACCCGTTCAGTCAGAGTTGGGTAGCCAGCCTCAGAGGGGTAGTCAATCCGATTCGTCGAGTAGAGGTAGACATACCGAATCAACCAGACCTTTTAGACAGAGTAGAGTGCCAGGAGCATGTTATGAGTGTGCAATTATTGGTCACTTTGCTTGTGAGTGTCCCCAGTGTGGTGTGATGGAGTTTCAGTTCAGATCGCGCTGCCTATCAGGGTAGTGCTGCCGCCAGTTAGGGGTGGTACGCAGGTTCGTTGAGGTGGTCCTCAGGGTTTTAGAGGAGAAGTGCAGGGAGGTAGGACCGGTAGTCGGGTTGGTGCCTAGTCTAGTAGTAGCTAAAATTAGTTGTATGTCGTGCCGGTTAGGCCGGAGGCTGAGGCTTCGGATGTTGTGATTACAGGTATGATTTCCATATGCCTTCAGCCAGCTTCTGCTTTGTTTGATCCCGGATCTATATTTTCTTATAGTTTTTCTTATTATACACCACGTTTGGGTTTCTGTTCTGAGTCTTTTTCTGTGCCCTTATGTGTATCTACCCCTGTTAGTGATTTCTTAGTAGTGGATCGGGTATATAGATCATGTCTGGTGACTATTCAGGAGTTTGAGACTCAGGTTGATTTTATTGTATTGGCCATGGTAGACTTTGATGTGATTCTGGGTATGGACTGGTTGTCTTTACATCATGCAGTCTTGGATTGCTTTGCTAAGACCATTACCTTAGCCATGCCCGGTGTACCCCGGATGGTGTGGCAGGGTTCTGTTAGCCGCACACCGACAGGGATTATTTCATATGTTCGGGACCATAGATTGATGGCGAGGGGATGTGATTCGTTCCTTGCTTATGTTCGGGATGCTAGCATTGAGAGTCCGCCACTTGATTCTGTCCTGGTTTTTTGTGAGTTTCCTGATATATTCTCGACTAATCTACTAGGTCTTTCTCCTGAGCGTGACATAGAGTTTATTATTGACCTCAAGCCGGGCACCCGACCTATTTCCATGGCTCCTTATCATATGGCTCCTACTGAGTTGAGAGAATTGAGTAGTCACTTTAGGATTTTTTGGGAAAGGGTTTTATCAGGCTGAGTGTGTGGCCATGGGGTGCTCCAGTTCTGTTTGTAAAGAATAAGGATGGGTCTATGTGAATATATATTGATTACAGGCAGCTAAATAGGGTGACGGTGAAGAATAAGTATCCTATGCCTCATATCGATGATTTATTTGATCAACTTCAGGGTGCAACAGTATTCTCGAAGATAGAATTGAGATTTGTATATCATTAGTTGAGAGTTAGGGCTGAGGACATCCCAAAGACAGCCTTCAGGACTCGGTACGGCCATTACGAGTTCCTGGTGATGTCTTTTGGGTTGACTAATGCCACAGCAGCTTTCATGGACTTGATGAATCGTGTATTCAAGCCATAATTGGACTCCTTTGTGATTGTGTACATCGACAACATCATGGTTTATTCGAGGAGTTACGAGGTTTAAGGATTGTACTCCACACTTTGAGAGATCATCGACTTTATGCCAAGTTCTCAAAGTATGAGTTCTGGCTTGAGTCTGTAGCTTTATTGGGGAATGTTATATCCAGACACAGTATCATGGTAAACCCAGTGAAGATTGAGGCTATTCGAGGTTAGGCTAGGCCCACGTCACCTACTGAGGTTCGCAATTTCCTTGGGTTGGTAGGGTACTACAGGCGATTTGTTGATAGCTTCTAGTCTATTGCATCTCCTATGACTAGACCGACCTAGAAGGAGGTTCCATTTAAGTGTTCTGATGATTGTGAGGCGAGCTTTCTGAAGCTCAAGGTTCCATTGAATTTATATATATACAATAGTCCAGCTCCTTCCTTATGTTTCACTTTACAACACAAGTACATAACGGAGTTTACATTAACCCCCAAATACCTTACAAATGCATATAATGATAATGAGTTGCATGATTGCCTTAAAAATGTCATTTCCCCCTTGACAATACCATCGATGAAATTATCATACCAACAATACCATAACATTCCATACATTGACCAATACATCATAAACCAATAGCATATCACACCAAGTTCATACTTTCCATTTCTCCATCAACACAACATCCAAATTACTCCATCAAGTCACCTCAGTACGTCTCATAACAACATATCGGCCAAAATCTCAAAATCTACACTTATAGAAAAATAACAAGTTTAGTAACATCATTACACCATACATGTTGTTATTTCATCCATACCATGCATTTTCATCAAAATCACAAGTCACCTTTCAAGTTTAATTCACAAGATGACACATCTTTTACAAAAACACAAAAGTGCACCACTTACACTTTTAGACATAACCATCATGATCTACATGTTCTCCCATGCATATAATATATTAATACATAAGAATAATCACTTACCAAAGCTTGAGAAATGATGATCTTGCCCAAAGAAGTGTCTTAGGGTTCTTAGGGTTTGAGAGAAATATTTGAGAAAATATCTAAAGAGGCATGAGAGTTAGAATGAATTAAAATCTGATTTTTTGGCCTTTATATAGTACTCAAGTCATCCTTAGCCATTTCCTTGCATTAAATGCAATGTTTGCTTGGTCAAAGTGGAAGAATGGGTCATTTGACCCATTGGGCCTTTCATTTTGGCTCATTTTGGGTCTCAAATTGGGCCCAATAACCCATGTCATCTTAACCCACCAAATGTAATGTATAATCCACCATATATCTCATGTTCAAATAATTCTATAAATGTCTCGATAACATTCACTTATGAGATTCCCATTCGTAGTCTCAATCGCAAAAATAGAAATTCTAGTCGCTCATGGCTTATGTGAACATAATTTGTTAAAATACTTGTGACGAAGAATTAACCCCAACTCGGATGCTAAACGTGGTTAAGAATAGTCCTACTATGATGGAGTAATGATACCATGACTTAAAAGTCTTATTTACATCATAATAGTCGAAGAAAAATTTTGGCGAAAACCACCCCGGTACGCCGCTTGGCGCGCTCCTTTGTTGCCTGTGCAAACAAAAATTTAGGCCAGAGCGGCCTGGCACGCCACCTGCAGCGCCCCAGGCCAAATTTTTGATTTCGACTTTTCTTTGCGGATTTGGTTGGATCTTTCAAGTCCCAACCTTTTGCTTATCTCTTATCTTTAAGATCCTTTGCTTGGATGTCCCTTAAACCTCACTTTTCACCCCACAAATTCTCCATAAAGTCATAAACACCACCTACTACAAAGGTCTATTCACACTTACTAGCACAATATCGAATGTTCCATCAATAACAATGCAAAATACGTACTTATTGCTCTCGAACCTAGGGTAAAAATGGTTCAAGGTTATCAAGTAGGGTCGGAAAGGTACGGGGTGTTACATTATTATGGTATATTCAAAATGTTATATTTATTTTACCACGAACCTATGCAATACATGAATACATATATAATGAGATAAAAATTATGTGGATGTGCCACCTCCACCACCACGTGGAAGGTGAGGAGGCGCACACCCTAAGTAATTGTCAAAGAGGTGGCTGCTACTTAGCAATTGGGAAAATAATGACATTAATGGTGGAATGTTTTGCATGGTGTATATATGTTGAGTAAATGCATTACGCATTACGTACCTCCACTACTTTCATATTTTTTCTTCGCCATATTTGATCACTTAAGCTCAAATATTGAGCTATTCTATTAAGGTTTGAGCTTAGGGGTTATATATTGAGTTCGTGGACTCATTCTCGTCGTTTCTACGGTACGTTTTCTTATTTTTACAGTAGTTTTTGTTTACGGAGGTATTGTTGGGATTGTTGTTGGCATTTGAGCTATATTTTAAGCTCAAATGAAACGGTTCTAGTTGTGACTATTGGTTAAGAGGTAGTTTAGGACGCTGTGACGGTTTTGGTTTCACGATTCCGCAAGCGGATCCCACATGGACTGTTCAAAAAAAATTTGAACTATTGCAATATGGGTATCAATAGGAATGTTTGATATGTAGTTTATTATTTTGATAGCTTGGCAGCAGTCAGAGGCCTCTCAGAAGGGGAAGACTCATGTATAGCTGGTTCTCTTGGTAGGCTTGCGGCAGCGTCCAGGTAGGCTAGGTTTTCTTTACACCTAGATTGGGATTATGTGTGATATATGTATGTTATTGTGCTGGTGTTCTGGGCTTTTATTATAGACTTTGTGGTGGTTTGTTGTGATTTAGTCCTTGTAGGCCGGATAGGCTATTCGGACACATTCCAGGTCTTTTACCTCGTGGTACACCACAGATGACCTATTTGGGGTCGGATAGATTTATTATTGTTGTTGCTAGTTGGGGAATGTTATTGTTGGACCTTAGTCCAGTCTTAGACAGACTTAGCCCAGACATAGACAGGTATAACTAGACTTGGTTTTTGGGACTCGATAGTGGGCCCCGTTACCTTTTTTGTCGACTTGTCAGAACTTTGACATCTTTGGGCTTAGTTAAGCCCTAGTATGACCTGCTGGCCTTGGCTTAGAATTGGGACCCGCCTTGTTATGAGCTACTCTAGATACTCAGACTGAATTAGATATTGCATGATAGTAGACTATAGACCTAGGAGGACCCGGCGACTTACCTTGCAGCAGATGATGGGTTAGCTCATTTACCTATACTTCGACTTCGTCTTGGGACTAGCATGTTCCCTCTTTATTGGTTATGATGTGACATTTGGATCTATTATGGTTACTGTCTATAATGAGTTTTGGTTTGAGTCCGGCTACTGATTCAGGTATGATGATTTTGGTTATTGACTTTTGGGTGTCCTGGTTCGAGTCCGGCCCCGGATTATGGTACACTATGAGTTCTGGTACTAGGTACCGTGAATATGATACTGTTGTCTCTGAGTTTTGATTCGAGTCCGACAGATATGATATATATGTGGCCTATTATTATTACCCACTGCGTTTGGTTTGATTCCGGTGTCTGGCCTCTTGTTATTACCCATTGGTGTCGGTTCAAGCCCGGTGCACTCTTGTTGGTTATTTTGGTTACTGGATATTGATACAGCTTCGAGACACTGGTGACTATGCATTTAATATTCTTGTGTGTCCCATCGGTTTATGGGGGCCGAGCTGGGTTATTGTTTTCTTTCGTGTGCCTATCGGGTTTATGGGGGCCCAGATAGGTTATATTTGACTTATGTGTTTACTTACGAATTTATTTAATCGTTATTCAGTACGCCTCGGCATTTACTTATGTATTTATTACTTATACCCCAGACTTAGCATGCACCCTCGCATTTTAGCTTGCTTATATTACATTGAACTCAGTCGGCCGATGATGCCTATTGAGTACCCGTTGCCCGGTACTCATACTGCACTTCTGCATCTTTTTTCTCGATGCAGATCCAAACACTAGTCGACGGTTTTGATGTGACTCTCTTCTCAGCACTGACTCCAGAGCAGGGTAAGCTTATTGGCGTCCGAGGCAGATCCTATTCCATCTTCTACTATATAGTCTTTTGCTCTCGAGACTACTGTACTTGTCATATATATTTGGTTTCTGTCTTGTGTTTTGGGTATGTCTAGTAGTGGCTCTTGTACCTACCTTACCAGGTCTTGGGAGGGGTTCTTGACTTTATATACTGTCATCTTCCTTCTCAGTCTTGGCATGTATATATATTTTGATTCTGTTTTTATGTTTATGGCATGTTTATAAGTATGGTTACTTCCACTTCATCTCTGCTTTCTGAGATTCCGCCTGTTAGCCCATAGCTTGTCGCTCTGGGCTAAGGTTTGGCTTGCCTATTGGTGGGTTACGGTAGGCGCCATCATGACTCGAAAAGTCAGGTCGTCACTAGATATTACAATTATATATTAAAAGAATCTCATTATTTTGGTGGAAGGGTATTTTCATAATCCAACTTTGGAGTTAGGAGCTTCCCACTTTTAGTATAACTAGTTTCTACCACATGCGTTGCACGTGTATACCAAATCATATACTCTCTCCATCTATTTTTTATGACACCGTTCAAATTTCGAGAGTCAAACAAATAGTTCATTGATCATAATATTTTTATATAACTTTTAAATATTTTTAATTATTAATTATTGTGACATATAGAGCTTGTTGACTTGATATTCCTCCTGAATGTGTATCATTAAGTTGGCCATGTGAATAAACATATTATGGTAAATTATAATCCTAACATTGGGAAGTAATAACATAATCCTAGTTCATATGTTTTACCATATAACGAAGACAATGTTCTACATAATTTTGCACATGCTATCAAATTGTATATCAGTTTATTTCATTTGATAAAAAGAAAAGTATCAAAATTAATTGTAACCACATGTTATTCCAATTACGACATACATGCAATTTCAAAATATATTTTATGAGATGATCATATAAAAAATAAAAAAAATCAATCATTATATCTATAGAAATTTTATTTCTTAAATAACAAAAGGGGAGAAAATAATATAATAAAAAGTGAAGAGAGTAAATAAGTAGAACCCAATTATGCTTCAACTTTCTTCTTTTTTCACTTTGAAGTTATCTTTGTCTTCCTGTTGTAATTTGACACTTCCAATTTCAAGGAGAATTGTTTGAGTATCTATTTTCATTGTGTAATATCAAGTGCAAGACGTTGTTCTTTCATATTATGCAGTCTTTTTGTTAAGTCACCAATTTGACTAAGGTGCCAAAGTGCTGATTCTAGCTATAGTAGAGAAGGTCAGAACACCACCAACATTCAAATATAAACAGATAATACAATCAATAAAAATTATGTCATACTATTGGCCTATTGCCAAGATATGGATATTTATTTGTTGTCCTCATGTAATATGGAGTAACATCCTTTTAATGGATGAAATCATTTGAATTCTAAATTTCGTGGTATAATTTAGGCCAACATGGTTAAAAATAAGATCTGTATATATATTCTTTATCCTTTCCTGCGCTTTAACAATCGCCAGTGTAAATCATTGCATATTTGTCTTGAAATAATGAAGTCTTACCGATTTAAATTTACTGTCACATGATTACAGAAGTCTTCTCGCCATGTATGTTGTGAATCAGAAAGATCTTGATTGCAACCTTTCGATTTTGATTATTTCTATTGCACAACAAATAAGACTAGTGAATTTTAATATTATTGTCCTATAATTGTCGTAAATATGGTCTAAGAATGTAACATTGTGGAAGAAAATACTAAGATAGTTACACCCCTTCACTTTTTATACACAAGAACTCAATCCAATAGAAAGAATATATTTTTAAAAGAATTGATAAGGAATAAAGAAGAATTGGCAGCAAGTTAATAGACTGACTAATTGATTTGCAGATCTTAGGGAGGAAAAATCGGCTGACTGTGAAGAGATTGACCAATGCTATGTATTCATTCACTAATTGAAGTGTTTAGAGCATTTAATTTACATAGAGATAAGGTTCTTTCCTTATTCAAAACACCGATTGGAACTAAGTAGAAAAGGATAAGTTACTACATAATTGGAAAGACAATGTTTGTAAGAAACATGTCAAATAGTTTTCTCCTGTATAACTAACTGTACGGGTTAGTTTTTTTAAAAAAAAAAAATAATGTAGATTTTTTAAAAGCATTTAGAAGGGCATTTTAGTAATTTAATATTTGGCGTAAGGGCTTTCCACTTTTAATGTAGTATAGATATAGATATAGATATAGATTAACTTGTAAGTGTATTAATGGTCATAAAAAATTTTAGGGTACTTTCATAATCTAACTTTCAACTATGAAGATTCACATTTGTAGAATAAGTATGATGATATGATTATATTATGCGTATGCGCTTTGCTTGTATATCCCATGTTAATGAGTATATTTTTTATATTAGTATCAAACAATGTATTTGAGTTTTAAAACAAAATTTTAAAAGAGAAAATATTTTGATACGTGCCCTCGGAGTTAAAAGAAGATCATTTCCTTTATTTTAAAGTTAGAAATTCTTCTATAACGTTTTCACAAATATAACAGAAATCCAGAATATGGTGGCAGTGCTAATGTAAAGATGCATTAAGCCATTAACCGGTTATCCCACTTCTCTTGCAGTATCTATTGAACTGTTAATTTTGAATGTCATATACATAAATTTGAAAGAATAATATCATAGTTAGTGGTTATTAATTTGATCTATTTATTCATTTCTAACACACTAAAAAAAAATTGAATACCTGCAAAGTAAAAAGACACTTTTAACTATAATATGATGTTGTTGTCTTCATGTATAGGCGTTCTAGCTTGGCACATAAATACCACGGTGAACAAAGATTATCCAAGGCAGTAGTAACATAAAGTTTTCCAACGTTAAGTAACACATAATCGAAGAAATTGTATAGTATTTAAAATAAACTTAGTTATTTGTTGTGGTTGTACTTGAGCAAATACACTAAATGGAAAAAAAAAAAAAAAAGTAGGCTTTGAATAGGAAAAATAAGATTTCGGATAGAGAGAAGATAAAAGTAATAAAGTGATGACCTGATTTGACGTTTGTCTAAATTTATAAAGTGCAATAAAAATGTTAAAAGATTGTGCATAGCTTTTATTATTGAGGAAGTTGAACAGAACAGTAATAAAAGCTGAAATGTGAAAAGATTGTAAATAAATAAATTATTTACATAGTTGTCCATAGAAGGTTAAGAAAAATAATTTTTTGAGGGATGAAATTTTAACTCAACTTTTGAAGAAGATTTTTGTAATTCAACTTCTAGATTAGGATATTTTCAATTTTATATAATTTGGTAAAGAGATATTTATGTTTAAAGTTATATTTTGAAGTTATATATATACAATAGTCCAGCTCCTTCCTTATGTTTCACTCTACAACACAAGTACATAACGGAGTTTACATTAACCCTCAAATACCTTACAATTGCATATAACGATAATGAGTTGCATGATTGCCTTAAAAATGTCATTTCCCCCTTGACAATACCATCGATGAAATTATCATACCAACAATACCATAACATTCCATACATTGACCAATACATCATAAACCAATAGCATGTCACACCAAGTTCATACTTTCCATTTCTCCATCAACACAATATCACAATTACTCCATCAAGTCACCTCAGTACGTCTCATAACAACATATCGGCCAAAATCCCAAAATTTACACTTATGAAAAATAACAAGTTTAGTAACATCATTACACCATACATGTTGTTATTTCATCCATACCATGCACTTTCATCAAAACTTCAAGTCACCTTTCAAGTTTAATTCACAAGATGACACATCTTTTACAAAAACACAAAAGTGCACCACTTACACTTTTAGACATAACCATCATGATCTACATGTTCTCCCATGCATATAATATATTAATACATAAGAATAATCACTTACCAAAGCTTGAGAAATGATGATCTTGCCCAAAGAAGTGTCTTAGGGTTCTTAGGGTTTGAGAGAAATATTTGAGAAAATATCTAAAGAGGCATGAGAGTTAGAATGAATTAAAATCTGATTTTTTGGCCTTTATATAGTACTCAAGTCATCTTTAGCCATTTCCTTGCATTAAATGCAATGTTTGCTTGGTCAAAGTAGAAAAATGGGTCATTTGACCCATTGGGCCTTTCATTTTGGCTCATTTTGGGTCTCAAATTGGGCCCAATAACCCATGTCATCTTAACCCACCAAATGTAATGTATAATCCACCATATATCTCATGTTCAAATAATTCTATAAATGTCTCGATAACATTCACTTATGAGATTCCCATTCGTAGTCTCAATCGCAAAAATAGAAATTCTAGTCGCTCATGGCTTATGTGAACATAATTTGTTAAAATACTTGTGACGAAGAATTAACCCCAACTCGGATGCTAAACGTGGTTAAGAATAGTCCTACTATGATGGAATGATGATACCATGACTTCAAAGTCTTATTTACATCATAATAGTCGAAGAAAAATTTTGGCGAAAACCACCCCGGTACGCCGCTTGGCGCGCTCTTTGCTGCCTGTGCAAACAAAAATTTAGGCCAGAGCGGCCTGGCACGCCACCTGCAGCGCCCCAGGCCAAATTTTTGATTTTGACTTTTCTTTGTGGATTTGGTTGGATCTTTCAAGTCCCAACCTTTTGCTTATCTCTTATCTTTAAGATCCTTTGCTTGGATGTCCCTTAAACCTCACTTTTCACCCCACAAATTCTCCATAAAGTCATAAACACCACCTACTACAAAGGTCTATTCACACTTACTAGCACAATATCGAATGTTCCATCAATAACAAAGCAAAATACGTACTTATTGCTCTCGAACCTAGGGTAAAAATGGTTCAAGGTTATCAAGTAGGGTCGGGAAGGTACGGGGTGTTACATTATTATGGTATATTCAAAATGTTATATTTATTTTACCACGAACCTATGCAATACATGAATACATATATAATGAGATAAAAATTATGTTGATGTGCCACCTCCACCACCACGTGGAAGGTGAGGAGGCGCACACCCTAAGCAATTGTCAAAGAGGTGGCTGCCACTTAGCAATTGGGAAAATAATGACATTAATGGTGGAATGTTTTGCATGGTTTATATATGTTGAGTAAATGCATTACGCATTACGTACCTCCACTACTTTCATATTTTTTCTTCGCCATATTTGATCACTTAAGATCAAATATTGAGCTATTCTATTAAGGTTTGAGCTTAGGGGTTATATATTGAGTTCGTGGACTCATTCTCGTCGTTTTTACGGTATGTTTTCTTATTTTTACATTAGTTTTTTTTTACGGAGGTATTGTTGGGATTGTTGTTGGCATTTGAGCTATATTTTAAGTTGGGGAATGTTATTATATATTGCTAGTTGGGGAATGTTATTGTTGGACCTTAGTCCAGTCTTAGACAGACTTAGCCCAGACATAGACAGGTATAACTAGACTTGATTTTTGGGACCCGATAGTGGGCCCCGTTACCTTTTTTGTCGACTTGTCAGAACTTTGACATCTTTGGGCTTAGTTAAGCCCTAGTATGACCTGTTAGGCTTGTGACGGGATTGAGTCACCCCAATTATACCCGATTGTCATGTTTAGCCTTTTAGTCCTTGATAGCACCACACTTGATCGGGATTGCTGGCCTTGGCTTAGAATTAGGACCCGCCTTGTTATGAGCTGCTCTAGATACTCAGACTGAATTAGATATTGCATGATAGTAGACTATAGACCTAGGAGGACCCGACGACTTACCTTGTAGCAGATGATGGGTTAGCTCATTTACGTATACTTCGGCTTCGTCCTGGGACTAGCATGTTCCCCATTTATTGGTTATGATATGACATTTAGATCTGTTATGGTTACTGTCTATAATGAGTTTTATAAATTTGGTAAGGAGATATTTTCAACATAAATAACTTTAAGGCTTCCTACTTTTAAAATAGTATATATATATATATATATATATATATATATATATATATATATATGATTAAGCAGAAATAACAACAGGGCAGCTCTCTTTTGGCGTGTCAGCTAAAATATGTGATAGAGTGAAGTGCAATCACTCTACATATATAAATAGCTACATGTCAATAGAGAGTTGCCCTGTCATTGTTTCCCTTATTATCATTCACCGATGATTTTCTTTCTCAATTTTTTGTTGCTGCTTCATCACAATAGAGCCCTTCCATGCTTTTATAGAGCATTCGTTCACAGTTTAAGAGACGGAATAAATCCCTGGGGAATTGGCATATCCTATGGTTTTTATGCATTAGGGGGTTGTTTTTTATAGGGTCAAAAACGGGGTAACTTTCTTATCCCTTTACAATTTCATTTTGTGAAAGCTCCTTTAAAAAATATGTTTATCAAATTCCCCTATTACCTTGTGTATGATGCAAAAAAAGAAAAAGTTGGTCAAAGCAAGAGATGCTGCATTATTTCACCTATGAAGTGTGCCATTTGACTCGAGAGTTGTGACTAAGGAGTAAGACCGGCCGCCGTACCAGTATGTTCCGGTACCGTTCCGGTCCATTCCGATATCGGTATCAATTCGTACCATTTCGGTAGAAACCGGTTCGGAATGGTATGGAACCTAACGGTATTCGATTCGGACCGGTTTTGCGATTTCATTCTGAAAACTCGGTACCGGTCCATACCGGTTCATTCTGATTTCGGTACGGTTCGTTCCGGAATGTAACGGTAACTAGTCGTTGGGGACCGTTGTCAATGGCTAGTGGCCCCCCCAATAGCTAGTTCGACCCCCTAAGCCCCCCAGCCCCCCAACACCCCCTCCCTTTCTAAAATCTTATAAATACCCCTTCTTCATTCAAATTTTTATTCACAATTTCAATTTTTCAACTCTCATCCTCTCTCAATTTTCTACTCTCAAGTATCAAACTCTCAATATATATATAAATTCTATAATTATTATTATTATTAGTTTGCAATTGAAGTATAATTTGGTGACTTTTAGAGGAGCAATCTTTTTCAAGTTTTTAATTTCGGTTATAATCGTCTGCTTTTACTGCAGGCGTTTGGAACGTTCGTTCCACTCTCTAGTCTTTTAATTTATTTTTCGTATTTATTAGTTGTGTTTTGTTTGTTTTAATTTGCTACTTTCATATTTTATTTCATTATATTATGTATTCCTCTCAAAAAAATTCTGCTAAAAAAAAGTATTGTACAAAAAGCAAAAGGTTTTATGAAATTTGGTTAAAAAAAATCAAGGTTCTTCTAGTTCTTCTCACTTGCCTCAAGTTAGATTTAATACGGATGATTTTACGCATGTTAATGAAACTGATTTTGCTCATCCATCTATCATAGAAATTAATAGTTTAATACCAATACCCTTACTCCCCATAAATCTTTCGAAAGATTGTATAATGATTTTAAAAATGAATTAGATGAAGAAGTAGAATTACATGTGGATGATGGTTTAGATGATACACTGACTAGTCCCACTCCCGCCCCCGCGAGTGTCGAAGCTCCAACTCAAGATAATCCTCAGGCTAGAGCTAGTCGTCCCCCTATTTGTCCGGTTATGAGTAAGACCACAACACAACGTGTTTTAGAATCAGTTGCGTGGAAATTTTATTATTTGAATGATGAAAAACCTGTTACTACGTGTGGTATTTGTACACAACAGTGGAAATATGTATCTGGCGGGTCTGGAGGTTCAACTGGGAGATTAAAAACCCATTTGATTAAGAAACATCCGAGAGAATGGAGTGCATATATGGCTTCCCCTCAAACTGTCGGCTCTGCCACTGGACCCTCTGTTGCCGGGTCAAACATGGTTCAAACTGAACTAAACCCTTCAAACCCGACTGGTCCTATTACACAACGACCCTATAATAGGGATCGTGATCGTGAAAATTTTGCAAAAATGATTGTTATCTGTGGTTTGACTTTTAATTTTGAAGAAAATGAAGGTTTTATAATGTATATTCGGGATACGTATAATTCCAGTTTTGAAGGTTTTTCAAGAAGTATGGTAAAAAGAGATATTTTTGAATTTCAAGAAAAACATATGCAATTTCTTCGTAGCTATTTTTACATGATGGATTGTAGGGTTGCTATTACCACTGATATGGGTCGTAGTCCTAACAGTAACGATTATTTAACTGTTACTACACATTGGGTTGATTATAATTGGAATTTTCAAAAAAAAAAAATTATGGCTTATAAAATTTGTGAACATAAAAAAACCGGTGTTCATATTGCTTCTACTGTAGGTCAAATTTTAGAATTTTATTTTCTTTCTAATAAAGTGATTCGCATTACTTTAGATAATGCTTCTGCTAATTTAAATGTTATTTCTCATCTAAAAACTAGAATTTATCCAATTAGTAAATATGGATTTCATGTTAAATGTGTTGCACATATATTAAATTTAGTTGTGAAGGATGGTATTCAATTATTTGATAATACTTGCGATAAAGTTGAAAATGTTGTGTTTTGGATTTTTCATATGCATAATAGTAGTAGAATTACACAATATAAAGAATTTTATCATGGGTGTCAACTTCCGTATAAAAAAATTCCAAAACAAGTTAAAACTAGATGAAATTCTTTTTATGAAATGATTGAAGATGCTTATACATATAGACATCCTATTACTATGATGTTTAATTCTCATAACGCTTATCCTAGTCATCAACTCAATGAAAATGATTGGAATCAAATAGAAGCACTTAAAGATTTTTTGAAATTATTTTATGATGCTACAAAAGTTTTTTCTGGATCGTATTATCCCACTATTTTTGAAATTTTAATACATATATGGTCTATTTCATCCTTTTTTGCAGAGCATAAAGATAATAAATTTTTTAAGAATGCTATTGTAGCTATGGTTGAAAAAATTTAAAAATATTTTTTTCTATCCCCCAAATTTATTTAATTGCAATTCCTTTTAACCCGAAATATAAAGAACATGGTGCAAAAGCTTTGGTTAAAGGAATTTATCAAAATTTAAATATTCAATCGCATGAAAGTCCCGATTTGATAACTTATCAAAACAACATTCACACTGGTGCTAAGGAATTGTATGACAAATATTGCACATTCGATAATATTGAAGTTCCTCAAACTTCTATGCCTTGACTAGATGCCCATGGTAGAGCACAATCATCACTTGGTCTTCATTCTTCTCATAAATGTGAATTTGTTAAATATCTTGACTAGGGTTTTGATACTATTACAAATCAAGAAGGCGTACCGCAGCTATTGAATTGGTGGAGGGCTCGTGGCCATCAATATCCAAAATTTAGCAAGATGGTGAAGGATGTGCTAGCTATTCAAGGATCAACCGTAGCTTCGGAGCAAGATTTCAGTGCGACAAAATTTCAAATCGGCGATCATAGATATTCATTAGCAGAAGACAGTTTGGAGGTATCAGTGACTTTTAGAGATTGGATCAACGCCGAACGAAAAAATAAAGGAGTTCCAAAGTTAACTAAATTACAAGAAGATTACTTAGATGCAGTCATTGGATGTAATAAAGCCGATGACATGGAAATTGAAGATCGTCAACAAGTTTTACCAAGACCGGAGGTTATTGCTCAAAATTTACAAGAGTTAGAACAAAACTTTATAAGATTATACAACTATATAGTTTTCATTCGAGGCTAAGTTGAAACAGAACCCTTCCTAGAAGGTGGTTGCGTAAATTAGGCGCTCTACTAATAGTTGTAAATTGTAATACAAATTTAAAATTTTGAATAAATTGGATTGATTTTTAATTTTATCATACTTTTACTTAATGCATTTCCTTTTTGTTTAGTTTGAGTGTTTAAATTAGCAACTTATAAACTTAAAAATAAATTTAAACTTACAAACTTATAACATATAAATTGAAAAACTTAGAAAAACAAAAAAGTTTGACAAACTAATAAACTTCAAAAAATATAAATTTAAAAACTTATATAACTCATAAATTGAAAAACTTAGAAAAAGAAACTTTAACAAAGTTATATACTTTTATATAAACTTTAAAATTCAAATATATAAACTTCAAGAAATATAAACTTAAAAACTTATAACTTATAAATTGAAAAACTTAGAAGAAAAAAACATATTTAAACTTAATTTAAAATATTTAAAAAATAAATTTAAACTTAAACTACACAATTCAAAATATAACTTTTATTCTTTAACTAAAATGTAAAAAATAATTTATTTATTCAAAATATACAAAATTATTTTTAAAAAAAATTAATATTAAAATCGCTCGTACCGGTTATCCCATTCCGTTCTGTTTCGGTCCATTTTGGTCCATATCGATAGTATACTGGCTACTAACAAAACAGAATGAAACTGTGATTTCATACCGATTATTCTGAACCGGTACAACCCCATACCGATTCTATTCCGATCCAATTCATACCGATCCGGTCCAATACCGATCCATTTCGATCCGGCCATTCCATTCCGATAGAATGTCCAATCTTAATAAGGAGGCAAAGGACCTTCAAACAGCATATCCTCCGCATATTCCTCATTTTCCTCTTCTTCTTTTTTTCCATCTACATTATATTTCTGTATGTGTCGCCTGTCGGGTTTAATTTTATCTCTCCTTGCTTTTTATGCGACAACTCAATTTACCGGCGGATGCTTTTCTAGCATGTGCTTGTAAATTTTTAAGATTCCAAATCTTTCAGATGCCAGGAAATCAAGATTGCTTAATTCCTTTCATAAGTATTACTCTAGTGTGTCGTCATTTATGCCCATTTACATATCTAATTCTTTTAGATATTCCTGTTATAAGTTTTTCTTGAGTTTCAGCAATATCTTTTCTTAGAGTTCCAGACTTCTAGCAAATTTCCCTTGCTCTCATACACGCAGACAAAGATCCAAATAAAGTAGAAAATCCCAAGATTCCCATCCAACTCAGAACTCTAGGAAAAGTTTCTGTATTTTAAACTGATACTCCCTTCGTTCGAATTTACTTGTCAATATTTTTCTAATTTGATTTTCATTTTTACTTGTCATTTTTGACAAATCAAGAAAAGATAATTTATTTTTCATTTTTATCCTTAGTATTAATTACTCATTCTCCAAATCATTCAACAATACTTATTACTAAACATTAATTAATAGGGGTAATATGATAAAGTTAACACACCAATCATTATTTTCTTAAATGTGACAAGTAAATCCTAACGGAGGGAGTATATGTTAGTAAACTGCAACGTAATTTCCTGGATATATTTCGTGTTTTTGCAATTTAGATAGGTGCATTTTTGTCCAAATCTTTTACTCCCTCAGTCTCAATTTATGTGATGTAGTTTGATTTGGCACGAAATTTAAGAGAGAAAAGAAGACTTTTGAAATTTGTGGTCTAAAATAAATCATAAATATTTGTGTGGTTGGAAATTATTTCATTAGGGTAAAGTGGGTATTTTAAAGTTAAATTATTACTAAATATAGAAATATGACATTCTTTTTGGGACCGACTAAAAAAGAAAGTGTGTCGTATAAATTGACACATAGGGAGTATTCGCATTAAAAAGTGACTAAATTGTATAGTTTAGGGAGTATTCGCATTAAAAAGTGACTAAATTGTATAGTTTTGAAACTCTGGCTACTCAACAAATCATAGCCTCTAAAGGGTTTGGAATCTTAATTAAAATTTAAAAATACACTAAAGAGTATATACGCGCTTCGCGTGATTATAAGAGACATCACCTTTTGTAAATTTAATTAAAATAGAAGAGAGATATTTTTTTCATGCATGCACACAAAATTTAATTGTAGACTGAAACAATAAACAAATTATTAGAATTACAATTTAGAAATAAATTCACTGATATTGTAGTAGGTTATATATTATGATGTACTAGTTTACTTATGTGACAAATAAACAATCTTCTAATAAATATACATCACTCAAAAATCAATTACTAATTGTTATGATGTACGTAGTTGTTTCACGTGGCAAATTAATAAGCAATTCTCATATATATATATATATATATATATATATATATATATATATATATATATATATACATCACCCTAAAATCAATTACCTAATCAGCTTAATATTATCTTTTTTCACACTTTCATATCACACTTTCATATCATGAATTTCACATAAATGGAACAAATCATCGATAATATGAAGAAAAAAATATTAACTTGCCATATAAAAGTATTTAGCAAAGTAGTGTAATAGTAGAAAAGTATACCTGGCAAAACACTAATATCATTAGAATAAGTTTGGCTTAACTAATTGAGATCTATCGATTAGAATCTTAAAAATATTTTTATATACTCTATGCTTTTGTAATTTAACCACAGCTAATAAATCAATATATCATAGCATAAAATGTTACTAGTAATGTTTTTTTTTGAAATAATAGATCATAAAATTGTTTATCGGAGAAACAATACAATTGAATTTGTATGATGTCTAGTACACACTCGACGTAATCCTTTAAGTTCGCTTATTAACAATTGAATATTATGATAATAATAGGCAAGAACGATATTAAAATGAAAACAAAGCAAATAAATAGAAATAGTATGACGCTTTTGAGCTTCCACGATGAACGTATGCTTTTTTTTTCGGTGTTGGTCTAGTATCATAATTAGCTTCATATTCGAGAACGATTTAGCAAATGAATGTTCTAAGCTAGAGACTCAATGGAAATTAAAAAGGAAAGTTTGGAACACAAGGATATAATGTATTCCTATTGTACTATCGGATCAGAATGTCATACAAGTGAGAGAAAGATAGTATTAGTAAGTTATAAAAGGTAAAATATTAACAAATAAAAAGGTTCCACTCAAGCTCTACGGTACCACGATCAATGGGTATTGACCATATGAAAATGTTGTTAGTAGTACCGGCCAATATTCCTTTGTCATGATTAGACTATTTGTATGATAATATCTAGTGTATTTGTCTTTTTTTTAATCCTTTTGGTTGTGTCATCTGAACATGAGTCTTTCTTCTACTCTTTGAGTAATGTGCTTTCGATTTGTCCCTGATGATGACCATCGCCTGTCTCGGGAATTCTTTAAAGCCATATTTTTCCGATCTCACATCTTACTTTAGACCTTCCTTGCTTAACATTACGTTTTCACCACCTATGCTGCCACATACTTTTGCTATATATTTTTAGTCAATACAAAAATTTTAATCATGCATTTTCTAGAAAAATTATTAATTGATGCCTACCACTATAATTGTTTTTTTTTTCTTTCAAATTTCACCATGCTCCATTATGAATCAACAATGTGACCAATGTTTAGAAAAATAAATTGATCAAAGAAAGCTTACCATGCTCATAAAAACTATATTATTTGCTTCTCATTTTCCTTACCCACAACAAAAAGAAGATGAACATTTAACAGTTCTCAGTAGTACGAAAAGATAAAATTAAAGAATAAATTAATTCTAAGAATTAAAATAAATAGTTTTTTCAATCAAATAGGCAAGTATGCATTTCACCTGATATTTCAATATCAAACTTCTTTTAAAGGAAATGAATGAGGATGAAGAGTACATACTTTTAGCTGATTGAACAATATGAATCAAATTTATTTATGTAACTATATAATTGAATAAAAACTGAATTATCATCCTAATATAATGATAGAAAGACGAACTTATATTTTGTAGCATATTTTGTGGGTCTGCAAAGACAAATTTTATTAATCATTAAAATATAAAACAAATTTGGAGGACTTAAGATTGAAGAGAAATATCCGAGATTAGAACGGAAAGCATAAGAGAAATTAGGAGGAGAAATGCATTTTGTGTTATCACCAAAGACGGATATTTAAACTTTTGATAGAGACTTTTCAATTGCCAAACGGTTGTTTCTTTTCCACTGCCAAACGGTTGTGTATCTTTATTGTTATTTATTCAATACATTATTTGGGCTCATTAAATCTAATGCATGATTTAATCAGATTTTTAATGGGTGAAAATCATTTTTCCTCCCCAACTTTGCCTTGAAAATGAAACTCCCTCCTCAACTTTGAACAATAGTCATACTCCCCCCTTTACCATAATTGAATTTTTAAAATGCCTATTATTGTACCCTCTCATCATCAACTTTTTACTTCTTTAAAATCATCATATTTTCATTTTTTTAAATCCATGTAATAAAATTTTTCTTTAAAATCATCATATTTTCATTTTTTTAAATCCATGTAATAAAATTTTCATAAAAAACATGAACATTATCTTCTAGGCGAAAAAAGTGAGAAATACTAATTAAGTATATAAGCTAATGATGCTCTATAATGAAGTAAATTAGCATAATAAGGAAATTAGTTTTATTAATAATAATCAAAATTCTAATATTTATTTTTACAAGTGAAAATAATAGGTAATAATAACTTTATAAATATATTTCAATGCAGGAAATACAAAATAATTAATAAAAATAAGGCCATATTTTTAAAGATTATATTTACTTAGATTTAAATTTTAATTTATGTAATACTCCATTAATGACAATCACAACTTATTTATTTATATAGACAATAGATAATACTCTGTTTCTTAAACTTGACCCTCATACTTAAAGCAGTTATTTTAATTTACTTATCCAATTTATGAAATCAAGAGAATTGTATTATGTTTTTTTCTTTCTACCCTTAGTATTAAATAACTACATAAAGTAGTAGTATAGTTAAATTTAAAGTTTAAAAGTATCATTAATAAAGTTAGTTCAGTAAAATACACCTCTAATTAAAAATTTCTTTAGGGTTGTGCTATGTCAACAAAAGTAAAGTAATATGAAATAGATGTAGTAATACAAAAATATACGCACATGCATGTACATACGTATATACACACACTTAGGGGTCGTTTGATTGGGAAAAAATTAACCCGGGATTAGTTATCCCGAGATAAGTTATACCAGCATGTATGTAACACCCCGTAAGTTTGTATGCCTTTTTAGAGCTTAAAAACGAACCCATACGACCATTATATTGAGTAAAAATCATTTGGGATGAGTTTGAGTACGTCAAGGAAAGTTTTACCATCGAAAATAGGTCGTTCGTCGCGACGGGGGAGGTCGGGACCTAGCCCCCCCGCCGCGCCGCTACTTGGAAGGGTTCACTGGAATGAGCTCCGCTGTGGGCCCCACATCGAGTAGCTCCTACGGCGCTATGGGGGGCGCCGCGCAACCCCCCTTGCCTGATGGGACTTCATTTTATTCCACATTTTTAAGGGCTTTTTGGTCTTTTCCTTGATTAAAAATCGTCCCCAATTTAAGGGCTTTTTGGTCTTTTCCTTGATTAAAAATCGTCCCCAATTTATTCTTCAAAAACACATTCCCCTCTTCCCCAAAACACAAAGTAAATTTCCAATCAGGGTCCAAGCTTCAAGACTAAGGAATCAAGCTTTTCTCAATCTCTCTCCATCAAAAAGCATGTTTGAACACTACCTATTTCAATTACTATTTCAATACGTGATTTTAATTATTATTGTGTATACTTTGTTGATATTTTGAAATTGGGGTAATGATTAATTCATGAAAAGCTTGATAATTGGTTTTTCCTCTTGCTATAAATTATTTTCTAATTACTAATGGAGGGTTTGAGTCTTGAAAATACTATTTGAAAGGGGAAAGTCCCGTTGCATGGATTTACAAGGTTGAATACTATGAATAATGAAAATTGTACTCCCTCTGTCCCAATTTATGTGACACACTTTCCTTTTTAGTCAGTCCCAAAAAGAATGACACATTTCTATATTTGGTAACAATTTAACCTTAAAATACCCACTTTACCCTTAATGAAATGATTTTCAACCACACAAATATCTATGACTCATTTTAGACCACAAGTTTCAAAAGTTTTCCTTTCTTTCTTAAACTCCGTGCCAAGTCAAAGTACATCACATAAATTGGGACGGAGGGAGTAACTTTCAATCCCTTTTCACAAGTTTGTTTTCAATAGGGAATTATGATGTTTATTCCGTCTTTTGAGTGTTATATGGCAAGAAATAATGAAAGGTCTTTATGACTCTTATTAAAATCTCATGATGGTTATGTTTATGAATTTAAAGAAGGAACTTAGAGTCTATATTGTTGCATAATATGGATGACTTGCAAGTCTTAGTATGACGGTACTAAAATGTAAATGCCCTAATGAAAGACTCTATGAATAAATTATTTGAAAGTGTTTTAATTTGGTCTTAAAGAGAATTATGTAGTTCGCCGAGATGGTGTAGTCCTTGTGACCCAACACCGAAAATTGCATTTGCCGGCGTTGGGAGGTCTTGTCCTAAAATATGGATGACCACTGTATGCTTGCTTAGCGCAGTAATATTACAGTTATGATTATGTTATCATTGGCCAAATATGTTATCTCAATCTATGCGGCAAACATGGATTGAGGTCCCACCAATTGGGTAGTATTGGACCCATATAGCCCATGGATTACTAAATATCGATGAAACTATATAGTTCAGAACTAAAAGGTTTCAAGTGGTTGTTCTCTTTTATGTTTCAAGTTCCTTAGTTCTTATTATCCTCTATGATGTTTTTATGACATGAACTTGATGAATTATTATGTAAACTGCTTTGGTCCCTTTTCCTGGGTCGCATGCCAGTACTCATCGTACTGACTATCTCCGGATGCTATATCTTTTCAAAATGTAGGTTCCAAGGCCTATACCCGTGATCCTTCCCATTGTAAGGATTCATTCAGAGCAGTAGCTAGTAAGTGGTGATCCCTCCAAATTTCGAAAGGCAGTTGTTTCCTTTCAGTTAGACTTGGACTATTTTGCTTTATGGTATTTCCGGGGGCATGTCCTATCTTCATAATGTTAGATGTATTCGTAGACTAAGTTGGATAATGTTTATGTCTTATTTTCAAGACTTGGATTTGAACAATCATTTTCAGTTGAATTTCATATTTATGGGCCTATTTCCGCACTTAATTTATGACTATGTTCATGATGTTATGTTAAGGGGTCTTCTTAAGCCATCATTGATCTGGGAAGCCTGTCATGACCAAGGCCTCGGCTCGCATTGTGATAAACTCAATATCAGAGTACGGTTCAAGGTCCCAGGGTATTTACGATGTAGTGTCGAGTAGAGTCCTTTTTATGGGTGTGCAACGCGCTACACTTATAAATGAGAGGCTATAAGACATTTAGGAATGTTTCCCTTTCTTCATGATTCTATTTCGTGCTAGAGTGTCTAGTTTTAAGTGAAATCTTCTAACTTCTGAATTTTTCCCTCGTTTCAGATCATGCCTCCCAGAAGAACTAACGAACATAGTGCTTCAGCTGGGACCTACGCCCCCACAGGGGCAAATGCTGAAGAAGTTCGCCCTACTCATTGGATGCGAACCCAAAATGGAGCCCACACTTCTGACACCACTGCTCCTACTAGGGTACCACCAGCCCTGAATAGTCCTCCTCAGGCTCCCAGGTCTGGCACTACTCAAGCTCAGCCCCTGTAGGGTGAAGTTTCTAATGCTAAGTTCAGGCAGACCATTTAGATACTTGCCCAGATTGCATCATCTCAGTCCCGCCGTTCAGGTGGTACTGGTTATGATGTTGGTTCTTAGCTCTTCTACTTGAAATATCCTTCAATCATGGAAGAAATCTTCTTTTTTATACTCATGTTTCCCCTCCCATCGCGCTCCGCCGATTGTTGTGCTCGTGTCAACCAAGCCCTCAAGTGCCGTAAATTAGCCCTGGGGACATTGGGTTTGTTGGCATTATAGGCAGCTTTGCTGGCGAAGCGGTCAATAATCATTTCGACCATCTCACTTGGTGATGGAAGTTCACCCAAGTTGTGGTGGTTCTTTGGATGTTACTCGGGTGTCACGACCCAATATTTGAGTCATGATGGCGCCTACCGTAACCCACCAATAGGCAAGCCAAACCCTAGCCCGGAGCAATAAGTGACAGGCTAACAGGCGGAATCTCTGAAAACAGAGATGAGCTGGAAGTAACCATTCTAATAAGCATGCTAGAAATATACAAACAAACAGAACCAAAATATACTCATACCGAAACTGAGAAGGAAGAGGACAATATGTATAAAGTCAAGACCCCTCCCAAGATCTGGTGAGGTCGGTACAAGAGCCACTACTAGACATATCCAGAATACAAGACAGAAACCAAATATATATAACAAGTACAATAGTCTTGAGAGCAAAAGACTATACAGTAGAAGATGGAGTAGGATCTGCCTCGGACGTCAGTAAGCTCACCCTGCTCCGGAGTCAATGCTAAGAAAAGAGTCACGTCAAAACCGTCGACTAGTGCCTGGATCTGCATCGGGGAAAAACATGCAGAAGTACAGTATGAGTACCGGGGCAACGGGTACTCAGTAGGCATCATCGGTCGACTGAGCTCAATATAATATAAGCAAGCTAAAGTGCAGGGGGGCATGCTAAGTCCGGGGTATAGGTAATAAATACATAAGTAATTGCCGAGACGTATAGATATGCCCAGGAGCTAAATAAATGCGATACAGAGTAACGAGTAAATAAATGCCTAAGTAAACACACAAGTCAAACATAACCTATCTGGGCCCCCATAAACCCGATAGGAACACGAAAAAAAGCAATAACCCAGTCTGGACCCCATAAACCAGCGGGACACACAAGAAAAGTAAATGCATAGTCACCAGTGTCTCGAAGCTGTATCAGTATCCAGTAACCACGGTACCCAGTACCAAAACTCTCCAATCATATCATAACCAGATGCCGGACTCGAACCGAAACTCATAATAATTAGTGGCCGAACTCGAATCGGAACTCATAATAATCAGTGGCCGGACTCGAATTGAAACTCATAATAATCAGTACCCACCATATCTGAATCAGTGGCCGAACTCGAACCGAAACTCATAATAATCAGTACCCATCATATCTGAATCAGTGGCCGGACTCCAACCAAAACTCATAATAATCAGTAACCAAGTGACATAGTAGTGCCAGAATCCACACAAACACAAGTAAACGGGGACATACCGACCCCAGAACGAACCCGAAACATAAATAAAGGAGCTAACCCACCACGTACTACAAGTCAATCTCGAGATCCTTCCAGGTCAACTATCTACTATAAACAATACAAGTCTGGGTATACATTATAAGTCATGGCAAGGCTGGTCCGCATTTTAAGTCAAACTAGCCGACCCCGATCAAATACAGTGTTATCAAGAACTAACAAGGCTAAATAGGCCAATCGGGTATAATCGAGATGACTCAATCCCGTCACAACCCTAACAAGTCATACTAGGTCTTAACTAAGCCCAAATATGTCAAAGTTCTGCCAGGTCGACAAGAAGGGTAACGGGGCCCGCTACCGGGTCCCGAAAACCAGGTCTGGTTATACTTGTCTAAGTCTGGGCTAAGTCTGTCTAAGCCTGGAATAAGGTCCAATAATAACATTTCCATACTAGCAACAACAACAACAATACTATCCGACCCCAAATAGGTCATCTGTGGTGTACCACGAGGATAACGGGCCTGGAATATATCCGAATAGCCCTATCCGGCCTAGAAGGCCTAAATCACAGCAAACCAGCACCACCAAGTCTATAATACCAGCCCGCAACACCAGCACAATAGCATACATATATCACACAAAAGCCCAATCTAAGTGAAAAGCAAGGTAAACCTAGCCTACCTGGACGCCGCCGAACGCCTGCTAAAGCCAATTAAATAGGAGCCTTCCCCTTTCGAGAGGCCTCTGAGTGCTGCCAAGCTACCAAAATAATAAACTACATTTCAAAACATGAATATTGATACCCATATTGCATTAGTTCAGAAAATGTCCGAACAGTCCACGTGGGGCCCACTTGCGGTATCACAAAATTGAAACTGTCACAGCGTCCCAAATTACCCCATGACCAATATTGACAACTATCACCGCTCTATTTGAGCTCAAAATATAGCTCAAACATCAACACCAATCCCAAAATATAACATCGTTAAACAAAAATTACCGTAAAAATAAGAAAACGTACCTTAGAAATGATGAGAACGAGTCCACGGACTCAAATATATAAACCCCTAACTTCAAACCTCAATGAATTGACTCAATATTGATCTTAAATAATCAATAATGGTGAGAGGTAATTAGAAAAAGTGGACAAAATGTAAAAATATTACATTTTGTCCATCCACCGAATACATATATATCTTTCAAGTGTAACAACTAAAGTTAGGCCAACTTGTGGACAAGTGGCAGAAACCAAATTGTTTTCCCCTCCTCCCCACTTCCACGTGGGAGTGGACTGTGACACATCAAAATCATTTTCATCATATTACGTATATATTCGGGTATTGCATAGGTTCGTGGTAAAATAAATATAACTTTTTGAATATGCCATAATTAATAGAAAATTATTTCTAACAAAACCTTTATAAAATAAAAATATTATTTTAACATATTTAAATTCACTATCTCCGCTTAAATTATTAATAAATTATAAAACTATTATAAAATAGTATAGATATATCATAACTAAAGAATTTTATAAATTTCAAAAACATTTTTGAAAGGTAATTAACTATGTCATTTTACCAAATTCAAATTTAATTTAATATTTTACAACGTGCTCGGTCTAAATAATATTCTCAAACGAACTGCCCCAGGAATCGAACTGTCTGTCCTAGCAAGTCATAAATAACTTGGGGCAGTTATAGAAAAGCTCTAAACGCTGAGAACATACAAAAACGAGGGAAATAACTGGGAAGGTCATTACAATATGCACTACTAAAAGGACTTTCGTCCGCGAAAGTCAAGAAGAAGCACATACCTGAAGACGTGAACAAGTAGGGATACTGGGCTCGCATATCACGTTCAAGCTCCCAAGTAGCCTCCTCAACCGGACGGTGACGCCACTGTACCTTAACCATTGGAATGTCCCGGAAGCGTACCCGTCTGACATCTCTGGCTAAAATGGACACAGGCTCCTCCACAAATGTTAACTTATCGTCTAATTGAACTACCGAAACACATACGACTCATCAGAAATGTATTGTCGCAGCATAGAAACATGAAACACTGGGTGGATAGCTGAAAATGCTGGAGGTAAAGCTAGCACATAAGCCACCCCTCCAACTGTCCGCAAAATCTCAAATGGTCCAATATATCTGGGGCTAAGCTTACCTTTCCTACCAAACTGGATCACGCCCTTCATGGGCGATACTCAGCAGAAGACCCTATCACCCACCCTGAATTTCAACGGACGATGTCTACGGTCAGCACAACTCCTCTGTCTACTCTGAGCTGTCCGCAACCTATCTTGAATCACTCGAACTCGGTCCAAAGATTCTCGGAGCAAATCTGTGCCACGAGGACTGACTTCTGAAGTTTCAAACCAGCCAACTAGAGATCGACACCATCTGTCATATAAAGCCTCAAACGGAGCCATTTGAATGCTGTAGTAGAAGCTATTATTATACTCGAACTCGGCTAACGGCAAGAACTGTTCCCATTGACCCCCAAAGTCTAACACACAAGCACGGAGCATATCCTCCAATACCTGAATCGTCCGCTCTGACTACCCATCGGTTTGAGGATGAAATGCAGTACTAAGGTCCACCTGAGTACCCCACTCTTCCTGGAAAGTCTGCCAGAAATTAGAGGTAAACTGATCTCGGTCTGAGATAATAGATATTGGCTCTCCATGTAGGCGAACCACCTCCTGAATATATACACGAGCTAATCTCTCAGCACTATAGGAGACTCGAACAGGGATAAAGCGTGCGGACTTAGTCAACCGATCTACAATAACCCAACTACTATCAAAACCACGGGAGGTGCGAGGCAATCCAACAATGAAATCCATAGTGACTCGTTCCCACTTCCACTCGGGGATGGGTAATTGCTGAAGTAAACCACCGGGTCTCTGATGTTTGCCCTTTACCTACTGACAACAAAGGCATCGAGCTACAACCCCTGCTATATCTCTCCGCATACCACTCCACCAATAGTGCTGCCTCAGATCCCGATACATCTTAGCTGTCCCAGGGTGAATAGAATATCTGAAACTGTGTGCCTCGTGCAAAATCAATTGAATCAAATCTCCAACCCTCGAAACACAACTACGGCCGTCAAACCTCAAAACACCATCAGAACCCAAGGTAGCTCTCTCAGACTTACCCTTTAATACCTGATCTCAAATGCTACGGAGACCGCTATCCTCAAATTGATGACTCTGAATATGTTCCAGCAAAGTAAATCTTGCACCAACACAAGCGATAACCCTCCCGGGGTCAGAAATATCCAAACGCACCATCGAGTTAGCTAAGGACTGAATGTCCAAAGCCAACGGCTGCTGAGAGACTGGAATGAAGGCTAAACTACCCATACTCACTGCCTTCCGACTCAAGGCGTCCGCTACCACATTCGCCTTGCCTGGATGACAGAGAATAGAGATATAATAGTCCTTTAGCAACTCAATCCACCTGCACTGCCTCAAATTAAGATCCCTCTGAGTCATAATATGCTGAAGACTGCGGTGGTCTGTAAAGATGTCACAATGAACACCATAGAGATAATGTCTCCAAATTCGTAGTGCAAACACAACTGCTGCTAACTCCAAATCATGAGTGGGATAATTACGCTCGTGCACCTTTAGCTGCCTCGATGCATAAGCAATGACACAACCCTGCTGCATCAACACACATCCCAAACCAATACGAGACGCATCACAATACACGATAAAACCCTCGCCCTCAACTGGAAGAGTCAACACAGGGGCAGAAGTAAGTCGATCCTTAAGCTTCAGAAAGCTCGCCTCACAATCCTTAGACCAATGAAACGGAACCTCCTTCCTGGTCAGTCTGGTCATAGGAGATGCAATAGACGAGAAGCCCTCAACAAAATGGCCTGTAGTACCCTGCCAACCCAACAAAACTGTGAACTTCAGTAGGTGACGTGGGCCTAGCCCAACCTCGAATAACCTCGATCTTGGCTGGGTCTACCATGATACCATGTCTGGATACAACATGCCCTAAGAAAGCTACAGAATCAAGCCAGAACTCACACTCTGAGAACTTGGCATAAAGCCGATGATCTCTCAAAGTGTGGAGCACAATCTTCAAATGCTGCTCGTGCTCCTCGCTGCTCTTTGAATAAACCAAGATGTCATCAATAAACACAATCACAAAGAAGTCCAAGTATGACCTGAATACACAATTCATCAAATCCATGAAAGTTGCTGGGGCATTAGTCAACCCAAAAGACATCACCAGGAACTCATAATGGCCGTACCGAGTCCTGAAGGCTGTCTTTGGGATCTCCTCAGCCCTAACTCTCAACTGATGATATCCAAATCTTAAATCTATCTTCGAGAATACTGCTGCACCCTGAAGTTGATCAAATAAATCATCGATACGAGGCATAGGATACTTATTCTTCACCGTCACCCTATTAGTTGCCTGTAATCGATACACATTCGCATAGACCCATCCTTCCTCTTTATAAACAGAACTGGAACACCCCACGGTGATATACTCGGCCTGATAAAACCCTTTCCCAAAAGATCCTCAAGCTGACTACTCAACTCTCTCAACTCAGCAGGAGCCATACGATAAGAGCCATAGAAATAGGTCGGGTGCCCGGCTCGAGGTCAATAATGAACTCTATATCATGCTCAGGAGGAAGGTCAGGCAGGTCAGTCGGGAATACATCAGAAAACTCATGAACTACAGGGATGGAGTCAAGCGATGGACTCTCAATATTAGCATCCCGAACATAAGCAAGGAATGAATTACATCCCCTCGACATCAATCTACGAGTCCAAACATATGAAATAATCCCTGTTGGTGTGCGTCTAACAGAACCCTGCCACACCATCGGGGGTACGCCAGGTATGGTTAAGGTCACGGTCTTGGCAAAGCAATCCAAGACTGCATAATGGAAAGACAACCAGTCCATGCCCAGAATCACATCAAAGTCTACCATGGCCAATACAATAAAATCAACCCCAAGTCTTAAACTCCCGAACAGTCACCAGAAAAGATCTATATACTCGATCCACTACTAAGGAATCACCAACGGGGATAGATACACGTAAGGGTACAGATAAGAACTCAGAACATAAACCTAACCGTGGTGCATAATAAGTAGGTACATAAGAAAATGTGGATCCAGGATCAAATAATGCAGAAGCTGGCTGGTGGCATATGGAAATCGTACCTGTAATCACCTCATTTGAAGCCTCAGCCTCCGGCCTAGCCGACACGACATACAACTAACGCTGGCTACCACTAGTCTGAGCACCGACCTGGATACCAGTCCGACCTCCCTGCTCTCCATCTCGAGAACTCTGGGGACCACCCCGACGACCCTGTGCACCACCTCTGCCTACTGGCGGTATAGATATGATAGGCTTTGCCGTCTGAACTGAAGGCTCAATCGCCCTGCTCTAAGGACACTCACGCGCGAAATGACCGACAACCCCACAAGTATAACATGCTCATGGCTCCCTGCTCGGCCTAGAAGATTCGACTACTCCGGTATGACCACCTCTAGTCGATGAACTGGACTGACCACGTCCTTGAGGCTGACTACCAGAACCACTATAGAAGGGCTGACCCCTATCAAAAATCTGCAAGGTTGACTATACGGGCCTACTAGGCTGACCCTGTCGCTGAAAAGACTGTTGTTGTTGCTGAGGGTACCAACCCTGAAACCCATGGCCTCTGAACTGCGAGCTACTGTGACTGTCACTATAACTACCCTGGAATCGGGGTCTCTTATTGCTGCCCCCTTGGGCCTCGCGATCCATCTCCTCTATCGAATATACATGCTTAGCTATCTTAGCAAATGACTTCCCTGAAGTCACTAAACTCTGGGTAGCCCTGCGGAGTGGCAATCTCAGTCCCCTGACAAAATATTTAACTCTCTCATACTCATCAGGCCAAAATAGAAGTAGCGTGCCTAGCAAGATCATGAAACCTCGCCTCATACTCGGTGACAGATAATGAACCCTGATTCAATCTGGAGAACTCATCCCTGAGCCGCTCCCGCATAGTACGGGGCATATACTTTCCCAAGAAAATCTCAGAGAATTGGGTCCAGGTAACCGACGGAGATCCCGTTGGTCTGGAATCAAGATATCCCCTCCACCATCTCCTCGTTGCAGTATCAAACTGATATGACACAAAATCAACACCACGAGACTGTACCAATCCCAAATTCCTCAGTCTATCCTCGCAGCTGGACAAGAACTCATATGCATCCTCTCCTGGAGTACCAGCAAATCTAGGTGGAGCTAATCTCAGGAAGCGACTCAACATCTTCTACTCCTCGGCAGACATAACTAGTTGAGCTACTACCGGCTGTGGAATTATCGGTACAGGCGAAACCTCTACTCTAGGTGCTGCAGGCTGCGCACCAATACCAACTCCATGTACTGCTGGCTGGGCTCCCTCGGCTGATGGTCCTCCAACTAATCCCAGCAACTGCACCAAAGTATCTCGAAACACTGAAGCATCAATAAATCTAGGTGGAGCCTGGGCTGCTCTTTGGCCCACCTGCTGCTGTGTTGGCGAAACATCTGGAGCTATAACAGGATCGGGTGACTGATCCCTATCATGATCTCGACCTGGGGCTGCTACTCTGCCCTGCCCCCGACCTCTAGGTCGACCTCGGCCCCTAACAGGAGCCCACGTTGTAGGCTCGAGGTCCCGACCCCCAACTCTCGCACCATGCGTCCTAACCATCTGCGTAAAGAGTGAACCAAATAAAAATCAGAAACCAACATAGACTTAACGCACGAACATGAGTCAAGAAAATGAAAGAATCCCCTAAGAATGCTCCATAGCCTCCTGAGGATAGGATACAGGAGTCCCTGCACCGATCCACAGGACTCTACTACAAACTGGCTCATGTACCGACACTACTCGTACAACCTAGGCTCTGATACCAAGCTGTCACGACTCGATATTTGAGTCATGATGGCGCCTACCGTAACCCACCATTAGGCAAGCCAAACCCTAGCCCGGAGCGACAAGTGATGGGCTAACAGGCGGAATCTCTGAAAATAGAGATGAGCTGGAAGTAACCGTTCTAATAAGCATACTAGAAATATACAAACAAACAGAACCAAAATATACTCATACCGAGACTGAGAAGGAAGAGGACAATATGTATAAAGTCAAGACCCCTCCCAAGATCTGGTGAGGTCGGTACAAGAGCCACTACTAGACATATCCAGAATACAAGACAGAAACCAAATATATATAACAAGTACAATAGTCTTGAGAGCAAAAGACTATACAGTAGAAGATAGAGTAGGATCTGCCTCGGACGTCAGTAAGCTTACCCTGCTCCGGAGTCAATGCTGAGAAAAGAGTCACGTCAAAATCGTCGACTAGTGATTGGATCTACATCGGGAAAAAGATGCAGAAGTGCAGTATGAGTACCGGGGCAACAAGTACTCAGTAGGCATCATCGGTCGACTGAGCTCAATATAATATAAGCAAGCTAAAGTGCAGGGGGGCATGCTAAGTCCGGGGTATAGGTAATAAATACATAAGTAATTGTCGAGACGTATAGATATGCTCAAGAGCTAAATAAATGCGATACAGAGTAACGAGTAAATTAATGCCTATGTAAACACACAAGTCAAACATAACCTATCTGGGCCTCCATAAACCCGATAGGCACACGGAAGAAAGCAATAACCCAGTCTGGACCCCATAAACCAGTGGGACACACAAGAAAAGTAAATGCATAGTCACCAGTGTCTCGAAGCTGTATCAGTATCCAGTAACCATGGTACCCAGTACCAAAACTCTCCAATCATATCATAACCAGATGTCGAACTCGAACCAAAACTCATAATAATCATTGGCCGGACTCGAATCGAAACTCAGAATAATCAGTGGCCGAACTCAAACCGAAACTCATAATAATCAGTACCCATCATATCTGAATCAGTGGCCAGACTCGAATCGGAACTCATAATAATCAGTACCTATCATATCTGAATCAGTGGCCGGACTCGAACCGAAACTCATAATACTCAGTAACCAAGTGACAGAGTAGTGCCAGAATCCACACAAACACAAGTAAATGGGGACATACCGGCCCAGAATGAACCCGAAACATAAATAAAGGAGCTAACCTACCACGTACTACAAGTCAATCTCGGGATCCTTTCAAGTCAACTATCTACTATAAACAATACAAGTCTGGGTATACATTATAAGTCATGGCAAGGCTGGTCCGCATTCTAAGTCAAACTAGCCGACCCCGATCAAATATGGTGCTATCAGGAACTAACAAGGCTAAATAGGCCAATCGGGTATAATCGAGGTGACTCAATCCCGTCACAACCCTAACAAGTCATACTAGGTCTTAACTAAGCCCAAAGATGTCAAAGTTCTGCCAGGTCGACAAGAAGGGTAACGGGGCCCGCTACCGGGTCCCGAAAACCAGGTCTGGTTATACTTGTCTAAGTCTGGGCTAAGTCTGTCTAAGCCTGGAATAAGTTCCAATAATAACATTTCCATACTAGCAACAACAACAACAATACTATCCGACCCCAAATAGGTCATCTGTGGTGTACCACGAGGATAACGGGCCTGGAATATATCCGAATAGCCCTATCCGGCCTAGAAGGCCTAAATCACAGCAAACCAGCACCACCAAGTATATAATACCAGCCCGCAACACCAACACAATAGCATACATATATCACACATAAGCCCAATCTAAGTGCAAAGGAAGGTAAACCTAGCCTACCTGGACGCCGCCGAACGCCTGCTAAAGCCAATTAAATAGGAGCCTTCCCCTTTCGAGAGGCCTCTGACTGTTGCCAAGCTACCAAAATAATAAACTACATGTCAAAACATGAATATTGATACCCATATTGCATTAGTTCGAAAAATGTCCGAACATTCCATATGGGGCCCACTTGCGGTATCACAAAATTAAAACTGTCACAGCGTCCCAAATTACCCCGTGACCAACATTTACAACTATCACCTCTCTATTTGAGCTCAAAATATAGCTCAAACATCAATACCAATCCCAAAATATAACATCGTTAAACAAAAATTACAGTAAAAATAAGAAAACGTACCTTAGAAATGACGAGAACGAGTCCACGGACTCAAATATATAAACCCCTAACCTCAAACCTCAATGAATTGACTCAATATTGATCTTAAATAATCAATAATGGTGAGAGGTAATTAGAAAAAGTGGACAAAATGTAAAAATATTACATTTTGTCCATCCACCGAATACATATATATATAACTTCAAGTGTAACAACTAAAGTTAGGCCAACTTGTGGACAAGTGGCAGAAACCAAATTGTTGTCCCCTCCTCCCCGCTTCCACGTGGGAGTGGACTGTGACACATCAAAATCATTTTCATCATATTACGTATATATTCGGGTATTGCATAGGTTCGTGGTAAAATAAATATAACTTTTTGAATATGCCATAATTAATAGAAAATTATTTCTAACAAAACCTCTATAAAATAAAAATATTATTTTAACATATTTAAATTCACTATTTCTGCTTAAATTATTAATAAATTATAAAACTATTATAAAATAGTATAGATTTATCATAACTAAAGAATTTTATAAATTTCAAAAACATTTTTGAAAGGTAATTAACTATATCATTTTACCAAATTCAAATTTAATTTAATATTTTACAACGTGCTAGGTCTAAATAATATTCTCAAATGAACTGCCCAAAACCGAACTGTCAGTCCCAGCAAGTCATAAATAACTTGGGGCTGTTATAGAAAAGCTCTAAACGCTGAGAACATACAAAAACGAGGGAAATAACTGGGATGGTCATTACATCGGGTTAGTCAATTCATATGACTAACCCCCCCCCCCCCCCAACGTTCACGGGGTCCAATGTTGAGAAAGACCCTCAAGAGTTTGTTGATAAAATAGAGAAGGTTTTTTTGGGGTAATGCATGCTAGTGATACTGAAGGGGTGAGTTTGCAGCATATCAATTGAAAGAAGTGGCCTATCGGTAGTTTGATGAGTGGGAGGAAATTAGAGGTGACGATATTGAACCTGCTGTTTGGGAAGAGTTTTCTGATGCCTTGCTTGATCACTTCTTTCCTCAGGAGTTGAGGAAAGCTAAGGCTGAGGAGTTTTTGAATTTGAAAGAAGGAAAGATGAGTGTTAAAGAGTATGCTCTAAAGTTCACTCAGTTGTCTCGCTATGCTCCGGAGTTGGTGTCTAATATGAGATCCCGAATGAGAAAGTTTGCTTCAGGTCTTTCTGATGATCTAATACTAGAGAGTAAAGGGGCGATGCTGAACAACGACATGGATATATCCAGGTTAGTAGTCTACATGCAGCAGGTTAAGGATGAAAAGAAAAAACAAGTAGAGGCCAAAGAACTGAAGAACAAGAGAACTAGGCCCATAGATGAGGATGTGGGCCAACAACATAGTGGTAAAGGGGGCAGACATTAGTTGAAAAATAAATCTTGGGGTAATGCTCAGTCTTCAGCCAGTGTACCAGGCCCTAAGCCTTCAGGTGATCAACTGATGTGCTATGGTTACATGGCACTTTCGATGCTTAAAACAAGAAAAATATGCAATAACTTAGGTGTGTTTGGTTGGTATGACGTGTTTTCTGTTCTATATTGCAGGAGAATAGGTTTTGAAGGCAAAATGGACAAAAAAGAAGAATCATGCTCGAGAACGAAGTATCTGAAGACGAAAGAGTCTAGTTCTGCACCAGAGAGGTGACTCACGATAGGACTCACGTGTTGTGAGTCAACTTCAGAGATGTTTGGTGATTGACTTATTTCCACGATAGGACCCACGTGACGTGACTTGGTCTACTACAGCAATTCACAGTACCGTGGAAGTTTGCCCACTCTGTTTTCCTGTTTTGATTAGGATAGGATTCGTCTTGTATCTATAAATACCCCTTGATTGTCCTATGTTCAGGAGTTAGCCATTACATTATTTTGAGATAGTTTTTCATTATTTTGAGTTCAAAAATACATTATTGATGTTGTAATCTTGGAATATCAATTATAGGGTTTTATTCATAATTGAGATTTCAGAGTTTCTTCATTATCGTGAGTTTACAATTATGTTTTCATCCTTGAATTCTTATTGTGCTCTTGCGAACATGAGTAGCTAAACTCATCAACTAGGGTTGTGTGAACCATGAGGAATTAACGAAATGGGTTAAGTGCAAAGCAATTCTGAATCGCTGTAAACGCATGTATTGTTATTTCCTTCGTTGTGATTGATCTTCTAACGGTTGGAAATGTTAGAAACTCGCATGTATTCTAGACTTGCTCGAGAGAGAGGTAGAGATTGGGAAAAGGGAATAACAACAGAGATTTGAAGCTATCAACCTTCATCTAATAACTTGAGCCATCGCAGGAATAGTTATCTGAGATCCAGGACAAGGGTTAGTAGTGCGACACTCGGAGACCGAGAGGAGAAGAGTGAATTAGTCTAATCAAGGTCGAGAGACGTTTAGATGAACATATCTTGTTAGATTTTACATGCAACTCAGCGAGATAGTTTTGCCAGCACAAGTAACCGGTAGAGTTAAGGAATCATTGGGGATCACATTCCTAGTGTATTTCTCATATTGTCTACAAATACTATAATCAACAATCGTTACTGTTACTATTTATTCACAAAACCCCCCTAGTTTTACTTACTTACCAGTTACTAAGACTAGCATTCTACATAACTTCGACCTATTCCCTGTGGGATCGACCCCAACCTAGTTGGGTTCTATATTTGATACAGCAACCACATTATACTTTTCTGGAGGTATATTTTGGGCAACATCATCAGCGATTTTAGCCAAGTAATAGCCCCATGATGCAGGGTACTTAGTCTCAGGCTAGTGTGGCTCAGTCGGCTCCATCTTATCCCCCAGGCCGCACTTGTGCAAAACTTCATCGTGGGCCTCACCATTTGGGTAAGGGTGTATGTTACAATTGTGGTCAGGCTGGTCAATTTCAATGGGAGTGTCCTTCAGCGAAGAGTACATTTGGGGGAAATAAGTCCCAAACTACTACTTCTTCTGCCCCAGTTCAAAAGGGAACTACTTTGGGTACAGGCGGTGGTCACAACTGTCTGTATTCCCTATCTACTCGACAAGATTCAGAGGCTTCGCCAGATGTTGTCACGGGTATGTTACATATTTTCTCCCGTGATGTTTATGTGCTACTTGATCCCGATTTCACTTTATCTTATGTGACCCCTTATGTGGCTGTGAATTTTGGTTTCGGTCCAGAAAATATTCTTAAACCCTTCTCAGTCTCTACCCTTGTTGGTGCATCCATTATTGCTAGGAGGGTCTGTAGAAATTGTGTTGTGTCTATTTTTATTGGGATACTGTGGTGGATTTGGTAGATTTTGTTCTCATTCTGGGGATAGATTGGATCCACTCTTGTTATGCTACCTTGGATTATAGGACTAGAAAAGTCAGTTTCCAATTTCCAAATGAACCGGTTCTTGAGTGGGAGGGTAGCCCCATAGTACCAAAGGGAAAGTTCATCTCTTATCTTAGAGCCCAAAAAATGATTTCTAAAGGTTGTTTGTACCATTAGTTCAGGTCAAGTACTCTAGCGTTAAAAGTCCCTCACACTCCAGTCAGTTCCTATGGTAAATGAATTTCCTAAAGTTTTTCCCGAAGATCTTCCCGAAATTCCTCCCAATAGGAAAATAGACTTTGGGATTAATCTCTTACCTGATACTCATCCAATTTTCATCCCACCATATAGAATGGATCCTACGGAGTTAAAGAAGTTAAAAGACCAGTTGAAAGATTTCCTTGATAAGAGTTTCATCGGCCCTAGTGTCTCTTCCTGGGTGCTCCGGTACTTTTCGTGCGAAAGAAAGATAGATATCTTCGTATGTGTATTGATTATTGCCAGTTAAATAAGATTACCATGAAAAATAAGTACCCTCTTCCCAGAATTAATGATCTTTTTGACCAACTTCAGGGTGCCAAGTATTTCTCCAAAATAGATCTCCATTCGAGTTACCATCAATTGAAGATTAGAGAAGTTGATGTTCCCAAGACCACTTCCCAAATCCAGTATGACCATTATGAATTTCTAGTTATATCCTTTGGTTTGACAAATGCTCCTGCAGCATTTATGGATCTTATGAACAGGTGTTTAGGCAATTTTTTGGATTTGTTCTTTATAGTCTTCATTGATGATATCCTGGTATACTCCTAGAATGAGGAGGAACATGCGAATCACCTCCAGATTGTACTTCAGACCCTTAAGGACCAAGAGTTGTATGCCAAATTTTCCAAGTACAAATTCTGGTTTAATGTTGTGGCTTTTCTTGGGCATATCGTTTCTAGTGAAGTGATTAAGGTAGATCCCCAAAAGATTGAAGCAGTGAAGAAGTGGCCTAGACCGACAACTCCGATCGGAACTTCTTGGGTTTGGCAGGCTATTATAGGAGGTTCGTGGAAAGATTTTCTTCTATAGCTGCTCCACTAACTAAGTTGACTCAGAAAAAGGTGAAGTTCATGTGGTCCGATGCTTGTGAAGGTAGTTTTGAGAAGTTGAAGGATCGGTTGACTACTGCTCTTGTTTTATGCTTTTCAAGGGTACTGAGGGATTTGTGGTTTATTGTGATGCGTCCCGGGTGGGACTTGGTTGCGTACTTATGCAGCATGGCAAAGTTGTGGCTTATGAATCCAGGCAACTCAAGGTTCATAAAAAAAATTACCCCACCCATGATCTTAAATTGGCGGTTGTGGCATTTGCACTCAAGATTTGGCGTCACTATTTATATGGAGTGCATGTGGATATTTACTCGGATCATAAGAGCTTGCAATATGTTTTCACAGAGAAAAAGTTGAATCTCAAGCAAAGGAGGTGTCTTAAATTGTTGAAGGATTATGACATGAGCTTACACTATCATCCTGGTAAAGCTAATATTATTGTTGATGCTCTTAGCAGGTTGTCCATGAGGATTCTTTCCCACATTGAGGAGGAAAAGAGAGGCTTAGTGAAGGGACATTCACAGGCTTACTAATGATCCTATACTTATTGATAACGACCTCAATCAAGTGACTAAAATCAATATCGAAAACACGAAATTAAACAACAAAATTAAAGAATAGTTGAGAAATAAGAGATGAGAAGTGAAGAAAGAAAGGCTCAATTGAAACAACAATTAAACCAAGGGAGAAAAGAACTCAATCAAATGCATGAGAAACCAAATTGAATCCACAATATGATAACTCGATGATTAATCAAGCGAAGAAGATAACACAAGCAATTCGGGAATCCACCCTAATCACTCGATCTAAGCTAATAATTGGACTTGAACCCAATCACTACCCTAACCTAGAGTAACCAAATATCAAGTCTATTAAAGACAATTCAATCATCCAAAATCTCCCATGCAAAATGAGGAATTATCCTATTTATACTAAGGAAATAAAAGACAACTAGTTATTACAAATATGCCCTTAATAAGAGACAAGGGTCTTGTTTGGTGACTCTTGTTGTGAATTCTTGAATTTAAAATCTAGTCACTTGTACAAATGGCCTCGTTTCTTTATCCACATCACTCCCATGGACTCTTAAGCTTTCCTTTTCACGAACATTCTACGTATCATCCAAGTCATCCATGCTCGTGTCAACCATGCGATCCATGCTAGTATCATTCTCCCCTTCTTGAAAAGGATTCGTCCTCGAATCCAAACCTTGAAAACATATGAGAAGGACAATAGCCAAAGCATCCTCAAAGTTTGAGGGTTAGTACAAGGGTTAGCAACAATATCACCATGCCAAGGAGGCACAAATTTGAGATACAACCAAATATCCTTTGCTTTCAATAAAAGCAATCCATCATTCAAGGAGCAAAGGTTTTGGGTATGATAAACATCAAGAGACAAGGCAAACACAAAGATCTTTGTGGCATCAAGAACTTCAAAAGGTGGTATCACATTTAACTTTGGAGCCATAAGACACAATTGTTTCATTATCTCACAAGAAGACCACACCAAAAGTGGAATAATCATCCACAAGGGTTCATTCGGGTCAAAGAAGCAAAAGACCCACATATCTCCACCTCCATACAAAATAAATTCCATACCATCATGAGTATCATCATAAGCAAAGAGGTAGTAGAGAAAGGTGTTAAGCTCACTATTCTCATCTAGGGCGTGCCAAAAGATAAGGACACCGGTAGATAAGAAAAGACATTTTAAGCACAAAACAACCCTCTCTATCAAGCAACTTTCCAAAGAAAGAAAGTGCACCAACGAAGCTATGCTACTAGAATGGTCGAGGAATCTATTAGGAGTCAAATCACTCCATATCAAATAATACTCCCAATGAATTGGGGTCCCTCCGATCATAGTATCAAGCATGCTTCCAAGAGTCTTATTTGAAACTTCAACTTGTCCAACCCAATGAAGGTGACAAGGAGTTTTCAATATCCATGGACTCTCCCAAAAACGAACAAGCAACTTAGCACCCACTAGTTGTGGTCCACACAACTTAAGCACAAGTGTGTCAAACAAGGATGCAAGAATATAGAAAACTCCCAAAATAGGCAATGACACATTTGCCTTGGGTTTCACAAGCATGAGACCATATTTGAGAAAAAGGTCATCATATGCAAACAAGTAGTAAAGAAAGGTGTTACTAAAATGAACTTCATCCAAGGTGTGCCCACATATAGAATCACCCTTTGATCCACAAACATTAATGCCTTGATCAAGAATGGGGTCACATAAGAATGAAGGGGTTATTGGAGAATATACACCCTCTTTCTTTTGACCACTAACCTCCCCAATAGACGTACTATCATCTTTCAAGAAGAGAGTTCCATCTTCAGAAAGTGTGTCATCATACCATAGTGGATTCTCAATCACTTGGTAGCCTTCAAGAGGGGCTACACTTATATCATGCCAAGACACACCACTATGGATTTCACCTTCATTAGTCATGTCAACATCAAACAAGAGATTATCCTTAAAAACACATTCAACTTCACAATCCTCATAAGAAGAAAAAGGAATGGAATCGCAATTCAAGGATTCATCATTTAGGTGCAATGACTTCACATGACTATCTACATGACCAACTATATCAATGCCAACACTAAATTGAGGTTCCTTAAGTTCCTCACAAAACTCCTCATTTAGTGGGTCATCATTACACATGAGTTGATCAACACCAATATCAATTGATAATGAACTATCATTTAAAGCACATGTATCAACACTAGGTGGACACAAATTGATCTTACTAGAAGAATCAATTCGGTCATCAATAGGATCAACTAGTGTATCCACATTCTCAACATGCACATTATCAAAACATGGCAAAGAATCACATGACAATGTAATATCATTTAAGGCACAAGTGTCAACACTAGGTGGACACAAATTGATCTTACTAAAAGAATCAATTCGGTCATCAATAGGATCAACTAGTGTATGAACACTCTCAACAAATACATTATCACTATGTAACAAGGTGTCATCAAGATGATCACAAGGCAATAAATCTTTAAGCTCACACATATACATGCCATCACTTACACTCAATTGGCTACTAGCCACACAAGGATCTTCAACTTTTGACAAAGTGTAAGGTTTAGCTTTGTTACCTTGTAGTTCATAGAAAGGATTGCATTCACCTTGCTTTTCAACATTTGAAAACATTTGCTCCTTTGGAAAGCTTTCTAGCACCTCATGATTCTTCATTGCTCGAGGTGCCTCACTAGGCTTGTCTCCAAGGATACCTGCACAAGAATCTAGACAACTAGAAAAGGAAGAAAGGTTGCAAAAGTTATTATAAGATTGTGACAACCCTCTCACATCACTCCTCACAACCTCTCCTTTTTCCACTCTAGAGTTGTCACATATCACACCCTTACTCCTCTCAATCTTTTGTCTCTCAATTTTATTGGAGTTAGGACAAGTGCCAAGAATTCCTTGGGAAGGGTTTGGAGATCCCTTCACATCTAACTTCCACTTTGCGTTGCTAGGAATAGCCTTCATTTCACTCATGGGATCCTCTTCAAGCACATTTTCACAAGGAGTAGCTTGTTTTGCTTTCGACTCTTTGGAGACCATTTGAGAGATCTTGTCAAGAGTTATCAGCATGGAAGCAAACAATTTGTTCATCGTCAAAGTAATAGGATCCTCAATTGTGAGTGGTTCATTTGTAACTTTTGTTTCAAGAACTCGCCTCTCCCCATTATACACATCTTGAGACAATGAATTCCCTCTACTTCTATGGCTCATTGATCCTCCCACCCTTCCTTCAACATCATTACCATATAAAGAACTAGTCATATTGGAATGAGGATAAGAAGTATAAGTTCTTGCCCCATAAGAAGTAGAGAATGTTCTTCGCCTATGGTCCACACGACGTCTTTGAATTGGTTTTGCCCACACATCTATACCCCCTAGACTAGGATAGGAAGTAACATAAGATGAGGAAGGTAATTCATCCCCACAACATCCCCTTCTATCACAACCCTCTTCAAAAGGTTCACAAGACATATAGGAGAAAGAATTGTACCTCACATCGTCTTCATCACCATGGTGGGTAATATGAGAATCCCCATACTCTTCATCCTCACTATCAAATTCATCATAAGAGACTTCTACTCTTTTATGTTCATCATAAGAGCCATAAGCTCCATGCATCTCATATTCATCTCCGATGTAGTAATTCTCATCGTCATGTCGATCATAATCTCTTGGACCATCATATCCTTCATAAGATTCACCATCATACTCGTGAGCTTTATTACTTTGCTCACAAGCACTCAAAGAACCCTCATGTTGCTCATCATCACTATACTCATAGCTCATGTCACTATAAGCATAGTCACTAATGTCATCTCTACAATAATCCGAAGCTATGGATGACATTCTCCCTTATATCACCTTTTGTACCTACAAAACTAGCAAACAAGTTAGTAATAAAAGCCTCACGTCACTCATATATGAGCTCTCAACTCACCTTCTACGGCTTCTTTCCCAAATTGATAGGTTACTAGCTTTGCTCAATCAACTCAAGGTTATCAATGCTTGTGGAGGAATGGATTCTTGTGACTCATAAAAGAAGGAAGACTCGATTGAAGGTAGAAGGACTTGAATCAAGAAGTTTATCTACGAATTAAGATGAGAAAAGTAGAAGAAAAGAAGCAAGAAAGAAAACGGACTCAAAAAAAACTAAGTAACAAAAGTAGAAAAATTACTTGTGTTGCTTAATTTGAAGAATAAAAAAAAAGTGATTTGATGTTTTAAAACTAGTTAACAAGTGATTAAATATGTTAATTACTTGCTAATTAGTTAGAAAATTGAAAGAGAAAGAGAACAAAAAAAGAATCGCAAAATTTGGACACTTAGAAAAATTTTGAGGCCTTGAAGAAGTTCATCACTTTAAAGAGGTTTGATTTGATGATTCAAACTAGTTAACAAGTGATTAAAGATGTTAATTACTTGTTAAATAGTTGAGGAATCGAAGGAGAAAGAGAACAAAAAAAGAATCACGAAGTTTGGACACTTAGAACAATTTTTAGGTCCAAAAAACTTTAGGACCCCAAAAAAAACTAAGTGTTGAAACCTGAAAATTTCAGCTCTCTGAAGTTGACTTGCACGCGCCACGTGGCGCGAGTGGGCTGGTGGGCGCTGAGTTGGCTGCTGCGTGGCAGTCAACGGTTGACTTTGACCATTGACTGCTGACGTAGCAGATGACGTGGCAGTTCATGTGGAATTTTTTCCATTTTTTTTTTTTTTTCAGATTTTGATTTTTTTTTTATTTTTTTTTCAAATTCCACAAATGGACCAACTAACACTTGACCAACTTTAACTTTAAAATTTTTGGATCAAAGTGTACCTTTTTATCTTCTTCTTCAAGAACAAGTTGAAGATGTTCAAGAATACCAACAAAACCCCCAATCTTCACAACCTCATAACTTCTTCATTTCAACTCCAAATTTGATGAAATTTTCGCCCACGTGTTCCTTTCAACGCCACGAGCAAACCCCACTAATTTTTAGCCTTCAAAATCAAGCCAAAAATAAACCCACTTTTCAAAATTGACAAAGTTTCAAAAGCTTGAAACCCTTCAATGACAACTTCACTTCTACAACTCCGATTTGAATGAAATTTGAAATCTAGACTCACAAGACACTAGGGAATCAAGATCTAGTGTCAAAAACAACAAATCAAAACAAAAATATTTTTGGATTTTTTTTTATTTTTTTTTGGATTTTTTGATTTTTGAAGAAATCAAAATCCCAAGATTAAGATTTGTGAAAACAAACCTTAACCTAGGCTCTTGATACCAAAATGATAACGACCTCAATCAAGTGACTAAAATCGATATCGAAAACACGAAATTAAACAACAAAATTAAAGGATAGTTGAGAAATAAGAGATGAGAAGTGAAGAAAGAAAGGCTCAATTGAAACAACAATTAAACCAAGGGAGAAAAGAACTCAATCAAATGCATGAGAAACCAAATTGAATCCACAATATGATAACTCGATGATTAATCAAGCGACGAAGATAACACAAGCAATTCGGGAATCCACCCTAATCACTCGATCTAAGCTAATAATTGGACTTGAACCCAATCACTACCCTAACCTAGAGTAACCAAATATCAAGTCTATTAAAGACAATTCAATCATCCAAAATCTCCCATGCAAAATGAGGAATTATCCTATTTATACTAAGGAAATAAAAGACAACTAGTTATTACAAATATGCCCTTAATAAGAGACAAGGGCCTTGTTTGGTGACTCTTGTTGTGAATTCTTGAATTTAAAATCTAGTCACTTGTACAAATGGCCTCGTTTCTTTATCCACATCACTCCCATGGACTTTTAAGCTTTCCTTTTCACGAACATTCTACGTATCATCCAAGTCATCCATGCTCGTGTCAACCATGCGATCCATGCTAGTATCACTTATGCATATCAAGAAGGATGTTGGGCAACAAAGTTTATGGCTTTCGAGATTGGGGGAGATGGTATTTTGCGATATCAATAGAGATTGTGTGTTCCCAATGTTGATGGGTTGCCTGAGAGGATCCTGACCGAAGTCCATGTTTCCAGGTATACTGTTCATTCCTGCTCTACTAAAATGTATCATGACTTGAAGGAGATGTATTGGTGGAATAACATGAAAAAAGAAGTTGCTAATTTTGTTGCTAAATGCTTAAATTTTCAGCAAGTCAAGGTTGAACATTTGAGGCCTAGTGGTATATTACAAGAGATAGCTATCCTAATGTGGAAATGGGAGATGATAAATATGGATTTCATCACCAGCCTTCCGCATTCTCGAAATCTTTACAATTCCATTTGGGTCATTATTGATAGGATGACCAAGTCTGCTCATTTTCTTCCTGTGAGGACGACGTATTCAGGAGAGGATTATGCAAAGTTTTACATTCAGGAGATTGTTAGATTGCATGGAGCCCCTGTGTCTATTATATACGATAGAGGTACGTAGTTTTCTTCTCAGTTTTGGCGGTCGTTTCAGAAAGGTTTGGGCTTGCAAGTGAATCTTAGCACCACCTTCCATCCTCAAACAGATGGACAAGCAGAGCGTACGATTCAGACTTTGGAGGATATGTTAAAAGACTGCGTTATTGATTTTAAGGGTAGTTGGGTGGACCATTTGCCTCTTATAGAGTTCGCATATAATAATAGTTATCACTCTAGCATCCAGATGACACCATTTGAAACTTTTTATGGTAAGAGATGTAGATCACCAATTAGATGGTATGAAGTGGGCGAAACTAGATTGTTTGGGCCAGACCTTGTGCACTAGGCAATGAAGAAAATTAAGGTGATTATTAAAAGTCTTAAGACCGCTCAAAGTCGTCAAAAATCTTATGCCAACGTGAAGCAAAGGTAGTTAGAGTCTGAAGTTGATGATTGGGTGTTTTTGAAAGTTTCTCCTATGAAAGGAGTAATGAGATTTGGGAAAAAGGGTAAGCTCAGTCCTCATTACATTGGTCCATATCATATTTTGAGAAAGATTGGTAATGTCTCTTATAAATTGGACTTGCCCTCAAGTTTGTCATCGGTTCATCCCATATTTCACGTGTCTATGCTTAAGAAATGCGTGGTTTATCATTCTCTTGTGGTCCCGGTAGAAAATATTGGTGTAAAAGATTCCTTATCATATGAAGAAATTCCTATCGAAATTCCATATAGGCAAGTCCGAAAGTTGAGGACCAGGGAGATAGATTCAGTTAAAGTATTGTGGAGGAATCAAAAGGTAGAAGAAGCTACTTGGGAATCGAAAGATGCTATGCGGGCTAGATACCCCTTGTTATTCGAGTCTTCAGACGAAGTGATGAAAGGTACTATCCTAAGCTTACTTTTGTCCCTTATTATGTTCCTTAAATCATGCTAAATATGTCCTAAATCATCATTCGGAGATGAATGATCCCAAGGAGGGGATAATGTAACACCCCGTAAGTTTGTATGCCTTTTTAGAGCTTAAAAACAAGCCTATATGACCCTTATATTGAGTAAAAATCGTTTGAGATGAGTTTGGGTACGTCAAGGAAAGTTTTACCGTCGAAAATAGGTTGTGTGTCGCGAAAGGGGATGTCGGGCCCTAGCCCCCACTCCGCTACTTGGAAGGGTTCACTGGAATAAGCTCTGCTGTGGGCCCCAAGCCGCGCAGCTCCTACGACGCTATGGGGGGACACCACGCAACCCCCTTGCTTGATGGGACTTCATTTCATTTCAAGTTTTTAACGGGCTTTTGATCTTTTCGTTGATTAAAAACCGTCCCCCACCTATACTAAACGATCCCAAACCCTCAGTTACACAATTTATTCTTCAAAAACATATTCCCCTCTTCCCCAAAACACAAAGTAAATTTCCAATTAGGGTTCAAGTTTTAAGACTAAGAAATCAAGTTTTTCTCAATCTCTCTCCGTCAATAGGCATGTTTGAACACTCCATATTTCAATACGTGATTTTAATTATTATTATGTATACTTTGTTGATATTTTGAAATTGGGGTTAATGATTAATTCATGAAAAGCTTGATAATTGGTTTTTCCTCTTGCTATAAATTATTTTCTGATTACTAATGGAGGGTTTGAGTCTTGAAAATACTATTTGAAAGGGGGGAGTCCCGTTACATGGATTTACAAGGCTGAATACTATGTGTAAAACGGAATTCGACGTGACAACTCTTTTTAGGATGGTTTAAAGAGAAGAGTCGTCACCTAACGAATTAAGGTGTGTTAGGGCCACCATTCTAAACTAATTACGATTATTTTATTATTTAGTCTACTTCACCAGAAATTCGGGCAAGGGTTCAGGTTACCTCGGCTTTTTAACGGATGACAATGTCGTATGTCGGATTCTGCTCGGGTCAACTTCCATCATTTCCTTCTATCTACCCACCCCATCTAGTTTGGTTATTAAGACAAAAGACATTCTAAAGAAAATGATAAAACTAACATTCCCTAAAATGCCTATTCGTCCCAACTTAATGTCCAAGAGGCATAGGACGATCTATTCTAGATAAAGGTCTAGACTTAAAGAAAATCTTAGGCTACCTAATTAGACTCGAGATTTGCTTCAAACCAAACAAAAGGGACTTGACAAATAGCACATAACGATTTCATGAAAGCCTCTCGGTTAATTAAAATTAATTAGGTAATTAACATGCTTGAAAAAGATAATTATTCATTTTACGTAATTGAAACCTATAGGCATGATTTCTAGGCGAGGCGTATTAATCAAGGTGCCGAAAATTAAATTAATGTACTATATATTAAATTAAAAATGTTAAAAATTAATTTAAATATGCAGAAAATTAATTTAAATGTGCAGAAAATTAATTTAAAATGCTGAAAGCTAATTAAAAAATGCTGAAAAGTTAATTAAAAGTGGTGAAACTTAATTTAAAGTGCTGAAAATTAATTTAAGTTGCAGGAAATAAATTTAAAATTCAGGAAAATTAATTAAAATACCAAAAGTTAATTAAAAAATGCTGAAAGTTAATCTAAAGTGCTGGAAATTAATTTAGAGTGCTGGAAATTAATTTAGAATGCTGAAAATTAATTTAAGTTGCAGAAAATTAATTTAAAATGCAGAAAAATTAATTAAAAATGCTGAAAATTAATTGAAAGTACTGAAAATTAATTAAATACGAAAAATATTAGTTTTAACATATTGAAAGTCAACAAATAATCCTAAAACATGACTTCTATGTGAAAAGCTGATTAATTAACATGCTGAAATTAATTAGCAATCCTAAAATGTTTTGCCTAAGTGATAAAATAATCAAGTCACAGAATCCCCCGTCCCATAAGCATCCCCATAATTTTTATTACATATCAGTGTTTATACAATAATAGTTACAGACCCAAAATGAATATGAAAAGAAAGGAAAAAAAATAAAAGACTCAAAATAGGTCTTTAACAAATTCCTTAGCAACTCTTCTTTCTGCCAACCAAACTCGATCAAGGACCTGTTAAGCAGCTATGCATACCAAATTGCACAAAACAAGAATTCGAGAAGCAAATAATTTCGTGTAACAGACACATTAAAGAATCATGCAAGTAACACAGAGGTGAAAAAATACTACATATAAGAATTAAAATTGTATCGATAGAGACTAACCGATTAAGGAATAAACAGGGATACTAATAAGAAGATAGAAGACCGAAACAATAAGATGAACCCAAGAGAGAGACCTTTCAAAGCTAAAAGTCAAAAGACAGAATAGAATCGTAAAGAGTTTTTCTTTCTTTTTTCTTTTTTTGTGCAGAGAGAGTAGAGGTTGAAAAACTTGTCTTGAATGAAAGAAAAATATTTGTTTATACAGTAAAAGAGTTGTGAGAGGTAACAAAAAATAAAAGGAAGGGAGAATATTTTTGAAATCAGTCAATAAACACTTTACTTTAACCACTACGTAAGATCAATTAAGGAGAAAAATTATATTTGACTACCATAATTAATCAAATAAAACTAAAGGAGTGGAGGAGAAAAATATTCAAAAAAATTAGTTAGTGAAGATATTTTCCTTAAGTAATGGGTAGAAAATCAATCAAGGGCAAAATACCATAAATATATAAGTAATATATATATATATTTTGAATTAAAGAGAGGGGAAACAAATTGATTTGAATATAAAACTTTCCATAATTAACTAAATACTCAAGTTGTCACGATAATTTAAGAAAACTAGTAAATGAAATACAAATCATAAAGATTTCCACATAAGACAATCCAACATGAAATCAGTCAAAGCTTACCAAATATAGTCTAGTAAGAGGTCATCACAATTCAAATTCAATAGGGCAAGGGATATATATCGATCAAAGTTAACATAAACTACCAAGAACAGACAAGTACGCGATAGAATCGCATGCTTGCCCTGTTCAATCGCACGCAGACAACAACAACAACATGCTTAGTGAAATTCAATCCTACGTAGAGACTATCAATTTTCAAATGAAAGAAATAAAGGATAATAATTAACAGATATTCCTACGAAATACACAATACAAGCCCATTCTTAAGAGAAAACACAATGGACTAACAGAAATTCAAACATCACCGCCATCGAATTTTCATATCATCCAAACGGAAAGACACATAAGAATCATAAAGAAATAAATAAAAATTGTCAAAAAAAAAACAAACATAAATTTTAGGATCATGAATATGTCCGAAGCAGAAAATATGAAATCGAGCAACAAGGTAGCAATCAATTATAATTAGGGACACAAGAAATTATACTAGGGACGGATTCACATTCATGAGAATCCGTCTTAACATAGCATTTTTGAAGCTTGAACCGGAACCAAATAAAACGGGTGACTTTCAAAGTTTTTCGAGCATCCCTAATTTTAGCCGTGAGAGATCATTGGAGCTTTATCCAGTGCGCCGGTTCCTTGAGAGGAGATTGGAGATAGGTATTCACCGGTCATGGTTGACCGGAGCTCATAGAGGTGACTAAAGTTAAGGCGGTGGGTGGACTGGTTTTTGCTGGTGGGAGTCGCCGGAAAGAAGGATATGGTGGGGAGAGAGTAAGGCGACGTGGTTTTCGTTGGCTGTGGCAGCTACAACAGTGTGAAGCGGGAGGGGAGAGAAAGGTGAAGCGGCTGGTGAGGGTTTTCTGGTGGATGGTGTAGGAGAAAGGCGGGGGGCTCACCAGTGAGAGACGGCTGGGATGGAGAGGCAACGGTGGCTATCCCATCGGTGGTGGTGGTGCGACTGCAATGGTGAGATGAAGGAGAAGATGAGAGAAAAAGATGGTGGCAGCTTGAGGTGGTGAATGGCAGTTAGCCAGTGATGGAGGTGCGGCGTGCGGTGGGCTTTGCCGGCCGGAGTTGGAAGAGAGGAGATGAAGTGGCGGCTGGAAAATGAGAAAAATAAGAGAGTTTTGGGTCTTGGTTTTTGGGTAGATTAGAAAAGGAAAAGAAAATTAGATGCGATCTGGGCTATTGATTCTTTTAGATGAGCGGTTGAGATTAAAATTAGAATGGGTAGGATTATGAAATTGAATTGGAATTTAAAATTGAGTAAAATTGGACTCAATTTAGGCTAGAATTGACATTAATCGGATACAAAGTGGCTAGAAATTAAATAAATTGAGAAAATTGAATATAATTAGGCTGCTATTTAATAAATATAATACCATACATATAAATCGATAAATAAATAATAGTGATAAAAATAATTAGAAATAATATTATATCAAATATTATTTTAAAATTAATTATAAATAACATATGAAAACCGTGAAAAGTTACTTTTGAAATGAAACGTTATTTAACGAAAATATGCATATATTACGAGCAATAATAATAATAATAATAATAATAATAATAATAATAATAATAATAATAATAATAATAATAATAATAATAAATAATAACAATAATAATAAATAATTAAGATATGTAAAAATAGTAAGATATATGACTAATTGTATAAATAATTATATAAAAGAATTTAACTTTTTGAAAAAGATCGAAAAGACATTACTTAGTCAAATAACAGCCCGAGTTGGGTATAGAAAGGTCAAAATTGGGTGTCAACACTATGAATAATGAAAATTGTGACTTTCAATCCCTTTCCACAAGTTTGTTTTCAATGGGAAATTATGATGTTTATTCCGTCGTTTGAGTGTTATATGGCATGAAATGATGAAAGGTCTTCATGACTCTTATGAAAATCTCATGATGGTTATGTTTATAAATTTCAAGACGGAACTTAGAGTCTATAATGTTATATGATAATGATTTGACATAATATGGATGACTTGCAAGTCTTAGTACTAAAATGTGAATGCCTTAATGAAAGACTCTATGAATAAATGATATGAAAGTGTTTTAATTTGGGCTTAAAGAGAATTATGTAGTTCGCCGAGATGGTGTAGTCCTTGTGACCCAACACCAGAAATCGCGTTTGCCGACATTGGGATGTCTTGTTCTGAAATATGGATGACCACTATATGCTTGCTTCGCGCAGTAGTATTACAGTTATGACTATGTTATGATTGGTCAAATATGTTATCTCAGTCTATGCGGAAAACATGGATGGAGGCCCCGCCAATTGGGTAGTACTGGACCCATATAGCCCATAGGTTACTAAATGTTGATGCAACTACATATTTCAGAACTAAAAGTTTTCAAGTGACTGTTCTCTTTTATGTTTCAAGTTCCTTATTTCTTATTATCCTCTATGATGGTTTTATGACATGAACTTTATGAATTATTATGTAAACTGCTTTGGTCCCTTTTTCTGAGTCGCATGCTAGTACTCATCGTACTGACCGTTCCCGGATGCTATATCTTTTCATGATGTAGGTTCCGAGGCCTATACCCGTGATCCTGCCCAGCGTTAGGATTCATTCAGAGCAGTAGCTAGTAAGTGGTGAGCCCTCCATCTTTTGGAAGGCAGTTGTTTCCTTTCAGTTAGACTTGGACTATTTTGCTTTATGGTATTTTTGGGCCATGTCCCGGCTTAGGATTTTCATTCATAATGTTAGAGGCATTCGTAGACTAAGTTGGATAATATTTATGTCTTATTTTCAAGACTTGGATTTGAACAATCATTTTCAGTTGAATTTCATATTTATGGGCCTATTTCCGCACTTAATTTATTACTATGCTTATGATGTTATGCGAAGGGGTCTTCTTGGGCAATCATTGATCTGGGAAGCTCGTCATGGTCAGGGCCTCGACTCGGGTCGTGACAATGTATATGGACTAACTTATTCCATCACTGTGGTATAAATGATGGGATAAATAGTTTCGGGACTAACTAATACCTTCAACCAGACGCAGGATAAAATAATCCTGAATTTGATCTCCGGATTATTAGACCTTATACCTCACATCAAATGACTCTTTAATATATATATATATATAATATTGAAATAACGGTCTTATGTGACAAATTCATAAAAAGTATTATTTTACTTATAATGTTAATGAACTTAAATAAAAGGCTATAAATCCCTAGGTTAAAAAAAATATATATATTATATATAATATAAAGAGGTATTACATAAATATCGGATTAAAATTACAAGGACAAAATGGACATTGCATAGGATAAAGGGGGAGTATGATTATTGTTCAAAGTTGAGGGGGGAGTTTGATTTTTAAAGTAAAGTTGGGGACCTGATTTTTTTCACCCGATTTTTTAATACCTAATATACATCAATTTTTAAATGAGACAAAGCTAAAAAAATCACAAAAAAGATAAATATGAATGGAGGTGTGTCATATCACCTTCTCTATGTTCCTCCTATATATATATATATTGATAAGCAAGACTGGCATTCTGAAAATGGAAAAGACACATGAAAAGTTAAAAAAAGAGAGCCCTATAAACATATACTCCCTCTACAGACTGAAACTGAAGGAAAAAGAAAAGTAAAGAATATGATGAGGGATATGCCGTTTGAAGGTACTTGAGTCCTTGACTCAAGAATCAAATGGCCAACTTCGAAGGCATAAAATCAAGCAGCATCTCCAGCTTTCACCAACTTTTTCCTGCGTCTCGCACTTACGAATTAAATTCGAGGACAAGGCAAGAAGAGGAGGAATCTGATGAAAATATTGTTTCGAAAGAGCTTTCACCAAATGGAATATGTTAAGGGTAAGAAAAGTTACACCCATATCTGACCCTAGAAAAAGCAACCCCTTAATGCAAGAAAATATATATCTACAGGTCGCGAAAAATAAAATTAAATGACAGGATATGCCGATTCTCCAGTGGTTTATTCCGTCTCCTAATTTAACAGAGAAAGAATGCTCTATAAAAGCTTGGAAGGGCTCTGTGTTGACATAAACTAGAAGTAGAAAAATTAGAAAGAAGATCGTCGGTGAATGATAGTAACAAATATTCTTGAATCTCTAAGGGAAACAGTAATAGGGCGACACTCTATTGGCATGCAGCGTTTTTGGTGGCTCCGTACAGCTTGATCAAATATTTGAGCTGACATGCCAAAGGAGAGTTGCCCTATTACCGTCTCTACTTAATGTAACAAGCACGGCAGCACTTGATACTGTGATGCAGAAGGTATTGTTATTCTTGTGTTGATTAAAGTTTTACATTGGTTGTTCTTCATTGTGGCAAGAATTTATGTAGAACCATTAATACAATTAATTACCGCCTTTGCTAAGTCTCTTATATTTGAACTCTTGAGTTACTTCATACGTGTTCCTTTAAACTTTAACTGGACTCTATGTTTTAGGTGTAAATGTTCAAGGCCAAATATATTAATTCTTCCAAAATTCAAAATCGAAAAAAGCCCATCATTTGGAACAAAATCAACAAGGACTCTTGTCGTAAAAGCTCTAGTTTTACTTGATAATCTGCCTGGTCCTATGACTACAGGTGGAATATCTGTAGTCATTGCAGGAAAGGCACCAGCATCATATATCTGGGAAGTACCTAGTATGCGATTGTGAAAATATTTTTGAACTCATAGTTGATTTGAGGTGGCCATAAAACCAGACTATCAAATTAATTCGGTTCTTCGATTTTCTATTCAGTTCTTCCATTTTCAGTTTTAGAATCAAATGAAATAATTTATTATATTGTGTTACAATTAGTTTTCCAACCGTTAACCCAAACAGAAAATAGTCCATTTTTAAACCAGGAAATTTCACTCAATGACCTTGGAGTAGTTGGAAGTTTTGACCCCACTTGTCACATGGACAAACCTTTAATGTCAAAAGTTAAAAAGAACCAAATCCTAATTATAGTTTGGTATTTGGTATAGAGAATCAAAAAAACCGAAGATTGAAATACAGAATCGAACTGGTACAGCTTTCTCACATGACAGTCTAATGTTTTTTTAACTGTTGCCAAGCGATCCGTGTATGAATACTAGGTAATGTTTATTGGCACAAGTACTATATATAGACACTTGTTTCATGGGTAAATTAAAGCTAAAATTATACTTTCAAAGATAACAAACGTTAGCACTGGCATGGCCTGGTGATTAATAAAGTGAGAAGAGAAAAGAGATATTGTATTGGAAGGACTTATCGACTTGCATAAACTTTCTGTAGCTAATAGCCGGAATTTAGTAATGACCAAGCTTTAAAGATGTGATTTTCTCATTTGGAATGTTTTAATAGATCATAAGTATTTATTTCCTTCAACTCCCTACATTAAAATGAGAATGTAAATCTTTTTTTTTTTTTTGGTAGAATGAGAATGTAAATTTAATGTACTGAATCTAAACTTTTTTTAAAACTTTCCACCTGTACATTATCAAATTATCAAAATGGTTCTGAATCTTAAAAGAATGGGAGAGTGATATCGCCAATATCTCTAGTTAAAAGCGAAAAAGAACAATTCTGCAAAGGAAGAAGAAAAATCCAAGGTTAGTTTTTATGGATTATATATCACCTACTTAAGTTATTTGTTTGTTTTAATTTGTTTGTCTTATTTTTTTTAGTCTGTTAAGAAAATAAATTTTTGTTGGTAAATCTTTAATTTTAATTTTTCACATGACATGTTACACTCTATGTATTGTTAGTTTAAAACCGCAAGATTTTCTTTACTATCTTAAACTACATACCAATTCAAAGTCCGACAAATAAATTAGTACGGAGAAAGTATTTTTCACTAAATCAAACCGTCAACCAAAATATTTATTATAGGTTGTTTCATACCAAAAAAAAATCACTATTTTGAAGAAGCGACCATCACTTAATTTAATTAGATAACCAGATTAATCACTTTATACAACCCTAAAGCTTTCAGCACTTTTCTAGGAGGTGGATGACGATAATGTCTGACTTTAGACTTTTTCTTCTGTCCAAAAAGTAAAAAAGGGAAAAGAAAAAGCAAAAGAAAAAAGAGGAAACTTTTGTAGGAGCATCAACTGCAAATAATAATTCGAGATAACGCATGCTTTGAGGAATTGTTCAATTACTTAACAAGGTAGAATTGCTCCTCACCCCACTACTTGCAGTAGCGGATCTAGAATTTAGGAGTTATAGGTACCTCAAAGAATTTGGAATACATATATTAACGTCTAAAGTTTTAACGTTTGCCTGAAAATCAAAATATCTAGCTATCTTCTTGATTATTAAATACTTTTTTTTATTTCTATACCAATTTTTTATATAATTAAACTTGATCTGCATCAAATTTAACTGATGATGAAACACCAAGAAAATTACACATATATCCGCCCCGCTACTTTGGGGTCCTGATGCCGCTTTTGTCAGCACTAAGCGCCTTATGGGCCAGCCCTGCATTCATGTGGCTGCCCAATAGTGGAGCCTCTTCTCTTCTAACTTCTCAATTCTTTGCTCACTTCCACACTATTGGTTTACTTACATTTCGACTATTTTATCGGGACTTATCACCCACTAGTATATGTATTGAATAACTCAGAGTATCAAAACTTTGACAAATAGGAATAGATCATGGCTTAATATATTTTTTGTCTTTACGGGTTGTCGCTTTCTTTAAATTAAGGGTGTACATCGGTCGGTTCAATTCGATTTTATGTATCATTGCTTCGAGTTATCGATTTTTAGTTTTTAAATATGCTAAATAAATAACCCAACCAACAAGATATTTTCTATCGATTTTCGGTTTATCAATTTTTAGTACTTAATGATTCGGTTTTCGGTTTAACCGACAAGAAAATACTCATAAAATAAAAACTGTAGCAACTAACATGAAAAGAAACTGAGTCTTAGTTGCAGCCAAAATCCTACGTGATGTGTTTTAATTTACAAGAATCTTCAAACTTGAACTGAATATTAGTTCAAAAAACTGAATCCTAGTCGCTCGACCCTCACCGTCGTCGTTGCAATCCCTCGACTTTGGTTTACCAGAGAGGAAATTGAAAAGGTGCAACTTTATGTCTTTATCGGGTTATAGATTTTCAGGAATTTGAATAGGTTTGTTAGTTTGTAGAAATTAAAGAGAAATATATAATAAGTAATATATACATATATATATATATGTATATATATGTATATACATACATACAGACATACATAAATATATATATATATATATATAATGTAAGTAGGGTAAAGTAGTAATTTAGTATATATTCTTAATGGAGTATCGGTTTACCCAATAACCCAATAAGAAAAAATCAAAACTAAACCAATAAACTAATAAATTTTTTTATAAAACCATTAAAAATTGTTAACCTAATAACCCAATAACCCAATAATAATAAATCAATAACAATTTTATCGATTTAGTTTATTGGTCGGTTCAATTTTTGCAACACCCCTACTTTAAACACCCCAACCATCAAGTAACTTCCTTTAGTAAAGGGAATTCAGTTGAATCTTGAATGTCGAAAGATTACATTGTGCAAAAAGGAAAAACCAAAATTTCCATGTATATAGAAGTTGAATTCCCTTGATAGAAGTTCATATCTTCGACATGATATTTATATATTTTTTTGAATTCCCTTACTTAAATTTTTGACTTTGTCCCCGACCCCAAAAAGAAGGGAAAAAGTAGTGATTAGTTAGATTGTATAAAAGAGTGAACTGTAAGGAGTAAAATAGGGGTTGATGCATTGACAGCAAAAGGTTGGACTGATTAACTTAATAGCATTGTGTTGTATTACTCTTTCAATTATATTTTATCTGTTTTAATTTAATTTTTTTAAAAAAAAATTGAATCTTGTGATCTTTAATTAAAGATGTGAATATTGTCAAAGTGCCTATTAAATCTTGTCACCTCAACAATGTCATGTGAGATATTAGAGCTAACGAATTACTAATAATAAATATAGATCGTAACTTATTTTTTAAACGGATTTAAAAAACAGTAAAATACAAATTGAAACTGAGTAGAAAAAATACAATATTGAGTGAGATATTATTTTTCTCTTTTTTTAATTTGATAAAGCTGGGTCAACTTTAGCAGATATTGCAAGCAAAGACTAGAATGAGTATGAAAAGGGGGAAAAGGAAGAACTTTTTTTTATTGAATAGGGAGAAAAGGTCAAATACAGTAGCTCAAAGCGTAATAATCTAAGGTCCCACATTCAGCAACCTGGCCCAAAACGCGCTTAAGGACAATGATTATAAGTCATTTTCTTGAAAGAAAGCATATCACTATTTAAACATTGAAGCTGACTAATAGACAGCAACAACCAAACAAACACAAAACAAGAGTTGAAAGGAGATAATTCAGCAAACTGTTTAGAAAAAAATAAGAAGGGCTTGATGGAGACTGAGAAGAAAGTAGAAGGCATTCATGGTTGTTGTCCAAATCCACTCCTTATACTGCTTGAGCCTCAGAACCAGCAGCCTATTCCCAAGATCAAAAGCACAACTGCCGCTTGCCGCCACAGCTTTGCAGCCACAACAACTTCCTCTTTCTTCCCAAATACTCATTTCACTAACCATGAATCCCTTCCTTCATATCAAGAATCATTTGCTCAGTTCCTCAAAGCCTATCCCAAGTATTCAGAAACACGCCAAGTGGACAAGATTCGGAATCAAGAATACTATCATCTGTCAGTTTCCAACCATGTGTGCCTGGATTACATTGGCATTGGTCTCTTCTCTTACTCACAGGTTCAATCACAGCTCTCTGCAGTTGTCCCAGTGACATCCTCTTCTACTCCGTCACCTCATGAATGTAGTGATTATCCTTTCTTTGACATATCTTGCAAGTCTGTCAATCTCAAATCCGAGCTACTACATGGTGGTCTTGGATCACAATTGGAATCCAGTATCAAGAAAAAGATCATGAATTTTCTTAACATATCTCCAAATGAATATTCAATGGTTTTTACTGCTAATAGATCATCGGCTTTCAAGCTTATAGCGGAATCATACCCTTTCAAAACTAGTCGAAAACTTCTTACAGTTTATGACCATGAGAGTGAAGCATTGGAGACCATGGTCAATACATCAGAAAAAAGAGTGGCCAATATAATGTCAGCGGAATTCAAATGGCCGCGGCTAAGAATTAACTCCGCAAAACTCAGGAAACTAATTATAAGGAAGAATAAGAAGAAAAAGAAACCAAGGGGACTATTTGTGTTCCCCCTTCAGTCAAGAGTGACTGGAGCCAGTTACTCTTATCAGTGGATGAGTTTAGCGCAGGAAAATGGTTGGCATGTCTTGCTTGATGCATGTGCATTGGGACCAAAGGACATGGATAGCTTTGGACTTTCTCTCATCCATCCTGACTTCCTTATTTGCTCTTTCTACAAGGTTTTTGGTGAAAATCCTACAGGGTTCGGATGCCTCCTTGTCAAGAAATCAGTTGTATCGATGTTGGAAGCTTCTGTCAGCACAGGCATTGTAAGTCTTGTTCCACCAACACAACTCTTAAATTCACTAGATTCATCAGGCAGTGGCACGGAGCTTGAACAAAATACCATCTTTGTTAGCAAACTGGATGAGCTGCATATTTCTGGCTCTTATTCAGATCACAATGGTAAAGCTGAAAACAATCAGACCTCAACGAAAGAGGGAGGAGTTGCTCTAAAGGAAAAGAGCAAAGAGGAATCAGATCAATCCATTAGTACACGAGGAAACAACACTAAGCTAGAAGAAAAGGGAAGCACAGAGATACAATGCAGATGCTTGGATCATGTGGATTCGCTGGGACTAATGCAAATTGGTAGCAGAAGAAGGTATCTAGTCAATTGGCTTATTAGTGCACTCCTGAAACTTCAGCATCCAAATAGGTTGGACCATTTTCCTCTGGTTAAAATTTATGGACCAAAGATAAAATTTGATAGGGGAACAGCTATGGCGTTTAATCTATTTGACTGGAAAGGAGAAAGGGTGGAGCCAATTCTTATACAGAAGCTTGCTGATCGGAATAATATATCTCTCAGCCATGGGTTTCTGTCACACTTGTGGTTTCCAGACAAGTATGAGGAAGAGAAGCAGAGGACTATAGAAAGAAAAAAGGGTGACGAAAAAGATGCAGAGAGCAAAAAATCTAAAAAAACTGACTTTGGGATATCAGTAGTTACCATTGCCCTTAGCTTTCTCGCCAACTTTGAAGATGTTTACCGGCTTTGGACATTCATAGCTCAGTTTCTTGATGCAGACTTTGTGGAGAAAGAACGGTGGAGATACAGCTCTCTGTATCAGAAAACCATTGAAGTTTAACGTAGCAGTTTTTGTCAGCAATTCTTTTACTGCAATAGACTTTGAAGTGTGATACTTGTTTTTATCGATGTAAAATGAAACGAATACTGGATCTTTGTCCAGAAAATGAATGAGAGTCCAATGTTTGGAGGGAAAGGCACATATGGAAAGTCAAGACTTGGATTCACTTGTTTATCATTTTTTTCACCTTGCTTTGATTGAATAACCTATACATTGTTAATGTTTGTGGGTTACAAGATGGAAAGCTATATTAACTGATAGAAACGTTGTAGGATTTACTTGCGTTTAAGAAATTTAATGCTCCACAAAAGTCCCTTCTCTATAAACAACATGGTTAACAAGTCATAAATATTTTCACGAAGAAAAACTGGTGCTGTATTTTCAACAAATGAGCGCAAACGTAATAACATGTAGCATCTTCCGACATATGTAGCAGAGTCATTGCACTCTTCAGCAAGAGCGTACCAAAAGGGCAGATGCAACCAAATGCTGATACAGCGTTGTTCCTAATAGAAGGACCTTTAGTTTCAAACATTGAGTGCTAGTGTTACAGCAAATGCAGTGAGATAAATCTACCACCAGAAAGGTACAACTAATAACAAGGTCACAGGTCACACAATTAGAACACTTATTTTGTTGATGAGGGAAAAGACAGGGGTATTACTCCAAGATTTTGTATGTTATCAAACCGAGAGGATAATAACCTATACTTAGCGAAAAATTTCTTTGCCAAATGAGAAAGAGGATAATATTACCTGACCTTAAAGTCTCAAAAGGCTAATGCTATTTTAGGATATCATACCTAGCATCCATGTTTCATCACTCTACAAAGAATCACCTTTCCTAGCATCATTTTAGATTTACACATCCATCTTTATGCCAGAGAAATCCAGTTTTACTCTTGCTGAACTAATTTAAGCTCTCTGTGCAAGATATAAAATGGATAAAAATACCCTTTTACTTTAAGTTATGTGCCTTATGTCCACAAGATTTGTATATATGCGAATGCAGCTCTTGAAAACCTAACTTTTCCAAAAAAAAAATATTGAAATTCCCACAGGCACATAATTTGATGCAGAACCGAGTGTGTGATAAGTGGATGGGGGAAGATCAATTCAACTGGTTGATCTAGCTATTCATTCATCATCTTTTAAATTATCACCTAGAAATGAATTGGAAAAGCCAATAGAAAGATTTGATTTGCACTTGACTGAGGGAAAGAAATACTGTAAACTATCATTTCTATTCATCAAAATATATTATCCAACGTCTTTTATTGCAAATGATGGTTAAAACTAGTACTCTAGTATATTTGTGTGTTTGAATTAAGGTTTTTAGAATAGGTTTCAAAGACAATTTAGGCTAGAGTTTGAAAACACCTATTTGATCTTCAGAGATCAAAATCTACTTGTAATCCAAAAGCATTTTTTTATGACAAGTTTTCCAAACAGACATTGCAACCAAACCAAATGAAATTGCTGTTTCTCAAACCTAGTGTGCCATCAATGGTAAAACAAAAAACACAAAGAGGACTGTAGTAGACAAAAAATTCAAGAGCCAAGTTTGGAAACTTCAAACACCTCACAAAGTTTTTTTGTAGCTTTGTAAGTCACATCATGGTAATTGCTTAACTGAATTATTTAGGGTAATTCAGCAAGAAACAGAACAAAAAGAACAACGAGGGCCTAAATCACAGAACAGCTAATGCAGAAATGCTTCTGCATTAAATCATTTGCTGCAGTTCTTGCCTAAATATTGTCAGATACGCATGGAAATGGCCAAAAATATTGTGTTAAGAATTTATCACCAACTTAATTAATATCTGAAACATGCCAAAGAAGAATCTAGAATATTTAACAGTTGTAGAGAATTAAAAAAGAACTCTAAGAATGAGTATTCTAGAGAAAAGTCTAGAAGCACTCTAGAAAGGATAGTTCTAGAAATAAGTAGTTGTTAGGAATATTCTAGAAGAGATTAGTAGATATCTCTCACTAGATCCTTCTATCACCACTTATAAATAGAGGTGGCCATTTGAGTTGTGTGAGTGCTCAAAGAACGCAAGCAAGTAAGAAATCAAAAGTAAGTGCTCAAGTAAAGAGTGTTGCTGAAACAAGCAACAAGTGAGGAATAAGATAGAGAGTAACAAAGAGAGTTGCTAGAGTATGAGTGCAAGAAATATTGAGTGTAAGAATTATAAGATCGAAGTGGGTCTTTATAATAATAAAATTCAAATTGTGAGAAATTGATTGTGTTCACCATCAAATATCCAACATATTGCACACTATCTTCTAGGATTGATTTCTCCATGATTACTCAACTAATACTCTCTCCGTTTCAAAAAGAATGACCTACTTTCCTTTTTACTCAACTAATACTTTCTTTTTTGGAAACACTTTAATTTCAACTTTTCACGTGGCATGTTTAAAACCACAAGATTCAAGGGCATTTTGGTACATTTTCCATAACTTTAATTTAGGACCACAAGATTCAAAAGTCTTCTTTATTTTCTTAAACTCCGTGCCAAGTCAAACTAGGTCATTCTTTTTAAAACGGAAGAAGTAATTATTATCTCAAAAAGTCATATTTCTTTCTTGATTCCTATTTCCTTAGACAAAAAAAGAGAGTTTCTGAGAGAATAACTATTAGGTGAGAGTTACCGTCTAAGCACTTAAAATCAACTCCTATCTTCTACATACATTTTCTATTAGGAATTATATCGAACATGTGAAAGAAAATAGAAACTTACATTCTAAGCATATGGGGAAAAATGTGGGCTATAAAAGTTGGAAGCGGAAAAAATCATCAGCGGGCGAGTAAGCTCTTGATGCAGAGCATGCCCAAGAAGAAGCATAGGCCTTTCCATCAGATTTACTGAATGACGTAAAAGTTAAAACTATAAAACTAAAAAGCATGTTCACTAATAAAGGTCATACTTACTTACTTGTAGGCTGTAGCGTAAATTTTGGGTCATATCCCAATCAAGTGAGGAAGATTAATTATTGAATGCGACTCTTTAACGTATTGTTTGGAATGAAGGGAGAGCAAACCAAACACAATAAGATGTTAGGATATATTATAAATCATGCATTTTAATATAATACTTTCTCCGTTTCAAAAAGAATGAACTAGTTTAACTTGACATGGAGTTTAAGAAAATAAAGAAGACTTTTGAATCTTGTAGTCCTAAATTAAAGTTATGACAAATGTACCAAAATGCCCTTGAATCTTGTGGTGTTAAATATGCCACGTGAAAAGTTGTAATTAAAGTATTTTCAAAAAAGAAAAGGGGTCATTCTTTTTGAAACAGATTAAAAAGAAAAGTCCGTCATTCTTTTTTAAACAGAGGGAGTATTATTTATTGAAAGATTGTTTATTTATTTATTCAATTCAATAAATTGTTATATTAAATAGATCATTGTCATATATGTGTCCGCAATTTATATAGCAGATGATTTGGTGTATAGAGTTTAAGCTTATACACAGAAGATTAAATCATCGATTCTTATAAGTTAAAGTTATAGTTCATAATCGTAGATGGAAATTTGGACAAACCATCAGAATGATTGTAGCACGAGATTAAATGTAATTTATCTTGATTACGAGAATGGTATAGTTCTAACTTCTCGTGCTAGTACATTTTGTATGTATTGAACAAGATCGAGTAGAGATAGTTGTTTTAGACTGACTGATAAAAATAAATACTCTAAACTGTTAAATGTACTTATATTCTCAATCTTGATAAAAACTATTATGATCTGTATATATTATTTATCGTTTTGATCTATTAAAATGTGAGATTCTGAGATGGGTGGATATTCCTAATAGATTGGATGATGATAATATATATTGGTGAAATAATAAGTTAGTTGATAGAATCCATGGGTATAGAGATTGATGAGACACCTTTTTATGAGAAGCTTATAAGTTTTCATGTGTAAACCCGGCAGATGAATTTATGAATCCGACATATGAAATAAGTTAAGCATTGCTCTAAAGGAAATTAATCATTATATTAAATTAATTAGTAATTTAATTTATTGATTAGTATCTGTAATCTTAACATGGGGAATTACATAAATGTTTAATGAAAAATTTTGAAATAAAAATAGAGGAGTGCAATTACGAATTTTTAGTGGAATGATTTGTAATTTATTATGGTAAGAATAGTTCAAATTAGTATTTTGCATTATTATTTCCATAATAGGGAGTCTCAGTAATTAATTATGTAGTCCCTACAGTGCCAATATTAAACTAGAACTTGAAATCCTATTTTTTATGGGGAAAAGGAGAACAAACGGTTCTTTCTTGTTCAAGAAAAGAACGTACATATTGTTCTTTCTCCTTTTTGGTTTGGGAAAGTACCTCTATAAATAGAGGTTCTTCTTAACCTAGAAAGACAATTCATTTTTCTATTCAGTACTTGTCCACCCAAGTATTGAGAGAGTTCGGTTGTGAATTGGGATCACGGTAGAAGACCGCAGAATTAAAGACAGACTTGCTTTAAGATATCTGCTTACGCTTCAAGAGATATTTCTTGATTAATTTTAAGCACTATTTGTGTGAACTATGTGTTTATATTTATTGTCTATAATCCATGTAAGCAGCATGATTCTGGAATGCTTCTGTTATGTACTATTTTTCAACAATTGGCATCACGAGTATTGCTTGCATCTTTATAGATAATTTAGACATGATATGTATGTGCAATTATTTTCGTGGTTGATAATTTACCGCGAAAAGAACAAACCTGTGAAACTTGAAGTTGTTTGATTTGTATGATTCATGTGAAATCTAACGTGTGTGCATCAGATCAGTAACAATCATGAATCAATATCTAACCTACGTTGCATTGTATTGTCAAGAGCCACCAAGTTCTCTTGTTTGGCGAATAAAATTTAAGATAAATTCACTGGTTGAACATGCTTTGGTGGCGGCAGCTTATACAAAGTAGAGAAAAGTTTTCCCTTTTTTTTTGTTGTTCAAGTTATCGTTGAATATTTTTTTATAAAAAAAAATGGGCGACGGGGGTAAAACATTATGGATCAAACAAGAAATATGGAAAAAGTTTTTTTCAAGGTTTGAGGTAGATTTTTTTTTTTTTTGCACGTGAATATGACAAGAAGACAGTATTTGTTTTCTTGAAACAACTACATGTGGTCCTTTTTTCAAAAAGAAAGATAAAAGTTGGGTGTGTTTTTCTTTGTCACGTGAATGGACGAGAGTGAGAAATTTTGCACCTGTTATTGAAATTTTTTATAAAAGTTTTTTTGGTTTATGTATTAATGAACCAATAGTGCTTCATTCTTGAAATCATGTTGGACCAGAATTAGTTCTTAAAAATTTTACATTATATGAGCATAAGTTTCTTACAGTATGATGTTCAAGGGTTAATTGCAAAATTGTCTTCATTATGTGTTATTTTCTCATGTGTGTATAATTGCATATGTATGAGATGATATATTGAAGGAACTGGAGAACTTGATGCGATTTTTCTGGAATTTTTTTTAGTATAAAAATTTAAAAATTATTATTTGGTGATAAGGGTTCTTTCCCATGATTATCAATATTAAATAGTAATGAAGTATTAAGTTTATGTGCTGGCTTAGATCTTCCTTCATATCGGATGAACTTGATACAAGTCACTACGTATTTAATCGCTAGTTTGATAATCTGTATTAACTCTCCTAAACTGAGTAATATATAATTGGATCAATGTAACTAGGGTTTGATTTTCACTTGACTTAAACTAACAGTAGACTCTCCATCTGAGTTAGGTCTGTAAGTTCATGGAGTGAATGATCAGTCATTATATATGTGTATTGCATGAGTAGTTCTCCAATCCCATTGATTGGCTATTTGAGATGCATGAATATATATGTATATGATGAGTTTGAATTTAACTAATCAATGTTTATATGAATGTTTTGATGATCTATGTAACAGTTTTGAATCTCAGATTTAATATGTCTCCTTTTACCTCTCTTAGCACTATTTTGGGTCAATATAAACTTGAGTGTCATAACTTTGTTGAGAAAGGTTCTACTTCTAAACCGAAATTTGGAAAGGAGAAAAAGACTCACAATGCTAAAAAAGTTGTAGCTCCAACTGGCGGTGTGAAAAAGCCTAACGGCAAGTGTTTCATTGCAAAATAGCAGGCCATTGGAAGACACATTATCCAGTTTTCCTAGACAAACAGAAAAACAAGCTAGCTTCACTTTCACTTGTCTTTGAAACGTGTTTAGCGGCTGTTTCTACCACATCGTGGTGTGTAGATTCAGGAGCCACTGATCATATTTGCACTACTTTGCAGGGGGTTCAAGAAACGCGTAAGCTGAATAGAGGTGAAGTTAGCATTTTTCAAGCTGATGGTTCACCAACTCCATCTTTAGCATTAGGAAATATTAGTATTTCATTTGGTAGTGGTAGAGTTCTAATTTTAAAAAGACGCATTATATGCATCTACTGTTAGAAGAAATTTAATTTCAGTTTCTAGAGCTTTGAGATATGGTTATGATGTTAATTTTTCTGATAACGGTTGTGTTATTAGCTATAATAAAAAATTTATCTCTGTTGGTACATTGATTGATGGTATTTTTATTATTAATGTCTCTCCTGACTGCAACAAACTATTGAACTGAATAATGTTAACCTTTCAAGTAAAAAAAAATGTTCTTACAAATTTAATGAGACTTATTATGGCATTTACGTCTATGTCACATAAATCTAGACAGAATTTTGAGGTTCGTTCGAGATGGACCTTTAGGTTCATTAAAAGTGGAGGCACTACCAACATGTGAATCCTGTTTAGAAGGAAAAATGACGAGGAGACCTTTTCCCTTAAAAGAAAATATAGCAAATGATAAATTAGAGTTAATTCATTCTGATTTGTGTGACCTAATGAACGTTCAAGCGAGAGGTGGTTATGAGTATTTCGTGACTTTCATTGATGATTACTCAAAATATGGATATATTTATTTTGTTGCGCCGTAAGTTTGAGTGCTTTGAGAAATTCAAAGAGTTTAAGACAGAAACGGAGAAATAACATGAGAAATATATCAAGTCACTGCGATTTGACCGTAGTGGTGAATATCTCTCCAAAGAGTTCATTGGTTACTTATGGGAAAAGAAATTACGTCTCAAATGTCTGCACCTAGAGCTCCACAATAGATTGGTGTAGTAGAAAGAAGAAACAGGACTCTTTTAGAAATGGTTAGATCTATGATGAGTTACTCTGATTTGCCTTTTTTGTTTTGGGGTTATGCACTAGAAACTGCAAATTATATTCTGAACTTAGTTCTTTCTAAGTTCGTACCTGTGACACCCATAGAACTGTGGACTGGGCATAAACCTAGTTTGAAACATGTTCGAATTTGGGGATGTCCAGCACATGTACTGAAAGGGAAGGAAGAAAAGTTGGAACCAAGATCAGAAGTATGTATTTTTATTGGGTACCCTAAAGGAATGAAAGGTGATCTATTTTACAATCCTAAAGGATTTTTTGACAAACCACGTTTCTAGAATTAAACTAGTTTTACGGGAATTAAGCAAAGAGGTAACGAATCAATCTACTGATAATAATGAAAACCAAATCCAAACTCCAGATGTCGGAGTTAACATACCATTGCATTTTAGTAATGGGAGAGATGTTAATAGACATACAGTTTCACAAGTACAAGTTCCTAAAAATCCATTACGTCAAAGTTGTGAGGGTAGAACTGAGCAAATTGCACTAGGGGAAGAAGTCATTTATGTCCCAACACCGCAAGGTGATGAGGATAACATAGAGACTCAAAATTCAGCAAATAATGTGGTTCAACCACAAGATCAAAATAGTATAGTTGCCTCTATACCTACCTCTACAACTGAAGTGCCTCATCGTAGTGGAAAGAGATAAGAAAACCATCTTGGTATTCACTCTTGGGAGAGTCTTTTGACAGAATCCCTGAAGAGTTGAATACCGAGCCTATGAATTACGATGAAGCACTACAGGATAAAGATGCAGATAAATGAACTATTGCTATGAAATCAGAAATGGAGTTCATGTACTCCAATAAAGTCTGGGATCTTGTAGAACCACCTGTAGATGGAGTCAAACCAATTGAATGCAAGTGGATCTATAAGAAAAATAGAGTAGACGAAAAAGTGCAAACTTATAAAGCTAGGCTTGTTGCAAAAGGGTTTACTCAGAAAGAAGAAATCGATTATGAGGAAACTTTTTCGCCAGTAGCCATGCTTAAGTATATTATAATTCTCTTATCCATTGTTGCTCATTATTATTATGAGATTTGGAAAATGAAAGTCAAGACAACTTTCCTTAATAGAAGTCTTGATGAGAGCATTTTTATGCGGCAGCTAGATAGTTTCATTAAAAAGTGGAAGGAACACATGTTGTGCAAGCTTAAGAGATCCATTTATGGATTAAAGCAAGCTTCTAGGGAATGGAACACTTTTTTTGACAATGCAGTTAAGAACTTTGGTTTTGAGCAATGTATTGATGAGTCTTGTGTGTACAAAAAATGGAATGGGGACAAAGTAGTATTTCTAGTATTGTATGTAGATGATATCTTGTTCATAGGAAATAATGTGGGCTTGTTGAATTCAGTCTAGGAATGGTTATCCAGTAATTTTGATATGAAAGATTTTGGAGAAGCTGCTCACATCCTTAGGATCAATGTTCTACGTGATCACAAGTAAAGGATGTTAAGTTTATCTCAAGCTCTTTATTTTGATATGATTCTTACCAGGTTCAGTATGTATAATTCCAAGAAAGGATTTCTTCCTTTAGACATGGTATTTCTCTATCTAAGTATCAATGTCCTAAGACAGATAAGGAGATAGAAAACATGAAGGCAGTTCCTTATGTATCAGCTGTGGGAAGTCTCATGTATGTGATGTTGTGCACTAGACCCAATATCTGTTTTGTTGTAGGCATGGTTAGTAGATTTTAGTCTAATCCTGGACGAGAACACTGGATAACAGTTAAACATATAATCAAGTACCTGAAAAGGACTAGGGATTGCATGTTAGTCTACCATTCAAATGAATTGGTGCCTATAGGGTACACAAACTCAGATTTCCAGTCAGACAAGGACTCTAAAAAGTCGACTTCTGAAAATCTGTTTATCTTGGGAGGTGCAGCCATTGTTTGGAGGAGCATCAAGAAAACTTGTGTTGCTGATTCCACCATGGAAGCCGAGTATGTAGCAGCCTCTAAGGCAGCTAAGGAGGCAGTATGGCTCAGAAACTTTCTCAAAAACTTGGAGGTTGTTCCTGCTATAGAAGCACCACTTATAATTTATTGTGAGAACAGTGGTGCAGTTGCAAATTCAAAGGAACCACGAACCCATATGAAGGTAAAACACATTAAGCAAAAATATCATTTGATTTGAGACATGGTGCAGAAAGGAGATTGGTGGTTGTGAAGATTGCATCGAAAAACAACCTAGCAGACCCTTTCACAAAAGCTTTACCACAAAAGTCTTTTGATAGGCATGTAGAAGGATTGGGTATTAGAGCTATGGGTGCATGGTTATGAGCCTAAGTGGGAGATTGTTAGGATATACTATAAACCATGCGTTTTAATATAGTAATTATTTATTGAAAGATTGGTTGTTTATTTATTTATTTATTTATTCAATTCAATAAATTGTTATATTAAATAGATCATTATCATATATGTGTCCTCAACTTATATAGTAGATGATTTGGTGTATAGAGTTTAAGCTTATACAAAGAAGATTAAATCATCGATTCTTATAAGTTAAAGTTATAGTTCACAATCGTAGATGGAAATTTGAACAAACCATTAGAATAATTATAGCACGAATATCTTAATTATGAGAATGGTATAGTTCTAACTTCTCGTGCTGGTACATATTGTATGTATTGAACAGGACCGAGTAGAGATAGTTGTTTTAGACTGACTGATAAAAATATGTTCTCTAAACTGTTAAATGTACTTATATTCTCAATATTGATATAATATATTATTTATCGTTTTGATTTATTAAAAGGTGAGATTCTGAGATGGGTCGATATTCCTGGTAGATTGGATGATGATAATGTATACTGGTGAAATAATAAGTTAGTTGATAGAATTCATGCCTCGGTATCGAGATTGATGAGACACCTTTTTATGAGAAGCTTATAAGTTTTCATGTGTAAACCCGACCGGAAGATATATGAATCCGACATATGAAATAAGTTAAGCATTGCTCTAAAGGAAATTAATCATTATATTAAATTAATCAGTAATTTAATTTATTGATTAGTATCTGTATTCTTAACATGGGGAATTACATAAGTGTTTAATGGGGAATTTTGAAATAAAAGTAGAGGAGTGAAATTATGAATTTTTAGTAGAATGATTTGTAATTTATTAGAGTTAATTCCTCAAATTTTCACTCAACTTATAGAAGTATCCCACTAAAGTAACTTTTGAATTTTTTAGGACAATATTATCACTCAACTTGTAGGAACATTTCACTAAAGTAACTTTTTAATTTTTTTGGACAATATTGTCACTGAACTACATATATATTTCCAACAAGGTAAAAACTAACGAAAAAGTTAAATTTTTAGCGAAAGTTTATTCATATATATTTTAACTTTTTTTTTAGATCAAATACCCATTAATTATATAAAATTTATTTAACCTATTTCAAATATATCTTTAATAAAATGAATTATAGTCATGTAACTATAACAAAATGGAGGTTCAATCTAAAATAATATTTTCATAAAAAATCATACCATCTTCCCCCTTTTTTTCTCCTACATACTAATCTCAAGTTTGCAATTAAAAAGATTTGGTATTTAAGAAGATTCTCTTAACAAAAAATAAAGATTAGCTAAAAGAATAATATCGGTGATGCATAATTACTATTCATCTTTGCACATTTGTACAATCAATTCTATAATTAGACTAAATTTTAAACAAAAAAGAAAACTAAAATGATAAATATATAAACTTTCGTTAAAAATAAAAGATACATGTATCACTTTTTAACGAAAGATTGCACCATCATTTTGCTCTAATTGCATAAATATAATTTACTTTATTAAAGACACATTTAAAATGGATTAAATAAATTTATAATTAATGGGTATTTGATATAAAAATATAGCTTAAAATATGTATGAATAAACTTCCGTTAAAAATTTAACTTTTCCATTAGTTTTCACCCTGTTGGAAATATATGTGTAGTTCAGTGACAATATTGTCCAAAAAAATTAAAAAGTTACTTTAGTGAAATGTTTCTACAAGTTGAGTGACAATATTGTCCAAAAAAATTCAAAAGTTACTTTAGTGGGATACTTCTATAAGTTGAGTGACAATTTGAGGAATTAACTCAATTTATTATGGTAAGAATAGTTCAAATTAGTATTTTGAATTATTTTCATAATAGGGAGCCTCAGTAATTAATTCCGTGGTCCCTACAGTGCCCATATTAAACTAGAACTCGGAATCCTATTTTCTAGGGGAAAAGGAGAACAAACGGTTCTTTCTTGTTCAAGAAAAGAACGTAAATATTGTTCTTTCTCCTTTTTGGTTTGGGAAAGTACCTCTATAAATAGAGGTTCTTCTTAACCTAGAAAGACAATTCAGTTTTTTATTCAATACTTACCCACCCAAGTATTGAGAGAGTTCGGCTGTGAATTTGGAATCACTGTAGAAGACCGCAGAACCGGAGATGGATTTGCTTCAATATATTTGCTCATGCTTCAAGAGGTATTTCTTGATTAATTTTAAGCACGCATTGTGTGAACTACGTGTTTATGTTTGTTGTCTATAATCCATGTAAGCAGTATGATTCTGAAATGCTTCCGGTATGTACTATTTTCCAATACAAGAAATGTGCCACGAGAAGTATACAACTTCTTAAAATCATATTACATCTATATTTGTCGACTCTTTCATGTTTCATTTTTCGGTGAAGAAAAATATTTTATCCTTTTTGTGATGATGTTATGAATACATTTATTTGCTGAAAGAAAAATCTCAAGCAATAAACATTTTCAAAGTATATGTTAATTAATGAGGTTGAAGGAAATTATTAGATAGAAAAGTGATAGTATTTAGGTCAAACAAAGATGGTGAAAATTATAAAAACTATAATGAATCAGGATAATGTTTAAGTCCCTCTGTACAAAATTTCTTGCAAAATGTGGCGTATGTGCGTGTAATACTATGCCTAAAACATCTCAATAAATAGTATCGTAGAAAGGCTTAATCGACACTTGGGGATATGGAAAGAGTATGATGAGTAATTCCTCATTACCCACATCTTTATGGATTTATGCTCTTAAAATATTGTATATTTATTAAATAAGGTTTTTAGTAAAGCAATTTCAAAGACTCCTTTTAAACAGTAGATCGGAAGAAAATCTATTTTCAGACCCTTGTATGTTTAGAATTACCCAGCGAAAGCTAGAACTAATTATCCATGTTAAGGAAATTAGATTCTCAAACAGTAAGTAGTCACCTTATTGGTTACATAGAAAATTCTGAAAAGTAAAGATTTTACAGTTCAAATGATTATAGTTCGAGAATTGTTGAAACTGTCGATGCAAAATTCATTAAGAATAGTGAAACTAATGGGAGTGTTGAATGATGACGTGTGGAAATAAATGAGGTGAGGGTAAATCTTTCATTGCCCATAAATATGTCTACTTCTATACCATTAACAAATATTGTACATGTTACCGAACAACACTTTGATATACTGAATAACATTTGAATGAAATACTTCGAAAAAGGAAACTAGCTTACGAACATCTAACATAGATGAATCATAAGAAATGTCATTAAAAACATTTAATGATAAAGAAGTTGTCTATTCTAAATAATTACATGACTTATCTAGAGTCAGATTTTAATAATGAATTTATTGAAGACACGATTTCATTCACAAGTCACAAAGATATAGAGTATGATAAATAAATTAAAAATCATAAAAGAATAGTTAAATTCAAAGAATACAATAATAACTAGGATCTCATTAAATGATTAGAAATTGGACTTAGATGAGTCTTTAAGACTAAGCGCTATTTCATGACAATATTGAAAGATATAAATGGAAATGTTGCCAGACTTGTTAACGAAGGTTATTGTCACGTGCTGAGCCGAGGCCCTGGACGTGACACACGCCCAATACTATTGCTAGTACAAACGAACGCTCTGACATAACACATGAGTATACAACCTATATGAAAGAATAAAATGGAAACAATATGAGATTGAAAGTATTAAAGGAGAAATTCTTTCATCAAGGTTTATTAACACCACTTAATATTTAACAATATAATACTAATAGTCGTGATAAATAAAGACTGAAAATTACAAAGTTTGTTTGACAACTACACCAACCTGTGAAGCCGCTAATAAGTACCAATACTGAAAGAAAAATATAAAGAAGTCATCATATTTCATTCGGTCCCCAGGTAGAAAAGAGGTTCACCAATGGCAGAAGATAGAGATCCTAATGATGCACCTGATCACGGACTTGAGAGCCTGAACCTACATCATGAAATGATGTAGCGCTAAAGATGATCAATACGTGGAATGTATTGGTATGTAAAACTATTTCAGGAGAATAGTAAAGCAAGAAATTATCAATGTAAAATAAATTCAAATTTATGTGATGACAAGTTGGAAACAAACAAGAGTATAAATTGAATTAATTATTGACAAAGTAAGCTAAATTTAATTCTTTTAGTTATTTATGCGAGCAAGTGGTGAACTGACATAAACCATCATGTGAGCGCATGGTGTCTGATCTCGGCCCGATCAGCTAAGTCATCCTATACCTTGCCGGGCATAGGACATGACATGACATGATTTGTTAGCAAGGATCTATAAATAGCCCCTTTTGGGATACATGAAAAAGAGTCATCTGACTTGCGGAATAACCTCTATCCTACGTCGGTAAACATAGTTTCGGGCATTTGTCGTTTAGACTTATGCCTTCTCGGTCAACCAACCAACTCCATTAAGCTCATAATGTTATCTTATTGATTTGTGTTCAAAGTGTTAGCTTTATTAGGCGCATGCTCATAGTTTAGCCTCTCATGTACATAATTTAGCCTTTTTAGGCTAATGATCATGAATTTGTCCTTTAGGACTCATACTGGAAAAATGAACCTCTTTGGAATCATATGTCATGAATTGTTACATTGATTGAGCATTTTTGGGAGTGTCATGAACATCAAAGTGTTGCTACATTATTGAAGCACATAATGAAACTAAGGAACAACTTGAAGTATTCTAGTTGGGGTTCACAATTTATATCTAAAAATTTATGGTTTCCAGTCACAATGTCTTAACAAACAAATGAAATCCATATTCTTTAGTTGTAAGAAAATCAAGGAAGAGTTCAGGATAAAACTATAAAGTAAACAGTCCAGCACCTAACAAGTAACTTAAAAGATATAATTTTATATAACAAGCATGGATATGTGAATCTCAAAAGATGGTCACGTATCTACTGCATGTCACGCCACGAATCCCATCGGGATGTGATTGGCACCCAAAGCCGATAAGGCCCGAGAGAACCAATCTTTGCTTAGATTCGTTTATATGCATGCCATAAGAAATACCATTACCACATAAGAACTTATCATGCTAATAACGGAATTCATGAAACATGTGATAAATATATACATATGTGAAACTTGGCCGACAGGGCCATCAAGTCATCATGGACATACACCTCTTACATTTGTCTTCCCACAATCGTCTACAAAGCCTCTACAGATACATGACCATATCTATACCATATTTACATAATACAAAAACCTAGGGTACACATGTGACGTGGGAAGCCCCGAAGCAACTGGAGCTCACCAAAGATCTGTATATGGTCCGCAGCCTACTGAGGAGGTCTACTAGTACCTGTGCCTACAGCATTTAAAGTAAATCCCCCCAAGATATGTAAGGCCAGAAGAATTACATCATAGATAATAACAACAATAATGGAATCAATATAAGAGAAATGGTAACTGTGAATGAACTCTCTTCTGTATTTGAGGGAACCATGTACATTACGTTCTTTACTTCTCTTGTCTTTTCATATGTTCATCTTTATTGTTCTACCCATGCTAGGCTGTTCTGTCGCCCCTGGGATGAGATTAACCCATGCTAGGTACTTTGACCCCTAGGATGTTATGTGAACCCATGCTAGGATTTCATGTCGCCCCTGGGATGTCATTAACCCATGCTAGGTACTGTGACCCCCAGGATGTACTGTGATAACCTATGCTAGGTTTTCGTGTCGCCCCTGGGATGTACTTATGATAACCCATGCTAGGCTTTTATATCGCCCCTGGGATGTATCGGGATCGACCCATGCTAGGCTTTTCTGTCTCCCCTGGGATACCACCCGTGTTAATGGGATCGACCCATGCTAGGTATTTTAACCCCTGGGATACCACCCATGATTTCTCATTACATATACATTACTTTTTTCTCTTGTCATTCCTTCTTTCATGGCTTAGCGATACCTTGTGACTTGGAACACATACATACATTACTTCACGTCTTTACTATTATAAGATTGATACCTTTACTTGTGAGTGATAGATACATTAGTTTGCACATTACTTCCCTTATTACTTTTATGAGATTGGTACTTTTACTTGTGGAAGATTGGTACAAAAATAATCATAATGTTATTAGACTTTTGGAACATGACATGATTGGAACAATGCTATTCAAACTAAACAAGCTCTCTTTACCTCATTACTCTCGTTGAGATAGTTCTCTTAGAATTTACAATATCATGACAACTTAGGAACTTCCGTCAATAAATAAGAGATAAGTGGGTCATAATTTATCTAAGAGTAGGACACATGTGAATAGCAAGATATGTCAATCGTAGTTGGAATTCTATAGAACCCTCATGAAATATAACTCTTGTAGAACCTTAGGATAATGATCCATATTAGCTAATAAACATGAGTCAACCAATGGACATGAGTCATATGATTCACCATTGACCAATGAGTAAGGAACATATGAGTAACACTAGTCAACTATCGGATACGGAATACCTTAGAGCATTTCGGAATCGAATGAGTACTATGACAATGTGAACACCATATGCTGCAGAAGGATATAAAGGAGTAACCTTACATACCTTCACTTCCAAGTATGAGTATACGAGTCTATAGATGAACACAACAGTCCAGCTTCTTCCTTACGTCTAACTCTACAATACAAGTACATATCGGAGCTTACATTAGAACCTAGTTACTATACAGGCGTACATGACGACAATGAACTATATGAATGTCGTACAATGTCATGTCATCCCTTACAATACAATCCACAGCATTATCATATCAACAACACCATAACATTGCGCACATTGACCAAAATATCTTACATCAATAGCATTTCACATCACACTTACCCTTTATGCTTCGCATTAGCATTCCGTCATAATTTCTCCTATCAACTTGCCTCATAACAACATATGAACAACCATCCATACCTAATTGTAACACCCCGTACTTTATAACCTCACTTGATACCTTGGGATCATATCTACATAGGTGTTGAGATGCCATGCATATGTGTTTTATAGTGTCATTGGGGAAACATTTGATATCGGACGTAACATGTGCGATTAGATCGTCGTAGGAGGTGTGTTGTGATTTCAGGGAGCATAAGAGTCAAACACTTCAATACACTCCTACATACTCCTACATGATCAAATCACGAAAGGTGAATAGTGATCCAAAATGTCCAATGAAACCAAGGGCGACTAGAATGCCTATTTTTGCGATCGAAAGGACGAATGAGAATCTTTTAAGGGAATATTGTCGTGACCTTATGGAATTATATAAACATGAGAGATATGGTTAATAATGCATGAAACTTGTTGGGTTAAATGGATATGTCTTCTTGGGCCAAAATAAGGCCCAAAAGTGGAAGAAATCCATGGCCCAAATGGGTCAAAAGACCCATTCTTCCATTTGACCTTCTAGACATATTATTAAATGCCAAGAATTGGCTAAGGACAACATGATAGGCCTATATAAAGAGGCAAATCAGATTTTTATTATACAAGACCTCTCATGCCTTTAACACATTTTTCTCAACATTTCTCATTTCCAAACCCTAAAGCAAAATAATTCCTTGGGACTTCTTGGACAAGATCAACATATTCCAAGCCTTGGTAAGTATTTATTTTCATGGATTAATATCTTATATGCATAAAAGAATATGTATATCATGTTGGTTGTGCTTGGAAAAGTTGGTCATGGTACTTGGTGATTTTGTATAAGATTTGTGGCATATGGAATTCAAGTGTGAATTAGGCCTTGTGCCTTTGATGAAAAAGCATGGTATGGACAAAATATGAACATGTATGGTGTTATTTTTGGCATTAAATTTGTTCTTGGCTAAAAGTGGAAATTATGGGATTTTTGGCCGATATGTGTTATGAGTTGAATTAAGGTGCTTTGAAGGATTATTTGTGATGTGTTATGGATAAGAAAGTGTAAAGGAGAAGTATTGTGGTGAAATGTATTGATTTGCATGTATTGGTCAATGTTGGGAATTTTCCGGAATTTTTGGAAGAATGGTATATCAATAGTTTTGTCGAAGGAAAATGACATGTTTAAAGGCAAACATGTAATTCATTGACATTGTATGCATTTGTAAAGTAATTCGTGGTTAACGTGAATTCGTTATGTATGTATGTTGTAGAGTGAAGGAGAGGGATCATTGTATACGCATCGAAGGTTGTCTATTCGTATTGTGCATCCAAGGTATGCAAGGTTACTTTGTCCGTATCTTTCTACGGCCAATAGTGTTCACATTGACATTTCTCTAGTTCTATTCCGAAATATACTAAGGTATTCCATATGCAATTATCTATGGTCATTGTCATATATTTCCTACTCATTGATCAATTGTGAATCTCATTTCGCGTATTCATGGTTAATGTTCCGAAAGTTCAAATAAGGTTATATTCCAATATTCCAATAGTGCCTATACTTGTGTCTCTTGTTCATGGATTATTGTCCAATGGTTCCAATGGTATCATGGTGCTAGTTATGTTATATTTCTCATTGATATTTATTCATATGTCCTTCACTTATTGGTCAATGATTCAAAGTTTCCAACAATGTTATGTTCCAAAGTTCCAAAGTGATGTTATGATTATCAAAGTATCAATCTCAAAGTAATGAACAAAGTAATGCAAATGTGGTCAATGATCAAGTACGGGTGGCAAGTCTAGGGGCGTAAGCCTAGCTCGACTCGATCCCAAGGGTGGCAAGTCTAGGGGCATAAGCCTAGCTCGACTCGATCCCTATATGATGATATGAAAGACCCACTGATCAGTCGGGGCCCGGGCACATTGTGATATGTCATGACATGTGAGCATTGAGATAAAGAAAGTAATGAAAATAATGAAAGCAATCCACATAGTTTCCAAAGCGTAACATGGTGACTTATTCACATTGATTATTCATATGTTTTGAGTTCATTGAAATATTCATGTGTTGTACAGTTTCATCTGAGCCTTGCATACTCAGTACTTATTTCGTACTGACCCCTCTCGGGGAATTTACCTTACTTGCTGCAGGCGCAGGTCCCAGTAGGCCTCCTCAGTAGATTGCCAGTGGTAGCGGCTCTTTGGTGAGCTCCAGCTCATTCGGGGCTTCTCCGAGTCAGAGTGTATATATGTTTGGGTATTGTATATATTGTGTAATGCGGGGACTTGTCCCGACTTATGGTTCATTTTGGTCAATGCTCTTGTTAGAGGCTTTTGTAGACGGATGTGGGTGTATGAATGTAGAAGGGATATGTCGTCCTTGACTTGGTGGCCTCAACGGCCAAGTTTCGCATATATGTACATATATCATGTTCCATGACTTCCATTGTTGGTCTTGATAGTTGATATGCGTTTATGGGTTTCTTATGGCATGCATATGATTGAGTAAGTAAAGATTGGTTCTCTTGGGCCATGTCGGCTACGGGTGCCAATCACGCCTCGTTGGGATTCGGGGTGTGACAAAAGTGGTATCAGAGCAGTCGGTCTAAGGATGTCTACAAAGCCGTGTCTGAGTAGAGTCTTACTTATCGATGTGTTGTGCACCACATTTATAAGTAGGAGGCTATGGGACATTTAGGATGTTGTTTCTTTCCTTCACTCTAGATCGTGCAATAGAGCCAATGTTGTCAGTTGTATTGTATCTGATTTTGGTAATTGTTTTTCTTTGGTATAGTCAAAATGCCGAACACTAGAAGAGGAAGAGGAAAAAGTAAAAGTAAGCTGATCAATAGAATTGCTGGTGAAGGAACAAGTAGACCACCGCCTGAACAATTTGCTCAAGGTGGGGCTGAAACTGAGTTCGCAACGCGAGCTTCTTCTACTTCTTCAGCTCCAGAAGAGCCGAGAAGAAGGGAAGTGCCCGTGGAACCACCGACAAATACCACAGATCAGGATCTTAGGAATGCTGTACAGATGTTGACACAGTTAGTGGCGGCACAAAGCCAGGAAAGAGCTGGTGCTATGGCACATGATGATGATGAGGCTAGAATGGCAAGTCGCAGAACACAGGATTTCTTGAAACTGGACCCTCCTATATTCACAGGGGCAGATCCAAAAGCAGATCCACAGGACTTCGTGGATCAAATTCAGAGGGCATTGGAAGTTATGCATGTGACAGGGGTAGAGACAGTTGAACTTGCTGCGTACAGGTTGAAGGGAGAGGCAATATTGTGGTATGAGGATTGGAAGAAATCCCGTGACATTGGTGCAGATCCACCTACTTGGGAAGACTTTAAAGTGGCTTTCCTTGATCATTACTTGCCCTATGAGATCCGTGAGGCACGTGCGGATCAATTCCTAAATCTCCGTCAAGGAAATTTGAGCGTCCGAGAAGATAGCTTGCAATTTAATTCCTTGGATCGATATGCACCAAATGTTGTGGCTACGATGACAGACAGGGTCCATAGATACGTGGACAGACTAGAGCCATACTTGGTAAGAGATTGCACTATTGCGGCCTTGAATAGGGACATGGACATTGCTCGCATACAAGCCTTCGCCCAGAAAATGGAGGATCAGAGACAAAGACGCAGGGTACATGAATTTGATAGGGGACAGTCCAAAAGGGCTAGACCTATGGGACCACCTATGATGTCCCAAGGAGGATCTAGGCCCCGCATGTTTCCTAGACCACCTAGACCGTCGTTCTGTTATTCCACAGGTGGTGCTTATTCGCAGTCTCGAGGGTTTAGAGGTGGTTCAGCAGGGCAAAGTAGTGGGGTTCATGGATCACAGGCAGCAGGTTTCCCTCGTCAGCAGTGTCAGCACTGCGGGCGTATGTACACAGGTCCATGTTGGACAGGGACGAATGTCTGCTTTTGGTGTGGTATGCCGGGACATATAGCGAGAGAATGTCCACAGCGGAGCATGGGTGGTATAGCACAACCAGCTGGGTCGGCTGTTGCGTCTTCAGCATCGGTTCCTTCACAGGGCCGAGGGGTGCAGCCTATTGGTCGTGGTAGAGGTACCAGAGGAGGAGCCAGTACTAGCGGGGTCCAGAATCGCACTTATTCTTTGGTGGACCGCCAGAATTCAGAGGCTTCCCCAGATGTCGTCACAAGTACATTATCCATATTCTCACATAATGTATATGCATTAATTGACCCAGGCTCTACATTTTCCTATGTTACTCCATTGGTTGCTGCGAAATTTGCAACGACACCGGAAATATTAATTAAGTCAATTGAAGTGTCCACACCGGTTGGTGAATATATTATTGCAAAGAGAGTGTATCGTAACTGTGTGGTAACTGTGTGTGGTCATGATACGTTGGCCGATCTTATTGAATTGAACATGATGGATTTTGATGTAATTATGGGAATGGATTGGTTGGCCTCTTGTTATGCTACGGTAGATTGCCGGGCCAAGAAGGTGCAATTTTGTTTTCCACAGGAAAATGTTCTAGAATGGCAGGGTAAGGTAGGGGCACCACGAGGAAGATTTATTTCCTATTTGAAAGCCAGAAAAATGATTGCCAAGGGATACATATGTCATTTGGTACGAGTGAAAGATAATGATGCAGAACCATTAACTCCACAGTCTGTACCGGTCGTCAATGAATTTCTTGATGTATTTCCAGAGGATCTTCCAGGTTTACCCCTAGAACGGGAAGTGGAATTCGGCATTGATGTGATTCCAGGCACTCAGCCTATTTCTATCCCTCCATATAGAATGGCTCCAGTGGAACTGCGTGAATTGAAGGAGCAGTTGAAAGATTTGCTGGATAAAGGCTTCATAAGGCCTAGTATGTCCCCGTGGGGTGCACCGGTATTATTCGTACGTAAGAAAGATGGCACCTTGAGAATGTGCATCGACTATCGGCAACTGAATAAAGTAACGATCAAGAATAAATACCCCCTTCCTCGCATTGATGATTTGTTTGATCAGTTACAGGGTGCCAGGTGTTTTTCAAAAATTGACTTGAGGTCGGGTTACCATCAGGTCAGAGTTAGAGAGGAGGATGGACCCAAGACAGCTTTCCGAACACGGTATGGCCATTATGAATTTTTAGTTATGTCATTTGGGCTAACAAATGCACCGGCTGTGTTTATGGATTTGATGAACAGAGTGTTCAAGCCATTCCTAGACGTGTTCGTGACAGTATTTATAGATGACATCCTTGTTTATTCAAGATCACCAGAAGACCATGCTTATCACTTACGGCAAGTGTTGCAAATTCTCCGTGAGCGTAAGTTGTATGCAAAATTCTCCAAATGTGAGTTTTGGTTGAAATCAGTCGCGTTCTTGGGTCACATTGTATCAGATGAAGGCATACAGGTTGATACCCAAAAGATAGAAGCAGTGAAAAACTGGCCAAGACCTACGACACCCACAGAGATTCGCAGTTTTCTGGGTTTGGCAGGTTATTACCGAAGATTTGTAGAAGGTTTTGCTTCTATTGCGGCACCATTGACAAAGTTAACTCACAAGGCAATTAAATTTCAATGGAATGATGCATGTGAAAGAGGGTTTCAAAACCTGAAAGATAAGTTGACTTCTACACCAGTGTTAGTTCTTCCTGAAGGCACAGAGGGCTATGCAGTGTATTGTGATGCTTCCGGGATTGGTCTCGGATGTGTATTGATGCAGCATGGCAGGGTGATAGCATATGCCTCACGACAGTTGCGGCCACATGAGAAAAACTATCCCACACATGATCTTGAATTGGCAGCGGTAGTTTTTGCTTTAAAGATATGGCGTCATTATTTATATGGTGTTCATGTTGACATCTATACGGATCACAAAAGCTTGCAATATCTTTTTAAGCAGAAGGAACTCAATTTGAGGCAACGAAGGTGGTTAGAGCTTTTAAAAGACTATGACATTGATATTCTTTATCACCCAGGCAAAGCAAATGTAGTAGCTGATGCATTGAGCCGTAAGGCAGTAGAAAGCACTAGTGGTCAGTTGAATAAAAAGCGTGAGATAATCAAAGACTTGAATCAATTAGCCAGCTTGGGAGTTCGCCTTATTGAAACCGCAGATGATAGAGTTATGGTGCAGAATGCAGCAGAATCCTCCTTGATAGCTGAAGTGAAAGAGAAACAGTATGCAGATTCTATTTTATTGCAGCTAAAGGAGAATGTGCAGCAGAATTTGACCAAGGCATTTGATATTACACCGGAAGGGGTGCTTCAATGTCAAGGGAGAATATGTGTACCGGATGTAGATCAGCTGAGGACACGAATACTGACAGAGGCGCACCATTCGCGCTATTCCATTCATCCAGGTGCTACTAAAATGTACCATGAATTGAAAGAGGTGTATTGGTGGGGCAACATGAAAAAGAACATTGCAGAATTTGTCGCGCAGTGCCCAAATTGTCAACAAGTGAAAGTGGAACATCAGAAACCGGGAGGATACATGCAATGTATCAATCTTCCAGTCTGGAAGTGGGATATGATTAATATGGATTTCATTACGGGTTTGCCTCGTACATTGCGGAAGTTTGATTCTATATGGGTCATAGTGGACAGGCTTACCAAGTCAGCGCATTTTCTACCGGTCAAGACGACCTATACAGCTGAGGATTATGCAAAGTTGTATGTGAAAGAGATAGTATGATTGCATGGTATTCCACTTTCTATCATATCAGACAGAGGAGCACAGTTCACAGCACACTTTTGGAAATCTTTTCAGCGGAGTTTAGGTACTCAGGTGAATTTGAGTACGGCTTTCCATCCTCAAACTGATGGACAAGCAGAACGTACTATTCAGACACTTGAAGATATGCTACGAGCATGTACGTTGGATTTTCAAGGCAGTTGGGATGACCATTTGCCTCTTATTGAATTTGCGTATAACAATAGCTATCATTCAAGTATTAAAATGGCACCTTATGAAGCCTTGTATGGAAGAAAATGTAGATCACCAATTGGGTGGTTTGAAGCAGGAGAAACTGCTTTACTTGGGCCAGATATTGTTCACCAAGCCATGGAGAAAGTTAAAGTTATCCAACAACGGTTACAAACGGCTCAAAGTCGTCACAAGTCATATGCCGATGTGAGAAGAAGAGGGCTTGAATTTGCCATAGGTGATTGGGTATTTTTAAAGGTGTCACCGATGAAAGGGGTAATGCGGTTCGGAAAGAAAGGAAAATTGAGTCCACGTTACATAGGCCCATATGAAATTATTAGAAGATTTGGGCAAGTTGCGTATGAGTTGGCACTACCCCAGGACCTTTCGTCAGTCCATCCGGTATTTCATGTGTCGATGCTCCGGAAATGCATAGGAGATCCTTCACGTATTGTGCCCGTAGAAGATGTTCAAGTGGCAGAGGATCTCACTTATGAAGAGGTGCCCATTGCTATCCTAGATCGACAAGTAAAGAGATTGAGAAATAAAGACATAGCATCCGTAAAAGTCCTGTGGAGAAATCAACAAGTAGAGGAGATCACGTGGGAAGCGGAAGAAATGATGAAATCCAAGTATCCCCACTTATTCCAAATGGACCAAGAAGTTCACAGTGCGGAGGTGGAACAATAACAAGTAAGTATTTAAAAGCATTATGTGAATGTGTATAGGTATGTTAGAGTAAAGATGTATTTGTTGTATATAAGACACTGTTGTTAACATTCGAGGACGAATGTTTCTAAGGGGGGAAGAATGTAACACCCCGTACTTTATAACCTCACTTGATACCTTGGGATCATATCTACATAGGTGTTGAGATGCCATGCATATGTGTTTTATAGTGTCATTGGGGAAACATTTGATATCGGACGTAACATGTGCGATTAGATCGTCGTAGGAGGTGTGTTGTGATTTCAGGGAGCATAAGAGTCAAACACTTCAATACACTCCTACATACTCCTACATGATCAAATCACGAAAGGTGAATAGTGATCCAAAATGTCCAATGAAACCAAGGGCGACTAGAATGCCTATTTTTGCGATCGAAAGGACGAATGAGAATCTTTTAAGGGAATATTGTCGTGACCTTATGGAATTATATAAACATGAGAGATATGGTTAATAATGCATGAAACTTGTTGGGTTAAATGGATATGTCTTCTTGGGCCAAAATAAGGCCCAAAAGTGGAAGAAATCCATGGCCCAAATGGGTCAAAAGACCCATTCTTCCATTTGACCTTCTAGACATATTATTAAATGCCAAGAATTGGCTAAGGACAACATGATAGGCCTATATAAAGAGGCAAATCAGATTTTTATTATACAAGACCTCTCATGCCTTTAACACATTTTTCTCAACATTTCTCATTTCCAAACCCTAAAGCAAAATAATTCCTTGGGACTTCTTGGACAAGATCAACATATTCCAAGCCTTGGTAAGTATTTATTTTCATGGATTAATATCTTATATGCATAAAAGAATATGTATATCATGTTGGTTGTGCTTGGAAAAGTTGGTCATGGTACTTGGTGATTTTGTATAAGATTTGTGGCATATGGAATTCAAGTGTGAATTAGGCCTTGTGCCTTTGATGAAAAAGCATGGTATGGACAAAATATGAACATGTATGGTGTTATTTTTGGCATTAAATTTGTTCTTGGCTAAAAGTGGAAATTATGGGATTTTTGGCCGATATGTGTTATGAGTTGAATTAAGGTGCTTTGAAGGATTATTTGTGATGTGTTATGGATAAGAAAGTGTAAAGGAGAAGTATTGTGGTGAAATGTATTGATTTGCATGTATTGGTCAATGTTGGGAATTTTTCGGAATTTTTGGAAGAATGGTATATCAATAGTTTTGTCGAAGGAAAATGACATGTTTAAAGGCAAACATGTAATTCATTGACATTGTATGCATTTGTAAAGTAATTCGTGGTTAACGTGAATTCGTTATGTATGTATGTTGTAGAGTGAAGGAGAGGGATCATTGTATACGCATCGAAGGTTGTCTATTCGTATTGTGCATCCAAGGTATGCAAGGTTACTTTGTCCGTATCTTTCTACGGCCAATAGTGTTCACATTGACATTTCTCTAGTTCTATTCCGAAATATACTAAGGTATTCCATATGCAATTATCTATGGTCATTGTCATATATTTCCTACTCATTGATCAATTGTGAATCTCATTTCGCGTATTCATGGTTAATGTTTCGAAAGTTCAAATAAGGTTATATTCCAATATTCCAATAGTGCCTATACTTGTGTCTCTTGTTCATGGATTATTGTCCAATGGTTCCAATGGTATCATGGTGCTAGTTATGTTATATTTCTCATTGATATTTATTCATATGTCCTTCACTTATTGGTCAATGATTCAAAGTTTCCAACAATGTTATGTTCCAAAGTTCCAAAGTGATGTTATGATTATCAAAGTATCAATCTCAAAGTAATGAACAAAGTAATGCAAATGTGGTCAATGATCAAGTACGGGTGGCAAGTCTAGGGGCGTAAGCCTAGCTCGACTCGATTCCGAGATATGGATTTATGGGTGGCAAGTCTAGGGGCGTAAGCCTAGCTCGACTCGATCCCAAGGGTGGCAAGTCTAGGGGCATAAGCCTAGCTCGACTCGATCCCTATATGATGATATGAAAGACCCACTGATCAGTCGGGGCCCGGGCACATTGTGATATGTCATGACATGTGAGCATTGAGATAAAGAAAGTAATGAAAATAATGAAAGCAATCCACATGGTTTCCAAAGCGTAACATGGTGACTTATTCACATTGATTATTCATATGTTTTGAGTTCATTAAAATATTCATGTGTTGTACAGTTTCATCTGAGCCTTGCATACTCAGTACTTATTTCGTACTGACCCCTCTCGGGGAATTTACCTTACTTGCTGCAGGCGCAGGTCCCAGTAGGCCTCCTCAGTAGATTGCCAGTGGTAGCGGCTCTTTGGTGAGCTCCAGCTCATTCGGGGCTTCTCCGAGTCAGAGTGTATATATGTTTGGGTATTGTATATATTGTGTAATGCGGGGACTTGTCCCGACTTATGGTTCATTTTGGTCAATGCTCTTGTTAGAGGCTTTTGTAGATGGATGTGGGTGTATGAATGTAGAAGGGATATGTCGTCCTTGACTTGGTGGCCTCAACGGCCAAGTTTCGCATATATGTACATATATCATGTTCCATGACTTCCATTGTTGGTCTTGATAGTTGATATGCGTTTATGGGTTTCTTATGGCATGCATATGATTGAGTAAGTAAAGATTGGTTCTCTCGGGCCATGTCGGCTACGGGTGCCAATAACGCCTCGTTGGGATTCGGGGTGTGACACTAATACAGTCCAACATGCCTCCATACGACACTTTAAATTCATTAAAACGGCATCACACGTTGCTAATTATATCCATAAAGGGTATAGGGGCCTTTGGGGGTCAAAGGGGAGCAAAAACATGCAAAACGGGGTTCTGGAAGTGACCTGCGAAGCACCTGCGCCCGCAGGTGGCTGACCTGAATCCACAGGTGCCCTTTGGCAGTAGCCAGGGGCATCTGCGTTGGCACCTACGCCCGCAGGTGCCTCACCTGCGAGGGCGGGTGCCCTTTTTCGGCCAAATTGGTCTCTTTTGGGTCTTTTTATGCAATGAATGGTCCATGATCATAACTAAACTTGTTTTAACATATTTTTTATCATACATTCCAACAACCAGCCATGGTCTCACAACACACAAAAGCATCACCAAAACCTTACTTTCCTTTCAATACGCCACCAAATCTGTAACCAAATTTACAACAACAATTCCAAACATTACACACAAGGATAAAACAAGGCAAGACTATAATCACATATCACATATCAATATTGAATCCATCAAATTCATTTCCTTCAAGATCACAAGTCCATGTTCAAGTTTACAAGACAAAATCATCCTCCGATTTAGCAAACACAAATTGATTTACACATAGTGAACTTCTCACACTTCACCAACATACCCAACATGATATAAACCATATTCCATGCATAAAATATATTAAAACATAAGAGTATACACTTACCAAGTCTTGCAAGATAGTGATCTTGGTCCAAAGGATGAATGTTTAGGGTTTGTGTGAAATAAGAAAATGTTGTAGAGAATTCTAGAAAAGGCATGGGTGTACAAATGAATTAAAATCTAATTTCCCTCATATATATAGGTCCCTTAAGTCTCTCTTATCCCATTTTGGCATTAAATTCATGGTTGATTTGGTCAAATGGAAGATTGGATCATTTTGCTCCATTAGGCCTAGTCTTTTGTTCTTGTTTTGGGCCTCATTTGGCCCAATGGCTCATGACTCATTAATACCCAACAAATTAATGTTTAATTCATCAAATCTCTCATGTTTAACTAATTTCATAAATGTACAAGTGGTCGTATAGGTTCGACAACATACGGGTGTTACACCTCCTACAAAGGTCCAATCCTATGTACTAGGCCCAATATCAATTATCTCATCAATAACATTACAATTTACAAACTTTTGACTCTCCACATTTGAGTAACCATTGTTCAACGTCATCAAGTAGGGTTTGGTAGATACGGGGTGTTACACTGCAACTGGACAAATTATAACCAGTAAACTATGTTGACAAAAGTTGATGTAAATTAATCATTCACAGCAAATAGACAAACACATATGTAGATCCATCATTAAGTAACATCATGGTCTATCAAAAGATAATTTACTATGTGATGCAAGAAAGAATACGCAGAAAACTTTAAAGAACAACAAAACAAAGAAATCAAAAATACGAAACCGAAACTCTAAAACTAAGAATAAGAAATTAAGATAAAAGATAGAAGCAAGATACAAGCATGAGATCTAATAGGCAACCAAGGTTATACGAAAATCGAGAGATCTTATTAAGAATACAAACAAGTATCTATACGATCTAGACACCCTCAAGAGGAATAATTTCCTCAAGAAAGCAACCCCGTCAACATTCAATAGCAACAAAGGCCTTAGCCATACCTCACAAGAGTTTTACTCTTTCAATTCAACATATCAAAACAGTGTAAGTGTAAGATGAGCTATTCTCCCTTATTTATAGCCTACATTAGTAGTTACAAAAATATCCTTAATGAAATAAGGGTCTTCTTTAGCATGAGGCTTGAGTGTCAAGGATAGTCACTTTGCGTCTGTAGCCTCTTTCTCTCTTTTTCGTCCTTCTTCTTTGTACTTCTACTTTAGTATATTCTCGAGCTTCAACTCTTAATTCTATGATATTTATGAAGCTCAACTTGCATCATTCTCCCTTTCTTGAAAAAGATTTATCCTCAAATCCAAACCTAGCAAAACCATAAGAAAGACAAACAAAAATAAGGGCATCATAGCATGAGGGTTAGTGATGTGCCGGCTAATGATGGCACATTTTACGCTTTTAACTAAGAATAATTGTAAGTTTTCAAGAAACCATTGATATTTTTAATGTGTTTTGTGTTTACTTTCAGGAAATAAGTCCAATGACAGAAAAGAGGGGAGTTTGTGCTGTAAAGGGGTGTGACGGCTCTTCTGACGAACTGTTAAATCCTTGATGAGCCGCCACACCACCCGTCAGGCCCAGGCATAATCAAGGGACAAATGAAGTTGGGTGACGGCTCAACTCGCGATCCGTCAGAGCTCTGACGAGCCTTCACCCAAGCCACCAATGCTAAAACAAAATTAGTCACTTTTAACTAAGTGGTGACGGATGCAGCGATGACCCACCAAGAGCCTGACGGAGTTTCAGTTCTTCCGCCAAAACAAAACAGAAATCAAGTTACTGTGAAGTCTAGTGACGGTTCGAGTGACGAGCCATCACAAGGTTGGCGGACCGTCAGATGAAGCGTCAGCGGAGAAGCGATTTTCCCAAATTTAAATTTTAAATCTTTTATTTTTGGAGCCTATAAATACATAGTCTAAGGTTTAGATTAGGTATCTTTTACACTTTGAATATTTTTGTAACGTACTTTCTATGGAAAATCGATATTCTTAGGGTGAAAAACACATCTTCTTGGTTTTTGTCATAGATTGGAGAACTAAATTTCTTCTTTGTAAGGTTCTCTCTTTACATTATGAAATATATTTCTTTCATCTCTTTCATTTTCATGAGTGGTTAAAAACCCTATAACTAGGGTTGTGGAATCCTTGGTGGAAACTCACCTCTAGGGTTAATGATTCTATGAATTTGAATTACTCAAATAGTTATATTGCTAATTCCTTCATTTTAACAGTTTTCTAATGGTTGCAAATATTAGAACAAGTCCTAAGTTTAACTTGCTTGAACAGAGAGGTTAAAACCTGCAAAAGGAATTGGCAATAAGAATTTGGAATTTCTAACCTTCGTCTAAAGGTTAATGCTTAGACGAGATTAATCACTTGAGGGTAAAATTGAGTTGTAATTCCATCACTTTAATTTTGAAAGAATTAAAGTGAAAATCATCTATTTAGGTTGGAAAACACTTAGATGAACATTTGAACTCGATTTCTTTATAATTTCATGCGTTGATACAAATTTATCTTTTACATAATCCGAAAGTGGTTGGAAGCCAAGGTGAAAACAATCCTAGTTTGTCTTCTCTCTATTGATTAAACTTTTCAAATTTAACCATCATCACTTGACATAAGTGAAACTATTCTACAAACTTTCCATACATAAACCCCCCATTTCATGAAAATCGTCGACTAATCGTCATTATATAGCTTTTTTAGCACCTTATTCCTTGTGGGATTCGACCCCAACCTTTGTTGGGTTCTATAGTTGACAATGACGGCTTATGCTTCCTTAAGGATGTTGTAGTTTTGGCGTGTAAAATTTTGGCATCGTTGTCGGAGAATACGGTTGTCAATTAAGTTGTTGTGTTTATTTGACTTTTAGTCCTTTTTCCTAATTTTACTTTATTTGTTGTTTCTATAATTTGTAGGGTATAGGTAGTGCATACCAAATACTCGTCGTTCGAGTAAACCATTACTGTGTTGCCATCCCAAACTTGAAAGGACATTGAGAAACATGAATACATAGCTTCTTGTACAACAACAGGAAGCAACAAGACTTGTTTCCCTTGCTGTTGCATAACTGAATCAACAAAATATTGATGTACCTGGTTATGTTCCAAATGATGATAATGAGGATTTGGGTGATGACGAACTGGGTGATGCTGTTGATGGGCAATATATGGGCAATATTGCTCAGGCAAATCAAAATCAGCGACCACGAGTTAGAAGGCGTCAACAACATGCAATGAATTTTGCTCTTGATGATGAGGACGACATTGATTTTGATGGAATTGGTGCTACTGGAGCTATTATGTTACCACCGCTCACTGCTGGGATGAAGTTTAATATCACCAGCATGATGATTCAGTTGTTGAACTTTAAGGGTTTATTTGGAGGACTACCTTGTGATGATCCAAATATGCATTTGGTAAACTTCATAAATATATGCAAATCTTTAGATTATCCTGGAGTTAGTCGGAACGCTATTCTATTGAGGTTGTTTCCGGTGTCTCTATTTGGGGAGGCAACTCTGTGGTTAACTGAGCTGGCGCCCAATTCTATAGCTAGGAGGCAATTGAAAGGATCTTTCCTAGAAAGGTTCTTTTTGCCTTCCAGGATGCTACGGTTGAGGGACAGAATTAGCAACTTCAGGCTGCTACCAAATGAGCACTATATGATACTTAGCTTAGGATCAAGATGAAGTTGGACTAATGACCTGACCATAAGTTGACTAATGAACATTTGATGGAGATACTCTCCGGGTCCTTAAATTCAAACATTTGCCAATAGTTGATAACGCAGCTGGAGGTGCTTTTATGGAGCACACTTTTACTGATGCCATTGTAATAGTTGATAGATTAACCAAAACTATTAGGGCTTGGCATACTAGAGATTTAGAGGTAGCAAGCAACATGTATGCAGTTGGTATATCGGCCGATCAACACCGAAGAGAAGAAGAGCGTAATCGAGATATGGCTCACATAAAAACTCAAATGGATCTGCTAACAAAACACTTTTTAGCCGAAAGTGTAGATAAGGTGAAAGCGGTTGGTTTGAAAAGTAGAGCAGTCAAATCTGACTTAAAGGAAGAAGCAAACTATTTGAATAGCGGCGAGGTTTCTAGGCCAATGGCCAAGAAAACCGAGGTCGGAACTACCAACGAGAAAACTATTATGAAAAGGCCGGTTATAGAGATCGTGATCAAGGGAATTGGAAGAAAAAGAATGATAGAAGTGGGTTGTATGTACCACTAGAGAGTCAAGATAATGCTGCCAACTATTCAGGAAAGCTTTCTATGGAGGCGATGATGGCTAAGTTGCTGAAAAAAGTGGAATCCATGGATGCAGGTGTTAAGGAAATGAAAAATTACTTCTCTTTAATGTGTCAAGTAGTAGATTCTCACTCCACTTCTATTAAGCAGTTGGAGCACAAGATGAGTCAGTTATCTATAACCTTTAATCAGCGGAAGAGTGGGACTTTGCCAAGTGGCACGATGCAGAATCTGCAAAATAATGGGAATTGTTTAGCTATCACAACAAGAAGTGGTAAAGTATTTCCTGAACCACACCCGACGATTCAAAGACATGTGGAGGATGTTCCCTCCGAGGAGGAGTTGATAGTTGATGAAGTTAATATTGATGATATGCCAGCCGAGAAAAATGTTGGTAAACAAAAGGTAGATACTGAAAAATCTACCAATGTAAAAATTGATGATGCGGTAAGTAAGGAGAAAGGTAAGGAGGGTGAAAAACCTCTAACATAGATACCTAGACCTCCTCCCCTATTTCCATATAGGATGAAGAAGAAAGTGGAGGATTGTAAGTTCAATAAGTTCATATCCATGCTGAAGCAGCTGTCAGTGAACATCCCGTTGGTTGAGGCACTTGAGCAAATACCAGGATATACTAAGTTCATGAAGGACATAGTCACTAAAAAAATTATGGTGATCTTTGAAACAGCTGATAATATCCATAATTGCAGCGCGATTGCCTCGCGATCTTTGGTCCAAAAGAAATCAGGCCCAGGGGCGTTCACTATTCCTTGCACAATTGGTGCACTCAGTTTTGTGAATGCACTATGTGATCTCGATGTGAGCATCAACTTGATACCTCTAGCCGTATACTAATAATTGGGCTTAGGAGCCCCCAAATCGATATCTGTGCGATTATTGATGGCCGACCATTCGGTCAAGCGGCCAGTGGAAATATTATATGATGTGCCTGTAAAAAGTGGCGAACTTCATATTCCCAGCCGACTTTGTAATTCTTAATTGTGAGGTGGATTTTGAGGTACCATAATCTTGTGTAGACTCTTCTTAGCTACGGGAAGAGTGTTGGTTGACATGGAAATCAATGAGCTGAAATTTAGGTTGAACGACAAAGAGGTGAAGTTCAACATTTGTCGGTTGATGAAACAACTGAGAGAAATGAGTGTTGTCTCAGTTATTGATGTTATTGATGAGATTGATATTGAAGTGCCTATTGAGGAAAGGTTTGGTGTTGAAACCTTCGCTGTGGTATTGATGAATTTTGACGGTGAAGACATCAAAGAGTATGATAAGACAATTTGTTCATTGACCAGAATAGGTTCATATTCATTGACCAGAATAGGTTCATATTCATATGCTCCTAAGAAGTTGGATCTGGACTTGAAAAACAAGTCAACTCCTCCGGTGAAATTGTCTATTGAGGAACTGCTAGTCTTAGAGTTGAAAGAATTGCCCTGCCATTTGAGTTATGTGTTTCTAGGTGAGGAGAATACTTTGTCAGTAATCATTGCAGTAGACTTGGTAGAATGTCAAGTGAGGGATCTTATCTCGGTATTGTGAAAGTATAAAAGCGCTATTTGGTGGATAGTTACAGACATCATTGGGATCCCACCGGGCATTTGTACTCACAAAATTCAGTTAGAAGAAGAATGTAGCCTACTATTGAACATCATCTCAAACTCAACCCACCAATGCAAGAAGTGGTTAATAAGGAGATAATAAAGTGGCTTGACGCAGGGGTTGTTTACCCAATTTTCGATAGCAAGTGGGTAAGCCCAGTTAAGTGTGTCCTAAAGAAGGGCGCTATGACTGTAGTGGCTAATGAGAAGAACGAATTAATTCTACTTATGCCCATCGCGGGTTGGAGAGTGTGCATGGATTACAGAAAGTTGAACTCTTGGACTCTTCGGGATTATTTTCTAGTGCCCTTTATGGATCAATTGTTTGATCGATTGGTAGGAAGGGGTTGGTACTATTTCTTAGATGGTTACTCGGGGTATAATCAAATATCTATTTCCCCTGAGGACCAAGAAAAGACTACATTCACATGTCCTTATGGGACTTTCGCCTTCAAGCGAAAGCCCTTCAGGTTGTGTAATGCTCCGGCGACCTTCCAAAGATGCATGATGTCAATTTTCTCAGACATGGTAGAGGATACTTTGAAAGTGTCTATGGATGATTTTTTGGTGGTAGGCGATTCTTTTGATGGCTGTTTGACAAACTTAAGCAATGCTTTGTAGCGTTGTGAAGAGTTCAATCTATGCTAAATTTAGAGAAATGCCACTTTATGATTAAAGAGGGCATTGTGTTAGGACACAAGATTTCAAAAAAAGGAATCAAGGTTGACCTAGAAAAGATTGAAGTTATTGAAAATCTACCTCCACCAATCTCAGTGAAGGGAGTTAGAAGCTTCTTTGGCCATGCGGGATTCTATCGGAGGTTCATTAAGGACTTCTCCAAGATTGAAAATCCTTTGTGCAAACTATTGGAAAAAGAAGTCAAGTTCATGTTTAATGATGATTTCTTAAAGGTGTTTCAGTTCATAAAGGAGAAATTGGTAGCCGCGCCTATTCTTATTGCTCTAGATTGGTCCAAACCATTCGAAGTGATGTGTGATGCAAGTGGAGTTGCACTTGGGGTTGTTCTTGGACATAAGAGAGAAAATCTCTTTCGCCCTATTTATTATGTATGCAAAGCATTGAATGGGGCTCAAAAGAACCATACAGCTACTGTGCAAGAGCTTCTTGTTGTTGTCTATGCCTTTGAGAAATTTAGGACATATTTGCTTGATACTAAAGTTGTTGTCCATACTAATCATTCGGTATTGAGATATTTGATGGAAAAGAAAGATACCAAGCCTAGGTTGATTAGATGGATATTGCTGCTGCAGGAATTTGACTTTGAAGTCAAAAACCAAAAAGGTTGTGAAAATCAGGTGGCAGACCATTTATCTCGACTAGAGAATGAGGGTAAAAGGCCGGATGGATTTGTGATTGGCGGCTCATTCCCAGATGAACTGGTACTTACGACTACCTTTGATCTTGTACCATGGTACGCAGACTTTACTAACTACTTGGTCAGTGATTTGATACCGGAAGACTTGAGCTTTCATCAAAGAAAGAAGTTTCTACATGATGTGAACAACTACTTTTGGGATGAACCCTATTTATTTAAGTTGTACGCTGACAATATCATTCGGAGATATGTGCCAGAGGTGGAAATGCTAAGTATCTTATAGGCTTTCCATTCGTCCCTAGTGGGAGGACATCATACGGGTGATCGTATAGCAAAGAAGAATATGCAAAATGGGTACTACTGGCCTACTAGTCATAAGGATGCATATGATTTTACTAAAGCTTGTGATCAGTGCCAGCGACAAGGGTTGATCTCTAGACTTCAAGAGATTCCCTTGTCCAAAATATTGGAGGTTGAATTATTTGATGTGTGGGGCATTAATTTCATGGGCCCCTTTGTGAGTTATTATGGGCACAAATACATCTTGGTTGATGTGCACTATGTGTCCAAATGGGTGGAAGTTGTGGCGTTAGCAGATAATAAGGGCAAAAGTCTAGTGGCGTTCTTGAAAAAAAACATCTTCTCTTATTTTGGTACTCCTCGCACAATTATAAGTGATAGGGATTCTCACTTTTGTAACGAGGTATTCCGGGCTGCTTTAGCTAAATATGGCGTGAAACAACATAAAGTGGCAACTCCTTATCATCCCCATACTAGTGGGCAAGTAGAGGCATCAAACCGAGAGATAAAGATAATATTGGCCAAGTCTGTTAATGCTAACCAGAGGGACTGGTCATGAAAGCTTGATGATGCTCTTTGGGATTACCGCACTGCTTTTAAGACACCAATAGGCACGTCTCCCTATCAATTAGTCTTTGGCAAGTTTTGTCGCTTACCGATAGAACTTGAGCACAAAGCCTTGTGGGCGCTCAAAAAGCTTAATTTGAGCTAGAAAAAAATGGCTGATATGAGGTTGGATTAATTGAATGAGATGGATGAATTCTGACTTCGTGCTTATAAGAGGGTTGATCTGTACAAGGAGAAAATATGTTTATACCACGACAGGAGGATTGAAAAAAGAGAATTCCAAGTGAGTGACTTGGCACTATTGTTCAACTCAAGGTTTAAACTTTTTCAGAGTAAGCTAAAATCTAAGTGGTCCATACCCTTCAAGGTGACTCAAGTTTTTCCATCCGAAGTGGTGGAATTGGAAAACAAATAAGGAAAGTTGTTCAAAGTGAATGGTCAACGAGTCAAACAATATGTTGGTCTGCAAGAAGAAGCAAGATTGGTAACATTGGTGTATCTTGACGAAGTTTGAGTAGTCAAGATACCCGAGTCGTGTCGCGACACTAAATCAGGCACTAGTGGGAGGCAACCCACAATGTCTTGTAAAACATATAGTATAGGTTTTCATTATTGAGCATGGTTAATGTGTGTGTTAAGTGTGCATAAAAATATAGCACAGGTGAAGCTGGAAGTTGTGTGAGGTTGACGGTTCATCTGACAAATCGTCAATATACTGACGGACCATCAGTCAAAGTCTCATATGTTAGCACAAAAGTCATCCATTTTGGTTAAGGCCTGATGGATCAAGCAATGAGATGTCAAATCTCTGAAGAACCATCAGTGTAATCGTCACTAAGATGAAAGAAATATTGATTCTGATTAATGTTAATGGTTTAGCTGACGAAGCATCGTAAGTTAGACGGACCATCAACCCAACCACCAACTCAAACTCAGTTGGTGCCCATTCTGTATGTACTTGATGGTTCATCCGGTGAACCGTCACCTTGTTGATGAACCGTTGAGAAAACCACCGAAGGTAAGTTCTCTGATTCTCTCATTGTTGTGCAAACCGACCCGGCCCAACACCAATTAAACCCATTCCACCAACCCATACCCAATCCAAACCCTAGACGCTTAAAAAAACCCTATTTCAAATGTATATACCACATTCCTAATTTTTCTCCTCTGTATAAATCCTAATTAAGAAAGAATCTTTAACTCACATAACCCCTCACTACCCACGTTCATAGCCATAACTCTAATACTCACCCCTCCTCACTATTTAGTAAAGCCTTTCAATCACCAAAATTCATCACAACCTAACATTAGTTCTCTTGATAATTGAATGCGTTTCACCTTACACTAGCACGGTTCTATTCTTCATCTTCATTCAACTGCTTAGGTATGCTCACACTTTAGTTAAATTTTTGTTTTTTTCTTTTGTTTATGAAATAAAATCAATACAACTAACCATTTGATGTAAATATGTTCAATGGTAGTTATGTTGTTTTTACATCTTATTTTCTTGGTGCGGTGTGGCAACCCCATGGGTGAATTCTAAGTAACCCACAGTAAGGGGTAGAAACGTGTTATGAACGAGTTTAAAATATGGCGAATCCCATAGAACGTTGAAATACTCTTGAAGTAAATCGGGGTGCCCACCAAATATTCGATAAAATGTCAAAATAAAAGTTGGAATTACTGATAGGCCTAACGAGTCTTGTGACAGACCATCAATATACTTATGACCTGTCAAGCCATCCATCACAAAGAGGATCAAAGTGATCAATTTTGGTTAAGGTCTGACGATTGGAGTGACAAACCGTTAATTTCGTGATGAACCATCACCCTAACCCGTCAAGGCCAACCAGTTTCAAATGTCCATATTTTTTTCTTGGTACTTTATTTTTTCCTATGTCTAATTATTTCCCTCCACAGGTACCATGCCTCCAAGGCTTCAAACTATGAAGGGTGGAGCATGAAATAGACAAGCAAGTGATACTTCAACCTTGAGACTTCGGGATGAATCTGATAATGAGGTTGATGAAATCGAAGCACCAGCCTATAATACTAGGAAAAGTGAGAAGAAACGCACCCACACCTCCCAGTCTAAAGAGGAGGATGGGTCATTAAGTGAGGACTCAAGTAGTGATGGGGAAGCAGTAACAGCTCCAGGTCCAACCCAAATAGAAAGGGAAATACTGATGATGAGGAACAAGAAGCGAGTGGGGTAATACAAAGTAAAGACCCAGGGGTATGAGAGTCTATTAGATGGAAAGTTGAAGGAGCTGAAAAATATTACTATGATGGCCTTGAACCAACAAAGTCCAAAAGCATGAAAAGGCCAATAGCTGAAGAATACCAGATTGTGACAACTAATTTGCCAGAATATCCAGATATTTAACAACGGTTCAATGAGTATGAGTGGGGCAACCTGAGCAAACCACTTAGGACATATTACCCTATGAAAGTTTGTGAATTTTTTGCAAATTATCTGGCCTTTCTTGAGAAGGAATGCCCAAAAGGACAAAAGGTCAGTGATCTGAAGAATTTGTTGCGAGTTCTAATTCATGGGGTCTTCGTGGACATATCAGCGTATACTATCAATCGGATCTTGTTTGGTCAAATCTATACAGCTCCTACCATTACTCCTGAGTACGAACACAGGATGTCTATAGCTTTTACTCAATGCCCATGGCTAGCTCGAGTACTGACAAAGAGTGAAGAACCGTCCCGGTTGAAAAACAAGGAAAGAATAGCTAAATCTTTTCTGAGTTTTATAGTAAAATTTTAGTGGGCTATGGTTCGGTTGCGATTAATGCCTACGGGTGGTGATGCTAACCTTGAAGAGGAAAGATTTGGTTTGACTGCATGCCTGGTAGAAGGGTTAAAGCTAAATTTTGGCCAAATCATTACAAATGAACTATTTATGAAGGCATTCAAGACGGTAACTTCCTCGCTAGTTCCTTGTCTAATTACAGAGCTGTGCAGGAAAGCTAAAGTACGAATCATCAGCGGGGTAGATAATGAGGTACGGGCTACCAAGAGTCAAGACATCAAGAGAATTCGGGATGAATCAAAGTTTGAGCTGCGGGTTCATAAACCAGCTTCATTTGGACCTCAGTCTCAGACTACTCCAGAGGCATCCGGGGCCCCAGCAGGTATACCTTTACCACTCACTATTTTTTATCCACGGGGTGCTTCTGCAACATCTGGGGCTGTTCCTATGGCCTCAAATGTCAAGAGTGCTGCTACTGCCTCTATGCCACATGCTTACTCAGAGTATTAGCTCACCTCAAAAAATTTTGTATAAGTAGAAAAGACTCAGAATAAATTTGAGAAGCAACTGATTACATAGGCCAAGCAATTCAAGCCTTTTGTAGATCAAATTATAGAGGCTCTAAAAACATACGCTAATCTACATGTCTGGATGGATGACATAGAAAAGAGAGTAAATGGCAGGCTGAGAAAGCTATCAATTCCCAATTTAGCTAAGTTCACTGCTGAGTTGAAGAAAGTGCAAGATGATATTGCCACACTAAAAAAGGCCTCTACTAATGGATTCCCTGATCCTACAATCATGGAATCAGATAAAGATGAGCAAATACTTAATTTAATGGGATGCCCTATGAAAGATAAGGGCAAGGCGGTAACTGAAAATAGAGAATCAAAGAAGTCAAAGAAGAGAAAACATAGGGATGATAAACTTGAAGAGAGGAACATAAGGAAAGCTCTGAACGCCTCCAAGAAGCATGAGGAACATGATCGATTGGCAGGAGTTTCTACTAGCTCGACACTTGGAGCTAGACCCACACCGAGGGTGCTACCTACTCCCACACTAGTTACTGGAGAGGATGACACTGATGTCACCGTTGCAGATATAGAGGCCACTAAGGCCTCCAAGAATTTGCAAGACTCCCAAGCCTAAGGGCTTCACAAGTATTCCATCCCTTAAGCTTGTATTTCTTTTTATTATGCATTGGGGTTAACACATATTTCTTTTGATGGGGTGGGGTACTTGTGAGTCTGTCACTACGAGGCCTTTGTTATTTTTTCTTATGTGTTATCTAGTAGAACCGGCATGTTTAGGATGTGTGTTTCTATTTTTGTTATTGTGTTGTTTTTTATTTGTATATTGTGTATGTAAAAGGATGAGAATGAATAAAGGGTAGTTGTTGTTTTTAATTTGGAAAAATGAGGACCTACCAAAAAATTTTGAAGTTTTATGGTTGTGTGTGTGGTTCTATTGTTAATTGATTATTGTGGATCTGTACTTGGCATTAGTAGTTTATAAATAAAGTGGGACTTACTTAAGCTTGAGTATGAGTCTGATAGTTGGCAGCGATTGTGCTATTCCATGCCATGAGTGTGTGAGGTCTTTGTATTGTTTCTTACTTTGTGCATGAATCTAGAATTTTCCAACAAGTCCATTCTATAGGTGATAAGTTGGTTGTCTAGAAGAGGATCATAGGACTTGTTTGAACTTAGTCCACTTTACCTAAAGAACTGTCCAAATTATGAAATAAATCCCTTGATCCCTGTTTTAGCTTTTCTGACTTCTTTGTTCAACAACTGTTAGCCTTCCCTTCTCTATCGTTAAAGCTTTATTTTAGCCCTAGTCCATCCTTGGACATCATGCACCTCAACTCAAGCAAATTGCCTAAGTTGAGGGTGGCTACTGTAGAAAGGTTGGATAAGTGAAAAAGATTATGAAAAAGTGATGGTGAATTAAAAAAAATCCTAGGAATGCGCACAAATAAAGAAGAATGAAAAAGAAAGAGAAAGAGTGAAAAAGAATAAAAAGAGAATAAAAGATTCAAGAATTGTGGCGCATTCAGTGAAGGAAATGGGTAAATGAATGAGGAGAATAAGGGCGGAATCATAAATTAAAGTGGATTTGTGTAATGATATATGTCAAGGAGGGATGAGTCACTAATCCTAAATACACCCTACCTATAACCAAGCCTTCATTACAAGCCGAATAAAATCCTATAGTTATCCTAAGCACCTGGCTGAAAAATCGAGTAGAATGGTAAGGGCAAGCTTATGGTATTGCATGTGCATCATTTGAAGTTCATTGTGAGAGTGAGAGATTTGAACTCCAGGACTTGAATAATGTCTAGATTTTCTGTGAGAGACTTCCTTGTTGTGAGGGTATGTGAGTAGTACTTGAACCTGTCAGTTACTAGATTGGATATCTTGAATGCATGTAGTGTTGCTCATTTATAGTGTAATGCCAAACATAGATCCCTTCTAGTTGGTTTATAAATAGTCAATGCATATAAGGTCCATTTTATTGTACAACTGATGTTTATCCCTTTGAAATCTGGATGCTGGCATGATATGGTGTTGCTTTAGTTGCTTGAGGACAAATAAATATCCTAAGTTGAGGGTGCTGATGTGTCGGCTAATGACGACACATTTTACGCTTTTAACTAAGGATAATTATAAGTTTTCAAGCAACCGTTGGTATTTTTAAAGTGTTTTGTGTTTACTTTCAAGAAATAAGTCCAATGGCAGAAAATAGGGGAATTTGTGCTGTAAAGAGGTGTGACGGCTCTTCTGACAAACTGTCAGATCCCTGATGAGCTGCCACACAACCCGTCAGGCCAAGGCAGAATGAAAGGACAAATGAAGTTGGGTGACGGCTCAACTGGCCATCCGTCAGTGCCCTGACAAGCCGTCACCCAAGCCGTCAATGTTACAACAGAATTAATCACTTTTAACTAAGTGGTGACGGATCCAGCAATGATCCGCCAAGATCCTGACGAAGCGTCAGTGCTTCTGCCAAACAAAACAAAACTCAAATTATTTCAGAGTCTAGTGACGGCTCGAGTGACAAGCCATCGCAAGGTTGGCGGACCGTCAAATGAAGCGTCACCGGCAAAGCAGTATTCCCAAATTTAAATTTTAAATCTTTTATTTCTGGAGCCTATAAATACCTAGTCTAGGGTTTAGATTAGGTATCTCTTACAACTTTGAATATTTTTGTAATTTACTTTCTCTGGAGAATCGATATTCTTAGGGTGAAAAACACATCTTCTTGGTTTTGTCACGGATTGGAGAACTAAATTTCTTTTTTATAAGGTTCTCTCTTTGCATTATGGAATATATTTCTTTCATCTCTTTCATTACCATGAGTTGCTAAAAACCCTATAACTAGAGTTGTGGAATCCTTGGTGGAAACTTACTTCTAGGGTTAATGATTCTACGAATTTGAATTACTCGGGTAATTATATTGCTAATTTCCTCATTTTAACAGTTTTCTAATGGTTGCAAACATTAGAACAAGCCCTAAGTTTAACTTACTTGAACAGAGAGGTTAAAACCGGAAAAAGGAATTGGCAACAAGAATTTGGAGTTTCTAACCTCCATCTAAAGTTTAATGCTTTGACAAGACTAATCACTTGAGGCTAAAATTGAGTTATAATTCCATCACTTTATGTTTGGAACAATTAAAGTGAAAATCAGCTATTTAGGTTGGAAAACACTTAGATGAACATTGAACATTTGAACTCGATTACTTTATAATTACATGTGTTGATACAAAGTTATCTTTTACATAATCCGGAAGTGGTTGGAAGCCAAGGTGAACACAATACTAGTTTGTTTTCTCTCTATTAATTAAACTTTGCAAATTTAACCATCATCACTTGACATAAATGGAACTACTCTACAAACTTTCAATACAGAAACCCCTCATTTCATGGAAATCGTCGCCTAATCATCATTTAAACTGCATATAACTTCGTTAACACCTTATTTCCTATGGGATTCGACCCCAACCTTTGTTGGGTTCTATATTTGACAACGACCACTAATACTTCCTTAAGGGAGTTGTAGTTTGGGCGTATCAGTTAGAACAAGGGTTAACAAATTCACCAACATTCCAAGGTTGCACAAACTTGTTATATAACCAAGCATCAACTATTCTCATGAAGAATAAATCTTCACATATAGCACAAAGTACTTGGCTATTCCAAGGATCAAGAAATAAGGATATTATCAAGGAACCAATAGGTTTGAAATACCAATTAGGTACGCACACATTGGTTCTATATACAAAGCACAAATGATCCTTTATTTCAAGACAAAACTATTTTTTAGATGGATCCCACACATGAAAAGTGTCACAGGGGTCAAAAGGAAAGATTATCCATGCATCTTGATCAAGAAAATAACTATTTGCCCCAAATAAATTTCTACCAACATACGACATACCCTCCCCACAAGCATGAGCATCATCATATGCAAATAGGTGGTAAAAAAAGGTATCGCGCAAAATAACTTCATCTAAGGTGTTCTCACATGTAAGATCACTAGAAGACTCAAGAATATCAAACATATTATCAAGAATTGGAACACTCAAAGAATAAGTAACAATTGATGAACACACATCACCTTCCTTCTCAATATTCCATAGTGGGTTATCATACAAAGTATAGCCCTTACGAAGAGCTACATTACAATCACCATTCACACCACTAGGCACCAAACTAGGAGTGATCTCATCATCATGAAACAAGACATTATACTTAAAGAGAGAAGAATCAATGAAAGGTGGAGAATTAAAGCATGTAATCTCATTCTCAAAAGGACAATGTCATATTTTAAGGTGGTTTCAATCACATGAGTTCTATGATCAAAACAAGCAATATGACCTTTAACAAGAGATATGCTCAAAGAATCACCCCTTTTAAAATGACCAACTTTATCAATGGCATCACTAATTTGAGGCTCACTAATCAAATCACAAAATCCATCAATTAATTAACTAGAATCACAAACAAGTTGATCAACACAAATTTCACATGACAATGTTTCATCAATCAAATTTCAAATGCCAACACTAGGTGGACACAAATTAATCTTGCAAGAAGAATCAATTCAGTCATCAATAGGATCAACTAGTGTATGAATACTCTTAATAAAGACATTATCAATATATGGAAAAGAATCACATCACAATGTACTATCATTCAAGCTACAAGTGTCAACACTAGGTGGACATAAATCGATCTTGAAAGAAGAATCAATTCGGTCATTGATACGATCAACTAGTGTATGAATACTCTCAATAAATACATTATCACTATGTGGAAAAGAATCATTAAACTCACATGAAAACAATCTATCACTCACACTTTATTTATTTGAGATTTTACAAAATAGCAAAACCAAACTTATAGAAAGAGATGAAGATTAGAAGATTCAAGTCCACTGAATTCACGGTGTGTCCTTAAGTAAATTATTCCCCTCAAGTACCCGAGGTTATGGAATATATCCTCCCAAGATAAAATGAATCACTTCGACAGAATGACGGTACCTCAAATTCTATCGGACTACGAACGCACTCAACGATTCGTAAATCACACTTGAGTTTTTATCAAGAAGAAAGTGTTTTTCACTTCAAAATTTGTGCCAATACCTGAGGAAAAATTCAGGTATTTATAGCCAAAAGGTGGTGCTTCAGAAAAAAAATATTGGTTCAAAAAAATTACACTGTTTTGGACCCGTAGGGACCACCTGCGTCCGCAGGTGACATTTTGAAACAAAACAGAAAGTTGTCAATGACATGTGTTGGTCATATGCGTCTGCAGATGTCGACTTGTGCCCGCAAGTCACTTTCCCATTTTCAAACAGTGCCTCGAAGGGTCATGTCCCTTTGAGGTGCGTTGTGACATGCGTCCGCACTTCGTCATGTGCGTTCGCAAATGGAGAATATTTTCGTATCAGATTTTTGGATAAAAACATCATTAACTCTCAAGTTTCAAATGAATTTTGTCCAAAAAGATAGTCTCTTGATCATTTGACAAATCTGAAGCCGAGCCGAGCAAGCGACGACGACGGCGCGAGGCTTGACTTGTTCTTGCCTCACTATCCACGTGAAGGAGTGCTTCCATACTTAAGCACAAGAATGTTTTTGGTGGGAGAACACTTTTTTTCATAAAGTGAACATACATTTCACTTTTCCTCCATTTTCTTTTCTCTATTTTCCATTCACATTTTCACTAGAACCCAATATTGTGGTGCAGTGGTGGGACTGTTTCATCCTTAACCAGAGATCTCGGGTTCGAGCCCTGGGTATGGAGAAAATCTTGTTGGGAGTGCCACCCCCAAAATGGGACCTACAGTTCCCGATTCCGATTAGTCGAAGCTCCAATGCGGGTACCGAACACTGAGTGGGAAACCCAAAAAAAAAATATAAATTCATAATTAATATTTAATGAAGAACAAATTTCATCCTTTAGATCGATCACTTGATGGACGTACCAAACTAAATTTCAATCCTCCCTCCACTCATTAGAGTTACCACGTAAGTATTCTCTACTAATTTTTTGTCACCGATAATTATGATAACTTAAGATTAGAACAAGAAGATAGCAATTAGTTTTTCAACTAATGCTTTTGTCTCTGTGTGATAATATCTCCCACTTCATGTATGTTCTTTGTAATGTCTTCTTGTAACATAGTAATATTCAAGATCTTGATATACGTGTATTAAATTAAATTTACATAGTCATTTTCGCTCCACTGTGAAGGACTTAATTTCTTCACTTTTTTAATTTAACTAGTGAACTTGTATGCATTTTGCGCGATTTTATAACATACATTTCATGAAAATATTTGCTCAAATGCTTTTGAAGATTAATTTCATATAATTAATAGGAATAATATTTACTATGAAAACTGTAGTTTATTTCTACAATTTTACGATCAAGTAATCTCTATAACTCTCAGTTTTATCTTTTAAATATTTGGTTACATTATTTATTTCTCACGTACTTATTCTTTGATTTTATCTCTATAAAGGTGTATACATATATTTACATACATAATACTTTTTCAGGTAATTGTATGACATAATTCATCTCTTGAAAAAAAGAGTTACAATTTTGTACTTCTGTATTTTTTTCTATTTTGGTAGGTCATAAATGTCACGACAAAGTATAAGAGGTAAATATCACACCCTGCAAAAATATAAAAGTATTATTATTATTTATTTATTTTGCGAATTATGGTGTTCGGGCCAGCTTTCGTGCACCTCGACTAAATTTACGGGATACATGTCACCTACCACCAACTGCAATAAATATCAGGTAACTCTATCCACCAAGGCTAGATTATAGATGAGAAGAATCACCTAATATAGTTTAGGTTTTTATTATGAAAATAGAAAGAATAAAGAGACATTTATATTGTTGTTTGTTTAATTAATTTTCTAAGTGAAAAAATCAGGGCATACAAATAGAAAATAAATTATTACATTCACAAATCAAAATGAAAAGATAATTAAGAAGAAAGAGCTAGTACGTACTATGTACATTTTATGATAGAAATAAAGTAGAGTTATGAGACAGAGGATATCAATATCCCATAAAGATTTATGAAACAAAGCATGACTGATTCAACATTCATGCAGGTTTGTACCGGTAGTGGATTGATAATTCTTTTCTGTTGTAAGTGAATCAGTTAAAGTGATGATATCAGCCAAAGAAGAGCTAGCCAAGCTTATTCATTCCACACATCTTATTATATCATTTGAGTGATTGAAGAAGGTAGCTCTCTCTTTCACTTAGATATATATCCTTGTCTCATGTTGCTTCTCAGAATACAGAAGGACTGCAAAAAGTTGTAAGGAATGAGTAACCGATATTACCAATTAATTAGTTAATTTCAAAGAAGAAATTAATCTGGGCAATTAAATAGTATACGTTTTCATTAAATAAATAAATGAGAATATAAGATGATAGAGGGCTTTTCAAGAACCTCAAAATCAATTAAAGAATACAATAACAACACTAACATGTTTAGTAGAATCTCACAACTAGGATCAGAGGAGGGTAGAGTATGCACCGACCTTATTTCTACCTCGGGTACATAAAGAAAGAACAATAAAATAATAAAGAAAAATCAACAACTGTGAAATATTTCCTTGGAATGAAAAAGTCCATCCACATATGTGGTGCATGTGACTGAACCATTCTACACACAGAGAAATTTTAAAGAACACCCGTTAGATCAACAAATTATAAAGAATTCCCGTTAGATCAAGAAAAATTCACATAGTAAATATATGGACAATGAAAATGATTTGATGCCACTCAAGAAAGCCTCACATAACAAATATATATGGATAATGAAAAAGGTTTCTTGTTATAAATGTCCATAAATTGATATCTTTATAATTAAAGAATTGCAATCATAGTGAAAGATGAAAAATGAAGCCATTTTATTTGATGAAATCAGTTTTGGGAATTAAATAATAGAACTAATTACTTTCTACTGCTACAATATTGGGGAAGAGACCGGAGAGGATATAAATCTTCTCAACTTCTTCTTATTGCAAACGTATGTTGATTAATGCTACATTTATTGTAAGTTTTATTTCATAGGTTATTAGAGAAAGTAATTAAAAATGCAATTAAAATTGAGAAAAATGCCCAAAAAAAGGAGAAAAAAGAAAAATGAGAATGAAGGCCATTGGGAGGTACCACATCACCTCTTCTCCATTTTCCTTTATTATTATATATAGATTACCCAGTAACGTCTGCGTCGTATTGTATTAGCAGAGTAAACGAAGAGGAGGCTAGATCATACCTCACTTACAACACAAAAGGTGATACAATCTCCTTGAACTGCAGAAGGGGCACACAACAAAAAATTACTCTCCTCCTTCTGGACAATACAATCAATTAACAAAAAAATTGACTTCATCATACCTAGTTTTCATCACTTCATGCATAGAATTTTTGGAGTCCAATTCTTTCGATAGATATGATAAGGATTTTGGTTCTTCAATAATCATTTGCCAAACATAATCACTGTCGCTTCTTTATTGAGGCATTTTAAGAGTTTAATGCTAATATAATATTTGTCAATTATCAAAAACCTTTTGTTAATATATATATATAGCTCAATATGAGTCGAGATCATTACTTATTCATCTGTGCAAAATCGATTTAGGAATTCATGTCTATTTCTTCTAGATGTATATTTAATAGAAAACGCTGCATGACATAGCAGAAGAGAAGAAATATATAAGAGATCACGAACATGCTAATTTGATGTAAAAAAATTTCAACAAGTAACAAAAATGTTCGAGATCATGGGCAGAGTGGATGTTTAGTTCAAGGCAAATAACAGTTGTTTGCATAGGGACGAAAAAACACCAATTTGAGGAACAATAAGGACTACTAGTACTTTATGACCAAAAATAGGGATAGTTGTGTGTATAAATTGAAAGATAAGGGACTATTTTGAAGTTCTCTCTGCATATCACCCTCTGCATATCACCCTACTATTTGGGGACTTATTTGCTCTCTCCATTTGGGTAAATTAATAGATTCTAGACTTGGGCTCTTCTCTTTCTGCGACCATTTCGATTTGTAAGAATCTTTTCTGTCTCTGCTCTCCTTTTTAGCCAAATTTAATGGTACAAATTTGAATGTTTAATTTCTGGTTGGTCATTTTTGCGATATTTATAAAATAAATTGGCATTTTTATTTGCTTCAGCCTTTAAGTGAAGAAAGGAAAATAATAAATTCAGAGAATTTTTCCTTTGATTGATCTTTGTATAAACAAATCAACATGTTTCAATTTCAAATTTGAGCATATGACAACATCAGTTGACACAAGGAGCACCGTCCAACACAAATTAGTCTATTCAATATGGCCTTTGAGTTAATTTAATATGTTAAAACAGCTGGAGTATATCATTATTGAAACTTCATTTATAAATAAGAATTTATTGTCTATTGCAACCATCAAATTTTAGGAAGTGAAGTTGTGTATACTAGCAACAGTGAAATGGAAGCATTTCTATTTGTAACCCTTTGAAATTTAGCAGTAATTGTATGCAGTGTATAAAGAGAGTGATTGTTTACAGGAAACTTAAATAGTCTATATATGATGGTGTCACACTTTGTGTTGAAGTTTCTAGATGAGCGCGAAAGCCATTAATTCATGGATACTAGTGTTCCTGTTATTCAAAAGAATACAAGAGTACTTGTAAGCTAAAGAAAGCACACGCTATAATCATATAGTTCTACGAATAGTAATATCATAAAGGAAAAGCAGCTTAAAGAAGGTTTGATGTCTAATTAACTGCAATATATCATTTTGGTGGCATGGATTGTTCTCGTGATGATCACATTGATATAGAGAAGCTAGGCTGTTAAGTTTACAACTGTTTGCTTCTTTGATCTAGTGATAATTGTTGGGTGTGCAAACAAAAGTCCCACATTGGTAGCTGAAAGGATTGGGAAGCTACATCTAAGGTGTAGGATCTCTCAATGGTCAACCTTTTGGGGAAAACTGTGAGGGCTTGGCCCAAAGCGGACAATATCACACCATGTAAGAATGTCTTTGGGCTGGTTTGTCCCAACAGTAATCGCGTTCACTTCCTAAGACATAAGGTTGACAATTAAAATCGGATCCAACTATGTTTATGATCAACATATTGTTCCCAAAGACGAAATTCTTTATGATCTTCAATATGTTTTCACTGGACTGGAGTCTATTGCTGCTTCTGCCAATGTATCTAGTAGCAAAATGTTTCTTTTGCAATTTGGTTGTACAAGATTTCTTTTTCCTAGATATCAAATTGTACTTAATGAATTAATTTATGTCATCTTACTTAGACCATTTACCATTCTGACAGGTTCAGCATGATATTGTTGTTTCCTCCTGTTTGGTTATTCTGTCATGTTTATTAACTTGCTCAGGCCTTTACAGATGGAGAATATGGAAGAGAAAATTGAGGGCAGTCCCCAATTTGCACCAAATGATTCACTACTTCAGTGGAGCAAATGGCAATTGCTTGATTCTGTTCTTCCTACTGGTGGCTTTGCTCATTCTTTTGGCCTTGAGGCTGCTATTCAAGCCCGGTTAGTCTCTGGGCCTGAAGAACTTCGAATGTTTGTGATCCATTTACTAGAGAATGCAGGAAGCTTATTACTTCCTTTCGTCTATACTTTGAATACATCTCCTAATGTTGAAACATGGTATAAACTTGATAAAATATTGGATGCAACACTGACAAATGAAGTTGGTAGGAAAGCATCTACTTCTCAAGGATCGGCACTTTTGAGAGTAGCAGCTGCTGTGTTCCAGGAAGTTCCTTATTTTAAAACTATGCGAGAAATGTCTTTGGCTAGCGGAGCTGTCCGTTTCCACCATGCTCCCATATTCGGACTTGTATGTGGGCTTCTTGGATTAAATGCTGAAACTTCTCAAAAGGCCTACATGTTTATAACGATGAGAGATGTTGTATCGGCTGCAACAAGGCTCAATTTGGTTGGGCCATTAGGTGCAGCTGTCTTGCAACATCAGCTTGCTACAAGTGCAGAAGAATTATCAAAGAAATGGATGAATCGTCCTGTAGAGGAAGCATGTCAGACTAGTCCATTGCTTGATACTGTCCAGGGTTGTCATGGCTATTTATTCTCCAGGCTTTTTTGCTCTTGAATGGTGAAACTGAAGATTCAAGATACAGGGGTTTGGGTGGATGAGAAAGTTATTGATCTTAATCTACAATTCCATAAATAATTGTTGAGAACATTTCAAGCTTGTGCTTTCGCCCGGTTAAAATCTGAAACACCAAACACAGTGATGGTTTATCTTAGAGCTACTGGAGCTATATGGTTTTCACACTTTAAAATTGTGATTTTTTTCTCGTGATGGACGTCTCTCGACTTGAGCTACAGGCACCTGCTCTTCAAGAAAGCATTATTCATGAGACACGGGGCTTTACCAATACGTTTATTTACAAGAGTGCACTTCCAGTTCAAGAAAGTTTTGCTGATGCTTGCAGATATTTCTTCATTATAAGGAGGAAGTACAAGAATGTGAGAGCTGCAATCAGCTAGGCCAGCAAGCTTATCTGGGTAAATATTTCAGCTCGCTTGTAAGACCAACATCTCTCTCTCTCTCTCTGCCACTCATTTTCCCACAAAAGATACTTTAACGAGCAATTGAATTACCGGACGATAGTGAATGACGTAAAAGTAGGTGTTGAAAAACTTGCATAAAATGGTGTATTCTTCAAGTTTCAGAGGTTGCTTGTCATTCAATTTCATATATTGTTGGATTTTGAAGCTACTGAATATAGAACACTGATTTAATGGTGCCAAAAAGAAATACTAATCTCAAATATCTTCTCTTTCTTGAACAGAAATTACACTCGCTCACACAAATTTTATGATATCTATTACTGTAGTAACTTGTTTTCCTATTCACTTCCTTTTTATCTTTGTTATTAAAATACCAAAAATAGGTCTGTCCATGCGTCTGGTTGCACTGGATGTGGGTAGTGGTGGAGCCAAGATTTTCATTAAGGAGTTCAAAATTTGAAAAAGTAAACACACGAAGGAGCCCAAGGGGATTCAACATTACTATATATACATAAAAAATAATAATTAATCATGTATAAATAGTATAATTTTTCATTAAAGAAAGTTTGGATGAACTCCTTCAGCCCTACCCGGCCCCCCCTGTATGTGGGTTGGGTTTTGTATCCATATTTTAATGTGGCTTGCCCAACCTATGTCAAATCAGAACCAGTCCATGAGCACAATTCCAAACCAAAATCAAAAGGATACTATTACATAGTACTCAATAATGTTTTTGTTTCTAAAGGACTGTCCGAATGGGCAGGTTGGGCCAAATTCAGGTGGTGTATGACCTCCTTCTTTCAAATTTTGACGTTGTTGAGGCTTATGATTCTGTCATTCCTTGGTAACTTCTAGTTTGATTAGGGAAACCACAGAAAATGAATCTGCTAATGAAGGTTACAGATTCGGTCAAGAGGAAGAAACTTAGAATATCGTAACTGCTCATGGTTATTTTGGCCGATTGATCTTTCAATATGCTAGTTTCAACAACTCTCGTTCGTTACACTTCTTCCTAACTGCTTGGCCTGTAGTAGGTATCGGTTCAACCTAAATGGTTTCAATTTCAACCAATCTATAGTTTATAGTCAAGGTCGTGTAATTAACACTTGGGCGGATATCATTAACCGTGCTAACCTTGGTATGGAACTTATGCATGAACGTAATGCTCATAACTTCCCTCTAGACTTAGCGACTACCGAAGCTCCATCTACAAGTCGTAGGTTGAGAATGAATTCCCCGAAAAGATTGAAAGACTTATAGATGTGAAGCTTCGTTATGTTAGAAGCTTTTGATGAAGTACGTGGGTGGAAACAACATTGTGCAATAGGAACTTCAAAGTTTTAGCCTCTATCATTATGGCTGCTTTTCACTTTTTGGGTTTCATGAAAATAGTGTCCAAAGTTGCGTAATTATTTGTCAAGATACATTGATAATCTTTCTTTTATATTTCTTGTTGGAGTGTATTAGATGAAGTTAAGTGTCTTTTGAAATTATGGAATTGCTTTAGAGAACAGATTAATCTTATAATGTTAGAAATAGAATGAGTTAGGCCAGCACCAAGGGTGTGGCCTAGTGGTCGATGGAGTACGTTGAGAACCTGAGGTCTCAGGTTCAAACTCCAGCGGAGGCGAAAAACACTAGGTGATTCTTCCCGTGATTCTTCCCATCGGTCCCAACTTTGGTGGACAGAGTTACCTAGTATCTGTTGCTGGTGGTCTTCCCATCGGTCCCAACTTTGGTGGACAGAGTTACCTAGTATCTGTTGCTGGTGGGAGGTGACAGATATTTAGTTGAGGTGCGCGAAAGCTTATCTGGACACCACGGTTATCAAAAAAAAAAAAAAAAGTTGGGCCAGAAATATTATGTTTTCCACTTTTCGTTAATAAAAGTACTCCCCCCAGTTCATTCATTTGTCATATTTTTTTCACGCTACTTATGAAAATATTGATTAACGTGACTAGATTAATAAGTATGACAAGTAAAATAAAGGAAAAATAACATAAACATATATCTTAACTTATCATATTTACACAATTTTCCACCCTTACAGAGTAATTATAAAAATCTCAACTAATTATGTATCTTCGTTGAATGTATCGGGAGCTAATTATGTATCTCGACAGACCCTAAATCTGAAAAAATGTATCGGGAGCTAATTATGTATCTTTACAAAGGAAAAATGTATTTTCGTTGGATGTATGTGTATCTCGACAGACCCAAAATCAAAAAAAAATTATCGAAAGCTAATTATGTATCTTGTTGGATGTATCGGGAGCTAATTATGTGTCTCGACAGATTCAAAATTGAGATATCAGTAATTATGTAAAATATCAAAATTTTCTGTAATTAAGCTTCAAACAATCGGGATTTATGTTGTTTAGACTAAAAGAAATCATGTAAAGGATGTAGCAAAATTTGAAAAGGCAATTACACAAAAAGAAGATGGAAAAGCAAGTTGAACCAAAGAAAAACAAATGGGAAAGGAGAGGAGAGTAAAATAGGAGAATCTTAGTAGCTTAATTGGTTGAGTATTTGAATTTGCATCTTATTGATAAAAGTTTAATTTCTTAGCTTATAGTTCCCTCCTCGCTTTTCCTACTCTTACTCCAATTTAATATATATATATATATATATATATATATATATCGCAATGTTGGGACTTTGGCCCATTAGGACTCAACAGTCCACTTGGCAAAATATTAGAGGCATCTCATGTCACGTAATAAGTGTAACTCATACATAATACCTTGTCAATTATTATGACTTATAGTATTTTTTACTTAGTTTTTAAATATATAAATTTTATTTCGAAAAACTTAAAAAATTCATGCTCAAATTCATGATCAAACTGAAATGATTTGACTCTTGGAAAGCGAAAAGTGTCACATAAATTGGGACAGAAGGAGTAGAAAGTTTGAATTAAAAAGTTGCTAAAAAGGAAAATGATCATTCTTTTTTAAACAGATAAAAGAAAAGTAGGTTAAACAAATTTTATTGGACGGAGTATCAGATTTTGGAAAATGATTTAGGAAATAAATAGGTAAAATGATCTAATGGACCCTTGTATTTATCTGAATTTGTATTCTGGACCCACCTACTCAATCTGTTGCTAACTGAACCCTTAAACTCAATAAAACGTAATATTTTAAACACTTTTTCAGCCGATTAGGGTGCGTGTAATACACCTACTACAACTGAAATTCCACTTTATTTTTTAAAAGACAAATCAGAAATTAATTTTTTAAAAATAAATTAAATCAAATATACCTACTTTTGCAAAATCTAAAAAATGTTCAACAATCATCTTCTCCATATTTGCTTACAAATTGAGCATGAAATTAATTCCAAATAGCTGAAATATTTTCCCATTTCACTTGAATTTTCAACTACAAGTTCACAACCACAAATCCAATGAACCCCAATCAAAATTTTGAATTAATTTCGCAAATTTTACATGACCCATTTGTTTCTTTTCAAGCTTTCTCAAGCTTATTAATGGAGTTTTTTAATCTTTCAATACCCATTATCACTCCTCATACATAAACTCAGACCCATACCTTCTCTTTGAACTTTTGGTGTTGGAGGCAGGGATGTTAAATGAGCGGGTTGGGTTGAAATTGAAGATATTAAATGGGTTGAATTAGATATTGGGTTGGATCATGACCCGCCCAAATTTACTTTGGATTGAAATGGATTAAAAATTGGATTGGGTCTTAACCCGCTCAATTTAACCGGCTTAGGAGTCTAAAGAATATTAACATATTAATATTTACCTCTTGTAACCACAATTTGAATACCAACTCAAAAAAAAAAAATTGGGTGGGGGTGGGGGGTGGGGGGTGGGTAGGAAGTAGGGGGGGGGATGGGGTGAGGTAAGATTTTTTTTTCAAAAAAAATATTATTATTTTTTTAGGGGGGAGGGAGGAAAGGGGAGGGGTTGGGGTAAGTTTTTTTTAAAAAAAATAGTTTTTTTTAGGAGAGGTATGGGATAGGAGTGGGGGTAGGGAGGGGGGGGGGGATTTTGATTGAGATAAGAACTTTTTTTTAAAACAAAAATTATTGTTTGGGGTGGGAGTATGTCGTATTTGGAAGGGGGGGAAGGGGGATGTGGAGGTGCAAAGGGGTTAGAGGGGATATGAGGGTTAGGGTAAGAATTTTTTATTTTAAAAAAAGAAATTTAATTTTTTTAGGGGGGGAGGGTATGTTGTATGGGGGTGGGGTGTTGTGGGGGTGGTGGGGGTTGGGGGTTGGGGGTGAGGGGTATATGAGGGTTGAGGTAAAAAGTTTTTTTTTTTTTTTTTTAAAAAAAATTTAACTTTTAGGGAAGGGGAATATGTCGTATGGGGGTGGGGGTATAGTGGGTGTGGGGGGTGCAAAAGGGTTAGGGTGGATATGGGGGTTGGGGTAAAATTTTTTATTCTTTTTTAAAAAATAAATTTTTTGAGGAGGGGGTAGGGGGTAGGAGATATGAAGGTTGGGATAAGAATTTTTTTGGGGAGGGGGGAGGATTGGGTTAGGGGGATATGGGGGTTGGGGTAAAAAATTTTATTCTTTTTTAAAAAATAAATTTTTTGGGGAGGGGGTATGTCATATGTGGGGGTAGGGGGTAGGAGATATGAAGGTTGGGATAAGAATTTTTTTTCAAAAAAAGAAATTAATTTTTTTGGAGAGGGGTTTTGCCGTATGGGAATGGGCGGGGGGGGGGGAGGGGGGGGGAGGATTGGGGTAGGGGGATATGGGGGTTGGGGTAAGAAGATTGGGGTAGGGGGATATGAGGGTTGGGGTAAGAATTTTTTTTTTTTTTAAAAAAAACAATTGAATTTTTTTTTAAAGAAAATATTATTTTTTAAAAATTACTAATTTTTTTGGGTAGGGGTAAGGGTGCGGGGGTGGGGGAGGGGTGGAGTTGGACCGTGGGTTAAGAAAAGATTTTAATTTTTTTTAAAAAATAAATAAATAAATTTTGTTGTTGGGGGTGGGGAAGTGGGTGGCTAGGATAGTGGGAGATGGGCAGGAGAAAAATTAAAAGAAAAAAAGCTTTTTAAAAATTAAAAATAATTTAATTTAGGAAAGCGGGGTGGGGGTGGGGTAAGTTGGGGGTATGATAGGGTTGGGGTGAGGTGAGATGGGTGATTTTGAGAGCGGTATAAGACATATTGTCACTTATTTTCCCTAATTTCACTAAGGAAATCATTTTCCTATTAAACGGGTTGAAATAGAGATTGAATTGGGCTCAGTTGAATCCAATTTTAAAATGGGTTGAGACTTAATGGGTTAAAATTTACCCAATAGCAAATTATCTTGAACCCAATCCATTAAATTTTGGATGGATTGAACGGTTCAACTCAATTTGGACTTATTTTGACATCCCTGATTGGAGACAAAAAATTGACAGTTGATTTTTAGTCAGATAATTTATGAAGATGGAAAAATACTTTTTCTTCATTAATGATGATAAATATTGTGTTTTTCTTTATGGATTGGAAGGTGTGGGTGGGTAGGGATACGATAGTGGGGTGGAGTGGGGTGGGGTGGGGGGCACAATGACGAGGGAGTGCTACTATTGAGGGTGGATGGGTGTTGTTGTGTAATGGAAAAAGATATTGTTGAAGAAGAGGGAGGGGTTGGAGAAGTTTTTTAACTTTATTTTTTTAATTTAATTTCTTCATGAAGTTAATAATTTTTAATCAAATCTATTATATTCACACGTTTTAAAAATAGGTGATATCACGTATTAGATCTGAATCGGCAAAGATATGCCACATAAGCTTGGTCAATAGTTGGAGGGGCTTAAAATATTATGTTTTATTGAGTTTAAGAGATCAGTTGGCAATGAATTGAGTAGAAGAATTCAAAATATAAACTCAGACAAATACAAGAGTCCATTAAATCATTTTGCCAAATAAATAATTATTACTAAAGTATAAAAAAATATGATTGTCTTTTCTTGATATTTTTAAAATAATAGATGAGTAAAAATAAATAAAAAAATAAAATTTTCAATTTTGAACAACAGATTTAGAAATTTTGTTGAACAAGTGTACAACTAATGAGAGCGAATCCCACTTCATTCTCCTAATATTTAAGGTTTAGAAAATGATACCCCCTTCATATATTGAAAAGATGATACCCCCTTCATGTATTGAAAAGGAACGATAATTTCCTTATATAATATTTTTCTGTGAGATTTTTCTTTTTCTTTTAATAAATAATTTTTTTCTTTTACTTTCTAGAATTAAAATATGAAAATATATAACTTTTATTATTATCTCATTTATTTTTCTATTGAATAATGTTTTTCTTTTAGGATATAATAGTTACTTGGAATAATGTGTTAATAAATTTCAAGCTTTATGGATAGATTCAGGACAATAAAAAATTTAAGTGTCTTTGAGTTTACATAAGCCCTAAACAGAAAATATGTTAATAAAAATGGGATCGTGTCCTTAAATTTGCATCTAGTATGTTGGTTGATTAATAATCCAAATTATGATAGATTAGTATAATTTTTTTAAATTAATTTCTCAAATAATTAAGATCTTTGATACTTATATTTATTTAAGGCATCTTTATTTTAGAACAAATAAATATACATGATCATTGAGTTTGCGTCTGTGCTAGAAATTTATATATTCCTAACATTCTTTGAAGTTCAAAAATAGAAAAATGACGAGGAAGAAAAGAACTACATTCGTCCCTATGTTATTGCCTTATGTGAGTTTTGGTCCCTGTTATACCTCACTTCTTATATTTAACCCTTAATTAATCAATGACAATCGTTTTCGTCCTTATACGAACTGTGACTGTCAAAACAAACGGATCTATTACTACTTTCAAGGGAAATTTTGATATTTAATATAATATTATAATTATTATACTAATATTCACATCTAGATGAAACTGTAGAAACCCCTCCATCCCAATTGATGGCCACAGTTGAAGCCCAAGAACGACAACTACGTTTTGATCAAAACCTTCTGGATTTGGGATCACCCAGATGTCTCCTTGCATCAACTATTCATCATTTTTGCATATCAGAAAGAAGTTAGTGCAACCCCAAACCACAACTATATGCACTTGAAATCAATTATCAAAGGGGAGAAAAAACAAATTGCAGGGTACTACCAACTTCTACACATGGTTTCAAATTTTCAGTCCCAATCAATCGGGGTAAAAACTTCTGTAAGTTAACTTAAGCAACTTTATCAGTGACCAATTCAGGAATACAATGCAAAAAAAACGTCATACATAAATTTGACTGGACCAACGATGTGCCATAGTTTTTGATTTCGAGTTATACTCTCTATCAAATCAATTTTACCTTCCTTGAACTTGAGCTACCATGGACAAATTATTTATAAGAAAGCTTCAGACATCAAATCAGATTAAACAATAATCATAGAGCTTAATTGAAGAATTAGATAAAAATACTAGAATTCAAGAACCCAAAAAGCTTGATCGATGCCTGAATATAAAGATGGAAGAGGGACGGACAGAAAGTATACCTCTAACTCGAACTGAAAGAATGAAAAACAGAACTCGAAACTTGACATAAATTGAGTAAAAATCACACCAATATATGCTCTGATCTGCCATGAACTTACCCTCATCTTGGTCAATTTCTTCCATTTTGGGAGAGACCAAAAGTGAGAAGTGAGAGAGCACTTAGAAGTTACGTATAGGAAAGTGAAGTGTCCATTGTGAAATGTGACAAAGGATTTTACTTTAGTATTATAATAATTATAGTTATAATATTATGTTAAATATCAAAATTATCCTTGACAACAGTAATAGATTCGTTTGTATTCGCAGTCATCCTTAGTATAAGGATTAAAATGATTGAATTTGATTAATTAAAGGTTAAATAAAAAAAATTAGATATTACAGGGACTAAAATCAATATTAAGCAATAATATAGGAATAAAAATAATTATTTTCCCATGAAATTAATAGTAACACACAAGTTTGAAGACTAATTTTTTTTACAAAATTTATTTTGAATATTGCGTTTTTACGTGCTTGATGTTATCATTTAATTTCATCAAAAAAATAATAATAAATAAATAATATCTCCAGAATTTAAATTTTCTATTGTTATGAGTCTGTCCACAAACCTTAAAATTTATTAATACATTATTTCAAGTAACTCTTATATCTTAAAAAAATATTTTTTTTAATAGAAAAATAAATGAAACAATAATAAAAATTATATATGTTCATATTTTAATTCTAGAAAGAAAAAGAAAAAAAATCTTTATTTAAAAAAAGAAAAATCTCATCGAAAAATATTGCATAAGAGAGTTATTATTTCCTTTCAATATGTGGAGAGGGTATCATTTTGCAAATCATAAATGTTAGGTAAAGTGGGATTTACTCAACTAATGACCAATATCTCAATACTCTCATCATAATCCAGGTTTTGCAAATAAAATCCAAGATCAATTACCAGCCATTTAGTTTTTCCAGTGACGTGTCAAGATCTCATGGCCCAATATTTTCCTAGAGATTCTCAACCGTAGATGACTCTTTTATAGGGTTGGGCAAGAGGGCCCCTTCCTCTTTCTCCTTGTATGGAACCCAGACTACAAGTGGGGCTCCCTTTCCCTAAGGTTTGTTATTCCCCCTCCCTTTTTTTTTTTTTTTTTTGTTAAATGCTTCTTCTTCACTGTAGAAAACTATCAGTCAACCATTTGAGCTAGCGACGACAACGATTTTCTTTCTGACCTTTTTTTCTGATTTTCCGTCCCTCACACACACCCTTTGTTTCTCTTCGTTTTTCACGCCTTTTCTGGGTTCAATTTTAATCCGGCAACGTGTATAGCGCTAGCTTTAGTGCATCGGTTGTATGTGGATTTAGTTTTAATCTCTTGTAACCAATTTTTAAAACTTTCTTTGGGTTTCAGCTACTTCTGTTGTGTTGGATTTTTCTGCTGAAAAATGGCGAGTGTTGTGAACAACCAAAACATTGAACCGGAAGATGATGAGGTTAACGAGTCGAAGATTTTATCAGCTGATCCATTACTCGGCGATTCTCAGGAGTACACCATTGCAGCTGTAGGGTTAGACCCATCACCGCCGCCTTCGTCAACCGTCATAGTACCGTTCTTAAAGGAAGAGCCGCAGGAGCTGAATATGCAATTGCAGAAGGCAGAGAAACAGCCGGTGAAAAGATCGTCAAAGGATAGGCACACAAAAGTGGAAGGACGTGGTAGGAGAATCCGTATGCCAGCGGCATGTGCAGCTAGAATCTTCCAATTAACGCGGGAATTAGGGCATAAGTCGGAAGGTGAGACTATAAGGTGGCTTTTAGAACGAGCTGAGCCAGCTATTATTGCAGCTACTGGAACAGGTACGGTTCCGGCGATTGCTGTATCGGTTAACGGAACGTTGAAGATACCGACGACTTCTCCGTCGACTAATAACAACAACGAGGGAGAAAGTTCTAATAAGAGGAGGAAAAGGCCTGTGAATAGTGAGTTTGTTGAGGTGCATGAGGCGTCGAATTTTGCACCTGTGGCTCCAATTGCCCCACAAGGTCTTGTTCCTGTTTGGCCAATGGGTTCTGGAAATGGGCATGCGCTTGTATCCACCACTGCTATTACCGGTGGTACTGCTTTCTATATGCTGCCACCAGGCACTAGTACCCCTACAACTTATGCTGCTGGGCCTCATTTGTGGGCCACACCAATATTCAATGTACCTACAAGGCCCATTTCAAATTTTGTATCTGCAATGCAACCTGGTATTGGTTATCCAGCAGGGGTCCCGGTCCCTGCTGTTGCTAGTGAGGTTCAAGTGAGTAGCTCATCTGTATCAAAAAGTGATGGGTTAGGCACTGTTGGTTCAGCCATGGCTTCGAGTTCGAGTTCTACTGGTGCAACAACACAGATGCTTAGGGATTTTTCATTGGAGATATATGACAACAAGAAGGAGCTTCAGTTTATGGTTGGTTCCAGTGAAAATGATCAAGCCTCCTCATCCAAATCCTGATACATTTTAAGTAGTGGACAGAAAATTGGCTAAGGCTCTAGGCCTATAAAGCATTTAGTTGTAGTTTTTGACAAGTAACTTTTTGATGTTGTTAATTAGGTACTTGTGTTTTGGCTAATTCATAACTGCTATGTCCTGGTTTTAACATGTTGCTTGTAGATATTCCTTGAGCTTTTTATTAAGCTTTTAGCTTAAAAAAGCAAATGGGATTAGAATCTAATTCCTTCTCAAGAAAGGAGGTTGCTTTGCTGTGATGACATTGGGTTAGTCAATTTTGAATGTCAACTTGCTGCTATGTTAGTTTTGGTGCACTCATTTTTGTGTTTTTTAGTGCTCCTTAATGTGATTGTGAAGAGCAAAATGGTTTTGGTTAGGTTGGATTGGTTTTAAATCCTTTTATTTTACTAAGCGTGGGAGACCATTTTTCCTGCCTGTATAGTGTGTAACACTTTAATCTCCCTTCTTTTTTTCTTTCCGACTTTATAAATCACTTTGTAGCAGAGCACTGTCTGGTGCTTTTCATTGGGCCATTTGCCCCGTGCACTTGGATTACATCAAAAATTGCACGTGACTTTAGAGTAACGCACGTAGAAAGTAGGGTCCATTAAAGATGAATTGGTGCTAAGTGGTCCCCAGCAAAGAGAGGTGGGTCAAATTATATTAGGCTATGCTTGCCAGAATGTGGGGTCAGCTATCGCCGGTGGCGGGGCCATAATTTATGAGAATGACTTTAAGCTTTAGGAATAACTTGTAAAATTGTCTCTCAGATCAAGAGTCCCTTGCGTTTTACGCAGAGATTCAGTACAATAGATTTTTGTGATCTGACTTTTTTTCAAATTTTATATAAAGTAAAAAATTTAATACACTATACTATCTTTTATTGTTATTATTGTTGTTTATCTTGTGAGTAAAATTTTAAATTTAAAAAGTTTCAATTTTTAAACTCAATGATTTGCCATGAAACAATCAGGATCAAAAGTTTGACATCTATTTACAAGGTCATCCGATGTAATTTCGTAAAAGGCTCTAAAACGCTTATACAGATAACCCGCTTAAACTTGTTAGGAGATTCATCTTGTTCTCGTTGGCACATGAGATAATGTTTTTAGTAGTTATTTTTAGTTTAAATTTTAAGAAATCTTTTATGCATGATTTTAAATGTCTATTATACAGATAAGTTAATTATTTAAAATATATATTTTTTTACTTATATAAATTAATCTCAATAATCCGTAAAACTTTATGTATGTTAATGGTATAATTTAAAAAATATATATATTTTAAATAGTTAACTTATCTGTATAACAAATATTTATCACCGATAAAATTTTCTGTACTTGAATAAAAAGTAACTAATTAAAATTTTGTATAGTGTATATTTAAATATTTAATTGAAATAAATTGTAATTCAGGTGTCTTTGGTGAAAAATAATTGATTTTGAGATAATGTAATGTATTAAGCTGTCTTGATGATAAATAAGAATGATATAGATGTGGGACGCATATTTAGGTCATGTGAAATGGCAGGTGGGCCGATTCTAGGAGAATGGACCCCATCCCAGTATTCGAGGCGATTGTGTGGTATCCACTAGCTATTACTATTATTTTCTTGGTTTAATTTTAATTGGATGAATTTTATTTTACACGATAATTAAGAAATTATAAATAAAATAATAAATTTTATTATTTTATTTTTTATTTATATTAATAATATTTATTGGATATAAGAATAGGTATTGAAATTGAAAATAATTATAGGGATAATATGAGAAAAAATTAATTAATTCTATTTTAATTTAATAAGTAATTAATTAATATGAGATATTTAATTTTTAATAAGATGACCAATTAAAATGGGACTTATCCTTTCATCTCTGTCTTTAGGTCTGCTGGTAGGGTCCCACTTGACGAGAGAACCAGGTTGGCACTCATTGACACGTGTTGTACTCTTAGTTGTCATACGGGGACCACGTTTATTAAAGTTGACACGTGGTGTGTGTTGCCCTGGCCTTGACGTTTGCGTGGAAAAGATGAGGTGATCGTAATTGTGTTTTTTAATCTAAATCTTAAGGAGTATATCCACATTATTCTCTCTTTCTTTCATTAGTTATTATAGAGTAATTGCAGTTTATCCTAACACTTTGTTTGGATGGTGATTTTCTCCTACATTATATGGTATGATATTATATTGTATAGTATAATATAATATAATATTTAAATAAATTGTATCATTTGCTGCTGTTTAATAAATAATTTTATTATTTGATTATATAACTTATTTTTTTTTAATCACTTCCAAAAAAATAATATATTTTTATATTTAGTAACAATTTAACTTTAAAATATCCATTTTATCTTTAATTAAATGAATTATAGCCACACAAATATCTATGCCTTTTTTTGAGATCACAAATTTCGAAAATCTTTCTTTATTTCTTAAAATTCGTGTCAAGTCAAACTACCTCATATAAATTGAGATGGGGAAAGTATAATGTTAAATTTATCAATAATTATTAATAAAATAATTTTATTTCTACTAATTTGTCAGAACTTATGCCTTGTAAATATATTAAGTTGTTAAATTCAGTAAATTCTAACAAAATTAATAAAAGAGCAGTTCAAAATCTAACAACATTCAAGTGATAAGAAGATGGACATAGTCATTGAAAGCAAACAAATATAGGGTAGGATGTTTGGGTGGAGTTAAATAATATAAGGTAAAGAATAAAATAGGATTATGTAAGATTAAGTGGGGGCATAATTGAAAAAAAAAAGAAAAGAAAATAATAGGACCAAATTGGTAGTTACATAAAGTGAGGGTTTTCATAATTACCAAATCATGAAATCAAATCATATCGTACCAAACATTTTAAGAAACAATCAAAGCAAACATGGTTCTCTTATTAACCATGTCATGCCATACCATGGGAAACCACCATCCAAACAAAGTGTAAACGGTCGTTTGATAGCAGTTTAGAAGTGAGTTATGTAGGTTTTAAATTTTACTAAAATAATTTTATATTTGGTAGTTGATTCTAAGATAAACTATTCATGTATAAAATTAATAAGGATTTGTAATTTAGAAACCCCATAGCTAATACATCTATATGTTATACGAGATTTTAAGTATTATTTTATGTAGGATTGAAGGTGGAATAACTAATACTCCCTCCGTTTCTAATTACCTGTCATCTTTATTAAAAATAGATGTTCCTTAATACTTGTCATTTCACCAAACCAATGCATAATTAGTTGTTTGTTTACACTTTTACCCTTAGTAATAAATATGAAGAGATATTAATATAGTGTAAAAAAGAAAAACATTAACTAAAGACGAGTAATAAATAAGGGTAATTTATTCAAATTACCTTCTAGTTAATGCTTTTCTTAAGGGGTGTGCAACTTTAAAATGTGACAAGTAAATAGAAACAGATGGAGTACATAAATAATCAAATCCCGCATAACTAATACCTGTATAAAAATAATAAATAAATTTTCTCATATTTAATCTATGCGTAACTCAAACCAGCTACCAAAAGATCCATAATATATAAATTTACTTTGAACTTTTGAAAATATCCATCCAATTCTATACAGTACTATTTTAACTATTGTATAACCAAATCCTTTGAGGTCGTCCCGCTGGGCGTGCCAGAATTTGTAGGACAATAAAATTCAAGACCGAGAAAATAATAATCGGGACAGAAAAATATTGCAACAATCGTTTATTGATTTCAATATGTGAGTGTTACAATCTCTATGAATTCTCTGATTCGCCTTTCTAAATATAAATTCAAGGGCTTCGAGCTTAATCTTGAACTTGATTTGTGGATTTAATGAACTTGATCTTGACTTGTGAATTTGGATTCAAGGGCTTTTGAGCTTGATCTTGAATTTTCGTCTTGATCTTCAGGTGTTTATGAACTTGAATGCTTGAACTTGTAGGTTATAGAGAAATCTGTGGTGTTTGATCCACGAGCTCTCTCTTGCTTTTTGTTAGAATTCTTGGTCCCCTTTTCTTGAATTATGAGGCCCCTATTTATAGTTGTGGAAAGGAAAGGGTCATGGTGAAGATGAGCTTCTTTTGGCCAATCATATTTAAGTGACATGACGCATTTTTATGGGCCTTTGATTTCACTAGGCTTGCTGCATCATTTTGACATGTGACACGGTCCTATTGGCTCCTTTACTTGACTTGGCATGCCACGTCATTTGACACTTGGCACCAAATTGGGCCTCTAGACTAAGATGACATATTGGGCTTAACCAAGTGGGCTCATTATTTGTAGCTCAAATTAATGGACTAGCCTGATGAATTTGGACTTTAATTAAATCCATATTTATTGGACTTAAATAATTAATCCAATTATATTAATCCACCATATTTATTTGGACTAATATATTTAAAATTCATATGATCACAAATGCCCTCACTTCGAGACTTGTCGGAGATATTTAATCTTTCGAAGACTAGGCTCGAAGTATTGACTTGACTTTTTTCTTATTTGCGCGTCTTCAGGATACTCCTTTCCATTTCGGGAATGAAATTCTTCTACTCCATAACCAATCATTCTCCAATTAGAATTAGGATGTTTATATTCCTATAAACTTGAACTGTCCCAATTCCACTCCAATTAGGAGTATGCCACCTCCTTAAGGACTTGAAAACTTCTCCTAGTTTTATTTCAACAAGGAGACTATTAATGCCTTGCTGCATCTATAAATAGATGGATGCTCTCTATTATTTTGATATTGCAGCATCGGGAGTCACACAAAGGAGAACAATGCCAGGTAATATATTCTTCTCTTTTAATTTTCGTCATTTTTTTTCAGCCCAGCATGTTAGTGGTAGAAAATTCATATCTCATTGTAGAAATATCGAAATCCTGAGAGGTTTAACATTCCAGAAACTAGACTTCGAGATCTACAACATGTCCAAAATTCAGAATTAAAATCCTTCAATTTCGTTCTATACAATTTCTTGAAACTTAGGTTTAAATTCTGTCATGCTGAGAATTTCAGATCTGCATAGCTTCACCAAAACTTTGCATATCTTGATGTAGGAATGAAGAAATCACAAGCCGCTTGATTCTTCCGAAACTATATATCCATATATATAATATATCCAAAATTCATAATTTAATACATTCGGTATCTTTTCATATGTTATCCCGAATTCAACTTTGGATTTTGGCGCACCGGCAGTTTCAGATTTGCTCGACGACACCAATTTTCTTTTTTATCAATGTGGGAGTACCGAAATCATGATCCGCTTAATTCTATAGATACCATAAACATGCATATATAACATATCAAAAATTTAGAATTTAACACCTCCCGGATTGTTCTAGACAAATTTTTGAAGTTAACCCTAAATTCTGTCTCGCAGAGAATTTCAGATTTGCATTGTCTCACTAAATAATTTATATCATGATGTTGGACCGTCACCATCAAAAATGTGTTTTGATTGATGGAAACCAGAATTCAAGGGCTTCATTCTCACCAAAACATATTGTCTCAAGCCTATCCGCGTTGGTGATGTATGGCTTTCGAGTTTAAAACGTCTTGACAGGTAACAATCTCTCTTCTTCTTGTGCCTTTTTTTTTGTGTTGTCTTTTCCTTTCTTCTTTTACAGGATTGAAACAAATAGCATTCATGAAAGGTCAGCTTAAGGTGCGAGAGTTTAACTTCACCTCCGTCACCTTGAGACCTGACTAGTTCGGCTTCAAGTTTGGTCCCTTTCACCGACGTACTTATGCAATGGTCAGCTTAAGGTGCGAGAGTTTAACTTCGCCTCCGTCACCTTGAGACCTGACAAGTTCGGCTTCAAGTTTGGTCCCTTTCACCGATGTACCTATGCAATGGTCAGCTTAAGGTGCGAGAGTTTAACTTCGCCTCTGTCACCTTGAGACCTGACAAGTTCGGCTTCAAGTTTGGATGCTTTACATAACAAATCCGTGAAAAGACCAGCTTAAGGTGCAAAGGGAAAAATACTGTCCACCTTAAGGCATGGAAGTTTAGAGATCCTTTTAAAGATAAACTCGTGAAAAGTCCAGCTTAAGGTGCAAAGGGACAAATTTTTATCCACCTTAAGGCATGGAGATTTATAGATCCTTTTAAGGATAGACCCGTGAAAAGGCCAGCTTAACGTGCAAAGGGACAAATTTTTGTCCACCTTAAGGCATGGATATTTATAGATCCTTTTAAGAATAAACCCATGAAAAGTCCAGCTTAAGGTGCAAAGGGACAAATTTTTGTCCACCTTAAGGCATGGAGATTTATATATCCTTTCAAGGATAAACCTGTGACAAGGCTAACTTAGGGTGCAAAGGGACAAATGTTTTGATTGATGGAAACCAGACTTCAAGGGCTTCATTCTCACCAAAACATCTTGGCTCAAGCCTATCCACGTTGGTGATGTATGGCTTTCGAGTTTAAAACGTTTTGACAGGTAACAATCTCTCTTCTTCTTGTGCCTTTTTTTTGTGTGTGTCTTTTTTTTTTCTTTTGCAGGATTGAAACAAATAGCATTCATGAAAGGTCAGCTTAAGGTCCGAGAGTTTAACTTCGCCTCCGTCACCTTGAGACCTGACTAGTTCGGCTTCAAGTTTGGTCCCTTTCACCGACGTACTTATGCAATGGTCAGCTTAAGGTGCGAGAGTTTAACTTCGCCTCCGTCACCTTGAGACCTGACAAGTTCGGCTTCAAGTTTGGTCTCTTTCACCGATGTACCTATGCAATGGTCAGCTTAAGGTGCGAGAGTTTAACTTCGCCTCCGTCACCTTGAGACCTAACAAGTTCGGCTTCAAGTTTGGTCCCTATCACCGAGGTACTTATGCAATGGTCAGCTTAAGGTGCGAGAGTTTAACTTCGCCTCTGTCACCTTGAGACCTGACAAGTTCGGCTTCAAGTTTGGTCCCTTTCACTGATGTACCTATGCAATGGTCATCTTAAGGTGCGAGAGTTTTACTTCGCCTCCGTCACCTTGAGACCTGACAAGTTCGGCTTCAAGTTTGGTCCCCATCACCGACGTACTTATGCAATGGTCAGCTTAAGGTGCGAGAGTTTAACTTCACCTCCGTCACCTTGAGACCTGACAAGTTCGGCTTCAAGTTTGGTCCCTTTCACCGATGTACCTATGCAATGGTCAGCTTAAGGTGCGAAAGTTTAACTTCGCCTCCGTCACCTTGAGACCTGACTAGTTCGGCTTCAAGTTTGGATGTTTTACATAACAAATCCGTGAAAAGACCAGCTTAAGGTGCAAAGGGGAAAATATTGTCCACCTTAAGGCATATATGTTTAGAGATCTTTTTAATGATAAACTCATGAAAAGGCCAGCTTAAGGTGGAAAGGGACAAATTTTTGTCCACCTTAAGGCATGGAGATTTATAGATCCTTTTAAGGATTAACCCGTGAAAAGGCTAGCTTAAGGTGCAAAGGGACCCACCTTGTAAACTTGGAGAATTTGGAGACTTCAACTTGCAAACCTGGCAATTTTGACAACTTCAACTTGCAGACTTGGTAGATTTGAGATTTCATCTTGCAAAATTGCTGAACTTTGACGACTTTAGCATGCAGATGTTATGAATCTGAGACTTCAACGTTACTGACTTGGTGAATTTTGACTTCAACAAGAACGCTTCAATTCACAGGCTTGAAAGACTTACAACTTTAACTTGTAGGCTCGGAGAACTTGAGGGTCTCAAATCCTGTTGCAGAAGCTTACCTTTTATATGGAGCTCTGCCCCCATTGAGTCATGAACATTTTGTGTAAGCCCAAAGTTTAATCAGAATATTTGCAGACTTAACTTTCGTATGGCAGATCAAGCGGGAACATGTATTTTTTTTTACACTCATGCAACTGAACTTAGAATGAAACTTCTAAGCGCCTACGTACCTCGGTGAAGAGGATCAAGTCACAACGTAGTTCTGGAAGAGTGTATATTTTTTTTTATTTTTTTTTGTCCTAACTTTTGCCTAGGCCGCCTCTTTCGAGATTTTCAACCTAGCGGACATTTTTTTTTTGAGCCGTACACAGTTTATACTCTTGCGGGCTAGGAGTGGACATGCAGTTTATGCTCGTGCCTTAAGGAGCGTCATCTTCTTTCAAGGATAGTACTTCTTCAAGAACTTGGCGTTGATAGGACCAATTTTCACGCCATCTGCATCGACAAGCTTGTAAGCACCATTTGAATATGCCTCTTGTATGACGTATGGTCTATCCCACTTAGAGGTGAATTTGCCCCCAGATTTATAAGAAGTGATAATGGGCCTCCTTACTGCTAGGACTTGATCTCTAACTTGGAACCACCTCAAGCGAACCCTTTTGTTGAAAGAACGAGATAGACGGGCTTGATAACATTCAAGATTTTGTTGAGCCTCTAGCCTCTTCTCATCAAGAGCTTCTAACTCCGCAAGAAGTAACTTAGCATTTTCTTCTTTGGTGAGCCCTTTTTGAATAGCAAGTCTTGAAGAAGGAATTTGACGCTCAAATGGTAGGACTGCTTCAACTCCAAAAGCAAGTGAGTATAGGGTTGCTTGAGTCGGTGTACGGTGAGTCGTCCTATATGCCCACAAAGCTTCTTCCATTCGTTCATTCCAGACTCATTTGGATTTGGAGATGACTTTCTTCAATAGATTACATAAAGTCTTATTGAATGCTTCAGCTAGACCATTGGCGGCAACATGGTACATAGAAGATTTACGCTGCTTGAAACCAAAGAGATCACAAATCTTTTTCATTAGCTTGTTATCAAATGGCTTGCCATTGTCAGTTATTATGTAATGGGGAATTCCAAAGCGGTAGATGATATTTACTCGAATAAAGTTTGCAACATTCTCCTTCTTCACTTCTTTGAGTGCAACAGCTTCGGCCCATTTTGAGAAGTAATCTGTCGCAGCCAAGATGTACAAGTGTCCACCAGAAGATTTTGGTAGTGGTCCTACAACATCCAATCCCCAAGCATTGAATGGCCAAGATGCGATAGTGGGGTGTAATATTTCAGGAGGTTGATGTATGAAATTCGCATGAAATTGACAGGCCTTACATCTTCTAGCATAGTCCAAGCAATCTTTCACCACCGTTGTCCAATAATATCCCATCCTTTTTATGTGAAAGTGGAGCTTCGGGCCAGACTGATGAGATCCACATACTCCCGAGTGTACTTCCTGCAAAGCTTGGACTGCTTCTTCCTCTCCTAAACATCGCAAGAGTACTCCTTTAAATGACCTTCTATATAGCGTGTCCTTGTAGTAAAGCAAAAGAGGTGCACGACGACGGATGTCAGTTTTTTTTCTTGGATCTTCAGGAAGTATTCCATAACACAAGTAGTCAATGATTGATTGCCTCCAATCTACCTTTACAGCTTCAGACACAGCGACGGGATGCTCAAGTTTTTTTTCTGTATAGTCCTCCTCATCCGGTGGTGGTACTACCCATTCTTGGAGGATAGTAACTCGTGTTTGATTTGGAAGAGTAAGGGTTGAAGCTAAAGCAGCCAATGCATCGGCCTGCTTATTTTCCTTTCTTGGCACGTGTTGGAGGGTAACTTCTCCAAGCCATCCTATCAACTTCTGAGCATAACTATGATACGGGCGTAGCTCGGGCTTTTTGACTTCATAGTCTCCCAAGAGCTGTTTGATCACCAATTGGGAGTCACCAAAGACTTGCAATTGTAGTTACTTCATGTCGACAGCCATTTCAAGTCCAAGTATCAACGCTTGGTATTCAGTGACATTATTAGAGCAACATTGTGTCAAAGTAAAGGAGTATGGGATAACCTCTTTCTGTAGAGTGACAAACACTACGCCAGCACCAGCTCCACCACGGTGTGCCGCACCATCAAAGTACATCTTCCATGGAGGTCGAACTTCAATAACCATTGCATCCTCATCAGGAAGTTCATCAGTTAGCTCCCAATTATCTGGTATTGGGTGGTCTGCCAAAAAATCTGCTAATGCCTGTCCCTTTACGGCCTTTTGAGGGATGTACACGATCTCAAATTGTTGAAATTGAAGGTACCACCTTGCAAGTCGATCACTGAGGACTGGTTTCGACATTACAAACTTGATGGGATTTGTTTAGACACCAGATGAACAATATGAGCTTGAAAGTAGTGCTTCATCTTTTGGATTGAGAAGACCAATGCCAAACACAACTTTTCAATAGGTGAATAATTCAGCTCATTTGGAGTCATCATTCTGCTCAGGTAATAAAGAGAGTTCTCTTTACCTTCACTATTTTCTTGGGCCAATAATGCTCCAACTGAACTTTCTTGTGCAGCGATGTTGAGAATCAATGATTTTTCAGGTATAGGTGCCGCAAGAACTGGAGGCTTCATCAAGTAAGATTTGATATTTTCAAAGGCCTTACTACAAGCTTGGTCCCATTCGAAAGGGGCACCCTTCTTCATGAGATGACTAAATGGTTGAAATTTTCCCGCCAAATTTGATATGAACCTCCTTAAGTATGTTAGTTTCCCTTGAAGACTTTTTAATTCATGAATTTTACGAGGCTCGGGCATCTTCAAAATTGCATCAACCTTGTGTTGATCAATTTCAGTTCCTCGGTGTCGTACAATAAAGCCAAGAAACTTTCCAGAAGTAACTCCAAAGGCGCATTTCAACGGATTCATCCTAAGCTGATATCTTCGGAGCAACTCAAATACCATTCTCAAGTCTTTCAAGTGGTCATTCTTCTTTCTTGACTTTACCACTAAGTCATCCACATAACATTCAACATTTTTATGGAGTAGATCATCAAAGATGTTTTGCATAGCTCTTTGATAAGTGGCACCAGCGTTCTTCAAACCAAAAGGCATCACCTTGTAACAATAAATACCTTTAGTCTTACGAAATGCAGTGAGCTCTTCATCCTTTGGTGCCATGCGAATTTGGCTATAGTCGAATGATCCATCCATAAAAGACATCGTCTCAAAACCAGTAGTAGCATCAATCATCAACTCTAGAATAGGGATTGGAAACTCATCCTTAGGGCATGCGTTGTTGAGATCCCTAGAGTTGACATAAACTCAAATTTGGCCATTCTTCTTCCGTACTGGAACAATGCTTGATATCCATGTGGGGTACTTAACTTCACGAATAAAGCCTGCTCCAATGAGTTTGTTAACCTCATTTTCAATCAATGGAACCAAGTCGGGTCTGAAACGTCTTTGGGCCTGCTTAACAGGACGAGCTCCATTCTTGACTGTCAACTGATGAACTGCTACTTTTAGATCTAAGCCAGGCATCTCCTTATAACTCCAGGCGAAGACATCCCTATATTCTTTGAGTAAGTCTATGTAAGCGATTTCTTCATCCATTTCTAGAAAAGCGCTTAGAAAATTTGGCCTTGGGTCTTCATTAGTGCCAAGATTAACTTCCTTTAGGGGATCTATCGTCGTCTTTACTCCTTCTTCAAATTATGATGGAGCATCTCCAGCATCTTCCTCTTCTTGAGGATCATTGTCATTGACCCATATATGGCAACACCAGGAAATATCTTTCGACTCTTCAACCTTTATTTGAGATGATGTATCGTACTCACTCTGGGTTGTAATATGATATGAAGATCCCACACTTTCTTTGTCTTCCTCATGTTCCTTGGTATAAACCACAGTATGAGTTCTTGCCTTTAACACCTTCTTGTACGAAACCACAAGTTCCGTCTGTCGCCTCATTCTAGAAGGAATCAAACTTTGAAACTCCTTTTGGATTCTAGGTGAAGAGTGTATCATAGTGTCTTGATAACTTCTTCGAGGTTTGTTACTCTTCTTTTTCTTCAGTGGACCCAACCTCTCAAACACAGAAGTTCTTGTGGTTGATTCTCCAAGTAGATCAAAAACAGAAGGCCTTTTGCTGGAAATAGTAGACTCCTCTTCCACAGTGATGTAGTCGCTAGCCATCCTTCTAATAGAGATACGCACCGGCGGTGGCTGCATGTACCCTAAGCCTTCGCGCGCTTGCCTGGTAGTGGCTTCTGATGGGATTTTCCCCAAATTTGATGGCTCATTAGGGTTGTTTCCAGCCTTTACAAATAACTTGTAAGCGTTTGGATCAAAACCTTCTTTCGTACGCTTTGAAGGGAGTGTCATATCTCGCGGTGAATTTTGAGCCACAAATTCCCCAAGTGGCTTTGAGGGCAAATTTATTGCATCTATTTGTTTTACCGGAAGAGTTAGCCCCCCTAGTACATTATATTGGACATCGGATGAGTGTCCTTCTTCTTTCCCTACCTTTGGTACATAGCGGAGCACAGGAGCTGTCTTCTTCTTAAAGTACGTGACATTCCCTTTATTTGAAGTGGGAGGAGGCTTTTTAATGACAACGTTTTCAACATCCACCTCAACCTTCTTAGCTGCAAGATCATCACACTTGATTGTTGTGACATCATCAACCTTTTTCTCCTTCACGACATAATTCTTCAAGTAGAATTTTGCATCTGCGAAGTGTGATTCAACTTCAGGGAATGGCTTATCATCGGCCACTATCTTTCTCTCCACTCCATTTTCAAGATACTTCAGGCATTGATAGTAGGAGGATGAAACAATTTTGTTCTCGTGTACCCAAGGCCTACCAAGCAATATATTATATGAAGTTTTGGCATCGATCACATGCATCAATACATTTGATCGTAAATTATCCATATGAATCTCTAACTTGATGGATCCTATGGCCCTCTGACCCCCTTGATTGAACCCTTGGATCATCAAATGGCTTTCAGTGAGTTCATCAGTTGTGATGTCAAGTTCCTTCAGTGTGCGAATAGGCAGGATGTTTACTCCAGACCTTTCATCTATCAGGATTCTATTTATCTTCTTCTCTAGAACATAACCTACCATATACAAGGGACGATTGTGTAGTGTTTCACCAAACAGAAGATCATCGTCTGTAAATGTGATTTTTGTATTACATACATATGCTTCTTGGTGAAGATATTTAGTAGGACTTTCAGGAGAAGGAGGTTCTATCAATAGGCTTTCGCCCTTTGCTTCTTCTTTGTCAGTATTGAAACAAGATGCCTCAATGTTGTCTTGAATAGTCTTGGCGCAGAACCAACTTGGAAAGAATTCTTCCAAGGTCACAGGACACCGTGGTTTTTGGTGGTGATGCTCCACTACACTCGCCCTCTTTGGCAGCTCAACCAACCTCTGTTCCTCGCTTTCTTCACCATTCTCCTTCTGGTTGGCTGCTTGGATGAGTCTTTTCGTAAACTCATCATATGTTGCGTCTCCGCCTAGTCACCAAAGTCCAACCTTCATCATCACCTTCATCAATTAGAGATTTGTCATGCTTTAATGGCTCCTCATTACGCTCTTTGAAGTTGCATATTTGGACCGGATCGAGTGAGCCAAAAGTGATGGAGATTTGATGAGAACTGACCTTCTCATCATCAAGCACGATCTTCTTCTCATTAGCCAGTTGCATGATTTTATCCTTGAAGACAAAACATTTCTCCAATGGGTGACCCACAAGCTTGTGATACTTGTAATAGTTTGGGTCATCAGTTTTTCCAGCTTCGTCGGGCCGCTTCATTTCTGGTAGATCAATGAGCTTCAGCTCAAGAAGTTCATCAAAAATTTTGAAAACATCAGAATCAAGGAATGGGTATTCTTTTTCCTGCATTTCCTTGAAAGTCAACTTCTGGTTTGGACGCACTTGAGAAGTAGTCTTTACACTTTGATTCTTGCTCACCTTTGTGGTAAGCTTCACAGGAGACACATTAACATTCATGGATTCTTTGTTGTCACTTTTGGGGACAAAATTGGTCCATCTCCTAGGTTCCTGTTTGTCCTTTCCCTTTCGAGGGACATGGATGGGTGCTACTACTTTTCCGACAGAAGACATGCTCAACTCCATGTAGTGAGCACGAGTAGCTAACTCTTCAAAGTATTTTGGCTTAATTCCTTGCAAAATATAGAGAAGCTCCCAGTGCATTCCTTGGATACACATCTCTATTGCGGAAGTTTCACTGAGCCTATCTTTACAGTTTAGGCTAGCATTCCTCCATCGATTGATGAAGTCAATAACTAGCTCATCCTTTCTTTGACGAGTATTTGTGAGTTCTACCATGCTCACTGTACGCCTCGTGCTATAGAATCGATTTAGGAACTCATGCTCCAGTTGCTCCCAGCTACCAATTGAATTGGGTTCGAGATCCGTATACCAATCAAAGGCATTTCCCTTTAGGGAGCGGACAAATTGCTTGACGAGATAGTCACCATATGTTCCGGTATTGTTTCATGTCTCAACAAAGTGGGCGACATGTTGCTTTGGATTCCATTTGCCCTCAAATTGTTAAAATTTGGGGGGTTGATAGCCTGCAGGCATGTTGAAGCTATCAATCCTAGCAGTGTAAGGCTTGGTATATGTCAGGGAAGACTTGGTAGTAACTTCGTACTTGTCCTTAAGGGTCCCTTCAATGAACTCCTTCAATAGATCAATTGGGATCATTCCGCCAGAAGCGACTGGCACCTCCTTAGTAGGTGGTGTCTGTTTGGTAGGAGGATCTATCTCTTGAACTTCTGGAACCTTTCCAGGTGCATGACTAGAATCTCCATCTATTAAGCCTTCCATTCGATCCATCAACTTATCAATTCGAGTGTCTTGAGTTTGCACTTCTTGGTCAAACCTTCAATCGTTTTCGCCATATTCGCAAGTTGCTCCTCCATGGATGAGACATCAGTTACCATTGTTTGCATGATTATTGGAGACATCGGAGAGTAGCACGGATTGTCACATAAGTTGATCTCTGAAGTCCTTGGCTCGCGTAGAGTAAGTGGTGATGACATGTTGGTTGAATGACCATCGTTCTTTGTCCCAGAGTTTTTTGAACCAGAGAGATCAAGTAGAGCCAGAGTCTTATTAATTTTCTCTGCCACAATGCTTCCTTCTTCTGAAGCACTTGTAGAGGACCTTGTTCTTTTTGGGGTTGAAGATCCAAAAACTGGAGTTGATGTCGTCAAGACTTGATGTGTTTGTTGCCCCATCATGTTGGCCTTGCTCCTTGTGACATCCTCAAAGCTTCCAAAAGTAACATCAAGGATGCTTTCTACCTCGGCGGAGAACTTGGAATCAGCAGCCTTATGGGCAGTGGATTGAGAGTTGACCTTCTTGGAAGTCATTTCGGTATTCTTGAACTTTGAAGTTGGAAAGTTGAGATGAGAGGTAGAGATCGTCCCACTGGGCGTGCCAGAATTTGCAGGACAATAAAATTCGAGATCGAGAAAATAATAATCGGGACAGAAAAATATTGCAACAATCGTTTATTGATTTTAATATGTGAGTGTTACAATATCTATGAATCCTCTGATTCGCCTTTCTAAATATAAATTCAAGGGCTTCGAGCTTAATCTTGAATTTGATGAACTTGAACTTGATTTGTGGATTTAATAAACTTGATCTTGACTTGTGAATTTGGATGCAAGGGCTTTTGAGCTTGATCTTGAATCTTCGTCTTGATCTTCAGGTGTTTATGAACTTGAATGCTTGAACTTGTAGCTTATAGAGAAATTTGTGGTGTTTGATCCACGAGCTCTCTCTTGCTTTTTGTTAGAATTCTTGGTCCCCTTTTTTTGAATTATGAGGCCCCTATTTATAGTTGTGGAAAGGAAAGAGTCATGGTGAAGATGAGCTTCTTTTGGCCAATCATATTTAAGTGACATGACGCATTTTTATGGGCCTTTGATTTCACTAGGCTTGCTGGATCATTTTTACATGTGGCACGGTCCTATTGGCTCCTTTACTTGACTTGGCATGCCACGTCATTTGACACTTGGCGCCAAATTGGGCCACTAGACTAAGATGACATATTGGGCTTAAACAAGTGGACTCATTATTTGTAGCCCAAATTAATGGACTAGCCCGATGAATTTTGGACTTTAATTAAATCCATATTTATTGGACTTAAATAATTAATTCAATTATATTAATCCACCATATTTATTTGGACTAATATATTTAAAATTCATATGATCACAGTATTATATTTGCAGCTACTCATGATTAGTCCCTTAAAAAAATAATGAAGGTGTTGGGCAAGTATGAAACTCAATCAGAGCAACTAATTAACAAACAAAAGTTCTTGGTATATGCATCAGAATTCATGCGCCCAACTAGGAGGTTTGGTAGACAGATGTACATGTATTTCAGGTGTCAAATTACTCATGGTAAGAAGAGGAAATGTGACTATAGTGATCTCATGAAGAAGGTGAAGGACAAGTTTCAAACATGAAAGAAAAAATGCTTTCTTTTGGTGGTAAGACCACTTTAATCAATAATGTTCTTCAAAGCATCCCCCTTCACATTCTTTCAGCTATTGTTCCCCCCTCAATTTGTAATTAAAGATTTACACAAAATTTTTGCTAACTTTTTCTGCAATAATAAGGATATAGGAAGAAGTAAGCATTAGGTTTCTTGGTAGAAAGTATGTTTACCAAAAACAGAAGGGGGTCTAGGATTTAGATCCTTATTTGATGTATCCAAAGCTATGTTGGCAAAGTTGTAGTGGAAATTCAAAACAAGTAATTCTTTACGAACAAACTTTATGTGGAATACATATTTCTAAAAAGAAATACCTACCTTGGTTCAATGGAAAAGTGGTTCTCAAGTGTGAAAGATGATGCTAGAAAATAGAGAAATTCTAGAAAAGAATATGTGATGGAAATTGAGAGGAGGATCTACAAACATATGGTATGAAAACTGGACCAAGCTAGGTCGTTTATTTCTAGAACCAGATTGTGTGGTTAGACCAGAGTTGGAGGATATTCAAGGATCGATGAATCAAAAGGGATGGAATTTAGATAGATTACAACAAATTCTCCCTGAAAGAATTGTCAATCATGTTCAAGAAAAATGGGTGGTTTTATTCCCAATACTAATAGACTATGGTAGATTCTTAATAGTAAAAAAAAATTCAAAGTGAAGTCAGCTTGGGAACTATTAAGAGGAAAGCAAGCAGAAGATCCCCAATTTAAATACCTTAGGGTACAAGGGCTACCTTTCAAGTTTGGTTTCCTAGAATGGAGAATTTAGGATTATAACATTCCAGTAGATATTGTTATGGCCAAGTAGGACTCTAATGTGAATACAAATTATTTGTGTTGTACAATTATCTCCCCTGAAAATGTACAACATCTTTTTTCTTATAGGTGAAATAGCAAGACAAGTTTGGAACTATGTTGCAGTTGCTGCTGGACTTCATGGTCCTTGGATTCAATTAAAGTGATCTGTCAAGAAGTGGAAAGATGCTCCTAGTAATGTCAAACTTAAAGCTATTATGGAGGCAGTCCCAATTATTGTGCTATGGTTTCTATGAAAAAAGAAGAAACACTATCTTACATAGAGGGCTATACCCATTTGATAGGATTATCTATGGGATAAATGACACAATTCATCATTTTACTTCTGTCAAATTTCCATTTATCCAAAAACTACCAAAGACCTGGCCTTTAATTGTTAAGGTGCTGGAAAAATGGGAACCAAGCTATAGACACAGGATTGTGAGGTGGTTACACCCTCCTGAAGGATGATATGAATGCAATACTGATGAGGCTTCAAAGGGTAATCCCGAATCTAGTTCTGCTGCCTTTTGTGTGAGAAATTGCGTTGGAGATATTATATTGGTGAAAGAGAGAAGCCTACCAACATCTATCAATTTAATTGCTGAAGCAGTTGCAATAAAGGAGGGCATTCAATGCTACATTGACATAAATATGTTACATCTAGTAGTGGAATCTGATTCACTTACTATGATTAATATATTGGAGGAAATATAGGGGGTCCCTTGGAGTGTATCTATGGAGGTGGAAGCTATTAATAGAATGGGGACGGTGTCCCTATTTAATTGAAACATACTCTAAGGAAAGGCAATATGCTGGCTGATTTTTTTGCTAACATGACTATTAATTTTGCAGGTACATATATGGTGGAAAGTTTTCAGGATCTTCAATTACTAGTAAGGAAATCGCTTAACATGGATAAATGCAGTATGCTTAACATAAGATTGACTGAATTATCTTAATGGTTTTGGCAGGTTAATAGTCACATAGCTAGTATTCTAGAGCAGAGAAATTCTTTATTACCTTTTGTATTGCCTGAAGTGAGTTCATATAGTCTGTTTTCCATACCACCTGGTGAGAGTTTAAGGTGTACAATGAAAATAGACTAACGCATAAGCAGGGGTTGAAGTTTTCGTTTTCTTTTTAGTTGTTTTTATATGTTTTCACTTGATTTTTTAGAATTAGTGGTTCTTAATGTCTGTTTAGTAACCAAATTGGTTTCTACGTTAAAAGAAACTGATTTAGTCACTATTAGAAATTAAGGATTTGCTAATTTCAGAAGTAATTTAGTAGAATCTTGATATCAATTCTAGACCCTAAAGTTTGTCTTTTGATGTGTGGTATTAGCCTCTTTGAGGCTCATTCTGTCAAATATTAATAATAGGGAAAAGGGTGGGTGTCATTTGACTACTATTTTACGGGTTACATTGCAATTTGGTGTTTTTGTTGTACATGTTAGTGGAGATGCAAGATTTTTTAATTGATGATAAGATTGGTTTAAAAGATGACTTACCAGCTGAAAAAGAAGACTCCATCATTGATCCATCGATCCAATGATGCTCTACCAGATCTAGAGAGTACATAGAGTTAACAACATATCTACGTATGCAGATGCCTATTTAGTAAAGATTTTCAAGAAATCTTACCAACTGATGAAGTCTTTCTTTCCAACTATTTACAAAACAGTCGGTGCTTGCTTACAGATTGGACCTTCATTTCTACATTATGGAGGTCATCGTCGTTGAAGATTCGTTGTCAATGGTATAAAGACATCTAGAAGTCTTTAAGCCTTCCCACTTCCATCTGATGTAATTTTCTAATTGTGTTTTGTTGTTTGGTTTATCTCTTTTGTATTTTCTTTATGTGGGCTCAGTACTTTGGGCTAGCCCATTTGTGTACATATTTTGTTTTTCTAATAAAATCTGACCTAATGGGTCCTTTAATTTTTTTTAAAAAAGAAAATTTACTCAATACCACAACTTAACTAACCTTAATTACTTAAAATCTCAACCTTGTTAAATAATTACTTAAATTACTTATTTACTTTCTATCGGATACATCACAAAAGAGGAAAGGCGCCGCCTACTACTTTTCCTTTCTCGGCTGAAGATCCGCCTTCTGCTCCCCTATTTACTACTACTCCTTTCCCCCATCTCTCTCTCTACTTTCTCTTTCTAAATTTTTACGAATTTCAAGTTTGAATCTCCGACGAACGGCAGCAACCTTCCCATCGGTAACAATCTCTTTTTTCTATCTTCGGCATAAACACAAAAATAAACATCAAAATCTCATTATCTTCAACTTCTCCATTAAAGGAGAAATTGTATTTTTCCATTAATGGCACCACCTACTGCTCCTTCTTTCATATTCAATTTCTCCATTAAAGGGAAAATCAATAGAGGTGAAGAAGATGTGTTGCGGATTTCATAAGGTTTCCGTCATTAATGGCGGGATGGTGTTGTTATAGAAGAAAGATGGAGTCTTATCAATTTTTTTGACTCTACATGGTACAAACACGGTACAAAAGTTATGTATCTGAGTGAAATTTAAGTTACTGATGCTTAGATATTGTATTGGAGGTGAAGAAGGTACAACAATTATGTTCGAAATGATTTTTGTGTTGCTGAAACATAAGACTTATGTATCTACCCAAAACTTTGACAAAGGTTATGTATCAGAATGAATTCTATGTTACAGATACATAAGACTTATGTATCTGACCAAAAAGCTGACGCAGGTTATGTATCCGAATAATTTTTGTGTTACTTGTACACACATGTGACACACATATCGTGTTTATGATATATCATTATTTTCATGTTGATGATACACAAACTAATGTATATGACTAAAGAGTGGAGGAAAAAAGTTTTGTGGATACCAACAGGGGGAGCGGCGTAAAGGAAGTTGGAGATTTGGTAATTTGAGGCGGATTGGAACAATGACTTTATGGTAATTTGAGCTACTACCGCACTATTTAGAGTTCTCATCATTGTTGAATGCATCATAAGTGGCTTGACAAAAGTCGCCACAACGGAGAATTCGGAAGTGAAAACCAGAGAAGAAAGAAATCAACAAATTTTTGCTTCAACTATTGTGATATGGTGATTGAAATTTGAATTTTGAATCGGTTACGCATTTACTGGGATACTCCAAAAGCCATAAAATTATTTAACGTGTGATTTACACCCAAGTTAAAGGGATTTTCTTTATTTCCACCTTTAAACCCAATTAATTAGTTAGTAATGTATCGGAAATTGATGTATCTAGTAAGTTAGGATGTATTGGATCTACTAAATCAGAGATTTTCAGTAATATTAGAAATAGTTGAGACAGGGAGTAATTAAATCTAAAAGGGTTGGAATTTATATAAGCTTTACAAAAAAAAAAAAAAAAAAGAAGTAGAGGATCCCCAAGAACCCTAATAGAGATTGGGCTCATCTTATAGAGTTCTACAAAATTTTGATGTCTACAGGGAGCATAGTCCCTAGTCTCATTTTTTCCGTGCTAAATAATATGCATTGAGTAATTTATGAGAAAAACTTATTTTCTTACAAAAATACCCTCCACCTTATTTAGTCATTCTTACATCACCACTAGCCCCAGTTGCTCAAAATCAAAGCTGTATTACTTTTTTCTTCACTTGAGTTTTCTTTTTTTGCTAGCGTTCTTTCTCATGGATTTCGTAGCTTCTTCTCTCCATATACGTCATATATCATTGCATCTCATGTATATTAATGTATTCACTTGACATACAGTGATATATATTAATCTTTACACAGAATAGTATCATGTCCATATACGCCCAACATACACCATACATACAGTAATATGCACCAAAGACACATTCATTCCATCTTCAATCATCACGACAAATTTAAACCACCATAACCGCCACCATTTTCTTGTAAAAATACAAATAGATTTCAAGGATAGTCTGTTTATACGGAGAAGAAATTTATGGCAAGTTTTCACTAGTGAAAGAGGATGACCAAAAGGACGGAGAAATAGAGGATGAAGATTTGCTCTGACTTAGAGGACTTCAGAAGAGTAAGACGACGATCTGTGAAGAGGAAGATCTTATCTGACAAATTGCAAGGAGAAGGAAGAGACACATATATCTCCTTCAAAAGTGCATCAACGATTGGGCCCAAGACTGCAGTGACTAGAGTGTGGAAGGTTAGGGTTAAGGGATTTAGAGGGATGACAAAATTGGAGCCTAAAATCAATGGAATTATCTATTTTCTGAGATGTTATATTGGGTAATTAGTTGAAAATGTATTTGAAACTAATACAAAGGATTCATTTTTCGTCTCTAAATGTAAAATTCTCAACTAAAAATAACAAGAACAAGAGTTCAAACCGAAAATCTAAGCCTATCATATTACAAAGCCCAAAGATATAAAATATACTCACAAAAATTATGTTAAAAAATTGTAAAATAAGTAAAAAACCAAATTCTAAATTTCCTAACTCTAAAAAGAATGAGTTGCACCCTTGTCTCTCTTCTGTTTCACTCAAATCACGGGTATACCCAAACTAGTAATATTTTCTTTTATGTTAACTTAGATATTATTAGTTCTTAATAATTAAGTTATTTCTGTATGCTTAACTAATTAACAATGTATATAAATTGTAGATATAGAAGAAAATCAAGATGTTAACACAACCTGATAACAATCAGATCCAAATGTGTTTGATAAAGATGATGTGTTGATATTGAATATGCTTTAAGTGTCGAAATTGAGGCTTAGTTAGCGACATAATGTAATATTTTCTTGTAAAAATTTATAGATTGTATTTTTAGATTAGAATTTAAATTGATTTTTTTTTTAATAAGTATTAGGCAAAATGTTCATTGAGTTAAATTTCTTACACAAAAAATAGCCTAATTATCAATTCTTAACTAAATGGCCATTCGGCCAAAGTTCTTTCCCGAAATAGCCATTCGACCAACTTAATTACCTTTAATTTGGCCATTCGCCATTTAGATCTTCTTCTTCGCTGGTCCAGCGGTCCTTCATCTTCTTCCTTCTAATTTCTTCTTGTTTCCTCCTTCTTCTTCCTTCTTCCTTTTTCCATCCTTCTTCTTCCTTCTTTTCTTCTTCTTCTTCCAAGTTCAATCATTAAAGCTTCTTCAAAAGCTTGATTTTAAAATTTGATGTACCGTAACCCTGAATAGTTTCAAGCGAATTATATATCATAAGACTCAAAACATCGAGAGGAGCTCATAGCTAAAATTTTGGACAGTTTAGAGGAGATTTTGAGTTGGTCGAGATTAAATAGATTCAAGATCATTTTGGTTGGCAAGGTGGGTTCGGTGTCCCTATTATGAATCTCAATTATTCATCTCACTCCAACATTAATTGCCACCATAATAATTGCAAAGAAGGATTCTCCCTCACTGTTCAGCAGTCACCATTGCGTTCTAATCGTCTGTAGTGACCGTAGCAGCCATGGCATCCGAGCCATTAGGTTCACCGTTGCTCTAGCAGAGAGCATTCCAAAATGATGAGAATATTTTAAGATGAATTATATGTTGAATATTCATATATTAGACTTTAAAGTTCTTTGATTAAAAAGAAAAATATTAAAAAAAAATAGCGATACATGTTTATACACTATTTATATAATATTGATACATATTTATACATTATTTATACAATATCAATACATTACATAACTATTTATACAATATCGATAGTTCATACATTATTTATACAATATCAATACATTACATAACTATTTATACAATATCGATATATATTTATACACATTTATACAATAACGATACATTACATATACACTACATTACTAGTTATACAATATTGATACAATACATATATATAATATATATATCACATATCTTCAATACACTTTTGGGCTATTTTTTTTTTTTTTTTTTTTTGTAAATAAAAACATGACTATATTTATTATAAACTAATTATTTTATTGTATATATTTGAAATTATCCCGATAAATAATGAAGTCTATCGGTTGTGTTGGATATTCTAAGCCCCATCCAGTTGACGGCCTGACCCATTCTAACTGTCAAATTCTAAAACCCGCGTGACTAGGATGAGTTGGGATGGTTCATATTGAAAGCACCTAGTACGTAATTCAACTGTGTACCTGCGGGAGTGTAAGTGCTAAAAATCTCTTGTGACACAATTTATGTCTCTTCCTTAAGATCGACATGTATCGATCCTTCAATTTAATCTCCTTTAACCTACCTTACAACTTTATTACCTTAACCGTTGAAGAAACTACATTATACAGAAAGAAAAAGTAAACAAGAATCAAGAAAATGTCAATTAACGCAAGAACTAACAAATTACGAACTCACAAGAATGAAGGAGAATGAATTAATACAAGGTATTTATAGTGTATTGGGTAACCAACTAACTACTACTCGAGCTAATTATAACAAACTTAACAAGTGTAATAACCTTTTAGGTCATTTTATCTGTTTTCACTTGTTTTCAGTGTTTTGAGCTTTCCCACAGTGGCTACAGGTCAGTTTTAACTTGTCGGGACCATCGGTTCAGTTTTTGGACAGTTCGTTTGGGTTTTAAGCCTATTTCCCTGTTTTGGAGCTTTTGAAGTTGAGAAATTAGTCTCGGACCAAAATTTCTAGTTGATGGCCTCGGATAAAATTTTGACATCACCGTTAGCTTCGGAACGTTGATTTTAGTCTAGGAGGACCTTTGGTCCGGGTTCCGAGGCTTTTGAATTCATTTTAGGCTATTGGTTGGAAATTGGTAAAAATGAAATAGTGGGTGTGGGGCCCATATTTTGTCAAAATAACATCGGATGGAAATTTCAATGGTTCCATTGAGTCAGGAATGTCGAATTTGGTATGGTGTCATAGTTTGTTTGGGCGCACGGGTTCCAAATGTATCCCGAGTCCACGGTCAAAGTCTGTTAGGACTTAGCATTTTGTTGGTTTTTCCAGCATCTGATGCAGCCCACCTTTGCTCTTTGCATTCGAGAGGATCTGGACATGTTTGAGAAAGTTCAAGTTCTTGACCGTCACGATCACGACCTTTCTCTGTCGCGTTCGCGATGAAGGTCAGCATTGACCCAAATCCCTCTTCTTTTTTGTGATCGCGACTACTAGTGCCGCGTTTGCGATAGCCGGATCTGCCAGCCTTAGCGTTCGCGGCCCATTGCCCACGTTTGTGAAGGGTAATTTCCTCGGTCATCGTGTTCGCAACCTTTGTCCATTGCGATCGCGAAGGCCAGTTGCCTGGCAGTATATAATCTCCCCTTTCGCGATTTTCTGTCATTTTTAGCCCTCATTCCGCCATTGTTGACCCTAAAAGCTTGAAAATAATGGGATAAGCATAAATTGGAGCTAGGTATGAGTAGAGGATATTGAGCTGATCGTTTACCGATAATTTCTTTATAAATTTTTGGCCTAATTCTCTGTTAAATTCTTGACTTTCTCTCTCTTTTCCTCTAGCTCTTGGGGCTGATTTAAGCCCTAATCGAGACTCCATTTGTGCTTAAATTTTAAACACACATTTCTTGTCCTTTGAAAGACCTCATGATGGATTCAATTTTCAAATTTTATTTGTGGGTCGCACGGGATATTTTTGACCTGATTTTAGGCCCGGAGTTTTAAATTGCAATATGGGTATCGTTTTACTCGTATTAATATGTAGATTATGATTTTGATAGAGCGATGTCATTCAGAGATTGTGGAGTGGAGACGAACAGTTCATGGGCAGTTTGAGACTGCGGTTCGGCAACGAGGTAGACTACGGTCTACTATTTTGTTGAGAGTGTGTATTGTATAGGCCACATTCTAGGTAGGGATTGTAGGATAGATTTATACCTAGTTCTATCATGACTTTACCTATTTAGGGGATTTAGAATAGAAATATGACCCGAACCTTCTCATAGAATACCTGTTATGGTTGTAGGATCCTATTATCCTTGATTATAGACTTGTTTAACCATAGATTGACATGAAGGATCCTTTAGTATAAGACTTATCGTATTACTTAGTGAATTCGGTGATATTTCCCCGAGTAGATCCTTCTAGTATCTTTATGCCCTTGTTTAACTTAGTTTCCCTTATTATGGTGTTGATATCGTGTTAATTTATACATTGTTGGAGGCCTTGGTTACGATACCAGTTAGACACCGTGTTAGTACTTTACCCTTTAAAAGGACTTGATTTTAGTTTATAGACGCTTAGACACTTATATTGTATTGTTTGGATATTGGTGATGGCATGCATATATTTAGACGTATTTACGCTTATTTAATGGTACGATTCCGGTTAGAACCTTTTTTTTACTACTGTTTTCTGAAAAGGGATTTATTCTCATTTTTTTCACTTATAAAATTAATCTTTTTAAAAATGGGAGTGTACCACCCTTATTATTGGATTATGATATTTTAAACTAAACATATTTTGAAAATTAGATCGAGGCTAATTCCGGTCCATTATTAATCCACTCTTTTACCACTATTTGCTCAATTCGGTCGAGGGAGATTCCAACCCTTTCTATATTATTACACCATTTTAGTACCGAATTTGATCTCGGGCTATGGATTACCAATATTTACTCAATTCGATCGAGGGAGATTCCAACCCTTTCTATATTATTACACCATTTTAGTACCGAATTTGATCTCGGGCTATGGATTTATAAATTTATACATATTCAGCCTCGGGTCAAGTTCAAGCAATTATTATGCTCTTATTTCTCTTCGGTACTAGATGGAGTAGAATGTTTATACTTATTTAGACTCAATTTGATTCTGAGAATTTATTATATTCCTATTTCTCTCTGGTACTAGACGGAGTGGATTTGTTATGATGGATCATGGAAGTCCTGGTTTGGGACCAGACAGTGTATATGAATATCTCGAGTCTTCTATGGGCCCCTTCGTCCTATGAGCCACACACCGGAGAAGGATGGCCATTGTAGGTCCTGCCTTTGTGAGCTACTGAGCTGGATGAGTGATGTATCGTGAACTTACGAAACTTTTGACGCTTAAAACTATGAATATTTACAAGTACAAAGGTATTTTTATTTGGATATGATGTTCTTTTGTTAACTTGGCAGGAAACTAGGATCTGGAGGCACATGTGACAGAAAAGCTGAGAAAGATACCAAGTGAGGCACATGACCTCCCATACGGACCATGTGAAAGACACATGAGTCGTTTACCTCAACTCATTCGTGGGGTGATCGGAAGATATTAGAAGGTTCATAGACATGAGCTCTCATACGAGTCATGTGGACAGCACAAGAGTCATATGGTTTCCATATGAACCATGTGCAAGACACACGAGACGTATGACTCTTCATGAGGAAAGACATTGAATGAATGGTGGATACTGGCCATATGAGAGGCCATACAAGCCGTGTGGCCTGTGCATGAATCGTGTGGACATGAGCCGACCCAGTTCTCCTAGTTATTTTAGGATAGGATTATTTATGTCTATAAATACATCATGTAGGGTTTTATTTTGATTGTCACATTTTGGGTATTCTTCCAACATACTTTGAACGTACTTCATATACTTTTTCCATTAATTCCATAATTCAATTTGTTCTTCATTCCATTGTTCATCTACAATCCTTCTAATTAGTTACTTGATTATTGTAAGTATTTTTATCATGCATTCTTTATTGAATCTGGATATGATCAACATAACTATGAGTAGCTAAACATCACGACTAGGGTTGTAGGAACCATGATGAGTTAATGAAGCGGGATTCGTGGTTGGTAATTCTAGACCGGTGTACATGCATGTATTTTTATTTTCTTCTTTATGATTGCTTTCTAACGGTTGCAAACGTTAATAACTCGCCTGAATTCTAAAATTACTCGAGAGAGAGAGAGAGAGGTGGAGATTAGGAAAAGAAAATAACAATAGAGATTTAAAGCTATTAATCTTCATCTAATAACTTGAGCCTTAGCAGGGAGAGTTAATTTGAGATTGAAAATAAGGGTTTGAAGTAAAACATCCGGAGACCGAGAGGAGAAGGGTGATATTCATCTGATTAGGGTCGAGAGACATTTAGATGAACCTATCATGTTAGATTTTGCATGCAACGCATCAGATTAGATTGCTAGTACGAACAACCTGCAGAGTTATGAAGTTTTAGAGAACACAGTCCAAGCACCTCACATCCATTGGTTGCAAATCCAAAGAAATCAACAGTTGTTACTATTGAAGTTTGATTCACAATACCCTCTCTTTTCTTATTGGAAATTGTTATTGACTTGCCTCGACATATGTATTGATTGATATTTGACCTATTCCCTGTAGAATCGACCCCAGCCTAGTTGGACTCTATATTTGATCAACGACTGCTTTATTCTTTATTTAGAGGTGTAATTTAGTCGATATCAAATTTTGGCGCTGTTGTCGGGGAATACGGTTATGGAGTTAATTGATTGTGTTTGTTGAGCTGTTAGTTGTTGTTTCCTGATTTAATTTTCTATTATTTCTCGGGCGCATACCGATGTATTCCCAATACACGGAGTCAAGGCAAAGCCCTGATTGCAATTGATACGGGACTTGAGAGAACTCTGAGAGCTAATAGAAGGATGGTTAACGAAGGAGTTCATAATCTAGGAGCCTTTCTTGAGGGCGTTCACGACGATGCAGCAATCTTAAATCAGTCATTACATCAACATGATGGTCAGGAGACTGCAGAACAAATCATTGCTCGATTGATGGCTGAAGAGAATGCTAGACAAAAAGTTGCCAGATGGGCAACTAGGGAAGAAAGGTTTAGACAAGATAAAGTAAACCGTCTAGCTACACTTGAGGAGTGGGAGAGGCAGAGAAGGCATAGGGGAAATAACCTCTAAAACAGTATCTCCCTCATTATGAGGATCCAGAGGAAAATTTGGATTGTTTAGATCTGATTGAAACTGGTGCTATTATTCCATCAGAGTTGCCTCTAGGAACTAAGTTTGATATCACTAGTGCCATGATTCACTTGTTGAACTTGAAGGGGGTATTTGTTGGCCTTCCTACTGATGATGAGAATATGCATGTAATGAACTGGGGATTTGCATATCTTAGAATCTGCCTGAAGTGACCCAAGAGGCAATCAGACTGAGGCTCTTTCCCTTCTCTTTGATGAGAGAGGCCACATTATGGTTGGCAGAGCTACCGCATGGATCGATCACTACTTGGAATGAATTGAAGACTTAGTTCTTGGACAGATTTTTCCTACCTTCCAGAATGTTGCAGTTGAAAGACGAGATTTACAACTTTAGGCAATTGCATTTGGAGGCATTATATGAAACTTGGTTGAGGTTCAAGAAGAAGCTGCAGAATGTTCCAAATCACAGGATGACCAGTAGAAACTTGATTGAGATCTTCTATAGAGCCTTAAATTCAAACACCAAGGTTGTAGCAGACACTATCACCGATGGAGCAATCATGAGTTTGCGTTGGGAGCTCGCTTCTGAGATCCTAAATTGAATCACGAAAACCAATCGAGGTTGGCATACTCGAGATATGGACAGACCCATAGGTACTTACGTAATCGGAGCATCCACAGAGCAGAGGGAATTAGATGAAAAGGTAGCTCAAGAGGTAGCATAACTGAGGACTTAGATTAGGTTGCTTATGAAATAATTTACAACAACTGGAGCTGAAAAGGTGAATGCAGTCGGTTCACAAGGTAATGCACCTAAGTATGAAGACTCGGACTCTGAGGAGGATGCAAAATATCTAGACAGAGAAGTGGCAGGTTTTCATGCCATGGGTCAAGGGTCTAACCAAGACTCTTGAAAATTGAGGCAAGGAAATCAAGGCCAAAACTACTATAGATATAATAATTACAATAAATCTGGGTATAGAGATAGGAGTAGGGATAAACATGGGGATTGGAGGAGAAAGGATGACTACAAAGACAAGAGTGACCTTTATGTTCCTCCCGAGAATCGTGATACTGGTTCGAGCAATTTGAGGATGGAAGACATGTTTGCAAAGGTTGTGAAAGGGATAGAGAAAATGGAATACTGCTTTAAAGAGATTAAGGCAGATATTTTAGGAATGACTCAGAAGGTTGAATCGCATGCTTCCATTATAAAATAGCTCGAGCAACAGTTTGGATAGATTTCTGCAGCATTGAATCAGCGTCAGCAAGGTACAGTTCTGAGAAACACCATCCAAAATCTTAAGAATGATGGACATTTCTTAGCTATCACTACTTGGAGTGATAAAATAACCACTGATAAGCTTTGATCCGGTTGACAATGTCCACCATTGTAATGCGATCGCCTCTCAGTCATTGGTTGAGAAAAATGAAGATCCTGGAGCTTTCACGATCCCATGCACTATTGGCTCTTTCAACTTCACTAAATATTTGTGTGATTTACATGCTAGCATTAATTTGATGCCGCTAGCAGTTTATAGACAGTTGGGGTAAGGGTCGCCCCAACCAACTTCGATGAGACTTTTTATGGCAGACCTTACTGTAAAAAAACTCGTGGGTATCTTGTGTGATGTTTTAGTGATGGTTGCATAAAGATATTTTCGGCTGATTTAATCATCCTTAACTGTGAGGTTGACTTTGAGGTTTCCATTATTTTGGGGAGGTCATTCCTTGCGACTGGACGTGCATTGGTTGATATGGATACTGGGTAGATAAAGTTTTGGTTAAATAATGAACAAGTCACCTTCAACGTATACCAATATATAAAGAAGCCAAAGGATATGTGTATGATTTTGGTGATTATTTCAGTCAACAAAGATGTATTGACAGCTCCTATTAAGGAGAGGCTTTGAATTGAGGCCCTTACAATGGCCATTATGAATTTTGAGGGTGATGATATTGAAAATTATGATGAAATAGTGAGCGCACTTGATGGTAGGGGCTCATATAGTTATGCACCAATGAAGTTAGATCTTTATCTTAAGAATAGAGTGACCCAGCCAGCTAAGCCTTCTATTGAGGAGCCTCCGATTTTGGAGCTCAAAGCTCTTCCATCTCATCTTTGCTATGCATTCTTGGGAGCCAACAATACCTTGCCAGTTATTATTGTAGCTGATTTGGTAGATTGGCAAGTTGAGGTATTGGTGTCCTTTTTAAAGTGGTTTAAGAGGGCCATTAGCTGGTCCTTTACTGATATTATTGGAATTCCACCTGGAATTTGTGTGCATAAAATCCAACTTGAGCCAAATTGTGTGCCTAGTATTGAGCATCAACGAAGATTGAATCGTCTATGCAAGAGGTGGTGAAGAAAAAGATCATCAAGTGGTTGGATATGGGTGTTGTTTATCCGATTGCAGACAACAAATGGGTGAGGCCGATCCAATGTGCGCCGAAGAAGGGTGGAATCACTGTGGTTCCAAACGAGAATAATGAGCTTATTCCTATGAGGCCAGTTACTGTTTGGCGTGTTTGCATGGACTATAGAAAGTTGAACGCATGGATGAAGAACACTATTGAGAACACTATTGAGGTGTTCATGGATGAATTCTCGATTGTGAGTGACTCATTTGAGGATTTCTTGGCACATCTCTCTAGTGTTTTAAGGAGATGCGAGGACCACAACTTGGTTCTAAATAGGGAAAAGTTCCATTTCATATTCAAAGAATGAATAGAGCTTGGTCAAAAGATTTCAAAAAAGGGGATTGAAGTTGACAAGATGAAGATTGAGTTTATTGAAAAGTTACCTCCACCAATTTTTGTGAAGGGTATTCCGAGCTTTCTGGGGCATGTAGGTTTCTATTGATGATTCATTAAGAACTTCTCTAAAATTAAAAATCTGTTGTGCAAATTATTAGAGAAGAAGGTGAAATTTGTGTTTGATGATGCATGTCTGAAGGCATTTGAGTGCCTAAAAGAGAAGTTAATCTCAACCCCTATTATAGTATCGCCCGATTGGTCCATATCATTTGAGGTTATGTGTGATGCTAGTGGCGTGGCGCTAGGTGCAGCCTTAGGCCAAAGGCGAGAGAAGATCTTACATCTCATCTACTATTCTAGTAAAACACTTAACCCTACTCACAAAAACTATACTGTGAATGAACAAGAGTTGATTGCTGTGGTGTTTGCGTTTGAGAAATTTTGGTCTTATTTGCTTGGCACAAACATGATTGTGAATACTGACCACACAGCTCTTAGGTACCTTATGGCAAAGAAGGATGCGAAATCGAGGTTAAAAAGTTCGGTACTTTTATTGCAGGAATTTGACTTTGAGGTGAAGGACTGAAAGGGGACTGAGAATCAAGTGGCTGACCACTTATCATGACGTAAAGATGAGGCCATGTTGAAACTGAAGGATGAGCTTGAGATTGATGATACTTTTCTAGATGAGCAGGTATTAGCTGCATCACAAGATTTGGTTCCATGGTTTGTAGATTTTTCCAATTATTTGGTGAGCGATGTAGTTCCAGAAGATCTATCATTTCAACAACGTATGAAGTTTATACATGAGGTGAGGAAGTTTTTTTGGGATAAGCTGTTCTGGATTTGTGTAGATGAATTGATTCAGAGATGTTTTCCTGTGGTTGAGATGATGAGTATCTTAGAGGCATGTCATTCGTCCCTATTTGGGGGTCATCATGGTCGTGCACGGACTGCGCACAAGATCTTGCAATGTGCATACTATTGGCCTACCATTTATAAGGATGCACATGATTATGCAAGGGCTTGTGACCAATGCCAACAACAAGGAAACATCTCGCAAAAGCAAGAGCTCCCAATGACCACTATCCTAGAGCTTGAGCTATTTGATGTATGAGGTATTGACTTTATGGGCCCTTTTGTTAGCTCACATAGTATGAAGTATATTTTGGTAGTTGTTGACTATGTGTCGAAATGGGTGGAGGCACTTGTGCTTCCAAACAACAAAGAGGGGAGTGTCACAATATTTTTAAGAAAGAACATATTTTCCGAGTTCGGAACACCAAGGGCTATCATTAGTGATGGAGGCTCACACTTTTGCAATCATCTGTTCAAAGCCTTTCTTGAGAAATATGGTGTTAAATATAAGGTGACAACACCTTACCATCCTCAAACAAGTGGGTACGTTAAGGTCTCCAATCGTGAGATCAAGTTTATTTTGTCGAAGACTGTGAATGCCAATAGAATAGATTGGGATAGAAAGCTGGATGATTAATTATGGACCTTCTGAATATCATTCAAGACTCCTATTGGTGCTTCACTATATCAGCTAGTGTATGGAAAAATGTGTCACTTGCCTATCGAACTTGAACATAAGGCATTATGGATGCTAAAGAAATTAAATCTAAAGTGGAGAGATGCAGCAAAGCTGAGATTAGAATAGATGAATGAATTCTGTCTCTGTGCCTATGAAAGTTCAGCCTTGTACAAGGAGAAGATGAAATTGCACTATGATCGAAAGATTAAATGGAAAGAATTTAGCCCTGGTGATTTGGCCCTGTTGTTTAATTCGAGGCTGCATTTGTTTCTTGGCAAGTTGAAGTTGAAATGGTCTTGACCATTCACTGTTGTGCAAGTATTTTCGCATGGGGTAATCGAGCTGAAATGACACGAAGGTGTTCAGTTCAAGGTAAACGATCAGCGTGTGAAAAGATACTAGGTGCTCTAGAAGAGGTTAAACTGATATAGGAGCTCACCCTTGATGAAGTTTGAGTAATCAAGGGAGTTGCATCGTACCGCGATGTTAAATCGGGCGCTTCTTGGGAGGCTACCTATGATTTGTATTTGTAATAGCTAAATTTTAATTATAGTGTCATAGTTTGTTTAGTGCATGCAGGTGATGAAAACTCGTGGTCCTATCATGGACCACACTGAGCAAATAAAGGATGACTTCACGAATAGCCAAATGATTTGTATGACACCCACATGACTCGTATGCCGGATCGTGGACCACGATAAGTTTTCTTTTACTACAACACTTTTCATAGGAGCATCTTCATATGGATCGTATGCCAGCTAAATGGGTCGTATACTATGTCCTGGGCCTAAAAGTTTGTTTTTCTGCTTTGACAACATGCCCATATGGACTGTATGAAAGCCGCACAGATCGAATGACGGCTCGTGGGAAAGGTGGAAATTTTTTTAAAACCGACCTAGTTCCATTCCTTGCATGGTTCGTACGTAGCCCATACAACTTATGTGCCCTTTCGTATGGTAGGCGGCAGGAAACCCTACTTCGCCCATTCTCTTGTTCACCCGAAATTGCGTAGAACAAAAACCCAAATTTGGTCAAAACAAGACCATCCCAACTAAAAATTTAAAACTCCCGCTCCCTTCCCCACTCGATTAGCGATAACTCACCCCACCCATATTTTTTTCTATTAAACAACCATAAAACTTCTCCTTTTCGAATTGTAGTTATTGAATTATGGTGCGTCTTTTCAATTGTGCACTACTTGTGATCGTCATCTTCTTCCCAACTCGAATCATCAAGAAATTACTACGTAAGTAAAGCCCATCTTTTTTTTACTATAGTACTAATGAGAAAACTCTTGGGGTTAGTTTTTGGGTTTCTGTAAAAGCATGATGAGTACATCGTGTAAATTTATTGGGGAAAATTATTGGGGTTTCATATTGTGCTCTATTTTGGGGTTATCAGATGAGTTTTCTTTGGGTTTTCATAACATGATCTGTTGTTCGCTAGTTTGACACATAAATGGAAGGGAGTTTTGAATCAAGTTGAATATAATGCCTAGAGTTGTTGCTAGTTGGTCATGGATTGTTGGTTCGGGTGTTTAAACCCTCTGAGGTTGTAGGAATTATAATTTTGTGGAACTTCAGAGACAAAGTTGAAGTTGTTTTACCCGCATGCCTCCCAACTCATTTGGGTGAAGTCTGAGTAACCCAACATTGTGTTTGTGATTAAATGTGAGGACTTTGCCTTTTACAAGCCCAAGGATCGTATTGGCTAGATAGTATATATCACGGTCGAAACCTTTCCGAATGGATCTAAGGGCATGACTTCCCACTGCATTGTTCTCTGGAACTATGCACAAAGGGCCGTATGGGTTGTGTGTGGCTCACATGGCTCATATGTGTGCTTATGTCACACCACACTTTTAAGCTGCAGCACTGTACCAATTATTTTCTTTCTTTATTTCTATTAAGTGTTCATTCTTTCTTTTTGATTTGAGTCTAATATCTCATCCATAGGTACCATGCCTCCCAAGAAAACAACAACACGAGCTGGAACTTCTAAACAAGAGCAAGCCCTGGCTCTCCAAAGCAGAATACAAGATCAACCTATAGACTCCTCCGAGGATAAACAAGGGACTCAACCTGCCTCATACTCTGAACAAAGTGTATCATCTAGTGGGTATGAGGCGCAGTAAGGTAATATTGAACAACACCCACCTCATCAGATGAGGGGGCAAAAAAAGGTCATAGTAGTGACTAAAACATCTTCTCTCTAGTTTGAGAGGGTAGAGCTATCTCCAGAGAAAGAAATAAGGAGGAGTCAAGTGAACAAAATTAGAGAGAAAGTAGTGATGGTGATTCTGAAGAGCAGGTTGTTGATTCTGAAAAAGAAAGCCAGAATGAAGAAAGTCCAGAAGATATATCCGAATGATAAGAATCTTAGCCTAGAGCCCAAAGAAAGCTGGCATGACTTTTTTGAAGTTGGTGGGAAGTAGCTGGTATAAGAAAGATCTTTAAAGAAGGTATTGAGAAGAATGCTTGACGCGAATGCAAATGGGGGATATTTGAGGAGACACGAATTAATAAAGACAACCTCGGTTCTGTGCCTGAGGTACAAACACTCTTTCATAGGTATCCATTTGCATGGATGGATCAACCTCAGAGCCATTATGGTGAGCTCATTATTTGGGAGTTTGATACATCGTATGTTGCCACACTATTGAATTCCTTAGGTCAGATGTCTGAAAAGAAGAAAAGGGCTGAAGCTTTAAAATTGCCTCCTTTTGACATTGTACAAGTTTAAGGTAAGATTATTGACATATCCGAGAGCACTCTCCTATGCTTCTTATATGGGCCTGAGTATGTAGTACCGACGAACATTACAGAATTTGAATACCGCATGCATTTGGTTACTAATAAGGTTAGAATGAAAGATCCAGTGTCACGGGCAGAGATGATGCGATGGATTGCATTAAATATTGCTATGGCTAATACTGAGACGGGGGGTAAACAACCCACAGGCTAAAACCACAAAGGCTTCACTGTCCTTTGTTGTAAAGTTCTGGTGGTCTGTAGTGCGCTTCAGATTGAGACCCACGATAAATGACAACACTTTGGATCCAAATTGGTTTGTGCTAGTGGCCAGTATCATATCAAGATATTCTTTGAATGTGGCCCGACTTATTGCCTCCAAGATATGGACTCGAGCAGTAAATAACACTACTAGCCTGCTTTTCCCATGGCTTATATAGATGGTATGTAGAGTAGCTTGTGTACCCATTGTCCCCCATCATGATGTCAAGAAAATGGTGATAAAAGTTACAAATATTGCATTGATCAAGGACGTCACGAACCGGGTTGTTAGGACTCAAATCTAGCCCCCATTGCCTGGTGCTGAGTCTGCAGGTTATCTATTGAGAGAAGATGTGTCACTACAGGTTCCCCTTCCTACTGAGTCTGCTGCTCCTCCTCCTACTACTGTTACAGGTGATGTTGAGACTGAGCATACTGAGGGGAAACTATTCCTAAGGCGGATACACCGCCTACCATCCATTCCATGTCTTCTGCATCCCGGGCTGCTGCTACTGTGAGTAATATCACTATTCCATATGAGTTTCTGTTAAAACTCTTTGAGAAGAAAAATGAGAAGGCGGTCAAGTTTGATCAGCTTATAGAGCAGTTGAATCCTTATGTAGATCAAAGGGTGGCAGATTCTGAGAACAGGTTAAGAGCAGAGCAAGTATGATCCACCAATCAATTAAATGGTTGGATTAATAGTTTAGAGATGCGTGTAATCGACCAAATGAATGACTTAAAAATACCAGACCTAAAAACCGTGCTGGTAGAGCTAGAGGTGTTGAGATTGAATGTGGCTGTAGTACAAGCCCTAGTGATTCTGACTCCAGTGCTACCGACGTTATCGTGGATAGTACACGAGTCATATGGTTTCCATTCGAACCACGTGCAAGACACACTATCCGTATGACTCTTCATGAGGAAAGACATTGAGTGATTGGTGGAGACTGGCCATATGAGAGGTCATACAAGCCGTGTGGCCTGTGCACGAACTGTGTGGACATAAGCCAACCCAGTTCTCCTAGTTAGTTTAGGATAGGATTATTTATGTCTATAAATACATCATGTAGGGTTTTATTTTGATTGGTACATTTTGGGTATTCTTCCAACATACTTTGAACGTACTTCATATACTTCTGCCATTAATTCCATAATTCGATTTATTCTTCATTCCATTGTTCATCTACAATCCTTCTAATTAGTTACTTGATAATTGTAATAGTTTTTATCATGCATTCTTTATTGAATATGGATATGATCAACACAACTATGAGTAGTTAAACATCACGACTAGGATTGTAGGAACCATGATGAATTAAAGAAGCATGATTTGTGATTGGTAATTCTAGATCGGTGTGCATGCGTGTATTGTTATTTTCTTCATTATGATTGCTTTCTAACGATTGCAAACATTAAGAACTCGCCTGAATTCTAAACTTGCTAGAAAGAGAGAGAGAGGTGGAGATTAGCAAAAGAAAATAACAATAGAGATTTGAAGCTACTAACCTTCATCTAATAACTTAAACCTTAGCAGGGAGAGTTAATCTGAGATCAAAACAAGGGTTAGAAGTAAAACACTCAGAGATCGAGAGGAGAAGGGTGATATTCATATGATTAGGGTCGAGAGACGTTTATATGAACTTATCTTATTAGATTTTTCATGCAACGCATCGAATTAGATTGTTAATACGAACAGTCTGTGGAGTGATGAAGTCATGGGGAACACAGTTCTAGTACCTCATATCCATTGATTACAAATCTAAAGAAATCAATAATTGTTACTATTGAAGTTTTGATTCCTTATGGGATCGACCCCAACCTAGTTAGGCTCTATATTTGATCAACGACCACTTTATGCTTTGTTTAGACGTGTAATTTGGGAGATATCAAAGAGGTGTATACACTTGTTACGTCATGACACTTGATTGGATGATGGTACTGGACTATCCTTGCATTCATTCATTAATATGTATACCCATCACCAGTATAATTGTTTGGCGCTTGTGTCTATCGATCTTATGGGGGGCTGTATAGATATAAGTTATGTTTGTTATTTGCTGATAACTTATTTGTGCCTCACGGGATTTTGGGTGCCCGGTTGGGTTATTGGTTTTCCAGGCTAGTCAGTTACATTATTGTTTGGTTATTATTAAATAGTTCACGGCAAGTTGGTTATGGATTGGTACTCGAGGTTTTCGGTATATTTTCGATTCCTTTTCTCCTTGTTATAGTAAGGTTTATTATTGTTAGAGTATCTTCTGATTATTCACATTTTGGTTAGAGGCCTGTATTATGCTAGTGTTAGCTATCCTATTATTTATAATCCCGGTGATGTTAGACTAGCTCCCTCAAAGTAGTACTTTTGTATTTAGTTATTTGTATAGCGCGGTCGTATATCCACTCTTCTCTAACTACTATTTGTATATCATTCCCTTTTTTCCTACTATTATTGTACATTATATATCTCTTTCTTCACCCTACTAACGTCTATTGACTGGTTACTCGTGGTATTGCATTGTGTCCCGGATTACTTATAGGGTACGATAGTTTACCTTTACTTTTCCATTAGCATTATTATGTTTCGTTGCCTATGTGATTGCCTGTAGTTTATATTCCTGCTTTACGTGTTATTTATACTTTCATTATATTTGGAACTCAATCAGCCGATGCCTACTGAGTACCTCATATTTGGTACTCATGCTACACTTTTGCAGCCTGTAGATTATAGTACGAGTTCTCATCATTGACGTGTGCATTGTGCAGAGCTGCCATGGATCAGAGATTTGGGGTGAGCTCCTAACGTTCGGAGTTGTTCTTGCTCTCCCTCAATTACTGGACAGGTCTTTATTTTGCATTTCAGAGACAGTTCTGTATATATTTAAATTATGCTTACTTTGTACTCTTGTCTTGTTAGTAGCTCTTATACTGACTTCACCAGGTTTTGGGGATATGTTTACTTCTTTCTTGATTTCTTTCTCATTCTTATTTAGTATTGCTTCTGCTTTTTTTATTAGTCAATTGCTAGCTATTTCGGACTATGAGTTGGCTTACCTACTAGTGGGTTATGGTAGGTGTCATCATGACCTGATATATCGGGTCGTGAAAATAAGCTAACTTCTAACTAACACATAGCTAAACTATAGTTAACTAAACTATATAGTGAGTTTAGCTAAGTCTAAATTGTGATTAATTAGATGGTGTATTTCAAGTGAAAAATTTTCAAACATTTACTTCTACTTAATGTTGGGTTTAGGTATATTTTGATGATTGATAAAATGGTGGAACATGTACATGAAATAGGTCGATGCTACACATTTCTGCATCCAGAGTCCAATTTGTATAAGGAATTTCTGAAATAAAGGAAGTCTCAAGTAGAAAAGACCATGAAGTCTTACAAAGCAAATCCAGAACATGAGTCCACAAATGTACAAATTCAAGCATCCAAGCAAGATGGGGGTATTTCTTAAGCAAGAGTTCTTATGGATTGGGATAAATCATATCTAGATAAGTAATCCACAAATATGCAGGCTCAAGCATCCAAGCAAAATGAGAGTTCTTGTCAAGCAAGAGTTCTTGTTGGAGTCAGATGAATTTTGATGATTAATAAAATTATGGAGCATATGCAGGAAATATGTTATTTCTACTTGTTTCATCTGACTGAGTCCAACCTGCAGTAGGATTCCTACAGTTCAGAGATTCTAATAAATAAAAGAAGTTTCAAATAAAGAAAGTCACAAAAGTGTGTATGAAGCATATTCAAGACAAGAGTCCAACTTGCAATAGGATTACCTAAAATAAAGAAATCCTAGATGGAAAAGATCTTCAAGTTGCCACAAAGCATGTAGGTGATAGAATTCCAAAAAGGAAGGGAATTCCTTGTGGAGTAAGAAGCCTGTTTGGATAAGGAAAATATAAGCTATAAATACACAAGGTCTTCCACAAAGGCAATAATGTACTTACATTGAGAGAAAAAGGCAGAACATAATCAAATAGAGGGAGTTCATATTTAAGAGAGTTTTGATTAAAGATCCAAGAGTCAGTTTCAATGTATTGTTATTGAGTTGTAATTTATCATTTCCCTGGATTTTTTGTTTAGGAAACAATATTGAGTTTGAGTTAACTTCAAGTTGGGATAACTTGAAGTGGAATCAACGATCTGGGGTGATTGTTGAGGTGCAGGAATTGGAGTTAGTTTCTAGGTTATAATTATTGGGTTCAACAGTCTAGAAAGATTGTTGAATATTAGAGATTAGAGTTAGTTTTTAGGTTGCAATTGTTTTATAAACTGAATTTCAAGTTGGGGAACTTAAAGCGGGTTCTACAGTCTATGGAGATTGTTGAATATTAGGGATTAAAGTTAGTTCCTAAGTTGCAATTGTTTTGTAATCTGAATTTCAAGTTGAAGAATTTGAACTGAGTTCTATTAGAAGTTCAAAATTTAAACTATTGAAATAGTCCATAACTTTTGTATAAGTTGAAACCAACTTCTGCCACATCTTTACAGCTTTCTTAACTGTTAGAAACAGATTTCTATTCTAGTAACTACTGAACACTGTTCTTAATGGTAGAATATTGAATATATAAGTTACATATGAGTAAAGGGCCCCTAAGTATAAAATCTTTAATTTACTATACCATTAAAGTAAGGATTTTTGATGTCTTAGAAGACTCACCGAAAAAAAAGTGAAGCCGACTACGCATCCAATGCAAAATATAAACCCACAATAATGGCTGAAGGTATGTAATCTCTATTTTCGCTGAGTTTTACTCTGTGATATCTTATATTTGGTATCAGAGCGCTTGAAATTGCCTCCGACTTGTTGATTTTTGAAATTTGCAGAAATACTTTGAAATGAGTTTTAATTTTCAGATATATTTTTGAAGTTTTTAAAGCAATCTGATGGTAGAAATCATGAGAAAGTATAATCGAACATTTCTATGTTTCTTAATAAATTTTCATGTCTTAAATAGTGAATATGAATGTATCTGAAAATAATACTGAAATTGTGTTACATGGATTTTCTTCACCCTTTTTAATGAAGAAGAGGACTCTGTTTCGCTTATATTGAAAGAAAGGGGGTAAAGTATGCTTTAACCGTGGTCTTAAAGATGAATCTTTACGTTTATAGACATTTAATAAAGTGGGACCATGATAATACTTTTTATTTATTGGAATAAGTAATGATGGCAGTGACTTTCGATTTAGATTTTCAATATGTGCATATATATATATATATTTACAATTTAGTAGATGGAGACAGAGCATTTAATGATCCTAATGAACAATTATATTTTTTTGAAAAGAAGAGAGAGTTGTTGGCAACATTAGTTAACAATCATATTATTTTTGGCTTATTTTAATTCCTGTTATGAGTTCACTGTGTACATGGTATTTGTTTACTTTTTACATATGAATATCAAGGACTAATGTTTTAAGTATAGGATACTTAATTTTATTGCTCTGTATTTCTAATATTTGGTATCAGAGCAATTTGCAGGTTGCATAACTATAAGAATATACATACATGCTTAATAAATTTGAGTGAAATAATATAAAATTGAATTTACTGATATAAATATTATATGTGGACTAAATTTTTAATTCATTTACACTCATTCTTTATGATAGAATTATCATTTACTAGCATGATATTCTATCTTTATGATAAAATTATTAAATTCTCATTCATAATTTCTATGGGTTATTATGAAGAATATTTAATATTTTATCCTAACTAATTATGTAGCCCAATAATAAAGGTTCTTAACTTATTTATCGTGAATAATAAATCACAATTCTAATGTCTAAAAATTCTTTATGTGATCCTGAAGTTTAAAATTTTATTCAATTAGAGATACTGCGACTAATCTTCAATTAAATAAAATTATAGATAACTTAAATTTTAATGTCTAGTGATTCATATAATATTATTCAATCAAGATTTAGCAACTACAATCTTGATTAAATGATATTATATGTTGTGTTTAGGATACCATTGACGGAGGCTTGTTTTAGTCTGTATATGAATTTCTTTAATTTACATACCAAGTACTCACCATTACTAGAGGAGAAATCTTCATGTTGTTTCATATAAACATCTTCCTCTATATTATCATTGAGAAATGTGATTTTCACATCCATCTGTTGCAATTCTAAGTCAAAGTGCGCTACTAATGTCAATATATGCGCAAGGAATATTTTTTAGATACAGGAGAAAAGGTCTCTGTGTAGTTAATTCCTTTCTTTTGAGTAAATTCTCTAGCAACGAGTCTTGCTTTATATCTTTCTATATTGTCTAGTGAGTCCTTTCTAGTTTTCAAGACCCATTTACATCCAATGGCTTTTACACCATTAGAAAACTCAACAAGATTTCAGACTTCGTTACTTTTCATGAAATTTATCTCTTCTTTCATGGTATTATACCACAATTCTGAATCTTTGCAATTCATGGCTTGTGACAAAGACTCAGGATTATTTTCAACTCCAATATTAGATTCTTGCAAATACGCAACAAAGTTTCTAGGAATTATTATTTTTCTTTCTCTAGTAGATCTTCTTAATGTTGCACCAATATTTTCATGAGGATCATGTTGTTCAACTTGTTGCTCAATAATTTTGAAATTACTTGAACAACTTGATCTAGTGGAACATTTTCAGCGATTTGTGAAATTTTATTGATTGGTTGCTCAACACCCGATTATACTTGAGGGGTATTATGCACGACAATCAATCTTTGACTTGAAGTAAAAGGTTGATCTCTTACAGAAACTGTATTTTGAAATTGATCACTCCTACTAATTAAGTTATTCTCAAGAAATTTTGCATTTCTTGATTCCACAATTCTATTCTTGTTAGATGGACAATGGAATCTGTATCATTTAAACCTTTCAATATCCATTAATGGTCCCAGGATCCAGTTTCTTTTCTTGTGGGTTGTAGATTCTTACTTTAGACGGACATCTCCATATGGGAATATGTATTAAACTCGATTTCCAACCTATGAACAAGTCAAAAGGTGTCTTTGGATAGCCTTGGTTGGAACTCGATTTAATATATACATTGCCCTATTAAGAGCTTCAATCCACAAGGACTTAGGTAGCTTAGAGATACTTAACATATTTCGCATCATGTCCAATAAAGTTCTTCTTTCTACTACACTACTTTGATCTGGAGAGCCAGGTATGGTGTATTGGCAACAATTCTATTTTCTTGAAGAAACTTCACAAATGGACCTTGTGCTTGTCCATTCTCAGTGTATCTAGCATAATACTCACCACCGCTATCAGTTCTCACAATCTTAGTTTGGTTTTTAGCATTGTTTCAACCTTAAAACCTTAAAGGCTTCTAAAGTTTTGCTTTTATTATGAAGCATGTAGAGATACATATAGCATGAGTAATCATCTATAAAGGTGATGAAATATTTCTGACCATATGCATTCATATCTGGACAACATATATCTGAATGTATGATTTCTAATATGGTTGAACTCCTCTTAGCATCTTTCTTTAACTTGTTTGTCTGCATTCCTTTAGTGCAGTCCACATAAGTATAAAAATCAGTAAAATTTAAAGCACTAAGTACTCCATTTACTAATCTATTAATTCTATATATGGAGATATGTCCCAATCTCTAATGCCATAAAATAGAGGAATCTTCATTCATATTAGCTTCATAACAAATAGGAGAGCTTGAAATATCTATCAAGCCAATAAAAAGTTGAAAGAAAAGGCACCAATAAAGCAAGACTCGTTGCTAAAGAATTCACTCAAAAGAAAAAAATTGACTACATAGAGGCCTTTTCTCCTGTGTCTAAAAATGATTACTTACGCATTATATTGGCATTAGTAGTGCACTTTTACTTAGAATTGCAACAGATGGATGTAAAAACCACATTTTCAATGGTGATCTAGAGGAAAATGTTTAAATGAAACAACCTGAAGGTTTCTCCTCTCGTAATGATGAGCACTTGATATGTAAGTTAAAGAAATTCATATACGGACTAAAATAAGCCTCCCGTCAATGGTATTTGAAATTTACAATATTATCTTTATTCGACTATGTTGAGAATATTATGGATCCACATATATACCATAAGGTTAGTGGGAGTAAAATATATTTCTTAGTTCTATATGTGGATGATATCGTACTTGCATCCAATACTAAAGGAATGATACATGAAGTGAAATAATTTCTCTCTAAAAGTTTAGATATGAAAGACATGTAGGGGTGGGCGTTCGGTTCTTCGGTTGGGTTTTATCAAATGTCGATTCGGTTCTTCGATTTTTGGTTTTGGAAAAGTGTGCACCGAACACCGAACCAAACTAATTCGGTTCGGTTTGGTTTTTTCAACTTCGGTTCGGTTCGATTCAGTTCGGTGTTTTTAAATCGATTTTTCGGTGCAAAATAAAAAATAAAATGAGAACCGAATCAAAATATAAGACACTAAAAAATCTAAAACATTGTAAATAGATTATCAAGTGAGGACAACTTCAAATACATATCATTGTAGTGCTCCATTTTTCATATCACAATACGGTGGTAGTATTTGTGTGAAATTTTTTAGGAATTACAGTTAGAAATTAGGAGTATTTGTGTGAAAATTGTTAGGAATTACAATTAGAAATATAAGTATATTAGGAATTAAAATTAAAAATTAGGAAAATGTAAAGTAATAAAGATGGAAGGTAAATGTTGATGGGGTAATTGGGTATGGGCTTTGAGGCTTGGTCTTGAAAAGTTTTGGGCCAAACATGAGCTAAATGAAAATTAAAAAAAAAAAAAAAAAAATTACTAAAACTTCGGTTCTTCGGTGCACCGAAGAACCGTTACCCCTAAACCGAATACCGAACTGAAGAACCGAACTACCGAAAAAAACCCCGAAACCTAACCGAAGAACCGAACTAATTCGGTTCGGTACGGTTTTTCGGTTCTCAGATTTTTATGCCCACCCCTAAATTTAGACATGGGTGATGCGTCTTATGTCATTGGCATTAAGCTTTATCGAGATAAACATCAAGGTACCTTAGGTCTATCTCAAGAAGCCTATATCAATAAAATTTTGGAGAGATTTCGAATGAAAGATTGTTCACCAAGTGTAGCTTTTATTGTAAAGGGTGACAAGTTCAACTTGAATCGGTGCCCGAAGAACGATCTTGAGAGAGAATAAATAAAAGACATTCCTTACGCTTCTGATGTTGGAAGCTCGATGTATGCTCAGGTTTGTACCAGACCCGACATAGCATTTGTTGTTGGAATGTTAGGAAGATATTAGAGTAATCCAAGTCTTAACTACTGAAGAGCTGCAAAGAAAGTCTTAAGATGTCTTCAAGGGATAAAACACTACATGCTTATGTAAAAATGATCAGTTGATTTGAAAGTCACTAGCTACTCTTATTCATACTTTGTTGGCTGTGTTTATTCATGAAAATCAACTTCAGGATACATTTTTATGTTAGCCAATGGAGCTATGTCTTGGAGGAGTGTCAAACAGACTCTAATTACTACTTTCACTATGGAGGCTGAGTTCGTTTCTTATTTTGAGGCTACCTCACATGGTGTATGGTTGAAGAGTTTCATTTCTGGGCTAAAAATTATAGACTGTATCTCTAAGCCATTAAAGTTATATTGTGACAATCCAACTGCTATCTTTTTGGTTAAGAATAAAAAAAGTGGTAGTCAAAGTACGCATATTGACATAAAGTATCAAGCCATAAGAAAATGTGTTAAACATTAAAAAAAGTGGTCATTTTAGCACTGAAATGATGTTAGCTGATCTTTTAACTAAAGGCATGCCACCACAGAAATTTAAGAATCATATAGTCACAATGGGACTTAGTTCCACTATGTAATTTTTGTCGTAACAACGAATATTTATGAAACTCTATTTTATATGATATTTCTCGTACTTATAACTGTGTGCATATTCAGTTTTATTTTGAGAAATTTTACTAAAGTATGGACCTAGAATAAATATTGGGTGTATTCATTAAGTAATATGGGCTAAGATTTAGAGGCATAATACATTATGATACATGGAAGATACTACTCACTCTTAGAGGAACTATGTCACGATCCAGAAACCGAGGTCATGATAACACCTATCCTGATTCAACCTTGGTAGGTAAGCCAAAAATCCATAACATATATGAAATACGAAAAAAAGAAGAAATAGAACAATACAAAACTTCTAGAATGAAGTTAAGATATTTAATCATAAATCTAAAATATGTGAATAAAAATATAACCGAATTCCAAAAACTGGTATCATAAGTATAAAGAGCATCTAAGACACTACTAAAATCTGATAATACATCACTATCTCTAAAATACAAGTAAAGACATAAAAGATAGAAGGAGGTTGGAACAAGGCTCCAAACCGGGAGCTCACCAGTACTCCGAATCAGCTCTCATAACATGAATCAGCTATAGTGGGTCGCACTCGTACTTGGATCTGCACCTAAAGGGCACATAAGTAGGAGTGAGTATGGTTCACTTGTAATAAGTATATATCATAGGCCGACTGAGCAAAGCAAAAAACTAAACAAGCAAAGAATACTATGAGCACACTTCCACTTTCATACAGAAAAGTTCCCAACGGTGGCTCAAATCATATCTCCTAGCAATTCTACAAGTATAATATCTACATAAGAATAACTACACACACATATATAAGACAAGGCTGAATACACAATAACTAACACATATATAGAAGTGCAAATGATTCAATGCAATACAAATATGATGGGACAATGATGATGTAAACCATCACATAGCTCTCGTATACACCTTCCGAGCATAGGCTTCCAAGATAGGACCCATGGGGGATTCGCAACCCATATACTTTCACAATCTCAATCTCATATCTCAATCCACCTTACCGACAATATCTTTGGTTAAGGGTTTTATAAAATATTTTAGTTTCTTTCAAATCAGTGTTTCTATGTGGTTCCAATTCCATGTATAAGGATGAATGATATGAGGATGCATGCTCATAACCAATACAATATCATGTATAATGAATCAAGTCAATGATGGTATCAAATAAGCTCAAATATCCTTAATATATCAATAAATCATGATATAAGTCATCGCATGGCATTACGTAATGAATAGTCATGTAAGACACCAATAATATCAATTCAAGCCTCCATTCGGGCATCACAATAAAGATGGATCGTAAGTATTACTCAAAAAAAGCCAATATTTCCACTCGGGTGTCACCACAATAATCATCTCTTAAGTCGACTATAATATTCACATAAGTCCCCACACGGGCATCACATCGACAATAATATGTAAATAAGCCCTTACATGGATAACACAACAATAATAATAGTCACATAAGGCCTCACACAGGCAACACAAATAAAGTATCAATCCCAAAAGGTGAATCTCATGATAGCTCCCCAATCCATAACATACTTTACATGAATGATTAACTATCCAGCCCAGTCTGAATGAAGTTAATCCATAATCTAGCCCAGTCTGAAGGAAGTTAAGCCATAATCTAGCCCAGTCTGAAGGAAGTTAAGCCATAATCTACCTCAAAAACTCGACAAGAGCCTGGACCCTTCAATATGGATCCTTTCCTTAACGAGCGGCTTTGGAATGAACCAAATCTATCAAAAGCATAATCTACATGTTAAAAGGAGTTTAATGATACCCATATTAGCTACTTTCGTTTCATATCTAAAAATAGTTCAAAAAATCAACCCCGAAGGAAAAGGGGTAAAACCAAAGTTTTCTTAAGAATCATGTTCCCCATATAAGAGGGTTCTAAATCTAAAAATCCAACAAAAAATGAGTTGAAATTGGACTTGAAATCGAAGAAAAAAACTAATTTTGAACTTTACTAGGCAAAAGCCCCAAAATCCAAGTTTGAAATCAAGGTTTTGAAGTTATTTTGAAGATGAAATCAATGGGAATTGACAAAAATAGGAGTTTAGAATTTACGCATACAATATTGATGAAATTTCTCTTTGAAATTGCCAAGAACCAAGCTCCCAAAGTCTAAAAATGGTGAAAATAGAGTTTTTGGATAAGAAAATGATTTAAATTCTGTCTAGGTGAAAAAATGCTCTTCACGAAAGCGAGCCCCTGGACGTGATCGCGAACTGACCCAAACCAGAACCCTCGCAATCGTGGGCGGTCTACCGCAAACATGATGAGTAACCGATCCGGACCCGATCCACTTACCCTTCGCGTACGTAGCCACCACCTCGCGTTTGCGATAAACGAAAAAGGCTATCCTTCACGAACGCGGTCCCATCGTTGCTTTCACAATAAATAATATTTTCCTTCTCCATGATCGCTACCCAGGGTTCGCAAATGCGAAGAAGGTTTTCATCAAGCACCAGAAAACTGTACCAGCAGTTTGGAACTTGGAAAAATAATCCCGATTGAATCCTCGGGATTCGTTTAGGACCCTAAAAAAATAAATCAATAATGCTACTAGGCTAATTTTGACGTTCCAGACTCAATGAAACCGTCAGATTTATCAAAAGAGGTCATTTTCAACAAGTTAATCTCCGGGACCCCTTTAGGGTAAATTTAACTAGTTTCTCGTCTAATAGATCAAAACTAAATATAAAGACTCAGAACCCAAATCAACCATGCTACAAACCCAAAATCGATATTCCGGATCTAATGGAACTGACAGAATTACCATCCGAAGTTCGGATCATAAAATATTGACCAAAGTCAAACAATACACTTATAAAGCTACTCAAAACCTCAAGTCACTCCCGAACGCTTCGGAGACCGTGTCAACCAACCCCACAACTTATAAATAGCATATAGCAACTATGGAGAAAGGTAAAATGGTCAAAACACAGCAAAAGCTAAGAATCACAACAAGGGTTGCTACAAACTATCGCCATGATTCATGTATTAGGTTTCATTTATAGGTGTCGAAAATACAGACCAAGTGGGAGAGTATTAGAAGTTCAAAATTTGAACTACTGAAATGGTTCCTAACTTTTGGATAATTTGAAACCAACTTCTGCCACATTTATACAACTTCCATAACTTCTTGAAAGCTGGTGTCTATTCTGGTAACTACAGAAAACTATTCTTAATGGTAGAACATTATATTATATTTAAGTTACAGATGGGTAAAGGGTTCCTAAGTACAAAATTCTTGATTCACTACACCATTAAAGTGAGAATTTTTGAGTGCTTATTAGAAGACTCATCAGAAAGAAAGCAAAGACGATGACGCTTTTGACACCAACTATAAATCCACAACAATGGCTGGAGGTATGTCATCTCTATTTCCGCTGCACTGTAATATCTTACAAGTTCAACAGTCTAGGGAGATTGTTGAATATTAGGGATTAGAGTTAGTTCTTAGGTTACAAGAGTTGTGATCCGAATTGTCGATTGAAGCTCAATGATTTAGTGAAGTTTAGGTTAAATTTTGCAGGGATGCAGATCGTGGTTTTTTACTCATTGTGAGTCGGAGTTTTCCACATAAAATATTTCGTCTCTACTTTGCTTGCTTTACTTTACTCAGGTTAAGTAATCGCTAAAGAAACAAATAAATTAATATGTTCCTTAGGAAAGTTAGAGGGTCAGATTATAACAAAAATCTTCAACTTTTATAAAAAAGTGAAAATTATCTTTTATATCTATTTTAGATTGTTAATTGCAAGTTGTAGCAATACTTTTATATAATTATTTAATTAAGGTTTTAATTGCAAGTTATAGCAGATTTTTAAAATTTTATTTGTTTAACATATATATATTAATTGAAATCCCTCCTAATTTTGTGTTTATCTTTTCCCTCTCTCCTCATTTAAATATTCTAATTTTTGTGTTTATCTTTTCCCTCTCTCCTCATTTATTGTGTTGATAGTTATTGCAGGAGTAAAATTTGGTCATTAAATTATCTTCTTTTTTACACGTTTTTTGCATTTTCAGAAAAATAGTATAATTTTTTTACTTTCCCTATTGTATTAGGTTTTATTTCACTATGTACTGTATGGATAGGATATATAATATGGTATGTTCACCTTATTATAAAAAAGATTTTTTTATATGTATGAAATAGGTGTATATAAATTATTTTACTTAATCTTTTTTATACCAGTTTATATACAAACAAGATTAGTGTATTGATTGTGTATAAAATGTGATATATCTAACTAGTTTGCTTTTAATTTTTGAGGTCTGAAATTTATATAGCAACTGACATATTTCATTTTTTAAAAATTATTTTTATATGTTGTATGTAAGAAATTTGTGCATATTTTAGTGTATTAATTGTGTATAAAATATGGTACATTTAATTAGCTTAGGTTTGCTTTTATTTGTTAGATGTCTAAAATTTATATATAAATTTGTGTATTTTTAATTTTTTTTTTGTTTCTACAAATTTGTATGTAAGAAATTTGTATACAAACTAATATGAATCATGAATGCGAAGTTGTTCACTGAATTTTCTATTTCATTAAAGAAAAATTAAAAATCATGAATACATACAAATATATTTTATGACTGGATTGTATTTAAAATATGATAAATTTAACTAGTTTAGGTGTACTTTTATTTTCTGAGTTCTGAATTTTGTAATGTAAGTTTCGACATTGTTAGATGCTTATCAAGTTGTATTGTTTGTTAATAAATACACATAAAAAGAGTACAAAGCTTTATTTTTTAATAAAACTTCAAACAACGATTTTATATTAACTGTGTCTGAAAAGTTATTCACTAAATTTTCTATTTCCTACAAAAAAAAAAATTGAAAATCACGTTGATTAATGTATAAAATCTGATTCATGAATAAAATTTATATTTTGGAAGGATTAATTAATATTAAAAAAAAACTATTTAAGAAAATGAAAGGGGGAGAAAATTAAGGATTTCTCATAAATCCTTTACCCTTTTTTTTTTACTTTGTTAGGTGGAGAATTTGGGGGAATTACACAGTAAAAAAAAAAAAGTAAGAAACATTAGGGAGAAAAAGTTAAGGATTAGTTATCAATCCTTTATTTAAGGAACTAGAGAGGGAGAAAATTAAGGATTTGTTCAATCCTTTACCGTTTTTCCTTAAACTTTTTTGTTTTAGAATTGCTATTAAATTGTATTTTTTTTAATTTTAAAAGTTGATATTAAGTGCAATCTAAGAAGTATTGCTATGACTTGCAATATATAATCTAAGGATGTATATTTTGACTTTTTTTCCCTTTATAAAATTAACAACTACCCAAACACATTTCTAAATCGGTTTGAGTTGTACGATCATCGTAACCTATAAACTAACCCATACAATTGGCCCAATGTAATGAGCCATAGGCAATGGAATCTAGCACGTAGTTTCTGAATATGAGAAACTGTGATCTCGACTTCAATAGTTTGAGTTATATAGACTATTATTGTAATTTTCTTTTTTACTTTATTAGTGCAATTTTAACCTGATATAGCATGTTATTACTCTATTTATTGTGAAATTTACCCGCTGAATATTGTTACCGATTAGCTTAACTTGATAGTGTAAAAATGTACAAACAAACTCTTAATTAATTCATCAAAATACCAAACCCTGGAATAATTAGAGCTTCTGTTGTTATAAACAGATAAAGTACTCCAACCATAAGGGTAGAATTTTTTTTTCTTTCTTCCCCTTGAATCCAGTAGTAGTACTATCTTTTCAAGTACAGGTTAGTTTCTTTTTGTATGTACGTGTGTATGCCTCCTACTGCCTTACCAACTGTTTGCCTTGAAGCTTTAGACCAAATTGAAAAAAACAGATTAACAGCCGCCTATATATTTGAAATAACTTCTCTACCTTCTCAAGATAGGGATGAGGTTGCGCACACACCACGGTTCCCAAACCTCACTTATGGATTACACCGAGTGTATTATTGTTATATATATTAAATCAGTTTGGCATATACGTATCTCTATTTGAAGGCATATATAATGTGCTTCTTACTCTTTCCATCTTTGACTAAAACATAGCATATTGATATTGTTATTGTAGGTTTAATTTGGCTTAGAGATTACAATGCGTGGTCTCCACTCTTTACTTTCTCATCATTTGGCCTTAAACAACTTATTTCTTTGTTTTTTACGTTAAAGAAAAACTCTCCACACATAACATGTTTAGAGAGTTTCTAATTAATACAAATATATAATTTAGACTAAAGTTAGTTAGTTCAGTCGAACTGTACCTAATTTTCTAGACCCCCCTGATTCCTAGACATTAATAATACTAGCTTCTTTTTTTCCTGGACGAGCTAGACCTCCCTGATTCACTATATTACTTTCAGCTCATGAACTATTAATATACGTCGCCCAAAAAAGGTGTTTTTTTTTTTTTTTTTTACATTTGATATGATTATGCTTTGTTGTAAACTCACTGAATCTAAATTCTGAATTTGCCTAATGAGTGGCCTTCACCACGGAGTTACTATGCAGGGAGAACATATTGCATATTATATCAGATGAGTTCTACCACTCACATCTTTAACAAGCATGCATGCAAGGCAACTGCCCATCGCATCATTATGATTTGCATCTTATACTATGTCAATGCATTTAATAGAGGTGAGGACAGGGGCGGAGCTAGCATATAATGAGGGGGTTCATCCGAATGCCCTTCGGCGGAAAATTACACTATTTATACATAGTTAAATTATTTTTTATGTATATATAGTAGATATTGAACCCCCTTCGACTAATTTGTGTGTGCACTTCTAAACCCCCTCAATGAAAATCCTGGCTCCGCCACTTGGGATGGGAAACTGAACCTCAAAAGAACGCAACACAATTGCATTTATCTTCTTTAATATTTTTCGACTATATATTAAAAAAAAAAAAAGAAATTTGTACTAGTAAAAGAACGTACTATTCTTGGAGAAGTTGTTAGTAATGTTGTTGATCGTACAAGATAAAAAGCATCGCTGGAAATGCTTAGTCTGAAAGCACAAAATAAGCCTCAAATTTCCTGAAGGCTTCCCTCTTTTACTAAATTGAGTGACTTGAAAGTACATATTAATATTTCCATGCACCAAACACCAAAAATACTGTTTGTTTATTGCTCATTCCATGCTATATATACCCAAAATCCTGTTGCACTATTAAGTATCATCTCATCTCATCTTCCTTTTAAGTTGCAATTAATTACATCCTTAGTTACCAGTTTAAGCTTAGTTAATTCAAGTGTCCAATTAATGGCTCCCTTCTCTACAATCTTATCTCTTGTTTTGTTAACAGTCCCTCTATGCAGCGCAACTCTTGGGATCCAATATTATGATCAAACATGTCCTCATGCTGAAGATATTATTTATCAAACAATTCACAACGCTTCATTGTATGATCCTAAAGTCCCCGCACGTATTCTCAGGATGTTCTTCCATGATTGTTTCATTAGAGTACTCTCTCTTTCTCTTTGTATTTGTGTGCATAATGCTAATCATTATTATCACTAGCTAATAATATGCATGAATAAAAGATGTAAGTTGAAACTGTTTTGTTAATGATTTGCAGGGATGTGATGCATCAGTTCTATTGGATTCAACACCAGAAAACATAGCAGAGAAAGATGGTCCACCCAATATCTCTCTTGGAGCTTTCTACGTGATCGATGATGCCAAAACTAAGCTCGAAAAGGCTTGCCCAACAACCGTTTCTTGTGCTGACATAGTTGCCATTGCAGCTAGAGACGTCGTAGCCATGGTACTATTCCATCATCCTCCCTACTAAATAGTTAATTAACCTCCATATAGTAACGCAAATGGCCTATAACAATCGATAGCTGTTTATCCTAATTTGGTTATCCAAAGTGCAGTAAATAACATGCTATAACCAGTTAAAATACACTAATAAGGTGCTGTGTCAGTGTATATAAGTTAAATTCACTGCTTATACTATGCGCATTCATAAGCTCATAAATACTTCATGTTTGATCAATTTTTTAGTCTGGAGGTCCATACTGGAATGTACTTAAAGGAAGAAAAGATGGAAGGGTGTCAAAGGCCAATGAGACAATAAACTTACCAGCTCCGTCTTTCAACACGAGCCAACTCATTCAGAGCTTTGCCAACAGAGGTTTGGGAGTGAAAGATTTGGTTGCTCTCTCTGGTGGGCACACACTTGGATTTTCACACTGCTCTTCATTTGAAAGCAGACTCCATAACTTCAGCTCAGTGCATGACACTGACCCGAGCTTGAATGCAGTATTTGCACAGAGCTTAAAGCAGAAATGCCCGAAACCAAACAGTGATCGCAATGCAGGGCAATTCTTGGACCCAACTTCATCAGTATTCGACAACAACTATTACAAGCAAATTACTTCAGGCAAAGGTGTTTTTGCATCAGACCAGAGTTTGCTGAATGACTACAGGACTGGATTGATTGTTAAAGCATTTGACAATGACCAAACTCTGTTCTTCAAGGAGTTTGCTGCTTCAATGATCAGACTTGGGAATGTTGGTGTCCTTGAAAACGGAGAAGTTAGACTCAACTGCAGAGTTGTGAACTGAGAAATCTGTGTGTTGTATTTGCAAAGTTAGTCTGAAAATGAGTGTGTTTTGTGTACCCTTGTTTTTACTTTTGACTGGTTATTAATTCTCAGAATTGTGAGGCTTAATGAAATACTAATATGAAATATCTTATGCACCTTGTATTTTTACCTTGTAAGGTGAAGAGGTAGCAGAGGAAGAATAATAACATCAAATTGTTCCGTAATCTATCCTTTTAAATTGTATTCAGTGTACACGTACAGATTTCTTTCAAATATTATGTCATCAAAATTGAAATATATAAGTTCGTAAGATGGGATAGGGTGGAAGTCTCCAGATATCAATGTATTCCACCTACTATTATTAGCTTCTTCTCCAGTATCTCAGTAGATTACAATGCAGACAACAATTGTGCTCTATCATTACACCAACATACCAGGAAATTACACTTAGGTTCTCCCAAAGTGTCCGATTTTGAATTTGTCCCCCAAAGTGTCTAGTCTTGAATTTTTATCCCCCAAATATCCGATCTTGATTTTTTGTTCTCCAAACCGTCTGGTCTTGAATTTTTGTCCCCGTTTAACAAGTTCTAACGTTTGCCTATAAGGCAGAACCTGTGATCAATTGAACAAGTTCACTATCTTGAAATATCCTAAACGTCTGCTTTATGGGCAAAATTTGTTGAGTGAAGCCAAAAAGCCAAACCACCTCTTAAGGAGGTCATTTTTATAAAATTTCTCCAGGGAGGAGGGGGGGGGGGGGGGCAAAATATCAAGACCTCTACTTTAGGGCCATTTCTGAACTTGACCCCATACCCTGTGTAATTCCACAATTTATTTTAGTGTGTATGCATATCTTACCCCTACCTAAGGAGGTAACAAGATTGTTTCCAATAGACCCTTAAGTAAAAGCATTTCAAAGCAGTTCGATTGGAAAAAAATAAAAACAAAAACTGTGCTCTGTGATTAAAAGTGCCAAATACATAAGAAGCAACCACCTCAACTCCCTCCAAACAATAAAAATTAAAGGCAAAAAATATCAGACATCCCACCTTTGCCTGTGAATATTAATGAAATTACTCCGATCACCAGTCCATACTCGTGAAAGATTCAGTATTTAAGCCAAGTGCTTTTTCCAGAGTGATGCAGAAGTATAACTTCCATTCTTTACAGGGCGATGCCAGAAGCGAAAGATTTACGCCAGAATACAGCAGTAGTTTCAAATAGAAGTAGGTGAGTTACAACCAGTTGGAGAGATTTTGTGCTCATTAAACTCAAGGGGAGGTTTAGAAACCATAGATGATTCATTAAGGTTTGGTATTTGTTCAAGCAAATACAACATCAGATCGTAATACATATTTGATACCCTTAGTGACATTCCGAGCTTCATGCAACATACATTTATCCCCATGAATGTGAACAAGAGCCATTCCTTCAGTCGGAGGTACCTGTACAATGTTGAGTATAAATAGCATAACATCAGATATTTACTAAAGAAAAGCATGTCAGAATTCTCTAATCAACGCCAGATTATGCAGTTTACAATAGGATATATAGCATAACAATGATGATTGATTGATTGACTTCTATGGATGGAATTGAAATGAGGCAAAACATTCGAAATAAGTAATACATGTCTACAGTGTGAATGGAAATCGGTAAAGGGAACATTGAAGAAAGAGTGGGAGTGGCAGTTCTGAAAAGGAAGGGATGTACCTCGGCAACCAAAGCGTTTCTTGGACCATAAAAGACAGTTTCCCCTCCAACAAGGATCTCAGACGATAAATCCTGGAAATCTTTATCAACTTTAGTTTTAGATTTGGGACCACCACTTAAATATATTAACAAAGTGTAGTGTGTGCGCTTCCCTTCTCCAATGTCAACACTTTCATCAATATGCTGTCCAAATCTCTGACCAGCCTGGTATCTAGAGAGCAACAACAGTTACTTGATGAGGACCAAACATTTGTCATAATGTCCACCTTACCATGTACTCAGGAAAAGGAAATGAGAATCACAACTGTGAAGAAATATAGCTGAAAGACCATGACATCAGAGGGGAAAACAAGAGAATTTTTCAAACAAGCGGCACTATAGTATACAAAAGTTTATTAAGCAGATAGCAACTAACTGCACTATGTTAAGTGTCATCAAACAATAGATTATTGAACTATATAATTTGATAACTAATATAAAGAGAGAAATGCCGTAAATTCCCTTCTTTTTTTTTTTTTAAATGGGGGTAGGGGAAGGGGATTACAATGTGGGGAATCTCACCAACAAGGTGGGAGTTCAGGTAACTAACCAATTAAGCTACTAAGATTCCCTGCCGTAAATTCCCTTAACTATTTAATTGGTGGATATTTTACCTCAACAATATTTTGTGGCAACTATTGTCAACTTCACATAACGTAGTAAGTTTTTCCATGTGTTACTATCAGTTACCTTTTGGGATATTGTAGGTATTCAACCTTTTTTTAGCTTTCAAGACAAAATAGGAACTCAATCCTCCTTTCTTACTCAGAGCCCAGAGGCACAACACCAGAGCATCAAACCTCTTCCTACTTTTTCTTCCTTACTCCTTGCCCCCACAGCTCCCTCACACACCACAGACTAGCTTTTTTGTCCAGCGCCTTTTTTCCACCAGCAACTCTTATCACTACTTTTATCATCCCTTTCTTACTTTACTTCTTTACTCCTTATTATTTTCTTATTCTTTCCAAATTCCAACATCCACTTTCAAATGTCATGTATTTCATTTCAGTAGCTACGACCAAAAGTTGAATCTTGTATAACGTATTACTTTGAATCCTATATTTTCTTCTAGCACAGCAGAATAGATACCCCCAAGGTTTGCTCCTTCATTTTATGTCTTTCTAGCATAGATCTACGCTACTGCTTGTTTGAAAAAGATTTCATTGGCTCTGAGTTTAAAAGCAGTTTTGGAATCAAGTCTGACTTTTTTTTCTTCTTGTGGTTTCTTATTCTTTTTCTTTCTTTTGAACTTTTGGGTAACACAGAAGTCTGGATTCATTACAAACAAACAACCAAAGGAAAGGGTAGGGGCTGCTGGAATGAAGAGAAATTAAAGGATGGATATTGAAAAGAAAAGAGAGGAAAGAGAAAACAACAAAGAGGAAAGGAAAGAAGAGAAGAAGTTGCAGATGGGGCATTACTGGGAGGAGGAAGTTGTTGCTCAGGGAGTTGGAGTGGGATGGGTAGCAGTTGGGCGTGGAGGAAGAAAAATGAAACAAAGAACCATTAAGTAAGCGGAGGGTGAGGTGACACAGTGTTGTGGCAATGAAGAAAAAAAAGGAGCAAAGAGTCCGTACCATACCCCAAAAGCTAACAGTCTATTAATGAAAACTGAAACAAGGGCAAGTTGTTACGTTTGAAAAGTTGAAGGGGTCAATTTGCCACAAAAAATGCTAAGGGGGTAAACTGCAACAAGTTAAATAGTTGAATGGCCTCTACACCACCTCTCTTCATACAAATAGTGTTAAACTCAAAAACACTCATGTGCTACTATTTCAGATTAGGATATGGAATGGTAAGTCAAGAAGCATTCAATACATAACAGTCAAAGCACTTCAGACATTTCGATGAAATTGCTGGAAAGAAAACAGAAACAAGATGGATGTGATTGGTTAGAAGGTAAAAGGCATGATTCATAAAACTACAAGGAGTTCCCAACCTATTTGACATCGTAAGCTTCAAATAATCACCCATTTGTTGACTACCTCACAACCCTTCAAAGCAAGAAACTATCAACACCTTCCCAGAAAACCAGGAAAAAACCAGCAATCAATTTGTTATTATTCTGCTTCCCTATGGTATGTTGGATATCCACTATCTCGTCCTACATCTGATGTCGTTACCACCACCATTTACATATACAACATGGTTGATTATGACCTGTTCAATCTATTCAATGTTTATCAAACTCAATAAAGTATATTTCTTAAGTATACCACGTTTTATTAAAATTATTATGTTTACCACACAGCAAGGAAAATGATCACATGTTTATGTGTCTAAGATGGTAATTGACACTTTCATAATAATACCACAGTTTTATGACGAAAATACACCTAACCTGTAAAATCTAATATTAGGATTCAATCCAACAGCAACTTTGCCTCGAATTTTGATGTCGGAAAATAATCTGTTCAGTCCAGCTCTCCACATTGCAGCTGCGAGATCGGGATCATGCATGGATACACGATCATTGTCTCTATAAGCTTCGCCATATGCAGGACCAAGACTTCCTTGGTGAACAAACCCAATTGATTCTGCAGCTTTGACAAAAGCCTTTGATTCAGCTGGAGTAAAGAAATTCTGAACCTGAATAATTTAAGCAAATAGAGGAATTATTAGAAGCTGATAAGTCAATAATAGATTCATCATCAAATTAATAACTTGTCATTTGACATCAAGATTTCAAGAAAAGATGAGAAATTCTTACTTCCTAATGTGATAGTAAAAAGGTCCAGTTTGACTCTTGCCAAATAGGCAAGTTCGTTGATCTTATCCATGATATATTCTCTTCGGTTTCTCTGTTCTGATAATCACGTCAAGAAGAATCCTAACTGAAGCCCATAAGGGATGTTTACTATTTTTCCATTTTAATTGAACATGATGAAAGTAGCAAACTTTAACTGTTTATGGTAGGGAAGGAGATTCTTTAACAACAAATACTCTGTCACCTCAATTTATTTGATAGACTTCTTATTTAAGATTTCTCAGACTGTCAAACCTACGAAACAACAGTGATCAAAGATGGAATCATCAAATTTAGCTGAAAAGTCTTACAAGAAAGTGTCACACACCTGTATCCTTCAACATCAACCACCTCCATCAAAGATGGAATCATCAAATTTAGCTGAAAAGTCTTACAAGTAAGTGTCACACACCTGTATCCTTCAACATCAACCACCTCCCCCCCCACCCACACCCACACCCCACACACCCTGAACTGTGAACTTTCTTGTTTTGGAAATGGATTGGCAGAAACTCATCATCAATAAAGCAAACCCGATGACATAACAATAATAGGAAGAAAGGAGCATTCTCAAGTATGAGCATGAAATAATAAATCCAACTTGATTACGCTTTAATATTTTTTTAACCCCTCCCTAAGAAAGGAGCATTCTCGAATATTTTGCCGTGACTTTTTCATTTCCATTATTTCTTTCTCTATACTGCGTTGGACTATTTTTTTTCTCTTGAGCTGAGGGACTATCGGGAACAACCTCTCTACAGTAAGGTTTGTGTACACTTTACCCTCCTCAGACCCCACTTTGTGGGATTACACTGGGTATGTCGTTGTTGTTGCCACCTTAGGAGCTCTAAGCTTTTAGGGCCATGCTGAATCGAACCCAAAACCTTAAAGTTGGAGGTGGAAGGTGCTTACCATCTGAGCAACCGACTTCCTTGTTTGGTAAAAGGGATAAGAGATAACTAATTCCGAGATTAATGTTAGGATAAACTTATCCCATGTTCGGTTGGGATAAAATTGCAGGATAACTTCTCCTAGAGTTTTAGTGTTATTTTTATCTCATAGTGAGGTTGGAACAACAATTCCGAGATAACTTGTTCCCCAACCAAACGAGCTCTTAAGCTTTAATTCGTATTAATCTTTTAAACAAGAAAACATATATTGTCTGGAAATAACAAGTGATTTACCAAAGAAACATCCACTTGTAATGCATGACAAAATTGCTAAATCAACAGAAACAGAAGTAGTAATTAAGCTCAAATTACTCACAACTATAACAAACGTGTCAAACAAATGTATTTACTCAGGCTGCAAAATCTCAAGTTAGACAGCTATGATTCAATTGTTAAATAACAACAAGTTTCATGATTTACCTAAGTTACATATCATTAACAGCATACCCCGTATCAAAAACAAACTAATCAAGAATTAGCTCATTTAAAACATAATTAACATGATATTTATGAATAGTGAGACTTGTGTTCTTCTGAGGGTTAAATTTAGGCGAAAACAGGAGAACAAATTAGAAAGCGTACAGTAATGAGATCGTTATCTTTGAGGCGATTGACCTCAAGCTTCAATTTTAATTTAATTGATGGCCACACCGACCCTGTTTTCTCCTTCTTCCCATCTTTCTTCCCATCTTTCTTCCTTTCTCCCATTTTTCTCTTCATTCACACCTTTTTTTGGGCCTTCTTATTTTTTCCTCCGCAATATATTACTGTATAAAAGTTTCTTGGGCCGCGAGAACACGTTTACTGGGCTTCGGATCAATGTTGAAAAGGCTTCCTATATGGGCGGGGATAATTAGGGGTGTGTAAAAATCGGACCGATCAATAAATTGAATCGATAAAAATGTTATTGGTTTATTGTTATTAGACTATTGAGTTAATGATTTTTTATTGGTTTTATAAAAAAAATTATTGGGTTATTGATTCGATTTTGATTTTTTCTTATTGGGTTATTGGATAAACCGATAACCCAATAAGAATATACTAAATTACTATTTTACCCCTAATTATATATATATAATCAAACAGGTAAATAAACAGGGTTAATATGCGGAAAGCAATTGATTATGCACATCGTATGCAAATTTATGTAAACAGTTATATGTGAACTGTGTATAAATAATAAAACTGTGTGTCAATCATGATATAAAATTCCCTATACGTACTTAATAGCTTTATATAATTATAGCTAAGGCGTAGATGAATCGCATGAATATAAATTCTTCTTTATGTTAATAACATTAAGAAATAGAGATTTTTGTATATACCTCTCTTTTTTCTTCTTGCAAAAATGGCCTTATCACCACAGTAACAATTCTCCTATAAGGCAATGAACAGTTTTCGCCTTTACGACCACTTATCTAGTGGCTACTAATGACTGTTCCTCCTATTAGGCAGAAGATCGCAACCTTCATTTATGACTATTTTTTCGGAAAAGAGAAGAGAGATACAAAACAACTTCTTTATTTCATAATATTATTACATAAAGAAACATCTTTATTCAGATTCTTCTTCTACATAAAAGCTTAATTATACATGGATACTTTTCCCTTAAGAGAGAAGTGTTTTCTCTCTCTGAAGATACCTAACATTCTAACAAAGTGTTTTCTGTGCTAGATGTAGTCTATCGTTCTAAGTGTTTTCTCTCTCCTTTTATAGATGGAAAGAGGAGTAATGTTACAATTATGCTTTTTTTAGGGGTATCCCTATAAAATTGAATATTACATAAGATGGTCCTTCAATAATGACCGACAAGATAAGATTTCTTATCTTTTGTTATGATAAAATTCTTTTCCTTTTTCTTTTGGCCGCTGCTGTCGCTTTTGCCATTACTTTTGATGACGTAAGTGCTTACGTCTTTCTTCATTATTTTGCTAAATGGCAATTTAGTTATCATGAATAGTTTGGTCCCTATTCATTGACTGCTGCTTTCTGACATTTTGTCTGTGTCTCCTTCATCGGCTGAATCTTCATTCTGCTGAGCTTTGTGTTTGTGACATAGTGATTAGGGTCTAATTTGAACTTCCATCAAGAACTTTATAATTTCCATTAACAAAATTTTTGATGATGATGTATAGGGCCTTCATTCCCAAGGCTCGTTGTGTTTTAATCCACTTTTGGTTTAAATATGGCACCTTTTTACTAACACATGTGGCATTAACATTAAATTTCTTTATTTTGTCAACTGTGATGTAAGTGACAGTTGGGTAATAAAGTTGTTCATCTTGGCATTTCAAGGCTATGCTAAAGAATCTACAATATACTCCTTCTCCTTCTACATAGGTTTTAATGGAGGTTACCAGTTGAGGGGGTAGTTCTATTAGTTCGGCTAAATTCGGGCTGCTGTAGAATCTATTTAAGTATCCGAATTCATATAATTTGGAGGTGAATTTAGGTGATCCTCCAGAAAATATAGAAATTCTTGGGTACAAACTAGTCCCCAGAACTCCAAATATTTCTACGTTTTCTTCTGGGAGGGCATAAATAGTCTTCGTGAAAGTCAGATATTCTTCTTCTTTTGAGTGACATTTTTCAACCTGAAAAGAAGCAAACTTTTTTCCTCCAATTGGAGTTTTGTTAGTCCTTTCTTCTGATTTTTCAGAGATAATTTTTTCAGCCTTAGCTGATTTAGTATCGATAGGGTGCCTTCCCTCTGCTCGGCTTTTGCCTTGGTCAGATGACTCAGGCTTTGACATATCCGGGCTTACCATCGAGATGTTTTTGGCACTAGGTGCTAGTGGGACATCTCCTGCCACTTTGTTGGGAATAATATTCTCTTTTGGACGTGTGTCCAGGTGTTCACGGAGAAGTTAAAATTCCTCCGTGTTTTCAGCTTGATCAGTATTGAGTTGGTTAACTCATACTGTAGTTTTCTTGTTTTTTTCGACAACTCATGCATGTCGTCTCGAATGTTGAAGAGCAGATGGATTTTGTTATTGATTGCTTCTTCAATTTTGCTCATCTTTTGAAAGATTCTATTGACCAGGGTTTGAGTTCTATCATCCATATTCGACGTTTCTTGAGAGAAATCTGCAAAAGAATTGTCAGATCCTTTAATGTTCTCAATCTTAAAAGAATAAATTGACAACAATACTTGCCATCTATGCAATCTTCTATATTGTGGTTAAGAAGGGAGTTTATTAGAAATTAATCCTGATACCTGCGTATTATCAGTTCTGATAGTAAATTATTTAGGTAATAAGAAAGCTGAGAACTTTTTAATTTCTGTAATAATGGTTAAAAGTTCTTTCTCATTAGTGGAGTATCTTACTTCTGCTTCATTAAAAGTACCACTAGTATATCTATAGATTTCATTTAAATCTATTTGTAATAATGCTCCCAAATGATAATCGAACGCATCTGTTTGTAGAATCAAATTATCTTTGGCTTCTGGTAATCTAAGCTTTGGTAGCTTAGAGCATTCTTCTTTGAAACTCTTAACACACTGTGTGTGTTCTTCAGTCCATCCCATCCGAGTCTATTAGACTTCCGAATGAGTTTTTGAAGAAGATTTCTCTTTTTCGCCAGATCAGGGATGAATTCTCCTGCATAGTTTAAACAACCAAGAAATTTTTGTATTTCTTGTTTAGTCGTTAGTTTGACTGGAAATTCTATAATCTTTTTTGAAATATGGGCTTGTAGCTCGATTCCATTTTTTAAAATAATCATTCTTAGGGATTCTATTTCATTTTTATGTATTTCAGCCTCTTTTGGGCTTAAAATAATATCATTTTTGACACATATTTCAGAAAATATTTTTAGATATGTCAAATGTCCTTGATATGTTTTTGAACATACCAAAATATCGTCAATGTAGACAATTAAAAAAAAATTCAGAAAATATTTTATCCATTTTCCTTTGAAAGATTTGAGGGGCATTTTTTAATCCAAACGGCATTACTATACATTCATAATATCCATTGGGAGTGCTAAATGTTGTTAAAGGGATTGAATCCCTTATTAATTTTACCTTCCCAAAACCACTTTTACAATCAAATTTTGAAAAGTAGGTTTTTCCTTTAGCAAGATTTATAAGATTGTTTTTGTTAGGAATAAAGTATCCGTCAAAAACACAGTTTTTATTAAGCTCTTTATAGTTAATAACCCTATGAGCTTGTCACGCCCCAAATTCCAACGAGACGGACATGGCACCCAAAGCCGACAAGGCCCGGGAGAACCAATCTTCGTCCATAACAACCCATACGCACCACTCAAAGTCATCACCACCACAACTAAATATAAGAAGCCAAAAGCGGAATTTATGACAAATATAAGAGAACTATGAGACTTGGCCTTTAGGGCCATCAAGACAAAACATACGTTCATTACATACCCTTCGTCTGACCCACAACATCTACAAAGCCTCTACAGATGCACAACCAAAACCAACCTAGAGTCGGGACACACCCCGCTCTATATATATATACACAAGACCAAAACAAATATACATAGGAAACTCGGAAAGCCCCGAACCAACTGGAGCTCACCAAATGTCCGCAAAAGATCCGCAACCTACAACGGAGGTCTACTAGTGCCTGTGCCTGCAACAAGTAAGGTAAGTTCCCCCGAGGGGGTCAGCACGAAAAATGTACTGCGTATGTAAGGCCACAATAAAACTGTAGCAATAAGTGAGAACACCAATGTACATCAAGGATAAGAGAATAGGCAATATCGATAAACCAACATTTCCATATGTGTGGAACCATGTACGTTACATTCTTTATTTCTTTTATCAATTATCTCAATATCAACAATAATCACATCATGCCCGGGACCAACTGATCAGTGGTAAATAACAATACTGGGATCGTCTCTAGCTAGACTTATGCCCCTTTGAGCTACCACCCATAAATCAATAAAGCAGGTTCGGCCCTAGCTAGGTTTTCACCCCTTTGGGCTACCCCCTGTGTCCAATAATCAATCGGGATCGTCTCTAGCTAGGCTTTCGCCCCTTTGAGCTACCACCCGTGATACATCGGGATCGTCTCTAGCTAGGCTTTCGCCCCTTTGAGCTACCACCCGTACTCAACCATATACGCATTACTTTCATTCTTTAATTATAAAATTGAAACATTGTTGGTTATCATATTATTGGAACTTTGGGACAATGTTCAATGTAAAAGAGACACATGAATAAATATATGTAGGCAACCAACTTGACATGAGATACTTTGGGACATTTCGACATAGGTACAAGTACAATGGCAAAGGGAGCAATATGTGTTGCAGGAAGATACGGACAAGAATAACCTTACATACCTTAGCCTCTCAATAAGAATCCGCAATCCTAAGGAATATAATGATTCAGCCCCTTACTCTACAACACAAGCACATAACGGAGTTTACGTCAACATCTAACACCTTTCAAGTGTAAAAGACGACAAAAGGTACCTAATTGCCTATTACGTCATTTCCCCCTTTACAATAAAATTTCGGCATGACCATTCCAAAAATACTACAACATGCCATACATTGACCAATATCATAACCAATAGCATTTCGCAACAAAGCTTCTTCTTTACACTTTCTCATTCACACCATATCACAAATAATCCATTAAATCACCTTAATACACCCCATAGCACATATCAGCCAAAATCTCATAATTTCCATAATTTTCATTTATAGACAAGAACAAATTTAATGCCAAAAATAACACCATACATGTTCATATTTTGTTCATGCCATACTTTTTCATCAAAGGCACAAGGCCTAATTCAAGTTCAAATCACCAAGACAACACATCTCTTACCAAAGGCAAAAAGACACTATTCACCATCTTGCCAACACAACTATCATAATATACATAATCCCCCATGCATATAATATGTTAATCCATGAGGAGAAATACTTACCAAGGCTTGGAATATGTTGATCTTGTCCAAAGAGTCCCAAGGAATATTTTGCTTTAGGGTTTGAAAATGAAAAAATGTTGAGAGAAATATCTTAAAGGCATGGAAGTCTTGAATGATTTAAAAATCTGATTTTTGGGTGCTTTTTATGGACCTCAAGTCATCCTTAGCCACACTTGGCACTAAATGATATGTCCACTTAGCCAATTCTTGCAAGAATGGATCATTTGTCTTTGGGCCAAGTCTTTTAATCCCATTTTGGGCCTAATTTTTGGGCCCAATTACACATATCCATGTACCCATCAAATATCATGTATTATTCCCCATATATCTCGTGTTTACATAATTCCATAATGTCACGATAATATTTTCTTACGAGATTCTCATTCGTCGCCTTGATCGCAAAAATTGGAATTCTAGCCGTCCATGGCTTACTTGAACATTTTTGGCAAATTCTTGTGTTTCATGGTTTGATCATGTGGAAGTGTATCGAGGTATTTGAAACCTTAACAACGCTAAAATATCTCCAAGGAACCAAAAGAAAACATCCAAGAATCGTCGTAGAATTACGTCGCAAAACGGGTCCGGAAAGGCCTACTCCTTGTTCCTTGCGCCACACCCCTGAAACAGGGGTAGTGGCGCAGAAATGGCAGCCTCTCTGAAGTTTGTGCTGAGATTTCAGCACTTTGCTGAAATTTCCGGCCACTTATCCAATGTTTACGTATCGTCCAATCCCTTATTAAACACTACAAAATACTTACTTAGTGATCTTAACCATCAAGTAAACATGACTGAAAGTCACCAAATGAGGTTAGAATATGTACGAGTCCTCACTCAAATGCTTCTACGAAATCACAACACACCTCCTACGACGATCGAATCGCACATGTTAAGTCCGATATCAAATGTTTCACCAATGACACTATAAAACACATATGCATGGCATCTCAACACCTATGTAGATATGATCCAAAGTATCAAGTGAGGTTATAAAAGTACGGGGTGTTACATTCTTCCCCCCTTAGGAACATTCGTCCTCGAATGTTAGGAATATTATCTTATATACCACAAATGCATCTTTACTTTAACAGACCTATACACATTCACATAATGCTTTTAAATACTTACTTGTTATTGTTCCACCTCCGCATTGTGAACTCCTTGGTCCATTTGAAATAGATGGGGATACTTGGCTTTCATCATTTCTTCCGCTTCCCATGTAATCTCGTCTACTTGGTGATTTCTCCAAAGGACTTTCACGGAAGCTATGTCTTTATTTCTCAATCTCTTCACTTGTCGATCTAGGATCACAATGGGTACCTCTTCATAAGTAAGATCCTCTGTAACTTGAACATCCTCTACGGGAACAATACGAGAAGAATCTCCTATGCATTTTCGAAGCATCGAAACATGAAATACCGGATGGACTGAGGAAAGTCCTTGAGGTAGTGCCAACTCATACGCAACTTGTCCAAATTTTTGAATGATCTCATATGGGCCTATGTAACGTGGACTCAATTTTCCTTTCTTTCCGAACCGCATTACCCCTTTCATTGGTGACACCTTTAAAAAGACCCAATCACCTATGGCGAATTCAAGCCCTCTTCTTCTCACATCGGCATATGACTTGTGACGACTTTGAGCCGTTTGTAATCGCTCTTGGATCACCTTAACTTTTTCCATAGCCTGATGAACAATATCTGGGCCCAATAAGGCAGTTTCACCCACTTCAAACCATCCAATTGGTGATCTACATTTCCTTCCATACAAAGCTTCATAAGGTGCCATTTTTATACTTGAATGATAGCTATTGTTATAAGCAAATTCGATAAGAGACAAATGGTCATCCCAACTGCCCTGAAAATCTAACGTACAAGCTCGTAGCATATCTTCAAGCGTCTGAATAGTACGTTCTGCTTGTCCATCAGTCTGCGGATGGAAAGCCGTACTCAAATCCACCCTTGTACCCAAACTCCGCTGAAAAGATTTCCAAAAGTGTGCTGTGAACTGTGCTCCTCTGTCTGATATAATAGAAAGTGGAATACCATGCAATCGTACTATCTCTTTCACATACAACTTCGCATAGTCCTCAGCTGTATAGGTCGTCTTGACCGGTAGGAAATGCGCTGATTTGGTAAGCCTGTCCACTATAACCCATATAGAATCAAACTTCCGCAATGTACGAGGCAACCCTGTAATGAAATCCATATTGATCATATCCCATTTCCAGACTGGAAGAGTGATACATTGCATGTAACCTCCCGGTTTCTGATGCTCCACTTTCACTTGTTGACAATTTGGGCACTGCGCGACAAATTTTGCAATGTTCTTTTTCATGTTGCCCCACCAATACACTTCCTTCAATTCATGGTACATTTTAGTAGCACCCGGATGAATGGAATAGCGCGAATGATGCGCCTCTGTCATAATTCGTGTCCTCAACTCATCTACGTCCGGTACACATAATCTCCCCTGACATTGAAGCACCCCTTCCGGTGTAATATCAAATGCCGTGGTCAATTTCTGCTGCATATTTTCCTTTAGCTGCAATAAAATAGAATCCGCAAATTGCTTCTCTTTCACTTCAGCTATCACGGAGGATTCCGCTGCATTCTGCACAATAACTCCATCTTCTGAGGATTCAATAAGGCGAACTCCCAAGCTGGCTAATTGATTCAAATCTTTGATTATGTCCTTCTTTTCTGTCAGCTGATCACTAGTGCCTCCCGTTGCCTTACGGCTCAATGCATCTGCTACTACATTTGCCTTCCCTGGATGGTATAGAATATCAACATCATAGTCTTTCAAGAGCTCTAACCATCTTCGTTGCCTCAAATTGAGTTCCTTCTGCTTGAACAGATATTGCAAGCTTTTGTGATCCGTATAAATATCAACATGAACCCCATATAAATAATGACGCCATATTTTTAAAGCAAACACTACTGCTGCCAATTCAAGATCATGAGTGGGATAATTTTTCTCATGGGGCCGCAACTGTCGTGAGGCATATGCTATCACCTTACCATGCTGCATCAATACACATCCGAGGCCAACCCCGGAAGCATCACAATACACTGCATAACCTTCTATGCCTTCGGGAAGTACTAAAACTGGGGTGGAAGTTAATTTCTCTTTCAGCTCTTGGAAACTTTTCTCACATGCGTCGTTCCACTGAAACTTGATTGCCTTGTGTGTTAGCTTCGTCAATGGTGCGGCAATAGAAGAAAACCCTTCCACAAATCTCCTGTAATAACCTGCCAAACCAAGAAAACTACGAATCTCTGTAGGCGTCGTAGGTCTTGGCCAATTCTTCACCGCTTCAATCTTTTGAGTATCGACCCGTATCCCTTCATTCGACACAATGTGACCCAAGAATGCTACGGATTTTAACCAAAATTCACACTTAGAAAACTTTGCATATAACTTACGATCCCGGAGAATTTGTAACACCTGTCGTAAGTGATTAGCATGGTCTTCTTGTGATCTCGAATAGACCAAGATATCATCTATAAATACCGTCACGAACACGTCTAGAAATGGCTTAAACACCCTATTCATCAAATCCATGAAAACAGCTGGTGCATTTGTTAGTCCAAATGACATAACTAAAAATTCATAGTGGCCATACCGTGTTCGGAAAGCTGTCTTGGGTACATCATTTTCTCTAACCCTGACTTGATGGTAACCCGACCTCAAGTCAATCTTTGAAAACCATTTGGCACTCTGTAACTGATCAAACAAATCATCAATGCGAGGAAGAGGATATTTATTTTTGATCGTTACCTTATTCAATTGTCGATAATCGATACACATCCTCAAGGTGCCATCTTTCTTCCGGACAAACAATACTGGTGCACCCCACGGGGACATACTAGGTCTAATGAAGCCCTTGTCCAGCAAATCTTTTAATTGCTCCTTCAATTCACGCAATTCTGCTGGAGCCATTCTATACGGAGGAATAGAGATCGGCTGAGTGCCTGGAATCACATCAATGCCAAACTCCACTTCCCGTTCTGGAGGTAAACCTGGAAGATGGTCAGGAAATACGTCGAGAAATTCATTAACCACCGGTACCGACTGAGGAGTTAGTGGTTCCATATTGATATCTTGCACTCTCACCAAATGGCATATATACCCCTTAGCTATCATTTTCCTAGCTTTAAGATAGGAAATAAATTTGCCTTTCGGTGCCCCCACATTACCCTTCCACTCAAGAATATTCTTTTGTGGAAAATGAAAATGTACCTCCTTGGCTCGGCAATCCACCGTAGCATAACAAGAAGCCAACCAATCCATCCCCATTATGACATCAAAATCCACCATGTCAAGTTCAATAAGATCCGCTAGTGTATCATGACCACACACAGTTACCACACAATTGCGATATACTCTTTTTGCAACAATAGATTCACCAACCGGCGTAGACACTTCAATAGACTTATCTAAGAATTCCGGTGTTCTTTCAAATTTTGCAGCAATCAACGGGGTAACATATGATAAAGTAGAGCCCGGATCTATCAATGCATATACACCATGTGAAAATATAGACAATATACCTGTGACTACATCAGGAGATGCCTCCGAATTTTGTCGGTCCACTAGAGCATAAGTGCGATTCTGTGCTCCACTGGAACTAGCTGCTCCTGCAGCACCTCTACCACGACCGGCAGGCTGCACACTTCGGCCTACGGAAGGAACCGATGATGAAGATGCAACGGTTGACCCCATAGGTCGTGCCACACCACTCAAGCCTCTTCGTGGACAGTCCCTCATCATGTGCCCTGGCATACCACACCAGAAACAAGTATTCATCCCACGTCGGCATTCCCCTGGGTGAAACTTTCCACAGTGCTGACATGGCTGACGGAAAAACCCCGTGGTCTGCGAGCCTCGAGCCCCACTGCTTTGCCCAACATAACCACCTCTAGACCCCCGAAACTGAGAGGAAGCACCTGCTATGGAATGAGAAAATAATGGTCTCTGCGGTCTAGGAAACATTCGGGGCCTAAACTCCCCTTGGGACACCATAGACTGCCCCATAGGTCTAACCCGCTTTGACGGCCCTCGTTCAGATTCCTGTGTTCTCCTTCGTTGCCTCTGATCCTCCATCTTTTGTGCAAAGGCCTGGATCCTTGCAATATCCATGTCCCTGTTTAAAGCAGCAATGGTACAGTCCCTTACCAAATACGGCTCCAATCTGTCCACATATCGATGGATTCTGTCGGTCATTGTAGCCACTACGTTCGGAGCATATCGAGCCAAAGAATTAAACTGCAGACTATATTCTCGAACACTCATATTCCCTTGTCGAAGGTTTAGAAATTGATCTGCACGTGCTTCCCTGAGCTCATAAGGAAGATAGTGATCAAGAAAGGCCATTTTAAAGTCTTCCCAACCAGCTGGAAGTGCATCAATGCCCCTCGACCGTTTCCAGTCCTCATACCACAATATCGCTTCACCCTTCAACCTATAGGCCGCCAGTTCAACCGTTTCTGCACCAGTCACATGCATAACATCTAGGGCCCTTTGAACTTGGTCCACGAAGTCCTGTGGATCTGCCTGTGGGTCTGACCCAGTGAATATTGGAGGATCTAGTTTCAGGAAATCCTGCGTTCTGCGGCTCGCTATTCTAGTCACATCATCCTCATTTGTCGTTGGGCCAGCGCGTCCTTGTGTTTGTGCAGCAACTATCTGCGTCAACATATGCACTGCATTTCTCAAGTCCTGGTCAGTAGCATTCATAGGCGGGTCTGCGGGTAAAGTAGGAGAAGCCCGCGATGCAAACTCTTGTTCAACACCACCTTGATTCACCTGTTCCGGTGGTGGTCTACTAGTTCCCTCTCCAGCCAGTCTGTCTATTCTTTTGCTTTTACCTTTTCCTTTTTGTGCAATCGGCATTTTCTATCACATAAGAAAACCAATTCCAATGGTTAGATACAATTCCACTTACAACATAAGCTCTATCGCACGATCTAGAAAATGAAGAAAAGAAACAACTCCTAGATGTCCCGTAGCCTCCTACTTATAAATGTGGTGCACAACACATTGATAAGTAAGACTCTACTTAGACACGGCTTTGTAGACACCCTTAGGACGACCCGCTCTGATACCACTTTTGTCACGCCCCAAATTCCAACGAGACGGACATGGCACCCAAAGCCGACAAGGCCCGGGAGAACCAATCTTCGTCCATAACAACCCATACGCACCACTCAAAGTCATCACCACCACAACTAAATATAAGAAGCCAAAAGCGGAATTTATGACAAATATAAGAGAACTATGAGACTTGGCCTTTAGGGCCATCAAGACAAAACATACGTTCATTACATACCCTTCGTCTGACCCACAACATCTACAAAGCCTCTACAGATGCACAACCAAAACCAACCTAGAGTCGGGACACACCCCGCTCTATATATATATACACAAGACCAAAACAAATATACATAGGAAACTCGGAAAGCCCCGAACCAACTGGAGCTCACCAAATGTCCGCAAAAGATCCGCAACCTACAACGGAGGTCTACTAGTGCCTGTGCCTGCAACAAGTAAGGTAAGTTCCCCCGAGGGGGTCAGCACGAAAAATGTACTGCGTATGTAAGGCCACAATAAAACTGTAGCAATAAGTGAGAACACCAATGTACATCAAGGATAAGAGAATAGGCAATATCGATAAACCAACATTTCCATATGTGTGGAACCATGTACGTTACATTCTTTATTTCTTTTATCAATTATCTCAATATCAACAATAATCACATCATGCCCGGGACCAACTGATCAGTGGTAAATAACAATACTGGGATCGTCTCTAGCTAGGCTTATGCCCCTTTGAGCTACCACCCATAAATCAATAAAGCAGGTTCGGCCCTAGCTAGGTTTTCACCCCTTTGGGCTACCCCCTGTGTCCAATAATCAATCGGGATCGTCTCTAGCTAGGCTTTCGCCCCTTTGAGCTACCACCCGTTATACATCGGGATCGTCTCTAGCTAGGCTTTCGCCCCTTTGAGCTACCACCCGTACTCAACCATATACGCATTACTTTCATTCTTTAATTATAAAATTGAAACATTGTTGGTTATCATATTATTGGAACTTTGGGACAATGTTCAATGTAAAAGAGACACATGAATAAATATATGTAGGCAACCAACTTGACATGAGATACTTTGGGACATTTCGACATAGGTACAAGTACAATGGCAAAGGGAGCAATATGTGTTGCAGGAAGATACGGACAAGAATAACCTTACATACCTTAGCCTCTCAATAAGAATCCGCAATCCTAAGGAATATAATGATTCAGCCCCTTACTCTACAACACAAGCACATAACGGAGTTTACGTCAACATCTAACACCTTTCAAGTGTAAAAGACGACAAAAGGTACCTAATTGCCTATTACGTCATTTCCCCCTTTACAATAAAATTTCGGCATGACCATTCCAAAAATACTACAACATGCCATACATTGACCAATATCATAACCAATAGCATTTCGCAACAAAGCTTCTTCTTTACACTTTCTCATTCACACCATATCACAAAGAATCCATTAAATCACCTTAATACACCCCATAGCACATATCGGCCAAAATCTCATAATTTCCATAATTTTCATTTATAGACAAGAACAAATTTAATGCCAAAAATAACACCATACATGTTCATATTTTGTTCATGCCATACTTTTTCATCAAAGGCACAAGGCCTAATTCAAGTTCAAATCACCAAGACAACACATCTCTTACCAAAGGCAAAAAGACACTATTCACCATCTTGCCAACACAACTATCATAATATACATAATCCCCCATGCATATAATATGTTAATCCATGAGGAGAAATACTTACCAAGGCTTGGAATATGTTGATCTTGTCCAAAGAGTCCCAAGGAATATTTTGCTTTAGGGTTTGAAAATGAAAAAATGTTGAGAGAAATATCTTAAAGGCATGGAAGTCTTGAATGATTTAAAAATCTGATTTTTGGGTGCTTTTTATGGACCTCAAGTCATCCTTAGCCACACTTGGCACTAAATGATATGTCCACTTAGCCAATTCTTGCAAGAATGGATCATTTGTCTTTGGGCCAAGTCTTTTAATCCCATTTTGGGCCTAATTTTTGGGCCCAATTACACATATCCATGTACCCATCAAATATCATGTATTATTCCCCATATATCTCGTGTTTACATAATTCCATAATGTCACGATAATATTTTCTTACGAGATTCTCATTCGTCGCCTTGATCGCAAAAATTGGAATTCTAGCCGTCCATGGCTTACTTGAACATTTTTGGCAAATTCTTGTGTTTCATGGTTTGATCATGTGGAAGTGTATCGAGGTATTTGAAACCTTAACAACGCTAAAATATCTCCAAGGAACCAAAAGAAAACATCCAAGAATCGTCGTAGAATTACGTCGCAAAACGGGTCCGGAAAGGCCTACTCCTTGTTCCTTGCGCCACACCCCTGAAACAGGGGTAGTGGCGCAGAAATGGCAGCCTCTCTGAAGTTTGTGCTGAGATTTCAGCACTTTGCTGAAATTTCCGGCCACTTATCCAATGTTTACGTATCGTCCAATCCCTTATTAAACACTACAAAATACTTACTTAGTGATCTTAACCATCAAGTAAACATGACTGAAAGTCACCAAATGAGGTTAGAATATGTACGAGTCCTCACTCAAATGCTTCTACGAAATCACAACACACCTCCTACGACGATCGAATCGCACATGTTAAGTCCGATATCAAATGTTTCACCAATGACACTATAAAACACATATGCATGGCATCTCAACACCTATGTAGATATGATCCAAAGTATCAAGTGAGGTTATAAAAGTACGGGGTGTTACAGAGCTTTACCTCTTTTTTTCCTCTGCGTGATTTCTTACCATAAAGGCTAGACTGCTGTAAGGACTCTTGCTTGGTTTGATTAATCTAAGATTAATTAATTCTCGGATCTATATTCTAAATTCAGCTTTGTCTTCTTCATTGTAAAGCATTAGCCTTACCTGAATAACAATACTTGGATCTTCGAGAATGAGAACTGCCTCTTCATGATTTCTCTCCCATTTTTCTAAAGGATTTTCTCCATATGATTTTTGTAAATTTTCTTTGATCCATTCTAGGTTAAGACATTTACAAGAATAATTTTTTGAATATTTTAAAATTTTTCGTTTAAAAAATTCTTTTTCTTAAAACGTAAGGATTGTGTTTCCTTGGAATTTTGATGAAATAATTAAACGGGGTTTTAAAACTTACCATGTAAATTGTTTGATGATAGTCTTGAAACTGCTGGATAAAATCATTTCCAATCAACAAGTCAGTTTCAAGTTTATCATAAGCGCAAACATTCTTTATAGAAATAATTTTAGAACCTAAAATTATTTCTACGTTTTCCTTTGAATGTGTCAGCTTTTCTCTGTCACCTGTTATACCAACAACTGAAGCGCTAGTAGCATTATTTTTCCATCTTTAAAAATAAAAAATTTGCTAAACTGACTTCGGAGTCATTATCAATTTGACAACAAGTTATCAATTTCGTATCATAGGTGGTAAACTCTATGAACACCGAAACTCTAAAAGAAGTTTCTTTAGGCATTAATTTTGGGAATAAAACAGATCTTGTTTTTCCAAGTGATTTCAATGCCTTTTTTTCCTATATTATAGTCATCTAGACTATTTAGGAATAAATCTCCTAAGATTATGTTATAATCATTTTCATGATTAGTCATATAACATGGGATAGTGATCCTGATCTTGTCCAGTGCTATTGGTAATTTTACCATTCTCTTGCAACTGTAATTATTTCCTTCAAAGGTGTTATAGGTATACGGCGTACCTTCATATATTGTTAATCCGTCTAAGATGCCTTCTTTGACATGATTTGATGTTGTTCCTATTTGAATCAGGATATTTTATTTGCTCCAATCACTTCCGTTGTAGAATCTTCCTGCAACATGGGTGACTTTGGCTTTTTCTAGTTTCAGAGTGTATCTCTGAGATATACTTTTTCTTATGGAATTTCTTCCATATTTCAAAGTTTGTCTAGGATTCGCACTTGTGCTCCCTATATCTTTTGTTTTTGAGAAATGAATTTCATATTCATCTGGAATAACTACTGGTTGGACTTCAGATTCAACAATTCTAGCAATTTCTGCACATTCTTGATCTATTTCAATCAAATTTTTATTTTTATAGACATTCCCATAATTTGAATTAGTAACAGTATAAAGAGCTTGATAATAAATGTTCATTATATGGTTACCTAGTTTAAAAAGATCCTTTCTTTTTACCTGAAAATGAAAACTCAAAGCATCATTAAAGTCAGCATCTTTAAGAGAAATACAATACCTGGGATAATACGTTCATAGAAGCTTGGTGTATGCCAAGTTTCCTTCTACTATACCTAGATTTCCTTCTTTGGCATTTATGAATCTTTCATCTGAAAGTTTGATGACTATTGGGCAATTTATCCCTCTTTGAAAGTCTATTTGACTAAGATTTGAATTCCTCCAAGGTGGACGTAGTTCATCTTCTTCCTTTTCCTTTCAGGAATCTTTCTTAGTTTTTGATCTATCATCGGTTTCGTCAAAAGATTTAACTTATGTCGATTGTTGGTTTGCTATTACTTTCTCAATTTCTTGATACTCGTGATAAGAAATTTTGTTTCTTGCAAACATTTTTTGCATTCTATTGAAGATATTATCCTCGGTTCTTAGATTAAGCTTTAAACCTTGGATCTTTTTTAACATTTCTCCATCGAATGTTGCTTTTAGGGCGTATCCCCTTTGATCCTCTTCAAATTCGATAATCTGAATAGCCTCGTCTTCTCTTTCTTCTATTTCCTAATTCATTCTTCTGAATCATTGCTTGAGTATGAGATTTTCTTGTAGAGTTCATCATAGAAGTCATTGCTTTTTATGGATGTTATTGATTCCAAATCTGAATCAATTTCTTTTCGATCAACTCTTGAGCTATTGTAAAAGTTATGAGTGCAATAAAAAAAAGGGGTCAAAATCTTAAAAGTTGACCAAAAAGAAATTGATTCAGATTTGGAATCAATAACATCCATAGAAAGCAAGGACTTCTATGATGAACTCTACGAGGAAATCTCAGACTCAAGCTATGATTCAGAAGAATGAATTAGGAAATAGAAGAAAGAGAAGACGAGGCTGTTTAGATTATCGAATTTGAAGAGGATCAGAGGGGATACGCCCTAAAAGCAACATTCGATGGAGAAATGTTAAAAAAGATCCAAGGTTTAAAGCTTAATCTAAGAACCGAGGATAATATCTTCGATAGAATGCAAAAAATGTTTGCAAGAAACAAAATTTCTTATCACGAGTATCAAGAAATTGAGAAAGTAATAGCAAACCAACAATCGACATAAGTTAAATCTTCTGACGAAACCGATGATAGATCAAATACTAAGAAAGATTCCTGAAAGGAAAAGGAAGAAGATGAACTAAATCCATCTTGGAGGAATTCAAATTTTAGTCAAATCGACTTTCAAAGAAGGGATAAATTGCTAAATCGTCATCAACCTTTCAGATGAAAGACTCATAAATGTCAAAGAAGGAAATCTAGGTATAGTAGACGGAAACATGGCATACACCAAGCTTCTATTTATCTATTATCCCAGGTATTGTATTTCTCTTAAAGATGCTGACTTTAATGATGCTTTGAGTTTGCATTTTTAGGTAAAAAGAAAGTATCTTTTTAAACCAGGTAATCATATAATGAGCATTATTATCAAGCTCTTTATACTATTACTAATTCAAATTATGGGAATTTCTATAAAAATAAAAATTTGGTCGAAATCGATTAAAAATGTGCAGAAATTGCTAGAATTGTTGAATCTGAAGTCCAACCAGTAGATATTCCAGATGAATATGAAATTCATTTCAGAAAAACACAAAATATAGGGAGCGCAAGTGCAAATCTAGACAAACTTTATAATATGGAAGAAATTCCATAAGAAAAAGTATATCTCAGAGATACCCTCTGAAACTAGAAAAAGCCAAAGTCACCCAAGTTGCAGGAAGATTCTACAACGGAAGTGATTGGAGCAAATAAAACATCCTGATTAAAACAGGAATAACAACACATCATGTCTAAGAAGGCATCTTCGACATATCAACAATATATGAAGGTACGTCATATACCTATAACACCTTTGAAGGGAATAATTACAGTTGCAAGAGAATGGTAAAATTACCAATACAACTGGACAAGATCAGAGTCACTATCCCAAGTTATGTGACTAATCATGAAAATGATTATAACATAATCTTAGGATATTTATTCCTAAATAATCTAGATGACTATAATATAGAGAAAAAAGGCATTGAAATCACTTGAAAAAATAAGACCTGTTTTATTCCCAAAATTAATGCCTGAAGAAAGAGTTTAGGTGTTCATAGAGTTTACCACCTATGATACGAAATTGATAACTTGTCAAATTGATAATGACTCCAAAGTCAGTTTAGCAAATTTTTTATTTTTAAAGATGGAAAACTAATGCTACTAGCGCTTCAGTTATTGGTATAACAGGTGACAGAGAAAAGCTGACACATTCAAAGGAAAACGTAGAAATAATATTAGGTTCTAAAATTATTTCTATAAAGAATGTTTGCGCTTATGATAAACTTGAAACTGACTTGTTGATTGGAAATGATTTTATCCAGCAGTTTCAAGACTATCATCAAACAATTTACATGGTAAGTTTTAAAACCCTGTTTAATTATTTCATCAAAATTCCAAGGAAACACAATCCTTACGTTTTAAGAAAGGGATTTTTAAACGAAAATTTTTAAAAAATTCAAAAAATTATTCTTGTAAATGTCTTAACCTAGAATGGATCAAAGAAAATTTACAAAAATCATATGGAGAAAATCCTTTAGAAAAATGGGAGAGAAATCATGAAGAGGCAGCTCTTATTCTCGAAGATCCAAGTATTGTCATTCGGGTAAGGCCAATGCTTTACAATGAAGAAGACAAAGCTGAATTTACAATTCAGATCCGAGAATTAATTAATCTTAGATTAATCAAACCAAGCAAGAGTCCTTACAACAGTCTAGCCTTTATGGTAAGAAATCACGCAGAGGAAAAAAGAGGTAAAGCTCGTAGGGTTATTAACTATAAAGAGCTTAATAAAAACTGTGTTTTTGACGGATACTTTATTCCTAACAAAAACAATCTTATAAATCTTGCTAAAGGAAAAACCTACTTTTCAAAATTTGATTGTAAAAGTGGTTTTGGGAAGGTAAAATTAATAAGGGATTCAATCCCTTTAACAACATTTAGCACTCCCAATGGATATTATGAATGTATAGTAATGCCTTTTGGATTAAAAAATGCCCCTCAAATCTTTCAAAGGAAAATGGATAAAATATTTTCTGAATTTTTTTTTAATTGTCTACATTGACGATATTTTGGTATGTTCAAAAACATATCAAGGACATTTGACATATCTAAAAATATTTTCTGAAATATGTGTCAAAAATGATATTATTTTAAGCCCAAAAGAGGCTGAAATACATAAAAATGAAATAGAATCCCTAAGAATGATTATTTTAAAAAATGGAATCGAGCTACAAGCCCATATTTAAAAAAAGATTATAGAATTTCCAGTCAAACTAACGACTAAACAAGAAGTACAAAAATTTCTTGGTTGTTTAAACTATGCAGGAGAATTCATCCCTGATCTGGCGAAAAAGAGAAATCTTCTTCAAAAACTCATTCGGAAGTCTAATAGACTCGGATGGGATGGACTGAAGAACACACACAGTGTGTTAAGAGTTTCAAAGAAGAATGCTCTAAGCTACCAAAGCTTAGATTACCAGAAGCCAAAGATAATTTGATTCTACAAACAGATGCGTTCGATTATCATTTGGGAGCATTATTATAAATAGATTTAAATGAAATCTATAGATATACTAGTGGTACTTTTAATGAAGCAGAAGTAAGATACTCCACTAATAACAAAGAAATTTTAGCCATTGTTAGAATAATTAGAAAGTTCTCAGCTTTCTTATTGCCTAAACAATTTACTATCAAAACTGATAACAGGTATGAGGATTAATTTCTAATAAACTCCCTTCTAAACCACAATATAGAAGGTTGCATAGATGAAAAGTATTGTTGTCATTTTATTCTTTTAAGATTGAGAACATTAAGGTATCTGACAATTCTTTTGCAGATTTTCTCTCAAAAAACATTGAATATAGATGATAGAACTCAAATCCTGGTCAATAGAATCTTTCAAAGGATGAGCAAAATTAAAGAAGAAATCAGTAACAAAAGCCATCAGCTCTTCAACATTCGAGACGACATGCATGAATTCACGAAAAAAAATAAGAAAACTACAGTATGAGTTAAACCAACTCAATAGTGATCAAGCTGAAAACATGGTGGAATTTCAACTTCTATGTGAACACCTAGACATACGTCCAAAAGGGAATATTATTGCCAACAAAGTGGCAGGAGATGTCCCACTAGCACCTAGTGTCAAAAACATCTCGATGGTAAGCCAGGATATGCGAAAGCCTGAGTCATTTGACCAAGGCAAAAGTCGAGCTATATTAAATCATTTGACCAGGATATCGAAGGCGTCCTATCGATACTAAATCAACTAAGGCTAAAAAAATTATCTATGGAAAATCAGAAAAAAAAAAGACTAACAAAACTCCACTTGGAGGAAAAGAGTTTGCTTTTTTTTTTTTGATGTTGGAAAATGTTACCCAAAAGAAGAAGAATATCTAACTTTCACGAGGACTATTTATGCCCTCCCAGAAGAAAGCAGAGAAACATTTGGAGTTCTGGGGACTAGTTTGTACCCAAGAATTTCTATATTTCCTGGAGGATCACCTAAATTCACCTCCAAATTATATGAATTCGGATACTTAAACAGATTCTACAACAGCCCGAATTTGGCCGAACTAAAAGAATTACCCCCTCAATTGGTAACCTCCATTAAAACCTATGTAGAAGGAGACGGATTGTATTGTAGATTCTTTAGCATAGGCTTGGAATGCCAAGATGAACAACTTTACTACCCAACTGTCACTTACATCACAATTAAAAAAATAAAGAAATTTAATGTTAACTCCACAGTTGTTAGTAAAAATCTGTCATATTTAAACCAAAAGTGGATTAAAACACGATGAGACTTGGGAATGAAGGCCTTATTCAACATCATCAAAAGATTTGTTAATGAAAATTACAAAGTTCTTGATGGTAGTTCAAATTAGACCCTAATCACTAAGGGAAGAACCAAATCAAAAATCCTGATGGAAAACGTTCTGGACTTCGAACTTCATAGATTTGAGGCTTCAGAAGAAACATAGGAACTTGCTTGCAAATTCCCAGGTCACAAACACAAAGCTCAGCAAAATGAAGATTCGAGCGATGAAGGAGACACTGACAAAATATCAGAAAGCAGCAGTCAATGAGTAGGGATCAAACTATTCATGATAACTAAATTGCCAGCTAGCAAGATAATGAAGAAAGGCATAAGCACATACGTCATCAAAAGTAATGGCAAAAGCGATAGCAGCGGCCATAAGAAAAAGGGAAAGAATTTTATCCTAACAAAAGATAAGAAATCTTATCCTGTCGGTCATTATTGAAGGACCATATTATGTAATATGCAATTTTATAGCGATACCCCTAAAAAGAAGTATAATTGTAACATTACTCCTCCTTCCATCTATTAAAGGAGAGTGAAAACACTTAGAAAGATAGACTACATCTGGCACAGAAAATACTTTGTTAGAATGTTAGGTGTTGACACCCAATTTTTACCTCCCGATATTTCTCCCGGACTGCCATTTCATGAAATATTAATTTACTAATTTAGATATAATATTTTTACATAAATTTTTGTAAAAATTTATTAAATTATTTTCGCAAATATACATACTCATAATTTACAAACACGCGTCCATAATTTGTTACTATTATTATTATTTTTATTATTATTATTATAGTATTTCTTAAATTTTGTATTCAGAGGAACCTAATATATTTCAAATTATTTTTTGTCTTTGATCTTAAGTAATATATTACGTATCATTAATTTTTACTTACGTAATTTATTCATAATGATTTTTTGCGATGTTTATTAACTCGATAATATTTTATCATACATTTACTAATTCTTTTATTAAAAAAAAGCAGCCTAATTCAAATTAATTTCCCCAATTTATTTAATTTCTAGCCTGATTTTACTCCATTAATGTCAGTTTTAGCATGAATTGAGCTCAATCTGGCTCAATTTTAAACCCCAAATCTGTTTAAATTGAACCCAAGTTAAATAACCCCAATGTTTGGCCCTTTTTGTAATTTTTGATCCCAGCCGTTGATCAAAGTTGATCTAACAGCTGAGATTAATTCCCCTCTTCTTTCCTTTTTAATACACTAAACCCCCAAACCTAACCCTAATTCCCATACCCCTCCCACAGCCACACCTTCTCTCTCACCCTCTCTCTCTCTCTCTGCCGATCTCTCCCTCTCACACTCCACCACCGCCGGTCATCGCCGATCGACGGTCCTTCTCCACCGACCAGCCACCACACCCTCTCTTCTTCGATCTCAACCCTCTATCTATCAACCTCTCGATCTCCCTCTCCTCACGCTCCGTTCCCCCCTTTCGCCAGCGAGTCCCCACCGCCAGTGAACTGCCGCCGACCATCACACCCCTCCGACCGGCAAACTCGCACCCCACTCTCCCCTCTCACAGCCAGCTCTCTCTCCTCTCTTCTCCCTTTAAGAACCAAAGCAGACACACCCCTCACCCTCTTCTCTGATCTCTCTCTCTCCCGCCGTCACCTCCACGCCGGCGAGCAACCAATGCCCACCAGCCGCCGACCTCCCTCCCTTCTCCCTATGCTCTTCCCTCCTCCTAAATCCAAAACCCCCAAAGGGTTTCACTTTTCCAATGAACTCCAAAGGCCTCAATCTGTGTCTTCTACGGCAAAGAGGTTATTGCATGGCAACTTAGTTGATTTCGTGATTCTTCGAAGCTTAGGACAGATTGCGCTACAAATCTGTTTCGGTATTATCTCCTAATTTTTATCTATGTGATTTGGTTCGAATGATTTTTGTGATATGAAGTTAGTAAATCTTGGTTAAGATTGTCGTTCAATACTTTGCGATCCTTCTTTGTTAATTCCTTTGGACCATATTTGAAAGGCTTCAAATTTTATAAACTATGATCAATCTTAATTTCGTGAATATGATATTAATTCATTTTTTTTTATGGTTGAAACCTTTGTTTCCTGGCTCGTTGGTTGCGGTTGTTGACGAGATGCCATGATTTTGTTTGTCCCCGTTATTTAACATGTTTTAGACATCTTTGATGTAATTAGTATGACGACTAGAGGATTCTATTATGTTAGTAATTCAGAATGTTGAAAATATTTGTTTAGATTATACTTGGAAATTTTAACGAAATTAGAGGACTTTGACTTGTTTATATTTATTTTCAAGAGGCATAATATGTTTTACTTGTTCACTTTTGGTAAATGTTGATCCCTTCTTAATTTCTAACAGATTTCTTTACTTACATATTCATGGTAAGTTTGGCCCTTTTTATTTTTAATTGATTTAGTTGTCTCTTTAAGGAAAAGATTTTCATTAATTGATTCTTGTGAATATTTATTTTCCTTTTTATTTTTCCTAATTGATTTTCCTGAATATTTCCTTTCTCCTGTACACCCTGCCTATATAAACAACACCCTTTTTCATTATTGGAGGAGATTTTTTCTTAGCCCCTCACTTACATATACTCTAAAATTCTTTAAGCTTTGGGGGAACTCCCTCTTTTCAAAAGAAGTATTTTTCTTTGACTATTCTCAAAGGACCAGCTCCGGAATTTCGCTTGATATATGGCTTTATTATCTATATTTTTCTGCCGCCAACCGGTTAGTCTTTATGGCATTCACGTTAATTCTTATGTGTAGTATTTTGTCTATCTCTGTGTTATTAGCATGATTTTCTTTCTCTATGTTTGCTCTATGAAATTGTTTGTTGCTCAAAATTCTGGCTTTGTGCAATTCGAATATGTATAGTTCCGTTTAACAGGATCTTGGTCGGGTACAGTGGCGATAAAGGAGGTTTCCAGGGTATTTATTAAGGACCCATTTTTAGGTTTTTAGATTGTCTTTTCTTTTCCTATCCATTTCAGATATGTAATCGTTATTGTAAAACACTAAAGATGTAATGAAGTTATTGGGGGATGTTTACGAGGGGGCGGGGATTATACGATTATGTGACTTACATGTTAATAGCATATTTATCTTATCACCTAGGCAAACAACATAGGATAATGAATTAATTATTTTATCACTTAGAGAATCATGTCTTTAGGATCATTAATTAACATTCGACCTATGAGATTAATTTTGAACGTGTTAGTCCAATTTAAGCCCGTCCATTAAACTTTTGGCATGTTAAAAAATAACTTTCAGCATTTTTTATATAGTTTTCAGCATATTTAGAGTAATTTCCAGCATAATTTAAACCACTTTCCAGCAGTTAAAAAATTAATTTTTTAGCATATTTTAATGATTTTCAGTATTAAAAGTTGAATTTCAGCATTTTTTAATCACCTTCTAGCACTTCTTATCAAATTTCAACATTTTTTAATTAATTTCCTGAAAGTTAAAATTAATTTCCAGCATTCTAAACTAATTTTTTAGCACACTTTTACATATATTTCCAGCATTTTAAATTAGTTTTTCTGCAAAATTAAATTATTTTTCAGCAATTGCTTAATTAATTTTTCAGCATTATTAAAACAATTTCAGCATTATTAAAGCAATTTTTTCAGCATCAAAAAATAATTTCCAGCAGTTAAAAATTTAATTTTCAGCATATAAAAAATAACTTCTAGCATGTTCATTAATTTCCAGCATTTAAATTAATTTCTAGCAACTGTTTAACTAATTTTTCAATATTCTTAATTAATTTTCAGCACATACATAAATCAGTTTCCAACATTTAAACTAAAAATTCAGCATATTTCAGCAATTTCCAGCATATTAAATATGATTTCCAGCAGTTAAAAATTTAATTTTCAGCATATTGAATTACTTTACAGCATAATAATAATTATCAGTACATCTAGACAATTGCCAGTGATTTTTTAAAATATTTAAGCAAGTTTTAAATAATTTTCAGTACTTAAAAAATCATTTTTCAGTAATGCCAGCAACTTTTTTCTAGCAAGTTTAGATATTTTTCAGCATTTAAAGAAAAGTCATTTTCTTTGTGAATTCCTAATAATTTCCCGCAACTTTAAAAAATATTTTTTAGCAATTTCTATTATTTTTCAGTCTGTTTAAAATAATTTTCAGCAACTTAAAAAAAAATGATTTTTTTTAGCAAGTTTTATGTAATTTCCAGCAACTTTTGAAATATTTTAGCAGGTTTTAAATAATTTTCAGCACTTAAGAAGTCATTTTCAGTATATTTAAACTAATTTTCAGCAACTTTTAACAATTTGCAGCATTGTTAAATTTATTTTTCGGTATTTTTTTTATTAAGTTTCAACATTGCTAGTTAACTTTTAGCATTTTATTAATTTTTCTGCAATTCAAAAAAAATCAATTTCCAGTATTATAAAAATGTATTTTTCAGTATGTTTAAAATTAAATTCCAGCACTTATGTTTAACTTTCAGCATTTTATTAATTTTCTTTGCAACTCAAAATTGATTTTCGGTACCTTAATTAATACGTCTCACCTAGAAATTATGCCTATAGGTTTAAACCACGTAAAAATAAATATTTGTCCCTTTATTTTAAGCATGTTGATCACCTAATGAACTTTAATTAATCAAGAGGTTTTTATGAAATCGTCATGTGCTATTTGCAAGTCTTATATGTTTTGTGTGACGCGAACATTGAGTTAATTAGGTAGCCTAGGCTTCTTCTTGTCTAGAACCAAAATCCCAAATAGTAAGTTCAATGCCTCTTGGACATTAAGTTGGGAGGGGTAGACATTTTAGGAAACGCTAGTTTTATCGTTTTCTATAGAACGCCTTTTAAGATTAATAATTAAACTAGGTGGGGTAGGTAGAAAATCGGAAATGATGTAAGTTGCCCTGAGCAGAATTCGACAATGCAACATACGACATTGTCCTCCGCTAATAAGCCGGGCGCTGATCCGGATAGGCTAAAATTAATCCATTGTCTAAAAGCTTCTCTAAATCGGCTTTTCTTTATCTTAGTTTTGAATGTTTAAATTATTTGGGGTAGTTTAGGTTCGCTATTATAAATCATTTGGTTATATAATTATGTCCTTTTCTCTTCTTGCTTATCTAATATTTTATTTTTCTTAATGTATATCATTTAGATAAATAATTATTTTTTCTCGTTTAAATGCTTAGTTACTATTAGGTTAATAATTGACCCTTGCTTATCGCATAGAATTCCCCACGTAATATACAAGTTTGGTCGGGACCCACATTTGTGGACCTCGAAAGGTGCCTAACACCTTCCTTTCGAGGTAACCTGAACCCTTACCCGAATTTCTGGTTGACATAGGCTAATAATTAATTAATCTTAATTAGTCTAGAATGGTGCCCTAACGCACCTTAATTCGTTAGGTGGCGACTCTTCACTCTTTAAATTGGTGGATTCACTAATTTGCTTTATCGAGATCGAAAGATGATCCTACCTCGCAAACAATCAGGAAAGAAGTTCTTGCATTATCTTGGGCTGAAAAATAACCTCAAATTGGCTTGCTTGGACTTTGGGTGGATCTCCCTGGATTTTCTGTATGAACGTTTTGGTCACAAAGAGGGACACACGGTATTTCGAAAGGAATTCTCTTGCTCAGCCGAAAAATGGAAAAAGAAGAGGTTGAATGCTTTTGCTATAGCCCTACCGGGTGCTCTGGTCTTTCCTAGGGAGCATGGGAAGATTGACATATGTCTTAGTTCTGTGGTTCGAGGTATAACTCGGGGAGTCGGCAATATAGAGGTCACTTTGGTTCCTATGATTGTGGCGGAAATGCTAAGAGCCTTATCCAAATGTGCTAGAGGAGGAAAGTTTTTCGAGGGCTGCAATCTTTTGCTTCAATTATGGGCCGTGGAACATTTTTACAGGCGACCTAATATGGTGGATATTCTTGATGGAATGGGCAATAGGATTGACACACATGCTAAAAGGATGGAGCAATTCATTTGTCCTGTGGGTGTAGAGGATTGGTACATGTATATGAAAGAGCTTTCGGGTTATCAAATTCAATGGAAGTACTCGTGGTTGTCTGCACCAACTGCTGTCATACGAGGTCGTGAGCTCTATTACATCGAGCTCATTGGCCTGAAAAGTATTCAACCATATGCCCCAATAAGGGTGTTTCGTCAATTTGGAAGGAATCAAGTCGTACCCCTGCGAGAACATATGGGCAAGTCAGAAGTTGAGTTTGGACCAATCCAAGAAAGCCCTAAGGTTAAGGAAGTGTTGCGACGATGGGATAATTTGTTGACTATCAGTGTGTACGGCGAGCAGGCTTATTGCACTCCGGAGTACTATGTATGGCTTATGGAAGATGCCGAGGATGTGGAGCTCAGCAAGCAAAAGCAAGATCATGGGTTTGAGGACGTGGAGGAATCCATCTGGGCTCGGAACCTGTTGAATCAACACTATGTCACTTCTCCCGAGATGTTGCTGCAAATCATTCCAGGCTCTCTAGATAATCACCACCATTGAGGAGTTCTAATGATAGGATGTTCCCCATTTGTTACCCATTTCCCCTAGTTTCATTTATGTTTATTTTTCGCAAAAGATTGTCGTAGTTTTAAATTTTTGGATTGAATAAAATAGTTGGGTTTTTTATTATTATTGTTATCTAACTCTAAAACTCCCATTTGCATCTAATGCGGCTTGGATTAATTATCATGAACCATAAATTTGTCGTCTTAGGCCTACCTCTAGCTCAACGAGGCTCCTTGCATTTTAGGGCGATTATTTGCAAACCAATGTGCTTATTCTAACACTATGTCTCCCTTCGCTAACTTTAGTTGTCTTTGATTTGTTTTGTTTTCCCCTTTCCCAAAGGTTGATTTGTGCACTCTGGCCTATCACACACGATCAAAAGGGGCTCCTCCTCCTCATCCTCCTCTTACAAGTTCGAAAGGTAAAGAGAAAATGGGAGATAACAATAGCGCTACAGACAAAAGCACAGAGGGAAAAAGTGTCATGGGACAGAATGAAATTGTCCTAAGAATGGGACAACAGATTCTCGAATTGCAAGCAGAATTAGCACAAGTGCGCAACTTGGCCAATCTTTCTGTTACCCTCAATACTCCTCTCGAACCACAAGTGGACGGTCATAGCGGTGCAAAATCCCAAACCTCTACCCCAAGCCATCAAATGCCCTTAACTCAAAACACCCAAAATCTTCCCCCTCCTCAAAACACCCAAAACGTTCCTCTCCCTCAAAACATCCAAAACCCTCATCTTTCTCAAAACATCCAAAATTTCCCCCCTCCCCAAAACATTCAAAACCATTCCTTTTCCCAAAATATCCAAAACCTTCCCCTTCCTCAAAATACCCACAATACTCTAAATCCCATGTATCCTACTCAGCATGTCCAAAATACCAAATATCCTACTTACCTACATACGTCCCTCGCTAATGCATCCTACAACCAAGTATCCGGTAGCAACTCTTTGAACCCCATCTATGTCGAAACAACCCCATTCACTTACCCTCAATATGCACCTGACCCTTCAGAAAAGGACCCTATGATGCAATCTGTGATTGAGAGACTGAAGCAACTTGAGGGAAGCAAAGGGTCAAGGGGGCTCAGTTATGAGGACTTATGTGTACACCCTGATGTGGAGTTACCGGAGGGGTACAAACCTCCAAAGTTTGAATTGTATAATGGGACTGGAGATCCCAAGGCGCATCTGCGTATGTATTGTGATAAGCTGGCGGGAGTTGGGAGAGACGAGAGAATAAGAATGAAAATGTTCATGAGAAGTCTTACTGGAGAAGCCCTGACATGGTATATTGAGAAGGATGCAAGAAAATGGAAAGGCTGGATCGATATGGCATCGGATTTTATGGAACGGTTCGGGTTCAACATTGACAATGCTCCTAACTGGTTCTATATGCAGAATTTAAAGAAAAAGCCTAATGAGTCATTCAGGGATTATGCTATAAGATGGAGGTCGGAGGCTGCAAGAGCTAGACCCCCGATTGAAGAATCTCAAATGAAGGAGTACTTTATTCGCGCACAAGAGCCGCAATATCTTGAGAAAATGATAACCGTTATGGATAAGAGTTTCGCTGAAATCATTAGGGTAGGTGAAATGCTCGAGGAAGGGCTTAAAAATGGAAGCATTATCAGTCTGGAAGCTTTACAGGCTGCCAACAAGGCTTTACAGTCTGGAGGGATTACTGAGAACAAGAAGAAAAAAGAGGTAGGTACAGTGATGTTAGCCCAACCTTCAAAAAGTGCGCCCAACTACCAAACACCTATCACAACTCCACCTCCCTATCCACAATCGCCAATGTCGTACCCAACATCTCCATACCAAATTCAAACTCCAATGCCATATCACTCCCCTCTATACCAAGCACCTACCTCATATGTACTACATTCACAATTCCAAAGTCCTGTGTACCCCGTGTATAATGTCCAACCCACTCATGTCCAAACACCCCAACCTTCTCCCCAACAAAACCAAAGACCCAGAGCCAATTTTCAGAAAAAACAATACACTCCCTTAGCCGAAAGGGAGGCGGGCTATGTCACTCCCATTGCTGCCGGACGTGAGAATACTCAAGCCAAACATTTTGATCCTACCAAGGTTTGCGCGTATCATTCTGGGATGAGGGGTCACACCATAGAAACATGTTATACTTTGAAGGACAAAATCCAGATGTTGATTGACACTAAGGCCATTCAAGTGAAAGACCCAACGCCGAATGTCACCAATAATCCATTACCAGATCATCAAGTAAACATGCTCGATGTTGATGAGTTGGTGGACCTAGAAAACTCTATCTGGTTTATTGAGAAGGACAAGGGTACGCCCGTCAGTACACCAAAGCGTGCACCGTTTGAGGTTGAGGCGGCAGTGCCCAAGACTCCTTTCACAGTCATTAGAGCCTCTCCAAGTGCTTATAACTCCCATGCAGTTCCTTGGAATTATGAGCAGAATACTCCGGGTAAAGCAAGAGTTGCTGAAGCAGACGTCGCCCAAGGCGTCACCAGATCTGGGAGGATATATACACCGAAAAATCTAACTCAGGGAAGTTCTAATAAAAGAAAGCAACCCGTGATAGAAGTGGAAGAGGGTGGTGCTTGGAAGAAGATACAGGCTAAAGAATACTCTGTAATAGATCAGCTAAACAAGACCCCAGCTCAAATATCCATCCTGACACTGTTGCAGACTTCTGAACACCATAAAAGTGCTCTGATGAAGGTGTTAAGCGAAGCCTATGTACCATCTACTATAACATGGGGAGAAATGGCCCATATGGTTGGGCAGGTATTCGAGGCATACAAGATATCCTTTCACGAGGATGAGCTGCCACCTGAAGGAAGGTCGCACAATAAAGCATTGCATATCTCAGTGCAGCACGGAGAAAGGATTGTATCTCGAGTGTTAATTGATCCAGGTTCAGGATTGAACATATGTCCTTTAGATACACTGACAAGGTTGGAGGTCGATTTGGCTAAAGTACAAAATTGGAAGATGAATGTGAAAGCATTTGATGGCTCCCAGCGAGATACTATTGGGGAGATTACATTGGACATGGTAATGGGTCCTGTTACTTTTCCTGTAACATTTCAAGTGATGGACATCCCCGCTTCCTACAACCTCTTGCTTGGTAGACCATGGATTCACATGGCTGGTGCAGTCCCCTCCACACTACACTAATGTCTCAAATTCGAGTACGATCACCAAGAGGTGGTAATACATGGTGAAAGAGGATACCCTGTATATGCTGTCGAAGGAAAGAAAGCTCTTGATGGAGAAATGTTTCACACATTAGAGATGGTTGGCAATGTGGAGGAAGAGCTGAGTTGGAAGAGTAAAGGAGAGAGAATGCTCAAATCTGGATATGAGCCAGGTAAGGGTCTTGGGGCCAGATTGCAAGGAATAATTGAACCCATATACCCTTTTGTGAAAAATGACACTTCTGGTTTGGGCTACATGGACGAGGGCCGGACACCCAATCCTTCGCTATCATTGTATGAAATTTTCCACTCTACCGGGTTTCTTGATGACGGTGAAGATGAAATACTGGAAAGTTTGAAGAACTTGTTTTTGACTGAAGCAGAAAGAGAAGATTCTAACGTCATCATCAGTGAGGAGAGAGGGGCCCCTAGTCAGAATGTTGAGCAAAAGGCTACACTCAGCAACTGGACTGCCACTCCTTCCAGGCCTCGCCGAGCACTTGGGTAGATTTGAAGATTTTTATTTTTCATATTATTGTTTGAAATAAACAGACTCGATTTCGAGCTAATTTACTTATTTTAGTTATTTTGTTATGTTTGGAGACATTTAAAGTTATTTGAGTTAATAAAAGCTTTCTTTTCATCTTTTATTAATATTATTTATTTCTGTTTCTTTCAGCAAAATCACTTTTAAGAATGTTGAATCTGATATTGTGACACATAGTGAGACTACGCAACATAATATAAGTGAATTAGAAGAGGTGGAAGAAAGTGAGGTGCCCGAGGAATTTGTCAGTAAGGTTGAAGATTTTGAAAATAAACCCAAGGCAAACTTTGTAGAGTCTGAAATAGTGAACATAGGGGATTCTGAGATAATAAAAGAAACCCGTGTTAGTATTTATATGCCAAAAGATAAGAAGGAGGAACATATTCAGTTTTTGAAGAAACACCCGGATGTCTTTGCTTGGTCGTATGCCGATATGACAGGGCTAAGCACGTCAATTGTAGCCCACAGGTTGCCCACCGATCCATCTTGTCCTCCCATTAAGCAGAAGTTGAGAAAATATAAACCCGATCTGAGCTTGAAAATCAAAGAAGAGATTTCAAAGCAAATTGAGGCCGGTATTCTCAAAGTAACTGAGTATCCTACCTGGTTGGCCAATGTCGTGCCTGTTCCTAAAAAAGATAGAAAGGTCAGAGTTTGTGTGGATTATAGGGATCTCAACAAAGCTAGCCCGAAAGATGATTTTCCACTCCCAAAAATACATTTGTTAATTGATAATTGCGCTAAGCATGAAACACAGTCATTTGTGGATTGCTTCGCCGGTTATCATCAGATAAAGATGCATGATGACGACGCGGAGAAAACCGCTTTTATTACTCCTTGGGGAACATACTGTTACAAGTTTATGCCTTTTGGCCTGAAGAATGCTGGAGCTACATATATGAGGGCCATGACCGCTCTATTCCATGACATGATCCACAAGGAAATTGAAGTTTACGTGGATGACGTCATCATTAAATCCAAAAAGGGATCAAATCACCTGGATGACTTGGAAAAGTTCTTTAACAGACTAAGGAAGTACAATTTGAAGTTGAATCCTGCTAAGTGTGTCTTTGGGGTCCCTGCTGGAAAATTATTGGGATTCATTGTCAGTCGACGGGGTATAGAATTAGATCCAGCCAAGATCAAAGCTATTCAGGATCTTCCGCCTCCAAAAAGTAAGAAAGAGGTAATGGGTTTCTTGGGTCGCCTCAACTATATCAGTCGCTTCATAGCTCAATCTACTATTATTTGTGAGCCAATTTTCAAGCTACTGAAGAAAGATGCGGCTATAGAATGGACTACAGAGTGTCAGCAGGCATTCGACAAAATCAAAGATTATTTATCAAATCCTCCCGTTCTGGTTCCTCCCGAACCTGGTAGGCCGTTATTACTATATTTGTCCGTGATGGATAATGCTTTTGGTTGTATTCTGGGGCAACATGATGAGACAGGCAGAAAGGAGCAGGCTATTTATTACATGAGTAAGAAATTTACATCGTATGAGGCTCGGTATTTCTTACTGAAACGCACGTGTTGTGCCTTAACTTGGATAGCTCAGAAATTGAGACACTATCTCTCAGCATACACAACCTATTTGATCTCCAGAATGGATCCTCTGAAGTATATATTTCAGAAACCAATGCCTACAGGGAAGCTAGCTAAATGGCAAATATTATTGAGCGAGTTTGACATAGTCTATGTCACGCAGAAAGCTGTGAAAGCGCAAGCCTTGGCAGATCATTTGGCTGAAAATCCCGTGGATGAAGAGTATGAGCCCTTGAAAACTTACTTTTCTGATGAAGAAGTAGCATTCATAGGGGAGGATATCGCTGAAGAATATGATGGGTGGAGATTATTCTTTGATGGAGCGGTAAATTTCAAAGGAGCAGGTATCGGGACTGTTCTGGTTTCGGAGACCAGTCAGCATTACCCTGTATCGGCCAAGCTCAGATTCCCCTGCACCAATAATATGGCTGAATATGAAGCTTACATTTTGGGGCTTCGTTTGGCGATCGATTTGAATATCCAGGAAATATTGGTGATTGGAGATTCGAATTTATTGATTCATCAAGTACGAGGTGAGTGGGCCGCAAAAAATACAAAACTCCTACCATACTTAGATTGTATACAAGAGTTGCGCAAGAGGTTTCGCAAGATAGAATTCAAGCATGTTCCAAGAATCCAGAATGAGTTTGCAGACGCTTTGGCTACCTTGTCTTCCATGATCCAGCATCCAGACAAGAATTATATCGACCCCATCCCCGTTCAGATACAAAAGCAGCCTGCATATTGCTTTAATGTAGAGGAAGAAACGGATGACAAACCATGGTATGTTGATATACAAGGATATCTGAAAAGTGGAGATTATCCAGAGAATGCAACGAGTACTCAGAAGCGCACCATTCGGAGGTTAGCAAATCAATTCTTCTTAAATGGGGAAATCCTGTATAGGAGGACTCCCAATCTGGGTTTACTAAGATGCATCGAAGCTAGGGAAGCATCCAGGTTGGTCGAGGAGATACATGCTGGAACATGCGGACCTCACATGAACGGATTTATGTTGGCAAAGAAGATATTAAGGTTAGGTTACTTTTGGTTGACCATGGAGACCGATTGCATTCGTTATGTGCAAAAGTGTCATCAGTGCCAAACTCATGCCGACATGATTCGAGTTCCTCCCAATAAACTCCACGTCACTAGCTCCCCTTGGCCTTTCGCAGCTTGGGGCATGGATGTCATTGGTCCTATTGAACCATCCGCGTCTAATGGACACAGGTTTATTCTTGTTGCAATTGACTACTTCACTAAGTGGGTTGAAGCCACTTCTCATAAGTCAGTCACAAAGAAGGTTGTAGATGATTTTGTTCGAAATAACATTATTTGTCGATTTGGAGTACCTGAGTCTATCATCACAGATAATGGGGCCAACCTCAATAGCGATATGATGAGAACAACATGTGAGATGTTCAAAATCAAACATCGAAACTCCACAGCATATAGACCACAAATGAATGGGGCGGTGGAAGCTGCCAATAAGAACATCAAGAGGATACTTCGAAAGATGATAGATAATTACAGGCACTGGCATGAAAAGTTACCTTTTGCCCTGCTAGGATACCGCACTACAATCAGAACCTCTACGGGTGCCACACCTTATCTTCTGGTTTATGGTAGTGAAGCAGTGATACCTGCTGAGGTAGAAATACCCTCTCTCAGAATCATTCAGGAAGCAGAGCTGAGTGACGCTGAATGGATACAAGGTAGGTTCGAGCAACTGGCACTCATAGACGGAAAGAGGATAAACGCAGTCTGTCATGGTCAACTTTATCAAAATAGAATGGCCAAATCTTTCAACAAGAAGGTTGAACCGAGGCACTTCTCGCCCGGGCAGTTGGTTTTGAAAAAGATCTTTCCGCACCAAGATAAAGCAAAAGGTAAATTCTCACCGAATTGGCAAGGACCTTATGTGGTTCATCGAATTCTGACAGGAGGAGCGCTCATACTTGCCGAAATGGACGGCAAAGTTTGGACCAAGCCTATCAATTCAGATGCTATCAAAAGATATTATGTTTAAGCTTTATTCTCATGCCTTCTTCCTTGTAATTGGAACTACGTTTGACCTGATTCCCGTTTAAGAGGGATACGTAGGCGCTCCTTTGGAGTTCGGTCCTATCATAATAAAATTTTCCATTTTCCCTTTAAAGCATGTAACTGGGGCAGAATTTTTGAGGGGATCTCAAAAATTCCATGAAATAGCATTTGTGCAACTATGATACTGGGAAGAATTTTTGAGGAAAACTCAAAAATTCACAGCAAGAAATCTTCACCTATCAAAGCAATCAAATCTACACTGGGGCAGAAATTTTTGAAGATCAAAAATTTCTAAGATATTCACTTATAAAAAGTTGCGTTGTCTCGAAAAGTGTCACAATCAATGATTTAATAATATTTTGATCTCCTTTTTTTTCATTTCTCATTTTTTCAAGAGCAAACATTTTCGAAACGTGATTTTTAAAACTTGCTTTATTTCCACCCAAGTAAAAGCTCGGACGAAGCCTATTATTGGTCCACAATATCAAACGAGGAGGAGGCGCGCCAGTCATAGCATAGGCACAAATCAACCTCCCCCTTTACAAACTTACATTCTTTCTTTGAGTGCAGAAACAACAGGTACAAATGCGACGGCTACTTTGCAAAACCTGAACGATCATCATCAAAGAAAGTACTATGCATCCAACATGGGAAAGCAGCTAAGCTACTCTATCCTCTTCTCAACATTGCATGGCTCCTGCAAGGGCCAATATTGCATGGCTCCCGCAAGAGTCCACACCGCAGTGCATCTAAAGAAATACACATTGCACGGCTCCTGCAAGGGTCAATATTGCATGGCTCCCACAAGAGTCCACTCCGCAGTGCATCCGTAGAAATGAATATTGCATGGCTCCTGCAAGGGTCAACATTTGCATGGCTCCCGCAAGAGTCCACTCCGCAGCGCATCCGAGAAATGAACATTGCATGGCTCCTGCAAGGGTCAATATTGCATGGCTCCCACAAGAGTCTACACCGCAGTGCATCCAAGAAATGAACATTGCACGGCTCCTGCAAGGGTCAACATTTGCATGGCTCCCGCAAGAGTCCACTCCGCAGTGCATCCGAGAAATGAACATTGCATGGCTCCTGCAAGGGTCAATATTGCATGGCTCCCGCAAGAGTCCACACCACAGTGCATCCGAGAAATAAACATTGCACGGCTCCTGCAAGGGTCAACATTTGCATGACTCCCGCAAGAGTCCACCCCACAGTGCATCCGCAGAAATGAACATTACACGGCTTCTGCAAGGGTCGATATTGCATGGCTCCCGCAAGAGTCCACTCCGCAGTGCATCCACAGAAATGAACATTACGCTGCTCCTGCAAGGGTCGATATTGCATGGCTCCCGCAAGAGTTCACTCCGCAGCGCATCCACAGAAATCTACATTACATTGCACCTGCAAAATCCGCAATCAAGTAGACAAATTGCATCAAGTAGCTAAACTACATCAAGTTATGCCAGATACGCTTTCTTTAATCATTATTTAATAACCCTAAGGCGTCATAGTTCAAAGGCACTATCTTCATAGCCTGTGAACATCATTTCATGGCCTAAAGATTTACTTTTGCTTATCATGCTCCGAAGGCGTCATGGTCTAAAGGCGTCATTTTCATGGCTTGCGGACATCATTTCATGGCCTAAGGATTTACTTTCTGTTTATCATGCTCCAAAGGCGTCATAGTCTAAAGGCGTCATTTTCATGGCCTGCAGACATCATTTCATGGCCTTAGGATTCACTTTTCGCTATCATGGCCCTAAGACATCATGGCTTAGAGACATCATCCTTGTCGTCTCAAAGCAAGTGCTCATGGTCTAACGGGGAAATTGCATCATGTTTAAATAAATATTTACAACAATTACCTATTATTTATTTTATCCACGCGCTCTAACCCATTATTTAGTGATACTAGAAAGCACGCAGGCAACGAGGAAAGAACGAGTCAAAAGGGGAGTAACTCTCACTCCCATTTCTGAGATACGACTCCATTTTCTCTCTGTCACTCAATACAACTTGAAACGCATTTACCTTTCATTCTCACACTTCGCATTCAACTATCGCTTTGAATTCTACTCGGCTCATACTACCTTTGTTATTGCCCGTATACCGTATCATTGACATTCTTTAGGAATATTGTTCGTTCCTAAATCTAGAACTACACACGGCCTGATTCTCATAAAACCATAGATATGTAGGCGACTTGAAACCAAAGTCTCGGCCACATAATTTTAATAAATCCCTCTTGCTTTTCGATTTCAGCAAACCATCCTTTCGGTCGGACAAAATTGGCTACTACGTCAACTTTTGTTGCTCAGCAATTCTTCTACCATTCCCAAGCAACGAAGGGGCAGCTGTTGACACCCAATTTTGACCTCCCGATATTTCTCCCGGACTGCCATTTCATGAAATATTAATTTTTAAATTTTTAATTATTATTTTTGGTATCAAATAAGTTTTGACATTTTGTATTCATGATGTTAAGGTATGCAATTTATTTTAGCGTTTAATTTTATATTCTTATATAATATATATAATTTACTAATTTAGATATAATATTTTTACATAAATTTTTGTAAAAATTTATTAAATTATTTTCGCAAATATGCATACTCATAATTTACAAACACGCGTCCATAATTTGTTACTATTATTATTATTTTTATTATTATTATTATAGTATTTCTTAAATTTTGTATTCAGAGGCACCTAATATATTTCAAATTATTTTTTGTCTTTGATCTTAAGTAATATATTACGTATCATTAATTTTTACTTACGTAATTTATTCATAATGATTTTTTGCGATATTGATTAACTTGATAATATTTTATCATACATTTACTAATTCTTTTATTAAAAAAAAGCAGCCTAATTCAAATTAATTTCCCCAATTTATTTAATTTCTAGCCTGATTTTACTCCATTAATGTCAGTTTTAGCCTGAATTGAGCTCAATCTGGCTCAATTTTAAACCCCAAATCTGTTTAAATTGAACCCAAGTTAAATAACCCCAATGTTTGGCCCTTTTGTAATTTTTGATCCCAGCCGTTGATCAAAGTTGATCTAACAGCTGAGATTAATTCCCCTCTTCTTTCCTTTTTAATACACTAAACCCCCAAACCTAACCCTAATTCCCATACCCCTCCCACAGCCGCACCTTCTCTCTCACCCTCTCTCTCTCTCTTTGCCGATCTCTCCCCCTCACACTCCACCACCGCCGGTCATCGCCGATCGGCGGTCCTTCTCCACCGACCAGCCACCATACCCTCTCTTCTCCGATCTCAACCCTCTCTCTATCAACCTCTCGATCTCCCTCTCCTCACGCTCCGTTCCCCCCTTTCGCCAGCGAGTCCCCACCGCCAGTGAACTGCCGCCGACCATCACACCCCTCCGACCGACAAACTCACACCCCACTCTCCTCTCTCACAGCCAGCTCTCTCTCCTCTCTTCTCCCTTTAAGAACCAAAGCAGCCACACCCCTCACCCTCTTCTTTGATCTCTCTCTCTCTCCCGCCGTTACCTCCACGCCGGCGAGCAACCAATGCCCACCAGCCGCCGACCTCCCTCCCTTCTCTCTATGCTCTTCCCTCCTCCTAAATCCAAAACCCCCAAAGGGTTTCACTTTTCCAATGAACTCCAAAGGCCTCAATCCGTGTCTTCTACGGCAAAGAGGTTATTGCATGGCAACTTAGTTGATTTCGTGATTCTTCGAAGCTTAGGACAGATTGCGCTACAAATCTGTTTCGGTATTATCTCCTAATTTTTATCTAGGTGATTTGGTTCGAATGATTTTGTGATATGAAGTTAGTAAATCTTGGTTAAGATTGTCGTTCAATACTTTGCGATCCTTCTTTGTTAATTCCTTTGGACCATATTTGAAAGGCTTCAAATTTTATAAACTATGATCAATCTTAATTTCGTGAATATGATATTAATTCATTTTTTTTTTATGGTTGAAACCTTTGTTTCCTGGCTCGTTGGTTGCGGTTGTTGACGAGATGCCATGATTTTGTTTGTCCCCGTTATTTAACACGTTTTAGACATCTTTGATGTAATTAGTATGACGACTAGAGGATTCTATTATGTTAGTAATTCAGAATGTTGAAAATATTTGTTTAGATTATACTTGGAAATTTTAACGAAATTAGAGGAATTTGACTTGTTTATATTTATTTTCAAGAGGCATAATATGTTTTACTTGTTCACTTTTGGTAAATGTTGATCCCCTCTTAATTTCTAACAGATTTCTTTACTTACATATTCATGGTAAGTTTGGCCCTTTTTATTTTTAATTGATTTAGTTGTCTCTTTAAGGAAAAGATTTTCATTAATTGATTCTTGTGAATATTTATTTTCCTTTTTATTTTTCCTAATTGATTTTCCTGAATATTTCCTTTCTCCTGTACACCCTGCCTATATAAACAACACCCTTTTTCATTATTGGAGGAGATTTTTTCTTAGCCCCTCACTTACATATACTCTAAAATTCTTTAAGCTTTGGGGGAACTCCCTCTTTTCAAAAGAAGTATTTTTCTTTGACTATTCTCAAAGGACCAGCTCCGGAATTTCGCTTGATATATGGCTTTATTATCTATATTTTTCTGCCGCCAACCGGTTAGTCTTTATGGCATTCGCGTTAATTCTTATGTGTAGTATTTTGTCTATCTCTGTGTTATTAGCATGATTTTCTTTCTCTATGTTTGCTCTATGAAATTGTTTGTTGCTCAAAATTCTGGCTTTGTGCAATTCGGATATGTATAGTTCCGTTTAACAGGATCTTGGTCGGGTACAGTGGCGATAAAGGAGGTTTCCAGGGTATTTATTAAGGACCCATTTTTAGGTTTTTAGATTGTCTTTTCTTTTCCTATCCATTTCAGATATGTAATCGTTATTGTAAAACACTAAAGATGTAATGAAGTTATTGGGGGATGTTTACGAGGGGGCGGGGATTATACGATTATGTGACTTACATGTTAATAGCATATTTATCTTATCACCTAGGCAAACAACATAGGATAATGAATTAATTATTTTATCACTTAGAGAATCATGTCTTTAGGATCATTAATTAACATTCGACCTATGAGATTAATTTTGAACGTGTTAGTCCAATTTAAGCCCGTCCATTAAACTTTTGGCATGTTAAAAAATAACTTTCAGCATTTTTTATATAGTTTTCAGCATATTTAGAGTAATTTCCAGCATAATTTGAACCACTTTCCAGCAGTTTAAAAATTAATTTTTTAGCATATTTTAATGATTTTCAGTATTAAAAGTTGAATTTCAGCATTTTTTAATCACCTTCTAGCACTTCTTATCAAATTTCAACATTTTTTAATTAATTTCCTGAAAGTTAAAATTAATTTCCAACATTCTAAACTAATTTTTTAGCACACTTTTATATATATTTCCAGCATTTTAAATTAGTTTTTCTGCAAAATTAAATTATTTTTCAGCAATTGCTTAATTAATTTTTCAGCATTATTAAAACAATTTCAGCATTATTAAAGCAATTTTTTCAGCATCAAAAAATAATTTCCAGCAGTTAAAAATTTAATTTTCAGCATATAAAAAATAACTTCTAGCATGTTCATTAATTTCTAGCATTTAAATTAATTTCTAGCAACTGTTTAACTAATTTTTCAATATTCTTAATTAATTTTCAGCACATACATAAATCAGTTTCCAACATTTAAACTAAAAATTCAGCGTATTTCAGCAATTTCCAGCATATTAAATATGATTTCCAGCAGTTAAAAATTTAATTTTCAGCATATTGAATTACTTTACAGTATAATAATAATTATCAGTACATCTAGACAATTGCCAGTGATTTTTTAAAATATTTTAGCAAGTTTTAAATAATTTTCAGTACTTAAAAAATCATTTTTCAGTAATGCCAGCAACTTTTTTCTAGCAAGTTTAGATATTTTTCAGCATTTAAAGAAAAGTCATTTTCTTTGTGAATTCCTAATAATTTCCAGCAACTTTAAAAAATATTTTTTAGCAGTTTCTATTATTTTTCAGTCTGTTTAAAATAATTTTCAGCAACTTAAAAAAAAATGATTTTTTTTAGCAAGTTTTAGATAATTTCCAGCAACTTTTGAAATATTTTAGCAGGTTTTAAATAATTTTCAGCACTTAAGAAGTCATTTTCAGTATATTTAAACTAATTTTCAGCAACTTTTAACAATTTGCAGCATTGTTAAATTTATTTTTCGGTATTTTTTTTATTAAGTTTCAACATTGCTAGTTAACTTTTAGCATTTTATGAATTTTTCTGCAACTCAAAAAAAATCAATTTCCAGTATTATAAAAATGTATTTTTCAGTATGTTTAAAATTAAATTCCAGCACTTATGTTTAACTTTCAGCATTTTATTAATTTTCTTTGCAACTCAAAATTGATTTTCGGTACCTTAATTAATACGTCTCACCTAGAAATTATGCCTATAGGTTTAAACCACGTAAAAATAAATATTTGTCCCTTTATTTTAAGCATGTTGATCACCTAATGAACTTTAATTAATCAAGAGGTTTTTATGAAACCGTCATGTGCTATTTGCAAGTCTTATATGTTTTGTGTGACGCGAACATTGAGTTAATTAGGTAGCCTAGGCTTCTTCTTGTCTAGAACCAAAATCCCAAATAGTAAGTTCAATGCCTCTTGGACATTAAGTTGGGACGGGTAGACATTTTAGGAAACGCTAGTTTTATCGTTTTCTATAGAACGCCTTTTAAGATTAATAATTAAACTAGGTGGGGTAGGTAGAAAATCGGAAATGATGTAAGTTGCCCTGAGCAGAATTCGACAATGCAACATACGACATTGTCCTCCGCTAATAAGCCGGGCGCTGATCCGAATAGGCTAAAATTAATCCATTGTCTAAAAGCTTCTCTAAATCGGCTTTTCTTTATCTTAGTTTTGAATGTTTAAATTATTTGGGGTAGTTTAGGTTCTCTATTATAAATCATTTGGTTATATAATTATGTCCTTTTCTCTTCTTGCTTATCTAATATTTTATTTTTCTTAATGTATATCATTTAGATAAATAATTATTTTTTCTCGTTTAAATGCTTAGTTACTATTAGGTTAATAATTGACCCTTGCTTATCGCATAGAATTCCCCACGTAATATACAAGTTCGGTCGGGACCCACATTTGTGGACCTCGAAAGGTGCCTAACACCTTCCTTTCGATGTAACCTGAACCCTTACCCGAATTTCTGGTTGACATAGGCTAATAATTAATTAATCTTAATTAGTCTAGAATGGTGCCCTAACGCACCTTAATTCGTTAGGTGGCGACTCTTCACTCTTTAAATCCCAAAAAGAGTTGTCACGTCGAATCACGCTTTTTCGCGAGAAAAATGGGGCGCGACATTAGGTATCTTGAGAGAGTGAAAACACCTCTCCCGTCAGGGAAAAGTATCCATGTATAATTAAGCTTTTATACAGAAGAAGAATCTTAATAAAGATTTTCTTTATGTAATAATATTATGAAATAAAGAAGTTTTGTATCCCTCTTCTCTCTTTCGAAAAAATAGTCATAGATGAAGGTTGCGATCTTCTGCCTAATAGGAGGAACAGTAATTAGTAGCCAATAGATAGGTGGTCATGAAGGTGAAAACTGTTCATTGCCTTATAAGAGAACCGATGCGGTGGTGATAAGACCATTTTTGCAAGAAGAAAAAAGAGAGGTATATACAAAAATATCTATTTCTTATTGTTATTAACATAAAGAAGAATTTATATTCATGTAATTTATATACACACTAGCTATAATTATATAAAGATACTAAGTACCTATAGGAAATTTTATATCATGATTGAAACACAGTTTTACTGTTTATACATAGTTCACATATAACTGTTTACATAAATTGCATAAGACGTGCATAATCAATTGTTTTTCGCATATTAACCCTGTTTATTTACCTATTTGATTACAAATAAATTTTGAAAACAAGAACATAGCCCCCTCTTGGTATCAGAGCCATGGATAAACAAAAACTTTTGAAATTAATTTCTGAGAAAAAAGAAGAACTGATTTTTATAAAAAAAATTTGGTATTCTTATAATTTATTTGCAAGAGTTTGTAAAAAATCTTTGATTTCTCAAAAGTAAGTTATATTCGATTTGAAACTCGAAATCCAAAATTTAGAATTTAACTATAAGCATAATCTGTTTTAGATTAAACATGAGCATGAACATTATTGTGCAACAGCTTCTGATTTTATTTGTCCATATATTGTCTCATATCTTTTTTGGTATCGTAGATATTGTAATAGTACTCCTCGAATTTACAAGTGTATTCTCGGATGAAACTCATTTTACAAATTTGAAGTTTTTCTAATAACTTAGAGGCTTGTGCTCTTAAGTTATCTTTCCTTAACCCCAAATTTCCTTGATTGCCAAAATATTCATATACTATGAATTGTTGTAGGCAACTTATTCCTTCATTGAATGAACTTTAAAATAACACTAAATTTCCTTGATTGCCAATAAATTCATATCCTATGAATTGTAGTAGGCAACTTATTCCATTGACTGGACTTTTAAAATCGTCAATGACTCTATGCTTGAGGATTCCTTGTGCTTCATCAGATAATCCTCTGTACCAATTATTTACCTTTCCAAAGAAGGTACTAGCAGAGACTAGGACATTTCCATAATTTGAATTATTAATAGTATAAAGAGCTTGATAATAAATGCTCATTATATGGTTACCTGGTTTAAAAAGATCCTTTCTTTTTACCTGAAAATGCAAACTCAAAGCATCATTAAAGTTAGCATCCTTAAGAGAAATACAATAACTGGGATAATTCGTTAAAAAAAGCTTGGTGTATGCCAAGTTTCCTTCTACTATACCTAGATTTCCTTCTTTGACATTTATGAATCTTTCATCTGAAAGGTTGATGACAATTGGACAATTTATCCCTTCTTTGAAAGTCGATTTGAATAAGATTTGAATTCCTCCAAGGTGGACGTAGTTCATCTTCTTCCTTTTCCTTTTAATAATCTTTCTTAGTATTTGATCTATCATCGATTTTTTCTGAAGATTTAACTTATGTCGACCGTTGGTTTGGGTAATTTCTATTACTTTCTCAATTTCTTGATACCTGTGATAAGAAATTTTGTTTTTTGCAAACATTCTTTGCATTCTATTGAAGATATTATCCTTTGTTGTTAAATTAATCTTTAAACCTTGGATCTTTTTTAATATTTCTCCATCAAATATTGCCTTTAGGGCGTATCCCCTTTGATCCTCTTCTGATTCGATAATCTGAACAACCTCGTCTTCTCTTTCTTTTATTTCCTGATTCATTTTTATGAATCATAGCTTGAGTCTGAGATTTCCTCGTAGAGTTCATCATAGAAGTCCTTGCTTTCTATAAATGTTATTGATTCCAAATCTGAATCAATTTCCGAGATTTTGACCCTTTTATTTGTCGCACTCATAACTTTTATGACCTTCTTCTCCACAGTTGTAGCATTTGCATTTTTCTGTGGTTTTTAGTTTGAAGTTGTTTCTTCTTTTGTAGTATCTTTTCCTTGATACGTTGTTTTTCTTGGAGATGTTTCTCCTTGTTATTAAACCCTTCTTTTTCGTTTTCCTTTTTTTGTAGGGTTTTTTCTCCTCACATCCCCACTGAGTTGCTGCCTCGGTATCTTTATAGCAAATTTGAGTGTTGATTCTTTTAGTTTTTCTCTGTACGTCGTGAATCATACAAAATTTGCTAAGCCTTTGATTCAAAAAAGAGATTCTTTTTCCTAGAGAATTATTTTCCTGATCTTCTTTTGCATACTCTTCCCGAAAATAACTATATATATATATATATATATATATATTACTTATTATATATTCTCTGAATTTCTCTTTAATTTCTTCAAACCTATTCAATTTTCTGAAAAGCTCTAACCCGATAAAGTTAAACCTTTTCAATTTCCTCTCTGGTAAACCGACATCGAGAGTTTGCAACGCCGACGGCTGCATAGTTTATAGACAGGATGGTAGACTTCTTATTTTGTGGAATTTAGGACTGCAAGGCATATGTCATGTAAACTGCTACTATTTTTATTTTGTGAGCCTTCTTATTGATGTCATGTTAGCTGCTACTTTTACACAATATTGAAAATCATTATATTGTGCCAAATTTATATTTATTTTATGAGCATTTTCTTATTGGTTAAAGCGAAAACTGAACCATTAAAGACCAAAAACCGACAAACTGAAAATCGATAAAAAAATATCTTATTGGTTGGTTATTGGTTTAGCATATTGAAAAACCAAAAACTAGTAAACTGAACTGATAATACATAAAACCGAACCAAACCGACTGATGCATTACCCTAGGGATAATAACATCCACGATCGTAAACAAAATTTTGCACACATTATTCCATATTTTGAGTTGGTCTTTAATCTTCGGAAATTATACATAGTGTCCCCCAAAGTGTTTGATCTTGAATTTTGTTCTCCTAAAGTGTGTGGTCTTGAATTTTTATCTCTACTAGATAAATTCTAACATTAGCCTATGAAGGCAGAACTCGTGGTCAATTGAACAAGTTAACTGTCTTAAAAAATGTCCTGAAAGTTAGAACTTATGTCTGATAGGCAACAATCCTAAGTTCTAAATTCTGTCTATAAGACATAACTTCAGGTCAATTGAGCAAGTTTACTATCTTAAAAATGGTCTGAATGTCTACCTTATGGCAAAAGTTAGAACCTTTGTATTATGGGCAATATATGTAAGTTCTAACTTTTGCATACAAGGCAGAACTTCTGGTCAATTATATAGGTCCATTGCCTTGAAATGTCATGAATGTCTATCTTATGGGCCAAAGTTAAAACGTCTGTCTTATGATTAAAATTTATTGAGCGGGGCGAAAAAAATAAACCACCCCTTATGGAGGCCATTTGTAAGACTTTTCTATAGGAGACAAATATCAAGACCAGTCCATTTTAAGGTCATTTATAAGCCTAATCTCAACATCACTAATGCATCCTATTCAACATTATTTATACACTACCCCTTAATAATCCGGTCTAGGACAAACCTAAGGGACTGCCAAACTTTTTAACAATTCCTAATTATTTCCAAATTTGTGATTATTTGTTCATTAGGCAATGACCAAAATTGTCACCTAATCCTCAAATATGCAAGGTTAAAGTTCACATACAACCTTCACATGGGTGTAATCATCAAGATAGTGGGGAAAAGGTTAAATCACCAGTATCTTAAAATGAAGATCAGGGATCTATGAAAACTCAAAGAGAACATCACTCTCATAGATTTGGGCTTCGATTATTATATGGTCAAATTCAACGAAAAAACCTCACAAAAAAAGGCAACTCAGGAAGGGCCTTGGTTCTTTGTTGGTTCCTTCTTATCAGTTCGATTGTGGGAACCAAACTTCATCCAAAAGGAATGATAGATCGAATCCATAGATATTTGGATCCGACTACCACAACTTTCCATAGAATTCTATGATAGACAAATCCTAGAAAAAGTTGGGAAAAAATTTGGAAAACTGTTGAAAATAGGTGCATGAACCTCAGCAACCCTAAGGGACAGATACGCCAGGATTTGTGTCCATGTACCTCTGGAGACTCTGGTAAAAACTTCAATAGTCATCGGGAGACACAAATAAATAATCCTCTATGAAGGGGAGGGCTTTTTGTGTAAAGGTTACGGAAGCTGGGTCATACTGCGATCCATTGCACCCATAGAGTTAAAAATCACAATCCTCCTGAAAAATCCACAGACCAGGTACCACAATCCCAAAAAGAGGACTGAAAGATGATTTCTTTCACAAGAAGGAAGAAAGAAGCCTTGTAAGTTTCTTGAAACCTATAAATTTAGATACTCTTCTGATGAACACTTAGCCTAGCACTAGCGGCGACAAAGAAAAGGGTAAGGAACATCAAACCCTAAATTTCTCTAGGCCAGGTCAAGAAACCTATTTGAGCCAAAATTAAAAACCCGTTGCTACCCAGTACAGCAACAGTGTCCCAAAAGTAAACAAAAAGTACCCCATTGACCATGGGCCAAATTATTCAAGTCAGGCCCAGTCCAAAGGTTTCTTAAATACGAACCCATTGGGTAATAACCAACCCAACCCTCAAGTGAATAATAAAGAGCCCAACGTTTCTCTAAGTTCTAAATATGCTATCTGTATTGATGAGCTGGACAAGCTTTCTATGGTATCTAAATGCCAGCGGCTCCCCTAAATGAACTGTTGGCTCTCATCAACCACATCAGAGAAGTTGTCTTTTCCAATAGCTCATCATTAACTGCCGCTTATAATAGTAATGATGGAAGCTACTCAATCGACTCTGCAACTCCTTCTCAATCCTATATATCCTCCTTTCTTATCTTTCCAAGTGTTTGCACTTCTCCCTCTCCCTCTGAAAATATTACTAACTCTAATAGTATCCTCAAGTCAAAACATACCCCAAGCTCCAACCATCTTCATCACATAGCCTCTGGCAATAGACCATCATCCAAGCTCGTGGCTGGAGATATGTCTGTCACAATAGGTGTAACACCCCGTACTTTTATAACCTCACTTGATACCTTGGATTATACCTACATAGGTGTTGAGATGCCATGCATATGTGTTTTATAGTGTCATTGGTGAAACATTTGATATCGGACTTAACATGTGCGATTAGATCATCGTAGGAGGTGTGTTGTGATTTCGTGGAGCATTTTTGGTGACTTAAAGTCATGTTTACTTGATGATTAAGATCACTAAGTAAGTATTTCGTAGTGTTTGGATAAGGGATTGGACGATACGTAAACATTGGATAAGTGGCCGGAAATTTCAGCAAAGTGCTGAAACTTGCGCCACTACCCTGTTTCAGGGGTGTGGCGCAAGCCACCAGCCTGCAGAAAATTCAGAGAGGCTGCATTTCCTGCGCCACTACCCTGTTTCAGGGGGTGTGGCGCAAGGCACAACAATTGTGCCTTTCCGGAGTCGTTTCGTAACGCAATTCTACGATGATTTCTCGATGGTTTCTTTTGGTTCTTTGGAGTTATTTGAGCATTGTTAAAGCTTCAAACACTTCAATATACTCCTATATACTCCTACATGATCAAATCATGAAATGTGAATAGTGATCCAAAATGTTCAATGAAGCCAAGGGCGACTAAAATTTCAATTTTTGCGATCGAAAGGACGAATGAGAAATGTTTAAAAGAATATTGTCGTGACATTATGGAATTATGTAAACATGAGATATATGGTGAATAATACATGAAATTGGATGGGTTACATAGGTATGTGTTATTGGGCCCAAAGTTAGGCCCAAAATGGAATTTACAAGAATTGGCCCAAAGGGGCAAAAAGACCCATTCTTCCACTTTGACCTCATTTAATGACAAGAGTGGCTAAGCATGACTTCAAAAGTCTATAAAAGGAGCACAAAAATCAGATTTTTAAGACAAAGAACACACATGCTTTTTCTCTCTTTTTCTAGACTTTTCAAGAAAGTTCTTTGGGGGCTCTCAAACCCTAAGCCATATTTGGATCAAGATCACCATCTTTCAAGCCTAGGTAAGTGATTCTTATTATGGATTAACATATTATATGCATGGGAGATTATGTATATTATGCTAGTTGTGTTGGCAAGATGATGAATAGTGTATTTTGCCTTTGGTGAAAGATGTGTCATCTTGGTAAATTGAACTTGAATTAGGCCTTGTGCCTTTGATGAAAAAGCATGGTATGGACAAAATATGAACATGTATGGTGTTATTTTGGGCATTAAACTTGTTCTTGTCAAAAAGTGGAAATTATGGGATTTTGGCCGATATGTGTTATGAGTTGTATTAAGGTACTTTGATGGATTATTTGGGATGTGTTATGGATAAGAAAGTGTAAAGGAGAAGTATTGTGGTGAAATGTGTTGATTTTTATGTATTGGTCAATGTTGGGAATATTATGGAATTTTTGAAATAATAGTATGATCAATGGTTTTGTCAAGGGGAAATGACATGTTTAAAGGCAAACATGTAACTCATTGACATGGTATGCATTTGTAAAGTGATTGGTGGTTAATGTGAATTTTGTTATGTATTTATGTTGTAGAGTGACACATAAAGAAGGAGAGGAATTATTGTATACGCATCAAAGGTGGTATATTCGTATTGTGAATCCAAGGTATGCACGGTTACTTTGTCCGTATCTTTCTACGGCCAATAGTGTTCACATTGACATTTCTCTAGTTGTATTCCGAAATATACTAAGGTATGCCATATGCAATTATCTATGGTCATTGTCTTATATTTCCTACTCATTGATCCATTGTGAATATCACTTCTCATATTCATGGTTAACGTTCCGAAAGTTCAAAGAAGGCTATGTTCCAATATTCCAATAGTGCCTATACTTGTGTCTCTTGTTCATGGATGATTGTCCAATGGTTCCAATGGTATCATGGTGCTAGTTATATTATATTTCTCATTGATATTTATTCACATGTCCTTTATTGGTCAATGATTCAAAGCTTCCAACAATGTTGTATTCCAAAGTTCCAAAGTGATGTTATGATTATCAACGTATCAATCTCAAAGTAATGAACAAAGTAATGCAAATGTGGTCAATGATCAAGTACGGGTGGCAAGTCTAGGGGCGTAAGCCTAGCTCGACTCGATCCCGAGATATGGATTTATGGGTGGCAAGTCTAGGGGCGTAAGCCTAGCTCGACTCGATCCCGATGTATTAATTTATGGGTGGCAAGTCTAGGGGCGTAAGCCTAGCTCGACTCGATCCCGATGTATTGATTTATGGGTGGCAAGTCTAGGGGCATAAGCCTAGCTCGACTCGATCCCAATATGATGTATGATATGAAAAGACCCACTGATCAGTAGGGGCCCGGGTACATTGTTATCATTGAGCATTGAGATAAAGAAAACAAATAAAGTAATGAAAGCAATCCACATGGTTTCCCAAAATACCAAATGGTGACTTATTCACATTGATTATTCATATGTTTTGAGTTCATTGAAATATTCATGTATTGTACAGTTTCATCTGAGCCTTGCATACTCAGTACTTATTTCGTACTGACCCCTCTCGGGGAATTTACCTTACTTGCTCCAGGCGCAGGTCCCAGTAGGCCTCCTCAGTAGATTGCCAGTGTTAGCGGTTCTTTGGTGAGCTCCAGCTCATTCGGGGCTTCTCCGAGTCAGAGTATATACATGTTTTGGTTTTGTACATAATATGTAAAGCGGGGACTTGTCCCGACTTATGGTTCATTTTGGTCAATGCTCTTGTTAGAGGCTTTTGTAGACCGATGTGGGTGTATCAGTGTAAAAGCCATATGTTGTTTTGACTGGATGGCCTCAACTGCCAAGTTTCATATGTATGTATAATGATGTCCCATGTTTTCCGTTATTCGTCTTTCATGTTCTTATGTCATGGTGATTATGATATGCATATGATTGAACATAGGCAAAGGTTGGTTCTCTCGGGCCTTATCGGCTACGGGTGCCAATCACGTCTCGATGGGATTCGGGGCGTGACAATAGGTATTTCCACTTCAGCTGGAAGTGGAAGGGAGGCCCATTGGTCTCTCAATACAAAACCCTCTCTACCTATCTTAAGTAGTGATGGAGGGATTGAACCAAGGCTTAATAAACTTTGGTCAAAACGTTTGGATGACCATAATGATGAAAATTATCAGCCAGAACTTTTTAGGGAGCCTCACTCCGAAAATGATCTTGAAGGAACTAAGCAACATGAACCAAAGTCTCCCATTCTTTCTTTCTAAGATTTCAAAACTATTGCTAGCAGAGCCAGCTTTTGTTAAAAGCTCTAGGGCTTCCCTCTAAACCCCTTCTCTAGCCAATCCCTTGGAATTCTTCCAGCAACCTTTGACTCTGACTCTAGAGATGGAAGAGAGAGCCAAAACAATGGGGGCTCTAAGGGAAAACAACAGGGAAATGGAGAGGATCCTAATAACTCTCAAAGTCACCAAAGCAGAGGTAGTAATTCTAGGAAAACCTCTTACACAAGTGTTTGAGGACCTTATCAGTGAGTTACTAATAATGTTGCTTCCCCCAGATCTCAACAAAACTTGACTTAGAAATTATATTTCCAGGGGCAGGCATCTTTTTCACAGCTAAAATCAAACCACTCTCCAAAAAGAGGAAGGAACCAATGAGTACAATGCTTTCTCCTTCCATGGTCATAGGCAAAGAGATACGGGAGGATATCACAAACAACATCTCCAATAATGATGAAAAATATCATAAAAAATGTTAGAGTTGCTAACAATACTGAGTTCAAGAGGCATTGTAAGTCCATGATAAACATTCACAAACCTCCCTCCTTACCTTTCTTGAAACCAAGATGAGTGATCATAAGGCACTCACTGAGGTCCTTGGCTTTAATAGCCAAATTCATTTCCTAGCTACTGACAGGTCTGGTGGTATTGTCATCATGTGGGCCAATGCTAGCACTCCAAGACATTATTGTCTTTTCTCAAGGGATCCACGTCTCTGTCAATGTAAAGAACCCTTTTTCCTCTTGGTTCTTTAGTGCTATCTACGCTAGTAATAATTATGATGATAGGAAGCTTTTTTGGGATAATTTAGTGGAGTTTGCTAATACCATTAAGGATACTCCCCAATACCCCTTTCTTAGAAGGGGAGATTTTAATAAAATCCTTAAGGCTTCAGAGAAATTTGGTGGGAGCAGTATTAAAAACTTTAGAGCATTTTCCTTTTGGTACTGCATTAACCTTTGTGGTCTTATAGATTTAGGCTTCAAGGGTAGTAAGTATACTTGGACTAATAAGAGATACAGAAATAGAAATAGACTTATCCTTGAAAAATTAACTAGCTGTCTGGCCAATGATGGTTGGATTAAGCTTTACATGAAGCATCAGTCACCCATTTTCCTAGGACCCACTCTGATCATTGTCCCCTCCCGGTTAAGTTAAATAGGAGCTCTTCTACCTCTAACAAATCTTTCAGATTGGAAACTATGTGGTGTTCCCACCCTAGTTTCATTAACTTGGTTAGGAATTCCTTTGATACCAACTCTTCCCTTTTTGAGGCTATCTCCCACTTTGAGTCTCAAGTGAAAATATGGAGTAAAAAAACCTTTGAAAATATCTTCCACAAAAAAAAACAGCTCTTGTCTAGGTTAGTAGGGATTCAAAAATCCCTCGACTACCCTCATAGCCTTTTCCTTCATGACCTAGAAAGAACTCTTACCAGGGATTTCAGTGACATCCTGAAGCATGAGCAAGAATTTTGGAAACTAAAATCTAGAATAAACTAGCTCAATGCAGGTGACTCTAATACTAATTTCTTCCACACCTCCACTCTCAATAGAATAAGAAGAAATATAATCAATGCTCTTAAGGATAATAATGACAACTGGAGTTACACTCTTGAGGACATCAAAGCCAATATTCTCATCTTTTACACTAATATTTTCACTACTGACCACCTCTCTTCCCCTTTCAAATGCCATAATAACCCTTCCACCAGAGGTTCCATTAACATTGAAGATTATAGCTCTCTTGATAGTATACCTACTCGTGAGGAAATTAAGAGAAATGTCTTCTCATTCAAACCAACTAAAGCTGCTGACCCTGATGGCATCCACCCTCTAATGTACTAAAAATATTGGCACATCATGGGGCCCTCTGTCATTAAGTTCTGTATTGATACCTTTACCTCCACTAGCATGGAAAGGAATATCAATGCCACCTACTTCTGTCTTATTCCTAAATGCACTAATGCCACCAATCTCAGGAATTTTAGACCTATAGGTATCTGCAATACCCAATACAAAATCATTGTAAGAAGGATTAAAACTCACCTAGCCAACCTCATTAGTCAAAGTCAAGATAGCTTCCTTTCAAATAGGAGAACCTCTGACGATGCCATTATTATTTAAAAGGTTATATCCTATTTCAATAGGATGAAAGGAAAACATGCCAACATAATTCTTAAAATTGACCTTGAAAAAGCATTTGCTGGGCTTGAATGGTCCTTCATCAGGCAAGCCTTTCACTTATTCAATATCCCTCCTAGAATTTGCTCTCTCATCATGTCCTGCATTTCTATCTCTTCCCTTAAAGGTATAAGACAGAGGGATCCTATCTCCCCATATATCTTTATCATGTGCATGGAACTCCTCTCTAGAAGAATTGACCATGAAGTGGATATCCTTAATTGGAACCCCATTTCCATCAGCATTGGAGGACCAAAATCTCGCATCTTTTCTTTGTTGATGATCTAACCACCTTCACAAAGGAAAATGAAAAAAAATTATACCACTATCAGTAATACCCTTAGCAGTTTCAGTTACCATTCAGGGCAAAAGATTAATCACTCCAAGTTTAAAGTGATTTTCTCCAAAAATTGTACTCCTGAGGATAGAGAGAATCTGGCTAACATCCTTTCTATCTAGCCAAGGAATCTTTTGGGAAATACTTGGACTTTCCCATTTTTCATAAAAAGCCTTATAAGAGAGATTTTTATTTTATTGTGGATAATCTCAACACAAAGCTTGCTGGTTAGAAGACCAAATTCCTAAATATGTCTGGCAGAGTCACTCTTGCCAAGTCTTCCCTTAGTAGCATTCTTACCCATGTCATACAATACATCTCTCTCCCTAGAAAGATCAACTCCCTCATTAATAAAACTCAAAGAAACTTCATTTGAGGCTCCACTTTGGAGAAAAAGAAAATGCACCTCATTAACTGGGACACTCTTACCCTTCCCAAGAAGGATGGAGGCCTAAATATGCAGAAAGCATCCATTAGAAATGCTACTATTCTCACTAGTGTAACTTGGAGATTCTTTCACAATCCTAACAAGATCTGGTCTAGGATCCTCAAAGAGAAATACATCCAACATGACATTCTTTGCAAACCAAATGCCTCCAGAACCTAGAAAAATATCCACCATTGCTGGAGCTTTTGTAAATAGGCCTCCTAATGGATTGTCCATAATGGGGAAAAGGTCAATTTCTGGCTTGACAAATGGATCCTAAACCAAAAGCCTTTGAGGAGCTTTGTGCATGGACCTCTTCACCCTTTCCAGGAAGAGATCGAGTTGGCTGAGGTTAGAACCAATGATGATTAGAAGTTTAGGAAATCGCCCCTCCAAATTACTCATAATCTAACCCATATTATCCGTTGCTCCTTCACTCACAACCCTAGAACTTCATCTGACCATCTCATTTGGAGATTGAATGGTAATGACCTCTTCTCTAGTAGTAGCACCTATAAATTCATTGCTAATAAAGCTAGGAAAAAACCTTAGTCCTTACCCTGGTAATTTCCAATGGATTTGGAAAGCCAACTGCCCTTCAAAAATCAAAACTTTCCTTTGGCTGGCACAACATAAAAAGTTACCTGCTAACCTCACTGTCTCCAAAATTGGCATAAATGTCAACCCTAACTATGTTGTCTATAACCGCCAGATTGAGGATATCACTCATAGCTTCTTCAAATGGCCCTACACTTAAGACTTCTGGAACAATGTGCTAAGTAAAGGCCTTTCCAATTATGGCCCGGCCTTACATAGTTTTTACCTCAACAACTGGGCCACTACTTGGAGACGTATACGTAAAACCAATTATGATAGGATTCTCCAATGACATGATATCCTCCTTTTTGGTCTCTAGGCCATCTGGAAAAATAGAAACCACAATATTTTGGACAACAAGAAGGATAAGCCTTTTTTTTTCTAAGTTTATGCTGAAACTGTTGAGTACCTGAACTTGTCTAAGAGTAGGAATCCTTCTCCTCAGTGCATGACTATCAATATCAAGTGGAATCCTCCCCAAGGGAACTATTACAAATTAAATATGGATGGGTCATGTTCGGGAAACCCTGGTAAGGGAGGCATTGGAAGAGTCATAAGAGACAGAAATGGGGACCGGGTTATAAGCTTCTCTAGAGGTTTTCCTTTAACTACTAACAATCATATGGAGCTCCTAGCTCTTAATGATGGGTTAAAAATTGTGTAGGATCACCAACTCTTTTATGTGGAAGTGAATATTGATTCAAAAGTTATAATATCTATGTAAACAGTGGGTAACTTACATTATAATGCTATTATTGATGATTGCAGGTCAATACTAAGAAGAATAGGAAGTCCAGCGGTGTCACATTGCTTTAGGGAGCAGAATGGTGTAGCGGATGGCATGGCAAAACTTGGTACAAAATCTGCAGTGCTTTTGAAAATCCCTTGGAAGTTATTTAGGCAGATATTGCAGGAACTTATTTTGCGAGAAAAATTAAGCTTTGTAATGGGAATCAAGATGGGGGAAACCCAAGTACTTTTATTTTGAATCCTGACTAGCAAAAGCAGGATAATTATGTAAACTATTTTTATTTTAATGAATGTCTGGTTTACCAAAAAATAAAAAACCTTCATATGGGTGATGTTGATTTTTTTTGATTCGCTTAACAAAATTTTAAAAAATAATCTTCGTTTTAGAAAATTTGCTAGGCAAAATCTTTATTGTCTATTGAGTATAAATCGTGAACAAGAAATAGTTTTACTTATAAGATAAACGTTCAAGATATTTTAAGATAGTGAACTTATTCAATTGACTATAAGTTTTGCCTTATAAGCAAAAGTTAGAACTTAGATATGTTGTCCATTATGCATAAGATTTAAATTTTGCCTATAAGGCGACGTTCAGTATATTTCAAGACAATAAACCTATTTATCATTTCTTAAAGACCTATTTATTTATTTTTTAAAGATTTTACTAAGCGGGGACAAAAACTCAAGACATAACACTATGAGGACAATAGACGTAATTTCCTGCAATACATCTCCCTTAAATTATATTTAAACTCAAACTAAAGAAAAAATTAGAGTCCCCACTTTATAAATTTTTATTTTGACACCCCTAAAGTTACATTACCAAGTTTAGGTCAAACCTTGGCCAGTCAAATCCCCAAAATTATTATATCAAAAATTGTATCATATATAAAAATATACCAAATATAAAAGAAATTGCACCTAAAATAACTACACCAAACCCCAGAAATAATCAAAATTGTAAAAATTGTACCTCTAGATACGGATTTATATATATATATTTTCATAATTCCTGCTAAATCTAACTGCCAATTTTTTTTTAAATATTAGACTAATCCAAAAAGAAACAAAAATTGCTAGAAATATAATTAAGATGTTTGAAAACAGGCACACGCAGCGGAAGCAAATAGCTAGGATCACTTGCATGTAATATAGATAATACATAATCACAGATTTTTATCAAACAAAAAATCAATACTTATCTCTTGAAGCGTGACCGCGATCCCGAATCAACCTTCAAGCATGAGCAAAAGCCATCCACACGGTCGTCCTTCGGTTTCACGGTCTTCTGCTGTGTGACCTGAATAATATCGGAATAAGCAAAATTTATGTGGGTGAATTTCTCATGGTAAGAACGCAGGAAAAACTTCTAGCTACACCATGACGGAATAAGATCACCTTATATGGACACAAGTTTTAGGGTTTTAAACCTTTTTCCAAACCTGTTAGATCTTTCTTTTCCACCAAAAAATAAATTTCATTTAATTCCTATTTATTCAGTCAAAACATGGACCACAAATTTAATTATCAAGACTTTCAATTATGGTATTAATTCCCAATGTGAATGAATTAAACCTACCATAATAAATTATAGATTATTCCAAAATCCGTAATAGCACTACTCGGTTTAATTTCAAAATTGTTCATTAAATATTATTTAACCCCCCTCCCCCCTCCCCCCATGTTAAGATCACAGATACCAATTAATTAAATTAAATTTCTGATAATTTAATTTATTGATTAATTTAATCTTTTATTTCTACGCCTAACTTGTTTCATGTGACAATACAAAATCCACCTGCATGGTTTTCACATGAAACTTAGAAGCAATCATAAAGGGGTATCATCAATCTCAAGGTCGAGATATGGATTCTATCAACTAATCACTAATTTACAAATGCTATTTGTTATTATCCAACCTATCCGAAACATTTTAACCCATAAAAGAGTTTCACCCTTTGATAGATATATCAAGATAACAAATAAATCGCATTGATCATAATAATTATATCAAGATTAAATATACTTATACTCTCTCTAATTAAATCTGTGGTCCATGTTGTGACTGAATAATTGATTAAATGAAATTTATTTCTTAGTAGAAAAGAAAGATCTAGCAGGTTTGAGAAGAAAGGGTTTAAAACCCTAAAAGAAAGACCTAGCAAGAAATTTATTGGTCTTATTCCATCAAGGAGTAGGAGTTTTCCCCCGCGTTCTTATCATAAAAAATTCGCCCACACGTATTTTGTTTATTCTGATACTATTTGGATCACACATCAGAAGATCATGGAATCGAAGGACGTTTGCATGGTTGACTTTTGTTCATGCTTGAAGGTTGATTCGGGATCGTGATCACGCTTCAAGAGATAAATATTAATTTATGTTTAATTAAAATTTATGATTATATGTTATCTATATTACATATAAGTAATCTTGATTATTTGCTTCCGTTGCATGTGCCTGTTTTCTAACATAAGAAACTATCTGAAATATATCCTAAAAGGACCACTTTTTTGGTCATTTTTGTTGGACACAGAGACAAGAAAAATATTCATGGTGGTACAATGTACAACTAAAATTTAATGAAAAATACAACTGCCTCAAGAACAGCTTTTGCACGTTTTACACATGTGGCATTGTATCTTTACTTTTTCTCGACACATAGAACTTGTATTTAATTCCATTGAATCTCTACTGTATAAGTTACCAAATTTGAATTAAGTTACCAAACTTTTTAATTCCATTGGATCTCTACTGTATAAGGAATCTTATTAAAATTGTTAAGTTCTAACTTTACTTTTTGTTCCTACCAAAAAAAAAAACTTTACGTTTTGTTTAATTTAGTTTTGTTTTTTCTTTTATATATTTTCTAAATTTTCTTTTACTAATTTTGTTTCACCAATTAATAAGGGGATGTTTGGCCATGTAATTTGGAATTTAAATTTGAAGTTTTGATATAAAGTTTGTATTTATTTATGAAATTTGAACAAATTTTCAACTTCAATTTGAAATTTTAATTTTAAATCTCAAATTTACCTAAAATGTAGAATTTCAATTCCAAGCTTGTGATTTTAATTTTTTTTTTTTAAAAAATGATTTAAAACTTGACCCATAGGCCATAAGTTTATACTTTTAGAAAGAAAAAAAAGAGACTATTATTCATGACAATTTCTATTTTTTGAATAGAGTACGAATTCATAAAGTACAAGTCCCAAAATACTGAATACCAATATACTGAGGATTCATAAAACACAAGTTTGTAAAGGTACTGAATATCATGGAAAACATGCATTTATAGACTACTAATCATGGAGAACTGAAATATAAAGAGAATCATGCTTTGAATTATTATTTTTTTAAAAAAAAATTTTTAAAACTTGACCCATTGACCATAAGTTTATACTTTTAAAAAAAGATTCCCATTTTTTAAATTTTGGAGAAGAAACCCATTTATGTGCCATGTGAAAAAATTATAATAAAAAATAGTTAGTTGCTATTATTGTTGATTTATTAAATCAGTGGACTTTGTAAAATGGTGTATGTATATTAAAATTTTGTAATAAGATCTAATCTAAGTAGGCGTTTGGACATGCGATTTCATCTGGTGATTTGAAATAATGAGATGACATCAACGTTTGGACATGCGATTTTATCTCATAATTTCAAATCATGAGATGAAATCTCAAATTCTCCAAAAAGTTTGATATGAGAATTCATATCATGATTTGAAAATCTTCAAATATAAAAATAGACCCACAAGTTTATGTTTTGTATAAAAATATCCCACCATTTATATCTATCAATCATGTATTTCATATGTAAATAAAATTTTTGCTCCCTCCGTTCCTAAATAAATGTCACATTTTGGGTTTGCACGCCCCTTAACAAAAACATTAACTAGTGGATAATTTGACTAAATTATCCTTATTTGTTAATCATTTCTATTTAATGATTCTCTATTTTGCACCATTTTAATTGTAACGATCGAAAAAGTCGTTACGCTGAAATAGAGAGTAAAATTTCAATTCAATTCTCCCTTAGACCAAAATTTTAGAATTCAGGGCTAGCCTAGTTTAAGCGCATTTTGAGTGTGTGAGGGTCTAGAAAAATCTGAGAGTAATTAGAGTGATGATTGGTGGTTTTGAGTGGATTTTATGTTAGAGGACAAACGTAGGAGGTCGTAGAAACTTTTGGTGCGTAAAATGGGTCAGTAGAACTCCGATTATAGCGATTACCATAAAAGGGTCAGTTTGTAATGTCAAAAATCGAGAAGTGTGTTGTGAAATGCCTAGAGCTGGGACCAAATCCTAAGCTACTGGTTTGGTGTCGCTGCAGCGACAGAAGTGCCACATCAACGACATCGCTACAACAATAGAAGTGTCGCTGCATCGATAAACTAAATTGGTCTAGGTGTCGCTGTAGAGCCTGGACAGCCAGAGGACACGCTAGGCATAAATCACTATCCTTTCCCCCTCAGAAGGATGATCCAAATATGGTTCCAGATGAAGAGGTGGTAGTTGAGGAGGAGGAAGTTTGAGTTCCAGAAAATGTGGTGCTAGTGCAAAATAGTGCAGCTCATGTGCCGATGTCTGCAGAGGTGATTCAACAAGTGCTGGGGTTTCTGAGTAGCTTGGATGGCACAGGTACTACTCTGATAGTTCCTGCATTTCCTTCACCAGCCTTGCAGCATATCGCTATTGTAGCGCCTTAGATGGATGAGGGTTTTGAGACGGGAGTTTTCCCTCAACAGGTATTGGGACAGGTTATGTCTGATGATGAGCATGGGTTGTTTTGTAAGTTTATGAAGATAAAACCTCTAGTATTTCAAGGGTCTGATTTAGAGGATACATTTGAATTCTTGATTGATGTCACGAGCATCTACACAAGATGGGCATTGTGGAGAGGTATGGCATGGATTTTGTGACTTTTCAGTTTGAGGTAAAGGCCAAGCAATGGTGGAGGTATTTTGTTGAGTGTAGGGATGGTTTAACTTTATTTATTTGATCTCAGTTTCAAAATGTGTTCCTTTAGAAGTATATTCCTCGTACCTATATCTGTGGCGTCCAATGAGGCTGAATTCTATGTCTTGTTTTGTTATGTGATTACTTCAGAGAAGGAGAGGATCAGGTATTTTGGGAAAGGTCTAAATACGAATCTTCAGGTGGCTGCTCTACAAGTGGCTACAGTTGGAAAGACCTTTCAGAAAGTGGTGGAATTTATGAAGAATATAGAAGGGGTGAAAAAGCAAAGAAAAGTGAAGGTAGAGGAAAAGAAGGCTCAGAAATTAGGTAATTTCAGTGGTACTTATTTAAAAGGCCTTGGCTTGCAGGGTTACACTTCTCAGACATTCCATTCAGCTATGCCTATGTCCTCGGGGGGCGCATCAGGGGTTAGTTATCAGCCATCCCGAATAGATATTTACACACCTTCAACATCTTCAGTCCAGCGGCCTGCCTTAGACATCAGATGTCATGAGTGTGGGGAAATAGATCATATTCAAAAGTTTTGTCCTAACTTCTTATCTTTAAGTCAGTTGACTCAGCAGTTAGCTTTTAGTGCTTTAGTTCCAGCAGGTCGTGGTGGTGGAGGACATGGTAGGGGTCGTCCATATAGGGGGCGTGGTGGTCATACTGTAGGAAAGGGTAGCTACTAAGCCAACCGTGGTGGAGGACAGGTTGGTCAAGGTGTCCCACATACTGGTAGAGATGGTGGTCAATGTGGTGACAAGGCTCATCTTTATACTATTCTGGCCCGTCCTAAAGCTGAAGCTTCTGATTTTGTGATCACAGGTACTATTTTTATCTGTGATTATATGGCTTCTATGTTATTTGATACGGGGTCTACTGTCTCTTATATTTCTGTGAAATTTACTTTGGGTTGGGACTTAAAATATTAATTTCTTAATGCACCCATGTATGTGTCTATACCGGTTGGGGTCTCTGTGTGTTGATGAAGTTTATCAGGCATGTCCTGTAATATTTATTGGATATAGTACCTTAGAAGATTTAGTGACTTTGGATATGGAGGAATTTGATATTATTTTGGAGATGAGATGGTTGTCTCCTCATCGTGTTGTTCTTAATTGTTATGCTAAGATTGTTACTATAGTTATGCCCAGGATGGAGAGATTAGAGTGGAAGGAAACTTTTAAGCCACTCCTTTTAGAATTGTGTCAGTTGTCCATACCTAGAAGTTAGTTACGCTGGGGTGTAAGGAGTTCCTAGCTCATTTTCGGGATGATAGTTTAGTAGTCTCTCCTATTTCTTTGGTTTTAGTAGTGTATGAATTCATAGAGGTATATCCTGATGATCTTCCTGGTATGCCACCTGACTGTGATCTTGACTTTTGTACAACCTTAGAGCGGGTACCCACCCTATATCTATCCTTCTTTATTGGATGGCACCGGCAGAGTTAACAGAATTAAAATCCTAGTTGCAGGAGTAGCTAGGGAAGGGTTTTATTCGTTCAAGCATTTCTCCTTGGGGTGCTCTTGTGTTTTTTGTGAAAACGAAGGATGGTAGTGTGCGGATGTGCATAAACTACCGACATTTGAATAATGTATCTTTTGCCTAGGATGGATGACTTATTCGACCAGTTGCAGGGAGTCACAGTGTTCTCAAAGATTGATTTGAGGTCAGATTACTATTAGCTTAAGATTTGTGTAGAGGACATTCCAAAGACCGCCTTTCAAACTCATTATAATCATTACGAATTATTGGTCATGTCTTTTGGTTTGACCAATGCCCCAACCGCTTTTATGAGATTGATGAATGCGGTATTCAAGTCTTATTTGGACTCATTTGTAATTATCTTTATTGATGACACTCTAGTTTACTCTAAGAGTAAGGAGGAGCATGAAGCTCATTTGCATATAGTGTTGGGGTGACTTTAGGAGAAGCAATTTTATGCTAAGTATTCAAAGTTTGAATTTTGGTTTTGTTCAGTGTCCTTTTTAGGGCATATGGTTTCTAAGGATGGGGTTATGATAGATCCACAAAATATTGAAGCTAACAAGAATTGGACAAACTGACTAATGAGACGAAAGTTTATAGTTTTGTGGGGTTGGCCAGTTATTAGCATTGGTTCATGAAAAGGTTCACCTCCATTGCTTCACATATGAATCGCCTAACTCAGAGAAAGGTGCCTTTTATTTGGAATGATGAATATAAGGAGAGCTTTCAAAAGCTCAAGACCCTATTAACTTCAGCCCCTATTCTTACCTTGCCTATTGAAGGTAAGAATTTCATTGTGTATTGTGATACTTCACGCTCTGGTTTGGGTGCTGTGTTAATGCAAGATAGGAATGTGATTGCCTATGCTTCAAGGCAATTAAAGCCTCATGAGAAGAATTACCCAACCCATGATTTGGAATTGGCAGCGGTGGTGTTTGCTTTGAAGATATAGAGACACTATCTCTATGGGGTGAAGTGTGAAGTATTCACAGACCACCGTAGTTTGCAGCATGTATTCACTCAGTGGGATTTGAATTTGAGACAGAGAAGGTAGACAGAGTTTATCAAAGATTATGACATTTTAATTCAGTATCATCCGGGTAATGAAAGCCGACAAATATGGGAAGTTTGGCATGGTTGGAGGTGTCGAGGCACCCGTTGGCTAGAAAGGTACGCACTTTGACTGACAGTTTTATGAGGTTGTAGATAACCGAAAAGGGAGGAGTGTTAGATCATGTTGAGGCTAAGTCCACCTTCCTTGAGAAGATTAAGGAAAAGTAGTTTGAGGGTAAAAATTTGAGCAATCTTAGGGAGAAGGTGTTAAAAGGTGGGGCCAAGGAGGCCATTCTTGATGAAAAGGGAGTGTTGAGGATTTGGGGGTGGTGGTGGTGTATGCCTCGTATGGACAACTTGATTTACACCATCCTTGTAGAGGCTCATAATTCTAAGTACTCTATACATCCGGGTGCAATCAAAATGTATAGATACTTGAGGCAGCACTAATGGTGGCGCAGAATGAAGCGAGATATTATGGATTTTCTGACCAAGTGTCAAAACTATCAGCAGGTTAAGTATGACCATCCAAAACCTGGTGGCGCTTTTAAAAGAATGCTCATTCCAAAGTGAAAGTGGGAAAGAATAACCATGGACTTTGTTGTGGGTCTTCCTTAGACCCTAGGAAAGTGTGACTCCATTTGGGTAATCCTCGATCGATTGACCAAGTCCGCCAAATTAGCTAAGATCTATGTAAAGGAGATTGTGAAACTTCATGGGGTGCATATTCTATAGTGTCTAAAGGAGGTACGCAGTTTACCTCCAACTTTTGGGAGAAGTTCCAAGAAGAGTTGTGCACTAGATTGGACCTTAGTACAACCATTCATTTGCAGACTAACGGGTAGTCATAATGGACTATCCAGGTACTTCAAGATATTCTCTAAGCTTGTGTGATGGATTTTGGTGGTCAGTGGGACAAATTCTTTCCCTTGTGTGAGTTTGCATACAACAACAACTATTACTCAAGCATTGACATGGCTCCTTTTGAAGCTTTATATGAAAGAAGATGTAGATCACCAATTGGGTGGTTTGATGCCTTCGAGATAAGACCTTGGGGCACTGATATGCTAAAGGAGTCAATGGAGAAAGTGAGGTTCATCCAGAAGAAGTTGGTAGCAGCCCAGAATTGATAGAAGAAGTATACAAATAACAAGGTAAGGGATGTGTAATTTGAGAAGGATGAGAAAATTTTGCTGAAAGTGTCACCCATGAGGGTGTAATGTTGTTTGAAAAGAAAGGTAAGTTGAGTCTGAGGTATATCGAACCCTTTGATATATAAAATGGGGTAGGGTCAGTGGCATATAGGTTGGCTCTACCTTCTATTTTTTCAGGAGTTCACCTAGTATTTTATGTATCGATGCTCAAGAAGTATCACGGAGGTAGAGACTACATCATTCATTGGGATTCAGAGTTGTTTGACAAATAACTCTCTTACGAGGAAGAGCCAATAGCTATTTTAGCCAGAGATGTGAGAAAGCTGAGGACCAAGGTAATTCTGTCTGTAAAAGTCCAGTGGAGGAATCATTTGACTGAGAAGGTCACGTGGGAGACCGAGGCAAATATGCGCAAGCTCGATCCTCACTTGTTTGTTGAGTCAGGTACCTTTTTACATAGCTTTTTACATCATTCTTGTAATGACCTTCCCAATTATTTTCCTCATTTTCGTGTGTTCTCAGCATTTAGAGGTTTTCTATAACTGTCCTAAGTTACTTATGACTTGCTAGGACTGACAGTTCGGCTCCCGGACAGTTCGTTTGAGAATATTATTTAGACCGAGCATGTTGTAAAATATTGAATTAAATTCAAACTTGGTAAAATGATGTAGTTAATTACCTTTCGAAAATGTCTTTGAAATTTATAAAATTAAAATAATATTATTATTTTATAGTGGTTTTATTCGAAAGAATTTTCTATTAAATATGGTATATTCAAAATGTTGTATTTATTTTATCATGAACCTATGCAATACCCAAATAAAAAGAATAAGGAGATAGTGGGAGGGGACACCTCCACTCCCACGAGGAAGTGAGGGGAAAACTAATCACCAACTAAAGGTTAGGTGGCAACAATTAGGTGATTAAATGGATGAGTCATTGGATGTCATGCAGGTAACTTTCCATTATTATCTAATCCTTTACATTTCCCTTCCTATACGGGTTGCCAACTATTGTAGTTCAATTTATTTCTTTTGCTTCTATACAAATTGAGATGTCAATTGTTCTAAACATATACACTTATCCACATTGAAGAATTTATACTTCACAAAATGTTGTGATGACATATTTTATCCAAAAGGAAAAGTAAGATCTACACCAAGTTATTCAAGCTCGGGTTCTAGTGGGGAAGTGTTTGTGTAGGTGTAATTGTCGTTATTTCGGTAAGTTTATCGTATTTACGGTAGTTTTCCTATACGTTGGTATTGTTGTTGCTATTTGAGCCACATATTGGGCTAGGATTTAGCGGTGCTAGTTGTGACTATTGGTCACTGAGCTATTTGGGATGCTGTGACTGTTTCCATTTTATGATACCGCAAGCGGTACCATGTGCCAGTCATGTGTTGACATGTAATTTATTATCTTGGTAGCTTGGCAGTAATCAGAGGCCTCTCGGAAGGGGAAGACTCCTGTATAGCTGGTTCTTTTGGCAAGTTTGCGATGACGTCCAGGTAGGCTAGGTTTACCTTCCCTTACAATTAGATTGAGTTTATGTGTGATATATGTATGCTATTGTGTTGTTGTTGTGGGCTAGTATTATAGATTTGGTGGTGGTGATTTGCTATGATTTAGGCCTTCTAGGCCGGATAAGGCTATTCGGATATATTCCGAGCCCGTTATCCTCGTGGTACACCACAGATGACCTATGTGGGGTCGGATAGTATTGTTGTTGTTGTTGCCAATTTGGGAATGTTATTGTTGGACCTTAGTCCAGGCTTAGACAGACTTAGCCCATACTTATACAAGTATAACTAGACCTGGTTTTCGAGACCCGATAGCGGGCCCCGTTACCCTTTTTGTCGATTTGTCAGAACTTTGACATCTTTGGACTTAGATAAGCCCTATATGACTGTTAGGGTTGTAATGGGATTGAGTCACCCCGATTATACCCGGTTTGCTTGTTTAGCTTTGTTCGTCCATGATAGCACCGTATTTGATCGGGATCGGCTAGTTTAACTTAGAACGCTGACCTGCCTTTCCATGACTTATAATGTATACCCAGACTTGTATATACATATTTCTTATAGTAGATATTGACCTAGAAGGACCCCGAGATTTACTTGTAGCATGTTGTGGGTTAGCTTCTGTACTTATATACTAGTATTGACTTGGGACTAGGGCGTTCCCCGATTATCTGATATGATATGACATTTGATTCTGTTCTAGTTACTGGCTATGGTGAGATTCAGTTCGAGTTCGGCTACTGATTCAGGTATGATGATTTTGGTTATTGACTATTGGGTGTTTCGGTTTGAGTCCGGCCCCAGATTATATTGTGGTACACTATGAGTTCTAGTACTGGGTACCGTGATTATGATACTGTTGTTCTTTGAGTTCCATTTCGAGTCCGGTAGATATGATATATATGTGGCCTATTGTTATTACCCACTGCGTCCGGCTCGATTCCGACGTCTGGCCTCTTGTTATTACCCACTGGTGATGGTTTAAGCCCGGTGCACCCTTGTTGGTTATTGTGGTTACTGGATACGAATATAACTTTGAGCCACTACTGACTATGCATTTATTATTCTTGTGTGTCCCGCCGGTTTATGGGGGCCAGGCTGGGTTATTATTTTCTTCCGTGTGCCTATCGGGTTTATGGGGGCCCAGATAGGTTATGTTTGACTTGTGTGTTTACTTATGCATTTATTTACTCGTTACTCAGTACCGTATTTATTTATCTCCTGAGCATATCTACATGCCTCGGTAGTAGTGTATTTACTTATTATTTATACACCAAACTTAGCATGCACCCTCGCATTTTTAGCCTACTTATATTACATTGAGCTCAGTTGGCCGATGATGCCTACTGAGTACCCGTTGCCCCGGTACTCATACTGTACTTCTGCATCTTTTTCCCAATGCAGATCCGGGCACTAGCCGACAGTTTTGACATGACTCTCTTCTCAGCACTGGTTTCGGAGTAGGGTGGGCTTACTGACGTCCGAGGAAGATCCTAATCCATCTCTACTGTATAGTCTTTTGCACTTGAGACTGTGGTACTTATTGTGTATATTTGGTTTCTGTCTAGTACTTTAGGTATGTTTAGTAATGACTTTTGTACCGACCTCACCAGGTCTTGGGAGAGGTTCTTGACTTTATATATATTGTCCTCTTCCTTCTCAGTATCGGTATGGGTATATTTTTGTTCTGTTTGTTTTTATATTTCTAGCATGCTTATCAGTACGGTTACTTCCACTTCATCTCTGCTTTCTGAGATCCTGCCCATTAGCCCGTCGCTTGAGGTTCTGAGCTAGGGTTTGGCTTGCCTATTGGTGGGTTATAGTAGGCGTAATCATGGCTCAAATATTGGGTCGTGAAAGCTTGGTATCAGAGCCTAGGTTGTGTAGGTAGTGTTGGTACGTGAGCCAATGTGTGTAGAGTCCTGCGGATCGGTGCGGGGATGCTTGTATCCTATCTTCGGGAGGCTACGGAGCATTCGTTGGGAAGTCTCTAATTTTCTTGACTCATGTCTGTGCATCGAGTCTATGTTGGTTTCTGATCTTTATTTGGTTCACTCTTTACGTATATGGTTAAGACGCATGGTGCGAGAGCCGGGGGTCGGGACCCCGAGCCTGCAGCGAGGGCTCCAGTTAGGGGCCGAGGTCGACCTAGAGGTCGGAGGCAGGGCAGAGTAGCATCCCCAGGTTGATATAATGCTAGGGATCAGTCACCCGATCCTGTTATAGATCCAAATGTTCCGCCGCCATAGCAGTCGATGGGCCAGGGAGCAGCCCAGGCTCCACCTGGATTTATTGATGCTTCAGTACTCCGAGACACTTTGGTACAGTTGCTGGGATTAGTTAGAGATTCGTCAGCCGAGGGAGCCCAACCATCAGTACAGGGAGTTGGTGTTGGGGCACAACCTGTAGCTGCAACACCCAGAGTAGAGGTTCCTCCTGTACCGGTGGTTCCACAGCTGATAGCAGCCCAGCCAGTTATGTCTGTAGAGGAGCAGAAGATGTTGGGTCATTTTATGACACTAGCTCCGCCCAGATTTACTGGTACCCCAGGAGAAGACGCTTATGAGTTTTTATCCAGCTGCGAGGAGAAGTTGAGAAATTTGAGATAAGTGGAGTCGCGCGGGGTAGATTTTGTTGCTTATCAGTTTGATACAGTCGCGAGGAGATGGTGTAGAGGTTATCTTGATTCCAGGCCAGCTGGAACTCTACCTGTTACTTGGGCACAGTTCTTTGAGGTGTTCTTGGGGAAGTATATGCCTCGCAGTATGCGTGAGCGTCTTCAAGATAATTTTTCCAGATTGAGACAGGGGTCTATGACAGTAGCTGAGTATGAGGTGAGATTCCATGATTTGGCCAGACATGCTACTATAATCTTTCCTGATGAGTACGAGAGGATTAGATGCTTTGCTAGAGGGTTGCGATTAACACTCCACAGAGCCACACAGAGTTTAGTGACTTTGGGGAAATCATTTGCTGAGATAGCTGAGCATGTATATTTGATAGAGGAGATGGATCGCAAGGCCCAAGGGGGCAGCGGTTAGAGACCCTGATTCCAGGGTAGTTACAGTAGCAGTCATATCAGCTCACAGTTCAGAGGTCGTAGATTTCAGGGTAGGTCCCCGCAGTAGCAGCATCAGTCCTTTCAGCGATAAGGTCAGCCTAGTAGTCCGGTACAGTCAGCCTTGCAGATTTCTAATAGGGGTCAGCCCGCCTATAGTGATTCTGGTAGTCATCCTCAGGGACGTGGTCAGTCCACTTCATCGACTGGAGGTGGTCATACCGGAGCAGCCGGATCTTCTAAGCTGAGCAGGGAGCCAGGAGCATGCTATAATTGTGGGGTTGTCGGTTATTTCACACGTGAGCGTCCTCAACGCAGGGCGATTGAGACTTCATTTTAGATGGTACATCCTATCTGATCTATACCGCCAGTAGGCAAAGGTAGTGCACAGGGTCGTCGGGTAGTCCCTAGGGTTCTCGAGGTGGAGCACAGGGAGGTCGAACTAGTAGTCAGGTTGGTGGTCAGACTAGTGGTAGCAAACATCAGTTGTATGCCATGCCGGATAGGCCGGAGGCTGAGGCTTCGGATGTGGTGATACCAGGTACGATTTTCGTATGCCACCAGCCAGCTTCTGCATTATTTGATCCTGGATCCACGTTTTCTTATGTATCTACTTATTATGCACCACGATTGGGTTTATGTTCTGAGTTATTAGCTATATCCTTACGTGTATCTACTCGCATTGTTGATTCCTTAGTAGTGAAAAGGGTATATAGATCTTGTCTGGTGACTATTCAGGAGTTTGAGACTCAGGTTGATTTTATTGTATTAGCCATGGTAGACTTTGATGTGATTCTGGGCATGGACTGGTTGTCTTTTCATCATGCAGTATTGGATTGCGTTGCCAAGACTGTTACCTTAGCCATGCCTGGTATACCCCTGGTGGTGTGGCAGGGTTCTATTAGCTGCACACCGACAGGGATTATTTCATATGTTCGGGCTCGTAGATTGATGTTGAGGGGATGTGATTCATTTCTTGCTTATGTTTGGAATGCTAGTATTGAGAATCCATCGCTTGACTCCGTCCCTGTTGTTCATGAGTTTCCTGATTTGTTCCCGACTGACCTACCTGGCCTTCCTCCTGAGCGTGATATAGAGTTCATTATTGACCTCGAGCCGGGCACCCGACCTATTTCTATGGCTCCTTATCGTATGACTCCTGCTGAGTTAAGAGAGTTGAGTACTCAGCTCCAGGACCTTTTGGGGAAGGGTTTTATCAGGCTGAGTGTGTCGTCGTGGGTTGCTCCAATTCTGTTCGTAAAGAATAAGGATGGATCTATGCACATGTGTATTGATTACAGGCAGTTGAATAAGGTAACTGTGAAGAATAAGTATCCTATGCCTCGTATTGATTATTTGTTTGATCAACTTCAGGGTGCAGCAGTATTCTCAAAAATAGATTTGAGATCTGGATACCATCAGTTGAGAGTTAGGGCTGAGGACATCCCAAAGACAACCTTCAGGACTCGGTACGACCATTATAAGTTCCTGGTGATATCTTTTGGGTTGACTAATGCCCCAACAGCTTTCATGGATTTGATGAATCGTGTATTCAGGCCATACTTGGACTCCTTTGTGATTGTGTTTATTGACGACATCTTGGTTTATTCAAAGAGCAGCGAGGAGAACGAGCAGCATTTGAGGATTGTGCTCCACACTTTGAGAGATCATCTGCTTTATGCCAAGTTCTCAAAGTGTGAGTTCTGGCTTGAGTCTGTAGCTTTCTTAGGGCATGTTGTATCCAGACATAGTATCATGGTAGACCCAACGAAGATCGAGGCTATTCGAGGTTGGGCTAGGCCCACGTCGCCTACTGAAGTTTGCAATTTTGTTGGGTTGGCAGGGTACTACAGACAATTTATTGAGGGCTTCTCGTCTATTGCATCTCCTATGACCAGACTAACCAGGAAGGAGGTTCCATTTCAGTGGTCTGAGGATTGTGAGGTGAGTTTTCTGAAGCTCAAGGATCGACTTACTTCTGCCCCTGTGTTAACTCTTCCAGTTGAAGGCAAGGGTTTCACCGTGTCATTGCTTATGCATCAAGGAAGCTAAAGGTGCACGAGCATAACTATCCCACTTATGATTTGAAGTTAGCAGCGGTTGTGTTTGCACTGCGGATTTGGAGGCATTATCTCTACGGTGTTCATTGTGAGATCTTTACAGACCACCGTAGTCTTCAGCATATTATGACTCAGAGGGATCTTAATTCGAGGCAACACAGGTGGATTGAGTTGCTAAAGGACTATGATATCTATATTCTCTATCAACCGGGCAAGGCGAATGTGGTAGCGGACGCCTTGCGTCGGAAGGCAGTGAGTATGGGTAGCTTAGCCTTCATTCCAGTCTCTCAGAGGCTATTGGCTTTGGATGTTCAGTCCTTAGCTAACTCAATGGTGCGTTTGGATATTTCTGACCCCGGGAGGGTTATCGCTTGTGTTGGTGCGAGATTTACTTTGCTGGAGCAGATTCAGAGTCATCAGTTTGAGGATAGCGGTCTCCGTAGAATTTGAGATCAGGTATTGAAGGGTGAGTCTGAGAGAGCTACCTTGGGTTCTGATGGTGTTCTGAGGTTTGACGGTCGTATTTTTGTTCCGAGGGTTGGAGATTTAATTCAATTGATTTTGTACGAGGCACACAGTTCCAGATATTCTATTCACCCTGGGACAACTAAGATGTATCAGGATTTGAGGCAGCACTATTGGTGGAGTGGTATATGGAGAGATATAGCAGGGTTTGTAGCTCGATGCCTCTGTTGTCAGCAGGTAAAAGCCCAGCACCAGAGACCTGGCGGATTGCTTTAACAGTTGTCCATTCCCGAGTGGAAATGGGAGCGGGTCATTATGGATTTCATTGTTGGATTGCCTCGCACCTCCTGTGGTTTTGAAAGTGTTTGGGTTGTTGTAGATCGGTTGACTAAGTCTGCACACTTTGTCCCTGTTCGAGTTTTCTACAGTGCTAAGAGATTAGCTCGTGTATATATTCAGGAGGTGGTTCGCCTACATGGAGTGCTAATATCTATTATCTCAGACCGAGGGTCTCAGTTTACCTCCAATTTCTGGCAGACTTTCCAAGAAGAGTTGGGTACTCAAGTGGACCTTATTACTGCATTTCACCCTCAAACCGACGGGCAGTCAGAGCGGACTATTCAGGTATTAGAGGATATGCTTTGTGCTTGTGTGTTAGACTTTGGGGGTCAATGGGATCAATTCTTTCCTTTAGCAGAGTTCGCGTATAATAACAATTTTCATTCTAGCATTCAGATGGCTCCGTTTGAGGCTTTGTATGGTAGACGGTGTCTGTCTCTAGTTGGATGGTCTGAGACTCAGAGGTCAATCCTCGTGGCACGGATTTTCTCCGAGAGTCTTTAGACTGAGTTCGGGTGATTCGGGACAGGCTGCGGACAGCCCAGAGTAGACAGAGGAGTTATGCAGACCGTAGACGTTGTCCGTTGAAATTCAGAGTTGGTGATAGGGTCTTCTTACGAGGATCACCCATGAAAGGCGTGATGCAGTTCGGTAGAAGGGGCAAGCTTAGCCCCAGATATATTGGACCCTTAGAGATTCTACGGACAGTTGGAGAGGTGGCTTATGTGCTAGCCTTACCTCCGGCATTTTCAGCTATACACCCAGCATTTCATGTTTCAATGCTGCGACAGTACATTCCATATGAGTCGCATGTGCTTCAGTGGGACTCGGTTCAGTTAGACGAGAAACTAACATTTGTGGAGGAGGAGCCTATGTCCATTTTAGCCAGGGATGTCAGACGGTTACGCTCCCGGGACATTCCAGTGGTTAAGGTGCAATGGCTTCACCGTCCTGTCGAGGAGGCCACTTGGGAGCTTGAACGTGATATGCGAGCCCAGTATCCTTACTTGTTCACGTCTGCAGGTATGTACTTACTCTTGACTTTCACGGACGAAAGTCCTTTTAGTAGTGGATGTTGTAATAACCTTCCCGGTCATTTTCCTCATTTTCGTGTGTTCTCAGCATTTATAGCTTTTCTATAACTGCCCCAAGTTATTTATGACTTACTGAGACTGACAGTTCCTCTCCCGGACAGTTCGTTTGAGAATATTATTTAGACCGAGCACGTTGTAAAATATTAAATTAAATTAAAACTTGGTAAAATGATGTAGTTAATTACCTTTCGAAAATGTCTTTGAAATTTATAAAATTAAAATAATATTACTATTTTATAGTGGTTTTATTCGAAATAATTTTCTATTAAATATGGTATATTCAAAATGTTGTATTTATTTTATCGCGAAACTATGCAATACCCGAATAAAAAGAATAAAGAGATAGTGGAAGGGGACACCTCCACTCCCACGTGGAAGTGGGAGGGGAAACTAATCACCAACTAAAGGTTAGGTGGCAACAATTAGGTGATTAAATGGATAAGTCATTGGATGTCATGCAAGTAACTTTCCATTATTATCTAATCCTTTACATTTCCCTTCCTATATGGGTTGCCAACATTGTAGTTCATTTATTTCTTTTGCTTCTATACAAATTGAGATGTCAATTGTTCTAAACATATACACTTATCCACATTGAAGAAGTTGTACTTCACAAAATGTTGTGATGACATATTTTATCCAAAAGGAAAATTAAGATCTACACCCAGTTATTCAAGCTCGGATTCTAGTGGGGAAGTGTTTGTGTAGGTGTAATCATCGTTATTTCACTAAGTTTTATCGTATTTACGGTAGTTTTCCTATACATTGGTATTGTTGTTGCTATTCGAGCCACATATTGAGCTAGGATTTAGCGGTGCTAGTTGTGACTATTGGTCACTGAGCTATTTGGGATGCTGTGACTGTTTCCATTTTGCAATACCGCAAGTGGCCCCCACGTGGGATTTTCAGACATTTTTCGAACTAATGCAATATGGGTATCAATAGTCATGTGTTGACATATAGTTTATTATTTTGGTAGCTTGGTAGCAGTCAGAGGCCTCTCGGAAGGGGAAGACTCCTGTATAGCTGGTTCTTTTGGCAAGTTTGCGAGGACGTCCAGGTAGGCTAGGTTTACCTTCCCTTACACTTAGATTGAGCTTATGTGTGATATATGTATGCTATTGTACTGGTGTTGTGGGCTGGTATTATAGATTTGGTGGTGGTGATTTGCTGTGATTTAGGCCTTCTAGACCGGATAGGACTATTCGGATATATTCCAGGCCCGTTATCCTCGTGGTACACCACAGATGACCTATGTGGGGTCGGATAGTATTGTTGTTGTTGTTGCCAGTTTGGGAATGTTATTATTGGACCTTAGTCCAGGCTTAGACAGACTTAGCCCAGACTTAGACAAGTATAACTAGACCTGGTTTTCGGGACCCGATAGCAGGCCCCGTTACCCATTTTTGTCGACTTGTCAAAACTTTGACATCTTTGGGCTTAGATAAGCCCTATATGACTGTTAGGGTTGTAATGGGATTGAGTCACCCCGATTATACCCGGTTGGCTTGTTTAGCTTTGTTCGTCCATGATAGCACCGTATTTGATCGGGATCGGCTAGTTTGACTTAGAACGCTGACCCGCCTTTCCATGACTTATAATGTATACCCAGACTTGTATATACATATTTTTTATAGTATATAGTGACCTAGAAGGACCCCGATATTTACTTGTAGCATGTTATGGGTTAGCTTATGTACTTATATACTAGTATTGACTTGGGACTAGGGCATTCCCCGATTATCTGATATGATATGACATTTGATTTTGTTCTAGTTACTGGCTATGATGAGATTCAGTTCGAGTCCGGCTACTGATTCAGGTATGATGATTTTGGTTATTGACTATTGGGTGTTTCGGTTCGAGTCCGGCCCCGGATTATATTGTGGTACACTATGAGTTCTAGTACTGGGTACCGTGATTATGATACTGTTGTTCTTTGAGTTCCGGTTCGAGTCCGGTAGATATGATATATATGTGGCCTATTGTTATTACCCACTGCGTCCGGTTAGATTTCGATGTCTGTCCACTTGTTATTACCCATTGGTGCCGGTTCAAGCCCGATACACCCTTGTTGGTTATTGTGGTTACTGGATATGAATATAACTTTGAGACACTACTGACTATGCATTTACTATTCTTTTGTGTCCCGCCGGTTTATAGGGGTCAGGCTGGGTTATTGTTTTCTTCCATGTGCTTATCGGGTTTATGGGGGCTCAGATATGTTATGTTTGACTTGTGTGTTTACTTATGCGTTTATTTACTCGTTACTCAGCACCGTATTTATTTATCTCCTGAGCATATCTACACGCCTCGGCAGTAGTGTATTTACTTATTATTTATACCCCGGACTTAGCATGCACCCTCACATTTTTAGCCTACTTATATTACATTGAGCTCAGTCAGCCGATGATGCCTACTGAGTACCCGTTGCCCCGTTACTCATACTGCACTTCTGCATCTTTTTCCCGATGCAGATCCGGGCACTAGCCGACAGTTTTGACGTGACTCTCTTCTCAGCACTGGTTCTGGAGCAGGGTGGGCTTACTAACGTCCGAGGCAGATCCTACTCCATCTCTACTGTATAGTCTTTTGCACTCGAGATTGTGGTACTTATTGTGTATATTTTGTTTCTGTCTAGTACTTTAGGTATGTTTAGTAGTGTCTTTTGTACTGACCTCACCAGCTCTTGGGAGGGGTTCTTGACTTTATATATATTGTCCTCTTCCTTCTCAGTCTCAGTATGGGTATATTTTTGTTATGTTTGTTTTTATATTTCTAGCATGCTTATCAGTATGGTTACTTCCACTTCATCTCTGCTTTCTGAGATCCCGTCCATTAGCCTGTCGCTTGAGGCTCCGAGCTAGGGTTTGGCTTGCCTATTAGTGGGTTACAGTAGGCGCCATCATGACTCAAATATTGAGTCATGACAGTTCTATTTAGTCGTTGTTTGGGAATGAACAAGGGGCAAATTGGTATCTAATGTAACGATACAGAAAGTCGTAGTTTAGTTCTCCCTTAGACAAAAATTTTAAAATCCAGGGCTAGCTTAGTTTTAGGCATATTTTGAGTATGTGAGGGTTTAGGAAAATTTGGGAGTTATTAGAGCGATGATTGGTAGTTTTGAGCAAATTTTTGTTTGAGGACAAATGTAGGAGGTCATAGAAACTTTCGGTGCATAAAACGAGTTAGTAGAACTCTGGTTATAGTGATTACCGTGAAAGGGTCAGTTCGTAATGTCGAAAATCAAGAAATGCATTATGAAAGAGATGAGATTGAATTTTGAGCTAAAGGTTTGGATTCGCTACAACGACACCAGTACCGTTGCGGTGATATCACTGCAACGACAGAAATATCGCCTCAGCGACAGACCAAATTGGCCTAGGTGTCGCTGCAGCGACGAAAATGCAGAAAATTTATTTGTCAAAAAATTAGAGTTTTCATTCCCATTATTTTAAAAACTCATCCCAGGGATAGGCTAAGATAATTTTGCACTAAATTGGGGGTTTTCCATCTTTGAGGTAAGGTTCTTCACTTCTCAAACTTGAATTCACTCCCTTAGATTCTTAGGGTTGCAAGAATTATGGCCTTAGTTGAAATTATCGTTTAGCCCTAAGTTCATGCATTGATGTAAATTGGTAGGGAATGATTTTATTTCAATTGTTATTGATCCTAGGATGTTAGAAAATACTTTTTATGATATGATTTGTTCTTGTAAACTTAAAATACGAAGAATTCAAGGTGACTAAAGGTGAGAAAACCCTTTAATAATGAACTAGCTCAAGTTTATAGATTGAAATTGATGAGTATGAGTTTATAATGCTTAGAGGTGTGGATTGTTGTGTTGAAAAATGTGTAATTATTTTTTATAGATCAAGAACTGGCAGAAATCAAGATGAAAGGCAAGATTGTGGTCAAATAATGTTTTTAGACAAAGAATTGAGGTAGGCTATGGTTTAATGGTGGTGTAGACTTGATTTGATTCTGTCCAAATATGTAAGCTAAATGTATGTGATTAACTTTCGGGATTTACGTATGATTGTTCATTCATTATCATTCATTGAGCATTGCACTGAAATTATACATGTGTTGAGATTGTGTTAGATCGGTGTCACGCCTACACTGTTATTTGGATCTGGTGTCATGCCGATACTTTTTTTTGGATCGGATGTCATGCCGATACTATTATTTGAATCGGGTGTCACGTCGATACTGTTATTGGATCGGGTACCACGCCGATACTGGTACATGGACTGAGTTCATCTCTTGCAGGTCATAACTGAGGGTCCTTGTTGGCCTTATATATGTGTACATCTTGCGTGCATGCAATCATCTTTACATTTGCATGTACATTGGATTGACTATTGTTGGATGAATTTGTTTAACTGTTATGACTGTACATTTGATTGTCAACTAATTGTGAGTTTTGTCTTGATTGTTTCTTACTTGTATTTCACTTACTTATTTGTATGGTGTTGGGTTAAGTCGACCGATAATGCTTATCAATACTTTGTTGTTGTACTGATGCTACTTGTATTCTTCTTTTTTGTAGAGTGCAAAGCATGTTCCAGTGTTTGAGACGAGACCTCGGATCTAGTTCATGCTCTAGTATTGATTCAAGGGTGAGCATCATGTTCGGGCTGCCATTGGATCATCTTTATTTATTTCATGTTCTTTGCTCTCAGGACAATGGCATTTCTTTTTAATTAGTAGTCTGGATTATGTTTTAGATCTTGTTTTGGATAATTAGAGTTCTTATATTGGTGACTTTTGGATCCCAAAAATTATAATAAATAGAGATACTTTCGCACTCTCATTTGGTTTTGATATATTTAGTTAGTAATAGTTTAATTTGGTTATATTTGCGTTAGAATGAAAAATTGTTAATGTGAATACTTTGGTAACTGGCTAAGGATTGGGTTAGATGGTTCTCCCACTGCAGAGTTAGGGTGGGTGCCACTCATGATCTATTGGGTCATGACATTAACATCTCTCCATATTTATGACTATAGGTAAAAATGAAAAACAAAAAACTAATTATGTCTTGATTTTCTAAAATAACAAGTATTATAAAATATCTAGTTTTAGTAAGTATGATAAGTAGTACAATTCAACTCATGTTCAATTTTATATTTTTATTGAACTAAATTTTGATCGATCAATAAATGTTGTATTTTTTTTAGAATAACTTTGTGATAGTGTATTATACTTTTGTTATCAACTTTTACTTATTTGGTAAGATTGTATAAAGAATTGATCAATTTTGATATTTTTAACAACTTATGAGGTTTTTATGTTTATGAGAAAATATACAACTTAAAAAGTCCAAATTGTATGTCCAAACAAAACTTCAACTTCATCTCATATGATTTCATATCATAATTTCATCTCACATGACTAAACGGGCCCTAAATATTTATTTATGTGGAACATGTATATGTAATTTCCCCCAATTTATGGATTTCATGGGTATGCTGTTGTTGTTACACATATATGTGGTTTATTAATATTACTCCTTATGATATTTTTGTATTTTTTTTATAAACTATAAAAATTTATATTTTTCACAAATTATATGATTTTCTATTTATGAAAAATAATATAATTTTTGAAATTTAAATTATATGTTAAAACAAAATTTCAATAAATCAACATTTATCCAACTCCAAAATTTCAAATCCATGTCCAAACCCTAGAGGGGAATTTGGTCCAAAAGATCTAGTGAGGGAGTGGGGAAGTAGTTGTAACAACCTAATCAACTACTCCATCTGCTTCATTTTATTTGACCTTCATTGATTTAATATATTTTAAGAAAATTTTAATTATGATATATTTTAATAAACTAATCTTATTAATGATATTGCAAAACTCTAAATTTGATTATTACTATTATACTTTATGTAGTTATTTAACATAAAAATATAAAAGAAAAAATATACTAGTAAAATTCTCTCAATTTAATAAATTGGATAAATAAATTAAAACAGCTATTTTTAATATGTCGGCCAAGTAATTTGAATAAAAGAAAGTAACTTAATGTCAAAGCAATCCTCAGACTCCTTAGACAGCACTGGTTCCAAATACCAACCATTTGGCTAAATTATTACTACCACACACTATCTACTCCCTTCTCTTGTTTTATTTTTTTTTTCCTTACAAAATTATATATAAAAAGTAAGTATTTTGTATAATTTGGTTTTTATTTTTTTTAATAATTGCATTTTATTTAAGAACAAGACTAAACTAATCTTATTTCATTTTGAATTCTTGATTTTGTAAATGACAAGTACTCTCCCATTTCATTTTACTTGGCTAAGAAAGTGTTTACTAGAGGTTTATTCTACCAAATTAATTGTATTAATTATGCTTTTGAAATTTAAATTTGACAACTAAAATTTTATATAGTTATTTAATAATAAGGATGGTATAGAAGGAAAATAATAACTTTGCTAAAATGGACAAATGAAAATCAATTTTTAGTAGGCGCTTAGACATATGATTTCATCTCGTGATTTGAAATCATGAGATGGAATCAGTGATTGGACATGCGATTTTATCTCACAATTTCAAATCATTAGATAAAATCTCAAATTCTCCAAAAACCTTGATTCAGAATTTCATATCATGATTTCATCTTTTTCAATGCAAAAATTGACCCACAAGTTTGCATTTTGTAAAGAAAGATTATCTCATCATTTTAAATTTTACAAAAAGAATCATGCTCGGTGTGAAGAGATTCTACATAACATATGAAAGAATTATATTTAAGAATAACTAGTTACTATTATTGTTGACTAGTGAATCCTTATAAAATTAAATACACTTGAAAGTTTGTAATCACAAATATTTATTTATAAAAGGAACATGGAGATATGAAATTTATTACTATAATATCTTAGCATATTACGATATCCTATTTATGAACCATAGAATGCTCATTTGATAACATTATATATGAATTGGGAAAAATTTAATAGTTTTCACAACTTGTGGGGTTTACATGTTTATGAGAAAACATACAAATTAAAAGTTCAAATTGCATGTCCAAATAAAACTTTAACTTCATCTCAAATGATTTCATATCATGATTTGAAATCACGATTTCATATAATATGGCCAAACGGGGCAATAGTGTAAAGGACAAGTAAAATGAGAAGGAGAAAGTAAATTGGGACAAATATTTTTAGTAATCTTGACGACTAATAATATGGGTGGGAGGGAGGGAGTGGTATCTACTCACCATGTTCATACCCCCTCTAGTCCATATTAAGTGAATTGTTGGGACCTCTTTTATAGTTCAAAATAAGTGAATTTTTCAAAGTTCAAGAGAATTGATGGGACTTTTTCCATATTTGTTCTTCTTTTTAATGAAGTTCTTAACTACTTTACATTTTTTAGGAGAATAGTTTGGGAATAATTAAAACAGTAATAGTAAAAAGTAGTCTTTAATTATGTCCTTAAATATTTTTCTGAAGTGGTGTTTGATGTGTCGAAATTTCATGGCACAGTCGACACTTAATACATGGAATAATGTGGTTCTTAAGTGCATTTTTGTTGGATATGATCTTGTTTTGTGTGATTGTGCAGGAAATAGGTAGTAAAGCAAAAGTTGGGATTTGGAGAAAAATCTGCTAAGTTTGGAGCCATGAACATGATTAGCGGACAGTGGAATCACTCCATAGACCGTTCTGTCAATCGTGGAGTTGGATCTGAAAGGGTGCAAAATAAAGTTCAAACCACAACTCATTTGATGGCCCGTGAAATCAAACCAACAACCATTCTGTCAATCATGGACTAGGATCTGTAGGAATACAATTGAGCCAACATTCTACAGCGCACTCCACGAACCGTAAAACCATTTTATGGTTCGTTCTGTTAGTCATCAACCAAGTATCGGTAAGGATGTAATTTGAAGCTTCAAACCCCGAGTCTAGAGTACGAACCATAGAAGCAATCCATGACTCGTGGAGAGAACCGTGAAAATCTGCTACTTTCCAGGCTTGAAAGCTGAAGCACGGATGGACCCCACTACTACGAACCGTTGTTCATAACCACGACTCGTGGAATGCTGAAGCGATCAGTATTCCTATTTTGTTTAGGACATGATTGTTATGTCTATAAATACTTTTCCAGGTTTTATGTTTAGAGTTACACACTCTTATTCTAGGATATACATAGTTGTTGCTTGAAGACCTATTGTTCTTGTATTTTTGAGCAGATATTAAAATTTGGTTACTTTGATCTTCGGTTCTTGGAGTTCATCCTTGTTTTAGTAAAAATTTATGATTTGCTTATACTTCTTGTAAGTTCATGAATATGTTTATTTCTACGCTTAACTTGTTTCATGTGACAATACAAAATCCACCTGCATGGTTTTCACATGAAATTTAGAAGCAACCATAAAGAGGTATCATCAATCTCAAGGTCGAGATATGGATTCTATCAACTAATCATTATTTTACAAATGCTATTTGTTATCATCCAACCTATCAGAAACATTTTAACCCACAAAAAAGTTTCACCCTTTGATAGATATATCAAGATAACAAATAAATCACATTGATCATAATAATTATATCAAAGATTAAATGTACTTATACTCTCTCTAATTAAATTTGTGGTTCATGTTGTGACCGAATAATTAATTAAATGAAATTTATTTTTTAGTGGAAAAGAAAGATCTATCAGATTTGAGAAGAAAGGGTTTAAAACCCTAAAAGAAAGACCTAGCAAGAAATTTATTGGTCTTATTCCATCAAGGAGTAGGAGTTTTCCCCCGCGTTCTTATCATAAAAAATTCGCCCACACGAATTTCGTTTATTCTGATACTATTTGGTTCACAAATCAGAAGATCATGGAATCGAAGGACGTTTGAGTGGATGACTTTTTTTCATGCTTGAAGGTTGATTTGGGATCGCGGTCACGCTTCAAGAGATAAGTATTGATTTATGTTTGATTAAAATTTATGATTATATGTTATCTGTATTACATACAAGTTATCTTGATTATTTGCTTCAACTGCATGTGCCTGTTTTCCAACATAAGAAACTATCTAAAATATTTCCTAAAAGGACCACTTTTTTGGTCATTTTTGTTGCACACCGAGACAAGAAAAATATTCATGGTGGTACAATGTACAATTAAAATTTAAAGAAAAATACAACTGCCTCAAGAACAGCTTTTGCACGTTTTACACATGTGGCATTGGATCTTTACTTTTTCTCCACCCATTGAACTTGTATTTAATTCCATTGGATCTCTACTGTGTAAGTTACCAAATTTGAATTAAGTTACCAAACTTGTTAATTCCATTGGATCTCTACTGTATAAGGAATCTTATTAAAATTGTGAAGTTCTAACTTTACTTTTTGTTCCTACCAAAAAAAAACACTTTACGCTTTGTTTAATTTAGTGTTGTTTTTTCTTTTATATATTTTCTAAATTTTCTTTTACTAATTTTGTTTCACCAATTAATAAGGGGATGTTTGGCCATGTAATTTGGAATTTAAATTTGAAGTTTTGATATAAAGTTTGTATTTATTTATGAAATTTGAACAAAATTTCAACTTCAATTTGAAATTTTAATTTTAAATCTCAAATTTACCGAAAACGTAGAATTTCAATTCCAAGTTTGTGATTTCAATTATTTTTTTTAAAAAAAAAGATTTAAAACTTGACCCATAGGCCATAAGTTTATACTTTTAGAAAGAAAAAAAAAGGTTATTATTCATGACAATTTCTATTTTCTGAATAGAGTATGAATTCATAAAGTACAAGTCCCAAAATACTGAATATCAATATACTGAGGATTCATAAAACACAAGTTTGTAAAGGTACTGAATATCATGAAAAATATGTATTTATAGACTACTAATCATGGAGAACTGAAATATAAAGAGAATCATGCTTTGAGTTATTTTTTTTAAAAAAAAAAAGATTTAAAATTTGACCCATTGACCATAAGTTTAAACTTTTAAGAATTTTTAAATTTTGGAGAAGAAACCCATTTATGTGCCATGTGATAAAATTATAATAAAGAATAGTTAGTTGCTATTATTGTTGATTTATTAAATCAGTGGACTTTGTAAAATGGTATGTGTATATTAAAATTTTGTAATAAGATCTAATCTAAGTAGGCGTTTGGACATGCGATTTCATCTCGTGATTCGAAATAATGAGATGAAATCGGCGTTTGGAAATGCGATTTTATCTCATAATTTCAAATCATGAGATGAAATCTCAAATTCTCCAAAAAGTTTGATATGAAAATTCATATTATGATTTGAAAATTTTCAAATATAAAAATAGACCCACAAATTTATGTTTTGTATAAAAATATCCCACCATTTATATCTATCAATCATTTATTTCATATGTAAATAAAAATTTTGCTCCCTCCGTTCCTAAATACAAGTCACATTTTGGGTTTGCACGCCCCTTAAGAAATACATTAACTAGAGGATAATTTGACTAAATTACCCTTATTTGTTAATCATTTCTATTTAATAATTCTCTATTTTGCACCATATTAATTGTAACGATAGAAAAAGTCGTTAAGCTGAAATAGTGAGTAAAATTTCAATTTAGTTCTCCCTTAGACCAAAATTTTGGAATTCAGGGATAGCCTAGTTTAAGCGTATTTTGAGTGTGTGAGGGTCTAGAAAAATCTGAGAGTAATTAATTATTGATGGTTTTGAGTGGATTTTATGTAAGAGGACAAACGTAGGAGGTCGTAGAAACTTTTGGTGCGTAAAATGGGTCAGTAGAACTCTGATTATAGCGATTACCATGAAAGGGTCAGTTTGTAATGTCAAAAATCGAGAAGTGTGTTGTGAAATGCCCAGAGCTGGGACCGAATCCTAAGCTACTGGTTTGGTGTCACTGCAGCAATAGAAGTGCCACATCAATGACATCACTACAACGATAGAAGTGTCGCTGCAGCGATAAACTAAATTGGTCTAGGTGTCGTTGTAGAGCCTGGACAGCCAGAGAACAGGCTAGGCAGAGATCACCATCCATTTTTCCTCAGCAGGATGATCCAAATATGGTTTCGGATGAAGAGGTGGTAGTTGAGGAGGAGGAAGTTTGAGTTCCAGAAAATGTGGTGCTAGTGCAAAATGGTGCATCTCAGGTGCCGATGTCTGCAGAGGTGATTCAACAAGTGCTGGGGTTTCTGAGTAGCTTGGCTGGCACAGGTACTACTCCGATAGTTCCTGCATTTCCTTCACCAGCGTTGCAGTATATCGCTATTGTAGCACCTCAGATGGATGAGGGTTTTGAGACGGGAGTTTTCCCTCAACTGGTATTGGGACAGGTTATGAGTGATGATGAAAATGGGTTGTTTTGTAAGTTCATGAAGATAAAACCTCTAGTATTTCAAGGGTCTGAGTTAGATAATACATTTGAATTCTTGATTGATGTCACGAGCATCTACACAAGATGGGCATTGTGGAGAGGTATGGCATGGATTTTGTGACTTTTCAGTTTGAGGTAAAGGCCAAGCAATAGTGGAGGTATTTTGTTGAGTGTAGGGATGGTTTACCTTTATTTATTTGGTCTCAATTTCAAAATGTGTTCCTTTAGAAGTATGTTCCTCGTACCTATATCTGTGGCGTCCAATGAGGCCGAATTCTATGTCTTGTTTTGTTATGTTGATTACTTCGGAGAAGGAGAGGATCAGGTATTTTGTGAAAGGTCTAAATACGAATCTTCAGGTGGCTGCTCTACAAGTGGCTACAGTTGGAAAGACCATTCAGGAAGTGGTGGAGTTTGTGAAGAATGTGGAAGGGGTGAAAAAGCAAAGAGAAGTGAAGGCAGGAAAAAAAGGCTAAAAAATTAGGTAATTTCAGTGGTACTTATTTAAAAGGTCTTGTCTTGAAGGGTTACACTTCTCAGACATTCCATTCAGCTATGCCTATGTCCTCGGGGGGCGCATCAGGGGTCAGTTATCAGCCATCCCGAATAGATATTTATACACCTTCAACATCTTTAGTCCAGCGGCCTGTCTTATACATCAGATGTTATGAGTGCGGGGAAATAGGTCATATTCAAAAGATTTGTCCTAACTTCTTATTTGCAGGTCAGTTGACTCAGCAACCAGCTTTTAGTGCTTTAGTTCCAGCAGGTCATGGTGGTGGAGGATATAGTAGGGGTCATCTACATAGTAGGCATGGTGGTCATACTGCAGGGAGGGGTAGCTACTAAGCCAACTGTGGTGGAGGAAAGGTTGGTCAAGATGTCCCACAGACTGGTAGAGGTGGTGGTCAGTGTGGTGACAAGGCTCATCTTTATACTGTTCTGGCCCGTCCTAAAGTTGAAGGTTCTGATGCTGTGATCACAGGTACTATTTTTGTCTGTGATTGTATGGCATCTATGTTATTTGATATGGGGTCTACTGTCTCTTATGTTTCTGTGAAATTTGCTTTGGGTTGGGACTTAAAATATGAATTTCCTAATGCACCCATGTATGTGTCTATACCAGTTGGGGTCTCTGTGTGTTGATGAAGTTTATCAGGCATGTCCTGTAACATTTATTGGGTATAGTACCTTAGAAGATTTAGTGACTTTGGATATGGAGGAATTTGATATTCTTTTGGAGATGAGATTGTTGTCTCCTCATCGTGTTGTTCTTAATTGTTATGCTAAGATTGTTACTATAGTTATGCCTGGGATGGAGAGATTAGAGTGGAAGGAAACTTTTAAGCCACTCCTTTGAGAATTGTGTCAACTATTCATGCCTAGAAGTTAGTTACGCTGGGGTGTAGGGAGCTCCTAGCTCATTTTCGGGATGATAGTTTTGTAGTCCCTCCTATTTCTTTGGTTTTAGTAGTGTATGAATTCATAGAGGTATTTCCTAATGATCGTCTTGGTATGCCACCTGACCGTGAGCTTGACTTTTGTACAGACTAAGAGTCGGGTACCCGCCCTATATCTATCCTTCCTTATTGGATGGCACCGACAGAGTTAAGAGAATTAAAATCCTAGTTGCAAGAGTCTCTAGGGAAGGGTTTTATTCGTTCAAGCATTTCTCCTTGGGGTGCTCTTGTGTTTTTAGTGAAAACAAAGGATGGTAGTATGCGAATGTGCATAAACTACCGACAGTTGAATAAAGTAACCATTCGTAATGTATCTTTTGCCTAGGATGGATGACTTATTAGACCAGTTGCAGGGAGTCACAGTGTTCTCAAAGATTGATTTGAGGTCAGGTTACTATTAGCTTAAGATTTGGGCAGAGGACATTCCAAAGACCGCCTTTCAAACTCACTATAAATATTACAAATTCTTATTCATGTCTTTTGGTTTGACCAACGCCCCAACCGTTTTTATGAGCTTGATGAATGTGGTATTCAAGTCTTATTTGGACTCATTTGTAATTATCTTCATTAATGACACTCTAGTTTACTCTAAGAGTAAGGAGGAGCATGAAGCTCACTTGCATACAGTGTTGGGGTGACTTTAGGAGAAGCAATTTTATGCTAAGTATTCAAAATTTGAACTTTGGTTCTGTTCAGTGTCCTTTTTGGGGCATATGGTATCTAAGGATGGGGTTATGATAGATCCACAAAAGATTGAAGCTAACAAGAATTGGCCAGACCAACTAATGAGACAAAAGTTCATAGTTTTGTGGGGTTGGCCAGTTATTATCATTGGTTTATGAAAGGATTCACCGTCATTGCTTCACATATGAATCGCCTGACTCAGAGAAAGGTGCCTTTTGTTTGGAATGATGAATATAAGGAGAGCTTTCAAAAGCTCAAGACCCTATTAACTTCAGCCCCTATTCTTACCTTGCCTATTAAAGGTAAGGATTTCATTGTGTATTGTCATGTTTCACGCTCTGGTTTCGGTGTTGTGTTAATACAAGGTTGGAATGTGATTGCCTATGCTTCAAGGCAATTGAAGCCTCATGAGAAGAATTACCCAACCCATGATTTGGAATTAGCAGCGGTGGTGTTTGCTTTGAAGATATAGAGACACTATCTCTATAGGGTGAAGTGTGAAGTATACACAGACCACCGCAGTTTGCAATATGTATTCACACAGTGGGTTTTGAATTTTAGGCAGAGAAGGTAGACAGAGTTTATCAAAGATTATGACATTTTAATTTAGTATCATCCGGGTAAGGCCAATACGGTAGCAGGCATATTGAGTTGAAAGCCGGCAAATTTGGGAAGTTTGGCATGGTTGGAAGTGTCGAGGCATCCGTTGGCTAGAGAGGTATGCACTTTGAATAACAGTTTTATGAGGTTGTAGGTGAACGAAAAGGGAGGAGTGTTAGATCATGTTGAGGCTAAGTCCACCTTCCTTGAGAAGATTAAGGAAACGTAGGTTGAGGATAAAAAGTTGAGCAATCTTAGGGAGAATGTGTTAAAAGGTGGGGCCAAGGAGGCCATTCTTGATAAAGAGGGAGTGTTGAGGATTTGGGTGTGTGTGTGTGTGCCTCGTATGGACAACTTGATTTCCACCATCCTTGTAGAGGCTCATAATTCTAAGTACTCTATACATCCGGGTGCAATCAAAATGTATAGATACTTGAGGCAACACTATTGGTGGCGCAGAATGAAGCGAGACATTATGGATTTTGTGACTAGTTGTCAAAACAGTTAGCAGGTTAAGTATGAGTATCGGAGACTTGGTAGCACTTTTAAAAGAATGCTCATTCCAAAGTAAAATTGGGAAAGAATAACCATGGACTTTGTTGTAGGTCTTCCTTAGACCCTAGGAAAGTGTGACTCTATTTGGGTAATCCTCGATCGATTGACCAAGTCTGTGCACTTTATCCCAGTAAGGGTGGACTATAATGCAGCCAAATTAGCTAAGATCTATGTAAAGGAGATTGTGAAATTTCATGGGGTGCATGTTTCTATACTGTCTAAAGGAGGTACGCAGTTTACCTCCAACTTTTGGGAGAAGTTCCAAGAAGAGTTGTGCACTAGATTGGACCTTAGTATAATCTTTCATCTGCAGACTGACGGGCAGTCAAAATGGACTATCCAGGTACTTTAGGATATGCCCTGAGCTTGTGTGATGGATTTTGGTGGTCAATGGGACAAATTTTTTCCCTTGTGTGAGTTTGCATACAACAACAACTATTACTCAAGCATTGACATGGCTCCTTTTGAAGCTTTATATGGAAGAAGATGTAGATCGCCAATTGGGTGGTTGATGCCTTCAAGATAAGACCTTGGGGCACTAATATGCTAAAGGAGTCAAAGGAGAAAGTGAGGTTCATCCAGGAGAAGTTGGTAGCAGCCCAGAATTGATAGAAGAAGTATACAAGTAACAAGGTAAGGGATGTGCAATTTGACAAGGGTGAGAAAATTTTACTGAAAGTGTCACCCATGAAGGGTGTAATGCGGTTTGAAAAGAACGGTAAGCTGAGTCTGAGGTATATCGAACCCTTTGAGATATAAAATGAGGTAGGGTCAGTGGCGTATAGGTTGGCTCTACCTCCTATTTTGTCAGGGGTTCATCTAGTATTTTATGTATCGATGCTCAAGAAGTATCACGGAGGTGGAGACTACATCATTCGTTGGGATTCAGAGTTGTTTGACAAATAACTCTCTTACGATGAAGAGCCAATAACTATTTTAGCCAGAGATGTGAGAAAGCTGAGGACCAAGGTAATTCTGTCTGTAAAAGTCCATTAGAGGAATCATTCGACTGAGAAGGTCATGTGGGAGACCGAGGCGAATATGCGCAAGCTCTATCCTCACTTGTTAGTTGAGTCAGGTACCTTTTTACATATCTTTTTACATCATTCTGGTTAGTCGTTGTTTGGGAATGAACAAGGGATAAATTGGTATCTAATGTAGCGATACATAAAGTCGTAGTTTAGTTCTCCCTCAGACCAAAATTTTAAAATCCAGGGCTAGCTTAGTTTAAGGAGTATTTTGAGTGTGTGAGGTTTTAGGAAAATTTAGGAGTTATTAGAGCGATGATTGGTAGTTTTGAGCAAATTTGTTTTAGAGGACAAATGTAGGAGGTCATAGAAACTTTCGGTGCATAAAACGAGTCAGTAGAACTCTGGTTATAACGATTACCGTGAAAGGGTCGGTTCGTAATATCGATAATCGAGAAGTGCATTGTGAAATGGTAAGAGCTGAGATTGAATTTTGAGCTAAAGGTTTGGCTTCGCTGCAGCGACAAAAGTACCGTTGCAGTGATATCACTGCAACGACAGAAATATCGCCGCAGCGACAGACCAAATTGGCCTAGGTGTCACTGTAGCGACGAAATACAGAAAATTTATTTGTCAAAAAATTAGAGTTTTCATTCCCATTATTTTAAAAACTCATCCCAGGGATAGGCTAAGGCAATTTTGCACCAAATTGGGGGTTTTCCATCTTTGAGGTAAGGTTCTTCACTTCTCAAACTTGAATTCACTCCCTTAGATTCTTAGGGTTGCAAGAATGATGGCCTTAGTTGAAATTATCGTTTAGCCCTAAGTTCATGAATTGGTGTAAATTGGCAGGGAATGATTTTATTTCAATTGTTATTGATCCTAGGATGTTAGAAAATACTTTTTATGATATGATTTGTTCTTGTAAACTTAAAATATGAAGAATTCAAGGTGACTAAAAGGGAGAGAACCCTGAAATAATGAACTAGGTCGAGTTTATAGATTGAAATTGATGAGTATGAGTTTATAATGCTTAGAGGTGTGGATTGTTGTGTTGAAACATGTGTAATTTTTTTTTATAGATCAAGAATGGGCAAAAAACAAGATGAAAGGCAAGATTGTGGTCAAATAATGTTTTTACACAAAGAATTGAGGTAGGCTATGGTTTAATGGTTGTGTACACTTGATTTGATTCTGTGCATATATGTAAGCTGAATGTATGTGATTAACTTTCGGGCTTTACTTGTGATTGCTGATTCATTATCATGCATTGAGCATTGCACTGAAATTATACATGTGTTGAGATGATGTTGGTTCGGTGTCACGCCTACACAGTTATGTGGATCTGGTGTCATGCCGATACTATTTTTTGGATCAGATGTCATGCCGATACTATTATTTGAATCGGGTGTCACGTTGATACTGTTATTGGATCGAGTACCATGCCGATACTGGTACATGGACTGAGCTCGTCTCTTGCAGGTCATAACTGAGGGTCCTTGTTGGCCTTATATATGTGTACATCTTGGTAAGATTGTATAAAGAATTGATCAATTTTGATATTTTTAACAACTTATGAGGTTTTTATGTTTATGAGAAAATATACAACTTAAAAAGTCCAAATTGCATGTCCAAACAAAACTTCAACTTCATCGCATATGATTTCATATCATGATTTCATCCCACATGACTAAACGGGCCCTAAATATTTATTTATGTGGAACATGTATATATAATTTCCCCCCACTTTATGGATTTCTGTAATGACCTTCCCGGTCATTTCCTTCGTTTTCGTGTGTTGTCAGTGTTTAGAGCTTTTCTATAACTGCCCCAAGTTATTTATGACTTGCTGGGACCGACAGTTCGGCTCCCGGGCAGTTCGTTTGAGAATATTATTTAGACCGAGCACGTTGTAAAATATTAAATTAAATTAAAATTTGGTAAAATGACATAGTTAATTACCTTTCGAAAATATTTTTGGAATTTATAAAATGTATAAAAGTTTTTAGTTATGATATATCTATACTATTTTATAATAGTTTTATAACCTATTGATAATTAAAGCGGAGATAGTGAATTTAAATATGTTAAAATAATATTTTTATTTTATAGAGGTTTTGTTAGAAATAATTTTCTATTAATTATGGTATATTCAAAAGGTTGTATTTATTTTACCACGGACCTACGCAATATCCGAGTCCATACTTACATGGACCTATCCAGATAAGGAAGCTCCGTGAGGTGTGGTATTGACACCACAACCCCACGTGTAACTAGGGTGCTTAGGCGGCAAGAGTGGGATTAGGGGTAGGTACACGTATATGTATAGTAGGTTATTTAATAGAGGACTATCATATACTATAATATATATGTATATGTAATATACTACACTCCAGCAATCATGTTTTCTTTTGTTTTATCATTAAGAGTGAGTGATTTTTGCTATTTCAATTTGGACTATGTTCATATCCGTAGAGAGGGATATTGGTGAAAACCCTTTTTAAAGTTTTATCCGTTCATCGAAAGAAATTAATTATCGACATCAAGTTATTCAAGCTCGGGGATCGCGTGGTTGCTAGTATAGCATCTTTATATTGTAAGTTTTCAGTCAATTCTAGCTTAAATATTTAAATTATTATTTGGCGGGATTGATATTGGTATTGATAGTTGGTGCTTATTTAGAGCTTAATATGAGCTCGGATTGGATAACATCTGTTGTGACTATTGATCACGGGGTGATTTGGGACGCTGTGACGGTTTTGGTTTTGCGATTCCGCAAGCGGGCCCCACGTGGGATTTTCAGACATTTTCCGAACTAATGCAATATGGGCATCAATAGTCATGTTTTGACCTGTATTTTATTATTATCTTTGTAGCGTGGCGGCAGTCAGAGGCCTCTCGAAAGGGGAAGGCTCCTGAATAGCTGATTCTTTTAGCAAGCTTGCGGCGGCGTCCAGGTAGGCTAGGTTTACCTTCCTTTGCACTTAGATTGGGCTTATGTGTGATATATGTATGCTATTGTGCTGGTGTTTCGGGCTGGTATTATAGACTTGGTGGTGCTGGTTTGCTGTGATTTAGGCCTTTTAGGCCGGATAGGGCTATTCGAATATATTCCAGGCCCGTTATCCTCGTGGTACACCACAGATGACCTATTTGGGGTCGGATAGTATTGTTGTTGTTGTTGCTAGTCTGGGAATGTTATTGTTGGACCTTAGTCCAGGCTTAGACAGACTTAGCCCAGACTTAGACAAGTATAACCAGACCTGGTTTTCGGGACCCGATAGCGGGCCCCGTTACCCTTTTTGTCGACTTGTCGAAACTTTGACATCTTTGGGCTTAGATAAGCCCTATATGACTATTAGAATTATGACGGGATTAAGTCACCCCGATTATACCCGGTTGGCCTGTCTAGCTTTGTTCATCCCTGATAGTACCGTATTTGATTGGGGTCGGCTAGTTGGACTTAGAACGTTGAACCGCCTTTCCATGACTTGTAATGTATACCCAGACTTTTATATACATATTTTTATAGTAGGTAGTTGACCTAGAAGGACCCCGAGATTGACTTGTAGCATGTTGTAAAGTTAGCTTCTGTACCTATATAATAGTATTGACTTGGCGCTAGGGCGTTCCCCTTTTATTTGATATGATATGACCTTTGATTCTGTTCTGGTTACTGGCTATGATGAGTTCCGGTTCGAGTCCGGCTACTGATTCAGGTATGATGATTTTGGTTATTGACTATTGGGTGTTCCGGTTCGAGTCCGGCCCCGGATTATGGTACACTATGAGTTCCGGTTCGAGTCCGGCCACTGATTATTATGAGTTCCGGTTCGAGTCCGGCATCTGGTTATGATATAATTGGAGAGTTTTGGTACTAGGTACCGTGATTATGATGTTGTTGTTCTATGAGTTCCGGTTCGAGTCCGGCAGATATGATATATATGTGGCCTCTTGTTATTACCCACTGCTTCCGGTTCGACTCCGGCGTCTGGCCTCTTGTTATTACCCATTGGTGCCGGTTCAAGCCCGGTGCACTCCTGTTGGTTATTGTGGTTACTGGATACTGATACAGCCTCGAGACACTGGTGACTATGCATTTACTTTTCTTGTGTGTCCCGCTGGTTTATGGGGGCCAGACTGGGTTATTGTTTTCTTCCGTGTGCCTATCGGGCTTATGGGGGCCCAGATAGGTTATGTTTGACTTGTGTGTTTACTTACGCATTTATTTACTCGTTATTATGTATCGCACTTATATTTTCCCTGAGCATATCTATACGCCTCGGCCGTTACTTATGTATCTATTACTTGTACCCCGGACTTAGCATGCCCCCTGCACTTTAGCTTGCTTATATTATATTAAGCTCAGTCGGCCGATGATGCCTACTGAGTACCCGTTGCCCTGGTACTCATACTGCACTTCTGCATCTTTTTCCCGATGCAGATCCAGGCACCAGTCGACGGTTTTGACGTGACTCTTTTCTCAGTACTGATTCTGGAGCAGGGTGAGCTTACTGACGTCCGAGGAAGATCCTACTCCATCTTCTACTGTATAGTCTTTTGCTCTCAAGACTATTGTACTCATTATACATGTTTGGTTTCTGTCTTGTATTTTGGGTATGTTAGTAGTGGCTCATGTACTGACATCACCGGGTTTTGGGAAGGGTTCTTGACTTTATATATTGTCCTCTTCCTTCTCAGTCTTGGTATATATATATATACATATTCTGATTCTGTCTTTAGCGTTATAGCATGTTTATAAATATGGTTACTTCCACTTCTTCTCTATTTTATGAGATTCCACCCATTAGCCTGTCGCTTGTCGCTCCGGGCTAGGGTTTGGCTTGCCTATTGGTGGGTTACGATAGGCGCCATCATGACTCAGAATTGGGTCGTGACAGCTTGGTATCAGAGCCTAGGTTGTGTAGGTAGTGTCGGTATATGAGCCAATGTCTAGTAGAGTCCTGTGGATCGGTGCGGGGACGCCTGTATCCTATCTTCGGGAGGCTACGGAGCATTCTTAGGGGAGTCTCTTATTTTCTTGCCTCATGTCCGTGCGTTGAGTCTATGTTGGTTTCTGATTTTCATTTTGTTCACTCTTTATGCAGATGGTTAGGACGCAAGGTGCGAGACCCGAGGGTCAGGACCCCGAGCCTACAGCGAGGGCTCCTGTTAGGGGCCGAGGTCGACCCAGAGGTCGGGGGCAGGGCAGAGCAGCAGCCCCAGGCCGAGATCATGCTAGGGATCAGTTACCCGATCCCGTTATAGCTCCAGATGTTCCACCTCCGCAGCAGCCGGTGGGCCAGGGAGCAGCCCAGGCTCCACCTGGATTTATAGATGCTTCTTTGCTTCGAGGTACATTACTTCAGTTGTTGGGGATAGTTGGAGGTCCGTCAGCCGAGGGAGCCCAACCAGCAGTACAGGGAGTTGGTGTTGGGGTGCAGCCTGCAGCTGCAGCACCCAGAGTTGAGATTCCGCCAGCACCGGTAGCTCCACAGCCAGTTATAGATCAGCCTGCTATGTCTGTCGATGAGCAGAAGATGTTGGGGCGTTTCTTGAGGTTGACTCCATCGAGATTTGCTGGTACTCCGGGTGAGGATGCATATGAGTTCTTGTCCAGCTGCGAGGATAGATTGCGGAATTTGGGATTGGTACAGTCTCGTGGTGTTGATTTTGTGGCATATCAGTTTGATACTGCAGCGAGGAGATGGTGGAGGGGATATCTTGATTCCAGGCCAGCAGGATCTCCGCCGGTTACTTGGACCCAGTTCTCTGAGATTTTCTTGGGGAAGTATATGCCCCGTACTATGCGGGAGCGACTTAGAGATGAGTTCTCCAGATTGACTCAGGGTTCGTTATCTGTCGCCGAGTATGAGGCGAGGTTTCATGATCTTGCTAGGCATGCTACTTCTATTTTGCCTGATGAGTATGAGAGAGTTAGATGTTTTGTCAGGGGACTGAGATTGCCACTCCGCAGAGCTACCCAGAGTTTAGTGACTTCAGGGAAGTCATTCGCAGAGATTATCGAGCATGTATACTCTATTGAGGAGATGGATCGCGAGGCCCAAGGGGGCAGCGATAAGAGACCTCGTGTTCAGGGTAGTTTCAGTGGGAGCAATAGTGGTTCGCAGTTCAGAGGTCGTGGGTTCCAGTTTCAGGGTAGGTACCCTCAGCAGCAGCAGCAGTCTTTTCAGCGACAGGGTCAGCCCAGTAGGCCCGTACAGTCAGCTTTGCAAATATTTGATAGGGGTCAGCCCACCTATAGTGGTTCTGTTAGCCAGCCTCAAGGACGTGGTCAGTCCAGTTCATCGACTAGAGGTGGTCATACTAGCTCAGCCGGACCTTCTAGGCCGAGCAGGGAGCCAGGAGCATGCTACACTTGTGGGGTTGTCGGTCATTTTGCGCGTGAGTGTCCTCAGCGCATGGCGATTGAGCCTTCAGTTCAGACAGCACAGCCCCTCAGATCTATACCTCCAGCAGGTAGAGGTGGTGCACAGGGTCGTCGGGGTGGTCCCCAGGGTTCTCGAGGTAGAGCACAGGAAGGTCGGACTGGTGGTCAGGGCGGTGCTCAGACTAGTGGTAGCCAGCGTCAGTTGTATGCCGTGCCGGCTAGACCGGAGGCTGAGGCTTCGGATGCAGTGATTACAGGTACGATTTCCGTATGCCATCAGCCAGCCTCTGCATTATTTGATCCTGGATCCACGTTTTCTTATGTATCTACTTATTATGCACTACGGTTGGGTTTGTGTTCTGAGTTATTATCTATGCCCTTACGTGTATCTACCCCCGTTGGTGATTCCTTAGTAGTGGATCGGGTATATAGATCCTGTCTGGTGACTATTCAGGAGTTTGAGACTCAGGTTGATTTTATTGTATTGGCCATGGTAGACTTTGATGTGATTCTGGGCATGGACTGGTTGTCTTTTCATCATGCAGTCTTGGATTGCTTTACCAAGACCGTTACCTTAGCCATGCCTGGTGTACCCCCGGTGGTGTGGCAGGGTTCTGTTAGCCGCACACCGACAGGGATTATTTCATATGTTCGTGCTCGTAGATTGATGTCGAGGGGATGTGATTCATTCCTTGCTTATGTTCGGGATGCTAGCATTGAGAGTCCGTCACTTGACTCCGTCCCAGTTGTTCATGAGTTTCCTGATGTATTCCCGACTGACTTACCTGGCCTTCCTCCTGAGCGTGAGATAGAGTTCATTATTGACCTTGAGCCGGGCACCCGACCTATTTCTCTAGCTCCTTATCGTATGGCTCCTGCTGAATTGAGAGAGTTGCGTACTCAGCTCCAGGACCTTCTGGGGAAGGGTTTTATCAGGCCGAGTGTGTCTCCGTGGGGTGCTCCAGTTCTGTTTGTAAAGAAGAAGGATGGATCTATGCGCATGTGTATTGATTACAGACAGTTGAATAAGGTAACTGTGAAGAATAAGTATCCTATGCCTCGTATCGATGATTTGTTTGATCAACTTCAAGGTGCAGCGGTATTCTCAAAAATAGATTTGAGATCTGGATACCATCAGTTGAGAGTTAGGGCTGAGGACATCCCAAAGACAGCCTTCAGGACTCGGTACGGCCATTATGAGTTCCTGGTGATGTCTTTTGGGTTGACTAATGCCCCAGCAGCTTTCATGGATTTGATGAATCGTGTATTCAGGCCATACTTGGACTCCTTTGTGATTGTGTTTATTGACGACATCTTGGTTTATTCGAGGAGTAGCGAGGAGCACGAGCAGCATTTGAGGATTGTGCTCCACACTTTGAGAGATCATCGGCTTTATGCCAAGTTCTCAAAGTGTGAGTTCTGGCTTGAGTCTGTAGCTTTCTTGGGGCACGTTGTGTCCAGACACGGTATCATGGTAGACCCAGCAAAGATTGAGGCTATTCGAGGTTGGGCTAGGCCCACGTCACCTACCGAGGTTCGCAGCTTTGTTGGGTTGGCAGGATACTACAGGCGATTTGTTGAGGGCTTCTCGTCTATTGCATCTCCTATGACCAGACTGACCAGGAAGGAGGTTCCATTTCAGTGGTCTGAGGATTGTGAGGCAAGCTTTCTGAAGCTCAAGGATCGACTTACTTCTGCCCCTGTGTTGACTCTTTCAGTTGAGGGCGAGGGTTTTATCGTGTATTGTGATGCGTCTGGTATTGGTTTGGGATGTGTTCTGATGCAGCAGGGTCATGTTATTGCTTATGCATCGAGGCAGCTGAAGGTGCACGAGCGTAACTATCCCACTCATGATTTAGAGTTAGCAGCGGTTGTGTTTGCACTACGGATTTGGAGGCATTATCTCTATGGTGTTCATTGTGAGATCTTTACAGACCACCGCAGTCTTCAGCATATTATGACTCAGAGGGATCTTAATTCGAGGCAGCGCAGGTGGATTGAGTTGCTGAAGGACTATGATATCTCTATTCTCTATCATCCGGGCAAGGCGAATGTGGTAGCAGATGCCTTGAGCCGGAAGGCAGTGAGTATGGGTAGCTTAGCCTTCATTCCAGTCTCTCAGCGGCCGTTGGCTTTGGATATTCAGTCCTTAGCTAACTCGATGGTGCGTTTGGATATTTCTGACCCCAGAAAGGTTATCGCTTGTGTTGGTGCGAGATCTACTTTGCTGGAGCAGATTCAGAGTCGTCAATTTGAAGATAGCGGTCTCCGTAGAATTCGAGATCAGGTATTGAAGGGTGAGTCTGAGAGAGCTACCTTGGGTTCTGATGGTGTTCTGAGGTTTGACGGTCGTATTTGTGTTCCGAGGATTGAAGATTTAATTCAGTTGATTTTGCGTGAAGCTCACAGTTCTAGATATTCTATTCACCCCGGGACAGCTAAGATGTATAGAGATCTGAGACAACACTATTGGTGGAGCGGTATGCGGAGAGATATAGCAGGGTTTGTAGCCCGATGCCTTTGTTGTCAGCAGGTAAAGGCCGAACATCAGAGACCCGGTGGTTTACTTCAGCAATTACCCATCCCCGAGTGGAAATGGGAGCGGGTCACTATGGATTTCATTGTTGGATTGCCTCGCACCTTCCGTGGTTTTGATAGTATTTGGGTTATTGTGGACCGGTTGACTAAGTCTGCACACTTTATCCCTGTTCGAGTCTCCTATAGTGCTGAGAGGTTAGCTCGTGTATATATTCAGGAGGTGGTCCGCCTACATGGAGTGCCAATATCCATTATCTCAGACCGAGGGTCTCAGTTTACCTCCAGTTTCTGGCAGACTTTCCAGGAAGAGTTGGGTACCCAGGTGGACCTCAGCACTGCATTTCACCCTCAAACAGACGGGCAGTCGGAGAGGACGATTCAGGTATTGGAGGATATGCTCCGCGCTTGTGTGTTAGACTTTGGGGGTCAATGGGATCAATTCTTACCTTTAGCCGAGTTCGCGTATAATAATAGCTTCCACTCCAGCATTCAAATGGCTCCGTTTGAGGCTTTATATGGCAGACGGTGTCGATCTCCAGTTGGCTGGTTTGAAACTTCAGAAGTCAGTCCTCGTGGCACAGATGTACTCCGAGAATCTTTGGACCGAGTTCGAGTAATTCAGGACAGGCTGCGGACAGCTCAGAGTAGACAGAGGAGTTATGCTGACCGTAGACGTCGTCCGTTGAAATTCAGGGTGGGTGATAGGGTCTTCTTACGAGTATCGCCCATGAAGGGCGTGATGCGGTTTGGTAGGAAGGGTAAGCTTAGCCCCAGGTATATTGGACCCTTTGAGATTTTGCGGACAGTTGGAGAGGTGGCTTATGTGTTAGCTTTACCTCCGGCATTTTCAGCTATCCACCCAGTATTTCATGTTTCTATGCTACGACAATATATTCCAGATGAGTCGCATGTGCTTCAGTGGGACTCGGTTCAGTTAGACGAGAAACTAACATTTGTGGAGGAGCCTGTGTCCATTTTAGCCAGAGATGTCAGACGGTTACGCTCCCGGGACATTCCAGTGGTTAAGGTACAGTGGCGTCACCGTCCGATTGAGGAGGCAACTTGGGAGCTTGAACGTGACATGCGAGCCCAGTATCCCTACTTGTTCACATCTTCAGGTACGTGCTTATTCTTGACTTTCGCGGACGAAAGTCCTTTTAGTAGTGGATATTGTAATGACCTTCCCGGTCATTTCCTTCGTTTTCGTGTGTTGTCAGTGTTTAGAGCTTTTCTATAACTGCCCCAAGTTATTTATGACTTGCTGGGACCGACAGTTCGGCTTCCGGGCAGTTCGTTTGAGAATATTATTTAGACCGAGCACGTTGTAAAATATTAAATTAAATTAAAATTTGGTAAAATGACATAGTTAATTACCTTTCGAAAATATTTTTGGAATTTATAAAATGTATAAAAGTTTTTAGTTATGATATATCTATACTATTTTATAATAGTTTTATAACCTATTGATAATTAAAGCGGAGATAGTGAATTTAAATATGTTAAAATAATATTTTTATTTTATAGAGGTTTTGTTAGAAATAATTTTCTATTAATTATGGTATATTCAAAAGGTTGTATTTATTTTACCACGGACCTACGCAATATCCGAGTCCATACTTACATGGACCTATCCAGATAAGGAAGCTCCGTGAGGTGTGGTATTGACACCACAACCCCACGTGTAACTAGGGTGCTTAGGCGGCAAGAGTGGGATTAGGGGTAGGTACACGTATATGTATAGTAGGTTATTTAATAGAGGACTATCATATACTATAATATATATGTATATGTAATATACTACACTCCAGCAATCTTGTTTTCTTTTGTTTTATCATTAAGAGTGAGTGATTTTTGCTATTTCAATTTGGACTATGTTCATATCCGTAGAGAGGGATATTGGTGAAAACCCTTTTTGAAGTTTTATCCGTTCATCGAAAGAAATTAATTATCGACATCAAGTTATTCAAGCTCGGGGATCGCGTGGTTGCTAGTATAGCATCTTTATATTGTAAGTTTTCAGTCAATTCTAGCTTAAATATTTAAAATATTATTTGGCGGGATTGATATTGGTATTGATAGTTGGTACTTATTTAGAGCTTAATATGAGCTCGGATTGGATAACATCTGTTGTGACTATTGATCACGGGGTGATTTGGGACGCTGTGACGGTTTTGGTTTTGCGATTCCGCAAGCGGGCCCCACGTGGGATTTTCAGACATTTTCCGAACTAATGCAATATGGGCATCAATAGTCATGTTTTGACCTGTATTTTATTATTATCTTTGTAGCGTGGCGGCAGTCAGAGGCCTCTCGAAAGGGGAAGGCTCCTGAATAGCTGATTCTTTTAGCAAGCTTGCGGCGGCGTCCAGGTAGGCTAGGTTTACCTTCCTTTGCACTTAGATTGGGCTTATGTGTGATATATGTATGCTATTGTGCTGGTGTTTCGGGCTGGTATTATAGACTTGGTGGTGCTGGTTTGCTGTGATTTAGGCCTTTTAGGCTGGATAGGGCTATTCGAATATATTCCAGGCCCGTTATCCTCGTGGTACACCACAGATGACCTATTTGGGGTCGGATAGTATTGTTGTTGTTGTTGCTAGTCTGGGAATGTTATTGTTGGACCTTAGTCCAGGCTTAGACAGACTTAGCCCAGACTTAGACAAGTATAACCAGACCTGGTTTTCGGGACCCGATAGCGGGCCCCGTTACCCTTTTTGTCGACTTGTCGAAACTTTGACATCTTTGGGCTTAGATAAGCCCTATATGACTATTAGAATTATGACGGGATTAAGTCACCCCGATTATACCCGGTTGGCCTGTCTAGCTTTGTTCGTCCCTGATAGTACCGTATTTGATTGGGGTCGGCTAGTTGGACTTAGAACGTTGAACCGCCTTTCCATGACTTGTAATGTATACCCAGACTTTTATATACATATTTTTATAGTAGGTAGTTGACCTAGAAGGACCCCGAGATTGACTTGTAGCATGTTGTAAAGTTAGCTTCTGTACCTATATAATAGTATTGACTTGGCGCTAGGGCGTTCCCCTTTTATTTGATATGATATGACCTTTGATTCTGTTCTGGTTACTGGCTATGATGAGTTCCGGTTCGAGTCCGGCTACTGATTCAGGTATGATGATTTTGGTTATTGACTATTGGGTGTTCCGGTTCGAGTCCGGCCCCGGATTGTGGTACACTATGAGTTCCGGTTCGAGTCCGGCCACTGATTATTATGAGTTTCGGTTCGAGTCCGGCATCTGGTTATGATATAATTGGAGAGTTTTGGTACTAGGTACCGTGATTATGATGTTGTTGTTCTATGAGTTCCGGTTCGAGTCCGGCAGATATGATATATATGTGGCCTCTTGTTATTACCCACTGCTTCCGGTTCGACTCCGGCGTCTGGCCTCTTGTTATTACCCATTGGTGCCGGTTCAAGCCCGGTGCACTCCTGTTGGTTATTGTGGTTACTGGATACTGATACAGCCTCGAGACACTGGTGACTATGCATTTACTTTTCTTGTGTGTCCCGCTGGTTTATGGGGGCCAGACTGGGTTATTGTTTTCTTCCGTGTGCCTATCGGGCTTATGGGGGCCCAGATAGGTTATGTTTGACTTGTGTGTTTACTTACGCATTTATTTACTCGTTATTATGTATCGCACTTATATTTTCCCTGAGCATATCTATACGCCTCGGCCGTTACTTATGTATCTATTACTTGTACCCCGGACTTAGCATGCCCCCTGCACTTTAGCTTGCTTATATTATATTAAGCTCAGTCGGCCGATGATGCCTACTGAGTACCCGTTGCCCTGGTACTCATACTGCACTTCTGCATCTTTTTCCCGATGCAGATCCAGGCACCAGTCGACGGTTTTGACGTGACTCTTTTCTCAGTACTGATTCTGGAGCAGGGTGAGCTTACTGACGTCCGAGGAAGATCCTACTCCATCTTCTACTGTATAGTCTTTTGCTCTCAAGACTATTGTACTCATTATACATGTTTGGTTTCTGTCTTGTATTTTGGGTATGTTAGTAGTGGCTCATGTACTGACATCACCGGGTTTTGGGAAGGGTTCTTGACTTTATATATTGTCCTCTTCCTTCTCAGTCTTGGTATATATATATATACATATTCTGATTCTGTCTTTAGCGTTATAGCATGTTTATAAATATGGTTACTTCCACTTCTTCTCTATTTTATGAGATTCCACCCATTAGCCTGTCGCTTGTCGCTCCGGGCTAGGGTTTGGCTTGCCTATTGGTGGGTTACGATAGGCGCCATCATGACTCAGAATTGGGTCATGACAATTTCATGGGGTATGTTGTTGTTGTTGTTATACATATATGTGGTTTATTAATATTACTCCTTATGATATTTTTGTATTTTTTTTATAAACTATAAAAATTTATATTTTTCACAAATTATATGATTTTATATTTATGAAAAATAATATAATTTTTGAAATTTAAATTATGTGTTAAAACAAAATTTCAATAAATCAACATTTATCCAACTCCAAAATTTCAAATCCATGTCCAAACCCTAGAGGGGAATTTGGTCCAAAAGATCTAGTGAGGGAGTGGGGAAGTAGTTGTAACAGCCTAATCAACTACTCCATCCGCTTCATTTTATTTTACCTTCATTGATTTAATATATTTTAAGAAAATTTTAATTATGATATATTTTACTAAACTAATCTTATTAATGATATTGCAAATCTCTAAATTTGACTATTACTATTATTACTTTATATAGTTATTTAACACAAAAATATAAAAGAAAAAATATACTAATAAAATTCTCTCAATTTAATAAATTGGATAAGTAAATTAAAACAACTATTTTAATATGGCGGCCAAGTAATTTGAATCGGAGAAAGTAACATAATGTCAAAGCAATCCTCAGACTCATTAGACAGCTCTGGTTCCAAATACCAACTATTTGGGAAAATTATTACTACCACGCACTATCTACTCCCTTCTCTTGTTTTAGCTTTTTTTTCCTCACAAAATTATATAAGTATTTTGTATAATTTGGTTTTTATTTTTTTAATAATTGCATTTTATTTAAGAACAAGACTAAACTAATCTTATTTCATTTTGAATTCTTGATTTTGTAAATGACAAGTACTCTCCCATTTCATTTTACTAGGTTAAGAAAGTATTTACTAGAGGTTTATTCTACTAAATTAACCGTATTAATTATGCTCTTGAAATTTAAATTTGACAACTAAAATTTTATGTAGTTATTTAATAATAAGGATGGTATTGAAGGAAAATAATAACTTTGCTAAAATGGACAAATAAAAATCTATTTTTAGTAGGCGCTTAGACATGCGATTTCATCTCGTGATTTGAAATCATGAGATGGAATCAGTGATTGGACACGTTATTTCATCTCACGATTTCAAATTATTAGATAAAATCTCAAATTCTCCAAAAACCTTGATTCAGAATTTCATATCATGATTTCATCTTTTTCAATGCAAAAATTGACCCACAAGTTTGCATTTTGTAAAGAAAGATTATCTCATCATTTTAAATTTTACAAAAAGAATCATGCTCGGTGTGAAGAGATTCTACATAACATATGAAAGAATTATATTTAAGAATAACTAGTTACTATTATTGTTGACTAGTGAATCCTTATAAAATTAAATACACTTGAAAGTTTGTAATCACAAATATTTATTTATAAAAGGAACATGGAGATATGAAATTTATTACTATAATATCTTAGCATATTACGATATCCTATTTATGAACCATAGAATGCTCATTTGATAACATTATATATGAATTGGGAAAAATTTAATAGTTTTCACAACTTGTGGGGTTTACATGTTTATGAGAAAACATACAAATTAAAAGTTCAAATTGCATGTCCAAATAAAACTTTAACTTCATCTCAAATGATTTCATATCATGATTTGAAATCACGATTTCATATAATATGGCCAAACGGGGCAATAGTGTAAAGGACAAGTAAAATGAGAAGGAGAAAGTAAATTGGGACAAATATTTTTAGTAATCTTGACGACTAATAATATGGGTGGGAGGGAGGGATGGGAGGGAGGGAGTGGTATCTACTCACCATGTTCATACCCCCTCTAGTCCATATTAAGTGAATTGTTGGGACCTCTTTTATAGTTCAAAATAAGTGAATTTTTCAAAGTTCAAGAGAATTGATGGGACTTTTTCCATATTTGTTCTTCTTTTTAATGAAGTTCTTAACTACTTTACATTTTTTAGGAGAATAGTTTGGGAATAATTAAAACAGTAATAGTAAAAAGTAGTCTTTAATTATGTCCTTAAATATTTTTCTGAAGGAGTGTTTGATGTGTCGAAATTTCATGGCACAGTCGACACTTAATATATGGAATAATGTGGTTCTTAAGTGCATTTTTGTTGGATATGATCTTGTTTTGTGTGATTGTGCAGGAAATAGGTAGTAAAGCAAAAGTTGGGATTTGGAGAAAAATCTGCTAAGTTTGGAGCCGTGAACATGATTAGCGGACCGTGGAATCACTCCACAGACCGTTCTGTCAATCGTGGAGTTGGATCTGAAAGGGTGCAAAATAAAGTTCAAACCACAACTCATTTGATGGCCCGTGAAATCAAACCAACAATAGTTCTGTCAATCATGGACTAGGATCTATAGGAATGCAATTGAGCCAATATTCTACAGCGCACTCCACGAATCGTAAAACCATTTTATGGTTCTTTCTGTTAGTCATCAACCAAGTATCGGTAAGGATGTAATTTGAAGCTTCAAACCCCGAGTCTAGAGTACGAACCATAGAAGCAATCCATGACCCATGGAGAGAACCGTGGAAATCTGCTACTTTCCAGGCTTGAAAGCTGAAGCACGGATGGACCCCACTACTACGAACCGTTGTTCATAACCACGACTCGTGGAATGCTGAAGCGATCAGTATTCCTATTTTGTTTAGGACATGATTGTTATGTCTATAAATACTTTTCCAGGTTTTATGTTTAGAGTTACACACTCTTATTCTAGGATATACATAGTTGTTGCTTGAAGACCTATTGTTCTTGTATTTTTGAGCAGATATTAAAATTTGGTTACTTTGATCTTTGGTTCTTGGAGTTCATCCTTGTTTTAGTAAAAATTTATGATTTGCTTATACTTCTTGTAAGTTCATGAATATGTTTATTTCTACGCTTAACTTGTTTCATGTGACAATACAAAATCCACCTGCATGGTTTTCACATGAAATTTAGAAGCAACCATAAAGAGGTATCATCAATCTCAAGGTCGAGATATGGATTCTATCAACTAATCATTATTTTACAAATGCTATTTGTTATCATCCAACCTATCAGAAACATTTTAACCCACAAAAAAGTTTCACCCTTTGATAGATATATCAAGATAACAAATAAATCGCATTGATCTTAATAATTATATCAAGATTAAATGTACTTATACTCTCTCTAATTAAATCTGTGGTTCATGTTGTGACCGAATAATTAATTAAATGAAATTTATTTCTTAGTGGAAAAGAAAGATCTATCAGGTTTGAAAAGAAAGGGTTTAAAACCCTAAAAGAAAGACCTAGCAAGAAATTTATTGGTATTATTCCATCAAGGAGTAGGAGTTTTCCCCTGCGTTCTTATCATAAGAAATTCGCCCACACGAATTTCGTTTATTCTGATACTATTTGGTTCACAAATCAGAAGATCATGGAATCGAAGGACGTTTGAGTGGATGACTTTTTTTCATGCTTGAAGCTTGATTTGGGATCGCGGTCACGCTTCAAGAGATAAGTATTGATTTATGTTTGATTAAAATTTATGATTATATGTTATCTGTATTACATACAAGTTATCTTGATTATTTGCTTCAGCTGCATGTGCCTGTTTTCCAACATAAGAAACTATCTGAAATATATCCTAAAAGGACCAACTTTTTGGTCATTTTTGTTGCACACAGAGACAAGAAAAATATTCATGGTGGTATTATGTAGAGTTTTGGGCAAAAATCATCCTTAAACTATACCCCAAACTTAGACTATATCCTTCAAATATCTTTCTTAGCAAAAAACATCCTCCAATATTTGAAAGTTAATAACTTCCATCCTTCTGTTAAAAATTATCAAACAAACTAAGGGATCTTACAAAAAAAAAAAAAATGTGTTGTTCACATAACTCTCCCTAGTCCCTACAGCAAAAAGCTCTCGAAGAAGAAAATTAAAAATCTCTACCACCATTATTTGCTGAAACAAAAAAACATGTTTGGAAGGTGTGAGGAGACATGATCTGCTCTTCTTTTCCTTTATCTGAAAGAAGTTGGAGCTTAATTCGTCACCATCTTCATCTTCTCCAAAGCTTATAGCTAGATCAATAGTTTTTGGAGATAATTTGATATTGAGGTGATTAAACATCTGATTTTAGTGTCTCCCATTCGACTTTTATTCTCTATTATTAAACTAGATGAAGTGCAAGTCTCCAACAAACACCACTTCTTGCATATCAATTGAGTAAAGAAACACATTTCAATATTTCAACTGGTAATTCTTATCTCAAAAGAAGGCACCTATGTATACATTTTGTATAGATTTAGGTTAAGGTATTTTAGTAAAAGTCCTTGTATGTGTATAACAGTCAGATGATAAAGTTCTTTGACCCAGGGGCGTCTCAACCATATTGGGGGCCTAAAGCAAAACTCTAACGAGGGGCCTCAATTTAATTTTTTTAAAAAACTCTTAAGTTTTTAGAGATGCAAAATTACATGTAAAATTCTACTTAGTAATAAGTTGTTCGAAAACTATGGGTTGTTTTCCTTTTTATGCTAACAAAAGATTTCAGTAATTTGTTTTAGGGAAACTACCTAAATAACCAAACATTCTTATCATTTCTACTTATTCTCTCACTGCTTTAAATTAATTACATATAATATCCCACTCCTTAACAATTTCCACCCCCATCCCCAGATACATGCGGATACATGTCGTAACCTTGGATACATGCAACTTAGCCATAACCCCTTGAATACATGCGCATGTATCTGAGATGCATGGATCTACTGTGACTGAACCATGTATTCCAACTTCTATTTTAGTGCTATAATATGTAATACTGAAAACTAGAGGTAGAGCCTAGAGGAAATAATTAGTTCCTATACTAGTGGGTTTTCTGTTGTTCACCATTTTTTTAATAATATATATAATTAGTTATACAAAAATATAGAGCCCCCATAATTATGGGGCCCTAGGCAATTGCCTAAGTAAGTGGCCTAATGGACGAGACGCCCCTGCTTTGACCTTTGTAAGGCATCTCCTTCATGTATATACAAATGGTATACTAAAAGTATTTTTTTTTCTTCAAACCCTAAAAGGGATTAAAGATGAACAACGTAGGACTTTTCTCTAAAAGGGATTAAAGATGAACAACGTAGGACTTTTCTCTTTCACAATTTTCTATTTTCTTTTTGAAATTATCCAAAGCTCCTTGAAGGGGATAACGAAAGAGTATGGAAATGGATGGTTTTCCTTCTGGCTTATATGAAAATTCTTCAAAATAATTTATGAAGATTTGATGAAGAGAATTGGTTAATCAGGACTGATTTAGGGAGTCTTGCTAAGTCACGTGCACACACATGCTTTTGTGGGATCCGTTAATGCGTTTTTTTGATAAATGTTAACGGAAGGATGGAAGAAGTTAACTTTCGAATACTTGGAGGATGTTTTCCGCTATGAAGGATATTTTAAGGATATTGTTTAAGTTTGGGATATAGTTTAAGGATGATTTTAGCCAAAACCCCTACAATGTACTATTAAAATTTAAAGAAAAATACAACTGCCTCAAGAACAGCTTTTGCACGTTTTACACATGTGGCATTGGATCTTTACTTTTTCTCCACCCATTGAACTTGTATTTAATTCCATTGGATCTCTACTGTGTAAGTTACCAAATTTGAATTAAGTTACCAAACTTGTTAATTCCATTGGATCTCTACTGTATAAGGAATCTTATTAAAATTGTGAAGTTCTAACTTTACTTTTTGTTCCTACCAAAAAAAAACACTTTACGCTTTGTTTAATTTAGTGTTGTTTTTTCTTTTATATATTTTCTAAATTTTCTTTTACTAATTTTGTTTCACCAATTAATAAGGGGATGTTTGGCCATGTAATTTGGAATTTAAATTTGAAGTTTTGATATAAAGTTTGTATTTATTTATGAAATTTGAACAAAATTTCAACTTCAATTTGAAATTTTAATTTTAAATCTCAAATTTACCGAAAACGTAGAATTTCAATTCCAAGTTTGTGATTTCAATTATTTTTTTTAAAAAAAAAGATTTAAAACTTGACCCATAGGCCATAAGTTTATACTTTTAGAAAGAAAAAAAAAGGTTATTATTCATGACAATTTCTATTTTCTGAATAGAGTATGAATTCATAAAGTACAAGTCCCAAAATACTGAATATCAATATACTGAGGATTCATAAAACACAAGTTTGTAAAGGTACTGAATATCATGAAAAATATGTATTTATAGACTACTAATCATGGAGAACTGAAATATAAAGAGAATCATGCTTTGAGTTATTTTTTTAAAAAAAAAAAAGATTTAAAATTTGACCCATTGACCATAAGTTTAAACTTTTAAGAATTTTTAAATTTTGGAGAAGAAACCCATTTATGTGCCATGTGATAAAATTATAATAAAGAATAGTTAGTTGCTATTATTGTTGATTTATTAAATCAGTGGACTTTGTTAAATGGTATATGTATATTAAAATTTTGTAATAAGATCTAATCTAAGTAGGCGTTTGGACATGCGATTTCATCTCGTGATTTGAAATAATGAGATGAAAGACATGCGATTTCATCTCATGTTTTCAAATCATGAGATAAAATCTCAAATTCTCCAAAAAGTTTGATATGAGAATTCTTATTATGATTTGAAAATTTTCAAATATAAAAATAGACCCACAAGTTTATGTTTTGTAAAAAAAATCCCACCATTTATATCTATATATCATTTATTTCATATGTAAATAAAATTTTTACTCCCTCCGTTTCTAAATACATGTCACATTTTTTGTTTGCACGCCCCTTAAGAAAAATATTAACTAGAGGATAATTTGACTAAATTACCCTTATTTGTTAATCATTTTTATTTAATAATTCTCTATTTTGCACCATATTAATTGTAACGATCGAAAAAGTCGTTACGCTGAAATAGAGAGTAAAATCTCAATTTAGTTCTCCCTTAGACCAAAATTTTGGAATTCAGGGTTAGCCTAGTTTAAGCATATTTTGAGTGTGTGAGGGTCTAGAAAAATCTGAGAGTTATTAGAGTGATGATTGGTGGTTTTGAGTGGATTTTATGTTAGAGGACAAACATAGGAGGTCGTAGAAACTTTTGTGCGTAAAATGGGTCAGTAGAACTCCGATTATAACTATTACCATGAAAGGGTCAGTTTGTAATGTCAAAAATCAAGAAGTGTGTTGTGAAATGCTAAGAGCTGGGACCGAATCCTAAGCTACTGGTTTGGTGTCGCTGCAGCGACAGAAGTACCACGTCAACGACATCGCTATAACGATATATGTGTCGTTGCAGCGATAAACTTAATTGGTCTAGGTGTCGCTGTAGCAACGAAAACACAGATTATTCATTTAAGTCAAAAAATCTGTGTTTTCATTCCCATTATTTCAAAAATTCATCCCAGGACTAGGCTAAGGCGATTTCGCACCAAATTGGGGTTATTCCATCTTTGAGATAAGGTTCTTCACTTCTCAAACTTGAATTCACTCCCTTAGATTCTTAGGGTTGCAAGAATCATGGCCTTAGTTGAAATTGTTTTTTAGCCTTAAGTTCATGAATTGGTGGAAATTGCTAGGAAATGATTTTATTTCAGTCGTTATTGATCCTATGGAGTTAGAAAACACTTCTTATGGTATGATTCATTCTTGTTAACTTAAAATACGAAGAATTCAGGGTGACTAAAGGGGAGAAAACCCTAGAATAATGAACTAGGTCAAGTTCAAAGATTGAACTTAATGGGTATGAGTTTATAATGCTTATAGGTGTGGATTGTTGTGTTGAAACATGTGTAATTATTATTATTTATAGATCAAGAACGGGCAGAAATCAAGATGAAAGGCAGGACTGTGGTCAAATAGTATTTTTAGGCAATGAATTGAGGTAGGCTATTGTTTAATGGTGGTATAAACTTGATTTGATTTTGTGCATATATGTAAGTTGAATGTCGGGCATTACTTATAATTGTTGATTCATTATCATGCATTGAGCATTGGATTGAGATTATACATGTGTTGAGATGATGTTGGATTGGGTGTCATGTCGACACTATTATTTGGATCGGGTGTCACGTCGATACTGTTATTTGTATTGGGTATCACACCGACACTGTTATTTGGATTGGTGTTACGTCGAAACTATTATTGGATTGGGTACCATACCGGTACTGGTACATGGACTGAGCTCATCCCCTGCAGGTCATAACTGAGGGTCCCTGTTGGCCCTAGTATGTGTTAGTATGTATGTACTTCTTGCATGCATACAATCATCATTACATTTGCATATACATTGGATTGACTATTATTGGATGAACATGTTTAAGTGTTAAGACTATATATTTGATTGTCAACTAATTTGATTTTTGTCTTGATTGTTTCTTACTCGTATTTCACTTACTTATTTGTATGAAGTTGGGTTAAGTCGGCCAATGATACCTACCAGTACTTAGTTGTTGTACTGATGCTACCTGTATTCTTCTTTTTGTTGAGTGCAAAGCGTATTTCAGCATTTGAGAGGAGACCTCGGCTCTTGTTTGTGACTCCGGTATTGATTCAAGGGTGAGCACTATGTTCGGGCTGCCATTGGATCATCTTTAGTTATTTCATTTCCTTTGCTTTTAGGACAATGACATTTCTCTTTAATTAGTAGTCTGGATTATATTTTAGATCTTGTTTTGGACAACTAGAGTTCTTATACGGTGACTTTTGGATCTCGAGAATTATAATAAATAGAGATACTTCCGCCCTCTTATTTGATTTTTTTAACTTGGTTATATTTGTGTTAGTAAGAAAGATGGTTAATGTGAGTCCTTTGGTAACTAGCTAAGGGTTGGGTTAGATGTTTCTCCCATCGTAGAGTTAGGGTGGGTGCCACTCATGACTGATTAGGTCTTGACAAAGATAGTATCAGAGCCAGGGTTCGTCGATCTCATCGTATAAGAATGAGTCTAGTAGAGTCTCGCAGAATACTACAAAGACGTCTGTATTTTTCTTGAAGAGGCTACAGGACATTAGAAACAAAGTTCACTTCTTTCTTTCTTTCATGCTAGTATTTGATTCAAAATTGGTATCCAACCTTCTTCACTCTTGTTTCGTAGATGGTGTCTACTAGAGCAGCAACAACATCAGCAGCAACACCAGGACCAGCCATTGAGGTCGTAGTTCAAGGAAGACCCCGAGATAGGGGCAGGGCGAGAAGAAGGAAGAGGGGCAGCACTGATCCGGGGTAGAGCCTGGGCAGCCAGAGGACAGGCTAGGCAGAGATAACCATCCCTTCCCCCTCAGCAGGATGATCTAAATATGGTTCAAGATGAAGTGATGGTAGTTGAGGAGGAGGAAGTTTGAGTTCTAGAGAATGTGGTGCTAGTGCAAAATGGTGCAGCTTAGGTGCCAATGTCTGCAAAAGTGATTCAACAAGTGTTGGGGTTTCTGAGTAGCATGGCTAGCACAAGGACTACTCTGATAGTTCCTGTATTTCCTTCACTAGCCTTGCAGCATGTCGCTATTATAGCACCTCAGATGGATGAGGGTTTTGAGACGGGAGTTTTCCTTCAACAGGTATTGGGACAGGTTATGACTGATGATGAACATGGGTTGTTTTGTAAGTTCATGAAGATAAAACCTCTAGTATTTCAAGGGTCTGAGTCAGAGGATACATTTGAATTCTTGATTGATGTCACGAGCATCTACACAAAATGGGCATTGTGGAGAGATATGGCATGGAGTTTGTGACTTTTAGTTGCAGGTAGAGGCCAAGAAATGGTAGAGGACTTTTGTTGAGTGTAGGGATGATTTACCTTTATTTATTTGGTCTCAGTTTCAAAATGTGTTCCTTTAGAAGTATGTTCCTCGTACCTATCGGGATATGAAGAAATGAGTTCCTCAGAATTGAGTAGGGTGATATATCTGTGGTGGCCAATGAGGCCGAATTCTATGTCTTGTCTTGTTATGTTGATTACTTCAGAGAAGGAGAGGATCAGGTATTTTGTGAAAGGTCTGAATACGAATCTTCAGGTAGTTTCTCTACAAGTGGCTACAGCTGGAAAGACCTTTCAGGAAGTGGTGGAGTTTGTGAAGAATGTGGAAAGGGTGAAAAAGCAAAGAGAAGTGAAGGCAGAGGAAAAGAAGGCTCAAAAATTAGGTAATTTCAGTGGTACTTATTTGAAGGGTCGTGGCTTGCAGGGTTACTCTTCTCAGCCATTCCATTCAGCTATGCATATCTCCTTAGGGGGCGCATCAACGGTCAGTTATCAGCTCTCCCGAATAGATATTTATACACCTTCAACATCTTCAGTCCAGCGGCCTGTCTTAGACATCAGATGTCATGAGTGTGGGGGAAATAGGTCATATTCAAAATTTTTATCCTAACTTCTTATCTGCAGTGTTGACACCCAATTTTTACCTCTCGATATCCTCCCCGACTGCTATTTTATCAAAAATATTAGTTTTGAATTTTTCCTTATTATTTTGATATCAAATAACTTCTGACATTTCGTATTTATGATTTTAAATTATGCAACTTATTTTTATCATTTAATATTTTTATATTATTTTATTTTTGTATATAGCATATATAATTTACTAATAATATAATATTTCACATAATTTTGTAAATATTTATTAAATTATCTCCGCAAATATATATACTCATAATTTACAAAACATATATTTATTACCATTATTGTTGTTACTAATACTAATGTTGTTGTTGTTATTATTATTATTATTATTATTATTATTATTATTATTATTATTATTATTATTATTATTATTATTATCATCATCATCATCATCATAAGCCTTTCTTAAAATTTGTATTCATAATTTATCGGTGCTTAATTTATTTCAAATTATTATTATCATCAATTTCAAATAAAATATTATTTTTCATTAATTTTTATTATAAAATTTATAATTAATTGGAGAATAATTTTTTTTTTTTACATTGATTAATTTTGTTAGGTATTTTTATTATATATTTATCGATTTATTACTATATTTATAAATAGCAGTCTAATCCAATTCAATTTTTCCAATTTATTTAAATGTTAGCCTGATTTTTACCCAATCTTAGCCGAAATTGAGCTTAATCTGGACCAATTTTAAACCCCAATCCAATTTTAATTAACCCAATTTTAACCCATTCTTGCAATTTTAAATTCTAGCCGTTGATCAGAATTGATCCAACGACTGAAATTGATTCTCACTTTCTTTCCTTTTAATCCACCACACCTCCCAAAACCTAACCCTAATTTCACATTTCTCTCCCTCAATCAACAATAGTCGCCCCCTCCATTTCTCTCCCAACTCTCCACCACCGTTTCCCTCTCACCCCCACCATCATCGGTGTGATACCGACGGACCAGTGCCGCCGCCTCTCCTCTCTCACAGTCTCACACCCTTCTCTCTCTCTCACCCCACTTTCTTCATCGTGTTCCACCACCGGCAAGTCCCCGACGATGAACCCACGCCGGCAGAACCAACCCACCAACAAAACCACCCCTACCGCCTCTTTTTCTTCTCTCTTTAATCTCCTCCCTTGACTGCGACATCGCTGCTGTACTCCACCAGCCGTCGAACCAGCGCCGTCTCCATCTCCGCCGGTGAAAATCACTACAAGTCGTCAACCAGTCCCCACCACCAGCGATCCCCTCTCTCCGCTTCTCCAATCGAGTATCAAAAGCCCCAATTTCATGTCTGCCTTAGTGAAATTCAAAAGAGATTCCGATCGACATCAATGTTTTCAAATTCTATACTACTATGGTGTGTCGAGATGTTTTAGAGTTACCACTTTCGTCTCATTATAAGTCCATCTCCGGTACGATCCCTTTTAGTATTCATTTTTTATGCAATTAGTTGCCTCTCTATCTCGATGCCTGATTGATTTCTCTATGATTTGATATTGGCGTAAATACGGTGGTGAGTTTGATTAGTATTCATGCTATTCTATGCCTTGTAAATCGTGTTCCTTTGTTTGACTCGTGTGTTGATTAAATCATATGTCCATATTATTTCCTTGCTAAGTCGTAGTACTGATTACAATTTTCAGTTAGAATTTTAGTAATCTTGGTATGGTTGTTCCCTTTATTTGTGAATTTGAATTATGACAACCTCTAAATTTGATTTATTTGGTAATCTTGGATTGATTTATGTTGAAACGGTTTGATTGCTTGTGTAGAATGCTCAGAACTCATAATTTCTCTTATTTGTTTCCTTTAATTAGCATGTTACAGCTCATTGTCTATTGATTTAGGGTAAAGGCAGTTTTGAATTACGCGTTTGTATTAACAAGTTGGGCAACTTTTAATGCTTGCATAATCATGGAAAATCTAGCATGATTTCAGCTTTTGATTGATTTTCCTTCCGTTATTTGAATTGAGACAGCCTTGTTTTCTGATTAATTACGGTAAATTTTGTACCCCTCCCCTTAATTTAAATATATTCTTACTCCTTTATTTATGGAAAATGGAGATTTCTTCTGACACTAATTTGATTTAGTCTTTTAATTTAAGGAAAACGAATTCTTTTAATTGATAATATTCTTCTTCCTTTTTCATAAATTGCATAACAACAATTCCCTACTATATAAGTAGGCCTCCTCTCTCATATTGAGACAGACTTTCATCATCACATATTCTCTCTACACACAAATATACGACAAGTTCTATTTTTGTTTGGCTTTGGGAGGATCCACTCTTGGTTTTATCTTGCCGCATCATTCCTTTATTGCTACTTCTTTGGTCTTCTTAGTGTTATTTATTTACTTCTCGACCGGTTAGTCTCTATCGATGCAACTTTAAATACTTATGTGTTAGTTCTTGTCTGTAGCCTAGAGAGCATGCCTATCGGTTTGGTGTTTAAACGATGTCTATGTGATTGTTTCCTCCATGATTGCTGCGTTCTTGGCATATTTGGTTCCGATCTTGTACAGGTTCTGTTAAAAGATAGACGCTTGGGACTTAAAGAGTCGCCCAGGTTTGAGGGATCACGTAGTCGATCTATTTTAGCCTTTTTATTGTGATTTTGTAATATTTTATGTATAAACGATTTTATGTAATAAAATATTGGGGGACTGCTTAGGGGGCGGGGATTATGTGATTTGAGTATTTTTCATCATTTAGATGTCATGCCTATAGGATTTCACATGTTAATTAGTTAAATCATTTTATCACTTAGGCAAACAATCCAGGATAATTAATTAATTATTTTATAGCTTAGAAATCGTGTTTTAGGATCATTAACTAACCTTCAGATGTATTAGATTAATTTTAAGTGTGTTAATTTAAGCGTGTTTAATTAATTTTTTTGGCATGTTAAAACTAATTTTCAGCACCTTTAATTAATTTTCAGCACTTTTATTAATTTCCAGCCTATCAAATACTTTCCAGCATTTAAAATAACAATTTTTAGCATATTAAATTAACTTCTAGCATTTAATAATAATTTCCAGCATATTAAATTACTTTACAACACATAATAATAATTTTTAGTATATTTAAAACAATTTCCAGTGATTTTAAAATATTTTTAGTAAGTTTTAAATAATTTTCAGCATTTAAAAAATCATTTTCAGTAATTTCCAGCAACCTTAAAATAAATTTTCAACAAGTTTTAAATAATTTTCAGCATTTAAAAAATCATTTTTAGTATATTTTCAGTAATTTCCAGCAACCTTAAAATACATTTTCAGTAAGTTTTAAATATTTTTTAGCATTTTAAAAAAAAATAAAAAAATTGCAGTATATTTAAAACAATTTCCAGCAACTTTAAAATAAATTTTCAGCAAGTTTTAAATAATTTTATGCATTGAAAAAATCATTTTCAGTATATTAAAAAATAATTTCCAGCAATCCTAAAATAATTTTAGCAAGTTTTAGATAATTTTCAGCATTTTTAATCATTTTTTCAGCAATCTAAATTAATTTCTTCTGTAATTAGTAGTTAATTTGCAGTACCTTTAAATTTTCAGCATATTTAAATCAAGCTTTTAGTATATTTAATATCTAGCACTGTATTTAAATTTTCGGCACCTTAATTAATACGTCTTGCCTAGAAATCATGCCTATAGATTTTAATCACGTAAAACAAATAATTATCTTTTAAGCATGTTAATCACCTATTTAACTTTAACTAATCAAGAGGCTTATTTGAAACCGTTACATGCTACTTGTAAGTTCTATTTGTTTTGTATGACGTGAACCTCGAGTCTAATTAGGCAGCCTAGGCTTTTCTTGTCTAAAACCAAATCCCAAAATAGTAATTCCAACGCCTCTTGAACATTAAGTTGGGACGGGTAGGCATTTTAGGAAACATTAGTTTTATCGTTTTCTTTCGAACGCATTTAAGATTAATAACCAAAATAGGTTGGTGGGGGTAGATAGTCAAAAATGATGGAAGTTGCCCCGAGCAAAATTCGACAATGCGATATGCGACATTGTCACCCGTTAATAAGCCGGGCGCTGATCCGAATAATATAAAATTAATCTTTGTCTAGATTCGATCGAATTTTATTTATTTTTGCATGCTTGTTTGGGGTAGTTTAGGTATAACTTAATGAATTTTTCCATTATAATTTGTGTCTTTCTATCTTCTCGCTTCTCTAATTCCTTTATTTATTTTATGCATTTTTTATCACGTGGTTAATTATTAATTAGATAATAACTAAGTTGTATGTTTCATTTTATTTATTATATTTTCCCTATTTAAACACTTAGTTAACATTAGGTTAGTAAAATAATAGACCTTTGTTTATCACATAGAATTTTCCCACGTAATATACAAGTTCGGTCGAGACCCACATTTGTGGACCTCTAAAGGTGTCTAACACCTTCCTTTCGAGGTAACCTGAACCCTTACCCGAATTTCTGGTTGACGTAGGCTAATAATTAAAACAAATTCGTAATTAGTCTAGAATGGTGCCCTAATGCACCTTAATTCGTTAAGTGGTGACTCTTCACCTCTAATCAATCCCAAAAAGAGTTGTCACATTGAATCCCACTTTTCGCGAGAAAAATGGGGCGTGACATGCAGGTCAGTTAACTCAGCAGCCAACTTCTAGTGCTTTAGTTCTAGTAGGTCGTGGTGGTGGAGGATATGGTAGGGGTCTTTCATATGGTGGGCATGGTGGTCATACTGCAGGGAGGGGTGGCTACTAAGCCAACCGTGGTGGAGGACAGGTTGGCCGAGGTGTCCCACAAACTGGTAGAGGTGGTGGTCAGAGTGGTGACAAGGCTCATCTTTATATTTTTCTGGCCCGTCCTGAAGCTGAAGCTTCTGATGCAGTAATCACAGGTACTATTTTTGTGTGTGATTGAATGGATTCTGTGTTATTTGATACGGGGTCTACTTTCTCTTATATGTCTATGAAATTTGCTTTGGGTTGGGACTTAAAATATGAATTTCTTAATGCACCCATGTATGTGTCTATACCGGTTGGGGTTTTGGTGTGTTGATGAAGTTTATCAGGCATGTCCTGTAACATTTATTGGGTATAGTACCTTAGCAGATTTAGTGACTTTGGATATGAAGGAATTTGATATTATTTTGGAAATGAGATAGTTGTCTCCTCATCGTACTGTTCTTAATTGTTATGCTAAGATTGTTACTATAGTTATGCCCAAGATAGAGAGATTAGAGTGGGAAGGAACTTTTAAGCCTACTCCTTTGAGAATTGTGTCAGCTATTCATGCCCAAAAGTTAGTTAAGCGGGGGTGTAGGGAGTTCCTAGCTCATTTTTGGGATGATAGTTTGGTAGTCCCCCCTATTTCTTTGGTTTTAGTTGTGTATGAATTATTAGAGGTATTTTCTGATGATCTTCACGCTCTGGTTTGGGTGCTATGTTGATGCAGGATAGGAATGTGATTGCCTATGCTTCAAGGCAATTGAATCCTCATTTGAAGAATTACCTAACCCATGATTTGGAATTGGCAGCGATGGTGTTTGCTTTGAAGATATAGAGACACTATCTCTATGGGGTGAAGTGTGAAGTATTCATAGACCACCGCAGTTTGCAACATGTATTCACTCAGTGGGATTTGAATTTGAGACAGAGAAGGTGGATGGAGTTTATCAAAGATTATGACATTTTAATTCAGTATCATTCGGGTAAGGCCAATACGGTAGCAGGCATATTGAGTTGAAAGCCGACATATATGGGAAGTTTGGAATGGTTGGAGGTGTCGAGGCACCCATTGGCTAGAGAGGTACATACTTTAACTGACAGTTTTATGAGGTTGCAAGTGACCGACAAAGAAGGAGTGTTAGAACATGTTGAGGCTAAGTCCACCTTCCTTGAGAAGATTAAGGAAAAGCAGTTTGAGGATAAAAAGTTGAACAATCTTAGGGAGAAGGTGTTACAAGGTGGGGCCAAGGAGGCCATTCTTGATGAAGAGGGAGTGTTGAGGATTTGGGTGTGTGTGTGTGTGCCTCGTATGGACAACTTGGTTTCCACCATCCTTGTATAGGCTCATAACTCTAAGTACTCTATACATCCGGGTGCAATCAAAATGTATAGATACTTGAGGTAGCACTATTGGTGGCGCATAATGAAGCAAGATATTATGGATTTTGTGACCAGGTGTCAAAACTGTTAGCAGGTTAAGTATAAGTATCGAAAACCTGGTGGCACTTTTAAAAGAATGCTCATTCCAAAGTGAAAGTGGGAAAGAATAACCATGGACTTTGTTGTGGGTCTTCCTAAGACCCTAGGGAAATGTGACTCCATTTGGGTAATCGTCAATCGATTGACCAAGTCTGTGCACTTTATTCCAGTAAGGTTGGACTATAATGCAGCCAAATTTGCTAAGATCTATGTGAAGGAGATTGTAAAACTTCATGGGGTGCATGTTTCTATAGTGTCTAAAGGAGGTACACAGTTTACCTCCAACTTTTGGGAGAAGTTCCAAGAAGAGTTGTGCACTAGATTGGACCTTAGTACAACCTTTCATCTGCAGACTGAAGGGCAGTCAAAATGGACTATCCAGGTACTTCAGGATATGCTCTGAGCTTGTGTGATGGATTTTGGTGGTCAGTGGGACAAATTATTGCCCTTGTGTGAGTTTGCATACAACAACAACTATTACTCAAGCATTGACATGGCTCCTTTTAAAGCTTTATATGGAAGAAGATGTAGATCGCCAATTGGGTGGTTTGATACCTTCAAGATAAGACCTTGGGGCACTGATATGCTAAAGGAGTCAAAGGAGAAAGTGAGGTTCATCCAGGAGAAGTTGGTAGCATCCCAGAATTGATAGAAGAAGTATACAAGTAACAAGGTAAGGGATGTGCAATTTGACAAGGGTGAGAAAATTTTGCTGAAAGTGCACCCATGAAGGATGTAATGCGGTTTGAAAAGAAAGGTAAGCTGAGTCTGAGGTATATCGAACCCTTTGAGATATAAAATGAGGTAGGGTCAGTGGCATATAGGTTGGCTCTACCTCCTATTTTGTCAGGGGTTCACCTAGTATTTTATGTATCGATGCTCAAGAAGTATCACGGAGGTGGAGACTACATCATTCGTTGGGATTCAGAGTTGTTTGACAAATAACTCTCTTACGAGGAAGAGCCAATAGCTATTTTAGCCAGAGATGTGAGAAAGCTGAGGACCAAGGTCATTTTATCTGTAAAATTCCAGTGGAGGAATCATCCGGCTGAGAAGCTCACGTAGGAGACCGAGGCAAATATGCGCAAGCTCTATCCTCACTTGTTCATTGAGTCAGGTACTTTTTTACTTATCTTTTTACATCGTTCTGGTTAGTCATTGTTTGGGAATGAACAAGGGGTAAATTGGTATCTAATGTAATGATCAGAAAGTTGTAGTTTAGTTCTCCTTTAGACCAAAATTTTAAAATCCAGGGCTAGCTTAGTTTAGGTGCATTTTGAGTGTGTGAGGGTTTAGGAAAATTTGGGAGTTATTAGAGCTATGATTGGTAGTTTTGAGCAAATTTTTGTTAGAGTACAAATGTAGGAGTCATAGAAACTTTTGGTGCATAAAATGGGTCAGTAGAACTCTGGTTATAGCGATTACCGTGAAAGAGTCAGTTCGTAATGTCGAAAATCAAGAAGTGCATTGAAAAATTGCCAGAGCTGGGATTGAATTTTGAGATACTGGCTTGGCTTTACTGCAGCAACAGAAGTACCGCTAAAGCGATATCGCTGCAACGACAGAAGTGTCGCCGCAACGACAAACCAAATTGGCCTAGGTGTCGCTGCAGCGACGAAAATGCCAAAAATTTATTTGTCAAAAAATCAGTGTTTTCATTCCCATTATTTTAAAAACTCATCCCAGGGATAGGCTAAGGCAATTTTGCACCAAATTGGGGGGGGGGTTCCATCTTTGAGGTAGGGTTCTTCACTTCTCAAACTTGAATTCACTCCCTTAGATTCTTAGGGTTGCAAGAATCATGGCCTTAGTTGAAATTATTGTTTAGCCCTAAGTTCATGAATTGGTCTAAATTGGTAGGGAATGATTTTATTTCAATTGTTATTGATCTTAGGATGTTAGAAAACACTTTTTATGATATGATTTGTTCTTGTAAACTTAAAATACGAAGAATTCAAGGTGACTAAAGGGGAGAAAAAACTGAAATAATGAACTAGGTCAAGTTTATAGATTGAAATTGATAAGTATGAGTTTATAATGCTTATAGGTGTGGATTGTTGTGTTGAAACATGTGTAATTGTTGTTTATAGATCAAGAACGGTCAGAAATCAAGATGAAAGGCAAGATTATGGTCAAATAGTATTTTTAGACAAAGAATTGAGGTAGGCTATGGTTTAATGGTGGTGTACACTTGATTTGATTCTGTGCATATATGTAAGCTGAATGTATGTGATTAACTTTCGGGCTTTACTTGTGATTGTTGATTCATTATCATGCATTAAGCATTGCACTGAAATTATACATGTGTTGAGATGATGATGGATCGATGTCACACCGACACTGTTATTTGGATCTGGTGTCATGCCGATACTATTTTTTGGATCGGATGTCATGCCGACACTATTATTTGGATCGGGTGTCACGTTGATACTGTTATTGGATCGAGTACCACGCCGATGCTGGTACATGGACTGAGCTCGTCGCCTGCAGGTCATTACTAAGGATCCTTGTTGTCCCTATATATGTGTATATCTTGCATGCATGCAATCATCATTACACATGCATGTACATTGGATTGACTATTATTGGATGAACCTGTTTAAGTGTTATGACTGTACATTTGATTGTCAACTAATTGTGAGTTTTGTCTTGATTGTTTCTTGCTTGTATTTCACTTACTTATTTGTATGGTGTTGGGTTAAGTCGACCGATGATGCCTACCAGTACTTAGTTGTTGTGCTGATGCTACCTGTATTCTTCTTTTTGTAGAGTACAAAGCATGTTCCAGTGTTTGAGACGAGACCTCAGCTCTTGTTCGTGCTCTATTATTTATTCAAGGGTGAGCATCATGTTTGGGCTGCCATTGGATCATCTTTATTTCTTTCATGTCCTTTGCTTTCAGGACAATGACATTTCTCTTTAATTAGTAGTCTGGATTATGTTTTAGATCTTGTTTTGACTAATTAGAGTTCTTGTACGGTGACTTTCGGATCCCAAAAATTATAATAAATCGAGATACTTCCACACTCTCATTTGGTTTTGATATGATTAGTTAGTAATGGTTTAATTTGGTTATATTTACGTTAGTAAGAAAAATTATTAATGTGAATACTTTGGTAACTGGCTAAGGATTGGGTTACATGGTTCTCCCACTGTAGAGTTAGGGTGGTTACCACTCATGACCTATTGGGTCGTGACATTAATATCTCTCCATATTTATGACTATGGGTAAAAATGAAAACAAACAACTAATTATGTCTTGATTTTCTAAAATGACAAGTATTATAAAATATCTATTTTTAGTAAGCATGACAAGTATTTAGGAATGGAGGATGAGTAGTACAATTCAACTCATGTTCAATTTTACTTTTTTATTGAACCAAAGTTTGATCAATAAATGTTGTATTTTTTTTAAAAATAACTTTGTGATAGTGTGTTATACTTTTGTTATCAACTTTTACTTATTTGGTAAAATTGTATAAAGAATTGATCAATTTTGATATTTTTAACAACTTATGAGGTTTTTATGTTTATGAAAAAATACAAAACTTAAAAAGTCTAAATTGCATGTCCAAACAAAACTTTAACTTCATATCATGATTTCATCTCACATGACTAAAGGAGCCCTAAATATTTATTTATGTGGAACATGTATATGTAATTTCCCCCCACTTTGTGGATTTCATGGGGTATGTTGTTGTTGTTGTTGTTATACATATATGTGGTTTATTAATATATCTCCTTATGATATTTTGTATTTTTTTTTATAAACTATAAAAATTTATATTTTTCACAAATTATATAATTTTATATTTATGAAAAATAATATAATTTTTGAATTTTAAATTATGTGTTAAAACAAAATTTCAATAAATCAACATTTATCCAACTCCAAAATGTCAAATCCATGTCCAAACCCTAGAGGGGAATCTAGTCCAAAAGATCTAGTGAGGGCGTGGGGAAGTAGTTGTAACAACCTAATCAACTACTCCATCCGTTTCATTTTATTTGACCTTCATTGCTTTAATATATTTTTAAAATATTTTAATTATGATATATTTTACTAAATTAATTTTATTAATGATATTTCAAAACTCTAAATTTGACTATTACTATTATTACTTTATGTAGTTATTTAACATAAAAATAAAAGAAAAAATATACTAGTAAAATTCTCTCAATTTAATAAATTGAATAATTAAATTAAAATAATTATTTTTAATATGGTGGCCAAGTAATTTGAATCGGAGAAAGTAACTTAATGTCAAAGCAATCCTCAGACTCCTTAGACAGCACAGGTTCCAAATACCAACTATTTGGGAAAATTATTACTACCACGCACTATCTACTCCCTTCTCTTGTTTTAGTTTTTTTTTTCCTTACAAAATTATATATAAAAAGTAAGTATTTTGTATAATTTGGTTTTTATTTTTTTTAATAATTGCATTTTATTTAAGAACAAGACTAAATTAATCTTATTTTATTTTGAATTCTTGATTTTGTAAATGACAAGTACTCCCTCATTTCATTTTACTTGGCTAAGAAAGTATTTACTAGAGGTTTATTCTACTAAATTAACCGTATTAATTATGCTTTTGAAATTTAAATTTGACAACTAAAATTTTATGTAGTTATTGAATAATAAGGATGGTATTGAAGGAAAATAATAACTTTGCTAAAATGGACAAATAAAAATCTATTTTTAGTAGGCGCTTAGACATGCGATTTCATCTCGTGATTTGAAATCATAAAATGGAATCAGTGTTTGGACATACGATTTCATCTCATGATTTCAAATCATTAGATAAAATCTCAAATTCTCCAAAAACCTTGATTCAGAATTTCATATTATGATTTCATCTTTTTCAATACAAAAATTGACCCACAAGTTTGCATTTTTTAAAGAAAGATTATCTCATCATTCTAAATTTTACAAAAAGACTCATGCTCAACGTGAAGAGATTCTACATACCATATGAAATAATTATATTTAAGAATAACTAGTTAGCATTATTGTTGACTAATGAATCCTTATAAAATTATATACACTTGAAAGTCTGTAATCACAAACATTTATTTATAAAAGAAACATGGAGATATGAAATTTATTACTACAATATCTTAGCATATTATGATATCCTATTTATGAACCATAGAATGCTCATTTGATAACATTATATATGAATTGGGAAAAATTTAATAGTTTTCACAACTTGTGGGGTTTACATGTTTATGAGAAAACATACAATTTAAAAGTTCAAATTGCATGTCCAAACAAAACTTTAACTTCATCTCAAATGATTTCATATCACGATTTCATATAATATGGCCAAACGGGGCATTAGTGTAAAGGAAAAGAAAAATGAGAAGGAGAAAGTAAATTGGGACAAGTATTTTTAGTAATCTTGACGACTAATAATATGGGAGGGAGTGGTATCTACTCACCATGTTCATACCCCCTCTAGTCCATATTAAGTGAATTGTTGGGTCCTCTTTTATAGTTCAAAATAAGTGAATTTTTTAAAGTTCAAGAGAATTGATGGGACTTTTTCCATATTTGCTCTTCTTTTTAATGAAGTTCTTAACAACTTTACATTTTTTAGGAGAATAGTTTGGGAATAATTAAAACAGTAATAGTAAAAAGTAATCTTTAATTATGTCCTTAAATATTTTTCTGAAGGGGTGTTTGATGTGTCGAAATTTCATGGCACAGTCGACACTTAATACATGGAATAATGTGGTTCTTAAGTGCATTTTTGTTGGATATGATCTTGTTTTGTGTGTTTGTGCAGGAAATAGGTAGAGAAAGCAAAAGTTGGGATTTGGAGAAAAATCTGCTAAGTTTGGAGCCGTGAACATGATTAACGGACCGTGGAATCACCCCACAGACCGTTCTGTCAATCGTGGAGTTGGATCTGAAAGGGTGCAAAATAAAGTTCAAACCACAACTCGTTTGATGACCCGTGAAATCAAACCAACAGCCGTTCTGTCAATCATGGACTAGGATCTGTAGGAATGCAATTGAGCCAACATTCTACAGAGCACTCCACGAACCATAAAACCATTTTACGGTTCGTTCTGTTAGTCATCAACCAAATGTCAGCAAGGATGCAATTTGAAGCTTCAAACCACGAGTCTAGAGTGCGAACTATAGAAGCAATCCATGACTCGTGGATAGAACCGTGGAAACCTGCTACTTTTCAGGCTTGAAAGCTGAAGCACGGATGGACCCCACTACTACGAACCATTGTTCATAACCACGGCTCGTGGAATGCTGAAGCGATCAATTTTCCTATTTTGTTTAGGACATGAGTGTTATGTCTATAAATACTTTTCTAGGTTTTATGTTTAGAGTTACACACTCTTATTCTAGGAAATACATAGTTGCTGCTTGAAGACCTATTGTTCTTGTTTTTGAGCAGATATCAAAATTTGGTTACTTTGATCTTTGGTCCTTGGAGTTCATCCTTGTTTTAGTAAAAATTTCAGATTTGCTTATTCTTGTTGTAAGTTCATGAATATGTTTACCACAATATTTTTTGATTTTATTCTTTCAAACATGAGTAGATCTTATAACTAGTGTTGTGGAAACCATAATGGAATAACGAAGTAGGTCAAAGTACTTAGTGATTTTAGAATACTATTCATGCATGTATTGTTATTCTCTTCAGTTTGATTGCTTTTTAACGGTTGCACGCGTTAGAACTCGCCTTGATTCTTCACTTGCTTGATAAAAGAAGTAGAAATTAGAAACAGGAACTAACCACGAAGATTTGAGGTTTCCAACCCTCATCTAATGATTTGCGCTTTAACATGTATAGTCAATCTGAGACTAAAGACAAGGCTAATAATCAAACACTCAAAGATTGAGAGGAGTTTGATTTACATTCATCTAATTATGGTTGAAAAACCTTTAAGTGAACCATACTTGTCAGTTTTGCATGCAAAAGACCGGGATAGATCTAATACACTAAACTTGTTGAGTTATGAAATCACGGGAAACACAGTCCTAGTCCATTCTCACCGATTGGTTACAAACAACAACATTCTCAAAACGTTTACTTATTTTTACTTAGTTTTAAAAGTTGTTATTTGTTACTAGAATTTTTCTCCTTCGAATATAATCGACTATTGGTTGAAATAATCTCGTTGAGCTTATTTCTCGTCACATTTCCTGTGGAATTCGACCCCAACCTTGTTGGGTTCTATATTTGAACAACGACCACGTTATACTTCATCGAGAGGTGTAATTTAGGTGTATCCGTGTTCTATACCCCAATAATTCACGAGTAATATGGACTTGAGAGAATATTACTTGGTCCTTATTGACTTGATACGTTCTTTAAAAAAAACTTTAATTAGAAGTGTATTAGACCAATTTAATTAACCTTATTAATGATATTTTAAAATTCTACGTTTGACTACTACTACTTTATGTAGTTATTTAATACTAAGGGTAGTATAAGAAAAAAAAATCTTGATTCGCTAAAATGAATAAGTAAAATAAAATATATATTTTTGATATATGAATCAAGTAAAATGAAATGGAGGAAGTAGTTAATAAGCTATAATGATAAGGGGTCATTGATATGTAGGATTACAATTATATATAAATTAATAAAGTAGGAATTATTTATGCAGTGATTGATAATGAATGAATTGCATTATGCGGTGATTAATAATTAAGAAAAATATGTCTCTAGGTACAGTTTAATCCTTGTATTCCCACATATAATAACACTTTTAAAATATGGTCATTGTCGACTTCAAAATACCAACCACGCAAGTAGTCTGTTTTAAGGGATTACTAGTATAGGTATTCGTGCGATACACAAAATATTTTAAAAAAAATATTCATTAAAAAATATTAGCTTATTCATTTTGAAATAATAAAATTAATCAATTTTTATTATATCATATTAAAATTTTTAAATTAATTATGAAATATTAAAAATAATTGTTAATAGTGAAACTACAACTAATACTTAATAACTAATCATAATTGTAGTTAATAGTGAAATTACAACTAATACTTAATAACTAATCACAATTGTAATTATTTTAGATATTTTGATATAGAAAAACAATATTAGTATTTTCTTAATCATATTCCGTTGGCTGATTTTTAAAAATAATAAAATATTTTATATTAAATAATTATTAATTTTGTTGTTGGACTTTTACCTTTACATTTTTAATCAATTAAGACATGTAATTACATTCCTTACCTTCCATTTCAAATTTTAACTTCTTATTCTATCAATTTAACTTCAACAACTCACTGCACTCTTTTTAAATAATTTTATCTTTCAATTACATTTCAAAAATTAAAAGTACTTAATTGTGTCAATTGCAAAACCTCTAATTTCAAATTTTAAATTTCACCACTGTCAATTCAAAAACTAAGAACATACAAGTTTTTATTTTATTTTAAACTTTCAAACTTTATTTTATTGTTCATTATTTTTTTATTCATTGTTTGATTTTATTATTAATATCTTTAAGTATTCTATTCATACTTATTATTACCTCTTTTAAATTAATTCAATTAAAATCTCTTAAATCACCCACCTCACCAAATCCCCCACCACCACCCTCCTCCTAATTTTTTTTAATAACTTTTTAATATTTTTTCTTTAAATTTTTTTTTCTCACCTCACCCACCTCCTACCCCACAACCTGTCTTCCCCCTACAAAAAAAAAATTATATTTTATTTTATTTTTTAAACAACTTTTTTTTCTTTATCTCACCCACCCAGACCCTCTACCCAACTCAAAACAAAATTATTTTTTTAGTTTTGAAAAACCTTTTTTAAAATTTTTTATTACCATCCCCCTGCCCTAACCCCAAAAAAAAATATTGAACTTTTTATTTTTATTTATTTTAATAATCTTTTTTGCTACCCTCTCCCCCCCCCCCCAACCACAACCCCTACCTACATCCACATCCCCGCCTACCCTACCCATCTAGCCCCCCCACCACCATAATCCCCTATCTCTCTCCCCCCCCCCCCCCCCTCCGTCACAATATTCACCACTTTATTCCTATCCATTTTTATTATTTTGTATTAGATATACACAAATACTCTTTGAAAAATATATATCTTTTATTAATATTAAGTATTAATTTATTTTAGTATATATGTTATTAATAATGTCGAATAATCACATCAAATAAAGTTATTTATTTTTAAAGCTCAAAATCAACTAATAGGTACTGATTAGTATCTTTATTACACTAAATTGAAAAAAATTACCTGATTAAGTTCAAGTATTTTATAGCCCTCTAAATAGTTTTTTTTTCTTTATTTATTGAAAATGATTTGAGATACAGTGAATTAGTTCATCATTGAAATGAAAAAAAAAAAAAAGTTCATCATCAAAATGAAAAAAACATATAAGTATGCATACTCCATTAAAGATGATGATAAATATATATACAAAGATTAAGAGTAAACATTCAGTAATATAGTTTCAAAAAAAACTTTTGTGACAGAATTGATACGTGTATTATCACGACCCAATATTTGAGTCATGATAGCGCCTATCGTAACCCACCAATAGGCAAGCCAAACCCTAGCCCGGAGCGACAAGCGACGGGCTAACGGGCGGAATCTCATAAAATAGAGAAGAAGGGGAAGTAACCATATTTATAAACATGCTATAACGCTACAGACAGAATCAGAATATGTATATATGCCAAGACTGAGAAGGAAGAGGACAATATATAAAGTCAAGAATCCCTCCCAAGACCTGGTGAGGTCGGTACAAGAGCCACTACTAGACATATCCAGATTACAAGACAGAAACCAAATATATATAACAAGTACAACAGTCTCGAGGGCAAAAGACTATGCAGTAGAAGATGGAGTAGGATCTGCCTCGGACGTCAGTAAGCTCACCCTGCTCCGGAGTCAATGCTGAGAAAAGAGTCATGTCAAAACCGTCGACTAGTGCCTGGATCTGCATCGGAGAAAAAGATGCAGAAGTGCAGTATGAGTACCGGGGCAACGGGTACTCAGTAGGCATCATCGGCCGACTGAGCTCAATGTAATATAAGCAAACTAAAATGCGAGGGTACATACTAGAGTCGGGAAATAAATCATAAGTACATAAGTAACCGTTGAGGCGTATAGACATGCTCAGGAGAAAGTAAGTGCGATACAGAATAACGAGTAAATAAATGCGTAAGTAAACACACAAGTCAAACATAACCTATCTGGGCCCCCATAAACCCGATAGGCACACGGAAGAAAACAATAACCCAGTCTGGCCCCCATAAACCAGTGGGACACACAAGAAAAGTAAATGCATAGTCACCAGTGTCTCAAAGCTGTATCAGTATCCAGTAACCACGGTACCCAGTACCAAAACTCTCCAATCATATCATAATCAGTAGCCGGACTCGAACGGGAACTCATAATAATCAGTGGCCGGACTCGAACCGAAACTCATAATAATCAGTGGCCGGACTCGAACCGGAACTCAGAGAGCAATAGTATCATAATCTCAGTATCCAGTACTAGAACTCATAGTGTACCACAATCCGGGGCCGGACTCGAACCGGAACACCCAATAATCAATAACCAGAATCATCATACCTGAATCAGTAGCCGAACTCGAATCGGATTCATCATAGTCAGTAACCAGGACAGAATCAAATGTCATATCATATCATATAAACGGGGAATGCCCTAGTACCAAGTCAATACTAATATATAAGTACCGAAGCTAATCCCACAACATGCTACAAGTAAATCTTGGGGTCCTTCTAGGTCATTATCTACTATAAACAATATGTATATATAAGTCTGGGTATACATTATAAGTCCTGGAAAGACGGGTCAAGGTTCTAAGTCAAACTAGACGACCCCGATCAAATACAGTGCTATCAGGGACTAACAAGGCTAAACAGGCCAACCGGGTATAATTAGGGTGACTAAATTTTGTCACAACCCTAACAGGTCATATATGGCTTAATAAGCCCAAAGATGTCAAAGTTATGACAGGTCGACCAAAAGGGTAACGGGGCCCGCTATCGGGTCCCAAAAACAAGGTCTGGTTAAACCTGTCTAAGTCTGGGCTAAGTCTGCCTAAGCCTGGACTAAGGTCCTATAATAACATTGCCAAACTGGCAACAACAACAACAATATTATCTGACCCAAAATAGGTCATCTGTGGTGTACCACGAGGATAACGGGCTTGAAATATATCCGAATAGCCCTATCCGGCCTAGAAGGCCTAAATCACAGTAAACCACCACCACCAAGTTTCTAATACCAGCCCACTACACCAGCACAATAGCATACATATATCACACATAAGCTCAATCTAAGTGCAAAGGAAGGTAAACCTAGCCTACCTGGACGCCGCCGAATGCCTGCTAAAGCCAGTTAAATAGGAGTCTTCCCCTTCCGAGAGGCCTATGACGGCTGCCAAGCTACCAAAATACTAAAATACATGTCAAATCATGACTATTGATACCCATATTGCATTAGTTCAGAAAATGTCCAAAAATCCCACGTGGGGCCCGCTTGCGGAATCGCAAAACTAAAACCTTCAAAGCTTCCCAAATCACCCCGTGATCAATAGTCACAACAGATGCTATCCAACTCGAGCTCATATTAAGATCTAAATAAGCACCAACAACAATACCACCAAATAATAATTCAAATACGCGATTTTAAGCTAAAATTAACCGGAAAAACTTACGATATAAAAATGTTATACTATCAACCACGCGATCCCCGAGCTTTGAATAAATTGACGTAGATAGTTGATATTCTTGTGTAGATCAAATATACTACCTAAATATACTATTTCCACTACTATATATGTCAGTGGTTAAATAAAGTCATGGTCCTAAAATGAAAAAGGAAAATGATTGAGAGTATAGTGGTATATATATGCATATATGTACACGTACATTACCAAACATAGCCAGTGAGTCATTTGCCATCAATTGTCACACCAACAAATGTCCTTGTAATACATAAAGTGTACTTCACCCATATTCACGTGGAGGTGAGGTGGATTAATACATATTCGGATATTGCATAGACTCGTGGTAAAATAAATACAATTTTTTGAATATTTCATAATTAATAGAAAATTATTTCTAACAAAACCTCTATAAAATAAAAATATTGTTTTAACATATTTAGATTTACTATCTCCACTTAAAATATTAATAAATTATAAAACTAGTATTAAAATAATATAGATATTACATAACTAAAGAATTTTATAAATATCATAAATATTTTTGAAAGGTAATTAACTATGTCATTTTACCAAATTCTAATTTAATTTAATATTTTACAACGTGCTCGGTCTAAATAATATTCTCAAACGAACTGCCCGGGAACCGAACTATCAGTCCCAGCAAGTCATAAATAACTTGGGGCAGTTATAGAAAAGCTCTAAACACCGAGAACACACGAAAACGAAGAAAATGACCAGGAAGGTCATTACATGTATTTAGATAAAGAATTGTGATAAAGTTTAATAAATATGAAAATAATAGAAAGATATGATGGTGGAGATACATGAATGGTGTAGTGAAAATAATATTGGTCCTTAATTAAATCAAATCATCGAAAAGAAGAGATACTGATATCAATTTAAGTTGGTGAACCTTGAACATTAACAAAGAAAGACGAAGATGAAAATGTTTATCCTTCCTGCATATAAAAAGAAAAATGTTAAATCAAAAAATAGTTTAAAAAATGAAGAATGAAGAACAAAAAATTGCAGTAAATAATAATCATGAATAAAGCTAATGATATAGGAGTATATATAAGAGAGACTAAGTGATAGAACTTCATTCCAATTCAAATTTCATTTAAATTCAAATTCAAATATCATATAGATTTATTAGAAGAAGATTAGTTTATTATTCTTCCTTATCCGTACTTTTTTCAAATATAGAACATATTTATCTTATAATCTATATGTATTTAAGTTGAGATAAATATGAAAATCAATGAGATAATAATAATAATAACAACAACAACAACAACAACAATAATTTTATAATTATTATTATTATAATAATAATAATATTAATAATTATTATCATACTATTACTACTATTACTACTATTTGAGATAAATGTTGAAATCAATCTCATAGCATGACTACTAATCAAAGAAATTTAATAATCTAATTTTTTTTTGAAAATTATTATTTTATCTTTGAAAAGATATTGTATCTCCAATTCAAATTCAAAAAAGTTGATAGAATAACCAATATCTTATAGGATTGGTTAGATAACAATAAGAGTCCAATTAAAACTATTTATGTGATAACTTACTACTTCTAATATGTAATTATATATATTTTTATGTTATTTTAAATTTAAAGTGACATTTTATTACTCTTAATTATCTTTGCTATTTTACCTTTTTTCGATGTTTTTTTTCTTTTCTTTTCTTTTTCTTTATCTTCTTTTCTTTATATATTTCTTTTATTTATTTGTCAAAAAAATCTATTTATAACGGCAATTTAGATATATAAATGAATTGCAAGTAGGTATATAGGTTGAATTTAAATAATTTTCAATTTATATTTAAATTTTAATTAAAAGTAAGGGTGAGGCTTGGATACACACCACACAAATAGATAATATTTAGACATATAAATAATAATAATAATAAAAATGTTGTTATTATTATTATTATTACTACTACTACTACTACTACTATTACTACCAGAGGCGGAGCCAGGATTTTAAGTCTGTGGGTTCTAAATTTAAAGACAAGAAAATAATCTCAAGCTAGTGTATGATCATAGCCAAACTAACTAACAACCAACAAGTAACAATATTTGACAAATTAAAAAAAATGATGAACTTCTTAAACATTATAAATATAAACACTATCATTATAATTGCACTCGACGAGTTGCCATGTTTTGAAAACGATCAATGATCGCATCATTAGATACACTCTCAAATACTTCATCCTCTATATAACAAACTGAACAATCATTCAAAAATTCATCACCAATTCTACTTCGCAAATCATTTCTAATAAACTTCATTGAAGAAAAAGCTCTTTCCACTGTTGCAATAGCCACGGGTAATATCAAGCTTAACTTCACAAGCAAATAAACAAGTCCCTATGTCTTGTGCATATTTGTTTCGACCAACTTCATCGAAAGATTTCCAAGTCCTTTCAAATTTGAGAAAGCATTATCCACTTCTACCACATAGTAAATATAATTGTCAAGATCAAAACTAAGATCTTCAAGCTTGGAGGCACTGAACTCATTTGGATAGTATGTCGCAAGCTTCATGATATTGTTTTTATCATAATTCACAAAAGAATTCTCGGGACTCAAACTAGCCATGCCAAGAAGTAGATCAGTATTAACTTCATTAAAATGATTGTTAAGCTCTGAAAGTTGCAAATCAATAACAGCATAAAAAACTTTCACACGCAAATGATGAGAATAGTTAACACTTGAGCTCTTACGCTTCGACTTTCCAAGACAATACTTTTCATTCATTTCAGGAATCTCAATATCACTCCTTTCACAAAATAAGGAGATGTTTTCTAACAAAGAATTCCATTCAGATTCCCTCATCGATTGCAATTGTCTCTTAGTGAAATCAACAAGCTTCATAGCATTAACAATATCTTGATCTTTTCGTTGTAAAGCCATATTCAAATCATATGTAATTGTCAAAATTTTCAACATCAAATGCAACATGTAGATAAACTCATAAGATCTAATGTCTTTCACTAGACTTTTTGCCATTGTTTTCTCATGATAATTTGCACCCTCATTTTCAAGAACTCTAAGTACATGAACAATTGATGAGAATAAGGAAATAAAGTTACGTACTGTCTTAAAATGAGACCCCCAACAGGTATCACCAGGCCTTTGAAGTCCAAGTTCCTAATTTAGTCCACTTCCCGTATGAACTTCACCAAGCACTAGTAATTCTGCTAATTTTTTGGCTTGATCATCTCGAAGCATCTCCCTTCGCTTAAAAGAACCTCCAACAGTATTTAAAACATTAGCAAGAATGTCAAAAAAATTATTCACATCATGATGTTTCTTCGCAACTGCTACAAGAGTCAATTGCAACTGATGAGCAAAGCAATGTATGCAATATGCCGAAGAATTATCTTTCAAAATCAAGGTTTTAAGACCATTAAGTTCTCCTCGCATGTTACTAGCTCCATCATAACCTTGTCCCCGTATTTGAGATCGACTCAAAGAATGATCTAAATGCAAAGAATAGATCGCTTCTTTCAATGACTGTGCAGATGTGTCTTTAACATGAACAAGACCAAGAAATCGCTCAATAAGCTTACCCTCCTTGTTGACATATCGCAGAACAAGAGCCATTTGTTCCTTATGAGAAACACCTTTAGACTCATCAACCAATATCCCAAAGTAATCCCCATTCAAGTCTTCAATAATTGCTTTTATTATTTCTTTTGCACAAGAATCTACAATATCTTTTTGGATATAGGGAGAAGTCATGGTGCTATGTTTTGGAGCTTTATCTAATACAACAATTTTTACCACTTCCTTCTTATCCGCATACCACTTTAAGAGATCCAAAAAATGGCCTCTTCTCGTAGAAGTTACGCACTCATTGTGACCCCGAAAAGGCAATCATCCTTTCAAAAGATACCTTATCACATCAATCGAAGCATTCAAACGAACCCAATGTTCACCTTTAATTTTCTCGGATTGCTTGTCAAGTGAGGCTAGAATAGATTGTTTTTGATTCATTAAATCTAGCATCATCTTGAAACATCAATTATGAACACTATTCACTTCACCCACATGCTTTTTAAGTCTCTCTAAATCCTTGTTCCAACTTCGAAAACCTTTCGTTGTGAAAGAATCACTCACTTTTTTTTCGTATCCTCCAAGCTCATTCTTAAACAAGTAACAACATAAACAATATGCTGCATCTTTTTGAATGCTATATTCTAACTATTGAGAATACGGAGGTTTAAACCAGTTAGAATTAAAGTGACGTGGTATTCCTCCAAAATCTCTTACTGAAAATTCAAATTTATCAGATTTACCTGGTTGGCAAGGTTTCTTTTGTATATAATATCTCCTCACCCGATCACGTACATCTGAAGGATATTCTGAAATTGGTTCTCTTTCTGCAGGATCTGATTTAAGATCCAATTTCATGAACACTTTATCCGTATCCAATGCTTTGGGAAGATTGATAGGTGATGGAGAACTCGGCAAAGAAGAACTAGAAGCAGTATCTGAAGGAGTTTTAGGCTTGAAAAATTTCGTAATCATATTGACTTTGCTTAAAGATCCTAAAAATTATAAAACACAAATTATAAGGTGTCTAGTAACTAATAAAATCTGGAAAAGATAAGAAAGAGAGAAATTGAGGAAAAACACAGAACTAGGAGTCTTGCGAAAAATTGAAAAAGAGATACGGTACATACCACTATTGTACGATTCTGATTTCTGGCAAGCAACGGCGATGCAGTAGCCGGCGACGCGGGCAGTCCGAACTCCTACGTTGAGACTTGAGGTCTTTGTTCGATTGTTTCTGAGTTTCTCTGTTTCTGAGTTTATGTGAAGAAACTCAAACGTCGAAGGTTTTCCTTTAATAATCGAGTGTTTTTTCTTTTCTTTATTTATTATTCGTTTTATGTTTTTTTTTGGTTAAAAAAATCGTCTACACATCAGTACAGATCAGAAAATGGAAAAAAATTGCATTAAGTGTGTAAAAGAGTAAAAAATCATTAAAAAAAACAAAAATGTCGCTAATGGGATTCGAACCCACATCTAATCTAAGGCAGAAGAAACCTCAGCAGTCGTGCATCCACCACTGGATCAGGCGACAACCTTTGTATGTGGGTTAGCACATATATACTTATATATATTTTCAGAATTTATTAGTACACATATAGGGTCTATACAAAAGCTACTGGGTTGGCCCGAACCCCCGTAGCGTACTTTAGCTCCGCCCCTGACTACTACCACGGGTTTCTTAAAAAAAAAATTAAAAGAATGACCACGTGTTCACTCCTCCTCCTCCTCCTATTATTATTATTATTATTATTATTATTATTATTATTATTATTATTTAATATTTAAATATATTTTAAAATATTGAGAGGGAGTTTATGAATAGTAAGAGTTCATAGAACTCTTTTAATGTTAGATTTCTAGTATTAAGCTAGTGATAATTTTTTTTAAAAAAAGCCTAATATTTTTAAATTCAAATTTTTAATATCCTTTAGTTCAAAAAATTTATTGCAATACTATTAAGTTTTGTCCTAAAACTGTCACATGGCTTCTCAATAGCTTGTCACTTGGCTTCTTCTGGTGCTTCTACTTTTGCTTTTATATATATATATATAGATTATTATTATTATTATTATTATTATTATTATTATTATTATTATTATTATTATTATCTTTTATTTAATATTTAAATATATTTTAAAATATTGAAAGGGAGTTTATGAATAGTAAGAGTTCATCTAGAACTCTTTTAATGTTAGATTCCTAGTATCAAGCTAGTGATAATCTTTTTTAAAAAAGCCTAATATTTTCAAATTCAAATTTTTAATATCCTTTAATTCAAAAATTTTATTACAATACTATTAAATTTTGTCCTAAAACTGTCACATGGCTTCTAAATAGCTTGTCACTTGACTTTTTCTGATGCTTCTACTTTTGTTTTTCTATATATATATATATATATAGATTGATTAATAAGGGTGGATCGTACAAAGGTTGGTTAGTATAAAAAATTCATTAAATTAAGTAACTTTCTTAAATTATTCAATTATATAAATGTATCATTTGGGAATCAAATTAAGGATACTATTCTATCATTAGATCATTGTTGCTTTTTGGTCTAAGATTTTTATTATACTCTTCAACTTCAACTTTTTGTGAATATAACTGACAAATTTGATCGATTTTTTTTTGTTGTTGTTAAATTATCGATTGCATCAACTGTTCATATGAGTTGAACAAAAATTTGACAAAAAAATCAATCTACACAGTGAGTCGGTCGATTTTGAAACTTACTTTAAATAAATAACCCACCATGTTGGTGGGGTCGCTAGGTTTGTAAAATAAAAAAGAAAGTTCCTCACAAAAATCATCGACCAAACTGCTTAGTATGCGCCGATCGAAAAAACACTTATTTTTTTAATATTTTAATACATAAATTTTCCCGTAATTTAATGCAGGTATTGTTTTAGTGCAGCTAATAAAATATTATATTATCTTAAATACTCAAATCAGGTGATAGCTAAGAGCCTTTTGAAACAACAAGAGGAAAGAAAGAAAAGAAAATTAGAAGTTTAGAGAGAAGCTCTCACCTCTCTGTAAAATATTTCCCCTCTTTCCTTCCCTTCCACAGTGTCTAATGCTAATTCAATTCCACCCCAGCGAAACCTCCAGACCCAAACAACCAGCACATTAACAACTACATTCCAGAGATTACTATTATGACACTACCAAGATGAACTTCAAAAACACTCTTATGACACCATATCCAGAGACTACTACAAGGACTAATACCCAAATTAACTACTCAATGGAAATTGACCAAACCCAAAATATCATTTGAGGATTATCCATCTACTAGTATGGATATGCAAGAAACTATCACGACCCAATTTCTCGGATTATGATGGCACCTACTTTAACCCACCAGTAGGTAAGCCAAATCATAGTCCGGCACGATAAGTAATGGACTAATCGGTGGAAGATAAAACAAATATGAAATATAGTCTCACAATAGGAATACTAAACAACGATATATATATAAATAATAAAGGGTAAAAGTACTAAAGAGTATCCCATGACCTGATAAGGTCGGTACAAAAGCCACTAAATTAAAAATAAGAGTATTAGATAGTAGCAAATATACAAGTAATCTCGAAATATACAAAAGACTATCCAAAAATAGCAGAAGGAGAGGGGATTAGCTCCAGCTCTGAAAGCTCACCCTATCTCCGAAGCAGCAGTAAGCCTGAAAGTAGCGTCAACGACGATAGCTCATACTCGGATTTGCATCAGAAAAAGATGCAGAAGTGCAGTATGAGTACCAAAAATAATGGGTACTTAATAGGCATCATAGGCCGACCGAGCTAAATTACAAGAAAAGTATAATAAAATGCAAGAATTTAAAATAAAGTCAGAAATAAAAAGCTAAATCTGAAATAACACTCCAAATCGGCCTAAAGCGATAACTATGTAGAATAAGTAACTCAAAAGTAAATATACTCTAACTACAACCTAACTAGGCCCCCATAAGCCTAGAAGGCACAAACAAGAGAGGAATAACCCAGTCGAGCCCCCATAAGCCCGGTGAGTACAAACAAGGAGGAATACCGATAATATTCTAATTAAAATGTGCCAACGAGTGATAACATACCTGGAATTCCATTCAAACCATAAACGCCGGACTTGAACCAGAACTGGAGATAAGTATCATCATAATAAAGTACCGCGTATAGATCATGAATGTCAGACTTGAACCGGAACTAGTAAGCAAGTTTCAAAGAAATGATAACCCCAAGCCGTAACTTTCTTTAAGTCCAGATTAATCGTAAATCCCCAAATTTCAATGGTCAAATCTATAAGAGGAACGAGTTCTAACCTCTAAATTTAAGAATGATGTTTAAAGGTCAATGGCATTATAGTCTGAGTAATAAAGCTAGCCGGGATTCGATAAATGAATTAAGTCATCTTAAGGTTCAAGCTTTAGTCTAAAGTGACCAATAAAAGCCTCTTAAATCTATAAGGAGCTAATTTAGGCATTGACCTAAAAGGAGGGCCGGTGGGGCCCACTACTAGTCCCGAAAATTCCTACTAAGGTAATTACCTACCCAAACCTACACTAAGACTTTACAATACCATCCCAAGTCCTAAAGCAAACCAAAACTAGTCCTAAAGTATCACCATAACTATTAAGAGGAAAAACGCCAAAATTCTACTAGAAGACCCGCAAACCGGCCTACTTTAACCAATAAAATATTAAACTATCCACCAAGCCGTAGGTACCCACCCATAGCTAGCATAATACTACACTAATATCATAATAAAACTCAATATATGAGGAAAGTAACCCTAGCCTACCTGGACGCCGAAAGCTCGTTAAGTCCACTACTCCGGAGCTTTTTCTTTACGAGAAGCCTCTAAATGCTGCCATGCTATTAAAATAATAATATTAAGACGAGAATAATTATACCCATATTGCATATAAATGCTCCGAATCAAAAATTGACCTACAAATCCCATGTGGGACCCGCTTGCAGAATCATAAATCTAAACTGTCAACACGTCCCTCTTAACTCAAGAATCATTTACCCTCGAACATAGGTGGAAATCCAAGCACAAGTCACCCCCAAATCAGCCTGCAAAGAATCTAGGGATTTAAAGTTAAACCGGAGAATTGAAATAGAATTTAAGTGGATACTTACAAAAATAAAGACGAGAAAATGACCCCAACGATGTCTCCAACTCACCCTAACACCCAATGATCAATCTCCCACAATTTCTTAGCTCCCTAAGGTTTGTATGATATTTGGGACTTGAAAATTGACCTGATAATCGAGTTTTCCAGCAATAAATACGTCCAAGGGTCCTTCATATAGATCGCGGGAACCCTGACGCGAACACGATCCTTAACCCGATCAGGCCTTCGCAAATGTGGCCGGTCCATCAAGATCGCAAAGAAGAGGCCCAGACCGATCGGCCAGCTGACCCTTCGCGGATACGATGACCAAAAACCTTGACTCTCACCAATACAATCAAGGCCTCGTGAATGCGGAGGCCGTTTGTGGCCTGCACCAGATGCTTCAGCACTAGCAAACTTGGCTAAGTGTTAAGTTTCTGATCAGACCCTAGACATTTATTTGAAATCCCGTGAACGCAAACCAAATTTGGCATTCCAGACTCAACGGCACCATCAAAATTTCCATCTGAGGTTGTTTCAATTAAAAGTGGGTCCCACACCCAAAGTGAGTGCAAACCAACAATGCTACCCTACCAAATTCGGCATTCCAGACTCAATGGCACCATCAAAATTTCCATTTGAGGTTTTTTCAATCAAAAGTGGGTTCCACACTAAAAGAGTCATTTTAACTAAAATCCACCCAATAGCCCAAAATGAGTTTGGAAGTGTCGAGACTCGAACCAAGGGCCCTCCTAGCCTAAAAACAATATTTTAGAGCTAACAAAACTGTCAGAATTAACATCCAAGTTCGTTTACCTAAAGTTCAAGCCCAATACTCTTTTCTTAACAACGAAAGCTCCAAAACTGGAAATTGGTTCTAAAAACCAAATGAACTGCCCGATGACCGAACTGCCAGTCCCAGCAAGTCATAAATGACTTGGGACAACAACAGGAAAGCTTAAATATCGTAAAAGCATGAAAACATAGGAAATGACCTGGATGGTCATTACAATAGCCACTACTAAAAGGACTTTCATCCGTGAATTATCTGAGGGCTTGAATAGAGGGGGTTACTGGGCCCATATCTCATGCTCAATATCCTAAGTAGCCTCCTCGACTAGATGGTGTCTCCATTAAACCTTAAACTACTAGAATCTCTTTGGAACGCAACCGTCTGACATCCCTGGCTAATATAGAAACTAGCTCTTCCACAAAGGCAAACCTCTCATCTAACTACACTGAGTCCCAATGAAGCATGTGAGACTCATCCAGAATATAGCGTTGTAGCATAGACACATGAAAAACTAGATGGACGGTTGAAAAGTCTGGGGTAAGGCCAACTCATAGGCTACCTCCCCAACTGTCTGAAGTATCTCAAATGACCCAATATACCTGCGGCAGAGCTTGCCCCTATTTCCAAATCTCATCATGCCCTTCATGAGTGATACCCAAAGAAACACCCAGTCACCAACTCCAAACTTCAAAGCACGAAGCCTACGGTCAGCATAACTCTTCTGCCTACTTTGAGCTGCCCGTAGTCTATCCTGAATCATCCAAACTCTGTCCAAAGACTCACAAAGCAAGTCAGTACTATGGGGCCTAACCTCGAAAGTCTCAAACCAACCAATAGGAGATCGATAACTCCTACCATACAATGCCTCGAATGGTGCCATCTCAATACTCGAATGGTACAAATCTTTATACATCTTAGTTGTCCCAGGGTGAATAGAATATCTGGAGCTATGAGCCTCCCATAGAATCAGTCGAATCACGTCTCCAACCCTCAGAACATAAATACGACCATCGAATCTCAAAATGCCCTCAGAATATAAGATAGCCCTCCTAGACTCACCTCTTAACACCTGATCACGAATGCTATAAAGTCTACTATCCTCAAACTGACGACTCTAAATCTACTCGAATGTCCTCCTAGGGTTTGCAATATCAAGCTGAATTATCATGTTGTCTAAGGACTGAATGCCCAAGGCCAACGATCGCTCTGAAGCTGAAATAAAACCCAAGCTACCCATAATCACCGCTTTTCGGCTCAAGGCATCCGCTACCACATTTGCCTTGCCTGGATGGTATAGAATAGAGATGTCATAGTCCTTCAACAACTTAATCCACCTATGCTATATCGAATTAAGCTTCCTCTAGGTCATAATGTACTGAACACTATGATGGTCAGTGAATATCTCGCAGCGAACACCATACAAGTAATGCCTCTAAATCTTAAGCACGAAAACTACCGCTGCTAACTCTAAGTCATAAGTGGGGTAGTTGCGCTCGTGCACCTTCAGTTGTCTCGACGCATAAGCAATAACTTGACTCTGCTGCATTAGAACACACCCCAACAAACACCAGAAACATCACAATACACAACAAACCCCTCACCTTCAATTGGAAGTCAAAATGGGAGCTGATGTGAGCAAGTCCTTAAGCTTCAAAAAGCTCGACTCGTGCTCATTAGACCACTGAAAAGAAACCTCCTTCTTAGTCAACCTGGTCATAGGCACTGCAATAGTAGAAAACCTCTCGATGAACCGCCTGTAGTATCCTACCAAACCAATGAAACTGTGAACCTAGGTCGAAGAAATAAGTCTAGCCCAATCACGAATAGCCTCAATCTTCGCCGAATCTACCATAATCCCATCCTTAGACACCATTTGGCAAAACGCCTATGATCTCTCAAAGTCTGGAGCACAGTCCTCAAATGCTGCTTATGCTCCACTTTACTCCTAGAATAGACAAGGATATCATCAATGAAAATAATCACAAAGGTGTCCAAATAAGGCCTAAAAACATGGTTCATCAAGTTCATGAATGTTGTTGGGGCATTGGTCAACCCAAAAGACATCACCAGGAACTCATAATGGCCATAGCGAGTCCTGAAGGCTATCTTAGGGATGTCCTCTGCTTGAATCCTTAACTGATAGTAATCAGATCTCAAGTCAATCTTAGAGCACTGTCGCACCCTGAAGCTGGTTAAATAAATCATAAATACGAGGCATAGGATGTTTATTCTTTACTGTCACCTCATTCAGTTGCCTGTAGTTGATACACATACGAATAAAACCATCTTTTTTCTTCACAAACAGAATAGGAGCACCCCAAGTTGATACACTCGATCTAATAAAACCCTTACCCAGAAGATCCTGAAGCTAAAAATTTAGCTCCTTTAGTTAAGTAGGAGCCATTTGGTAAGGTGCCATAGAAATAGGTCGAGTACCTAGCTCGGGGTTAATCACAAACTCAATACCACGCTCAGGAGGAAGGCCAGGTAGGTCGGTAGAGAAAACATGAAGATACTCACAGACCACAAGAACAGAGTCAAGAGAAGGACTCTCTACACTAATATCATGAACATAGGCAAGATATGACTCACAACCCCTCGCTATTAATTCTCTAGCCCGAAGATAAGAAATAATCCCTATCTGTGCATGGCTAAAAAAACCATGCCACATAACCGGGGGTATGCCAGGTATGGCTAAGGTAACGGTCTTGGAAAAATAATCCAAGACCATGTGGTAAGGGGATAACCAGTCTATGCCCAGAATTACATTAAAATCCATCATATTTAGCACAATGAGGTCAGCCTGAGTATAATACTCTCAAATAGTCACAACACATGATCTATAAACCCAATCCACTACTAAAGAATCACCCACGGGACTAGCTATATATAATGGCACAAATAAAGGCTCCCAATACAACTCTAACTGCAGTGCATAATAAGCAGAAACATATGAATAAGTGGATATCGGATCAAATAAAGCAATAATTGGTTGATGGCATACTGAAATCGTACTTGTAATAAAAGCATCTGAAGACTCTGCCTCTGACCTACTAGGTACAGCATACAACTAACCCTATCTGCCTCCGAACTGAGTACCTGATCGACCACTTGTCTTACTTGCCTGAGGACCTCCTTAGGACCCTAGGGACCACCCCTGTGACCCTGAGTACCACCCCTAGCTGGAGGTGGTACTGATCTGATCGGCTGAACACTTTGTGCTGCAGGCTTAATCATCCTACACCGAGGACACTCTCTTGATAAATGACCGATGACCCCATAATCAGAACATGCCCAGACACTCTGTTTTATTTCAAAGGTCCGGCTGACCCGAAATGGACACCACGGCCTAAAGACCCTGAATGTACACCCCTCGAGGACTGACTACTGTAGTCACTATAATTGGGTTGACCTCCATCAGTAATCTAAAGTGTTGCCTGAATGGGCCTACTAGACTGATCCTGGTGCTGATAAAACTGATGTTGAGGGTACCTACCCTGAAATTCTCTACCTTGAACTGTGAGCCACTGTGTCTCCCACTAAAACTACCCTGCTAACGCAGCCTCTTATCGCTGTCCCCTTGGGCCACACAATCCATCTCCTCTATAGTATAGACATGAGTAGCAATATCAGTAAAAGACTTTCCTAAAGTCACCAAACTCTGAGTAGCCCTGCAAAATGGTAGACTCAACCCTCTGATGAAACACTGAATCCTCTCTTACTCTATAGTCAGAATCATAGTGGCATGCCTGGCTGGCTTGTGAAGTAGAAAACTCATCCCTCAGGCTCGCACATAGTGCGAGGTATGTACTTCTCCAACAAAGCCTCGAAGAGCTGAGCCCAAGTCATAGGCGGGGATTCAGTTGGCCTGAAATCAAGATAACCCTTCCACCACTGTCTTGTTGCTCTGTCAAGCTGATATGCCATGTAATCTACTCTACGCGACTCAACCAATCCAAAATTGTGAAGCCTCTCCTCACAACTAGTCAGAAACTCATAAGCATCCTCTCCTAGGGCCCCTACAAACCTAGGTGGAGTCAATCTCAAAAATTGGCCCAATATTTTCTGCTCCTCGAAAGTCATAACTGGCTGAGCAACCGCCGACTGTGGAACTACTGGTGCTTGAGGAACCTCAACTCTATGAGCCGCAACTGCAAGCTCTGCTTCTAAATTAGTACCATTCTGGTCTACCGATTGAGCATCATCAGAAGGTGAACCACCTACCAACCCCAATAGCAGTAGCAAGGCATCTCAAAGAACTAAGGACGAATTAAATCTCGGTGAGGCTAGGGCTTTCCCCTGGCCCACCAGTGGCTGGGATGTCTGAATCTCAGGAGATACCTCTGGCTCGAGAGCGATAACGGGATTTGATGAAGACCCCCTATCCTGACCCCTGTCTAGTGCTACAGCTCTAGCCTGACCTTGACTTTTGGGTAGACCTCAGCCTCTAACGGGTGCCCTGGCTGTAGGTTCGGGGTCTCCATTCCAGACCGTCGTAGCTTGCGTCCTAGCCATCTGTGAAAGAGTGAAATAATGAGAAATTAGAAACCAATACAGACTAAGCGCACAAAATGAACAAAGAAAGTGAGATTTTTCTAAAAATATCCTATAGCCTCCCAAAGATAGGATACCGACGTCATCGCACTGATCCGCGAGACACTACTAGACACTTGCTCTTGTACTAATGATACCAGTGAACCTAGGCTCTGATACCAATTTGTATATCATGATCCGATTTTTCGAGTCATGATAGCGTCAACCGTAACCAACCAATAGGTAAGCCAAGCCATAGCCTGGAGCGGCAAGCTAAGGGCTAACAGGCGAAAACCAGAAGAAATGAGCTGAAGAAGACACAATAACAATAATAAATAAAGATAGAAAGAAAAAAAACTAACGTATATCATACATACTGAGACAGAAAAGGAACAGGACAATGTATATAGACAAACCCCTCCCAAAACCTGGTAAGGTCGGTACAAGAGTCACTACTGTGCAAACCAGAGTACTATACAGAAACCAGATATACATAGCATACACAACAGTCTCGAAAGCAAAAGACTATATAGGAGTAGATGAAGTAGGATTAGCCTCGGATGATAATACGCTCACCCTGCTCTAGATCAGTGTTGAGAAAGGAGGATCACGTCAAGGCCGTCGGCTGGTGCCCAGATCTGCATCAGGGAAAAGATGCAGAAGTGCAGTATGAGTACCAAGCAACGGTTACTCAGTAGGAATCATTAGCCAACTGAGCCCAAAATAGCATAAGTAAGCTAAAATGTTAGGGTGTATGGTAAATCCGGGGTAAGAATGATAACAAGATAAATAGCTAACGAACTATACAGGTGCAATACGAAATAGAGTAAAGGTGACATGGAACAGTAAACAAATGTGGAAATAAACAGACAAGTCAAACAAAACCTAACTGGACCCCCATAAGCCCAGAAGGCACACTGAAGAAAACAATAACCCAACTGTGCCCCTAAAGGCTGGTGGGACATACAAGAAAAGTAAATACAGAATCGTCAGTAACCTGTGGTTGAAAAAGTATCCAGGAACCATAGTAACCATCCAGGAGTTTATCGGGCTTGAATCGGCACCAATAGGTAATAATAAGAGACCAGACACTGGATTCAAACCTGTCACCATGGGTAATAACGAGAGGTCACATATATGATATATCTCAATACTCATGGCCCGATATCGGACTCGAACCGAAACTCTGGGAACCATAATATCATAACCATGGTACCCAATACCAGAACTCTCAGATCGTACCATAATATGGCCGAACTCTAACCGAAACTCATAATAATCAGCAATCAGAACTATCATATCTGAATTAGTGGCCGAACTCAAACCGGAACTCATAATAGACAGTAATCACCACAATGCCAGAATCCACACAAATACATGTAAATGGGGACGTGCTAACCCAAGACCAGAATCGGGGTATAAATAAAAGAGCTAACCCACAATGTACTACAAGGCCAATCCCTGGGTCCTCCGAGGTCAACAGCCTACTACTAGAAGACATACATACCAAATCGGGTATGTCGAGTATATCATGGCAAGGCGAGTCCCAACACTAGGTCAAGGCTAACATTCCCGGTCAGGTGTTATGCTATCTGCGGTCAATAGGCCAAATGGGTTAAAAGGATCATAACTGGGGTAAACCAACCCAAATGCTATCCTAAAAGAGTATCTCAGGGCTTAACTAAGCCCAATAATGTCTAAGGTTAACTATTTCGATTGTAAAGAGTAGCAGGGCAGACTATGGGATCCCAAACCAAGTCTGGGCTAAACCTATCCGAGTCTGGACTAAGGTTCCCAAACCCCCTACTAATAGTAGTGCAACATTAACCAACCCAATAAACGTCATTTTTGGCACACCACGAGGATAACAAGCCCGAAACATACCCGAACAGGGCCCTAACTGGCCCAAAAGGCCTAATCATAGCAAGCCAACACCAATCTAAAACTACCAGCCGAATCACTAGCACAATAACATACAACTACTATAAATAAACACAGTCTAGGTATAAGGTAAGCCTAGCCTACCTGGACGCCGCCGAACGCCTACCAAAGCTTGCTAAATAGGAGCCTTCCCCTTTCGAGAGCCTCCGACTATTGCCACGCTACCAAAATAATAAACTATACATCAAAACAAGACTATTGATATCCATATTGCTCAGGTCGAAAAATGACTAAAAATTTTGCGTGGGGCCTACTTGCGGAATCGCAAAACCAAAATCGTCACAACATCTCAAATAGCTCTGTGACCAATAGTCAGAAGAGATATCATCCAATACGAGCTTAAATTCAGCTCTAAATAGCCCCAAATATAAGCACCACCAATTATATACAAAAATATACCGCAAAAATGATGAAACTTACAGAAATAATGACGATTACATGTCCAGGAACACTTTCCCACTAGCCCGAGCTTGAATAACTTGATGTAGATAATTGACTTTTCTTTCGAAGCTCAAATATAATTTCAAAATATTTTTCGTTCCACTAAAACTTCTCAACCATGATCTACATAAGTATGTGCATGTACATTATACTTATTTGCCCACTATAATTAAGAAAACTTTCTGCCAAAACATATAGATTTAAAGTAAATGAATCCCTATGTACTTACTAACTCCACAGAATGGCATTAGTGTTCTATTGATGAAAGAGATTATCAAATTACATGTGTATATATATGCATATAAAAACATTTACTAACCTACTTATTAATTTATAAAATGGTACAAACTGCTGCCACCTTATCCATTAGAATTTATTGTCCATTCCTTACATCCCCACGTGGAGGGTAGGTGGAAACATTTAAAGATCAGATGATCTATCCCATTATTTATACACTCGAATATTGCATAGGTTCGTGGTAAAATCAACACAACATTTTAAGTATACCAGAATTAATAGAGATTCATTTCGAATAAAACCTCTATAAAATAATATTATTATTTTAACATATCTAGATTTATTATCTCTGTTTAAAATATTAATAGGTTTTATAAAACCATTATAAAGTAGTATAGATATATCATAACTAAAGAATTCTAAAAATATCAAAACATTTTAGAAAATTAATTAAATATATCTTTTTACCAAATTCTAATTTAATTTAAATCTTTCACAACACATTCGGTGTTAATAAAATTTTTAAACAAACTGCCTGAAACCGAACTGTCAATCCCAGCAAATCATAAGTAACTTGGGGCAGTTATAGGGAAGCTCTAAACTCCGAGACCGCACTTAACGAGGGAAATGACCGGGAGGGTCATTACATCATCCACTACTAAAAGAACTTTCGTCCGCGAGAGTAAAGGATAAGGAAGTACCTAAAGGCTCAAATAGGTAGGGATACGGGGTCCGCATATCACGTCGGGTCTGATAGAACCCTTACCCAAAAGATTCTGAAGCTGACTATTTAGCTCCTTCAGCTCGGCCGGAGTCATGCGATAAGGAGCCATAGAAATAGGTCAGGTGCTCGGCTCGAGGTCAATAACAAAATCTATATCACGCTCAGGAGGAAGGTTAGGTAGGTCAGTAGGAAAAACATCGGGAGAATCACAAACGACAGGAACAGAGTCAAGCGACAGAATCTCAGCCTTAACATCCCAAACATAAGCAAGGAATGACTCACAACCCCTCGATATCAGTCTCCTAGCCCAAATGTAAGAAATAATCCACGTCGGTGCGCAGCTAAAAGAACCCTGCCACACAACTGGGGGTATGCTAGGCATGGCTAATGTGACGGTCTTAACAAAGCAATCCAAGACCGCGTGGTAAGGTGATAACTAGTCCATGCCCAGAATCACATCAAAATCTACCATATCCAATACAATGAGGTCAACTCGAGTATCAAACCCCTAAATAGTCACCAAACAAGATCTATATACCCAATCCACTACTAAAGAATCATCCACGGGAGTAGCTACACGCAATGGCAAAGATAAAGACTCCGAACATAAACCCAATAGCGGTGTAGGCGAGGCAAAAACATATGAAAATGTGGAACTTAGATCAAACAAAGTAGAAGCTGGCTGATGACATACAAAAATCGTACCTGTGATCACAACATCCGAAGCCTTAGCCTCTGGCCAATCTAGTACAACATATAAATGGCCCTGTCTGCTATCGACCTATCCTACCTCCCTGAGGACCTCCACTAGAATCCTATACACCACTCCTAGCTGGAGACAGTATTGCTCTGATCGGTTGTGCAGTCTGCACTGATGGCTCAATTATCCCGCACTGGGAACACTCATGGGTGAAGTGACCAACAACCCCACACTCATAACATGCCCCTAACTGGAGCTCTAGCAGCGGGCTTGGGGTCCTGATCCTTGGCTACTGCCCCTCGCATCCTAGCCATTTGCGAAAGAGTGACCAAATAAAGTTTAGAGACCAACTCAGACCCAACGTACGGAGATGAATAAAAAAGATAAGATTTTTCCTAAAAATGTTCCGTAGCCTCCCGAAGATAAGATACAGATGTCCCCGTACAAATCCACAAGACTCTATTAAATATTGGCTCCAGTACCAATAATAACGGTGAAACCTGGCTCTGATACCAAGTTGTCATGAGTTAATTTTTTGAGTCATGATGATATCTACCGTAACCCACCAATAGGCAAGACAAGCCATAGCCCAAAGTAGCAAACAACGGGCTAATACACAGAAATCAGAAGAAATGAGATGAAGAAAATGCAATAACAATAATAAATAAAGACAAAAGGTAAAAGAACTACGGATAGCATACATACTAAGACAGAAGAGGCAGAGGACAGTATATATAGATAAACCTCTCTCCCAAGACCTGGTAAGGTCTGTACAAATGCCACTACTGTGCAAACCAGAGTACTAGATAGAAACCAGATATACATAGCATACACAACAGTCACGAAAGCAAAAGACTATATAGGAGAAGATGAAGTAGGATCAGCCTCGGACGATAAACTCACCCTGCTCCGGATCATGCTGAGAAAGGAGGATCTCGTCAAGGTTGTCGGCTGATGCCCGGATCTGCATCAGAGAAAAGATCCAAAAGTGCAGTATGAGTATTAAGCAACAGGTACTCAGTAGACATCATCAGCCGACTGAGCCCAAAATAACATAAGTAAGCTAAAATGTGAAGGTCCATGCTAAATTCGGGGTAAGAATGATAACAAGATAAATAGCTACCGAACTGTACAAGTGTAATATAAAACTAAGTAAAGACGACCTGGAACAGTAAGTAAACACGAAAATAAATAGACAAGTCAAACATAACCTAAATGGGCCCCCATAAGCTCAAAAGGCACACTAAAGAAAACAATAACCCAATCGTGCCCCCATAAGCCTGTGGGATACACAAGAAAAGTAAATGTAAAATCGTCAGTAACCTATGGCTGAACCAGTATCTAGGAACCATAGTAACCATCCAGGGGTGTACCGGGCTTGAACCGGCACTAATGGGTAATAAAAAGAGGCCAGACACCGACTTCAAATCGATTACCAAGGGTAATAATGAGAGGCCATATATGTGATATATCTCAGTACTCATGGTACGATGCCAGACTCGAACCGAAACTCCAGGAACCATAATATCAAAACCACAGTACCCAATACCAGAACTCTCATATCGTACCATAATTAGAGGCCGAACTCGAATCAAAACTCATAATAATCAGTAACTAGAACCATCATATCTGAATCAGTGGTCGAACTCAAACCAAAACTCATAGTAGCCAGTAATCGCCACAGTACCAGAATCACACAAATATAAGTAAACGGGGACGTGTTGGCCTCAGATCGAAATTGGGGTATAAATAAAGGAGCTAACCCACAATGTACTACAAGGCCAATCCCTAGGTCCTTCGAGGTCAACAAACTACTACTAGATGACATACATACCAAATCGGGTATCTCGAGTGAATCATGGCAAGACGAGTCCCAACACTTGTTCAAGGCTAACAATCCTGATCAGGTGTTATGCTATCTGAGGTCAACAGGGCCAAACGGGTTAAAAAGGTCATAACTGGGGTAAACCAACCCAAATACTATCCTAAAAGTGTATCTCAGGGCTTAACTAAGCCCAATAATATCTAAGGTTAACTATGCCGATTGTGAGGAGTAGCGGAACCCACTACAAGGTCCCAAAACCAAGTATGGACTAAACCTATCCGAGTCTGGACTAAGGTTCCCCAACCCCCTACTAATAGTAGTACAACATTAACCAACCCTGTAAAGGTCATCTTTGGTATACCATGAGGATAACGGTCCTGAAACATACCCGAACAGGGCCCTAACCGGCCCAAAAGGCCTAATCATAGCAAGCCAATGCCAATCTACAACTACCAGCCGAATCACTAGCACAATAACATGCAAATACTATAAATAAACTCAGTCTAGGTATAAGGTAAGCCTAGCCTACATGGACGCCGCAGAACGTCTGCCAAAGCTTGCTAAATAGGAGCCTTCCCCTTTTTAGAGGCCTCCGACTGCTGCCACGCTAACAAAATATTAAACTATACATCAAAACAAGACTATTGATATACGTATTGCTCAGGTCGGAAAATGACTGAAAATCCTGCATGGGCCCACTTGCGAAATTGCAAAACCAAAACTGTCACAGCGTCCCAAATATATCAGTGACCAATAGTCAAAAGAGACATAATCTAATTCGAGCTTAAATTCAGCTTTAAACAACCCCAAATATTAGCACCACCAACTATATACAAAACTATACCGCAAAAACGACGAAACTTACCGAAAAAATGACTATTGCACGTCCACAAAAACTTCCCATTAGAACCCGAGCTTGAATAACTTGATGTAGATAATTGACCTTTCTTTCGAAGATCAAATATAATTTCAAAATAATTTTTGTTCCACAAAAACTTCTCAACCATGATCTGTATAAGTATGTGCATGTATACTACACTTATTTCCCACTATAATTAAGGAAACTTTCTGCCAAGAACATATAGATTTAAAGAAAATGAATCCCTATGTACTTACTAACTCCACAGAATGGCATTAGCATTTTTATTAATGAAAGAGATTATCAAATTGCATGTGTATAAATATGTATATAAAAACATTTACTAACCTACTTATTAATTTATAAAATGGTACAAATTGCTGCCACCTTATCCATTAGAATTTGTTGTCCATGCCTTACACCCCCACGTGGAGGGTAAGTGGCAACATTTAAAGATAAGATCATCTATCCCATTATTTATGCACTCGGATATTACATAGGTTCGTAGTAAAATAAACACAACATTTTAAGTATACCAGAATTAATAGAGAATTATTTTGAATAAAACCTCTATAAAATAATATTATTATTTTAACATATCTAGATTTACTATCTCCGTTTAAAATATTAATAGGTTATAAAACTATTATATAGTAGTATAAATATATCATAACTAAAGAATTTATAAATATCAAAATATTTCAGAAAGGTAATTAACTATATCTTTTTACCAAATTCTAATTTAATTTAAATATTTCACAACACACTCGGTATTAGTAAAATTCTTAAACAAACTGCCCGAAAATCGAACTGTCAGTCCCAGCAAGTCATAAATTACTTGGGGCAGTTATAGGAAAGCTCTAAATGCCGAGAACGCACTTAATGAGGGAAATGACCGAGAGGGTCATTACATTGTCACGATCCAATTTCTCGAATTATTATGGCACCTACTTTAACTAACCAGTAAATAAGTCAAACCATAGCCCAAAACGACAAGTAATGGGCTAATCAGCAGAAGATAAAACAAGCATGAAATATAGACTCACAATAGAAGTACTACTAAGCAGCGATATATATATAAATAACATCGTACAGAACAACAAAGAAAAGAGTAAAAGTACTAAAGAGTATCCCATGACCTGATAAGGTCTGTACTAGAGCCACTAAATAAAAAAATAAGAGTACTGGATAGTAGCAAATATACAAGTAGTCTCGGAATATGCAAAAGACTATCAAAAATATCAGAAAAAAAGGGGATCATCTCCGGCTCTGAAAGCTCACCCTATCTCTGAAGCAGCAATAAGCCTGAAAGTAGTGTCAACGACGATAGCTCATACTCAGATATGCATCAGAAAAAGATGCAAAAGTACAGTATGAGTACCAAAAACAACGGGTACTCAGTAGGCATCATCGGCCGACCGAGCTAAATTACAATAAAAGTATAATAAAATGCGAGAATATAAACTAAAGTCAGAAATAAAGGGCTTAATCTGATATAATACTCCAAACCGGGCTAAAGCGATAATTATGCAGAATAAGTAACTCAAAAGGAAATACAGTCTAACTATAACCTAACTAGGCCCCCATAACCCCAGAAGGCAGAAACAAGAGAGAAATAACCCAGTCGATCCCCCATAAGCCCGGTGAGTACAAACAAGGAGGAATACCGATAATATTATAATTAAAATGTCCAACGAGTGATAACATACCTGGAATTCCATTCGAACCATAAATAAAGGACTTGAACCGAAACTGGAGATTAGTATCATCATTATAAAGTACCGCATATAGGTCATGAATGCCGGACTTGCACCAGAACTAGTAAGCAAGTGTAAAAGTAATGATAACCCCAACTCGTAACTTCCTTTAAGTCCAAATTAATCGTAAATCCCCAAATTCCAATGGTCAAATCTATAAGAGACATGAGTTCTAGCCACTTAATCTAAGAAAGATGTTTAAAAGTCAATCGCATTCTAGTCCGAGTGATAAAGCTAGCTGGGATTCGATTAATGGCTTAAGTCGTCCTAAGGTTCAAGTTTTAGTCTCAAGTGACGAATAAAGGCCTCTTAAATCTATAAGGAGCTAATTTAGGCATTGACCTAAAAGGAGGGCCGGCGGGGCTCGCTACTAGTCGCTACTTTAAAATACCATCCCAAGGCCTTAAGCAAACCAAAACTAGTCCTAAAGTATCATTATAACTATTAAGAGAGAAAACGGGGCCAAAATTCTACCAGAAGACCCCCAAACCGGCCTACTTTAACTAATAAAATACTAACCTGTCCACCAAGTCGTAAGTACCCTCCCATAGATAGCATAATACTACACTAATACCATAATAAAACTCAATCTATGAGGAACGTAAGCTAGCCTACCTAGACGCCACATAAAGCTCGTGAAGTCCACCACTCTGGAGCTTTTCCTTTCTGAGAAGCCTATGAATGCTGCCACGCTATTAAAATAATAATCTAAGCATTAAGACGAGAATAGTGATATCCATATTGCATATAAATGCTCCAAGTCAAAAGTCGACCTACAAATCCCATGTGGGGATCGCTTGCGAAGTAACAAATTTGAAATCGTCAATATGTTCCTCTTAGCTAAAGGATCATTTACCCTCGAACATAGATGGAAATTCGAGCATAACTCGCCCCCAAATCAGCCTGCCAAGAATCTAGGGATTTAAAGTTAAACTGAAGAATTAAACTAGAATTTAAGTGGAAACTTACAAAAATAAAGACGATAAAATGACCCCAACGATGTCTCCAACTCACCCCAACACCCAGATCGATCTCCTATAATTTCTTAGCTCCCTAGGTTTTTTATAATATTTGGGACTTGAAAAATAAGTTGAGAATCGGGTTTCCAGCAATAAATACACCCAGGGGTCCTTATCGCGATCGTGGGAACCTTGACATGAATGCAATTTTTGACCCGATCAGTCCTTCGCGAATGCGGCCGGTTTCCCATAATAGCAAAAAAGAGGCCTGGACCGGTCGGCCAGCTAACCCTTCACGAACGCGAAGGCTGGCTCACAGACGTGATGATAAAAAACCTTGGCCCTCGTGAATGCGGCCAAGGCCTCATGAACGCGAAGGTCATATGTGGCCTGCACCAGATGCTTCAGCACCAGCAAATTTGGCTAAGTGCCAAGTTTTCGATCGGACCCTCGAAATTCATTTGGAATCCCGTGAACACAAACAAATTATGCTACCCTACCAAATTCGGTATTCCAAACTCAAGAGCGTCATCAAAATTTCCATCCGAGGTCATTTCGATCAAAAGTGGGTCCCCACACCCAAAGAGCCATTTTAACCAAAATCCACCCAATAGCCCAAAATGAGTCCAAAAGCCTCAGGACCCAAACCAAGTATCCCCCTCACCTAAAATCGACATTTCGGAGCTAATAAAATTGTCAGAATGGGCATCCGAGGCTTTTTACCTAAAGTTCAGGCCCGATACCCTTTTCTTAACAACGGAAGCTCTAAAATAGGGAATTAGTTCTAAAAACTAAACAAATTGGTCGGTGACCGAACTGTCAGTCCTAGAAAGTCATAAATGACTTGAGGCAGCTATAGGAAAGCTCTAAATGTTGAAAAGCACAAAAATGTAAGAAATGACCTAGAGGGTCATTATAAAAATAGAATCCAACTCGAAACATATTACACTGTCAGATGAAGAAAAAGCTCATATTTACCAACCTTAGACTTTTTTTTTATTATTAAATTACAAGGGAAAAAAGTAGGTTACCAATACCTTAAGCAAAGATTAACCTATATATGGAAAACGATAAAAGAAATCATACTCATATGCCTGGGATCGGATTATCACATAGTTAAATTCTTAAAGGAAGAAAACCTAAGGAAAACACTACACAATGGACCTTGGTTCATCAATGGGTGCCTTTTATCCATTAAGAAGTGGCATCCTAATTTTGTAGCATCACTAGCTAAGGAAACAACCTCAGTAATATGGATTCGATTACCAGAACTTCCTACATAATTCTATGACCACTCAATACTAGCAAAGGTAGGGAAAAATTGGGAAAGCTGGTTAAAATTGATGTATGCACATCCGCAACACTGAGAGGACGATACGCGCATATTTGTGTGAAAGTCTCAATAGATGAGGCAGTCAAAACACATGATTACATTGGACAACATAAACAAAATATTGTCTATGAGGGAGCAGATATACTATGTAAAAAGTATGGACATATTGGATACACCCAGACTTCGTGTCCAAGGGATCTCCAGCGCAACAAGGAAAAGGGACCCGCAAACCCATTCTTAGAAAGAAATCTACAGATAGTGAAAGAGGCCAACCCCCATAAGGAGATAAAATCAGATTCAAAATGGCAGACAGTTTCTTTCCCAAAGAAAAAAACACAAGACAAGAAAATTTCCAATAAGATCATTGAAGACAGGTATTAATGTTAATATTTACCATGTAGACACGGTAAGTTTCTAGACTCAAAATTTTTTAATTACAAGTAAAAAAATTAGTCTCAAATATGAATAATCCTGGTAAATATCTATTAGCTTCTACATCAATTAATCATGGGAAGGATAAATCAACTTCCCCAAATCTAAACTCGTTGATGAACAAAAAACTAGTGGAAGGAAAATCCTTCACACCTTTGACATATCTCGATGAAGTGGACATGATGTCTGATGACGTCAGTGTAGATGAGGCGGCTGCCAACACTGTTGACAAGACTAAGCCGACCACTACTGTGCCCCTTATTGTGCCTAGTGAAGGCACATCTATCACTGAAGGGGAAAAGTCCTAACACCACACATTCCTATCAACCACAAGTTCAAAAAATCTAGTGGAAGGTAAAGACGAAATTACCTCCAAAAGTGATATAACCCCACAAAATCTTCCATTAACTGATGTGGTCACTTCTACATCCACATGCGATGAAAACATAAATATTTCCAAAAAATTTCCTAAAAATGCATCCACGAATACTAGAACACACTCATAAAATAATAAATTTAGTATTCTAAAAAAGGAATATTCAGTCATAGAATCTAATACCAAAAATAACTCCCTCTCAAATATTATTCCTAGTACTATTGAGACTACCCAAAAAGACAATAAGAATATATTAAATACTCTTATCCCCATTAACTCCATATCCATCCTACTTTCTTTCTCAGTTAATAATAATGTCGAGATTACCACTCCTCTCTCACTAAAGGCAAACGAACATGAGACGTCTCCAGTCTCTGACCTACCACCAATAAACAAACTATGCTCCTCCACCATTCCCAAACATGTCCCCTCTCTTCATGCATATCCCGTACTCTTACTAGACTTCACTGGTAATGCTAGAGGAAAGGGTGATCCTAGCAACTCCAGTTCCACCCCCTAAACTATTTCCACTCTCATGGATGGAGTGGAGTATGCAAGGAATGACGGTTACTCTGAGCCTGATAGTGAAGGGATATGAGTTCTTCGTAGTAGTGCAGAACCCCACGCACCTAGCTCATCTAGTTTCAACAAGAATAAGGAGGGAAATAGATCTCTACAACTGTTACCTCTGTCTCCCCTCAATCCTTCAATCCACACTGAACTATCTCTCTTAAATTTCTTTCCATCACCCTCCTGGTTGGGAAAACCCTTTGTGAAACCCCTTGGGGAAGATGGAAGAAGAAATCCTGATGTTCCCGTCCCCAATAATACAATATCAGATTCCACCCTCATGGAATCCTTTTGCACAGGTTGTGGAGTCAGTTCCTTACTATGTGACCTTCCTCGAAGTCCATTCAAGGGAAAGATTGAATATGCAGGTACCAAACAACACAACCGCAACCTCCTAGGTACGTCTAACCCCTCGAATGAACTTCCCCCCAAGTAGTCCCAAATCTTCAAGAGAATCTAGATTTACAAAAAATAGAAGACGCCACAATCAATTAAGAGAGACGGGAATGGAAATATCAGTGTTAAGGGAAGTAAAAGTAATGGTGTTCAAAGAGTGATACACCAAAATATCCATCATTATCTATCCTCCAATGCTTGTGAAAAGCTCTTTAGACATAAAGATCCCTGCAACCCCAGCGCCAGGCAACTTCGTTGTAGTGATGAATCCGACCTTAAAGGGCCTAGATGCTCCTCCACCGATAGAAGTATCACCACAAACCCTCTGAATAAATCAATGAACATTATCATATGGAACTGTAGAGGGTGCAATGGTAGGGATTTTAGAAGGAACGTTAAAGCTTTGTTAGACGGGCAGAACCACCCTTGTGGCCCTGCTAGAAACAAAAATATAAAATCATCAGGTTCTATTGGACTCATTCTCCTTTACAAGAATGATTGAAGTTCCTGTGATTTGTAACTACGATGGTATTGTTGTGCTATGGGATGAAGCAATCCTGGAGCTGAATGATATAATAACTACTGACCAAGAGATACATGCTATGGTCAAGGTAAGCTCAAATAATGATTCTTGACTATTTAGTTGTATCTATTCAAGCATTCTTAGAAATTCTAGGAAAATACTCTGGCAAAACCTAAAAACTATAAAGAACTCTTATAATGGAAAATGGTTGATAGGAGGAGACCTCAATGAGGTCTTGAGTAGACTTGACAAAAAAAGGTGGTAGGCCGATCAATGGGCCAAGATCAAATGATCTTTGGGATATGATAAATCATTGTGAAATGATTGACTTGGGCTTCGTTAGAACCCGATACACGTGGTTTAATAAATGCTTCAAAAATAAAAGTAACCTTATTCTAGAAAATTTGGACCGACTTTTAGCAAATAATGATTGGTTGTTAAAGTACCCAAATGTCCAAGTCCATCATTTGCCACGTACCTACTCGGATCACTGTCCATTACTTCTAATCACAGATATTTCAACACGTGTCAACATTAGAAAATTTTTCAGATTCGAATCCATGTGGATATCCCATCCTGATTTACCTAATATCATCCAACAGAACTGGAATGACTCGAAATACTTAATGGATATCCTTCCTAAGTTGGAAATAAGTTTAACCGAGTGGAATAAAAACACATTTGGCAGCATATTCAAAAAAAAATATATATCCTTAACAGATTAAACGAAATTCAAAAATCCCATAACTACCCCTACTCTAATTTCTTAATTAATCTAGAAACTCTCTTACCAAGAAATACAATGATATTTTGAAACGAGAGGAGAAATTTTGGAAGCTTAAGTCTCGAATTAACTGTCTAAGTGATGGAGATGCTAATACAATTTTTTTCCATACAACCACTCTAAATAGACGTTGAAGAAATAGAATAACAAATCTTACTACAGAGGAAGGCATGAATTTGGATTATCATATAGATATAGTAACTTATATCAAAAAATTCTTTAAGAACCTTTACACGACGGGATAGGTATTCTCTAAAATCAAACCTCAGGAGGAAATATTAAGTAATATGGATACCTCCTCCTTAGGCAGGATCCCTACAGAGTAGGAAATTATTGAAGCAGTATACTCCTTCTTACCAGCTAAATCCCCTGGACTTGATGGTCTTCACTCAGAATTCTATCAAAAATATTGGGATATAATTGGTAGATTTATTATTAACTTTTGTATAGAGTCCTTTATTTTCAGGAAAATACCTCTGGAAGCCAATCGTACCCATAACTGTCTCATTCCAAAAATAAAGAATGTTATTTTGATTAAAAGTTTTAGGCCTATTAGCCTTTGTAATAGCAATTACAAAATAATTACAAAAATTATAGCAAATAGACGTAAGCCTCTAATGGATACATTGATAGGTCCCTTCCAAACTAGTTTCTTAAAAAATAGATAAGTAGCGGATAATTCAATAATTATCCAAGAAATTATAAATCATTTTAAGAAAATGAAGGGCAAAAAGGCAAATATGATTATTAAAGTAGACCTTGAAAAGGCCTTTGATAAATTAGAATGGTCCTTTATAAATAATGCCATGTCCTTCTTTAACTTCCTCGATAACATTCGTACTCTTATAATAAATTGTATTACATCTAATAGTACCTCTGTTTTAGTGAATGATGACCCGACTATGTTTTTTAACCCTAGTTGTGAAATTAGACAAGGAGATCCTCTATCACCACAGATTTTCATAATCTGTTTGGAAATGTTACCAAAAAATATAAAAAAGGTCGTAAACAATAAACTTTGGGCACCCATTAGGATTTCTCCTAAAGGGCCCCTTTTATCCCACCTTTTTTACGCGGATGACCTAACATTAATGGCGGAAGTTAACATAACTAGCTACAATACTATCTCTAAGCTACTTGATGATTTTAGCCATGCATCGGGCCAAACTATCAACTATAAAAAATCAAAAATCATCTTCTTCCAAAATTTTCCTGAAAATCTTAAATTTAAATATTCAGGAAATATTTAGGTTTTTCGATCTTTCATTTAAGGCCAATCAATAACGATTTTCAATTCATTATTGACAAATTACAATCCAAAATGACAGGATGGAAAACAAAATTCCAAAACTTAGCGGGGAGGGTGACCCTAGCAAATCTACTCTTAATAATATTCCAACCCATGTAATGCAAATCTGCCACCTACCAGAATCAATCTTGGAGAACATAAATGTCACATCCCGAATCCCATCGGGACGTGACAAAAGTGGTATCAGAGCAGGTCGTTCTAAGGGTGTCTACAAAGCCGTGTCTGAGTAGAGTCTTACTTATCAATGTGTTGTACACCACATTTATAAGTAGGAGGCTACGGGACATTTAGGATGTTGTTTCTTTTCTTTATTTCTAGATCATGCATTAGAGCCGAAGTTATAGGTGGGATTTTTTTTTCTGACCATAAATATTGTTGTTCTTGTATATTATAGAAAACTGCCGATGACAAGAAGAGGTCGAGGTAAAAGTAAGAGGATAGATAGAATTGCCGGAGAAGGAACCAGTATACCACCGCCTGATCAGATTAATCAAGGAGATACTGAGAATGAATTTGTGTCACGATCTTCCTCCACTCCCTCTATTCCAGAAGAGTCGAGTAGGAGAAGAGAACCTGTAGATCCACCAATAAATACTACTACTGATCAGGACTTAAAGGATGCTGTGCAGATGTTGACCCGAATAGTTGCTGCATAGGTTCAGGGGCAAGGTGGTCCAACGACGGGTGATGATAGTGCAGCGAGAGCAGCTAGTCGCAGAACACAGGACCTCTTGAAATTAGATCCTCCCACATTCACTAGATCAGACCCGAATGAAGATCCCCAAGATTTTATAGATCAAATCCAAAGGGCTTTGGAGGTGATGCATGTGTCGGGTATAGAAACGGTGGAACTTGCGGCCTATAGATTGAAGGGCGAGGCTATATTGTGGTATGAGGACTGGAAGAAAGCTCGTGGTATTGTTGCAAACCCACCTACGTGGGATGAATTTAAGGTGGCATTTCTTGATCACTACCTTCCTTATGAGATCCGAGAGGTTCGTGCGGATCAATTTTTAAATCTCCGTCAAGGGAATCTGAGTGTCAGAGAATACAGTCTGCAATTTAATTCCTTGGCTCGATATGCTCCAAATGTGGTGTCCACAATGACAGACAGAGTACATCGATATGTGGACAGATTGGAGCCATATTTGGTACGAGACTGCACAATTGTTGCCCTAAATTGGGACATGGATATAGCTAGAATACAGGTCTTTGCGCAGAAAATGGAAGATCAGAGGCAACGGAGAAGAACACAAGGGTTTGAAGAAGGGCCGTCCAAGAGAGCTAGATCTACAGGACAGTCCATGGCGTTCCAAGCAGAGTTCAGGCCTCGGAGTTTTAATAGACCACCTAGGCCTTCATTTTCTCATTCCATGGCAGGCACTTCCTCTCACTTTTAAGGGTCCTGGGGTTTTAATCAAGCCGGGCAAAGCAGCGAAAGTCGTGGTTCACGGACAGTGGGATCTTTTCACCCGTTATGTCAGTATTGTAGACGGTTTCATTTAGGTGAATGCCAGCGGGGGATGAATGTATGTTATTAGTGTGGTATGGCGGGGCACATGATGAGAGATTGCCCGCGAAGAGGCTTGGGTGGTGTGGCGCGACCTGCGGGATCGACTGCATCGGTTCCTTCTGTAGGCCGAGGTGTGCTGTCTGTGGGTCGTGGTAGAGGTGCCAGAGGAGCAGGCAGCACGAGTGGGGTCCAGAATTGCACTTATGCTTTAGTGGACCCACAGAATTCAGAGGCTTCTCCTGATGTCGTCACAGGTACATTATCCATATTCTCATATAATGTCTATGCATTGATTGACCCGGGTTCTACATTTTCCTATGTTACTCCATTGGTTGCTGCAAAATTTGCAAAGGCACCAGAATTATTAATTAAGTCAATTGAAGTGTCTACACCGGTTGGTGGATATATTATTGCAAAAAGAGTATATCGTAACTGTGTGGTAACTGTGTGTGGTCATGATACACTTGTCGATCTCATTGAATTAGACATGGTGGATTTTGATGTGATCATGGGAATGGATTGGTTGGCCTCTTATTATGCCACGGTAGATTGTCGGTCCAAGAAGGTGCAATTTTGCTTTCAGCAAGAAAATGTTCTTGAATGGCAGGGTAATGTAGGGGCACCACGAGGAAGATTTATTTCCTATTTGAAAGCCAGAAAAACGATTGCCAAGGGTTATATATGTCATTTAGTACGGGTAAAAGATATTGAAGTGGAACCACTAATTCCGCAGTCGATTCCAGTGGTCAATGAATTTCTTGACGTATTTCCAGAGGATCTTCCAGGCTTACCCCCAAAACGGGAAGTAGAATTTGGCGTTGATGTGATTCCAAGCACTCAGCCTATTTCTATTCCCCCATATAGAATGGCTCCAACAGAATTGCATGAATTAAAGGAGCAATTGAAAGATTTGCTGGACAAAGGCTTTATTAGGCCGAGTATATCTCCATGGGGTGCATCGATCTTATTTGTACGAAAGAGAGATGGCACATTGAGAATGTGCATCGACTATCGGCAACTGAATAAGGTAACGATCAAGAACAAATATCCCCTCCCTCGAATTGATGATTTGTTTAATCAGTTACAGGGTGCCAAGTGTTTTTCAAAGATTGACTTGAGGTCGGGTTACCATCAAGTCAGAGTTAGAGAAGAAGATGTACCCAAAATAGTTTTTCGAACACGGTATGGCCATTATGAATTTTTAGTTATGTCGTTTGGACTAACAAATGCACCAGCTGTGTTCATGGATTTGATGAATAGGGTGTTTAAGCCATTTCTAGACGTGTTCGTCATGGTATTTATAGATGACATCCTGATTTATTCAAGATCACTAGAGGACCATGCTAATCACTTACGGTAAGTATTGCAGATTCTCCGTGAGCGTAAGTTGTATGCCAAGTTCTCTAAGTGTGAGTTTTGGTTAAAATCAGTTGCATTTTTTGGGTCACATTGTGTCAGATGAAGGGATACAGGTGGATACACAAAAGATTGAAGCGGTGAAAAATTGGCCAAGACCTACGACACCCACAGAAATTCGTATTTTTCTTGGGCTGGCAGGTTATTACCGACGATTTGTGGAAGGCTTTTCCTCTATTGCTGCACCGTTAACAAAGCTTACACATAAGGCAGTAAAATTTCAGTAGAATGATGCGTGTGAGACAAGTTTCCAAAAGTTGAAAGATAAATTAACCTCCACACCAGTTTTAGTACTTCCCGAAGGTACCGAAGGTTATGCAGTGTATTGTAATGCTTCCGGGGTTGGCCTCGGATGTGTATTGATGCAACACGGTAATGTCATAGCATATGCCTCACGACAGTTGCGGCCACATGAGAAAAATTATCCCACTCATGATCTTAAATTGGTAGCGGTAGTTTTTTCTTTAAAGATATGGCGTCATTATTTGTATGGAGTTCATGTTGATATCTATACTGATCACAAGAGTTTGCAATATATCTTTAAGCAGAAGGAACTCAATTTGAGGCAACGAAGGTGGTTAGAGCTCTTAAAAGACTATGATATTGATATTCTTTATCATCCAGGCAAGGCAAATGTAGTAGCTGATGCATTGAGCCGCAAGGCAGTAGAAAACACTAGTGGTCAGTTGACTGAAAAGCAAGAGATAATCAAAGATTTACATCAACTAGCCAGCTTGGGAGTTCGACTTATTGAATCTCCAGATGAAGGGGTTATTGTGCAAAATGAAGTAGAATCCTCCTTAATAGCTGAAGTGAAAGAGAAGCAGTTTGCGGATTTTTTTTATTGCAGCTAGAGGAAAATGTACAACAGAATCTGACAAAGGCATTTGATGTTACACAAGAAGGGGTGCTCTAATGCCAAGGTAGATTATGTGTACCGGATGTAGATGAGCTCAGGCAACGAATTATGACAGCATCGCTCGTGCTATTCTATTCATCCGGGTGCTACTAAAATGTACCATGATTTAAAAGAAGTGTATTGGTGGGGAAATATGAAAAAGAACATTGCAGAGTTTGCCGCTCAATGCCCGAACTGTCAACAAGTGAAAGTAGAACATCAGAAACCAGGAGGTTACATGCAATGTATCAATCTTCCAGTCTGGAAATGGGATAGGATTAATATGGACTTCATTACAGGTTTGCCTCGTACATTGCGGAAATTTGATTCTATATGGGTCATAGTGGACAGGCTTACCAAATCAGCGCATTTCCTACCAGTCAAGAACACCTACACAGTTGAGGATTATGCAAGATTGTATGTTAAAGAAATAGTGCGGTTACATGGTATTCCACTTTCCATTATATCAGATAGAGGAGCACAGTTTACTGCGCATTTTTGGAGATATTTTCAACAAAGTTTGGGCACACAGGTGAACTTAAGTACGGCTTTACATCCTCAAACTGATGGACAAGCAGAACGTATTATTCAGACACTTGAAGATATGCTACGAGCATGCACATTAGATTTTCAAGGTAGTTGGGATGGCCATTTGCCTCTCATCGAATTTGCTTACAACAATAGCTATCATTCAACTATTAAAACGACACCTTATGAAGCTTTGTACGGAAGGAAATGTAGATCACCAATTGGATGGTTTGAAGTGGGTGAAACCGCTTTACTTGGGCCAGATATTGTTCATCAGGCTATGGAGAAAGTTAAAGTGATCCAACAAAGGTTACAAACGGCCCAAAGTCACCACAAGTCATATGCTGATGTTAGAAGAAGAGGACTTGAATTCGCCATAGATGATTGGGTATTTTTAAAGGTGTCACCGATGAAAGGGGTAATGCGGTTCGAAAAGAAAGAAAAATTGAGTCCACGTTACATAGGCCCATATGAAATCATTAGAAGACTTGGGCAAGTTGCGTATGAGTTGGCACTACCCCAGGAACTTTCCTCAGTCCATCTGGTATTTCATGTTTCGATGCTTCGAAAGTGCATAGGGGATCCATCTCGTATTGTTCCCGTTAAAGATGTTCAAATTATGGAGGATCTTACTTATGAAGAGGTACCCATTGTTATCCTAGATCGAAAAGTAAAGAGGTTGAGGAATAAGGACATAGCTTCCGTAAAAGTCCTTTGGAGAAATCAACAAGTAGAGGAGATTACATGGGAAGCTGAAGAAATGATGAAATCCAAGTATCCCTATCTATTTCAAATGGATAAAAAAGTTCAAAGGGCTGGAGTGGAGTCATAACAAGTAAGTATTTATGAGCATTAAGTGTTTATGTATGTGTATGCTAATATAGAGATGTATTTATCGTAATTGAAGCGATTTTGTTAACATTCGAGGACGAATGTTTCTAAGGGGGGAAGAATGTAACACCCCGTACCTTCCTAACCCTACTTGACGACATTGAATAATGTTTACTTAGGCGTCGAGAACCATACGTATGTATTTTGTAATGTTATTGACGAGAAAATTGAAATTTGGCCTCGTACATGTGATTAGCCCTTCGTAGGAGGTGTTTTGTGATTTTCGTGGAGAATTTGTAGGGTTCAAAATAAGGCTAATAGGACCTCCAAACAAAAGATATTAAGGGTAAGAAGTAAGTTAAAGAATAGGACTTTAAGTATCTAACCAAACCCGCGAAGAAAAGTCGAAAAATGAAATTTTCAAAAAAAATAAGGTTGGGGCGCCCCAGAGGCCGTACCAGGCCTCTCTGGGCCAAAATTTTTAGCCCAGAGACAGCAAGATGGCGTGCCCAAGGGCGTGCCAGGCTGGTTTTGCCACTTTTTTCAAAAGTTGGAAATTTCTAAGTCCCAAGGGTGTCCGGGGGCGCACCGGGCCGATTTTTGCCACGTTTTTTATACAACCATGAGTATATACATGAAATGAGTAAAGTATTATATTGGTATGATAAAATTACTCGAGAACAAATTTGGCATCAAAATGACGGTTTTACCCTTTTGGTCAAAATAGACCATACGTGGCTAGAATCACTCATTTTTGGGATTGAGGCTACGAATATGAATCGCGTGAGTGGAAATATCATCATAACGCGTATTAAATGATTTAAACATGAGAAATTATTGGGTTAATTGAATTGGTCTTAATACAAGCCCAAAATGAGACAAAAGATATGGCCCAATTAGGCCAAAAATGACCCATTCTTCACCCTTGACCACTTGTACATGGCATTTAATGCCAAGGAGACTTAAGGGACTATAAATAAGTGGAAAAATCTGATTTTTATTCAAAGTATTACACTACACATTTCTAGAAATTTCCCAAAATTTCTCTCAACTCTCAAAAACCCTAAGCCAATTTCTTGGAGCAAAATCATCAATTTTCAAGCTTGGGTAAGTAATTATTCTTATGGAATAATATATTATATGCATGGGAGAGTATGTAAATCAGGTTGGTTATGCTTGGAAGTGTTGGATATGGCACTTTGTGTTTTTGTGAAAGATGTGATATCCATGGAATTGTAACTTGAAATATGACTTGTGAGTTTGATGAAAGAGCATGGTATGGATGAAATAACAACATGTATGGTGTGATTATGTTATTAAACTTGTTATTTTCATATAAGTGCAAATTATGGGATTTTGGCCTTTTTGTTGTTATGAGGTGTATTGAAGTAATTTGATGAAATAATTGTGATGTTGTGGTGATGAAGAGTGGAAAGTATGAACTTGGTGTGACATGCTAATGGTTTATGATATTTTGGTCAATGTTGGGAATATTGTGGGATTATTGGTATGATGCTTTTGTCAATGGTATTGTCAAGGGGGAAATGACATTTTAAGGCAACCATGTAACTCATTGACGTTATGTGCATTTGAAAGGTAGTTGGTGGTTAATGTAAGTGAAATATAAGGAAGGAGCGGGACATTGTATGCACATCTAAGATTGTATAGTCGTATTGAGAATACGAGGTATGTAAGGTTCCTCTTTCCGTATCCTTCTGCAGTATATAGTGTACAACTTGTTATGGTACCCACTCATTCCCAAAATATCCTAAGGCATCTCATTTCATGTTATCATCTAGTGTTGATCATATATATCTTATTCTTGATCTATTGTCATTCATGTATAACATACTTATAGACATGATTCCAAGTTCCAATAATGTTGTGTTCCAAAGCTTTCAATAATGTTACAATTATCAAAAGTATCAATCTCATGAAGTTAAGGATAACGAAATGCATATATGTGTGCTTCCAAAAATGTCATAATCCTCAATGTAATAATCTTTCATGAGTGAGTATATCCATGGGGTGAAATAAACACCTTCATGATGACGATCCCGATATAATGAATTTATCCATGGGGTGTAATAAACACCTTCATGACGATATCCATGGGGTGAAAGAACACACCTTCATGATGACTATCCCAACATTATGGGTGTATCCATGGGGTGACATGAACACCTGCATGATGATATTATTTTTCTCACTGATCAGTTAGGCCCGGGCAATATATAGCTAATGACTGGCAAACAAGTAAGAAGAGGCACAAAAATGAAGTAAGTATCGAAAGTAATGCACGCAGTTCCAAATATATATATTGATGGCTATCCATAATGGGCATGTCCCTTGTGATTATTTTTCCATGAAAGTTCTTATTTACTGATTCAGCTTCATACAGCCTTACATACTCAGTACATTCTTCGTACTGACCCCTCTTGGGGAATTTACCTTACTTGCTGCAGGCACAGGTTCTAGTAGACTTCCCCAGTAAGCTGCAGGACATATACTGATCTTTGGTGAGCTCCAGTTGGTTCAGGGCTTTCCGTGTCCAAGTTGTACATTGATTTTGGTATTGTAAATATTATGTATTGTAAATATTATGTAAAGCGGGGCTTGTCCCGAACTTAGGTTGTTCGTGTAGGTATTTCTGTTAGAGGCTTTTGTAGACGTATGTGGGTGTGCAAATAAATGTGGAAGAAAGAGATATATGTCCGGTTGACTTGATGGCCCTGAAGGCCAAGTTTCACACATATATATATGTCGTCATGTTCCATGATCTCCGATATTGGCCTTTTATGTTCTTACGTGATAGTGGTGTTTCTTATGGCATGCATATGAACAAATGTAAGCATAGCTTGGTTCTCTCGGGCCTCATCGGCTACGGGTGTCAATCCGTCCCGATGGAATTCGGGACGTGACAATAAACAAAATCCAAAGAAAATTTCTTTGGGGAACTATTGACTCAAAGAAGAAAATACACTTAGGATGTGTTCGGTATGAAGAAAAATGTTTTTCTATCTTCTCATGTTCGTTTGGCCAAAAGATTTGAAAAATATTTTTTTTAGGAAAACAAGTTTCGTCAAATTAAGGATATTGACTTCCTTAATCAAAGTAGGAAAAACAAGTTGTTACCACTCTCAAAATCACTCACCCCCCTCCAAAAATTTGTTTTAGTTTGCGTTTTTTTTGTTAGATTTTAAATAAATTTTCTTACCCCAGCCCCCAACCCCTAACAAACCCCCTCCACCCCCCCACCCCCCAAAAAAATGTTTTTTCCCTACATTCCAAATTTTTTTTTACACCACTCCCACCCCCACACCCCCTACCCCGACCAGCCCCACCACCCCTAACCCTACCCCGACACCCCACCCCCTACTAGCCACCCCACCCCCACCCCACCCCCAAGTTTTTTTTCTTAAATTTTTTTTAAAAAATTGTTTTATAAAAAATTTCAAATTTTTGTTAGGCTAAAGAAGCCAACCCAGAACTTCACTACTTCTGTTTTGTATATTTCTCCTGCGAACAATGCTTGTGGCTATAATGTCACACTACTCTGTAATAACGCATATTAGTATATTATAATACCTCTCTTATTGCGAACAAAAAAAAAAAAAAAAGAAACAACAAGAGGCTTTTAACAACCTCAGTTTGTTTTCTGCATATGTTCACATTACGTTGTGGGATTCATTGAAAGTCCAGAAAGTCTTTGCGCCTCTCACTATATGGTACATGACTCCTAAGTCAATTTGACAATAGATTAATCTTTGAAAGAGAAAACATGGTTAGTCACACATATGTTACTAGCATAAGGAACACAAAATACCTTTTTAGACTCATATGAAGTGCTTTATTAGGATTAATGTGATCACTAGCATAGAGACCCTTTTGATCCCAAATAAAACATTTCATTTTAGTCACATTTTTTTCAAACTTACTATCGTTTTGCTGGTTATCATTTTAGAATTCTTATTTGGTTGAACTTTAACTTTTCAATTTCCTTTGATTTTACATGTAAAATCACCCTTTGAGCTAAAAGTTGTAGACATATGCATTTTTATATCATGTTTGTCATCCTAAATTCGATCTTCTCCCAGGTCAAGATGCCGCCACACATCCTTGAATGTCACAATACGCTCATTATGAGTTAGGTGCATTCTTATACGTTCCTAATATTGAGACAGAGAATGAATAATCGCTTGAATTTGATGCTCAACAGTCCACTTGTGACCTTAAGTCTGGTAACCATAGTGCTACACTGCTACTGCACTTTGATTCAAGAGAATATCGCAATTTTTTTATAATCTTTATCAGTGTAGACTTTTTTGTGACATTATCACTGCTCAACAACATTATGTGAGTTAGAAGAATCATATTTTTCAAGCGTCATAGGATTCAAAGGCTCACTTATGTTTGGTTGTATTTCTCTTATTAGGCCATTCATGTCATTATTGAAAGTATTAAAAGAAATTATTTTGCAGCACATATTACAGCTTAATGCTTTAAAGTTTTTATAATTGTCAATATTGAACTTTTCACTTATGATAAGTTCTATAACAATATTTTTTAAAGCTTATGAAACACAAAAGTTCTACATATCTATGAAACACAAAGTTTTACAATTGGCATAAAGCATGCTTATTTAATATTTTTGCATACACATAAATGTAACTTTAGCAAATTGACAGAGCTATTAAATATAAACATAAATTCTAGAGTAGAAAGTTCATTATGTTACCAAACATTGTCTAAAGATAGATATTAGTTTTAAAATAAAAATATCAACTCAAGCCAAGTCACAAAATATTTCATTAAATATTTTTATTTAATTTCTCAATTAAACTTGTATTATATACTCTTAAATATATACACTCCAAGTATGGAAAAATAATTCAGATCTTATTCTAGATACACTTATATATCAATAGAATAATATGATTACATCTGAAATATTGATTTTCATGCTTTTTCAAAAACAAATCTAGGAGAAAATCAATACTTATACCTATTTCCACTTAGAAAATAATATTTCTATTTTTCATAGAGTTTTAGAGAGAGTGAGTCACACACACATGTCCTTTGTATCATAAAATAATGTTCATATTTTATTTTAAAAAAAACCACAAAAATAATTAATGCAGAATTAACATTTCAGAATGGTATTAATTATAGGAAAAATATTTTTCGGTGTCAAAAAATAATTTAAAAGACATGAAAAAATCGCAAATTTAATTTCAAGTAAAATTTAAAAGAATCATCAAAATTGGAGATCGAGTTGAGTCTCACTCTCCAGAAACATATTTCAATCGAGAATAGGCTTCATAGTAAATCGTTGTTCAGCCTTCTTCTCCATGAGGTTTGATCATATACGACTCATGTCACAAAAATGGAGCTTCTTGTGACTTGTTTCAATTTTCTTCATTTTTAGATCATTTTGATCCAATCAAAACACCAAGTTTTGTCCTAAACGTATTGTAGGATTGATTTCAAGTGTTAGTTGCCAAAAAAATATTAAAATAGTGCTGAAATTAAAAAAATAAAAAAAACATGGCTATTTTTTTTTCCCCCTTCTCCAAGGGGTCGGCTATTTTTCCGGTCAAAATCATATTTTTCAGCCATTTTTTCATTAAATGGCCGATTTACACCCAAAACGTATTTTAGAAATGATTTAAACCATCAAATCAAAGTAAAACCATCCAAAGATTGATCCATATGATAAAAAATTGATGGCTTTTGTTCTAAACAAATCCTAGCAAATTTTTCTTAACATTCAACGCAAATTTTCGATTATAATCACAATTGGTTATATAATTTTGCTCAAAAATAAATGCGTAACAGATTACCCAACTCAATTTGCTAAAAAATTGCATGAAATACGGATTTAAAATTCAATATCTCACAAGTTACTTGGCCAAAAATTACGATCTATATATCGTCTAAAAGCTCTCACCGAGATCTTTAAAAGTCCTAAAGTTTCATGCACAAACTAGGCAGCCACAGACATGAAATAATGCAATTAACTTACGAATTTCATAAATAAAACTCTAAAAATACATTTTGCACATTAATCATGTAGTATATGGCTCTGATACCAATGCAGTATTTGAATCATATATACTAGCAGTTTAGGAGATTTACGAATTTCTCCATAGCGGAAGTGGATCTGCTTGTAATGACCTAAATTGCAAAATTTTACTTTTTATGTGATTTGATCATTTTGCCTTTTTCCGTAGTTGCTACATGTTGATTTTGGAGTGTGGAAATGGTTGACACGATCCCCGATGCGTTCGATAATGATTTGGAAGAATTTGAGACTCTTCGAGGCTTCAAAAAACCTTTAGTTTGACTTCGATCAACATTCTATGTTTCAAGTGCCAGATGGCGATTTGGACAGTTTTATTAGATCTGAAATGTTTAATTTGAGTTAGTAGCGGGATTGGTTTAGGTTCAAAATCTTTATTTTGCATTTTGACCCTCCATTGGAAAAACTAGTGAAATTGCTAAAAGGGGGTCCCGGGGGTTAATTTGTTGAAAACGATCCTTTTTTAAAAATTTGATCCGTTTGGAGATATTTCAACTTGCAAAAAACAGCTGGTTTGTTGAATTTGGTGCAAGTATAAAACCTTCTTCGCGAACGCGGGCCTCTGATCGCGAACGCAGAGAAGGAATTGTTCCTTCATCACAAACGCAATGGTGGGACCGCATTCGCGAAGGGTAACTGGGTTTGGGTCGGGTCCATTTCTTCTTCGAGAACGTGACCGAGTTGTCGCGAATGGAGGGTTCGGGTCATGGACCTTTGCGAATGCGAAGCCTTGGCCGCGAACGCGAAGGCCAATTAATCGGCCAGTCAAGGGTTGACCCTCGCAAACGCCAAGGTTGACCGCGTTCATGAGGTACTATTCACAAAACAGTATAAATACCATATTTCGTGATTTTTCTCCATTTTTAAACATTGAGAGCTTCAAGAAAAATGATTTCACTAGGATTTCTTCATCATTTTCGTGTGGGTAATCTTTAAACTCATCTTTCCATTATTTCCTATTGCTTATGTCTTCGAAAACTTTTAATCTCAATTTTGAAATGAATTTTTGGGGTCTTTGTCGGTAAAGCTTAAAAATAGTTTTTCTTAGATTTGGACCTCGTTTTTAACTCATTTTCGAGTGGGTTTTCAACTGTAGACTCCTGGGAATGTGTTTCTAAAATAAAATCTTGGTTTTAACCCTTTTGTTTTCGAACCCGTTTTGGACCCGTCTTAAAAATAGTTAATATGGGTATCATTAGCTTTCTTTTAACATGTAGATATTATATTTGTATGTCTTAGTTGATTTCGAGACCATTTGAAAGGGAAAGGCTTCATGTTAAAGGCTTTAGGCTCGGATTTTGTCGCTTCGAGGTAGGTTATGGCTTAACTTTCTTCAGACTGGGCTGGATAGTTAATAACTAAGTAAAGCATACTATGGGTTTGGGAAAATAACTATGGAAATTGTATTTCGAGATTATTATTACTGTTGTGTGCCCGTGTGGGGGCTTATATTCTTGTTGTTGTTGTTGACTTGTATATTACGTGTTGCCCGGGTGAGGGCTTTATTTGAATCATTGACCTTATTTGTGCATTTAAATAACTTTATTTTTAATGTGATGCCCGTGCGGGGGCTTGAATAGATATTATAGGCTTTATTGAGCATTGTTTGCCTTTATCATGATAAAAATGCCCGAATTATGGTTTGATATAATATTAATGATGTCTGACATGCATGTTTATTTCCAATAGTGCCCAACTAGAAACTGATATCATGAATTATTGACATACCGAGTTGATTCTGGGCTCACTTGTACACGTATTGAATGAATTTGTTATCTTCATACTGATTTTATTGTGAGCATTATATCCTCATTTCATACATGTACATTCATGAGATATCGATACCCTTAAGGAACACTGTTTTGAAAAAAAATAAGATATTGCCACAAAAACCTTGATCCATGAACACAAGCTAGAGAGGTGAGGTGAGATTTTGAGATAGTATACGGGTTGCGAAACTCCCATGAGTCCTATTTTGGAAGCAGTGAGGCTCGATAGGTGTATATAGAAAGTCATGCGATGACTTTCAAACTATTCACTTTATCATTCATTGCATTGCTTTTGCATATGCATTTTCTGTGTTTCTTTTATGTCTTTTCTTGACGTGTAATTATTTTTTGTGTACCTTCATGAATACCTGCTTCTATTTGATTACGCATATATATTAGAACTGATAGTGGAGATGGTGTGAGCGACCATTTGGAAACTTTTCTATTTGCAGGTGGCGTGCTCATAGTATTTCTTTATTTGTATTATTTTCGGCTTTGCTCAGTCGGCCTATGATACCTACTGAGTACAAGTGGTCCATACTCACTCTTAATGTACCCTTTCTGTACAGATCCTAGTATGAGTACGAGGCGCGGTAGCTGAGTTCTTTCTTGTCAGAGTTGGTGATCGAGGTACTGCCATGCTCTAGGGTTCCAAAGTTGACTCCAGACCTCTTCTTATCTATCTAGATGTCTTTATTTGTTTTCAGAGATAGATATTTGTATTTTTTGTATTTCCTGAGTTATATTTAGATGCTCTAAACTAATGACACCAGATGTTGGGGGGTTTTATGGTATTTATTTCAGACTTCCACTATGTTTTGTACATATGTTGACCCGACTTCATTTTAGAAGTCTCGTTTCTTCCTGCTTTTAGCTACTTTTCGATTCTCTTTCCTTTTTGGGCGATTGACTTATCTACCAAGGCTGGGTCAGGTAGATGCCATCATGACCTCAATTTTTGGATTGTGACACTGCTGCAACCATGAGTAACTTGTGTCACATGGAGAATTCTCACAAAGCAGATGAATTTCCTTTGTCCATAGCCTAAATATCTTTTGGGAAGCAAAGCATTTCACTAACTCTAACCGTCATTTAATGTGGAAAAAGTAACTTTTTCAACACCCATAATAATGTGTTTATTCATAAGAGTTGGGATTAAGGAGGATGACAAACTAATGGGCTAACGAGCTAATTAATTAGCACCCTTTATGGGTGGAGCCGTCCCAATAGATATTTTCAACACTTATATTTAAATTTAAGAAGAGAAAAGACATCAAAACACTCCTAAACTTGTCTGAAGAACTTACTTTAGACCTTTAACTGCACGAGTATTTATTTACCCCCTAAACAACTTTCAAGTGAATTAAATACCACCCTAAAATTTTAATACCACTCTCACAATGGAGAGTACATTTCACACGCGTCATGTCATTGCCACATCAATGTCACGTCAAGCCACATCAATTTTTTTTAAGATAATCCCATTAATATATATATAATAATGCTAATAATAATTTTAAAAAAAAAAGAAAGAAAGAAAGAAAAATACCCCCCCACACCCACTTTATTTTTCCTCCTTCAACCCAACCACCCCTCACCTGTATCCCCACCACCCCACCTCCATAAGAACAATTATCAAGTTTACCTTGAATTATATGTAAACTTCTAGTTAGATTAAAGTAAAAATTACACCAATTACAAACTAAAATTTCAGTTATCTTTGTATCTTTATTCTTTTATATCAAATAATGTTACATACATTTTCAATTCAAAAATGTATATTGAGTTGAATTGCTTATTTGTGACACTGCCGTACACGACGCATCTATCCGCCGTCGGCAGCTCCATATTTCGATGTTTTTTTTATTTTTCTTAATTTTTTTTGATGAAGTGGGTGAGGAGTTAGAAGAAGGGGGAGGGGGGGTCGAAGAAGGAGAAAGGGAGTGAAAATATACGTGCTTTTATTTTTTAATTTTTTTTTTTTATTAGCCATGTCAGCATTAGGGGTGATATTGATTCACTTGAAAGTTATTTAGGGGGGTAAATAAATATCTATGAAGTTAAAGGTCTAAAGTAAATTTCTCGGACAAATTTAGGGGTGTTTTGATGTCTTTTCTCGAAAACTATTGAATATATAATTATTTAACTGTGAATCCAATATAATTCTGCCTCTCTTTGCCTACTTGTATTAGATGAACTCATAAAAATGGAGTAATTACTCGGGTCTATCAGTCTATGGAAGAAGTGCAACATATTAGATATATATGTCTCAATTTATATGATATATTTTTTTTTAGTTTATTTTTTTTATTTTTCTATGATTAGAAATAATTTAACGTTAAAATTCTCCTTTTATTCTTGATAAAGTGATTTATAACATTTAAAACTTATTTTAGACCATAAAGTTTAACAATGTTTGTTTAATTTCTTTTTGAAATTTTATTTCAGGTCAAAGAATGTCACATGAATTGGGATGGGAGGCGTAGGATTTAGTATAGCAACAATCTTATACAAAATAATAATCCCTCCACTTCATTTTGTGTGACATCCTTTTTTTTTCGTCTGTCCCAATAAAAAAAGTCAACTTGCTATAATTAAAAATAATTTAACTTTAAAATTTCTCTTTTATCTTTACTGAAATGAATTACAACAACACAAATATCTAAGAATTGTTTTAGTACAAGGTTTTTTTTTTTAAAAAATCTTCCTAAATATCATGTCAAGTCAAATAGTAGCACATAAAATGCAATGGAGAGAATAGGAGTTAACACATCATAATTTATTTTTTTTACGTAAATCCGATGAGGTGCCTAGTTTTTTAATATATGAGTAATAAATTCAAAACTCAAAAAAAAAAAAAAAAAAAAAAAAAAAAAGTAGCGGACTATGTCTTAGGTTACTGAGGCGTAACAAAATAAGAAGCAGACCCGCCAAACGAAGTTAGCCACGTGACAAGCTTTGCTACCATTGGCCATTTTTCTGCCAAACGTTTCAAGATACTACTAAAATATGCACTGACGTGGACCCTGCTCATATCACTTCCCAATCTTAGTTTGTTCCTAATTAAGGTTTTGATGCACTAATTATTAAAAAATAATATAAATTTATTTCTGAAGCTTCTAACAACAACTGTTTTTATTCAATAAAATAAAAAGTGTAATCCCACAGCTGGGCCTGAATTAGCGGTCTCTCTTTATCAATGTTGTTGCTTTCTGAGATTTACCAAAACAAGATAAAAATAAGGTTTACTTTTTTTGTGCTTTTCTTTTCCTTTTTTGGTTTTTTGGTTTTTTGGTTTTTTGGTTTAGTGGGTTATAAGACTGATGGAAAAAGACATACAAGAATAAGAGAACAATACCATGAATATATATTAATGTTTGGGGTTTTGTGGTCCTCAAATGAAGATATATACATCAGTCCAATCCCATAAATAAAGATCCTTCATAATTCATATATCTTGCTTCTTAGCATATTTCTCTCTCTCTATATACTTTTGGGAATCCAATTCCTTAATTATTTTCTTCTCCTTCCTCTTTTCATTTTCCTGGAAAATCGCTGAGCACATTCTCATTTCCTTCCTTCTTTTCTAGCTGAATTTTTTTTTTTTCTGGGATTTTGAAGCTATTATATATACTGTCTAGCTTACTTTTTATAGCTAGGGTTTTCCACAGTCCTTTTTTTGGGTTGCAACTGTTTTTGCTGAAAATTAATTCAGCTGAAAGCTTAGTTTCTGAAATAGAAATCTTATAGGGTTTTGAGGTTGTTAATTAGTCCATCATTTCTTTCTTTCTAATTCCAACAATCTTTTACAAAAAAAAAGGGTTTGGATATTAACTTTTTCTTTTGCCACGTACGGTTCTTGAGCTTAATTCATTGGTAAACTTTATTTGGTTTTCTTAACTACTTTCCTTCATTGTAATTTTGAAGAGGATTCTGATTTTGACTTTGTAATATTTAATTTATGCAGGAAATTGAAAAAATAAAAATGGTGAGAGGAAAAGTACAAATGAAAAGAATAGAAAATACAACAAGCAGGCAAGTGACATTTACAAAGAGGAGAAATGGACTAATGAAGAAAGCTTATGAGTTATCAGTTCTTTGTGATGCTGAAGTTGCTTTCATTATTTTCTCACACAAAGGAAGACTTTTTGAATTCGCCAGCTCCAAGTACGTTTTTTTTTTTTTTCTTCATATCTTAATTTAATTACAACCAATCAATTTAATTTTGCAAATGCTAGATCTTCAATTTCATTGGAAAAAGAAAGTTCACACTATTCAATGTGTACGTTTTTCTTGATTCTGCGTTTGCTTGCTAATGTTATTCTAATTTTCTAAGTAAAGAGGCGTGGGCTTTATGTACTTTGATAGTACGATGATACTGTTTGTTTTTATTAAATTTTTTTTTTTTTAATTGATGTTGGTGTAGGTAGTCATGACCTCGTCTGTATCAATTTATGTTTAGTCAGTCAGTATTTATGTTCGATATACATTCCCATTATGGTTCATTACTATTGCTTCTGATCAGAGACTGGGTCATATCTCATTTATTGTAGCTATAATCATTATTCATCATCTTCATAGAGAAAAAAACCCTTATGGTTTCGCTATTTCCCACACTAGTGGGAACTTTAGTACACCGGACTATTTTTTTTCATAAAGTAAAAAATTTGGAAATAGTCTCCCTACCTCTTAAGGTATGGGGTAAGGTCTGCGTACACTTTATCCTTCTCTAAACCGCACTGGATTAAACTGGGTATGTTATTGTTGTTGTTGTTCGTTGGGAAAAAGAGCCGATGATCAATATTTTAATGTGTTCTCTATCTTTAATTTTCTGAGAAATTCAGTAAAACAATTGCATATAATTAATTTTTGTAACATTACTCCTTTCAACTTCTTCTCTACATAAAAATTGTTTGCTCCAATTAATTGACCTTAAAAATATCAATCTCTTAATTACTGCACACATTTTGTTTTAGTAAGGGAAAATTGAACTTTCACCAATACAGTAAAAGTTTAGTAAGCCAATCAATTGGACTTCTAACATAAATAGCTCATATAATCTTATATAGAAACATGATTCACTTAGTGGTGGTCAATAAACTCCAGAACAATATAACGGGAAGGGGTTATATTGATTGAACTTGAAGTTCCTTGCTATGCTGAACTTAGATTTGGGTATGCGTAGCAGAGGCGGATTCAATATTTTAAATGTGTTGTCTATATTTACTTTCCTGAGAAATTCAGTGAAACAATTGCATTTAATTTCCTGAGAAATTCAGTGAAACAATTGAATTTAATTAATTCTCATAACATTATCCTTTCAACTTCTTCTCTACATAAAAATGGTTTGCTCCAATTAATCGATCTCTTAATTACTATACATGTTTTGTTTTAACTAGTCTATGGGAACGTGAGTCACACATTTATCTCAAAATACTTAGTACTCTCTTCGTTCGGATTTACTTGTCACTATTTTCCTAATTTAATTTTCATTTTTACTTGTCATTTTTGACAAATTAAGAAAAGACAGTTTTTTTTTTCATGTTTTACCCTTGGTATTAATTACGTACAATATAATTACATATCAAATATGAAATTATTTTATTAATTAGCGTCCTTATATTTGGTTTTACGTACAATTAGGACTTCCTACATAATAGTTCAAATATGGATGTTTTAATAAATAAAATTATTAATTGATTTCAAACTCTTAAATATTAGAGAGAAAAAGGTGAAAAGATGATTTTGTCTACTGCAGAGTCTTTTAATGAAGGGCAAAAAAAATCAAACAACATTTCTACCTTCACTCTTTTAATATAATACTAGTTTTAGTGTACGGGCCTCGCGCGTGTACCTCACTTTAATGAGTTAAGTTTAATAAAATTACTTGAATATAAAAAAGCATGATAGTTATCGCAACATAAATTAAATGTAAAGATACGTCCCTACAAAAAATTGCAACAATAACGTACTCAATATAATCTCACAAAGTGGGGTTCTGAAAAGAATAAAGTGTATGCAGATCCTACCTCCCGTTGTTTATAATAGATCTCCACCCCCTACATAAAATTTCGAAAATTATTAGATGACGGGACTTTAGACTTGATCTACTTTACAAAAAAACACCACAAAAATATTGAATATATACATAAAAGATGCGGAAAAATAGTCGTTTCAACTAAAAAAAAGAAGAGAATGCGCATAAATAAACAATTTGCATTATAAATTAAGCAAAAAAAATAATAAATACACAATGATACAACCTAAAATAATAATCCTCAAGAACCAGCAATGCGCCATATGATCAAGTTTTTTAATGAATGTTATTCAAACCATAATTGAAGACTAATGACCAAAAGGAAAACAATAAATCTGCTTTATGGAAGGGCACGAGAGATCCGTATAAAACAAAACAAAAAGTCCCAAATTTTAGGAAAAGAAATCTGAGTTACCATAGAATTTCTTTTCCTTGTGGGAACCTTATACTAATCTTATTTTTTAATCAAGCAAATAATTAATTAATAATTTGAGAAAAATAGTGAAAAGACGGTTTTGTCTAAAAAAGAGTCTTTTAATGAAGGGTAAAAAGTTCAAACAATATTTATAAGGACCTTCACACTTTTAATATAATAGAGATAGAGATAGATAAGGAAGAATCGAACTCTCACGGATAAAGTAAAAATTCAATTAGTCACTTGACTGAACATCGAACATAAATAACCCATGTAATCGTACATAGAAACATGATTCACTTAGTGGTGTCAATAGGACAATAAGGCGAAGGAGTTATATTGATTGAATTAACTTGAAGTTCCTAGCTATGTTGAACTTAATTGTGACTTTTAAACTCTACGGTTTCAATTTTAAGATTATTAACATTGAATCCATCATATTTTTAACGTTATAGATTCATATATGCTATTTATTGTAATTTTAATAAATTTTTACACGTAAATTGTGCTACGTGTCAAAAGTTATGGTTCAATTGAACCAGAAGGTTGAGATGCTAGCTAGTTGCAATGTCTCGCGTCTTTTTCATCATTTTATGCAACTCAAAAATCTCTTTTTTTAGTTTTTACACATTTCTTCTACATCTATTGAGGAAAGTTTCTTTTCTTGGAGCTGGGGGTGGGGTCGAGGTACCATTTTTAGTTGCTTTAAACCTTTTGAGCAGCTATGGTACATCTAATGTGTTGATTACTGCTACTGCTATATATGCATCTTTTTATGTGTTAGGTCACCGTCCTTATAGTCCCTCGAGTACCCTCAATTTTTTGGGAAGTAAATCCAACTAAAATCTGGTTGATTGTGTTTGCAGACCTACTACTGGAGAAACTACAATTCAAACTCTATATAAATATGATTTTAAATCTAGCACAAAATGGGAAAGCAATTCAGAAGTTACTCAATGAGAAAAGTGAAGACAAATAAAGTTGCCTTTTCCAGGAGATCTTACTGCCCAACCTTGTCACTTAGAAAGGGCTAGCGACCTTGTTTGGATATAGTTACTACTTACTACTCCAGACTGATTACTTTTCATCTGAATCAAATGGGTCATTTATTAACCAAAAAAAAGAATCAAATGGGTCATTTGGTACGTGAAATAAGGATAATAATCTCGGAATAAAATTTGAAATTAACTTTTTTCTATATTTGATTTGAAGTATTAGCTAATTTAAAATTATTTTTATCCCACCATTTATAACTAAAATAATGAGATTACTATTCCATATAGAAGATGAGATAAGATAATCTCATGGGATGTCCTTGCTTATTCCATTCTATGTACCAACGAGTTTTTTACATCATAAGGTCATCCAAAAGCTATGAAAGCCTTCATAAAAAAATAGGAATCGTAATCTTGAAAATAAGACAAGTTACTTGCTATAATACGTAAAGGTGATCTTATAGTGTAAATATTCATTGACGACATATATAACTTAAACTCTTTGGGAATTGGGACACACTAGTTTAATGCAATTACAGGTGAGTACTGAAGGACATACAGTTTCAAGCTTGCATTCATTGATCATTTTGCAGGATATATACTTCTCTTTGATAATTAAAGTACACTTTATAGCAACATTGAGACCCTCATAGCAAATCAATTTTTATTTTAACTAATACGACTTACAGTTTCTTTGAGACTCCTCCGATGAACTATTGTTTTCTTTCTTCTTCTTTTGAAAGATGGAGAAACATGAATTTTTTTAGCTCGTGTTGCTTTTTGAATATTTAGCATTATGGTGAATATGTGTTTGCTTAAGCTTAGTCATCTTCTCGATAATACTGTACAATTGGGATGATTCAGCATGCAGAAGACAATTGAGAGATACCGTGAACGTGCAAGAGAAACAACGATGGTGGACAACAGCGCTGAACTTGAGCACTACATGGAGGTCAGTATTTTCTCTTATCTGCATCAAACAATAACACCATAATAAATGATGAGAAACAATATAGTTTGAGTTATAATGCTATTTTTGCTATTATTACTCCTTCCCTTTTTGGCTTTCTAATTTTCTTGCTTATTTCTTAGATTTATATTACAACATATATGGAATAAGGTCTTTAAGTTTGTAACTGCACATATATTGTAATATAGATCCAAATGGGATTTCATACACTTATTTATTTGGTTAAGACAAGTACTTGCAATATTTTAGCTTGTTTTTATCACTCTTTTGCTAGTAGGAGAAATATGCACCTAAATGTTATGGACCTTTTAACTATTTATAATATTTCCCTTTTGACCAAAAAAATATGGGATTTCACCTGTATCTAACTATTTGTTGTGTTGCTTGAATTCTTAAAAATATTATCATACTAGTGACAGATTCTTCAAATACACCATTTTGAAGGATTCGATGCACATCTGCCAATACTTTTAAAAAGTTCAAGCAATATAAGCTACTTGTGGTTGATTGACAATTTATATATATACATACGCAGCTGCTTTTGAAGCTATCATCTTAATATCGTTAGAGGAAGATAAATACTTGAGGAGATAAAGGTACTGTAGGAGAATAGAAAAAGAAAGACGAATTAGGCACGGCCTAGATGTTATGGGTCAGTCATGACCCTGCATGTCTTGCCATTTCACAATTGCAAAATACATTTGTAGAGGCGGGCAAAGATCGTACCACCAAAAAAGTGGCCTAAATTTGTAACTTAAAATCATCTCAATATCCAGAAGACAAATATACATCTTTCGTACTACCTATACAAAGACTATACATTAAGTCATTAACTAATAAAAAAATTGGACTTATCAAATCTCCTTCTTATACTAGGAAGTTGGCTTTTATTCAGTTGAAAAAAATCTCTTTGCTTTTCTTGGAAATTGTTGAAAAGAGGAGTATAAGGCTCTTCTTCCACTAGACGAAGCCAATTTAGCAAGAAAATCCGCAACACGGTTAGCTTCTCTGAAACAGTGAGAAATATCAAACTAGATCAACACTCTCGATGGCTTGTGTAGTGTCTCTGGTTATCCTCTTCAATTTGAGATTGCCTGTGTCTTTGTTTTTTAGCATATCAACAATGATCTGTGAGTCAAGCTCCAACTGAATCCTGTTAAAACCATTTACAAAAGATATACTTATAAAGATACAAAATAGATTCTAGATAAACTTATTCAATTTTATCCAAAGCAAAATCTGGATATTTACATTTACAACATCCACTTAATTTGAATTTGTTCTTAACTCAAAGCCTTGATTTTAATTTTCAAATATCTTCAAATCGAATCAGAGGCTTCGTAAAATATTCGCAATTTAATTATGAGTCGTACATATGTGATTTTCAGTTTCGTCTTGACAACATTTTCTATGTATCCACACATATGATTGCTTGGTACTATCTCCAAATACAATATTTTCGTTGTATCTACACTCAAAGGAGGATAACAGTTAAGCTCGGAGTTCCACGAAATAGAAAATTTTAACATGTTGAAACTTGTCTTATACCTTGAATTTTAGCGACAACTGACTTTTATTCTTTTTTCTCACATTTTGGATTTCTCTTCAATATTGCTATGACATACTCAAATTTATGACATTTATAGCACTCAATTTTAAATTTCTCATACCTTATTCCATTTATATCTTGATTGTGGTCACATTGTGTTGCACCTCCTCGTTCACGACTATAACCTCTAAATAATTATTGGTCTTTCACTTTATTGTTGGAGTTATTACTATTGCTTCTTCTTCTTCCATGACTTCCATGTCCTCTTTTTCGTCCACGCCCTCTATCGCTTCTTTCATCCTCCATTATCCTCTAAGGACGTCTTGGTTATAAGAAGTTGCTTTAGTGGCTCTTCTTGTCTCCTTTTAATTTTAGTTTTCATGTTCTTGTGAAAAATCTTTAATTACTATCATAAAGTTTAACTTTTGTCACACCCCAAATTCCATCGAGGCGGACTGACACCCGAAGCCGATGAGGCCCGAAAGAACCAATCTTTGCTCATGTCTATTCATATGTGTGTCACTCACTAAGCAACACCATCACATAGAGGTATAAAATGTCAATAGCGGAAGTTATAGAAACATATGATATATACTTATAAGAAACTTGGCCGTTAGGGCCATCGAGTCAACATGGACATACATCTCTTACAGTTGTCTTCCCACAAGCGTCTACAAAGCCTCTACAGATACATAACCATATGTCACGCCTCGGGTTCTAACGAGGCGGACATGGCACCCGAAGTCGTTGAGGCCCGAGAGAACCAACCTATCATTCGCATGGAACACAATATGTATGCATATGGACACGACATCGTAAAACTGAAAGCATGGAAAGACATTTATATATATAAGAAACTCGGCTGGTAGGGCCGCAAAGTCAAAATGAGAAGACATCCCTTCATTTACTGTACAACGTCTACAAAGCCTCTAGCAGAAACCATACCAAGTCTATAATCGGGACAAGTCCCTGCTTTACACAAACATGTACATAACATCAAAATCAACATGTAAATATGACCCAAAAAGCGCCGAATTAGCCTGGAGCTCACCAACTGTACGCAGAGAGTCCGAATCCTACTATGAGGGTCTACTACCTCCTGTTCCTACAGCAAGTAAAGGGGTCAGTACGAAAGAATGTACTGAGTATGTAAGGTGATAAGCAACTGTATGACATATAGGAACGCAAATGGAATCAAACACAAGTGAATAAACAATAGGGATATACCACCATTCTGTATGTGTGACACCATGTATATTACATTCATTACTTTACTTTTATGTTCATTAGCATCATCAATAATTCATATCGTACCCGGGCCCCAACTAATCAGTGGGTCATAACATTATCTGGGCTCGTCTCTATGCTGGGCTTTACGCCCCCTTGAGCTACCACCCATATACAATCAAGTCAGTTCGTCCCTAGCTAGGTTTTCACCCTTTTGGGATACCCCTTGTGTCCAATAATCAAGCGGGATCGTCTCTATGCTGGGCTTTACGCGCCCTCGAGCTACCACCCGCACTCAAAAAAACACATATATGCATTACTTCAATTCGTTCATTAAGAGAGTGATACATTGGTGGTTGCGACATTATTGACACTAGGAAACCATGGGCAATGAATAAGAGGCATACCAATAACAATGTAACACCCCGTACATTCCCAACCCTACTTGATGACATTGAATAATGCTTACTCAGGTGTCGAGGGCTAGAAGTATGTATTTGGTAGTGTGAAAGATGAGAAAAATTGAAATTTGGCCTTGTACATGTGACTAGCCTTTCATAGGAAGTGTTTTGTGATTTCGTGGAGCATTTGGGTAATACCCCGTGCACATTCTAACCTCATTTGGTGACTTGGAGTCATGTTTACTTAATCCCTCATTTGGTGATTTGGAGTCATGTTTACTTAATGATTAAGATCACTAAGTAAGTATTTTGTAGTGTTTTGATAAGGTATTGGACGATATGCAAGTATTAAAGAAAAGGCCAAAAAATTCAGCAAGGTGCTGAAACTTGAGCCACTACCCTGTTTCAGGGGGTGTGGCGCAAGCCACTAATTCAGAAGTCCTTGATTTCTTGCGCCACTGCCTTGCTTTGCAGCAGTGGCGCAAGGCACAAAAAATGTGCCCTTCCCGCGCTCGTTTCGCAACACAATTCTATGTCGATTCTTATATGGTTTCTTTTGGTTCTTTGGAGTTCTTTGAGCATTGTTAAAGCTTCAAATACTTCAATACACTCCTACACACTCCTACATGATCAAATTATGAAACATGAATAGTTATCCAAAATGTCTAATGAAGCCATGGGCGACTAGAATTCCTATTTTTGCGATCGAGACGACGAATGAGAATCTCGTAAGAGAATATTGTCGTGACATTATGGAATTATGTAAACATGAGATATATGGTGAATAATACATGAAAGTTGATGTGTAAATGGATATGTGTTATTGGGCCCAAATTTAGGCCCAAAATGGAATTAAAAGACAAGGCCTAAAGGGCGAAATGACCCATTCTTCCACTTTGACCACATTTAATGTCAAAGGAATGGCTAAGTATGACTTGGGGTCTATATAAAGGCCCCAAAATCAGATTTTTAATCATCCAAAACTCTCATGCCTTTGAGATATTTTCTCAAAAATTTCTCTAGTTCCAAACCCTAAAGCAAAATAATTCCTTTGGACTCTTTGGACAAGATCATCCTATTCCAAGCCTTGGTAAGTATTTATTCTTATGGATTAACATATTATATGCATGGGAGATTATGTATATTATGATAGTTGTGTTGGCAAGGTGGTGAATAGTATATTTTTGCTTTTAGTGAAAGATGTGATATCTTGGTGATTTGAACTTGAATTAGGACTTGTGCCTTTGATGAAAGAGCATGGTATGGACAAAATATGAACATGTATGGTGTTATTTTTGGTATTAAACTTGTTATTGTCTATAAGTGGAAATTGTGGGATTTTGGCCGATATGTGTTATGAGTTGTAGTAAGGTAAGTTGATGGATTATTTGTGATGTGGTATAGATAAGAAAGTGTAAAGGAGAAGGGTTGTGGTGAAATGTGTCAATTATCATGTATTGGTCAATGTTGGGAATATTATGGAGTTTTTGGAATAATAATTTTATCAATGGTTTTGTCAAGGGGAAATGGCATGTTTAAAGGAAAACATGTAATTCATTGACATTGTATGCATTTGTAACGTAATTGGTGGTTAATGTGAGTTCCGTTATATATATTTGTGTTGTAGAGTGACACATAAAGAAGGAGCGGACTATTGTATGTACCTCTAGGAGTATATATTCGTATTGCGAATCCAAGGTATGTAAGGTTACTTTGTCCGTATCTTTCTGCGGTAAATAGTATCCACATTGACATATCACTAGTCCTATCCCGAAATGTGCTAAGGTATTCCATATCCGGTTATCAATTGTCATATATTTCCTACTCATTGATCATTTGTGAATCTCATGTCTCATATTCATGGTTAATGTTCCAAAAGCTCAAATAAGGTTATGTTCCAATGTTTCGATAGTGACTATACTTATGTCTCTTGTTCATTGATTATTGTTCCAATGGTTCCCATGGTGTTATGGTTCTAATAGTGTGATGTTGCCAAGTTTCTCATGTCTCTCACTCATTGGTTAATGATCCAAAGTTTCAAATAAAGATATGGCAACCATTGTACCAATCCCAAAGTAAAGAACAAAGTAATGCATATGTGGTCAATGATCAAGTACGGGTGGCAAGTCTAGGGGCATAAGCCTAGCTCGACTCGATCCCGATGTATTGATTTATGGGTGGCAAGTGTAGGGGCATAAGCCTAGCTCGACCCGATCCCGATGCATTGATTTATGGGTGGCAGGTCTAGGGGCATAAGTCTAGCTCGACCCGATCCCGATGCATTAATTTATGGGTGGCAGGTCTAGGGGCATAAGTCTAGCTCGACCCGATCCCAACATGATGATATGTTATGTAAAGACCCACTGATCAGTAGGGGCCCGGGTACATTGTGACACATGTATTGACAAGTAAGCATTGAGATAAAGAAAGTAATGAAAGCAATTCACATGGTTTCCCAAAATGCAAAATGGTGACTTATTCACATTGATTATTCATATGTTTTGAGTTCATTGAAATACTCATGTATTGTATAGTTTCATCTGAGCCTTGCATACTCAGTACTTATTTCGTACTGACCCCTTCTGGGGAATTTACCTTACTTGCTGCAGGCGCAGGTACCAGTAGGCCTCCTCCATAGATTGCCAGTGTTAGTGGTTCTGTGGTGAGCTCCAGTTAATTCGGGGCTTCTCCGAGTCAGAGTGTATATATGTTTTGGTGATGTACATGTTGTATAAAGCGGGGACTTGTCCCGACTTTTGGTTTGTATTGGTCAATACATCTGTTAGAGGCTTTTGTAGACGCACGTGGGTATATGTATATAAGGTGACTCATGAAGTCTTGTTTTGATGGCCTCAACGGCCAAGTTTCTCAAATGTGTATATATATGCCACATGTTCCATGATTTCCAATACCAGTCGTTCATGTTCTTATGTGATAGTGGTGTTTCCTATGGCATACATATGAGCGTATAGAATCATATCTTGGTTCTCTCGGGCCTTATCGGCTACAGGTGCCAATCATGCCTCGTTGGGATTTGGGGCGTGACAAACAATTTCCAATTATTTACTTGGAATGAGACACTTTACAACATTTCGGAGGGATGGTAAGTTCAGGCGAGATACGAACAATAGGTGTGACCAAAGGTCATAGGAAAGAGAAACCTTACATACCTTAGCCTTTCAATATGTGACTACAACAATTCCACCTTTTCGTAAAATGCTACTCTACAATATACATACATAAGGGAACTTACATTAGTAACCACAACTTATTACAAATTCACAATATGGTAATGAAACCATCCAACCCTCTCAACATAGGATAAATCATTCCACCTTCCTTCTACTACTATATAACTTTACCACAAACAAGCGGACTTCTCAACACTTTGGAACATAACCATCATGACCTATACCACCTTTCATGTATATACTAAATTAAGCCATAAGATTCATAAGAGTAAACACTTACCAATAATTGCAAAGAGGTGAACTTGTCCCAACCAAGTGTTGTTGCCTTAGGGTTTTGGAGATACGAAGCTTTTGAGAAATATTTAGAAATGGCATGTGTAATTATGTGAATAAATGCTGATTTTTGTGTCTTATAAAGCCCCTCAAGTCCAATTAATCCTTGGCCACAAGTTTGACCCATGTTCAATAGGTATTTCTTTTATTTGTTAAGGCCCATGCCTTATTACATGATATTTGGGCCTCAACTACAGAATACAGATCCAGCCCAACACCTGTAATGGATCCCACACTTAAATATTTCATCTAGTCAAAATAGGTCAATAAAACCGACAAAATTTCACAGTACGACACCAGTCACGCCATGTAGGCTGTGTCGTGTAAATCATACGACATTTTCCAGTTCACTGAAGTTATTCCACAGCACCCACTCACGTCACGTGAGTGGAGTCACTCCACGTGACTCCTGCCGTGGAAATCAGGCCCTTTTTCCAACTTTCTGAAGTTGGTCACGGTAGCCACCCACGTCACGTGGGTGGGACTCACGCCACGTGAGTCCTGCCGTGACTCACCTCTAAGTCTCAGGTCCTTCCTTCTTCGCATGCTCGTTTTCGACACAGGCTTCTTCACCTTTCCTTCATTTAGCCTTATACCCCGACTATTGTATATTTTCATGTAATAGTAGCACCTGAGGTGTTACATTCGTCCGCCCTTAGAAACATTCGTACTCGAATATTAATAACAGTATTCAGGGTACACAAATGCTAGTCCAAGTAGACATCGTATATTTATACATACCTATAATATTTTCAAATGGATATAGGCTTACTTGTTATTGCTCTCCTTCTGTACTTTAAACTTGTTCTTCCGTGTGAAATAAATGTGGGTACTTTGATTTCATCCTTTTTTCCGCTTCCCATGTGATCTCTTCTACTTGCTGATTTCTCCAAAGTACCTTTACGGAAGCGACGTCTTTATTCCTCAATCTCTTCACCTGTCTATCCAGAATAGCAACAGGTACTTCTTCATATGTGAGATTTTCTGTAATTTGTACACCCTCTATGGGAGTAATCTGAGATGGCTCTCCTATGCACTTTCGAAGCATTGAAACATGGAATACGGGATGAACTGCGGAGAGTTCTTGGGGTAGTGCCAATTCATATGCAACTTGCCCAAATCTTTTAACAATTTCATATGGGCCTATATAATGTGGGCTCAACTTTCCTTTCTTTCCAAATCTCATCACCCCTTTCATTGGCGACACCTTTAAGAATACCCAATCGCCTATGGCAAATTTGAGCCCTCGTCTTCTGACATCAGCATATGACTTGTGTCGGCTTTGGGCCATCTGTAGCAGCCGTTGGATCACTTTGACTTTCTCTATGGCTTGGTGAACAAGGTCGGGCCCAAGTAAAGCAGTTTCACCCGCTTCAAACCATCCAATTGGTGATCGACATCTTCTTCCATATAAAGCTTCATAAGGTGCCATTTTAATACTTGAATGATAGCTATTGTTGTAGGCAAATTCAACAAGTGGTACATGATCATCCCAGCTGCCTTTAAAATCCAATGTGCACGCCTGTAGCATATCTTCAAGTGTTTGGATAGTACGCTCTGCTTGTCCATCTGTTTGAGGATGAAAATCCGTACTCAAATTCACCTGTGTACCCAAGCTCTTCTGAAAAGATTTCCAGAAGTGTGCCGTAAACTGAGCTCCTCGATCTGAGATAATAGACAGTGGAATCCCATGCAATCGTACTATCTCTTTGACATACATCCTTACGAAATCTTCAGCTGTATAGGTGGTCCTAACTAGTAGAAAATGCGCTGACTTGGTAAGCCTGTCCACTATTACCCATATAGAATCAAACTTCCGCAGTGTACAAGGCAAACCTATGATGAAGTCCATATTAATCATATCCCATTTCCAGACTGGAAGATTGATACATTGCATGTAACCTCCTAGTTTGTGATGCTCTACTTTGACTTGTTGGCAATTTGGACATTGAGCCACAAATTCTGCAATGTGCTTTTTCATGTTGCCCCACCAATACACCTCTTTCAGATCATGATACATTTTGGTGGATCCCGTATGAATAGAATATCATGAATGGTGTGCCTCCATCATAATCCGCTTTCTCAGCTCATCTACATCCGGTACACATAATCGAACTTGGCATTGAAGGACTTCTTCTTTTGTCAGATCAAATGCTTTGGTCAACTCTTGCTGCACATTCTCTCTCAGCTGCAATAGAATAAGATCTGCATACTGTTTCTCCTTCACTTCTATCACAAATGAAGATTCTGCTGCATTTTGTACTATAATTTCTTCATCTGGAGTTTCAAGCAGACAAACCCCCAAACTAGCTAATTGATGTAGATCCTCGACTATACCCTGCTTTCCCATCAACTGATCACTGGTGTCTCCGATTGCTTTACGACTGAGTGCATCCGCTACCACATTTGCCTTTCCTGGATGATATAGGATATCTATATCATAATCTTTCAATAACTCAAGTCACCGGCGCTGCCTCAGATTTAACTCCTTCTGATTAAAGATATATTGCAAACTTTTGTAATTAGTATAGATATCAACATGAACCCCATACAGGTAATGGCGCCATATCTTTAAAGAAAATATCACAGTTGCTAACTCAAGATCATGTGTGGGATAGTTTCTCCTATGTGGCCGCAACTGTTGTGAGGCATATGCTATTACTTTCCCATGTTGCATCAATATACACCCGAGGCCAACCCCGGAAGCATCACAATACACTGCATAACCTTCTGTGCCCTCGGGAAGTACTAACACTGGGGTAGAAGTCAACCTATCTTTCAACTCTTGGAAACTTTTCTCACATGCATCGTTCCACTGGAACTTAATTGCCTTGTGTGTTAGCTTCGTTAATGGTGCAGCAATAGAAGAAAACCCTTCCACAAACCTTCGATAATAATCGACCAATCCAAGAAAACTACGAATCTCTGTAGGTGTCGTAGGTCTTGGCCAATTCTTCACCGCTTCAATCTTTTGAGAATCAACCCGATTTCCTTCATCTGACACAATGTGACCCAAGAATGCCACAGATTTTAACCAAAATTCACACTTGGAGAACTTTGCATACAACTTACGATCCCGGAGAATCTGTAACACCTGCCGTAAGTGATTAGCATGGTTTTCTTATGATCTTGAATAAACCAAGATGTCATCTATAAACACCTCACGAACACGTCTAGAAATGGCTTAAACACCCTATTCATCAAATCCATGAAAATAGCTGGTGCATTTGTTAGTCCAAAGGACATAATTAGAAATTCATAATAGCCATACCGTGTTCGAAAAGCTGTCTTGGGTATATCATTTTCTCTGACCCTGACTTGATGGTAACCCGATCGCAAGTCAATTTTTGAAAAACATTTAGCACCCTGTAACTGATCAAACAAGTCGTCAATTCTAGGGAAGGGATATTTGTTCTTGATCGTTACCTTATTCAACTGCCGATAATCAATGCACATTCGTAACGTGCCATCTTTCTTCCGCACAAACAACACTGGTGCACCCCATGGGGACATACTAGGCCGTATGAACCCCTTGTCCAATAAGTCTTTTATTTGCTCCTTCAATTCCCGCAATTCAGCTGGAGTCATTCGATAAGGAGGAACAGAGATCGGTTGTGTACCTGGAATCACGTCGATACCGAACTCTAGTTCCCATTCTGGAGGTAACCCTGGAAGATCTTTAGGAAATATATCAAGGAATTCATTAACCACCGGGACCGATTGAGGAGTTGATGACTTCATATCAGTATCCTGCACCCGTACTAGGTGACATATATACCCCTTGGAAATCAGTTTCCTTGCCTTGAGATAAGAAATAAATTTACCTTTCGGTGCTCCAATCTTACCGTTCCATTCAAGAACTGTCATGCGCGAAAAATGAAAAGATACCTTCTTAGGTTGGCAATCCACCATGGCATAGCAAGGAGCCAACCAATCCATGCCCATTATAACATCAAAATCCACCATCTCTAGTTCAATAAGGTCGGCCAACGTATCATGAACACCAACAGTGACTATGCAGTTACGATAAACCCTCTTAGCTATAATGGATTCACCGACAGGCGTAGATACCTCCAATGACTGAGTTAATAATTTCGGCGTTCTTTTGAATTTTTTCGCAATTAATGGAGTGACATATGATAATGTAGGACTCGGATCAATCAATGCATAGACAAGATATGATAAAACAGTTAATATACCTGTAATGACCTCATGAGAAGCCTCTGAATTCTGTCGGTCCACTAGCGCGTAAGTACGGTTCTGTACTCCACTAGAGTTGGTTGCTCCTCTCGCATCCCTACCACGTCTCATAGGCTGTACACCCCTACCGAAGGAAGGAACCGATGATGAAGATGCAGCGGTCGATCCCGTAGGTTGCGCCATACCACCTAAACCTCTTCGTGGGCAGTCTCGCATTATGTACCCCATTTTAATTTGCACCAAAAACAAGCATTTGTTCCAAACCGGCATTCACCTAAGTGAAGCTTTCCACAATGCTGACACGGCGGACGAGAAAACCCTGCAGTCTGTGAACCAGAGCCACTGCCTTGCCTAACGTAACCACCTCTAGACCCTCGAAAGTGAGATGAAGTGCCTGCCGTCGCATGAGAAAATGATGGTCTAGGCGTAGACGGTCTATAAAATCCCCGAGGCTTAAATTCCCCTTGGGACGCTATAGACTGTCTCGTAGGCCTAGCCCTTTTTAATGGCCCTCTTTCAGATTCATGTACTCTTCTTCTTTGCCTCTGATCTTCCATCTTTAGAGCGAAAGCCTGAATTCTGGCTATGTCCATGTCTCTGTTCAAAGCAACAATAGTGCAGTCCCATACCAAATATGGCTCCAATCTGTCCACATATCGATGGACTCTGTCTGTCATCGTGGCCACTATAGACGGAGCATATCGAGCCAAAGAATTAAACTGCAGACTATATTCTCTCACACTCATATTCCCTTGACGCAGATTTAATAACTGGTCTGTACGTGCCTCCCGGGTCTCATATGGGAGGTAGTGATCAAGGAAAGCCGTACCCCTCGATCATTTCCAGTCCTCATACCACAATATCGCTTCACCTTTCAATCTATAAGCCGCAAGTTCAACTGTTTCTACACCAGTCACGTGCATAACCTCTAGGGCCCTTTGGATTTGGTCCACGAAGTCCTGTGGATCTGCCTGTGGGTCTGACCCAGTGAATGTGGGAGGGTCTAGTTTCAGAAAATCCTGTGTCCTACGGCTCGCTACCCTAGCAGCATCCGCCTCATTTGTCGTTGGACCAGCTCGTCCTTGCGTTTGTGCCGTAACTAGCTGAGTCAACATATGCACTGCATTTCTTAAATCCTGGTCAGTGGCATTCATAGGCGGCTTTGCTGGTAAAGTAGAAGAAGCCCGCAACACAAACTCCTGTTCCACACCACCTTGGTTAGTTTGTTCAGGCGGGACTCTACTAGTTCCTTCTCCTGCAATTCTGTCTAACCTCTTACTTTTACCCCTTCCTCTTCTTGTCATCGGTATTTCACTATAATATAAGAAAACCAATTTCAACTGTCAGAAATGATTCCACCTATAACTTCGGCTCTAATACACGATCTAGAAATGAAGGAAAGAAACAACCCCTAAATATCCTGTAGCCACCTACTTATAAATGTGGTGCACAACACATCCATAAGCAAGACTCTACTCAGACACGGCTTTGTAGACACCCTAGGACGACCCGCTCTAATACCACTTTTGTCATGCCTCGGGTTCCAACGAGGCCGACATGGCACCCGAAGCCGTTGAGGCCCGAGAGAACCAACCTATCATTCGCATGGAACACAATATGTATGCATATGGACACGACATCGTAAAACTGAAAGCGTGGAAAGACATTTATATATATAAGAAACTCGGCCGGTAGGGCCGCAAAGTCAAAATGAGAAGACATCCCTTTATTTACTGTACAACGTCTACAAAGCCTCTAGCAAAAACCAGACCAAGTCTATTATTGGGACAAGTCCCCGCTTTACACAAACATGTACATAACATCAAAATCAACATGTATATATGACTCGGAAAGCCCCGAATTAGCCTGGAGCTCACCAACTGTACGCAGAGAGTCCGAATCCTACTGTGAGGGTCTACTACCTCCTGTTCCTGCAGCAAGTAAGGTAGGTCACACAAGGGGTTAGTACGAAAGAATGTACTGAGTATGTAAGGCGATAAGCAACTGTATGACATATAGGAACGCAAATGGAATCAAACACAAGTGAATAAATAATAGGGATATACCACCATTCTGTATGTGTGACACCATGTACATTACATTCATTACTTTACTTTTACGTTCATTAGCATCATTAATAATTCATATCGTACCCGGGCCCCAACTGATCAGTGGGTCATAACATTATCTGGGCTCGTCTCTATGCTGGGCTTTACGCCCCCTCGAGCTACCACCCATATACAATCAAGCCGGTTCGTCCCTAGCTAGGTTTTCACCCTTTTGGGATACCCCCTGTGTCTAAAGTTGGTCATGACACGTGGGTGGGACTAACGCCACGTGAGTCCTGCCGTGACTCACCTCTGAGTCTCAGGTCCTTCATTCTTCGCATGCTTGTTTTCGACACAGGTTTCTTTACCTTTCCTTCATTTAGCCTTATATCCCGACTATTGTATATTTTTATGCAATAGTAGCGCCTGAGGTGTTACACCATAACCAACCTAGAGTCGGGACAACACCCCGCTCTATATACATTTGTTTTTGTCACACCCCAAATCCCATCGAGGCGGACTGGCACCCGAAGCCGATGAGGCCCGAGAGAACCAATCTTTGCTCATGTCTATTCATATGCATGTCACTCACTAAGCAACACCATCACATAGAGGTATAAAATGTCAATAGCGGAAGTTATGGAAACATATGATATATACTTATAAGAAACTTGGCCGTTAGGGCCATCGAGTCAACATGGACATACATCTCTTACATTTGTCTTCCCACAATCGTCTACAAAGCTTCTACAGATACATAACCATAACCAACCTAGAGTCGGGACAACACCCCGCTCTATACACATATACTATACCAAAACAAATGTATATATAGCAACTCGAAAAGCCCCGAACCAACTGGAGCTCACCAATGACCTGCAAATGATCCGCAAACTACTGGGGAGGCCTACTAGCACCTGCGCCTACAACCAGTAAAGTATGTCCCCCAAGGGGGTCAGTACGAAGAATGTACTGAGTATGTAAGGCCATAACAACAGTGTGATACATAAATACTTCAATGGAAACAAATATATTTGAATAACCAATATGGATAAGTTACCATTCTATACGTATGGACATATGCACATTACGTTGATTACTTGCTTTACTTTTACGTTCATTCGTTCGTTCATGATTCACTTCTTCATTCACTACTCATACTTCCATTCTTACAATGCCCGGGCCCCAAGCTGATCAGTGGGTATTCAACAGTTTTTGGGATCGACCCATGCTAGACTTTTCTTTTGCCCCTGGGATACCACCCGTAATAGCGGGATTGACCCATGCTAGGTGTTTCTTGCACCCCTGGGATGCCACCCGAGATATTGGGATCGACCCATGCTAGGTATTTTAACCCCTGGGATACCACCCATTCTCCATATTAACCATTATACAATTATTCACATTACTTCATTCTTTAGTTATAAGAGTGATACATTATTGGAAACACTCACATACATTACTTCATTCCTTTACTTTCATGATATTGGTACTTTGGGATGGTTATAATATGATTGGGACTTTGGAATGTAACATTATTAGAGTTCTTGGAACAATGTCCATAATTATGTAACACATGAATAACAAATGATCAATGAGTGAGGAACATATGACTAATAATAGATGACAACCTGAAATGAAATACCTTAGAACATTTCGGAGATGAGTAAGTATCATAACAAGGTGAATACTATATGCTGCAGAAGGATACGGAAAGAGTAACCTTACATACCTTATTTTCCCAATATGAATATACAATCTTAAATGTGCATACAACAGCCCAGCTCATTCCTTACGTTTCATTCTATAACACAAGTACACAACGGAGTTTACATTAACCACCAACTTCCTTACAAATGCATATAGCGATAATGAGTTACATGATTGCCTTAACATGACATTTCCCCCTTGATAATACCATTTATGAAATTATCATACCAATAATACCACAATATTCCATACATTGAACAATACATCATACACCAATAGCATGTCACACCAAGTTCATACTTTACACTTCTCCATCACCACAACATCACAATTACTCCATCAAGTCATCTTAATTCACCTCATAACAATATATCGGCCACAATTCTATAATTTACACTTATATAAAAATAACAAGTTAAGGAACATAACCCCACCATACATGTTGATATTTCATCCATACCATACACTTTCATCAAAACCTCAAGTCACTTTTCAAGTTTAAATCTCATAAATGACACATCTCTTACAAAAAGCAAAAGTGTCATATCCAACACTTCCAAGCATAATCAACATGATCTACATAATTTCTCATGCATATAATATATTAATTCATAAGAATAAACACTTACCCAAGCTTGTAGAATGATGATCTTGCTCAAGGAGATGACTTAGGGTTTGAGAATTTGAGAGAAAATGTCTCTTTTTAGTTTCTTGGAAAAGTCTAGAATTACATGTGTCTTCTCATGAATAAAATCTGATTTCCTTGCCCTTTTATAGCTCCTTTAACTCATCCTTAGCCACTTAAGTCAATAATTGACTTGTCAAAGCAAGAATGGGTCATTTGACCCATTGGGCCATGTCTTTTAATTCATTTTGGGCCTTCCTTTGAGCCCGTTAAAACATATTATCTTAGCCCACAAAAATCAATGTGTAATCCATCATATATCTCATGTTTAATTAATTCCATAATTGTCACGACAATATTCACTTACGAGATTCAAGATCATAGCCTCAATCGCAAAAATAGAAATTCTAGTCGCTCATGACTTATTTGAACATAATTTATTAAAATTTGTTAAAATACTTGGGACGAAGAATTAACCCAACTCGGATGCTAAACGCGCTTAAGAATAGTCCTACTATGATGGAGTAATGATACCATGACTCAAAGGTCTTATATACATCATAATAGTCGAAGAAAAATTTTGGCGAAAACCACCCCGGCACGCCGCTTGGCGTGTCCCTTTGCTACCTGTGGAAACAAAATAGAGGCCAGAGTAGCCTGGCACGCCCTCTGCAGCGCCCCATGCCAAATTTTTGATTTTGACTTTTCTTTGTGGATTTGGTTGGATCTTTCAAGTCCCAACCTTTTGCTTACCTCTTAGCTTTAAGATTCTTTGCTTGGATGTCCCTTAAACCTCAATTTTTCACCCCACAAATGCTCCACAAAGTCACAAACACCACCCACTACAAAGGTCTAATCACATTTTCTAGCACAATATCAAATGTTCCATCGATGACAATGCAAAATACATACTTATTGCTCTCGAACTTAGGGTAAACATAGTTCAAGGTTATCAAGTAGGGTCGGGAAGGTACGGGGTGTTACAACTTTTTAGAATCCTCAATAGGAGATATAATATAATTAAATTTATGTGTTAAAGAGTGCAACATTTTCTCTATCACATAGACATCTTCTACTTTTTTCCCGTATCTTTTTAATTTGTACACAACAACCTCTGCCTTGAATAATAATCCAAAATGAATTCAAATATCTTCAATTTTAAAGTTTCAACATCATTCTTTAGAGATTAAAGATATTATTTTTTCACTTTATGAACTTCTTGGAGAGAATTTTATAAATTCTCCTAAACTTCCTTTAAGATTGTTGCATTAGTCATTTCTCAAACATGGTATCATTCAAGTGTTTGATAGCAACCATAACATGGCATCATTCAAGTGTTTGATAGCAACCATGAAGGCTCAAATCCGTTGAAGGAGCAGATATAGTCGATGTCGAGATTCGAGAACGAATCTTCTTTAAGAAGGAGAGAATGATAGCATCCATGACAACTCAACGTCAGTAAAAGATATGGATGAAACTTTAGAAGTTCCATCAAATAAGAAATTTCAAGACAAGCTTAATGGGCTGCAATTAGTAATTAAAAAGGATCTTCTGATGCAAGAAGAGCTCCAGTCCAAAGTGATTTTTTGGAAACAAGTATTTGGAAGTCCAAATTAAAGACAATGGTCCAAATCTATCTAAAAGAAGGAACAAGCCTAGCAGCCCAAAACTAGTGTTTCTAGAAGCTTACTTAATATTTTGTTGATTGCATTTATAACTTTATTGAATAAAGTATTGGTAGTCTTCCAGGTACCTAGGAAATTTCACCTTATTTAATTTAGTTTGACCACTTTTAACAGTTCATTTAGGATGGCATCAATATTTACTCCTATATAAAGGAGTGATTTCTTCTCCATTGTAACCAAGTTTGATTTTATATTAATATTAGTAGTATTGTGGCTTGTGGAGACCTTTTGAGGTTTTCTTTAGGATTATATTAGTTCTACCCTGAATCATAGCTTGGATTTCTTCGATGGTAAGATTTTTTGTTTGAGTTCCCTCCCTCCTATTCTTCTTTTTCTTCTTCTTAATTGATTCACTGCTTGTTTTACTGTTAAACAAGATTTCAAGCATCGAATACTCGAGCTTTGGATGGGTGGATATTCTTATTCTTGAAAAAGAAGAACACAAGCTCAAGTATTTGAAAACCTGTTTAACAGTAAAACAAACAGCAAATCAATTATGAAGAAGAAAAAGAGGAATAGAAAAAAGAGAACTCAAACAAGGAATCTTACCATTGAAGAAATACAAGCTACAGTTCAAGGTAGAACAAAAATGGCATAACCCTAAAGAGAACCTCAAAAAGTCTCCACAAGCCACATGACTACTAATAATAATATGAAATCAAAATTGGTTACAATGAAGAAGAAAGCACTCCTTTATACAAGGGTAAATGATGTTGTCACCCTAAAAGAAGTCTTGGTAGCCAAACTAAATTAAATAAGCTGAAATTTCCTAGGTGTCCAGAAGACTACTGACACTTTATTCAATAAAGCTATAAATGCAGTCAACATAGCATTGAGAAAGCTTCTGGAAACACTAGTCTTGAGCCGCTAAACTTGTTTATTCTTTTGAATAGATTTGTGCCATAATCTAATTCCTCATTGGTCTTTAATTTGGGTCTCCAAATACTTATATTAATTTTTCAAAAGATAGCTTTGGACTGGAGCTCTTCTTGCATCATAAGACCCTATTTAATTACGAATTGCCGCCCATTGAGCTTGTCTTGAAATTTCTTATTTGATGGAACTTCCAAAGATTTATCCATGTCTTTTACTGACATTAAGTTGTCATGGATGCTATCAGTGTTGATAAATGAGAGTTGATAAGAGGATGTAGTGGTTGTGAAAGAGGAAAAATAAATAGTAATTGTTGGGTTCTAAGTGATGAAATATAAATGGAAAATGGAGGAAAAGTGAAATGTATATTCATTTTATGAAAAGAGTATTCTCCCACATTGGTGGGAGAAGGAAACATTCTTATGATTAAATATAGAAGCATTCCTTCATATGGATAGTGAGGCAAAAAGAAGACAAACCTCACAGCGTCGTCATCGCTCGCTCGGCTTCGGGTTTGACTTCAGATTTGGATTTGGATTCGGATTCGAATTTGAAAAATGATCGATTGAGAGATTATCTTTTTGTACAAAATTCTTTTGAAACTTGAGAATTAATGATGTTTTAATCTAAAAATTCGATACGAAAATATTTTTCATTTGCGGACGCACACGAGCATGTGTGGACGTATGTCACAATGCACCTCGAAGGGACGCGACCCTTCGAGGCATTGTTTAAAGATGAAAAGGACGACCTGCGTGCACTTGTAGCGATATGCAGGCACAGATGCCAATGCAGGTCGCTGTCAGCTTTCTTTTTTTTTAACAAAAGCAACCTGCGGCCTTATATGGCCCATCTGTGGCCACAGGTGGGCCCGATGGTCCGAAATAGTGCGATTTTTCAGAACCATTGCTTCTTTTCTGAAGCACTACCTTTTTAGCTATAAATACTTGATTTTTTCCTCAAGTATAGACACAAAATTTTGAAGTGAAATAACTCTTCTTCATCCTAAAAACTCAAGTGTGATTTATGAAGTGTTGAGTGCAATCGTTGTTCTACTGAGTTTGAGGTACTGTCATTCTATCGATGTGATTCATTTTATCCTGGGAGGATATATTCCATAACCTCGGGTACTTGAGGAAAATAATTTTCTTAAGGACACATCGTTAATTCGGTGGACTTGAATCTTCTAATCTTCATCTCTTTCTAAACATTTGGTTTTGCTATTTTTCAAAAAATAGTTTGAACTTCATTTTGTTATTATTCATAAGTTGGGTTGAGCATATTATTGAAGTTTAAAGTTGTGAATACAGAGTTCGAACTTCATTTGACTGTTCATGCTTTAGTTTGAACATGTGTTTGAAGTTTTTGTTGAAAATACAAATTTTACTAAACCCGAAAAACATAATCTTAAGGAAATTATTAAATACTTGGATAATCTGTATTGGGTATGATTTTGTGGAGATTAAAATCTTTTGATTTCTACTCCCTCGGTTAGAAGAATATAAAAACTTTACTGAGAAATTGGATTAGGAATTTGATTAGAAGAATATAAAAGCTTCACCGATTCGTCGAACTCTCTGTATTAGTTTCTGGAGTTTAAAGCCTATGGGTTTTCACTCTTTTTGAATTTGATTCTAATTTGAACAACATAAAAACTTCGTCAGATTTCAAAGTTTATTCGATTGACGATTTGGAGATATAAAAACTTCATCGTTGACTAGAAATAAGTGGTTTAAAGATTAAGTCTTTATTATTAGTATCCTAATTAGTATTCTAAAATACTAAATTGATTGTCAAAGCTTGAAAAGAAAATAACGAATGAAACTGAACAATGTTGGGTTTGGTTGATAAGAAGTGAATGAAAAATGGAGGTAAAAACATGGAGGAAAAATGAAGAGTAAGTCTTCACTTTAAAGAAGTGAACTTCTGCTACATTGGTGGGAGAAAGAAACTTTCTTGTGTATATATTGGAATACACTCCTTCATATGGATAGTGAGGCAAGAGCAAGACAAGCCTCGAGCCATCATCGTCATCGCTCGCTCGGCTCGGCTTCGGATTTGGATTTGGATTTGATAAATGATCGATCGAGAGACTATCTTTTTGGACAAAGTTTATTTAAAAATTGAGAATTATTGATAGTTTAATCCAAAACTCTGATAGGAAATCATTTCTCCATATGCAGACGCATATGAACGGATGAGGACTCATGTCACAACGCACCTCGAAGGGATGTGACCCTTCGAGGCAAGGGACACACCGTTTCAATGCGGAAAAGGGCGCAGATCGTCACCTGCGGAAGCAGGTGAAGCTTCGCAGACGGAGCAGAACTTTCTGTTCTGGCGAATTACGCGATCTGCGGATACAGGTCATCCATCTGCGGTCGCAGGTCATGACACCGGTTCAAAAAGTTGTGTTTTTTCTTCAACCATTGCTTCTCTTCTGAAGCACCACCTCTTAGGCTATAAATATTTATGTTTTCCTCCGATGAAGAAGAGACGAAATTATTATTTTCACAAGTCAAAAACTTTTTTCTTTACAAAAGAAATCAAAGTAAGTGTGATTTACTCCATTGGTTGAGTTAAACGAAGTTCAGCAAATTCCATTGCCAGTTTTGCTGAATAGTATTTTATTCTATCCTGGGAGGAATTAATCCAAACCTTGGGCAATTGTGAGGGGATTATATTCTTTAAGGAAACACAATTTAACTGTAGGCTTAGAACTATCATTTTCTTCAATTTTCTAATTTTTACGAGTGAAGGAACAACAAGCTTAAAGAATATAATTTGTATTTTGTTTACATTTTTTCTGCTTAATCTCTTTTTCTGTTTGTGGTTGGAGATTAAAGTTAAAAACTTTCTACTCCATTTTTTAACTCAGTTCAAAGAACATAAAAACTTCATCGAGTTAATAAAGTTATTTCTATCGATTCGAAGAACATAAAAACTTCATCGACTGAATAAAACTACATTGATTGTTAACCAGTTATTGAATTTTGTTTGTGGGTGATCAATCAAAAAAATGAAAGAATCAACTAATGGTATGATGGCTTCTGCATTAGTGGCAACGAATGCTAGTTCGTCAAGCCGTGTTACTCCCACTATGTCTGCAGTGGAAAAACCCAGAAAGTTTTTCGGTAGTGATTTCAAAAGGTGGCAACAAAAGATGTTGTTCTATCTGACCACTCTAAGCTTGCAGAAGTTCATTGCGGAGAACATTCCAACTCTACCAGATGAGACTCCGGAGAAAGAACGATTTATGGTGACCGAGGCAAGGAATCACTCTGATTTTCTGTGCAAGAATTATATCCTAAATGGATTGAAAGACAGACTATATTGTGTTAATTGCATTTGCAAAACTTCAAAGGAACTTTGGGACACTTTAAACAAAAAGTATAAGACAGAAGATGCCGGACTGAAGAAGATTGTAGCAGCCAAATTTCTTGAATTCAAGATGATTGACAACAAATCCATCATGAATCAAGTTCAAGAATTGCAAGTGATCATACATGATTTACTTGCAGAAGGAATGACCATCAATGAAACTTTTCAAGTAACAGCTTTCATTGAAAAGTTGCCTCCTTTGTGGAGGGACTTTAAGAACTATTTGAAACATAAGCGAAAGGAAATGACTTTAGAGAATTTGATTGTTCGTTTGCGAATTGAAGAAGACAACAAAAATGCAGAAAAGAGAGCAAATGTAAAGTCTTCAATTGTAGGAGCAAACAATGTTGAAACTCCTCAAAAGAAGAAAAAGAGGAAGAAGTCGTATGATAAGAAGGAAGCACCCAAGAAGAAAAAATTCAAAGGAAATTTCTACAATTGTGGCAAAGTTGGTCATATGGCTTCTGTTTGTTATGCTCCAAAGAAAGATAAGAAGAAAGAGCACGCAAACTTGAATGAAGAAGTAGATCTCTGAATGCAACTTGGTGGGAAATCCAAATGAATGGTGGTTTGATTCAAGTGCTACCCTTCATATGTGTTCCAACAAGAAACTATTTTCATTTTATACTTCTTCTGAAAAAGGCAAGACCATTTGTATGGCGAATGCAGCAACCGCAAAGATAGAAGGAACGGGCAAGGTTGGCATGAAGATGACTTCGGGAAAGATAGTGACCTTCAATAATGTCTCTCATGTTCCCGAAATGCGGAAGAATTTGGTCTCAACATCACTTCTAGTCAAGAATGGTTTTAAGTATGTGTTTGTATCCAATAAGGTTGTAATAAGTAAGAATGACATGTATGTAGGAAAAGGTTACCTCACCAAGGGCCTCTTCAAACTAAATGTAATATCTATTGATATGAATAAGATTTCTGCTTCTTCTTACTTGCTTGAGTCAAATCATTTATGGTATGCACGTTTAGGACATGTAAATTATAAAACCATGCAAAAAATGATTAACTTAGAATTATTACCTAAGTTTGAAATTAATAATGTAAAATGTCAAGTATGTGTGGAATCAAAGTATGCAAAGCATCCTTATAAGTCTATTGAAAGGAATTCAAATCCCTTAGACTTAATCCATACAGACATTTGTGATATGAAGTCTATACCATCTCGTGGTGGGAAAAGATACTTCATAACTTTAATTGATGATAGCACTCGATATTGCTATGTTTATCTGCTTAATAGCAAAGATGAGGCAATTGATGCTTTCAAGCAATACAAGAAAGAAGTTGAAACACAACTTAACAAGAAAATCAAAATGATTAGAAGTGATAGGGGTGGTGAATATGAATCTCCTTTTGTTGAAATATATTTGGAATATGGAACTATTCATCAAACAACTGCCCTATACACTCCACAATCCAATGGGGTTGTGGAAAGAAAGAATAGAACATTAAAGGAGATGATAAATGCTTTGTTGATAAGTTCTGGTTTACCACAGAACTTGTGGGGGGAAGCTGTTCTAACATCCAGTCGGATACTCAATCGTATACCCTATAGTAAAACAAAGTCCATTCCATATAAACAATGGAAAGGAAGGAAACCCAACTTAAAACACTTCAAAGTGTGGGGGTGTTTGGCTAAAGTGCAAGTTCCTAAACACAAAAGGATTAAGATAGGACCAAAAATAATTGATTGTATTTTCATTGATTATGCAACCAATAGCAAAGCATATCGTTTTCTGGTTCATAAATCAAAAAATCCCAACATTCATGTGAATATGGTAATTGAATCAGATAATGCTAATTTTTTTGAAAACATTTATCAGTAGAAAAATGAATGTGAGTCTTCTAGTGAAAAATCTAAACGACCTCGGGAAGTGTCAAAGGGAAGTACACATAATGAGGAAAGTCCAAGACGTAGCAAACGTCAAAAGACTTCAACTTCATTTGGTCCTGATTTCTTGACATTTTTAGTCAAGAATGAGCCTCAAACGTTCAAAGAAGCAATGTCTTCTTCAGAAGCACAATATTGGAAAGAGGCAATCAATAGTGAAATAGAATCCATATATAATCATACATGGGAATTGGTTGATCTTCCTCCAGGAAACAAACCATTGGGTTCGAAATGGATCATTAAAAAGAAAATGAAAGATGATGATACTATTGATAAATATAAGGCAAGACTAGTTGTCAAAGGTTTCAGACAACGAGAAGGTCTTGATTATTTAGACACATACTCGCCGGTAACAAGAATCACTTCTATTCGAATGTTGATAACATTAGCCGCCTTGTATGGTCTTCAAATTCATCAAATAGATGTGAAGACAACCTTCTTAAATAGAAAATTGGAGGAAGAAATATACATTGAACAACCTGAAGGGTTTGTAAGTCTAGGAAAAGAAAAGAAGGTGTGTCGACTTGTTAAGTCGCTTTATGGACTAAAACAAGCGCTCAAGCAATGGAATGCAAAATTTGATCAAACCATGTTGTCAAATGAATTTAAGATCAATGAATGTGATAAATGTGTTTACATCAAGAACACTCCAAATCACATTGTCATTGTTTGTTTATATGTGGATGATATGTTGATAATGAGCAAGGACATTTCCGACATAAATACTACTAAGCGTATGCTTAATGATATCCAGAAAACTACGAAAACTAGAATTTAACTGAGAACCGAAAAGATAATCAATAGATAGATGAAAAATTTGACACAAGTAGATGAGTATTCAGAACAATAGGATATATTAAACCCTAGAACCCTCGAATTACATTCATCAACTACACCTAATTTCTACGGTGACCAAGAGGGAATCGAAACGCCCTCGAAACCACGCGTTACTAAGCAAACCTTCAACAAACACTTACCAAAAACTCTCTCAAGAGATTTGTTCATCAATATTCATGAAAAACTAAGAAAAATAAAGCATGGTTTTGGGGGGTATTTATACCCATGGGTCATTTATTACATACTTGGGCCCAAAAGTGACCCATTTCTTTAAAATTTAACTTGGCAGCTGAACTAGGCCACCTGCCCACGCAGGTCAAGGCCGCAGGTGCCACTGGCCACCATCTGCATGCGCATGTGGCTCACCTGCGGGCGCAGGTGAGCTTTCCAGTGCACTCCATGTGCCATTTTGCCCTCCTTGGCTTTCATTTGGTCCCTCCAAGGCCCCTTGATCCTCTTTAGATGCAATCACCACCACGTAGCACCCTTTTGATGGTAGTAAGATGCCGTCAAGTAACTCTTCTTTCATGAACATTCCTTGAAGCGCTTGAAGTTCTCGTGCTTGACTTCTAGTGAACGATTTGGACCGGATTTGGATTGTATCACTTGCTAGCAAGTTTGATATGAAAGACTTAGGAGTTGCAGATTTGATCTTAGGAATTAAAATTCTTAGGACTCCTCAAGGTCTAGCTTTGTCTCAAACTCATTACATCAACATGGTACTTGAAAAATTCAAGTATTTGGACTTTAAAGTTGTCAAAACTCCAATTGATGTGAATCTTGCTCTCACAAAGAACCAAGGTCAAAGCAAGTCACAATTGGACTATCCAAGAGTGTTGGAAAGTTTGATGTATATTATGAATTTTACGCGACCAGATATAGCATGCTCTATTAGCAAATTAAGTCGGTACACAAGTAATACCGATCAAACTCATTGGATGGCAATAAAGAGAGTTTTGGGGTATCTAAAACATACTCAAGACTATTCTTTGCATTACAACAAATATCCAGCGATGATTGAAGGATATAGTGATGTAAATTGGATCACCGGGTCAAATAAAGTGAAATCCACAAGTGGATATGTGTTTACTCTTGGTAGAGGAGCAGTCTCTTGGAAATCATCCAAACAGACGTGTATGCTCGCTGTACAATGGAATCTGAGTTTATTGCTTTAGATAAAATCGGTGAAGAAGCAGAATGACTACAGAACTTTTTAGAAGATATTTCTTTGTGGCCAAAACCAGTGGCTCTTATATGCATACATTGTGATAGTCAAGCGGCAATAGGAAGAGCTGGAAATGTTATGTATAATGGAAAGTCTCGTCACATACGACGAAGACATAATACCGTTAGACAATTACTCTCTAGTGGAATTATCATAGTTGACTATGCGAAGTCAAAGGATAATGTGTCGGATCCACTTACAAAAGGCCTAACTAGAGAGACGGTTGATAAATCATCGAAAGGAATGGGTTTATGGCCTAGAACAAGTCATTGTAATGGTAACTCTACCTAGCTAAATGGAGATCCTAAGGTCTACGTTCAAAGAGATCAAACAAAGTTAAGACTGAAGGTTCAGCATTGTCACTAAAAGTATATCCATTTCCATGATATGAAAATGTCCAAGAAACAAGGATAAAGCTTAAGGTTTGAAGCTATTTAATGGTTTATAAGTTTGGAAGGAATGACCAAATAGTTTGTCTATAGCATAAAACATTTAGGAATTACCTATGTGAGTGTGAAGTGGAAGACGCTTCAAAGAGAATAAGAGTAAGGCCAGTTCTCTACGCACTCATGAAAATAGGACGTGTTCATGGCTGAAACGAACAAAACAATGAGAACCAAGAATAGTTAAGGGTTGATTGTGTGACATATGTTATCTAGGTATACGTAAAAGCTCGACGGTTCAAAGATATCAAATCTACCGATTGACCAAGGATACCCGACGTATGTTCACTATGGAAAGTTCAAAGGAAAACCTACTTATCTAGATGCGATTGATCCTTATTTGTAGATCACACAAATTTTTTATATAAAACAGTCATTCCCTATTCATCTGGGGGATTGTTGTGTTTGGTTGTTAAGAAGTGAATGGAAAATGGAGGTAAAAACATGGAGGAAAAATGAAGAGTAAGTTTTCACTTTAAAGAAGTGAACTTCTCCCACATTGGTGGGAGAAAGAAACTTTCTTGTGTATATATTGGAATACACTCCTTCATGTGGAAAGTAAGGCAAGAACAAGACAAGCCTCGCGCCGTCGTCGTCATCGCTCGCTCGACTCGACTTCGGATTTGGATTTGGATTTGATAAATGATCGATCAAGAGACTATCTTTTTGGACAAAGTTTATTTGAAAATTGAGAATTATTGAAAGTTTAATCCAAAAATCCGATAGGAAATCATTTCTCCATATGCGGACGCACATGAATGGATGCGGACGCATGTCACAACGCACCTCAAAGGAACATGATCCTTTGAGGCAAGGGACACACTGTTTCGACGCGGAAAAGATAACCTGCGGGCGCAGGTCGTCACCTGCGGACGCAGGTGAAGCTTCGCAGACAGAGCAGAACTTTCTGTTCTGGCGAATTACGCGACCTGCGGACGCAGGTCATCCATCTGCGACCGCAGGTCATGACACCGATTCAGTGTTTTTTTTCTTCAACCATTGCTTCTCTTCTAAAACACCACATCTTAGGCTATAAATATTTATGTTTTCCTACGATGAAGAAGAGACGAAATTATTATTTTCACAAGTCAAAAACTTTCTTCTTTACAAAAGAAATCAAAGTAAGTGTGATTTACTCCATTGGTTGAGTTCGACGAATTTCAGCAAATTCCATTGCTGTTTTTGCTGAATAGTATTCTATTCTATCTTGGGAGGAATTAATCCAAACCTTGGATAATTGTGAGTGGATTATATTCTTTAAGGAAACACAATTTATCTGTGGGCTTAGAACTATTATTTTTTTTCAATTTTCTAGTTTTTACGGGTGAAGGAAACAACAAACAATAAATTAATTTGGTTATGAATGGTGTTGTCCCAACGGCGACCAATGCAATGGTATCGGTAGAAAAAACCAAAAAAAATCTAGTATGGACTTCAAAGAATGGCAGCAAATGATGTTCTTTTGGCTGACTAAACTTGAAATGTAAAGGTTCACAAGTAGAGATCCTCATGTTTCTGAAAAAAGAATGCTTGAAAACCAATTGTCTGGTTTGGAAGATCTTGTGATTCGTCTAAAGATAGAAGAGGACAATAAGTTGCGTGAAAAATCAGCAATGATGGGGGCAAATCTTGTTAAAAATGATGTTACACATAATAAGAAGAGGAAGAAGTCTTCTGGATAAGAGAAAAAGCAGAACAAGAAAAGGTTCAAAGGCAAGTGCTACAATTATAGTAAAGGTGGCCACAAAGCTCTAAATTGTCAAGTTCTGAAGAAGAACAAAAAAAGAAATCAGATAAACATGCTGGAAGCAACTGAAGAGATTGAAAATCTGTGTGCTATAATCACTGAATGCAATCTAGTTGGAAATCCAAATGAATGGTGGTTTGATTCAGGAGCCACTAGACATGTTTGTGCAGATAAAGAAGTTTCTGTTATTTATGATATTGTTGGTCCCAAAGAAGTGATCTTCATGGAAAATGCTGCAACAGCCAAGGTTGAAGGAAGTGGGAAGATATTCCTAAAAATGACTTTCGACAAGGTGTTGACTCTCAATAATGTTCTCCATGTTCCTACCATTAGGAAGAACTTAGTGTCGACAACACTTCTAGTTAAAAATGGGTTTAATTGTGTATTTATTTCGGAGAAAGTTATAATAAGCAAGAATAATATGTATATAGAAAAGGGCTACCTCAATGAGGGCCTTTTCAAACTTGATGTAATGATTGTTGAAATGAATAAAGTTGAGGCTTCTTCTTACTTACTTTAATCAAATGAATTATGGCATGAACGTTTAGGACATATCAATTACAAAACCTTGCGAAAACTGATTAGTTTGGAAGTTTTGCCTAACTTTGAGTGCAATAAATCAAAGTGTCAAATATGTGTTGAATCGAAGTATGCTAAGCATCCGTGTAAGTTTGTTGAAAGGAATTCCAATCCCTTAGACTTAATTCACACAGACATTTGTAATATGAAGTCAACACCATCTCGTGGTGGGAAAAAGTATTTCATAACTTTTATTGACAATTGCACTAGATATTATTATGTTTATTTGCTAAATAGTAAGGATGAGGCAATAGAAACATTTAATCAATATAAAACTGAAGTTGAAAATCAGTTGGATAAAAAGATTAAAATGATGAGAAGTGATAGGGGTGGAGAGTATGAATCTCATTTTGCAGATATATATTTGGAAAATTGAATTGTCCATCAAACTACTGCCGTATTCATCTCAATAAAATGGGATTGCGGAAACAAAAAACCAAACGTTGAAGGAAATGATGAATGTCTTACTTATAAGTTCAGGTTTACCGCAAACCTTATGGGGGGAAGCTATCCTTAAAGCTAATCGTATACTCAATATAGTTCCCCATAGCAAGACACAATCTTTTTCATATGAGAAATGGAAAGAAAGGAAATTCAACTTGAAATATTTTTAAATGTGGGGGTGTCTAGCTAAAATCTAAGTTCATATACCCAAAAGGGTGAAAATAGGACCAAAGACTGTGGACTGCGTTTTCATCGAATATGCTACAAACAGTAAAGCATGTTGATTTTTGGTTCATAAATCCAAACATCCGGATATTAATGATGATACGGTAATTGAATTAGATAATACTGAGTTCTTTGAACTTATTTATCCGTATAAGACTAGACATGAGCTTTCTAGTGAAGGGTCTAAACGACCTAGGCATGAACCAAATGAAAATGTACTTGATGAATAGAATCCAAGGCGTAGTAAACGAAAAAGGACGTCGACTTCCTTCAGATCAGATTTTGTAACATTTCTTCTTGAAAATGAACCTCAAACATTCAAAGAAATGTGTCATCTGCGGACTCATCCTTTTGAAAAGAGACAGTCAATAGTGAGATTGTTCAATCTTGAGCAATCATGCTTGGGAGTTGGTTGACCTTCCTCCAGAAAATAAACCTTTAGGTTTCAAATGTATCTTCAAAAGGAAAAATAAAAGTTGATGGTACTATTGATAAATACAAGGCAAGACTTGTTGTGAAAGACTTTAGACAAAAAGAAGGCCTTGATTATTTCAACACATCGCCAGTAACAAAGATAACGTCCATTCGAATATTGATTGCATTAGCTGCGGTATATTGTCTTAAAATCCATTAAATGGATGTGAAAACAACTTTCTTGAATGGAGAGTTATATTGGAGGAAGAAATTTACATGGAACAACCTGAGGGTTTTGTAGTTTCTGGCAAAAAAAGAAAAGTGTGCAAACTTATAAAGTCACTTTATGGACTAAAGCAAGCACCCAAACAGTGGCATGCAAAGTTTGATCAAATCATGTTGGCAAACAGATTCAAGATAAATGAATGTGATAAATGTGTTTACATTAAAACACTCCAAATCACAAAGTCATTATTTGTTTGTATGTGGATGACATGTTGATCATCAGTAGAGATATTTCTGACATAAATGCTACTAAGCGAATGCTAGGAAGCAAATTTGATATAAAAGACCTTGGAGTTGCTGATGTGATCTTAGGGATAAGAATTCATAGAACTCCACAAGGTTTAGCATTGCCATAGTCTCATTAGATTGAAAAGGTACTTGACAAGTTCAGGTATTTGGATTTCAATATTACCAAGACATCATTGGATGTGAGCTTTGCACTTCAAAAGAATGAAGGTGAAAGTGACTCACAATTGGAGTATGAAAGAGTGTTGGAAAGTTTGATGTATATCATGAATTGTACGGGACTAGATATAGGATGTGCTATTAGTAAATTGAGTCGGTGCATGAGTAATCTCAATCAAACTCATTGGATAGCAATGAAAAGAGTTTTAGGGTTTCTAAAACATACTCAAGACTATGCTTTACATTATAACAAATATTTTGCGGTAATTGAAGGATATTGTGATGCAAATTAGATCACCGGATCAAATGAAGTAAAATCTACAAGTGGATATGTATTTACTCTTGGTGGAGGAGCAGTCTCTTGGAAATCATCCAAATAGACATATATTGCTCGCTCTATAATGGAATCTGAATATATCGCGTTAGATAAAGCCAGTGAAGAAGCTAAATGGATTCGAAATTTTTTGGAAGATATTCCTTATTGGCCCAAACCTTTGGCACCAGTATGCATACACTGTGATAGCCAAGCTGCAATAGGTAAGGTAGAGAGCATGATGTATAACGATAAATTTTGTCATATAAGATGGAGACATAATACCGTTAGAGAACTACTCTCTAGTAGAATTATTACGATTGACTATGTCAGGTCAAAGGATAATATGTCGGATCCATTCACAAAAGGCCTAACTAGAGAGGGAGTTGAGAGATCGCCGAAGGGTATGGGTTTACGGCCTAGGACAAGTCATCACGGTGATAACTCTACCTAGCAGACTGGAGATCCCAAGAACTAGGTTCAAGGAGATCAAACAAAGTTGTGACTGACGGTTCAACATTATCAATTAACTCAACTCATTCTCATGATGAAGACAATGTTCAGGAAGCAAGGATAAGGCTTATGGTTGAAGTTTTTAATGGTTTCTAAGCTTGGCAAATATGACCAAATATTTTAATCTATAGGATTAATCGTTTAGGAATCACCTATGTAAGGGTGAAGTGAAAATCATTTTAAGGAGAATGATAATAAAGGCATATTCTCTAAGCTCTCATGAAACCAGGAAGTGTTCATGGCTGAAACAAACAAAATCGTGAGAACCATAAATGGTAAAAGGCTGGTTGTGTGACTTGTGTTGTCTAGATGTACACCAAAGTTCGACGGTTCAAAGATACCGCATCTACCAATTGATCAAGTGCATTCGATACAAGTTCACTATGGAAAGTTCAAAGAGAAACCTACTTATCCAGATGCAATTGGTCTTTGCTTGTAGATCACACACATGTCCGTATATTTTTTGATAAAATAGTCATTCCCCATTCATGTGGGGGACTGTTCGGTTTTAAGTGATGAAATGTGAATGAAAAATGGAGGGAAGAAAAATAAAGGGAAAGTGAAATGTGTATTCACTTTATAAAAAGAGTGTTCTCCTACATTGGTGGGAGAAGAAACGATTCTTATGCTTAAATATAGAAACATTCTTTCATGTGGATAGTGAGGCAAGAAGAAGACAAGCCTCGCGCCGTCGTCATCGGCGTTCGCTAGGCTTCGGCTTTAGTTTCGGATTCATATTTGGATTTGGATTTGTCAAATGATCAATCGAGAGATTTTCTTTTTGGATAAATTTTTTTTTGAAACTTGAGAGTTAATAATGTTTTAATCTAAAAATCTGATACAAAAATATTCTCTATTTACGGACGCACATGAGCATGTGCGGACACATGTCACCACACACCTCGAAGGGACGCGATCCTTTGAGGCACTGTTTGAAGATGAAAAGGACGACCTGCGCGCGCATGTAGCGATCTGCGAGCGTAGATGCCAACGCAGGTCACTGTTAGCGTTCTGTTTTTTAACAAAAGCAACCTACGGCCACAGGTGGGCTCGTCGGTTCAAAACAGTGCGATTTTTCAGAGCCATTGCTTCTTTTCTGAAGCACCACCTTTTTGGCTATAAATACCTGATTTTTTCCTTAGGTATAGACATGAAATTTTGAAGTAAAATAACTCTTCTTCCTAAAAACTCAAGTGTGGTTTACGAATCGTTGAGTGTGTTCGTTGTTCGACAGAGTTTGAGGTACCGTCATTCTGTCGATGGGATTCATTTTATTCTGGGAGGATATATTCCATAACCTCGGGTACTTGAGGGGAATAATTTCCTTACGGACACACTGTGAATTCAGTGGACTTGACTCTTCTAATCTTCATTTCTTTCTAAACATTTGGTTTTGCTATTTTCCAAAAAATAGTTTGAACCTCATTTTGTTGTTGTTCATAAGTTGGGTTGAACTTATTATTAAAGTTCAAAGTTGTGAATACAGAGTTCGAACTTCATTTGACTGTCCATACTTTAGTTTGAACATGTGTTTGAAGTTCTTATTGAAAATAAAGATTTTAATAAATCTGGAAAACAACATTAACAAACCCAACAATGAAGAGAAAAGCCAACAATCATCTAGAGGTTGTGATCCAGGATACAAAGGAGGAAAAAGATGTGGCTACCATCAAGAAACAAATGAAAAAAGTTTTGATACATTTTAAATTGAGTGTTATAATTCCCATAAATTATTAAATTAATCATTACTCTTGGAATGTCATAGCAATATTGAAGAGAAATCCAACCTCGTTGATCATGATTCTTCACATATTTGAACTCCACTTCTTACTTCCTTTTTAGCAATACTTTATTTTATCCACACAAATGATTGCCTGATCTATTGCCCAAAAATCATGAACACAAGTATCCTTCTTGTCCACGACCACAACCTCTAAATAACTATTGGCTTTTTCCAATTGCTTCTTCTTCTTTCACGACTGTCACGTCTTCTTTCTTGTCCATACCCTCTAGAACTTCTTTCACCTTCATCATTTTTTATGCGTTGGTTTTATGAAAGTGGCCGTTCTTGTTTCCTCTTGATTTTTTCTTCATGGGCTTGTAATACTCCAACTACTTCATTACCATGGAGTCCAATCTCAAGATTCTTCAATAAAATGACACATCACATAATTAAATTTAGATGTTAAAGAATGTATGATCTTTTCTATCACATCGATGTCTTCTACTTTCTCTTTATACCGTTCCAATTGATTCATAACAACCTTAACTGTCGAACAATTATCTGAAACTTGTGATTGATTGACAAAATATACATGCAGACGCTTTTGAGGTAGAGTAAGAGAAATATTTGAGGAGATTAGAGGTTGGTGGGAGAAGAGGAAAAGGAGAAAGAGAAGTTCTTCAAATTTTCTTAATGCAAATGACAAGTACAAAGCAGGATATTTATAGTTGTTAAAAGGAGAACTCTAGGCCTACTTCTAGTACAAATTTTCACCTAGAAAATGCAAAAGAGAATTGAATAGATCTTTGATTTCTAGAAGATTAACCTTAAGTACAAAAGAAGTTCTAGAGTATACTAAAACTTTATCCAATTAAAGCATCTTGGAAATTCTAAATTACAATTTACAACAAATATCCATGACATTGAATTGAAGATGGGCTGTTAAAACTTTCTATATCAAAAATACTTGTAATTAGTGAAGAAAAGCCTTAAATAGTCTAAAATCTTTGACCAACATTTTTAAAAATGATCACAAAAATATGTTAAATTTCTTCAAGGAAGTTCATATACTACAGCTAGCAACTATGATGATATATTACATGTTGAATTCTGCTTCAATCAATATTTTTATGACATCATCAGTACCTATAATAATCATATCAAATATATTTTTTGTTACCAAATAGCATTCTGCACAGGAAAAGAATTTGCATTTGGACAACCCTAAAATGCAGCAATTACACATTCTCCTTCAGTCTTCCAAATCTCATCTTAGCAAAGAAGAAAACATAACCAAACTCAAATCACTATTCAGCTTCAAGGATAAAAATTGAGTTGCTCAAGTCTCTTTGAAAATTGCTTTCCATTATTGCAGGAATTTTTTTTAGCATAGTAAGTCGATTAGGTTTAAGATGAATCTAATTTTTGAATTTTAAAATTTCTATTGAATAGCTTAGTTTGTTGAGATATTGTAATTTTTTTTGGAAATTTTAAATTATGCAGGTATTTTGTTATAAATTGCTTACTAGAAATATTGCGAGACATTTTCAATTTATATCTTTAACCCTTTTTGCTGCACCATCTTTTTAAAAAACAACACTTTGCAAGTCTTCTAACATGGACTTCTTGAAGATGTTTCTGATGACTTAACCTTTAGGTCTTGATGTTTGCTTTGAAAGATTCTTTGATTTTTTTTCTATCCAAATGTAACACACACATGTAGATATTGTCATACTGTATATGTCTGCATTAGAACTTCTTCTCCCACTGGAATGTACCACTGCCCACCTTAGTTCCTCCTGCCAAATCATAGTTGCACTAGTAATTCCCTCCCACTGTAGGAGTTTATTCCATATCTGTGCAGAAAAGTCTCACTAAAAGAACAAGTGTGAACTACTCTCCATTCCTGTAGTGCATGGGGACAGTTTTGAGTGAAAAAATAGGTGGGATAGTCAGTTTTCGAGCCTGCTATTAATATGAAGTCACCATTTGAAAAGTAATTGGGAGATAGCCACAAATTAATGCGAAAATAAAATTCGGCATAAACTGACAATACTCAAACCACAGAAAAACTTATAAACGTCAGAACTCCATGATATGTTCCTTAGTTTTGATCTTATAAAGGTTTGAACCGATGAATTCTTTTTTTTGGTTTTGAACCTTATGAGTCGTTCCTTGGTTGTGAAACTTCAGCCAATTTTCAGATTCCATGAATCGTTTATTAGTTTTGAACTTATAAAAGTTTGAATCCGATGAATTCTTAGTTTTGAAACTCCAGCCAATTTTTGAACCCCATGAATCGTTTCTTAGTTTTGGACCCCTTGAATCTTTCCTTGATTTTGAAACTCGTGAAGCTTTCCTTGGGTTCTACTTGTTAACCTTTCGAATTCCAATAGCTTTTGCTGGAGTTGTTCTATATTTTAGTTGGGAAATTTTTGTTCGAAACTTTTTCCGTATCAACAGAACTAGCTAAATATTAATAGGGTTAGAAATAGTGGCTAATATTTAATAGGAGGTGCTAAAAGTGACTCTACCTATATATTGTAGGTCTTCTTCCATGATACTAACCTTTCTACGTAGCTCCTAATTTTCAGAATTTTCTGAAACATTCCAAAAAGTTTGTTTGGCTGTTGATTTCCAGACTTTCTTCTCTTTTACATAAGTAGTAAATATGTATCCATCTTATTCATAACTTGTCCTTTTTAATTTGTAACAAAGATTCCATAACAATTTACTTATAGCTGCTTTATTCCATATCGCAATGTCCATGAGATTTAAACCATCAGCTAATCAAATAACATTGTTACAAAATAGACTATTCTAGGCTTTTTCTCTAAATTTAGTACTCTGAAAAGGATCTCAATTATAGTGACAAAAAATTGAGAGATCTTTAACTCAAAATAGAATCTCTAACCATGACTTAATAAATTAATTTTAGCTTATGATCATTTTGCATTTTCCACTTGTCAGTTATTATTGTTTACGGATAAGCAGCTACTGATCACTCAGGATGCCAAAATTAATTCAAGCAATTATAATGTGCCGCAGTTGAGTATGTAGAAACCAAGAGGCATAGCGAGGGATATATATTAGAGATGGTTACCAATATATATCATTCGGTGATCTAGTTTACAAAGCATGGCTAAGTAAACACTATATACATTCGGTTGTATATGTTATGTATATATATGTATATTATATGTATAGTATATGTATATTAGTATAAAGAATACACTATCTATACACTGTGTATATATTTTGTAAACTAAATGACCCAAATGTATTGGGCTGTAATATTTCCTATGTATTAGGAATAAGATCAATCTACTTATTTTCTAGCTTACAACCCGAATTTATTATTGGGTACGAAATTGCAGGTTAAAATGGCAATGAGGTTTAGATAATTACCATTGCCATTGATTAATTTCATTTTTGCAGCACTTGAAGAATGAGACAACTAACATGGGGAAGAAGATAGAGATCCTAGAAGTTTCCAAACGGTTCTCCATTAATTTTCTCAATTTACTACACTACTTATTTACTTAAAAGTTTTGAATTGGGGAATTCCTTAATCAGGAAGCTGATGGGCCAAGGATTAGGGTCCTGTTCAATGGATGAACTACAAGACATTGACAGTCAGCTCCAGAGGAGCCTCAAAAATATCAGGGCTAGAAAGGTAAGGTATTTTATTTTATTTTTATTTAAAAAGAATTGGGAAAACGGGGAAGGGAATTATAAGATGGAAATCGAATCTCTCCAACAATGTGAAAGTTTATGTAGCCAATCAATTGAGCTACTAAAATTTCCTAAAAGGTAGGTATCAATATATATAAATGTTCTGCAAAATCTTTACTTATAATATTTGGATTCATTATCCAATATATATATAGGTGATTTGACTGTAATCCTTAATTCTTTTGTCATTTTTATTTCTAGGCTCAATTGTTCGAAGACGAAATAGAACGCCTAAAAGCCGGGGTATGATCATCAACAACTGATCAAATTAAATTAATGTACTTTAGGGCTTTTACAACTATAGCTAATTGGTATAGTTAATTGTTCTTTGAACAAATTACTGAATGCATTTCCCCTTCGTTCAGGAGAGGCTATTGCTCCAAGAAAATGCAAGTTTACGTGAAAAGGTGAACTCTATGATATTTGCTATTTAATTAAATAATTTATTAATATAATGTGCACTTATTTCCTATTTAAAAAAAGAAAGAATGATCCCCATTCTAAGGTTAAAAACAGTTTAATTTAAACTTTACATGAGAAATTATTATAGCCACACAAGTGTTATAGCCCGTAGGATAACACAAGTTTCAAAAGTTCTTGTAGTTACAAACATTATGATTATACTTCCTCCGTCTCAAATTATTTAGCATATTTACTTTTTGCACAACTCTTAAGAAGAAATTAATAAGGGGTGCAAATTGACTAATATGATCTTATTTAATCTTGATTAGATGAATCTTCTTCAATTAATATGAGTATAGTTGGAAGTTACCAGTTTCAAAAAAAATATATGAGTACAGTTGGAAAAAAGTGGTTAATTATCTATTGGATTCTTAAGCATGCCAACTATTTTGAGACAATTTTTTAGCTAACATGCCAAATAATTTGAGATGGAGGGAGTAACATCTTTAAGATCATAAATTCCAATGGTATTTCTTAAACTCTGAGCTCAATCAAATAGGCTCATCATTCACAAAAATGAAGTGAATGTATTCCCCCCATTCCTTTATAGGTGATCCTTTTGGGTTGTGATTTTGTTCCTAAATAAATGTATGTTTAAGCCTTCAATCAAGAATACTTTGATCATAATCTTCATAATATACTCTTTAGTTTAAATATGATAATCAATGTCAACTTGAAAAGAGATAAAATTTAATTAGGGGTAAGTTAGTAAAATTTCCTTTAATTTTCTAGGAATGAGTGGTTTATTAAAGGATGTGTCCAAGTCAAAAGAAGCACTTATTTAGAAATGAAAGGAATAGTAATTTTTAATCATCCCATTCAATTCTTTTGTACATTTTTTCAATAGTGCTTCAATCTTAATTTTATTTATAAATATCAAATATTCCCGAATGCGTCATTATACTTCAAATATGTTGTATTTTTAGGATATTCAAACTTTTTTTTTATATCAAACAATATTTGTTACGCTAATAGTTGCATTTATGGTCTCATCTTTTTAATATTCGGAAAAATCATTTCTCAACCCAGTGCGGGCTTAGACCAATGCTACTAGCACCAGCACCAGCAGCACCACCAACACCAGCTCAAGTTAAAGAAAGGGGAAATTGTAGCCAAAGTACACAGAGTTGGGAAGTGGAGACTGAATTGTTTATTGGCCTTCCACAAATGCGCTGCTTATAGCAGTTATTGAGACAATGGGACTTGTTCATAATTGTTTTACATACATATTTTGTGGTTTTCCTCAGTAATTAGATTAAGTAGCTAGCGATGCTCAATTAGTTACAAGCATAAGGAGTTGCAAATTCAATAAATAAAACCTTCCAATAAGAGTGTAATATTTGCCCCTATTTTATTTTTTATTTTTTTGGGTAACCTTTTGTTGTTTAACCAAGTGTATGTATCTATATTTCCCTGAACAACTTTTATAGAGAAGCCTGATTTGAGTTGCAGATTTACAGTATGCTTCCTTTTCATTACATTCTAAACAGCTCAATTGTCTTGTAGAGTATTACAAATTTGTTTTTGGTTTTGTGGCTCTCTTATAAGACATCTTTAATTTTTACACACATAAAAGATTTACAGATGGATTCAGAATTTGAAATTTATTGATTTTTGACGTGAGCTTCAAGTTAATATTCAATAATAATTCGGTTCACAATCAAATATTTATGAATATTTAGTGAATTTCTTAATACATGAATAAGGTATGGACAAAAGCTACAGGTTCACATGAACCCACAAGGCCACAACAACCACTCTAGACCCGCCTCTCAAAAAATTGAAAAATAGCACACAAAGAAATCTTTATAGGATTATTTTCTTCTTGTAAAAGGTTATATTCATGCCTTTCCTCTGTTAATTATTTATCATCTTATACACAAATGAATATGCAAATATGTCCAACAACAGATTTGCTGTTATAGTTCATTACAAATATTATTTCAGTTATATATTTATCTTTTTAACAGAAGATCGCTAAAACAACATGGAAGATCTATAAAAAAAATAAGGGACTCTGACGTAAATGTACATCCGACAAAAATATTTTTCAACTAAAATGGTTGCATGTATATGAAATGCATCGATATTGTATAAATAGTGTATATATAATATATAACTATGTATCATAAAAATTATTGAGCAAAGATAATATGAAGGTAGTATGTTAGCAAAACCCTATATATTCTTCTTATATATAAGAAGCTAAAGTGAGGAGCTTGGGATCGTCTATGTGGGCGCACTCCTAGCAAAACCCTATATATATTCTTGGAAAAATCACATAGCATAGATAAAAAAGATCCTTAATTATCTATCATAGTTAATGTTCAAAATAATTACTGGGCATAGTCAAAAGTTAGTTAAAAAATAATTATTTAAGTGGGCCCTCATATACAAATATAATAGCTTGTATATCATGTAATTAATCTCTCTCATCTAATTAGCTTAAATTTTGGCTGACTTAATTGAGTACTTAATTTTATTTTTTGATTTAATTTTGAAAATTGGCCACTTTATTTGATTTCTCTCTCTTCTTAAATTTTTCATTTATTTGATTTTTCGCTCTCTTCTTAAATTTTTCACCATCTTCTTCAATCTTTATCCTTGAAAAGTAGAAACTATTGGAAGGTTTTGTTATATTGACTCTTAAATAGTATATTTTTGTGATTTACCCAAAGATTTATTACATCAAAAAACGTCTCTTCAAATTTTTTCTTCCAATTTATGCGAAAAAAAAGTTTCAATACGTATACAATATATATATTTTTCTATTAGTTACATACAAGTATGTATACCGTGTCAATTTTTTTATGTGTATATATGAATACAAATAACCTTCATATACAATTAGACAGTTGGCATATACAAGAATACCTCCATTCTAGTGCCTACAATGCCAGGAAGCCTTTATTACAATATATATACACATAAAATATACATATAAGTTGTATAATCATTTTTTGATTTGTATAAAATATGTTGGTTCATATTTTATACATTACATATAGGTATACAACTATCACGTGTTTGTATATAACTAAATTGTATATTTTTGAAGTTAGTTTGTATAAACTATGTTTGTTCTTCTATTAGACATTAGGTATATCTCGGTTTGTATAATCTATTATTGGTATTTTGTATAAATAAAAGGAAAAAAAAATTCAAGGATTCTCACACCAAAGGGGTGAGCAACGACATTGTGAATGACTCGAAGGTGTTTTGTATATACCCAAATGTATATTCGTATGAATGTATAGACAATAGATATACGTATGCCTATATATCCTTTTTTCTGTTAGTTACACACAAGTGTGTATACCATGTCAAATTTTTAATGTATATATGTATACAAATAACCGTCATATACAATTAGACAGTTATCATGTGTTGGTATATACATATATATACATATATAAAATATACATATAAGTTGTATAATCAGTTTTTGATTTGTATAAAATATGTTGGTTCATATTTTATACATTACATATAAGTATACAACTATCATGTGTTTGTATATAGCTCAAAGGTATTTTGTATAAATTATATTTAATCATAAAGTGAATTTGTTTGTATATTTCTATCAGTGCGTTTGTATTTTTGTATTTATTTTGTTATATTTTTTCACATACATTTTGAATTTGTATGCCTTTATACATTTAAATTTGTATATTTCTACATATAATCTGAATTTATAGCCATTTTATTGTCACGTCCTGAGTTCCAACGGGGCGGACTGGCACCCGAAGCCGATAAGGCCCGAGAGAACCAATCTTTACTCTTGAACACTTATACGCATACCAGTCGATGAACTTTACTGTCAGATGCAAATACAAGATGTCAATAGCGGAAATCATGGAACACATGTGATATATATACAACTTGGTCGTTAGAGCCATCAAGTCAAAATGGATATACATCACTTACATTCATCTCCTCACATATGTCTACAGAGCCTCTAATTGATACATAACCATGCTTATGCAATATTTACATAGTACCAAAAACCAATGTACACATGTGACTTGGAAAGCCCCGAAGCAATTGGAGCTCACCAATACTCAGCAAAAGATCTGCAACCTACAGTGGAGGTCTACTAGCACCTGCGCTTGCAGCAAGCAAGGTAAGTCCCCCTAGGGATGTCAGTACGAAGAATGTACTGAGTATGTAAGGCTATAAGCAAATATAAGCAACATAGGAATTTCAATGAAAGCAGAGACAAGTGAGTAGCCAATATGGATAAACCACTGTTCTGTGTGTGGAATCAAATACATTACGTTCATTACTTTCTTTGATTTTACGTTCATTATCATCATCAATAACTCATATCGTACCCGGGCCTCAACTGATCAGTGGGTCATAATAGTGGGATCGTCTCTAGCTAGGCTTATGCCCCTTTGAGCTACCACCCATAAATCAATAAAGAAGGTTCAGCCCTAGCTAGGTTTGCACCCCTTTGGGCTACCCCCTGTGTCCAATAACCAAACGGGATCGTCTCTAGCTAAGCTTTCGCCCCTTTGAGCTACCACCCGTACCCAAGAAACACAAATATGCATTACTTCAATTATTTCGTTATGAAAGTGATATATTGGTGGTTGCGACATTTTTGGCACTTGGGAACCATAGGCAATGAATAAGCGGCATACAAACAACGATTTCTAACAACTTACTTGGAATGAAACATATTTCGAAAAGGAATTACTACGGTCAACCAATGAACAAGAGATGTGACCCAAGGTCATGGAAAAGAGAAACCTTACATACCTTAGCCTTGCAATATGAGACTACAACAATTCCACCTTCTTTCTACGCTACACATAAGGGAACTCACATTAGGAACCAAGACTAGTACAAGTTCACAATACGATAATAAAACCATCCAACATCCTCCACATAGGATATATCATCCCACATCCTCTTTTACTACCATATCACTTTATTCCACAAACAAAGTGGACTTCCCCACACTTTGGAACACCACCATTATGATCTACACCACCTTACATATACATAATATATTAATCCATAAGATTCATAAGCGTAAACACTTACCAATAATTGCAAAGAGATGATCTTGTCCCAACCAAGTGTTGTTGCCTTAGGGTTTATGAGATAAGAATGACTTTGAGAGATATCTAGAAATGGCATGTGTGTTTATGTGAATAAATGCTGATTTTTGTGTCTTATAAAGCCCCTCAAGTCTAATTAATCATTGGCCACAAGTTTGATCCATGTTGAATGGGTCTTTCTTATATTGGTTGAGGCCCATGGCTAATTATATGATATTTGGGCCTCAAGTACAGAATATAGATCTATTCCAACACCTTTAATGGGTAATACAATCAAACATTCCATCCGGTCAACACAGGTCAACAAAGACGACAAAATTCCACGGTATCGTGACTGGTGTCTACCCAGTCACTCCACGTAGGCTGGTGTCGTGGGAATCAGACCACATTTTCCAAGTCTCTAAAGTTATCCACGGCATCCACTCACGCCACGTGAGTGGGAGTCACGCCACGTGACCCCTGCCGTGGAAATCAGACAATTGTCCAGCTCTCTGAAGTTGGTCACGGCAGCCACCCACGTCACGTGGGTGGGACTCACGCCACGTGAGTCCTGCCGTGACTCACCTCTGAGTCTCAGGTCTTTCCTTCTTCGCATGCTCGTTTTCGACACAGGTTTCTTCACCTTTCCTTCATTTAGCCTTATACCCCAACTATTGTATATTTTCATGTAATCGTAGCACCTGAGGTGTTACATTTATACTTTTGAATTTGTATCAATTCGTATTTATCTTGAAGATATGAGTTGTAGGTGTTTGTATTGGTATTTCAATGTTAAATTCAGAGTTAATTTTCATTTGTATCAATTCTACATTTGTATTTCTAGTCATAGCTAATTTTCGTGGATAAATACATTAAAATTATATTTTAAATTCTGAAATCATACGAAGAAATCAGAGGAATATTAGTTTGAATTCTATTTTTGTATTTCAAAAATTAAAAGGTAAGCTATAATAGTCCATATGGAAAAGGAAGAAACAAAAGATTTGAAAAAAATATGTTGGAGAGAGTAAAGTTAGTGAATCACTCCCCTTTCCTTTTTTTTTTTTTATCTCTAAACATAAATGAAATAGTAATAAAATATGTTAGTTAATATTTATATATTAGAGTCTTAAATACATTTAATCACTAACTAAAATCTATAAAATGTAATTACTAAAACTTAGACTAAGAAGTTAGTTAAGAGGGGTATAAGTTGGCTATATGTGAAGTTTTGCCTATATTCTTCTTATATATTATATATAAGAAGTTAAAGTGAGGAGCTTGGGGTCGTCTATGTGGGCCCACTCCTTTGAAAAAGTGAGGAGCTTCAAGCAATTGAATGGCTCAGTGATAAAGAATACAATATAAAAGCTTTGTGGTGTTGTTGGGTTGGGGGTTCGAAACCCCTTTTGCTGCGTCCTTTTCAGCTAATTTTTTCTCTTCCTTTCCACTTGGTTATCCAGTGATGTAGGTCCCACTTCAATTTTCAAAGCTACGTGTTTAATTTCACAGCATGTTTATATTTTCTTCATTACCATATGGGCCCTTTCTCAATTTCACACTTCATTACCATATGGGCCCTTATTATTATATTATTATGAACGAATTATAATTCATAATATTTTTAGTATATTTTTCGAATATTTAAATTTTTATTTTTAAAATATTAAATTTGTCTAATTGAATTTAGCATCAAAGATTAGTCAAATTATTTCTCAAAACGTAAAACATGACAAGTAAAAGTCAGAAGTATATAGTAGTGCAGGGTATAGTAGAAGTAACATTTATGATCAAATTAATTAAATATGTTTACAATTAATAAAACAAATCACTCCATTTTAATAAATACACTAAAATAAGTATTAGGTTATTAAAAAGATATTAACAATAATTAAAAAGGCCTTTTTAATAATTTATTATATTTAAAAATTACATAATTAAGTACTACTAAATCTCAATAATTAATACTTAAAATATTTTAAAAACATATAAAATTTTTGATGATTTTCAAAAATGCAGTCAACTCTCGAATTCCAGTAGTGCCGCATAAATTGGGACAGAGGGGGTAATATATATTATCTGAAAATTACGTAAAAAGTACTATCAATCACTATATTTAACAACTAAACATTTTAAATTATATAAAAAAGTTTGACCGACTTTTCAAAATCCATCTGTGTCACATATAATTGGAACAGGAAAAGTAACATATAGTGGGCCTATACTAGCACGAGCTAATGAATATATATATATATATATATATATATATATATATATATATATATATATATATATATTACTACTACATAAAATCATGATTGAGCAAGCAGCTCATGGTTATCATGTCTGCTTCCTCACAACGGGTCTTTTCATTTTTTTTTTTGTTTTGCATGGTAAACAATGCCTGGTTTGAGGTTCTTCCAAGTTCCAGGTGTGTTGCCTCAGGGGTATTTTTGGATTCTTCATTTGCTCATGCTTTGTGGCTCCTCTTGCTGCTATACACCTGTCATTGTTTTGTTGTTCTCTACTGCTAGAAGTATATCACTTGACGTTGTCTTCATCCGACATCGGCTCTTGGGATTACTCATTTATTTGAAATAGGAGAAGTGAAGAACCATTACAGAGAGAGAATTAGAATTGAATTGTTCTTTTAAAAAAAAAAAAGGAAAAGAGGAAAGAGGGATTTAGGAGGTTTAAGAGATTGTAGGAACAGAGTGTGAATAATGGAGGAGGAGTGTCTGATAGATCTATGTAGAGTTTTAACAATTTGTCGGAGTAGGCATGTCAACATGTTACAGTGGCAAAGCAAGATTTAGCACGTATAAATTTCACCTTAAAATACCCTTACGTAGAAAGTCCTATAAATCATAATAATTAACAACTTAAAATATCAAAAACCTACATACTAATTCCATCAGTTCCGGCATCACATAAATTAGAACAGAGAGAGTAACATACAGTATCTGAAAATTATGTAAAAGTATTATAGATCAATAATTAACAACTTAAAATATTTAAACAACATACAAAAAAATTGAGTGGCTCGCCAAATTCCATATGACGCTACAGAAATTGGGACAAAGAAAATAACATAACATATATTGGGCCCGTGTTGGCGCGAGTCTCCGAGATCTTGATAGGGTCCATATCCATTTAATGGAAAATAAAAATAAAAATGAATAACAAAATACAAGTAGCAAAATAAATTGTGGGCAACAACACTTGTTTTTAGTAGGTGACAATTTGTCAACTTGTATAAACTTGTTGTGGGTAGATTTGCAAATTGTCAAGTTGCACAACTTGCAACAAATCCAAGCATTTTGATTGGTTGATATGTTGGACATCTTTCCTATAAATAGGAGGCATCATTTACTCATTTGAAACACACCCAAAAACAACATCTAAGAAGTAGTTGTGGAGAGCATCTCATAGTGACTGTGAGAAAATAATGTGTGAGAAAAAATAGAGAGTGTGAGCAGTATTATAGTGAGGTGGAAAAATCAAAAGAGGGTTATTTCTTTTTGAGTGTGTAGTGGTTCCTTGAGTATTTACTCGGACTTACAAAGTGTAACATTCCTCATTATAGTGGATTATTTTGCTCCTCTCGGACCCGTGGTTTTTCCCTTATTCAGAAGGGTTTCCACGTTAAAATATTTGTGTCCTTGTTATTTCTTTTTTGTTGATTACCGTATCACGGTGCTACGTTATTATTCCGCTGTTATTACTGTAAATATTATTTCCGTGGTGGGGTCTATCCCCAACAACTGGTATCAGAGCGCAAGTTCTATTTATTCACGAAAATAATTTTTTGCGGTAGGTCGTACTATACTCGGAGAAATAAAAATGTCCGGAGTAAAGTATAAGGTAGCAAAATTTAACGGTGATAGCGATTTCTCAATATGGCAGAGAAGGATGAGGGATCTGCTCATCCAACAAGGATTTCACAAGGCACTAAGTGGCAAATCCATAAAGCCAGAATCCATGAAAATGGAGGATTGAGAAGAAATGGATGAAAAGACTGCTAATGCAATCAGGTTGCACTTAACAGATGATGTGGTCAATAACATCATCGACGAAAATAGTGCATATGGCATTTGGACAAAGTTAGAAAATCTATACGTGACAAAGCACAGACAAATAAACTGTACCTAAAGAAGCAATTGTACGCCCTACATATGGGTGAAGGTACGAATTTTTTGTCACATTTAGATGTGCTCAACGGACTAATCACGCAGCTGGCTAACCTCGGGGTAAAGATCGAGGAGGAAGATAAAGTCATTTTGCTCTTGAACTCGTTGTCATCTTCTTACGATACTTTGGCAACAACCATATTGCATGGTAAGGACTCTATTGAGCTGAAGGATGTCACGTCAGCTCTTCTACTTAATGAGAAGATGAGAAATAAGCCTGAAAATCATGGTCAGGGTCTCATCTCAGAAAGTAGAGGCAGGAGTCACCAGAGGAGTTCAAGTAACTATGGCAAATCCGAAGGTCATGAAAAGTCCAAGATTCCATCTAAATCAAAAGCTAGAAATTGATACAATTGGGATCAATCAGGTCACTTCAAAAGAGATTGTCCAATTCTAAAAAAGGGCAAAGGTGAAAGTAGTGGTCAGAAGAATGACGACAACACGGCTGTCGCAGTGCAAAATAATGATAATGTTGTTCTCTTCATAAACCATGAAGAGGAGTGCATGTACTTGGCAGGTCTAGAGTCGGAATGGGTGGTTGATACAGCAGCATCTTACCATGCTACACAGGTAAGGGATCTATTCTCCAGATATGTAGTAGGTGACTTTGGCACTGTGAAAATGGGTAACACAAGTTACTCAAAGATTTTGGGGATCGAAGACATTAGTATCAAGACTAATGTGGGATGCACATTGGTTCTGAAAGACGTGCGCTATGTACCAGATTTGAGGTTGAACTTGATCTTGAAAATTGGTTTAGACCGAGATGGGTACGAGAACTATTTTGTAAATCATAAATGGAGACTCACCAAGGGAGCATTGGTGATTGCAAAAGAAGTTGCTCGTGGCACGTTGTACAAAATAAATACAGAAATATGCCGAGGTGAATTGAATGCAGTCCAAAAAGAGATTTCTGCTGATTTGTGGTACAAAAGAATGGGTCATATGAGCGAGAAAGGATTGCAGATTCTTACTAAGAAATCACTCTCTTTTGCCAAAGGTACGACAGCAAACCCATGTAACTACTATTTATTTGGTAAGCAGCATGGAGTCTTATTTCAGACATCGTCTAAAAAAAAGTTGAATATACTTGATTTATTAGGATGTTTGTGGTCCAATGGAGGTAGAATCGATGGGCGGTAACAAATATTTTATTACTTTTATTGATTATGCTTCACGAAAATTGTGGGTTTATATCTTAAAAATCAATGATCAGGTGTTTCAAGTATTCCAGAAGTTTCATGCTCTAGTGGAAAGGGAGACGGGTCGAAAGCTAAAGCGTCTCCGCACTGAAAATGGAGGCGATTATACTTCAAGGGAATTTAAAGAGTATTGTTCACTTCATGGGATCAGACATGAGATGACAGTTCCTGAAACCCCACAACACAATGGTGTAGCTAAGCAAATGAATCGCACCATTATCGAGAAGGTGAGAAGCATGCTTAGAATGGCTAAACTGCCTAAGTCATTCTGGGGTGAAGCAGTTCAGACGGCCTGTTACCTAATCACTTGCAGTCTATCAGTTCCACTGGAGTTTGATATTCTAGAGAGAGTTTGGACCAATAAAGAGGTGTCCTACTCACATCTGAAGGTGTTCGATTGTAGAGTTTTTGTACATGTACCGAAGGAGTAGAGAACAAAGTTGGATCATAAATTGGCTTTCTGCATATTCATCGGATATGGAGATGAAGAGTTCGGGTACAGATTGTGAGATCTTGTAAAGAAGAAGATCATCAGAAGCAGAGATGTAGTCTTTCGAGAAAGTGAAGTCAAAAATGTTGATGATCTGAAGGACAAGAAATAGAATGGTATAGTCCCTAACCTTATTACCATTCCTTTTGCTTCTAGCCATCCCAGAAGTGTAGAAAATACAACCGATGAGGTTGCCGAGCAGGGGGAGCAACCTGATGAGATTATCGAGCAAGGGAAGTGATTTGGTGATCTTACAGAGCAAGTAGAGCACCCTACTTAGGAAGAAGAACAATCTCAACCTCTGAGGAGATCGAAAAGGCAAAGGGTAGAGTCATCCAAATACCTTTCCTAGGAGTATGTCCTCGTCAATTATGATGGGGAGCTAGAAAGTCTTAAGGAGGTGATGTCCCATCCATAAAAGAGTCAGTGGATGAAAGCCATGTAAGAAGAGATGGAATATCTACAGAAAAATGGCACATACAAGCTTGTTAAACTTCCAAATGGTAAAAGATCGCTTAAGTGCTAGTGGGTCTTTAAACTCAAAAAAGATGGAAATGGCAAGCTGGTCAGATATAAAGCTCAATAGGTGGTAAAAGGCTTCGAACAGAAGAAAGGTATTGATTTTGATGAAATTTTTTCAGCTGTTGTCAAAATGACTTCTATTCGAACCATTTTGAGCTTAGCAGCTAGCCTAGATCTTGAGGTGGAGCAGATGGATGTGAAAACTACATTTCTTCACGGAGATTTGGAAGAAGAGATTTATATGGAGAAGCCAGAAGGATTTGAAGTAGCTGGAAAGAAACTTAGGGTGTGTAAACTGAATAAGAGTCTTTATGGGTTAAAGCAGGCACCAAGGCAGTGGTACAAAAAGTTTGACTCAAAGCAGGCACCAAGGCAGTGGTACAAAAAGTTTGACTCATTCATGCAAAGTCAAACTTACACAAAGACTTATTCTGATCCATGTGTATACTTCAAAAGATTTTATGACAACAACTTTATTATTCTGTTGTTGTATGTGGATAACAGGTTAATTGTAGGACATGACAAAGAGCTGATTGTCAAGTTGAAGGTAGATTTGTCCAAGTCATTTGATATGAAGGACTTGGGCCCAGCACAACAAATTCTGGGGATAAAGATTGTTTGAGAACTAACAAACAAAAATTTATGGCTATCTCAAGAGAAATTCATTGAACGTATACTTGAACGCTTCAACATGAAGAGTGCTAAAGCTGTTAGCACACCTCTTGCTGGTCATCTGAAGTTAAGCAAGAAGATGTGTCCTACAACAAAGAAGGAAAAAAAAAGAATATGGCCAAAATTTCTTATTCTTCAGCAGTCGGGAGTTTGATGTATGCAATGGTGTGTACCAGATCAGATATTGCTCATGCAATTGGTGTTGTTAGCAGGTTCTTTGAAAATCCTGGAAAAAAACACTGGGAAGCAGTCAAGTGGATATTCAGGTACCTGAGAGGTACCTCTGGAGTTTGGAGGATCTAAACCAATCTTGAAGGGCTATACCGATGCTGATATGGCAGGTGACCTTGATAATCGAAAATCCACTACTGGGTATTTGTTTGTCTTTTCAGAGGGAGCTATATCATGGAAGTCGAGGTTGCAGAAGTGTGTTGCACTATCTACAACTGAAGTGGAGTATATTACAACTACTGAAGCTGGCAAGGAGATGGTATGGCTGAAACAGTTCCTTCAAGAGCTTGGCTTGCATCAGAAGGAGTATGTCGTCTATTGTGACAGTCAAAGTGCAATAGAATTGATCAAGAACTCTATGTATCATGCAAGGACGAAACACATAGGCGTGAGATATCAGTGGATTTGGAAAAAGCTAGAGGACGAATCTATGCAGGTCAAGAAGGTCCCTACAAGGAACTTGTCGTCATGCACTCAAACTAGAAGCTCGGTGTTATCTCCTTCCGGTTAATGGGTCTGGAGGGGGAGATTGATAGGGTCCATACCCATTTAATGGAAAAAAAATGAATAACAAAATACAAGTAGCAAAACAAGTTGTGGGCAACAACACTTGTTTTTGATAGGTGACAATTTACCAACTTGTATAAACTTGTTGTGGGTAGATTTGCAAATTATCAAGTTGCACAACTTGCAATAAATCCAAGCATTTTGATTGGTTGATATGTTGGTCATCTTTCCTATAAATAGGAGGTATCATTCCCTCATTTGAAACACACCCAAAAACAACAACTAAGAAGTAGTTGTGGAGAGCATCTCATAGAGAGTGTGAGTAAATAATGTGAGAAAAAATAGAGAGTATGAGCAGTATTATAGTGAGGTGGAAAAATTAAAAGAGGATTATTTCTTTTCAGTATGTAGTGGTTCTTGAAGTATTTACTCGGACTTACAAAGTGTAACATTCCTCATTATAGTGGATTATTTTGCTCCTCTCGGACCCGTGGTTTTTTTCCTTATTCAGAAGGATTTCCACGTTAAAATATTTGTGTCCTTGTTATTTCTTGTTTGTTGATTACCGTATCACGGTGCTATGTTACTATTCCGCTGTTATTACTGCAAATATTATTTTTGTGGCGGGGTTTATCCCCAACAGATCTAGCATATATATATTCTGTTATACAATGATTATACATTGCAGCAGTTCATCAGTCAAAAAAAAGTCCAACTCATTGAGGAAGATGAACTGATGCAATGTATAAATTTTGTATAAACAGTGCATATGGATGTATATACATCTCTGATACATAATTATACATCGCATATACACAATTAACTATTTATACAATATCAATACATTACATATACATGTTGCCATTTTAGTTGGACATTTTTATTTACTGGTTGTACATAATATACAAATCTTTATAATGGCATCTTCTATTATAACGGGAAGTAGGCCTCATAGAACACAATTATGCATCGTGTCCGCACAACAATCTAACTCACCATATTTAGCCTAATTGTGCTCAATTTACCCCGTTTGATCCAACTGATATATATTTTGTAATTAAGACATACTAATTTCAAAAATAAATGGTTTCTCACTTTTTATCTTTTAAAATACTCTCTCTACTCTCTTGTTTTTCTTCTATCGGAAATTCTTCGCAAAAATTGGAGATCTCGATTGTCATTGCTTTTCCTTGTATCTCTTAATTCTTCCATTTCTGAATAAGGTGTTTTCGGTGTGATTTCTTAGCACCAAATATATGTTGTGTCAGGATCGGATTTGGGGCATGACAGACCAGTTACAACAATTTGCAAATCTATCAGTCCGAAATTGTTGGCTTGCCATGACACAATTTTTATTACATAATTTGTTATCGTTTTTATTCTGTTTAATTAGAATCACTATTATTGTACTATTTTTCTTACAATTTGATAGTTCAAAGAAAATTAAAGTTTCTGAGATCAATGTTTAAATTGTTCTCGTCTAAAAGGTCAAGCATTTTTATAAATCAGAAAGAGTACTTATTCAAAGATCAATACCGAAAACCAATCCTAAAAGAAGCAAATTTTATCTCAACTAGTGTATGGTAGCGAGAAAGTGACTCCATGGTTTAGCCACTTGATCTTAATGCTATTATAGGTCTAACAACTCTAAATAACTCTAAAACAATCTAGGTTTAAATGTCATTGAATTTCAATAGGATCTCATTCATGGGCGGAGCCACCTATATCAAAGAGTGGTCAGGTGCACACCCTTCATCGATAAATTATGTTGTGTATATAGGCAAAATGTTAGCTATTATGAGTGTGTACTTAATTTTGCACACCCTTAACACAACTGAGAAGAAAATTTGCACACTCTTCATCAAATTTCTGGCTCCGACTCTGATCTCATTCATTAAATCACTAAATGTTATTTGAATTTTTTAAAAAATAGGAAAAGTTCTTTAATTAAATTTGAAAAAAAAAAGGAAAAAAATAATAAAAGAGAATGGCAATCACATGAACAAAACTGGATTCTTTTGTGTGAGAATAAATATGGACTCTTTTTCATTCGGTGTCTGACACCTGTGTGTGCAACGATATTTTATTAAATTTAAATCCGTACGAAATTCGGATTATATTAAATTCAAAATATATTAGTCCAAGAAATATGGTGGATTAATATAATTGAATTAATTATTTAAGTCCAATTAATATGGATTTAATTAAAACTCAATTTTTATTGGGCTAACCCATTAATTTGGGCTACAAATGATGAGCCCATTTTACTAAAACCCAAGATGTCATCATATTTTAGAGGCCCATTTGAGCGCCACGTGTCAAATGACGTGGCGTGCAAGTCAAGTGAAGGAGTCAATAGGATCATGCCACATGTCAAAATGATGCAGCAAGCCTAGTGAAATCAAAGGCCCATAAAATGCGTCATGTCACTTAAATCTGATTGGCCACAAGAAGCCCATCTTCACCATGACTCTTTCATTCCTACAACTATAAATAAGGGTCTCATAATTCAAAAAAAGAGGACCAACAACTCTAACAAGAAGCAAGAGAGAGCTCGTGGATCAAACGCCGCAGATTTCTCTACAAGCCCCAAGTTCAAGCTTTCAAGCATCAAGTTCATCCAATTCAAGATCAAGACCACCAGATTCAAGATCAAGCTCAAAAGCCCTTGAATTCAAGTACAAGTCAAGATCAAATCCATCAAGTTCAACAACATTCAAGATCAAGCTCGAAGTTCTTTGAATTCATAGTTGGAAAGGCGAATCAGAGGATTCATAGAGATTGTAACACTCACATATTTGAAATCAAATAAAATGATTGTTGCAATATTTTCTGTCCCGATTATTATTTTCTCGGTCGCAAATTTTATTGTCTACAAATTCTGGCACACCCAGTGGGACAATCTCTACCTCTCATCTCAACTTTCCAAAGTTCAAGAATACCGAAAAAACTTCCAAGAAGGTCAACTCTCAATCCACTGCCCCTAAGGCTGCTGATTCCAAGTTCTCCGCCGAGGTAGAAAGTATCCTTCATGTTACTTTTGGAAGCTTTGGGGCTGTCACAAGGAGCAAGGCCAACATGATGGGGCAACAAACACATCAAGTGTTGACGATATCAACTCCAGTTTTTGGATCTTCAAACTCAATAAGAACAAGGTCCTCTACAAGTGCTTCAGAAGAAGGAAGCAGTGTGACTGAGAAAATTAAGAAGACTCTGGCTCTACTTGATCTCTCTGGTTCAAAAAACTCTGGGACAAAGAATGATGGTCATTCAACCAACATGTCATCTCCACTTACTCCACGCGAGCCAAGGACTTCAGAGATCAACTTATGTGACAATCCGTGCTACTCTCCGATGTCTCCAATAATCATGCAAACAATGGTAACTGATGTCTCATCCATGGAGGAGCAACTTGTGAATATGGCGAAAGCGATTGAAGGTTTGACCAAGTATGTGCAAACTCAAGACACTCGGATTGATAAGTTGATGGATCGAATGAAAGGCTTAATAGATGGAGATTCTAGCCATGCACCTAGAAAGGCTCCAGAAGTTCAAGAGATAGATCCTCCTACCAAACAGACACCACCTACTAAAGAGGTACCAGTCGCTTCTGACGGAATGATCCCAATTGATCTATTGAAGGAGTTCATTGAAGGGTCCCTTAAGGAAAAGTACGACGTTACTACCAAGTCTTCCCTGACGTATGCCAAGCCTTACACTGCTAGGATTGTGTCACGCCCCGAATCCCAACGAGGCGTGATTGGCACCCGAAGCCGATAAGGCCCGAGAGAACCAATCTTTGCTCATGAAAATTCGCATGCATAACCTCATATGAATCTTATTACACCTTATGCAACTATTCGGAAGTCATAGACATGGAAACATATGTCATAGCTATATATGCAAAACTTGGCCGTCTGAGCCATCAAGTCAAAACGACATGTACCTTCACATTTATACACCCACATCCGTCTACAAAAACCTCTAACAATTGCATTGACCAAAATGAACTAAAAGTCGGGACAAGTCCCCGCTTTATACAACATGTACAAAATCAAAACACATGTACAACAGTGACTCAGAGAAGCCCCGAACTAACTGGAGCTCACCAAAGATCTGCAACACTGACAATCTACTGTGGAGGCCTACTAGTACCTGCGCATGCAGCAAGTAAGGTAAATTCCCCAAAAGGGGTCAGTACGAAGAATGTACTAAGTATGTAAGGCCATATGAAACTTGTAAGATATGAAAGTATGTCAAGAACTCAAGTTCAAATGCATAACCAATATAGATAGGTCACAATGTAGATGAGTCACTATTCTGTACTTTGGAAGCCATGTATATTACATTCATTCTTTCTCTTGCCTTTACTTTACTTTACATATATGTTGTCTGGGCCCTCATCATGCAGGTGTTCTTTTCACCCCATGGATAACATATCATCGTCATGCAGGTATTCTTTTCACCCCATGGATAAGATCATATAGTCATGCGGGTGTCCTTTGCACCCCATGGATAAAGTAACATCCTCATGCGGGTGTTCTTGTACCCCATGGGTAGAATAACATCATCATGCGGGTATTTGTACCCCATGGATAACACCCATGAACACAATCAATATGCATTAGTTTATTCTTGCTTCATTTCTTTACTTTTGAGATTGATACCTTTACTTGTGAGAGATTGGTACATTCACTTGTGAGAGAGATTGAGACATTCATTTGACATAACATTTTTGGAAGCTTTGGAACCATAACCAAAATAGAAGACATGTGAATAAACATTATTGAAAACATAGCCTTATTGGAAACATAACACCATTGGAACCATTGGACAATCATTATTGAACAAGATACATGAGCATAATCACTTTTGGAACTTTGGAAAACAATCTTATTGAGCTTTTGGAACAATATCTATAAACATGAAACATGAGATTCACAATTGAGCTATGAGTAGGAAACATATGATAATGACCATTGATAACCGGACATAAAATGCCTTAGCACATTTCGGGATAGAACAAGTGTAATGTCAATGTGACTACTATTTGCCGCATAAAGAAACGGACAGAGTAACCTTACATACCTTGTATTCGTAATACGAATATATAATCCTAGAGGTGCATACAATAGTCCCGCTCCTCCTTTATGTGTCACTCTACAACATAAAGATTCACATTAACCATCAACTACTCTACAAATGCCTATAACATCAATGAGTTACATGTTTGCCTTTAAACATGTCATTTCCCCTTGACAAAACCATTGATGAAATTATGATTCCAAAAATCCCCCAATATTCCATACATTGACCAATACATGAGAATCAATACATTTCACCACAACACTTCTCCTTAACACTTTCTTATCCATATCACATCACAAATAATCCATCAAATTACCTTAATACACCTCATAGCACATATCGGCCAAAATCCCACAATTTACACTTTTAGAAAAATAACAAGTTAAATAACAAAATCATACCATACATGTTCATATTTTATCCATACCATGCTCTTTCATTAAGACATCAAGTCTCTTTTCAAATTCAAATCACAAAGATGACACATCTTTCACCAAAAGCACAAATACACTATTCACCACCTTACCAACATAAATATCATGATATACACAATCTCCCATGCATATAATATGTTAATCCATGAGAATAAATACTTACCAAGGCTTGGAATAGGATGATCTTGCTCCAAGAGAAAGTTTAGGGTTTGGAGTTGAGAGAAGTGATTTTGGGAAATTTCTAGACTTGGCATGAGATTTTTGTTTGTTAAAAATCTGATTTTTGGCCCTTTATATAAGCCTTCAATTCACCCTTAGCCATTAGTTATAGCATTAATTGCTATTTCTAGAAGGTCTTTGAAGAATGGGTCATTTAGTCCATTTGGGCCAAGTCTTTTATTCTATTTTAGGCCTAAATTTGGGCCCAATAACACATATCCATTTAACCCATCAAATTTCATGTATAATTCACCATATATCTCATGTTTAAATAATTCCATAATGTCACGACAATATTCTCTTACGAGATTCTCATTCGTCGGCTCAATCACAAATATAGGAATTCTAGTCGCCCATGGCTTCATTGAACATTTTGGATAACCATTTATGTTTCATGATTTGATCATGTAGGAGTGTATTGAAGTGTTTGAAGCTTTAACAATGCTCAAAGAACTCCAAATAACCAAAAGAAACCATCCAAGAATCGCCGTAGAATTGCATTGCAAAACGAGTCCGGAAGGGCACAATGTTTGTGCCTTGCGCCACTGCTGCAAAGCAAGGCAGTGGCGCGAGAATTGCACCCTCTCTGAATCAGTGGCTTGCACCACACCCCCTGAAATAGGGTAGTGGCACAAGTTTCAGCACCTTGCTGAATTTTTCGGCCACTTCTTCAATACTTGCATATCGTCCAATACCTTATCAAAACACTACAAAATACTTACTTAGTAATCTTAATCATCAAGTAAACATGACTCCAAGTCACCAAATGAGGTTAGAATGTGTACGGGGTATTACACAAATGCTCCACGAAATCACAAAACCCTTCCTATGAAAGTCTAATTGCATGTTCGTGGCCAAATTTCAATTTTCTCGTCGTTAGCATTACCAAATACATACTTATATCTCTCGACAACTAAACAACCTTTATTCAACATCACCAAGTAGGGAGGGTTGGGAAGGTACGGGGTGTTACATTGATAGCTTCAAGATGCCTGCCGGCTATCAGCCCCCCAAATTTCAACAATTTGAGGGCAAAGGGAATCCAAAGCAATATGTCGCCCACTTTGTTGAGACATGTAACAATGCCAAAACATATGGTAAATATCTCGTCAAGCAATTTGTCCGCTCTCTAAAGGGAAATGCCTTTGATTGGTATACGGACCTCGAACCTAATTCAATTGATAGTTGGGAGCAACTGGAGCATGAGTTCCTAAATCGCTTCTATAGCACGAGGCATACGGTGAGCATGGTAGAGCTCAAAAATACTCGTCAAAGAAAGGATGAGCCAGTTATTGACTTCATCAATCGATGGAGGAATGCTAGCCTAAACTGTAAAGCTAGGCTCAGTGAAACTTCCGCAATAGAGATGTGTATCCAAGGAATGCACTGGGAGCTTCTCTATATTTTGCCAGACATTAAGCCAAAATCCTTTGAAGAATTAGCTACTTGTGCTCAAGACATGGAGTTGAGCATGTCTTCTGTCGGAAAAGGATTAACACCCATCCATGACCCTCGAAAGGGAAAGGACAAACAGGAACCCAGGAGATGAATCAAGTTTGTCCCCAAAAGCGACAACAAAGAATCCATGAATGTCAACGTGTCTCCTGTGAAGCTCACCACAAAGCTGAGCAAGAAGCAAAGCGTAAAGACTACTTCTCAAGCGCGTCCAAACCAGATGTTGACTTTCAAGGAGATGCAGGAAAAAGAATACCCATTCCTTGATTCTGATGTTTCTGAAATTTTTGATGAACTTCTTAAGCTGAAGCTCATTGATCTACCAGAAATGAAGTGGCCCGACGAAGCTGGAAAAACTAATGACCCAAACTATTGCAACTATCACAGGCTTGTGGGTCACCCTTTGGAGAACTGTTTTGTCTTCAAGGATAAAATCATGCAACTGGCTAATGAGAAGAAGATCGTGCTTGATGATGAGAAGGCCAGTTCTCATCAAATCTTCATCACGTTTGGCTCACTCGATCCGGTCCAATTATGCAACTTCAAAGAGCGTAATGAGGAGCCATTAAAGCATGACAAGTCTCTAATTGATGGAGGTGATGATGAAGGTTGGACTTTGGTGACTAGGCGGAGACGCAACAAGATGACGAGTCTATGAAAAGACTCATCCAAGCAGCCAACCAGAAGAAGAATGGTGAAGAAACCGAGGAAACAGAGGCTGGTTGAGATGCCAAAGAGGGAGAGTATAGTGGAGCATCACCACCAAAAACCACGGTGTCCTGTGACCTTGGAAGAATTCTTTCCAAGTTGGTTCTGCGCCAAGACTACTCAAGACAACATTGAGGCATCTTGTTTCAATACTGACAAAAAAGAAGCAACAGACGAAAGCCTATTGAGGGAACCTCCTTCTCCTGAAAGGCCTACTAAATCTCTTCACCAAGAAGCACATGTATGTAATACAAAAAACACATTTACAGACGATGATCTACTGTTTGGTGAAACACTACACAATCGTCTCTTATATATGGTAGGTCATGTTCTAGAGAAGAAGATAAATAGAATCCTGATAGATGAAGGGTCTGGAGTAAACATCTTGCCTATTCGTACACTGAAGGAACTTGGCATCACAACTGATGAACTTACTGAAATACATTTGATGATCCAAGGGTTCAATCAAGGAGGTCAGAGAGCCATAGTATCCATCAAGTTAGAAATCCATATGGACGATTTACGATCAAATGTATTGATACATGTGATCGATGCCAAGACTTCATATAATGTATTGCTTGGGAGGCCTTGGGTACACTAGAACAAAATTGTTTCATCCTCCTACTATCAATGCTTGAAGTATCTTGAAAACGGAGTGGAGAGAAAGATAGTGGCCAATGATAAGCCATTCACTGAAGCTGAATCACACTTCGCAGATGCAAAATTCTACTTAAAGAATTATGTCGTGAAGGAGAAAAGGTGGATGATGTCACATCAACCAAGTGTGATGATCTTGCAACTAAGAAGGTCGAGGTGTCTGTTGAAAACGTTGTCATTAAAAAGCCTCCCACCACTTCAAATAAAGGGAATGTTGCGTACTTAAAGAAGAAGGCAACTCCTGTGCTCCGCTATGTACCAAAGTGGTGAAAGAAGTACGAAACTCATCCGATGTCCAAGGTAATGTACTAGGGGGGCTAACACTTCCGGTAAAGCGAATTGATGCAATAAATTTGCCCTCAAAGCCACTTGAGGAATTTGTGGCTCAAAATTCACCGCGAGATATGACACTCCCTTCAAAGCGTACGAAAAAAGGTTTTGATCCAAACGCTTACAAGTTATTCGTAAAGGTTGGATACAACCCTAATGAGTCATCAAATTTGGGAAAAATCCAATTAGAAGCTGCTACCAGGCAAGCGCATGAAGGCTTAGGGTACATACCACCACCGCCGGTTCGCATCTCTATAAGAAGGGTAGCTAGCGACTATATCACTATGGAAGAGGAGTCTACTACTTCCAATAAAAGGCCTTCTATTTTTGATAGACTTGGAGAATCAACCACAAGAACTTCTGTGTTTGAGAAGTTGGGTCCACTAAAGAAAAAGAAGAGTAAAAAACCTCGGAGAAGTTATCAAGGCACTATGACACACTCTTCACTTAGAATCCAGAAGGATTTCCAAAGTTTGATTCCTTCTAGAATGAGGCGACGGACGAAACTTGTGGTTTTGAGCAAGGAGGTGTTAAAGGCAAAGACTCATACTGTGGTTTATACCAAGGAACATGAGGAAGACAAAGAAAGTGTAGGCTCTTCATATCATATTACAACCCAGAGTGAGTACGATACATCATCTCTAATAAAGGTTGAAGAGTTGGAAGATATTTCCTGGTGTTGCCATATATCTGTCAATGACAATGATCCTCAAGAAGAGGAAGATGCTGGAGATGCTCCGTCAGAACTTGAAGAAGGAGTAAAGACGACAATAGATCCCCTAAAGGAAGTTAATCTTGGCACTAATGAAGACCCAAGACCAACTTTCCTAAGCACTTTTCTAGAAATGGATGAAGAAATCGCTTACATGGACTAACTCAAAGAATATAGGGATGTTTTCGCTTGGAGTTATAAGGAGATGCCTGGCTTAGATCCAAAAGTAGCAGTTCATCAGTTAGCAGTCAAGAATGAAGCCCGTCCTGTTAAGCAGGCCCAAAGACGTTTCAGACCCGACTTGGTTCCATTGATTGAAAATGAGGTTAACAAACTCATTGGAGTAGGCTTTATTCATGAAGTTAAGTACCCCACATGGATATCAAACATTGTTCCAGTATGGAAGAAGAATGGCCAAATTCGAGTTTGTGGCGACTTTAGGGATCTCAACAACGCATGCCCTACGGATGAGTTTCCAATCCCTATTCCAGAGTTGATGATTGATGCTACTACTGGTTTTGAGGCGATTTCTTTTATGGATGGATCATACGGTTATAACCAAATTCGCATGGCACCAAAAGATGAAGAGCTTACTGTATTTCGTACGCCTAAAGGTATTTATTGTTACAAGGTGATGCTTTTTGGTTTGAAGAAAGCTGGTGCCACTTATCAAAGGGCTATGCAAAACATCTTTGATGATCTACTCCATAAAAATGTTGAATGTTATATGGATGACTTAGTGGTAAAGTCAAGAAAGAAGAACAACCACTTGAAAGACTTGATAATGGTATTTGAGTTGCTCCGAAGATATCAGCTTAGGATGAATCCGTTGAAATGCGCCTTTGGAGTTACTTTCGAAAAGTTCCTTGGTTTTATTGTACGACACCGAGGAATTAAAATTGATCAACACAAGGTTGATGCAATTTTGTAGATGCCCGAGCCTCGAAACATTCATGAATTAAAAAGTCTTCAAGGGAAACTAGCATACTTAAGGAGGTTCATCTCAAATTTGGCGGGAAAATGTCAACCATTTATCCATCTCATGAAGAAGGGTGCCCCTTTCGAATAGGACCAAGCTTGTAGTAAGGCCTTTGAAAATATCAAATCTTACTTGATGAAGCCTCCAGTTCTTGCGGCACCTATACCTGGAAAATCGTTGATTCTCTATATCGCTGTACAAGAAAGGTCAGTCGGAGCACTATTAGCCCAAGAAAATAGTGAAGGTAAAGAGAACTCTCTTTATTACCTGAGTAGAATGATGACACCAAATGAGCTGAATTATTCACCTATTGAAAAATTGTGTTTGTCGTTGGTCTTCTTAATTCAAAAGATGAAGCACTACTTTCAAGCTCATATTGTTCATCTGGTGTCTAAAGCAAATCCCATCAAGTTTGTAATGTCGAAACCAGTCCTTAGTGATCGACTTGCAAGGTGGTACCTTTAATTTCAACAATTTGAGATCGTGTACATCCCTCAAAAGGCCGTAAAGGGACAAGCATTAGCAGATTTTTTGGCACACCACCCAATACCTGATAATTGGGAGCTAACTGATGAACTTTCTGATGAGGATGCAATGGTTATTAAAGTTCGACCTCCATGGAAGATGTACTTTAATGGTGCGGAACATCGTGGTGGAGCTGGTGCTGGCGTAGTGTTTATCACTCCGCAGGAAGAGGTTATCCCATACTCCTTTACTTTGACACAATGTTGCTCTAACAATGTAGCTGAATACCAAGGGTTGATACTTGGGTTGAAATGGTCGTCGACATGAAGCAACTACAATTGCAAGTCTTTAGTGACTCTCAATTGGTGATCAAACAGCTCTTGGGAGACTATGAAGTCAAAAAGCCCGAGCTACGCCCGTATCATAGTTATGCTCAGAAGTTGATAGGATGGCTTAGAGAAGTTACCCTCCAACACGTTCCAAGAAAGAAAAATAAGCAGGTCGATGCACTGGCTGTTTTAGCTTCAACCCTTACTCTTCCAAATCAAACACGAGTTACTATCCGCTAAGAATGGGTAGTACCACCACCGAATGAAGAACTTAAGCATCTCGTCACTGTCTCTGAAGCTGTAAAGGTAGATTGGAGACAACCAATTATTGACTACTTATGTTATGGAATACTTCCTGAAGATCCAAGAAAAAAGACTGACATCCGTCGTCATGCACCTCGTTTCCTTTACTACAAACACACGCTATATAGAAGGTCATTTGAAGGAGTACTCTCGCGATGTTTAGGAGAGGAAAAAGCAGTTCAAGCTTTGCAGGAAGCACACTCGGGAGTATGTGGATCTCATCAGTCTGGCCTGAAACTCCACTTTCTCATAAAAAGGATGGGATATTATTGGCCAACGATGGTGAAAGATTGCTTGGACTATGCTAGAAGATGCAAGTCCTGTCAATTTCATGCAAATTTTATACATCAGCCTCCTGAAATATTACACCCCACTATCGCATCTTGGCCATTCAATGCTTGGCAATCGTATGTTGTAGGACCACCACCAAAATCTTCTGGTGGACACTTGTACATCTTGGCTGCGACAGATTACTTCTCAAAATGGGTCGAAGCTGTTGCACTCAAACAAGTGAAGAAGGAGAATGTTGCAAACTTTATTCGAGTAAATATCATCTACCGCTTTGGAATTCCCCATTACATAATAACTGACAATGGCAAGTCATTTGATAACAAGTTGATGAACAAGATTTGTGATCTCTTTGATTTCAAGCAGCGTAAATCTTCTATGTACCATGTTGCCGCCAATGGTCTAGCTGAAGCATTCAATAAGACTTTATGCAACCTGTTGAAGAAAGTCGTCTCCAAATCCAAACGAGACTGGCATGAACGAATGGAAGAAGCTTTGTGGGCATATAGGACGACTCACCGTACATCGATGCAAGCAACCCCATACTCACTTGCTTTTGGAGTTGAAGCAGTCCTACCACTTGAGCATCAAATTCCTTCTTTAAGACTTGCAATTCAAGAAGGGCTCACCGAAAAAGAAAATGCTAAGTTGCGTCTTGCGGAGTTAGAAGCTCTTGATGAGAAGAGGCTAGAGGCTCACCAAAATCTTGAATGCAAGCCCGTCTATCTCGTTCTTTCAACAAAAAGGTTCGCTTGAGGCGCTTCTAAGTTAGAGATCAAGTCCTAGCAGTAAGGAGGCCCATTATCACTTCTCATAAATCTGGGGGCAAATTCACCTCAAAATGTGATAGACCATACGTCATACAAGAGGCATATTCAAATGACGCTTACAAAATTGTCGATGCAGATGGCGTGAAAATTGGTCCTATCAATGCCAAATTCTTGAAGAAGTACTATCCTTGAGGGAAGATGACGCTCCTTAAGGAACGAGCATAAAATGCATGTCCACTCCTGACCCGCAAAAGTATAAACTGTGTACGGCTCAAAAAAAAAATGTCCGCTAGGTTGAAAATCTCGAAAGAGGCTGCCTAGGCAAAAGTTAGGACAAAAAAAAATACACTCTTCCAGAACTACGTTGTGACTTGATCCTCTTCACCGAGGTACGTAGGCGCTTAGAAGTTTCATTTTAAGTTCAGTTGCATGAGTGTCAAAAAAATACATGTTCCCTCTTGATCCGCCACACGAAAGTTAAGTCTGCAAATATTCTTATTAAACTTTGGACTTACACAAAATGTTCATGACTCAATGGGGGCAGAGCTCCATATAAAAGGTAAGCTTCTGCAACAGGATTTGAGACCCTCAAGTTCTCCGAGCCTACAAGTTGAAGTCGTAAGTCTTCCAAGCCTGCGAATTGAAGCGTGCTTGTTGAAGTCAAAATTCACCAAGTCAGTAACGTTGAAGTCTCAGATTCACAACATCTGCATGCTAAAGTCGTCAAAGTTCAGCAATTATTGCAAGATGAAATCTCAAATCTATCAAGTTTGCAAGTTGAAGTTGTCAAAATTGCCAGGTTTACAAGCTGAAGTCTCCAAATCCGCTAAGTTTGCAAGCTGAAGTCTCCAAATTCGCCAAGTTTGCAAGGTGGAACCGTCAAAACCTCCAAGTTTCAAGTTGAGGCCTTCAAAATTTTCATGTCTTAAGGTGGACGAAATTTGTCCCTTTGGACCTTAAGTTAGCCTTTTCACAGGTTTATCCTTGAAAGGATATATAAATCTCCATGCCTTAAGGTGGACAAAAATTTGTCCCTTTGCACCTTAAGCTGACCTTTTAACGGGTTTATCCTTAAAAGGATCTATAAATCTCCATGCCTTAAGGTGGACAAAAATTTGTCCCTTTGCACCTTAAGCTGGCCTTTTCACGGGTTTATCTTTAAAAGGATCTCTAAAATTTCATGCCTTAAGTTGGACAATATTTGTCCCTTTGCACCTTAAGCTGACATTTTCACAGATTTGTTATGTAAAGGGACCAAACTTAAAGCCGAACTTGTCAGGTCTCAAGGTGACGGAGGCGAAGTTAAACTCTCGCACCTTAAGCTGACCATTGCATAAGTTTATCGGTGAAAGGGACCAAACTTGAAGCCGAACTTGTCAGGTCTCAAGGTGACAGAAGCGAAGTTAAACTCTCGCACCTTAAGCTGACTATTATGTAGGAACATCGGTGAAAGGGACCAAACTTGAAGACGAACTTGTCAGGTCTCAAGGTGATGGAGGCGAAGTTAAACTCTCGCACCTTAAGCTGACCATTGTATAGGTACATCGGTGAAAGGAACCAAACTTGAAGCCGAATTTGTCAGGTCTCAAGGTGACGGAGGCGAAGTTAAACTCTCGCACCTTAAGCTGACCATTGCATAAGTTCATCGGTGAAAGGGACCAAACTTGAAGCCAAACTTGTCAGGTCTCAAGGTGACGGAGGCGAAGATAAACTCTCGCACCTTAAGCTGACTATTGCATAGGAACATCGGTGAAAGGGACCAAACTTGAAAGCCGAACTAGTCAGGTCTCAAGGTGACGGAGGCGAAGTTAAACTCTCGCACCTTAAGCTGACCTTTCATGAATACTATTATTTCAATCCTGCAAAAGAAGAAATGAAAAGACAACACACACACAAAAAAAAAGGCACAAGAAGAAGAGAGATTGTTACCTGTCAGGACGTTTTAAACTCGAAAGACATACATCACCAACGCGGATAGGCTTGAGACAAGATGTTTTGGTGAGAATGAAGCCCTTGAAGTCTGGTTTCCAGCAATCAAAACACCTTTTGATGGTGACGATACGACATCATGATATAAATTATTTAGTGAGACAATACAAATCTGAAATTCTCTGCGAGACAGAATTTAGGGTCAATTTCAAAAATTTGTCTAGAACTATTCGGAAGGTGTTAAATTCTAAATTTTGGATATGTTATAGCTGCATATTTATGGTATCTATGGAATTAATAGGATCATGATTCCGGTACTCCCACATTGAGAAACAAATTTTTTGGTGTCGTCGCGCAAATCTGAAACTGCCGGTGCGCCAAAATCCAAAGTTGAATTCGGGATAACATCTGAAAAGATACCGAATGTATTAAATTATAAATTTCAGATATGTTATATATCTGTATGTCTAGTTTTGTAAGAATCAAGCGGCTTGTGATTTCTTCATTCCTACATCAAGCTATGCAAGTTTTGGTGAAGCTATGCAGATCTGAAATTCTCAGCATGACAGAATTTAAACCTAAGTTTCAAGAAATTGTATAGAACGAAATTGAATGAGTTTAATTATGAATTTTGTATATGTTGTAGATCTCGAAGTCTAGTTTCTGGAATGTTAAACCATTCAGGATTTTGATATTTCTACAATGAGATATGAATTTTCTACCACTAACATGATGGGCTGAAAAAAATGATGAAAGTTAAAAGAGAAGAATATATTACCTGGCATTGTTCTCCTTTGTGTGACTCCCGATGCTGCACTATCAAAATAATAGAGAGCATCCATATATTTATAGATGCAGCAAGGCATTACTGATCTCCTTGTTGAAATAAAACTAGGAGAAGTTTTCAAGTCCTTGAGGAGGTGGCATACTCCTAATTGGAGTGGAATTGGGACAGTCCAAGTTTGTAGGAATATAGACATCCTAATTCTAATTGGAGAATGGTTGGTTATGGAGTAGAAGGATTTCATTCCCCAAATGGAAAGGAGTATCCTGAAGACGTGCAAACAAGAAAAGAAAGAAAAAAAAAAGAGGTTCTTCTCAATGTATAACACGTGAATCAAGAAAAAAAATATGTCCCAAAGATATATAGCGATATTTAATTAAGGTCTCATTTGGTATCACGTGTATTGGTTCATGATGATTTGTACACAAATAAATTAAAACATCAAGCTTATAAATCAAGTCTAGTCTTCGAAAAAATTAAATACTCCGACAAGTCTTGAAGCAAGGGGCAATTTGTGTGCAACGATATTTTATTAAATTTAAATCCGTACGAAATTCGGATTATATTAAATTCAAAATATATTAGTCCAAGAAATATGGTGGATTAATATAATTGAATTAATTATTTAAGTCCAATAAATATGGATTTAATTAAAACTCAATTTTTATTGGGCTAACCCATTAATTTGGGTTACAAATGATGAGCCCATTTTGCTAAAACCCAAGATGTCATCATATTCTAGAGGCCCAATTGAGCGTCACGTGTCAAATGACGTGGCGTGCAAGTCAAGTGAAGGAGTCAATAGGATCATGCCACATGTCAAAATGATGCAGCAAGCCTAGTGAAATCAAAGGCCCATAAAATGCGTCATGTCACTTAAATCTGATTGGCCAAAAGAAGCTCATTTTCACCATGACTCTTTCATTCCTACAACTATAAATAAGGGTCTCATAATTCAAGAAAAGAGGACCAACAACTCTAACAAGAAGCAAGAGAGAGCTCGTGGATCAAACGCCGCAGATTTCTCTACAAGCCCCAAGTTCAAGCTTTCAAGCATCAAGTTCATCCAATTCAAGATCAAGACCATCAGATTCAAGATCAAGCTCAAAAGCCCTTGAATTCAAGTACAAGTCAAGATCAAATCCATCAAGTTCAACAACATTCAAGATCAAGCTCGAAGTTCTTTGAATTCATAGTTGGAAAGGCGAATCAGAGGATTCATAGAGATTGTAACACTTACATATTTGAAATCAAATAAAACGATTGTTGCAATATTTTCTGTCCCAATTATTATTTTCTCGGTCCCGAATTTTATTGTCTACAACCTGTTTTGAAGTTTCGACTGCGTCATGTAAAGACTCTAACAGATGAGAGGAAAAGTTCTTCTTTACTTATAGAACTTTTCTTATTCTTAACATTTGAATCCAAAATCTACGATTAATAATAAAGAAATTTTATTATATTCCATCGCAATTCATAACAACAATAATAATATATTTAGGGTCTGTTTGGAAAGTCATCTGGTAATTATAATTGGTGTAATTATTAGGGTAGTAATTATCAGCCTAGTAATTACACATAATTATGATGACCTGTTTGTTTGCCACAATGTAATTACAGTGTAATTACAAATGTACTGTTTGGTTGCACAAGTGTAATTACATGGTTATATCAAATTTTTAAAATAAAAGTTAATTATCAAAAATTAGAAATTTATATTATACAAATAAGAGCCTTTACAAATGATATTAAATTAAATATTTTATATATATATATATATATATATATATATATATATATATTATCTTTTAAAATATATTAATTAATAAACATATGTCTTATAAAAAAATAATTGATTTATATTTTTCAAATTAGTGTATTTTAATTAAATTAATCATAAAAACTAAAAGTACATAATTTTAATAACATCATGAAATGCTTGTTTGACAAAAAGATTAATATTATAAATATAATGTCATAAAATTATTTAAAGATTTGGCAAAAAGATAATCTATCAATTCTAACTAAAAAATGAATGGCTTGCACTGTGAAATATCAAGTCAATACAAGTATAAAACAGATAAATTAGAACCAAAAATATACATAAGTTCAAAATTTTAAAAAACAAATAATAATCTTATGTCAAATTTCAACATAATGTGCATAAATATGATTCAAATAAAAAGAAAACCTAAGTCTATAACATTATTCAACAATGAATTCTACTTAATTTAAAAATTAGAATACTAACTAAATTATGCTAAATGAAAAAATAAACATAAAATAAATAAAAAATAGATAATAAGAAAAATTGCATGGAATCACAAGAAATAAAGGTTGAAAAATGAAAAGGAAATGAAATATAAATAATATAAAATAATATATATATATATATATATAAAATATTATAAAAATAAAAAGAATTTAAAATAATAGAAACTAAAAGTAAATTAAAACGAAAAAAATTAAAATAGAAATAAAAAGAAGAAATTAAAAAGTAATTAGCTTGTAATTACATCATGTAATTAATTACCAGCAATTCACAGCTCCCCCTTGTGAATTGGAGAGTGTAATTAGCCTTAGCCCCTGCCAATTACACCCAATTACATGCTGATCAAGTAATTACCTGGCCAACCAAACATGTCAGACAGTATAATTACACTCAATTACACCAAATTCAATTACCAGAGTGGCTTTCCAAATAGGCCCTTAGTGAAATCCCACAAGTAGGATCTGCGGAGAGTAGATTGTACGCAGACCTTACTTCCTTGTAGAGGTAGAGAAATTGTTTCTAAAAGGCCCTCGACTCAAGTGCACCAAATTCAAGTACAAAGAAGAGGGAACAGTGAAGAAAACATAGCAACTAACGCAGTAAGCAGTAAAAAACCTACAAGAAAGTTATAAGAACAACAACAAAATAGTCTGATATAATCGAACACAATAAACAAAAGACGATGATAGATAGCAAATGCAAGAACTACGCTAACACGGCTAGTATACATCGACAAATACTACCAACAAGCCTAAACCCTCAAAAAGTATGAGAACACTCCATTACCTACTAATCTTCTATCCTAACACGCATCCTCTATATTCTCTTATTTAAGGTCATGTCCTTGATAACTTGAAGTGGCGTCATCGCAATCCAATCCATGATGGTAGAAATAGGGTCCATAAGTGTATGGTTCATCATAATTCATAGGTGGCCTACTTTTGAATTATATGGTGACATTGAGAAAGCAATGATTCAAGTAACGACAAGGTTGTTTGCCCCTCCCTATGACACCCTATTGTAGCGGACGCTCCTCCTACACACTTCCCTTTCTCTATATTTATTCCCATATATGTCAGAGATGTCTCTGTTAATTTCTGTTATTATTATTGTTATTGTTAATTTCCCCATCTTAGTTTATATCCAATATTCTCTTATTAATTTTTCAAATTTGTCTGAGCCTTTTGGGCATCAACTCCCAAGTTTCAAATGCAACGACTAATAGATGACTCTTGCAGCGTTTCTATTTTTTTTTGCTTTTCTTAGTTTCTTGGATTAATAGGGGAAGGAAACAAAAGATATTTCCTACTTGATGAATACGCTTTAAAAAATAATATTCAAAAAAGGTTGATTACTGAAATGCTTTTGTAATTATTAACCATAAAATTAAAGCAAGTAATATGCTACTTTTGATTAAACAATTTGTAGTATTTAATCGGTTATTATTAGTTAAGAAACTTATGGAGTTTTTCCTTAATTAGCAGACGATTCGTATCACGGATCCTCAAAAATCTTCAATGAATAAAATTTCTTTGTCCACCAACTAGAGATCCTCTTGAAGATACATACTACTAATATTTTTTCTTTATAAACCATAGCTGTCAGGTGGAAAAACCTATATTTTCCAACTATATTGTATTTATACGTTGTAGATACGTTAAGGAAGAGGACAAACTATTTGGCTAACGGGCTAATAGCAGTCATAATACATGGACCCATCGACCCAATAACTATTTTCAACATAATTGATAGTACAAAATTATATTCATCACTTGTAAGTGTGACTGAGTTGGTGCAACAGGTGGTATATAAAGATTAGGGATCAATTTTTCCTGTCAATATCTTCTAAGTCGAGCCCGTCTCATCGGTCTCGCCTAGTACGATTTCTATTTTTATACTCATATTAGTCCATAACTTAAAATCATCCGGAAATAGTATAGTTAAATATAGATTCTCTTTTGAAATGTACCCTAAAGTTTAGACACGTTATTTTTTAAAAATAAAATAAAAATAAGCTACTGTTTAGCTGTACACTTTGAAAAGATTCATGTACAAGCTTCATATTATTGAATTATGATTTCACATATACCGACAAAACAAACATCCCACATTGTTTTTACTCATAAAACGTTTGATTTGAATTTTTAAAAATATTTTAATTAATAGTGTCTCAAAATGGAAACGTGAATGTAACGTAAAAAAATTATCTGACCGATGAATCCATTTTTGTTTATAAAAGGACTTGTACAACTACCAATTTTGCGATTTGAAGCGGGGCGAATGGAGTATTATTTTTTTAATCACACATAGGCCTTATATTTCTTGATAAATAACCTTTCTAGATATCATACTAATTACTAGACATGTCAAAAGAGGTATCAATCTAGGCGTTTGGACATTTGAAAAAAAAAAAAAAAAAAGAAGTTGAAAATTTGTTTGTACGTGAAAAATAAATTAAATTTTATCAGTGAAAACTTAAAAATGGGCCAATTTAAGCAATAAACGCATACTAGAAATAATTTCCAAATCTTATTCACAGATAAACGGCTCCGGACTATTCACTCTCAACCTTTTATAAATGTTGTATAATATAAGATTGCAGCTTGAGAAAGGTTTAACACTAAAAATACAGGAATTAGCGATGGATAAATTTTGTAGCTAAATAATGAAATCTGTCGCTAATTTTATTTAAGCGATATATTACCAAAAGATTTTATTTGCTACGAGCTATTTCACGATTAGCTATATATGAAGTTTGTAGTTGAGTCTATTTTTATTTTTTTAATTTTTGTTGTGATTGAAATTGACAAAGGAGACGGTCCGTAGATAAGCAGACAAGAGGATCAAATGGTAAAGATGTCAAATCTCATCCTCGTAAGTAGTAGGATAGTAATTGGAATCATAAGCCTAAGAATGTTGTCAAATCTAACATTAATAGCACAAATGAACAAAAAAATATTAATTCTAAGTTCTAAATTAATTACACTACTTTTTTTAAGTCAAATTTCAAAGCTTTTCCAGATTCAACGGATCATAGTATGAAATTTTGGAGCTTTGTGTCTATTTCTATTTGAATTGGGTGATTATATCCTAGGACTTTTGGTAGCTTGTTCCAACCTAGATTAGGCTTTTATTAAAAAGTTTTTGTATGAAGTACAAAAAGAAGCACTAATTATTAAATTATGTGTTTGACACTTTCTTCTAAAGCATGATTATTAGTATTCAAAGTAAAAGCTTTGTTTTCTCTTTCGCTTTATCGTAATCATAATTAAGAAAAAAAACTATAATCTTGTCTTTTCTTCTTGAGGTATATTTGATCAAGTTTGGTTAATCTTTCTTTTAGCAAAAGTTGAAAAAAAAATAATTACTTATCTAATTAGATTTTTCCTTTCAAAGACAATATATATCAATAAAATTCAAGAGAAAATTGTGGATACCTTAAAGAGAAGCATCAGTGCACAAAGCATCCCGCATTCGTGCTAGATTTAGAAAAGAACTACATCCTAAGGAGTGTGATGTAGATAACTTACCCTAATGCAAGTCAAAGCATCCCGCATTTACGAAGGATCTGGGGAAGGCCTGCACCCCAAAGAGTGTGATATAGACAACTTATTCTAATCCAAGTCATTAATGACTATTTCCATGGCTCGAATCTGTATGACTTATAATCACATGAAGACAACCTTACCATTGCTCTGCGACTCTCTTATAATATGGCTATAGCCAATAATGTAAGTACTTGGTATGACACCCGTTGAAGTTGCAGAGCTAATTATTCCTCGAAGGATAAATAGGTACCTGCAAAATTTTACACCAAAAACTATTTATTCTATATTTGTGCATGAAAAATAAATAAATAAAAGCATTTCAAATCAATGTTCTTCTGTGATGAATTTGGTACACATCGTTGAGTTGCTGTCCAGTGAAGGATACATGGAGAGTGGGCTAGTATTTGTACGACGTACGTACATCCCACCAAAAGTGGGGTTAGTTTGTCGTAAAAATATGTTACAATGCATCTAATTTGCAGTATGAATTTGAAATTAATTTTATAACTATAAAAATAGTAAAATTTATGTGTTTTAAAACCATCTAAAAAGTATAGAAAATCTCAACTACCATATCTTATAATCTTTTGGTAAATATTTAAGAAATATGGTCAAACAAACACGATTTAACTCGCCAGATTATCATAGTGACTAGTGAGTATCTTTTGGGAAAGAGAGAAAATTCTCAAATAATTTTGGTAGCTTATACTTCATCTGTTCCGCTCTATGACACATAATAATTATAATTATAAGTTGTAACATATATTAGTAATTCTGATGTTGTTTCTAAATCTTTTTTTATACTCCGTAAGATTTAAAATATGTCTATATTAAGACTGAAAATCATAAATTTTGATACTCATACCCGTAACCAAAGGCAAATCTAAGATAAGTGTATAGATTCAAAAATCAAAAACTTTTTTTGTTTATTGGGTTCTATTCAAAATTATTTATATATATTAAATGAATTTCTTATCATAAATATAAAATTTAAATTAAAACTATTATATCCGTTGAACCCGTAATTTCTACTATGGCTCTGCACTACTCTCAACACTCCACCATTCCTGGGCCGAAACCGGTTTGGAGCTAGGCAGTTCATTGGAACCTCCTTGGACGAAAAATTACTTTATTTGCATATGATTCAATTATATTTTTATGTATATATATCTGATGTTGTACTCCCTTCGACTAGTTCATGTATTTATTTATTTATATTTGGAAAAATTACATCGATCACATCACTAATAATCTTACCAGATCTACATAATATCTCATATTTTTTATTTAATTACATCTCATATTTTGTATAAATCCAGAAAGTAATGTATCCAAATAATTATGTATCCGAAGAAACTTGTACGTGAGACGATATATCATGAGTTAATTTATGTATCATGATACATAACAACCAACCTACTAACTTGTGTAGCATGAATTAATTATGGGCATGATACATTGAAATGTATCTGATGTTATACATTATGTATTAGCAACGCAATGTATCCAAAGAAAAGTAATATATCCCGCTTGTAATGTATCGGGCTAGCAATTTTTTGGAATTTTATGTAATATTGAAAAGTTATGAGATGAAGAGTAATTAGCTCCCATGATAGTGAAATTTATGTTGTTTATATTTTATATTTTGAAATTAATGAAAATACTGGTTCCGCTTCTCCGTGGACCATTCCATTTCAAGCCGATGGGGGAGCGCATTTATCTAAGAAGTCCTCTAACACGTAGCTGTGGGGTCCCACCCGAAATTGAAGTGGGCCTTTTGTAAGGTTTATAGGGTAGAAGCCCAAACAGGCCCAGGATATCAGTAGTCGTCGCGGCGCTAATAAGCACAGTGGGCCGTGGCCCATCATAGTGGCAGGGAGGGACACTTCTGTCATTATAAAAGTTGGTGCTTGTCGGGAATCTCACATGCAAACGTGCCAGTTCATATTAAATTCATTATTCAGTATATACGTTTTGTGGGGAATTTCTTTTTTATTATTATTATTATTATTATTATTATTATTATTATTATTATTATTATTATTTATTTATTTTCTTTAAAAAAAAAAATAATTAGAACTATACGTATGTGGGAGTAACGTGGGGTAATATATTTATCTAGCATTCATAATAATAAATAAAAATAAAATATATATTATTCATATGATTAACTAATAAATAAAAATATACAATATGCTTTCAAGAAAGGCAAGACCTTACAAGTTACAACAGCTCATTCCCAAGGGAGGATTAATACCCGACCATTCCTTATTCAGTAATGGACTAAGGATGTCTCGATCCACAAGATAGGTCAACCTATTCTTTTCTACCTCCATACTGGTTTTATGTTAATTAATTTAATTAGTGTTAACTTTTGCAGGTTAATTATTAAGTCTTTTCTATTAATAAATAATATCTTGATCACAAGTGCAAACATGTTATGCACGCCGCTAATTATGTTTTCTCTTCATTCATTGACACAATTATTATGAATTTTATTCAACAAGTATTTGCTTAGCAGAGTATTCATTGCAAACTCTACAATTTGGAGTAAATTTTATGTGATTAATGATTATATGTCATGTGAAGGGGAAAAAAATAAATGAATAGAAAGACAGACTTGATTCACTATTCACTAGTCTATTCGTTAAAAATATTATTTCCTATAGGGAATGACTTAAGTTCTCTTCTTAGCAACATAATTTTAAGAAATTAATACATGGTTATTTATGACTAGCATTTTGATTTATGTATATTTCCTTTGTTGAATGTCTTATTCAATTCGAAAAATTGAGTTAGTGTTTAGCCACAGATTTTAGACCTGATCTTGAATATTTATCTTCAAGTATTTGTTTGCTCATAAAATTTGAAAATCTGTGTCTTCAAATATTTTCAAGTTTCCAAAAAACTGACCTTAGTTTTTTGGGAGAAATTTCATTTTTCACTCACAAAACTTTAAATTATTTTCAGGTAAAATACATGTCCCGACACAACTTTAGAAACTCAAAATTTTAAGTTTGAAATTTCAACTTCAAAATTTATGATCAAACGAGAATCAAATAAGTAGTCCGTATATAGAGATAATATTTATCTCATGTTCAAAGCTTTTGGTCCCATTTCTTGGATTTGACTTTTAGAAATATAGAATTTAGTAGCATTAAATAATAAATACCAAGCTAAGTGTAGATAAGATAAGTAGGCCATTCTCTTTTTTCACTTTATGTAACTTTTTGGAAGTCAGATTGGTAAATATTTTCAGGAAGTGTATATTATTTGAGATAAGTAAGCGTAGCGATTCAATTTTAAATTTAAGAGATACTAGCCAGAATTTCTTATTTATTTTGTTGAATATCCTGAAAAGAAGAGTGTATACTTTTGTTATACTGGCAACTTTATACTACGTCACTGTTTGGCAGAGTACTCGAAAACTACGCCAGGTAGACGAGAATCATCCTTTGTCTATTTAAGGTTTGGATTATTATTCAAAGGAAAACGAAAAAGAAAAAAAATCAGAATAGAACAATATATAATGATCTATAGAGTTTAAATTTTGACAATGATGGTGTAGATTTTTACCTTTCTAGATAAAAATGACAACCTCGTTATAATAGGTAACTTCTTACAGTATGTGTCACATTATAACCTCAAAAATAAAATTCCAAATCATGCTGGTGTCCATTAGACATCATTGCAAGAGAACAAAATTCCTTCGGCACGCAAGATTGTGGTAGGATAAATAGGATCGTTGTACTCTTAATTAAATGTGTTGTACCAAAAAAATAATTAGGAAACACTTTTCTCCTTATAGATAGAGCTTACACGGTGTGAATTCGAATAATCAGGACCTCAACATGTATATCGAACATCGATAGAAGACATAAAAAAAAAGATCATTTACTCTGGCCAGTTGAAAGCCAACTCACTTAGCTTGACGAGCTTCGTACCTTCCACAATCAAGGTGGAGGCAGGGCAAACCTAGTAGTTTTTGTTCAAATAGTATATTTGTATTAATAAACTTGTTAAGGCACCATTTATTAAATATGTAAGCATTTGAAAGAGAAAATATTGATTTATTCTTCTGCACTAGAAAAGAGCTAAGTCCAGAAGTCACAGAGCTCTCTTCTTTTTCAATGATAATAATAAATTTAGAACGGAAAAGGGATAAATATACCCCCAAATTATGATAAATAGTACGTATATATCATCCGTTATACTTTGGGTACACATATGTCCCTACTGTTAATGAAATGGTACGTATATGCCCCTCACATTAACGGCAGGGGCATATGTGTACCCAAAGTATGACGGAGGGTATATACGCACCATTTATCATAGTTTTGGGGGTATATTTGTCCCTTTTCCAGTTTAATTTTTTTATCCCAAATAATTAATCCAAACCCACTGCCCGACCCAATAAACCCACTACCCGACCCGGTCCCAATTAAAATTCAAGAGACTCCTATCTAACAAAAGCGTTTTTTTCACCCTTATAACGATATACACATATAATACAGTAACACCCACTACTACCAATTTCAAAAAAAAAAAAAAAAAAAAACATTAACCCATAACACCCAAAAACAACACCAAAAAAATTGAACCCCTCTCGTTTCAACTTCCAGCGAAATTTCGTCGGGAAAATACTACCTACCACTGGTCAACACCACATAGCCACCGTCTCCGTCGAACCGAAAACACCGCACCGGCGAACCGTTGCTGCACCCCTACCTCCGGCCTAATCTCCACTCCCTCCAACCAGTAAACACCAACTAGCAGTAACGATCAATCACTGCAATTTTATTAGGGTTCACGTTTAAGAGAAAAACAGAGAGAGTATCAGGTTTGGAACAAAAAATAGAGGTCTGATTGAGTTGGTTTGAAATCGGGTTCGATGGTTTTATTGGGTTGGATAGTGGGTTTGGGTTAATTATTTGAAATAAGAAAATTAAAATGGATAAAGGACAAATATATCCTCGAACTATGATAAATGGTACGTGTATACCCTCCGTCATACTTTAGATACACATATGTCTCAACCGTTAGTGTGAGGGGCATATATGTACCATTTCATTAACGGTAAGGACATATGTGTATCAAAAGTATGACGAATGGTATATATATACCATTAATCATAGTTCAAAAATATATTTAACTCTTTTCCAAATTTAAAATCTACCTACCAACACTTAAAATCTTCGTTCTAAAATCGAGAAAAACAACATTCCCGTTCTCGTTTCTCCTCTCGGCCCCTTCCGAAAGTAATAGAATATTTTTAAAAAATCTATGTACAATATCCAATTAGTTACATCGAAAGTGTTAACTTTTTAAAACTATATCCGACATCATATAATTTTTTGTCGAAAATTTTAAATGTATTACTCCCTCCGTTTCAAATTATTTGGTATGTATATTTAAAAAAATTGTCTCAAAATAATTGGTATGTTTAAGAATTCAAGAAATAATTATCAATTTTTTCAATTATATCCATATTAATTGATGAAGATTCATCTAATTATCAATTTTTTTCCAACTATACTTATATTAATTGAAGAAGCTCCATCTAATCAAGATTAAATAAGGTCATATTAGTCAATTTACACCCCTTATTAATTTTTCTTTAATAGTTGTGCAAAAAGCAAACATGTCAAGTACTCCCTCCGTTTCATTTTAGTTGGCCCTCTAGCTAAAAATATTTGTTTCAATTTAGGTGTCTCATTTATGAAATTAAGAGAATTTTACTATGTTTTTCCAATACTACCTCTATCATTAAATGCCTACATGTATATACTCAATTTATATTTTCAAAACATAATTAATAAGACTAATTTGATAAAATAAACTCTTAATAAATATTTTCTTAAGGAAAGTGTCAAATCAATAAGGATCAACTATTTTAAAACAGAGAGAGTAATTTGGGACTAAGGGAGTATAACTTAAATCCTTTAATAAACTTAGAAACAGAAGGTCACCTAGCGGGGGAGCAACGGGGGGGGGGAGGGGGTAGAGTTAGGTGTTTAACCATGGTTAGAGAGTGAAGAGAATCAAAAAGAGGAGGGAATAAAGAAACTACGTCATGATTCAAAAAAAAAACAGGGAAGGTGGAGGGACTTATAGATTATTGCAGATCCCCAATAAACCACATAACCTCCTCGGGTATTTAAAACCCCACAAAGGGAAAGGTAAGAATAGTGGCCATTGCCTCGTTATTCCAAGACCCCTTCACTTTTCTCAAATACTCTTAACACTCTAATTAAAACACACATACACATTGTCATCTCTTCAAATTTGTATTCCCAAGAATAGTTATAGTGGCCACTATAGATAGAGTACGTTATTTTTGTGGTCTTTGTTCTGCTATTTCTTTGCTTGGGAGTGAGTGACTACTGTAAAAATCACTAAGAGAAGGACAGGACAGAGGACACTAGAAGAGACAGATAAAAAGCAAATATTTTCTTCAACAAAATCAAAAGGTATACTGAATTCATTCATCCCCCTTTCCATGGATCCGCATTTTGCGCCTCCACTATACTCCTCCTCATCTCTTCAATAATTAGTTGTAACACTTCTATCATTATTTCATTCTTTTGTTTGAAAAGATTTCCTGTTGCTTGTGCATTCAGCTTTTGGAAAGAACAACAACAAAAAAAAAAGAGTCCAAATGGGAAGAGAGTGGTTGTACTGGGGCAGCAGCGGCGGCAGTGGCAGTGGTACTAGTAATAATAGATCCAGCCAGAAAGGAAGAAGAAGAAAAGGAGAAGAAGTCGTCATGAATAATGTTAGTAATGAAGAAGCTCCACCTCCTACTGGTGGCTGCATGTGCTTCCAAATCTTTGATTTACCCCATTTTCAGTTGGCTTCTACTTTGAAGCCTCATCATCATCATCCTTCTTTCCTTCAACAACACCAACAACCTTCTTTCCTCAAAGGTAAACTCCATTTAGAAATTTTACTTATTCAAGCTTTAATATGTATATATGTATAATTTTCTCTCTCTATATATATATATATAGATACTTCGTATAATTTTCTGCTAAAAGGTGGTTCTCTATATGTGGCCACTGAAATCACCCCAACTTTATGTTGTTGTTTTTTTTTAAAAAAAATAATTTGTTATGTTGAATTTTTGACTAATTTTAGCTTTTATTGATAAATGCAGGACTTGAAGCACCAAGAAACAGCTTGGAATTAGATGAGCCTATTGTAGAACGGAAATCTGTGTCAAGTTCATTGTCGTCGTCATCAACCATGAAAGTAGACGAACAAAATTTGAATATCCCGGTCAGTCAAATTGTAACCGTTACCTTCATTATCTTGTTACAAATATTATTATAATACTAATATAATAACCATTTCACTTCCCAATGTTTTAGAGAGATAGATAGAGAGAGAGAAGATACCCTTTATCTTTTTTTTTTTAGTGTTCATGTTCTTTGAAAGTTGAATATTAGGAGATGACGTTTCGAATATTTGTTTAATAAATATTTTATTTCTGAAATTGTGTTAACATTTTCAGGTGGGCATTCAAATCAGAATAAGCTGTGATTCGAGATCACCGCGAGTGTCAACATCAGGTTCAAGAACAAGGACAGATCATGATATATCATCAGAATGTAGCAGCAGCTCACCAGCGGGGACCAAGACCCCAACTCTAGTAGCTAGGCTCATGGGTCTCGATCTCCTTCCTGAAAATAACTCTCCTCGCATTTCAACTTCCACTTCCACTTGCAACAATCATAATAACAATCATCCAAATCCACCAACACCGAAGTCACAGTACTCCAAGAATCAGATCAGGAACCATCACCAACAGTACACAAACAGTAACCGAAGACGATTCAGCAGCTTTGAAAGTAGTGATAGTACTAACTACATCACTGCTGGTAATCTGTCACTCCCAGACACACCAAGAATATCTTTAGCCAGGAGGTCAGACGTGGATCATCATCATCACAGGTTATCCCTTCAAATTAACAAAGAGAACATGGGTGACGGATTCGAATTTCCGGATTCTTCTAGTACTGGTGGCAGCAGGAGAAGGACCAGCAGTCGGAGGAGGAGTTTTCATCAAGACGAAAATGAAAACCAAACGAGAAGTCCAGGGTACTATGCTAGGCAGATTGTGAAGCAAGTGAAAGAAAGTGTAAGCAGGAAAGTTGGTCATGACATTACCAACACTAGTACCACTACTACTACTAGTATTAGAAGAAAAGATGACCAATTAGCTGCTAAATATGATCAAGTTGTCTTGCTCAAACCAAGTAAAAAATCACATGGAGATGATCATGATGATTTTTGCCAAAGCAAGCAAACAACTCCTTGCTCACCTAGGTTCAGATTCTTGGAGCCCAAGAATAGTACTAGTACTAAACATCAACCTTCCCATTCACCCAGATTTTCACCATTATCTCCACTTGCTGAAACTACAACATTACCAGCTAAAATAGTCACAAAGCCTAAGCATCAAAGTTCACCGGAAGAGCAATTAGTGCAACACAAGACTATTCATAAGAGAAAAGGTGAGAAACTTGTTCCTAAGAAGCCACCACAATCTTGTGATGCCATTCGGAGCAAGAAAGAGGAGCCGTTTGTTCGTTCAGCAGCAGTAACAAACAAAGCAAATTTTGCGGACAAGAAATGCAAGCTGAAAACTCCATTGTCAAATCAACTTGTTAACACAAGTGTTCCAACTATTTTTCCATTAAGGAAAGACCCTTCTCCTCCACCCACCAAGTTACTCATTAAGCAGGTAAAAATTAATACTACAATTCTTACTTCAATGTCAATTATTCTCTCTGTTCCACTTTTACTTTACGTGGCAATATTACTATTTAGATAATTCAAAAATAAAACAGAAAAATCTATGAGCAAGGTTTCTTTTTAAAAAATTGAAAGAATTTGAACAATTAATCACTGAGACTTATAATATTTTTATTTTAATAACTAAATATATGAAAAATTATTTCAAAAATGTTGAAGTAATTTGACCACACTAGGCTCCCATTTGGCCATAGATGATGTTGAAATTAAAATTCTTGAACTTGTGATTGATATGCATTTTACTTGGAAAAAAAGTTGAACTTTTGTGAGTGACACTGTGACAATGAAATTTCTCTCAAAAATTGGTCTGGCTGAGTTTTTGAAACTTGAAAATTTTATAAGCACAAATTCCCAAAATCTAATCCAAATTCTACAGTCAAGCACTAGCTAAATCATTTTGCTATTTTGGGAGTGGTTTCAAACTTAATTAATTGGATATATAATTTAAATATGGGTGAAAATCATTTACATCCCCAACTTTATCTTAAAAATCAAACTCCCCCCTCAACTTTGAAAATAAATCATTCTCCCCCTTTTTCCTAATTGACTTTTCTAAATGCCTATGCTACCCGTACATTATCAACCTTTGTATTTTTTTGCTTTTTTTTAACTTTCATAAAATTATGATTTTGTTTTTGTTTTTTAATCTATATAACAAATTGTCTATAAAAATACTATGTTTGTCCAAAAAAAGAAAAGGAAAAAATATTGATTAAGTATAAAGGCTAATGGCGTTATATAATGAAATAAAAGAACAAAATAAAAAATTAATTTTATTAATAATGAAAGCTATAATGTGACAGCTTTATAAATATATTTTGATGTAGGTAATACAAAATTAATTAACAAAAATAAAGAAATACTTTCTAACAATCTCTTAAAAGATTATTATTTATATTGTAAATAAATTTATTTATAGTAATTTAGAAAATATTTCATTAATGACAGTCACAATCTGTTTATTTATATAGACAATAGAGAATAAGAGATAAGTGAAACTTAAAAGGAAATTTGCATGCATATCCATACATACATGTACATATATTCATACTTAATGCGTGTACTATTAAAATAAAAATTATAAAAAAAAAATTATTTAATTTTGCAACAAATTTATAGAAGAGCTATTCTACTTATAATATTAATGAACTTAAATAAAAATCTATAAGTACCTAGATTAAAAAATAAAATGTTATATAATAATAATAATAATAATAATAAAAGATTTTACATAGATGGAGGATTGCAAAGGTCAAGGAAAAAATAGACATTATATAAGATAAGGGAGGGAGGATGATTGTTTTTCAAAGTTGAGAGGGAGTTTGATTTTTAAAATATAGTTGGGGTGTAAATGATTTTCACCCTTTAAATATTTGTATTTGTTCCATTTCAAAGATGAGGTAAATTTGGTCATGTCATTATGTTTGTTTGTGCGACAGACACAGGAATCAGATACTTATCCATCGAAAAGGAGCAGCACAACACAGTTATCTAGTAGTTCGGGCCAGTCGTACACCCTCCAAGAAATCAACCGCAACACATGTAACGGTGCTAGTGCTACTACTACCATAACAAGTGATAATATTGGACTCAATTTTCATCATCATCAGTACATTCAGAGAATATTAAAACGTACTGGTCTAGACAGAAGTACTCCATTGTCCTTAGCCAAATGGTACTCCCTTTCTCACCCACTTGACCCTTCCATTTTTCACTCCTTGGAACTTTTTCCCACCCCAAATTCCACTTTAACCCTCGGGTGCAATCGAAAGTTGATTTTCCAACTTGTCGATGAGCTCCTCGCTGACATCTTGATCAAACAATGTGGTAGTAGTTTCAAGCAACGTTGTCGATTAATGCATGGGGAGGAACTGAATGACACATTGTGCGCGAGAATACGGAGTTTTCCATCGGCTAATTGTCAAGTTCTTGAAGACATTGATGCATTGATTGACAAGGATATGTTAGCAAGTAGTAATACATTTTTTGAAGAAGAAGTGGAAAGCATAGTGTGTGAGATTGAACGTGACATTATGGAAGAATTGGTGCATGATACTGTGTGATGATGGAAAAAAAGGAAAAAAATAAAGAGAACAGGGTCTGACTAGTGTCACATGGGTGATTCACGTGACGAGATGCCATTCGTTTTAGGGTCATGGGGACCAATATTATTAACTTTTCCTACAGTTGGACTCATTGTACTTGGAAAGGGCAAAGTGAAGTGGGGTTAATTAGAGGGGTAGTGAAATGGTGATACGTATAATAGGATATGTTGGCTTTTGTACTGTAATTATATCTCAATAAAAAATTCATATTAAGTTGCTTTATTCTAATCTCGTTTGGGGTTAGTCACATCACATGTTCTCATAACCGTTATTTCCATAACATATTTGATAGATCTTGAGTAATTTTCTTATTCCTGACGATCGAAATGATTAAACATTTCAAGCAAAAGATGTGGATCGAGGATTTGAATTATATGAATTGTAAATTTGGAAAACAATCTGAAGTGTCAATAATTGAATTTTAAATTTAATTTTTATATATATTTAATACAATCTAAAGTGTTAGATTTTGAATTTAATTTTTATATGTATATTAATGGATATTTGAACACGAATATAAGATTGGACTAGAACTATTGATTTTGTCAAACACGTATATTGAAAGCTATATCTGCCTGACATCAAGTCAAAATCCTTTTAAATTGCTCAAAAAACAATTTAGCAGTATAAACTAAAGTTTAAATTCAAAATGTATCAACTGTCATGTTATTCAAATTCCAACGACTTGCAGCAAATCTTATCAGTTGCACATTTGTTATTCCTTTTGGAGTTTGGACTATAGGCCAAAAAAACAAAAAAATCTTTCAAATTTAAGCATTTCTTTTTTATTTATTTTTTTGGTTGGTTAAAAGAAGAACTTTGAGATAAGCAGATCATAATCAGCTAGCATTCAGCAGTAAAAGGGTAAAACGTCCATACAAATTAAACACACAAAGAACAAAAAAAGAATAAAGACAAAGTCCATGTTGCTTTCAAGTGAACAATATGGGACCATTTGTGAATTATGTTGATAGTTATAGTAGTACTGAAAAAAGGACAACCCGGTGTACTAAAGTTTCTGCTATGCACGATATTCGGAGAAAGATCGGACCATAAGAATCTATTGTACGCAGCCTTACTTGCACTTCTGCTGGAGACTAGTTGTTTCCACGGCTTAAACTTTATTTGTTACTCCAAGGCTCCTTTCGTATGGATAGCTAGGAGTTGCATGGTGGGATATGTGTAGTACAATAGAGAATTGAATGGATGGATTAATAGAGAATTGAATGGATGGATTTTGAAGACAAAAATAACAAGACAAGGAATAAAAGGTTATGTCATTACTTTAAGCAAAGCCACTCACTTTTGCATTAGAAAGAGGTATCAAATCATAAATCATTACGATATGATTCCTAAGCTTTTTGTGAAAAGATGAGCCTAAAGTTTGTCATAATAACACAACAATTAGTAGTACCAATTAAGCTACTAGGTACAAGTTACATTATAGAATTATACAAAGCTGTAATGAGATCCCGATTAAATTTTAAGAAAAAACATAGTACAAAAGAAGGACAAGAAAACAAAAGCACCATTCCAAAAAACAAAACTTAAAGAGCACCTCAATTACATGAAGAAATTAAGTAATTTGTATCATGTGCATACATCCGATATATACAAGCAATTTACACGTATTCAATTTTAACCTTTCAATCCACTTACAAAACGAAAGGGCAGCGTTGAGGTTACTGGTAAAATTGATGTCATCTTGCAAAAATATAGGATAAAGCTGCGTACAATAGACTCTTGTGGTTAGGCCCTTTCCCAAAACCCACACATAACTAGCACTTTAGTGCATCAGACTACCCTTTTAATCCACTTACAAAACTACATATGTATTGTTCGAATTTAACAACTTATTTTCTTATTTTCTGCTTTTAAATTCAAATTGTATTTGCTTTCCCCTAAAAAGAGAAGTAGAACGTAACATTTTCTTTTAATAGAGTATTTTATTATTGAAAATGTGCTTTTAAATTACATAAAGTTAAAGTCTTTAAAAACTTTAACTTCATCCACACTTTCGTACTCACTTTCCCCGAAACACAATATACTTTTTCTTTCGCTTGGGTATTTTTTAGAATAGTTTTTTCTAGGGAGGTTCTGTTTATTTATTTTTCGTAAAATGAACAAAAATATTTTTAACACTTCTGTCCAAACCTTATAAGGAATTCAGGGATTTCATTCCTCATGATGGGTATTTCTCTTCAACAACTCTCCTCATGCCCAAATCCTTTTTCCAAATTGGAGCGTGCATATTCATGGATTGGGGTATTTCCATCCCCACAATTGATTCGGAGGCCCACATCGGATTGGCCTGACTTTGATAATATGTTAAATAAGGTTTTGAGTCTAATTCAAATCCCAAAAGCTAACTCAAATGATCAAGGAGGATTGCCCGAACCTTGAAAGGAGTCCTAGGATCTCATCCTTCACCTCCCCGCTCCCCCCTCACGCACCAGATCAGACAATGGAACCTCGAATAAGGAATGTCCGGATCTAAGCTTGGGGAGGAAGGGAGGGATGATGAATGAAATGAATTTCACATCAGTGAGGGATGAGATTCCTCAGACTCCTTATAAGACTTCGACAATTCTTTTCCATATGAGCTAGGTTTTGAAATGTAAATTAGGCCAAAAACCTATTTGACAGACATAATTAAGCCAAACTATTAAAGGGCAAATATAGTGAATGTCGCATATTTTAGGAGCATTTAATTTTGACCAATTTCCGATTTTTAAAAGACTAGTTGCGAACACGAGCTCGATCACAAACCAAGTATGTCTTTCAAAAAAATTTAGAAGATGCATTTCTCTTTCAGTAAAATTTCCCTAGAAAACTTTTTCTAAAAAAGTACAAACACCCTAGCAAACATTAGGGGTACTTAAATAGAGATGCGTTAGTAGCAAACGATGAAACAGAAAAATCTTTCACTAATTATGTCCTGAAGGACCTGCTATATATTTGACCCACACAGATCGTCCTAGCCTAACCAAAAGGGGAAAAGAAGAAAATAAAAGCCTTTTGTTTTCCTCAACTATCTCTATCAAAAGTTTCTCTTTTTCATTTTGCTAATTCTGTCAAAAGTTTTTTTTTTTTTTTTTTAAAAAAAGATTGCTCATCATAGTCTACAAGAAAATTTCTTCCTGAAATAGGTCCAATTCAGCAGTACACTCTTCTTTCTTTCAAAAACAAATTTCCCAATAGACCACTCGAAGCCAATTCTATAGATGAGGTATTTTTCAACAACCCCCACTCCACACCAAATTCTCAGACCCTTTTCCGGACTGTGGACCGGGGTATTTCCACCCCCTCAAATTGGTTTGGGACATGAGTTAGGCCCAAAACCTAATTTAACAGACATAATTAAGCCAAACAATTATCAAAGGACATACTTTTAAAATATTATTGATCAATTTACGATTTTTAATAGACATAGTTGAGAACACTCACAAAACAAGTATGTCTTTTGAAAAAATTGCGAACATGCATTTCTCTTTCAATATAATTTGCCCTGAAAACTTTTTCTAAAAAAGTACAAACACCCTAAGCAAACTTTTAGGGTACTTAACTAGAGATAGATAGTAGCAAACTAAGAAACAAAAGAAACTTTCACTAATTATGTCCCGAAAGACCAGCAAATTGACCCACATACATCGTCCTAGCCTACCAAAAGGGGAAAAGAAAAGCCTTTGTTTTTCCTCGAAAATTTCTTTTTTTTTTTTTTGGCTAAAAGATTAAAAAAGAAGTTTCCCATCATACTCTACAAGAAAGTTTCTTCCTGAAATAGGTCCAATTCAGCAGTACACTCTTCTTTCTTTCAAAATGAAATTCCTCAGTCAACCACTAGAAGCCAATTCAATATACTATCCTAGCTCGTACTCTACCTCTTCTGTCCTTAATATACTCTAAAAATTTTGTTTTTCCTTTCTCTTTTTTTTTTGGTTGGCAATGGCAACAGATATCGAGTAACTCTATCCACCAAGCTAGGACATATGGGAAGAGATCACTAGGTCACACTCTTGGATTTCAACCTTAAACTTCATGGTTTTCAATTACTTCATTGACCACTAGGTCACACCCTTGAATTCTAGTCTGTCTTACTTTTGTGGTTACTAATTTCATTTTCCATACGCAATTATATATAATTATCTTTTAATTGACACGACTTGTGAGAGTAAAATATTCTTTTTACATTATTGGTGTATCCATGATTAGCTCAATCAAAAAAAAAAAAAGAAGAGATAAATGAAGCTCCCCCCTCCCCCCCCCCCGTCCCCCCGTTCTCCATCCAGCCCCATCCCACACTCATATAGAACCAAAATGGAATTGGTTTGAACCTGCTATCATGCGCATGACAGAACCACCATGTTCATTGCACATTTTGGAGTTTCAATTTTGGTGGACTCCAAAGAGGGAATTTGCGCATTAAATTTGAGTTATCTATGGCCAATTTTTCCCAGTTTCAAATGAAGACAAATTCGAAAGAGGGAATAAGCACTTAACATAAACGCATTACTACAGCCAACCTAACTACATTTTAAAATATTATTTATGACATGAGTACAAGTCTGCACTTCAGGTGTCAGTATAATGAAGGAGCCGATACATTAATATTCATGTAAACAGTTTAGTCTAGCACCTCAACCTGTCAACACAAAAAAATTTATTAATTTTGAATCACAATTATTTTGACTTATTCTTGGAAATACTGAGATTCTTGAGTATATATTATTTCCCAAGCTTCTAAATGTTTCTCCGCTTTCTGCTGGGAGGCTGTAAATCATTTCTGTAAGAGAGAAATGATTGAGAACAGTATATGCTTAAGAATCTCTCAATAATATTTTCCTTACGCTAATATTATTATGAAATAAAGAGTAGTATGTTTTCCCTTTCTTTTCTTTCTTAAAATGGCTTTATCACCACCGCAGTAGTTCTCCTTTTCGGCAATGAACAGTTCATATAACAGGTAACACCTTACTGTTCCTCCTTAAGGCAGAAGATCGCAACCTTCATTTGCACCATTTCATGAAAAGAGAGACGTAAAACAAACTTTATTTTATTCCATAATAATATTATATAAAGAAAATCTTATTCAGATTTTCTTAGTACTTCTTTTAACATATAGTTAATAATGTTAATAGTGTGGATAACATGATATTTTGATTGCCTATAGGTACTTAGCTCCTGTATAATTATCAGTATATGCTTAAGAATCTTTCAATAATATTTTCCTTATGCTAATATTATTATGAAATACAGAGTAGTATGTTTTACCTTTTTTTCCTTTCTTAAAATGGTTTTATCATCACCACAGCAGTTCTCCTTTTCGACAATGAATAGTTCATATAGCCTATCCGCCCACCCTGTCTAACGGCTAACACCTTACTGTTCCTCCTTAAGGCAGAAGATCGCAACCTTCATTTGCACCATTTCATGAAAAGAGAGACGTAGAACAAACTTTATTTTATTCCATAATAATATTACATAAAGAAAATCTTATTTAGATTTTCTTACATCTATGGATAATTACATAGAAACCTTTCCCTGACGGGAGAAGTGAGTTACTCAAGAAAGATACCTAGCATTTTTTCTCTAATGGATTTTTAGGGAAAAATGTAGTCTACCTTCTATGAGAATTTGTCATTCCTTTTATAGATACAAGGAAGGGTCTTGTTACAATTTCTTCTTTTATTAGGGACATCCCTAAGAATATAATATTTCTTCTTTTGGCCCTTCAATGATGGCCTCTGGTGGCCGACAATCTCGAAAGGATAAAGAGATAAAGGATAAGATTCCTTTTCTTTTCCATCCACCTTTATTGACCTTTTGGATTTGTCGTTTTTCATGACGTAACTGCTTACGTGTTTTCTTTTGTCTTTTGCAGTCACATTTCTTCAACTACTTTCTGACATGTGATTTGATTCTTCTTCACTTGTATTTCCGCTTGGAGTATGATGATCGTGGCCCAGAAATTTGCAGGCCATTTTCGAGGTTTCTACTGTTGCCTGGAACTTGTGGAGTTCAAAATCCAGAACCCTTTCTAATAGGAGTTTTGATTTGGCTCTTTCCCTAGTTATGAGGGTCCAATTTGTATTACAACTAAGGACTTTGTAATTTTCATTAGCAAATTTCTTAATTATATGATATAATGCTTTCATTCCCAGAGCTCTTCTGGTTCTGATCCATTTTTGATTTAGGTATGGTAATTTTTTACCAACTCCGATGACGCTAATTTTAAAAAAATTTAACTTTTCCACCGAAATATAATTGACAGTGAGAAAATATAACTGGTTGTCTTGAAATTCCAGTGCAATGCTAAAAAATCAGCAATATACACCTTCTCCTTTAGCATAGGTTTTTATGGATGCTACCAACTGAGGTGGTAGTTCCATTAATTCTGATAAGTCTGGACTGTTGTAGACTCTATCCAGATAACCAAAATCAAATAGTTGAGCGACGAATTTGGCCGATCCTCTTGAAAATACGGAGATTCTTGGGTATATACTATTCCCCAAGCTTCCAAATGTTTCTCCTCTTTCTGCTGGGAAATTGTAAATCATTTCTGTAAAAGAGAGATATTTTGCTTCTTTTGGGTGTGGTGCTCCTATCTGAAAAGAAACAAACTTTTGGTGCTCCTATCTGAAAAGAAACAAACTTTTTTTCTTTCTGAATTTTCGTTAGTCTCTTTCTTTGGATTCCCAAAGATAATTCTTTCAGCCTTTGCTGATGAACTATCGATAGGGTGCTTTCCCTCTGCCCGGTCTTTACCCTTATCTGAAGATTCGTGTTTCGATATATCCGAGCCTACCTTTAAGATGTTTTTGACACTAGGTGCTGGTGGTACATCTCCTGCCACCTTGTTGGGAGTAATATTCCCTTTTGGACGTGTGTCTAAATGCTCACAAAGGAGATGAAATTCTGTCATATTTTCTGCTTGTTCAGTATTGAGCTGATTTAACCCATACTGAAGATTTCTGGTTTTTTCAGCTAATTCAGCCATTGTATCTCTGATGCTAAATAGTCGCTGACTTTTTTCATTAATGGCTTCTTCAATTTTTGCCATTTTTTGATAGATTCTATAAACAAGAGTTTGAGTCCTATTGTCTATATTCTATGTTCTTGGATAGGAAATCTGCAAGAAAATTGTCAGTTCCTTTAATATTTTCTATTTTAAAAGAATAGAAAGACAATAATACCTGTCATCTGTGTAACCTTCTATATTGAGGTTCAAAAGAAAGTTTATTGGATATCAATCCTGATACCTGGGTATTGTCTGTTCTAACGATGAATTGTTTAGGTAATAGAAATGCTGAGAGTTTTCTAATTCCTCGAACAATTGCTAGAAGTTCTTTTTTATTAGTAGAATATTTTATTTTTGCTTCTTTAAATGTTCCACTTGTGTATCTACAAATTTCATTTAAATCCGTTTGTAGTAGAGCACCCCAATGACAATCTGATGCATCTGTTTGTAAGACTAAATTGTCTTCTTCTTCTGGTAATCTGAGCTTAGGCAGCTTAGAACATTCTTCTTTTAGTTTTTTAACACATAGTGTGTGTTCTTCGGTCCATCCTTGTCTATTGGATTTTCGGATTAGTTTTTGCAAGATATTTCTTTTTCTTGCGAGGTCTGGTATAAATTCTCCTGCATAATTTAAACAACCCAGAAATTTTTGGATTTCTTGTTTAGTTGTTAGTTTATCAGAAAATTCTATAATTTTTTTGGAGATGTGAGCTTGTAGCTCTATTCCATTCTTTGAAATAATCATTCCTAAGAATTCTATTTTATTTTTGCTTATTTTTGCCTTTTTCTAGCTTAAAATTATCCCATTTTTAACACATATTTCAGGAAATATTTTTAAATATGTCAAATGTTCTTGGTATGTTTTTGAACATACCAGAATATCGTGACCAATAAAAATTCTTTTTCAGAGAATATTTTGCCATTTTCCTTTGAAAAATCTATGGAGCATTTTTTAATCCAAAGGGCATTACTATCCATTCATAATTTTCATTAGGAGTACTAAATACCGATAAAGGAATTGATTCTTTTGCTAATTTTACTTGCCAAAATTCACTTTTACAATCGAATTTTGAAAAGTATATTTTTCCTTTAGCAAGGTTGATTAAATTATTTTTGTTAGGAATAAAATATCCATCAAAAACACAATTTTTGTTAAGCTCTTTGTAGTTTATAACCATTCGAGCTTTTCCTCTTTTTACCTCGACATGATTTCTTACCATGAAGGCTGGACTGCTATGCGGACTTTTACTGGGCCTGATTAGTCCCAAATTGATCAATTCCTGAATCTGAATTTTAAATTCAGTTTTGTTTTCTTCATTATAGAGCATGGGTCTAACCCTGATAATGACACTAGGAACTTTGAGTATCAAAGTTGCTTCTTCCTAGTTCTTATCCCATTTTTCTAAAGGATTTTCTCCATAGGACTTCTGCAAATTCTCTTTAATCCATTTAAGTTCAAGGCATTTGCAAGAATAATTTTTTGGATTTTTCAAATATTTCCTTTTAAAATTCCCATTTTGTTTTATCAAAATATATGGGTTATGTTTTCTTGGTATTTTAATAAAATAATTACATGGAGTTTTGAAACTTACCATGTATATTGTTTGATAATAATTTTGAAACTCCTGAATAAAATCATTTCCAATAAGCAAATCAGTTTCTAGTTTATCATATGTATATACATTTTTTATAGAAATAATTTTGGATCCCAAAATGATTTCTGCATTTTCCTTAGAATGCGTTAGCTTCTCTTTTTCACCTGTAATACCTACTACAGAGGCGTTAGTAGTGTTAAACTTCAAGTCTTTAAATAAAAAGGATTTTGCTAGACTGGCTTTGGAACCATTGTCAATATGACAACAGGTTGTTAATTTTGTATCATAGGTAGTGAATTCTATGAATACAGAGACCCTAAAGGATGCTTCTTTAGACATTTAATTTTGGAATATAACAAGTCATGTTATCCCAAGTGATTTCGATTCCTTCTTTTTCTATATTATAGTCTTCTAAACTATTTAAAAATTGTTCTCCCAAGATTATATTATAATCATTTTCATGATTAGTTACATAACAAGGGACGGTTATTCTAATTTCATCTAGTTGTATTGATAATTTAACCATTCTTTTGCAACTATAATTGTTGCCTTCAAAAGTATTGTAGGTACACTGTGTACCTTCATAAATTGTTAATCCGTCTAGTATGCTTTCTTTGGCGTGATTAGCGGTTGTCCCGGTTTGTATCAGGATGTTTTGTTTACTCCAATCACTCCCATTATAAAATTTTCCTATAATTTGGGCTGATTTGGATTTTTCTGCTATCCTCATAGGATACCTTTGGGATATACTTTTTCTTATGAAATTTTTTCCATATTCTAGGGTTTGTCTTGGATTAGAACTTGAGCTTCCTATGTCTTGTGTTTTTCCAAAATGAATTTCGTATTCTTCTAAAATAGCTGCTGGTTGAATTTCAGATTTTACAATCCTGGCTATTCCTGCACATTCTTGATCTATTTCGACCAAACTTTTATTTTTATAAATATTTTCATAGTTTGAATTAGTAACCGTATAAAGACCCTGATAATAAATACTCATTATATGATTACCGAGTTTGAAGAGATCTTTCCTTTTTACCTGAAATGCAAACTCAAGGCATCGTTAAAATCTGCATCTTTGAGAGATATACAATACCTGGAGTAATAGGTAAATAGAAGTTTGGTATATGCCAAGTTTCCTTCGACTATACCCAAATTACCTTCCTTGGCATTTATAAATCTTTCATCTGAAAGATTGATTACTATAGGGCAATTTATTCCTTCTTTGAATGTTGATTTTACTAGAATTTGGATTCCACCTAGATGAACATAATTCATTTTTTTCTTTTTTCTTTCTGAATTTTTCTTAAGATCTGTTCGATCATTGGCTTTGTAAGAAAATTTAGTTTATGCCTACCATTGGTCTGGGTAATTTCTATTACCTTTTCAACCTCTTGGTATTCATGATATGAGATTTTATTTCTAGCAAATATTCTTTGCATTCTATTAAAAATATTATCTTCGATTCTAAGATTGAGCTTAAGCCCGTGTATTCTTTTTAGGATTTCTCCATCAAATGGTGCTTTCAGAGCGTATCCTCTCTGATCTTCTTCAGATTTTATGATCTGAATATTTTCATCCTCTCTTTCCTCCATCTCTTGATTCATTCTGCTGAATCGTCGCTTGAGTCAGAGATTTCTTCAAAAAGTTCTTCATAGAAGTCTTCGCTTTCTATGGATTTTACTGATTCTAGATCAAAATCTATATCTTTTCTATCTATTTTAGAAATTTTTACTCTCTTTTTATTACACTCGTAACTTTTGTGGCCTTCTTCTCCACAATTATAACATTTGTATTTTTCTGTGTGCTTTTTGTTAAAGTCATTTCTTTTCTTGAAATATTTTTTTCTTGGTATATAGTTTTTCTTGGAGATATTTTTCCTTTTTATTAATCCACACTTTTGTGTTTTTTTTTAACGGGTTTATTATTTTCACATCCCCATTGGATCGCTGCATCTGTTTCTTTGTAGCAGATTTGGGTGTTAATTCTTTTAGCTTTTCTTTGTATATTATGTGACATACAAAGTTGACTGAGTCTTTGCTTTAGGAAAGAAATTCTTTTACCTAAAGAGTTATTATTTTGATCTTCTTTGGCATATTCTTCTCTAAAATAACTAGCCCAGAAGCCTGGCAATTTGTAACACCCCGTAGATTTCCAAATGTATGCGACTACGTGACAAAATTTGTGAACATGTAATAAAGGGTATATAATACATGCAAAGTGTTGGATTTAATGTATATTGGGTATTGGGCTCTAAATTGGCCCAAAAATGATAAGGAAGACATGGCCCAAAACAAGGAAAAATGACCCATTCTTCCTTGACCCACTTGGACACCTCATCCTTGCCTTAAAATTGACTAAGGATGATATATATATAGCTCAAAAATCAGATTTTAATCACAAGGAACACCTTGCCATTTCTTGAAATTTCTAGACTTTCCAAGAAGACCAAAAAGAAACCCTTTCAAGCCTAAGGCAACTATACTTGTTTTGGCCAAGATCATCACCTTGTAAGTGTTGGTAAGTGTATATTCTTGTGATTTAATATGTTATGTTCATGAGAAATTGTATGGGTTGTGATGGTTATGTTTAAACGGGGTTGATTGGTGCACTTTGGCTTATGTGACACAAGTTGTGTATTTTGGTGATTTGAACTTGAAAGTGGCCTTGTGGTCTTGAAGAAAGTGATTTGATGGATTGAACATCAACAAGTATGATGTGGTTATGTCCCTAATTTAATTTCTCTTTGTATGTTATTTTTGGAAATTGTTGCTATGGAAAAAGTGTGCGGAATTGGTGACGTATTGAGAGGAAAATATGATTTTGGTGATGTTTATGTGTGTGGTAAATGTTTCCTCTTGTAGATTACTATATTATATGCATAAGAGGGTGTGTAAATCATGTTGGTTATGTTGACAAAGTGTTGAGCAGTCCACTATGTGTAAAACAGTCCACTTTTGCTAAATCGGTAAAGGATTTGCCTTCTATGTGATTTAAACTTGAAAGGGGACTTAAGGTATTGAAGGAATTGAATTATATGGATGAAATTTCAGTATATTTAAGTATGGTGCTGTTCCTAATTCGTTACTTTTGTGTATGGCTTGATGAAAATGTTTTTACGTAATTGTGCATGGAACGTTTGGCGTAGTGAAAAGAGAATACTTTCTTGTTATGTTAAAGTGAATTATAAAATTGTGTGGGCTTTTTTTGGTATATTTTTGTGGAATATATTTATGTGACTTGATGGGATAAATATGTGGAGTTGTATTGAGGCGGAAATGTAAAGTAGAAACTTGGTGTAAAATCCTATCGGTTTGTGATGTCTACGGTGATGTGTGGACTGTTTTGGTGGTGTGTGGACTGATTTGGTGTTGTTATTTTGCTAAAGCAGTAAGTTATAGTGTAATGTGGTGGAATAATGTGATTTGGTAGTATAATGAAGGGGGGAGTGATGCACCATGCGTTTTGGAGGTTGGACGGTTTTTACTTTTCGTTAAGCACCTACTTACCGTCTTGTGAACTTGTAATGTAGTTAGTGGTTAACGTGAGTTCCGTTATGTGCTTATGTAGAGTAACACGTAAGGATAAAGCTGGAGTGTTATATTCACGAATAAGATTGTGTATCCATATTGGGGAATTAAGGTATGTAAGGTTACTCTTTCCGTATCCTTCGGCGGCACATAGTATCACATTGTCATTATACATGTTCCATTCCGAAATGTCCAAAGGTATTCCATTCCCGGTTGTTAATCATTGTTACGCGCATGTTCCTTATACATTGATCAAATGTAATTCATATCACTCATGTTCATTGACTAATGTTCCAATAATGTTCCAAAATTTCAATAACATTGTAACCACTAATGTACCAATCTCATAACAAAAGAATTGAAGTAATAAACACTTGTTGAGAACGGGTGGCAACCCAAAGGGGCGGAAAGCCTAGCTAGGGGCGATCCCGAATGATTATTGATTTATGGGTGGCAGCTCAAAGGGGCATAAGCCTAGCTAGAGACGATCCCAATGTTATTTCCCACTGATCAGTTGGGCCCGGGCATTACATGATTGATGATCACTTGATTAACGACGAAGTAAAGTAAAGTGAAATAAAAGTAAAGAAAGTAATGCACATGATTCCACATGTATACCTATGGTAATTTATTCACATGATATGTTCACTTGTACTTAATTTTATCAAAGTTTCTATATCTTATACATTTACTTATAGCTTTACATACTTAGTACATTCTTCGTACTGACGTCCCTAGTGGGACTTCCCTTACTTGTTGCAGGCACAGGTACAGGCCCCCACAGTAGTACTTGGAATCATCTGCGGTTTTGTTGGTAAGCTCCAGTTTGCTTCGGGGCGTCCCGAGTCCTCTGCACATATTGGTTTTGATAATGTATCACAGTTGTCTAAAGCGGGGACTTGTCCCGACTTTAGGATGGTTATGTTCATGTACATATAGAGGCTTTGTAGACGATCTTGGACAAACGAAAAATGTATGTCATGTCATGATGGCCCCCTAAAAGCCAAGTTTCACATATGTATATATAAATCACATGTTTTGCCATGATTTCCGCCATTGGTGTCTTGCGTCTATACATGGTAGTGATGGTCAATGAATGACGTGTGTATGAATGTACAGGGTGATAGTTGGTTCTCTCGGGGCCTCAACGGCTTCGGGTGCCACTCCGTCCCAAACGGGGTTCGGTACGTGACACAATTTTTGAAAGTATTTTTTCATATATGGTGTCATATCTTTTTTGCTATCAAATATATTATAATAATATTGTTTGAATTCACAATTGTACTCCTGGATGAAGCTCATTTTACAGATTTGGAGTTTTTCTAATAACTCAGAAGCTTGGGCTCTAAGTTTTTCTCTCCCAAATTCTATAATTCCTTGATTTCCTACGAATTCATATCCTATGAATTTTAGCAGGCAATTAATTCCTTCATTGGTTGAGGTTTTAAAACTGTCCATGACTATGTGCTTGAATGCTCCTTGAGCTTCCTCAGACAGCCCATGGTACCAATTATTTACCTTTCCTGAGAAGGTATTAATAGCGATTAAGAATTTTTCTTTATCACTATAAGTTGTTCCTTTGCTTAGTAAGAAGAATAATTTTAGATTTTGTGCCCAAACATAGAAGACCAATCCTGGATCCAATTTGCAATCCAAGTCTAAGAACTAGATAGATCCTGAATCCCCTAATGGAAGCCTACAGGGCGTATATTTATCACTAAGATAATTTTTTATAAAATCTTTTTTCTTATGATATTTTGAAGATAGACTTTAATTTTTTATAAAATCTTTTTTCTTATGAGATTTTGAAGATAGACTTTCCCTTAGATTTTTTCTAGGAAATTTGATAAGCCACCTGATTGGAATTCATATTGTATACCAACAAATTCTTCTGTTTTTTCCTTTTTTTGAGAGGTTGAAGATTCTGTCTTTTCGGGGTTTTCTTTTTTAAATTTCCCCTGAGGTCCTCCTGTCTCTCCTTGATTCATGAAGACTATAAGATTTTGGTTTGAAAGATCTAAGTCTTCTAGGGCGTAGACTAATTCGTCTAGGTCATTCATTCTTCTTTCGAAGATTCTTCTTCAATAAGTAATGTAGGAGCCTTTCCTTTTCTAGATTTTTCTAGATCTTCTATATCTTGTTGTTTTTTTAGGAATTCTGAAATTATTTTTTCGTCTAAACTTTCTTTTTGATATGGACTATTATTAATGAGTTTTTCTTGAAAAAAATTCTTTTTTATTTTTTTTCCAATATCTTTGTCAAACTTTTCAATTTTTTGTATTAATCCTGTAATTCTACCAGGTAGATTATCTTTAAAGGTTTTGACTTCTAATTCTATAATTCTGATTTTAACAGACAATTGCTTGTGCATCTCAATGAGATCTTCAAATTTTTGTAGAATAACATTCATACTCAATACTTTTTCTATTTTGTTTAGAAGTCTAAATCTCATAAGAAAAAAGATTTTATAAAAAATTATCTTAGTGATAATAAGGCTAAATATACGCCAAATAGGCTTTCATTAGGGGATTCAGGATCTACCCAGTTCTTAGACTTGGATTGCAAATTGGATCCAGGATTGGTCTTAGGTGTTTGGGCACAAAATCTAAAATTATTCTCCATGGTAAGAAATCATGCCGAGGTAAAAAGAGGAAAAGCTCGAATGGTTTAAACTACAAAGAGCTTAACAAAAATTGTGTTTTTGATGGATATTTTATTCCTAACAAAAATAATTTAATCAACCTTGCTAACGGAAAAATATACTTTTCAAAATTCGACTGTAAAAGTGGATTTTGGCAAGTAAAAAATTACCATACCTAATTTTTCCTAAAAGTGGATTATTTTTCCTATACTTTCTTGTGAGTCGGTTGTATAATGTGCTTTTATCAATTCTTCAATTGATTTGTCTAGGCTTTTATTGTAGAATAATGTTGTCAAACTCTTTTTCAAACTTAACAGAGATGATACTGTTGTAGAATAATGTTCTCAAGCTCTTTTTATTGTAGAATAATGTTGCCAAGCTCTTTTTCAAACTTAACAGAGATGAACAAATAAAAAGATATAGATTCTAATCTAGAATCAGTAAAATCCATAGAAAGTGAAGACTTCTATGAAGAACTTTTTGAAGAAATCTCTTACTCAAGCGACGATTCAGCAGAATGAATCAAGAAATTGAGGAAAGAGAGGGTGAAAATATTCAGATCATAGAATCTGAAGAAGATAAGAGAGGATACGCTCTAATACCAATAAGGGGGCTATGCTGTTAAATAAACAAATAATTTATAAACTTAACAGGGAAAATATGCAAAAAGCATGTGTAAATATGCGGAAAGCATGAATAATTATGTAAAATTCATTCATATTTTTCATGGAGTGTATAGGATATGTTGTCCTAATATTTTCTTAGCTGTGCATAGCAAGAAATATTCATGTGCTCTAATCATTTTCAATTTATGAATTATTTTTCCTATACTTTCTTGTAATTCGGTTGTATAATGTGCTTTTATCAATTCTTCAATTGATTTGTCTAGACTTTTTATTGTAGAATAATGTTGCCACGCTCTTTATCGAACTTGATGCAGATGATACTGTGCTTATATTAACAGTAGTTAATAGTGTGGATAACATGATATTTTGATTCCCTATAGGTACTTAGCACCTATATTATTATCAGTATATGCTTAAGAATCTCTCAATAATATTTTCCTTATGCTAATATTATTATGAAATAAAGAGTAGTATGTTTTATCTTTCTTTCCTTTCTTAAAATGATTTTATCACCACCACAACAGTTCTCCTTTTCGGCAATGAATAGTTCATATAGTCTATCCGACCACCTTGTCTAACGGCTAACACCTTACTGTTCCTCCTTAAGGCAGAAGATCGCAACCTTCATTTGAACCATTTCATGAAAAGAGAGACGTAGAATAAATTTTATTTTATTCCATAATAATATTACATAAAGAAAATCTTATTCAGATTTTCTTACATATATAGATAATTACATAGAAACCTTTCCCTGACGGGAGAAGTGAGTTACTCAAGAAAGATACCTAGCATTTTTTATCTAATGGATATTTTAGCGGAAAATGTAGTCTACCTTTTATGAGAATTTGCCATTCCTTTTATAGATACAAGGAAGGGTCTTGTTACAATTTTTTCTTTTATTAGGGACGTCCCTAAGAATATAATATTTCTTCTTTTGGCCCTTCAATGATGGCCTCTGGTAGCCAACAATCTCGAAAGGATAAAGAGATAAAGGATAAGATTCCTTTTCTTTGCCATCCACCTCTGTTGACCTTTTGGATTTGTCGTTTTTCATGACGTAACTGCTTACGTTTTTTCTTTTTTCTTTTTTCTTTTGCAGCTACATTTCTTCAACTGCTTTTTGACATGTGATCTGATTCTTCTTCACTTGTATCTCCGCTTGGAGTATGATGATCTTGGCCCAGAAATTTGCAGGCCATTTTCAGGTTTCTTCTGTTGCCTGGAACTTGTGGAGTTCAACATTCAGAACCCTTTCTAATAGGAGTTTTGATTTGGCTCTTCCCCTAGTTATGAGGGTCCAATTCGTATCACAGCTAAGAACTTTGTAATTTTCATTAGCAAAATTCTTAATTTAATTTTATGATATAGTGCTTTCATTCACAGACCTCTTCTGGTTCTGATCCATTTTTAATTTAGATATGGTAATTTTTTACCAACTCCTGTGATGCTAATTTTAAATTTTTTTAACTTTTTCATCGAAATATAATTGTCAATGGGAAAATATAACTGGTTGTCTTGAAATTTCAGTACAATGCTATTTTTCATGACGTAACTGCTTACGTGTTTTCTTTTGTCTTTTGCAGCTACATTTCTTTAACTGCTTTCTGACATGTGATTTGATTCTTCTTCACTTGTATTTTCGCTTGGAGTATGATGATCGTGGCCCAGAAATTTGCAGGCCATTTTCCAGGTTTCTTCCGTTGCCTGGAACTTGCGGAGTTCAAAATTCAGAAGCCTTTCTTATAGGAGTTTTGATTTGGCTCTTCCCCTAGTTAAAAGGGTCCAATTTGTATCACAGCTAAGAACTTTGTAATTTTCATTAGCAAATTTCTTAATTATATGATATAGTGCTTTCATTCCCAGAGCTTTTCTGGTTCTGATCCATTTTTGATTTAGGTATGGTAATTTTTTACCAACTCCTGTGATGCTAATTTTAAATTTTTTTAACTTTTTCACCAAAATATAATTGACAGTGGGAAAATATAACTGGTTGTCTTGAAATTCCAGTGCAATGCTAAAAAAATCGGCAATATACATCTTCTCCTTTTGCATAGGTTTATATGGATGCTACCAATTGAGGTGGTAGTTCCATTAATTCTGATAAGTCTGGACTGTTGTAGACTCTATCCAGATAACCAAAATCAAATAGTTGAGCGACGAATTTGGCCAATCCTCTTAGAAATACTGAGATTCTCGGGTATATACTATTTCCCAAGCTTCCAAATGTTTCTCCGCTTTCTGCTGGGAGGCTGTAAATTATTTCTGTAAAAGAGAGATATTCTGCTTCTTTTGGGTGTGGTGCTCCGACCTGAAAAAAAAAAAAACTTTTTTTCTTTCTGAATTTTCGTTAGTCTCTTTTTTTGGATTCCCAGAGATAATTCTTTCAGCCTTTGCTAATGAACTGTCGATAGGGTGTTTTTCCTCTGCCAGACCTTTACCCTTATCTGAAGATTCGGGTTTCGACATATCTGAGCCTACCTTTGAGATGTTTTTGACACTAGGTGTTGGTGGGACATCTCCTGCCACCTTGTTGGGAGTAATATTCCCTTTTGGACGTGTGTCCAAATGCTCACAAAGGAGCTGAAATTCTGTCATATTTTCTGCTTGTTCAGTATTTAGATGATTTAACCCATACTGAAGATTTTTAGTTTTTTCAGCTAATTCAGCCACTGTATCTTTGATGCTAAATAGTTGCTGACTTTTTTCATTAATGGCTTCTTCAATTTTTGCCATTTTTTGATAGATTCTATGAACAAAAGTTTGAGTCCTATTGTCCATATTCTATGTTCCTAGATAGAAAATCTGCAAGAGAATTGTCAGTTCCTTTAATATTTTCTATTTTAAAAGAATAGAAAAACAATAATACCTGCCATCTGTGTAACCTTCTATATTGAGGTTCAGAAGAAAGTTTATTGGATATCAATCCTGATACCTGGGTATTGTCTGTTCTGACGATGAATATTTTAGGTAATAGAAATGCTGAGAATTTTCTAATTCCTTGAACAATTGCTAGAAGTTCTTTTTCATTAGTAGAATATTTTATTTCTGCTTCGTTAAATGTTCCACTTGTGTATCTGTAGATTTCATTTAAATTCGTTTGTAGTAGTGCACCTCAATGATAATCTGATGCATCTGTTTGTAAGACTAAATTTTCTTCTTCTTCTGGTAATCTGAGCTTAGGCAGCTTAAAACATTCTTCTTTTAGATTTTTAACACATAGTGTGTGTTCTTCGGTCCATCCTTGTCTATTGGATTTTCGGATTAATTTTTGCAAGATATTTCTTTTTCTTGCGAGGCCCGGTATAAATTCTCCTGCATAATTTAACCAACCCAAAAATTTTTGAATTTCTTGTTTAGTTGTTAGTTTATCAGGAAATTCTGCAATTTTTTAGGAGAATTGAGTTTGTAGCTTTATTCCATTCTTTGAAATAATCATTTCTAAGAATTCTATTTCATTTTTGCTTATTTCTGCCTTTTTCTGGCTTAAAATTATCCCATTTTTAACACATATTTCAGAAAATATTTTTAAATGTGTCAAATGTTCAACATACCAGAATATCGTCAATGTAGACCAATAAAAATTCTTTTTCAGAGAATATTTGTCCATTTTCCTTTGGAAAATCTATGGGGCATTTTTTAACCCAAAGGGCATTACTATCCATTCATAATGTCCATTAGGAGTACTAAATACCGTTAAAGAAATTGATTCTTTTGCTAATTTTACTTGCCAAAATCCACTTTTATTAAACGCTGCAAAAAAAAAAGTTTTTTTTTAAAAAAAATTACTGCTGAAAAAGAAAAGAAAAAGGAAGAAAATGGCCAAATTTTAAGTAATAAACAAAACTTTGACTATTTTTGTTATAAATTATTTAATTTTTTTGTATATAAATGCAATTTTTCCTAAAATATATGTACGTAATTGTAAAACAAAAAAAAATAGTTGTGCTTAGTTAAATTTTATTTATTCACAATTTTATTCAAAATTCTGCTACTTTAATTTTTTTGGGAGATAGTATTTGTTGAGACATGATATACTAATATTATTTTTTTAGCCTACCTTTTGATATTTTCGAGAGTGGTGTTTAACACCAAACGGCTAAATGTGATAAGTCACATGTATTTAGCAGTAAATATAATAATTTGAAGCATGTATTTAAGTATTTAGAAAAATTAAATATACCTTTAAATAATTAAAATGGTATAAATATATTTTGATGTCACTTCCATAGCTTGGTATTGGTCCATAATAATAAAAGTCTAAGCATAAGTCTATTACTATTAGTGAAGCAAATTCAACGAATAGACTGGTACATTAGAGTAGTGATTATGTTAGTGCGGGATCTATTTTTAATTTTTTTTAATTACTTAGGGGTATATTTAAGACAAATGATAATATTTGGGTGGGATGAGGTGCGTTGGATAATGAGTAGGAGTAGAATCATACTTATAAAAAAGACTTATCTTTACTTTTAGAGTAAAGTAATTTTTCAAATTATTTGAAAATAATTTTGAATTTCAACAGATATTCCAGAAGAATACGAAATCCATTTTGGAAAAACACAAGACATAGGAAGCTCAAGTTCTAATCCAAGACAAACCCTAGAATATGAAAACAATTCCATAAGAAAAAATATATCCCAAAGGTATCCTACGAGGATAGCAGAAAAACCCAAATCAGCCCAAATTATAGGAAGATTTTATAATGGGAGTGATTGGAGTAAACAAAACATCCTGATATAAACCGGGACAACCGCTAATCACGTCAAGCTGATTTAACCCATACTAAAGATTTCTGATTTTTTTTTAGCTAATTCAGCCATTGTATCTCTGATGCTAAATAGTTGCTGACTTTTTTCATTAATGGCTTCTTCAATTTTTGCAATTTTTTGATAGATTCTATGAACAAGAGTTTGAGTCCTATTGTCCATATTCTATGTTCATGGATAGGAAATCTGCAAGAGAATTGTCAGTTCCTTTAATATTTTCTATTTTAAAAGAATCGAAAGATAATAATACCTGCCATCTGTGTAACCTTCTATATTGTGGTTCAGAAGGAAGTTTATTGGATATCAATCTTGATACCTGGGGATTGTCGGTTCTGACGATGAATTGATTAGGTAATAGAAATGCTGAGAATTTTATAATTCCTCGAACAATTCCTAGAAGTTCTTTTTCATTAGTAGAATATTTTATTTTTACTTCGTTAAATGTTCTAAAATAGGATGAGTATGAAAAATACAAATGTGAGCTTGTAGCTCTATTCCATTTTTTTGGAGATGTGAGCTTGTAGCTCTATTCCATTTTTAGCCACAGGAGTTGGTAAAAAACTACCATACCCAATTTTCAGAATAACCGTCCCTTGTTATGTAACTAATCATGAAAATGATTATACTATAATCTTGGGAGAATAATTTTTAAATAGTTTAGAAGACTATAATATAGGAAATCAATCTTTCAGATGAAAGATTTATAAATGCCAAGGAAGGTAATTTGGGTATAGTCGAAGGAAACTTGGCATATACCAAACTTCGGTTAAGACATTTGCAAGAATAATTTTTTGAATTTTTTAAATATTTCCTTTTAAAATTCCCATTTTGTTTTATCAAAATATATGGGTTATGTTTTCTTGGTATTTTAATAAAATAATTACATGGAGTTTTGAAACTTACCATGTATATTGTTTGATGATAATCTTGAAACTGCTGAATAAAATCATTTTCAATAAGCAAATCAGTTTCTAGTTTATCATATGCGTATACATTTTTTATAGAAACAACTTTGAATTCCAAAATGATTTCTGAATTATCCTTAGAGTGCGTTAGCTTCTCTTTGTCACCTGTAGTACCTACTACCGAGGCGTTAGTAGTGTTAACCTTCCAGTCTTTAAATAAAAAGTATTTTGCTAGACTGGCTTTGAAACTATTGTCAATCTGACAACAGGTTGTTAATTTTGTATCATAGGTAGTGAATTTTATGAATACATAGACCCTAAAGGATGTTTCTTTAGGCATTTACTTTTGGAATAAAACATGTCCTGTTATCCCAAGTGATTTCGATTCCTTCTTTTCCTATATTATAGAAAGCTCCTATTTTGGAAGTATATCTTTTGAAAAAATTGAGAACATGCATTTCTCTTTCAATATAATTTGCCCTGAAAACTTTTTCTAAAAAAGTACAAACACCCTAAGCAAACTTTAAGGGTACTTAACTAGAGATGGATAGTAGCAAATTATGAAACAAAAAAAACTCACTAATTATGTCCTGAAAGACCAGCTAATTGACCCACATACATCGTCCTAGCCTACCAAAAGGGGAAAAGAAAAAAAGAAAAGCCTTTGTTTTTCCTCAAAAGTTTCTTTTTTTTTTTGGCTAATCCTGTCAAAGGTTAAAAAAGAAGTTTCCCATCATACTCTACAAGAAATTTTATTCCTGAAATAGGTCCAATTCAGCAGTACACTCTTCTTAGGATTTGAATGTGAGACCTCGAATTCTTAACTCATTTGAGCGAAGAATTTGGCCGATCCTCTTGGAAATACTGAGATTCTTGGGTATATACTATTTTCCAAGCTTCCAAATGTTTCTCCGCTTTCTGCTGGGAGGCTGTAAATCATTTCTGTAAAAGAGAAGTTATTGAGAACAGTATATGCTTAAGAATTATCTAAGAAAATTCCGTATATGCTTAAGAATCTCTCAATAATATTTTCCTTATGCTAATATTGTTATGAAATAAAGAGTAGTATGTTTTACCTTTCTTTCCTTTCTTAAAATGGTTTAATCACCACCGCAACAGTTCTCCTTTTCGGCAATGAACAGTTCATATAGCCTATCCGACCACCCTGTCTAACGGCTAACACCTTACTGTTCCTCTTTAAGGCATAAGATCGCAACCTTCATTTGCACCATTTCATGAAAAGAGAGACGTAGAACAAACTTTATTTTATTCCATAATAGTATTACATAAAGAAAATCTTATTCAAATTTTCTTAGTACTTCTTTTAACATGTAGTTAATAATGTTAATAGTGTGGATGACATGATATTTTGATTGCCTATAGGTACTTAGCTCCTGTATAATTATCAGTATATGCTTAAGAATCTCTCAATAATATTTTCCTTATGCTAATATTATTATGAAATAAAGAGTAGTATGTTTTATCTTTCTTTCCTTTCTTAAAATTGTTTTATCACCACCGTAGCAGTTCTCCTTTTAGGTAATGAACAGTTCATATAGCCTATCCGACCACCCTGTCTAACGGCTAACACCTTACTGTTCCTCCTTAAGGCAGAAGATTGCAACCTTCATTTGTATCATTTCATGAAAAGAGAGACGTAGAACAAAATTTATTTTATTCCATAATAATATTACATAAAGAAAATCTTATTCAGATTTTCTTATATATATAGATAATTACATAGAAACCTTTTCCTGACGGGAGAAGTGAGTTACTCAAGAAAGATATCTAGTAATTTTTCTCTAATGGATATTTTAGCGAAAAATGTAGTTTACCTTCTATGAAAATTTGTCATTCCTTTTATAGATACAAGGAAGGGTCTTGTTACAATTTCTTCTTTTATTAGGTACATCCCTAAGAATATAATATTTCTTCTTTTGGACCTTCAATGATTGCCTCTGGTGGCCGAAAATCTCGAAAGGATAAGATTCCTTTTATTTTCCATCCACCTTTGTTAACCTTTTGGATTTGTCGTTTTTCACGACGCAACTGCTTACGTGTTTTCTTTTGTCTTTTGCAGCTACATTTCTTTAACTGCGTACTAACATGTGATTTGATTCTTCTTCACTTGTATCTCCGCTTGGAGTATGATGATCATGGCCCAGAAATTTGCAGGCCATTTTCCAGGTTTCTTCCGTTGCCTGGAACTTGCGGAGTTCAAAATTCAGAAGCCTTTCTTATAGGAGTTTTGATTTGGCTCTTCCCCTAGTTAAAAGGGTCCAATTTGTATCACAGCTAAGAACTTTGTAATTTTCATTAGCAAATTTCTTAATTATATGATATAGTGCTTTCATTCCCAGAGCTTTTCTGGTTCTGATCCATTTTTGATTTAGGTATGGTAATTTTTTACCAACTCCTGTGATGCTAATTTTAAATTTTTTTAACTTTTTCACCAAAATATAATTGACAGTGGGAAAATATAACTGGTTGTCTTGAAATTCCAGTGCAATGCTAAAAAATCGGCAATATACATCTTCTCCTTTTGCATAGGTTTATATGGATGCTACCAATTGAGGTGGTAGTTCCATTAATTCTGATAAGTCTGGACTGTTGTAGACTCTATCCAGATAACCAAAATCAAATAGTTGAGCGACGAATTTGGCCGATCCTCTTGGAAATACTGAGATTCTTGGGTATATACTATTTCCCAAGCTTCCAAATGTTTCTCCGCTTTCTGCTGGGAGGCTGTAAATTATTTCTGTAAAAGAGAGATATTCTGCTTCTTTTGGGTGTGGTGCTCCGACCTGAAAAAAAAAACAACTTTTTTTCTTTCTGAATTTTCGTTAGTCTCTTTTTTTGGATTCCCAGAGATAATTCTTTCAGCCTTTGCTAATGAACTGTCGATAGGGTGTTTTTCCTCTGCCAGACCTTTACCCTTATCTGAAGATTCGGGTTTCGACATATCTGAGCCTACCTTTGAGATGTTTTTGACACTAGGTGTTGGTGGGACATCTCCTGCCACCTTGTTGGGAGTAATATTCCCTTTTGGACGTGTGTCCAAATGCTCACAAAGGAGCTGAAATTCTGTCATATTTTCTGCTTGTTCAGTATTTAGATGATTTAACCCATACTGAAGATTTTTAGTTTTTTCAGCTAATTCAGCCACTGTATCTTTGATGCTAAATAGTTGCTGACTTTTTTCATTAATGGCTTCTTCAATTTTTGCCATTTTTTGATAGATTCTATGAACAAAAGTTTGAGTCCTATTGTTCATATTCTATGTTCCTAGATAGAAAATCTGCAAGAGAATTGTCAGTTCCTTTAATATTTTCTATTTTAAAAGAATAGAAAAACAATAATACCTGCCATCTGTGTAACCTTCTATATTGAGGTTCAGAAGAAAGTTTATTGGATATCAATCCTGATACCTGGGTATTGTCTGTTCTGACGATGAATATTTTAGGTAATAGAAATGCTGAGAATTTTCTAATTCCTTGAACAATTGCTAGAAGTTCTTTTTCATTAGTAGAATATTTTATTTCTGCTTCGTTAAATGTTCCACTTGTGTATCTGTAGATTTCATTTAAATTCGTTTGTAGTAGTGCACCTCAATGATAATCTGATGCATCTGTTTGTAAGACTAAATTATCTTCTTCTTCTGGTAATCTGAGCTTAGGCAGCTTAGAACATTCTTCTTTTAGATTTTTAACACATAGTGTGTGTTCTTCGGTCCATCCTTGTCTATTGGATTTTCGGATTGCAAGATATTTCTTTTTCTTGCGTGGCCCGGTATAAATTCTCCTGCATAATTTAACCAACCCAGAAATTTTTGAATTTCTTGTTTAGTTGTTAGTTTATCAGGAAATTCTACAATTTTTTAGGAGATGTGAGCTTGTAGCTTTATTCCATTCTTTGAAATAATCATTCCTAAGAATTCTATTTCATTTTTGCTTATTTCTGCCTTTTTCTGGCTTAAAATTATCCCATTTTTAACACATATTTCAGAAAATATTTTTAAATGTGTCAAATGTTCTTGGTATGTTTTTGAACATACCAGAATATCGTCAATGTAGACCAATAAAAATTCTTTTTCAGAGAATATTTTGTCCATTTTCCTTTGAAAAATCTATGGAGCATTTTTTAATCCAAAGGGCATTACTATCCATTCATAATGTCCATTAGGAGTACTAAATACCGTTAAAGGAATTGATTCTTTTGCTAATTTTACTTGCCAAAATCCACTTTTACAATCGAATTTTGAAAAGTATATTTTTCCTTTAGCAAGGTTGATTAAATTATTTTTGTTAGGAATAAAATATCCATCAAAAACACAATTTTTGTTAAGCTCTTTGTAGTTTATAACCATTCGAGTTTTTCCTCTTTTTACCTCGGCATGATTTCTTACCATGAAGGTTGGACTTCTACGCGACCTTTTGCTGGGCCTGATTAGTCCCAAATTGATCAATTCCTGAATCTAAATTTTAAATTCAGTTTTGTTTTCTTCATTATAGAGCATGGGTCTAACCCTGATAATAACACTAGGATTTTTGAGTATCAAAGTTACTTCTTCCTGGTTCTTATCCCATTTTTCTAAAGGATTTTCTCCATAGGACTTCTGCAAATTCTCTTTAATCCATTCAAGGTTAAGGCATTTGCAAGAATAATTTTTTGAATTTTTCAAATATTTCCTTTTAAAATTCCCATTTTGTTTTATCAAAATATATTAGTTATGTTTTCTTGGTATTTTAATAAAATAATTACATGGAGTTTTGAAACTTACCATGTATATTGTTTGATGATAATCTTAAAACTGCTGAATAAAATCATTTCCAATAAGCAAATCAGTTTCTAGTTTATCATATGCATATACATTTTTTATAGAAACAATTTTGGTTCCCAAAATAATTTCTGCATTTTCCTTAGAATGCATTAGCTTCTCTTTGTCACCTGTAATACCTACTATAGAGGCGTTAGTAGTGTTAACCTTCCAGTCTTTAAATAAAAAGGATTTTGCTAGACTGGCTTCGGAACCATTATCAATATGACAACAAGTTGTTAATTTTGTATCATAGGTAGTGAATTCTATGAATACATAGACCCTAAAGGATGTTTCTTTAGGCATTTACTTTTGGAATAAAACAAGTCCTGTTATCCCAAGTGATTTCGATTCCTTCTTTTCCTATATTATAGTCCTCTAAACTATTTAAAAATTGTTCTCCCAAGATTATATTATAATCATTTTCATGATTAGTTACATAACAAGGGACGGTTATTCTAATTTCATCTAGTTGTATTGATAATTTAACCATTCCTTTGCAACTATAATTGTTGCCTTCAAAAGTATTGTAGGTATACTGCGTACCTTCATAAATTGTTAATCCGTCTAGTATGCTTTTTTTGACGTGATTAGCGGTTGTCCGGTTTGTATCAGGATGTTTTGTTTACTCCAATCACTCCCATTATAAAATCTTCCTATAATTTGGGCTGATTTGAATTTTTCTGCTATCCTCATAGGATACCTTTGGGATATACTTTTTCTTATGGAATTTTTTTTCATATTCTAGGGTTTGTCTTGGATTAGAACTTGAGCTTCCTATGTCTTGTGTTTTTCCAAAATGGATTTCATATTCTTCTGGAATATCTGCTGGTTGAATTTCAGATTCTACAATCCTGGCTATTCCTGAACATTCTTGATCTTTTTCGTTCAAACTTTTATTTTTATAAATATTTCCATAGTTTGAATTAGTAACCGTATAAAGACCCTGATAATAAATACTCATTATATGATTATCGAGTTTGAAGAGATCTTTCCTTTTTACCTGAAAATGTAAACTCAAGGCATCATTAAAATCTGCATCTTTGAGAGATATACAATTCCTGGGGTAATAGGTAAATAGAAGTGTGGTATATGCCAAATTTTCTTCGACTATACCCAAATTACCTTCCTTGGAATTTATAAATCTTTCATCTGAAAGATTGATTACTATAGGACAATTTATAACTATAGGACAATTTATTCCTTCTTTGAATGTTGATTTTACTAGAATTTGGATTCCACCTAGATGAACATAATTCATTTTTTTCTTTTTTCTTTCTGAATTTTTCTTAAGATCTGTTCGATCATTGGCTTTATGAGTAAATTTAGCTTATGCCTACCATTGGTGTGGGTAATTTCTATTACCTTTTCAACCTCTTGGTATTCATGATATGAGATTTTATTTCTAGCAAACATTCTTTGCATTCTATTAAAAATATTATCTTCGGTTCTAAGATTGAGCTTAAGCCCTTGTATTCTTTTTAGGATTTCTCCATCAAATGTTGCTTTCAGAGCGTATCCTCCTTGATCTTCTTCAGATTCTATGATCTGAATATTTTCATCCTATCTTTCCTCAATCTCTTGATTCATTCTACTAAATTGTCGCTTGAGTCAGAGATTTCTTCAAAAAGTTCTTCATAGAAGTCTTCGCTTTCTATGGATTTTACTGATTCTAGATCAGAATCTATATCTTTTCTATCTATTTTAGAAACTTTTACTCTCTTTTTATTACACTCATAATTTTTGTGGCCTTCTTCTCCATAATTATAAAATTTGTATTTTTCTGCATGCTTTTTCTTAAAGTCATTTCTTTTCTTGAAATATTTTTTTCTTGGTATATAGTTTTTCTTGGAGATATTTTTCCTTTTTATTAATCCTCGCTTTTTTATTTATTTTTAATTGGTTTATTATTTTCACATCCCCATTGGGTAGTTGCATCTGTTTCTTTATAGCAGATTTGGGTGTTAATTCTTTTAGCTTTTCTTTGTATATTATGTGACATACAAAGTTGACTGAGTCTTTCCTTAAGGAAAGAAATTCTTTTACCTAAAGAGTTATTATTTTGATCTTCTTTGGCAGATTCTTCTCTAAAATAACTACCCCAGAAGCCTGACAATTTTTGAAAGTATTTTTTCATATATGGTGTCATATCTTTTTTGCTATCAAAGATATTATAATAATAGTCTTCGAATTCACAAGTGTACTCCTGGATGAAGCTCATTTTACAGATTTGGAGTTTTTTTAATAACTCAGAAGCTTGGACTCTAAGTTTTTCTCTCCCAAAGTCTAAACTTCCTTGATTTCCTACGAATTCATATCCTATGAATTTTAGCAGGCAATTAATTCCTTCATTGGTTGAGGTTTTAAAACTGTCCACGACCATGTGCTTGAATGCTTGTTGAGCTTCCTCAGACAGTCCATGGTACCAATTATTTACCTTTCCTGAGAAGGTATTAACAGTGATTAAGAATTTTTCTTCATCACTATAAGTTGTTCCTTTGCTTAGTAAGAAGAATAATTTTTGATTTTGTGCCCAAACATAGAAGACCAATCCTGGATCCAATTTGCAATTCAAGTCTAAGAACTGGGTAGATCTTGAATCCCCTAATGAAAGCCTATTTGGCGTATATTTAGCCTTATTATCACTAAGATAATTTTTTATAAAATCTTTTTTCTTATGAGATTTTGAAGATAGACTTTCCCTTAGATTTTTTTCTAGAAAATTTGAAAAGCCACCTGATTGGAATTCATATTGTATACCAACAGGTTCTTCTATTTTTTCATTTTTTTGAGAAGTTGAAGATTCTGTCTTTTCGGGATTTTCTTTTTTAAATTCCCCCTAAGGTCCTCCTGTCTCTCCTTGATTCATGAAGAGTTTAAGATTTTGGTTTGAAAGATCTAAGTCTTCTAGGGCGTAGACTAATTCGTCTAGGTCATTCATTCTTCTTTCGAAGATTCTGCTTCTATAAGTAATGTAGGAGCCTTTCCTTTTCTAGATCTTCTATATCTTGTTGTTTTTTCAGGAATTCTGAAATTATTTTTTTGTCTAAACTTTCTTTTTGATATGGACTATTATTAATGAGTTTTTCTTGAAAAATTTCTTTTTTTATTTTTTGTCCAATATCTTTGTCAAACTTTTCAGTTTTTTGTATTAATCCTGTAATTCTACCAGGTAGATTATCTTTAAAGGTTTTGACTTCTAATTCTATAATTCTGATTTTAACAGACAATTGCTTGTGCATCTCAATGAGATCTTCAAGCTTTTGTAGAATAACATTCATACTCATACTTTTTCTATTTTGTTTAGAAGTCTAAACCTCATAAGAAAATTTTTTTTATAAAAAATTATCTTAGTGATAATAAGGCTAAATATATGCCAAATAGGCTTCCATTAGGGGATTCAGGATCTACCCAGTTCTTAGACTTGGATTGCAAATTGGATCCACGATTGGTCTTAGATGTTTGGGCACAAAACCTAAAATTATCCTTCATGGTAAGAAATCATGCCGAGGTAAAAAGAGGAAAAGCTCGAATGGTTATAAACTACAAAGAGCTTAACAAAAATTGTGTTTTTGATGGATATTTTATTCCTAACAAAAATAATTTAATCAACCTTGCTAAAGGAAAAATATACTTTTCAAAATTCGATTGTAAAAGTGGATTTTGGAAAGTAAAAAATTACCATACCTAATTTTTTCTAAAAGTGAATTATTTTTCAGATACTTTTTTGTGAGTCGGTTGTATAATGTGCTTTTATCAATTCTTCAATTGATTTGTCTAGGCTTTTTATTGTAGAATAATGTTGTCAAGCTCTTTTTCAAACTTAACAGTGATGACAGAGATGATATTGTTGGAGAATAAAAATTGCCAAGCTCTTTTTCTAACTTAACAGAGATGAAAAAATAAAAAGATATAGATTCTGATCTATAATCAATAAAATTCATAGAAAGTGAAGACTTCTATGAAGAACTTTTTGAAGAAATCTCTGACTCAAGTGACGATTCAACAGAATGAATCAAGAAATTGAGGAAAGAGAGGATGAAAATATTCAGATCATAGAATCTGAAGAAGATCAGAGAGGATACGCTCTGATACCAATAAGGGGGCTATGTTGTTAAATAAACAAATAATTTGTAAACTTAACAAGGTAAATATGCAGAAAGCATGTGTAAATATGCGGAAAGCATGAATAATTATGTAAAATTCATACATATTTTTCATGGAGTGTATAGGATATGTTGTCCTAATATTTTCTTAGCAGTGCATAGCAAGAAATATTCATGTGCTCTAATCATTTTTAATTTATGGATTATTTTTCCTATACTTTCTTGTGAGTCGGTTGTATAATGTGCTTTTATCAATTCTTTAATTGATTTGTCTAGGCGTTTTATTGTAGAATAATGTTGTCAAGCTCTTTATCGAACTTGATGCAGATGATACTGTGCTCATATTAACATGTAGTTAATAATGTTAATAGTGTGGATAACATGATATTTTGATTCCATATAGGTACTTAGCTCCTGTATAATTATCAGTATATGCTTAAGAATCTCTCAAAAATATTTTCCTTATGGTAATATTATTATGAAATAAAGAGTAGTATGTTTTACCTTTCTTTCCTTTCTTAAAATGATTTTATCACCACCGCAACAGTTCTCCTTTTCGACAATGAACAGTTCATATAGCCTATCTGACCACCCTGTCTAACGGCTAACACCTTACTGTTCCTCCTTAAGGCAGAAGATCGCAACCTTCATTTGCACCATTTCATGAAAAGAGAGACGCAGAACAAATTTTATTTTATTCCATAATAATATTACATAAAAAAAATCTTATTAAGATTTTCTTACATATATAGATAATTACATAGAAACTTTTCCCTGACGGGAGAAGTGAGTTACTCAAGAAAGATACCTAGCATTCTTTCTCTAATGGATATTTTAGCGAAAAACGTAGTCTACCTTCTATGAGAATTTGTCATTCCTTTTATAGATACAAGGAAGGGTCTTGTTACAATTTCTTCTTTTATTAGGTACATCCCTAAGAATATAATATTTCTTCTTTTGGCCCTTCAATGATGGCCTCTGGTGGCCGACAATCTCGAAAGGATAAAGAGATAAAGGATAAGATTTCCTTTTTTTTCCATCCACCTTTGTTGACCTTTTGGATTTTTCGTTTTTCATGACATAATTGCTTACGTGTTTTCTTTTGTCTTTTGCAGCTACATTTCTTCATTTGCTTTCTGACATGTGATCTGATTCTTCTTCACTTGTATCTCCGCTTGGAGTATGATGATCGTGGCCCAGAAATTTGCAGGCATTTTTCAGATTTCTTCTGTTGCCTGAAATTTGTGGAGTTCAAAATTTAGAACCCTTTCTAATAGGAGTTTTGATTTGGCTCTTCCCCCAGTTATGAGGGTCCAATTCGTATCACAGCTAAGAACTTTGTAATTTTCATTAGCAAATTTCTTAATTATATGATATAGTGCTTTCATTCCCAGAGCTCTTCTGGTTCTGATCCATTTTTGATTTAGGTATGGTAATTTTTTACCAACTCCTATGACGCTAATTTTAATTTTTTTTTAACTTTTTCATCGAAATATAATTGACAGTGGTAAAATATAACTGGTTGTCTTGAAATTTCAGTGCAATGCTATTTTTCATGACGTAACTGCTTACGTGTTTTCTTTTGTCTTTTGCAACTACATTTCTTCATTTGCTTTTTGACACGTGATTTGATTCTTCTTCCTTTGTATCTCCGCTTGGAGTATAATGATCGTGGCCCAGAAATTTGTAGGCCATTTTTCAGGTTTCTTCTGTTGCCTGAAATTTGTGGAGTTCAAAATCCAAAACCCTTTCTAATAAGAGTTTTGATTTGGCTCTTCCCCTAGTTATGAGGGTCCAATTTGTATCACAGCTAAGAACTTTGTAATTTTCATTAGCAAATTTCTTAATTATATGATATAGTGCTTTCATTCCAAGAGCTCTTCTGGTTCTAATCCATTTTTGATTTAAATATGGTAATTTTTACCAACTACTGTGATGCTAATTTTAAATTTTTTTAATTTTTTCATCGAAATATAATTGACAGTGAAAAAATATAACTAATTGTCTTGAAATTCTAGTGCAACACTAAAAAATTGGCAATATACACCTTCTCCTTCAGCATAGGTTTTTATGGATACTACCAATTGAGGTGGTAGTCTAAATGTTTCTCCGCTTTTTGCTGGGAGGCTGTAAATTATTTCTGTAAAAGAGAGATATTTTGCTTCTTTTGGGTGTGGTGCTCCGACCTGAAAAGAAACAAATTTTTTTCCTTTCTGAATTTTTGTTAGCCTCTTTTTCTGGATTTCTAGAGATAATTCTTTCAGCCTTTGCTGATGAACTGTCGATAGGGTGCTTTCCCTCTATCCGGTCTTTACCCTTATCTGAAGATTCAGGTTTCGGGATATCCGAGCCTACCTTTGAGATGTTTTTGGCACTAGGTGCTGGTGGGACATCTCCTGCCACCTTGTTGGGAGTAATATTTCCTTTTGAACGTGTGTCCAAATGCTCACAAAGGAGCTGAAATTCTGTCATATTTTCTGTTTGTTCAGTATTGAGATGATTTAACCCATACTGAAGATTTCTGATTTTTTCAGCTAATTCAACTATTGTATCTCTGATGCTAAATAGTTGCTGACTTTTTTCATTAATGGCTTCATCAATTTTTGCCATTTTTTGATAGATTCTATGAACAAGAGTTTGAGCCCTATTGTCCATATTCTATGTTCCTAGATAGAAAATCGGCAAGAGAATTGTCAGTTCCTTTAATATTTTCTATTTTAAAAGAATAGAAAGACAATAATACCTGCCCTCTGTGTAACCTTCGATATTGAGGTTCAGAAGGAAGTTTATTGGATATCAATCCTGATACCTGAGTATTGTCGGTTCTGACGATGAATTGTTTAGGTAATAGAAATGCTGAGAATTTTCTAATTCCTCGAACAATTGCTAGAAGTTCTTTTTCATTAGTAGAATATTTTATTTCTGCTTCGTTAAATGTTCCACTTGTGTATCTGCAGATTTCATTTAAATCTGTTTGTAGTAGTGCATCCCAATGATAATCTGATGCATTTGTTTGTAAGACTAAATTGTCTTTTTCTTCTGGTAATCTGAGCTTAGGCAGCTTAAAACATTCTTCTTTTAGGTTTTTAACACATAGTGTGTGTTCTTCGGTCCATCCTTGTCTATTGAATTTTCAGATTAATTTTTGCAAGATATTTCTTTTTCTTGTGAGGTCTGGTATAAATTCTCCTACATAATTTAAACAATTCGGAAATTTTTGAATTTCTTGTTTAGTTTTTAGTTTATCATGAAATTCTATAATTTTTTTGGAGATGTGAGCTTGTAGCTCTATTCCATTCTTTGAAATAATCATTCCTAAGAATTCTATTTTATTTTTGCTTATTTCTGCCTTTTTCTGGCTTAAAATTATCCTATTTTTAACACATATTTCAGAAAATATTTTTAAATGTGTCAAATGTTCTTGGTATGTTTTTGAACATACCAGAATATCGTCAATGTAGACCAATAAAAATTCTTTTTCAGAGAATATTTTGTCCATTTTCCTTTGAAAAATCTATGGGGCATTTTTTAACCCAAAGGGCATTACTATCCATTCATAATGTCCATTAGGAGTACTAAATACCGTTAAAGGAATTGATTCTTTTGCTAATTTTACTTGCCAAAATCCACTTTTATTAAATTCTGCAAAAAAAAAAAGTTTTTTTAAAAAAAATTACTGCTGAAAAAGAAAAAAAAAGGAAGAAAATGGCCAAATTTTAAGTAATAAGCAAAACTTTGACTATTTTTGTTATAAATTATTTATTTTTTTGTATATAAATGAAATTTTTTCTAAAATATATGTACGTAATTGTAAAAAGAAAAAAAATTAGTTGTGCTTAGTTAAATTTTATTTATTCACAATTTTATCCAAAATTCTGCTACTTTAATTTTTTTGGGAGATAGTATTTGTTGAGACATGATATACTAATATTATTTTTTTAGCCTACCTTTTGATATTTTCAAGAGTGGTGTTTAACACCAAACGGCTAAATGTGATAAGTCACATGTATTTAGCAGTAAATATAATAATTTGAAGCATGTATTTAAGTATTTAGAAAAATTAAATATACCTTTAAATAATTAAAATGGTATAAATATATTTTGATGTCGCCTCCATAGCTTGGTATTGGTCCATAATAATAAAAGTCTAAGCATAAGTCTATTACTATTAGTGAAGCAAATTCAACGAATAGACTGGTACATTAGAGTAGTGACTATGTTAGTGCGGGACCTATATTTGATTTTTTTTAATTACTTAGGGGTATATTTAAGACAAATGATAATATTTGGGTGGGATGAGGTGCGTTGGATAATGAGTAGGAGTAGAATCATACTTATAAAAAAAACTTATCTTTACTTTTAGAGTTAAGTAATTTTTCAAATTATTTGAAAATAATTTTGAATTCCAACGGATATTCCAGAAGAATACGAAATCCATTTTGGAAAAACACAAGACATAGGAAGCTCAAGTTCTAATCCAAGACAAACCCTAGAATATGAAAAAGAAAAATCCATAAGAAAAAGTATATCCCAAAGGTATCCTATGAGGATAGCAGAAAAACCCAAAGCAGCCCAAATTATAGGAAGATTTTATAATGGGAGTGATTGGAGTAAACAAAACATCCTGATACAAACCGGGACAACCGCTAATCACGTCAAGCTGATTTAACCCAAACTGAAGATTTCTGATTTTTTTCAGCTAATTCAGCCATTGTATCTCTGATGCTAAATAGTTGCTGACTTTTTTCATTAATGGCTTCTTCAATTTTTGTCATTTTTTGATAGATTCTATGAACAAGAGTTTGAGTCCTATTGTCCACATTCTATGTTCATGGATAGAAAATCTGCAAGAGAATTGTCAGTTCCTTTAATATTTTCTATTTTAAAAGAATCGAAAGACAATAATACCTGTCATCTGTGTAACCTTCTATATTGAAGTTCAGAAGGAAGTTTATTGGATATCAATTCTGATACCTGGGTATTGTCGGTTCTGACGATGAATTGTTTAGGTAATAGAAATACTAAGAATTTTTTAATTCCTCGAACAATTGCTAGAAGTTTTTTTTCATTAGTAGAATATTTTATTTCTGCTTCGTTAAATGTTCCAAAATAGGATGAGTATGAAAAATACAAATGTGAGCTTGTAGCTCTATTCAATTTTTTTGGAGATGTGAGCTTGTAGCTCTATTCCATTTTTAGTCACAAGAGTTGGTAAAAAACTATCATACCTAATTTTCAGAATAACCATCCCTTGTTATGTAACTAATCATGAAAATGATTATAATATAATCTTGAGAGAACAATTTTTAAATAGTTTAGAAGACTATAATATAGGAAATCAATCTTTCAGATGAAAGATTTATAAATGTCAAAGAAGATAATTTGGGTATAGTCGAAGAAAACTTGGCATATACCAAACTTCGGTTAAGACATTTGCAAGAATAATTTTTTGGATTTTTCAAATATTTCCTTTTAAAATTTTCATTTTGTTTTATCAAAATATATGGGTTATGTTTTCTTGATATTTTAATAAAATAATTACATGGAGTTTTGAAACTTACCATTTATATTGTTTGATGATAATCTTGAAACTGCTGGATAAAATCATTTTCAATAAGCAAATCAGTTTCTAGTTTATCATATGCATATAAATTTTTTATAGAAACAATTTTGGATCCCAAAATGATTTCTGCATTTTCCTTAGAGTGCGTTAGCTTCTCTTTGTCACATGTAATACCTACTACAGAGGCGTTAGTAGTGTTAACCTTTCAGTCTTTAAATAAAAAGTATTTTACTAGACTGGCTTTGGAACCATTGTCAATCTGACAACAGATTGTTAATTTTGTATCATAGATAGTGAATTTTATGAATACAGAGACCCTAAAGAATGTTTCTTAGACATTTACTTTTGAAATAAAACAAGTCCTGTTATCCCAAGTGATTTCGATTCCTTCTTTTCCTATATTATAGAAAGCTCCTATTTTGAAAGTATGTCTTTTGAAAAAATTGAGAACATGCATTTCTCTTTCAATATAATTTGCCCTGAAAACTTTTTCAAAAAAAGTACAAACACCCTAAGCAAACTTTAAGGGTACTTAACTAGAGATGGATAGTAGCAAACTATGAAACAAAAAAACTTTCACTAATTATGTCCTGAAAAACCAGCTAATTGACCCACATACATCGTCCTAGCCTACCAAAAGGGGGAAAAGAAAAGCCTTCGTTTTTCCTCAAAAATTTCTTTTATTTTTGGCTAATCCTGTCAAAGGTTAAAAAAGAAGTTTCCCATCATACCCTACAAGAAAGTTTCTTCCTGAAATAGGTCCAATTCAGCAGTACACTCTTCTTTCTTTCAAAATGAAATTCCTCAATCAACCACTAGAAGCCAATTCAATATACTATCCTAGCTCGTACTCTACCTCTTCTGTCCTAATATACTCTAAAAGTTTTGTTTTTCCTTTCTGTCCTTATATACACTAAAAAAATTGTTTTTCCTTTTCTTTTTTTTTTTTTGGTTGGCTATGGCAACAAATATCGAGTAACTCTATCCACCAAGCTACGACATATGGGAAGAGATCACTAGGTCACACTCTTGGATTTCAACCTTAAACTTCATGGTTTTCAATTACTTCATTGACCACTAGGTCACACCCTTGAATTCTAGTCTGTCTTACTTTTGTGGTTACTAATTTCATTTTCCATACGCAATTATATATAATTATCTTTTAATTGACACGACTTGTGAGAGTAAAATATTCTTTTTACATTATTGGTGTATCCATGATTAGCTCAATCTAAAAAAAAAAAGAAGAGATAAATGAAGCTCCTCCCCTCCCCCCCCCCCCCCACCCGTTCTCCATCCAGCCCCATCCCACACTCATATAGAACCAAAATGGAATTGGTTTGAACCTGCTATCATGCGCATGACAGAACCGCCATGTTCATTGGACATTTTCGAGTTTCAATTTTGGTGGACTCCAAAGAGGGAATTTGCGCATTAAATTTGAGTTATCTATGGCCAATTTTTCCCAGTTTCAAATGAAGACAAATTCGAAAGAGGGAATAAGCACTTAACATAAACGCATTACTACAGCCAACCTAACTACATTTTAAAATATTATTTATGACATGAGTACAAGTCTGCACTCCAGGTGTCAGTATAATGAAGGACCCGATACATTAATATTCATGTAAACAGTTTAGTCTAGCACCTCAACCTGTCAACACAAAAAATTTATTTATTTTGAATCACAATTATTTTGACTTATTGAATGTAGAATAAGTTATTTATACATATAAGTAAATTTCTTGAGATAGTATAGAATTTGGCAAAAATAATTGAGTTCCACTACACATATAGCTTCAATCGACTATAAATCTGTCCCTGCAGAAAATAATCTCATATGTATATTTACAATTTGAATAGTAAAAAAATGTTACAAGTATCTCATAATAGAGTGTTTTTTTGTTTTTGGGTTTTGAACGTGAGACCTCGAATTCTTAACCCACTTCATTAACCACTAGCCACACCCCTTGAGTGCTTTCAGGGAGGGGTGTTGGACTTTAAAAAATGCATATCATTTTAAGATTTCGTGCTGCCCACCTTACATCACCCTCTTGTTCTATATAACAAAATATTTCATCCAACCTGTGCACACTACAAAGAAATAAATTAAAGTTTCTTGATAGTTAGTTCATGCACAATCAGATGAGCTAAAGGTTATTCAAAACTGTTTGACCAAACTTGTGTACTACCCTGGTAGTGACATAGGTAGACTTCGTTTGCTCACGTGCCATTAGATCCTCAGTCAATCAACAAATCTCTAATTCACAGAGTAATTAAAGTATCAGCTTTATTTGACCCTAATTCATTGTGATTATTTTTAAATTAAGGAAATATAGATTAGGTGTTTTAGTCAAAGGTGGGATAAATAATCTCTGGGGTTGCAACCCTGTCAGTAAACAGAAGATACCTCTCTCAGTGAACGTTAGAGCACTAATGGTTCCTCATTAAACAATTATTAATCAAATTTTGGATAAAGACGTTGGAGATTAGAGAAACCTTAAATCAATGTGGACTAAGTGTCTAATTAAATGCAAAATGCAGATGGCAGAAGTGGCAGAGGGATGACACCTCATTGAATTGGAGGCACATGGCAAGTAACGATGGTTAATACTCCCTATATTAATCTTTACTTGTCCAGTATACTAAAAATATAGAGATAATTTACCTCTTTGTATATAGTTTACCCTTGTTATTAATATTATTCATTTTCCAACACTTGAATAACCTATAACTAATAGAGATGATATGGAAAAATTATCCTTTTGTTTGTTGTTTCTTAAAAGGTGCATCAACTAAACATGAATAAGTAAAGATGAACAGAGCCACGGAGGGAGTAGTAGGAGCAACTCAATAAATGTACTGGTTCGAAACAGATACCCAAGGAGATTGGATTCGTTGGCTATCCTCAAATTTAATGAAAAGCTGGGGATTTGTGCTAGAGAAAAAGACTCTTTGTTATCCACAAGAAAGCTAAGCGTTGGTCAATCCTTTTTCATTCCTATAGGTATGGCATTAGGCTCAATTTAATAACGTTGTTGGGACAGTATTGGAGAAATATTTGCAGTTGTAAGTTCCAGTAATGATGTTGAAATATTTGCAGAGCAGAGGACTACTGTTAGGGAGGCAAGAAAACGTGAGTTGCGGGAGATTAGCAGCCACCATTATAATCGATCGGCAAGCAGCAGCAGAAGCTAAGATTGTAGGTGAAAGGACGATGTTATTTAAGTCACAGTTTAAAGGATATAAAGCATTAACTGTTACTACTATTTTCTAGTGCTACTTCTATACGAAAACTCCTGATTTTATAGATCCTTATAAATGTGATTGATGGATGAATTTGAATTTTGAAGCACATCATTGAGATATGTAGATGTGATAAATGGATGGTTGAGCTAAAATTTAGACGGGTCAAAATGGACAGAATTAATATTTGAGCAGGTTATTGATCCGCCCAAAAGTTAGTTGGACTGAAATAGGCCAAAAACCAGATCAAAACTCAACCTGACCAATATTACTAAATTCTAATTGTTTTATTTGCTCTTTTATAATCTTTTAGTATCTAATAAAAATATTTATTATGACTATATAACATATCAAATTAAAAAAAAATGTCCGTCTAACAAAATTTCTCATGAATCAATTTAAGCTAGATATCAACTCAAATTTTGATAGGCTGAGCTAATAAATGAACAAGTCAATAATCAGCTCCAACTTGTACAGATTGAGTGGATAGTAATTTCATGGGTTCATTTTGCCACCTCTAGAAAATATATTCTACCCGCTAAACCCAAGCAATGAAACTTGGATCACCAAAACTATTTACTCATTAAGAACGACATTAGTAAAAAGTTATTTAAATTATCATTTCTCTCTCTTACCTGTCTCACTTAGTTAACACTCAACTAATTGAAGTAAATTAATTAACTAATTAAGCTTTTTAACTTAACAGGTAAAATAAGTATTCGTGATAAAGAACTAATTATAGTAATTAAGCTGTTACTGACTTTAGCACTTTTGGGGGAAAAAAAAAACGTCAAATATTTGTCAATAAATACTTTTATGAAATGGAGGTAATACGTAACAAACAGTATAAGAATTTTTCTTCCAAGCAGTCTTCTTCTCACAAGGCCATTATCTGGAAGCTTAATCCTAAATTTTCTACCCTGCTAGTATGAAATCCTAGTAGCCAGCTGATGTGAGACTGCCTTGTGACAAAGATCAACAAATATCAGCAAAAGCAATTCTCTCGCGATTTGCGTTTTATCAAACTTATACCGATGCTAATCGAATAAGTTCTACTAGTACTTACAGTAATTGACTCTTATCAAATTTTAAACTGAAACGTGACATCAATTTATAAGAAATGAACCATACTATGTACCATCACTGCAAGAAACTTGAAAACAAGTCTTCCAAAAGCAACTTCAAACGCTCACCAAAATCAGAAGGTGATTTCATTCAGTTCAAATATTTAGTCGTACCACATGGATTTAGTAGTTTAGGTGCTTATGCCAGCACCATGTCGATGAGCAAACCAACCCCCAAATAAAACAAACTTTAATGTCACATCTGACTGCCATCTGACTGGTAAATTACTAGACTGGAGAACTGCCTGAAACGTCATTAAGCATTGCTGTGTAGTCACCCACTCTGTGTGTGTGTGTCATAACTAAGGACCACTTGGGTACCAGAAATCAGTGGGCTTGACTATAAGTTAACTAGAAAAGGTAATCAGTTTACTCGTGTTATAGGCTTCCACGATAGCCAAGATTCATATTTAGCAATTATCTTGGAAATGCAACTCTTTACTATGGTTCACCTACAGTCAGGTTACTGACTAGGAAGATAAAGTTTGCTTACCAAATCTTTTCCACCATGCAGCATTTTCGGATGGTATCCCAAACTAGGAATTTATTAACAAGCATACAGAAATAGTAACTAAATTGACGAGATTTTGCCTCACAAGCTGCTGTACAGAAACCAAAATAATGCAATATACTTGCATGTGACCACTATAATAAATGGGAAATGGACGGCTGCAGGGGAAGGTAACAACAGACACAGCCTCGTCATACAATGATATTCTTAAATCAAGAACAACAGTATAGTGTAATATTATAGTACCTCGTTTACCTAAAGCGGAAAAAGAATTGATAGTTCAAAATCAACAGAAAACAAGAAGAGATTTGTTGTGCCTTGAGCAAAAGCACATCTTACTTATGAGTGACTTATCATCTACTAACTGCATATTATAGAGTCTTTACTAGCAGTCTTATTTGACAACTTCACATAATACAGCCTTTATTGGCACAAACTGAGCAGTTCTTGCAGCTGGTTTGATGTATGGGACCACATGATTTTTACCAAGTGTATCTGTGGATAATGAGCTACGAAGAAGAGTCACATCGAAAAGATAATCTTATTCATCTCAGGAACCATATTCAACAAGGAAGGCGTTCCGTACCACTTGACTCAACCAGTTTATTCTTTATGCAAAACCGAACTTGAAATCACAATGTAGCTCTTAAACTAGTGCAATTGGCAAAGCTCGACTAGGCTCATAGAGTCATCAACATAGCCTCCAATCTTTTTCCTCTGCAAGCATAAAAAATCTCACTTACTCTCTACCAAAGGTTTCCAATTCCAACCCTTAAGGACCCATTTTTTTCCACAAACTTAAAGCACTTAAATGCTGGAATAAGTTTTTGGTCTTGAAAACAAAAGCAGGTTTTGATAGTTTCTGGAAACCAAAACATTGATTTCCAGAACAAATGAAAATAGCCAAGGATCTTTTCTCAAGAAAATAAATCATGACAATATTGCTTGTAACCAGAGACGGATTTAGGATTTGAAGGTTGCGGGTGTCACTATTTTTTATATGTACAACACCTACCATTAGCAACAAAGATAGACTAGAAAGGATGAGTGGGGTCAGTTAATTTTGGGTTAATTCGACCAGGTATACTATTCGTACATAGACAAATAAGTTTCGTTAGGTTTGGCTTTTATACACACCTGATTTAAATATTTATATTCTAGTATAGAAGAAAATTGCAAAAACAAAAAATAAAACCAAATAACTCATGAAAGAGTGCATTCAATTAGATAATTTGTCGAAAAGATAGCTTAATTTCTACTATTCTTTGTTTCGCTAGATTATTTTACCTTCAATATTCTTGAGTAAGGTTTTCCATCTCAATTATCAAGTTTTATGACGATCATTAGCAAAACAAAGAGCAAATTTTAAATCTATGAGAATCAACCCGAAATGTCTACTAAACAAACCATTTTGATCTTCCAAAATTCAAAAAAATACTGTTCAGATTATATTTCGATATAGATCAATGTCGCGTAGTCAAAAATAAAACTCAAATTATATTCCAATATAGATCAATGTTGCGTCATCAAAAAGAAAAAGATTATGCACTAAATAGAATACAAATTACTTGTCAAAAGAAGTTTCTTTACGAAGTGAACTTTAATTGTAGAAACAAAATAATGGTTGGTATAGATAAATTGAAAAAGAAAAGATGATGAAAAAGTAGGAGAATGAGAGAAATTTTTTAAGCAACAATAATGGAGAATAAAAAGAAGAAAAAGAGGGAAAGAAAGGGAGGAAAGCCAGGTGAGGGCCAAGGAGTAGGTGACTATGTTGCTCTGACTCTTCAAAAATGTCAACGGGTGCGTGTCGGATTCTCCAAAACTAGTGTATTTTTGGAGAATCCGACATGGGTGTGGCATCGAAAGTGAAGAGTCCGCACTTAGGTAGGTGATAAAATCAGTTAATTACCGGAGTGCCTGCACTGGAAACGAACTCAGAACATAAAGAAATGAAGAACCTTAATGGCCTACATGAACCAGTGGCGCCTGGAGCTGCTTTTAGTATTATGGTTGCCATTTAATATATTTATATGTTTTTTCACAAATATTTACGTACATACTCGGAACTTTTGCCAAAGCATACAGGTGGCGTGGCACCCCTACCTCATAAGGTAGATCCGACCCTGCTTGTGTCGGTTGGATAATCCGATTTTTTTTTTTTTTCCACTTTTCTTTTAATTTTCTTCAACTGATTCTTTTTCTACTATTCAAAATTACGTTTTATTTCCAAGTTAGGCTTCTAGTCAGTTTTGCCCTTTTAATCTTGAAGTTCCTAAATTTTCGAGGAATACAGTGATCTTAATAGAAACTGCTAGAAAAAAGCAATGTTTCTAAAAACCAAATCCTTCTTTTATAGGTTCTAAAAACCAAATCCTAATACGAACATATTTTTGTTCTAAGGAAAACCCAACACCAAAACTATTCTGCAATCCAAACACCACCTCAATTATTTAATAGGAAAACTATTAGTTGTAGTTGCGGGAGGTGAGGTTGCGTTGGTTCGGACATGTGACGAGGAGGTGCACGGATGCTCCAGTACGGAGGTGTGAAAGGTTGGCTGTGGATGGTTTGAGGCGGGGTAGAGGTAGGCCGAAGAAATATTGGATGGAGGTAATTAGGCATGACATGGAGCAGTTACAACTTACAGAGGACATGACCCTTGATAGCAAGATGTGGAGGTCGCGTATTAGGGTAGAGGGTTAGGGGGTAGGAAGGAATGTTTATGTGTATCAGTGCCTGTTGTTTCTTGGGCATATTCTTGTTAGTGTTGTTTTGGAGATGTTTGTAACCCTGAATAAATAGTCTATAGTGCTACTTTGTGGGTGTCTTGCCTATTCCCGTATATAGTGATGTGTTATCTCTTCTTCTTGTTTGTTTCTATGACTTTTGTTTGATTGTTATCTGTTCTAAGCCGGGGGTCTATCGGAAACAGCCTCTCTACTTCATCTGAGGTAGTGGTATGGACTGCATATACTTTACCCTCCCCAGATCCTACCTGGTGGGAATACACTGGGTATGTTGTTGTTGTTGTTGTATTAGTTGTAGTTGCATCATTTATATTGAAAAGACTGGATTTAAAAGTGGAGCTTAAACAAACTCAAGAACAAGTTCACAGATGAGCTCGATATTAACTGGCCTCATGCATGCTCTCAAACTCAATCGACATCGTAGAAATGTATTTACCCGAGCTAGAATTCAACTCCTGCCTTTTGTAACAAATAGCCGAACTGAGTTTGTACCTCTAGAGCTCAGGTCATCTTGACCCGATATTCAGCTCTAAATGTCTTATGACTTTACTTGACCAGAAGATGCAATTATAAGTTGCATATATGAAATCATGGACAGCAAGTAGTAATGATACAAATTAATAAAAAGAAAAAAAATGAGGAGATAAAAGTGACGAGCACCCTTGTTAAAATAAAATGACTAATCCATATATATTACCACTTCTATGCTTTTGCATGCCATATAGGTGCATATGTCCTAATAACAGGATTTACTCACACATGTTACAAATATTCATTTGAGTTATGTTTTAACCAAAATGTATGCAATTATCAGTCATATTTTACCAAAATGTACTCAGATTGTCATGTCATGAATTTCTAGAAATGCCTTGTTTGCATACCTGCACCAATGTATTTGCTACATGATTACTAGATTATAAAATCATCTGCTTCTTTTATCTTAAAGTACACTTCAAATGGTGTTCTTTGGTGTATACTGCTTAACAATAATTGAGTAGATTAAAAGCCTGAAATATCAGTGACTAAGAGCTGTTGCAGCAGTTAACCCCCTTTCAAACCCAATTTGAATAACATTTATCACCCATATCATGAGTGATGCTACTCTAGTAATCTAGATGGGAAGTCAAATTCTGTTACATCCACACTAACCAAACAAAAGTCATCCCCCCCCCAAATGAGATTAAGTTGCAAAATTCTTCTAATCATTAATCTTCTCTTTATCTTTCTTATCCCCGAAGTTAGACTTCCAAAATGGCTGAACTAGGTCGACAACAAACTCGAGAAGTTCTAAAACAAAAGGGATTTAGTTGTTACCTTTTCAAAAAGAGAAAAAGGGGGGATTTGATAATGTTATAACTCAAAGCATTAGTCATGAGATGTTAAGAAATGTTTCAGAATTGAGTAACATCATTTTACAAACAGTAGATAATAGAAGGGAGTAAAGATACTATAATTCAAAGCTTGGACTAGACAATATACCAATTAAGATCAGCAAGTGTACCTTTTTTATCGAAGCTTAACTATGATCAACTTCTACCATCCACATCAAACCCAGCCCCTGTCCAACCAGGTGGTGCTGAACCTCTACTTTTAGGTATTACGCCAATTCCCTTCCCTCTTCCTTGGGCACTAATTTTCTTCTTCCCTCTTGCTTCAGGTTTTTGGTTTTGTCCATTTTCTGCTGCAGCATTTCTAGCATTTTCTTCTTTCAATGTCGTTTCAGATAATCCAGTGCCGTGAACTGAGGATACATTTCGAGTCATACCACTTGGTGCAGGTCCCACGGAATTTAGATCCTGAGAACATTTTGGACCATCAGTTTTATGCAGCTTTCGTTAGGAAGCATTATAAAGCAGATAACACAAGAAGCATCATATCATCTCAGATTCTCAGGACCATTTTTAGCCTTGTAGCTCCAAAAACAAGATTATGATATGAGCAAGAAAGAAGCACAAGGAACTCTGCTAATCTCATCTTGAAGGATAAAGGTTTCCATTAAACATTGAGGATCATTTCAGCTTCTAGTTTTGGCTACATCGTGGTAGTATGTTATCTGGCCTACATTGTGCTCATTCTCCCCACAACATTGTCATCCCTTTCGCAAGGGAGCATTGTGAAAGTTAATCACACTTCACATACTTTAAGTATCAAACAAAGCCCCACATCTGACAATCAAGGGGATATTAGAGCTTTCTGATAAAATGGCTTAAAGCATTGGCCAAATTGGGGCATTCTGGGGACTGTTTTTCCTAGGCACAAGCTCATCCAATTTGGCCAGCTTGGGAACTCTGTCCTTCAAGCTCAAATAAGGTGGACTTGGTTCAATCTTCAGAGCTGCCAAAAAGCTTTCTTCAGGTTTAAAAATAATACTGCTTTCACAAAGTAACCACCTATGACTAGGTCCATCAAGCAACAAAGAAGTAGCAGAAGGTTTAAGAAAAACCAAGAAGGGTCTAATCACAATTCTCCACATTCAGTTGAAAAATACATCAGTATTTATAAGCAACGAGAAAAACAAGTAAAAGAATTTGGCTCCAGCCCAAAATTTACTCGAGCTCTACATGTTCAATCTGAGATTACCATATTAATTAACTAGAGAAGCAAGTTCCAAATGTTTCAAGAACTCCCTCTTCCACCATTTTCTTGTAGGCAGTCTTATATTGAATCAGCAGGTTGGCTGCCACATATACTACTTGTTGTTGCTTGTTACTGAACTCTAGAATTAGTCGAAGAGCTACGCTACTAAGAGGATCATAGAAGGTCAAGAACATCATCAGCTCCTCAATTCACATACATCCAAAAGAGACAAAATACATGAGTCTAAAAGGTGACATCACACTGCTAACAGATCTAGTAGCCATTTAGAAAATAAGCAGAAAACATACAGAGCTAGTGAACTCCTAATAGAGATTCCCAAAAAGTATTTCTTACCAAGGCAGAGGATGTGGATTCTCTGCTCGGATTTAAAGCTTCCAGCTTCCTTTTCAGTTCCTCCAATCTAGCTAGCTGAGTGTTACTACTTTCTCGAACCTATAAAAAGTAATGACACTTGAAAGTGTTACTACTTTCACGAACCTATAAAAGGTAATAAACTTGAAAAGATTCACACAATCTAACACCATAAATGAAAACAAGAAATATACAAAAGCAAAATACCAGATTATTCAAGTCCTCACAAAGCATTTGCTTGAAATCCTCCTCATCCTTAACAGCTTTTGATGCTGCTTCCCATGCCTTGAGATATTATCAGATAAGAAGAAGCAAATCAAGTGTCATATTTTGAAGTTTGTTACAATTTTCTTTAAGTAACAAATCTAATGCTCTTCTTCCATGTATCCCTATAATGTTTTTTCCTTTTTTATGTGTTGTTCAGTTTTTTCCTTCTTTTCTTTTTTCTTTTTTATTGGTGAATATCACATTCAGGAGAAAGGCTGCTACTATGGAAGCAGAACCATTACAAGAGATATGAAAACAAACATTCTCATTAGACTCACTGTAAGCAGAAATGCAGGAAACTGAGGGAAGGATAACACCTTCTACAGGTCATTGATAAGACAGGAAAGTACATGATATAAAGTAACCTGAGAATAGACTTCACTCATAATCCCGTATCTGATTTTCTTGGGTACTATGTTGCTCGAACTCTTCAAAAATGTCATCACGTGTGTGTCGGATCCTTCAAAAGGAGTCCATTTTTGAAGGATCCGACACGGGTCCGGCGACATTTTTGAAGTCCGAGCAACTTAGCTTGGGAATGAATAACTAGCTATTTATAGAAGATACTATCATCTATTGCTCACATTACAGATTTGCAACCTAGTTTCTTCCTCGACAAACCCCAGTGTAGTTCAAGGAAGGAACCAAGATTTGAGAAGGAACAAAAAATTAACAACATAATATAGCGGTTGCCTCTCTGACCTTGTAGACAGACCATATGATACACTATCAAGTCCACAACACAAAGTTCCAACAGCCAACAACAAGAAGAACAACTAACACAAGATTAACAAGTTGAACAACAAATGCTAGTGAATCGAAAGAGCCCCACACGGCTTCACTAGACTTCAAGAATACAAACACAATCTTAACAAGATCACCAAAGATAGTAACTTGACATATAAGATTCAAGAGTCTAAGAACCCTAACAACAAGAGAGGACCCTAAGACTATCGAATATTAACACCAAGTTCTTACTTGGACCAAGAGAAACTCTATGACCTCAAGATCCTTGTTTCTAGCCAAGATACAACACAAGTATCACTCTACTTGTGGGATGGAGTAGAGAGAGATCCAAAATATTACAAGTGATATGTTTCAAAATGATAATGGAAGAACTACTCAAAATAACCCTAATTTGTCTATTTATATTACACCCCAAAGGGAAAAGAAAATGACCAGCTTGCCCTTCTTGCCATGGGGCGGCCTTGGAGTGTAAGTTTATTACACTTCAAGGTCCCTCTTCACACTTAAAACATTTAGACCATTAGGTGAATTAGTCACCAACTCACACACGGCCATTTGCATGAACAAGGCTTGGAGTTTTTGCAATTCCCGAGCTTGGCTTCGTGTGAATGGTCGTGGACTTGTTGGACAGCTTGCTCCACGCGCATCATCCTCTCCATCTTGAGAGGAATTTGACCTCAAATTCGGCATTTGGTCATCTTCAACCGCCTCCACGAGAGAAAGATCACACATGTTGAAGGTGTTGTGCACGTGATAATCCGGTGGAAGGTCAATCTTGTAGGCGTTGTCATTGATTTTCTCAAGTACTTGGAATGGACCATCACCCCTCGGCATCAATTTGGACTTTCTTTGAGATGGGAACCGATCCTTCCGAAGATGCACCCACACCCAATCTCCCGGTTCAAGAATGAATTTCTTTCTCCCCTTGTTGGCCCTCCTTGCAATTTCTTGGTTTTTCTTCTCAAGTTGACGCCGCACCTTCTCATGTAACTTCTTCATAGAATCTGCCCGCTTGCTTCCATCTAAGCTAATCATGAGATCACTTGGCAAAGGCGTTAAATCCAAAGGGGTAAGGGGGTTGAGACCGTATACACACTCAAAGGGAGTCATTCCCGTACTTGAGTGTATTACACAGTTATAAGCAAATTCAATCAATGGTAAGTGCTCTTCCCAAAAAGTCATTTTTTCCTTAACCATGGAACGTAGCGTAGCACCCAAGGTCTTATTTACTACTTCCGTTTGGCCATCGGTTTGTAGGTGGCAGGACGTAGAGAACAACAACTTGGTACCAAGCCTACCCCACATGGACTTCCAGAAATGGCTTAGGAACTTAGAGTCCCTATCACTCACAATAGTCCTCGGAACACCATGCAATTTAACAACATTATCAACAAATAAAGAGGTCACACCAGGTGCGTCATCACATTTAGAGCAAGGAATAAAGTGCGCCATTTTAGAAAACCGATCGACTACAACAAAGATACTATCCCGGCCTCGTTGAGTCCTTGGCAGCCCCAACACGAAATCCATAGATATATCAAGCCATGGACGTAGAGGGGTGGGCAGCGGGGTGTACAACCCATGAGGTAGGAGCCGAGATTTGGCTCTCTTGCATTCTACACATTGGCCGCAAATCCTAGCCACATCCTTGCGCATTTTGGGCCAATAGAATTGCTCCTCCAATATTCCGAAGGTCTTTTCGACCCCAAAATGACCCATTAGACCACCATCATGTGCTTCCCTCACAAACAACTCTCTCCAAGAGCTAGAGGGTACACACAATCGTCTACCTTTAAATAAGTAACCATCAAACTTGGCATAGGGATTTGAACCCCTAGCCGAATCCCACTTGTCCCTACCCAATTCTTCGCATTCCCTAAAGATAGGAGCAAAGTGAGGGTCCTTGGGATACAATCCTCTTAAGCTCTCAAAACCCATCAATTTTGATGACAAAGTGGACACAAGAGCATGTTTTCTAGACAAAGCGTCGGCTACCACATTGTCCTTACCCTTTTTGTATTGGATAACATAAGGGAAGGTCTCAAGAAACTCAATCCATTTGGCATGCCGTCTGTTAAGCTTGTCTTGGGCCCGAAGATGCTTTAAGGATTCATGGTCCATTCGAATCACGAACTCCTTAGGCCATAAGTAGTGTTGCCAAGTGGCCAAGGCATACAACTCTAAATCATACGTGGAGTAGTTTAAAGTTGCTCCTTTGAGCTTTTCACTAAAGTAAGCAATGGGTTTTAAATCTTGCATCAAAACAGCCCCTATGCCTACTTTACTCGCATCGCACTCGACTTCGAACGTCTTATCAAAGTTGGGCAATTGCAACAAGGGTGCGGAGATGAGCATAGCTTTCAACGCTTCAAAAGCCTTAGCTTGCTCGTCACCCCACTTGAAGGGTTGTTCTTTCCGAATGACCTCGGTCAAGGGGGCGGCTATGGTGCTAAATCCTTTGACAAACCTTCTATAAAAACTAGTCAACCCGTGGAAGCTTCTTACTTCTCCAACGGTTTGTGGGGTTGGCCAATTTTTGATAGCGTTTATCTTGGATTCATCCACTTCGACCCCTCTTGAACTAACAACAAAACCCAAGAAAACAACTTCATTAACACCAAAGGAGCATTTTTCCAGATTTGCATACAATTTTTCCTTTCTAAGGACATCAAGCACACTTTGTAAATGCATCACATGCTCTTCTAAAGACTTGCTATAAACCAAGACATCATCAAAGTAGACAACAACAAACTTTCCAATAAATGGCCTCATCACATGATTCATTAGCCTCATAAAAGTACTTGGAGCGTTTGTTAGGCCGAAGGGCATAACCATCCATTCATAGAGACCAAACTTGGTCTTGAAGGCGGTTTTCCATTCATCACCGGGTTGCATTCTTATTTGGTGATAGCCACTTCTTAAATCAATCTTGGAAAACAAACAAGAACCACTCAATTCATCTAGCAAGTCATCTAACCGAGGGATAGGGTGGCGATATTTTACCGTAATCTTGTTGATGGCTCGACAGTCCACACACATACGCCACGTTCCGTCCTTTTTGGGCACTAGTAGCACCGGAACCACGCACGGACTCATGCTCTCCTTGACATACCCTTTGTTGAGGAGCTCCTCAACTTGACGTTGCAATTCTTTGGTGTCTGTAGTGTTGCTCCTATAAGCCGGCTTATTTGGCAATTGTGATCCCGGCACAAAGTCAATTTGGTGCTCAATTCCCCGAAGCGGGGGCAATCCTTATGGAAGTTCTTTAGGAAATACATCTTCATAATCCTGCAACACACAAGAAATCAAAGGGGAAATGGAAGAATTAGTGTGGTTAGTATTAAAACAATGAGCCAAAAGTAACATAGGCGTGTCCTCATCATGATCCACGAAGAGTTCCTTCTTCCTAACCAACATCACCATGTTTTCCGTCCCTTTTGATGTTGAGGTAGCCTCGGATGCCCCTACTGCCCCACCTACGGGATCCCCTCTTTTTTCTCCCTTTTTAGATTTCTGTCCCTTTTCCTTCAATTCTCTCATCCTTTGATGCCACTCATTTACTTGGGAAGGCGAACGAGGATGAAGTGTAACCTTTCGTCCATCCTTCTCAAGCGTATATCGATTGGACCTCTCATCGTGTTTGGTAGACCTATCATACTGCCAAGGTCTACCTAACAACAAGTGACACGCTTGCATGGGTATCACGTCACAAAGCACTTCATCGTGGTAGTTTCCCACCTTAAACCGTATCACACATTGCCTTGTGAGCTTTAATTCACCACATTCATTCAACCATTGTACCTTGTAAGGACTAGTGTGCGGTGTAGTTGGCAACTTCAAGAAGTTTACCATAGCAACACTGACAACATTTGCGCAACTACCACTATCGATCACCAAAGTGCACACACTCCCCTTTACAAGACATTTAGTATGGAATAGATTTTCCCTTTGACTTGGGTCATCGATTGCCTTACTAATCATGACGCGCCTAACCACAAAGTTTGGAACCACACACTCCCCTTCTTACGGATAAACATCTTCACCATCATCATCATGTGGTCCATTATCGGATTCCTCTCCATCTTATGGCTCGGCCTCATCCTCTCCCTTTTCAAGGCCTACCTCCTCACCAAGGTAATACAATCTCCCTTCCCGTAGGATCACGTTGCGTCGGTTTGGACATTCATTGGCCTTATGTCCCCAACCTTGGCACTTGAAACATTGGAATCCTTTTGGGCTAGGATACTTGTGAACTTCTGGTTTTGGAGGAATTTTGTGGTCTGTTTTGGACTCGGGCATCCTTGTAGTGGCGGGTTGGTCCTTGTTTTTGAGCCAGCCTGAGGTGGCTTGTCCTCTTGCCTTGAACGACGACCTATCTTTAAGTTTCCTTTCAATCTCAAGAGCCGCCTGGAAAATAGATCTCTTTGTTCAACCCACACTTGAACCGGATGATGTCATGACTGATTTGTTCCCCACGATGATCAAGTTTCAACATGAGTTGTTGAAACTCATCAAAATACGCCATCACACTCTTGTTACCTTGACGCAAGTTGTACAATCTAGCAAGCAACTCATAGCGATATCTCTCGGGAAGGTACCGCTGTCTCATCAAGTACCTCAACCGAAACCAAGGTGGTGGCTGTCCATCAACTAATTCATTACCAGACCGCTTGACGTACTCCCACCAAGTGTTAGCATAACCCTCAAAATGAGCTATAACATAACAACCTTTCTTTTCTTCCGAGGTATCACTAACTTGGAAGACTTTGTCACAAGCCGATTCCCAAGCTAAGTAGGCCTCGGGGTCACTTTCACCTTTAAAGATGGGTAGGCTCAACTTGATGGTGTTGATGCCTACATCCCTCTCTTGGTATCGGTTTCCCCTTTCTCCATACCCTCGGTATCTCCTTGGATCTCCACGACCCCCTCTCATCTCCTCCTCCCTCATGTAAGCATCATCAAAGGCTCCATATCCTTCATACTCCTTTCTACCATATTCCTCAAAGTGGGTTGGACGGTTTTGGGCATTTTGGACTTGATTTGGAGGAATTGGATTTTGTGGAGGTGGTGGTCTTTGGTTTAATGGAGCTTGGAATGGAGGGTTCGGATTTGGCGGAGGTACTTGACGTCTAAATCCCTATTGTGGGACTTGAGGAGTTTGGAAATGTATTGGTCTAGTGGGGTCACGGTTTGGAGGGAAAGGAGTGGTTTGGCTTGCGGCATTTAGTGGAGCTTGGGGTGTATTTAGCATTTGGTGCAATGTTTCAGGAGTGATGGTTGCGGAGGAAGTTCTATCATGCCCATTGGTAGAAACATGTAGAGGAGTAGAAGGGCGAGAGTTCCTTTGACTCTCCACTTGTTCTAATCTCCCACTAATAGCCGACACGTCTCCCTTTATTGCTGCCAAATCCCCTCTCACAGCTCCAAAGTCCGTATTCAACCTTTCAAGCGTTCGAGTAACGGCTTCAAGAGTGACCCTCATAGAGTCAAGTGCATTAGTATCCACATTTTGGGACGTGGTCCCTTCCATTGTCAAGGTATTACACTCTTTGGATCACCTCACACTTGAGTTCCACAAGTGTTATAGATTGGCTAGTAACCCGTGAATCCTTTAAGGTATGAGTAAGCTCTTATCCGGAGTGGATTTTTGTTTGAAGACTCAAAGAATTCTCGTCGGACTAGAACCAAGAAGTAGCAAGTAGCAACGTATTCAAAAGATAAAAGCACCCAAGTAATCGTTGATACGAACAACGGATTCAAAGGACTAATTGACAACCTAGTAGGAATGTACTAGTTTGTTAATTAGTTCTAGAACCAAGTAAGGAAACCAAGAATCAACCATTAGAAACTAGAAAAAGAGTATCCAAATTTGAGCTTATTAGTGATGTGGCAGCATGTAATTGGCTTTGGTCCCACATGATTTTTATTTTTATTTTTTTGTGTCACAAATCTGAAATTTCAATATTCACACAACTTGTCATGGATGACAATGGGTTTTGGAGGGAAAGTAAAGTCTTGTACTCTTTTTTCAACTTTTCAAACTCAAAAAGGTAAGATTTGACTATACTAATCCCACAAAACAAGGTTCCGTGATTTAAGGAAAAGTGGTTGTCAAGTCTAGGAAGTGATGTGTGCAAGTCTTCTCACCAACAACTTTATAACTTTTGTCTTACAACCTTTTGGATCTATTTTACACTTTTGTTGTCTTAAGTTGTAAGAATAGATGAAGAACAAGATGAACATCACAACAATCTTCAAGAACACAATATCAACTTCTTCAAGAACATAACACAAAAACCACCAATGGTCATCAACAAGGTACAACCTACGGTCCAATTTCAAGTCACCACAACAAGGGTCAATATTATAAGCTCAACTTTAGATCTAGACACTTTAGTGTTGGTGAGAAAGAAACCAACACTAGAAACACACTAAACAAGCAAAATAACACCTAGATCTCCAATCTCGGTTGAGACAATAAGACGGACAGATTTCTCTTCTCTTTTTTTTTTTTTTTTTTTTAAACCGAGATAGCCCAAGATTGGTAGTGTAGGAACACAACCAGCCTTGCTCTGATACCAAATGATACACTATCAAGTCCACAACACAAAGTTCCAACAGCCAACAACAAGAAGAACAACTAACACAAGATTAACAAGTTAAACAACAAATGCTAGTGAATCGAAAGAGCCCCACACGGCTTCACTAGACTTCAAGAATACAAACACAATCTTAACAAGATCACCAAAGATAGTAACTTGACAACTTGACATATAAGATTCAAGAATCTAAGAACCCTAACAACAAGAGAGGACCCTAAGACTATCGAATATTAACACCAAGTTCTTACTTGGACCAAGAGAAACTCTATGACCTCAAGATCCTTGTTTCTAGCCAAGATACAACACAAGTATCACTCTACTTGTGATATGGAGTAGAGAGAGATCCAAAATATTACAAGTGATATGTTTCAAAATGATAATGGAAGAACTACTCAAAATAACCCTAATTTGTCTATTTATATTACACCCCAAAGGGAAAAGAAAATGACCAGCTTGCCCTTCTTGCCATGGGGCGGCCTTGGAGTGTAAGTTTATTACACTTCAAGGTCCCTCTTCACACTTAAAACATTTAGACCATTAGGTGAATTAGTCACCAACTCACACACGGCCATTTGCATGAACAAGGCTTGGAGTTTTTGCAATTCCCGAGCTTGGCTTCGTGTGAATGGTCGTGGACTTGTTGGACAGCTTGCTCCACCCGCATCACCATAGCTTTATATATGCATGAATTGGCAAAACAAAAATTATGCTAAACCAACAAAAAGTTGCATTGTATCTTAATTTTATACCAAAATAATTGGAAAACCCATAGTCAACGGGTGATCAGAGATGGATGGCAGGATTGGTAGTTGGTTAGGTGATCACTGAATGCTCTACAAAGCGTTTTCTCTCGAGGAGATAGGGAATCCAAAGGTGGCTAAGGTTGTTACAACATAAGCTAATTTCAACTTGCAACGTGTATGACAAAAATTGGTCTCAACGAGATAGGGAGGGAGGGATGTTGAAAGTGCTAAGTATGTGTTCACCTTCAAACTGGAAGTCAGGACAAAGCAGTAGAATCCCTGCTCATCATCAACAACAACAACATACCCAGTATATTCCCACCACGTGGGGTCTGGGGAGGGTAAGTGTACACAGTCCATACCACTACCTCAGATGTGAGATAGAGAGTCTGTTTCCGAAAGACCCCCGGCTGATGGCACTTATTTAGAATTTTAGATGTGGAATTCTTTATCATATTATTTCAATGAGTTCTAAGATGAAACCAAATGGAGCACCATGGTCAATGAGAATTCACTTAGCCGACCCCAAATTCCTTGGGATTGAGGCGTAGATGTTATGGTAGTATTCTTTCAAGGAGTTGGTGATTGGTCACCAAATTGACCGAGTTGGTGACAGGTTCTTCCAAGATGCGCAATAAACAAGACGAAAAGCAGATGGATGGCCATCATTATTTTTTTCTTTAATTATGAATAAATATTTTGCAAAACATACATCAATACTATATATGGTGGAGTGCATGTGGAATCTGCTATAAGCAAATTTTATAGTACGAATTTCACTAGCAAAAAATGCATCCAGAAGATGCAAAGGATTACAGAAGCAAGCTCCTATTAAAAGCTTAAAGAGTTGATGGAATCCAAATATTCAACTACATCATTTACAGCTTTGAGATTACACCGAAAAATAGATTCATCAAGCATCAGGCCATTAGGGAGGGAAAATGTGTGATGACTCCAAAAAATGCATATGTGCTATTGGTAAGGTTATGCTAAATTCTTTAAAAGAAACAAAGATCTTGCATGAAGGTTACCAAAAAGAAACAAAGAAAGAAAGGACAACCTGCTAAAATCCTGTAATTTTTCTATTTCTCCATCCAATGCAAAAAGAATTGTAGGGTTTGAAGTATGAGAGTCAAACCATTCGTTCATGGACTCAGTTGGAACACTAATTCCATTTAAAAAAATGTACACATTACAAACTTCATATATAAGTCATTAAGTAACAACTTTTCATAATTAAGAATATGTAAAGAGATGAATCAGAAAATCATAGTCAGCAAAAGCTGTTTGCTTCCCCAATAATTATAGTATCATATCAAATGGAACATAGGAATAGTTTTTTATATATCAAAGCTCAGGTGCCTTTACAATTTTAAAAATTGATTTAAAAGCCACTATTAGAGAACCGATGTTTCTTTCACCTTCTCATTTTATGCTTTCACCATCCAAAAACAGCTTGTTGAACAACTAGATATCTTCTGCTGTTGCATTGTTACATCAAAGGCAATATATAGAAGTGACTAATTAACCTCAACAGCCCTTCTCCTTTAGCACTCAAGCCACCAAGCAGATATTTCAAAGCTACGTACTGTGTTTTAAAGCCCAACAAACTGCCTGTATCGGTGCAATTTTTATATTAAAGGAAATGAATTTTTTGAAGAAATCAACTCGGTTCTTAGTCAAAGGCCTTCTGCGTCTTTTACTGGCAATCTATTCAGAAACTTTAGTTAGTATAGTACTATAGCCTATTTTAGAAGTTGTCATTTCATTAAGCATTGCCAGAATGTGGAAGGGAGCACTCAAGGCAAATAGAGTGTCAGGTTTTGCAAGTTTATAAAGGAAAAGAGGGAAAGCGAAGATCATTAGCATGTGAAAGCACCATCTTGCTCCTTCCCGAACCTTTTAGGAAAACGGATAGAAGAATCCAGCACTAATAAAGCTTTTGGAAACCAAAAGTCACTTTTGACTAAAATGGAAGCTTGAAAAGGAAAGGACTAAAATGCAAGTAATTTAAGCATGACAAAGCACCATTCTTTTGCTTCTTCCCAGACTTCTCGTGAAAAGGAACACGAAATCTCCACACTAGTAACGCTTTTCAAAATCAAAAAGCACTTTTGATAAATCCAACTTCGCACATTTGGCAAAGCGTCGAATGTCTGCTAATCCTAAAATGACTTCTTCTTAAATGGAGACTCGGTAGAGTAATAATTTGTGTTTGGCTAAAGCATTTAAGAACCACTTTTTTTAGTATTAGAGAAACAGTTTGTGTCTGGTTAATATATCTAAAAAGTGCTTTTGAGTGTCAAATATGAAAAAGGGGTAGTAAATATTCAATTAGTATTAATTAAATAGATAAATGATTGCAAACCAAAAAGAACAGAAAGGGGGAGACAAACCTTCCGTGCTTGTTCTTCCTTCAGCTTAGCAATACGGATTTTCTCTGTTGACATTTCTATTTTCTTTCTCATGTGTTCAAGTGCTGAAGGTTACGGTAAAGCTCATAAATCAGCTGTACAATTATAAGATACTTATGCATAAATGAGTAGCATAGACAAGGCACAGACCTGCTTTCTTAGGCCCAGCTGTAAGTTTCATCTCCATTGTTAGGTTTGCCAGTTCCTTCTCAACATCGCGGATCTTGGAGTAATTTTCATCAATATATCTGACATGATATACCAGAGAAGAGCAAAATTATTATGCATAGAAAACTAGGGAGCACATCTGATGTGAAAAGAACTTTAATGCTAGTGATAACATGATACAAGCAAATATATGCTTCCATGACTTCCACAGAATCTCAGGTCCCGATTCAGACGTTCTTCTCTAAATCAGTTACCGCTGGCAATGTACTCACTGGACCAGGGTGCAAGAGATTTCCTATGCATGGAAACAATAAATTTCCAGATCTTTCCATCCTATCATGATGTTGTAATTTGTGAGAATAAAGGAAAAGCTCTTTCACGGATTCCAATTTGCCGAAACTATATGCAATTGATTTTTAGTAATTCTTTTCTAAATGCTCCTTAAGTAAAATTCTCTTCGAGAAAGAAAGTTTTGGATCATGTTTGTAACATAAGTTTATTAACCATATGTTTTCCTTTTTCATATTTTCCCACCATAATCACCTTCAGAATCTTCATTTAATAGATGTTTTAGTCGTCAAGAACTGCCAAATCCATTGAAGTAAAATTCAAGTCCAGAATCTTTTACTATCCAAGTATGTGTTGGATCACGCAATGTTCCACTGAATTTCTTCCACAATCATTTTGTGTTCCTTCAATTCAACTGAGTGATATTCGTTACTTCAGATTTGTTAACGAACAATCCTTGATTAAGAAACAGCACTAACTCATTCTGACCGAAAATTACTAGGTAAATTGAAACGCATTAACTAGTGAAACAGCACAAGGAACAAACAATGGAGTATATTGAAGTAAGAAGTCAACTCACTTTCTTAATTGAAGCTGCTCTTCCTCAATAATCTGAAAAACAACATTGCAACAATCAGCAATGTGTATACAGTAACTTATTAGTCTATTGAAAGCAAGCAAGCACAGATTATTAAAGTGTATAAATTAGAGAGGGACCGGACCTTCTCGGTGTAAGCGATAACCGGTGATTCTCTAGCAATGCCATCAGGCCCAATTTCCGGTAACAGCACAGCTATAGCTGTCCCATTCCGATTTGAATTGGCATCGGTAGCCATTCATACAACACTCTGATTTCAGTAACCCAAAAGAGGAAGAAAAAAAAGTGTATCCATAGGCACAGTGAAATTGGGGAGCGTTTCGCTGAATTTGGGGACTAGTTAGTGGATTGCTTCATATGGCAAATTAGCAGCAAACGGCGTTTGCACGTTGTTGGCACTGAGCACAAAAAAGGAGTGCAATGTCAATTTTACTTGTCAGTTTAGCACGTAAAGTGAAGCTGAACTTGTGCAATGAACCAAAAATGAACGAAATTGGATGCTAGTGACTGTACAAGAACAAACCAATAGTTGCACAAATAAACGGGATGTTGATAGCAAAAATAAAATCACGTTCGTAGTTTGTAAATTGGTCATAAAACGGGATTTCTCAAATTTTACCACCTTTGGTTGACTATTAAATACTTACTTTATTTCAAAATAGTTGACTCACTTGCTATTCTCCTTAAGAATTTGAATATATACACTTTATTTAGTCATTTAATATATTTTAAAATGGAGGGAGTAACATAATAGTCGGTGGGTAACTTTTTTGGCACAAAATGCAGTGTACTACTCCCTCCGTCCATCTTTAGTTATCCGATATACTAAAAATAAATATCTAGCAATACTCATCCGGTTTGAATCCATTCATCTTTAGTTGTCCGGTATTCTAAAAATAAATATCTAACAATACTCGTTCAATTTGAAAAATCAATAGATAATTTATCCATTTGTGTCTATTTTGTTCATGATATTAATACTATTCATTATGCAATGCATTTTCAAATCATAAAATTTATTATATTCAAAGGGTGATATTGTAAAATTACTCTATTATTTATTGTTTCTTAAAATGTGTATCAAGTCAATAGTGGATAAGAACTGTTGGATGAAGGAAGTAATATGATAGAGTGATAAATTGTCCCAAGATCCTTTGGAATTACACCAAACTGAGTACCGAGAGTTTCTTTGAACTAAAATAAAGTGAAATTGTCCAAAAGATAATAAGCACTCTTTATTTATTTAATTTTCTTTTTTCTTATGAAAATGAAATAAGGGTCAACTGATTCAAATTAGTGAAACCCCATGCTCTAAGAGTAAGAGGGGTTCTTGCTAACTTGGTTCACTTTCCTAAGAAGAAATTACTCCTCCCAAATTATGGAAACCTTAGTGAAAAGATCAACAATTTGAGACTAGCATTATACTGTATTGTATGTCAAACCACAAAATGTTTTTGTTCTGCCGATTCAAATTAAGACGGATTCTCCATTAGTTCTCACAGTTCAAAGAAGTTGCCCTCTCATGAAGTCAGCTTCGAATACAGACACTTCAAAGGAAACTAAACAAAAAGGCTCTTGAAAAGGAAACATATAGCATTCTAGTGCAGTGGTACCACTATTAAACAACAAACGCTGGATAGTTGTTAAATGCATGTACATTTCCCTCTACACTTTGGCTTCTGATGGATCCATAACAAAGGATCAGATATGAACTTAGAGACATCACAGCTTGTAGCAAGTTCTATTCGACTAAGCAAAAAAGGTTTTCCAGCATTTCCTTGTATAACTGAAAGAAGACGCTACGCTATTTTTCTTGCATCTCTTAAATGTCTCTTTGGCTGCAACTTCTTTCCAAAGAGGGGAACTTATAACCAGAAGATGCCAGAGATGAAAAGAAAATGAATCAGCCATTGTGAAAATAAATCTAGAATAATGCAGATACAATGTGACGAGAACAAAACTTGTTCTGCCTTCTCATGCAGCGACCTCGGTGAGGGTCCGTTGAACTGCATCTTGTGTAGGAAGGGAAGGGATTCCACCTCTTCCTGTCACTGTCAGGGCAGCACAAACATTAGCGAAAAAGATAGCCTCCCTTAACCGCTTCTCATCCTACAAAGAATAATATAAAAGGATTTCCAGAGTTAAAGAGCTGAATGTTCAATCAATGAAATGGAATAAAATGCAGGTGAAGCAATAAATCAATCTCCGTGGCATCCCACATCCTAGGACATACTCATGAAAATGCTGACATGATGAGATCTAAATATGGACATAATGAGAAAAAGTGCCCAGTAAAAGGAAATGTTAGAATCTTTCACAATGTTGTGAACACTGTGATAGGATACAATCAGAAAAAGACCATTTACAAGGTGAAAGCAAAACAATCTTCAGAAAGACCAATTAAACCCATAAAAGCAAAAACAATCTTTCCTTGCTGGATCAAACTATGAGCAGACAAATTACCCTTCAATCAAATTAATATACAGTCGTGAAAGCAGAGAACTGACAAATTGGCTTTGACTCGGGGTAACCCTCATGCAAAAAAAACTCAGCAGCGTACTGCTGGCAGGATTTTCCCCCCTGTCAGAGGACACAGTTCAAATTGCAACAGTCAGTATGAAGCAGCACTATCAAAATTCTGGGGTTCTCCCTCTTTAGAAACTTGTAGATAGACTCTAGAATTAGGGGGGAAAAGAAAAAAGAATGCATGAACAATGTGAAAATTATTATTGCCTTTTTTGCTCATATCCAAATTCATGCACCTGATAAAGATCAGCATCAGAAGCTAGACACTTGAGAATTCCACCGGTAAATGCATCACCAGCACCAGTTGTATCAACAGCTTTTACCTTAATCGAATTTACTCTTCCCTTGAATTCCTGCAACAATTGAATCAACATCCACAGGCAAATTAAAGTTACTAAGACGACAAAAGCTCAGATGTTTCATGCATTTAATTTCAAAAACAGTAACATATAACTTATAAGTACAAAAATGTACTGTGTACATAACATAAAATTCTAGTTGTTTAATACTATTTCGTCAAAATTTAATGCCTGGGAGGCTGAGACATTTTCATTTTCAGAGTAAATAAAGATGTTAGCCGTATGTAGTAAAATTTTCAGCTTTAAGCATTTTAAGTTTATTTTCATGCAAAACTAAAGAAAATATGTGGATAAATAGGATAAGAATACCTTGGTGTAATATCTGCAACCAGCTGAACCTTCAGTTACAAGCAAAACCTTCAGATTAGGATGGAAAAGCCTCTTCAACACCACCTCATCGTCATTTGGATCATCACCTCCAGTCAAGAATGAAATTTCATCCTCGCTTATCTGCATGTAGAAATATAGATCTCATTGTCAAAGAGAACTTAGCAGCCAATGCACTTACGAGTTGTGAAAAAGTAGTACCTTAATAATATCTGCTAGGTTCCATACACTCATTATTCCACTTCGAGCAGCATCTTCTGAAGGCCATAAAGGCAATCGCAGGTTCGGATCATACGAGAGTATGCTACCTGATCTTTTGGCAATATCCATTGCAGCAAGTTGTGTTGACCTACAGGGTTCGTCGATCAAACTAATCGAACCATAATGGAAGATGGTGGCCTGGACATGAATAATATGCATTTTGTGAAATTTTGCATTGAAATTAAATGGAAAACACTAACTATTCATTGAAGTAATAAGCAGGAATCTACACCTTTTTAATAAGTTCTACATCGAGTTCTGACTCCCGAAGAAGCATATCAGCACTAGGATTGCGGAAAAACACGAACTCCCGCTCACCTTCATCTGTGAGTGTAACAAAGGCCAGCGCAGTCCTTGCATCATGGTCGAACCGCATCCCAGAATTGTCAACTTTGTGTTGCTTCAAAATGTCAGCCAACATACGACCGAACTCGTCGTCACCGACCTAATTAAAGATGCACAGATCTTAAAACTATCTACAGGCCACATTTGAAGTCATCGCCAGTTAAGGCTTAGCACAAAGGTTTCAAATAAGAATAATGCAATCAGTAAACAAGTAAGGACAAAAAGTTTAGTCCACAAGATGATGAACAAGCAAAAAAAGAAGAAGTATATAACAGGACTAAGCGGATCCCGTGCAGGGCCTTGAAGAAATAAATTTCCCCATCCCATATTCATTATATTGATTGATGAAACATATATAGGAACTCAATACATAAATAGTAATGCAAGCACTATCCCAACTTCTTCCCCTGAAAACTAGTTGGACGGCAATATATACATAAACTATGATGATACCAATATACTGCACAATCAGTTTCCCGTATCTATGAGCAGACTGTAAATTAGCCTATCCCATCGAATGAAAGATCATTTACACATATATCCACTCACAGAAGGCAGCAGTAGGATTTAAACATTTTTTTTTGAAAGAATGGTAAGAATTCTTAACATTCTCAAAAAAAGAAAATAGTGATTTGATTATTTTTTTTAAAAAAAAAGCGATTTGAACTTTTTATTTTATGAATTCCTTGCTCTTTATGAATACAAAACAAAAAAGAACTTAGCAAAACGATCTGCACAAAATACTAACAAGGAATCTGTTTTTGATCAGTTCTCTATTTCTGAGTGAGCAAAACCTAAATTTTTAGACACGATCACTGAAATTCAACAATTGAAAGACAATTACTGATTTGAACTATAACTAAGTATCCATATAACACAAGTACATGAAGAGGTAAGAATGCTCGCATGCTATACATTATACAGTACAATCGCAAAGTGGGTACCCGCTGTTACGAAAATTGTATTCCAATATCAGTCACTACTTGTAGAACATCATAAAGTTTAGAGTAAACATTATCCCCTGCCTCTCCCATACCTTTTGTTCAACTTTCCTTGGGCGCTAAGATGTTTAAAAGACTCAAGATTGGTTCTAATCACAAAGGAGCATCCTCGTCCAAACAAAGTCCCATTACTGCAATAATGAGAACAATATGAAAAAAAAAATGAAAAAAATTGTACCTTTCCAATAAAAGCAGATGAACCCCCCAACTTTGAGACGCACACAGCAACATTAGCAGGTGCACCACCCGGCGCTTTTTCAAAGGCAGGAGCTTCCGCAAGTGAAACTCCGCCAACGGTTGGGATGAAGTCAATGAGCATCTCTCCAAAGCAAACAACTAAATGAGACTTCTTTGATGCCACGCCAGTTCTATTCAATGAAAGGTCTTTCAAATTGCCTGCAAACATCCAAATTCTTCTGTCAACAGAGCACACAACCAAATAAACAAGTTCTCTTGAAACAAATCAAATCATCAAAAAATTTATTTTTAAATAAAAAAAACAACCCTATAATTTACTTTCTGAGTCTGCAAAGCCCCACCAGCTAACAAGTATATAATTACTAGTAATTTCATTCAAGAAAAGGAAGGCAGGTGGCAACTTTCACTTTGGGCGTGCATTAACAAAATTGTAGCTAATAAATCAATGTTTTTTCATAAACTATAACGAGTAGTTCAGAATTAGATCAACCAGAAAGAACTTTTCTTTCTTTTTTACCAGAAAGCGTCCAATCTTGTGATATCTAAAGTAATTCCAAGATTACACAATAAAACTCTTAAAACGGAACACTTGAAGAGAACCGCAATATGACCCATTTGGTCAATTTTCATTGTCCTTATTTCTTAATAGCAAGACAGTAAACTCATTAAAGGACAGGCCGGTGCACTAGAGCTCCCGCTATGTGCGGACCACAAGATAGGGAAGCTCATTCAAATCCAAAATTTATTTTTCAAAAGAAAACTAAGCGAGTAAAAGCCACTCAAATCAGCTACCATTACAGGGTATAGAAAGAAGCACTAATAAATTCTTGTGTGAAATATGATGTACCCAAGAAAGATTGAATATGTAAACAAGATTCAAGATAGTGTAGAACCCTGAAACAAATTAATAAGCTAGTAATAAACCAAAATTCTGAAACAAAAAAAAAAGTGTGAACTCATGCATTCATTATTTGTAAATATATGTTCAACTCCACACAGAGATACAAGATACAGAACCTGAAATGGATTCGTCAGCCATTTTCTCAAAGATGAAATTACAAAGTGCTAAAAATGGGGTCTTTGGAAATATCACCAAGAACAACAACTCACACGAGAGAGAGAGAGAGCTAAGAAAGGGAATTATGATCTAATGGGAAATAGGGGAAATCTTGAAAGAGGGGTTTATTAAGTTGACAAGAAAGAAAGAAAAATCAACATATTGCTATAAATCTCCTCTTTTTTGCCACCCTTTTACTAGTACTACTTTTGCTGACACGGTATGCAATGTATCTCAATTTTCTTGTACCGGGCGGTGAATATTCTCAAATGTCTGCTAGTGAAAATTTGGATTACTGTATATAAAAAGAGATTGGTTAGATATTAAGGATTTCCAAAATTTATGTTAATTCTATTTAGCAACGGAGGGATTACTACAAATTTAAAAATTAGAAGCAATTTAGCGAATGATACAGTTATTTTTAATTATTTGTGTTATAGTGGTGGAATAACTTGTCTTCAATTCAATTTAATTTTTTTTACTTATAGTTAAAAATATATATCCACTTTTCAGGTGCAATTCAGTGTTACAAACCAGTTGTAGCACAATGTCGATACCTATATGAATGTCATTCAGTTAATTAAGCGTAAGTCTCAAATCAATCTTTGTAAATACCTTCATATGTTGTTAGCTTATAACATTTAACTCAAGAGCAACTAAAGAATATGAGAACTTCAATAGCCGTTGATTAACAACTAGAAGCAGATTACAATAGAGAAATATCATAGTAATAAAATGTTAAGAAATATATGATTAATAAGAAGAAGGATAGAGAAAGCTGAGAGAGAACAGAAAGGGAGTTAGAGGGAGAAGCCAAAGAAATGGGGATGAGAGGAAATAAGTTTTTCTCATCAATATTTGCATATGCGTTTCTTTCTCATTCGTCGTTTTTTGGCTAGTTGTAAATTAAGCGTGGATTCCAAATCAACCTTTATGAATACCTTTCAGCTGGAGGAAGTGTACGAATATCCGCTTTTGTTATCACTATTTAACTAATACTCGCTTCATAATTTTTTTTACAACGAAAAGGGAGGAATGGTAGTAAAAAGGCATTGGAAGAATGGCATGGATCGGTAGGAAATACCTTATCCTTTTTGGACAAAAAGTCAGACAATCGCGTCTGAAGCTTGATAACTTCAGAGACTTGCGTCTGAAAGTATTGCTCTGTGAAGGCTAAACATTAAACGTTTTCGTCTGATGTTTAGTATGACTTGGAAAGGTAAAAGCTCAAACATTTTTTACTGAGGTGTATGTAAAAATTGAATAAACTTTCAGTCATGTACGTCTAAATTTTTTTCATGTATGTTTGTTGTTGTTTTCGGGTACAACTATCTGTATTTAAACAACAAGAACTTCAACTTTAAGTTCAAAACAAGTTCAAGAACAACCAAGAAGTTCAACAACTTCAAACACAAGTTCAACGACAATGAACTATCAAAATGAAGTTTCTACTATTTTCTGGAAAATAGTTAAACCATAAGAAATGAGATGAAACAGAAATGTAGAATCAAGTCCACCGAATTCACGGTGTGTCCTTAAGGAATTTATTCCCCTCAAGTACCCGAGGCTATGGAATCTTTCCTCCTAGGAAAAAATGATTCACTTCAGTAGAATAGTGGTACCTCAAATTCTACCGAACTTCGAACGCACTCAATGATTTGATGATTACACTTGAGTTTTTCAAGAAGAAGAAGATATTTTTCTTTCACAAATTTCGTATCAAAACCTGAGAAAAAATCAGGTATTATAGCCATAAAAAGTTGCTTCAGTAAAGAAACAATGGTTCATGAAAAGAGACAATTTTCTGAAACGTTACTTGACCTGCGGACCCCACCTGCGCCCGTAGGTGGCGACATGCGGTCGCAGGTCTTCAATTGATGATTTCCAGAATCTGTCCCTCCTTCTGCGAAGTTCACCTGTGTCCACAGGTGATGACCTACGCGCGCAGGTCGTCCTTTTCGCGTGAAATAGTGTGTCGCTTCCTCGAAGGGTCGCGTCCCTTCGAGGTGCGTCCGCAAATGGAGAAGAATCATTTCTTATCGGATTTTTGGATTCACATATCACTATATTTCTAGTTTCAAATGAATTTTGTCCAAAAAGATAATCTCTCGATCGATCATTTGCCAAATCCAAATCCAAAGCCGAAGCCGAAGCCAAAGCCGAGCCGAGCGAATAATGACGACGACGACGCGAGGCTTGTCTTGTTCTTGCCTCACTATCCACATGAAGGGGAGTGTTCTAATATAAACACTAAGAAGTCTCTTTCTCCTACCAATGTGGGAGAACTTTACTTTCGTAAAGTGAACTATACATTTCACTTTTCCTCCAATTTTTCTTCCCTCCATTTTTCATTCACAATACACTTAGAACACAACAATCCCATGCATGAATGGGGAATGGTTATTTCAACAAAAAATTTACGGACAAGTGTGTGATCAACAAGCAAAGACTAATTGCATCTGGATAAGTAGGTTTTCCTTTGAACTTTCCGAAGTGAACTTGCATCGGATGCACTCGGTCAATCGATAGATGTGATATCTTTGAACCGTCGAACTTTAATGTACACCTAGATAACATAAGTCACACAAGCAGCCTTTTACCATTTATGGTTCTCACGGTTTTGTTCATTTCAGCCATGAACACGACCTAGTTTTATGAGAGCGTAGAGAATAGGCCTTTACTATCATTCTCCTTGAAGCGGCTTACACTTCACCCTCACATAGATGATTCCTAAACGTTTCAATCCTATAGATCAAACTATTTGGTCAAATCTGCCAAACTTAGAAACCATTAAAAGACTTCCAACCATAAGTCTTATCCTTATTTCCTGAACATTGTCTTCATCATGAGAACAGGTTGAGTTAATTGACAATGTCAAACCGTCAATCACAACTTTGTTTGATCTCCTTGAACCTAGCTCTTGGGATCTCCAGTCCGCTAGGTAGAATTACCACTGTGATGACTTTTCCTAGGCGTTAAACTCATTTCCTTCGATGATTTCTCAACTCCCTCTCTAGATAGGCCTTTTGTCAGTGGATCCGACATATTATCCTTTGACTTTACATAGTCAATCATGATAACTCCACTAGATAGAAGTTCTCTAATGGTATTATGTCTCCGTCTTATATGACGAGATTTACCATTGTATATCATGCTCCCTGCCCTACCTATCGCAGCCTGGCTATCACAGTGTATGCATACTTGTGCCAAAGGTTTGGGGCAATAAGGAATATCTTCCAAGAAATTTCAGAGCCATTCAGCTTCTTCACCGACTTTATCTAACGCGATAAATTTAAATTCCATTGTAGAGCGAGCAATACAAGTCTGTTTGGATGATTTTTAAGAAACTGCTCTTCCACCTAAAGTAAACACATATCCACTCGTGGATTTTACTCTATTTGATCCGGTGATCCAATTTGCATCACTATATCCTTCAATTACCGCTGGATATTTATTGTAATGCAAAGCAAAGTCTTGAGTATGTTTTAGATATCCCAAAACTCTTTTCATTGCCATCCAATGAGTTTGATTGGGATTACTCATGTACCGACTTAATTTACTAATAGTGCATGCTATATCCGGTCGTGTACAATTCATGATATACATCAAACTTCCCAACACTCTTGCATAATCCAATTGTGAATCACTTTCACCTTCATTCTTTTGAAGTGCAAAGCTCACGTCTAATGGAGTCTTGGCAATATTGAAATCCAAATACTTGAACTTGTCAAGTAACTTTTCAATCTAATGAGACTGTGACAATGCCAACCCTTGTGGAGTTCTATGAATTCTTATTCCTAAGATCACATCCGCAACTCCAAGGTCTTTCATATCAAACCTTCTCTCAAGCATTCGTTTCGTAGCATTTATATCAGAAATGTCTCTACTGATGATCAACATGTCATCCACATACAAACAAACAATGACTTTGTAATTTGGAGTATCTTTAATGTAAATAAATTTATCACATTCATTTATTTTGAATCCGTTTGCCAACATGGTTTGGTCAAAATTTGCATGCCACTGTTTGGGTGCTTGTTTTAGTCTATAAAGTGACTTAACAAGTTTACACACTTTCCTTTCTTTATCAAGAACCAAAAAATCCTCGGGTTGTTCCATGTAAATTTCTTCCTCCAATTCTCTATTTAAGAATGACGTTTTCATATCCATTTGATCGATTTCAAGACCATATACCGTAGCTAATGCAACTAACATCCGAATGGACATTATCCTTGTTACTGGCGAGTATGTGTCAAAATAGTCAAGACCTTCTTTTTGTCTAAAGCCTTTCACTACAAGTCTTACCTTGTATTTGTCAATAGTACCATCAACTTTCATTTTCCTTTTGAAGATCCATTTAGAACCTAAAGGTTTATTTCCTGGAGGAAGATCAACCAACTCCCAAGTATGGTTGCTCAAGATTGAATCAATCTCACTATTGACAGCCTCTTTCCAAAAGGATGAGTCCGCAGAAGACATCGTTTCTTTAAACATTAGAGGTTTATTCTCAAGAAGAAATGTTACAAAATCTGATCTGAAGAAATTTGACGCTCTTTGTCGCTTACTACGCCTTGGATTCTCTTCATTAAGTACATTCTCCCTTGGTTCATCCCTAGGTCGTTTAGACCCTTCACTCGATAATTCATTTCGAGACTTATATGGATAAATGTGTTCAAAGAACTCAGCATTATCTAATTTAATTATCGTCTTATCATGGATATCCGGATGTTCGGATTTATGAATCAAAAATCGACATGCTTTACTATTTGTAGCATATTCGATGAAAACACAGTCCACAGTCTTTGGTTCTATTTTCAACCTTTTAGGTATAGGAACTTGGACTTTGGCTAGACACCCCCACACTTTGAAATATTTCAAGTTGGGTTTACTCCCTTTCCATTTCTCATATGGATTAGATTGTGTCTTTCCATGGGGCACTCTATTAAGTATGCGATTAGCTGTAAGAATAGCTTCCCACCACAAATTTTGTGGTAAACCTGAACTTATTAATAAGGCATTCATCATTTCCTTTAATGTTCGATTTTTCCTTTCCACAATCCCATTTGATTGAGGTGAATACAGGGTCGTAGTTTGATGGATAATTTCATTTTCCAAATATATCTTCGGAAAAGGAGATTCATATTCTCCACCCCTATCACTTCTTATCATTTTGATCTTTTTATCCAACTGATTTTCAACTTCAGTTTTATATTGCCTAAATGCATCTATTGCCTCATCCTTACTATTCAGGAAATAGACATAACAAAATCTAGTGCAATCATCGATAAAAGTTATGAAATACTTTTTTCCACCACAAGATGGTGTCGACTTTATATCACAAATGTCTGTGTGAATTAATTCTAAGGGATTGGAATTCCTTTCAACAGACTTATACGGATGCTTAGCATACTTAGATTCAACACATGTTTGACACTTTGATTTACTGCACTCAAAGTTAGGCAAAACTTTCAAGTTTATCAGTTTTCGCAAGGTTTTATAATTGACATGTCCTAAATGTTCATGTCATAAATCATTTGACTCAAGTAAGTAAGAAGAACCAGAATTTTTATTCATATCAAGATTCATTACATTGATCTTAAGAAGGCCCTCGGTGAGGTAACCTTTGCCTACATACACTTCATTCTTACTAATTACAACTTTATCGGAAACAAATACAAATTTGAAACCATTCTTAGTCAGAAGTGAAATAGAAACCAAGTTCTTTCACAACTCCAGAGCATGAAGGATATTGTTTAGTGTTACCACCTTGCCTGATGTCATCTTCAAGCAAACCTTGCTCGTTCCTTTAACCTTTGTCGTAGCGGAGTTCGCCATAAATATCTTCTCATTATCTTGAGCTGGAGCAAATGATGCAAATATTTCTTTATTGGCACACACGTGGCGGGTGGCACCTCAATCAATCACCACTCTCTAGGATTTCCAACAAGATTGCATTCCGAGAGCATAACATATAGATTGTCCATTTCTTGTTTGGATTTAGTCATGTTTGCTTGGTCCTTTTTTTTGCCCTTCTTTGGAGCCCGACAATCAGCAGACTTGTGGCCAGGTTTGCCACAATTAAAGCAATTTCCTTTGAATTTCTTCTTAGGAGGATTGCCTTGTTGTGTTTGTGCTTTCTATCTCTTCTTTGTTTTGTTGGGATCATCTTCCACAAAATTTGCTCCATTTATTGCAGAGTTCCCACGATACCTCTTCTCAGCTGCTTATTGTCTTATTCAATCCTTAACCTCACAATGAGGTCTTCAACTGACATCTCCTTATGCTTATGCTTTAAGTAGTTTTTAACATCCTTCCACAAAGGTGGTAACTTCTCGATTATCGCAGCTACTTGAAAAGCATCGTTCACAATCAAACCTACAATAAAGGTTAAGTGAACATTAATAACATTTTTAAAATGTTTAACAAAGGCATTATCTAAAATTATACCTTCTGCAAGGAGGTCGTGAATAATGACTTGCAACTCTTGGACTTGGGTAACTATAGCTTTGTTGTCTACTATCTTAAAGTCCAAAAATTTGGCAACAATGAATTTCTTCATTTCGACGTCCTCTATTTTGTACTTCTTTTCTAAAGCATCCCAGAGGTGTTTTGAGGTCTTCATCATGCTATACACATTGTATAGGTCGTCTTGTAGGCCACTCAATATGTAATTTTTACATAAAAAATCAGAGTGTTTCCAAGCTTCAGTTATTACAAAGCGATCCTTTTCCGGAGTATCTTCCAAAAATTCAGGAACTCTTTCTGTGATGAACTTTTACAGACTCAAAGTAGTCAGATAAAAGAACATCTTCTGCTGCCAACGTTTGAAATCAACACCAGAAATTTTTTTTGGTTTTTCCTCCGATGCCATGGCATAAGCAATATTTGTACGACTTGAAGTAGCAATATTTGTTGCTGCAACATTCGTCATTCCATCATTGACTTGAATTTCATTAGTCATTTTGCTGTCACTAAGAGACAACCAATTTAGTATTACATATACTAACAATAAAGTTTAAAACTTTAAACAACTTGTTTCTAGTTTAACGACGAAGTTTTTATATTCTTCAAATCGTCAATCGAATGATCTTTGACTTGTGATGAAGTTTTTATATCTTCAAATCACTATCAAGTTCAGACAGAGTAGAAAACCAAATGGCTTTAATCCCCATAAACCAAAAAATAAAGATTATAAATTTCTTAAGATTGTTGTTTTCGGGTACAACTATCTGTATTTAAACAACAAGAACTTCAACTTTAAGTTCAAGAACAACCAAGAAGTTCAACAACTTCAAACACAAGTTCAACAACAATGAACTATCAAAATGAAGTTTCTACTATTTTCTGGAAAATAACTAAACCATAAGAAATGAGATGAAACAGAAATGTAGAATCAAGTCCACCGAATTCATGGTGTGTCCATAAGAAATTTATTCCCCTCAAGTACCCGAGGTTATGGAATCTTTTCTCCCAGGATAAAATGATTCACTTCAGTAGAATAGTGGTACCTCAAATTCTACCGAACTTCGAACGCACTCAATGATTTGATGATCACACTTGAGTTTTTCAAGAAGAAGAAGATGTTTTCTTCACAAATTTCATATCAAAACCTGAGGAAAAATCAGGTATTTATAGCCATAAAGAGTTGCTTCCGTAAAGAAACAATGGTTCATGAAAAGAGATAATTTTCTGAAACGTCACTTGACCTGCGGACCCCACCTGCGGTCACAGGTCGTCAATTGATGATTTCCAGAATATGTACCACCTTCTGCAAAGCTCACCTATGTCCGCAGGTGACGACCTGCGCACGCAGGTCATCCTTTTCGTGTGAAAAAGTGTGTCGCTTCCTTGAAGGATCGCGTCCCTTCGAGGTGCGTTGTGACATACGTCCGCAAATGCCATGTGCGTTCGTAAATGGAGAAGAATCATTTCTTATAGGATTTTTGGATTAACATATCACTATATTTCAAGTTTAAAATGAATTTTGTCCAAAAAGATAATCTCTCTCTCGATCATTTGCCAAATCCGAAGTCAAAGTCGAGCCGAGCGAGCGACAACGATGACGGCGCGAGGCTTGTCTTGTTCTTGCCTCACTGTCCACATGAAGGGGAGTGTTACAATATAAACACTAAGAAGTTTCTTTCTCCCACCAATGTGGGAGAACTTTACTTTCTTAAAGTGACCTACACATTTCACTTTCCCTCTAATTTTTCTTCCCTCCATTTTTCATTCACAATATACTTAGAACCAAACATTTGTATCTCAATCATACATGACTGAAATACATGTTAAAATAAGCTGAAGTTTTATACATGTGCGTTTGGATAAAAAATTAATAGTTTATTCTTCGATTTTCAACAATTCAACACTCAAACATACTCTAAATAAGCTCAAATTGAAAACATAAGTTTCATATATCATAGAGAACAAAATGCAATCATCAATTTATCCAATGTTAGAATATGCACAGCGAAAGCTATTCACATGGATCAATCTAACTTACATGAAATCTAGATAATATAAACAAAGCAAAAATCAGAAAGCACTATCCTTTTGAGGCTTTCACAAAACTCGTTTTCTGCTATGGAATCTAGGTCTGCAGCTTTCTACTACTTCCTGATTAACCTTTCTAATCACCACTTGTGTGAGCAAGCTAATTTTTTTTTACGAAAAGAATATCCTGTCTTTCTGAAAACCAGCCCCTATTTATCCCACTCTTTCATAAAAGATGGAAAAAGATGAGAAAAAACTTTTCAGCCTTTAAGCTGACTTAATACTACCATAATGAGTAAAACGTTTTCAGCCTTAATAATCCCATTAAGTGCAAAACATTTTCAGCACTTTAAAATAATATTTATGGGTATTAAAGTCACTTTTATTCCTTATAGAAGACTAGTAAATAAAAATAATATCACTTATTCTATAAAGGTCATTTTCTTTTCCAAATTTGTTTAGTTAATCAGGCATAGCAGGGACCACAGATTTATTAACTGAGGCTTCCAATTATGATATAAATTCGCAAATGAATGAATTAACCATATCATAATAAATTACAAATTATTCCACTAAAAATCTGCAATTGCACTCCTCGATTTAATTTAGAAATCTATCATCACATCTTATTTAACTCTCTATGTCAGAATTGCCGACACCAATCAATTAAATCAAATTTTCTGAAAATTTAATTTATTGACTAACTTAATCCTTTATTATTATATGGTTAACTTATTTCATGTGATGGATATAAAATCCACCTGCAGGGTTTTCACCAGAAAACTTATAAGCAACCATAGAGGTGTCATCTATCTCGAGTCTGAGACATGGTTCTATCAACTAAATATTATTTCACTAATGTAATTTGTCATCATCCAATCTATTAGGAATATATTGACTCATAATAGAGTCTCACTTTTTAATATATTAAAATAATAAATCAAACTACATAGATCATAATAATTATATCAAGATTAAAAGTATAAGTACATGTATTGGACTAGAGAAGTTGTTTATTAATATTCAGAACATAAACAAACATCTCTACTTAGTTCGTTCAGTACATACGAAATGTACTAACACAAGAAGTTGGAATATTACCACTCTCATAATTAAGATCAAACTATATTTAATCTTGTGCTACAATCATCAAAATGTTTGTCCAACTTCATCTTTGATTGTGAACATTAATTTAGAACTTCTAAGAACCGATAATTTTAATCTTCCGTGCATGAGTTTAATAACTCCATACACAAAATCGTCTACTATATAAGTAAAGGACACGCATGTCAACACAATGACGTTTCAAATAAAGACTTAATTAAACTAAGTAAATGAAATAAATACTCTTTACATGGGATGTAAAATAATACTATAACTTAAACCAACATGGTTAATAATATATCCTAACATCCAAAACACACGAATCTAACAAAATTACTTAACACTCTTTTATTTTTTCAAATCTGCACTTCAATCATGCATGCATGACTGAACTGCATGTAAAAACGGGCTGAACCTTCAGACATGTAAGCTAAGTGTGAAAGTTTTTGTCAACAAAAAATTATTTGATTTTTCAAATTTAGACACAAAATCTACACAAATTTCATAAAGAACAAACTCCAATCATTAATTTGTCAACATAACAACAAATTTCATTCAATGTTTCATATATGTATGTGCTCAGTCATAGTCAACACATGTTAAAATTAGCTAAAATTTCAGTCATATATGTTTGAATGCGGAAGAAAAAAAGAAATGTATTATTTCGCATGAAAGTTATCGTGCAAAAGAAAAATATTTATAGGTATTACTTAAATGGGAAGACCAAAATGGAATACCCCATAAAATTTTTACCATTCAATTCTATTATCTTGACCCAATAATTAATTATATAACATTCGTGTTGGTATCGACATTACGTCGGAGTTGATTAATAACATTCGGTCGATTGATAAAACGTTAACTTTCATTGTTCTTACCACAATGAGAAAAGATGAGTAATTAACAAATACTGAAAAAGGGAAATAGCACAAAGAAAGAAGAAAATAAATGCTTAAATATAGAAGAAAGAAAAAAAAAAGAAAAGAAAAGATAGTACGAAAGAAGAAACACAACGGTAGAGACAAGCGTCACATCTGCCTTTTCTTTTTGTCGGTATATGAAAAAGAACTCAAATTACTTATGAAGGGACTATCTATAGGACAAATAACAAAAATAGTCAAACATAAGAAGATTATCTACAAAAAAAATTCTTAATTTTAAATTAAATTATAAACTATATCAGGGTCGTGTGTATTTTAGGCCTGTGTATCTCAGATACACAGGCTCGTGTGTACCTGGGACTGTGTATCTAGGATTGTATATCTGCGACTGTGTATCTTGGGTTGAGATACATGGCTAAATGAGTACACATTAATGAATTTCCTGCGAGAACAGATCCATGGATTTCCGACGAGACCTACCAGATCCATGAAATTCTGATGAGACCTGCCAGATCCATGGATTTCCAGCCATGAACCTGCAATCCACAACCCCTTATTTCTTCTTCGTCACTGTCGATGAATGACAGCAAACCACCGCAAAGCCACGACAAACCCACCCTTGCAGATCTTGAATTTACCGTCATTAACAACACGTTTGGAATTCTGGTTCGCCGGAGCTTGGTTTTTTCGATGGCGTGGTTGCTGGTTCTTTGTGAGAACTTAGAAAACAAAATAAAACAAAATCGTGAAGGGGGTTAAGGGAGTTTGGACGGAGTTGTTGTAGTCGTTAATGATTGTTTTCGATCAGAGAAGACAGTGATAGGGTGAGAAAATGGCGAAACGAGGGTAAAAGGAGAGAGGATGTGGATGGAGTTTCGGTGGTGGTGGGTCAACATCTAGATACACACAATTTTGATTTGTGTATCTCAGATACACCCAAAATTTGAATTGTGTATCTGGGAAATTACTTCAGTATATCTTGTAATTATTTCAGAAATTTAGGAAGTGGCTGTAATCAGGGGCGAATCTATTAAGGCCCGTGAGGGTGCCATGACACCCGTAAACTTCGACAGAAACTCTCTCTATATATAGGTATATATATACCGAATACATTCAAATAATAAACATGGAACCCCTAAAACCAAAGCGTCATCTGGTGCCAATGGTTAAGCGTCAGGCTTGCGCCCTAAAGGTCGCTTGTTCGACTTCAGCTGGCAGCATTCTTTTTTTTTTAAATTTAATTTTAGTTAATGAATCAATTGAATAGGTGGCTGCAACGTATAACGGTATAAGTATGTTTCATTTTCTTATTTTTATATATGTTGACTTATTATGTATTAATTAATAATTATTTTTGACTTTTATTTTATTTTTCTAAGTATTAGTAGTTAATATTTGTTTAAAAAATGTATAAGTTTTATTCTCTCTCATCATATTAAAAGAAACTCTATCCCTCCCAATTACCAAATAGATTCTCCTCCAAGGCTCTAACCTATCGATCTTCTTGCTGCTTTTCCTATTCTTTGCCGTCGCCACCACCGGATTTTTTGTCGTCACCGACAAAGGCTCACGGCCTCACCGCTCTCCCCATCTGTTGCTATCTTAATATCAACCCACGGGCCACTACCCTTTGTAAGTTACTTGAAAGATTTTTTTGGTTCTCTTTCTTGAACTTAGAAACTCAAATTCAGAATTATCTTGGTTTAGGATTGAGAAAGTGTTCTACTTTTGTGAATTGAGATGGAAAACTTTTTCAAGAAGGTTGATTATTCTCAATCAAGTTCTAGTAATGCCAATGTCAATCGTTTTTGTCTTATTATCGATCTCGATTTGGGTTCACTTAAAGTCGATCCAGGAGAAAGAAGACCAATTTCTGATTATGATTCTGGGATACGAGATAAAGTGAGAAAACATTCTACTGAAAAAGGGCATTGTCAACCTATCTTGAAGTCATATTCTTCAACTGAAATAGGAGGTAGAATGCGACAATTTGTTTCAAATTAGTTTAAAGGTCCACATTCTAGATGGTTAGAGTATAGTGAGGAGAAAGATGTCGCACATTGCCTATAAAAAAAAGGGCAGCCCGGTGCACTAAAGCTACCGCTATGCGCGGTGTCCGGGGAAGGGCCCCACCACAAGGGTGTATTGTACGCAGCCTTACCTTGCATTTCTACCAGAGGCTGTTTTCAAGGCTTGAACCCGTGACCTCCTGGTTACATGGCAGCAACTTTACCGCTATGCCGCACATTCCCTATATTGTTATTTATTCAAAAATAATTTTTTTCATGATACAAGTGACTTTTATACAAACAATGGTTTTAGGAGTTGGAATAAAGCTTTTGAAAGTGTTGAAAATGTTGGCAATGTCAAATGAGTTGAGCAAAACTCTACAAAGAAAAAATCAAGATATTGTTATGTTGTAGAGTTTCTTAACATTGCAAATAAAAGATTGCAAGATATGAGGAAAAATGGATGGAATTCTTTGTTGGATGATGTTTCTTCATTTTGTGGTTCACATGATATTTTGATTCCCAAGTTGGATGTACCTTATTTTCCTGGAAATTCAAAGCGCAAGTGTTTGGGTGTTTGCTATTCGTACCACTTGCGTGTTGAAATCTTTTGTGTTGTGATTGATGTGCAACTTCAAGAGCTTAATGACCGTTTTGATGTAGTGAGTAGTGATTTGCTTCTTGGAATGGGTAGCTTGAATCCGGTCAATTCTTTCTCTAACATTGACAAAGGTAGAATCATGACTTTAGTAAAATGTTATCCAAATGAGTTTGATGAGAGACAACTTCGAGATTTGAGTTACCAACTCTATACTTTCATAATTCATATGCGAGGTGGTAATCCCAAATTCTCCAACTTGCAAGGAATTCGTGATTTGGCAAAGATGTTGGTTGAGGCAAAGCTTGTAGAGACTTATTCACTTGTTTATTTACTTGTGAAGTTGACTCTTATTTTACCTGTTGCTACGACAACTGTGGAGAGAGCATTCTCATCTATGAGGCATATAAAAAATGAAGTGCGGAATAGTATTGGTGATCAATATTTGAATGATTGTTTAGTATGTTACATAGAGCATGATGTATTAACAAACGTAAGTAATGATGTCATCGTTGACCGTTTTCAAAATATGAAAACTCGCCGAGGACAATTGTAAATGAATGATGGATGTTATGATATTAGCAATATTTTTGAAAGTATAAGTTTTGTTCACTTCATGATATTAGTCGAATGTGGGGTGTGAATTTATAGTATATGTAATACGTAAATTGTCATCTTATTATTATTCATTTTTTGTTAGTTGATTTGTCATATAGACCGAAAAGACGAATAATTCGATTGATTTCGATGAGCTTACTTGACACCCGGAGAGTTCAACTCCTGGATCCGCCTCTAACTGTAATTAATTAAGTATCAAATCTCCTATATTTCTGATATCTGCCCTTATAAATAACTGCCTAATAACCTTCAAAGGTGTAGTAAAATATTTTGTATAAAGTATTTTTTATAAAAAAGATACTTTTTTTGCCATACAAAAACCCTCCAAATGTATAATGAAATAACTTATAACTATAAAGGGTAGTTTGGTAGAGTGCATTAGAAAAAATAATGTATGCATTAGCTTTATGTAATTTTAGTATCTTGTTTAATATATTTCCTCAACCTTTGTATAACTAATACAAGTAAGTATTAATTATACAAATTATACGCTTTATTTGCTATTATGCTATGTATAAATAATAAATGAAAAACATGATTTAGCCGTGCAATAAATTTTAATGCATGCATTAATAGCATGGTTAAAGATACAATTGTCCCTCAAAACTTTTTTCATATCCTTTCTACCATATTTGTGGAAGATATTTTTGTAAAGAAATAACTTTTTTTAAAGAAATTATGCAATACATGTTATTTTTAATACACCAAACTAAATACTGCTTAAGAAGTAAGAAATAATCCCAACATAATTAATGCAAGCATACCTAGTATCAACTTTACTAATCTTATCCAATAGAGTATTATTTATTCTTATGCACCATACCAAACAACCCCTAAATGATTGTACAATATATATGACAATTTATGTTGACTCCGGTGCCGACTCTACCTATTAAAAAAATAGGCAACCGCCTTAGGCCCCCAATTTGAGGGGCCTCATTTTTTTTAAAGCAATAATAGATTATAGGCTTTTTATAAAAAAAATATTAAATACTATTTGTAGAAAAAATAAATTTCTTATATAAAAGTAAATAATTAATAGAAGAAGTTTGATGTATTTAAAGTACTATGTCTCAAGAAAAATTAAATGCATTAGTTATATTAACGGAAAAAGAATTATTAGAAGAAATCGACTATCTTGCATCTCAAAAACTTTTAAAGCAACTGTATAATTTTTCTTTTATCTTTTCTTAAAAACTTAAGTTGTTCGTTCGATTTTCGCCTTACTCCACCAATATGCTTTGTAACACCCCGTACTTTATAACCTCACTTGATACCTTGGGATCATATTTACATAGGTGTTGAGATGCCATGCATATGTGTTTTATAGTGTTATTGGTGAAACATTTGATATCGGACTTAACATGTGCGATTAGATCTTCGTAGGAGGTGTGTTGTAATTTCATGGAGCATTTGGGTAAGAACTCGTACACATTCTAACCTCATTTGGTGACTTTAAGTCATGTTTACTTGATGGTTAAGATCACTAAGTAAGTATTTTGTAGTGTTTGGATAAAGGATTGGACGATACGTAAACGTCGGATTAGTGGCCGAAAATTTCAGCAAAATGCTGAAACTTGCGCCACTACCCTATTTCAGGGGTGTGGCGCAAGCCACCAGCCTGCATAAACTTCAGAGCAGGCCTAATTCTTGCGCCACTACCCTGTTTCAGGGGGTGTGGCGCAAGGAACAAAAACTATGCCTTTCCGGCGTCGTTTCGTAACGCAATTCTACGACGATTTCTCGATGGTTTCTTTTGGTTCTTTGGAGTTATTTGAGCATTGTTAACGAGTTAAACACGTCAATACACTCATACATACTCCTACATGATCAAATCACGAAAGGTGAATAGTGATCCAAAATGTCCAATGAAACCAAGGGCGACTAGAATTCCAATTTTTGCGACCGAAAGGACGAATGAGAATCTTTTAAGAGAATAGTGTCGTAACGTTATGGAATTATGTAAACATGAGAGATATGGTGATTAATACATAAAATTGGATGGGTTGCATGGATATGAGTTCTTGGGCCCAAAGTTAGGCCCAAAATGGAAATAAAAGAATTGGCCCAAAGGGCAAAAAGATCCATTCTTCCACTTTGACCATATTAAATGCCAAAGAAAAGGCTAAGCTTGACTTGGGGTCTATATAAAGGCCCCAAGATCAGATTTTTATCATCAAAGTCTCTCATGCCTTTTGGATATTTTTCACAACATTTCTTTACTCTTCCAAACCCTAAAGCAAATAAACCCTAAGGCATATTTGGACAAGATCAACATATTCCAAGCTTTGGTAAGTATTTATTTTCATGGATTAATATCTTATATGCATAAAAGAATATGTATATCATGTTGGTGGTGCTTGGAAAAGTTGGTCATGGTACTTGGTGATTTTGTATGAGATTTGTGGTATATGGAATTCAAGTGTGAATTAGGCCTTGTGCCTTTGAAGACAAAGCATGGTATGGACAAAATATAAACATGTATGGTGTTATTTTTGGTATAAAACTTGTTCTTGTCTAAAAGTGAAAATTATAGGATTTTGGCCGATATGTGTTATGAGTTGAATTAAGGTGCTTTGATGGATTATTTGTGATGTGTTATGGATAAGAAAGTGTAAAGGAGAAGTATTGTGGTGAAATGTATTGATTTTCATGTATTGGTCAATGTTGGGAATTTTATGGAATTTTTGGAAGAATGGTATATCAATAGTTTGGTCGAAGGAAAATGACATGTTTAAAGGCAAACATGTAATTCATTGACATTGTATGCATTTGTAAAGTAATTCATGGTTAACGTGAATTCGTTATGTATGTATGTTGTAGAGTGAAGGAGAGGGATCATTGTATACGCATCGAAGGTTGTCTATTCGTATTGTGAATCCAAGGTATGCAAGGTTACTTTGTCCGTATCTTTCTACGGCCAATAGTGTTCACATTGACATTTCTCTAGTTCTATTCCGAAATGTACTAAGGTATCCCATATGCACTTATCTATGGTCATTGTCATATATTTCCTACTCATTGATCACTTGTGAATCTCATTTCTCATATTCATGGTTAACTTTCCGAAAGTTCAAATAAGGCTATATTCCAATATTCCAATAGTGTCTATACTTGTGTCTCTTGTGCATGGATTATTGTCCAATGGTTCCAATGGTATCATGGTGCTAGTTATATTATATTTCTCCTTGATATTTATTCATATGTCCTTCACTTATTGGTCAATGATTCAAAGTTTCCAACAATGTTGTATTCCAAAGTTCCAAAGTGATGGTATGATTATCAAAGTATCAATCTCAAAGTAATGAACAAAGTAATGCAAATGTGGTCAATGATCAAGTACGGGTGGCAAGTCTAGGGGCATAAGCCTAGCTCGACTCGATCCCGAGATTTGGATTTATGGGTGGCAAGTCTAGGGGCGTAAGCCTAGCTCGACTCGATCCCGAGGGTGGCAAGTCTAGGGGCATAAGCCTAGCTCGACTCGATCCCTATATGATGATATGAAAGACCCACTGATCAGTCGGGGCCCGGGTACATTGTGATATGTAATGACATGTGAGCATTGAGATAAAGAAAGTAATGAAAATGATGAAAGCAATCCACATGGTTTCCAAAACGTAACATGGTGCCTTATTCACAGTGATTATTCATATGTTTTGAGTTCATTGACATATTCATTGAAATATTCATGTGTTGTATAGTTTCATCTGAGCCTTGCATACTCAGTACTTATTTCGTACTGACCCCTCTCGGGGAATTTACCTTACTTGCTGCAGGCGCAGGTCCCAGTAGGCCTCCTCAGTAGATTGCCAGTGTTAGCGGTTCTTTGGTGAGCTCCAGCTCATTCGGGGCTTCTCCGAGTCAGAATGTATATATGTTTTGGTATTGTACATAATGTGTAAAGCGGGGACTTGTCCCGACTTATGGTTCATTTTGGTCAATGCTCTTGTTAGAGGCTTTTGTAGACCGATGTGGGTGTAATAGTGTAAAAGACACATGTTGTTTTGATTGGATGGCCTCAACGGCCAAGTTTCATATGTATGCCTAAATATGTCCCATGTTCTCCTTTATTCGTATTTCGTAATATTATGCAATGGTGGTTATGAATATTATATGCATATGATTGAGCATAGGCAAAGGTTGGTTCTCTCGGGCCTTATCGGCTACGGGTGCCAATCATGTCTCGATGGGATTCGGGGCGTGACAAAAGTGGTATCAGAGCAGTCGGTCTAAGGATGTCTACAAAGCCGTGTCTGAGTAGAGTCTTACGTATCGATGTGTTGTGCACCACATTTATACGTAGGAGGCTACGAGACATTTAGGATGTTGTTTCTTTCCTTCACTCTAGATCGTGCAATAGAGCCAATGTTGTCAGTTGCATTGTATCTGATCTTGGTAATTGTTTTTCTTTGGTATAGTCAAAATGCCGAACACTAGAAGAGGAAGAGGAAAAGGTAAAAGTAAGCTGATAGATAGAATTGCTGGTGAAGGAGCAAGTAGACCACCACCTGAACAAGTTGATCAAGGTGGGGCTGAAACTGAGTTCGCAACGCGAGCTTCTTCTACTTCTTCAGCTCCAGAAGAGCCGAGAAGAAGGGAAGTGCCCGTGGAACCACCGACAAATGCCACAGATCAGGATCTTAGGAATGCTGTACAGATGTTGACACAGTTAGTGGCGGCACAAAGCCAGGGAAGAGCTGGTGCAATGGCACATGATGATGATGCGGCTAGAATGGCAAGTCGCAGAACACAGGATTTCTTGAAACTGGACCCTCCTATATTCACAGGGGCAGATCCACAGGACTTCGTGGATCAAATTCAGAGGGCATTGGAAGTTATGCATGTGACAGGGGTAGAGACAGTTGAACTTGCTGCGTACAGGTTGAAGGGAGAGGCAATACTGTGGTATGAAGATTGGAAGAAATCCCGTGACATTGGTGCAGATTCACCGACATGGGAAGAGTTTAAAGTGGCCTTCCTCGATCATTATCTTCCATATGAGGTTCGGGAAGCACGTGCAGATCAGTTCCTGAATTTGCGTCAAGAAAATATGAGTGTTCGGGAATATAGTTTGCAATTTAATTCCTTGGCTCGATATGCGCCAAATGTTGTGGCTACGATGACAGACAGGGTCCATAGATATGTGGACACAGTGATTATTCATATGTTTTGAGTTCATTGACATATTCATTGAAATATTCATGTGTTGTATAGTTTCATCTGAGCCTTGCATACTCAATACTTATTTCGTACTGACCCCTCTCGGGGAATTTACCTTACTTGCTGCAGGCGCAGGTCCCAGTAGGCCTCCTCAGTAGATTGCCAGTGTTAGCGGTTCTTTGGTGAGCTCCAGCTCATTCGGGGCTTCTCCGAGTCAGAATGTATATATGTTTTGGTATTGTACATAATGTGTAAAGCGGGGACTTGTCCCGACTTATGGTTCATTTTGGTCAATGCTCTTGTTAGAGGCTTTTGTAGACCGATGTGGGTGTAATAGTGTAAAAGACACATGTTGTTTTGATTGGATGGCCTCAACGGCCAAGTTTCATATGTATGCCTAAATATGTCCCATGTTCTCCTTTATTCGTATTTCATAATATTATGCAATGGTGGTTATGAATATTATATGCATATGATTGAGCATAGGCAAAGGTTGGTTCTCTCGGGCCTTATCGGCTACTGGTGCCAATCATGTCTCGATGGAATTCGGGGCGTGACATGCTTGAGCCGCCCCTGGTTGCCTCTTTCCAGCTAAGAATAAAAACAAATTCCCAAAGTTAAATCTACAACTGTTTGCTTCATTTTTTAAGATTTGATGATGTTTGACATATTTAATTTAGTCATAATAATAATAATTAAAAAAAAGCATCTTCTTGTACGGATTCATGCATATGTCAAATTTTTCTCATTTTGGTTCTTCAATTTCACAGAAACAAGTCCAGAAGCATGCAGCTTTTTATTCGTGCCAAATATAAACAAACTGGTGCTCTCAAATTAACTATATATTTTCAATTAATAGAACTATCGTCATGTTCATTTTGGAATTGACATTCTGAAATAAGGTATAAAACTTATTCTTATCGAATATTTACACCAAATGAATAAATATACGACAAATATTTGTATATACATTTTTTATTATTTGGTCATGATCAATTAATGCATATTTCTATTATACTAAGTTATTTTATCATAGCAAAATTAAGTTAGTTTGATGTAACATCCGATACAAATAAGTCAATTGCATGAAATAAGTCCAAAAATGAATGGATAGTTGGGTCGTGCAAAATGATTAAAAAATTTGACGTAGGGAGAAAAAAAAACTCACAGTTAAACTCGCAAGTGAAAGCATATAATATTTGAATACGAAATTGAGAAAATTTAGAAATTTATGAAATATTACTAATATATATAGTGAAGCATTACTTATTTTTGGTAATTCTTTTCAAAATAACTGCATATAAATATTCTTATAACACATCATAATGACCACTATAACAAATGGCCAAGTCATTTGCATCTTTTAAGCATCCAAGTAATCTGGCAATTGCTTTCCTATAATCATTCATTGGATACTAATTAAACTTGAAATTAAAAACGTAATACCCATTTTCAACCCGCCAACATTTAGTTGGATATTTCAAAAAGAATATTATTATTTCTTGAATAAACTTTCATTATGTGATAATATTAAGATTTACAATAAACAATTCATTATGCATGATCAAATGTTACCGTTGTCAAACGTCGTTTCTTACCATTCAATTTTTTCTAATGAATTGTCATTATGAACAATAGCCACTATGACTTTTATTACTTCTTTACTGTGGATACGTTTTTTTTTTCATCAAAGGTTCATTTTGTTGGACTATATATATAATCCTCAATGACTCCACTGAAGAAGCAGATGAAACAAATCCTTCTCTTTCTTTTCTTGTGTTTTATTTTACAAATCCTTCTCTTTCTTTTCTTGTGTTTTATTTTACTTTTGTTAATCTTTGTTAGATTCTGACTCCTAGTTTATACTAGAAGATTTTGTTGAATCTGGGGGGATACACTTACACCGGGTGAAATATCCTTAAGGACAGTATCACCTGACACTATGATAATTTCCAACCAGTGTTCGTGATGAAGTATTTTCGTAAGATTTCCAACAATCTTAAAGATATTTCATACTTTATTCTTATGGAAAATCAGCCTCAATTTTGTTCCATCATTGAACATTGTTTCTCGACCCTCTTCTCCTTGATATTTCCATACCAGCTAGATTATAGTAAGATTAACATTACATGTAATTACTAATCTAGTTAGTTGGTACGGTGATGACGTTGAATGAGGGGGAGTGTGGCACTGCTGGCTTTGAGCATGTGTGTCCATGTGAAGAGGTGGTGAAAAAGAATAACAATACTTGGCCTATGGTAATGATATTCTGAGAAAGGCAGTAGTAGTGCACATTAATGTCTCGACAATTGTTCCTGATCTTGATAAGCTTATTGTCCATTCATGCATTAAAGAATTTGATTCTTATTGAGAATTTGGGACTAGAAGAGTTGGTGATAAATATTTTTGGGGTTTAAAGATGAATTGTTCGTGGGCATCATTATAATCTATAAGTACCGACAAAGATGAGTATATTAGAATATGTAATTGGCAAGGCTCATTCCTTTGAGATATTGATTAGGCAATTACCGAGTTTGGTTGTGAAGTTAACCTAGTCGGTCTCCAAATTATTGCTTCCAAGATGCGGTACAAAGTTGTCATTTGTATTCGGCTAATAAGGTATGTGACAATACTATATGTCTATAATTTTAGTGGTTTTGTGTGTGGTGAATTAAACTAGCATACCCCTCAATATAATGAAAAATTCAGAGAAATAATAATCCCGCTAAGTAAAAATAAATTTGAGTAAGCGGATGATATAAATTATTGCGGTCATTTCTAAAGTGAATCTTATGGTTAATATGTGAAAGATTGGGTGTTAGACTTTGGTGCTACTAAGCATATTTTGCTAATAAAAATAATTTTATGTTTTACACCTAAGTTGAAGAAGAAGAATAATTTTTATATGTTGGTGATTCTAGAACTACCCAAGTTCTTAGAATGATAAAGTTCTTCTTATTAAACTCACATATGAAATATATTGAAATTAATTGAGGTGGTATAGAGGTGATAATATTTGAACCAATTTAATGTTTACGAGATCATTTGAAAAAGTTTGGTGAAGATTTTATTTGAGTTTAATAATTGTGTTAACAAAGTTGTGAGTAATGAATATAGTAAGCATGATTTTTTTTCTGCCTAATATTTTTCAAGATGAGAATGTTATTACTTATTGATTCATGTGATTTGAGACATGTTAGACTTGGATATGTCAATTTTGCAGATTTAAGTTGTTTCTTACTTATGTTGAAAAAAAAATTAATTATGTCTAAATTTACTAGCTATTTTAATATTGTAATGACTAGTGTTTTGAATAGTATTGAATGACCTCTACATTGTTTTAATAATTGAAATTGTCGCACTCTTAGATGTAAGGATTAAAATGCTCTTTAATAACGTTGAAAAGGAATCTTATCCATCTGTTGATTTTTTGGTTGTGTATACTCTCAAACTAGGTTGCTTCTCGAGTAGATAATATATATCTACGGAAATTTTCTTTGTTTAGTTTACTTTTGATATATTTTAATATATAATTTGTATATTAATTATATACAAAATTGAAAATTTTATAAACTATGAAAAATTTATCCCCTATTTTGAAATATTTAAAAGTATGGAGATGGCTTGATAAGGTTATATTATATGATCCTAAGAAAAAAGGTTGGATAGAGTCTAAATTTTTTGATTGTATATTTATTTATATTTGTTGAAAATAGTGATGCATTATTTTGGAAAGAAGTTCCTAATGACATATGAGAGATATCACTACAATGGTACTAAATAAAGTGAATTTTTATTGCGATAGAGGTGTACAATGATGTTAAGTGGATCTCAAAAATCCATTTACGAACACTAGTAAAGTATACCATGCACTAGATCGATCAATTATGAATCTAAGTTTATGGCTTTGGAGTTGGCTAGCAATGAGGCTAAGAAAGTTCGTAGCGAATATTGAGGTTGAGATAATATTGTGGTTGTCAAGTAGCGTTAGCTACAGTGGAAAAAATATTGTGGTTGTAATAGAACACATATGTTTGAGATATAATGTGATAAAATAGTTGTCGTGAGATGAAATTATTTACATAACTTATATGTAGTCAGGGGTGAATTTGATCAATTCACAGACTAAAAGAAATATCGAGGGAAGTGAAATTTTTAGTCAATTTGAGAAGATCAACAATGATGGTAACCCAACATATGTAATTGGAGATCCCATGAATTAGGTTCATATAGATAATAACAAGTAATTAGTTGATCAAGTATGCACTGTAAAAAATTTGTTCCTCCTATGATGTGTGAATAGAGTGCGGTGTTGCAAGACAAAATGAGGGTTGGGTTATACTCTTAATCCAAATCATATCTTTTATAGATGATGTATTACTCTGCAGAATACACTTGATAATTGAACCTATATGAGTGTGGAGTGGTGCCGCTCCTATGAAATCGTGACAGATTTCTAGAGCACTCATGAATACCAGGATACGCGCATGGCCTTTTAGCACAAAATTGCGATAACAACAAAGATTGTGCGGGTATAATGTGATAGAAGAAGACTATGGGCTTACAAAAGAATTATTGGTTCATAGAAGTTCTAAACTTTACCAATTATTCTGTGAGTTTAATCTTATTTTATTTAGGTCTGGTTTATAATCTACGAGACACCAGATTCAATGCATTATACTCATATGTGAAATCCAGCAAAGCTTATTATTACTTACCTTATATTCCTTAATATTACTTTTGAAATCTATGAGGGATTGTTGGATATTTCAAAAAGAATATTATTATTTCTTGAATAAATTTTCGTTATGTGGTAATATTAAGATTTACAATAAATAATTCATTATGCATGGTCAAATGTTACCGTTGCCAAACGTTTCTTACCATTTAATTTTTTCTAATGAATTTTCATTATGAACAATAGCCATTTTGACTTTTATTACTTCATTACTGTGGATACGTTTTTTATTTTTAAATCTAAGGTTCATTTTGTTGGACTATTATATAATCCTCTATGACCCCACTTTAGTGGAAGAAACAGATGAAACGTATCCTTCTCTTTTCCTTTTCATGTGTTGAGTTTACTTTTCTTAATCTTTGTTAGATTCTGGCTCCTAATTTATATTAAAAAATTTTGTTGAATCCTGAGGGATACACCCATATTGAGTGAAATATCCTTAAGGACAGTGTCACCTGACATGCCTCAAGCTATGATAATTCCCAACAAGTGTTCATAATGGAGTATTTTTCGTAAGATTTCCAACATATTTGACCCCCATCCCCTGTTTGCCACTCCTAGAATCACGATTACTGTCCCGTTATCAAAGAATCTTTTTTTTTATTTCCCGCTCGATGTTTGTATCCACATTGGAGTCCGAATAATTCGGATTTGCATATTACATGGCTTATTTATGGGGATGACACTTCTAACATAATTTTTCCATTCCTCGGACTCAAACTCGAAACCTCTGGTTAAGAATGGAGTAATTTCAATCATTCCACTACAATCCACGTCAATCATTATCAAAGACTCGTTTCATCAATGTCAATTAAAAAGCCATCACAAACATATAGAATGTGTATATCAGTAGCAATATTTTAGAGGAGAGCAACCACTCATGTATAAGGGGTCGTTTGTTGCAGACTAAAATTATGCATATATTAATAATGCAAGAATTAATTATGCAAGTCTAGTTATTTATGTCTTGTATAAAATAATACACAAATTGACTTATAAATATAATATATATTTTCGTTATATATATTGTAAAATAATAATCAAACACCATATTTGATATGTTCATTTTATATAAAGCACCTAAAAGACTAGCAAACATAGAGTTAGTTATACTAATTTTAATATTTGATATTACGAATAGCTTCTTTCCTAACCGGTAATCAAATGACCTCTAAATGTGTTAGGATATAATATTCACCATATGGTTTATGTTTTCATCCTATATAAAGACTATTTATTTTATTTATTCGATTTAATAAAATTATATTCGATTTAATAAAGTTTTATTTGAATATAGATTATTGTGCTAACATGTGTGTCATTTACTTATATAGTAGACAATTTAGTGTATGGAGTTATTTAGCTCATACACGGAAGATTAAAATTATCGGTTCTTATAAGTAACACAACTAAAAAAATGCGGATTACATAGAGATTTACTTGCGACTTTTATAAGAAAATTCGTAGGTAATATAGTTTCCTGCCAATTTTGTCTTTCAAAATGAATTCGATGGAAAAACCTTTGTAGCTAATTAACCTGCGAATTTTAAAATCCCCAAGTAACTTACCTGGGGATTTAGATTCGGCATGTATATTACCTATGAATTTTTTCACAAGAAATACGAAAAAATCGCAAGAAATTTTTGGTAAAAATTTGTGAAGTAAAGGAATTCTTCTATGATTTTTTATGCAAATAATTCCGCATGCAAATTTGTAAGAAATTATTGGCATGAATTTCTGAAATAAATATAAAATATTTTTATTTGTTCTATTTTCTTTGTATTTATTATTTTATCTTGACTACAATATTATTACTCTACATATGCAGGATCTATCTCTGTACTAACACTTACCTACCCTACCAAGTTAGTATGGTCACATACTACTTACTCTATACCCACCCACACCAGCATTCATATATGGACATATGGAAAGGAAGGGATAACACATGAAAATTAATTGTCATATTAACTCCTTGATGGCCCGTTTTACTGTCAATTCCTCGTATTGTCAGGGAAATGTCTCACTAAAGTCATTTATCTTTTTTGAATTTTAATAATGTCATTTAACTTTGTGCATTTTCCTTACAAACTAATAATTGCTAAAAGTGATTCAAAAGATGAGAAAACATAACCAAAATAGTCCATTAAGTTTGAACTTTGAATTTAAATAGTTCTTATTTTTTGACATGAAATATTAATAGGCCTCCAACTATTTTTTACGTTTTTACTTCATAAATTTGAATTTTTATATATTTTATCAATAAGTACATAATATAATTTAAAAATACATAAATCATACTATAAAAAAGCAAAAAAAAAAAAGACAAAGGATGTTAATTTAGAGTGTAACATAGATAGTTATATTTTAAATGAAATAAAAAAGAATATTTATTGTCTAAAATTGAGAGATGTATTTAGTTTTTAAAGCCAAGTTGAAGAAGTAATATAATTTTCTCCGAAATAATATCACAAGATTGACAAAAATTATATTTGAAAACTTTAATATTTTTAAATTCCATAATGGTTATATAAAATCTCCTAATTTTATTTGATATCGAATGATTTATGTTATTATTATGATGTCCTTTAATTTGGATCAATAATTTTTTTTTTTATAGAAATCCTTTAGAATATTTATATATGATTCTTCTAATAGCTAGAGACCCTAGTTTTTTTTATTGGTTTGAAGGAATTCATTGTCTTCTTTATGAATTATGAATTTTTTGACAATAATTTTAGAGTAGAAGAAAATAACAACTAAATTTGAACTATTTTATCAAAAACTAAAACTTAATAATAAAATGAATAAATATAGAACATTATTCTATTATTGAATTCCTAAATTTCCAAATAAATAGAGTACATATAAGCTTATTTCTAACAATATCAATCACAATTTTTTGTGGACTTGGTTATATTTTAATAGCACAATTAGAAGTTGAACTAAAATTATATTCACTATTTTTTTTATAGTTGAAAGGTTATTAATATTTCATATTGTTAAAGAATAAGGATCATTTAAATTCAAAGTTCAAACTTAAGGGACTATTTTGATCATTTTCTCTTTATCTTTTGAGTCACTTTTAGCAATTATTAGTTTCTAAGAAAAATGCACAAATTTAAATGATATTACTGAAATAGAAAAAAGATAAATGATATTAGTGAGACATTTCCATAAGTTAGGTGACAATATAAGGAATTGAATTCTCGTTTTACTGGTCACTTAAATTGAAAGCCTTATAAATTTCAAATTCTTAGTATCTCTGACCGATGTGGGATGATGATTCACCAACTGCTTTGTTCTTCATTTTTGTCTTCAATAAATCAATATGTAAAGAGTATTTATTTTTTTTCTTTTTTGTTTGTTTGATGAATAGTAAGTATGGATTTAATAATTTACAATTTTTTCTTCAAATTTAACCAAGTGAATATTCCTTCTATTTCAAAATAAATGTTATTTTAATTTGGATACACTCCTTAAAAATATTTATTTTCCAAAAGTAAAATGTATTTATATTAAATTAGCCTTAATAAATATCTTGAAAAAAGATGTAGCTCTTTAGTAGTTTCTTGGTTATGTAAACTTTCCTTTATTTAAATAAAGATTAAATTGAAGTAACATGATTAATGTCTTTTTGATTATGTGAAACGTCACTTATTTTAAAATAAAATAAAAAATATAAAAATACCACTTATTTTGAAATGGAGAAAATAATAAACAAAAATCTATTATATATAATAATTGGTAGTATTATTTCACCACTTATATCCACAAATACAACATCTAGTAACTCCAACAATATTAATCAAGGGGATATTGAAAATTAAAAGTAGAAGATCACTAAATACTTAAATCTCACTCATAATATTCAAAGTAAATATAATGTATATAACATACTATAGTTAAATTACATAGTTTTTAGTATATTTAAAACAAAGTAATATATAATTAGGATATACATTTTAAAAAATTATTTTTTTACTTAATAGAGATCTACTTATTGAAGGAGACAATAAAACCTCACATTAATAATTTATAAATATTTTTTTCTCTACTTACAAATTATACTTAATTATAGTAATACACATTCATTAACATAGAGTAAGTATGAATTTCAAAATTTGCAACTTTTCTTTAAATATAATCAAAAATATTATGTCTAGTTCTTCAATGATTAATGAATCATTTATATAATGTGTGTTTTCTCTTCAAGAAAAAAAAATAAGAATATATTTTGAGAATTAGAACTTTTAAGTAAGTAAAAATATTGATAATAAGAAACTTATAACTATACCTTGAATAATACATTAAAAAATTTATGTTATACTTTTTCTAAAGAAGAATTAATAGTATATAGTAATTGATAAAATTATTTTATCAATTCTAATTACGGATACAAGATTCAGTCACCACAAGAAGATGTTCAAAATAAAATTTAAAAATCACTCAATACTTAACACTCACTTAATCTAATATTTAAAAATAAATATACTTCCATGTAACATATTATAATTAAATTGAATCATTCTTAATATATGTAAAATAAAGTAATATATAATTAGGACATACATCTAAATAACATTTTTAAAAAATTTACATTAATAATAATTATAAATGAATAATTTTCTCAAATTAAAAATTATACTCAAGATTCAGTCCTTTTTATGTAATTTGTTAATTTTTCAAGTCACAAAATTCCTACGTAATTCCCCAAGAATTTCCAGCTAAACTCGCAGCAACAAAATCCCCCAATATTTTCCCAGGTAATAAAATACCTAGGTAAATCTCCTAGTATAAATTTCCAGCTAAATTCCCAGAAAATTAATCCCCAAATAATTTTTCGGGTAATAAAATCCCCAGATTAATTTTCATCAAAATATCTCTAGAAAAATTCGTAGAATAGATTACCTGGGGATTTTCATATGGAACAAAAAAGAATAATTTATTTTATCCATGTTCCTGCGGATTTACCTAGAGATAATGTATTTGCCGAAACTTTTCCCCAGACAATGTCGCAAGTACAAATTTTGCGCAAAATGGCGCCAACTTTACTTGCAAAATTTGTTGGGAATATAAATTTTGCAGGTAATATATTCTAATATAGAGAAATTTAAAAATTTTGCAAGAAAATATGCATGAATTACCTATGACAATTTTTCCTAGGTAAGATCCCCATGTAATTCATAGTTTTCTTGTAGTATAATAAATTAATGTTCACAATCAGAGATGAAGTTTGACACACATCTTGATGATTATAGCGCAAGATTATATATAATTTGATCTTGATTATGGGAATGGTTCGATTCCAACTTCTTGTGCTAATATGCTTTTCGTGGGTGTTGAACGGACAAAGTGTCACGACCCAAATCACAGATCGTGCGAACACCTACCATTTCTGTCCTAGATAGGAGAACCCTTACTACCCAATTATTTCATTAGTGCGGAAGTTAGTTATTTCAATATCCAAAAACAACTCATTTATTTAATTCATAAAAATCTCTTATTCAATACAATTGATAAGTAAATACAATACGGAAAATAACCAATAGTAAGTTCCCAGAACCTAGTCTGGTACAAAAGTACTAGACAAGGAACAGAAAACTCCAAGACCCGCATCCGTGTAAGATCGTGAGGACAGGAGCTGCTGCAGAGTGATCACCGTCTCTTTTATAGAAACCCCAACTGACTTGAACCATTGCTATACCCCCAGACAGAAATATAGTAAGTATAGTATCAGTACAACCACATATACTGGTAGGCGTTATCGGCCGACAAGGGTTAGAAATAAATAACAGTAATAGAAAATAGGAATAAATCATGGCATCAAGTAAGGTTCCGATTACTAACTCTCAATTATACCCTTATTAACCTATCACCCTTAGCATCTCTGTGACCTACCTGCCATTTAACATTTTCGTGTATCTTTGTCCCTTGACAATCCATACTAACTTACATCCTTTAAATCTACCCTATCTCATTATTCAGGTTCCTGTAATCCTAACCCACTTTAGATAATAGTACAAACTTCACTAAATTAGGACTTCGAGGGCACCGCACGGTTAGCCCGAATTGCCTCGGTACTCAACTAATATAATGCACTACGGGGGTTAAAATAACCTGTCCAGAACGTACCTTATATTCACGCTTCGCTACCATGCACAATCACAACCATCAATAGAACCGGTCCACTCAAGGAACCATCAACAACATATAAATATAAATATACATTCAATGCACATGATGTAAATATGTATGCATATGCACGTATCATCTCGTCATCACCTCCTCATCATATCATCACTATCATCAATACCATAGTAATGTAATCACATCATCATCACCAACATCATGATCACAGTATTATCATCATCATTATCAATATCGTCACATCATCAACATCATGATCTCAATACCATCATCATCAAAATCATTGACAACATAATCACATCATCATCATCATCATACTTTCAATACCATCATCAGTAACATGCATGAGTATGCAATGCAATCAACAATAACAAGGAGTTTTCGAAGGTAATTATGAATATATATATATTTGTACACACACACACACCCCTCCCAAGAGATTATAAGTGTTCTACCTAGACGAATACACTAATTCCGACCCATGCTCGTATCCCAACATCGTTCCCAGCCTTTTTCTAATACCTCAATCGAAACACTAATACTTGGCCTTTCTACCCTTGCTCTTGTTTATTCAACACCCTTAATCAAAATGCCTACCCTTCCCCTTGCCTTGCCACTCGGCTATTCTCCAGGTCGTTCCATCTATTTATTTATGCTCTTATGTCGCTTTAAACTTAAGTAGTTTGACTAATAACCCTTACCTCGCACTTGTGCATCCTTACCCTTTCCCAGCACAAGTCTACATATTTTCTAGGTTTCTGTGAGTAACCTAATTTACCCTTAATTATCTCCTCTCCTCATCTTTCGGTTGTCCTTACCCCCATATTAGACCCATAATATAGTTGCATTTATTTGACTAACCTTAACCTTCATAAAATTTAACCAACTCATGCTACTAATATCACACCATCGAAATTCAACAATAGTTTACTATATTATTTAAGCCTATACCGGTTATTATCATTTTCATCCATCCAAACACCGTGCTCGAAGGCCTAAGACATGAAAACTTCCGACATTACTATCAATGTTACATGCATGTAGCCCAAGTCTACTATAATTTAACCATAGCCTACCTCGTAGATAAATTACGCTGCTATTCAGAGGAGGGAGTTGTTCCGCACGTGCTAAGCGCCTAGCTGTGTTGGGTTCTCGCTGGGTGTGCCTCGAAATTACCCTCATAAAGCATGGCCTTTGAAACCTCATTGCTCTAAGTGTGGGGTTTATTCAGAGTGTTTTTATTGGAAAAATACGATCTATGGAGGCTGGAATAAAAGAGGGTTTCTAAAGAAATTCGGGTTGGTCATTGCCTGGGTTACCGCTGTAGTGGTTGATTTACCGCTGCATCAGTTGTCAGCAGGCTGGCCCAATTCCTTTTAATTTTTGCCCCCCGTTCAACCCCAAATGGCCATAAGGTGGAGATTTGAGGATTCTAGGCACGACTTTTAAATTTCAGACCCGCAACGTATCAAAGAAAGAACGACCTCTAATCCTGTCACGACCTAAAACTATCGTGAGTGGAACCCACACTCCCGTGGGAGAACCAACCAACATCACAAGTTAATCAACACTTAGCCTAAAAAATAGGCAACTAAACCTAATTCCATTAAATAAGAACAATATCCAATAACATATGAAATAATGTGGAAAGTAATCCTCTAGGAACTTAAAGTCACCATACCAAAACTCTAAATAATGTCAAAAGAAAGGGGATGCAACCCCAAAATCAAAGTAATGTCAAGTTCGAAACAACTGGACAAAAATACTATAGAAGAACCCATGGTAGCCCGAAAGATACAACTCACCCTTGAGTTCGAATACTGTCTGTCTCATAACTGAGGTCTCGAAATAGTCTCTGGAATATGCACTGCACTCAATAAAAAAAAGAGCACGTGTAGTATCAACACACAAGAAACAACGGTGTGTCGGTAGGGTCATCGGCTAGCCCAAGATGAGAAATATGGACACATAACCAAGATATAGTACAACAAGACAACCATGAATCTTATCATGCAACTATCTTTCAAGTTCATAATACTTAACCTTGTAAATAAGTACAACATGAAGTTTAGTCAAATAGAGTCAACAAGGATAACCAGTCAAGTCAAATCAAGACCAACAACAAGACTCCAAGTCAACAACCTTGACACAACTATCATAAAGACCATTTTTCCATTTAGGCAAGTAATAACAACATAGAGCCATGTCACAATTTACAAGAAACTCATACCACTCAAGGATCCTTAATAACAACAACAATAGAAATATCATGCATTTCGATTTACACAAGAAACCACCTTAGCAATTAAGCATACAAAACCCGGCTCACTCAAGGAACCAATAAAATCAAGAAACACATAATCCCTGGTTCACTCAAAACACCAATAAAATCAAGAAACACATAATCCCCGATTCACTCAAAAAACCATCACACTTACATGTACCTTGTACACATATGCTTAGGGTCTTATGTGCGCGTCCACTATTCATGACCTACAGGGGACAAGTCCTTATCCATGCACCAAATCCCAGACATCAAGTGTCTGCCAACCTTATATCACCAATCTCGTGGAGCTATCCAAGTACCGATACATTCCACAATAATGACAGATATCGCAATAATCACAACCACAATGATAAAGAACAACACTTGTAAAATCTAACAAGCTTTCATATAAGTTCATTGCATGTGATTAATCAAACAATCATTCACTTTTCTTGAACATGCATTGTACAAGCAATACTACAAATTAGTTATCATGCACATATAACACACATTGGGTTTCAACTACATTAAAACCATCACCTACCTTAATCCAAGCTTGCACCACTCAATTAAGCATGAGCCTTGCCTTTTCGTACAATTTTTGCTTGGTCGTGGTCTAAAAATATGAACACAACAATAATCAACTAAACGACCTACCATGTCAAGGATCACAACCTAATCCCTAACCCTCAAGGCCAAATTCATGATCATTTCCCCCGTTCTAGGTTTTTTCTACCATAATTCACCCTAAACCTATCAATTTCATGGTTACATTAGTGAATTATTAACATGCAAGAGTAAATTAATGATTAATAACTAAAACCCAAAGGTTTTACACCAACTTCACCCTTTTGCACCAAAAAATCAGCTAAGTCAAGCTTAAATCCTCCCTAAAACTCGTAAACTAGTGATTCTAAGGTTAATTAACCCAAATACTAGTTAATGGGGATGAAATACTTACCTTTACGATGAAAACCGATGGAAAACTGATGAAAATCGCCCAAATCGCCTAAGCTCTTCCCCAAAAATGAGTTTAGAATAATAAACCATTTTTGAAAAAATTTCTGCATTTACAATGATTTCTCCGCTATAGCGGGATTGACCGATGTTGACTTCCGCTATAACGGGAGTAGTGAGGAAAAAACTCAGAAATCTTTCCAGTTTTTCCTTTTTCGTAACATACCCTCAAACCATGACATCCCAGACTAACCCCTTTACGTCAAGTTCGATATCGAGAATTCTACTCAACCGAATTCACTTTTGAAAAGTCCTACGGATTCCTTAACGAGTTTACTAACATAAAATTAAGCTAAATTTTATTATATTTATCCAATTCATTCCTAGATTTCCCTAGACCATACCTCTCTCCTATTTCATTCAAAACTAGCCTAGCCTGAATTTTTTTAACTTTTATTTCGGGAGAAAGTCTTAACGCATAATTTTGCGTGATTAACTCACCCGTAATGACAGAAAGGGTCGTTACAAATTCGTACTAGCTCACTTTGTCTATCCTTAGTTAATTAACCACGGAACCAATGTAACTGACCAATCTATCATTAGTAGGTCCATGTACTATTCAGATTTATACGATAAAATTTTCATCAACTACGAAAGGAATTTCACAATAATGTCTTATGTACAGGCTACCCCAAAAATACCCGAATATCATAAAATACCACAACACATAAAAAGTCAAAAAGAAAATTGAACTCATGGTATTGTACCGCAGCAACGATTCACGGCAGTTCAAAATAAGGAAAATTAAACATTTCCCCCATTTTCACTCCCCCACTCCAATTTCTCTCAATTCTCTTTGTGCAATCCCTTTCCAACATTATTTCAAGGTAAATTTCTCACTTATACTACTTTATTTATGTACTCATTGTCGTAGAGTTGTGAAAACTTCATTATAGTAGGAAATTTGTGGATGATTTTTTGTGTAACTTTTGAGTTTGAAATATTTGGTGGTGTTTTTGTCTAAAAGGATGAACATGCTAGATTCTCTTACGTCTCCGATGCTCCTACAGTGTCCTAGGCGTAAGATTGAAGTAGTTCATGATGGATTTTAGCCATGGAAGGGATGGGAGGTGAAGAGTCATCTTCTTCAACAAATTTGGATGACTTGGGTTTGAATTTGAGTGTTATGCACTTCCATTTTAATGTAAAAATGTTCCTACAAACTTTACCAAGCCTGATCTATACTTAAATCTCGAAAATACGAAAAAAAGTTGAAAATCTGCAATGGGAGTAAAGGTTGGCGGGTTGGGGATGATGGAACCGCTGCAGCATAACTTTTCCACCACAACGGAGCAATAAGTTACCACAATTATTTTACCACTACAACGGTATCTGACAGTAACCTCCAGGTTCCTATTTTCCTTTGAGCTTTTCGAATTTTGTTCCTCTTGTAGTACCTTGACTTTGTTTCTACTACTGAATTTTCCAATGAAATACAGGATTTTCATAGAGCACCAACCCCAATACCAAAGATTCCCTGATACTGCCAGCCACGACTATTATGAGGATGGCTTGAGTACGAAGGGTTTCCTCTATAAGCGGGGTTTTGTGATGAGGGATGTGGAGGATGAGGCACCCAAGTTCCATGTCTGATTGAGGGTTTTGGGGTGAGGAATGCTGACTGAGTTTGTCCCAAGGTGCAACCTGGAATTAGTTTGAGAGTTTTACGCCATCCTTTATATCGTAGATTGGTCTGTTACCTTCCCCACCATCCATATTGGGGGAAAGAAAATTCGGGTGGATGTTGTCACCATAAATGATGCTTTAAGGGTCCTAAACCCTCTAATGCTACTTTGAAGGCCAAGGTCCGGGAGTCAGACTTGAAGTGGGCGGCTAGGATCCCGGAGGATCAGGCGGAGAAGGTGAAATGGTTCAGCCTCAAAGAGACCAAAAGTACCTATTTCTCAGTGGAGGCTAGAGTGTGGTTGCACCTGGTGTCTCGGAGGATTCTTCCTTCGGGAAATGTGACTGATGTGGTTTTTTAATGATCTATAGTGGTGGCTTGTCCTATTGCGGGGATCGAGATGAATATGGGGGCATAGATTATGGATGAGTGGCGACACTTCTATGCTAGAGAGAGGTCGGTGAGGGATCTTTTCTTGCCTTCCTTGATCATTGAGTTGTGCAAGATGGTGGATGTGCCCACAGAGGATTATGATGCCTACGAGGAGTACGACATGATATTTAATCCTCTAAGGGGTAGGGGCACTCAGGGAGGCAACAAGAAAAAAAAGAAAGGTAGGAGAAGAAGGTAGAAGTAGCAGGGCCGGAGGGGGGGGGGGGAAGGCGAGGAGTTTGGCGCTCCTTCTACTCAGGCTCTTGCATTTCTCGATTGTTAGGAGGCCGACTTTGCTGCTATACGAGGTTATTGAGAGAGGACTCATTTGCCTCCACCTAGATTGGCTCTTTCGAGCTCAACTGCCCTACCGGACTAAGCCTGAGCCTATGCAGAGCTCCAAAAGGAGCTAGATGAAGAGAAAAAGAAGCGTCGCTCCCGCGAGCCCATGCTGGTGAGGATGCGAAAGTCGTGCAGGAGATGTTCAAGTGTGCCTCCCCTACCATGAAGCTCCCGAAGCTGACAAAGAAGGACGCTGAGGAGTTCTCCTTACTTAGCGGGATGGAGGAGGAGGGTTCATATGCTTCGAACTTCAGAGACGACGCCACCAGCTAAATCCCCCCCCCCCCCATTTTATTTTATCATTGACGGATTTGGGTTGCCCCCATTTGTAGCATGTAACAAATAATTACTCCTTTTATTTTCTTGCATTTTTAGGACCTTTACCATTCATAGACCTTTAATAACAATAACTTAGCTTACTATGCGTGTTGGGAGGGATTTCTAACTTAAAATTTGCGAACACAGGGTCATTTTTACCACAGATGAAAAATCGTAAAACAGGGAAGATCCTTGGTAGCTTACTGCCTGAAACCACTGCAATGGTTAATTTACCACTGCAGCGGTAAAAGTTCCGCTACAGCGGTACCCTCTAGTGGTTTCATTTTTTTTTCTACCCGGTTTCAGGGCCTTCCTCACATGATGCTATCCCCTGAACACTTTTACAGCTTCTAACTCTCACATCCCATGACTTTTAAGAACTAGAATGCTTAATTTGTGACTCTAAGCTATCGTGAATGCAAACTAATTTCTTAACCCGATTAAATCTCACATATTTCTAGCTCCTTCTCATCCCAAGTACCGCACCCCACACGACATTTCTCATAGAACAGTAAGGCACCGGGGTAGTTCATCAGGATTCGAATGGAAATTAAGGAATACTTCAAATCACTGGGAAATGAAACGTGCCTTAAATTGCGGAAATGAAGATACACCCCGAGATCATACCCAGTCCTCACGATTCTTGAATCCCTTGGCTACATATCATTCCAATCCACACACATAATAACCATTTGCATTTAAAGAATTTAGCCATCACATAGTACACCATAATACATTTTAATTGACAGCAATTCCTTTAGCATAATCACAACATATTATCACAAGGCAGTAATTATGAAACACGGTATCAATCAAGATTTCACCACATGTACATGTAACTCCTACATCCTATTAATCTCTTATGACTAGAACATTACTATTCCAATCCTTCATACTTTTTTGAGATACCAATTGGGACCTACTAATCCCAATTATGAGGGTTGAGATACCAATTACAATCTGCTAGATACCAATTGGACTCAACTCGAGGAGACAACTCTGAGATAGCACAATGGGAGAAAATAAAGTGAGATAAATTTTTAGATGTGTTGTAGCTTCGTACGGATTGGATGTGGAAGTCAACACACCAATCCACAGGACTCGATGTAATATTTTATCTTGTACTAAGAGACCGGTAACCTGGGCTCTGATACCATTTTCACGACCAAAATCACGGATCGTGCGGGCACCTACCCATTTCTATCCTAGATAGGAGAACCCTTACCACCCAACAGTTTCATTAGTACGGAAGTTAATCATTTCAGTATCCAAAAATAACTCATTTATTTAATTCATGAAAGTTTCTTATTCAACACAATTGATAAGTAAATACAATGTGGAAAATAACCAATAGTGAGTCCCTAAAGCCTAATCTAAATCGATACAAGAGCACTAGACTAGGAACAGGAAACTCTAAGACCCAGCATCTATGTAAGATCATGAGGACAGGAGCTGCTGCAGAGTGATCACCATCGCTTCTATTAAAACCCCAACTGACCTGCACCATGGTTATACCCCAAACGAAGATATAGTAAGTGTAGTATCAGTATAACTACACGTAATGGTAGGCATCATCGATCAACCAGGGTTAGAAACAAATAACAATAATAGAAAATAGAAAGAAATCAAGGCATCAAGTAAAAGGTTTCGGTTACTAACTCTCAATTGTACCCCTATTAACCTATCACCCTTAGCATATCTGTGACCTACCTGCCATTTAACATTTTCGTGTATCTTTGTCCTTTGACAATCCATTCTAACTTACATCATTTAAATCTACCTTATCTCATTATTCAGGTTCTGTAATCCTAACCCACTTTAGACAATCCTACAGACTTCACTAAATTAGGACTCCGAGGGCACCTCACGGTTAGTCCAAATTCTCTCGGTACTCAACTAATATAATACACTAATGGATTTACAACAACTAAGACACTTTACAACATAAACAACCTTACAGGAAGGGACACTAGGATATACCTCACATATATAACTAGGGAGAATAAATGTTATGCATAATCCAGAACGTACGTTGCATTCACGCTTCACTACCATGCACAATCACAACCATCAATAGGACCGGTCCACTCAAGGAACCATCAACAGCATATAAATATAAATATACATCAATGTACATTAAATATGTATGCAATATGCACATATCATCTCATCATCAGCTCCTCATCATATCATTACTATCATCAATACCATAATAATATAATCACATCATCATCACCATCATCATGATCTCAATATTATCATCATGAATATAATTATCAATATTATCACATCATCAACATCATGGTCTCAATACCATCATCATCATCATCATACTTTCAATACCATCTTCATTAATATGCATGAGTATGCAATGCAATCAACAATAACAAGGAGTGCCCGAAGGTAATTACAAATCTTTGATTTATAGAGGCCTCAAATCTTATTCCTGTACATGTATATATATATATATATATATATATATATATATATATATATATATATATATATTTGCACACACGCACACCTCCCAAGAGATTATAAGTGTTTTACCCAGATGACTACACTAATTCCCTAATTTTGACATATGCTCGTATCCCAATATTGTTACCAGGCCTTTTTCCAATACCTCAATCGAAATATTAATACTCGGCCTTTCTAACTTTTCTCTTATTTATTCAGCACCCTTTATCAAAATTCCTACCCTTCCCCATGCCTTGCTACTAGGCTATCCTCCAGGTCGTCCCATCTATTTGTTTATGCTCTTATGTCGTTTTAAACTCAAGTAGTTTGACTAATAACCCTTACCTCGCACTTGAACATCCTTACCCTTTCCCAACACAAGTTTACTAATTTCCTAGGGTTCGGTGAGTAACCTAATTTACACTTAATTATCTCCTCTCCTCACCTTTCGGTCATCCTTACCCCCATACTATAACTACAATATAGTTGCATCTGTTTGACTAACCGTAACCTTCACAAAATTTAACAAACTCATACTACTAATATCATACCAATGGAGTTCAACAATAGTTTACAACAATATTTAAACCTATTTCGGTTATTATTATTTCCATCCATCCAAACATCGTGCACGAAGGCCAAAGACATGAAAACTTCTGACATTACTATCAATGTTACATGCATCTAGACCAGGTCTACTATAATTTAACCATAGCCTACCTCATAGATGAATAACACCGCTATTAAGAGGAGAAAGTTGTCCCGCACATGCTAAGCACCTCGTCGCACCGAGTTCTCGTAGGGTGTGCCTCGAAATTACCCGCATGAAGTGTGGATTTTGAAACCTCATTGCTCTGAAACCTCATTGCTCTAAGTGTGGGGTTTATTCAGAGTACTTTTGGTGGAAAAGACGATCTACGGAGGCTAGAAAAGAAGAGGGGTTTCAAAGAAATTTGGGCTGGCCATTGCCCGGGTTACCGCTGTTTTATCCCTTTTTGGCTCGAAGGGTGAAAAAAAAGGATTATTTGACTTTTAAACTATTTCAAACTTTTAAAGAAAATTTTGAAAAAATTTAAGAAAATACAGAATCGCCACTTGATTTTTATAGAAAATATCAAGAATAATTTAAAGTATTTTAAAGATTTTAAAACAGAAACAAACCCTTAAAATTTGAGAAAATAGATAAGGATTCAGGTAACGCCTTAAGAGGGTTTTTAAGACACTCAAGAAGCGTCCGTTAAAATGGTTGACCAAAAGACAGTTTGATTGATTTATAAAAAAATGACTAACTTTGTAAAATCTTTGAACTATAAAATTCATTTTTGCAAATATGACATTTATTCTATTCAAATGGAAAGTAGTTTCCTTGAATTAAAGAAAAGTCTACTTAACCTAAATTGAATTTCGAAAATAAATAAGAACAGTAAAATACCTTATTTATTACAACCAATTTATAAAACTTCATACAACTGAAAAACTTTACCCAAGGAACTAGTCTAATAGGTACAAGAGCTACTAAGAGGAGATAGAAACTGTACACATGACACAACTTCTACCGCAGGAACAATAACAGAAGTTGTTGGAGATCTCGACTGTGTCAAGCATGAAACACATACTGATCTTGCAACCAGACTATACCCCAAAAAGGATATAGCAAGAGTAGTATCAGTACAAACAACACGTACTTATAAGCATCATTGGTCGACCGAAATTAAATCACATAAACATCACATAAATATCCGAAAGAAAAATATGCAACATAAGAGGTATTTTAGTCAAAGACCCTCCGTCTCTTAATTGCTTATCACCTTTAGCCTTTACTAGCCTTCCAATTTATGAGGAACTATCCTTATCATGGTCAACCTTAATCATCGATTTCTCTATACGTCACCCAGTCAGACCTTATTTCATAATTACAAATAAGTTCAACTCAACCCCAAGGTTTCTTAACCTTAACAATTTGTCTATTAAGACTTATACGTAACCTTGTTCCACAAATCCAGTTATGCATTAACACTCTAGTATCTCTAGATTCATTTAAGTCTATGCAAAATAATTAACAAGATAGTGACACTCCGCCTTTTCGACCTCAAATGCAATACCCAATAGACCACCAACCATACACATGCCACAGTTACAATCATGAACACCTACTAGGTAGCCTTACCTCAAGTTCATAACATTTAACCTTTATCTACCCCGCTACTGTGTTTAATCCAGTGAAAGTTAACATAGACAGCAGCTCAAGTCAACCCACCATAACCGACCTCAGAAATTCAGTCAAGTGTAATTAATGCAAGCATTAAGACAAGTCAACAACCCTGTCTCAACCACAATATGCTACATCTTGTCTCAATTACATAGTGCAAAGACAATAACAAAGATATATCAATTATTCTTCACTTAGCCTGGACCTCTTAAGGATCCATGTCCACAACAACATTAGTAATAGTTATAAGTCTGATTCATTCAAGAAACCAATTATGTCAAGTCATCACATAAGCTCAGTCTGTGTAAGGAACCAATATAACAAGTAACCAAGTAAGCCCGGTTCACTCAAGGAACCAACATAACCAGAAATCACATAAGCCCGATTTACTCAAGGAACCAACATAACAAGTAATCACATAAGTCCGGTTCACTCAAGGAACCAACATAACAAGTAATCACATAATCCCTATTCACTCAAGGAATCAATATAATAAGTAACCATATAGGCCTGGTTCACTCAAGGAATCAATATAACAAGTAACCACGTAAGCCCGATTCACTCAAGGAACCAATATAATAAATAAACACATAAACCCGGTTCACTCAAGAAACCAACATAACAAATAAACACATAAATCCCGGTTCATGCAAGGAACTATCACACTTACCTGTACCTTGTACATACATGCTAAGGGTCTTATGATCGCCCACTAGCCATGATTTGTAGGGGACGAGCTCTTGTCTATGTATCAAATCTCAGACATCAAGTGTCTGCTAACCTTATATCAACCAATCTCGTGAAGATATTCAAATACTGGTACATCCCACAATAATAAATATAAATCCTGTGAAGATGTCCAAATATCGGTACATCACATAATAATAATAATAGATATCACAACAATCACAACCACAATAATAATAACAACAATACTTGTAGAAACCAACAAGCTTTTCATATTAACTCATTGCATATGATTAACACTTAGGATATCAAATAGTCGTTCACATTCCTTGAACATACATTGTAACCAGCAATACGAAGGAATAGTTATCATGTACACATAAAACCAATTGGGTTTCAACTACGTTAAACCATCACCTATGGTTTTACACATATACTCATTCCATAATATACCCCAACCTTTCATCCTAATATTGATACCTTACCAATTTTCCATTCCTCTGGTTACAACCATAGATTCTTTGGAATCCACCAATACTAACCACATATAATTTAGGCATTACTAGGTTTAATCTGATTTTTGGGTACCACATAATTTTTAAACCATGAAAGGAGGAACAACAACAAGGTAAACACATTACTTAATGGAAAATTTCGATATCACAAAAATAACAACAAATTCTCACCCAATTAACTGGGGTTTTCTCTATTTTACCATCCCAACAGTATGCCCGAAGGCCTAAGCATGCAATATCCTATCAATATACATCCTGCTTATGCTTTCTAACCAGGTTTAAACTACTCAATTAAACCTAGCCTACATGGACGTCAAACAACTACTACGGAGGCATGAACGCGAGTTTTTAACTTTGTAAAAGTGAATTTTGATGTGAAATCCATGGAAAAGCCATGGGTTTTACCCCATTCTAGTGAATCCCCTTCTCTCCATTGCTCCAAGATCATGAGGTAACCCTAGGAGGGTATTTAGAGCAAACCTCATCCTTTTTACAACTGAAGAAGAGAAAAGAGAATTATTAAAATTGCGCCAGAGTTTCTGATCTCATCATCCCGCTATAACGGTAAGGTCTGGAATTGCTACACATGAGCCGAGGGTCTTTCGAAAATAACTTCTCTACCTCCATGAGGTAGTGGTAAGGTTTGCGTACACTTTACCCTCCCCAAACTCACTTGTGGGATTTCACTGGGTATGTTGTTGTTTTTTGTGTTTTTTTTGTAATCAGAGATGAAGTTGGACACCCATCTTGATGATTGTAGCGCAAGATTATATATAATTTGATCTTGATTATGGAAATGGTTAGATTCCAACTTCTTGTGCTAATATGCTTTTCGTGTGTATTGAACGGACAAAGTAGAGTTGTTTGTTTATGTTCTGGAAAAATTACTCCCTCCATTTCTATTTATTTATCACCTTTTTATATTGCACACCCTTTAAGAAAAACATTAACTAGAAGGCAATTCGACTAAATTACCCTTATTTATTACTCATCTTTGTTTATGCTTCTCTTTTTTGCACTATATTAATATCTCTTCATATTTATTACTAAGGATAAAAGTGGAAATAAACAACTAATTATGCCTAGGTTTTGTGAAATGTCAAGTATTAAGGAACATCTATTTTTAGTAAGGACAACAACTATTTAAGAACGGAGGGAGTATAAAACAACTTATGTAGATCATTAAATGTACTTATACTCTTAATCTTGATATAATTGTTATGATTGGCTTAATTTGTTTATTATTTTGATCTGTCAAAAGGTGAGACCCTATCATGGGTTGATACATTCCTAATAGATTGGATGATAATAAATTACATTAGTGAAATAATAATTACTCCCTTTGTTCCGAATTAGTTGTCGTCCTTACTAAAAATAGATGTTCCTTAATACTTGTCACTTCACAAAATCAAGGCATAATTAGTTGTTTCTTTCCACTTTTACCCTTAGTAATAAATATGGAGAGATATTAATTTAGTACACAAAAGAAAAGCATTAAAATAAAGATGAGTAATAAATAAGGGCAATTTAGTCAAATTACTTTCTAGTTAACGTTTTTCTTAAGGGGTGTGCAACTCAAAAAGGTGACAATTAAATAAGAACGGAGGAAGTAGTTGATAGAATCCATGTTTCGATCTTGAGATCAATGATGCCCCTTTTATGATTGCTTATAAAATTTTGATACGAAAACCATGCAGGTGGATAATAGATCCGTCAAATGAAATAAGTTAAGCATAATAATAAAGGATTAAATTAATCAATGACTAAAATTGTCAGAAATTTAATTTAATTGATTGGTATCGGTAATTCTAACATGGAAGTTGAATAAGGTTTAATTGTAGATTTCAAAATTAAACCGAGGAGTGCAATTATAAATGTTTAGTGGAATAATCTGTAATTTATTATGATGGGATTAATTCTGAATTAATGTCATAATTGAAAGCCTCAAGTTAATAAATTTGCGGTCCCTACTATGCCTGGTTAATTAATCAATTTAAAAAAGAAAAGGAGAATTTTAGAAGAAGTTAAATTATTTTATTTACTGGTCTTCTAGAAGGAACATGTATGGTAACGCCCTGAGACTATCCCCTGGACATAATACGGTGCTTAGAACCATAAGTGATCCCAAGCTAACCCATGGTACTGCATGATTCATAAGCAACTGAACCAAAAACCTAAAAAAACTGGAAATACTAAGCGGAAGCAAATATCATGAGTTAAACTTCTCTAATAAAATATAATAATTAGGATTTACAACAGTTGTGCTAAGGTAAACTAGAACTAAATACATTATACTGACTGAGTATCTATCTATGAAGCCTCTACTAACACTGTCTATAGTTAGTCGGGACATGACCCCAACTATATCTAATCAACATATAAGAATAGAAATAAAATGCTATAACTACTGAAGTCTGACTGGAGTTTCGAAAATAGGAGAACTCATCACCTGCTGACTGGAGGTTTCAATCTGAACTAACCACGAGCATGAGAATGAGCACCTGAATCTACATCACATGAAAAATGTAGGCAGAAGAGGTATGCAGTCAATACTTTAAATGTACTGAGCATGTGAGATATGCAATAATCATGAATAGTACTTAAAAACATGCTTTAAAACTATGTTTGAATGCACTAAGTAAAGTCATGAAAAATTTATAGCTGAAATTTAAGGATGAAAACTTTCAATGATTATGTTATAGAGATAGTAAGTCATAAATCATGAGCTAAAATAATTCAATACTGGAAAACTGAGGAAAGCATAAGTACTTCATATGATTTAAAAATTGTTATTAGAAAATAGAATATCAAAACTGTAGTACAGTGACCCAAAAGTAAATCATAAACTGTAAACATGAGGCAAAACTGTAAGTCATGAAATAATCAATTTAGCTGAAGCTACGGGTCAAGTACCAAAGTCATATTAAAATTATTTCTGTGGGAGTTTCTCTTAACCGACATAAACCACGTGAGATAACGTAGAGTCCGATGTATACGCCCCATTGAGAGGACCCAATATGCCTTGCCAGGGTATAAAGGCATAGCTGAGTGATCACCTAAACTCTCGCCCACTCGGGCAAACATAATATTTGCTCCCAAAACCATACTATTTGCTCATACTATAGATAATTCATCATGAAAATAAGCTATAAACTAGTTTTAAATTTAAACTGATGACCGTAGTCCTGACATACTGAAAACTAGTCATACTTCCTTTACTATCTTGATGAAATCATGATGAGTATTATGATATTTTTGTTAAAACTGAGACCATAAGGTCCTATCATAATCATGAATGTAAATCATGCTAAAATCATGTATTTCTTGTTGAGTCATAGTATTTGAAATCACTAATAACTATTGTAAATCATGGGTTCAAATCATATAAGTAGGAAGACAATTTAACAATGAAGTTCATGAAATTCAACATGAGTATACATACATAATATCATAATGAGGTATAAAATCCAACGTTATGAAAATTGGGTTTGAACCCTAATTTGATAACTGTGAAATTTGTTTAAAAAATGATAATTTTGGGCACAAGGACGAAAGAGAATCCTTGTTTAAATCCCACATACCTAGACTTGACGGTTTCTTGAAGGAAAGCTTGAATTTGGAGTCTTGGATGTTGAAATTTTGGAGAAGAAACCCTTGTTGAGTTTTCTTGAGGGTTGGGAAGAGGAGAAGAACGATTTAATTTAATAAAAGTTGAACGAAATAGGGTTATAATCGGTTATAGGAGTGTTTGGGGGTCAAAAATATGAATTTACCCTCACAAAAAGAGTTAAAAAGGAGTTTTTAACGTCTGGAGACCACCCGACGTGGCACGCTAGCCAACGTGCTATTTTGGCTCCGTGGCACACTACCAACAAGCTAATATGTCTCTATGGCACGTAGATATCGTGGACCCCTACTGTTTTGGGGTCCTAAGCTTATGCCACTCGAAGTGGCATAGATCCTCTCTGGTAAATTGGCCATAATTTTTTACTCCGATATCGGATTAATATGAAATCGGATGCGTTGAAAAGAAGACTCAAAGAAATTTCATTTTGTGGGTCTTGAGCTCCAAAACTCTTCATAACCTAGGAGTTATACCCATTTGAAGTTAACTATAAAAAGATTCTATACAAGAACTCAATCTGTAAGAAAGCGTTCAATTTGGCTATAAGTTAGGAGTTACTCGTGGACTTAATTCATGTCTAAGGCTCTTTACACACTAAAAAATTGATCTTAACACCTCTGTACAATTAGGAAATTATTAGATTTGGGTCTATACACATTCGATGAACGGGTTGGTTCTTAGCTCGAAAATTTGGGGTGTTACACCTATGCACATTTGTTTTAAATAGAATAACTCCTTAAAAACAGAAAATTTAAAATGTGCGAAGATTTTTTGGAGAGAAAAGCTCCCTCGCATCTTTCACTTCAGTTGAAGGTCATGCATAAAAAAGGGCTGATTTTTCACCATTTAAATCATCCTTTTCAGAGAAAAAAAACTGATTTGCCCATGTAAGTGTTGATTAAAAATTAGTCATAAATTAGTAGAAGATTGTTGAGCTGGATTGCTTGATTTTAGACAAATTGTATTAAAGTTTCAACAGGTCAATGCTTCCTCAATTTCATTTTAGTTATATTATCTAAGATATTTTGTAAGTTTAAGTGACCCATGTTAATTCTTCTGCTGTGTATGGTATGTATGTTCTATCAAAATATATATATATATATTAGACTACCCTAAAGAACCAAAAGGAGATTCTCTTTGTAGGTGGTAGCCCGAAAAAGGTACTACCACCTTTTTACCAAAATTAATTTGGTTTAAAATAAGTATATATTATGTTAATAAATAAGATATGAGTTACTTTTGTCAATTTTTGACTAGATCTAATAAATAATTTATACAATTTTTCTAAAAGTTTGATGGACGATAAAGGATAATTCAATTTAGAAAAAATACATAAAGTACCTTCAGAACTTTGACCTGATTTGTAAATAGACACTTAAAATCTGTGGGGATTCTATTGTCATACGGAACCATTTTCAACCAAAATAAATACATTCTTTTTTGATCAATCTAAGTTATCAAAGAATGTGTAAATCATGCATCAATCATGACTTGCCACGTGTCAAATCAAATTTTAACTCTTCTTTAAAATTATTTTTCCTATTTGATTCATTTTCTTCTTTTCTTCCTTTTTTTTTCTTTTCTCATATTCTTCTCCACCTCAACTTCTGCAAAAAAAGTTTTATATAGCTATCACCATTACCATCGTTGCAACAAGCACCAATTTCATCGAAGCCCTTTCAAATATAATAATAATAATAATAATAATAATAATAATAATAATAATAATAATAATAATATTAATATTAGCTAGATACATGGGCAATTAAAAAAATATATATTTTCATTAATATTTTGGCCAATATTTTTAAATTTCAAATTACGAAAAAAAGAATATGTATATAAATCGTGACATATTTTTCAATTAGAAATTGTAGTTTAGAAAAACTGGTTAAACACTTATTTGTGTTAGTAAATTAATGTTATATCCAATAAAATATGAGTATCACTAAAAACTTATTATTATTAATAATAATAATAATAATAATAATAATAATGATAATAAAAAATCTTCCGTAGTGATTAAAAAAATAACTAAATGGTAGGGTAATGAATAAGAAAGATGTTGGTAGTTGGTTATATGTTAATTCAGTAGTGCAGTACTAATTCGTCGAGGTGAAGGTCTGCTCTTGACAAGAGAAAGGATCTGAAGCATATGCATGAAAGAATGAGATTGAAGCTAATAAATTTTATGAGTCATATATGACGAAAACGAATCATTATGATGACTTCTTTTGAAATGTACTATTATATTTATTTTTATTCCCTCTCTATGATGTAAGTGTATTTATTTGTTCAATAACGATTTGTGGAGGTTGAGTCAATAAACTCATAATGAAAATCTGTAGCTCGTGTGAGTGAGGTAAATCATCAAGAGGATTATTGCTGAATCACTGAAGACTTTACTGCAAGGAACTTGAATGAAAGCGAATAGTTGCGCCTCAGTTTGAAATTTTATTTTTCCTATTATAATGATAGTATCATAAATATTTTTATATTTAAAATTCTTGTAAAAGCTGAATATGCTATGTAAACAACTAAAATGTTTTAAATTTAGCGTATTCACAAATACTCCCCTTGATTTAGTATCATTTGATAGTTCATGAAAATAAAGATGTCAAGTATTTTACTAATAGTGGTGATAGAAAAATATATTAAATATTAAGATAAACAGTTGGTCACTATTTATACTACTTGATGATTGATAAAATGACTAACTATTGTAATTTGTAAAGTTGAATAGCAATATCTCTAATGGGACATTGTCAAATTGAAATATTCCGCCGTTTAATATATGTGGACCGTTCACTGATTGTCCATGTTGTACATATATCATCAGTTGAAAAATTTCAAAATTTTGGAACGTACCCTCGAGAAATATGGACCGTCATAGTTGTTGTCCCTATAGAAAAGGATTTGCAAGTTGCATCGTCTGGTGAATTGATTCTTAAAAGCCAAAGTGACCTTATTGGGTAGGTGTTTAGATAGAAAAAAAAAATAGACATAATTAATGTAAAAATTAAACACTCAAATTGAGCCTCACAAGTAAACGTTCTAATTTTAAGAGTGCATATTAGATATGTTAACTAACAATTAAATACTCTAACTCATTTCACTATCTCATGGATATTCGACATTGACGTGATACATAACTTTTGAAGATGTCTAAATAATTATTTTATAAGTTATAGTGAAAATAAATTGATGTTTCTAAATATGCACTCTCATGAGTGCTTACTTATCGGATCCATTTTATATCTTTATTTATGCATTTAGCCTTATTTGTTTTGAGAGAAAATTGAGAAACAAAAGTGAAAAAGTTGATATCTAAGCACTAATATTAAAATCATAATCTCAAATTGCATTTACAAACGCTTGCTAATACTTTAACTATTGAGCGAATTATTTGCAATTACTTTAAAGTAATTGAGAAAAAAGAGGAAGTTCACGTGAAGCGGGTGACATGAACCATAAGTTGTTGTGCCGATAAGTTGAGCAATCTAAAAATCAGAAAAGCATGTGGCAGTAATGCAATTCCCAATTAACCTTTTTAGATTTTCAAAAATACACCCCAGCAGCATCAGCATATCCCTACGTGCTCCTGATTCTGCTCACGCTACTCCACTTTTACAGAAATAGTCCTTGCCTCTTCTGTTTCCAGTATCCAGTAAAATAGATATAGCTATGGAGAGTGCATTTACATTGACAAGGCTTTCATCTCCATCATTGTTTTGTGGGAAAAGTTCCTCTCATCATCATCATCATCATCTTAGATCCTTCTCATTTCCCCCCAAATTGTCTTCCTTCAAATACTCTTTCAGGACTACTTCACCTGCTCCTTTTATTGTCAATGCCTCCTCTTCTTCTCCATCATCTCCTTCTGCCACCGTTGCTGAATCCCAGGGTCTTAAGGTCGCTAATAAATATCTATATATAATGGAGTTTAATTAAAAATTGTATCTTTACTTTTGATTTACTTGAATCGCAGATTAATTCAGTTCCTACAAAGCCTATTGAAGGTCAAAAGACCGGTACCAGTGGTCTACGCAAAAAGGTGCTCTCTCTTATCTTTTTTGGTTTTATTAAAATTTTAAAATTCCGCATGTGTGAGCTCGTTTACATTGCCGGGCCCAAGTCCGGATATAGGAGGAGGGTTGCCGAGAATCAATAGGAATCGGTCTCTCTACCTCTTAAAGGTAGGGGTAAGGCTGCCTATATTTTACACTCTTCAGGCCCCACTTGTGCAATTACACGGGATGTGCTGTTGGTTTTATTTAATTTTTAATGCATACTGTTCATTTTGATTATTTTTGCTTCTTTTTTGTCTATAGGTTAAAGTGTTTATGCAGGAAAATTACCTTGCCAATTGGATACAGGTATGGTTCTCTTATTATCTCAAACTTGTAGTGATATTGAATTCCAAGTGTACTCAATTCTGAGCAATTGTTTGGTGATGTTTCAATACAGGCATTGTTTAATTCTTTGTCATTAGAGGATTATAAGGATGGACTCTTGGTCTTAGGAGGTGATGGTCGATATTTCAATCGAGAAGCTGCACAGGTAATTTCTGTGTTTCATGTCTATCCTGAAGACTATATGGGGTTTTATGATCTCTAATGCATCTTAGCTACAATGCAGATAATCATTAAAATTGCTGCGGGTAACGGTGTTGGTAAAATATTGGTTGGCAAGTGAGTGTCTCAAATTACAGTTCTAGCAATCCAAATGTTGATCATAGCACGAATTAATTTTTCAAGTTTCACTTCTTATCGATATTTTTTTTTAAATTCTTTTCTCAATTTACTACTTTCTGTTTCCTTGCTTTCCAAATGTTAATGAAAGCTTAAACTTTCAAAAAGAACTTTTTAACTACAGTAAGTTCTTCGGCCCTAACTTTCTTACTCGCTGTACTATGAAACTTTGTCCTGCCACTCACTTTTTAATTTGTACAATATAAGTTGTTCAGTGTGTTTATGAAGATGGAAATCCTTTTTCTCAATCTTTATGTGTGATATTACTTTGTATTGCCTTGTCTAAATTATGTTCTCCATGAGCCATCTCTTCTTGCAACCAATCCTTATTGATGATACTTCATAATGATATTTGTTCTGGGAGCCCATATCCTTCTACTTTTAATCCAAGCGTTTGTATATAGTTAGATTTGTTTCATTTCTTTTCCTGGGTTCCCTTTCCTGGCATAGTTTCGTGTATGTTTTTGTTTTTTATCCAAAAAGGAGAAAATAAAGTAGTGTTAATGTATAGATGAAGAATCTCTGTTTGGCAGGGATGGTATACTGTCCACTCCAGCTGTGTCTGCTGTGATACGGAAGAGAGAGGTGACATTCTGTTTTAATTTTCTTATTGCTTTCTCTTTGCTATTTTTGAATTACACTTAAAAGTTAATTCACAGGCAAATGGTGGCTTTATAATGAGTGCAAGCCATAACCCTGGCGGTCCTGAGTATGATTGGGGTATCAAGGTATATTTCTAGACAATTTTCTAGATATGACTTTTTCTGATGTTCAACCCCTCTAAACATGATATTTTAAGAACTTAGCATTTCTGATTATCATTTTTTTTTTTCCAGTTCAACTACAGCAGTGGTCAACCAGCACCTGAGTCAATCACAGACAAGATATATGGAAACACCCTTTCTGTATGATTCCATCAGCTTGTACTAAATAATATGCTATGCTTATTTTGCATTAGAAGACTTAATGTAGCTATGATTCAACTCAAGGTTCTTTGGTGCTATATATGTATACACATACATAATGTAGATACCTGTAAGATATTGTTATGGTTCATTGGTAAATGATTCGATATCTGAATTCCTTGTTTCTTAAGGGCTATGCAGATTTCTGAAATAAAAATTGCCGACATTCCTGATGTTGATCTCTTTCAACTTGGAGTTACAAAATATGGAAATTTTAGTGTGGAAGTGGTTGACCCTGTGGCTGATTATTTGGAGCTAATGGAGGTGAGTGACTAAAATTTTAAATTTCCAATTTTTTTAAAATGAACTTCATGATACGTATCTATAACTTAACTGATAAAGTGCAGAATGTATTTGATTTTTCACTCATTCAAAGTCTTGTTTCGCGACCAGATTTCAGGTGTGTTATTTTATGCCTCCACTGTTATGAAGTATTGTGTTTTTTTTTTGGTGTTCATATATTTTTAATTTGCTATATCGTATTTTCCCCAGACATTTCTTGGACTTTATTTCTCCCTGGTTTCATAATGATTTTGGTTAGACTGTTCTCCAAATGGATGACTGCTACCGGTATTATTCACTTCTATTCATATATCTAAATTTATCTAATTTCTTTCACAAAATGGGTAGCACATCATTAGCGGAGAGGAGGAAGTAGAAGGGGGCTATTGTAAACTTTTATAGTCGATTATTAAAAGATAGGTGGTTTAGAGCCTTAAGGGGATTTGTTGGATGATGATGTATAAAATTTTATTCACTAATATGAAGTTGTGAATAGTTTAATTCAAAATTCTAAAATATTATCTTATATAGAGAAGTTTTTCCTATAAAGTTTTTAGATTTTTTTTAATTATTATTATTATCTAAATTTCATAATATTTAAGTGAAAATAAAATCACAAAGTTCACAATTGATTAAAAACTTTGAGGCCTCAAGTTTTTGGGGGCCTAAAGCAAAGGTTTCATTAGCCTCCCCTTGAGCAAGTTGAGAAAAGAGAATACTTCTGAAAATGAAGCCAAATTAGAAGTAGGTTTACTTATTATACAAATTTGAATATTTCAAGGATAAGCTTGGTTCCTTGAATAAATTTAAAGTAGCTGATGAATAATACTAGAACTCAGGTTTTTGATAAAAGAGCATCTCACTGGAACTTGAGAGATATGAGGAGTTCTAGAGGGGTTTCTACATCATATACATTCAGTAATACACCCAATTTCCAAAATGCACAAGCTATCCAAGACCATGTATTGGTATCACCTAAGTATCTCTGACTCTTTTCCGTTCAAATTACCCTAAAAATGCAGGAATTGTATTTCACATACTCCTTTACTGTTCTTCCTGGCCAAATTAACCTCTCCGCATCACCCAAGCCTAACTAAGATCAGAGCAAAATGCAGAGCTACCTCGCCATTGAACAATGCACCAATATGTATCTTCATTTGACACATAACATCTAGTACAAAGCTTCTTTTAATAATTGTGGTGTCCGAGCCAGCTTGCGCGCACCTTGACTAATTCACGGGATACCTTCTACCTCCACCAGCACAACGCATGAACTGGATTACTCTGCCCACAGCTTGGACTGATGGGAATAAATCACCTAGTGTTTGCCTCCCTAGGTTTTGAACCCGAGACCTTATGATTTTCAACCCACTTCGTTGATCATTTAGGCCACACTCTTGGATGCTAAGATCTAGTACAACTCTAAAGCCCCTTCTCTACAAGTTTGCTTGCATCGAACACCTCACACATTTCAATTCAACTAAACCCAACCACTTTGGGAGGAAGCTTTTGTTCTCTTAGAGGCTGTTTGGTTTGAAGTACTTGAATGATCATCATGTATAAAATTATGGGTTTATTCTCCAGTTCAATTACCTTTCTTCGTTTTATGGATGGATGTTGTATAATTTATACTAGATAAAGCATGGAATAGGAATCCTTGTATTACCTATATTGGGATCAAATACTAAAAGACCAAACACCCTTGGTGTTAATATACTGGTTCTTTTTCTCAAACCTTTCAACACTCCGAAAAAAAAAAGCTTCAACAATAACAAAACAAGTGTAATCCTACTAGTTGGACCTTACTACTACCTTGAGAAGGTAGAGAAGTTGTTTTCGATAAACCCTCGGCTAAAAAACAAATAAAAAAGGAAAAAAAAACAGTAACAAGCAGAAACAACGAGATAATAAGATAATCGAAGCAAAAGAAATAGTAGGAAGTAATAGAAATCTACGAATAAGAAATTACAAGAATACTACTAATACTCATGGTATGGAAAGGAAAGACGTTAAGACTACCTAATATCCTTCTACCCTAATTCTCGAACTCCTTATCCTCCTATCAAGGGTTATGTCCTCGGTGAGCTGAAGCTGTGTGATGTCCCTAATCACCTTTTCCCATACTTCTTTGACATACCTTTACCTCTTCTCAAGCCTACCATGGCCATATCTCCTTATTGGAGCATCTGCGCCTCTTCTCTTTACATGCCCGAACCATCTCAGTCTCACTTCCGACATCTTGTCCACCATGAGGCCCATTCTCACCTTGTCCTGAATTTCTTCATTTCTAATTTTATCTCTTTTGTTATGCCCACACATCCATCTCAACACCCTAATTTTTACTACATTCATCTTCTAAACATAGGAGTTTTTGACTGGCCAACACTCCGCTCAAATAACAACAACATACCCAGTGTAATCCCACAAATGGGTCTGAGAAGGATAGTGTGTACACATACCTTAGGTTGTTTCTGATAGACTCTCGGTTTAAGTAAAAGCATTACAAAACAGTTCAAAAAAAAAGAAACAATAAGAGTCTGTTTGGTATGAAGAAAACATTTTTCAATTTTCTCATGTTTAGGTTGGCTCAAATGTCTTGGAAAATATTTTCCAAATGAACTTATTTCCCTCAAATTTAAGAAAAATGACTTCCCTTAAAAAAGTAAGGAAAACATTTTCCAAAAATCTCTTTCAACCTAACACCCCAACTTTCCACCCTGATCCGAGAGTATCGGGTGTCGACTCCCGACCCTGACTCCGGATTCTCGACTCGGGACCCAACTCTTGACCTCGATTCGAGTCCTGGATCGGGAGATGGGGTCGGGTGGCGGATTGGGGGTTAGGATTAGGTTGAAGACAGGAGTCGGGGTCGCGATCGGGGTTTGAATCGGGAGTCAAGGTAGGTTCCCGGGATTGGAGTCTGGCAGGTCGAAGAAGGGAGTCGGGGTAGTGGTTGGGGCTCGAAATGGGGTCGAGGTAGGTTCCCAAGACGGGAGTCGGGGTAGGTTCTCGGGACGGGAGTTAGGGTTGGGTCTAGGGTAAGGAGTCGAGGTCGGGTCTTGAATCCCATAGCTGGAGTCGGGGTTTCAAGTCGTGATCGTGTGTGGTGTTTTTAGTATTTACCTAGATTATACCTAGATGCTTTTGGGACAATATTTTCTTCTTACTAACCAAACACTAGGAAATAAGTAAGAAAATCACTTATTTTTCAAGAAAATATTTTCTTGGAAAACCATTTATTTTCCACAGAAAGCATTTTCTTGGAAAACATTTTCCTTCCTACCAAACATACTCTAAGAGTGAATAAGTCAATACAAAATGCTAAAGAAAGCATGAAACACATACTAAAAACGGTACAGTCACTGCCACAAAATAATACGTTAATCAAAGTGCTAAAAACATTAAATAGTAATAGAAATGGAATAATAAGAAACTCCTGGAGACTCTGCCTATATGACATAGTCGTTCTAACCACCACTCAGTAGAACTACCTTTAGCCTTAGTAGCACATTCTTATCACACAAGACACTGAATGCGAGACTTCATTTCATCATCCACCGTGCTCTGATATGATGTGTGACATCATCACCGATCTCCCTCATTACCTTGGATTATTGACCTCAGGTACTTGAAACTTACTCTCTTGGGAATGACTTGTGTATCAAGCCTAACTTCCACGTCCATTTCATGAGTCACATCATTGAACTTGCAGCCTATGTATTCAGATTTGGTCCTGCTCAACTTGAAACCTTCCGGCTATAAGATCTGTCTCTAAACCTCTAGCCTCCTGTTAACTCCGCCTTGTGTCTCTTCAATTAGTACTATGTCATTTATGAATAACATGCAGTTATGCACCAAGGCACCTCCCTTTGAATGTTTCACATTAGGCAAAAAAAGCTTCAATAATGGTCCTAACCAGAATATAAAGTTGGTGCGACGTGGATGAAGTGGAGGCTTGCCTCCGGAGTCTTGTGTGATAAAAAGATACCACCGAAAGTTAAAGGTAAGTTTTCTAGAGGTGGTGGTTAGACCGACATGTATGGGGTGGAGTGATGGCCAATAAAAAACTTCCATATTCAGAAGATGCATATTGGAGAGATGAAGATGTTGAGATGGATGTGTGGACATACTAGGTGTGATAGAATTATGAATGAGGCTATTCGAGATAAGGTGGGAGTGGCCTCCGTGGTGGACAAGATGAGGGAAACGAGATTGAGATGGTTTGGACATGTGATGAGGCGAGGCTCAGACGCCCAGTGAGGAGGTGCGAGAGGTTGGATATAGTTGGTATGAAGAAAGGTAGAGGTAGCTCGAAGAAGTATTAGGGAGAGGTGATTAGACAGAACATGACGCATATTCAGGTTATCGAGGACATGAACTTAGATAGGGGGATATGGAAGACGCATATTAGAGTAGAAGGTTAGTCTGGTAGGAGTGTAGTCGTGCACTAGTCGTAGTATGGTAGCTTAGTGTTTAGTCGTAGATATCTATCATTGCTGTTGTTTATTGTGTTTCGATTATCGCACTATTATATGACTGATTATTGTTTTTCTGGTAGATTTTGCACTGTTCGCTTGTTAGTTGCCATGTTTTTTGCACTGTTTTCTTCTTCTTTGTACCTGGATTTGCTACACTTGAGCCGAGAGTCTTTCGAAAACAACCTCTCTAACACTTTACCCTCCCCAGACCTCACTTGTGAGATTTTTACTGGGTATGTTGTTGTTGACTAAGACCCAACAAATTGAGATTAATTCATATATTAGAAAGGGAAATTATGGGAGACCCTTCTTGTTTCACGGGCTTTTTCCATTCAATTTCTTTTTTTAAGGATTGGAATGGAATCTTGTAAGTAAAATTTTGTTACAAAAGGTCAAGGGTATAATGGTAACTCAATTTTATTTAGTTTAAAAAATGGCCACATGTTTTAAATTATATCGTGTATATCTAATTTTTAATACAACGAACCAAATATTCAACATGAAGTAATCTCCGCACTACACCCCATGCATTATTAATCCCCTTACTGCTACCCTGCACAACTTGTCCTTAAACCAGACACCTCTAAAGTCTTTGAAAGGCCATTTAACCTTGCAAACATAGGATAACGATAGAAGGTTATACCCTCCTCTTCCATCCTTTTGGTAATCTGGTACATTTGGTAAAACTTGTTTTCTTTCCAATTTGTTCGAGGTCTAAGTTATCCTCTCAGCCTCCTTGTCTTCACAATTTGTTCAAAAAAATAGTTCTCATCCATGAGTCGAACTGTACCGAGTAGACACTAGCAAATCTGGGGTCTCGACTTGTGTCTCCAACTAGTTTCTTGGGCTGGGGGTGGGGGTGATTAAGTTTAGTTGTGTAAGAAATTTGTTAAAGCAAATGAAGTTGAATTATTATCTCTAAATGATGATTGCATTCTTCTATGGTCATGTAGGTCTTAGTTACTTTATCTCCTGTCTTGTTTATCTTTGTATAACACATCACCCCACATACACGCAAAAATAAAGGAAGGAAATCAACGTTGACTGACCACAAAGAAATCACTGTTTAACTAACTGTACCAGTTCAAATGCGATTCAGTAGGTAATGCATTTTGTACAAACATAATAAGTTATGGATTTCTTGCTTAATAAATCTACTCAATGCTTAGCAAGATGGGCTTACGCTTAGTAAAATGACCAGAAAGAAATCACTTAATATGTTCTCCTCAATGCTTGGTAAAATGGGCTTACACTGAAGGACCATATATATATTTTTTTGAATCCTTCTTCCTTTCCTCGGATATCTTTGCTCATGCTTATGCCTTGTTAATTTCTGATGCTGCTGACAGGTTTGTATTTGATGCCATGCATGCAGTTACAGGGGCTTACGCAAAGCCCATTTTTGTTGACAAACTTGGAGCTAGCCTGGTATGTATGCCTTGGAATTTTTTCTTCAGCTATTGGATTATCTTGCGTGTTCTTTGTTGTAGCGTTATCATCTATGTATGTTGTTTAGGATTCTATTGCAAATGGAATACCACTTGAAGATTTTGGACATGGTCATCCAGACCCTAACCTTACGTAAGAAAAGAGCATCTAGTGAAGTAGATGTGCTTTAACTTCTTGAAAAGAACTAATATATTTTAGTTATTTTGGTCAAGGTATGCTGAGGATTTGGTGAATATCCTGTATGGAGAGAATGGACCTGACTTTGGTGCTGCAAGCGATGGTATGTAAAAACCTTCTGACGCAAACACTTCACCAAAATTGTCTTTCAATAAATCTGAGAACATACATAATATGCTTGGTTGAAGTTCAAAATTTATTGATTCTTATATGAAAGGAAAATAATCAAAAAGGAGAATCAAAGTTAGAAGCCATCAAAAAATTATTTAGTTAGATATTCCACCATTCTTCTTCACACCCCACCCCAAAATCTCTGAAATGAAAAGAGACCAGGGAAGAAGAAGGACAATTAAAAGAATCGTACTTAAATGACACCTTTTTTTTTTTTTTTTTTTTTTTTTGCAATCTCTCTTTTCCATTTAATGGACATATTTATCCTATTTAGTCTTAGTCTCCCCTAGAAAGAATGAAACTTTCCTCTTTTTGCAAACTATTTAATTTGTGTGTTCTCATTTACCCTTAATGACTCGACTTGTTAGGAGTTACAACCTTCTTGATATAGTTCACCCTTTTTTGTAAGGAGAGAAAAAAAGACAAGTTGAACCTTGACCACCACCCATATAAAAGGAAATTTTTTGGTACTTTGCATCTATTTGGCTTACATGTCCAAATTCTAATTTAATTTCTTAAATTTCATGCAAGTTATATATCCCACAAACTAGGACTGAGGTAATAATATAATATTGAGAAAATTTTAGTCACCTTTAGGCCATCTAGCTTACAAAATATGTGCAATAGGTAGTGTATACTTTTTACTAATATACATATACTATTCATATGCATATAATATACAGACCTCTATATATAATATACATATTTATACATATACTAGATACAGGAGCCGTGCAAGCACGGGCCCAATATATGTTAACTCCCTCTGTTCCAATTTACGTGACACAGATGAAATTTGGAGTCAACCAAGTTTTTTATATGTTCTTTGAAGTTTCTGTCATGTGACCAGGAGGTCACGGGTTCAAGTTGTGGAAACAGCCTCGTGCAAAAATGTGGGGTAAGGCTGCATCATAAACCCTTGTGGTTTGGCTCTTCCCCAGACCCCGCACATTGCGGGAGCTTTAGTGCACCGAGCTGCCCTTTGTTCTTTAAATATTTTAAATTGTTAATTATTGTGATTTATAGTTTGTTTTACGTAATTTTCACATAATATATGTTACTCTCTCTGTCCCAATTTATATGACAAAAATGGAATTTCGACAGTCAACCAAATATTTTATATGTCTTTTTAGATATTTTAAGTTGTTAATTATTGTGATTTATAGTATTTTCTATCTAATTTTCGTACTAAAAAGAAAAGTAAGACGAATAAATTGAGACGAAGAGATCTCCAAAGATACCCTGGCTAGAAGCAGGCATGTTGACGAACATGTGCCTGTTTCTAGCCGCTTAGTGGTAGTAGTAACAGACATATCTATACATACATATACATATAATACACATATGTATACACACCATATATGACCGAATCCGAGTGTATATGTAGTGTATACTTCTTAAGTTTAGGACAACCCCCCCAATTTAATCAACCAAATCATGAATTCAAAATAAGCAGGTAATCAAATGTAAATACCAAAATAGAGGATTAGAATCTTACTCCAAGCTGAACCGTGAAAAGCCCTTCAAGAATTGTCCAAATACAAGCTTTACAACTCCCAAAATGTGTTTTTGAACAATGAATTCACAATTGGCATTTTAAGCCATTGCCAGTCCCTACATTATGTGAACACGGGGTCCCTGATCCATTCCCCTTCTACGCGATTGTGGGCAAAGCCACTCGACTGCTATGTCCGCTCCTAGCCCCCTCATGTGAATGCGATAGCTCTTGCACGACCATGCCCCTGCCACCTAAACGATCACGATGCCTATTTCCCTGCTGCACCGGAAAATAAAAATCTGGTGTGTCCATTTTGCTCTTTTGGTGTCCGTAACTCACTCGAATCCCTCGAGATGCAAACCAAACATGCAAACTCACTCCGAAATCACCCTTAAAACCTGTTGGAACACTCAAATCACTGATCCGAGGTCATGTAGCCACATATTTGACTGTGGTCGACTCTTAATCTCCAAACTTACTAGTTCGCGACTTAAGCGCCGATTCACTCCCGAGCCCCTCGAAACCCATCCAAATTTATCCAACTAAGTCCTAAATCATCATCCGAATGTATAGGAACTTTCAAACCTCGACTCCTAGCCCGTTAATAGCAAATAGTGACTTTGGTCAAAAAAAAATTTTCCTTTTTTTTTCTCCCAAGCTTCTAGTTTTTGGGTTTTGTTCTCCAAAATTCATTTGTGTCCCTTGGGACCCTGCCTGTCCCTGCAAGTCATAAATCACATGTTAAGCCTACAAGAAGTGTCATTTAGGGGAAAAAGGGTCCTAATACTCAAAACGATCGGACGGGTCGTTATACTGAATTGATTAAAAGATTGCTAACATTCCTGCGGCATGTACGACTCTAGGTACTTCAAAACTATCGGGAACTAACTTTTTATATTTGAATTTCCATGAGACAGCAAAAAATGGAAGCTTCCAGGTTCAACATCTCATGGAACTTATTAAAATGTCGAGATATTGGAAGTGAAAAGTATGACAAACATTATTGTTCTGTGAAAAGTATGACAAACATTATTGTTCTTACTTTTGTTAGTAAAATAGATAGGTAAGCCTTTGCTGTATCTATTCAGGAAAAGAGGTTTTTTGGCCTGAGCGGGAAGGATTAGGATTTAGTCTGAGACACCTTTGAGTTCCGTTCCAATGACAGAATCATGGAGAATTTTTTTGTGGGTTATCGACTTTAACATACGCGGATCTAGCTTGTAATTTATGGGTTCATGTAAACCCAATAGGTTTTGCCAGGTCCTGTATACGCAGTGGCAAATCTAGGATTTCTCGAACATGGGTGCACCTACTAAAAACGAATGGAAAAAATATATTTAGTGAGAATTGATCCCAAGACCTCAATGCACGTAACTCAACCTTCAACCAAGTGAACCATTTAGTTCTTTTGTAGCATGGGGGCCAACAAATAATAATATATTAATTTTACAAGATATATACATAAAATACTTATTTTTTCGTGAAGACCACGAGTTCATGTGCCCCAAAATTTACCTTTAAATTCGCCCTTGTGTATACGTATTAAGAAATTCACTAAACATCTATAAATATTTGACTGTGAACAAGTTATTATTGTATATTAGCTTGAGGTTCTGTAGGAACTCATGCACGTCAAATTCTGGATCCGCCTCGACTATTGAGTACTGGAAAATGGTGCTCTTACTTGAGGCCTCACAACATGTTCCCTTTGATTTGAGGGTCTCAGACTGCTTGCTGGAAAAGAAAATTACACCCATAATATATTGATTTGGGTGTCTATCAAATTCAGAGCCCATGAATCACATGGGTATAACCTAAGCTTTAGTAAAATGCGAAGCAATAGTTTACTCTGTGCTCATTGCATGGTTGTGTTGCGCAAATTCTACGTAAGTATAAATATTGAAGCATGTGCACAAATTTAGTTGAAGATGGATAAGCTAATTTTAAATTTGTGTTTTTCAGTGATTGGTGGTGGGGTGGTGGAATATGTTGGCTGCATAATTTATGTGTGCATCCTTTATTGCAATGGGTAGTAGATAATGCCTTGTAAAGTTCTTTCCTTAGTGAACAATCGGGATGCATTGTCTTCAACAGCAGTTCCTGTAGCACTTCACCATACATGTCCTCTTGCTATTTCAGTTTGCTATATTGTTATGCATTCTGTTTTTAAATGAAATCTTATCTTGATTTGTTTGAATATTGAGCCTCTCTTGTGGGCTTGTGATTCTCTATGCAGAGAAAATGCAAAGTAGAAAGATGTATTCAACTATTCATACACTGGAAAACCTAAATAGAAATTCTAATTAGTCTAAGATTTGTGTATGGGGTGTTTCGTCTGGAATAATTCCTTAAGGAAGTCAGTGTGATAAGTAGAATTGAAGAGTCCATTTGTTCTTGTTGAAGCTCCTTTGTAATCAGAAAGGGGAAAGAGTTTATAGTTGAAACCCAGTCAGCATGAAGGTAAAGCAGGCGTGGATCCAAATCTGGATAATTTTGATTAATTGCTGTACATGTTGACAAGAAACAAGGTGGAGGATATTGAGGGACGGAAAGAAACATAATGATGAATTGTCTTGAGCTTCATGTCAGCTTACTTAAATTATTATGCCCTAGTTATCTGTTTCCTAGCTGTAAGTTAAGAGATCTGCGTTAACTTGTTTCTGTTTTTCATATCTTAAATAATAAGAAAGTCTTATCATGTCTATGCCAAGTTGGTGATTATACACTGCAATCTTCTCATCCTCAATAGTTCTTTCCTAGATGCTAAATGACAGAACACGACGCTGTTCTGCCATATGGAAACAAAAATTTGACTTTCACTTGTACACTTACGCAGGAGATGGTGATAGAAACATGATTCTTGGAAGAAGCTTTTTTGTTACTCCATCTGATTCTGTTGCAATTATTGCTGCCAATGCCGAAGATGCTATTCCATATTTCCAGTCCGGGCCTAAGGTCTGAAGCACTTAAGCCTTTTATGCACCTCTGGCTTTGGTCCTTATGCATCACAAATCTGACCCGTATATTTTGTAGGGTTTAGCTAGATCAATGCCCACTAGCGGTTCTCTAGATCGCGTTGCCCAAAAGCTAAATCTCCCCTTTTTTGAGGTTAGAACTTGTTTACTGTTTCTTTAATTTTTGATGATGTTGCACTCTTCAACTATACTTCTAAAGTTGTGCCCCTCAGGTGCCAACTGGTTGGAAATTCTTCGGTAATCTAATGGATGCTGGAAAATTGTCAATCTGCGGTGAAGAAAGTTTTGGGACTGGTTCTGACCACATCCGTGAAAAAGATGGTATATGGTATGTTTACATGTTCACCAGTGATTCTTTAAGTACTTTGTGACTGCCAAATCGGGTCAAACATTGCTTCGGATATGTTCTTTTCCTTGCCTCATTTTGATGATGTGGCATAAAGGCAAATAAGAATGAGAACATCTATCTCCTACATTGTTAGTAATATGATGACGGTATTGTTGATTGTACCCGTTTTTTGAACCCTCATCCTGTGAAACTGCTGTTGGTTTACTCTTCGATTTCATCTTAAACGATGCAAGTGGATATGGCTCTGCGTCCTTGCGCTATGAGAATTTATTTGTCCTTAAGAGATTCTTCTCATAATCTGTATCAGCAAATGAATTGTTGTTCTGTCATTCTCTTCTATGCTACATTGTAAACCTTAGCTTAGTATAACAGCTATCAACTCTTTGTGGTCTTAAATTTTGAACTTGGTAACTGACAGGGCTGTTTTAGCTTGGCTTTCAATACTTGCATATCGGAACAAGGACAAAAAATCTGGGGAGAAATTGGTTTCTGTTGCTGATGTTGTGAAAGAGCACTGGGCCACTTATGGAAGGAACTTCTTTTCGAGATATGACTACGAGGCAAGCACACTTTGTTATTTGACTACTTTTTGTCTGTTAAACACCTTTTTGCAGTTACTTTTAGTTTCTGTCTTCTGGAGTGATTTGTGAATTGTTTGATGAGCCAGACGATTAACTGCGACACTTTGTCATGATTTTCTGACCAGGAATGTGAATCAGAAGGAGCAAATAACATGATTGAATATCTTCGGGATTTGATTTCGAAAAGCAAGGCTGGTGATAAGTATGGTAAGTTCTCATTATTACTATTTTTTTTTTTGACAAAGGTAATGGTAAGTTCTCATTTTAAAGTTAAATTTTATCAAGATTCACAGCATTTTAAGTTCTTTAAGTACCGAAGGTTCTCCTGCAGGAAGTTATGTCCTAGATTTTGCTGATGATTTCGCCTATACTGATCCAGTAAGTTTTGAGATTTCTTAGGAATGCGAATGTATAACTATTTTTCTGAAATTTTTAATTAGTTGTTGTGCATTTCTCAGGTCGATGGAAGTGTCGCGTCCAAACAGGGGGTTCGCTTTGTTTTCAGTGACGGGTCCCGCATCATCTTTCGACTATCGGTCTGCATTGGCTCCTTATGTTAAATCTCTGAGAATAAGATTAGTATAATCTGAAGTCTAAATAAATGAAACTAGATTGTAACGCCGTAATCCATATTTTTCCAACCACACTATTAAAAAAACCCATATATTTCTAACTCATTAAGCTAGTCTCTGTCAAGTTATCATCTTGAAAAGAATGTTAAGGGGCCAACTGAGACATTCAAATTGATATGGAGGGACTAGTATCTTCTTATATTGTGCGGGTTTTTGTGACCATTCTCTTCTATTTTATCTGGAAACTGCACGCTGTAGTTTATCAAGTGGAATCAATTGGAGATCTCAATTTTACAGGGTACTGGGTCTGCTGGTGCAACAGTCAGAATATATATCGAACAGTTCGAGCCAGATGTATCCAAACACGACATGGATGCTCAAATTGCATTGAAACCTTTGATAGGTTAGACTGTTCATCTACGAGGTCAATTATGAAATATTCCCATTTCCTTGAAAATTTATCTAGATATCTTTTGCAGATCTCGCTCTTTCTGTATCAACGCTAAAGGACTTCACAGGAAGAGAAAAGCCAACTGTCATCACATAAGGGCATAGATATCTGCAACGACAATTGCTTAACGGAATCCTTCTTGTGACAGTTGCAGTAGGTTGGACGCTTCCTTTGTTCCTGAATTTTACATGATGCATGGTTCATCCTCATTTGGCTGCATGTAGATATAGTCTTCTGGGGACCGGAATTAAAATCATGTAAATTATGTATAATTATCTGAGTGAAAATTAGAACATGTGGTTGGAGTATTTAATCAATAGAAACATGCTACACTAGAATTTTTGTTCTTCCTAGAAATTTTGTTAAATTTGTAATAAGTTGACCCTTTAACTTATGGCCTCCTCTTTGCCTCATTAGAAATTGAGACTTTGAACTAACTTTTGCCTTTTCTTTTCCGAATTATGTTCAAAATTAATTTTTGGTTCCATTAATTAAACTCCTACTGTTATATGATGCATGCTTATGATCTGTGGTAGCTTAGTCTGTCTTGGCCAAAATAACAGGGTTGTCTCGGTCGAGATACTTGTCAGATACCTTCCCTAGACATTTTATTCCAGAATATTTGACGGTTCCCATGCCTCGTACTGGCTGTTGGTGTTGGCATCTTTGTAGGATCACTCGAGTTCCTTCTAATTGATCAGTCTATTTCAGATGGTTCCAGTGAGATTTGTGGGCATCTGTCTGTCTGATCTTCATCTTCATAGTTTATATACTAAAATCTATAGAATATCTCAGCTTATAAACACCATGAATAACATACTGTTATGCCAGCATTTCCTGAAATCCATACAGAAGCATGGGACCTTTGCTAGCTTAAGGTAGTCATGTAATGCTGCATAAATGTTAAGGTTGAATCTATCTTGGGATCGTAGCTTCCCCTTTCCTTGTTAGCCTAACTGCTTTCTTCACTTGAGTAGATGAAATAGAACAAAGGATTGCTCATGAAGAAATGAGGTGCTCGATGAAGTTTCTTAAGATGTGTTAATTATATGTTCTATTATGGAGCTAGTTCACTGATGAGGTAACTCAAAATGGTACAAAATTGAAGCTTGTTTGGCGTGAATAAGTGGTCAAACTTGTCCAAAAAGCTTGATAAGTTTCAAGATTCCAGCTTCTGGTAAAGGACAGACCAAAAGTGAAAAAGCTATGAGCCAAGGGAGGATCAAAATTAGTAAGCAAAAGTGGAGATTCCATAGCTAGTTTATATGAAAATGTGATGTCATTGTTCATATTGTGACTGGATTTACCGCCAATAGAATACTGTAACCTTGTCTGGGAAGGTTGGAAAGTTATCCAAAAAGGAAAAAGTTATAGAGAAGGTGCTTTAGGTTGTCATGTAGTAAGATGGGGAATTTAATCTGGAATATTTACAGGTTATGATGTTTGGCAAGTGGGTTCAGTCGGACCAACTTGCAAGTCTGAAGAAATGGTTATATGACTTTAGCATAGAGAATGTTGAGCTTAATTGGTTGAATAAAATACATACTTCCTCCGTTTGTTTTTACTTGTTACAATTTGACTTGCACACCCATTAAGAAAAATAATTAATGACAGTTATTTAATCATAGTACCCCTATTAAATGATATTTACTATTGTGTCTTGAAATTAATTTGGAGAAAAAACAATTAATGCTAAAGATGAAATAGGAAAATAAAAGTTGTCTTTTCTTGATATGTCAAAAATAACAAGTAAAAACAAAAATCCAATTAGGAAATTAGTGACAAGTAAAAGCGAACGGAGGGAGTACAAGGTTCAGCCAAAGTGGGTTATTCTCAAATTGGATTGCCCTCCACCTCAAAAATTTGTTGGTGCTACGCTCAGTGGGTGGTGTGTACTTGGTTTGTTGAGTAATACAACACTTTTTATTGAAACAAGCATGATTGTAGTCTTAAAATCAAGGTTAAATTGCTTCAGAAGAGGGAAATTATCTAAAGCAAATCCATGTCTTGGTTCGTTTAAGTGCATAAATATAAGTGATGAATAAAGCATAATTTCCAGTTCCCTTTGCATTGTAGTAGTGAGGAAAGGACTACTATAACCAGAGGCGAACTCAGGATTTTCGCCTCTGGTTAGATGAGGTTGTGTAGTGGTGAAGTTGGTTTTGGGGGACATTGTCCCATCAGCTCCACGACGTTCCATCTCAGCCCAATTGCTAGGTCATGCTGCAGGTTGCTAGTCTCTTTGGATTTTCTGGGGATCCGGCACTTGTAATGGGAAAGGGTCCATTCAACTATTCTCTCTTGTGTGTATATTGTAGTTCCACTATCATATTCTTCCAACGTTAAGGTCCCTAGCATCATCAAACATCAATATTGTACAACTTGGACAAGAAAGAGCTAACCACCTCCTCTTGCATTTGTTTCAATTTTTGTCTTTTATGAAACTCTCAATCTCTAAAGTCTTTGAAGACAAAACTACTTCCAATCCAATATATGCCTAAGTGATATCATGGCGCAGCATGCACTCAAAATAATGAACTAGTTCATAAGATATTGTGTCTCCTCGGATCTCTCCTGTTCTGGACCTACTGTCTTATGCTTTTCGAGTAAAGGAGCAGCTTTTCTTTTTTGGACCAATTGAAGAAAATATATATGGCAGCTACAAGCTTTACTTATGGCTTGTTTTTTAATGGAGGACTGTGTTCAGTCTTTGATGTCATTTCAAGAATAATCAAAGGGTTTTCTTTGGTGATCCAACGTAGTGCCTTTGCTGTGTAGTTAATAACTCTCTTTGATTTGAGAAGCTTGAAATGATGGGATCTTTTTAACCAATAAAAGCAATTTGATTGTCATAAAGCTTCAGTGTGTTCTTGAATGGAAAGGACTGTATACTATTTGATGCCATCTCACAATTAAGCAAACTTGCCCCTTGTCGCTCCACCTATATTATATTCTCTCTCTTGATTTTAATAAATAATTTAAGAATGGCGTGCATCTCGATTGATTTTACGGGCATCAGCTACCTCCATTAGCATAAGTATCGGATAACTCTATCTATTAAGACCTGGATAGATGAAAAGAATCTCTTAGTGTTTTAGACCTTCACTAAGATTTGAACCCAAGAGTCATGGTTTTCAACACATTTCATTGACAATTAAGCCACCTAAGTATTATTATGACCTACTATTTAACGAGTGTTGCGACAAGATGAAGAGGGTGTTGTTATGTCTCTTAATTAATGAATCGAATGGTCAAACAAAGTTCGTTTTATTCTAATTTAGGAAGTAGAATAGGAAAATCTAAATATAAAACTATATTGTTACAATATAGAGTGATAAGCCAAAACTAAAACTAAAATAAAATTGTGAAGGTCTAGAAAGAGTCACACACACAGAGCTTGGAACACCTTCAATGGTGAGGTCTAAGCTCAATCCATGGGAGCAGTATAGAGAAAGTAGAGAGAAAACAAATTCTCTATTGACTGATAAAACTGGACAAAAAGAAATAAAATTAGTACACAGTGTATTTATAACTAACTAACCGACTTGGAGAAATGACAGCTGGATACTGCTGTATCCCACTAATCTGATCCTAACTAACTAATCAACCAACTTATTGGAAATGATTAACTTACAATACAATGACTAAGAACAAAGTAAATATCTCAATACCCTTCCTCAAGTTGGAAGTGAGAGAATCACTGACAACTTATCTAGAATAGAAGCATGTTTGATCTCTGTGAGATCTTTGGTCAACATGTCAGCCAGTTGATCATGAGTAGCAATGTCATGACGTGAGATCCGCCCATCTTAAAGCTTGGATCGAACAGAGTTACAATCAACTTCAACGTGTTTGGTACGGTCATGAAATACATGATTTCTAGCAATGTGAAGAGCAGATTGCTATCACTAAATGGGAATAGGACCTGAAGATGGGACAATTAACTCATCAAGTAACATGTGCAACCATACCAATTTTCCAACTACCTTTCTCAGTGATCTATACTCAGCTTCAGTCGAGGAGAGAAAAATGATCTCTTGCTTTTTCGACTTCCAACTGATAGGACTACAACCTAGGAAAACAATGAAGCCACTGACAGATTTTCTTGAGTCAAGGCAAGCAACCCACTCTGAATCACAAAATGCTTTGAGTGTAAGATCAAATTGAATAAGAAAACTCTAAGAGTGGGACTCAACATGTGGAAGGTAGCCTATAAGTGAGGCTCTCTGGGATCCTGCATGAACCGACTAATATGTTGGACCCCATAGGCAATGTCCAGCCTGGTAGTAGTAAGAAAATTTAACTTTCCTACTAACCTCATGTAGAGTGTTAAATTTGATATAGGCACACCTTATCTAGACTTGAGTTTGAGATTAGAATCAAGTGGAGAGTTGAGACTAAAGCAGGTGAAACAATCAAACTCTTTGAGAAGATCCAAGGTGAATTTCCTTTGAGAAATGACAATACCATCATCTTTGTAAAGCACTTCCAAATCAAGGAAGTAATGTAACAAGCCCTAGGTTTTGATCTTAAATTGCTGATGAAGAAATAATTTGAGATTGGTGATCTCTTCAAGATCAGTACTTGTAAGTAGAACATCATCTACATAGACTGCTACAAACACTATAGAGGTACCCTTTTTCTATAGAACAATGAATAATCATAGTGAGAGTGTACATAACCCCTAGAATTCAGAGTGTCAGTTAGCTTGGCATACCATAGAGTGCTTTCTTCAATTTATAGACCAACGTGGGATCAAGGAGTTGTAAACCAGGAGGAACATCCATGTATACTTTCTCATGTAAGTATCCATGAAGGAAGACATTATTCATATCCAACTGGTAAATTTTCCAATGTTTCTTAGATGCATTAGCAATCAAGGCTTTTACTGTTGTCATTTTGACAATAGGAGAGAAATTCTCAATATAATCTATCCCTGTATATTGAGTATATCCCTTTATAATGAATCTAGCCTTGAATCTCTTCACACTAACATCAGCCTTGCGTTTAATTTTATACATCTACCTACATCCAAGGGGCTTCTTGCCATGAGGAAGTAGGACACGATCCCAAGTGTTGTTGCCATGTAAGGCCTAAAACTTTTGTGTCATAGATACCTGCCAAGCAGGATTCATAGTTGCTTTATCATAAGAAGTTGGTTCACTATCAAAGGATACATTCATTACAAGAAGCTGATTGTTAGGATCTAAGTCATCAGGATTTATATGATGTTGTGTTGCAAAAGAAGCATAGAAAGAAGACAAAAGTTAGTCAGACTGACTAAAGGGTACTAGTGGTAGGTTGCAAACATAACCTTACAAGTAAACAAGGGTTTTATATTCCCTCTGGGATATTCTAGGGACTTGGGATTGATGAGAAATAATAGTGGTGGTGGAAGGTGTCACAATTGGTAGTGATTGTGATGAGGGTGAGTCTAATGTTTGAGTAGAGTCAAGTGACCAAGAAGGAGCAGGTGTACTTGCATTCCCTAGATTACTTTGCATAAAATCATGAGCGTTGTCAGAAGGAAAAACCATAGGAACAAGTGCATCAGAATATTTAGAAGGAGGAACACAACTAGGAATAGAACAAGCAAGACTAAAAGATTCAAAAGGAAAGATAGTCACATAAAAACATACATCCCTGGAAATGGTAATCTTCCTACTAGCCAGACTCGTTAACCTTTAGTTCCAAAAGTATATGTAATGAAAATGTGAAGGGTAGTATTAGGATCAAATTTGGTTCTGTGGCACTCAGGTATGATGGGATAACACAAACAACTAAAACTCCTCAAGTAAGAGTATGATAGTTTTTTATCAAATAACAATTCAAAAGGGCATTTGTGGTTAAGAAGAGCTGAGGGTAATCTATTAATAATGTATGTGGTGGTGAGAACACACTCACCCCAATACTTCAAAGGAAGTTTGAATTGGAAAAGAAGTGCCATGGCAATCTTAAGTAGATATTTATGTTTTCTTTCTACAACACCATTCTGTTGAGGTGTATATGGACAATTTTTCTGATGGAGGATAACTTTGGACATAAAAAAACTGGTGACATTAGTGTTGTTGAACTCCAGATCATTTTCTTTTCTCTCAACCTTTATACTAGTTTTGAATTGATTTTCTACCATGGAAACAAAAGCTGTAATGATGTGTATAGAATTACTCTTACAACTTAATAGTTGTGTCCAAGTACATCTACTATGGTCATCCACTATTGTGAGAAAGTATTTGTAATTTTCATGTATAGCCACATGATAAGACCCCCATAAGTCAATGTGAAACAAATAAAAAACAATTATGGTATTTTTAGTCTTGGTGGAAAATGGTAATCGTGTTTGCCTGACCATAGGGAAAATGGGAAAAAAGAAAGGTTGTTTAGGAAAAAATGTCACTAGGATAGAAAATATCCTTTTTATTTTACTAAAAGGTACATTTCCAAGTCTGTTATGCCACAATTGATCAATATTAGTTTTTTGAGATAGAGTAACATGTACAAAAGCAACATTAGTATTATTTCTATGGAATGAAGTATTTACACATGGGGAGTAGAAGCGGGAATTACAATGACAAATAACTATATCTTCTGCATCACTAGATTGACAGGAAGTAAAAAGAGACTTAGTACTAGAAGAAACACAAGAAGATAGAGTATGCTCCTTATTGATAGTTTGAGTACTCTTTTGAAGACAATCTGAGCAAAGAAACTAGAGACCATCATGGACTTTACCAATCTCTAGAGACCTCTTCAGAGACGGGGCCTGCAATAGACAAAAAATGTCAGTAAAGGAAACAATACATTTAAGATATACTGTCAAAGAGATAATTTATACAAGATTGTATTTGTAATAAGACACAAACAAAACCTTATACAAAATGATCAAGGAAGCAAGTTCACAGTTCCAATCTCAGTTACCTTGACTTTATAATCTGACTAATAAGGGATAGGGTAGGGTGAAAAGTCTGAGAAATGGTTTCTATCAAAGGTCATATGATGTGAGACACCTGAATCTAGGATATATAATTCATACCTTGCTTTGAAGCACCGCATGATAATTTTTCAAAATCAACAGAGGAATTGAAATTCAGAATACCTACAAAGTGAGCACCTCTACTAGATAATTGGTTGTTGTTATTGTCAAAGTTGTCGTCTGCACTGTTCATCTGAAAGTGAGTTAGCAAGCTGGCTATCCGTCCATATTATTTCTTGGATAAGCCAAAGTTAGGAGTCTCCTTATGAGGTATATCATATTCTTCCCCCACATCTGATGGCATGATTGGTGTCACACCATGTGCAACATTTGTAGTAACTCCTTTTTCTTTATTGTAGTTAGTGGTCCTGTTCTGATTATATCCCTATGGTCTTTGATTATGTCCATATACTGACTTTTGATTGTTATAGCTTTGGGCATGTTGACCTTATTTTTGTGGGTATCCATGAAGCTTTTAGCACCTATCCTTGGTGTGGCCAGATCTCTTATAAAAATCACAGAAAAGTTTGAAATAGTTGCTTGTATAGCGACTTGATTGGTTATTACCATCAACATAATTTGTTCTGGATTGTTTGACCCTTAAAGTGCTTGCACTCAAAGAAATAGATTGCCCAAAGACTTGTTGATGAGTTTTTATTTTTCTCTATTTCTATTCCTATACTAGCAAGTCAAAGGCTTGTCCCATAGATTAGGGAACGGGGTTCATCATGAGTATACTTTCTCTAATCACAGTATATACCTCATTCAATCCCATTAGAAATTGAATAAGTCGTCTATCTTGTTCTACTTTGAGCATGGATTTCTTAGCTCCATATATGCACGCATAAGTGCACTCATGCTTAAAAATGAGGTTGCTTAGTTCCTCCCAACGTATCCGGTCACATCAAGAGCCCCCCCAGCTTAAATCATTGATTTTCTGTTGAATTCGATAGAGTTTAACTCCATTCATTTGATCATATCTATCTGATAATTCTAACCAGAGTATAAGAGAATCATACACACTCTATACTGTCAACAATTTCCTTCAATAAGGAATTCAAAATCCATGATGTTACCATATTATCATATCATTTTCATTGACGACATAAAGGAGAGTTTGGAGGTGATTTCTTACATTCTCCATTGGCAAACTCTAGCTTGTTCTTAATAGATAATATTTGCAAAACACCTTATTTTCATGATCTATAACTAGTACCGTCAAACAGAAAAGGAACCAACGAAACTCGGCTCCATCAGAAAGATGGATATAGAGAGGACTACACACATCAATTGCAATTTCAACTATTCTACCTTGATTGTTCGCATGGATTGCATCCGCCATTATTGAAAAAGTTTAAACAATCACAGTATATGAAATTAACAGAGTAACAAGAGAAATCACCTAAATTTAAAGTATATCTGTGTGAGGAAGAAAAGAAAATCAACTTGCATGCGATGATCAAAATAAATAATTGAACAAACCAAAAATTACGACAAGCGATCACAATTAATTAAGAACTTGAAAATGTAGAATCACAGATACGATTTTCTTAGCTCTGATACCATGTGAAGGTCAAGAAAGAGTCACAAGCAAAGCTAGGAACACCTTCAATGGTGATGTTCGAGCTCAATACATGAAAGCAATGTAGAGAAAGTAGAGAAAAAGCAGATTCTCTATTGATTGATAAAACTGGACAAAACGGAATAAAATGAGTACATGGTGTATTTATAACTAACTAATCAACTTAGAGAAAGGACAACTGGATACAATTGTATTCCACTAATCTGATCCTAACTAACTAATTGAAAATGATTAACTTATAATATAATGACTAAGAACTAAGTAAATATCTCAATAAAAATCATTTTAAAGAGTAAAGAAAATCATATATTAATGCGCAATGATTTCATCTTACGAAGGCTCGCTTCTTGAGTTCAAGTTTCGCTTTCCACTTGGAATTTTGATAGGCGTGCGAACTCATTAGCAATCTACTAAATGAATCTTCACTTACAGTCGACAGAAATCTCACCAGACTTGCTCATTATTACAATGTATTTCCTCCTTTCATTTACTTGATCCTAATATTAAAAATAATTTTTTTATTTGTCAATTTTAATAAGTTAAGGAAAAAAATTTAATGCTATATTTATTATTAAATAACTACATAAAGTAATAGCACTCAAATTCATTTCAAAGCATAATTTAAAAGTTTAGTTTAATAAAATAAACTCTTAATAATACTTTTTTAAGGGGAGTACCAAGTCAACGTGTCAAAAAAATAAATGAGGAAAGTAAAAAAGTTGCGTAGTTGCTAATTAGGTATTAAGAAATACTCCCCCCGTTCTATTCTACTTGGTCCCTATACTAAAAATAGATGTTTCAATTTATTTGATCATTTTCGCAAATTAAGAGTTTTTTTTACTTCTCTCCTTTTACTTCTCTCCTATTCTACCCTTGATATTAATTAAATAACTACATAAAGTAGTAGTAGTCAAATTTAAAGTTTCAAAACAACATTAATAAGGTTAATTTAGTACTCCCTCCATCCAACAATAGTTGTCCACTATTGACTTGGCACACATGTTATGAAATAATAAATACTAGGGGTAATTTTACTATATTATCCTTTGAATATAATAAATTTAATGTCTTGAAAAATACATTGAGTGATAAATAGTATTTAATAACAAGGGTAAAATGGGTGAATTATTAATTAAGTTTCCAAACTGGACAACTATTGTTGCACATCTATTTTTAGTATAGTGGACAAATATTGTTGGACAGATGGAGTAAAATATACCTATAATTAGTAGTCAAATTTAAAGTTTCAAAACAACATTAATAAGGTTAATTTAGTACTCCCTCCATCCAACAATAGTTGTCCACTATTGACTTGGCACACATGTTATGAAACAATAAATACTAGGGGTAATTTTACTATATTATCCTTTGAATATAATAAATTTAATGTCTTGAAAAATACATTGAGTGATAAATAGTATTTAATAACAAGGGTAAAATGGGTAAATTATTAATTAAGTTTCCAAACTGGACAACTATTGTTGCACATCTATTTTTAGTATAGTGGACAAATATTGTTGGACAGAGGGAGTAAAATATACCTATAATTAATATTTTCTTAAGGGGTGTGTCAAGTCAATAGGGACAAGTAAAATGAAAGTAATCAAATATTTATTAGCACCTGATCTTAAGTTGAATTGATTGTGTCATGTGCAAAAAGAACCATACAATGTTATAACTTCCTTTCCTTGTAAGTTGTAACCCTTTTTTTCCTTCACTAAATTTCATCCAGCATTTCATTTAAACTTGTTGGATTTATATTGATAAATAGTCATTAGTATACAAAGTTGACTGAATAAGGGACTGCATTATTATGTGTTGCGTTAGTTATTCGTGGACTCTCTCCGTTACTTTGATAGGCTTTCAAAACAAGAGATCTGAAAAGGCCGATCATTTTCTTTATAGTGTTTAGAAAGGCTTATAGCTAATTTCTTGTGCATCTTTATAGTTTTTCTTATAAGAGATCTTCATTTTTACAGATAAAAAATCTAAAAATATTATATTCGTCTATTTAATTTGTTGAAGCAAGTGGTTAAAGAAGTTCAATCATGATCAACATCCATATACAGTAATGCAATGAAACAGTAGAATGAGTTAGTTATAACTAAATAATAACCTCATCTCTAACCAACTAACTAACCGACTAGTAGCTAGCTCACTTAAGAGATGATAGAATTACTATATATACTTTATGTAATACTCAGATCAATACAACTTGAATAATATAATTACATTTCTCTAATTTCTTCTCTGTTCTCCTCTCTTCTCCTCTCTTTTCTTACTTGTTCATATTCCATCTTTATTGAGTTCTCCTAATTCTTCATGATATCAGAGCAGAAAACTCAAGTATAATCGATCTTCTTCTTATTCTTGTGAATTACAGTTGCAATTGCAGTATTAATTCAGTGGCAGTTTTAGTGTTTTCTCTGAAATTCTAAAATTTTAGGCAGTTGATTTCTTGGATACCTGAAAGATTTCAAAAACAATGTCTACAGTCAATAATAACAACAGTCAATCCACTGGATTCACAACTTTTCAATCCTCCAATGGTGAGTCATCAAATCCCTTCATGAATACTGGTACGCAAGGTGTAATTGACTATAATCATCCACTTTTCTTAACTACCAGTGATATAAGTGATATTACTATTGTTTCTACATAATTAACTGATAGTGAAAATTATATGATATGGAGTAAATCTATGAGAATTGACTTACTAGAAAGGAATAAATTGGAATTTGTGGATGAGAGTTTAAAGAAAGAAATCTTTCCTGATGAATTGCATAACTAGTGGGAAATGAAAAATGCTATAGTCTTGTCTTGGCTAATAAATTCTGTGTCAAGTAATCTTATTGTTGTAGTTGTATATGCATCATGTGCTAGTGATGTATGGACTGATCTGAAAGAAAGGTTCAATAAGATTAATGGATCAAGAACATTTAATCTACATCAAAAAAATTGCTTATATTAGTCAGGGTGTGCAGTCTGTGTCTGTTTACTATACAAAATTAAAGTTCTTATAGGATGAGTTTGAATCTATGGTACCATCCCCTGCATGCTCTTGTGAAAGATCTAGGGATTTTGTGCTTTACTTGCAAAGGATGAAGTTGTATCAATTCTTGATAGATTAAAGAATACCTATAGTCAAGCTAGAAGTCAGATTCTGTTAATTTCTCCCTTGCCCCTAGTCAATCAAGCCTATGCTATAGTCATGAGTGATGAAAATCAAAAAGTGGTGTCACAATCCACTAGTAGTGTTGGTCTTCTAGGTGCTACTCCTAGCATATCTGATGCAGTGGCCATGTACTCAAGAGGTGGAATTCAGAAGGGCAAGAAGCACTGTAATCCTAACTATAATCCAAATGCAACCTATGATCATTGCAAATTGACAGGTCATTTTATGAGAGATTGTTACAGGTTAATTGTCTATCCTCCAGGACATCCAAAGTATAATGAGAAAAAAGGCTTAAAGCAGGGAAATACCTACAGAAGAAATAAGGGTAAACAAAGAAGAGTTGGTTCTGGTATGTACAACAACTGCATCAACTCATACAACAGTACACATAGTGTGAATGTCATGACTGAAGACTGGAATCCAACTTAGAATGAGCAATAAGACTATCTTTTGAGAAATCAAATGTCACAAAATGCTTCAAATCATACTCAAATGACACACCTCCTCTTGAAACAAAATGCAGTTTCTTAAGATCAACAACCTATGATGTCTATCTCAGAAGATTGGAGATCAAATTCTCAGTACATGCTACCCCCTAAGGCCTCTCAGGATCAGTATGATCAAATTTGTAGGATGCTGGAGCAAACCAAAATAATCTAGGAGCATCATCCTTAATTAATGTTGTAAATATGTAAGATAATGCTGGTGCCTTGTAGTATCCATAGAATTGTAAGAGTGGATTATTGATACAGGTGCCACTAACCACATATCTTCAGATTTAGAGTTGCTAAACATTCAGTCAATGGTTAGGTTTGATAATCCTAGAAAGGTTATATTGCCAAATGGTGATGTTACATTAGTTACTCACAATAGCAATATTTCTTATCAAAGTGTGTTACACAATGTGTTTCGCATACCATGGTTTAAATTCAATCTATTATGTGTGTCTAAGGCTACTGGATAATTAAAATATTCTGCTACCTTCTTTCCTAACTTATGTGTATTTTAGGATCTCTTCAATGAAAAGGTGAAGAAGATTGGTAAAGAAAAGCATAGACTGTACTTTCTACTCAGAAACAAGCTATCAAAAGTTAACAATACTGGATTGTTCAGTAGCAATAAAGGTCTAGTTAGCTTAGCATCTCAAAATACTAGTAGTATTGCTTTATGGAATATGAGACTTGGCCATGTACCTCAAAGTGTTCTTTCTAGATTGTTTCCTCAATATAAGAACCAGATAATTAATACTATGCATCAATGTACTATATGTCCTTGTGCTAGACAAACAAGATTATCTTTTCCTGTTAGTTCATCTACTTCTTCTATTATTTTTGAGTTAGTTCATATGGATCTTTGGGGACCATACAAAGTGTACTATTGATGGTCAAAAATACTTCTTAACTATAGTAGATGACTTCACTAGACATACATGGATTTTTCTGTTAAAATTAAAATCAGATGTCTTTATGGTACTCAAATATTTAATTGATTATGTGAAGACTCAATTCAAATGCTCATATCAAAACTGTTAGGACAGATAATGACAGTGAATTTATTAACTGCCAATATGCAGAACTATTTAATGAACTAAGTGTTGTTCATCAACAATCTTATGCATATACCCCTCAACAAAATTACATTGCTGAGAAAAAATACAGACATATCTCAGAAATCACTAGAGCAATTAAGTTTCAAGACACTATAACTCTAAAATTTTGGGAACATTATGTCAAAGCTGTTGTTTACATCATTAATAGAATACCATCTACTGTTATAAATGGTATTTCTCCTTATGAAAACCTGTATTATAGAAAATCATCTCTTGATCGTTTGAGAGTTATAAACTGTCTTTGTCATGCAAAAATAGTTCACGAAAATGATAAAATCATGACAAGGTCCAGACAAGCCATTCACATGGGCTATTCTGAGACTAAAAAATGATATATATTATATAATAATACTAAATAAGATATTTTTTGTGAATAGGGATGTCTCATTTAGGAAAGATATATTTCCTTTCAAAGTGTCAAAAGAATCTACAACTGTGTTTCCAGCACCATCTCAACTAGTATTGGAAGAACTACATAATGAACTACAGCCAGCAACATCTTCATCTGATAGTCAAGCTCCTGCAGCTAATGAGATTGCTACTACTACTTCAACCACCATCATAACAGCTTAAAGGAAGTCTACAAGAAGCAGACATCCTTCAAGCTGGATGAAAGATTTTGTGCCACTTAATGTGCACAATGTGCTATATGCACTGTCTAAATATATAGCATATGACTCCCTGTCTCCTAAATACCACGCCCATCTTGCTTCCTTTTCTATTAATGTGGAACCTAATTCTTATGCAGAAGCTATAAAGGATCCAAGATGGGTGGAAGCCATGCAAGTTGAGATAACTGTTTTAGAAAGTAATCAGACTTGACAAGTTGTTCCTCTACCACAGGGAAAAAGACCTATTGATTGTAAATGGATCTACAAAATAAAGTACAAGGCTTCAGGAGAGGTTGAGAGGTTCAAAGCAAGATTGGTAGCTAAGGGCTATAATAGTCAAACTGAAGGGATAGATTATCAAGAAACTTTCAGTCCAGTTATAAAGATAGGAACACTCAGAACTGTCTTATCTATTGTTGCATCAAGGAAGTGGTATATTCACCAGATGGTATACAATGCATCCCTGCAGGGTGACTTACATGATAAAATATATATGGAATTTCCACAGGGATTTAAGAGCCAGGGGGAGTGTAAGCAAGTGTGAAAGATCTCAAAATTACTCTATGGACTAAAGAAAGTACCTAGACAGTGGAATGCTAAACTTGTTGAAGCTCTCATCAAATGTGAGTTCAAGCAAAACTAGTATGATCACTCATTATTTCTTAAAAGCACACAATTTGGAATGGTTATGGTTCTGGTATATGTTGATGACATTCTAGTTATAGGTGACAACTTAAAAGACATTATTAAGACCAGGACTGCATTGCACAAAGCATTCAAAATAAAAGATTTAGGAGAACTAAAGTACTTCTTGGGAATTGAGTTTGCTAAAGCAAAAAAAAGGATTGTCATGCATCAAAAGAATTATGTATTAGAACTTATATCTGAGATAGGCTTAAGTGCTACAAAACCAACTAATACTCTTATGGAAACAACTACTAAGTTTACAACTAAAGAGTATGGTGACCATTTAAAAAATTCATCAGAACCTCAGGATGATTTACTTACTGATCCAAGCTCATATCAAAGGTTGGTTGGTAAGCTACTATACTTCACTGTAACTAGTCTTGATATATCATAAAGTGTGCAAGCTTTAAGTCAATATATGCAACCACTAACAGTCTCATCTAGATACTACTTTGAGGGTCATCAAGTACATTAAGGGATGTCCAGGTCAAGGAATTCTACTTTCAAGCAAAAGGCAAGTGCACACTATGATGCAGATTGGGCTGCTTGCAGTGTTACAAGAAAATCAGTTACAAGATTCAATATTATATTTGGTGAATCCTTAATCTCCTGGAAGTCTAAGAAATAATCTACAGTCTCAAGGAGCTCAGCAGAAGCTGAGTACAGAAGTTTAGCTTCTACTGTAGAAGAATTAACATGGTTGATTGGACTAATCAAGGATCTTGGTATGCAACTTCAACTACCTGTTACTGTCTTCTGTGACACTAAAGCAACCCTACAAATAGTAGTCAATTCTGTCTATCATGATAGAACCAAACACATAGAGATAGACTGTTATTTTGTAAGAGAGAAGATTCAACAAGGCCTGATCAAAAATGAATACATCCCAACAACTGATCAACTAACAAATGTCTGAACCAAGAGCTTAAACAGGGTTCAACATGAATCTTATGTATAAACTTGGTATTTTAAACATCTTCACCACACCAAGTTTGAGGGGTAGTGTTGAAGCAAGCGATTAAATAAGTTCAATCATGATCCACATCCATATACAATAATGCAATGAAATAGTAGAATGAGTTAGTTATAACTAACTAATAACCTCACCTCTAACCAACTAACTAACCGACTAGTAACTAGCTCACTTAAGAGATGATAGAATCACTATATATACTCTATGTACTCAGATCAGTACAACTTCAATAATATAATTACATTTCTCTAATGTCTTCTATGTTCTCCTCTCTTTTCTTACTTGTTCATGTTCCATTTTTATTGAGTTCTCTTAATTCTTCACAATTTGTAAGAGACCAAAAGATCTCATTTCCTCTGGTGAATGTTATACTACTTTCTCTGTTTCATTTTAGGTGAGACGATCCGAAGTATGAGAGTCAAATTACTAATTTTTGGTGTAAATTAGGATATAGAATTTTTGATTCTTCGTTTCCACCCTCTCCATATTTTCCAAGTTCTTACCTTGCTTGATGACACATGGCATAATTGAATTGAATGGCTAAGATTTAGTTATTCTAAAATAAATCTCAAACCATGGTTTAGATAATAAATATATTATATATTTAATTTTAAAAATTATTGTAATTCCACAATCTTAGCAACATATCATCTTATCCATAAATATAGAAGCAAAAAATTTTCTCTTCCTGATTATTTTTCCTAAGCAAGATCCATCTTTTAATTTCTTTTTAATTAATTTTTTTATTACCTTTTTTGGGAACTTTTTCCTTAGCAATTAGCTATTTTATTTTATTTTAGGTGAAATAAAATAGGGTGAAAATAGGTGAAAAAAAATAGGAAAAATAATTGGCTCTCCTATTTTAAATTAATTTTTTTATTGCCTTTTTTTTTTTGGAACTTTTTCTTTAACAATTAGCTATTTTATTTTCTTTAAAATAGGTGAAATAAAATAGGGAGAAAATAGGACAAATAATCGTCTCTCCTATTTTATTTCACCTATTTTAAAGAAAATAAAATAGATAATTGTTAAACAGAAAGTTCAAAAAAAAAATTCAATAAAAATATTAATCTAAAAAAAAAAATTAAAAATATGGATCTTCAGTAGGGAAAAAATTATTAGGAAGAGAAAACTTTTTTTTCTATATTTTTGGACAAGATGACATGTTGCGAAGATTGGATTACAATAATTTTTGAAACTAAATGAATAATGTAACTATTATCTAAATCATGATTAGAGATTTATTTTGGAATAATTAAATCTTAGCCATTCAATTTAACTATGCCACGTGTCATCAATCAAGGTAGGAACTTGAGGAAAATGGAGAGGAGCCGAATTCGTTCAATTAGATATGTAAATTGTTGTGTTAAGAGCATTACAATTTGTACCTAAGCTTTGATGACCGGGCAATCGGTAGTAGTGAAGGCAGGAGATAATTTTATCCACAAAAATGTTAAATATCGGTAAATTAGGGTTGTTAAATTAAGGATTACGAACAAATTGGGATCTAGCTGGGCAGAGGCGAGGAGATTCATTTGAATCACCTTCGATTGAAAAATATACTATACAAATAAAGCAATTGTTTCTTATATAATATATAAGAGCGGTTAAATCCTCTTGACATAAAAGGAATATTCTAATGTAATAACTAAGGGATTCAAAAATTATTTTAAGTCTCAAATCAATTTCAAGATGATATTCTAGTAATGGGATGTTTCTCTTAAAATTTACTTTTCTTTTGCTTTATGATTTTTCTTAATGGTAGAATATTACTTCCTCTTTAGTCTAGAAATATTCTAGAATATTTAATTTCCTTATAAATCTAGTAGTTAGTTTCCTTTTAGTTTAATACCTATAAGGAAAAATATCATATTTTATTTTATTTAGTTATCTATAAATAGGGATGTAGTTTTTTTATTTTTTCAATGCAAGATATAATTATTATCCATTCTCTCTTTAATTTTTACTTTCATTTCTTCAATTCCATAATAATTTCCCTAGCTCGTATTTGATCTATTCACTCTAGCCTTCTCAAGAGGACAAAAACATGAATTATTTGATCTTGAAATAAGTCATTCCGATATCCTGAAATTTTATCTGTTCATTTCATCAAATATTTGAATCATATTTTTTGAATCCCTTATATGAGTTCGAATGATTGATAGCCAGCAAATTAAAGAGGACAGACTTTTGGAACCATTGTCTATTATAGCCAACCCAACTCTAGTAGTACCCAAAAAATCCAAGACTAAAATCAGATAAGATTGTCTTTGCTCCCCATTTTAATAAAATCAAAGTCCTTGAGCAGACCCACCAATGAATTATAATGTGGAACATAGAAGTGGAGATAAAAAAGCAAGCCATCTTTTAGTGGATTAAGAAAGGAAACTGTATTTGTCTGCAAATACATATACTAGTTGATCAGTTTGAAGTTAATTATATGTGCGAGGTATATAGTTGTAACATTAGAGATCCAACCTTGCAGGGTCTGTCAGTTTCATGGGATTTGTTCTTGCGGAGAACCAGTTTGCCCCACCCTTTTTGTCTTCATGACATTGTGGCCACTCCATCATCATGTTAGTTGCCTCCTCTGATGGAACTTTGTACCTCCTTCCTTTACCTAAGTTTTTTATGTTGCTCTTTTTCAAAATCATATCGGGATATATAATGGAACTAGCATATTTTCCCATGTCCACTTAGGAGCAAATATTTTTAAAAAGAAGGTGGAGAACTGATTTTGTATGTCACTTATAATTGTTTATTTTTTAATATGTTTTTATAAAAGATCTTCATTTTTCACACATAAAAGATCTGAAAAGATCATTTTCTTCCAGGGGCGCCCTTTGGCTTCTTTATGTATTTGTTTCTTCATATCTTGAACCCCCTTAATGAAAACTCTAATTCAACGTCTCAGTCACAGTTTTCTTTTATTCAATTTGTAAGTGGCCAATAGATTTCATTTCCTTTTGATGAAAGTTACTTGTTCCTCTGTTTCATTTTATGTGAGACGATATGAAGTACGAGAGTCAAACTATGGATTTCGATGCGAGTTTGGATATAGAACTTCAATTTTTTAGAAATAAAAATTATATATTAATAAACAACCCCCCAAAAAAACTGTAAGTCATAAGAATTATCAATTCATTTTTTTTTTAAAAGCATATAAAAGCATCATGGTGAAAAAAATTTCTTTCACTTTCTAAATAGTAACTGCATAACTTAATAGTACTGTTAGAATTTGTTGGTGATTCGTGAATCTTTTATTGTTTTCTCAATGATGTTGATCTCGTTGAAAAAACCAAATAATTACTGGTGCCACTTCACTTGTTTACAAATAATTACTATTCTTTTGGCTTCTTTATGTGTTTGTTTCTTCATATTTTGAACCCCCTTAATGAAAACTCTAACTCAACGTCTCAGCCATAATTTTCTTCTATTCAATTTGTAAGTGACCAATAGATTTCATTTCCTTTTGATGAAAGTTACTTGTTCCTTTGTTTCATTTTATGTGAGACGATATGAAGTATGAGAGTCAAACTACGGATTTCGATGCGAGTTTGGATATAGAACTTCAATTTTTTAGAAATAAAAATTACTGTATATATTAAGAAGCAACCCCCCAAAAAAACTGTAAGTCATAAGAATTATCCATTCATTTTTTTTAAAAGCATATAAAAGCATCATGGTGAAAAAAAAATTCAATGATGTCGATCTCGTTGAAAAAACCAAATAATTACTGGTGCCACTTCACTTGTTTACAAATATTACTATTCCTTTTTCGTTCATTTTTACTTGTCTATTTGGATTTTGCACGTATTTTAAAAAATAAAAATTTATATAATATTATATCAAAATCCTAAGAATAGGAAGAGGAAGAGGGACTTATACATGAAGTTCATCGATCTAGAGAAGGCGTATGACAAAGTCCCTTGGAAGGTTCTTTGGAGGTGATTTTTGGAGGTTGGCGTACATCAAATCGATTAAGGACATATACGACGGAGCGAAGACTCGTGTGAGGAGATACAGAGCATTTTCCTGTTTTGACAGGGTAGCACCAGGGATCAACTCTTAGTTCGTTTTTATTCGCTTTGGTGATGGATATTTTGGCGTGGCATATTCAAGGGGAAGTGACTTGGTGTATGTTATTTGCTGATTATGTAGTTCTGATTGACGAGACTTGGGGAGGAGTTAATGATAAATTAGAGGTTTGGAGACAAACCCTGGAGTCTAAAGGATTCAGGTTGAGAAGGACCAAGACGGAATACTTGGAGTGCAAGTTTAGTGATTTGAAGCATGAGGAAGATGTGGTAGCGAAGCTGGATTCCCAGGCTATTTGAAAGAGAGATAGTTTTAAGTATCTTGGGTCTATGAGCCAGGGGAATGGAGAGATTGACGAAGATGTCACACACCGTATTGGGGCAGGATGGATGAAATGGAGGCTCGCCTCTGAAATTTTGTGTGATAAGAAGGTGCCTCCTAAGCTTAAAGGCAAGTTCTACAGAGTGGCAATCCGACCGACCATGCTGTATGGAGAGGGCGGGAGTGTTGGCCAGTCAAGAACTCCCACATCCAAAAGTTGAAGGTGGCGGAAATGAGGATGTTGCGTTGGATGTGTGGACTTACTAGGGGGTGGTAGGGTTAGAAATGAGATTATTTAGGAGAATGTAAGAGTGACTTCGATGGAAGGCAAGATGCGGGAAGTGAGGTTGAAATGGTTTGGGCATGTGATGAGTAGGGGCGCAGATGCCTCAGTTTGGAGGTGTGAGAGGCTATGGATAGTTTCAGGTGGGGTAGAGGTAGGCCAAGAAGTATTGGAGGGAGGTAATTAGACATGAAATGGAGCAATTAAAGCTTACTGAGGACATGACACTAGATAGGAAGGTATGGAGGACACAGATTAGGATAGACAGCTAGTTTGTTGGAGGACACAGATTAGGATAGACAACTAGTTCGTTGGAGGACGCTAATTAAGATAGACAACTAGTTCGTTGGAGTGAATCTTAGATAGTAGATAGGATTGCTTTGTTGTAGCCATGCTAGTAGTCGTAGTGCTATGCGCATATCTTGGAGTTTCTTATTCATGGGGTTTGGGAGATGTGTGAGCTTTCGGTTATATAGTTTATAGTACTGTGTGGGTGTCTTGTTTCTGTTATTCTTTATTAGTGTATTATTTCATCGTGTTTTATGTTTTATTACGTTTTTCTATACAGTGTTTTTTGTCCTAAGCCAGGGGTCTATCAGAAACAGCCTCTCTACTTCTTCTGAAGTAGTAGTATGGACTGCATATACTTTACCTTACCCAGACCCCACTTTGTAGGAATACACTGGGTATGTGTTGCATTATATCAAAATCTATATTAATTGATATTTAGTCTTAGGTTTTAGGAAATAAGTATTGATGTTGAGGTTAAATATGGAAAAAAATAGTTTTTTTTCCTGATAAGCTAAAAGTAATAATAAAAGTGAAAATGTGTTTTTATATAGTGAAAAAATAAAAGTAAAAGGAGGAAGTAGTTTACAATTATGACACTTCACTCTAAAATAAATGAACATGAATGAAGAAGGAATTACTCTATATGTACTACTCTCTCCCGTATATATTATATGGTGTTTTTAGCTCGATCACAATCTTAAAAATATTTGCATATTTCTAAAAAAAATAAGAGACACTTTCACTAAATTATCCTTAATTAAATAGATACCTATTTAATATGGTTTTTTGGTTATTTAAAAATTTACTTATCTAAATAAAGATAAAATTGAAAAAGTACAATTAATACCTTCTTGACTATGTATAAAATTATTTATTTTGAACTAGATACAAAAGCTAAAAATATCATATGATATAAATCCGAGGAAGTATTCAGTTTCCTTTTCCAAAAAAAGTTTTCTGGTTTGTTAACAAGATGAAGCACTACATGTATACGTGGATGATTAAAATGGGAATTTTCCATGACCAGCCAGTAATACTAATTGGGGTCAAAGTACTTAAAAGAGATAAATAGGAATTGTGATATTTTTGCATAATTTGGATTTTATTCCAAAATTAATAGTTGATGGATAAATTTGTCAGCGGTTAATTTATGTTTTTTTAAAGTTGACGTGCTTAATGGGTGATTAATCGAAAAGACGACCAAAGGATTTAATGATTTGTCCTGATCTACTGATGATATATATTATATGAAATCGTGTGAATTATTTGATTTGATCCTTTTGCATTAGACTAAATGCATTTCGCATCAACTTAAAAGAAAAAGCATCTAATTATTTATCATTATAAATTTCTTAGTGATTTGTCTACTTCGTCCAGAAAAATACTGATGATATATGATGTGTGTTAAATTGAGGAAACAATGCACGTGTTGAACTTCTTTTACTTTTAAGTACTAGAGGGGCAGTCACTTTTTCCTATCACCAGCCATCATCTTTTGCTTTTGCTTGTTAATTATGATTGATTTAATTACTTGACTGACTAATTGTATACCGTATAGATATCCAAACCCGGAAGTGAAAAATTTTATTCCATGCCTCAAACAACCAACAAAAGTTGTATGAGGTTGTGCTATTATGAGACATATGGCATTGTTGGGGGTCCCATCTGACAGCTCTACCAACCTCCTTTCTCTTTGCCTTTTCTTGTTCATTTTCAATTCTCACACAACACTAATTACTTTTGATTATTTTTTTTTAATCTTTTTATAAAGCAAATGGAAATAAGTTAAAGTTTAAGAGTTAAAATTAGCCACAAATCAGAAGTTACTTTGATCGGTGAACTAGAGAAATAAAAAAAAAAATTATTGCTTTCCGAATTTCATTTTGTGTATATGTGTATATCTATATTTCATTGTGCCAGGTAACAAATATGAGTGTAGGAGTGTTCACAGTTTGGATAAAAATCCATTCAAATAAAAAATCGAACCAATCGATTAAATAAACAATTTTTTTTGCTTTGATTTTATATTTTTTAAAATCGATAATATTTAGTTTGGTTTTGATTTTGTCCAAAAAAATTGAGAAATAACCGATCCGAACCCACAAATTATATATATATATATATATATATATATTATTTTATGTCATGTTACTGTTTAATGTTGTAATTTGTAGATTTATTTTTTCTTTTTAAATGAATTGTTGTCTTTTTTTCCTTTTGAATGAATCGTTTTTTTATTTTAGTGTATATATGGTGAATAACCGAAAAATCAAATCAAACCGAACCCAAACTGATGACAACCAAATCGATAAATATGTATTATATTTGGTTTGGTTTAGTCTTAGTAACTTAAAAACAGACTATATTGGTTTGGTTTTCATTTTGACCAATTACCGATCCAAACCAACCTGTGAACACCCTACATGAGTGTGTTGGGGGGCACGATAGTTACATCTATTTCTTCTCACACTTAACTCGGAATCAAATTATGTCAAAGTTTTATTGTTATAATTAGCACAAAAATCATATTTAACATATATATATATATATATATATATATATATTTGTGTTTCATCACTACTCACGCTATCAGTAACCATTCTGATACGACATTATTTCTCAAAGATTATTAAAATTTTAATTGAAAGTTTTGTAAATGAAATTCCTAAAAATCTAAAAAAACTTTGGGACAATTTTTTGAAAGCTTGAAAATATTTAACGATCAAATTTTAAAAATTTGATCAATTTAATAACGAAACAAATCTTTGAAGATATTTTTTTAAAATTTGATTAAAATTTATTGTCAAGCGTTAGATTAGTCTCTGAGTATGTATAAGAGAAAAAAGTTTATTTTATCCCAAGAATTTAAAAACAGTAAAAGAAAATAGTGATTATTTAATTAAATAAATCAGTAAAACTGAAAAATAATGATTATTTACTTAGCTAAAACCGTAAAACTATTCAAAGTGGTATAAAAACGAAACAAAATAAAAATCATACAATAAAAATGAAAGGGAATGAAGTGAAGGAGAAAAAAAATTAAAAAAAGCTGGATGAAATTGTTTTGACATTCTGGGCCCATGGTCCACTTGTCATATAATGAATCCCTCACTCTACTATTACGTGGCATACCTCATACAGGATAAAAAATTTCCCCCCGACGTGCTAGGGATATTTACATGAGTTGTTACTCCCTCCAAATAAGTGATATTGTTAGCTTAGACATACTCCTAAAGAATACTATTCATTCATAGAAAATAAAATATATTTTATTAATGTACTCTTAATAAATATATTGAAAAAGTAGTTGTTTGATTTGAAAATCAATGGATAATTTATTATTTTGTGTCTATTTAGCTTTATTATTAAATATTATTTATTACTCAATCTATTGAATTTATTATATTCAGAGGGTAATATTGTAAACTTATCCTATTATTTATTATTTTTTAAAGGTGTATGACAAGTCAATAGTCGACAAATAAAAATGGTCAGAGGAATTAGCTTTTTAGTAATTTCTTGATTATGTGACACTTTCTTCATTTAAATTTGGATATAATTAGAAGAATATCATTAATGCTTCTTGATTATATGAACCACTTATATATTGAAATAAAATTTTTAAAAAAAACATCAATTATTTTCAAATAGAGGGAGTATCTTTTAATTTGTAATGTGTGTTAGTGACCCCTCAAGAAGATATGGTTCACATTCTTGATCTGTCTGGCGGGCACTTAGAGCAGAAGAAACTTTTGCCTGGAAAAGAAAGAACAAACAGGAGGAGCTAAGTAGAATTTTGACAATTGAGCATGGCAATTGGCCAACCAGAAATATATGTACCAACAAACAATGACACATACATGAAATTAAAGTGATGAATGCTGTTGTGGATAAAGGTATGATTAAAAAGAAGCAGCTATGGAACATATATTATTAAATTTATATACGTCCATGGCACATTCTATTTTAGTTATTATATTTGTAAACAATATAAAGTATAAATGGACGAAGGGAGTGCTAATTTCCAACTCTCCCCACATATCTATCTACTTAATTCTCCGTTCATCTTTATTTGTCCACAATGAATTTTCTACTTTCTCTAAGAAAAAATAAAAAAAATAAATTATATATGTTTATATAGTACCCATATTGATTGGTATAAAGTTATGATAAATAGTTCAAGGAAAAAAAAACATCAAAATCACCTTAAATTAGACTCAAAAAGTTAAAAATACACCTAAACTATTAAAGTGACTTAATACACACTTTTACGTGTCAAAAGTAAATTTAATACCATCTTATAGGCTGATGTGACATAAAAATAAAAACAATTTTAAAAAGGCACGTTTGCTGAGTATTTTTTTTTTTTTTTTTGCAAAACACGAATTTTTTGAAATATCCCCTCTACCCTTATATCCCCCCCCCCCCCCCCCGCCACAGCTTTCTCCTCCCAACTTCACTGTTAAAATCCTCTACGCCCCCCCCTCGCCCTCCTTCATTTTCATTGTTGCAAGCTTCTCTACTTCCTATTTGAAGCAAAAACATAAGCAGATTATCGCCAAAGGTGCTTTAGCCTTTTTTTTTTTTTTTTTTTTTTTTTCAATTTGAACTTAAAGAATACCTAAAATGGATTTTTTGAATTATTTGGTTAATGTTGGATTTTCTTGTTTGGGTTTTAAAAATTAATGTTTGTTTCGATTTAATGTTTTCGCCAATTATAAGAATTTCAACTTGGACTGATATGGTGGGTTTGTTGGGCGATGGATGGTGAAGAAGAAAGAATTGAAGGTGGTGGTGAAGAAGAAATTGATAGCGATAATGGTGGTGTGTAGCGAGGAAGAAGAAGAATCGAAGGTGATATGGTGATGATGAAGAGCAAAAAAATGGTAGCAATGATGGCCGGATACAATTTTCCGGTGAGATGAGATATGGAGTGGATGGGGTTAGCAATGAAGAATATGTATTATTGGTGTTTTTAATGATTAATTAAGGATTAATTAGTGTAAAATGAATAATTAACCAAAAAAAGTTAATAAAAAAATAAAATAAAAGATAAAAGGATATAACAATTATAATTTCTAATGTGATGCTGACATGGCGGGAGAGTGTAAAACACCACATGTTGTGCTAATGGTTTATACTTTTTATGATGATATTAAATTCACTTTTAATATGTATAGGGATGTAATATGTCACTTTAATAGTTTAAGTGTGTCTTTAATTTTTCGAATATAATTTAAAGTGATTTTGATGTCTCTTCATTGACACTTATTTGAACTACTTTTAACAGGCTACAAAAACATTTAGAACGTACGGAAGGGTAGCCAAAAATTAGCATTTGGCTCGAGTTAAACTATTTCATGTATCACTTGTCCGTCTTAAGAATGAATCTTGTCATTCAGTTTGTGCTTCGATTTTTGCGATATTCAGTACGTACTATTCAAAGCTTATAAGTTATAAGAACATTGGGCAAGCGCATTAATGGAGTTACTGGATTTCAAATTTATAATTTATATAAATAGATCTTCAAAGATAAATACATAATCTGGAATAAAATTAATGATTCCATATATCGAGCCTGTACTATAAGTCGTATTGTATGTAATATAAAGTAAAATATCTGAGGATTAAGTTTGGTATCAAATTTATACAATATGCATGTATAGTTGATGGTACTATCTCCGTCAAACAATACTTGTCCACTATTGACTTGATATACAGGTTAAAAAATAATAAATAATAGAGATAATTTTACTCTATCACCCTTTACATATAATAAATTTAATGCCTTGAAAAATGTATTGAGTGATAAATATTACTTCGTATTTAATAGTAAGGGTAGAATGAGTAGAGAGGGGTAAATTATCCATTGATTTTCCAAACAAGACAAGTATTGTTGGACATTTATTTGTAGTATAGTGGACAATTATTATTGGATGGAGGGAGTATAAATTATCCCATTATTAATTCATACCATTAACCAAACATGATATAAATCTAATAGTACCAAACTTCGTCATGGGATATCCCACCTTATCTCATCCAAGTTGAGATTATTTTTTTAATCATCCCACCTTCCATGTGTGATAAATTAGTCGAGTAAATATAATCCTAAAACCATTAATCCGGAATAAATTAATCTGCGTATCAAACGACAAACTATATATTCCGTTCCTGGATACATAATAACTTATCAAGTTTATAAGACTTTTCTGTTGGTAACGTTACGTCTTTGGCTAACTTTGAACGGACCCCTTTAACCTAGGTTTTGCCTGGCTAAGAACACATATGACCTACATATTACAACTAATTGTTAGATAGGATTAATTTTGCTCAAATATTATTATCATCACCTATAAGATTATGTTTTGCTGCTTAAGTAGTGAAGTCAATAGTTAGAAATGGAAAGTCAACTGAAAGCTATAATTAGCTGCATGACTATGTTAAAGTAGGCTGTGTTTCTTATTGCTACCTTTCCTTGTCCCAAAACAAAAAAAAAAAAAAGTCACTAATATAATGCCAAGCTGACTTTAATTTGTTGAAAGTATGTTTGTGCATGCTTTCATGGATGGGTTCCACTATTATGTGTTATGCATCGTATACTCTTTTATATAGTTGCTAACTAGTAATATATAGTAAAAATGTCGATATAATAGAAATCCCAACACCAACCGCCATACCCCAACACCCAATTCAAGAGGCAATGTGGGGTGGGATGTGTTTGAAAATGACCGGTCTAATTAAAGAGGAAATTATTCAAAATAATTTTTTTATAATTTGAATAGAAGAAATTGATTCTACAAAGATTTTCTGTATTTTATTTTCAAAATTCTTACGTGTAAAATTAAAATTTCTTAAGAGATTGGACATAAAATTTTGACTTTTCTTTCGTAATGAGCCACCAAATTAAACTAATTGAATGAAGTAAACTAGAGTGAGGAAACCAAACAAGATTCAACCGAACTAACTACAAGCCTAAGACATATTTCAGCCCTAGTATTCATGCATACTGAAATGCTTAATTGAAAAATTAAGGCAATTTTGGAAATCGACAGTTGCTTTTTGCATTACTCTTGGTGAAAACCTTCAAGGATCGAAGAAATGGAGCGAATTGGAGAGTGAGGAATTGGTTGTTAAAATCAAAGAAGAAGAAGAAACGAAAGAACAATGTTTAGGAGAATTTTTGAGTGTCGTTTTCTCATTAGTAGCATCATTTATTTATATGGAGTACAAGAATTTGACTAAATCATTAACCTATTAGGATAAAATAAATCTCATATGACCTTAGCAGCTAGATAAAAAAAAAATAAAAAATCAAACATGTCATATAATTTTGAGGGGGTTTGGATTGACTTATTTTAAATGTTTTTGACTTTTAATTTTTTTTTTTTTTTTAAAAACTTTTTGTGGTGTTTGAAAATGATAAAAAAAGTACTTTTAAGAACTTATTTTTAGACCAAAAAAAAATATAAATATAAGATAAAAGCCAAAAATTGGGTATCCCAACATATGCCTTTTAGCTTGTAGTTTATAAGCTATTTTTGAATGTCAATTCAAATACCCTCTTAGTAGATGTCCTCTAACCGTTATTATATTTTTTGATTTTTATAATCGTATAATCACTAACATCAATAGCAGTGGAACTAACATCAAAAGGCTTGTTAAGCAACACTCGTCATCCACTTCTAGTTGTTCAAAAAAAATAAGAAGTTTCTAAGACTAAGGTTTATAATTATTTCCATCAAAACTCAAAAGGCACAAGTTTTGATAAATTGGGAAGAATTTTGTTCAAAGAAATAACCATTGATCAATTTATATTAAAATCACATTCAAATTGTTGAAAAAGTAATACAGTATTGACAATGAACAAACTGAAAAACTTATGAATTAATATGTTGTGTTGTGGCGAGCCACTACCTTGAAAACGATTTTGGTATGAGAACTAAAATGCAATTTTTTTTCCCAGTATCTGATAACTTAAAACTATAGCAAAACTAAAGACTAGTAAAAAGGTGCAAAGGTGCGCCATACATGAGTCAGGAGTCAACCCCGAACGGACAACGGCAATGGCGTGAGTGTGTGGTTGTCAAGTTTCAACTCAACAAATGGGAAGAAAACTCAACTAATCTCATACAAACTAAGTTTGTATATTATAAAGTGCTCTAAATAATTTTAATTTTTTAATGCCGAACTTCTGTCTTTTACATAAGACCAAAAAATAGGTGAAAAAAAAGACCTACAAAGAATTCTTTGTTTTTACATTACCAAAAAAGGGTTAAAAATGCCCACATGAATGACATCGAAAATCTCCGGAGTCCGATGGCATTTCGATAGGACAGTCCATCGGAAATGGGTGAATTTCAAGTAGTGGTATAAGGTTTATAAATTTATCTGAAAATCGTTGATTTTATTAAAGAAAACCTAAAAATTGGTTCGATACGGTTCGGTTCGGTCGACATTAAACTATAGACCCTCTAGATCTACCTATTTGATTAGCTTGATATCGTGTTCCAATTTTATTGGATGTTCCCCGAGGTACAACTTGTTAGATTGTTCATATGGTGCAAGCCTGTCGATCACAAGATTAAACTATATATTATAGTGTGGGCAATTAGCATTCTATATAAAGAGGGAATCCTGGATTTACCACATTAATTCCTCTGGCGAGATACTCTTAACGGATACAAGTTGCACATTTTAAAGTTGATTAGCTTAAGCACAAAGATAAACTTTTAAACAAATATAGGCATGTTACATCCCTACAATTCTCCTCCAATAAACGACAACCACAAGCACTGGAATATTCCCTTTAGTCCCAATTTATATGATACTTTTTGGATTTCGAGATTCAAACAAGTTTTTCTTTGACTCTAATTTTCTCATATATCTTTTAAATATCTGAAATTATGAATTATTGTGACTTTCAATATATTTTACAAACTTTTCAAATATGTAAATTTTATTTCAAAAACTTAAAATTTTAATGCTCTAATTCACAATCAAAATTAAACTATTTGACTCTCGCAATCCGTGCTACATAAATTGAGACGAAGGTAGTATTGGTTAATTATATACTAAGTATGTAATTAAGAGCTTAATATATAATATATATAGCCTATAATTCTCCAGATGTCACCCTCAGGCTCCATTACTTAATAGCCCCTGTCATGAAACGGATTCTTGACTCCATCCTCCTTTCACCTTTCATTCTGAATGCGGATTTTTACACTCAGGAGATGCTGATAGTCCTTGGTAAAACTCGATTTTCTTTTTTCAAACTTTAGAGTTCTCAATATCTTGTTTTGCTTGTCATTTTCATCAGGTGCAATCATTTTGTGTGCCATTAGGACAACAATAATTCACAATTTCCACCTTTTTGGATGATTAAATGTAAACAGTCATCACTCTCCTCTTGCTCTGTTCAATGTTAATTACTCCATTTAATTTAACTTGGCTCCTGTATCAAAAATAAGAATTTCTTTTCCCTAGTTCATTTAGCTAATTAAGATGTTTTATTACTTCTTTCCATACTACATTTAATACTACGGAGTAAATAATTATATAAAGTAGTAGTAGTCTTATTTCGAGTTTAAACATCATGAATAAACTTAGTTTAGTAAAATACATCTCTAATTAAAACTTTCTTAATACACCTCTAATTAAAACTTTATTTGAGTCAAGTCGACTGGGGCCAAATAATATGAAGCGTAGGGAGTACTACTTTCTTCCTTCTTTTATCTCATTCAATTGATCATCATCATGTATTACAATGCTTTAATTATTTCTTAACTTATTCCAGAACACATTACTACTGAAGCTATTTACAGGTCGGCATGATACGGCTTCCCCTGTCCTTGCTTTTGTTTCTTATACTAGATTTCTTAGTTACATAGGGGGGGCCGCGAAAAGAGAAGACAAGGACACTGATGAGATTTGAACCTACCATGATAATACTCTCTTCGTCTCAGTTTATGTGGCATTATTTGAATTTTGACTTGTCCTAAAATTTAAGAAAGAAAAACTTTTAAAATCTTGGTCTAAAACAAATATTAAATAGTTGTGTGATTATAAATCATTTTATTAAGGACAAATAAAAAATTTTAAAGCTAAGTTTTTTCTAATTATAGAAAGACAATTTTTTTTTTTTGGAGATAGACTGACGAAAAGTGCACCAAGATAAATTTGGACGGAGGGAGTAGTAAACTTTCACCGGTATCATTTATTACCCATCTGTCTCAATTTATGAGACACTTTTCATGTTTCGAGATTTAAAATCTATAAACTTTGATCAATATTTTAAAAAATATTTTTTAATTGTATTGATATGAGAATAACTATAATTTATAGTATTTTTCGTATAATTTTTTAAAATTTAAATAATAATTATAAATAATTTTGTTGATCTAATATAATTTACCTTCAAAAATTAATTAAATTATATCTTAAAAAGTGAAAAAGTATCATAAAAGTTTCGGACGGAGGGAGTAGCTAGGTAATAAGGCTTCATTATTGTTGCTTTCGGTAAATAGCACCTAAGTAAATTTTGAACCTAAAGTTGAATGAGTTAATTCCCTAAATTGTTACTGAACTTGTGCAAACATCTCACTAAAGTTCCTTTTTTTTTTCGGACAATATTGTCATTGAACTATGCATATCTTTCCAAAATAGAGTGAAGTTAAGAAATAGTTAAATGCATGTTTGAAAAGCCACAAGAAAATTAAAATTGAATGTAGTTACATAGTTTAAAATGACATGCAATATGAAATAACAAGTCAATACTCCTAAAGCAAATAAATTGAAACATAAATTCAAAAATAAAAAATAAAATTTTAAAAACATATAATACTCTTTTTATATTTTTTCTTTTTGAAATTTTTGAATTTTTTTTTTTTTTTAATCGTACATCATTTATCTTTCATCTCTTTTTCTTCTCATTTTCCAACCTTTACTTCTTATGATTCAATATAATTGCTCGTATCTTTTATGTTCTTCATTTAACAATTAGCACATAACTGCATTATTATTCTAGGGTTTGAATTAAAGTAAAATTTCATTATAGAATGAGATTATAGACTTATATTTCTTTCCTTTTGAGTTATATTTACTTAGGTTATGGTGAAACTTATTTTATTTTATGTTAGAATTTGATATAATATTATTTTTTTGAAGTTGAATTTGTGTTCCAATTTATTTGCTTTAGTGGTATTGACCTGTTATTTCATATTGCACGTCATTTCAAACTATGTAACTACAGGCAATTCTAATTCTCTTGTGGCTTTTCAAACATGCCTTTAACTATTTCTTCGTTTCACCTTATTTTGAAAAGATATACATAGTTCAATGACAATATTATCCTAAAAACACAAAAGTGACTTTAGTGGGATGTTTGCACAAGTTCAATGACAATTTAGAGAATTAACTCTCTTTCTAATTCAAAGGGAATGTATGATTAAAATTCGAGAAAAAACTCTGTATGAGTCGAAAACCTTCCTCCTCTTCATTTTTTATATGAATCTTCTAAAGGGAAACTTTGGCTTATATATTCTATAATTGGTGTAGACATTAATAACAACAAAAATAATAAATTCAGTATAATTTCATAAATGAAGTTTAGAAATGATAGAGTGTACAATGACCTTACTTTATCTTTGTGAAATAGAAAAGTTATTTCTGCTAGACCCTCAACTCAAATGACTACACATTACATGAATTCACTTATGGGCTTCGTTATCTAGTTTCGTGGAAAGAGTTTTAATTTATACAATATTTTTAGATCATTTTTACGTGTTGTAATAGGTAAAATATATAAACGTAAGTACATCATTAGTATAATATTTTTATAGTATTAATGTAATTTAATCAATTATAATTGAACAATCCAATTAATTATAACATGTCAATTATCATTTTTATTGAGTTTTTATACTCATTAAGACTAGACGTCTTAAGTGTTATTTTTTTAAAAAAATCTGTCGAGTCAAATAATAATGACGTAAAGGAATTAGGAGTATGTCATGTATAAAGAATACAGCATAAAGAGGACATACATATGAGAGCACTACACTTCAATAGGGGTGGCTCAATCACCCGACCAAAGGAAACTCCAAACACCATTGGGAAACGCTTTCCTGTCAAACAGTTAAAAAGACAAACAACATATGGATCTCTACCTCAATTTTAGGCATTATTAAGCCCTTCTCAGCAAATTATTCATTTTCTTTGTTCATTTTTTTATTTGATAATACATTTTAAAGTTGAAATTAATATAAAAATTCAGTTTTTGAAGTTGTAATTTTTAAAATTTAAAGTTATGTTTAGACATATATTTTACTTTAAAAAAGTTTAAACTTTTATGAGTAAACGTGAAATTTCTTCTTTTTTTTAAAAAAATTAAAAAGTTGAGGGTAGTGAAAGAAAAAATGAGGAGGGAATTACAAGGTAAGGAATGGACCTTAAGAAGAAAAAGGAGGTATGAAGCGTGGGATAGAATGCTAGATGTGACCTCGCCAACAAGGTTGGAGTTCAAGTAATCAAACAATTGAGCTACTAAAATTTTTCAAGTGAAAATTCTCTTAGAAACTTATTTGAACCAATTTTTAAAACTTGAAAATTTTTTGAAGACAGAATTTCAAAATTTGATTCAAAATCTATAATCAAATAAATATTTGAAGATAAATTTTTTCGAAATACATGAAAAATACACTCTTGGGTAGAAAAGACAAACAACATTGGACCTCTATCCCAATTATAAGCATTATTAAGCCCTTCTAAGCAAATTATTCATTAAGCGTGAGACCTATAAGATTCCAATTTTTGTTCACCTATTTCACAATGAACGGCCTTGGCTTTTCCTTTATCTCAACTCTCTCTCTTTAGCTTTTTTTAATTTCTTTCACTTTGGCTCCTTACAATTAACTACTGCTACTTGACGCACTGCACAAGAAAAAAAACAAACCAAATCCCTGCATGCAATGGCCATTGCTTGTATGATCACAAATGGAAAGTCACCCATGTTAGATGAGAAAAAGCCATTAGTTTTTGATGCATCCAAGTTGAAACGTGAGTCCAACATTCCTACACAATTCATTTGGCCGGATGAGGAGAAGCCTTGTGCGGTAGCACAAGAACTTCCCGTTCCCCTTATTGACTTAAGGGGTTTCCTTTCTGGTGACCCCCTCGCGGCCCAACAAGCATCTAAGCTTGTTGGTGAAGCGTGTCGGAGTCACGGTTTCTTTCTTGTAGTGAACCACGGAGTTGACGCTAATCTCATCTCCAGCGCCCATCGTTACATGGACACGTTCTTTGATATGCCACTTTCTGAAAAGCAAAAAGCTCAGAGGAAAATTGGTGAGCATTGTGGTTATGCCAGTAGCTTTACTGGAAGGTTTTCTTCAAAGTTGCCTTGGAAAGAGACACTCTCTTTTCGATACTCTGCTGAGGAAGACTCATCTCACATAGTTGAAGAGTATTTCCAAACGACTTTGGGTGAAAGTTTTAGCCATCTTGGGTACGGACAATTCACTACTTTCATACTCCCTCGGTTTCAATTTTTTTTCTTTCTTGACTCTATAATTATAACTTTTCACATAACAATGTTTAAGGCCACAAGATTAAAGAATATTTATTCAAAAGTTTTTTTTAAAACTTTTTAAAGCTTTGCGTCAAAGTCAAAATCACACAAACAATATGAAACAGAGGGAGTATCCATTTTTCTCTTTTTCATTATGTAAATCAATTAACCTTTTCTTCTCTTTAATTACACAGGAATATTTATCAAGAATATTGCAATTCTATGAGCACACTTTCTCTCGGGATCATGGAGCTCCTGGGGATGAGCCTAGGCGTAGAGAGGAGCCACTTCAAGGATTTTTTCGAAGAAAATGAATCCATAATGAGACTCAACTACTATCCACCATGCCAGAAACCAGAGCTCACCTTAGGAACGGGGCCTCATTGTGATCCGACATCATTAACCATTCTCCATCAAGATTGTGTTGGAGGGCTTCAAGTTTTTGTGGACAACGAATGGCGTTCCATCAGTCCAAATTTCAACGCTTTTGTGGTTAACATAGGCGACACATTTATGGTAAGCCAATTTACGCACTAGAACTAATAAGCTAACGTATAATAGAAATAATATAAAGAGACACAAACAGTACATATTTAGGTGACAAATAATATAGGAACTTTTCACATGACGTCCAATGATATTAATCATGAGTGCTTAGGACGTACAACATGAATATGATGTCCTATTGATATTGTTTGCCCACATATATACACACCATTGAACAAGTTGAAAAAGTGGTCACGTAATTGATCAAGTGGGGTTTAACATATTTGGTGTTTGCCCTTTTGCAGGCGCTTTCAAATGGAAGATACAAAAGTTGCCTGCACAGAGCAGTGGTAAACAACAAGACTCCTAGGAAATCACTTGCTTTCTTTCTTTGTCCTAACAAAGATAAGGTGGTGAGCCCACCAATTGAATTGGTGGACTCCAACAACCCTCGAATGTATCCCGACTTCACATGGCCTACCCTCCTTGAGTTCACTCAGAAGCATTATAGAGCTGATATGAACACTCTTCAAACTTTCTCAAATTGGCTTCAACACAACACTGCACAGGCTTAAGAGCTACATATATGAGATTCAAGATTGAAGACCTTGGAATTTTCTTTATATATATGCATGCGATCGAAGAATATGACAATGCACAAAAGTTGAAGGGAATTAGTGAAAGCTTAGGGGAGGCATGGTGGAAATGTCTCCTTCAAAAACTTCACCAGATCAAAAACGAAAATTTGGAAGGAAAGAAAAAGAGGACACATGTTCTTTTTTCTCACGAGAAGTTCAGCTAAAAAAGTAAATATAGAGGAGATAGAGAAGAACAAGGAAAGGAATAAAAGTGTTGTATAACTTAGATTTGTTTATTTGACGTAATGAAAAATATAGAGAATATTATGTATAACTAGCTTTACGGGTATCCAATGTAAGCATCCCTCATTAAGAGAGAACTTTCGAAACCTCCTCATTTCTTTTGTTTCGCTGTCTTTTTTTTTTTTTTTGGAGGTATTCCTTTTTTATGTTTTACATATCTTCAAGGAGTCTCAGAGCAACAGTAAAGTTATCTTGGTTTCGAGGCATAAAATCGACGGCTAATGTCTGAGTCAGAATAAACAGCTTACATTACACACAACTCTACTTCGAACCCTACATGAATGCAAGAAGCTTCGTACACTGAATTTTCATGTCTTGAAAGCATTCCGAATTGATGATTCTCTTACACGAGGGAAACACAGTGTTAGCAGGGTAATTAATTTGTTTTTACAAAATGTCACAAATTTTGTATGGACTTACATGATAGCAGAAAATTGATACTATTAGATGCATCGAAAAGATCCAAATAGAAAGAGAGAGGGGGTCCATGTACGTAGGGAATCATTCAAAATACTAATAGTCCAGAAGTAAGAAAGAGAAGATGAGTGGAGGTATAGGATAGAATCCAAAAGGAGTATTGATAATATCTTTCAAAATTAGGATATGGATTCTTGTGCAAGTGTGTTTGTTTTTATCCTTGGCATTTATTTTATATCTGGAGATTTGGATGTTTGTGACTTTATAGAATGCTAAGGAACACTGTCTTGCTCTTTGTCTTTGTATGCTGCAACATTCTTCCTATGATATTATATCATCTAAATTTATGAGGCAAAACAACCCAAAAACTAAAGTATATATTTTATTTGTAAACTAAACTAAATTATTTGTGGAGAGAGTGAGTAGTCCCTACGTAACTCCAGCCTCATCACTCCCGTCGCTATTGTGTTTTGTCCACATTCACAATTCAAAATCTGCGCTACGTACTCCTCACTTCCAATTCTAAGATTGTGAGTTCGAGTCGCTAAAAGAACAAAAAAAGATAAAAATTCCTAGGAAAGGGTTTAAAAAAAAGCAAAAAAGAATTTAAAAAAGAAACATAAGAAAGAAAAAATATCTGCTCTATACGAGAAACTAGCACTTTTGTTCCCTTAAATATTGGCAAATTTTATTTTACTCATCGTGATTTTTGATTCAGCACATTGAACCTTCAATTAATTGATATGTATATATTTTTTCTCCCTATGTATGGCTGTGATTCTTTACAAAATTAACAAACTATTAAGTGTTAAACCATCCAATTATAGATGTATGATGTTAGACTTATACTGATACTCTATATTTGAAAGTGATATATATTTGTAAAAATTGCATATCTTCTTCGCTCAGTATTCTATGACCCTTCTATTGCTAGTTATTTATAACCGCATAATGATGGGCATTATCATCAACACTGTGATTTTCCCTGTTCATGTTTTATTTCTATGGGAAAAAGAAAAGGGTTATATGTGTTATTGACTTATATGAAATGGTTTGAATTTATCCTTTTTTAATAATTGAGGTCTGATGTGACCTCGCATAATTTGAGCAACGATGGCTAATCTGTGTTAAAGATATTCTATAAGGGATAAATTTTGGACAACTTTAGTAACGGGGAGAGGGGTAAGCCTCGAGGCGATGGGGCTTAAGCCCATGGATCTTAAAAGTTTTAATTTATAATATAGTAAAATATTATTATAAAGCAAAAATTATAAATAATAAATTAATAATTAAAACAATTAAAAACATGATCAAACAAACTCATAGAAAATAAAACTTCTAATATAATTTTACAAGTATAAATAAAGAAATGCTATAATAACTAATATGAGATGCAAATCAACTCTAACATCTTAACTTTCAAATAATAAAAGAATCACATATATGTAAAATTTATTATGATCGTACTATGTAATTTATATAATTGAAAGAAAATAATCAATAAACTTTATTAGTACCATCACGGTAATTTTGAGATAATAAAACACAATAATTTACTTTCAAATAGTGATTATTTTGAGACGTACGGAAATAATACGAAGATCAATATTGATAAGTGAAGATGTAAAAATCGGCTAGTTAAGTATTTTTAAAAGAAATGTTAAATGATATTCACCCTCATGGTGCTTTAAAATAATAAATATTCAATACAATGACTTGTTATTTGAGTTATTCACAATCTTCTAATTTCTATAAATGAAAAAACTATTAAGCATCATTTACTTATTAGAGAATTATAAGGGTCAATAATGCCAATTAAGAAATTCGACACATAATTTTCCTAAGATTTGCTAAGCGAGCCCCAAACTTTAGGCGTGTAGTCGGGGGCTTAAGGAGTAAGACTTACAGGAGTTAAGCCTCCCACCTATGCCTCGAGGCGTTTTGTCAGTGCCCTACCTCGGGGAGAGCCTCAAAACTGCCTTTTAAAACACTGATCCCAACTATAAATGGAGAGAAAAATTGAATCATTTCGCATAGTTAAGTGGCAAATATAGCCCTTCTTCTTGTTTCTTTTTAGCGACTCAACCTTTTGACCGATGAAAATACTCATGTCTCAATTTACGTGACATTTTTTTTATTATCAGTATTCACATGAAGTTGTATAGCATGTACTTCAATTTGCAATACCTTAACTTATTCCAAGAATTATAGAGGCATGTAATTGCGTGTCTATATATGGACTTATCCCTCGCCTTTTACGTTATAGATTCAGAAGTTCTTCTTACTATCGACCAATGAACAAACAACATTTGCCTCTCACGGCTTCGTGGGTGTTGAGTTATTTTTATCTTGTATAACATTTTAGTTCGTTGCATTTGGACTCTAGAGTTGTGCGCCAATCAACTCTGTAATGATCATGTATTGGTGCTGAAATATTTACATACTTTTATGTTAATTCTATTAAGCATGCGACTTGAGATGTTGAAATTGAGGCTATATTAGCACTTCATTGAACCCATAGTGATTTGTATATATGAGTTTGTTTCAAAAGATGTCATTTTTCTATATTTAAAAATAATTTAACCTTAAGAATTTTGTTTTACTCTTAATGAGAGATTTATAGGAACAAATGTCTGATTGTTTTAGATCACATATTTTGAAATCTTTATTTTTTTAAAAAATTCGTCCTAAGTCAAACATTCCTATATAATTTTACTACTCCCTCCGTCCATTTTTACTTGTCCATATTTGACTTGACACACCCCTTAAAAAGTAGTAACTAATAAAATGATAAGTTTATGGAGTGTCCATGAGGAGTAACCAAAACATATGGGAGCATGTGCCTCAACAAGACAGTAGCTGATACTGGAAGAAATAATGTGCACTCAAGCTTGACATGCCTATATACTCACAGATAATGGGAACTATTCCATCTTTGCTAGTTATGTCTCCATGCTAGGTGCCCAAAGAAGACTAAGAATTGCCAAGCTGATCTGGAGCAGAATATTACTATGTAGACATAGGTTTATTGTTTGGCTAGTGGTGAAGGGCAGATTGCTTACTAAAGACAGACTCCATAGAATAAAGATTCCAAGTAGATAATTTGGATTGTTGCCTTTGTGAGACTCAACTGCACCTGTTCTGTGATTATATATGGTGTAGCAACTGTAGTTATGATTTTAGCTTTTTCTATGTTTTGATCATTTTATCTTTCCCATAGTTGCTATATGCTATATATGAGTTGTGGGGTTGGTTGACACAGTCCCCGATGCATTCGAGAGTGATTTGAGATCCTTAGAGGTTTTTAAAGTGATTAGTTTGACTTCAGTCAACATTTTGTGATCCGAGCGTCGGATGATGATTTGGTTAGTTTCATTGGATCCGGAATGTCGATTTTGGGTTAGTAGCTTAATTAGTTCGGGCCCCGAGCCTTTATACTGCGTTTTGACCTTTTAAATGAAAACTAGTAAAATAAGCTTAAAGGGGTCCTATGGGCAAATTCATTGTAAATGATCTCTTTTGATAAATCCAACAATTCCATTGAGTCCAGAATATCAAAATTAGCCTAGTAGGATTATTGATTTATTTCTGTAGGGTCCCGAACGAATTGTGAGGGTCCGTTCGAAGGATTTTTGGACCTTACCTAAGCTGGTTTGCTATCAACTCGTGCAACCCCTGATCCTTCATCGCGGTCGCAAGGCCTGGTATCATGATTGCAGGGCTCGACCAAGTTGTTCATCGTGATCGCATGGTGGGGTGACCGCGATCGCAAAGGGTAATTTTTATGGAGTGGGTCGGGTTCTTAATCGTGGTCATGAGGCCCACCTTCCATGATTGCGATGAAAAATTTAGTCCTGGTCAATGTTGACCCTCGCGATCGCGAGGTACTGTTCATATGAACAATATAAATTCCTCATTTTCTCAATTTTCACCATTTTTGGAATTTGAAACCTCGGGAAAGACGATTTTAAAGAGGAAACTTCATCAATTTTGAGTGGGTAAGTTCCAATTTCATATTTTCATCATTTTCCCATGAATTTTATCTTCAAAATAACTTTAAAATTATGATTTCAAACTTGGACTTTGGGGTTTTTATCCGGTAAGGTATAAAATGGGGTTGTTTTCGATTTAAAGTTCGATTTCAACTCATTTTCAGTTTGGTTTTCAGATTTAGACTCCTCTTGATATGGGGAGCATGATTCTTAAATAAAATTTCAGATTTAGCCTTTTCGATTTCGAACCAATTTTCAAACTATTTTTTGACTCGAAATAAATTTAGCCAATATGAGTATCATTGGACTTCTTTTGATGTGTAGATTATATTTTTGATAGATTTAGTCCATTTCAAGACCATTCGTGAAGGAAAGGCTCCGCGCTGAAGGGTCTAGGCTTGGATTTTGGCTTCTTGAGGTAGGTTATGTCTTAACTTAGACTGGGTTAGGTAATTAAACATTCATGTAAAGTTTACTAGGGGTTGGGGGGTTAGTCGAGAGATCACGTTTTAGGATTATTATTATTATTGTGTTGCCCGTGTGTGGGGCTTTTATGCATATTATCGTTGACTTGAGAGATTATATTTTTTTGTGATGCTTGTGTGGGGGCTTGACTTGATATTATAGGCCTTATTTGTCCATTTATTTGCCTATGTAATTGTAACACCCCGTATGTTTCGGAACCTAACCTAGGTAATGTCCGTAATATTCATGAAAATATTGAAACATGAGAGCTTTGATGAATTTTCACATTGAATTGTTGGACTTAATTCATCTTGGGAGTGGGCTTAAAAATTGGGCCAAAATAATAAGAAGACATGGCCCAAAAAGGAACAAATTGACCCATTCTTGATCCATGCATTAATGACCAAATAGACACCTCATCTTTGACTTAATATTGGCTTAGGATGATATAAATGAGGGCCAAAAATCAGATTTTTATCATATGAGACACCTTGCCATTTCTTACATTTTCTAGACATTTCCAAGAGCCAAAAAGAAACCCTTTTCAAGCTTAAGGCAACCACACTTGTTTTGCCAAGATCATCACTTGGTAAGTGTTAGTAAGTATTTATTCTTGTGGTTTAATATATTATGTGCATAAGAGATGGTATGAATTTTGATGGTTATGTCTAAAAGGGTTGATTGGGGCACTTTTGCTTATGTGACACAAGTTATGTTATTTTGGTGATATGAACTTGGAAGTGGCCTTGTGGTCTTGAAAGAAGTGAGATTGATGGTTTGAACATCAACATGTATGATATGGTTATGCCCTAAGTTGATTTCTCTTTATGTGTCATTTTTGGAAATTGTTGTTATGGAAAAAGTGTACGGAATTGGTGACGTAATGAAAGGAAAATCTGATTTTTATCCAAAGGAATACACAACACATTTCTAAAAATTTCCTAAAATTTCTCTCAACTCTTAAAGAACCCTAAGCCAACTTTTGGAGCAAGATCATCATTTTTCAAGCTTAGGTAAGTGATTATTCTTATGGATTAATATATTATATGCATGAAAAAGTATGTAAATCATGTTGGTTATGCTTGGAAAGGGTTGAATATGGCACTTTGTGTTTTTGTAAAAGATGTGTTATCCATGGGATTTACACTTGAAATATGCCTTGTGATTTTGATGAAAGAGCATGGTATGGATGAAATATCAACATGTATGGTGTGATTATGTTATTAAACTTGTTAATTTCATATAAGTGTAAATTATGGTATTTTGGCCGATTTGTTGTTGTGAGGTGTATTGAAGTAATTTGATGGAATAATTGTGATGTTGAGGTGATGAAGAGTGGAAAGTATGAACTTGGTGTGACATGCTAATGGTTTATGATATTTTGGTCAATGTTGGGAATATTGTGGGATTATTAGTATGATAATTTATCAATGGTATTGTCAAGGGGAAATGACAATTTTAAAGGCAAACATGTAATTCATTGACGTCATATGCATTTGTAAGGTGGTTGGTGGTTAATGTAAATTCCGTTATGTATTTAAGTTGTAGAGTGAAACATAAGGAAGGAGCGGGACTATTGTGTTCACGTATAGGATTGAGTATTCATATTGAGAATACGAGGTATGTAAGGTTCCTCTTTCCGTATCCTTCTGCAGCATATAGTGTACACCTTGTCATGGTACTTACTGATTCCCGAAGTGTCCTAAGGCATCTCATTTCATGTTATCATCTAGTGTTAATCACATATACCTTATTCTTGATTATTGTCATTCATGTATTACATACTTATAGACATGATTCCAAGTTCCAATAATGTTATGTTCCAAAGCTTCCAATAATGTTACAATTCCAAAAGTATCAATCTCATGAGCGTAAAGGCATAAAGTAAACATTTATGTATTTTCCAATAATGATATAATCATCAAATGAACTCTTCCCAAGATTAAAGAAGTAATGTTGTGAAGTGAAGTGATGTGTTCTCGGGTGGTATCCCATGGGGTTAAAGTACCTCGCATGGGTCGATCCCAATATCTACGGGTGGTATCCCATGGGGTTAAAGTACCTCGCATGGGTCGATCCGGCTACTACGGGTGGTATCCCAGGGGCAAAGGAAAAGCCTAGCATGGGTCGATTCCGAAAACTATTGCTTACCCACTGATCAGCTTGGGGCCCGGGCATTGTAAGAATAGAAGGATGAGTTGTGAATGAAGAGGTGAATGATGAAGGAACGAAAGAGCATAAAGATAAAAGAAGTAATCCATCTAATGTACATATTTCCAATCATATAAAGTGATGACTCATCCATGTTGGTTCTTTAATTATGTTTGACTCCTTTGAAGTATTGTAGTTTCTTATGGCCTTACATACTCAGTATATTCTTCGTACTGACCCCTTTGGGGGAAATTTACCTTACTTGCTGCAGGCACAGGTACTAGTAGACCTCCCCAGTAGGCAACAGGACATCTGTTGATCTTTGGTGAGCTCCAGTTGGTTCGGGGCTTCCCGGGTCTCTTGTGTACATTTATTTTGGTACTGTAGCGTTGTGTAAAGCGGGGACTTGTCCCAAATTTAAGATTTTTATGTGTGTACTCTTGTTAGAGGCTTTTGTAGACCGATGTGGGTATATGAACGAAGAGTTGTATGTCCACCTTAACTTGATGGCCCTAACGGTCAAGTTTCTTATATGTATATATATAATACTTCATGATTTTTGCTCTTAGCATCTTATGTATTTACGTGGTGGTAATTTTTCTTATGGCATGCATATGATTGGGGATGAGTAAAGATTGGTTCTCTTGGGCCATATCGGCTTCGGGTGCCAATCACGCCTCGTTGGAACTCGGGGTGTGACAAAAGTGGTATCAGAGCAGGTCGTCCTAAGGGTGTCTACAAAGCCGTGTTTGAGTAGAGTCTTACTTATCAATATGTTGTGCACCACATTTATAAGTAGGAGGCTACAGGACATTTAGGAGTTGTGTCATTCCTTCATTTCTAGATCGTGCATTAGAGCCGAAGTTATAGGTATACTTGTTTCTGACCATAAACATTGTTATTCTTGTATATTATAAAAAATGCCGATGACAATAAGAGGCCGAGGTAAAAGTAAGAGACTAGACAGAATTGCTGGAGAAGGAACTAGTCGAGCCCCACCTGAACCAATTAATCAAGGCGGCTCTGAACCAGAAATGGCATCACAGGCTTCTTCTACTCTTCCAGTTTCAGAAGAGTCAAGAGGAAGAGACGTACCGGTAGAACCACCAGTGAATAATATTGATCAGGACTTAAAGAATGCAGTGCAGATGTTGACCAGAATAGTTGCTGCACAGGTTCAGGGACAAGGTGGTTCGATGACAGGTGATGATAGTGCAGCGAGAGCAGCTAGTCGAAGGACCCAGGACTTCTTGAAATTAGATCCTCCTACATTCACTGGATCAGAACTGAATGAAGATCCATAAGACTTTATAGATCAGATTCAAAGGGCCTTAGATGTTATGCATATAACCGGGGTAGAAACAGTTGAACTTGATGCATACAGGTTGAAGGGAGAGGCGATACTGTGGTATGAAGATTGGAAGAAATCTCGTGGTGTCGGTGCAGATCCACCTAATTGGGAAGAATTTAAAGCGGCCTTTCTTGATCACTACCTTCCCTATGAGATCCGTGAGGCTCGGGCGGATCAATTTTTGAATCTGCGTCAAGGAAATTTAAGTGTCAGGGAATACAGTCTGCAATTTAATTCTTTGGCCCGATATGCTCCCAATGTTGTGGCTACGATGACAGATAGAGTCCATAGATATGTGGACAGGGTGGATCCATATTTGGTAAGAGACTGCACTATCGCTGCCCTAAACAAAGATATGGATATAGCGAGAATTCAGGCCTTCGCTCAGAAAAAGAAGGACCAAAGACAGAGAAGGAGGGTACATGAATCTGAACAAGGTCAGTCCAAAAGAGCTAGACCTATGGGACAGTCTATGGTGTCCCAAGGAGAATCTAGACAAGAAAAATGATTGCCAAGGGGTACATATGTCACTTGGTACGAGTGAAGGATAATGATGTGGCACCATTAACTCTGCAGTCGGTTCCAGTAGTCAATGAATTTCTTGATGTATTTCCAGAGGATCTTCCAGGCTTACCCTCAGAATGGGAAGTAGAGTTTGGCATTGATGTGATTCCAGGCACTCAGCCTATCTTTATTCCTCCATATAGAATGGCTCCAGCAGAATTACGTGAATTGAAGGAGCAGTTGAAGGATTTACTGGACAAGGGCTTCATCCGGCCTAGTATGTCCCCGTGGGGTGCGCCGGTATTATTTGTACGAAAGAAAGATGGCACGTTGAGAATGTGCATTAACTATCGGCAGTTGAATAAGGTAATGATCAAGAACAAATATCCCCTCCCTCGAATTGATGATTTGTTTGATCAGTTATAGGGTGCCAAGTGTTTTTCAAAGATTGACTTGAGGTCGGGTTACCATCAAGTCAGAGTTAGAGAAGAAGATGTACCCAAGACAGCTTTCCGGACACGGTATGGCCATTATGAATTTTTGGTTATGTCATTTGGACTAACAAATGCACCAGCTGTGTTCATGGATTTGATGAATAGGGTGTTTAAGCCATTTCTAGACGTGTTCATCACGGTATTTATAGATGACATCCTGGTTTATTCAAGATCACCAGAGGACCATGCTAATCATTTACGGCAAGTGTTACAGATTCTCCATGAGCGTAAGTTGTATGCAAAGTTCTCTAAGTGTGAGTTTTGGTTAAAATCAGTTGTATTCTTGGGTCACATTGTGTCGGATGAAGGGATACAGATTGATACACAGAAGATTGAAGCGGTGAAAAATTGGCCAAGACCTATGACACCTACAGTGATTCGTAGTTTTCTTGGATTGGCAAGGTATTACCAAAGATTTATGGAAGGTTTTTCCTACGTTGCTGCACCGTTAACAAAGCTTACACATAAGGCAGCTAAATTTCAGTGGAATGATGCGTGTGAGAAAAGCTTTCAAAAGTCGAAAGATAAATTAACCTCCACACCAGTTTTAGTACTTCTTGAAGGCACCGAAGGTTATGCAGTGTATTGTGATGCTTCCGGGGTTGGCCTACGATGTGTATTGATGCAACATGGCAATGTCATAGCTTATGCCTCACGACAGTTGCGGCCACATGAAAGAAACTACCCCACACATGATCTTGAGTTAGCAGCGGTGGTATTTGCTTTGAAGATATGGCGTCATTATTTGTATGGAGTTCACGTTGATATCTATACGGATCACAAGAGTTTACAGTATATCTTTAAGCAAAAGGAACTCAATTTGAGGCAAAGAAGGTGGCTTGAGTTATTGAAGGATTATGATATTGACATTTTATATCATCTAGGGAAGGCAAATATGGTAGCTGATGCATTGAACCTTAAGGCAGTAGAAAGCACTAGTGATCAGTTGACCGCAAAGAAAAAGATAATCAAAGACCTACATCAGTTGGTCAGTTTGGGGGTTCATCTTCTTGAATCCTTAGATGAAGGGGTTATTGTACAGAATGCAGCTGAATCTTTATTGATAGCTGAAGTGAAAGAGAAGCAGTTTGCAGATCCTATATTATTGCAACTAAAAGAAAATGTACAACAGAGTCTGACAAAGGCATTTGATCTTACACAAAAAGGGGTGCTTCAATGCCAAGGAAGATTATGTGTACCGGATGTAGATGAGCTGAGGAAATGAATTATGATGGAGGCGCATCATTCGCGCAATTCTATTCATCCGGGTGCTACTAAAATGTACCATGATGTAAAAAAAGTGTACTAAAATGTACCATGTTGATTCATCTTTTGGTCCGTTTGGATGACATTCCCCAAAGAGGTATTCCACCGAGTGTACCGAGTGGTTCTCAAACTATAAGAGGTATTCAGCTGCCAAGGTAGGCTCCTACTTATTGTTTTTCAACTCTAGGGGTACAACCTGCTACTGTGGTACCCCCTCGTGTTGATATTTTTCCTACTAGACTTGTTGTTTCTCCTATTGCCTCTGGCCCTGTGATGTCTTCTGATGAACAGAAGAGATTCAAGATATTTATTCAGTTGTCTCCTCCCAAGTTCAGTGGTGTTATTGGAGAGGACATTTATGAGTTCCTACCTGATTGCCAGGAGTGGTTGCATAACCTTTGATCCCTTGAGTCCTATAGTGTTGCCTACACTACCTACCAGTTTACTGACGTGGCTAGGCAGTGGTGGTGGTCTCTTGCTATTTGTAAACCATTGGGTTCTCCTACTTTGATATGGACCCAGTTTTCTGAGGCTTTTCTAGAGAAGTTTGTGCCCTATAGTTTGAGGGATCAAATAAGATATGAGTTGGATCATTCAGAGCAGGGCTCCATGACTATTACAGAGTATGAGACACATTTTCATGCACTATCCAGATATACCACTTCCATTATTTCCATTAAGCCTGAAAGGTTCAAGAAGTTTGTAAAGGGTTTGTCAGGTAATTCTCAGTTAGCGACATCTTAACTTGTAGTTTAGGTGGTTCCTTCTAGAGCATCGTAGATCATGCTAAGATGATTTGAGTCAATTCGTTAGAGTACTAAGGGTGGTAGTGCTAAGAATATACGTCAATAGGGAGAGTTCACTGAACACACATTCTGAGGTAGGGATTTCTCCTAAAGAGATTCTCACAGTTATCATGGTTGACCAGTTCATGCAACCTTGTAGGGTTCGAGTAGTAGGTCTGCTATTTCTTAGGCTTCAGGTAGCCAGAGGTCAGGTTATGCAGGTAGAGGTTTTCGTCCTGGTTCTTTGAGGTAGAAGGAAGTTATGGTACTTCTAGGCCCTCTCAGCATGAGTCAGGCAATAAAGAATGTTATGTATATGATGAGCCTAGTCATTATGCAAGGGTGTGTCCTCGGCATGCATTGGGTTCTGTCTATCAGGGTTCTCAGCTTCAGCTTTGTTCTACTCCTATATCTGCAGTTAGAGGTGGTTCACAAGGCATCAGGGGTGGTTCTAGAGGAGCTAGAGGTGGAGCTCATGGTAGTGGATATAGGGTAACTTAGTCTAAGAACAGGCGTGGTCAGTGCTATGCTATACCTGGGAGCCCCAAGGCAGAGGCTTCTGATGCAGTTATTACAGGTATCGTCCTGGTTTTCCATCATCATGCTTTTGTGTTATTTGATCCTGGGTCTACATTCTCCCATGTGTCTATATATTTTGCTACTGCTTTTGATTCTACTTATGAGTCTCTTGCTATGCCTATTTGTATTTGTACCCCTGTAGATGATTCTTTGGTGGTGGATCGGGTGTACTGATCATGTGTAGTGACCTTTGAGGGGCGTGAGACCTGAGTAGACTTAATTATCTTATATATGATTAATTTTGATGTTATCTTGGGTATGGATTGGTTCGCCCCTTATCATGTGGTTTTAGATTGTTTTGCCAAGACTGTGAGTTTAGCTACTTCGGGTGTTCCAAGATTAGTTTGGAAGGGTACTCCTAGTTTATGTCTGAAGGGGGTTATATCTTTTCTACGTGCTCGTGGCATGGTAGAAAAAAAGTGTCTTTCCTATTTGGCCGATGTTCGTGATACTAGTATTGCTTCACCACCTCCCTTGGATTTGGTTCGAGTTGTCAGAGAGTTCCTAGACGTGTTTCCTACGGACTTACTTGGTATACCTATGAACCGTGATCTTAATTTTGCCATTGATGTTGGGTTGGGCACCAAGCTCATTCCCATTCCTCCTTATAGGATGGCCCCAATCGAGTTAAAGAAATTAAAGGAGAAATCGCAATATATGTTAGGTAGGGGTTCTATTAGACTGAGTGTGTCTCCTTGAGGTGTTCTGTCTTATTTGTGATAAAGAAGGATGGATATATGCGCATATGTATTAACTATCGATAATTGAACAAAGTGACGGTCAAGAACAGGTATACTCTTCCCCGCATTGATGATTTATCTGATCAGCTTCTGGGTGCCTTAGTGTTTTCTAAGATTGATTTGAGATTCGAGTACCATCAGTTGAGAATTAGAGTTTTAGATGTTCTGAAGATTGGTTTTCAGATACGGTATGGGCATTATGAGTTCTTAGTTATGTCTTTTGGGCTGTCAAATTCCACAGTAGCATTCATAAAGTTGATAAATAGAGTATTTTGATCATACCTTGATTCTTCTGTAATCCTATTCGTCGATGATATCTTAATTTATTCTAAGAATGAGGCTGACCGTGTGTGACATTTGAGGACTATACTTTAGAGATTATAGGATGAGAAGTTGTATGCCAAGTTCTCCAAGTGCGAGTTTTGGTTAGATTCTATTTCTTTTTTGGGTCATGTAGTGACCAAGGATGGTATTATGGTCTATCTGACCAAGATATCAACAATTCGTGATTGGGCTTGACCCATTTCTCCTACCGAGATTCAGAGATTTGTTGGATTAACAGGCTATTATTAATGCTTTGTGCAGGGTTTCTCTTTCATTGCGGCTCTTTTTACCAAGTTGACTCAGAAGAAGATTGGTTTTTAGTGGCGGATGCTTGTGAGGAGAGCTTTCAAAAGCTCAAGGAGTTGTTGACTTCGACTCCTATCTTGACCTTACCCAAAAAAGGCATGGGTTTCACTGTGTTTTGTGATGCTTTCAGAGTTGTCTTAGATGGTGTGTTGATGCAGGAGGGTAAGGTTATTGCTTATTCTTCTCGACAATTAAAGCCTCATGAAAAGAATTACCCTACCCGTGATTTAGAGTTGGCTGCAATTGTGTTTGCGTTGAAGTTATGGAGACACTACTTGTATGGTGTCCATTGCAAGATTTTCTTCGATCACCATTGCCTTCAATATTTCTTCACCTAGCAAGATCTTAATATAAGACAACGTCAATGGCTTGATTTTCTTAAGGATTAGATCTCACTATTCTTTATCATTCAGGCAAGGCTAACGTGGTAGCAGATGACTTGAGCCGGAAGGCGGTTAGTATGTGGAGTTTGGCTCATCTTTTGACTCAGGAAAGGCTTTTGGCATTAGAGGTTCGATCCTTAGCTATCCAGTTGGTTAGGCTTAATATTTCAACACCTAGACATATCTTGGCATTTGTTGAGGTTAAATCTTCATTGATGGAGCAAATTCGAGCTCATCAGTTTGATGATGAAAGATTGAGGGTAAGTCGTGACAAAGTGTTGAGTGGTGAGGCTAAGGAAACATCTCTTGATCCCGAGGGTGTTTTGAGGATTAGTGGTCACATTTATGTACCGAGAGTTGGTGGTTGGGTTAGACTAATCTTGGATATGAGGCTAATTGTTTGAGGTACTCCATTCATCCAGAAGTGACTAAGATGTACCATGTCTTAAAACAACACTATTGGTATGGTTGTATGAAGAAAGACATTGTGGAGTTTGTGGCCAACTGTTTGAATTGCTAGCAAGTAAAGTATGGGCATCAGCGGTTGGGTGGTACGATACAGAGGATTCCTATTCTCGAGTAGAGGTGGGAGTGTATCACCATGGACTTTGTAGTTGGCCTACCACTGACTTTGGGGAAGTTTGATTCTATTTGGGTGATTATGGGCAGATTGACTAAATCAACACATTTTGTACCTGTGAGGGAAAATTATAATGCAGAGAAGTTGGCCAAGATCTACATTAGAGAGGTTGTCAGATTGCATGGTGTACCTATTTATATTGTTTCGATAGAGGTACTCAGTTTACCTCAAAATTTTAGAGTTTTATGTAGAGTGAGTTGGGTATTCAACTTGATTTGAGCACTGCTTTTCATTCCCAAAAAGATGGTCAGTCTGAGAGGACCACTCAGGTGTTAGAGGACATGCTACGAGCGTGTGTCATAGATTTTGGTTGTCATTGGGACCAGTATTTTCCTTTAGCAGAGTTCACCTACAACAATAATTACTATTCCAACATTCAGATGGCGCATTTTGAGACTTTGTAAGGGCGGAGGTGTAGATCCCCCATGAGATGGTTTGATTCATTATAGGTAAGACCTTGGGGAACATATTTGTTGAGAGACTCGATGGATAGAGTGAGACTGATTCAGCAGAGGCTTGTGGATGGCCAGATTAGGTAGAAGAGTTATGCTGACTGTTGAGTCCATAATGTTGAGTTCATGGATGGGGAGTTTCACCCATGAAGGATGTGATGAGGTTTGGGAAAAAGGGAAGCTTAGTCTGAGGTTTATTTGCCCTTATGAGATCCTTGAGACGTACAAAGATGCGGTGTATAGGCTAGCTTTACCTCAATATCTGTCAGCTGTTCATTCGGTATTCCGTGTTTCCATAGTGAAGAGATACCATCCAGATGATACACATGCGATCCAGTGGGATTCTGTTGTATTAGACCATGAATTATCCTTCGAGGATGAGCCCATTGCTATCCTAAACAAGCAGACTAGGAAGTTGAGGTCTAAGCATATTGATTCAGTGAGGGTCTAGTGGAAACATCGCCTGATTAAAGAGGTTATGTAGGAGGTTGAGTATGATATGAGGAGTAGATACCCTCATCTTTTTACCGCTTCAGGTACTTTATTTACTTTTTAGTTCGAGGACAAACTTGTATTTTAGTGGTGGATAATGTAACAATCGTAGTTGTGATTTTAGCCTTTGCTATATTTTGACCATTTTACCCTTCCCCATTATTGCTATATGCTATATATGAGTTGTAGGGTTGGTTGGCACGGTCCCCGATGCGTTCGAGAGTGATTTGAGACCCTTAGAGGCTTTTAAAGTGATTAGTTTGACTTTGGTCAACATTTTGTGATTCGAATGTCAGATGGTCATTTGATTAGTTTCATTGGATCCAAAATGGTAGTTTTGGGTTAGTAGTGTAATTAGCTCGGGCCCCAATCCTTTATATTGTGTTTTGATCTTTTAGACAAAAACTAATAAAATAAACTTAAAAGGGGTCCCGGGGGCTAAATCATTGTAAGTTACCTCTTTTGATAAATCATGGTTCCATTGAGTCTTGAATGTTAAAATTAGCCTAGTAGCATTATTGGTTTATTTCTATGGAGTCTCGAATGAATTTCGAGGGTCCATTCAAAGGATTTTTAGACCTTGCGTTAACTGGTTTGATATCAACTGGGGCAGCCGCTAATCCTTCATCATGGTCGCAAGGCCTGATGTCGCGATCGAGGGGCTCGACCAAGTTGTTCATCGCGATCGCATGGTGGGGTGACTGCTATCCCTAAGGGTAATTTTTATGGATTGGGTCCAGTTCTCATCACGGTCGCCAGGCCCACCTCCTGCTATCGTAAAGAACAATTTAGTCCTGGTCAACATTGACCCTCGCGATCGTGAGGTTGGGGCAGCGATCGCGAGGTACTATTCACCTAAACAATATAAATTCCTTGTTTTCTCAATTTTCACTATTTTTGGACGTTGAGACCTCGAGAAAGACTATTTTAAGGAGGAAACTTCATCAATCTTTTGTGGGTAAGTTCCAAATTCATATTTTCACAATTATCCCATGGATTGTATTTTCAAAATAACTTTAAAATTATGATTTCAAATATGGATTTTGGGTTTTGACCGGTAAAGTATAAAATGGATTTTTATTTGATTTAAAATCCGATTTCAACTTATTTTCTGTTAGGTTTTCAGATTTAGATTCCTCTTGATATGGGGAGCATGATTCTCAAATAAAATTTAATATTTACCCTTTTTGATTCCGAACCAATTTTTGAACTAATTTTGGACCTAGATTAAATTTAGCCAATATGAATATCGTTGGACTCCTTTTGACATGTAAATTAAGTTTTTGAGAGATTTAGTCCGTTTTGAGACCGTTCATGAAGGGAAGGCTCCGCGTTGAAGGGTTTATGCTTGGACTTCAGCTTCTCAAGGTACGTTATGGCTTAACTTTCTTCAAATTAGACTGGGTAGTACCATTCATGTAAAACATGCTATGGGTTGGGGGCTTAGTCGAGAGATCACGTTTTAGGATTATTATTATTATCGTATTGCCCGTGTGGGGGATTTTATGCATATTATCATTAACGTGAGAGATTATATTTGTTGTGATGCCCGTGTGGGGGCTTGACTTGATATTATAGGCCTTATTTGTGCATTTATTTACCTTTTTATTATCGTGATGCCCGAGTGGGAGGCTTAGATAAATATTATAGGCCTTAATTGAGCATTATATGCCTGTATCATTATAGTGATGGTGGGGCTTGGATTGATATTATTGATATCTTACACGATTATTATTTCAGTAGTGCTATGCGATAGTTTATATCATAAATAATTGACATATTGAGTTGATTTTGAGCTCATTTATACCTATATTATATTGATTGTTATCTATATACTGAATGGTTGTGAGCATTACATCTTCATTTCATCCTTAACTATTCATGAGTTTGGTACTACTGAGAAACACTGATTTTGAAAGAAAATGAAACACTTTATAAAATCCTTGACCGAGAGATATACCGGCAAGGTGATTGAGATATGAGATTGAGATTGTGAAGGTATATGGGTTGCAAACCCGCCATGGGTACTGTCCTGGGAGCTTTAGCTCGGAAGGTGTATACGAAAGCCATGCGATGGCTATATCGTAATCATTACACCATCATTCCATTGCATTGCATCATTTGTATTTCCATGTACGTGTCCGTTATCTTGTATTTAGGCGTTCTTATATAATCATGCATAGCTATTCTTAGATAGATATTATACTTACAGAACTGTTAGGTGATACAGTGTGAGCTACCATTTAGGAGTATAAGTGTACCGTACTCACTCCTACTTTTGTTCCCTTTTGGTGCAAATCCCAGTGCGAGTACGACCCGCGGTGGCTGATTTGTGCTGTGAGAGACTGATTTTTGAGGTACTGGTGAGCTCCAGAGTTCGGGCAGATTTTGGACCTCATCTTATCTTATTTTATCTTTATTTATTATCATAGACAGATTTATGTACTTAAAATTTCAAAATTGTACTAGATGCTATTCACACTTATGACACCAGATTTTGGGGATTGATTGTATTTGTTTCAGATATTCTAGTTTATTAATATTGTGGGCCTGACTTCATTTTAGAAGTCTCGTATTTATATTATCTCTTTCCTATTTTGAATTTCTATTCTATTGTTGCCACGACCCAAACCCCGGATTGTACTGGGCACCTACCTACTCTAACTTAGATCGGAAAGCCCTTCATACCCAACCATTCAACAATGAGGAAGTTACTACAATATTAAATTAATCATTTTATGTTTTTCATGTAAATAACCCATATGGAATTTCAAATACAATTATCCAATTAATCCACCACTAGTCTAATACATCTAAATAAATGAAATAAATTAGGAAAATAACAACAAGTAATTCCCCAGAACCTAGCCTAAATTGATACAAGAGCACTAGACAAGGAGTAGGGATATCCATGACACAATATCCATGCAAGATCGAGAGGGTAAAATCTGTTAGAGAATGATCACCGTCACTGCTATAGAAAGTCCTACTGACCTGCAACATGGCTATATCCTCGGGAGGGGATATAGTAAGTGTAGTATCAGTACAAACCACACGTACTGGTATGTATAATTGGTCGATCAGGGTTAGAAACAAATAACAATAATAGTAAGTAGGAAAGAAACATGACTTTAACTTAAATTCCGATTACTAAAGCACAATTGTACATGCATAGCTACTTACACATAGTCTCTTTAAACATACTTTTCGTTTAACATTTTTACGTATCTTAGTCCCTTGATAAGCCATTCCACCTTACATTATTTGTCCACTTTATATAACCCCAATTCGAGCCTAGTATAGATAGCTCTGCAGAGTTCACTATATCAATACTTTGAGGCCACTGATGGTAACCGGGTTTCTAATTCCTTGTAGGTCATGACACCTCTAGCTATGTATAATAAGGTAATCAAATCTTGTTCCCTAGTCAAATACAATAGGCACGATAATATACATCACACAAACACTATATACACAGGGGGAATAAGACTTATACATATATCAGGACGTACCTTATCTTCATATTTTGCTACAATGTCAAATCACATCTATCAACATAAACGGTCCACTCAAGGAGCCAGTGTATCTCATCAAACAATCGTTCTATACACGGAACCATTATATATCATTAATATAACTCGATCCACTCAAGGAACGACAGTATCTCATCAAACAACCGATACACACAAGGAACCATGATACATCATCAATATAACTCGGTCCACTCAAGGAGCCACGAACCAATTCAACAAAATATATATATATATATATATAAATGTTCATTCAAATACATATGATGAATGTATGTATGCAAGATGCACAACTTCTCTTCCGGTTCTCAACTCATCACTATCAACATCATATCGTACCGGCTCAGTACCCGACCCATATCACAATATCTCATATGTTCGTACCGGTATGGTACCTGACCCATATCACAACATCTCATATTCGTATCAGCGTGGTACTCGACCCATATCACAACATCTCATACCCGTATCATCAATGTAAATGCAAGATGCAGTCAATAATTATAAGTAACGCCTGAAGGCAAATTGTAAACACCAAATCAAAATCAGATGCAAGCAACAACGATCAAAATAGAACTTTCAATTAATGACGACCAAGTGAATGCAGTCAAATCACAAATTCATCATTTCAGATAAAAATGAGTATTCACTACCACAAGAAATCACAAGTATGCCGAAGGCCAATTCACCACTTACTCAATTGAATATTATCAAATCCAATCATCAATCATAATCAATCCTCCTAACTAACTTCTAGCAAGATTATCTAATACTCTAATATACATAATATCTGGTTCACCCTTTTTAAGGTACTAGGTTAAGTAAAATATTGGAAAAACATTCAATAATGAAAGTGATGCAAAAAATTTCAATCCATGAGGATTTTAGTCACTAAGCACATTATTCTAATTAATTCGTAAAAATAAAATACATTAAAATGAGTTTATGTAAATCCATTGAAACCTGAAAAGATGTGTAAAGCAGTACTAAAACATACAAATCAAGAGCCTCAGCTGGATGTGATTATTCACTTTAACCATACTGACACCCCGACTGGTGTAGACACATACATAGGAGCATCGAGCAATTCACAAGCTAAGTCCCAACCCAAAGCAAAATTCACAGACACATAGGAGAAGGTAGACCCGAGATCAAACAACACAAAATTCATATGATCATAGACAAGAATAGTACCTATGATCACCACATCAGAAGCTTCTAGCTCAGGAAGAGATGGAACAATATAAAGTTAGGCTCTATCGATTGGCTTGATAGCCACCCCTTCCTGTAGCCTCGCCACCACTCCCATCTTGGGGACGACCTCTACCATTTCCTCCACCACCACGACTTGCTGGAGCTAGAGAACTAGAAGCAGGTGTTTGAGTCAACTGACCTGCAGACTGTCACACCCCTTTTCGTCGGGTCAAAGGGCTTTTCCAATTAAAGTGATGGTATTGAATAAGAATTATTTTTATTTATAGAATCACCACTTGGAATTGAGTTATGGTGTTTCAAGTCACATTTTGAAATCCCTAATCAAAAGGAAATGACTCTTTATTGGTCTGCAAAAACAGAACATATACGGAATTCTGTTGACTGAGGGGAAGGTATGAGGCACCCCTCTAGTCCCGTGGTTCTAGCATGGTCGCTTGTATCAACTTATACTTGACTTAAACTATTTTGGATAAATTATGTTTATAGGCCTCGATTCACTCATTTTTAATATACCAATAATATATGTTTGCGCCTCTTGGGTATCAATTAATAAAGGTTGATGTTGTGACCCAGCTATACACGCAAGTGTACGTGATCGTTCAAGTAATAAAGTGGCCCTTTTGAGCCGGATGTCGAACCCATAGGGACTTGTCGTTTAACTATTCAGTAGACTAAACTAGTTCTTGATTATTTATATAAGCTGTGGAATATAGAGATATGATGGTTTTAAAGTATAAAATAACTATGAACTAAACTAACATGATTAACTTGGGGTATAAACAATAGCAAGTTGAATTCCCAGGGTCAAGGCATCCTGAACGTCATCTCGAGTGCATGAATACTAATGGTTTAAGCAAATTGAGCTGTCACGAGGTTGATAATATGATTATATTCGTCTCCAAACTATAACCTTCTGTTAAAAATTGGAAACCTAACTACATCATTGAGCGAGGATAGATTTAACCAATTCTAACGCCTTTAAGATATCTTCCCGTATTTGAACAAGCGCGGCGAATTAGATACCTCTCAGTCCTAACCGCACATCAATCTCTCGGAATTCCTTTCTCGAGTCAAGATCACGCTCCTTATATTCCACGTTCTATCTCTCAATTTCTCTCTCGAGCTCCTCTCAAGACAATAGATTTATTTCAATGGTAATTAAGCATTAAAATAGTAAATTCAAGAAAATAAGAATAATCAATAAATTGATAAACTTCAGCAAAAACCAATAATATTCAACTCACGAGATTCATGTTCGTCGCCTCAACCCCAAAAATAAACGATTTTAGCCACTCATGGCTTGATTTAACATCATAAATTGATAAAAACCCATAAAAAGAAATAAAAGATAAAAAGAAGAAGTATGAACTCTAATTTCGATGCCAAAAACGCCCCAAAGTAGTCTACAAAAGATGGAATATTTATTCCTCCATTGATATAATAAGCCAAGAGCCCTGTTTATAGGCTGGAATTCAGAGAAGAAATTTGGCAAAAAGCGGTCCGGCACGCCCTTGGGCGAGCCTCTCTGCTGTCCAACTGAGCAAAATTTCTGTCAAAAGCATCCCGGCACGCCCCTGGGCGCGCCTCTCTACTGTCCAACTGAGCAAAATTTCTGTCAAAAGCAGCCCGGCATGCCCCTGGGCGCGCCTAGCCTTTAAATTCCAATTTTCTTCCTTTCTTTGACTTTTCTTCGCGGATTTGGTTGGATTCTTCAATTTCAAATCTTTGGCTTGTCTCTTATCTTTAAAATTCTTTGCTCGTAGCTCCTCCAAGCCTCACTTTCCAAGCCAAAAACACTCTAAATAATCGCAAATTCCACCTACAAGGGTCTGATCATATTTATTAGCATAATATCAAATATTCCATCAAAACAATACAAAATACGCACTTATTGCTCTCAAAACTAAGGTAAACATGGGTTGAAGATGACAATAAGGCGTATAAATACACCTTAGATCACCACCCCACACTTAAACCTTTGTTCGTCCTTGAACAAATCTTCACATCAATCACAATCAAGGAAGACTTTACAATTACTACCACAACTAAGACACTCAAGCTAGAACTACAACGACCACATGAATAGCAAGCTCTACATTTGGTACGTTATATTACAACTTGAAAAACATGAATACTACTTCAAAACTTCCTAGCCTCAAGAATTGACTCTACCAAGTTTGCCAACTCATGCACATTACTCAACAAAGTGATCATGTAGGTCACCTATCTATCATCAAACATGTGCCCTCACCACAAGAGAGTCACCCACATTCACTCACAGATATCCAATTTATCACAATAATGGGTGTAAGAATCAAATTCCGCTCACTCTTACAAAGAATTCACATGTCACATAAGATGAACCATAAGCTTGCCCTTAGTGTAGTACTCCACTAGTATCAGAATGTCAAAGTTCAAGATCAAGTAGGACTTTAAGGGTTATAATGTAGGCTAAGGGATGGGTAGGAACTATTTGGTCAAGAATAGTGACTATCTTCCTTAAGCGCTTTAATACACTGCAATTTACATTAAGATCACCTCCAACAAACCTATTTTACACCACTTTTGTATTTCCAACTCTCTTTTGTTTTGCCCCATCTCTTTAAGATAGCTTACACATATTAGACAAGGAGCATTTGTTATCAACATATGATTCACTTCTTTTGTTCAATTTTTTTCTTTTCTTTACATTACTCCCTACCAACAACACATAAACTTTTTCACACACCAAAAGCTATTTACTTGGGGCTTCAACTTCACTTTTTCCTTCTTCAATTTTTATACTACTTAACATCTTAATTTCTGAACTAAAGCGCTTAGGATTTTTGGATCAAATTCCAATTAATTGAAAGAAAAGGATTAAGCTACATATAAGACTACCAAACAATAGGCTAAAGGCTCAACGGGGCTAACTAAGATCATGCAAAAAGGGTAGATAAAGTAGGTATAAAACATGACTATCAAAGAAATGCCTATATCATCTCCTAAACTCAACATCCTTTATTTCACTTTGCAAACGTACTGGGCAAGTTCTAGACATCAATATGCACATGGATTATCACAAAAACCTCACTCACACATGGCACATGTCTAAATCAAGACGGATCCCTATAGACTCTCAACCAAGCAATAGAAAGAATTCAACATTAAGCCAACATCACAAAAGAGTCAAACAAATGAGCCTAGGTGTCTCAACAATAGTCATTCAATTTACTACACATGCTTCAACATTCAAAATCAACTTGCATCACGCATCATGCGTCGCATCTGATTAGAGCATCTCTAAAGTTTTAAAATTACTCCTAAAAATAAAAAGGATACTGGGTTCAAAGGGCTTCCCCTCGGAAAAGAATCGAAAAGAAAAACCGAGGGGTGGATGAAGTGTGCTCCTAAATAAAACTTAAAATTACTAAAAGATTTTTTTTTGTATTTTTCAAATTTTTCGCAACATAAGCAAAAAGAAAATAACCAAAAGACTTCTATAGCACACTCCACCCTAACCAAATTGGAAGATTTCCCACCCCACACATAGAATCATACTTTGTCCCCAAAGTATAACTCAAATAATAAAGCAAGATAAATACTCCCTGAGACCTCTAGGCCTAGCTAGTAGCATCTTATCCATCAAACAGGTCCGAAGGACCCCATACTTAGTTTTTGCAATGCTCCTTAGCTTAGATTTTGGGTACTTAGACTTCCCCTAATATGCAAAACAAAACAAACAATAAAACAAAAACAAAGGTGACACTAAAAAATAAAAAAATAAAAAAAATAAATTATATACTAAACGTTGGGGTGCCTTCCACAAGGGCCTAATTTAACGTCGCGGTATGACCCATCAAATTTTTCCTCCATCTTGAGGATATAAATTTCACCCCCAACATCGCATCCATCTTTTTGCTTCTCTCATAGGGTGGTGGTGCACATATGAAGGGACCAAGTGATAGATGGTACATGCTAAATCGCTTAGCCCTGAGGTGAGGCATGTTGTTTTGTTGCTTGTCTGGTGCAAATTTAAGAATGTAGGATTCTTGTTTCTCATCTACACAATCCTCCACTAGTTCAGATGACTCAAAATACATGTCATCATCTAAACATAATGTAGAAAAATGCTTTGAGTGAGATCCAATACGTCCCACTTTTTTGCTTGCACTAGCTGCAACATGCTCACATTTATACTCCTTCTCAACGTTAGCCTCAATCAAAGAATGATAGTTGAATTGTTGACATTCTTCTTCTTTCTCCACAGAATGGCTAGTCTCTGCAACTATTGGTGATTGGACAACAAACATCTCAATCTTTTTCATCAACTGAACATTCAAGTCATGGATATCTAAGACAAATTGAGCTATCTCTGGAATAAGCTCATCTCTCCCCTCTTTTAATTGGGTTGCCATGGTTGTGAGACCACCCCGGAGATACTCATGAATTTTTAATTTCTGTACTTGCTCCATTAGCCATTCCTGGCTCACTATGTCTTCTTCATCACAATTTCTTCTACTAGAGCCTCCCTTTCTTCATCAATCCGAGGTTCCTCTTGAGTGTTGGATAAGACTGTAACTTGCTGATTAACACAAGTTTCAACCCTAGCCTGTAACTTTGAGACTTGGGAATGCATCTTCTCTGCATGTCTTCCCTTTGTTGTGTTTGCAGCTCCATTATTCATTTCAGTATATCCATAAAGTGAGCCTCATGTTCTGCTTCATTAGCTCCATTAGCCCTGTCAACATCACAAACAACAGACTAATCATAATAGGGGTTCAGGGGAGGGGAATGATAGTTTGGACAGTCACTCTAATGGCTATCCTGACCACCACACATCTGACAACTATTCAATTCAAAAGATTGGGCAGGTGCGCACAACCCTCTCTTTTGAACATCCTGACAATTACCATCCAAGTGTGGTTCTTCACAAAAATAGCACGAATTGTCATCATTCAATGACCATCTATCCCAGGCTGACATATCAATAGGAGTGGTAGAAAAGTAAACAAAACTTTGTACAAAAATAAATTATATACAACTCAAACAAATAAAAAGAAAATGTTCAATCTAGATAAACAATTAAAAGCGAAGTCCCCGGCAACGGTGCCAAAAACTTGTTGCGACCCGGCTATACACACAAGTGTACGTGATCGTTCAAGTTATAAAGTGGCCCTTTTGAGCCGGATGTCGAACCCACAGGGACTTGTCGTTTAACTATTCACTAGACTTCTTGATTATTTATTTAAGCGGTGGAATATAGAGATATGATCGTTTTAAAGTATAAGATAACTATGAACTAAAATAACATGATTAACTTGGGGTATAAACAATAGCAAGTTGAATTCCCAGGGTCAAGGCATCCTAAACGTCATCTCGAGCGCGTGAATACTAATGGTTTAAGCAAATTGAGCTGTCACGAGGTTGATAATATGATTATATTCGTCTCCAAACTATAACCTTCTATTAGAAATTGGAAACCTAACTATATCATTGAGTGGGGATAGATTTAACCAATTCTAACGCCTTTAAGCTATCTTCCCGTATTTGAACAAGCGCGACGAATTAGGTACCTCTCAGTCCTAACGGAACATCAATCTCTCAGAATCCCTTTCTCGAGTCAAGATCACACTCCTTATATTCCATGTTCTATCTCTCAATTTCTCTCTTGAGCTCCTCTCAAGACAATAAATTTATTTCAATGGTAATTAATCATTAAAATAGTAAATTCAAGAATATAAGAATAATCAATAAATTGATAAACTTCAGCAAAAACCAATAATATTCAACTCACGAGATTCATGTTCGTCGCCTCAACCCCAAAAATAAGCAATTTTAGCCACTCATGGCTTGATTTAACATCATAAATTGATAAAAACCCATAAAAAGAAATAAAAGATAAAAAGAAGAAGTATGAACCCTAATTTCAATGCCAAAAACGCCCCAAATTAGTCTATAAAAGATGGAATATTTATTCCTCCATTGATACAATAAGCCAAGAGCCCTATTTATAGGCTGGAATTCGGAGAAGAAATTTGGCAAAAAGCGGCCCGGCACGCCCCTGGGCGTCCCCCTCTGCTGTCCAAATGAGCAAGCGCCTAGCTTTTAAATTCCAATTTTCTTCCTTTCTTTGACTTTTCTTTGCGGATTTGGTTGGATTCTTCAATTTCAAATCTTTGGCTTGTCTCTTATCTTCAAAATTCTTTGCTCATAGCTCCTCTAAGCCTCGCTTTCCATGCCAAAAATGCTTCAAATAGTCGTAAATTCCACCTACAAAGGTCTAATCATATTTATTTGCACAATATCAAATATTCCATCAAAAAAAATACAAAATTCACAATTATTGCTCTCAAAACTAAGGTAAACATGGGTCGAAGACGGTAATAATGCATATAAATACACCTTAGATCAGTTGATCATTTGGAAGTTCTTTGTCAAGGTCTATAACTGCATCCTTGAATTATTTTTGAACATCTCAGAAAGATGCGTACACCGCATTCTTAATCGAGACAAGCATTTTAAACGTGCTTAAAGCTCATCTAGCGATAAAGGCATTTGTTCATCTCTTGTAAACTTGAGACAATTCCTTATTCACCATTTTTTACACTCCTATTCCTTAATCTTTGTGACGAGTCTTGAATTAATCGCAACTCGCCTCGCTCCCTTGCAAATATTTTTTTCCTTTTTTCTTTTATTAATTACAATAGGTTGTGAAAAAAAAGTTCGCAACCCATCTCACTCAAGCTCATGATTAAATTAATTGGTTAGGATTTAAATTAAGTTTAGGCCTAATATTTTAAGACATAAAAATACTCTAAAACAAACCAGTACCCGAAAGTGTGCATTCTAGCTTTATCACGATAAGTAAAGAGAAACAAAATTAACATCGTACTAGTTAGAACTTTACGTAAATAATGGTTGATAAAATAAATCTAATCAAAACATTATATCTCTTAAAGCTTGACATGAATCTTTCTCTTGATAATATTAATACCCAAATACAAGCAAAAGATCATCACTTCTTGACCCCAGACCCTTTTCAATTCAAACTAAAACTTATACCTTTGGAAATTTAAGCCAACAAACTATAAAATAAATGGCCTCATACACGTAGAAAGCATCACTGTGAAATACATGAACTAAAATATGTCATCCTATTCTTAAAAGTGGAAAAAAATACACTCCATTTTTTACTAATTTTTAAATCATTTTTCCATAATTAATTTCATCGAAAATGCCTTACGGTTCTTGTGTTAACAAAATGACAACTACTAATCGGAATAAAACTTCAATGCAAAATACTTATATTTACTACTACATTTCACTGCTAAAAAAAATGTTCCCACTTCCCAGTACCCTGTCGTGAAGCCAAATTTCATTTTTCATTAACGCAATGAAAATCTGTCCGTCCTTAACAACTTAAGAAAGATAGGCAAACCATATGCATACGATAACCTAAATAAAACAAAGTAAGATTGATTTCTTATATTGGTCAAATTCAAAAATTTAGACTACTAAAAACGTGGATACCATTAAGATAACATTGCTCATGCTTCGATTCGATAAAATTATAAAAAAATTACATAAAAATGAATTGAGTAAGAATACGTGTGATAAACTAAGTGACAATAACAACAAGGATGCCGTCACCGGAAACTCAAAACAAGGACCAAAACTCGAACTCCAAACCACTATCTTCAAGAATGCTTCCTAGTCTCCTACTAGTTGTGTATTTTTCCCTTTGTTTTTTTTCTCTAGTTGTTTCTCTCTAATCCGTTCCTCTCTCTCTTTCCTAAGTCTTTTTCCTTGAGTGTTGCTCCCTCTTTTTCCTCTTGTACATTACTATTTTTCTATCCTCCCCTTTTTTAAATCCATGGTGTGTGGATATATATAGGGGTGGGGTGTTGTAGATTTTATGTGAGGGTGTAGGAGTTGTATGTGTTGTGCATGGAGAAGTGGTGTGAGGGAGTGAGATGTGGGGAGTTTGGGAGAATGTGGGGAGTTGGGTATAGGTGAGGGTTTTAGGGTAAGTTTGGGGTTGGGTAGTTTAGGATAAGATTTTCTTTTTCCCCCTTTTTAAAATAAAATAAAATATAGGAGTAAAAAAATAATATTAGCTAATTATTTTAAATTAATAAAAATATAGAAAACTTAAAACACCTAGTCATAAAAATATATATCTAAGAAAAATATTAAAATTATTATCTTATTTATTAAAAATTAAATTAAAAGAAAAAAAAATATTTTTTGAAAATATTCTTTTTATACGAAAAGTAAAAACAAAAGTTATCCTAAAATGTGACTCTATATTTTGAAATTTTTTTTCCACAAATTTTCAAATAAAACCAACTAAACATGAAATAAATGCTAAAATAAATATTAGACAAAAACTAAATATTTAAAGATAAAATTAGGTTAAAGCTCGGGGAGGGTCAAAAATCACGTGTCTACATTTACCCCTCTTTTTCTGAGAACACGAAGAGTTATCAGACAAAGAAGTAGAGAACAAGATAAGTTTTGACCCCACTGTTATTTGAGATGAAAAAGAAAAGAAGGAAAAAATGTGATCGAGTCCTGGTTTGGGACAACCTACATATCCCGGGTTATAAGGGAATCAGGTCATGTGTAGTTCAAGGGGTAAGGTGGGAGGTGACACATACTGAGATGGAGAGTCGAGTGAGGTCCTGTCAAGGTTCCGGTTCATGGATCCTATCATTACATCAGAAAACAAAAAATATAAGAAATGAAAAAAAAAAATACAAGATCCTATCTTCTCTACTTGTCTTTAGTTTTCCTTTAGATCTCTGCCTTGGATTTTCAATTGCCATTTCAACCTCTTTTGGTGAGTACCTTGATCTCGAAGTTGAGGTTTGATCTTGAAACCCAGAGTAAATCTTTGACGTTCTTTCAAATGTCAGTCTGAGAATGTTCTTGAATGCTTGTTTTCTTGACCAATAGTTGAATATAAATCGATTTGAGGATGTTGGGCCTCTACATACATTTGAAAACTAATTTTGATTGTCATTGAGATTGAACGTCTGGTACTAGTTGGGACTCTGTCTTTGGACATCAAGATCATAGGCTACCAGGAAAAACCTGCAAGACATCATAAACAAAAGAAAGAAACAAAATTTTTGCCCTAGTTAAACTAGAAAAATTTTGTGAGTTATTAGCAATTGTAAACTTTAAAAATAAACTCAGACCATGATATATATATTCTAGGAGAAAAGAAAAAAAAGATTGCAGACTGGAAAAGTGTTTATCCTAGGAGAAATAAAAAACGACTGTCTCGGACTAGAAAATGTCATCCTAGGAGAAAATTAAAAGCAACCGTCTCAGACTAGGAAATGTCATCCTAGGAGAAATTGAAAAACGTCTCAGACTAGGAAATGTCATCCTAGGAGAAAATAAAAAACGATTATCTCGGACTAGGAAATGTCATCCTAGGAGAAAAATGAAAAAAGATTGTCTCAGACTAGAAAATGTCATCCTAGGAGAAAATTAAAAGTAACCGTCTCAGACTAGAAAATGGAAAATGTCATCCTAGGAGAAAAATGATAACAACTGTCTCAGACTAGAAAATGTCATCCTAGGAGAAATAAAAAGTGACTAAATCTCATTATTTAGGAGGATCCTGCTACTCTAAATCTCATTATTCAGGATGGGCATGAGCTAAAATGTAAAGTCCTATTTTTCAGGAGGGTCCTAAGCTGAAAATTAAAGTCCCATTATTCACGAGGGTCCTGAGCTGAAATGTAAAGCCCCATTTTCCAGGAGGGTATTGAGCTGAAAAGTAAAGTCTCATTTTCCAGGAGGGTCCTGAGCAAAAAATTAAAGTCCCATTATTCAGGAGGGTACTGAGTTTATTATTAAAGTCCCATTTTCCAGGAGGGTCCTGAGCAAAAAATTGAAGTCCCATTATTCAGGAGGATACTGAGCTGAAAATTAAAGTCCCATTATTTAGGAGGGTCCTCCTAATCCCATTTTTTCAGGAGGATCCTGCTATGCTAAATCCCATTATTTAGGAGGGGCCTGAGCTGAAATGTAAAGTCCCATTTTTCAGGAGGTCCTGAGCTGAAATGTAAAGTCCCATTTTTCAGGAGGGTCCTGAACAAAAAATTAAAGTCCCATTATTTAGGAGGGTCCTGAGTTGAAATGAAAAGTCCCATTTTCCAGGAGGGTCCCGAGCAGAAAATTAAAGTCCCATTATTTAGGAGGGTCCTGAGTTGAAATGTAAAGTCCCATTATCCATGAGGGTCCTGAGCTGAAATGTAAAATCCCATAATTCAGGAGGGGCCTGAGCAGAAATGTAAAGTCTCATTATTCAAGAGGGTCTTGAGCTGAAATATAGAGTCCCATTTTTCAGGAGGGTCCTGAACAAAAATTAAAGTCCCATTTTTCAGGAGTGTCCTGAGCGCAAAAGTAAATTCCCATTATTTAGGAGGGTCCTAGTAATCCCATTTTTTTAGAAGAGTCCTGCTAATCCCATTTTTTCAGAAGGTCCTGAACTAAAAAGTAAAGTTCCATTTTTCAGGAGGGGCCTGCTAATCCCATTTTTTCAGGAGGGTCCTGAGCTAAAAATTCAAATCTCATTTTTCAGGAGGGTCCTGCTAGAATTAAGTTCTTTAAGACAAACAACACGAACAATTTTTTTTTCCAGTTTGCACCAGAAATTATTTTTGTGAATAACTTGTACGATTCAAAATACTTATGCCAAAGAAAACAAAATTCAAGAGAGATATGCAAATAGGATGTGTGGTCGCTTGAAATAAACGATCATAGGGATGTTTGATTCTAAAAATGCAACTAGGGTGTTTGTTCCCTAAAAACACCTCTAAGGTATTATTCTCTATAGCCAAAATGTAACTAGGATGTTTGTCCCCTATGTTGAAAAGAGATAAAGTGTTTGCTTCCTAACATACCCATAATGTGTTTGATCCCTAAGGTGAAAGTGCAACCAGGGTGTTTGTTCCCTAAAAACATCATTAGGATATGGTTCGTTCCCTGAGAACGCAAGAAGAAAAGAGGATTTTTTTTTAGAAAAAGAAAAAAAAATTAATTATTTTTTTTTGCCCCTGTTTTGATATCGGGGAACTATGATTTTTTTTTTTAAAAAAAGTTTTTTTCTTTTTTAAAATAAAATGTCCTAGACTTTTTTTCAGTGACATGATGTTTTTATTTGGTGAGACTGAACCCCATTTTAGGACTGCCTACGTATCCTACCATAGCAAGAATCAGGTCAAACGTAGTTCACACAAAACATCTTTTGACTTCAGTTGGTACCAACAATCATTATTATGCATAGGAATCACCACCAGTTACTTTCGAACAAACTCGGAATCAACTTAGAAGTAAATCCTATAATTTCAAATGGTACCTCAAACATACTTAAGTATTGACAACATACGTTCACCTTATCTTAATCAAGGGTTTAGAATTATTTCTATCCTCATGTTTCAATACCCTTGCCAAAAATAGAGTCCTAATTTACTCACAAAAGAATAGATTAAAATCTTAGGACATTGTCAAGCCACTCTCATTCAAAAAGATATTCAATGCATGCAACAGAGATACCATATGCTTGGCCATCATGTAAGTATCCACTAATATGAGAACACTAAAAATGAGATCAAGTAGGGCTTGTCATTGACTTGTAATATAAGCTTAGGGGATAAGTAGGATATTCATTTTGGATAGAGTGACTATTCCCTCCTTAAGCATTGCACTATGCACTATGCGCTCAATATTTTACATTTTCACACTTGTTCTTCATTTGCTTTGATGCTTCTTCTCATTTTATTTGACTTTTCACCTCACTTTTTGTTGAGTATTTTTTTTGGAGTTTCTTTCTTTCTTTTTTCTTCTGGTCTTGCATTTTTCTTGAACCTTCACAGTTCTATCTTTTTATTTTTTCATCCAACTTAGATCTTTGCTAGTACGCTCAAGAAGACAGGGTTAAAAGAGGGGTAGTGCATTTATTCACTGAAAAATATATAGGCTAAAATTTGGTTGTCCAATAAAAAGACTTTAAGCTCAAAAGGGGGAGTTTATGGATTAAATTTCATTTGGTAGGCTTCAAAGGCACAATCGGAGCAAAGAAAGCCTATAATCCTTTCTCAAGTCAAGTGTTTCTCAAAATTTTGCCTCAACAAACATTCGGGCCAAGTACTAGATCAACGAAGCTATGTCATTGAATTTTTTATCTAAAGCTCACCACACAATACACATGAAACAATGAGGTTAGATTTATTTCAACCCTGATTTTAAGTGAAAATTTCTCAAGTGTCACTTTAGTATAATCAAGTGGTACCAAAAGAAACTATAGTTCACAATAAATTTGGCACACCTCATCATACCGAGTAACTTAACATTTATTATTTTTCACATGCACATTTTTAAGTATGTTGATACCACCCAAATCGAGAGATTATTGTTTTACATATATATAAGTGGGACTAAACTCAAAAGAAGAGCTGCCTACGTATCTTGTTGAAACAAGAATCAGTTCAGACGTAGTTCGGGAAATTTCAAATAAAAGCTAACAAACTTTTTTTTTTTTTTTTTTTGAATTTTTTGAATAATGATTTTTTTTTTTGAATTTTTAACTAAAGTGAAAAACTTTTTGTTTGATTTTTTTTCCTTTAGGATCACCGAACCTGATAAGGGTTGCCTACGTATCTTATTAGGGTGAGAATCAGGTATGCGTAGTTCGTGAGACCATAATTTTTAGTTTTTTTTTTTTTTTAAAAATCTCTTCTATTTCATTAAGCTACCTAAAGCCGGTCAACAATCAAACAGGCCTTCCAAATAAATGTCAAAGAGCATATAGAATGCACATGTTGGTCAATTAAAGAGGGACACCTGGTCTAGACGCACCCGATCCCTGTGCTGAGTCCACTAAGTCAAATACACATGATGCATATAAAGCGAAGCCTAATAGGGATAACCACATCTGAGTTTCAATTCTACTAGGTTTAACCTAATGAATATAGATGTTTAGACTGGTTTATCCGAGCGGACACTCGAGCCAGGGAGGGGCAACTTGTTCAGTAGCAGAGCTATTCCGCCTTCGTTGTTGATCCAAACCCTGCCTAACATGTGTGACTAATAATCCTGCACTAGGTGCCTGAACACTCTGGCTTTATCTTAAAAAAGAAAGTAGTATGCATACTTTGCATTCCTTTTACCATATATTTCAGAGACTCAAAAGGGGTGCACGAGAGAAGATAATTTATAGTACAACTCAACAATATCAAAGCAATAAATGAGTAATAAGTAGCACATTAGGCCAACAAACACAATATCCAAATAGTTAAAACAAGTACAAGTCAATATCGAAAGCTCGAATTCTGGTTATTCCCCAGCAGAGTCGCCAGAGATGTCACACCCCTTTTTCGTCAGGTCGAAGGATTTTTTCAATTAAAGTGACGGTATTGAATAGGGATTATTTGTATTTACAGAGTCGCCACTTGGAATTGAGTTATGGTATTCCAACTCACCTTTTGGAATCCCTAATCAAAAGAAAATGACTCTTTATTGGTCTGTAAAAATAAAAGACCTGATAAGGAATTCTGTTGACCGAGGGGAAGGTATGAGGCACCCCTCGAGTCCCGTGGTTCTAGCACGGTCGCTTGTATCAACTTATACTTGACTTAAACTATTTTGGATAAATTATGTTTATAGGCTTCGATTCGCTCATTTTTAATGTACCAATAATATATGTCTACGCCTCTTGGGTATCAATTAATGAAGGTTGATCATTTGTATGATCTTTGTCAAGGTGCATAACTTTATCCTTGAATTAATTTTGAACATTTCAGAAAGATACGTACACTGCATTCTTAATCGAGACAAGCATTTTAAACGTGCCTAAAGCTCATCTAGCGATAAAAGCGTTTGTTCATCTCTTGTAAACTCGAGACAATTTCTTACTCACCATTTTTTACACTCCCATTCCTCAATCTTTGTGATGAGTCTTGATTAATTGCAACTCGCCTCGCTCCCTTGCAAATATTTTTTTTTTCCTTTTTTCTTTATCAATTACAATAGGTTGGAAAAAAAATTTCGCAACCCATCTCACTCAAGATCACGATTAAATTAACTGATTAGGCTTTAAATTAAGTTTAGACCTAATATTTTAAGACATAAAAATACTCTAAAACAAACCAGTACCCGAAAGTGTGCATTCTAGCTTTATCATGATAAGTAAAGAGAAACAAAATTAACATCGTACTAGTTAGAACTTTACGTAAATAATGGTTGATAAAATAAATCTAATCAAAACATTATATCTCTTAAAGCTCGACATGAATCTTTCTCTTGATAATATTAATACCCAAATACAAGCAAAAGATCATCACTTCTTGACCCCAGACCCTTTTCAATTCAAACTAAAACTTATACCTTTGGAAATTTAAGCCAACAAACTATAAAATAAATGGCCTCATACACGTAGAAAGCATCACTGTGAAATACATGAACTAAAATATGTCATCCTATTCTTAAAAGTGGAAAAAAATGCACTCCATTTTTTACTAATTTTTAAATCATTTTCCATAATTAATTTCATCGAAAATGCCTTACGGTTCTTGTGTTAACAAACTGACAACTACTAATTGGAATAACACTTCAATGCAAAATACTTATATTTACTACTACATTTCACTGCTAAAAAAATGTTCCCACTTCCCAGTACCCTGTCGTGAAGCCAAATTTCATTTTTCATTAACGCAATGAAAATCTGTCCGTCCTTATCAACTTAAGAAAGATAGGCAAACCATATGCATACGATAACCTAAATAAAACAAATAAAGATTGATTTATCATATTGGTCAAATTCAAAAATTTAGACTACTAAAAATGTGGATACCATTAAAATAACATTGCTCATGCTTCGATTCGATAAAATATAAAAAAGTTACATTAAAATGAATTGAGTAAGAACCTGTGTGATAAACTAAGTGACAATAACAACAAGGATGCCTTCACCGGAAACTCAAAACAAGGACCGCAACTCGAACCCCAAACCACTATCTTCAAGAATGCTTCCTAGTCTCCTACTAGTTGTGTATTTTTCCCTTTGTTTTTTTCACTAGTTGTTTCTCTTTAATCCGTTCCTCTTTCTCTCTTTCCTAAGTCTTGTTCCTTGAGTGTTGCTCCCTCTTTTTTCCTCTTGTACATTACTATTTTTCTATCCTCCCCTTTTTTAAATCCATGGTGTGTGGATATATATATAGGGGTGGGGTGTTGCAGATTTTATGTGAGGGTGTAGGATTTGTGTGTGTTGTGCATGGAGAAGTGGTGTGAGGGAGTGAGACGTGGGGAGTTGGGTACATGTGAGGTTTTAGTGTAGGTTTGGGGTTGGGTAGTTTAGGATAAGATTTTCTTCCCCCCCCCCCCCCCCCCCCCCCCCTTTTTAAGATAAAATAAACTATAGGAGTAAAAACAAAATTAGCTAATTATTTTAAATTAAAAAAAATATAGAAAACTTAAAACAGCTAGTCCTAAAAATATATAGCTAAGAAAAATATTAAAATTATTAGCTTATTTATTAAAAACTAAATTAAAAGAAAATATATTCTTTGAAAATATTCTTTTTATACGAAAAGTAAAAAAAAAAAGTTATCCTAAAATGTGACTCTATTTTTGGATTTTTTTTTTTCCACCAATTTTCAAATAAAACCAACTAAACATGAATTAAAAGCTAAAATAAAGATTAGACAAAAACTAACTATTTAAAGATAAAATTAGGTTAAAGCTCGGGGAGGGTCAAAAATCATGTGTCTACACAGACAAGAAATTAGGACAATACCTTCTAATGTGGCCCAAACCTCCACAGTAATGACCCTTCCGGTTATTTCCCTCATTTTCGTACTTTCTCGACGTTTAGGGCTTTCCTATAACTGCCCCAAGTTATTTATGACTTGCTAGGACTGACAGTTCAGTTTTCGGGCATTTCATTTGAGAATTTTACTAACACCAAATGTGTCGTGAAACATTTAAGTTAAATTAGAATTTGGTAAAAAGATATAGTTAGTTACCTTTCAAAAATATTTTTGGTATTTATAAAATTCTTTAGTTATGATAGATCTATATTACTTTATAATAAGTTTTATAACCTATTAATTTTTAAGCGGAGATAGTGAATCTAAATATGTTAAAATAATATTATTATTTTATAGAGGTTTGATCCGAAATAATTTTCTATTAATTATGGCATATTTAAAATATGATATTTATTTTACCACGAACCTATGCAATTTCTGAGTACATATATAACCGAGCAAGATAATTTGGTATGCTAATCTCCCTTCCACGTAGAGGAGAAGGGAGTGTACAACATAGAATGGGTTAGGCGGTGGCATTAATTAGGTTGACTTAGCATATATATACATGTATATATATAGCTACTAACCCTATATTAGGTTACACACTGCTTCCATCTTATTCCTTCACTGTTATTTGATCATTTAGGCTTAAAATTGAGCATTTCTAGTGAGATTTGAGGTAGAGGGTTGTTAGATTTGAATCCGTAGATATGTCCTCATCGTTTCTATGGTACGTTTTCTTATTTTTACGGTAGTTTTTATTTACGGTGATATTGTTGGGATTGTTGTTGGTATGTGGTCTATATTTTAAGCTCAAATGAAATGGTGTTAGTTGTGACTATTGGTTACGAGTTAGTTTGGGACGCTGTGACGGTTTTGGTTTCATGATTCTGCAAGCAGACCCCACGTGGACTGTTCAGACATTTTTTGAACTAATGCAATATGGGTATCAATAGTCATTTTTTGACATGTAGTTTATTATTTTGGTGTCTTGGCAGCAGTCAGAGGCCTCTTGGAAGATGAAGGTTCCTGTATAGCTGGTTTTCTTGGCAGGCTTGCGGCGGCATCTAGGTAGGCTAGGTTTCCTTTACACTTAGATTGGGCTTATATGTGATATATGTATGCTATTGTGCTAGTTTTGTGGGCTGTTATCATAGACTTAGTGGTGGGTTGTTGTGATTTCAGCCGGATGGGGCTATTCGGATACATTCCAGGCCCTTTATCCTTGTGGTACACCACAGATGACCTATTTGGGGTCGAATAGTATTGTTGTTGTTGTTGCTGGTTGGGGAATGTTATTGTTGGACCTTAGTCTAGGCTTAGACAGCTTAGCCCAGACTTAGACAGTATAATTAGACTTGGTTTCCGGGACCTGATAGTGGGCCCCGTTACCCTTTTTGTCGACTTGTCAGAACCTTGACATCTTTGGGCTTAGTTAAGGCCTAGTGTGACCTGTTACACTTGTGATGGGATTGAGTCACCCCGATTATACCCAGTTGGCCTATTTATCCTTTTAGTCCCTGATAGCACCACACTTGATCGGGATTTCTGGCCTTGGCTTAGAATTAAGACCCGTCTTGCCATGAGCTACTCCAGATACCCGGACAGACTTAGATATTGCATGATAGTATACTATGGACCTAGGAGGACGCAGGGACTTACCTTGTAGCAGATGATGGGTTATCTCCTTTACCTATACTTTGGTTTCGGTTTGGGACTAATATGTTCCCCATTTATTAGTTATGATGTGACATTTGGCTCTGTTCTGGTTACTGGCTATGATGAGTTCTGGTTTGATTTCGGCTATCGATACAGGTATGATGATTTTGGTTATTGACTATTAGGTGTTCTGATTCGAGTCCTGCCCCAGATTATGACACAATATGAGTTCTGTTACATAGTACCGTGGTTACGATACTGTTGTTCTATGAGTTCCAGTTCAAGTCTAGTGGTTATGATATATATGTGACCTATTATTATTATCTACTATGTTCAATTCGATCCCGACGTCTGGCCTCTTGTTATTACCTATTCAAGTCGGTTCAAGCCCGGTGTACCGTTGTTGGTCATTGTCTTTACTGGATACTGATACAGCTTTACGACACTGGTGACTACGCATTTACTATTCTTGTGTGTCTCTCCAATTTATGAGGGCCATGCTGGGTTATTGCCTTCTTTCGTGCGTCTATCGGGCTTATGAGGGCCCCAGATAGGTTATGTTTGACTTGTGTGTTCACTTATGCATTTACTTACTTGTTATTCAGCATCATATTTAATTATCTCCTGGACATATCTATAAGCCCCGGCAGTTTCTTATCTATTTATTATTTATACCCTAGACTTAGCATGCACCCTCGTACTTTAGCCTTTTTATATTACATTGAGCTAAGTCGATCGATGATGCCTACTGAGAACCTGTTTCCCGGTACTCATACTACACTTATGCATCTTTTACCCCAATGCAGATTCGGGCACCAGTCGACGACAGTGATGTAATCCTCCTTCCTCAGCACTGATCCGGAGCAGGGTGAGCTTGTTGTCGTCTAAGGTTGATCCTACTTCATCTACTTATGTATAGTATGTTGTACTCGAGACTGTTATATATGTTGTGTATATTTAGTTTCTATCTAGTACTCTGGTTTTGTTAGCTGTGGCTCTTGTACCGACCTTACTAGGTTTTGGGAGCGATTTATCTATATACAACGTCCTCTTCCTCTTCTATCTTAGCATGTATATAATGTGCGTTAGTTGTTGTGCTTTCTAGTATTATTGTTATTCATTCTTCATCTATGCCTCTTAGCCCGTTGCTTGCCGCTTTGGGCTATGGCTTGGTTTGCTTATTAGTGGGTTATGGTAGGCACCATCATAACTCGAGAAATCGGGTTGTGACACCATAGTAGGCCTCTGAACTGAAGAGGACGAAGTTGAATAGTTGCCTGTCCGTGAAGGCTGATAACTGACTCTAGATGGGCACCCTGTGGACACAGGCATAATTAAATGATAAGGCCGGGAAGAAAGACTATGAGACCCACAAACCTTAGAAAAAGTACTGCTAAACTGTCCAGAGGTTCAGGCCTTCTTTTCTTCTGCTTTAATTTCTCCTTGCTTCCTAATTGCCTCAGTCTTTTTAGCAAATTCCACAACCTCTTGGAAATATTTGCCCGATGTCGCTACTAATAGAGTAACCGTTTGAATACTAGAATTTAGACCCTTCACAAAGTACCTGATCCGCTCCTTCTCTGAAGTGATCAATTGAAGAGCATAGTGAGACAAGGCATAAAACTTAGCCATATAGGTTGCCACAGACATGTCACTCTGCTCTAACCTTAAGAATTCATCTTTCTTCTGATCATGATAAGCGTGGGGAACATACTCCTCTAGAAAAACATTCTGAAATTATACCTCAGTAAGTAGAGGTATGGTAGCCCTGCACTCTATGAATGACCTCCACCATTGCTTGGCTTCGGCCTACAGTTGAAAAGAAACAAACTCCACACCGTACCGTTCAATAATACCCATCTTATGCAGACGTTTATGACAATATATCAAAAACTTGAATGTATCCTCATACCCTATACCCTGAAATACTGGGGGTTTCATCTTTATGAACTTGCAGAGTAGCCTATGCTCATAATCAGTCATCACGGGTCCAAGTACCTGTCATGGATACACCCCTATCTTAGAGCCCTTATCCTTCCTTGGTGCCACATTGGCTGCATGTTGCAGGGTTGAGGATGGGAACACAGGAATAACAAGAGTAGCATCTGTGCTAGCCAAACTGCCTAAATACCCTAACACTTATTGAATCAACTCTGCATTCATAGGTACCTGGGTTGCGACATTCTGAACAGGCACCACAGTGTCAGGAATTACTACTTTCTTTTTCTCATTGGCTATATTATCATTCTGAGCTATCTTTGGAGCATCCTATTATGGGGGAGGGAAGGGTGATCTCTACCTAGTCGAATCTCCGGCTGCCCAGACTCCACCCCTAACAGGTGCTGCCCTTCTTCCTCTTCTCCTGGACCTACCCCTCATGTGTTGTCTGCCACAAATCGTAGCCTCAATGGCTGGTGCAGCCACTGCTGCTGGTGTAGGTGTTGGGGCGGCTACTACTTCTCTAGAAGAATATGTGTTCTCCATATGCAAAATAAGAATGAAGGAGTTAGATACCGATTTGGATCACCAGATACCAATTGAAATCAATTTATAGAATGGAAGGAAAAAAGAAATGAATTTATTTCCTAAAGCCATGTAGCCTCTTGAAGAAAACTACAGACGTCTCCATACCATTCTGCAAGACTCTACTGGACCTGTTCTTGTACGATGAAATCTGCGAACCCAGTGCTCTGATACCATCTTTGTCATGACCCAAACGGATATGATTGGCACCCGCCCTAAACTATGGTGAGATAACCAGACTTAACCCAACCCTCACTAATCAAGTGTAACAGTCTTCATTTACTTTCCACTAACCTTATCATTAACAAATTCTAAACTGAGTTATTTAATAAAAAATAAAAATGTCAGATCCAACATAATTATCAAATCACTAATAGAGTGCGAAAATCCTCTATTTATTAAATGCTTGGGACCTAAAGTCACCATACAAGAACAACTAAGAGTACTCAAGTCTATAAATAAAAGATTGTCCAAAATATGGAATAAAATAAGAGAGTCTTAGTCCCGAAACAAGGGACACAAACATAAGTTTAAAGATTCAATGGCTGCCAGATCATGGTGCTCACCATTAAATCAAAGTCTGCAACTGATGGCTGGAGTTTAGGTCTCGTCTCAAATGTTGGAACACGCTCTGCACTAAACAAAAAGAAGAGCACAGGAAGCATCAGTACATCAACAAGTACAGCTAGGCATCATAGGCCGACTCAACTCAACACCATACAAATAACCAAACCAAATAAATGCAACAACGATCATCATAGAACTTATAATCAAATACAAACAACACATTTATGACACTTCACTTTAAGGGGGATACATGCTCGTATTTATGCATTTTTACACTTAACCAATTTCAGCAATAAGTTATATCAGAACATATAATTATAACCGAACATTGAATGCATATGAATGAATAAATAAATGCAGGATGTTCGCATCATCTCTTTCTATTCTCAATCTTATCAATAACATTCTCAACATCATGAGCATCATGATCAATATCAATAGCAATATCATTATCATCAACAACATCATGTACATCATGATTTCAATATCATCATCATTATCAATATGTATGAATATACAAATACAGTCAATAATCACAAGTAGTACCCGAAATCAATTACAGACATTCAATCTATATATAAGCACAAAATCAAGTAAGTCTCAATGGTACATCAAACTGTAACCTACCTCGATTCCCTGCTCAAAATTACTGCTACACCACAAGCTTGCCTTTTCTTTCTCTTTCACCTTGTTCTTGATCTATAACAATAAGGTTACATACTCAATTCAATCATTCTATCCTTTTTAACCACTAGGGATTAATAATTAACAACTTTAACCATAAAATTGCCATAGTTTGTCATCTTAGGGTTTTCAACCCTTTTAAACCTCATGAAATTTACTTTATCAAACATGAACAACTATGATTCTACTCCAAATAGTGTTTTTTAACACCCTAGCATCATTATCAACTGATTTTATACACATTCCCACCAATTTATATTAAGTTCATGAATTAGGGCTAAACCTTAATTTTCCACCATGAACAAGATTCTAACAATTCTCAATGATTCTAAGAAGTAATACATGTTTAGAATAGAAAGAACTTACCTCCAACCTATAAAATATTGTACAAAATCATCTTCCACAGAGCCTTGGTTTGTTTTTTAAAAAGTGAGGAATGAAAAAGTATACTGTATTTTAACACTATAAAGTTATCATTGCAGTGGTAAAGTTACCGCTACAACAAACGTGACATAACTGAGGTTACCGCTGCAACGATACCTTTTCTGCTACAGCGGTTCCTTTTTTGGTTGCAGCAGTCCCGACCAGAAATGATATCGCCCAAAATATACCTCCAGAAAAGTATAATGCGGTTGCTGTATCAAATATAGAACCCAACTAGGTTGGGGTCGATCCCACAAAGAATAGGACGAAATTATGTTGAATTCTACTCTGAGTAATTGGCAAGTAAATAAAACTGGGTGTCTGTGTGTGAGAGAGAGTAATTAATAATAGTAACGATTGGTGATTTTTGGATTTGTAATCAATATGAGAAATATACTAGGACTGTGATCCCCAATTATTCCTTAACTCCACCGATTACTTGTGCTAGCAAAACTGTCCCCCTACGCAACATGCAAAATCTAATAAGATATGTTCATCTAAACATCTCTCGGCCTTGGTTAGATGAATTTCACTCTTCTCCTCTCGGTCTCCAAGTGTAGCACTACTAACCCTTGTCCTAGATCTCAGATAACTATCCCTGTTACGGCTCAAGTTATTAGATGAAGGTTGATAGCTTCAAATATCTGTTGTTATTTCTTTTTCCCAATCTCTACCTCTCTCTCGAGAAAGTCTAGAATACAGGCGAGTTTCTAACATTTACAATCGTTAGAAGATCAATTATAATAAAGGTAATAACAATACATACATTCACAACAGTTTCAGAATTGCTTTGCACTTAACCCATATCGTTAATTCCTCATGGTTCACACAACCTTAGTTGACAGGTTTAGCTACTCTTGATTACAAGAACACAAGAACAATTCAATAAAGAAAATATAATTGCACACTCACAATAAGGAGAAAACTCTGAAATATCAATATCAATAAAACCCTAGAATCGATGTTCCAAGATTACAAAATCAATAATATGTTTATGAACTCAATAACAATGGAAAATATCTCTCAAAACAATGTACTGATCAACCCTGAACATAGGAAAATAAAAGGGTATTTATAGATACAAGATGAATCCTATCCTTAAAAAAATAGGAAAATAGAGTCGGCAACTTTCCATGGTACCATGACTTGGTATCGTGGAACCAATTCACGCCACGTGGGTCCCTACTGTGAGAATCAGGCTTCTTCAATCTTCAGGAGTTTGACTCATGGAAAAATTCTATGTGTCGTAGGTTGACTCGCGTGGCGTGAGTCCCTGCCTGGTAAATCAGGCTGCTCCGCAAACTCTTAGGAGTCGATCCACGATGCCTACCTACGTCACGTAGGTCGACTCACATGATGTAAGTCCTGCCGTGAGTCACTCCTCTGGTATGGACTTGGCTCTTTGATCTTCAATACTTAGTTCTTGTGCATGATTCTTCTTTTTTGTCCATTTTGCCTCCAAAAACCTATTCTCCTGCAATATATAACAAAAAACACATCATACCAACCAAACATACCCAAGTTGTTGCATATTTTCCTTGTTTTAAGCATCGAAAGTGCTATGAAAACATAACACATCAACACCCTTAACTTAGAACATTTGCATGTCTTCAGGCGATCAAAACAAAATAAACACGATTGATGCTTAACTAAGAGAAACCTAAGAGACCTACGGCGATCGACTTATTGCTTTTGACATCAAAACTATTCTAACCCCTCACACTTGCAAATCAAAACCATGGTGTGTATACATACAACATATTATCATGACACAGAAGGGATCAAATAATGACATCAGATTATGAACAAAAAACTAACCATATCTGCAAATGACATAATCCGAGCAAACAACAGATAATAATGCAACCCATGTACCCTCACAACACAGAAGTCCCTCACAGTATACTAATGAATATCAAAGTAGGGATTGGGTCAAAACAATCTCTCTCACAAAGAAGTTCAAACAGTGTGCATGAAATACCATAGGCTTGCCCTTATTTTTTGGGCTGGATTAAATGCCTTGCTAGCGTAGTAAATAGGATGTAGAATCTTCTCATATCTTTGGCCAAGGACTATACCCAAAGCTACTCCACTAGCATCACACATAACCTCAAATGGCATTGTCCAGTTTGGTGTGACAATGTAGGAGCTGAAATCAAATTTTGTTTCAAACATTCGAATGCTTTTAGACACTCTCCATCGAATATGAACTTCACCTCTTTCTCCAAAATTTTGCATAACGGATGTCCAATCTTAGAGAAATCCTTGATGAATCTTCTATAAAAGCCAGCATGACCTAAAGAACTTTGAATCCCTTTTACAGAAATTGGTGGGGGTAATTTTTCAATTACCTCAATCTTTGCTTTGTCTACTTTGATACCCTTCTTTGAGATTTGATGTCCTAATACAATACCTTCTTTAACCATAAAGTGACATTTCTTCCAACTTAGCACTAAGTTTCACTCTTCACATCTTTGTAACACATTAGCGAAGTGGGCCAGACAGTCGTCAAAAGAATCTTCCATTACAAAAAAATCATCCATGAATACCTCAATAGTGTCTTCCACCATGTCGGAAAAAATAGACATCATGCAACGCTGAAAAGTAGCTGGCGCATTGCATAACCCGAATGACATCCTTTTGAACCCGAAAGTCCCATATAGGCAGTGAACGTGGTCTTATCTTGGTCCTCGAGAGCAATGAAAATCTGATTATTTCCTGAATAACTGTTAAGAAAGCAATACCACCCCCTTCCAGCAAGACACTCCAGCATCTGGTCCATGAAAGGCATGGAAAAGTGATCCTTTTCGGTCCATGAATTTAGCTTTCGATAGTCCATGCAAACTCTCCATACGGTGACTGGCCTCATTGGGATTAACTCATTCTTGTCATTTGGAACCACGGTGATTCCTCCCATATTTGGCATACACTGCACTGGGCTTACCCACTTTCTATCAGCAATGGGGTAAACTACACCTGCATCTAACCACTTAATGATTTCTTTCTTCACAACTTCCTAGGTTCAGATGATGTTGGTACTCAATGCTTGGTATACACTCAGAAACAAGCTAAATTTTATGAGTGCAAATGTCGGGTGGAATCCCTATAATATCAGCAATGGACCAACCAATGGCCCTCTTAAATTTCTTCAATACCGAAATCAGAGCTTCTACCTGCCATCCTGCTAACTAGGTAGAAATGATTACGGACAAAGTGTTATTGGCTCCCAAAATGCGTAGCGAAGGTGAGAAGGAAGATCCTTAAGCTCCAAGACTGGAGGCTCCTCAACAGAAGGGTGAGCCGGTGCGGTCACCCTAGTCTTCAAATCGAGATCAAGTTTCTTTGGAGAATAAGTATAGGATCCCCTACCAGCAAGTGCTCCAACCATCTCATCGTATCCCTCAATACCATCACTGTCAAAATTTATAATCACATTTGTAAGAGCTTTTAACCCCAATCATTCTTCAATTGGAACGACTATGGCACTCTCATCAAGCGTATCAACTACAAAAATCACCCGCATATCTTTCGTTTGCTTCATGAAACAACAAACATTGAAAGTAACATGTTCATCATTTCACCTGAATTTTATCTGCCCAGTTTTTATGTCAACCAACACACGACCAGTAGCAAGGAATGGTCTCCCTAGGATGATAGGAACCTCGAAATCAACTTCAAAATCTAGAATCATAAAGTCAGATGGAAAGATGAAAAATAAAACTTTTACCAAAATATCATACAGAATGCCCATCGGCTTTTTCACAGTTCTAGCTGCCATAAAAAGCCTCATAGAAGTCAGTATTGGTGATTCCAACCCCAACTTCTTGAAAATGGCTAGTAGCATTAAGTTAATGCTAGCACCCAAATCACACAGTGCATTTGCAAAGTTGTAAGACCTTATAGTACAAGGAATTATGAAAGCTCCTGGATCTTCCTTCTTTTCTACTGGGGAATGCGAAGCAACTGCACTACAATGATGCAAGTTATCTGCCGGCTCAAAACTAGCAGTTCTCTTTTTTGTCACCAAGTCTTTCATAAACTTCGCGTAACTAGACATCTGCTCCAATGCCTCAACAAGAGGGATATTTACCGATATGTCTTTCAACATTGTAATAAACTTCTGGTATTTACCTTCCCCAGCCTTTCTTTTCAACCTTTGAGAAAAGAGAGAAAGAGGTCATGGGATAGTTTTTAACATTTGTGGAACCTTCTTCTCCTTTCTCTTTTCAGAATCAACTTCCTTATTAATACCATGGGGTTTGTGAGCTGCATTGTTGTCCGCTGGTAACTTTTTTGGGTCTATCTCAACCTCTTAATCACACACCACTGGCTCATCTTTCATAGCATTATCCACAGGAATAGATAGGTGCTCTTTTCGCTTTTTGTAGTAATGGATAAACAATAATCGTCATTTTTAGGATTTTGGATAGTGTTACTTGGAAGAGTGCCTGGTTGACGTTGGTTCAATGACACCGATATCTACCCAAACTGTTGCTCCAACTATTTTATGGCAGTTGAGTGAGATTCAACTTTCTGACTTATTCTCGAAATGTCTGCCCTAAATTCTTCAAGCAATTTTCTTGATTTTGTGATCCTTTAACCAATTTGGTAAGAAGGGTTTCCATTTGTGAATTTCCATAGTCAACATCATGGTTCCCTGGTGGAACATAAGCACCGCTCTTGTCTTTGTAATCATCTTTTCATTTCCATTCTCCATCACGATCTCGTTCTCTATCTCTATATCCTGACTTCTTGTAATTGTCTCCATAGTAGTTTCGACCTTGATTCTCTTGCCTCAAGTTCCAAGAATCTTGATTATACCCTTGTCCCTTGGGTCAAAAACCCACCACTTCTCAATCCAAGTGCTTAGCCTCCTCATCAGATTCATACTCGTCATGCCTAGGTGCTTTACCTTGTGCACCTATAGCATGCACCTTCTCGATACCTCTCGTCAAAATTTGCTTGGCCAGGAAACCAATTTCTATCCTTAGTTGTGCAACCTCTTGAGCTACATATTCATCTAAAGCCCATTGTGTTGTTGTTGCTCTAATAGCATACGTAAATCAGATGTATCTACCTCTTGATATTCCATCCTCGGTTGGTCTTAGTGATATGATCTAAAATCTATGAAGCTTATTCCCACCTCAGACTCATAAATGCTCTGCCAGTTATAGTATCTGCTATAGCCTTGGTATTTGTGTTTAAAGCCCTATAGAAGATTTCAAGTAAACTCCTACCACTTATCCTATGATTTGGAACATTCTGCAGCTTCTTCTTAAACCTTATCCATGTCTCGTAAAGTGCTTCAGAATGTAGTTGTCTGAAGTTGCAAATCTCATCCTTCAACTGTAGCATCTTGGAAGGTGGGAAAAATCTTTCCAAAAATTGATCTCAACCCTTGCCAAGTAGTGATGGAGCCTTGTGGTAATTCGGCCAACCACAAAGTCGCTTCTCCTGTTAGAGAGCACGGGAACAATCTTAACCGAATAGCCTCATAGTCCACTCCAAGAAAATTATATGAAGTGCATACCCCCATAAAGTTCATCACATGTATGTTAGGATCATCCGTAGGAAGATCGGCGAATACGCCTTTCAAGTTAAGCAGGTGGATCATGGCACTTGTAATGTCGAACTTAGTGCCCTGAGGTAATTCTGGTGGGATAATGACACCAGTCTATACCGGCTTGAAATAAGCCACATCCTCTTCTTATGGAACATCAAAAACTGGAGCATATGGTTTTTGAGGTGTTTGGTGCGACCTCAGCCTTTTTTGTCTCTCTTCAGAATCAGCCAGACGTTGTGCTGCTTCTTGCATAGCTCTATTATCTCTATCTGCTTACCTAAGAGTAGCTTGCCTAGCTTGTTCTTCCCATGTCAATCGAGTGGTAGTTTGGTCCAATGTTTCATGACCAACTGGCTGGATTGGTTGGTTATGAATGTCTTCCACGGCTGCTGGATCCTGAACTCCGTCGGTATTCACCATTCTTTGATTAGCTCTCAGTGTTCTTTCTATCTCAGGATCAAGTGGAATCAGGGGATTGCCTTGACTCTCAGTATTGCGTATACACCGGTGTGTGCCCTTAAAAGTATAGAAAAATAAAACCAAACAACTCCAACAAGCAAAATACTCAACTCTGTAACCGTAGTTCCCAGACAACGGCGCCAAAATTTGATATCGCCCAAAATATACCTCCAGAAAATTATAATGCGGTCATTGTATCAAATATAGAATCCAACTAGGTTGGGTTCGATCCCACAGGGAATAGGAAGAAATTATGTTGAATGCTAGACTGAGTAATTGACAAGTAAGTAAAATATGGGGGGTTTTGTAAGTAATAACACTAACGATTGTTGATTTTCGTATTTGTAATCAATATGACAAATACATGAGGACTGTGATCCCCAATGATTCCTTAAATCCACCGGTTACTTGTGCTGGTAAAACTGTCCCGCTGCACTACATGCAAAATCTAACAAAATATATGTTCACCTAAACGTCTCTCGACCTTGGTTAGACGAATTTCACCCTTCTCCTCTCGGTCACCAAGAGTCGCACTACTAACCCTTGTCTTGGATCTCATATAACTATCCCTGTTACAGCTCAAGTTATTAGATGAAGGTTGATAGCTTCAAATCTCTGTTGTTATTCCCTTTTCCCAAGATCTACCTCTCTCTCAAGAAAGTATAGAATACAGGCGAGTTTCTAACGTTTGCAACCGTTAGAAGATCAATTATAATGAAGGTAATAACAATACATGCATTCACAATGGTTCAGCATTGCTTTGTACTTAACCCGTTTCGTTAATTCCTCATGGTTCACACAACCCTAGTCGACCGGTTTAGCTACTCATGATTACAAGAACACAAGAAGAATTCAATGAAGAAAACATAATTGCACACTCACAATACGGAGAAAACTCTGAAATATCAATATCAATAAAACCCTAGAATCGAGGTTCTAAGATTACAAAATCAATAATATGTTTATGAACTCAAAAATAATTGAAAATATCTCTCAAAACAATGTACTGATCAACCCTGAACATAGGGAAAAAAAAGGTATTTATAGATACAAGATGAATCCTATCCCAAATAAAACAGAAAAATAGAGTCGACAACTTTCCACGGTGCCATGACTTGGTATCGTGGAACCAAGTCACGCCCCGTGGGTCCTTACTATGAGAATCAGGCTTCTTCAATCTTTAGGAGTTTGACTCACGGCACAATTCTAAGTGTCGTAGGTTGACTCATGTGGCGTGAGTCCCTACTGTGTAAATCAGGCTGCTCCGCAAACTCTCAGGAGTCGATCCACGACACCTACCTATGTCACGTAGGTCAACTCACGTGACGTGGGTCCTGCCGTGAGTCACTCCTCTAGTATGGACTTGGATCTTTCATCTTCAAATACTTTGTTCTTGTGCATCATTCTTCCTTTTTGTCCATTTTTCCTCCAAAAACCTATTCTCCTGCAATATAGAACAGAAAACACATCATACCAACTAAACATACCTAAGTTATTGCATATTTTCCTTGTTATAAGCATCGAAACTTCCATGAAACCATGGCACATCAAGAAACTCGGAGCTTTTCCACAAATGGGTCTATTTTACAGCACACCCCTCAAAATATGACATCGCGAACTAAACCCTTCACAGTATACTCTATAACCGGTGTTCTATAAATCTATTTTATGTACCAAAATTGCTACAACTTTCTAAATTGATCCTCTACCTATAAATCAAGTCAAACTCCCCACCACTACTCACAGCAATACCAGATTTCCTTAGATTAGTAATCCCTCAAAATTTGCCTAATCCTAGGCCCGCCCTAAATTTCTTAAAAATTATCTAAGAGGAAATTTGGCCAAGGTTCTTCTTCTTATTTTATCTTAACGACGATTTGGGTCGTTACACATCGAGTACAAAAAAAAAAAAATAGGGAAGGCTAATTTACACAGAAGAAAAAGACCCTAGAGGACCATAATACAACAACCATCCACTTCTCAGAGCCAACATATTTTGTAAAATGTCCTAGTATACCTGACATAGTAGGTGTAACAACACATCTTCTATATACTACTACCAATACAAAAGAAACTATATCCATGGCTGAATCCATATAATTGTTATCATATAAATAATAACAAGTAAAATTAAACTAAAATAATAGAAAAATCACTCTCAAATAAAATAAAGAATTGAGTCCAGTTAGATAAAAGATTTATGAAGCAAAATAATAAACTTTTATGGGGTGGAGCGGTTTGAAATTTTTATTGGTTAAGCCTCAACCCGCCCCTCCCCATTTCCATCCCTACTTATCATATGTAGACTTCTATTATCTTCATGCTTTATGCAGACTTTGAGATCTTTTCAATCTAGGATTTCTTCATTTTAGAGAATCTTACAGCAAGTTGGACTCAGCGTGCTGGAGCAAATATTAGCAACATGTTTCATACTCTTGTTCCATCACCTTGTCAATCATCAAAATATATCTGACTCCAACATAAAATATGTAGTCCAATGTAGCTATAACATTCTCCCTTGAATGTTCATTAATAGATAATGTGTCTCGTTAAAATCTTCCTAGAAAAATTTAGTGAAAAAAGAATTCTAGTAAATAAAAAAGGATAAAAATATCTAATAATACACATTGTTAGTTGTCTCATAAAAATTTTATCAGAACAATTAAATGAAAAAAATTATGATTATGATAAAAAGAGTACAACGAGTCCGGAGAAGGTCACAATTTACTTGTCCAAGTCTCCACAATCCATTCTTGTATATCATCTTCTCAAGAGGTCAAGTTGGTATTAATTTGTTGAATAAATCTACTAGATTATCACTTAAGCAAATTTATTATACATCAATATAATTATTCATCTGGTGATCACGTGTGAAGAATAATTTTATTAAAATGTGTTTTGTTCTGTCTCCTTTCATGAAGCCTTTTGGGCTATGCATGTAATATTGTCTTTATATAGGACTATGGATACATTGATATTACACTTTATTTCAATTTTTTTGATGAAATATATCATTGATCTCAACTATACATATTCTCTACTTGCTTAATGAATAGCTATCATCTATAGCAATAGTGAACTACCTTGTAGATGGTCATACACATACTATAGTAGTACCTTCGTATGTAAAAAGATTGAGACTGAACTTTATGTGAATCATATAAATAATCTGTATTTACATGATTAACAAGATTGCACCACCTTTGCTAGTATAAGACACACTCGTATTAATGGTCACCTTTAGGTATCACAATATATGTTTAATTCTATTTTAATGTCTCAAAGTAGGGAAAGAACTACTTTGTGAGCTCTTGTAGTGTTAGCAAGATACATAAGTGCATTAGTTGCACTGGCACATAGTACTTTATCAGGATCAAGAAATTTCCCATTCTCTTATTGAGGTCGGAACAAATCTTTACTCACTTCAAGTAACTGAACAATCATTTGAATACTTAATGAAAGTGCTTTGTCCATGTATGTCACGACCCGATTTCTCAGGTCATGATGGCACCTACTATAGCCCACCAGTAGGTAAGCCAATCCATAGTCCAAAACAGTGAGTATCGAACTATCAAGAGGAAAGAAGAAAGCAGTGGAAAAATAAGTTAAACAAAGAGACTAATAACGAGAAGTAACCCCAAAATCTAGTGAAGTCAGTTCAGGAGCTTCTAACACAACAAGAGTACAAGGTAAAATTAAGAGTAAATATGTACAAAGCCGTCTCTGAAATAAAAACTAGAGATCAGTCCAATAAAAGAGGGAGAGCAGGAACAACTCCGGACGTCAGGAGCTTACCTCGAATCTCCGATTCATAGCAGCTCCGCACGATGCATAGATCAATGATGAGAACTCGTACTGTGCTTTGCAAGGTGTTGAAGTGTATTATGATGAGAACTTGTACTATGCTTTGCAGGGTGCAGAAGTGTAGTATGAGTACGAAACACGAGGTACTTAATAGGCATCGGCTGACTGAGCTCCAAAGATAATGCAAGTTTAAATAACATGTAAAGCACAAATATATGCTACAGACAACTATTTTAAGGAGTAAAACACAATAATACTAATGAAGAAATAAGGATAAACTATCATATTCTACATGTAATCACGGATGAAGCACGATTCCATAAATAGCTGGTCAATATACAATAGTAGAATGAAGAAAGGGATATACAATAGTAGTAGGAAGAAGGGATATGCTATACAAATAGTAGCGATAGAAGAATATATATACAACCTTATTATACAGACAACCAAACCTAAAGATACTACTCTGAGAGAGCTAGTCTAGCATCTCAAGTATCATAAATAATATGGGGGCTATCTCTAGCTTAATTAGGGTCTATAACCAAAATGTGAATCAGCATAAGATAATATAACAATAATAAATCCTACCATGATAATGAGAAAGGGAATCAAAACTGTACCTACAACCTTAAGTGCCAATCCATAACCAGCCTGCCACGAACTATACAACAATAACTGAATAATAATGTAACTGGTTAGCCCGAACAAACAATAACCTAACCGGCCTTTCATAAGCCCTGAAGGCACAAACAAACACTCCGCAAACAACAACGATAACCTGTACCTATACAGCCCCCCATACGTCCAATAGATACAAGTGCCAAATAATTATACTTGTGATAGGCAATGCATAAGAATGAACGGATGAAACGTAAACCAATAATACCATAACAAATAAGTGCCGAACCGTACCAAGTATATATACTTCCTTTGGCTCGCAAGTTCGTAAGGAAGGACCTATGAATATCACCTCTTTTGGTACGTGGTACCCAGACAGAGAAATTCATAGGCGACTCGGGATATCAGTATATACTGCCTGGTCTCAAACCAGGACTTCAAATAACCATCATAACCAATCTACTTCGTCTAGTACCGGAGAGAAATAAGAGTATAATAAGGTGCCCGGACTCGAACCGATGCTAAATAAGTATAATAAGTGCCTGAAATCAAACTGAGACTAAACAAGTATAAATCTGTAAATCCATTCTCTAAGATCAAATCTGTGACTAAAATGAATTAATAATATAGAAAGGGTAAGAATCTCCCTCGACCGAAGTAAGTAAGTAGTGGTAAAAGAGAGTATATCAATAATGGACCGAAATCAGCGTCGATCTAATTTCCAAAGTAATATGTTTAGTTAAAAATGTCATAATTCAATTATAAGGGTGGCACGACTTCCGTTTTCAAAGAATCAATTTTAAAGTTAAGAAAAGTGGGAATAAATCCCTTTTTAGAAAACAATAGTAAAACCAAGGTTTTAACCGGAATCGTACCACTAATTAAGTGTAAATGCATCTAAATGTATGCATGCTATCACCAGTATCGAAACAATACAACCATAAACGTCTAAGTGTCTAAAAACTAGGACCACGTCCTTCCAAAGGATAGCATACTAACCTGGTGTCCGACTGGTTTCGTAACCACAACCTCGAGCCCATCAATAAGTAAATTAATAAGATATCAACACCATAAAATGGGAAAACTAAGGTAAACAAGAGCATAAAGTTACTAAAAGGATCTAATCGAGGGATATCATCTAGTTCACCAAGTGTCACAATATGATTTACACGAAGGGATCCTTCACATCAATCTATGGTTAAACAAGTCTATAATCAGGCATACTAGAATCCCAAAACTACAGCAGGTATTTTAGACTAAGGCTCAAATTAAATTTCAATTCTAAATCTCCTAAATATGTCAACTCATGGTACAACTAGGTATAAACCTATCCTATAAACCCTACATAACATGCGATCCACTGATCATCTTCACTCCACGATCTCAAAATGATGTCGTGTTATAAAAATCATAATCTAGGGGTTAATTCGAGTAAAATGATACCCATATTGTAATATAAAACTCTGGGTGTAAAATCTAGTAAAAAATAAACCCGTGGGGCCCACAAATAAAATTCTAAAACTAAATCTGTCATAAGGTCCCTCGAAGGACAAGGAGTGCGTGCTCAAAATTTGAGCACAAATCGGGGGTCCAAATCAGCCCTATTAGTTGAGGGATTTAGGACCTAATTTCTAAGAATTTACAAGGAAAAGAGCGGTAGGGAAAAACAATAGGAAATGATTAAGAGGTATTGAATTCACTTACCTTAGCCTCATGGATGATTTCCCAAAATTTTTCTTGCTTAAATGGGGCTCCAAAAATGATGAAGAAATTGGGGGAGACAAGATATATACTGCTAGGCAATTGGCCTTCGCGATCGCGAGGGCCAAAGGCCGCGTACGCAATGATCTAGGAAATTAACCTTTATGAATGCAATCAATGGGTCGTAAAAGTGAAGGTAGTCAAATAAGGCTATCGTGAACGTGACACTCGTGGTCGAGATCACTAAGAAGAAGAGGGATTTGGGTCAATGTCGAACTTCATCGCCAACGCGCGAGAGAAGGCTCGTGATCTCGATGGTCAAGAACTTGATCCTTTGCGAAGGTAGCCAAATCCTCGCGAACGCAAAGAGCAAAAGTTAGCTACACCAGATGCTAGAAAACCAACAAAAATGCTAAGTCCAAGTGGACTTCGATCGGGGGCTCGGGATTTTTAGGAACCCTATGCGCGCAAAAGAACTATGCTATTATACCAAATTCTAAATTTTGGACTCAATGGAACAATCAAAATTTCCATCCGAGATTGTTTTGATAAAATGTGTGCCATACACCCACTATTTTATTTTTACTAAAATCTATTCAATAGCCCAAAACGAGTCTGGAAGCCTAAGAACCCGGACCAAGAGTCCCCCTAGCCTAAGATTAATGTTTTGGAGCTAACGGCGCTGAAAGAATTTCCATCCGAGGCCGTTTACTAGAAGTTTTGGTCTGAGCCCAATTTCTCAACTTCAAAAGCTCCAAAATAAGAAAATGGGTTTAAAACCCAAATGAATTGCCCAAAAACCAAATCGACAATTCCGGCAAGTCATAAATGACCTATAGCAGCTATGGGAAGGCACGAAATGTCAAAAATGCATGAAAATTGAGAAAATGACCTGGAGGGTCATTACAATATCTACTACTAAAAGGACTTTTGTCCTCGAAAGTCAATAGATAGAAAGAGCCTAAAAGCTCGAAAGGACGAGGTACTGGGCACGCATTCCCCATGCAAGACTCCCCAGATAACCTCTAAGGCTAACCAATACTTCCAAGGGATTTCACTAATGGTATCTCTTTTTTCTTCACATCCTAACTTCACTTTCCCAATAGCCATAAACTCATCCTCAACAACCAACTGGCCTCCAACTGAATCGAGCATGACTGAAACACGTAAATCCAAATCACAGCATACTGACATCACACTGAAACAAGAACAACTAAGTGGATAATCAACCAGCCTAAAGACAACCCAAGGTATGTATTATACACCCAACTACAAACTCTAAATCTAACTTTCTCTTGCTTTTCCAAACCTGATGTGTACTATGAACTGCACGGAATCTCTTTGATATCATCTGAGTGTTATTCGCATAATCACACCACACTAACCCTGAAAGAATAAAGTTGACCCATTAAAAATCCACAAGGACTAGCATATGAACAGTGCCTAATAAGGTTCTACCTGAATACTCAAATGGTGGTGATTAATGTCTGAGATCTCTGTCAAGCCACTAACTAGTCCGGATGACCCTCAAAACTAATAGTCATGAGTCCGAAGTACGAACTCTCAAAATTGAAGATCCGCTTCAGAATGCCCCACCAACTGTGGGTGAAACGTGCTAAGCACAACTCAAGTACACTTTCTTTGCTGAGTAGACATTTAGAATTCTGACAACGACAAAGAAACCAAGGTCAAAAGTAGGCTTAGTCATCCTGTTAGTGAATGCTCAATTGAATCAAAACCTTAAAACTAGGCTGCAACCAAGTTACACAATTCATAGCTATAATCTCAAGATCGAAGTTGGACTACTTGATTTCAAATATCCAAACTGATCCTACTGATAAGTAAGCATCCCTACTCCAAAATCCATCAAAACTTTCAAGCCATCACTCAAAAGAGTCAAAAATTATAACTAGGTATAACAAGTCTTTACTAAGGCCAAATACCCAAATCAATCTCACAACCATAAATCAAGCATATACCCCAAACCAATCTCACCTTCAGAGACTAATCATATATCCAACAATTCTCGCAAGGGCTAAAACTGAAATATTGCCAAAGAACATAATCACAATGCAGCAAAACCACAGGCTAAAAATACGAGCAATCAAACCCATATCTCCCGAGGCGCACAAGACACCAAGGCATAACTAAGAACTTACTGGGACTGCAAAAGAGTTCTGATGATAGCCAAATATCGAGCAAATTTTAAAATCTAATTATAGCTTAAATCTGGTCAAACTAATACTCACTATATGGCAACAAATACTCACTCCCAAAAGAAACCCATTTTGGTTACCGACAACTAATACACAAGCACATATCACCAAGCAGAAGCATACCATAAAGTTATCTTAGGCCAAACAAATACCGAAATGAGAAATTTCTAAATCCATCCATTTAAACCGACCTGAACCCAACTAGACCATGAACCACATCGCAGAAAATAGAGTACTCAACTCAACACCAACACTAAGATCAAGACTACTATCGAGAGACGAACCAGACAAATTAGAATGATAAACCTCAATCTACCAACCTTAGGAATGAGCTATAGAAAAAGGATCATCAATGCAAAAATTACAACAAAGCCATGGAAGGCCAAACCTACCTTTACTTTCACAACCCACTCAACAACCGATCTAACCTTACCAAAAAAGAAGGGAAACCAACCAACCAAGGTAGCCATCTAAGCCAAACAGACAAGAATCACAAGAAAGGGATAATAACTAGATAACGCTAGTATAGCCATCTATCAAGTAAGAATCAATAACAACCAAAGTAATAACAGCAACAATAGTAACCCCAGTATAAAGTGCAGGCTACAACAAAAATAAAAAACAACAACTGATACCACTCTAGGATCACATCAAGGCCAATATGAAAAAAGGAAAGGGAATTTACCCAAGCGCTACACCCCAAGGAGAAATACCACACCGATATACTCTATTGACAACTAAAAGAAATTATCTAAGGGGGTAGTCATATATGCATAAAATAAAGGCTTCAAAAACCAATATAGTAATTTTAAGGCACATGAACACCGATGGGAATAAATACCCCAACTCAATTCAAATAGAAACTAAAGAGAGAAAATCAAAATTGCACCTTGATGTGTCATGATCACATGACACTTTCGAGGCTTAAAACAAGGAAAATATGCAATAACTTGGGTATGTCTTGTAGGTATGATTTGTTTTCTATCCTATTTTACAGGAAAATAGGTTATGGAGGCAAAATAGAGATAAAGGGAATAATATTGCACCAAAACAGAGTATCAGAAGATGAAAGAGTCAAGATGAAATCACAGAGGAGACCCAAGGCAGGGACCTATGTGACGTAGGTCAACCCAAGTCACGTGGGCCTGTACCATGGATTAACTTCAGAGGGTGAAAGTGAAACTTGATTCCTACGACAGGCAGTCACATGGCCAAACTCACATACCTTAAATCCAAACTTCTGTAAATTCCCAAAGACCAAATTCAAAATCCAACAAACCCTCATCACCTAAATCCCCAAATACCCCGAGATTCGACCCACACATGACCAAAACTCGACCCACATACGACCCAAACCTGACCTACACGGCCCAAATCCAACCGACCCATTCCAAAACCTGACATCATGCCCCCCAAACGTGACCACCTTGATTCTTCGTCAAGAATTTGAATAAAAAATCCAGAATTTCCAACCTAATTGCATGATGAACCATCAAAGTCAGGAAAAAGTGGGTCCGAGGAGGTTTTTTATATTGGAATTGATGATACTGCACTAGTACCTCATACCACGAGGTTACAAACTCGGGCACAAGATGTTGCTCCGGCCGCACTTTAGCCCATTCCACAGCCTGTCAAGCCGGTTGTTCCTGATCAGTCTTTCGAGTCCGCCCCCAGTCTGAAGAGGGGGAGGCTAATTTGGTATAGGGCTCTGCGAATAATACTACAGGATAGGGTACCTCTATGGCAGAGGCTACAGCATCTATTTCGGGCATTGGTGAACAGAGTGCCCCGATTCCCTCACAGAGAAGGATATCCAACGATTGTGTGTTAAGGGCTTGCGGGAATTTTATGATAGGGATACCAATCTTACTGAGCGGGGTGTATGTAGAAGAAATATTGTGGAGGAGCCTCGATATCGGATATAGAAGGTAAAGGCATTGCCCGACATTTGGACTGTGTTTGATCAGTATGGATTTAGATGGATGGCGGAGCCTCCTGGTCGCTATAGCCTAGCATTGGTCTGAGAGTTTTATGCATCCTATTTTCAGTCTGTTGATTTGATCACACTTGTTGGGCAGCGGTTCTGAGACCAACCACTATTGACTCACACTTTGGTTTGAGGGACCAGACCAGAGTCGATATATCTGATCAGACCATCCGCCGATTCTTGTTTGGTGCAGACCGTTCATTGCCAGCTACGACTGTTGAGTTTGATCACCGTATGGAGACTGTCAGAAATTGGATTAAAATAAGGTATGTTGATCAGAGGTTGGAGTTACTGAGGTGGATTGCTGGTTATATAGCGGAGGACGGTGTTGATGCTAGTTGGGTGACTGGGAAGCTGGATATAAAGAAGTCCACACTCTATTTTGCTGGAAGGTTTTGGTGGTCGGTTGTTAGGCATCGATTGGAACCCACTAATGCTGATAATTCACTCACCTTGGATAGGGATGTTGTGTTAGCTAGCATCATTACCGGTTATGATATTCATATCAGCAGGTACATTATTAGGGAGATCCATGAGCGTGCCTTTCGAGACCATACCAGTATCCCTTTCCCCTTTTTGATTTAGAGCCTGGGTGATAGGGCGGGTGTGGTTAGGCTACCAACCATCGATTACTATATCGAGGTGACCTACATAGCAGATATTGGGTTGATGCAGTGGAGGGGATCTAACCCTATTATTCCACGAAGTCTCAAACTTTTGGGTCATCAGGAGCAGCCCTTTTTGAAGGGCTGAGAGATAGAGAGGAGCCGGTGAGTACCCCAGCACCAGTGAGTATACCCGAGATAGTGCATGCACCTGCTGAGGGCATAGGACAGATGATTGGTGATAAGGCTCCAGGCACTACCGTACCACCGCTCCCTTCTAGTATGGTTTCAGTTTCGAGAGACTTCCTGCAGCAGCTGGTTGATAGGTATACACAGTTGTTTGAGAGGCAGGACCACATAGAGGCACATATGGCTAAGTTGGTATCGCAGCTTAAGCCATGGGTTAGGACCACAGTTGAGGCTGCAGAGGCTAGAGTGGAGGCCTGTATGTCTGCGTCTATGGATAAATTCATGCGAGAGCTGCATGGATGGATTGATAGCTTTAAGGCGTGGATGGCTACCCTATTGGGTACGGCACATAATCCTGGTATGGCAGCATTGACACAGGAGGTAGCTGCATTGTGAGAGGAGGTTCAAGCTTTGGCACCGAGCAGCACCCCTATTATTCCACCTATGCCTATTCAGGCTCCGATGTGTCCAGTTTTTAAGGTGGATTTGTTTGTCGATGAGGAGCCTCCTATTGATAGAAGCAAACTACCACGCAGTCCGGAGAAGTAGGTGGATAGTGGTAACGAGTTTGAGGGTGATCTCTGGAGAGTAGTTAAGGCCTCCAGGTTGGAGTACCATACTAGTCAGATTGCCCAGGTGCAGAGGGCACGAGGTGCATCCTCTATTCAGGCAACCCCTCCATCGGATGTGCCTAACAGAGAGCCCAGAGAGCATACTGATGATCCCGCAACGGGCAGGCCCACTTCCAGCACTTAGGGTGCTGCAGGTATGTCCTCACTCCCTTACATGTATTATATTGATAGTTGTTCACTAGGGGTAGTGCACCATTATTTAGTTGGGGGTGGGGGTATACCACTACTTGGGGATTTTTGTTGCCGTATTTATTTTCCCCCAAGTGTGCTATCATTGTAGAACCAGCATGTTTAGGTTGTTATTTATAGTATTTATCTGTTTTCTTGTTGGAAATGGGGAACTGTAGTGCAGTCCAGTTTTGAACAAGTTATGCTATTTGATTATTTAAAAGATATCCCTCCGAAAGATTTTATTTTAAAATGTGTGTGTAGCATGTTAGTTTGTGACAGCTGTTGGATCTTGTTATGGCATTAGGATTATAGACAAAATAATTTTAGCTAGCATTGCATGAACCCAAATAGGTAGTAGTTTATAATGTAACCCTGTGCTATGTGTGTGTGAGGTCATTACTTAGTTGACTTTGTGTATGCGATCCAGAACTTGCCCGGTTAGTCTTGCCTAGGTTAGAGGATAGTGGTTAGGAAAGGATCATAGGCCATTTTTGAATAAGTCTACTTGTAGCCTAAATGCCCGACCAAATGAAATAAATATCCCTTGATCCAGACTTTGAGCTATAATTGACCTATTTCTTTCATTAGCCTATTCACCTTCTTTTGATTTATAATGAACCTGTCTTGGCCCTGGTCCCTTCTTGGACATTGTGTACCTCAACTCAGGCAAATCGCCTAAGTTGAGGGTGTCTATTATAGGGGTGCGTAAATTGATTTGGGCATGAAGAAGGGGTTAGTAAAATTTAAAAAAAAACAGAGAAAACACATTTGGGTGTGAAGAAAAAAAAAGTGAAATGAATAGAAATTGTAGAAAAAAAAAGTTGTGTTTTGAAAGTGAAGAAAATCACACCTGAGAATCTGAAAAATAAATAAAGGAGAATAAATAAGCATGGTTAAAAAGTGGAGCCAAAGATAGTGTCGATTCAAGGAGGGTTGAGTCACCATATCCATATGTACCATACCTGACCCCAAGCCTACGTTACTAGCCGATTAAAGTCCTATAGTGATCCTAGTCTAACTGTCCGAAAAACTAAGGCATAGAAAATAAGAGCAGGCCTATGGTATTTCAAGCACACTGTTTTAAATTCTTTGTGAGAGAGAGTGTTTTGACCGAGTCCTAATTTTAGATTCATTAGTATACTGTGAGTGTATGGGACTTCTTTGTTGTGAGAGTACATGGGTTATATTGTTAGCTGCTATTTGTTCGGATAATGTCATTTGCATATAAGCTTAGTTGTTAGTTCATAATCTCATGCCATCACGTGATCCCTTCTATGTTATGATAATATGTTGCATGTATGCACACAGTGGTTTAGATTTGCAAGAAGGAGGGGTTAGAAAATTTTTGAGGTCAAAAGCAATGAGCCGACTGCCATAGATCCCTTAGGTTTGTCTTAGTTAAGCATCGTATAAGTTTCTTTTGTTTTGTTCGCCTGAAGAAATGCAAACATTCTAAGTTGAGGGTGTTGATGTCTCATGATCACATGACACTATCGACGCTTAAAACAAGAAAAATATGCAATAACTTGGGTATGTCTTGTAGGTATGATGTGTTTTCTGTCCTATTTTATAGGGAAATAGGTTATGGAGGCAAAATGGAGATAAAGGGAAGAATATTGCACCAAAACAGAGTATCAGAAGATGAAAGAGTCAAGATGAAATCATAGAGGAGACCCACGGCAGGAACCTACATGGCGTAGGTTAACCCACGTCACGTGGGCCTGTACCATGGATCAACTTCAGAGGGTGAAAGTGAAACCTGATTCCCACGACAGGCAGTCACATGGCGTGACTTAGTGTCGTAAGTCAACTTCTGAAGATGTCAAATTGTGCCTGATTTCCACGGAGCTCACCTACGTGGCGTGATTTGGTTCCACGATACCAAGTCACGATACTGTGGAAAATTACCGACTTAGCCTCTTACTTTGTTTATGATAGGATTCATCTTGTATCTATAAATACCCATGGATTGTCCTATGTTCATGTGGACTCCATTACATTATTTTGAGTTAGATTTCCATTATTTTTGAGTTCAGAAACACATTATTGATTTTGTAATCTTGGAACACCGATTCTAGGGTTTTATTCATAGTTGAGATTTTAGAGTTTCTTCATTATTGTGAGTTTATAGTTATGTATTCACCCTCGAATTCTTATTGTGCTCTTGTGAACATGAGTAGCTAAACTCATCAACTAGGGTTCTGTGAACCATGAGAAATTAACGAAACAGGTTAAGTGCAAAGCAATTCTGAACCGCTATGAATGCATGTATTGTTATTTCCTTCATTGTGATTGATCTTCTAATGGTTTCAAATGATAGAAACTCGCTTGTATTCTAGACTTGCTTAAGAGAGAGGTAGAGATTGGGAAAAGGAAATAACAGCAGAGATTTGAAGCTATCAACCTTCATCTAATAACTTGAAACTTAGCAGGAATAGTTATCTAAGATCCAGGACAAGGGTTAGTAGTGCGACACTCGGAGACTGAGAGGAGAAGAGTGAAATTTATTTAACCAAGGTTGAGAGACGTTTAGATGAACATATCTTGTCAGATTTTGCATGCAACTTAGCGGGACAATTTTTTTAGCACAAGTAACCGGTGGAGTTAAGGAATCATTGGGGATCACAGTCCTAGTGTATTTCTCATATTGTCTACAAACCCTCTATAATCAGAAATCATTATCGTTATTACTTACTCACAAAACCCCCCCAGTTTTACTTACTTACCAGTTACTCAGACTAGGATTCTACATAACTTCGACCTATTCCCTATGGGATCAACCCCAACCTAGTTGGGTTCTATATTTGATACAGCGACCGCATTATACTTTATTGCGAGATGTAATTTGGGCAACATCACACCTATATTGATGGAATTCGAAGTCATAGCCCCTGGCCTATCTGAAGAAGTTTGAATCTGAATGCGACCAAGCCTGAACTCAGCGTCTGAACAACCAAATAAACTACTAAGTGCACTATCTCTGTTCAAAGATGCCACATTTCTAAGAGATTGATCTGTCTACACTGACTGCTCAATAATCCCACACAGAGGACACTTTCTAGACCAATGACTAATCTCTCTACAATTATAAAAATCCCTAAAGCTCTAACCTGGTGAGAAACACGAGCTGACCCAATTGGCTGACCAACTCACACCTGGTACAATCCCTAGACCAATGTCCAATCTCACCATAACTGAAACATGCCCCTATAACTCTCTGATGCACTGTACCTGCTGACCCAGAATAGCCGCCAAGGCCCGAAGACCTAGATTTAATACCCCGCAATACCTGACCAGAACTCTGTCCACTTAGATCACCATGACCTACCTGAGAGTCACCTATAATCTAAGGTGTTATCTGTATGGACCTAATAGGGTGCAAGTGATGTTGATCTCTGTTGGGGGGATCCATACTTCCGGACAACATACCACTAACACTAAACTATAGGCATGGTCTCTTATCGTCACCTTTATATGTCTCAATACATGTCCTTTCTATAGTCCTCACATGATCAACAATCGAAGAGAAAGTACACCCAACTGCTATAAAATGCTTCAACGCCAAGCGGAGTGGTAAAGTCAATCCTGTGATGAATTCATGCACCATCTCATGATTTGTAGGAAATAACATGAGAGTATGTCTGGCCCACTCGAGAAACCCAATCTCATACTCTGAAACTGATAAAGAGCCATGTTGAACACCAACAAACCCAACTCTAACATGAGAATCACTCGATGTATCAGACACCACCTCTGGCTGTGAAGTATCCACGAAAAGGCTCAGGATCCCCAACACGTTATCCTAAAAAACTGAGGCAGCCACAAACTCTGCTGGAGAATGGGTTGGCCTCAGACACTCTAGCTGATGGTAAAGATACTCGATATCAATTTTTAACTCCCTAGCTCGATGCTGAGTTGAAACTCTGGTAACAGATGCAAAAGTCCCGTCCATATCTTTCGACAACCTCATGCTATCCATCTGGGAAAGAGTGGAGTCAAGAAAAGTACTTAGAGGTTCGTAGAAGTACGGACACACGACAAGGAATCAAGGAATAAAGTTTCTTAAGAATGGCCCATAGCCTCCCAAAGATAGGATACAAATGTCTCCGTACCAATCCCCAGGACTCTACTAGGCACTTAGCTCTTGTACCAACAACACCCGATGAACCTAAGCTCTGATACAAATTTGTCACGATCTAATTTCTCAGTTCATTATGGCACCTACTATAACCCACAGTAGGTAAGTCGACTCATAATCTGAAATAACAAGTAACAAGTTATCAAGAGGAAAAAAGAAAGAATCGAAAAAATAAGTCAAATAAAGAGACTAATAACGAGAAGTAACCCCAGAACTTAGTGAAGTCAGTACAAGATCTTCTAACACAACAAGAGTACAAGGTAAAAAACAAAGTAAATATATACAAAGCCATCTCTGAAATAAAAAATAGACATCAGTCCAACAAAAGAGGGGAGCAGGAACAACTTCGAACTTCAGGAGATCACTCTAAATCTTCGATCCATAGCAGCTCCACACGATGCACAGTTTAATAATGAGAACTCGTACTATGCTTTACAGGGTGCAGAAGTGTAGCATGAGTACGAAACACGAGGTACTTAATAGGCATCGGCTGACTGAGCTCCAAAGATAATGCAAGTATAAATAACATGTAAAGCACGAATATATGCTACAAATAACTATTTTAAGGAGCAAAACATAATAATACTAATGAAGAAATAAGGATAAACAATCATATTCTACCTGTAATCACGGATGAAGCGCGATTCCATAAGTTGCTGGTCAATATACAATAGTAGAATGAAGAAAGGGATATACAATATACAATAGTAGTGGGAAGAAGGGATATGATATACAAATAGTAGCCAGAGAAGAATATATATACAACCTTATTCTACAGAAAACCAAACCCAAAGATACTACTCTAAGAGAGCTAGTCTAGCATCTCAAGGATCATAAATAATATGGGGGCTATCTCTAGCATAATTAGGGTCTATAATCGAAATGTGAATCACCATAAGATAATATAAGAATAATAAATCCTACCATGATAATGAGAAAGGGAATTAGAAATGTACCGACAACCTTGAGTACCAATTCATAACCAGCCAGCCAAGAACTATACAACAATAATCGAATAATAATGTAACCGGCTAGCCCAGACAAACAATAACCTAACCGGCCTTTCATAAGCCCTGAAGGCACAAACAAACACTCAGCAGACAACAACGATAACCTGTACCTATATGGCCCCCCATAAGATAGATAGATACAAGTTTCAAACAATTATACTGGTGATAGGCAATGCATAATAATGAACAAATGAAACGTAAACCAATAATACCATAACAAATGAGTGCCAAACTATACCAAGTATATACACCTCCTTCGGCTCGTAAGGCAGGACCTATGAATATCACCCCTTCAGGTACGTGGTCCTAAGACAGAGGAATCCATAGGAGATACGGGATATCTGTATATACTGCCTGGTCCTGTACTAGGAATTCCAATAACCATCATAACAAATCAACTTTTTCCAATATTGGAGAGAAATAAGAGTATAATAAGGTGCCTGAACTCAAACCGATGCTAAATAAATATAATAAGCGCTCAGAATTGAATCGAGACTAAATAAATATAAATATGTAAATTCATTGCCCAAGATCAACTTCGGGACTAAAATGGTGTAATAATATAGAAAGGGTCAGAATCTCCTTTAACCGAAGTGAGTAAGTAGTGGTAAAAGAGAGTGGATTAATAATGGACTAGAATCAGCCTTGGTCTAATTTTTAAAGTAATATGTTTAGTTTAAAATGTCATTATTCAATAATAAGGGTGGTACGACTTTCGTTTTTCAAGAATCAATTTTAAAGTTAAGCAAAGTGGGAATAAATCCCTTTTTAGAAAAAAATAGTAAAACCAAGGTTTTAACTGGAATCATGCCACTAATTAAGAGTAAATGCATCTAAATATATGCATGTCATCACCAGTATCCAAACAATTCAGTTGTAAACTTCTAAGTGTCTAAAAACTAGGACCACATCCTTCCAAAGGATAACATACTAACCTAGTGTCCGACTGGTCTTATTACCACGGCCTCAGGCCCAACAATAAGTAAATTAACAGGATATCAACATCATAAAGCAGGAAAACGAAGGTAAACAAGAGCATAAAGTTACTAAAAGGATCTAATCGGGGGATATCATCTAGTTCACTAAGTGTCACGATACGATTTATACTAAGGGATCCTTCTCATCAATCTATGGTTAAACAAGTCTATTATCAGTCATACTAGTGTCCCATAACTACAGCAGGTATTCTAAACTAAGGCTCAAATTACATTTCTATTCTAAATCCCCTAAATAGGTCAAGTCATGGTACAACTTGGTATAAACCTATCTTATAATCCCTACCTATCATGTGATCCATATAATACTCAATCTCATAGAGAAGAGTAGACCGTAGCCTACCTCGCTATCGAACTGCAATCTCAAACTGTCCATGAACTGCTCGTCTTCACTCCAAGATCTTCGAATGATGTAGCATTACAAAAATAATAATGTAGATGTTAATACGAGTTAAAAAATACCCATATTATAATATAAAATTTTGGGCCTAAAATCGGGTAAAAAATAAGCCCATGGGGCCCACTAATGAAATTTCAAAATTGAATCTATCACGAGTTTTCTCGAAGGACAAGGAGTGCATGATTAAAATTTGAGCACAAATCGGGGTCCAAATCAGCCTCATAAGTTGAGGAATTTTAGACCTAATTTCTAAGAAGTTACAAGGAAAAGAGCAAAATTTGATGGGGAAAAATAATGAAAAATGATCAAGAGGTATTGAATTAACTTACCTTAGCCTCATGGATGATTTCCCACAATTTTCCTTGCTCAAATATTCAACAATGGTGAAATGGGGCTCCAAAAATGATGAAGAAATCGGGGGAGAGAAGATATATACTGCCTAGCAATTGGCCTTCGCCATCGTGAGGGCAAAAGGTCGGGAACATGACGACGGAGGAAATTACCCTTCGTGAATGCTAGCAATGGGTCGTAAATGCAAAGGCAGGCAGATCAGGCTATCGCAAACGCGATACTACTTGTCGCGATCATGAAAAAGAAAAGGGATTTGGGTCAATGCCAACCTTTATCTCGAACGCAAGAGAGAAGGCTAATGACTGCTACTGTCAAGAACTTAACCCTTCACGAATGCAGCCAGATCCTCGCAAATGCGAAGAGCAAAAGTGGGATACACCAGATGCTGGAAAACCAGCAAAAATGCTAAGTCTTACTGAACTTCAACCGGGGGCATGGGATTCTTTTGGAACCCTGTGCGCGCAAATAAACTATGCTATTATACCAAATTTGATATTCCAAACTCAACAGAACCATCAAAATTTCCATCCGAGGTCCTTTTTATAAAATATAGATCACACACCCACTATTCTATTTTTACTAAAACCTACCCAATAGCCCAAAACGAGTCCGGAAGCCTCAGAACTCAGACCAAAGGTTCTCCTACCCAAAAATCAACATTTTAGAGCTAACAACGCTATTCGAATTTTCATCTGAGGTCGTTTACTAAAAGTTTAGGTGCGAACCTAATTTCTCAACTTCAAAAGCTCCAAAATAGAAAGATGGATTAAAACCCAAACAAATTGCCCGAAAATCGAACCGGCGGTTCCAACAAGTCATAAATAACCTGTAGCCGCCATGAAAAGGCAAGAAACACCAAAAATGCATGGAAACTGAAAAAATAACCTGGAGGGTCATTATAATGTAAAAAACCATTTTAAAATCTTCTAAATAAAGGCAGATTGATGGATGAAGCATATGTCAGCTGAATGTTCAATTTCATCTATTCAAAATATTTCATCTAAAATTATTTATTTTAGATACTCAATCATCACCTTTTGAATTTTTTTTGGAGTTCTAATGAGATTTATGTCATCAACATAAATAGAAAGTATAAAAATGTTTGATGATGTCTTCTTAACAAAAGTACATAGACAAATGACATCATTTATATAACCTTCATTTATCAAGTCTACACTGAGGTGATTATACCACATGCACCCCATTGTTTTGAATCGTATAATGATCTTCGTAATATAATTAAGTACATTTTTTGAGACTTTAAAATTTATATTTTAGGCAATTTAAATCTTTCGAGAATTTTTATATAAATTTTATTATCTAGTGAACCATAAAGATATGTTGTAACCATATCCGTTAAATGTATTTCTAAATTCCATATACAACTAATTGATAAGATATGGAAATGTTATTTCATTCATAATGAATGAATATATTTGTTCATAGTCGACACAGGGTCTTTGTGATAAACCTTGTGCAACAAGGCATGTTTTTTGTCTTATAATTTAATATTCTCTCATTATTTTTTTGCACAAAACTCATTTGTCCTTTCTTTGAGGATATTTTAGGGACTGTTATTTAAAAAAAAATTGTACAAACACATTGGATTGTCATTACCACAAAAATCTCACATGACTCGCCCAATTCACGAGCAAACAATAAAATGAAATTACCTCACTAAATATCTACCACGCAGTCTCTATATGCTATCTAATCCACTATTCCTATACATGATGTCCTTGTGTATAATTTCTCCATCCACTCTCTATTCCTATGATTTATTCTCTAATGCATACACTCAAAGACTCTGTACTTGATTTCTTGTTAAATCTATTTAATCACGCTGGTCGGTCTTGGGACTATTTTGTTTAATAGAGCTTCATTACGTGCTTGTCATATATGGTATATTAGTGCTGCTAAAATAGCCCAGATAATACTTCTACTAATCCTTCCAACAACACGTCTTGCCAATCTAGTCCATATTTCTTGTATATCCATATTGCGTAGGTTGATCCTTATCCACTCCAATGTGTCACTTAGGCAAACTCTAGAGAAATGCATTTAAAAAAAGGTGCTCAATTATTTCTGGAGGATTGTCACACAACAAACACAAATCATTCTGGTAAATTCCCATCCTAAACAACCTCATTGTAGTCTGTATCCACCTCTTCATGACTAACCAATAAAAAAAATGCTTGGGCACGTTCATCTTATTCCATACTCCCCTCCACTATAGCCACTCAATACTAGCCCCTGCCCTCTAGTGATATCCACTATTTATAGAGTATTTTCCCCTAACTGTTAGCCAAGAGTTATGTATATATACAGAGACACTTCCCAACTAGAAATCAAAGTTCCCACTTCCCACTGATAATATACTTAGTGTAAGCAAGCTCTAAGATCATATCTTTGGAATAAAATTCAGTAGTGTTATGTTCTCTCTTTTTAGAATGGCTCCAGTGGCTATATTTATGTTAAGTTCCATAAATCTCTCTTTTATCGTGCAAATTTTCTTCCAATACCAGCAGCACTCGAGGTGGTTAGTACTGCCACCAATCTGAGCCCTTTGTATAAACATGATCAACCCATTTAACCCATAAATTATCAACTTTACTTGTCATATTCCACACATGCTTTTCTATGAAAGCTTCATTCCATAATACACAATCAATAATGCCCAAACCTTCTTCCTTTTTGGACTTGCATACCACATCCCAAGCCACATGAGGAGGTTTTTTGCTATGCATATGCCCACTCCATAAACAATTACGACAAACTACAGTAATACTCTTTAGCACCTTATGAGAAAGCAAGAAAATAGATGACCAGTACTAGTGGATATGCATTAGCATTGAATTAACTAATTGCACCAGTCCTGCATACGATAAGTTCCTTATGCCCCATGACTTTATTCTACCCATCATCTTCTCCATGAGGATCATATCTATTATTGTAACTTCCCTAGATACCTAAAAGGTAACTTTTCTTTGGTGTACCCTGTTAGCTCACACAAATCATCTATTACGCTAGGCTCATATTGGTAAAAAAAAAAGGTAGATTTACTAGCATTCGTAGTCAAACTACATGCTACCGAGAATGTCTTCAATCCCCTTAGTCGGAGCACCACAGAATCAAACTCTCTTTTGCATAAGATTAGCATGTTGTCTGTAAAACAAAGATAATTTAGTCTCAAACTATTACACTTAGTGTAAAATACAAACCCCTCTTGTGTAGCCACTAAATCCATCTTTATGGAAAATTACTCCATATATATCACGAATAGTAACGGTGATATGGGATACCTTTGTCTTAATCCTATCTTTCCTTTTATCTCTCCATATACTTCTCTATTTAATGCAAATATTGAGTGGTAAATATACATTCGATAATCAATTTGATGAATTTATAAGGAAACCTTAATCCATATAACATTTCTTCCATAAAGTCCCATTCAACAATGTCATATGCCTTTTTCAGATCAATTTTAATAAGATAACTCCTAGTGGTTGCTTTTTTTGTATACAATCTCACCAGATCTTGATAATTTATTATATTTTGCACTATTAATCGACCTACTACAAATGCAATCTGTGTGTTAGAGATGATGGATGGGAGCATTGGTTTTAGCCTATTACATAGCCTTTTTTATATCACCTTAGACATTGTATTACAGCAGGAGATTTCCCTGTAATTTGCCACTAGATTTGCATGAGAGCTCATTAGGATTAAGTAATGACAGTATCATTTATCCCTCCTAACATTTTCCTTGTTTGAAAAAACTCCAAGACCCCTTCTGTTAAGTCTTTTCCCACTACAACCCAAGAATCTTTAAAGAACTTACTTCCAAATCCATCTGGTCTTGAGGATTTATCCCCGTCTATATCCCATAATGCTTGTTTGACCTCTTCTATTGTGAAATCTTACACCAGCATCTGTTTCTGTTCAGTTGTCACTAGTGACCTCCTTCTTATAATATTGCTATATACCGATTGTCTTTCCGTCATGTTTTCTCCTAATAACTGTATAATAATCAATGAAAGCCTTGCTTATAGCACCCATATCAGTCTTGATGTCTCTTTTAATATTCTTTATAGAAAAGATTCTATTTTTATTCCTTCTAACTTTTAGAAAGCTATGTAAGAATGCAGTATTTTGATCCCCCTGTTGCAGCCACCTCATTTTACACTTCTGTTGAGCATTTTGTATCTGTTTACACTATTTTACTAACTGAATCTCCTTCTCAAATAGGTTTGTAGTTGGTGCATATTGAATTTTCTCCTGACAGTTAAGCAATTGCTCCATTGCCTCCTCAACTTTGTGTTCAATATCACTAAAGCTCTCCTTATTGAGAGTTCTTAATACTACCAGTAATCTGTTCATTTTTCACACCATTGCAAACATCTTCCTCCCATTATCTCTTACTTTCTAGCGGTTTTAACTATCTAAATAAAGTTAGGGGCTAAGCTCTACATATTAAAGTATCTAAAGTGTGATTTTCCCCTCATGTTTCTTTTTTACCAATTTATAACCACTGGACAATGATCATATAACCCCTCATGTATAAAATGAGCTTCCGATGTTGGTAACTCTGATAGCCACTCACTGTACTTGACAAGCACCCTATCAATTTTACTATATACTCTGTCCTTCCTTTTTTGCTTATTTCAAGTGTAACATGAGCTAGAAAACTTTAAATCCTATAGCCCAAATCTATTGGTTGTTATGAGACTTCTTCCCTGTGCTTCTGGCCTTGCTTTAGTAGGTAAAACTATCTTTTTGCTTCTGGCCTTGCTTTAGTAGGCAAAACTATCTTCTTAGGTACCCCTTTCTCTAGTCTTTCCCCCTTCTAAACTAATTTTGTTTCCCCCTTCTAATCTAATTTTGTGGCTATTGCTGATTATCCTGCTTTTGTCATTCCTCCATTATTGGCTTCTTCCCATTTTCCACCCTTTGTTGTCTATGATATTGCATTTGTTCATGCCCAAAATTCTTGCATTAAGTTCACATTATAGGCTTCCATTCATATTCCACCACTTGTTCTATGACTGATAAGTTGACATTTTGCCCAATTCTTAACATATTTGAGCTTGAATTATCTTGTAATTTACATTGATTCGATATAAATTCTCATGTTATATAGCTCTTGTATGCAGGTAGTGGATGAATACGAGCCCGACCTAACCATGCGAGTCAATAGGAATGCAAAAAGTGAAGAAAAAAGGCTTAAATTAACACCCGGGGAGATTAACGGCCACCTACGCACGCATGTCATGGGCTGCGCACGCAGGTGGCTAACTGAGCAATGAAGAAGCACAAGGCATTGCCCCCTGTGCTGGTCTCCTGTGCGCGCAGGTCAGGCATCTGCTCTGGCCCCTGCGCCAGCAGGTGACTGGTGCGATGGCATTTGCGTAATTTCCAAGGACGCAATTTTGGGCTATAAAATGGATTTTTTCCAGCTCTGAAAGGGATCTTTTTGGGCATTTTTGGAAAGATATAGAAAATGAGAGTGAAACCCTAAGGAGAAACAAGTTACATTCTTGCATTTTGTGTCAATTTTGGATCAAATTCTTGTAAACACTTGGATTCAATGGAAGTTTGGGAAGAGAATTTGGGTGATTTTCTTCTCTCTTCTTCTATGAGTAGCTAAATTCTCTACTTGGGGTTATGCTTGAATAAGATGTGATAATTGTATGGGTTTTGTTTATTTGACTTTTTACTTAAATAATTGCCATGGGTTTTAATCCCAATCCATGTTTTCATTCAAATTAGAGGTTACAAACTCTAATTAACTATAGAACTCTTATCATCCTTGACAAAGGGGATAAGGGTGAGGAATGGGAGTGAACAATAACTTGATATGTATCATTTAATAGCATCTCTTAGACATAAGGATGTTAATTGAGGTATTCGATTGGTTTTATAAGATGCACTTTTGAGGTGTTCGAAAGAACCCAATTTTGAAACCTTGGTGTTTGGTTGACAAATCAACACCAAGCACCTATAATCTAACCTACCCATAGCTCTTAGCTAATTCTAGTTAAATATTCAAACTACCCATACATAATTTCACTCTTACGATGGCATAACGCCAAGTCCTGTAATACACTTGATTTCAACTCTCCTTCTCTAATCTTGAACTTGTGTGTCCCAAATTACAAAAGTATAAATAGTTACAAATTAACAAATGATAACCCCCCATTTACTTTTATGTATTATTTTTATAGCATCACGCGTTAGCACTAATTGCTTCTGACACTTAGAGGTGAAGGCTACTGCATTCATTCCTTGTGGATTCGACCCCGACTCTAAGTTGGGTATTTTTATTGCTAACGACCGCTTACATTCTATTCTAGGGTGTATTTGAGCATTATCAAAAATGGCGTCGTTGCCGGGGAATGAAACGTAGCATTCATTTCTTTTAGTGTTTTTAGTTACTTGTGTCTACCGTGGTATAAGTTTACTTTATTTGTTGTTTTTGTTCTCCACAGGTGATAACCAAAGTCTTCACGATTCAATGAGTCAACAGGGTAGTCATGCTGCTTCATTTGACTGACATTTTGAAGATGAAGATCATTTGGGAGATGCCAGGAGAGCTAGTACCATCCGCATCCCACCCGCGAAAGGCAATGAAGTGTTTCACGTTACTAGTGTGATGCTTCACCTCCTTCAAATGAAGGGTTATATGGGGGTCAAGCACATGAAGACGCAAATCTTCACTTGACAAATTTCATTGAGGTGTGCATGCCGTTTGATATCGCCCACATATCACAAGAGTCCATTCGATTGAGACTATTCCCCTTCTCATTAACGGGCGAGGCCGCATTGTGGTTGAGGCAATTGCCCGAGGGTTCAATCACTACATGGGTGGAATTGATGGAAGCATTCTTGGATCGGTTCTTCCCACCATCCCGGATGTTACAATTGAGAGATGAGATTATTAACTTCCGTCAATTGAATGGTGAACCATTACATGAGGCTTGGTAAAGGTTTAACACAAAATTGATGCAATGCCCGACTCATGAGGTTTCGTATAAGATGCTCCTCCAAATACTTTATCGAGCATTAGATCAATTGAACAAAACAGTTGCGGACAATCCAGCTGGGGGGTCTTTAGTGAAACAAACTTATGGTGTTGCATTGAAATTATTGGACCAAGTCACCAAATAAAGTCGAGGTTGGCATACAAGAGATTCTGGGGTGGCCGTGGGAGCTTCCTCCACATCTTTTGTAAGCCAAGAACAAAGAAAGAAAGATGTGGAGAGAGATGAGAGTATGGCTAAAATGATGACACAACTAGAACTCCTCACGAAGCATGTAATGGGTTCAACACCAAAGGTAGTTAACACCGTTGCTTCCAAGGATGCTAAGAGTTATGATGATGATGAAGCGGAGACTCTTGATGAAGAAATCTGATATATGTCAAACCAAATGGGGGTTTCCTACCCCACCTATCAAAGGAAATGAGGGAATCAAGGTTGGATGGATAAAGACCGTGATTGGAAAGATCGTGATAGAGATCGAGATTGAAGGGATAAAGATAGAGACCGTGATTAGCGAGATACAAATCGGGACTATGATAGGTATGTTCCTCCGCATGATAGGTCCAAGGGTAAATAGGCAACCTCTATTGATCCGCAGAAATATAAGAATGAGGATATGCTTGCTCGTATCCTCTTGGGAGTTGAAGGAAGCGATAAGATGTTAATGGAAATGAAAGGGGATTTGTCGCATCTCAATCAAACCGTCACCTCACACTCGGCTTCGATAAAACAACTTGAAACCCAAATGGGTCAACTCTCCTCCCAAATGAATGCAAGACAAAGAGGAGGACTCTCTAGCGATACGGTTGTGAATCCAAAAAATGACGCTCACGTCATGGCCATTATTACTAGAAGTGGAAGAACCCTTGGAAATGATGTTGTAAATCTTGATGGAAACCTTTGTAATAAGGGTGTTGGAGAACAAATGAGCAAAAAGAGGGATCGGTTTGATAATTCAAAAGATGAAACTCCAATGTCACAAGAACAAGGTGTTGACGGGTCAAAAAAAGTGGAAGAGAAGGGTGAAGACGACGCAGATCCACAAGTGGTTAATTGTGGTAATCCAAAACTGAATGAAAACTCAGTTGTCTCTAAGCCACAGATCAAAATCCCTCCTCCATTTCCACAAAGGCTTAAGAAGAAGGAAGATGATTCAAAGTTCAAGAAATTTCTTTCTAAATTTAGCAACCTTTCGGTAAACATACCATTGTTGGAAGCCTTACAAGAGATGCCTGGGTATGCTAAGTTTATGAAAGAGTTGGTAACAAAGAAGTGAATCATGGACTTTGAAACAATTGAAGTTACACATAATTGTAGTGCTATAATATCTAGTACAATGGTTGTGAAGAAGGATGATCCGGGGGCATTCACTATCCCATGCACCATTGGGGTGTATCAATTTGGGAAAGCTTTATATGATCTTGGGGCAAGTATTAATTTGATGCCATTAGCTGTATTTCAAAAGTTAGGCTTGGGAACTCCAAAGCCAACAACAATGCGGTTATTAATGGCCGAACGCTCTATAAAAAGACCCGTGGGTGTGTTGTATGATGTACTTGTGAAGGTGGATCATTTCATCTTTCCGGACGACTTTGTCATTTTGGTTTGTGAAATTGATCATGAGGTCCCAATTATTCTTGGTAGGCCATTCTTGGCGACCGGTCGAGCTTTAGTTTATGTTAAATGCGGTGAAATAAAATTTTGAGTAAATAATGAAGAGGTGTCATTCAATGTCTGCAAGTCAATGAAACAACCTATGGATTTGCAAGTTGTCTCCATAATTGATATGATTGATGATGTAGTTGCTAATACTATGGAGACTGAATTTGTTAGTGAAGCTTTAGCGGGGCTCTTGTGGAATCTTGAAAGTGAAGGGAATGAAAGATATGACGAAGAATTTGCATCCTTGAAAGGTTTTGGGTCTTACACCAAAAATCCTTATAAGTTGGACCATGACTTGAAAAATCAGGAAACTCCTCCCGCAAGGCCTTCAATTGAAGATCCACCACAAATTGAGCTCAAGCCATTGCCACCTCATCTTCGTTATGTGTTCTTGGGAGAAGGTGAGACTCTACCTATTATTATTGCAAGAGACTTTTCATCTTGGCAAATTGAGGTGTTGAAATCGGTGGTGATTCGGTATATTCGGGCACTTGGATGAACCATAGCCGATATTATTAGAATTCCACCCGGCATATGCACCCACAAAATCAAGCTTGAGCCCGAGTTTGTAGCAAGTGTAGAACATCAAAGAAGATTAAATCCTCCAATGCAAGAAGTTGTAAAGAAAGAAATCATCAAGTGGCTTGATGCGGGTGTAGTTTATCCTATCTCGAATAGCACTTAGGTGAGTCCAGTTCAATGTGTTCCAAAGAAAGGTGGTATTACTGTGGTCCCAAACCAAAATAATGATCTTATACCCGTCCGTACGGTCACGGGTTGGAGAGTGTGTATTGATTATAGAAAATTAAATTCATGGACCAAGAAAGATCACTTCGCCATGCCCTTCATGGATCAAATGCTTGATAGGTTGGAGGGAAAAGGTTGGTATTGCTTCCTAGGTGGATATTTGGGCTATAATCAAATCTCAATAGCTCCCGAAGATCAAGACAAAACTACCTTCATATGCACTTATGAAACTTTTGCATTTAGGCGCATGCCCTTTGGATTATGCAATGCACCGGCCACCTTTCAACGATGTATGCTTTCTATTTTTCTGACATGGTGGAGAGTTCTATGGAGGTATTTATGGATGATTTCTCAGTTGTTGGTGATACATTTGAAGATTGCATTGAACACTTGGAGAAGGTGGTTGAAAGATGTGTGGCGAATAATTTTGTGTTGAATTGGGAGAAGTGCCACTTTATGGTTAAGGAGGGGATTGTTCTTGGACACAAAATATCAAGCCAAGGAATCCAAGTTGATCAAGATAAAGTGAAAGTCATTGCTAAGCTACCACCTCCAATATCTGTCAAGGGGTTCGAAGTTTTCTTGGCCATGCGGGATTTTATAGGAGGTTCATTAAAGATTTCTCTATAATTGCCCATCCGATGTGCAAACTCCTTGAGAAGGAGGTCAAGTTTGAATTCAATGGAGAGTGTTTGAAGGCATTTAATTGCCTTAAAGAGAAACTTGTTTCAGCTCCGATTATAGTGACCCCAGATTGGTCAAAACCATTTGAACTCATGTGTGATGCTAGTGGGTTGGCATTGGGAGTTGTGCTTGGACAATGAAAGGAGAAATTTTTTCATCCCATCTATTATGCGAGCAAGTTGTTGAATGATGCCCAGAACTACACTGTTACAGAATAAGAATTGCTAGCCGTGGTTTATGGGTTTGAGAGATTTCGAGCTTACTTGTTAAGCACAAAGGTCATTGTGCAAACCGATCATGCTGCTCTCCGGTATTTGATGGAAAAGAAAGAAGCAAAACCCCGACTGATAAGGCGGATTCTACTACTTCAGGAATTTGACTTTGAAGTGAAGGATCGAAAAGGTTGTGAAAACCAAGTAGCAGACCATCTATCACGTCTTAAGACAAATGAGGAAATTTGGGGTGCTTTTGATCTTGATGATACATTCCCGGACGAACTTGTCATGAGCTTGAAAGAGAGCACTCCACCTTAGTATGCTGATTTTGCAAACTATATAGTGAGCGGACTTCTTCCTGATAAGTTGAGTTACTATCAAAGGAAAAGATTTATCCATGATGTGAAGCGGTACTTTTGGGACGAACCCTATTTTTTTAGGGAATGTGCAGATGGAATTATCCATTGTTGTGTCATGGAAGAGGAGATAAAATCCATTCTTGAAGGGTGCCATTCTTCTCCTTTTTGTGGCCATCATGCGGGTGTGAGAACCGCAGCGAAAGTCCTTCAATGTGGGTATTATTGGCCTACTATCCACCGTGATGCTCACGAATTAGCAAAGTCTTTCATTCAATTTCAAAAGCATGGTGATGACTCGAGGAGGCATGAAATGCCTTTAAGACCCAATCTTGAGGTAGAGCTATTCGATATATGGGGCCTTGATTTTATGGGTCAGTTTGTGAGCTCATATGGTAATAAGTATATATTGGTGGCCGTTGATTACATGTCCAAATGGGTGGAGGCCATTGCCTTGCCGACCAATGAAGGTAAAAGTGTCACATTCTTCTTTAAAAAATGCATTTTCACCAGGTTTGGAACCCCTCGAGCTATCATTAGTGACGGTGGTTCTCATTTTTGCAATCGGCTATTTGAAGCTTTGCTTGAAAAATATGGGGTGACACATAAGGTCGTGACCCCATATCACCCTAAAACGAGTGGCCAAGTGGAGGTTTCCAATCGGGAGATCAAATCTATCTCGGAGAAAACTGTAAATGTCGGGTGTACAAATTGGGCAAGACAACTTGATGATGCTCTGTGGGCATATAGGACCGCATTCAAGACTCTTATTGGCATGTCTCCCTATCAGTTAATGTTTAGAAAGGCTTGTCATCTCCTGGTTGAATTAGAGCACAAAGCATTATGGGCCTTGTGGAAATTGAATATGGATTGGGTGGATGCCTCCAAATCAAGAATAGACCAAATTCATGAGTTAGAGGATTTTCGACTTAAGGCATATGAGAGCTCAGCGTCATACAAGGAGAAAATGAAGAAATGGCATGATGCTAAGATCTTAAAAAGAGAGTTTCATGCGGGTGACAAAGTGCTACTCTTCAACTCGAGGTTAAAACCTTTTGCGGGTAAGCTAAAATCCAAGTGGTCGGGGCCTTTTGTTGTGGTTAATACCTTTCCTAGTGGTGCTATTGAGCTCGAGGACCATGAGCAAAGGAGGTTCATGGTGAATGGCCAAAGGATAAAACATTTTTATAAGGGTGGATCTGTAGCGACTAAGGTCAAGTTGCTCCGTTACAAGGATGCATGATGATGAGGACCAACGTTGAGCCACGATGATAACCAAGGCGCTTCTTGGGAGGCAACCCAAGGTTCCTTATTTTCACTTTCAAATTATTTGAGTACTAATTTTTAGTTATTTTAGTGGATGCAGGTGAATAATACTAAGTGTGGGAGATGGGATACACTGTTTTGAGCTAAAATAGTCACCTATTGGCGCACACGCCCACATGACCATGCATGTTAGGACGCATGAGGCCATCAGGTGGAGTGCAATATTCTGCCTGGAGCCAAGAAGCCACCTGCGGGCGCAAGCCAGGCACATGCGTGCGCAGGCTAGCCAACGCAGGTGGCTCGGCTTTGTACCTGCATTGAGCCATTTTACTCACCTGTGTGCGCAGGTCCTCAGCATGCGGGCGCAGACTCCCCTCCGCAGCTGTTCCAATGCCAACAGGCATTCTGCCCAAGTAAGACAGCCCACCTGCGTGCGCATGGTGGGGCGCAGGTGGAGGTTTAATTTTCATAAAATGTGCTAAGAAATTGGGTCAACCCGACCCAAAATTGACCCATTCTTCTCTTTAAAACATAACCCATATCCCATAACCCATAACCCATTTCCTTATAACCTTTAAGATCAACCCACATTACCAACACACAAATCGGCTTTTCCTCTTTCTAGGCTAAAATTTTATTATTTTTTTCTCTTTTCCTCATCTCACCTTCACTTTCAAAGGAGATTGCACACTTCACTCACTACAAATCAAGAGTTATTAATCTTCTACATTCTCTTGTCACTACTATTAGTAAGTTCACTTGGTCTACTCTTTTTAAGAAGCTTTTGGATAATAATGGTGAATTATGTTTTTTTGCTTCTTTATTGTAACGAGTTGATCCATATGGATTTCTTATGGTGTAATGGTGATGTTTTTGAGGATTATTTGAATTGGAAGTGATGCTTTACATACAAGTTGGGGAATTCTTGGGTACCCAAATATTATGCACTCCATGTGTTTGATCAAATTCCTACATGAGCATTCCCTTGCATTTTCTTTTGTGAATGATCTAAGAGACCTAAGCATGGTTTCTTGAGTCTACCTTGAGCACCATTCAATCACTAAATGATTGGTTATAATATTTTAGTGAAGATGTGTGAGTTACATGATTTTTCAAGCATTTCTTTACTTCATGATGCATAAGCGGTGATTCTTGTTGGTAAGATGAGTTAATAAGCATAATTGTTCATAGCAAAAATGCATAGTTTGCCCTATGATAGATTAGGTGACACCATTCTTAAGGGTAAAACGTCATTTTTGTTCCTATGAGGGTCATGATGGATTGTGCACTTCAAGATGAAATGGGTTGTGTTTGAGATGGTTTCATATAGCATTTTACCTTGCATTCACATTAGTTAACATAGTTTTAATTTTCTTTGACATAACAAAAACCCAAAAACATCTTTTATCTTTTTCGTTTTGTGTGGTTTCTTTCCTTGTTCTTTGTAGGGAATGTCTCCTTGGAAATCAATGCCGCGGGGTGCAAAGAAAGATCAGCACAAAGACAAAGGCAAGACTATTGCTACCACATCAAAGAGAAAAATTCCTACACAACAAGGACACCCTAACATCCCCGATGTGCAAAGTACACTTGATATCTCAAGGGGATTGGCCAAAGATGTTGACAAAATCAGATTTGCCAGCGAAGAAATGCGTGACCTTTATAATGAATGGGTGTATACCCGGGGCTTCAATCCCGAGAAGGTGTTTAGCTTGAAGGGTGTCCATAATCATTTCCCGAATATCGTCAGCCAAGTCAACAAGTATGCTTGGGAAGTATTCACAGACATTAATCCGGAGTCTCCCCCCAAGGTTTATTATCCTGATCTTGTCAGGGAGTTCTATGCCTCCTACGTCATCCGTCACAATCAACAGCAGTATAAACCACCGGTGGCGGATCAACCTTGCCTACTTGTTATGCTTGTTAGGGGAGTGGAGATGCCTTGCTCCACTTCCGTAATGAACAAGTTATATTTTAGTTGTGATTGCGCACCTGGGGTTGAGAGCAAAAGGCGAGTGCTAGGGGGTCGTGCTCATTTTCCATGGCTTTCCTAAATAATTGCTAAAGGTCTTCCGCTGTGGGTGAATGGGATTGGACAAATCAAACGAAGGGATCTTTCTATTCAGGCCAAGCATTGGCTTGGCTTTGTGGGCAATCGACTGCTTCCTTCCACCAATGATCAAGATTTCACCATCAAAAGGGCTATACTTGTGGGATGCATTATGGATGGGTTGGATGTCAATCCGGGAGAGATTATTGCTGAAGTGGTTAAACTCCGATCAAAACAAGTGGGCACTTTACTACTTTTTCCTGCTCTTATATCAGCATTATATGCAGTCCACAAGGTTCCTCTCTTCCCAAATATTGAAAAGAAAATTAAATGTACGGGAGTCATTGATATTCAAACTAGTCAGGATGATGACAATCTGATGGGCCTAAAGAGAAAGTTTGGTGAGGGTTCCGGTTCATCCATGAGAGAGGTACCCAGTGCTAGTACCTCTCCTCTAACTTCTCATGCATCCGATGCTCCACCTATCCATGGTGACACTACTCTAGATCATAATCTCCCTCAGGCACCACCTCCTTCACACACTACTCAGCCGACTCAGCCTTCTCGGTCTTCCACATTGAAATTTGCTAAGGTTGCAGCCATGACCTTGGCAAATGACAGTTCTATATCTCGCCTGGTGATTGATATCCCTCATTTCATTCAGGTGGCTATTGAGAGGATCCTTGGGCCTTTACGTGCTCAGATGGTAGACTATGAGCGGAGATTATCCGCGGTTGAGGCCCGGGGGGATAGTGAGGCGGTTACTACTCTGAGGACCAATCTTGATAGTCTGCGTGAGAAGGTTCAGTCGATGCAGCCCTCCTTCACTTTTGATGATGCCCAGATCACCATCCCACAGGCGAAGACTGACCCTATCCTTCCATTTGCTGACTTGTTCGGTATTCTCCTGTGGGGGAAGAGACAGGGATCGATTTCAGCGCAGGGCTTTCTGAGGATCAACAGGTGGAGTTGGCTAAAAAGAAGTCCATTGAGGAGCAACATGCATGGACAGTTGGTGCTGGCCCTAGTTCTCGACCTCCTGAGGAGGTACATACAGGAGCTCAGTCTGAGTAGGCTCCTACTTTTCCAGCCACAGCACCGTCACAGCCTTCACATGATACAGATCCGCGCGCCTAGTGCACCTCAGGGAGTTTTGTCTTTCACCTCCTCCTTTCTTGTTCTATATTGATTGCATTGGGGACAATGCAATACTCATTAGTTGGGGGTGGGGGCAATTCACTTTATGGCATGTAATATTAATTCATGATATTATTTGGATGCCATTTTTGTGAGTTGTGATTCGTATAGTGCCCTTGTCGGGCCTTCTTATTGATGTTGATTAGGATATTGCCCTTGTCGGGATATTTTGTGAGTTGTGATTTGAATAGTGCCCTTGCCGGGCCTTCTTATTGATGTTGATTCGGATACTGCCCTTGTCGGGCTCTTTTTGTATGCTTGTCCTAACTTAGAGTCATGTAGTAGTTGAAGAGGTTCAAAAAGTCCCTCCAAAATTGTCGTGGCAAACAAAAAAGATTTGTGAAGGATAAAATTATTTTTGTAAGGAAAAGAACAAAGTGATTTCAAGCTTCCTCTAGTGTGTGACCTGCTAATTTAGTTTTTGGCTCATTCTTCATAAAAGAAAAAGTCTTGACTTAGAGTAGGTTGTCAAGTTCATTTGCTCAAATTGGGGGAAAGACTAGCTTTCTATTTTAAAGAAAAACGTGCCTAGTGTGGTGAGGTTTTTGATTAATTCTTGTACACACATGATAGTCTAGAACTTTCCCCGCGTGTATTCAAGGCAAAATCTGGGACCTAGCTTGGTTTGGAGAATGACCCGAGGCCTTCTTGATCCATCATTTGACCTAAATCCCGCCTTGACATTTGTCCCTAGTTAACCCACTTGAACCTTTCACCACTTTCTTCTTGGAAATAACTATACTATGACACCCTACTTTTGTCTTTGTCAAATCCATTTTTATCACCCAATCTCCGTAAACACATCGCATGGTTTTAATGTGGGCCAACATAGGCAAATGCTTAAGCTTGGATAAGCATGTTTGTGAAAATGATTAAGATGGAATCAAAAGCTAAGTTGGGGAAAAAGGAGATGTATAAGATTGTAAAGAGAGGTGTATGCTTGGTTATTGTATAAATAAATAAATAAAATGATGAGAAAAGTTTGTAGAAAGAAAAGAGAGGCATGAGTTTCTAAAGAGTAGAAAGTCTCTTGAAAGGGCCCCAAAAGCAAATGAAGTGGGAAGTTCGGTTGGGGGTTATATATATATAAAAAAAAAAAAGGTGAAAAGCAAAGACAAAGCAAGCGAGGGCAAATAAGGTGAAAAACTTGAACAAAGTGGGCCTAAGAATTGATAATGCGATTGTGTTTAGGGAAATCTTCTAGTCACTTGATCTATAAATCTTTTCTCTCAGCCTAACCTTCATCATTGCCCGCAAGCCCTTGGTGACTTAAAACCTTGTTGGTCCCCATTAGTGGCGAATAACACAAAGGGCAAGCCTATGGTTCTACGTGTGGTACTTGAATTTCTTTGTGAGAGTGAGCGAAAGTTCTTTCTGTACTTATACTCCTAGTGAATCACATTATCTTGTGGGAGTGGAGAAAACTTTTGTAAGTGAGAGGCATGGATACCTTGAAATGGAGAGTGATGTCCTACCTTCAATTTGGGAAAATGAGAAAGACAAATTGCAAATTGAAGATGAGGCAATTTCTAAAAAATTTTGTGTCACACCTTGCGAAGCATCCCAACCTGAAAATTGTTTGCTTGTTGAATTCTTATGCTCTTGGTTGATGAAGATTGACTTGTGAAAAGGAAAGCATGATTCGCTTGTTTGTCATGACTTGTTGGAGGAACTGATTAAACTTTATAGGCTTAATTGTTTAGTGATGTCCCTTATGTTGTTTCATGGTTAAGACTTAAGAGTACCATTTTCTTTTCACTTTAAACATTCTTGATTACTTGAGGACAAGCAATAGTTTAAGTTTGGGGGAGTTGATAAGTTGACATTTTGCCCAATTCTTAACACATTTGAGCTTGAATTATCTTGTAACTTACATTGATTCGATATAAATTCTCATGTTATATAGCTCTTGTATGCAGGTAGTGGATGAATACGAGCCCGACCTAACCATGCGAGTCAATGGGAATGCGAAAAGTGAAGAAAGGAGGCTTAAATTAACACCCGGGGAGATTAACAGCCACCTGCGCACGCATGTCATGGGCTGCGCAAGCAGGTAGCTAACTGAGCAATGAAGCAGCACAAGGCAGTGCCACCTGCGCTAGTATCCTGTGCGCGCAGGTCAGGCATCTGTGCTGGCACCTGCGCCAGCAGGTGACTGGTACGGTAGCATTCGCGTAATTTCCAAGGACGCAATTTTGGGCTATAAAATGGGATTTTTCCAGCTCTGAAAGGGATCTTTTGGGGAATTTTTGGAAAGATACAGAAAATGAGAGTGAAACCCTAAGGAGAAATAAGTTACATTCTTGCATTTTGTGTCAATTTTGGATCAAATTCTTGTAAATACTTGGATTTAATGGAAGTTTGGGAAGAGAATTTGGGTGATTTTCTTCTCTCTTCTTTTATGAGTAGCTAAATTCTCTACTTGGGGTTATGCTTGAATAAGATGTGATAATTGTATGGGTTTTGTTTATTTGACTTTTATTTAAATAATTGTCGTGGGTTTTAATCCCATTCCATGTTTTCATTCAAATTAGAGGTTGCAAACTCTAATTAACTATAGAACTCTTATCATCCTTGACAAAGGGGATAAGGGTGAGGAATGGGAGTGAACAATAACTTGATATGTATCATTTAATAGCATCTCTTAGACATAAGGATGTTAATCGAGGTATTGGATTGGTTTTATAAGATGCACTTTTGAGGTGTTCGAAAGAACCCAATTGTGAAACCTTGGTGTTTGGTTGACAAATCAACACCAAGCACCTATAATCTAACCTACCCATAGCTCTTAGCTAAATCTAGTTAAATATTCAAATTACCCATACACAATTTCACTCTTACGATGGCATAACCCCAAGTCCTGTAATACACTTGATTTCAACTCTCCTTCTCTAATCTTGAACTTGTGTGTCCCAAATTACAAAAGTATAAATAGTTACAAATTAACAAATGATAACCCCCCATTTACTTTTATGTATTATTTTTATAGCGTCACGTGTTAGCACTAGTTGCTTCTGACACTCAGAGGTGAAGGCTACTGCATTCATTCCTTGTGGATTCGACCCCGACTCTAAGTTGGGTATGTTTATTGCTAACGACCGCTTAAATTCTATTCTAGGGTGTATTTGAGTGTTATCACTGACCACGTTTGCGAAGGGTCAAGTCTTTGACCTTCGCGTTCGCGAGTCCTTTCATCGCGTTCGCGATAAAGGGTCAGCCGACCCGATCCTCTATCCGCATTGCGTATGCGACCCTTGGTATCACGTTCGCGATTGTATATCCCGCTTGCCTTCGCGTTTGAGGTTCTTTTGCCTATGATCGTGATGAGTTATTTCTTTATGCCTCGTGTTCGCGACCAGAGACCTTTGTGATCGCTATGGGTAATCCCTGGGCCTATATATTGTTGTCTCCTCCATTTTTTCCTTCATTTTTCTCAACCCTAACTAACCATTAATGGACCATTGAGCAACGAAAATTATGAAAAATCATTCATGATACTAAGGTACGTAATTTAACACCTCTTGATCATTTCCTATTATTTTTTCCCGTTAAATTCCGCTCTTTTCCTTGTAAATTCCTTGGATTTAGTTTTGAATTCCTTAACTTGTGGGCTGATTTTGGCCCTGATTAGTACTCCATTTGTGCTCAATATTCGAGCCTGTATTCCTTGTCCTTTAAGGGACCTAGTGATGGATTCAATTTTGAAATTTCATTTGTGGGCCCCACGAGTCTATATTTTATCTGATTTTTCTGCCCAAGCTTTTATATTGTAATATGGGTTTTATTTTATTCGTATTAACGTGTAGATTATGATTTTAATTAAGATACGTCATTCAGAGATTGTGGAGTGGAAACGAGCAGTTCATGGATGATTCGAGACTGCAATTCCGCAATGAGGTAGGCTAAAGTCTACTCTTCTCTTGATATTGTGTATTGTATAGGTCGCATGCTTGGTAGGGATTGTAGGATAGGTTTATACCTAGTTATATCATGACTTGACCTATTTAGGGGATTTATAATAGAAATGTGACTCGAACCTTAGCATAAAATACCCATTATGATTGTAGGATCTTATTATCCTTGATTATAGACTTGTTTAACCATAGATTGACATGAAGGATCCTTTAGTATAAGTCTTACCATATTACTTAGTGAATTGGATGATATCCTCCGATTAGATCCTTCTAATAGCTTTATTCCCTTGTTTACCATAGTTTTCTGAATTATGGTACTGATATCTTGTTAATTTATATATATTGTTGGGCCCAAGACCATGGTTACGATACCAGTTTGACACCGGTTTAGTACTCTACCCTTTGAAAGGACATGATTTTAATTTATAGACGCTTACGGTTGTATTGTTTGGATATTGGTGATGACATGCATACATATATATATATGCATTTATGCTTATTTAGTGGTACGATTCCAACTAAAATCTTGGTTTTACTATTGTTTTATAAAAAGGAATTTATTCCCACTTTTTCACTTTTAAAATTAATTCTTACAAAACGGAAGTCATGCCACCTTCATTAATGACTTATGAGCATTTAAACTAAACTTATTACTTTGAAAACTTAAACCGAAGTTGATTCTGATCCGTTATTGATCCAGTCTTTTACCACTATTTACTCATTTCGATCGAGGAAGATTCTGACCGTTTTCTATATTATTACACTATTTTAGTCCCAGATTTGATCTCAGGCAATGAATTTACAGATTTATACTTATTTAGTCTCGATTTGCTTCTGAGCACTTATTACACTTATTTAACATCGGTTCTAGTTCGGGCACCTTATTATACTCTTATTTCTCTCTGGTATTAGATGGAGTAGATTCGTTATGATGGTTATTGGAAGTTCTGGTTTGGGACCAGGAAGTATATACGGATATCCTGAGTTTCCTATAGATTCCTCTGTCCGAGGACCACGTACCGGAAGAGGTGATATTCATAGTTCCTGCCTTATGAGCCGACGAGCTGAAAGAGGTATATATACTTGATATGGTTTGACACTCAGTTGATAGAGTAGTATTGGTTTACATTGCATCCATTCGTTCATATGCATTGCCTATCACCAGTCTAATTGTTTGGCGCCTATATCTATCAGTTTTATTGGGGGTTGTATAGGTATATGTTTTGGTTATTGTTTGTTGAGTGTTTGTTTGTACCTTCCGGGATTATGGGGGCTCGATTAGGTTATTGGTTGTCCGGGTTAGCCGGTTACATTACTGTTTGGTTATTATTATATAGTTCATAGCAGGCTGGTTATGAACTGGTACCCGAGGTTGTCGGTACGTTTTTGATCCCTTTTCTCATTATCATGGTAAGATTTATCCTTGCTAGATTACTTTCTGATTATTCACATTTTGGTTAGAGATCCTGATTATGCTAGAGTTAGCTCCCTTATTGTTTATGATTCCTATGATGTTAGACTAGCTTCCTCAGGGTAGTACCTTCGTACTTGGTTATCCGTATAGCGCGGTTGTATATCCACCCTTTTCTAACTACTATTTGTATATCATTTACTTCTTTTCTATTACTATTTTCTATCGTATATCTCTTTCTCCATTCTACTATTGTATATAGACTGGCTACTTATGGTATCGCGTTTTCGTCCCTGATTACTGATAGAATAGGATAGTTTATCCTTATTGCTTTCTTAGCGTTATTATGTTTCGTTTCTTAAATAGTTGCCTGTAGTTTATATTCCTGTTTAAATGTTATTTATACTTGTATTATCTTTGGAGCTCAGTCGGTCGATGCCTACTGAGTACCTCGTGTTTGGTACTCTACTATACTTTTGCACCCTGCAGATCATAGTGCGAGTTCTCACCGCTGACGTGTGTATAGTGCGAAGCTGCCATGGATCGGAGATTTAGGGTGAGCTCCTGGCGTCCGGAGTTATTCCTGCTCTCCCTCGATTGCGGGACTGGTCTTTATTTTGTATTTCGAAAACGGTTCTGTAAATATATGTATGATGCTTACCTTGTACTCTTGTTTTGTTAGAAACTCTAGTACTGACTTTATCAGGTTTTGGGGTTACTTCTCTATATTAGTCCCTTTATTGGATTCTTTTTTCGCTGCTTTCTTCTTTTCTTCTGATAGTTCGTTACTCGTCATTCTGGACTATGAATCGGCTTACCTACTGGTGGGTTATAGTAGGTGTCATCATGACTTGAGAAATTAAGTCGTTACATATCTCCATCAGTACCCCTTCCTACTGATTCCGTTATGAACATGAATTTTTAGGTCGTGACATCAATTTTGTGGCCATGAGTACCGTAAAAATCGCACCTTATGTCGTATGTCACCGCATCATTCATCCACCTATCCGGAGCCAGTTTTACCCCATGCAATTTTACAATTAATTGCAAGGAAAACGACGAAAGAAGAGGGATGATAACCAAGCAGCCGTCATACGTAAGGACAAAGGATATATAGTGCCTTTCCCAGACTCCAAAAGGCTCGCTTCACGTGGCAACCTTTGTTGTTTGTCTGGGCTTATATATGTTTGTTGACTGCTGTTATTGTTATTATTATTGGTGTGGCCTCACTGTAGGCTGTGGCTGTATACTTTTATTACCCCAAACCTGCACATTTCTTTGTTTTTTGTTTCCTCTTCTCTCTAACATAACACGACACAACATAGGATTTTGTCATGGATTCCTATTGTCCTTTCCTTAATTCTCATTTGTCTCTATTTGCCCTTCTCGTTGTTCGTGACTTATTTCAATTTCCTCCTCTCCTTTTTTCCCCTTCTAATTTTTACATTCATGTTTTTTCGAGTTAATTTTTTAAATTGTCGTTAAATTTATGTAAATATTATTTATTTTAGGATAATATTATTATTAAACTATGTATATCGTTTCAAAATAAGGTGAAACTAAGAAATAGTTAAAGGCATATTTGGAAAGCCACAAAAAAATTGAAATTGAAATCGGATGTAGTTATATAGTTTAACATTACATGCAATGTAAATTAACAAGTCAATACTACTAAAGCAATATAATTGCTCGTATTTTTTATTTTCTTCATTTAATACATAACTGCATTATTATTCTAGTGTTTAAATTAAAGTAAAATTTTATTATTGAATGAGATTATGGACTTATATTTCTTTTCTTTTGAATTATATTCTTACTTAGCTTATGATGAAACTTATTTTATTTTATGTTGAAATTTGATATAATATTATGTTTGTTTTTTTTGAATGTTGAATTTATGTTCCAATTTATTTGTTTTAGTAGTATTGACTTGTTATTTCATATTGCATCGCATGTCAAACTATGTAATTACATCCAATTTTCTCGTGGCCTTCCAAACATGTCTTTAACTATTTCTTAGTTTCACCTTATTTTGGAAAGATGTACATAGTTCAATGACAATATTGTCCTAAAAAAATATAAGTTACTTTAACGATTTGCACAAATTTAATGACAATTTAGGGAATTAACTCTGTTTTTTCACGACTGTTCGCATCCACACTTTTTGCCTATCCCCTCCCCTTCAAAAATGAGAAAACCAGTCTCCCACGAATATATTTTGTAGCTAAACAACAAATTATATTACTAATTTTATTTAACGACGAATTTGCTACTAATTATCAAAAATATTATATTAGCTATGAACAATTTAGTGACAGATTAGATACAAAGTTTATGGCTAGCTAATTCCTTTTTGTTAATAGTGATATAGAATTCACGTATTCTTTAAAAGAGATCACCACTTTTATAATTTAAACTCGAGACTTCGTGATACAGAAATTCTAACAATATCCACCTTAATAGTCTATTCTTGTAGAACACTTCAGACCATGTCTGAACATTTTAGTTTGGTCAATCTTGTTGCATTTTTGTACTATAGTTTGACTAATATATTCTACATTTGGCCAAAAGTTAAAACTTTATATATGCGCCTAATATATAATTTGCATATGTTGAAGAATGAAAAAAGTCTCACATTAATGGTTATTTGATGGGTGATTTTTTTAAAGGGCTTGAGCAATCATCCTTTCTTTGAACTAGTTTTTGAGGTGTGAGTTAGGCCCAAAACCTAATTTTACATGGGTCTAACTCCTTTTGGGGCATGCACTTCATCAAACTACTTTATTTTAAGAGTAACTTACACAAATCTCATAAGTTTAGTAGCTAGTAACACTTTTTACCTGAATTTGGTTCAATTACAAAAAATTCCAGAATTTATCTTTTGTGATACATATATTAAGCTGTGATACATATTGTTTGTGATACATTTGTGACTAAGTGGTTAGTTAAATAAGGAAGTAACCGAGTTGCATTTATTAAGAAGAGCAAATCACGCAAAATGCGTTTATGAATGAATCTCTGAGATATCCAAATCAACATAAATAGTCAATCAAATTTCAATCATACCATATTCATTACTATTTTCAATCTCGACGAATTTCTTCCATCTCCTTTTTTTAAAATTTCAATTATCTTCAATGACGACTATAATGGTGTTGTTGTCGCATTCGGGAGGTTGATTTTTGGAAATTAGGTACGACAATCATAGAATTGACGGAATTTCTGATTCACATTAGTGATACATTTAGATTTATGACAGTGCATTGTTATTTTCTAAATTAGTTAATTAATATTTGTGATACATCTGGCAGCCTTGTGAATCATATCTATGATACATTTAAAATTGTTACCTTACAGTGCCAGTTAGATATTTCAGATTCATATTAATGATACATTCAGATTTACTACAGTGCATTGTTGTTTTCTGAATTAGTTAATTAATATTTGTGATACATCTGGATCTGACAGCCTTGTGATTCATATATGTGATACAGTTAAAATTGTTGCCTTGCAGTTATGTTTTGATGTGTAAATCTCCAGAATGTATCCACCAAGCTAAGATTCTGCAATAAACGACATATATTGAACAGTAATAAAATAAATAATATGTATCACCAATGCAATTTTTGAATCACTAATTGAATGTATCAATAATATGTATCATCAATGCAACTTTTGAACAGTAATATGAATCACTAACTGAACGTATCACTAATATGTATCACGAATGCAGCTTTTGAAGTGTAATATGAATCACTAACTGAATGTAGCAATACTATGTATCACCAATGCATATTACAAGATTTGACTACACTACATATGTATCAAGAGCAATAAAGATGATTTTTTATCAGATTCTGAGGGTCTTCTCTCCAATTCTCTCTGTTCTTCTCTCCAATTCTCTTTGCGTTCCTTTCTGCTTCGATTTCTCCTTTATGAGAACTATGGTTAACCGTCAGATGTGTGATCAAAGATATCCGGAATAAAATTCACAACTTCATCAATTGCAGGAAGAACAATGTTAGTTAAGATTTGGGTAATACCCAAACTAAATGAGGGGGAATCTTCATTAACCATTAAAGGAGGAAAAAATAGTGACACCACAAGAAAATTTGTTTTGAAACCAAGAGAGAAAATTGGAAAAAAAAAATATGAAATTGAATGTGGGCAGTTGTTGGAGGTTGAAGTAATAGTGATAGAAGTTTCAATGGGGAAGAAGTTGCCGATTTTTTGGGGGTGAAAAAATTTAAAAAATAAAAAACGTGATTTGGGGACGTTAATGGTGGAGTGAAAAATGGGTGAGAAGATTTGCATATTGTATCAAGAGCAAAATAGTAAAATAGAATTTTAAGTAATTTTTTAAAAGGTAAGAGATTTTATGTATTAATTACTCTTAAATTTATGGATTTGTGTAATTTATCCTTATTTAATTAGAAAAAAAAAAGAGCAACATCAAAATCACACTTTAAGAAGAAAAACATAAATTGTGACGGAGGAATATGAAACAATTGGGAAGAGGGTAACACTGATTATGAGGTCTAGGAAATAGTTGTCATTTCTTGTACGGATTTGCTTATGATGCATCAATATTCATAGACACAAGCATCGTGTCTAAACATACATTATCATAAGAATCTGCACGCAGTTTACACTGGCAGCCAGTTAATTTAGATTATTAAATCTTCTTGGTGTGTGGTTGCATCACAGCAAAGCAAAGAGGATGCATCCCATGTAGAGAATAGAAAAAAAAAACAATTATAAACCATTTTTATGTTTTTCAGCATAACAATAATGTGGTCTAGGACTTGGGAAACTTTGTCCATTGCACATGAAGAGTCTGAACCACTGTGGAAATCCTTTTTTTTCTTCTTCTCCTAACAACAAAATTTTGTTCTTATTTGGGACCATAAAAAACGACAATTCATTCTTACTATTTGTTTTGTTAATTGTGCCACTGTTAATAGAAACAAATACCACGATCGACTAGCTATATATAGGTTGTCGGTACTCCTCCGTTCTCTTTAGTTGTCATGTATATTAAAAATAGTACTTCTTTTTTTTTTTTTTATTTGTTTCATTTGGATTGTGCTTATATTTCTAAATACTTATTCCTTTAATCTTTCAAGAATAGTTTGAATAAAATCTTTTTATTATGCCCTTGTTCAATAAATATAATAATTATTGATTTGAAAAGAGGTATAAAAATTAATTAGGGGTATATTAATAAAATTACTTTAATTTTATAGGAGTAAGGGATTTATTAAGGGGTGTGCCCAACCCAAATGGAGCAAATAAAAAAGAATGGAGGGAACATAAATTTTCTCCCTCCGTCCATTTACTTTTACTTGTTTATTTTAGAAAATCAAGAAATAATTTATCACTTAGGGGTCGTTTGGTTGAGAAACAAGTTATCCCAGTATTAGCTATCCTTTGATTAGTTATCCCACTCTCAAGGTGGGCTAAAAATAACACTACAATCCCTGAATGAGTTATCTCATGCATTTTATCCCAACCAAACATGGATAAGTTCATCCTAAAATTAATCCCGGTATTAGTTATTCCTTAGCCCTTGTACCAAACGAGCCCCTTAATTCTTAATTTATCCTTGTTATTAGCTATAGTCATTTTTCAATACATTGAATTAATTATATTCAAAGAGTGATATAGTAAACTTGTCATTCTTCTTATTGTTTCTTAAAGAATTTGTAAAATCAATATTGAACAAGTAAAAATGAACGGACGAAATATTTAACGCGAGGTAAATTGGTAGTACCCGGATTTGTAAATTAGAATAGAAACTACAAACTAAGTTATAGTTCCAATTAGAGCCGTCAAAATGGGTTTGGCCTGCCCAACCCAACCCGCTATTAGGGTTGGGTTGGGTTATGATTTTTTAGCCCATTTAAAACTGGGGCTTATAAGCCCAGCTCAAGTCAGCCCACTGGCCTTTGAGGCTTGACTGAGGCCCGGCCGGGCTGACTCGTGGGCCAAAATACTTTTAATTTAAATTAAGAATTTAAATGAAGATTGTGAAAAGAAGTAAAAACTAAGAATAGTAGCTATTGAATAAGTTTAATATCTTACACAATACTTTATTTATTTAGCGTTAAATTCTAATCACCAAGTATAGATGTTTCATTCATGATTGCTATTCAATTTAACCTTAAATTTTTTTAAAAAAAATTGTGAACAAAAGAATTAAAAACTATAAATAGTGATTCCTGAATAAGTTCTAGCTAGTATCTTACACAATATTTTACTCATTTAGAGTTAAATCCCTAATACTAAAATTTTTAACCACCAATATAAAAATTGCATTCACTATGAAATGTTCAAACACTTGTTGCTACTCAAAATTCATTGCACGACTTTACTTAAATTCAAAGCGGTAATAGTTTTAAGTAAATTTTAATATTATTAATTTTTTATATATATTTTTTGAAAATGTTTATCTAATTAAATCTACATATGAATTTAGATGAAGGTGATTTTAATTAAGACAACTTTATCGATGAATTCAAATGTACTTGACGATGTATTGGTGTTTAATATGTTATAAGTTATAGCAGAATATGTACTTTCATATAATCATATGTTAGAAATGTTAACAAATTGTCATACCTATACGTTTAAATATATATTGAAAAGAAAAAAGTTAATAAAAAAAAGACCGGTAAAAATGAAGGGCTATCCCGCGATCCTTTTAGGGCTGGGTTGGGCCATATATTTTAAGACCTTTTAAGATGAAAGACCGACCCGTCCCGACCTATCAAATTCTTTGGCCTGCAAGGCTTGGACTGGGTTGCGTTGGATCAGCCCATTTTGACAGCTCTAATTTCAATGCGTGACATTAACTAATCGATGGCTAAAACATGTCATAAGAATAAGGACAAGAATATTTTAACCAAGTACTGATTAGCTAGCAAACTTTTTCTCTAATCTTTTAATCTTTAGAAAACTTTATCGTGCAGCGGCTGAGATCTAGGGTCCTACAGACAAGCTAACATTTCCTTCTATGTTGCCATATGTAAGCTTCTTTAATATTTATATTCAAATCGATCAATATATAAAGGCAAAGATGATATTAATTATTATGATGGCTGTAAAAAGAAGGGTGTTTTGAATTTTAATCATTCTAGGTTGGAGGCTAATGATAATTTGATTATTACTAATTGTTAGATTAGGTCAAGTTGGGTCATAGTATCCACTGCACCATATAAGGACAAAGAGCAGGACGAATCAGATTAAGCTGGTGAACCACGTTCTTATGAAAACTTTACGATAAGTTGGAATTAATTAAATATTAAGAATGATTTACAAGAAGTTAAACTTTCTTTTGAGCTTAGGATCTTTATTCTGTTTTTCCTAATGATGATTAGTCTGGATGTTTGGACGCGCACAACACATAAGGAAAAAAACAAAAGCAAGGGTCCAACACCTAGAAGATCTAGGAGTCATCGCAATTCACACATGACATGGATAAGCATTATTTTCTTTTATATTTTTTTTTATTTTAATTTTTTTGTCTTTTTCCCCAACACAATTTCAATGATGAACAGTGACAATTCCATATTAAAAAAAAGGATAAAAGTGAGAGGTTGAAACTACAGTTCGTAAAAGTTATAAGTTTTTGCTATTTTATGTAAGTAAATAGTGGAGATTTTCAACTTCCACAATTACAGTTTTAACTTCTGTAATTTATCCTTTTTTTTGATAGTATTCATTACTATAAGAAACAAGGAATTAATTGTGAAATTTATCGATAATAGCTAATTCATCGCGAAAATATTCCTACCTACTTAAATTTTGTTATAATCATTGCTAATCCATAATTAAATGAAAGTAGTATGGATATTTTATTGTTTAGCTATAAATTATTGTCCATTGTTTGTTCCTTATTTTCTAGTAGCGATATAAAGCAAGAACTATACTGCATCTGTCTTGATTTATGATATTCTTCCTAGAACACTGGAAAAAAATTGTAGAAGCTGAGTTCGATCAAGAAGTATTGCTTGTGAAATCTCAATCTCCACAAACTTATTAGATAAATGACAATTGGCACATACAATACGTCCAATTACTTCAAGTGAATTTTCATAACCTAATTTGTGATTGTTCGATCAAGTAAAGAAAATCGAATGGAATTCATAATAATCTCAATCTTATTTTTTCGTTTTGCTTTTTGCTTTTTTATCTCATTAAAGATAGAAATAAATTTGTATATACTCAACTTTTTTCAAATCTAATTTTTGAGACCACACTTATATATTATTGTTATTGTTGGTCAAAATTATGCTTTTCCTTCTTGAGAATTAAGAAATCAAACTTGACTTTCATCTCCTTAACACTTGTTCCTGTCGTAACGTTTTTCAAGAGAGAATCTTATCATTTTTTCCTCTCACGTTCTGTAACGTGATAAGTTAATAAGCAATTACATGAGAAAATGAACTTTTCAACGATAACCAATCATATCTTTAACATTTTATATTTAACTAAACCAAATAATTTAGTAAGCGTTCGGCCATAAAAAATTAATATTATTTATTTTAGTTAAAAATATTAATTATGTCTGAAATTTTTTCCTTGTATATTTTTGGAAATTCATAATCTCTGTCTGTTTAGGCGACACATTGTCCTAATAGATTTGGGAAAGAAAAATATAGTCGTTGTAGGATTGGGAGAACCTTTTCCTTATAGGTTTGAGACTAATTGAGATCTATATATAGAGGATGTAGTTAGGGATTCTAAAACATTGTACACTTCTTCTTTTTCTTTCATAGTGGAAAACTCTCTCTGCTTTTATTTTGGAGGATTAGGCCTAGCCGAATTAACCTCTTTAAATTCTTGTGTCTTTTTTTTTTTCTCTATTTTCTTTGTTTGTGATTGTGTGTAACCCGTGATATTTCTGCAACAATTAGTATCAGAGCAAGGTTAGGGTTTCTACGTATAATCAAGGGTTGAGATGTCTCCATCATCTTCAACAAAGTATGTAATAGAGAAATTTGATGGGAAATCTAGTTTCAGTCTATGGAAGATTAGAATGAGGTTGTCCCTTGTGTTACAAGGGTTATGGAAGGCAATTGAGGAGGCTTTTTCAGAAGAGTTGAAAGAATCGAAAAAAGCAGACCTGAAGGAGAGGGTTTTGAATGCGATTTTCATGAGCGTTATAGATAACGTTATTTGGAAAATTGTTGAAGAGGATCTGCAGCAATGGCATGAAAGAAGTTGGAAGATCTGTATTTTAGAAAATCGCTGACAAACCGCCTCTACTTGAAAAAGAGGCTGTAGAATCACTACTAAAAAAGACAAAAAAACGAAGGACAAAAAAGAGACTGACAGCATCACTCTAGAAAAGCGACGAAAAAAGCAAAGTTGTCCGTCGCTTTCTTAATTTATTTTAAATTTTTATTAAAATGGACGGACTACGTCTCAATGTCCGTCGCTTTTTTTTGCGGATTATTGTGCCAAACAATTAATAAATAATTTATAATTTTTTTATAAATGCGACAGACAGTGTCGCTATTATTTAAAAAAAAAGAAAAATAATTTTAAAAAAACAAATTTGTCCGTCATTTTTTTAATTTAATTTTTATTTTTACTAAAAAATCAACGGACAGCGTCGCTATTATTTTTTTAAAAAAAGAAAATTAATTTTAGAAAAGCGACACTGTCCGTCGCTTTTTTAATTTATTTTTAATTTTTTTTATCTTTTATTAAAAGCGACGGACAGAGTCGGTTTTGTTAATAATAATTAAAAATTAATTTTATGAAAATGACACAGTCTGTCGGTTTTTTTACATTTTTAATTTATTAATAAATAAATAATTTTTATATTTTTTTAAAAAATTATATATTTATTTTTTTTAAAAGTGACGGACATGGTCGATTTTGTCCGTCGCTTTTTAGTCAAATTTTTAGTCAACATCTTATTAGGGCAACATTCCAACTTTCTCATGTCTTTCTCTTTTCCTTTCTCCCTCACCTCCGCCTCGTCTCTCTCTCTCTCTCTCTCTCTCTCTCTCTCTCTTTTCCTTTCTCCTCTCCTCTCCACCTGCTGCTCCCGCCGTTGTTTCCTCCGCCCTTCGCCGCCACCGTTGTTTCCTCCAATGGTAAGTCTCCTCTCCTCTCCTCTTAAAAATCTTCCCTCGTGCCATCTTAGAGGTGGCAAAATTCATCAATTTCTTGGCAGTGTATGTGCTTATTGCTTATGTAATTTATAGTTCAATAATCAATTAGCCATATGCTTTAAGCAAAACATATCAAATGTGTCCAAGGTGTTAATAGCCACTAATGCATTTGCTTAATCTCACAAAGTCAAATGGGTACGAGTACACAACAAATAATTGTGTTACATGATATATTAAAGATATAATACAAAAGGGATAGAGATGAAAATTAGTAGATATAATATAAGTTGACTTGAGATTAACTAATCTATTAAGTAAACATCACAGTTAATTACAAAGTTGGTTTCCATATTAACTCAATAAACTATATTTCTGGGCGGAAATGGAGAAGAAAAAAAGGTTGGTAAACTAATAAACAAAAAGGAAAAAGGAAAAAGGTTGTACAACAATTAAGAAAAAGGAAAAAGAAGAACAATTTTATCTGGAGTTATGTATATTTTAGGCACCAATTAGGTGCCCATGAAATTTGTAACCTTAAATGAGAGTCCCAAATCTTTTAGAGAAAATCACACACACCATATAACTAAATAAGACACTTTTGTAAGCATAGCAACCGCTTTCCTTATTTATCAAACTCATAGCAATTTTTTTTACAATTTATAGCATATTTGAAGAAAAGAGCCTATATGCAACCCCTATCAATTTTACTATAATATTTGTACAAATTTTATACCTAATTTATTAGAATTTATTCAATTTATATGTACTTTATCAGAATGACAATATATATATAATTTATATACATATTTCATACACAAAAATTACATGTATTTTTTCAGAAACCTAATTTGTACAAAATTTTGTACAGTATTATATATAGTTCATACATAGTTTATACATAAAATCGTTAGAGAGGTTCGAAGACGTGAGCAAAATTCAAGCGCAATTTTGTACACGTTTTGAAATGAAAAAAACCCTACAACGTTTGATAATTATGAATCTTATTTTATATATAGGAATCCATCTTTTATCTAGGGGAAAGGACTCTGTATGGCCTTTTTAAAAACTAATGGCCCAAGTTTGGGTTTTTGGACAAATTAAACCATTCGGTCATTATAATTCCACTTATTGGCCATTTTCTGATTTGGCCCATTTTGGGCCCTTTATTCAGTTTTTTTTTAAAAAAAAAAAAAATTGCTACTTTTTTTTGGGCTAAAAACATCTGCTTTTTTTTAAAAAAAATAATTCAATACAATTTTATAGAAATTGTGTAATGGCTCTATAAAATACATATCTATATAAGAAATATATAAAAATTGTATAGAAACTGTATAGTTATTGTATAAAATGCGTATCTAAATAATAATTGTAGATAAAGGTTGTATAGAATTTGTATAGAAATAGTATAATGATTATATAGAATATGTATATGTATATAATATGTATAGAAACTGAATGATTGTTGTATAGAGTATGTATTTGAATAATTATTGCAGATACATGTTGTATAGGATATGTATAAAAACTATATATATATATATATATATATATATATATATATATATATATATAGTATATAATATGTATATGTATAAGATGTGTATATAAATTGTATAATTATTATATAAAATATATCTAAATAATTATTGCATCTAAAGGTTATATAAAATGTGTATAGAAACTGTATATTATTGTATAAAATATGTATTTTGTATATGATATGTATAGAAATTGTACCATTATAGTATAAAATATGTATTGGTATAAGATGTGTATAGAACCTATATCATTGATGGTTAAAATATGTATATGTATCATTGTTGTATAAAATATGTATTTATATACGATGTGTATAGAGATTGTATCATTGTTGTGTAAAATATGTATATGTATACGATATGTATAGAAATTATATAATTGTTGTATAAAATAAGTCTATATATATTTGGTATTTGATATGCATTGATACATTCTTTTTTTATTGTATTTGGAAAAAAACTCTTTTATATAACAATTACATAATTTCTATAATTGTTGATTTTTCTTTTTGGTAGAATTTTAAAAAAAATTGGATGAATTATTTTTTAAACAAAGGAGAGAAAAAAAAAAAGATGAAGAAGCAGTGGCAAAAAAAAAAAAAAGAAGAAGCAGCATGGACTAAAAAGTAACAAAGCAAAAAAAAAAAAAAAAAAAAAAAAAAAGGAAGAAAAGAAATGCGTCAGCCCAAATGGCTATCCCTTAAATGGGTAGCTTTATATTTTTGTCTCTCATAAGAAAAATCTTTTGAGAGTAGTCTTTCTTTATTTTTATGTATACAATAAGTATATTTTTATCCCTCTACACCTCAAATGTTTTTACTCTTTTCATGCTCAATTGTCTCTGAACTTTTTTTTTCTCTTTTTTACTGTTACTTGATTTTTATTTTTTTTATTTTTTTTTCTTGTTTTAATTCATTTGTCTCAATCTTTATTTTTTATTTTTTTATTTTTTTTTTCTTTTATTTCTCAAACATTATTTATTTTTCATTTCTCTTTTTTTAATTCATTGTCTCAATCTTTATTTTTTTTATTTTTTGTTTTTTTCTTTTCACATTTTTTTTCTCAAACTTTATTTTTATTTTATTTTTTCTTCTCATTTTTTTTTTATCAACTTTTATTTTTAAATTTTTTATTTTTTCTCTTTTTTCTATTTTCTTAACCTTTATTTTTTTCTTCTTTTTTTTTCTTTTTTCTCAATCTTTATTTTTTTCCTTCTCTTTTTTTGTTTTTTCTCAACCTTTATTATATTTTGCTAATGAACAGAAAGTTGGATAATCCGCAAAATAATATTCTTTCTTTGACATCAAAGTAAACTTAAGGGCGTGACTTGCCGTTTGGAAGTCCTTTGGGATAAGTCTTGCCTCTAAGGAAAGAGTTATAGAACATTAACTTGTTGTTTGTAAATCCTTGAACTAAGTCTTACCTCTAGGGCAAGAGTTATTAAGTATCTCATAAGTTAAGACATAATGAAATAGTGTTAACTCTTGCCCATGGGAAGTAATTTATGTTTTGGGGAGATTCTTGGGCTAAGTCTAGTTTTAGAGACAAGACTTATAGAGCATCTCATAAATCAAAGACACAATGTGGTAGTGCTAACTTTTGCCCATGGAGGCATATAACTTATTTTTTGAAAGTCTTTGGGCTAAGCCTTGCCTCTAAGGGAAGAGTTGTAGAACATCTCATAAATCAAGACACAATGTGGTAGTTTCAACTCTTGCCCATGGGACGTAACTTGTTGTTTGAAAGTCATTGGGCTAAGACTTGCCTCTAAGGCTAGAGTTATAGAACATCTCATAAATCAAGACATAATGTGATAGTGTCACCTCTTGCTCATGGGGCATAACTTGCTGTTTGAAAGTCCTTGGGCTAAGTCTTGCCTCTAAGGCAAGAGTTATAGAGCATCTCATAAATCAAGACACAACGTGGTAGTGTCAACTCTTGCCCATGGGGCATAACTTGTTGTTTGAAAGTCCTTGGGCTAAGTCTTGCCTCTAAGGAAAAGTTATAGAGCATCTCATAAATCAAGACTCAATATGGTAGTGTCGACTTTTGCTCATGGGGCATAATTTGTTGTTTGAAAGTCCTTAGTCTAAGTCTTGCCTCTAAGGAAATGTTATAGAGCATCTCATAAATCAAGACTCAATGTGGCAGTGTCAACTCTTGCCCATGGGGCATAACTTATTGTTTGAAAGTCCTTGGGCTAAGTCTTGCTTCTAAGGCAAGAGTTATAGAACATGTCATAAATAAAAACATAATATGATAGTGTCAACTCTTGCCTATGGGGCATATCTTGTTGTTTGAAAACCCTTAGTCTAAGTTTTTACCTCTAAGGCAAGAGTTATAGAGCATCTCATAAATCAAGACACAGTGTGGTAGTGCCAACTCTTGCTCAAGGGGCATAACTTGTTGTTTGAAAGTCATTGGGCTAAGTCTTGTGTCTAAGGCAAGAGTTATAGAGCATTTCATAAGTCAAAACACAATGTGGTAGTGTCAACTCTTGCCCATGTGACGCAACTTGCTGTTTGAATGTCCTCTAAGGCAAGAGTAATAGAACATCTCATAAATCAAGACACAATGTGATAGTGTCAACTCTTGCCTATGAGGCATGACTTGTTGTTTGGAAGGAATCGAAGAAAAAAAATAAAGGTTATGAAAAAATTAAAAAAATAAAGGAAAGATAAAAAATAAAAGAAAAATAAAGGTTGATAAAATTTAAAAAAATCAAAGAAAATGAAAAAGAGAAAAAGAAAAAAAAAAGAAAGGTTGAGAATAAATAAATAAATAAATAAAAGTCAAAATAAAAAATAAAAGAAAAATAAAGGTTGAGAAAAAAAATTAGAAAAGAAAAATTAAAAAGAAAAAAAAATAGAAGTTGAAAGAAGAAAAGGAAAAAAGGAAAAAAAGAAAAAAAGTAAAGGTTTAGAAAAAAAATTTAAAAAAAGAAAAAATAAAAATAAAAAATTAAAGTAAAATAAAATAAAACAGATAAAAAAAATTGAAGTTGAAATATAAATGAGCATGGATAGTTGTTTGAAAATATTTGATATATAGAGGGACAAATATATATTTGTTCCATACATAAAATAAAAAAAAAAAGACTAATTTTATAGGACTTTTGTTATGAAAAAAAAAAAGGAAGACTTACATAAATCCCAACTAGTTTACCCCTAATTACTCCCTATCCCTACTCTTATTAAAATTACAAAAAAATCCCTTATTTTACCTCTTTTGGATACATAACTAACCTTCCGATACATCCATTTTCGATACACTTGGTGAAAGATTTTTGCATTTAAAAAGAAAAAGTAACGGAACTCTGTTCAATTAATGGAGCAAATCTCTTCAGAGGATCCCCATAATAATTTAATCAGTTCAAAATTTGAAATTCAAACAAGAGCACGATTCTTCAAGCAACAACAAGCTTCTTCTTTTTTCTCTGTTTTTTCTAGTGCTCAATTTTTTTTCCTGACAAGATACATAATGAATGTCTCAGTGTTGTCAAGATACATAATGCAACATGATGCATACCCTGTATTGAGATACATAAAAATATAACAGTTAGTGATCAACTTGGTTTGTACTCACTGAATGTATCAGTAGACTAATATTGAATGAGATACATCCATTATTGAAGCTATTAGGTTGAGATACATAATACAGTAATTTATTAAAGAGAGATACATAATTAAAATTGTATCTCATGCATGGAACTGATTTAAATTATGTATCTCCACACCAAATTTAATGTATCTCAGAGTTTTTTTAATTCGATACATATCTTCATTGATGAATCTCTGAACTCTAGTATTCCTTATGGCTTGAACTGTCTTGTATGACGCCGTGGATTCGAGATATGATGGTGGAGGACGTCGTGAATTCGAGATCTGTATATGAATTTTGTACGAATCATTCGAGATCGTGATTGATCGTGAATGACGTTTTGGCGGCGGCGTGGTTGGTCGGAGCTCGTGATTGCTGGATCTGTGAGCTCGTTTCGTCGTGGACGAGCTCGCTATTGTGTTGGTTGGTTTGAACTATTATATTGAGATATTTTTCTTTGAAGATGAAAACTTTAACAAGAACTACTAACAAGAACAAGAATTGAAGGTTTCTTAATTCAATTCATGGTTTTCAGAGAAAGAAGTGTGAGCTATGGAGAGAGGGAGAGAGCAGTGGGATGGGGTGGGGGGGATTTTGTAACGAGAATGAGGATTAACCATATGATGTGGGATTTATCCTAATTTTTAGAAAAGATATTGATGTATCTGAGCTTTTGAAGGAAAAAAGGTAAATCAGGGATATAAGTAATTAATTAAAAGGATAGGGATTTTAAATAATATAGGTAAGTTAAGTTGTGGTATTAGGTAATTTTTCCAAAAAAATCAAAGTCACCCACTATAGGAACTAGTTTACCCGTCTTCTATCCACTTGCTACCTTGGACTATATGGTAAAGCCCAAACATGCCACCCATTAAATTGAGGCTAGGATTATAGGCTATAGTAGTCTTTCCACAGCTATTGAGGCTGGCGATTTGACGATCTTTGTACTCTACACAACTACGTGAAGTTAAGATTTGAATCTAGGGGGAAACACAATTATACCTTTAGACCCCTTTGCATAATTTAGCTAAATTAATGAAATTACATATAGTATGTAACCAACTAGTTACCCTATATATCAATCATGGTCATAAGACAATCTACCAAATAGACTTGCCCATAATTTTTTTTAAAAAAAAATTGCTAAATAAAGCATGAAATATGGGAACATCTATTAAACAAAATATTGAGATTTTTTACTTTTCCAATTGGTAATCTTCTTCCATGAAAAATGCCTTTCAACAAGAAAAGACTAAAAAAAATGCCTTCCAAGTGTCAGGGAAAAGTTAAAAAGTTAGACATTAAAGTGTCAAGTGATGTTTAGATAGGTCATATCGTCTAAAATTACCTAAAGACTAAATACCACTTGAATTTCTTTTCGGTTGACTACTATAGGCCTGCTTTAGTACAAGAGAAACTTTCACTTTGGACTATGTATGTATTGTCGTATGATGGTAGCATTGTTAAGGGCAACCTCTTTCAGCAATTTACGCCAATACATACTTCACCAAAGAGTGAAGGCCATTATAGGCTCAAACTAAATGTTCCCAGTACCATGAAGAGTATGGGCTTATATCTCTGCCCATATCGTTAAAACAAATTAATTGATGGAAAATTTCATAGGTCGTCTATTTAGCTTCCGTTTTTGTAATATATAGTGAGATTTTATTTTATTCAGAATGAAGCGGAATTTTCTTTCGTAGTAAAATACGTTGTGTTTACGTGCATGCCATAGTTAATCTTAATTGAAATCACAAGAATACAATATCTAATTGTAATTGTATATGTTTGCAAAACAAAAAGCTGAATTAATGTATGTGTATATATGTGAATACATCAACTGTACGTGTGACAAACTGTATCCAATGTATGTATTTACAAACTGCATGTGTAGGCCAACTATATGTGGAGGGTTATGTGAAGTGTATGTTGTATGTGTGGGAGAACCAACACCTTATAATGCATGTTATATGTATGTTATACGTGTATATAGGTATTTGTTGCCGTCTCTATTGAGGGAGTGCTCAATGTTAGAGGTTTTAGATACAGAAATACATGTATCTTATATATCTACTATAAAATACATATATCGTTATATTTTATATTTTTTTTTTAAAATTACCATTATAAAGAATAATAAGAAGGTGAAACCGCTTTCATCAGGTAATTTTCTAATTAATTAATTATGATAAAGAGTCAGAATTATCACTTTTTCCATCACAGTCAAAACATAAATCTGTTCGACTTGTCGCGTTATAAATTGGACAAAGATGGCATTGTTCTAGCAAAATGACAATTTACATTATAACCCTTCAATTTTATGTTAGTAATTATAAACAATAAAGTGAGAACACTAAAGAGGAATATTAAAGAACTTCATTTTCAAGTTAAGATTAGTTTTTATGCTAACTTTTGAAGCAAATTTGGGCAGCATTTAAGGGTGTCAAGTGGGCCGGGTTGACCCGGTACCGGCCCACTTAGCCACCGGACCCGGTATAGGTAGTGGGCCTGGGGGATTTTTAGGGGGTTGGACCGGACACAGTATTGAAACCGGTGGACCGGCCCAGTTAGAAAACCGGATCGGGTCCACCGGTGCACCGGCTCGGTAAATTTTTTTTTTTTTTTTTTTTTAAATTAAACTGGGCCTTTGGGCCCCAGCCTGCAAAGGCTGTTTTGGTCCGTTGAGTCCCAACGGCTATAATGCCGTTGGCCCAACGGCCAAACAACCTTTAAGGCTTTAATTTTTTTTTTAAAAAAAATTAATTCAATTTTTTTTTTTCCTATAAATACATGTCATTTCAAAAAATATTTCCTACAATCTCAGTTCTCATTCTCTCTCAAATTTCCTCATTATCTCATAAAGTGTTCTATTATATTTTATTATTTTGCAATTACAAATACTACGTGGAAGTTTCCAAAATTACTCAATTGACCAACTTTCGAATACTTCAAAAATTTGGTATTATCGTTCCATCTCTTACTTTTAATTTTTAATTAGTGTATTATTTGTTGAATATTTATTTGTATTGTTTTTGTGTTTTTTGAATAATTGTTAGTTTAATTTGTAATATGGATAAATTAAGGAAAGTCGGTAAAAGTGTTAGAAATTTTTGTCCCGGAAGTGGTAGTGGTAGTGGTAGTAAGAAACAAATTGGCTCCGGTAGAGATAGTTCAAATACTCGATATACTCGTGTGCCTCCGGTACCAATTAGCGAACCATTTGAGAATGAAATACGTGTAGGTGCTCACGATATGAATTATTCTGAGGCTCAAGAAAATTATGGTATAGAAGAAGAGAATGAACTAGACTCTGTTGATTTAGATGAAAATGATGATGATGTTGATGTTACACTCGAATCTGGTAATGTTAATGTTCAATCTGAATCGGATAATCTTCCTCCCTGGCCCCCTGTAAGATCTCATAAAAAACTAGTGTTGTGTGGAATTTTTTTACCCGAATAGAAGGAACCACTAAGGTTGAATGCGATCTTTGTCAGGCAAAATACGAGCATAAGATCGGGGGTAATAAAGGAGGTACGGGTCAGTTGTCGAGACATTTGAAGGAGATCCATCCAATAGAGCTAGCTCAGGTAACTGGTGGTGGGACAGTTGGGGGCCCAAGTCAAACTAGATTGAACCCAAAAACAGGTCAATTAGTTAAGAATTATAATAAAATGAAGGATCGTGAAGAATTAGCCAAAATGATAGCTGTGGGTTGTTTGCCTTTCTCTTTTGCTTCTTCTGAAGCTTTTATTCATTATATTCAGGCAATTTATAATCCTATGTTTGAGGGTATTCCTAGAAGTACTTGTCGGTCCGATATTTTTAGACTCCATGCACAATATGTTTACTATTTATCTGCATTATTAAAAAATCTTTCATGTAGAGTTGCTTTAACTTCTGATCTTGGTCGTGCTATTAATAAAAATGATTATTTAACAATTACTTGTCATTGGGTAGATAGTAATTTTGTTATGCAAAAACGTATTTTAGCATTTTTGTATGATGAAGACCGTAGATACACTGAAAAATTTATTTCTGAATCTATTACAAAAGTTGCAAGATATTATGGTATTGACCGTAAAGTTTTATGTATATGTTTTGATAATGCATCTAACAACAACGCTGCTATTGAGTTGTTAAAAACTGAACTTTCTCCACCGTTACCCGAAATATTTCATGTTAAGTGTGCTTGTCATATATGTAATTTAATTATAAAAGATGGTCTTGCTTTTTTTGAGCCTGCTATTGAAAAAGTTAGACTTGCAGTTGGCTTTATTCAAGGAAATAATAGAAAAATTAGACTTACCGAATTTAAAAGAAAATGTCAGGAAAATGGACTTAGACCGCGATTAATGCCTGAAGAAATAGATGTTAGATGGAATTCTACGTATGATTTCTTAAATACTTGCAATATTTATAAAGTTCCTATTACTATGACTTTTAACCAATTTGCTAGTGATTTTCCCGATTGTATGTTACAAAATTCAGATTGGGCTGAAATTGATGATATTGTTAATTTTTTGCAAAAATTTTATCTAGCTACGGCTGAATTTTCTGGTGCTTATTATCCTACTGTTTGTAATATTTTAGCTTATTTAACCGACATTTCTTTATTGCTTCACGAGTATAAGTCTAAACCAGGTTACAAATATGCTATTGAGGCAATGATTGATAAATTTTAAAAATATTTTTTTCCGCTTTCCCCTATTTTCTTAGTTGGTGCTATAATAAATCCATGTATGAAATATAATACTATGTCCGAATTTACTTCTCTTATTTATTCTGCTTTAGGAGTAAAAGCTAATGAAGAACCTTCTTTGTTTACGGCTATGTCTGATGCGAATAGTTACATGAACACATTATACAATCATTATGCTGATTTACTTGACAATGCTTTACCGTCACACATTACACCGACCCCCGCTCCCCATCCTTCTGAGGAACCATCATCTTCTAAAAGACAGGCACATAATATGCCTGCTTATTGTGTTTCTGATCTATCTGTTTGGAATAGATTGCAGCCTTCATCGCAAAGAACCGTAAGTCGGGAAGAGCTTAAGTATTATCTCATGCAGCCTACAGAGGATCCTAGAGGTAGAATCAACACGCTGGAATGGTGGAAGAATAATGAAAGACAATATCCTGTACTTTCAAGATTAGCTAGAGATATATTGAATGTTCCAATGTCAACCGTTGCATCAGAGAGCGCTTTTAGTCAAGGACGACAGCAGATTGAAGACAACCGACACTCATTGGGAGGCAATGCCATGAATGTTTTAGTTTTCCTTAGAGATTGGATTAGAGTAGAACGAAGAAATCAAGGAATGTTCATGGAGCCGGAAGACGAAGAAGATCTTGAAGAAATAATGACTTCAAGAGAGAATTCAGCACAATCAAGTCCAATGTATGGCTTTAGTGCCATTGATTTTGACAATCCACAGTCAATTCCCATTAATGTTAACAAGCGTGAATTGGAAAAAATGATGAAAAATTTGTAGAATTTACAATTAATCAATTGAATTTTCATTTTTCAATTTAACTTTGTGAAATTAGTGAAATGTAATTGCAACCTTGTAACTTGTAAGTTTTCAAACATTTTGCAATCAATCAAATATTAAGTTCATTTACTCTTTACATAATTTTCCATTTAAAATTTAAATTGAATATCTTGTATGAATTCAATACTTTTAATATAATAGTATAAAAGTATATGTTGTTGAATATTGTATATATGTATGTATGTTCTTTAAAGTAGTATATATTGAATGTATATATGTATGTATATATACATGTGTATGTTCTTTAAAATAGTATATATTGAATGTAAATACATGTGTATATTTTTTAAAATAGTATATATTGAATGTAAATACATGTGTATGTTCTTTAAAGTAGTATATATTGAATGTATATATGTATGTATATTCTTTAAAGTAGTATATATTGAATGTACATACATATGTATGTTCTTTAAAGTAGTATATATTGAATGTACATACATATGTATGTTCTTTAAAGCAGTATATATTGAATGTATATATGTATGTATATTCTTTAAAATAGTATATATATGTATGTATATTCTTTAAAATAGTATATATTGAATGTAAATACATGTGTATGTTCTTTAAAGTAGTATATATTGAATGTAAATACATGTGTATGTTCTTTAAAGTAGTATATATTGAATGTATATATGTATGTATATATACATGTGTATGTTCTTTAAAATAGTATATATTGAATGTAAATACATATGTATATTTTTTAAAATAGTATATATTGAATGTAAATACATGTGTATGTTCTTTAAAGTAGTATATATTGTATGTTCTTTAAAGTAGTATATATTGAATGTAAATACATGTGTATGTTCTTTAAAGTAGTATATATTGAATGTAAATACATGCGTGTATTTTTTAAAGTAGTATATATTGAATGTATATTCTTTAAAGTAGTATATATTGAATGTATATATGTATGTATATTCTTTAAAATAGTATATATTGAATGTATATTCTTTAAAGTAGTATATATTGAATGTATATATGTATGTATATTCTTTAAAATAGTATATATTGAATGTACATATATATGTATGTTCTTTAAAGTCGTATTCTAAGTAGTATTATATTAAAAAACAATCAAAATTCAATTTTTTTTTAGTCGGGACCCGGCCCATGTAAAATGCATTAATGGGCCGGTGCTGGGCCGTTTGGGGTTTAATTACTGTTGGGCCCGGACCAACCTGGCCCAGTACGAGTGAAGACCGGACCGGACCCGACCCAAGCCCAGTAATAAATACCGAACCGGAGCCGTGTTGACCCGGCCCGGCCCGGTTGACGGGTTTGGCAGCATTACAATATTCGATTAATGATCGTCAAGGAGAAAAACAAATCTCTTTTTGGAAGGCAGGCAGTTTTATCATGAAGTAAACAATTTGACTATCCTTCGGTGTGATTGGGACATAATTTTCTTTTTTAAGCAAATCTGCTGGGCGGGGTGCCTATCTCTATTTTTTAATCAATAAATAAAAAGGGAAACCTTAGAGAGAAGAGTACAAGCCGGGGTAGTTTTTTTAGCTCTTGAAAACAAAACAAAAAAATAAATTAAAAGAAGAGTATTGTAGTGCCCCCATAATGAAATTTAATTAAAGAGTGATATTTCCTTCTATTAAAACTTTAACCAGAATCTTGCTGGGTTCGAAATCGAGAGGGCGTCATGAGGAAGCTTATAGTTGCAAACCATAGATGCGATAAATCAGATGACAAAGAAAATTATAATAAAAAACATATTATTTGATATGTTTTTGTCACGCCCCGAATCCCATCGAGACATGATTGGCACCCGTAGCCGATAAGGCCCGAGAGAACCAACCTTTGCCTATGCTCAATCATATGCATATAATCTTCATAACCACCATTGCATAATATTACGAAATACGAATAAAGGAGAACATGGGACATATTTAGGCATACATATGAAACTTGGCCGTTGAGGCCATCCAATCAAAACAACATGTCATTACATATCACAATGTACCCGGGCCCCGACTGATCAGTGGGTCTTTCATATCATCATATAGGGATCGAGTCGAGCTAGGCTTATGCCCCTAGACTTGCCACCCTCGGGATCGAGTCGAGCTAGGCTTACGCCCCTAGACTTGCCACCCATAAATCCAAATCTCGGGATCGAGTCGAGCTAGGCTTACGCCCCTAGACTTGCCACCCGTACTTGATCATTGACCACATTTGCATTACTTTGTTCATTACTTTGAGATTGATACTTTGATAATCATAACATCACTTTGGAACTTTGGAACACAACATTGTTGGAAGCTTTGAATCATTGACCAATAAAGGACATAAGAATAAATATCAAGGAGAAATATAATATAACTAGCACCATGATACCATTGGAACCATTGGACAATAATCCATGAACAAGAGACACAAGTATAGGCACTATTGGAATATTGGAATATAGCCTTATTTGAACTTTCGGAAAGTTAACCATGAATATGATAAATGAGATTCGCAATTGATCAATGAGTAGGAAATATATGACAATGACCATAGATAAGTGCATATGGGATACCTTAGTACATTTCGGAATAGAACTAGAGAAATGTCAATGTGAACACTATTGGCCGTAGAAAGATACGGACAAAGTAACCTTGCATACCTTGGATTCGCAATACGAATATACAACTTTAGATGCGTATACAATAAGCCCGCTCCTTCTTTATGTGTCACTCTACAAATATATAACGAAATTCACATTAACCACCAATTACTTTACAAATGCATACCATGTCAATGAATTACATGTTTGGCTTTAAACATGTCATTTCCCCTTGATAAAACCATTGATCATACTATTATTCCAAAAATTCCATAATATTCCCAACATTGACCAATACATAAAAATCAACACATTTCACCACAATACTTCTTCTTTACACTTTCTTATCCTTAACACATCCCAAATAAGCCATCAAAGCACCTTAATTCAACTCATAACACATATCGGCCAAAATCCCATAATTTCCACTTTTTGACAAGAACAAATTTAATGCCAAAAATAACACCATACATGTTCATATTTTGTCCATACCATGCTTTTTCATCAAAGGCACAAGGCCTAATTCAAGTTCAATTTACCAAGATAGTATATCTTACACCAAAAGCAAAATACACTATTCATCACTTTGCCAACACCACTAGCATAATATACATAATCTCCCATGCATATAATATGTTAATCCATGAGGAGAAATACTTACCAAGGCTTGGAATATGTTGATCTTGTCCAAGGAGTCCAAAGGGATTATTTGCCTTAGGGTTTGGAAAAGAGAGAAATGTTTTAAGAAAATATCCAAAAGTTATGAGAGCTTTTGATAATAAAATCTGATGTTGGGGACTTTATATAGACCCAAGGTCATTCTTAGTTCCATGTGGCATTAAGGGATATGTTCAATTGGTCAATTATTGCAAGAATGGGTCATTTCCTCTTTGGGCCAAGTCTTTTAATCCCATTTGGGCCTAATTTTGGGCCCAATAATACATATCCATGCAACCCAAAGATTTCATGTATTATTCACCATATATCTCATGTTTACATATTTCTATAATGTCACGACAACATCCTCTTAAAAGATTCTCATTCGTCGCCTCGATCGCAAAAATTGGAATTCTAGTCACCCTTGGCTTCATTGAACATTTTGGATCACTATTCACATTTTATGATTTGATCATGTAGGAGTATGTAGGAGTGTATTGAAGTGTTTGAAGCTTTAACAACGCTCAATTAACTCCAAAGAACCAAAAGACACCATCGAGAAATCGTCGTAGAATTGCATTACGAAACGACGCCGGAAAGGGCATACTTTTATGCCTTGCGCCACACCCCCTGAAACAGGGTAGTGGCGCAAGTTTTGGGCCTTCTCTGAATTTTCTGCAGGCTGGTGGCTTGCGCCACACCCCTGAAACAGGGTAGTGGCGCAAGTCTCAGCATTTTGCTGAAATTTCCGGCCACTAATCCGACGTTTACGTATCGTCCAATCCTTTATCCAAACACTACAAAATACTTACTTAGTGATCTTAACCATCAAGTAAACATGACTTAAAGTCACCAAATGAGGTTAGAATGTGTACGAGTTCTTGCCCAAATGCTCCACGAAATCACAACACACCTTCTACGACGATCTAATCGCACATGTTACGTCCGATATCAAATGTTTCACCAATGACACTATAAAACACATATGCATGGCATCTCAACACCTATGTAGATATGATCCCAAGGTATCAAGTGAGGTTATAAAGTACGGGGTGTTACAGTTTTGGCCAATTGACCTACATATTAAAACTAATTCAAAAAGAATAAAAACTATTTGAGAGAAAATTTCCCTCTAAACAAGACTCTTTAAAGGACTACATTGTGGATGTTATTGTATTTTTGATTTGAGAAGAAGAGTCTTCTATTTATAGAGGTCCAAAACCTTTCCTCCAAGAAAGAGGTTAACTAATTATGGAAGAGATCTTTTCCTACAAGGAAACCTTTTCCACAAAGAAAACCTTTCTGAAGTAAAACACAATTATGGTAAAATTCAAGTCATTTAGAAAATTCAGGACAAATCCTAACAAATCTCCCCTTGGCCTGAATTTTCTGGCAAAATTGATCTTCATCTTCTTCTTCACATAATCTTCATATATCACTGCTGCTTACCATGATTAAAAGCTGATATTGGTTAAAAATTTTGAGCCCTATATTAAGAGTGTGTAGGGTTGAAAATTGAAGCCTTGTGCATTAAAAGTGAGCACAGGTTAAAAGTGGAGCTCATGCGTTAAAAGTATATATGCATGAGTTGAAAGGAACCCAAGCATTAAAGTTAGCCAGAGTTGAAAGTTGGAGCCCATAAACATGAGTTGAAATTTGATTTTGTTTTAAAGATGATGCAGCAGTATTATTGAAAATATAATTGAACTTTCTTCTCCACATATGTAGTTGGACAAAATCTTCATTATCATCAAATTTGTTGCAACTTTGTTCAACAATTGGACCATCGGATCATTGAACCATAAGCTCTGATACCACTTGTTGGGTTCGAAATCTAGAGGGTGTCATGCGGAAGCTTATAGTTGCAAACCATAGATGCGATAAATCAGATGACAAAGAAAATTATAATAAAAAATATATTATTTGATATGTTTTGGCCAATTGGCCTACATATTAAAACTAATTCAAAAAGCATAAAAACTATTTGAGAGAAAATCTCCCTCTAAACAAGACTCTTTTAAGGACTACATTGTGGATGCTATTGTATTTTTAATTTGAAAAGAAGAGTCTTCTATTTATTGAGGTCCAAAACCTTTCCTCCAAGAAAGAGGTTAACTAATTATGGAAGAGATCTTTTCCTACAAGGAAACCTTTTCCACAAAGAAAACCTTTCTGAAGTAAAACACAATTATGGTAAAATTCAAGTCATTCAGAAAATTCAGGACAAATCCTAACAAATCTAACTAGACTGATCGAATTGGATGATGAATACTCATAACTAAAGCAAGCCTAATTGCTTAAGACAATATGGTAATTTGAAGGAGTCGTTTTCCATTAACACAATACATGATCGATCAGCATCATAGAATAAAATTAACAACATCTACTCAAAAATGTGTATAAGCACAGAAATATGAAAACTTATACACCAAATACCAAAAGGTCCACAACATCTCAACCATATAGGGAGTCTAAGGCGATACTTTAATGAGGGGCCTTATCTTAATTTTTTTTTTTATATTATTTATTTATTGAAAATTTATTTTTCTATTTTTTTGAGAGGCAAATCACTAATAATCTTCTTATAATCAATACTTTCTAATAATTCTTTTTCAATTGACAATATAGCTAATTCATTCAATCTCTCTTGAGACATTGTTGTCTTAGATAAAACTTTATCAATTTAATTTTGAAAAGCTTCTTTCGATTGAGCCACCCGTAACATGAATTGTCAACATTACTCTATAAGCAATATAAGCATTAGGAAAGGAATCAAGTCATTTTATCTGACTTAGTATATGTCAATCACATTAAAATAATGAGTACCGATGAAAAGCTAAAAGGGAAAACATAAAGTAACGAATAAATGTAGTGGCTATATTTTTGGTATATGATCCACAAACAGTTGCAGTTTCCATTTTTTCTTGACTAATTCTTCTATTTTCTATGCCCAAATGATTACATCATAGTAATTTTTTTCTCAACTAATAAAATATTTTAATAATTTTTCTATATGTAGTATATATAACTATTTTTACATGAAAAATATGGAGCCTCTATAATTATGGGGCCTAGACAATTGCTAAGTGTCCTAATGAGACACCCTCCACAAATTTGAGTGCTTTCCATCTAATTCTTACAACAATATATATGTAACATCATGTTCAAATAATTTAAAATCTAGTCCTTGACTTCCAAGGCTGCCTTTTTGTCTCTCCTGTATGTACGACTCATTCCATAATTTGCATTGATATATTCGACAATATATTTATTTACCATTTTCTTGCTGTTTCATCAGTTTATTTTTTCTATTAATTCCTTCGTGCTCCTCTCTCTCCCAAAATAATAATGTTAAAGAGATGTTTTAATTGCTTTGGTGGTGAACAAACAGAGATCAGGTATATATATCTACTCAACCTTTTCTTCATTATATTTGCTTAATTAATTGACTTTTCTCTCTTTAAGCCTTGTTATAAATGATTAATTTTCTTTTTATTTCTCGTGATCAAATTCAGTGCTCAGAAGAATAAGGATTATCCATGGGATATCTACACATTAAAAGAGCTTGTTGGTGCAACAAACAATTTCCATAATGATAACAAGATTGGTGAAGGAGGGTTTGGAAGTGTTTATTGGGGTCGAACAAGTAAAGGCATCGAGGTAATCAACTCTATCTTTTCTACTGTACTTTCTCATTTTCCCTTTTTCTTATTTATTTAGACTTTTTCTTTTATGCTATGCTATTAGTATTTGTTTGTTCTCAAACAATAATGGAAAGTTAAACTAAGTTTTTTTCTTAACAAAAAATAGTTCCATTTCACTTCTAAAACAAATACGTAGAAATTAACAACGGACTAATTTTGAAGCTAAACAACATAATTTGTCACTAATTTATCTAGCAACTTGTTATCGAAAAATTAAGTTAACAATGAGCAATTTAGCGACAAAATAGTGACGAGTTCATACCTAACTCCAATTTTTTTCCCGCCTTATTTCTTGGATTGAGAATCTTTTTGTTTTATGTTTAATTGTTTAGATAGCAGTTAAAAGGCTAAAGGCAATGAGTGCAAAAGCAGAAATGGAGTTTGCAATAGAAGTGGAGATACTTGGAAGGGTGAGACATAAGAATTTATTAGGTCTTAGAGGATTTTATGCGGGTGAAGACGAAAGGCTTATTGTTTATGATTATATGCCTAATCATAGCTTGATCACTCATCTGCATGGCACACTTTCTGCTGATTGTCTTCTTGATTGGCCGCGAAGAATGAGGATTGCTCTCGGATCTGCTGAGGGACTATGGTAAGCAGTGCATTCAAATCTTATACTCTCTCCGTTTTAATTTTTTTTTTTTTTTGCCCATTTTGATTTAGCATGGAATTTTAAAAAGTAAAAAAAAAATAAAAAAATTGAGTCTTTTGATTTTAAATAAAAGATATGTACAATGTACCAAAATATTCTCTAATCTTGTATGGTCTTAAACATTAATTTCATATAGAAAGTTGAAATAAAAGAGTTGCTTAAAAAGTAAGACAAACAAATTAAAATAGATTATGCATATAATCCTATATGATACAAGTATTAGTTGTATCCATAATAATCTATTTGACTCTCGAGTTATATATGCTGAGTTTGAATTAATTATTTCCGAATGTTTCTATTGCCGGCCTCTTTTTCTAATGAAGGCTTCACTACAAGAAATCCTATTTTTTATGGCGATAAAATTCATCTCGGATACTACAAAAGTTTTCACGATTCTTGTTTTTCATGGCGAGCTGGCGCAGGGTGGAAAAATATACTATGTAGATAAGTAAATACATTTTTAGTGAGGTAAAAGCTAGATAAGTAATATTTTTTTTAATATCTATATATAATATGTTAAATTTTCTTGACTTTTTATGTATTTATTTTTATATAATTTATTTTCCTTAATGAAAATTCACAGTCCTCGATGAATTGACGACCTAGAAAGTCGACACATACACGTCCACTGAGAATCATACTTTTTCCCATGCCTCATATTATTTACTAATTAATTAATACTCCTCTGTTCGGATTTAGTTATCACTATTTTCCTAATTTGATTTTTATTTTTACTTGTTATTTTTGAAAAATCAAGAAAAGATAATTTTTTTTTTATATTTTACCCTTAGCATTAATTACTTATTTTCTAAAATATATTACTAAACATAAATTAATAGGGGCAATATTATAAACTTACTCTATTAATTATTATTTTTTTAATAGATGTGTCATGTCAAAAAGTGACAAGTAAAAGGGAACGGAGGAAGTATCTCTTACATATACGCCTATTTGCACCAAATATAGTGGAACATCCATTAATTCAAAATGTTCTCAAGTCTCAACCATCTAATTTTTATTTATTTTATTTTTGTAGTTACTTGCACCATGAAGCAAATCCTCATATCATACATAGAGATATAAAGGCAAGCAATGTCCTTTTAGATTCAAATTTCCAAGCAAAAGTGGCAGATTTTGGATTTGCTAAGTTGATACCTGATGGTGTTACTCATCTAACAACAAGGGTTAAGGGAACCCTAGGCTACTTAGCACCTGAATACGCCATGTGGGGAAAAGTTTCTGAGAGTTGTGATGTCTATAGTTTTGGAATATTACTTCTTGAAATAATTAGTTCTCGAAAACCCTTAGAAAAACTCCCAAATGGTGTCAAACGTGACATTGTGCAATGGGCTCTTCCATACATACAAAAAGGTGATTTTAATCACATTGCTGACCCTAGGCTCAAAGGAAAGTTCAATCGTGAACATTTGAAGAACACAATCTTGATTGCCATGAAGTGCACTGATGGAAATCCTGAAAGTAGGCCAAGTATGTTGGAAGTTGTGGATTGGCTTAAGAGTAGTGTGGTGGAAAGGAGGAAGAAAGAGATCAAATTAGTGAAGAGTACTACTAATGTTGATGAAAACGAGAACAATGACTATGTAGATGATGAGACAGACAATGACGGTTATACTAAGAGAAAAAACAAGCCAAAATTACCAATTTCGGATCGAAGATGAGGAAATAAATTTTCAATTACAATCTTGAAATTATGTTTCGAAATTATTGAACTGTATATTTTAGTGTGTGATGTATTTAACTATTTATGCTGATTTTTTTTACTCCATAGAAGTTTAATCAACTCATGTGGTTTCAGTACTTTCCAATTAAATGTCACGATATCCACTTTGTTTATTTCGTTACTCTCATAGTCCATTCATTTGGTTGATCGAAAACAACATGCACGGAAATTTTTTCTCTTTATGCTAGAATTAATTTACATGAAATGTTAAAGAGAGATATAGTAAATCATTTTCACAGTCGACGATCCTAGAAATTAAATATTTCTGCAAATATTTAGTGGTCCACAGTTTGTAATAACACAAGAGGTAGCATACTAGCATTGAATCCAAGCACTTGCTCTATGTATCTACATCGATTTTTTTTTTTTTAAAGTCAATTAGAAGGAGTTAAACTAAAAACAGGAAAGATTAGGACTTATTATAAAATGGGGATTGATCTTGAAGATTCAATCCCTAATAAGTCTCTGCGAAAAAGTAAGGTAATGTATAAAGGGTTTCGTTCTAGAAAGCATTTATACCAATAGCTAATTCATGCGAGGCCCAAGAACTTCGACAAACTAGATGATTGTTATTAAGTCACCTACAATCTTATGTCTCATAGCCGAATTTCTAAAAATTATAATTTACTATAATAGTTGACCTTTGATGGTTTTTAGTTGTTAATTTCTTCCTCTCTTATGCATAAGTTATTTTATTTGTGATATATTCAAGTCCAACGGCCGGCTTTTGATGCCTTACCATTTGTAAGGAGACGATTGGGAAAAGGACAATTAGTCCCTCTAACAAAACAAGTGGAATAAAAATAAAGGCAACGAGGGATGTTATCAATTATCATCATATTAATAAATTCCAGATTGCTAATTAATTCCTACTCTTTGAAACCTAAGTTTAGATGACAGTATATTGCTCCTTTTATTTTACAAGGGACGGCAAGAATTTCTAGTATGATGTTATGCACTTTTATGCTTTGGTCTAACAAATCATCCGTGGTTTGGCTAAACTTGTGTTTCCCGTGGTGTTAGAATATCCATATTGGGTGAGGAAATGAACTATTCTTTCATTACAGAATATCAAATCTTGACTATTAGAAAAAATAGTAACAGGAATAATAATTGTGTACCTATTAACAACAACGATAGAATCTTTGTCGAAGAGTTATTCCAGCCAAATTGTGAATCACGGGGAAATCACAGATTAAATGTTTTGGTTTTTGTGTGTACTCTTTTGAAAGATAAAAAGAAATCAGAAATTTTTCTCTTTTTCATGAAACTGAGATAATGCGTCTGTTTCCTCTTAATAGAGGAAGCCTGACAGTTAAAAGAAAATCACCACATCCTTTATTTTGAATTTTAGTGTTGGAGTGGGTTATAACCACTACTAGTAGCTTCCTTCATTCTTATCTCCACTAATTGGGTTGGGTCAGCCCACATGCATAGAGCGATCCATGAATCAATTTTCAACATCTCCCACTTCACTCATGACTGGCTAGACCCAAGCTAGCACCGTGCAAGTAACACACACAATTCATATTGACAAATAGTTCGTGCGATCCGCGAGCATCAAGAACTAAAATATTTTGTAACCTATTGAGGTTATACAAAAGCTCAACATAGGAATTCAATCACATGCTGAATGGAAAGAATCCACTATAATTGTAAAGGATTATATTACTCGCAATACCCCAGTCATCATTAGCTACTCATGTAACTAGTTATGCGATCCCTCATTCTCTAAAGAGGTGAACTTGAGTTTGTTGTAAATCTTACGAAAAATACTTCATTACGAACACAAACACAAACACTTGTAGGTAATTCTCATAGCTTGAGACATGCCTATTGGCACTGTCCTTAAGGATATTTCACCCGGTATGGGTGTATCCCCAGAATTCAACAAGCTCTTCTAATATTAAACTAGGAGCCAGAATCTAACAAAGATTAAAGTTGAAAAGAAAACCCAACATAAAAGAGTCTTGAAAAGAGAAGGAAGAAATTCTCTTTTTCTTTCTACACCACCAAACGAATGAACTTCACTCTAAATAGGTAAAAGAAAATCAACCTAATAAGAATGGGGTTGTCAGCAGAGTAAAGACTCCAATGATGACAATAAAGGGGAATAATGGTCATAAAGAGCCTAATGATGGAGGGTCAATAAGAATAAATGGTCAGTTACAATTGACAAAATAAATATTTGTAACAACCACTAACATCACATAATGCGAGCTTTTGAAGACCATTGAATGATCTGATAATTTACTTTAGGAAATAACAATATTCATTTTGAGATATAAAATAATTTTTCCAACAGAGTTTATGTTTAACTTTATATTCATAATTACACTTCACACCTATATGCTAAATGTAACGGCTGACTGGTGTATATAAGTTAAATTATTAGTTTTAATTTTTTTTCCTTTATACTCGAATCTATCTGCTCCAAATCAACTCCTTTTCTAGACATACACTACATTAACGAATCACTCATGGCTATTAGTAATGTAACACCCCGTATATTTCTAAACCTATTTAATTATCGTAACATTTATGGAATTATTTAAACTTGAGTTGGTTGGTGTATTATGCATTAACAATATTGGGCTAAATTAATCTTGTGTCATTGGGCGGCTCAAATGAGGCCCAAAATGAACCAAAAGACATGGCCCAAAAAGGGGATAAAATGACCCATTCTACATGGACCAAGTAAGCATGTCATTATTGACCAAAAGTATTGGCTAAGGATGACTTTAAAGGGTCTATATAAGGTGAAAAATCAGATTTTATTCACCATTCCACACATGTACAAAATCTAGAATTTTTCCAAGGATATTTTCTCTTCACCTTCAAACCCTAAGGCAACTACACTTGTTTGGACAAGATCATCCTTTTGCAAGCTTGGGTAAGTGTTTATTCTTGTGATTTAATATATTATATGCATGAGAGATTGTGTAGATAATGATGGTTATGTCTAAAGGTGTTAAGAAGTGCACTTTTGCTTTTTGCTAAAAGATGTGTCATCTATGTGTCCTAAAGTTGAAAGGAGACTTGAGATTTTGAAAGGAGTGAATGATATGGATGAGATGTCTACATGTATGATATGGTTATGTTCCTAACTTGCTTTCTCTTTGTGTATAACATTTGGAATTGTTGTTGTGAAATTTTGCATGGAACCGGTGGCGTATGAAAGGGAAAATGTAATTTTGTGATGTTTATGTGCGTTGTGAGACCATGGTTGTTTGATGGCATCCAAGTTAACATAAATTATGAAAAGAAGAGCTTACTTATGTCCATGGACCATTTATTACAAAAAAGGACCCAAAAGAGATCCATTTTGGCCGAAACGGGCACCCGCCCTCGTAGACGAAGGCACCTGCGGGCGCAGATGTCTTCGCAGGTGACTTTGGACACAGCCATTCGGCCGCACCTCATCCACCTGCGGGCGCAGGTGGCTTCGCAGGTCAGTCCAGAGCTCGGTTTTGCATGTTTTTGCATCTCTTTGACCCCCCAAAGCCCCTATACCCTTCATGGATGCAATTATCAACTTATGGTACCTATTGAATGACTTTAAAGGAGTATCCCGGAGGTATTTTGAATGGTATCAATTATGGATTGTTATTTTGAATGGTATCAATTATGGATTGTTGTTCATATATTGTTGTGAAAGGTATTGAGACGACTTGATGGAGTAATTATGACGTAGTGTTAATGGGAAAGTATAAAGGATAAACTGGGTGTGAAATTGTCACGCCCCGAACTCCCACGAGGCGTGATTGGCACCCGAAGCCGACAAGGCCCGAGAGAACCAATCTTTGCTTCTATTCATTCATATACATGTCATAGGAAACACTACTATCACATAGAAACATGAGGGGCTAAAATCGGAAAGCATAGAACATATGACGTATATACATATGAGAAACTTGGCCGTTGAGGCCATCAAGTCAAGATTTCATCTATCATCTTATACACATACACCCACATACGTCTACAAAAGCCTCTAACAGATGCATTGACCAAAACCAACTGAAAGTCGGGACAAGTCCCCGCTTTATACACAATGTACAATATCAAAGCATATGAACCACTGTGACTCGGAGAAGCCCCGAACTAACTGGAGCTCACCAATAAACCGCAAACAGCTGGCAACCTACTGTGGCGGCCTAGTAGTACCTGCGCCTGCAGCAAGTAAGGTAAATTCCCCGAGAGGGGTCAGTACGAAATAAGTACTGAGTATGCAAGGCTCAGATGAAACTGTACAATACAAGAATATGTCAATGAACTCAAAACATATGAATAATCAATGTGGGTAAGTCACCATGTTGCATTTTGGAAACCATGTGGATTGCTTTCATTACTTTCATTACTTTCTTTATCTCAATGCTCACTGATAACAATGTACCCGGGCCCCTACTGATCAGTGGGTCTTTCATATCATATCATTGTGTAGGGATCGAGTCGAGCTAGGCTTATGCCCCTAGACTTGCCACCCATACATCAATGCATCGGGATCGAGTCGAGCTAGGCTTACGCCCCTAGACTTGCCACCCATAAATCCAAACCTCGGGATCGAGTCGAGCTAGGCTTACGCCCCTAGACTTGCCACCCGTACTTGATCATTGACCACATTTGCATTACTTTGTTCATTACTTTGAGATTGATACTTTGATAGTCATAACGTCACTTTGGAACTTTTGAACATCACATTGTTGGAAACTTTGAATCATTGACCAATGAGTAAGAGACATATGAATAAATATCAATGAGAAATATAACATTACTAGCACCATGATACCATTGGAACCATTGGACAATAATCCATGAACAAGAGACACAAGTATAGGCACTATTGGAATATTGGAACATTAACCATGAATATGAGAAATGGGATTCACAATTGTTCAATGAGTAGGAAACATATGACAATGATCATGGATAAGTGCATATGGGATACCTTAGTACATTTCGGAGTAGAACTAGAGAAGTGTCAATGTGAACACTATTGGCCGTAGAAAGATACGGACAAAGTAACCTTACATACCTTGTCTTCCCAATGTAAGTACACAATCAAATATGTGAGAGCAACAATTCCGCTCCTTCTTTACGTTTCACTCTACATCACAAATACATAATGGAACCAACATTAACCACCAACTACCTTACAAATGCATACAATAACAACAAGTCACATGTTTGGCTTTAACATGTCATTTCCCCTTGATAATATCCTTTTCGGCATGGTCATATCAATAATACCACAACATGCCCAACATTGACCAAAATATCATTTATGAATTTATTATTCCAATAATCCCACAATATTCCATACATTGACCAATACATGATAGCCAAGATCATGTCACACCAAGTTCATATTTTACACTTCTCCATCACCACAACATCACAATTATGCCATCAAATTACTTCAATACACCTCACAACAACAAATCGGCCAAAATCCCATAATTTACACTTTTATGGAAATAACAAGTTTCTTAATGTAATCACACCATACATGTTGGTATTTCATCCATACCATGCCTTTTCATCAAACCCACAAGTCATATTTCAAGTTTAATTCACAAGAATGCACATCTTTTATCAAAAACCAAAAGTGCACTATTCAACACCTTGCCACCATAACTACCATGATATACATAACCTCTCATGTACATAATATATTAAATTACAAGAATAAACACTTACCAATACTTGTAGGATGATGCTCTTGCCCAAGAAGTGGACTTAGGGTTTGAGAGTCCAAAAGAAGCTTTCTTGAGAATTCTAAAAAAAAAGATAGAAAAGCATGTGTGTTGTGTGTATTAAAAATCTGATTTTTGGGGACTTTATATAGACCCTCTTGGCCATCCTTAGCCACTAATAATGCATTTAATACTTTGTCTAGAAGGTCAATGGAAGAATGGGTCTTTTGACCCATTTTGGCCCATGCTTTTCTTCTCATTTTGGCTCACTTTGGGCCTCAAATTGGGCCCAATACTTATCTCAACTTAGCCCACCAAATTCCATGTATAATCAACCATATATATCATGTTTCAATAATTCCATAATCTCACGACAAGATTCTCTTACGAGTTTCTCATTCGTAGTCTCATTCGCAAAAATAGGAATTCTAGTCGCCCATGGCTTTATTGAACATCTTGAATAACTATTTATCTTTCATGCTTTGATCATGTAGGAGTATGTAGGAGTGTATTGAAGTATTTGAAGCTTTAACAATGCTCAAAGAACTCCAAAGAACCAAAAGAAACCATCTAAGAATCGACGTAGAATCGCGTTACAAAATGAGCACGGAAGGGCACAATATGTTGTGCCTTGCGCCACTTGCTGCAAAGCAAGCAGTGGCGCGAGATCCTGCTGCCCTCTGAATCAGGTGGCTTGCGCCACACACCCTGAAATAGGGAGTGGCGCAAGACTTGGTACTTTGCTGAATTTTTCGGCCACTTTTTCCAACACTTGCATATCGTCCAATACCCTATCAAAACACTACAAAATACTTACTTAGTGAGCTTTATCATCAAATAAACATGACTTCAAGTCACCAAATTAGGTTAGTATGTGTACGGGGTATTACCCAAATGCTCCACGAAAGCACAAAACACCTCCTACGAAGGTCTACTCGCATGTGCGTGGCCAAATTTAAATTTTCTCGTCATTAGCATTGCCAAATACATACTTATATCTCTCGACACCTAAGCAAACATTATTCAGCATCATCAAGTAGGGTTGGGAAGGTACGGGGTATTACAGAAATGATATTGGTTTATGATGTCTTGGTCCATGTGTAGAATGATATGGTATTGTTGGTATGGTGATGCAACAAATGGTATTATAAGAAGGGTGAAATGATTGGCACTCGTAGCCGACAAGGCCCGAGAGACCCAAGCTTTGCTTCTATCCAATCATACTCATACCATAAACAACACCACCATTACGTAAGAACATGAAAGGCGAAATACGAAAAACATGGAACATGGGACATATATATATACATATGTGAAACTTGGCCGTTGAGGCCATCAAGTCAAAAACGTCATATACCACCTTACTTTCATACACCCACATACGTTTACAAAAGCTTCTAACATAGACATTTACCAAAATGAACTAAAAGTTGGGACAAGTCCCCCCCTTTATACAACATGTACAATACCAAAACATATGAACAACTGTGACTCAAAGAAGCCCCGAACTAACTGGAGCTCACCAATGATCTGCAACAACTGGCAACCTACTGTGGAGGCCTACTAGAACCTGCGCCTGCAGCAAGTAAGGTAAATTCCCCAGAAGGGGTTAGTACGAAGAAAGTACTGAGTATGTAAGGCTGTATCAGTACATGAGAACTTTAACGGAAAATACATTACAAGGGAATGCCCAATTATGGATAAGCCATCAATCTATATATTCGGAACTGCGTACATTACTTTCAATGCTTACTTTATTTTTGTACCTCTTCTTACTTGCTTGCCAGTCATTAGTTATATATTACCCGGGCCCAACTGATTAGTGGGAAAATAATATCATCATGCAGGTGTTCATGTCACCCCATGGATACACCCATAATGTTGAGATAGTCATCATGAAGGTGTGTTCTTTCACCCCATGGATATCGTCATGAAGGTGTTTATTACACCCCATGGATAAACTCATTATATCGGAATCGTCATCATGAAGGTGTTTATTTCACCCCATGGATACAATCACTCATGAAAGATTATTACATTGAGGATTATGACATTTTTGGAAGCACACATATATGCATTTCGTTATCCTTCACTTCATGAGATTGATACTTTTGATAATTGTAACATTATTGAAAGCTTTGGAACACAACATTATTGAAACTTGGAATCATGTCGATAAGTATGTTATACATGAATGACAATAGATCAAGAATAAGATATATATGATCAACACTAGATGATAACATGAAATGAGATGCCTTAGGACATTTCGGGAATGAGTGGGTACCATAACAAGGTGTACGCTATATGCTGCAGAAGGATACGAAAAGAGGAACCTTACATACCTCCTATTCTCAATACGACTATACAATCTTAGATGTGCATACAATGTCCCGCCCCTTCCTTATATTTCACTCTACAACACAAATACATAACGGAATTTACATTAACCACCAACTACCTTTCAAATGCACATAACGTCAATGAGTTACATGTTTGCCTTTAAAATGTCATTTCCCCCTTGACAATACCATTGACAAAAGCATCATACCAATAATCCCACAATATTCCCAACATTGACCAAAATATCATAAACCATTAGCATGTCACACCAAGTTCATACTTTCCACTCTTCATCACCACAACATCACAATTATTCCATCAAATTACTTCAATACACCTCACAACAACAAATCGGCCAAAATCCCATAATTTACACTTATACGAAAATAACAAGTTTAATAACATAATCACACCATACATGTTGTTATTTCATCCATACCATGCTCTTTCATCAAACTCACAAGTCATATTTCAAGTTACAATTCCATGGATATCACATCTTTCACAAAAACACAAAGTGCCATATACAACACTTCCAAGCATAACCAACATGATTTAAATACTCTCCCATGCATATAATATATTATTCCATAAGAATAATTACTTACCCAAGCTTGAAAATTGATGATTTTGCTCCAAGAAGTTGGCTTAGGGTTCTTGAGAGTTGAGAGAAATTTTGGGAAATTTCTAGAAATGTGTAGTGTAATCCTTTGAATAAAAATCAAATTTTTCCACTTATTTATAGTCCCTCAAGTCTCCTTGGGATTAAATTCCATGTACAAGTGGTCAAGGGTGAAGAATGGGTCATTTTTGGCCTAATTGGGCCATATCTTTTGTCTCATTTTGGGCTTGTATTGAGCCCAATTCAATTAACCCAATAATTTCTCATGTTTAAATCATTTCATACGCGTTACAATGATATTTACACTCACGGATTCATATTCGTAGCCTCAATCCCAAAAATGAGTGATTCTAGCCAGTTATGGTCTATTTTGACCAAAAGGGTAAAACAGTCATTTTGATGCCAAATTCGTTCTTGAGTAATTTTATCATACCAATATAATAATTTACTCATTTCCTGTATATGCTCATGGTTTTAGAAGAAACGTGGAAAAAATCGGCCCGATACGCCCCCGGGCACCCTTGGGACTTAGAAATTTCCAACTTTTGAAAAAAAGTGGCAAAACCAGCCTGGAACGCACTTGGGCGCGCCATCTTGCTGCCTATGGGCTAAAAATTTTGTCCCAGAGCGTCCTGGCACGCCCTCTGGCGCGCCCCAACCTTATTTTTTTGAAAATTTCATTTTTTGACTTTTCTTCGCAGGTTTGGTTAGATACTTCAAGTCCTATTCTTTAACTTAATTCTTACCCTTAATATCTTTTGTTTGGAGGTCCTCTTATACTTATTTTGAACCCCACAAATGTTCCACGAAAATCACAAAACACCTCCTACGAAGGGCTAATCACATGTATGAGGCCAAATTTTAATTTTCTCGTCAATAACATTACAAAATACATACGTATGGCTCTCGACGCCTAAGTAAACATTATTCAATGTCGTCAAGTAGGGTTAGGAAGGTACGGGGTGTTACATTCTTCCTCCCTTAGAAATATTAGTCCTCGAATGTTAACAATATCGCTTCAATTACGACAAATACATCTCTATATTAGCATACACTTACATAGACACTTAATGCTCATAAATACTTACTTGTCATGACTCCACTCCCGCACTTTGAACTTTTTCATCCATTTGAAATATATAGGGATATTTGGATTTCATCCTTTCTTCAGCTTCCCATGTGATCTTCTCTACTTGTTGATTTCTCCAAAGGACTTTTACGGAAGCTATGTCCTTATTCCTCAACCTCTTTACTTATCGATCTAGGATAGCAATGGATACCTATTCATAAGTAAGATCCTCCGTAATTTGAACATCTTCAACGGGAAAAATACGAGATGGATCCCCTATGCACTTTCGAAGCATCGAAACATGAAATACTAGATGGACTGAGGAAAGTTCTTGAGGTAGTGCTAATTCATACGCAACTTGCCCAAATCTTCTAATGATTTCATATGGGCTTATGTAACGTGGAATCAATGTAACAACCTGTACCTTCCTAACCCTATGTGACGACGTTGAACAATGGTTACCTAGGTGTCGAGAGCTATAAGTATGCAATTGGGAATGTTAATGATTAGGAAAATTGAAATTTGGACTTGTACATGTGGTTAGCCCTTCGTAGGAGGTGTTTTGTGATTTTCGTGGAGTAGTTGTGGGGTTCAAAATGAGGCTAAGAGGACCTCCAAACAAAGGATATTAAAGGTAAGAAGTAAGTTAAAGAATAGAACTTGAAGTGTCTAACCAAATCCGCGAAGAAAAGTCAAAGAAACGAAAATTTTGAAAAAAAAGAGGTGGGGTGCGCCCAGAGGCGTGCCGGGATGCTCTGGGCAAAAATTTTTATCCCACAGGCAGCAAGGTGGGGCGCCCAAGGGCGTGCCGGGCTGCTTGTGCGCACCTTTTAAAAGTTGGAATTTTTCTTAAGTCCCAAGGGTGCCCGGAGACGTATAGAGCCGATTTTTGCCACGTTTATTCTACAACCATGAGCCTATACATGAAATGAATGAAGTATTATGTTGGTATGATAAAATTACTTGTGAACGAATTTGGCGTCAAAATGACGATTTTACCCTTTTGGTCAAAATAGGCCATACGTGGCTAGAATTGCTTGTTTTTGGGATTGAGGCTACGAATATGAATTCTGTGAGTGGGAATATCATTGTAATGCGTATGAAATGAATTAAACATGAGAAATTATTGATTTTATTGGATTAAGTAATTTGGGCTCAATAAAACCCAAAAATGAAGAAGAAAAACATGAGCCAAGAATGGGTCAAAAGACCCATTCTTCTTTTGACCAAGCAATAATTGAGCAAAGGACTCAAAGGCCTATAAAAGGAGCACAAAATCTGATTTTAATACATACAAACACACATGCTTTTTCTCTTTTTTTTTCCCTAGAATTCTCAAGAAAGTTTCTTTAGGGTTCTCAAACCCTAAGTCATTTTTGGAGCAAGATCATCATCTTCCAAGCTTAGGTGAGTGTTTATTCTTGTGATTTAACATATTATATGGATGGGAGAGTATGTATATCATGTTGGTTATGCTTGAAAGTGTTGAATATGGCACTTTGTGTTTTTGTAAAAGATGTGCCATCTATGGAATTTAAACTTGATATATGACTTGTGGTTTTGATAAAAGAGCATGGTATGGATAAAATATCAACATGTATGGTGTGATTATGGTCCTAAACCTGTTATTTTTCCATAAGTGTAAATTATGGAATTTTGGCCGATTTGTTGTTGTGAGGTGTATTGAAGTGAATTGATGGAACCATTGTGATGTTGTGGTGATGTAGAAGTGTAAAGTATGAATTTGGTGTGACATGCTAGTGGTTTATGATATTGGTCAATGTTGAGAATAATGTGGAATTATTGGTATGATAGTTTTGTAAATGGTATTGTTGGTGTGATAGTTTCACACATGGTATAATCAAGAGGGAAATGACATGTTAAAGCCAAACATGTAACTCATTGTCGTTGTATGCATTTGTAAGGTAGTTGGTGGTTAATGTAAACTCCATTGTATATTTGTGTTGTAGAGTGAAACATAAGAAAGGAGCGGGACGATTGTATTCACGTATAGAATTGAGTGTTCATATTGATACGATAAGGTATGTAAGGTTACTCTGTCCGTATTTTTCTGCAGCACATATTGTTCATGTTGTCATTGTCCTTGTTCCATTTTGAAATGCTAAAAGGTATCTCATTTCAAGTTGTCATATGTTATTATTCTTATGTATCACATAATTATGGGCATGATTCCAAGTTCCAATAATATTACGTTCCAAAGCTTCCAATAATGTTACAACTTCAAAAGTATCAATCTCATGAACATAAAAGAATGCATCTATTTGTTTCCAATAAGGCTATGATCCCCAATGTATCAATCTCATGGAAGTAAAAGAGAGAAGTAATGCAATGACGTAATTCCCTCATGATTACTTTATATTTTCCCTTATGGTTACTTTATATATTCCCTCATGGTTACTTTATATTTTCCCTCATGGTTACTTTATAACTTTCCTTATGGTTACTTTAACATTATTTTATAATTACTTTATAAGTTCTTTATAATTACTTTATCATTACTTTATGGTTCTTCGAGCGCGGTTTATAGCTTTGGGGGAAAAAACCAAACTTGATGCCGAACCTGCTTCCTTGTTTTTCGGGTGGTAGCAGGGGGAAAGCTCAGTGGGGCAGAAGCCAAGCTTGACGCCGAACTTTATTATATTCACTGGATCAAGGGGGAAGCTCAGTGAGGTAAAAGCCAAACTTGATGCCGAAACTGCTTCCTTGTTTTTCGGGTGGTAGCAGGGGGGAAGCTCAGTGGGGAGCCTAGCTTGATGCCGAACTTGAGACGGTTATATTATTGACGGTTGCATATTAACGGATGCATTGCATATTGCCGGTTGCATATTGACGGATATTGACGGTTGTATATTAACGGTGATACATTATTGACGGTTCTAACTATTAACGGTAACGGACATAAAGGTAAATGGAATAATGAACGTAAGGTACATAATCCCACTCACACTAAAAGATGATTGATCCACATTGACTATTCTCTTGAAATCAAGTTCCTTGAAGTGTTTAAGTTTCATGAAGTTTCTTATAGCCTTGCATACTCAGTACATTCTTCGTACTGACCCCTTTGGGGGAATTACTTTATATGCTGTAGGCACAGGTGTTAGTAGACCTCCACAATAGGCTACGGGTTATCCACGGATAATTGGTGAGCTCCCAGTTGGTTCGGGGCTTTTCGAGTCACATGTGTATATTGTTTTGGTTTTGTAATTATTGTATAAAGCGGGGACTTGTCCCGACTACAGGTAGTTGTGTTCATGTATTAGCTAGAGGCTTTGTAGACATATGTGGGAAGGTTAATGTAAGAGATGTGTATTCTGGTTGACTTGACGGCCCTAACGGCCAAGTTTCATATATTGTTAAGTTTTCCATGACTTCCACCTAGTTGTACGAAGTATAATAAGATGCATACTACAATATGCTTGCTAGTGAATAGGAGCAAAGATTGGTTCTCTCGGGCCATATCGGCTTCGGGTGCCAGTCCGGCCCGAATAAGATTTTGGGTCGTGACAAAAGTGGTATCAGAGCAGTTCGTTCTAAGGGTGTCTACAAAGCCGTGACCGAGTAGAGTCTTGTTCATGGATGTGTTGTGCACCACATTTATGAGCAGGAGGCTATGGGGAATTTAGAATGTTGTTTCTTTTCTTCACTTCTAGATCGTGCAATAGAGGCAGTTGTAAGTTGAATTGTATCTGACCATGGGAATTGTTTTTCTTTGGTATAGTAAGAAATGCCGAGTACAAGAAGAGGCAAGGGAAAAATGAAGAAGCTAGATAGGATTGGCGGAGAAGGACCTAGTAACTTACCACCCGAACGGGTTGAGCAAGATGAAGCTGAGAGTGAGTTTGCATCGTGGGCTTCTTCTACTTTTCCAGCTCCAGAAGAGCCGAGAAGGAGAGAAGAACCTGTTGAGCCACCTGTTAATGTCACTGACCAATATTTAAGAAATGCAGTCTATATGTTGATTCAGCTAATTGCAGCACAAAATCAAGGACAAGCTGTCCCAACGATAAGTAATGACAGTGAGGCTAGGGTAGCTAGTCGAAGGACGCAGGATTTCCTAAAATTAGACCCTCCTATATTCACTGGGTCGGATCTTAATGAGGACCCGCAAGATTTTATTGATCAAATCAGTAGGGCTTTGGACGTTATGTATATATTTGGTATAGAAACAGTTGAACTCGCGGCGTATAGATTGAAAGGGGAGGCGATATTATGGTATGAAAATTGGAAGCGAGTTAGGGGAGTTGGTGCACCCCCAGCTAGTTGGGAGGAATTTGAAATGGCATTCCTGGATCACTACCTTCCATATGAGATTCGGGAGGCACGCACAGACCAGTTCCTAAATCTTCGTCAAGGGAATATGAGCGTTCAGGAGTACAGTCTTCAGTTTAATTCTTTGGCCAGATATGCTCCCCATATGGTAGCCACTATGGCTGATAGAGTTCATCGGTACGTGGATCGATTGGATCCATCATTGGTCAGAGATTGCACTATTGCTGCTCTGAATAGAGACATGGATATAGCCAGAATACAAGCTTTTGCACAGAAGATGGAAGATCAGAGGGACAGAAGAAAGATGCACAAAGATGAAAAGGGGCCATCAAAGAAAGCTAGACCTATGGGATAGTACCTGGTGTCCCAAGGAGAATTTGGGCCTCGGGATTTTAGTAGACCGCCGAGACCATCGCTTTCTCATCCTATAGGCAGTCACGTTAGGCAAAGTAGTGGAATACGAGGTTTACAACCAGTGGGGTTAGATCAAGGAAGTAGGAACCAATCGGGGTTTCCTCGCCAGCCGTGTCCACACTGTGGAAAGCTACATTTAAAGGAATGCCGGTTTGGGACCAATATTTGCTTTTGGTATGGCATGTTCGGGCACATGGTGAGAGATTTACCAGGGGCACGGGCGTTATTATGCGACCTACGGGGTCAACCGTTGCACCATCATCATCGGTTCCTTTCTTAGGCCAAGATGTGCAACCTGTTGGTCGTGGTAATGGTACTCGAGGGGCAGCCAGTTTTTGTGGAACACAGGACCATACTTATGCTCTAGCTGGTCAACAGAATGTGGAGGCCTATCCTGATGTAGCTACAGGTATATGATCTGTTATTTTCATAATGTATCTAGATATGCATTGATTGATCTGGGTTCTACAGTATTATATGTTACTTCATTGACCGCTACGAAATTGAAAGAACATCAGAAGTATTAGTTAGACCATCTGGAGTATTTACACTTGTTGATGAATCTACTATAGTTAAGAAAGTACGTCATAACTGTATAGAACCTATTTGTGAGCAAGCTACGGTGGATTGCCGAGCTAAGAAAGTCCATTTTCATTTCCTACAAACAAACGGTCCTTGAATAAAGATGCAATGTTAGAATACCGAAAGGGTAAATTTAGTTCCTATCTTAGGATAAGGCAAATGATATCTAAGGGGAATCATCATCAAACCTAGTATGTTCCCTTGGAATGCATCAGACTTACGTGTATGGAAGAAAGATGCCATGCTGAGAGTGTGCATGGATTATTGGCAACTAAATACGATGACAATCGCGGATAAATAGTCCCTCCCCAAAATTGGTGATTTCTTTGACAAATGGTAGGGTGTCAAATGTTTCTCACAGGTTAACTTGAGATCGGGATATCATCAGGTAAGTATCTATGAGTATTAAACGTCTATGTCTACGTATGCTAATATAGAGATGCATTTGTGGTAATTGAAGCGACATCGTTAACATTCGAGGATGAATGTTTCTAAGGGGGGAGAATGTAACACCCCGTACCTTACCAACCCTATGTGACGACGTTGAACAATGGTTACCTAGGTGTCGAGAGCTATAAGTATGCATTTGGTAATGTTAATGATGAGGAAAATTGAAATTTAGACTTGTACATGTGGTTAGCCCTTCGTAGGAGGTGTTTTGTGATTTTCGTGGAGCAGTTGTGGGGTTCAAAATGAGGCTAAGAGGACCTCCAAACAAAGGATATTAAAGGTAATAAGTAAGTTAAAGAATAGAACTTGAAGTGTTTAACCAAATCCGCGAAGAAAAGTCGAAGAAACGAAAATTTTGAAAAAAAAGAGGTGGGGCGCGCCCAGAGGCGTGCCGGGCCGCTCTGGGCTAAAATTTTTAGCCCACAGGAAGCAAGGTGGCACGCCCTCGGGCTGCTTGTGCGCACCTTTTAGTTGGAATTTTTCTTAAGTCCCAAGGGTGCCCGGGGACGTATCGAGCCGATTTTTGCCACGTTTCTTCTAAAACCATGAGCCTATACATGAAATGAGTGAAGTATTATATTGGTATGATAAAATTACTCGTGAACGAATTTGGCGTCAAAATGATGATTTTACCCTTTTGGTCAAAATAGGCCATACGTGGCTAGAATTGCTTGTTTTTGGGATTGAGGCTACGAATATGAATTTCGTGAGTGGGAATATCATTGTAATGCGTATGAAATGAATAAGACCCATTCTTCTTTTGACCAAACAATAATTGAGCAAAGGACTCAAAGGCCTATAAAAGGGGCACAAAATCTGATTTTAATACATACAAACACACATGCTTTTTCTCTTTTTTTTCTCTAGAATTCTCAAGAAAGTTTCTTTGGGGCTCTCAAACCCTAAGTCATTTTTGGAGCAAGATCATCATCTTCCAAGCTTAGGTGAGTGTTTATTCTTGTGATTTAACATATTATATGCATGGGAGAGTATTTATATCATGTTGGTTATGCTTGGAAGTGTTGAATATGACACTTTGTGTTTTTGTAAAAGATTTGCCATCTATGGAATTTAAACTTGGAATATGACTTATGGTTTTGATAAAAGAGCATGGTATGGATAAAATATCAATATGTATGGTGTGATTATGGTCCTAAACTTGTTATTTTTCCATAAGTGTAAATTATGGGATTTTGGCCGATTTGTTGTTGTGAGGTGTATTGAAGTGAATTGATGGAACCATTGTGATGTTGTGGTGATGTAGAAGTGTAAAGTATGAAGGTGTGACATGCTAGTGGTTTATGATATTGGTCAATGTTGAGAATATTGTGGAATTATTGGTATGATAGTTTTATAAATGGTATTGTTGGTGTGATAGTTTCACACATGGTATAATCATGAGGGAAATGACATGTTAAAGCCAAACATGTAACTCATTGTCGTTGTATGCATTTGTAAGGTAGTTGGTGGTTAATGTAAACTCCATTGTATATTTGTGTTGTAGAGTGAAACATAAGGAAGGAGCGGGACGATTGTATTCACGTATAGAATTGAGTGTTCATATTGATACGATAAGGTATGTAAGGTTACTCTGTCCGTATTTTTATTCAACACATATTGTTCATGTTGTCATTGTCCTTGTTCCATTTTGAAATGCTAAAAGGTATCTCATTTCAAGTTGTCATATGTTATTATTCTTATGTATCACACAATTATGGGCATGATTCCAAGTTCCAATAATATTACGTTCCAAAGCTTCCAATAATGTTACAACTTCAAAAGTATCAATCTCATGAACATAAAAGAATACATCTATGTGTTTCCAATAAGGCTATGATCCCCAATGTATCAATCTCATGGAAGTAAAAGAGAGAAGTAATGCAATGACGTAATTCCCTCATGGTTACTTTATATTTTCCCTCATGGTTACTTTATAACTTTCCTTATGGTTACTTTAACATTATTTTATAATTACTTTATAAGTTCTTTATAATTACTTTATCATTACTTTATGGTTACTTTATGGTTCTTCGAGTGCGGTTTATAGCTTTGGGGGAAAAAACCAAACTTGATGCCGAACCTGCTTCCTTGTTTTCCGGGTGGTAGCAGGGGGAAAGCTCAGTGGGGCAGAAGCGAAGCTTGACGCCGAACTTTATTATATTCACTGGATCAAGGGGGAAGCTCAGTGAGGTAAAAGCCAAACTTGATGCCGAAACTGCTTCCTTGTTTTCCGGGTGGTAGCAGGGGGGAAGCTCAGTGGGGAGCCTAGCTTGATGCCGAACTTGAGACGGTTATATTATTGACGGTTGCATATTAACGGATGCATTGCATATTGCCGGTTGCATATTAACGGTTATACATTATTGACGGTTCTAACTATTAACGGTAACGGACATAAAGGTAAATGGAATAATGAACTAAAAGATGATTGATCCACATTGACTATTCTCTTGAAATCAAGTTCCTTGAAGTGTTTAAGTTTCATGAAGTTTCTTATAGCCTTGCATACTCAGTACATTCTTCGTACTGACCCCTTTGAGGGAATTACTTTATTTGCTGCAGGCACAGGTGTTAGTAGACCTCCACAATAGGCTACGGGTTATCTGCGGATCATTGGTGAGCTCTCAGTTGGTTCGGGGCTTTTCGAGTCACATGTGTATATTGTTTTGGTTTTGTAATTATTGTATAAAGCGGGGACTTGTCCCGACTACAGGTGGTTGTGTTCATGTATCGGCTAGAGGCTTTGTAGACATATGTGGGAAGGTTAATGTAAGAGATGTGTATTCTGGTTGACTTGACGGCCCTAACGGCCAAGTTTCATATATTGTTAAGTTTTCCATGACTTCCGCCTAGTTGTACGAAGTATAATAAGATGCATACTACAATATGCTTGCGAGTGAATAGGAGCAAAGATTGGTTCTCTTGGGCCATATCGGCTTCGGGTGCCAGTCCGGCCCGAATGGGATTTCGGGTCGTGACACTCAATTTTCCTTTCTTTCCGAGCCGCATTACCCCTTTCATTGGTGACACCTTTAAAAATACCCAATCACCTATGGCGAATTCATGTCCTCTTTGTCTATCATCAGCATATGACTTATGGCGACTTTGGGTCGTTTGTAACCTTTGTTGGATCACTTTAACTTTCTCCATAGCATGATGAACAATATCTGGCCCAAGTAAAGCGATTTCACCCGTTTCAAACCATCCAATTGGTGATCTACATTTTCTTCCGTACAAAGCTTCATAAGGTGCCATTTTAATACTTGAATGATAGCTATTGTTGTAAGCAAATTCGATGAGAGGCAAATGGTCATCCCAACTGTCTTGAAAATTTAACGTGCATGCTCGTAGCATATCTTCAAGTGTCTGAATAGTACGTTCTGCTTCTCCATCAGTTTAAGGATGGAAAGCCGTACTTAAGTTCACCTGTGTGCCCAAACTTTGTTGAAAAGATCTCCAAAAATGCGCAGTAAACTGTGCTCCTCTGTCTGATATAATGGAAAGTGGAATACCATATAATCGTACTATATCTTACACATACAACTTCGCATAATCTTCAGCTGTATAGGTGGTCTTGACTGGTAGAAAATGTGCTGATTTGGTAAGCCTGTCCACTATGACCCATATAGAATCAAATTTCCGCAATGTACAAGGCAAACCTGTGATGAAATTCATATTAATCATATCCCATTTCCAGACTGGAAGATTGATACATTGCATGTAACCTCCCAGTTTCTGATGCTCTACTTTCACTTGTTGACAATTCGGGCATTGAGCAACGAATTCTGCAATGTCCTTTTTCATATTTCCCCACCAATACACTGCCTTTAAATCATGGTACATTTTAGTAGCACCCGGATGAATAGAATAGCGCGAATGATGCGCCTCTGTCATAATTCGTTTCCTCAACTCATGTATATCTGGTACACATAATCTACCTTGGCATTGGAGTACCCCTTCTTGTGTAATATCAAATGCCTTTGTCAAATTCTGCTGTACATTTTCTTTTAGCTGCAATAACATAGAATCCGCAAACTGCTTCTCTTTCACTTCAGCTATTAAGGAGAATTCCACTGCATTCTGCACAATAACCCCTTCTTCTGGAGATTCAATAAGGCGAACTCCCAAGCTGGCTAATTGTTGTAGGTCTTTGATTATCTCATGCTTTTCAGTCAACTGACCACTAGTGCTTTCTACTGCCTTGTGGCTCAATGCATCAGCTACTACATTTGCTTTGCCTGGATGATACAGAATATCAATATCATAGTCTTTTAAGAGTTCTAACCACCTTCGTTGCCTCAAATTGAGTTCCTTCTGCTTAAAAAGATATTGCAAACTCTTGTGATCAGTATACATATCAACATGAACTCCAAACAAATAATGACGCCATATCTTTAAAGCAAAAACTACCGCTGCCAATTCAAGATCATGAGTGGGATAATTTTTCTCATGTGGCCGCAACTATCGTGAGGCATATGCTATGACATTACCGTGTTTCATCAATACACATCCGAGGCCAACCCCGAAAGTATCACAATACACTGCATAACCTTTGGTGCCTTCGGGAAGTACTAAAACTGGTGTGGAGGTTAATTTATCTTTCAACTTTTGGAAACTTGTCTCACACGCATCATTCCACTGAAATTTTACTGCCTTATGTGTAAGCTTTGTTAATGGTACAACAATAGAGGAAAAACGTTCCACAAATCGTCGTTAATAACCTGCCAGCCCAAGAAAACTACAAATTTCTGTGGGTGTCGTAGGTCTTGGCCAATTTTTCACCGCTTCAATCTTTTGTGTATCCACCTGTATCCCTTCATCTGACACAATATGACCCAAAAATGCAACTGATTTTAACCAAAACTCACACTTAGAGAACTTGGCATACAACTTACGCTCACGAAGAATCTGCAATACTTGCCGTAAGTGATTAGCATGGTCCTCTGGTGATCTTGAATAAACCAGGATGTCATCTATAAATACCATGATGAACACCTCTAGAAATGTCTTAAACACACTATTCATCAAATCCATGAACACAGTTGGTGCATTTGTTAGTCCAAATGACATAACTAAAAATTTATAATGGCCATACCGTGTTCGAAAAGCTGTTTTGGGTACATCTTCTTCTCTAACTCTGACTTGATGGTAACCCGACCTCAAGTCAATCTTTGAAAAACGCTTGGCACCCTATAACTGATCAAACAAATCATCAATTCGAGGGAGGGGATATTTGTTCTTGATCATTACCTTATTTAGTTGCCAATAGTCGATGCACATTCTCAATGTGCCATCTTTCTTTCGTACAAACAAGACCGGTGCACCCCACGGAGACATACTCGACCTAATAAAGCCTTTGTCCAACAAATCTTTCAATTGCTCCTTTAATTCATGCAGTTCTACTGGAGCCATTCTATATGGGGGAATAGAAATAGGCTGAATGCCTGGAATCACATCAATGCCAATTCTACTTCCCATTCTGGGGGTAAGCCTGGAATGTCACGCCCCAAATCCCATTTGAGGTGTGATTGGTACCTGAAGCCGATATGGCCCGAGAGAACCAATCTTTGCTTATATAAATATGCATATCCTCGTATGAACATCGTACTATCTCATGTAACCGATAACATGTAAAATGCCAATGACGGAAGTCAAGGAAAACATGTACAATATGAAACTATGGCCGTTAGAGCCATCAAGTAAACATGAACATAAGTCTCATGCATTCCCATACCCACATATGTATACAAAGCCTCTAACTGATACATTTACAAGACCAACTAAAAGTCGAGACAAGTCCCCGCTTTATACAACATTTACAACATCAAAACAACTGTGACTCGGAGAGTCTCGAAGTAACTGGGGCTCACCAAAGACCTGCAATTAACTGTCAACCTACTGTGGAGGTCTACTAGTGCCTGTACCTACAACATGCAAAGTAAATCCCCCGAGGGGGGTCAGTACGAAGAATGTACTGAGTATGTAAGGCTCGTAAGAAAACTGCATCAATACATAAGAACTACAATGGAAATAATTATAAGAGAAAACTCTATATGTGGAATCATATACCTTTCCTTTATTATTATTATTTTCGATCATTCAACCATATCCTTATCATTCATTTTCATTCAAGAGAATTACTTCCAAGAGATTGACTTTATTCACGAGCTTCCTCTATACAAATGATTCTTTCTTTTCGAGAGATTCTTAACATGCATCCACTCTTTGGTGGGTCAACATACATCTACTCTTTGGTGGGTCAATAACATACATCTACTCCATGGGTAGGTTAACATACATCCACTCTATGGTGGGTTAATAACATACATCTATTCCATGGGTAGGATTAACATACATCCACTCTATGGTGGGTTAATAACATACATCTACTCCATGGGTAGGTTTAACATACATCCACTCTATGGTGGGTTAATAAAATACATCTACTCCATGGGTAGGATTAATATATCATTACTTTCTTTTCTTTCATTACTCTTTCTTTCATTCCATGAGTGATACCTTGATGATAGAAACATTCTTGAAACTTGGAACACAACGTACATTACTTCACGTCTTTACTATTGTAAGATTGATATCTCTACTTGTGAGGGATAGAAACATTAACTTGCACATTACTTCTTTCATTACTTTTGAGAGATTGGTACATTTACTTGTGAGAGATTGATTCATTCACTTGTGAGAGATTGTTATATTCACTTACCATAACATTATTTGAACACAACATCTTGGAACCATTGGAACAATAGTCAATGCATAAGAGACATGTGTATAACTCTATTGGAACTTTGGATCTTGATATGATTGGAATAATGCTATTCAAACTAAACAAGCCCTCTTTACCTCATTACTCTCGTTGAGATAGTTCTCTTAGAATTTACAATATTATGACAGCTTAGGAACTTCAGTCAATGAATGAGAGATAAGTGAATCGTAATTCATCTAGGAGTAGGACACTTGTGAATAACAATATATGTCTAACTTAATTAAAATACTATAGGACCCCTTTGGAATGCAACACTTTTGGAACCTTAGGATAATGATCACTAAATACGATACATGAGGGTATCAACTGTTCACCAACCTGAGATGCAATACCTTAGAACATTTGGGACTTTTGACATATTAGCCAATGAACAAGAGTCAACCAATGGACATGAGTCATATAATTCACCATTGACCAATGAGTAGGAAACATGTGAGTAACATTAGCCAACTATCGAATACGGAATACTTTAGAGCATTTCGGAATCAAATAAGTACTATGTTAATGCAACCACCACATGCTGCAGAAGGATATAGAAGAGTAACCTTACATACCTTTACTTCCAAGTATGAGTACACAAGTCTATATATGAACACAACAGTCCAGCTTGTTCCATATGTTTCACTCTACAATACAAGTCCATAATGGAACTCTCATTAGCAATTATTTACCGTATGAGTGTACAAAACAACAATGAACCATATGACTTCCATATAACTTGCTTTCACCCCTTACAATACAACTCACTGCATCATCATGTCAATAACACCATAACATTACACACATTGACCAAGATTTCATACAACAATAGCATTTCACATCACACTTACCCTTTATGCCTTCTCATTATCATTCCGTCCCATTTACTCCATTATAACAACATATGAACAACCATCCATATTTAATACAGTTCAACATACCTCCATACGATACTTTAAAGTCATTAAAACAACATCACAAGTTGATAATTACATCCAAAAAGGGTATAGGGGCCTTCGGGGATCAACTAGTAACGAAAACATACAAAACTGAAATCTGGGCTGACCTATGATGCCACATGCGCCCGAAGGTGTCTGAGGTGCATGCTTATATGCCCTCTGGCAGAAGCCAGAGGCATCTGTGCCCGCAAGTGCCTCCGTCTGCGGGGGCGGATGCCCGTTGCGAAATGGCCTATTTTGGGTCTTTTCATGCAATGAATGGTCCATGACCATAACCAAACTTATTTTAATATATTTTTGATCATCTTGAATACCAACATTCATCCATGGTCTCACAACACACATAACAACACCAAAATTACACTTTACGGTCAATACGTCACCAAAACCATAACCAATTTCACAATAGAAATTCCAAACATTATACACCATGACAAAACAAGGTAAGACTATAGTCACATCTCACATGTCAATATTAAATCCATCAAGTTCACTTCCTTCAAGACCACAAGTGCATAGTCAAGTTTACAAGACAAACCATTCTCCGATTTAGCAAACATGTAACATTTCACACCTTGTGAACTTCTCAATACTCCACCAACATAACCAACATAGTATAAACAGTATCTCATGCATAAAAATATATCAAACCATAATCATGAACACTTACCAAGGCTTGAAGAAGAGTTGATCTTGCCCAAAGAGGATGATAGCTTAGGGCTTGTGTGTAGAGAGAATTGTGGAAAATTCTAGAAAGTGGCATGTGTCTATTTATGAATAAAAATCTGATTTGTGGCCTTATATAGTGACTCATGGTCCTCCTTATCCATCCACTTAGTCAATAATTGAGGTTCTTCTTTGGTCCAAGCAAGAATGGATCTTTTTTTCATTTTGGGCCATGTTTTTCTTGAAATTTTTGGGCCTTATTTAGGCCCAATGACACATGAATCCTTTAAGCCCCAACAATTTAATACATAATTCACCAATTCTCTCATGTGTAAATATTTCCATGAATGTTACGGTAATCAACTAGACTCAGAAACGTACAGGGTGTTACATTCTTCCCCCCTTAGGAACATTCGTCCTCGAATGTTAACAACATTGTCTCATGTGCAACAAGGCGTCTGTATACTAGCATCTCTATTCATATGCTCATATAGATATTTACTTAGTCTTTCTCCACTTTCACACTTTTGAACTTTTTCCTCCCATGTGGAACAAAGATGGGTACCTTGGTCTCACCATTTGTTTTCATCTTTTCAAGTTATCTATTCGACTTGTTGATTTCTTTGCACTTGTCAATCTATAACAATAGGTATCTCTTCTTGATGGAATCCTTCGTAACTTGTATACTTTTAATAAAGCAATGGATCTTGGCATGTGACTTGTGTTAGCTTATAGCTACTATACCTTCTTTATAGCTTAGTGAGCAAAATCTAGCCCCAAATAATGCAGTTCCACTCGATCTAAATCATCCCAACTACCTTTGTAATACAATGTGTAAACTAGTAACATATTTCATGTGTTTGGATGTTACATTCTGCTTGTTCATCTGTTTAAGGATAAAAGAATGTACTTGAATTCATTTGGGTTCCCAATCTCTTCTGAAAAGATTTCCACAAATGTGTTAACTTGGTAAACCTTTCAGCTATTACCCATATGACGTCACATTTCCAACGTGTATGAGTCAAACATGTGATAAACTCCATATTAGTCATATGCCATTTCCAACTAAAAAAGAATCTCTATATAGCCCATAATTAATACACATTCTTGACATGTCATCTTTCGTCGGTACTATTTACACTGGTACACCCTACGGGGATAGACTAGTATCTTTCTCATTAGTATCTTGAACATTAGTATTTTTCACTCTAACTAAGTAACATCTGTACACTGTGGATATCATTTTCCTTGCCTTAAGATAGGAATTAACTTGACCTATTGGTGCTCCAACATTACCCTTCCCTTCCGTTCAAAAACATTCTTTTATGACAAGTGAAAATGTAACCTCTTGGCTTGGCACTATACCGTGGCATAACAAGGAGCCAACCACTTCATACTCATTACAACATTAAAAATAAATTTTTCCATTTCCGTTTCCATAAGATCAACCATCTCACATGATCACAACATCTACTATACCATTACGACATGCTCTTTCAACTATAATAAATTCACCGATAGTTGGAAATACTCCGATTAACTTAGCTAATAACCCCGGTGTCCCGTTATATTTCACAGTAATCGATGGAGTAGCATATAATAGGGTAGAGCTCGGATCAATAGTACATATACATCATGTAAAAATATGGTAATGTACCTGTACCTTCCTGAGGAGGTGCCTCCTCATTCTGCCGGTTCACGAGAGCGTAGGTGCGATTTTAAGTTCCACTGGAACTAGCTGCTCCTTTGGCACCTCTACCACGACCAGCAGACTGTACACCAGTCGCCGATGCCACAACGGCTGATCCTGTAGGTCATGTCATACTATCCGTGGGCACTCTCTCATCATGTGTCCTGGCTTACTACACAAAAAGCAAACATTTATATCAAACTGGCATTCTCCTGAATGAAATCTCCCACAGCGCTGGCACAGCTGTCGAGACAATCTTGTTGCCTGTGATCCATGCATTCCACTACTCTGTCGAGATTGGCTACCTCTAAACCCTCGGAAGTGAGAGTGTGTGCCTGCTGTGGAATAGGAGAGTGATGGTCTAGAAAACATCAAAATCGTCGATTCTCCTTGGGACGCCATAGACTGCCCCATAGGTCTGGCCTTTTTTGATGTCCCTTCCTCAGATTTCTGTGTCCTTCTTCTTTGCCTTTGATCCTTCATTTTCTGCGCAAAGGCCTGTATTCTAGCTATATCCATATCTCGATTCAAGGCAGCGATAGTGCAGTCTCGTACCAAATACGGTTCCAATCTGTCCACATATCGATGGACTCTATCTTCCATTGTAGCCACCACATTTGGAGCATACAGAGCCAAGGAATTAAATTGCAAGCTGTATTCTCTAACACTCATATTTCCTTGATGCAAATTTAAAAACTGATCCGCGCGAGCCTCACGGATCTCATAGGGGAGATAGTGATCCAGAAATGCCATTTTAAATTTTTCCCAACCAGCTGGGAGTGCATTAATGCCTCTTGATCTTTTCTAGTCCTCATACCATAATATGGCCTCACCCGTCAATCTATAGGCTGCTAATTCAACTGTTTCTACACCTGTTACGTGCATCACCTCTAGTGCTCTTTGAACTTGGTCCACAAAATCCTGTGGATCCGCTTTCAGGTCTAACCCAGTGAATATAGGAGGGTCCAATTTTAGAAAGTCCCGCATGAGCCGACGAGCTGCCCTAGCCGCGTCATCTTCATTTACCATTGGACCAGTTCATCCTTGTGCTTGTGCAACCACTAACTGAGTCAACATATGTACTGCATTTCTTAAATCCTGATCAGTGGCATTCATTGGTGGTTCTGCGGGTACTTCTCTACCAAGTGGCTCTTCCAGAGCTGGAAAGGTAGACGAAGACCGCAATGAAATTTAAGCATTTGCTCTACCTTGCCTAGCTTGGTCAGGTGGTAATCTGCTCATTCCTTCTCCAGCAGGCATATCAACCTGCTTACCTTTACCTCTTCCTCTTCTAGTGTTCGGCATTGTTACTATATCAAAGAGAAACAATTACTATGGTCAGACACAATTCAACTTACAACACTGGCTCTACTGCACGATCTAGAAGTGAAGAAAGGAAACAATATCCTAAATGTCCCGTAGCCTCCTACTTATAAATGTGGTGCATAACACATTGATAAGTAAGACTTATCAATACTCTACTCAGACACAACTTTGTAGACACCTTGAGAACGAACTGCTCTGATACCACTTTTGTTACGCCCCAAATCCCATTTGAGGTGTGATTGGCACCCGAAACCGATATGGCCCGAGAGAACCAATCTTTGCTTATATACATATGCATATCCTCGTATGAACATCGTACTATCTCATGTAACCGATAACATGTAAAATGCCAATGACGGAAGTCAAGAAAAACATGTACAATATGAAACTATGGCCGTTAAAGCCACCAAGTAAACATGAACATACGTCTCTTGCATTCCCATACCCACATATGTATACAAAGCCTCTAACTGATACATTTACAAGACCAACTAAAAGTCGGGACAAGTCCCCGCTTTATACAACATTTACAACATCAAAACAACTGTGACTCGGAGAGTCCCAAAGCAACTGGGGCTCACCAAAGACCTGCAATTAACTGTCAACCTACTGTGGAGGTCTACTAGTGCCTGCACCTGCAACATGTAAAGTAAATCCCCCGAGGGGGGTCAGTACGAAGAATGTACTGAGTATGCAAGGCTCGTAAGAAAACTGCATCAATACATAAGAACTCCAATGGAAATAATTATAAGAGAAAACTCTATATGTGGAATCATATACCTTTCCTTTATTATTATTATTTTCGATCATTCAACCATATACTTATCATTAATTTTCATTCATGAGAATTACTTCCAAGAGATTGACTTTATTCACGAGCTTTCTCTATACAAATGATTCTTTCTTTTCGAGAGATTCTTAACATACATCCACTCTTTGGTGGGTCAACATACATCTACTCTTTGGTGGGTCAATAACATACATCTACTCCATGGGTAGGTTAACATACATCCACTCTATGGTGGGTTAATAACATACATCTACTCCATGGGTAGGATTAACATACATCCACTCTATGGTGGGTTAATAACATACATCTACTCCATGGGTAGGTTTAACATACATCCACTCCATGGTGGGTTAATAACATATATCTACTCCATGGGTAGGTTAACATACATCCACTCTATGGTGGGTTAATAACATACATCTACTCCATGGGTAGGTTAACATACATCCACTCTATGGTGGGTTAATAACATACATCTACTCCATGGGTAGGTTAACATACATCCACTCTATGGTGGGTTAATAACATACATCTACTCCATGGGTAGGTTAACATATATCTACTCCATGGGTAGGTTAACATACATCCACTCTATGATGGGTTAATAACATACATCTACTCCATGGGTAGGATTAATATATCATTACTTTCTTTTCTTTCATTACTCTTTCTTTCATTCCATGAGTGATACCTTGATGATAGAAACATTCTTGAAACTTGGAACACAACGTACATTACTTCACGTCTTTACTATTGTAAGATTGATATCTCTACTTGTGAGGGATAGAAACATTAACTTGCACATTACTTCTTTCATTACTTTTGAGAGATTGGTACATTTACTTGTGAGAGATTGATTCATTCACTTGTGAGAGATTGTTATATTCACTTACCATAACATTATTTGAACACAACATCTTGGAACCATTGGAACAATAGTCAATGCATAAGAGACATGTGTATAACTCTATTGGAACTTTGGATCTTGATATGATTGGAATAATGCTATTCAAACTAAACAAGCCCTCTTTACCTCATTACTCTCGTTGAGATAGTTCTCTTAGAATTTACAATATTATGACAGCTTAGGAACTTCAGTCAATGAATGAGAGATAAGTGAATCGTAATTCATCTAGGAGTAGGACACTTGTGAATAACAATATATGTCTAACTTAATTAAAATACTATAGGACCCCTTTGGAATGCAACACTTTTGGAACCTTAGGATAATGATCACTAAATACGATACATGAGGGTATCAACTGTTCACCAACCTGAGATGCAATACCTTAGAACATTTGGGACTTTTGACATATTAGCCAATGAACAAGAGTCAACCAATGGACATGAGTCATATAATTCACCATTGACCAATGAGTAGGAAACATGTGAGTAACATTAGCCAACTACCGAATACGGAATACTTTAGAGCATTTCGGAATCAAATAAGTACTATGACAATGCAACCACCACATGCTGCAGAAGGATATAGAAGAGTAACCTTACATACCTTTACTTCCAAGTATGAGTACACAAGTCTATATATGAACACAACAGTCCAGCTTCTTCCTTATGTTTCACTCTACAATACAAGTCCATAATGGAACTCTCATTAGCAATTATTTACCGTATGAGTGTACAAAACAACAATGAACCATATGAATTCCATATAACTTGCTTTCACCCCTTACAATACAACTCACTGCATCATCATGTCAATAACACCATAACATTACACACATTGACCAAGATTTCATACAACAATAGCATTTCACATCACACTTACCCTTTATGCCTTCTCATTATCATTCCGTCCCATTTACTCCATTATAACAACATATGAACAACCATCCATATTTAATACAGTTCAACATACCTCCATACGATACTTTAAAGTCATTAAAACAACATCACAAGTTGATAATTACATCCAAAAAGGGTATAGGGGCCTTCGGGGATCAACTAGTAACGAAAACATACAAAACTGAAATCTGGGCTGACCTACGATGCCACATGCGCCCGAAGGTGGCTGAGGTGCATGCTTATATGCCCTCTGGCAGAAGCCAGAGGCATCTGTGCCCGCAAGTGCCTCCATCTGCGGGGGCGGATGCCCGTTGCGAAATGGCCTATTTTGGGTCTTTTCATGCAATGAATGGTCCATGACCATAACCAAACTTATTTTAATATATTTTTGATCATCTTGAATACCAACATTCAGCCATGGTCTCACAACACACATAACAACACCAAAATTACACTTTACGGTCAATACGTCACCAAAACCATAACCAATTTCACAATAGAAATTCCAAACATTATACACCATGACAAAACAAGGTAAGACTATAGTCACATCTCACATGTCAATATTAAATCCATCAAGTTCACTTCCTTCAAGACCACAAGTGCATAGTCAAGTTTACAAGACAAACCATCCTCCGATTTAGCAAACATGTAACATTTCACACCTTGTGAACTTCTCAATACTCCACCAACATAACCAATATAGTATAAACCATCTCTCATGCATAAAAATATATTAAACCATAATCATGAACACTTACCAAGGCTTGAAGAAGAGTTGATCTTGCCCAAAGAGGATGATAGCTTAGGGCTTGTGTGTAGAGAGAATTGTGGAAAATTCTAGAAAGTGGCATGTGCCTATTTATGAATAAAAATCTGATTTGTGGCCTTATATAGTGCCTCATGGTCCTCCTTATCCATCCACTTAGTCAATAATTGAGGTTCTTCTTTGGTCCAAGCAAGAATGGATCTTTTTTTCATTTTGGGCCATGTTTTTCTTGAAATTTTTGGGCCTTATTTAGGCCCAATGACACATGACTCCTTTAAGCCCCAATAATTTAATACATAATTCACCAATTCTCCCATGTTTAAATATTTCCATGAATATTACGGTAATCAACTAGACTCAGAAACGTACGGGGTGTTACATGGAAGATCCTCTATAAATACGTCAAGAAATTCATTGACCACTGGAACCGACTGCGGAATTAGTGGTTCCACTTCAGTATCTTTCACCCATACCAAATGACATATATAACCCTTGTCAATCATTTTTCTGGCTTTCAAATAGGAAATAAATCTTCCTCGTGGTGCCCCTACATTACCCTGCCATTCAAGAACATTTTCTTGCGGAAAGCAAAATTGCACCTTCTTGGCCCGGCAATCTACCGTGGCATAACAAGAGGCCAACCAATCCATTCCCATGATCACATTAAAATCCACCATGTCTAATTCAATAAGATCGGCAAGTGTATCATGACCACACACAGTTACCACACAGTTACGATATACTCTTTTTGCAATAATATATTCACCAACCGGTGTAAACACTTCAATTGATTTATTTAATAATTCTGGTACTTTTGCAAATTTCGCAGCAATCAGTGGAGTAACATAGGACAATGTGAACATGGGTCAATCAGTGCATATACATTATGTGAAAATATGGATAATGTACCTGTGACGACATCAGGAGAAGCCACTGAATTCTGTCGGTCCCCTAAAGCATAAGTGCGATTCTGGACCCTACTCGTGCTGGCTGCTCTTCTGGCACCTCTACCATGTCCAACAGACTGCACACCTCAGCCTAAAGAAGGAACTGATGATAATGATGCAACAGTCGATCCCGCAGGTCACGCCACACCACCCAAGCCTCTTCGTGGGCAGTCTCTCATCATGTGCCCTGCCATACCACACCAATAACATACATTCATCCCCCATCGGTATTCACCTAAATGAAACCGTCTACAATACTGACATAACGGGTGAAAAGATCCCGCTGTCCGTGAACCACGACTTCCGCTGCTTTGCCTAGCTTGATTAAAACCCCGGGACCCTTGAAAGTGAGAGGAAGTACCTACCATGGAATGAGAAAATGAAGGCCTAGGTGGTCTATTAAAACTCTGAGGCCTGAACTCTGCTTGGGACGCCATGGAATATCCCGTAGATCTAGCTCTCTTTGACGACCCTTCTTCAAACCCTTGTGTTCTTCTCCGTTGCCTCTGATCTTCCATTTTCTGTGCAAAGGCCTGTATTCTAGCTATATCCATGTCCCGATTTAGGGCAGCAATAGTGCAGTCTCGTACCAAATACGGCTCAAACCTGTCCACATACCGATGTACTCTATCTGTCATTGTGGTTACTACGTTTGGAGCATTACGAGCCAAGGAATTAAATTGCAGATTGTATTCCCTGACACTTATATTCCCTTAACAGAGAGTTAAGAACTGATCCGCACGAGCCTCACGGATCTCATAGGGAAGATAGTGATCCAGGAATGCCGCTTTAAATTCTTCCCATGTAGGGGGGTTTACACCAATACCACGAGCTTTCTTCCAATACTCATACCACAATATGGCCTCGCCCTTCAATCTATAGGCCGTGAGCTCAACCGTTTCCACACCGGACACATGCATAACCTCCAAAGCCCTCTGGATTTGATCTATATAATCTTGGGGATCTTTATTCGGGTCTGATCCAGTGAATGTGGGAGGATCTAATTTCAAGAAGTCCTGTGGTCTGCGACTAGCTGCTCTCACTGCATTATCATCACCCGTCATTGGACCACCTTGTCCCTGAACCTGTGCAGTAACTATTCGGGTCAACATCTACACTGCATCCTTTAAGTCCTGATCAGTAGTAGTATTTATTGGTGGATCTACAGGTTCTCTTCTCCTACTCGATTCTTCTGGAACAGAGGGAGTGGAGGAAGCTCGTGACACAAATTCATTCTCAGTATCGCCTTGATTAATCTGATCAGGTAGTGGTATACTGGTTCCTTCTCCAGCAATTCTATCTATCCTTTTACTTTTACCTCGACCTCTTCGTGTCATCGACATTTTTCTATAATATACAAGAACAACAATACTTGTGGTCAGAAATAATCCCACCTATAACTTCGGCTCTAATGCACGATCTAAAAATGAAGAAAGGAAACAATATCCTAAATGTCTCATAGCCTCCTACTTATAAATGTGGTGCACAACACATCGATAAGTAAGACTCTACTCAGACACGGATTTGTAGACACCCTTAGAACGACCTACTCTGATACCACTTTTGTCACATCCTGAATCCCGTCGGGACGGATTGGCACTCGTAGCCGACAAGGTCCGAGAGAACCAAGCTTTACTTCTATCCAATCATACGCATACCATAAACACCACCACCATTACGTAAGAATATGAAAGGCAAAATACGAAAAACATGGAACATGGGACATATATATATACATATGTGAAACTTGGCCGTTAAGGCCATCAAGTCAAAAATGTCATATACCACCTTACTTTCATACACCCACATACGTCTACAAAAGACTCTAACATAGACATTTACCAAAATGAACTAAAAGTCAGGATAAGTCCTCGCTTTATACAACATGTACAATACCAAAACATATGAACAACTGTGTCTCGGAGAAGCCCCGAACTAACTGGAGCTCACCAATGATCTGCAACAACTGACAACCTACTGTGGAGGCCTACTAGAACCTGTGCCTACAGCAAGTAAGGTAAATTCCCCAGAAGGGGTCAGTACGAAGAAAGTACTGAGTATGTAAGGCTGTATCAGTACATGAGATCTTTAACGGAAAATACATTACAAGGGAATGCCCAATTATGGATAAGCCATCAATCGATATATTCGAAACTACGTACATTACTTTCGATGATTACTTCATTTTTGTACCTCTTCTTACTTGCTTGCCAGTCATTAGTTAGATATTACCCGAGCCCAACTGATCAGTGGGAAAATAATATCATCATGCAGGTGTTCATGTCACCCCATGGATACACCCATAATGTTGAGATAGTCATCATGAAGGTGTGTTCTTTTACCCCATGGATATCGTCATGAAGGTGTTTATTACACCCCATGGATAAACTCATTATATCGGGATCGTTATCATGACGGTGTTTATTTCACCCCATGGATACACTCACTCATGAAAGATTATTACATTGAGGATTAGGACATTTTTGGAAGCACACATATATGCATTTCGTTATCCTTCACTTCATGAGATTGATACTTTTGATAATTGTAACATTATTGAAAGCTTTGGAACACAACATTATTGGAACTTGGAATCATGTCAATAAGTATGATATACATGGATGAAAATAGATCAAGAATAAGATATATATGATCAACACTAGATGATAACATGAAATGAGATGCCTTAGGACATTTCGGGAATGAGTGGGTACCATAACAAGGTGAACACTATATGTTACAGAAGGATACGGAAAGAGGAACCTTACATACCTCGTATTCTCAATACGACTATACAATCTTAGATGTGCATACAATGTCCCGCTCCTTCCTTATATTTCACTCTACAACCCAAATACATAACGGAATTTACATTAACCACCAACTACCTTTCAAATGCACATAACGTCAATGAGTTACATGTTTGCCTTTAAAATGTCATTTCCCCCTTGGCAATACCATTGACAAAAGCATCATACCAATAATCCCACAATATTCCCAACATTGACCAAAATATCATAAACCATTAGCATGTCACAACAAGTTCATACTTTCCACTCTTAATCACCACAACATCATAATTATTCCATCAAATTACTTCAATACACCTCACAACAACAAATCGGCCAAAATCCCATAATTTACACTCATATGAAAATAACAAGTTTAATAACATAATCACACCATACATGTTGTTATTTCATCCATACCATGCTCTTTCATCAAACTCACAAGTCATATTTCAAGTTACAATTCCATGGATATCACATCTTTCACAAAAATACAAAGTGCCATATCCAACACTTCCAAGCATAACCAAAATGATTTAAATACTCTCCCATGCATATAATATATTATTCCATAAGAATAATTACTTACCCAAGCTTGAAAATTGATGATTTTGCTCCAAGAAGTTGGCTTAGGGTTCTTGAGAGTTGAGACAAATTTTGGGAAATTTCTAGAAATGTGTTGTCACGCCCCGAACCCCGTCGGGATGGATTGGGACTCGTAGCCGATAAGGCCCGAGAGAACCAAGCTTCACTTACATTCATTCATACACATGCCATAGGAAACACCACTATCACGTAAGAACATAATAGGCTAACATCGAAAATCGTGGAACATGTAGGATATATATATTTACATATGAGGAACCTAGCCGACATAGCCATCACGTCAAACGAAACACATCTTTTCTCTTCCCATTATTTTACATACCCACGTACGTCTACAAAAGCCTCTAACAAAAGTACATAAATGACCAACCTAAATTCGGGACAAGCCCTGCTTTACATAACCTTTACAATACCAAAATACATGTACAAATGTGACACGAAAAGCCCCGAATCGATTGGAGCTCACCAAAAGTCAGTAGAAGTCCTGCAGCTCACTGGGGAGGTCTACTAGTGCCTGCGCCTGTAGCAAGTAAGGTAAATCCCCCAAGAGGGGTCAGTACGAAGAATGTACTGAGTATGTAAGGCTGCATGAAACTGAATGATACATAAAAACTTTAATGAAATCTAATATAAATGAGTACTCAATATGGATAAGCCACCATTTTTCATATATGGAAAAAGTACACATTATGTGAATTACTTTATTTACTCTTACATTCTTTCCTTTATCCATCACTCATTCATCCATTCATATAATGCCCGGGCCCCAAGCTGATCAGTGGGTAATCACTAGTAATCGGGATCGACCCATGCTAGGCTTTTCCTTTGCCCCTGGGATACCACCCGTAGCGGAATCGACCCATGATAGGTGTTCTTCTCACCCCTGGGATACCATCCATAAATATTGGGATCGACACATGCTAGGTTATTTAACCCCTGGGATACCATCCATGAAACATCTCTCCTCTTTACAACATTACTTCTTTAATCTTTGAAATAGGTTACTTTATTTTTTTGGGAACTTTTGAATATAACATTATTGGAACTTGGAACCATATTCATAATTATGTGACTCATGAATGATAATACACCAATAATGAAATATACATGATTAACAATAGATGATAACTTGAGATAAGATACCTTAGGACATTTCGGAAAGGAGTAAATACCATGACAAGGTGAATACTATATGCTGCAGAAGGATATGGAAAGAGTAACCTTACATACCTTAATTCCTAAATAAGAATCCATAATCCTAACGAATATAATGATCCAGCCCTTTACTCTACAATACAAGTACATAGCGGAGTTTACGTCAACATCTAACCACCTTACAAGTGCAAAAGACGACAAAAGTTACATAATTGCCTATAACGTCATTTCCCCCTTTACAATGATATTTTGGCATGACCATACCAAAAATACCACAACATGCCATACATTGACCAAACATCATAGCCAATAGCATTTCTCAATAAAGCTTCTTCTTTACACTTTCTCATTTACACCATATCACAAATAATCCATCAAGTCACCTTAATACACCTCATAGCACATATCGGCCAAAATCCCATAATTTACACTTATAGAAAATAACAAGTTTAGTAACATAATCACAACATACATGTTGATATTTCATCCATACCATGCTCTTTCATCAAAACCACAAGTCACCTTTCAAGTTTAATTCACAAAATGGCACATCTTTTACCAAAGGGCAAAAGTGTCCTATTCAACCTTTCCAACACAACCATCATGATCTACACAATCTATCATGCATATAATATGTTAAATCACAAGAATAATTACTTACACAAGCTTGAAAAGGGATGATCTTGTCCAAAGTGTCCAAAGAGAATGGTTGCCTTAGGGTTTGGAAAAAGAGAGAAATGTTTGTGAAAATATCCAAAAAGGCATGAGACTTGTGATGACTTAAAAATCTGATTTGTGTTCCTTTATATAGACTCTCAAGTCAATCCTTAGCCACTTCTTTGGCATTAAATGTCATGGTCCCTTAATTAATATAAGAATGGGTCATTTTCCTTTGGGCCTTTCCATTTTGGCCTTGTTTTGGGCCTCAATTTGGGCCCAATAACACTTATTAGCTTAGCCCATCAAAATCCATGTATAATACATTATATATCTCATGTTTAAATAATTCCCTGACGTCACGACAATATTCTTTTACGAGATTCCCGTTCGTAGCCTCAATCGCAAAACTAGACATTCTAGCCGTCCATGGCTTAATTGAACATAATTTGATAAATACTTGTGTTGCATGGTTTGATCATGTAGGAGTGTGTCGAGGTATTTGAAACCTTAAAAATAAGAAAAGGAACACCAAAGAACCAAAAGAAACCATGGAAGAATCGACATTGCATTACGTCGCAAAACAAGCCCGGAAAGACCAAAATCCTTGTGCCTTGCGCCACTGCTGCAAAGCAGGGCAGTGGCGCAAGAATTGCAGCCCGTCTGAATCCTGAGGCTTACGCCACACACCCTGAAATAGGGAGTGGCGCAAGTTTCACTAGTTCTCTGAATTTTTTTTGGTCTTTGCAAATACTAGCCTACCATCCGATACCATCCAAGATAAGTACTTTTTGTCCTCAATACTAAGGTAAACATGTCTTAAAGTCATCAAATAAGGTCGGAAATGTACGGGATATTACATGTGTAGTGTAATCCTTTGAATAAAAATCAAATTTTTCCACTTATTTATAGTCCCTCAAGTCTCCTTGGCATTAAATGTCATGTACAAGTGGTCAAGGGTGAAGAATGGGTCATTTTTGGCCTAATTGGGCCATATCTTTTGTCTCATTTTGGGCTTGTATTGAGCCCAATTCAATTAACCCAATAATTTCTCATGTTTAAATCATTTCATACGCGTTACAATGATATTTCCACTCACGGGATTCATATTTGTAGCCTCAATCCCAAAAATGAGTGATTCTAGCCACGTATGGTCTATTTTGACCAAAAAGGTAAAACCGTCATTTTGATGCCAAATTCGTTCTCGAGTAATTTTATCATACCAATATAATACTTTACTCATTTCATGTATATGCTCATGGTTGTAGAATAAACGTGGCAAAAATTGGCTCGGTACGCCCCCGGGCACCCTTGGGACTTAGAAATTTTCAACTTTTGAAAAAAAGTGGCAAAACCAGCCTGGTACGCCCTTGGGCGTGCCATATTGCTGCCTTTGGGCTAAAATTTTTGGCCCAGAGCGGCCTGGCACGCCCCAACCTTATTTTTTTGAAAATTTCATTTTCGACTTTTCTTCGCGGGTTTGGTTAGATACTTCAAGTCCTATTCTTTACTTACTTCTTACCCTTAATATATTTTGTTTTGAGGTCCTCTTAGAATTATTTTGAACCCCACAAATGCTCAACGAAAATCACAAAACACCTCCTACGAAGGGCTAATTACATTTACGAGGCCAAATTTTAATTTTCTCGTCCATAACATTACAAAATACATACGTATGGCTCTCGACGCCTAAGTAAACATTATTCAATGTTGTCAAGTAGGGTTTGGAAGGTACGGGGTGTTACACAACCAAAGTTCAAAGGATATTTTAATGAAAAGTTAATGTAACTTTTAGGGTCTCACACATTGAAGAAGCAGGGATCCACACTTCCATTAACCCTTTGTCGGTTAACACACGTGGTATGAAACACTTGCTATGATGTTCTCACCTTATAATGATGCGTGTGTCTCATTCTTTTACTCAACACTGTACAGATCTTGGTCTAGACATCTATAGATGTCTTACCCGAACTTCTCTCTTCAATAATCCTCAAACTCATTATCTTAGATAAACTCATATCTAACTTCACAAAAGAATTCTAACATGGTGGTGAAACTCGTCTCTTCACGTTTCTTGACGTAAGATTTTATTGCTCGAGTGATATAGTTAATCTCTTGACTTATTCGACACACTTTATCAATAAAATACATTATCACATGCACTCAAAATACAAATTCAAGAGTCTAATATTGATGAGAATATTATAACAACCAAGTCATTTTACAATACATAATTATTATCAAATCCTATGCAAACCTAAAGTCATAACATGTTTTCAAAACAAGTCTCTATGTATTGCTTTTGTAAAAAGATCAACTATCATTTCTTGTATTGAAATGTATTGTAAATTTATTCCTCCACTTGCTACCATGTCTCTCACAAAGTTATAATTGATATTAATGTGTTTGATTTTGTAGTGATACTTAGGATCCTTCATGTATGCGATAGTCGCTTGACTATTACGATATAAGATTATGGGACCTTGAGAATTCTTTGCAATAGTCAAATGCTAAAAGAATCTCATCAACCAAACAACTTCTTGTACTGCAAATGCACAAGCCACGAATACAGATTTCATGGTTGAAAGGGTAGTTCAAGTTTGTTTCTTACTTTTCCACGAAATAGCACCATCATTAAGTAAGGAATCTGAACCGGAGGTTGATTTCCTATCCTATCGATCACCGACCCAATCAACATCTGTATAACCTCTCATGCAGGGGCGGAGCCACCCTATACCAAGGGTGGTCATCCTAACACCCTTTTCCGGAAAATTGTGAAGTATATATAGGTAAATTTTGGTTTTTGTGGTTATATACAACACAATGAACACCCTTTGAACAAATGAGTCCCATGGCTCAGTGGTAAAGGGTGTTCAAATTGTGTTTTGCTGCCTGGGTTCAATCCCTCACAACAACGAAAGTGTAAAGTTTTTTTGTATTTTAGGCATAGTTATATATGTTGTTAATGTCCTATTTTAATTTCTATTCTTACTGTCATTAAAAAGGCAATTATAAAAGTTTTAGTCTTAACATGCATTAAAAAGGTAAATTAGAAAAGTTTTTTCATATCCTTTTAAAAATTAGTATTTTTTTGCATCTTTAGAAGTCAAAATTGAGTAATTAAGGTTACGCAAATTGAAATCAAAAAGGAAAAAGTAAGAAAATTAAATGCATAAATAAATTAACTTTTCAAATAGTTTTGAATTAAACCTACATAACATATATTTATAAGTGAAAACATTTTCTTTATGAGAAAATTTGATAATGAAAAATGCAGTCCCATATAAACTTTAAATTCAATAAAAAAATTCTATTTGTGATCATTAATATATTATCAATTTTCATATAAAGTGTTTGAATTTAAATTTATTAAACTATTATTTTTAAATATATTGTCCTTCCCATGAAGCAAGAGTAATTTTGCTTCTTGTATTTAAAGTTAAAGTATATTTGATTTTTGCTTAAATCCTCTCCGTTTTCATCGTCAGACACCGCTAAAGAGGTTGTATGATTCACTCTTCTCAAGTTATTTTTTATTCTCTTTTGTTGCCTTCTTATCTTTCGTTATAGTGGTGCATGATGATTTTCTTTGATGGACTCCTTTGAGCAATTTTCTTTGCTTAACAAAAAAATTTCAGTGAAAACTCAATAATATATTTTAAATTGAGTGTTTGAATAATGCTTTGAGGACAAACGACGAATTTTTTTTGGTAAAGCTAAATATAATATTGTTTGATTTTAAAAAATTGGTGAACCCTCTCATTTGGGGAAAAAAAAAATTACTTTAAAAGTCTGAACACCCTTATTCAGATTCCTGGCTCCGTCACTGCTATCATGAGTAAATCAAATCCACTATAGCATAGTGAATACTCTGTAGTTTTCTTTAGGTATCTAAAAATTCTCTTCACTGCTTTCCAATGATATCTTCCAGGATTGGATGTATACCTGCTAACCAAACCTACGTCATAACAAATGTCTGGGCGAGTACACATTATATCGTACATCAAACTCCCAATAACACTAGAAAATGGAACTCGATACGTGTCTTTTTTTTTTCCAGTATTTGGACACATTTCATGACTTAAAGTTTCACCTCTTACTATAGGAGTATCCATGAGTCTGCAACTATTCATTCGAAAACGTTTCAAAATTTTCTTTATATATGTTTATTTAGATAAACTTAAAAATTTCTTGAAACGATCTCTTTTGGATCTTAGTGCCCAATATATAATCTGTTTCACCCATATTCATAACAAATGACTTTAAAAGTCATAAATTGAAGATTGCTTCAGGCCATAAATTGATCTTTTCAACTTATAAATTTTCTTTTCTTGGCCTTTAACAACGAAACCTACGGTTTGTTCTATATAGATTTTCTCATTTGGTTTTCCATTGATAAATGTGGTCTTCGCGTCCGTTTGGTGTAATTCTAGATCCAAACGTGCAATAATAGCCAAAAGTAATTGTATAGCGGTAATTTCACAATTGGTAAAAATGTTTCCTCATAATCTATTCCAACTTCTAGAGTAAAACTTCTTGCCACCAATCATGTTTTTGGTCTTTTTATTAACCCATTCGATTTGTGTTTAACTTTGAAAATTCATTTATTCCCAATAGCTCTACGCCCAGGAGGAAGGTCAACTAGATCCCAGACTTTATTGATTTTCATGCACTCTAATTCTTCTTTTATCGCTTTTATCCACTCATCTTTTCTCGGACTCATTAAAGCTTCAATCACAGAATTAGGCTCATCCAATTCTGTGGGAGATACCAAGAAAACATAATTCTCAATCTCAAAAGATTGTTTAGGTACACCTTTTCTAGTACTCTTACGTAATTGAATTTCAGATTCCTCCATAAGATTTGGGGATTCAAAACTCCCTCTTAGATCAGGAACCAATTCTTGATTTCTTGAATTATCAGCATTATTTTCCTAAAAATAAATACTACTCCTTTCATGTCAAAATAAGTGATGTTTTTAGCTTGGACATACCCCTTAAGAAAATTACTCATTCCTAAAATTTGAGATGTATTTTTATTAACTTACTTTTAATACCCTGAAAAAAATGTAGCTCTTTAGTAATTTCTTAGTTGTGTAAAATTCTTTTTGTTTTACTAAAAATAAAATTAGAAGAACATAATTAACGTGTTCTTGATAATGTGAAGCACCACTTGTTTTAAAACAAAATGAAAAGATAAAAATACACTTATTTTAAAACATAGAAAATAAACACCTCAAAAGCTTCCTTCTCTTTAAATTAACATGTTACATTATTAGAGTCTCATTTTCTTAATAATAGACCTGTTTAACTTATCAAATCCATCTATTATAGTAGCTTGTTTTAGAGACATTATTTGTTTCATATAAACGGAAATTAATTGGGAGTCTATATTGAAGGGATGGTAAGGGTGGTAGAAAAGAAAGAGACAAGAAAGGGACAAAGGGACTGGTGAATGCTGAGTGGTGGGATGCAGAAATTGCAACTATGGGCAACCTACGTAGTTATGTGAAAAGGAGAGTCGCCGGCCTACCACTATGAGTAGGTCTGAGGTAAAAGAAGAGTAGCTAAGTAGGTAGATATTATAAGTAGTAGGAGTACTAGACTCTTACATACAAAAATTAAAGTAGAAGTATATATATTCCAATAGAGATGCCCCTTTACTTGTGTGATTCTGTGTTCCCCATTCTCCATTTCCTAACGGTTTGTGCCTATTTCGTGAAATTTAAGGACCTCCAGCTACAACTCCACCCCACCTACCCACTACTTTGGATGCAAAAAATTTCTTTCTCTCAATTTATGCGGCATAGTTAAAATTTTGAAGTTCATTAAATTTTTTTTTATATTTTTTAAAATATTTTAAGTTATTAACTCTTTATAGTATTGTTTATGTAATGTTTAAATAGGCATAATACATAAACATTATTCGTTAATTTGGCTCCAGTTGATATTTATGCTCTTCAACTTTATATGTGCACAAGTATATACACGCGTTTTATGTAGCAAATTACACGTAGGATGCAAATTGCCACATAATGTGTTTATTTATTTAACTTTATATAAGTTTAAGTGCTTAATTGTGCACACTCAAAGTTGGAAGACATAAATATCAACTGAGGTTAAGTTAAAAGATACATTTATGTATGATGCCTTTTATATATAAATTTGAATTCTCAATCAAAATTTAAAAGTTCAATAAATTTCGAAATTTCTATTGTACTACACGAGAGTATAAGTTGGTGGGAGGTGTTTGATCTTTGATGCTTGTGATGGTCCAAGTCAGTATAAAATTCGCAGCCTTTATTATAAGAGTGAATAGATGCGTAGGTAGGTAGGTACTAGGTAGGATGATTCGATAGGTGTCTCAGGGCATGAGGGACTGATGGGGGGGGGGGGGGGTTGCATGCAAAAGCCAAAGCAATTCGCAGCAGGCTGAAGAGATCAGTCACGAGAGTTGATCTAAGAAAATGATGACAATTCCATTATTCTGCTTTCTTTGTGTGACCACGTCCACTTATCTCATCGACTATATGAACATGATCAGAAACAGATGTTCAACCATACATAGTAAAAACTAGCTGCTAATTCTAGTACTTATTAGTTGCTTGTTTTAGAGACATTATCTTTTTATATGGAGTATAGATTTAGCTTATATACTTTTTGAAAAAAGGTGGGGTAAGGAAAGGAAAATTGGAGAGGGGATTTGAAGGTGGAGAACTGAACTCTCACCAATTAAGTGAAAGTTTTGATGATTAATTAACTGAGCTATTAGTATATATATACTAATAAAGTAAAAGTATTTTTTTTTTACAATCAGTGTGAATTCAGACATAAAATCTTCAACTTTTTGAAATAAAATTTACATATTTAGAAACTATATATATATAAAAAATACTATAAGTCACCATAATTAACAATTTGAAATATTTAAAACGCATTTAAAAAAATTATGGCAAAAAAAAAATCATTTGACGGTCCAATAGTACCTAAAACAATCTTTTTGGAACGGAGGGAGAATATTTTAACATATCATAGCATGTTACAATGTTTGTTTTATTTTTTCATTTTATTAATATAACTTTTCACGATCAATTATTTATAGCAATATTTTAAATGACTTTACATTGTTAAGTTTTTAATAGTATATAATCAAACCTTATTTTATTACTACTGCATTTGACTTTAAATTGCTAATTTAGTTCTGTATGTATTACTCCGTTGTACCTAAAAATTGCCAAAGTTCGAAATAATAAAACCATAAACATTCACCGAACATTACAATTATTATCAGCATTATCATTTCGTTAATAATAGTAATAACATTTCTTCCTATTATTTATTTACAATAAGAAAAAGAAGAAGAGGATGACTACGACATGCATTATTGACCCCTTTCAAAATCTGAAATCAATTCAGGAATTCCCTCTATTGGTGTGGCAAGGGTAATTTAATTTGTTTATGTACTTCACTTTAATTTCTTTTCGTTCGTGGTTTCCCTTTCTTATACTTGTTGCACCATAGTATAGAAAGCTATCCACTAGCTCAATCATAATGGCCTTTTCTCCTTTCCTCCTTACTTATATTGTACTTGTTTTAATTACTCCTTTTCCTATCCTTCTAGTTCCTTCCTATTTGGCACTATTCCTCTTGGTTCATTACATTTGAAAATAAATCACTACAAACTTAGAAAACCTTTCGGGCTTCATTCGACACTTAGCTACTAAAGGAAAAGAATAAGGAATCCTCATGTGTCAATTGAACATTTAAATAAACCTTTTCCTAAAAGAAAGATACACTCACGTAACCATTTTACTCCAAAGTACACTAGCTCAATACTATGAGTTACACGTAATTTTTTAATCTGGTTATTACTCATTTGAGTAGGGTTTGGATTCCAAGAATTTAATGCTAGTCTTCAGATTCTATAAACTACTACTTGTACTATAAAATATTATAACTTGTGGTTTCTTGAATTAATCAAATTGCTTTCCTTAATTGTAAGATAAGCTTCCAGGTGTAAAATTGTTTTCGTTGCAGCTAAATATGCTAACCAACCTAAACTCCAGCAGTTATATATGATGCTCTCGTTATCACCGGTAAATGTCACAGATATTTTTGTACCGTGCATGCAAAACCACATGAGAAATGATTTCCTAGCCATTTACAAACTTTTAAGTTTTATGTCATTTTTACAAGAGATATTCATTTTTATACGTAAAAGATCTTCATTTTTACATATAGGATATCTAGAAAATCCATTTTCTTCTATTCAAATTGTAAGAGGGCAAGAGCAAAATTAAAATGTATGACATTAAGGGGTCGTTTGGTAGAGTGTATTAAAAAATATAATGCATGTATTAGATTTGTGTATTATTAATACCTTGTTTGGTACATTTTTTTGGCCTATGTATAACTAATGCTTACATTAGTTATATACTCTATTGTGTATTGAAGTCTGTATTAATAATACCACCATTTTCTATGCATTAGTAATACAAAGCATTTTAATACATGCATTAACTGATTAATGACATTATTACCCCTCAAAATAATTGCCAATTCCTTTTCCCACCATTTTTACATTTCTCAATTCATTTTCCCACCATATTCTCTGTACTTTGCCATGTAAAATAAAGGATAATTTTCCCCCATCTTCTTCCTTTCTGCTTCAGCAGAATTTGTTTTTGGGACTTTCAAACACAACGAAAAATCTAAAAACAATTTTGATGGGGGTCACACACAAATCTAAAAACAAAATACTAGACTTGGTAGTTGCAGTTAATGGGGCTTTCAAACATGAAAGTGACGGTGTCACTTCCGTCGTCAACTTTGGTAGTGATGATATCAACATTTTCGTCATGTTAATGTTCATCCCGATTGAAATTTTACAGTCACAACGGTAGTGTTCAAATTCCTCAGATCAGAGCAACAACGCCACTTGAGCCACGATGGCTGAAATCCATGGCCTGCAGAGAAAATACGGTGGCAAAAAATCAAAGTTCGCATCGTTCAAGACCTATGGTGCAATATTACCAACTGTTTAATTTTATTTTGAGGGAAAAAATGAGCTAGAGTGAGGTTTTAAAGACAAGAATTTTGTTGAAAAGAGAGTATATACAAAGCTAAAGGAGGGTATTTTTGTAAACAAACATTATTTTATATAAATAATGTATTGCATATAATTTCTAATACATCACACCAAACAACGTATAAAGAATAATGCCGGCATAAATAATACCAGCATAACTAATACAAGCATTACTAATACATCATCTCTAGCATTATTCTTATACACTATATCAAACGACCCCTAAGGGTGTGATATTTTAATTTCAGAAAATATTTTACAATTTTCTCATGTTTAGTTGGTTAAAATATTTGAACAATATTTTATTTAGATTAATAATTTTCTTAAAAATGAGGAAAATAACTTCCAAATAAATTTCATAAATGATATTTCAAGTTCATTATTTTCTCCCGTCGACTCAATACCCCCAAACGCAACCCCTTATCCATCCCAACCTCCGTAATTCCAAAACCTCACTTCCACTCCATCCCAACCTCATAATATTTTGTTTAAGTACATGGTTCTTGAGATGATAATTTTTTGTTTATTTACCAACTATTAAAAAATACGTAAAAAATTTACTTATTTTCTCAAAAATAAATTTTCTAAAAAAACATTTTTCGTTATACCAAACGCTCCCTAAAGGTCTCCTCTTAAAACCAGTTTGAAGGACAACTTGCTGTCTCAGGTTCTGCTCATGTTTTCTCTGTCGACAGACTGATTTGTCAACAGGATATGCTAGTGTGGGCAGCTTCTCGATGGTGAGCAGGTTGAGGAGTGAGCTAAATGTAGAAATCTTTTTTCTCTTGGTATAGAGGTACGCGCAAGCACATAATAGTACCACAAATACATTGTGACTTATTAAGTACCCCTTCTGGCTTAATTTATATGATGTAATTTGACTTTACACGAAATTTAAGAAAATATGGGATGACTTGAGAAATTTGTTGTCTAAAATAAGTCATAGATAACATGTGGTTATAAATCACCCACTACAGGTGAAGTAAATATTTTAAAGTTAAATTATTATTAAGTGTGTCATATAAATTATGACAGAGAAAATATAGACATGTCAAATTAGGTTTTGGATCTAAATCACATTTTAAAAACTAGTTCAAAAGGAGAAGGATTGCTCAAACTTTATAAGAGAACCACTCGTTCTTTTTTCATCTATTGTGGTACTCTTGAACACCTCACCTCACGCCAGCATTTGATGCATAGACAGTTTAATATGGGAGCTCATCATCGATAAATATTAAATAAGACGAGTCTTATTCTGATACCATGCCAAATTAGATTTTAAACCTAACTTACACCTAAAAAACTAGCTCAAAAGAAGGAGGAGTGTTCAAGCCTTATAAAAAGACCACCCAATTTATTTTCTTCCAATGTGAGAATATTCAATAGTAAGGGAGCAATTACATTATGTAGCGATTATATATGGTGTGTTGCGTATGTTAGAACGAGAAAACCTAGTATGACCTTGTAGAGAAATTATTCACCATTTTTCTTGACCAGGATAATCAAACTTCGATGAGACAATGTGGAGGAGATTTTCTCTAAATTTGCTCGGCCGAGATTTGCAATTTGTTTTTCTCTATGAACTATATGAACTAAAAGAATCATATGCTTTAAGCCTCAGAATGACTAGATCAAGAGACAAAATTAGTTATTGCTATATTGAGTCACTTGTAGTTAGTTTAGGGCTCATGTGGGTAGCCTAGTGTATTTCTAGCTAAATACTTAAATTACAAAGTGTATTAGGAGACTATTTACTACTTGTGTTGTAGGTAGATTCCTGTGTGTATAAGTAGATGCAATGATGTATAGATTTAACAACCGAGCAATACAATCCTTCACCCTTTTTTGACTGTATAATTTTACATGGTATAAAATCGTTAAATACATAGCTATGCTACATAAAAGTTAAGTCCAGAAATAATGGACTCAACTTCGGTCCCGACCTCTTTGTCTCTTTCAGCATCCTTATTGGCCATTGCACCACATTATGGCTGCTTGTCCGGTCAAACTCAAGCATACTGATTACTGATCTTATTTGGAGGACTCAGATTTTACAATCGATGCAGGTCATGAGGATGACAAAATTGGTTCTGGAAAACAAGCCTGAAAAGTGTGAATCTAAAGCCAAAGATGTCACACTACTCAAGAAAATAGGAAAAATCGACCTCCCGTGGAAGTCGAAAAAAACCGACCTCATATGGAAGTCGGAAAAACCCGACCTCAGGTGGTTAGAAATAGTCAAATAAATTTTTCTTTTATTTTTTAGAGAAACTGACCTCAAGAGGTTGATTTATTTGGAAAAGAATTCGAGAAATATTCACTGACCGCAGGAAGTCAGAAATCTTTCCAGAAAAAAAATAATTAAATGTTATATGAGGTAAAATCAATGCAAGCACACGTGGCAAAATCTGGATAGGCAATTCGGGCGCGTGGCGAACGACGTAAGCTATGTCTATAAAAGGTCTCTCTCTCGGGTGGGGTGGGAGGTGGGGGGGGGGTCACGCCCCGAGTTCCAACGAGGCGGACTGGCACCTGAAGCCGATAAGGCCCGAGAGAACCAATCTTTACTCATGTCCATTCATATGCATGCCATAAGAAACATCACCACCACGTAAGGACATAGAATGCTAATAGCGGAAAGCATGGAACATATGATACATACATACGTGAAACTTGGCCGTTAGGGCCATCAAGTCAAGATGGACATACAACACTTACATTCATATACCCACATATGTCTACAAAAGCCTCTAACAGAAGTACACACATAACCATCCTAAATTCGGGACAAGTCCCCGCTTTACACAACATTTACAATACCAAAACCAATATACAACTGTGACTCGGAAGCCCCGAACCAACTGGAGCTCACCAAGGATCAGTAGATGACCCGCAGCTTACTGTGGAGGTCTACTAGTACCTGTGCCTGCAGCAAGTAAGGTAAGTCCCACAAGGGACGTCAGTACGAAGAATGTACTGAGTATGTAAGGCCATAAGAAACTATATGATACATAAATACTTCAATGGAATCAATATAAGTGAATAACCAATATGGATAAGTTACCATTCTATATGTATGGAAATATGTACATTAGATGGATTACTTTCTTTACTTTTACGCTCATTCATTCGTTCATCACTCACTACTCATCCTTCCATTCTTACAATGCCCGGGCCCCAAGCTGATCAGTGGAAAATCAACAGTTTTCGGGATTGACCCATGCTAGGTGTTCTTTTCACCCTTGGGATACCACCCGTAGATATTGGGATCGACCCATGCTAAGTATTTTAACCCCTGGGATACCACCCAAGAATAGAGACCCAAAAATAGAGACTTCACTACCTCCCTTCCTCAATCTTAGAAATAGTTCATTCGATGATTATGTCATTATTGGAACTTTTGGATGTAACATTATTGGAACTTGGAACCATGTTCATAATTATGTGACACATGAATAACAATAGATCAATAATAAGGTATATATGATTAACAATAGGTGATAACCTGAAATGAGATGCCTTAGGACACTTCGAAAATGAGTAAGTACAATAACAAGGTGTATACTATATGCTGCAGAAGGATACGAAAAGAGTAACCTTACATACCTTATCTCCTCAATATGACTATACAATCCTATACGTGAACACAATAGTCCAGCTCCTTCCTTACGTTTCACTCTACAACACAATTACATAACGGAGCTTACATTAACAATCAACTACCTTACAAGTGTACAAGACGACAAGGAGCGCTATATGACTACCGTATAATGTCATTTCACCCTTTACACTACCATTTACGGCATTGTCATATCAACAATACCACAACATGTCCAACATTGACCAAAATATCACAATCCAATAGAATTTCATACCAAGTTCGTTCTTTACATTTCTTCATTAGCACGACGTCACAATTACTCCATCAAATGTAACATCCCATACCTTCCCAACCCTACTTGATGACATTGAATAATGTTTATTTAAGTGTCGAGAGTTATAAGTATGTATTTGGAAATGTTAAAGATCAGAAAAATTAAAATTTGGCCTTGTACATGTGACGAGCCTTTCATAGGAAGTGTTTTGTGACTTCTTGAAGCATTTATGGAATACCCCGTACACATTCTAACCTCATTTGGTGACTTTAAGTCATGTTTACTTGATGGTTAATATGACTAAGTAAGTATTTTGTAGTGTTTTGATAAGGGATTGGACGATACGTAAACATTGGATAAGTGGCCGAAAATTTCAGCAAAGTGCTGAAACTTGCGCCACTACCCTATTTCAGGGGTGTGGCGCAAGCCACCTGCAGCCAAGAAGTTCAGAGGGCAGTGGATTCTTGCGCCACTGCCTTGTTTTTCAGCAGTGGCGCAAGGCACAACAATTGTGCCTTTCCGGAGTCGTTTCGTAACGCAATTCTACGACGATTTCTAGATGGTTTCTTTTGGTTCTTTGGAGTTATTTGAGCATTGTTAAAGATTCAAACACTTCAATACACTCCTACATACTCCTACATGATCAAATCATGAAATGTGAATAGTGATCCAAAATGTCCAATGAAACCAAGGGCAACTAGAATGCCTATTTTTGCGATCGAAAGGACGAATGAGAATCTTTTAAGGGAATATTGTCGTGACATTATGGAATTATGTAAACATGATATATAAGGTGAATAATACATGAAATTTGGTGGGTTACATGGATATGTGTTATTGGGCCCAAAATTAGGCCCAAAATGGAATAAAAGACTTGGCCCAAATGGGTCATTTGACCCATTCTTGCCATGACCACTCCATTATTGCTCCCAAATGGCTAAGGATGACTTGAGCACTATATAAGGGACCCAAAAATCAGATTTTATTGAAGCAAAACACACATGCTTTTTCTATCTTTTTTTTCTAGAAAAATCTCAAGAACACTTCTTTGACTCCCAAAAACCCTAAGGCATTTTTGGACAAGATCACCATCTTTCAAGCTTGGGTAAGTGATTATTTTTGTACTTTAACATATTATATGCATGGGAGATTATATATATATTGCTAGTTGTGTTGGCAAGGTGATGAATAGTGTATTTTGCCTTTGGTGAAAGATGTGTCATCTTGGTAATTTGAACTTGAATTAGGCCTTGAGCCTTTGATGAAAAAGCATGGTATGGACAAAATATGAACATGTATGGTGTTATTTTTGGTATTAAACTTGTTCTTGTCTATAAGTGGAAATTGTGGGATTTTGGCCGATATGTGTTATGAGTTGTATTAAGGTCATTTGATGGGTTATTTGTGATGTGTGATGGATAAGAAAGTGTAAAGGAGAAGTGTTGTGGTCAAATGTATCAATTATCATGTATTGGTCAATGTTGGGAACATTATGGAATTTTTGGAATAATAGTATGATCAATGGTTTTGTCAAGGGGAAATGGCATGTTTAAAAGCAAACATGTAACTCATTGATCTTATGAAGAGTAATTGATGGCATAAGTATGTTGTTGTGATGGTGGAGAGTGGAAAGTATGAACGTGGTGTGACATACTAGTGGTTTATGATACTTTGGTCAATGTGGGGCATGTTGTGGTATTATTGATATAACCATACCGTAAATGGTATTGTAGAGAAAGAAATAACATGTTAAAGCCAAACATGTGACTTATTGTTATTGTATGCATTTGTAAGGTAGTTGGTGGTTAATGTTGGTTCCATTATGTAATTGTGATGTAGAGTGAAATGTAAAGAAGGAGTGGAATTGTTGCTCTCACATATTTCATTGTGTACTTACATTGGGAAGACAAGGTATGTAAGGTTACTCTTCTATATCTTTCTGCAACATATGATGTTCACATTGTCATGGTACTCATTCGATTTCGAAATACTCTAAGGTATTCCATATCCGATAGTTGGCTAGAGTTACTCATATGTTCCTTACTCATTGGTCAATGGTGAATCATATGACTCATGTCTATTGGTTGACTCTTGTTCATTGGCTAACATGTCAAAAGTTCCAAATGTTCTAATGTATTGCATCGCAGGTTGGTGAACAGTTGATATCCACATGTAACGTATTTAGGGATCATTATCCTAAGGTTCCAAAAGTGTTACATTCCAAAGGGGTTCTATAGTATTCCAACCTAGGGTTGATATATTGTTATTCATATGTATTTTACTCCTAGATGAATTAAGACTCACTTAGTTCTTATTTATGGATGGAACAAGAGTAATGAGGTAAAGATAGTCCAATAAGGTTATGTTTCAATCATGTCATGATCCAAAGTTCCAATAGAGTTATACACATGTCTCATATTCATGGTTAATGTTCTAAAAGGCCAAATAAGGTGTGTTCCAAAGTTTCAATAGTGGTTGTACTCATGTATTTTGTTCATTGATTAATGTCCAAAGGTTCCAATAGTGTTATGCTTCTATGAAGGCTATGTTTCCAATAATGCTTAATCACATGTTTCTCACTCATTGATTATTGATCTAAAGCTTTAAATAAAGTTGTGACTATCACTATCCCAACCTCTCATAAGTGAATGATTCAATCTCTCATAAGTAAATGTACCAATCTCTCAAAAGTAATGAAAGAGGTAATGTGCATGTTAATGTATCTATCTCTCACAAGTAAAGCTACCACTCTTACAAGAGTAAAGATGTGAAGTAATGTATATGTGTTTCAAGTTCCAAGAATGTTTCTATCATCAAAGTACCACTCATAGTATGAAAGAAAGAGAAGCGAAGTATTGAATAATGAAAGTAAAGGAAGCAATGTTATGATATATTAATCCTACCCATGGTGTAGATGTATGTTATTGACCCACCATAGAGTGGATGTATGTTAACCTACCCATGGAGTAGATGTATGTTATTGCCCACCACAGAGTGGATGTATGTCATTGCCCACCATAGAGTGGATGTATGTTAACCCACCATAGAGTGGATGTATGTCATTGCCCACCATAGAGTGGATGTATGTTAACCCACCATAGAGTGGATGCATGTCATTGCCCACCATAGAGTGGATGTATGTTAACCCACCATAGAGTGGATGTACGTTGAATAACTAGCGGCTTTTGAGCAAGGGAAAGAAAGAACGTAATGTACATGGTATCCCACCTACAGAAAGAGAGTTTGTTCACATTTGCTATTTCTCTTATGTTGATTCCATGGTTATTTTTATTATGTATGCAGCGTTGGAGATGGTGATAATGAAGGAAAGGTACATGATTCCACACATTGAGTTTCTCTTATAATTATTTCCATTGAAATTCTTATGCACTGACTCAGTTTTTCTTATGGCCTTACATACTCAGTACATTCTTCGTACTGACCCCTTTTGGGGACTTACCTTACATGTTGCAGGTGCAGGCACTAGTAGGCCTCCACAGTAGATTGTCAGTGTTGCAGATCTTTGGTGAGCTCCAGTTAGTTCGGGGCTTCTCCGAGTCACTGTTGTACATGGGTTTTGCTTTTGTATACGCTGTATAAAGCGGGGACTTGTCCCGACTTTGGTCAATGCATTTGTTAGAGGCTTTTGTAGACGGATGTGGGTGTATCAGTGTAAAAGACATATGTTGTTTTGACTAGATGGCCTCAACGGCCAAGTTTCATATGTATGTATAAATATGTCCCACGTTTTCCTTTCTGCGTCTTCCATGTTCTTATGCAATGGTGGTTATGATTATGATATACATATGAGTGAACATAGGCAAAGTTTGGTTCTCTCGGGCCTTATCGGCTACGGGTGCCAATCATGTCTCGATGGGATTCGGGGCGTGACACAAATCACTTCAATACACCTCACAACAACATATCGGCCAAAATCCCATAATTTACACTTATAGAAAAATAACAAGTTTAGGATCATAATCACGCCATACATGTTGATATCTCATCCATACTACTCACATTTATTCAAACCTCAAGTCCTTTTTCAAGTTTAAATAACAAGAATGGCACATCTTTAGCAAAAAGCAAAAGTTCACTATTCAACACCTTTAGACATAACCATCATGATCTACATACTCTCCCATGCATATAGTATATTAAAGTACAAGAATAATCACTTACCCAAGCTTGAGAAATGATGATCTTGTCCAAGAGATGCCTTAGGGTTTGAAAAAGAGAGAAATATCTTCAAGAAATGTCTAGAAAGGCATGAGACTTAGAATGAATAAAAAATCTGATTTTTTGGTCTTTATATAGTACTCAAGTCATCCTTAGCCAATACTTGGGCATTAAATGCCATATATTCTTGGTCAAATGGAAGAATGGGTCATTTTTCCTCTTGGGCCCATGCATTTTGACTTCATTTTGGGCCTCAAATTGAACCCAATTGCACATATTATCTTAACCCACCAAATTCAATGTATAATCCACCATATATCTCATGTTAAAATAATTCCATATATGTCTCGATAATATTCACACACGGATTTCATGTTCGTAGACTCAATTTCAAAAATGAGAAATTATAGCCGCTCATACCTTATTTGAGCATAATTTGATAAAATACTCATGACGAAGAGTTAACCCCAGTTCGGATGCTAAATGCTCTCAAGAGTAGTCCTACTAAGATGGAGTAATGATACCATGACTCAAATGTCTTATATACATCATAATAGTCGACGAAAAATTTTGGCGAAAAGCACCCTGGCACGCCCTTTGGCGGGCCCCAATGCTGCCTGTGGCACAAAAAAAACAGCCCAGAGTGAACTGGTAAGCTTCCTGGAGTGCCCCAGGGATACCTGTGCCAAAAAAATTTCAGCCAGAAGCGGCCCGGCACGCCCCACAACCAAAATGTGATTTTTTTCCTTTCTTCGACTTTTCTTTGCGGATTTGGTTAGATCCTTCAAGTTCAAGTCTTTTTCTTACCTCCTAACCTTAATATCCATTTCTTAGAAGTACTCCAAGCCTCATTTTTCACCCAAGAATTTCTCCACGAAGTCACAAACACCTCCTACAAGGTCTAATCATGCGTACTAGGCCCAATCTCAAATGTTTCATCAATGACACTACAAAATACATACTTATGGCTCTCGACACCTAAGTAAACATTGTTCAACATTTTCAAGTAGGGTCGTAAATGTACGGGGTGTTACATGTGGATCGCAACAAAGGCGTCCTCTCGTAAAGGATAAGGAAACAACCACTTGTCGCCATCAATGACATGGCACAAGAAAACAAATAGGTGACAAGCATGTCAGGCTCTCCAGAAGAGCGGGCGAGTATACGTAGAGCAGAGCCTAAACGAATATTATCCATCTCATTAATGATTCAAACACATGTCAAGCAAGCATTGGTTGTAGTCCTTTAGGGGGGTTATTATCAAATTATGATTGGCCAAACCCTAAGATTGTGAACTATAAATAGTCATTCTTACTCACTTGTAAAGGGATCTGTCCCCTCATTCTCTCAATCAATACAATAGTTCTTACTTGGTCTCTAAGCTTTTGTTTATTTTCTGCATAGCTAGATAGTAATTTTTGATTTCGCTAGCATCTCGGACGACACGGTTTCACTCTCGATTGCACCCTGAACGGCCTCGGCTCTCTTAGAGTTGTTTGCTTTTCTTACTCGCTTTATCTGTTTCATAGTTGGTCGCTTCCTTTTATCACCTAGTAATTTAATTTCTAAAAAATTGAATCTAAAACAAGGTCGAATCTTAAAGCGTGCTCTTGATTCACCTATAAATCTAACTGTACCAAATTCGCAGTAAATAAATAAAACCAACCTTCTTAGGTCGGTATTCGAGAAAAAGGAAATACCAACTTCCAGAGGTCAATATATTTAATTAAAAATGTGAAAAGAAAAATATAAAACTACCAAACTCTTAAGGTCATTATTCTGAAAATAATTTTATTTAGGAGGTCGATTTTTAAACCAAATAAGTTAGTTTTTTTTTTATAAAAAAATGGCGTCCTGATTCCTTAGGAGTTCGATTGCTTTAATAAAATATTGATTGGGGGCATTTTCAAGATTTCCATAACTCTCTCTCTTCTCTCCCTCTCCCTCCACTACTTTTCCATCTAAATATGCTAGCGACCATCACTACTAGGCCACTGGACCACCACCGACGCCTCCTTGCCAGAAAAATCTTTAGAAAGGCTTTTTTTCTCTTTCAAATATGTTATAGATATTATTCTAATAGTTCAACTGAAATATATACAAAAAATGGCTAAAAACACACGTAAACTATGACTTTTTTTTTTTGGTTAAACTACCAGTTCGTAGTGTACGTTGTATTTCAGAAAAAAACTTACAAAGAGGGGGACTAGGCCTTACATCTCAGAAATAAAACTCTTCACTGCTTAATCCTATCAAGCAATGAACAAAAAAGAGTAGCGCTAAATAGATACTTCCTACTCTCAAAGTAAAATGAGATCTCAACTAACAAAAAATTAGCCTTGTCATAGCGTATACACAGGCTGGGTAATTGATGATTGTCCAGTTGATAGGGGCATTTAATCACTCTGGGTAGCTCTTGGAAAGTTGCAAAATGAGGCCCAATCTCATGGTTGGATGCATGTTTGTACAAGCTATCCGCGACTTGATTTGCATCCCTCAGGCAGTGATTAATTCTCACATTCATCTTGTTCAAAGTTGCTAAGGATCTTGTCCATTTTTCCTCTCAATTTCAAGTTGTTCTTGTTGCTGTTTTTGAGCATTTTGGTGATGATCTCTAAATCCAATTCTAGATCCACTTTAGTGAGGCCCAGGCTAAGAAAAAATTCAACTCATAGTGTGCAGCCAATAGCTTTGTCATATTATTGCTATTGCTCTTAACAGTGACTGCAAAAGCGATAATAACATCTCCATTTTCATATTTCAATTACACACTCTAACTTTGTGGGGGTTATATGACCCCCTTGACTATTTTATAGTGTAATATTGAGGGTATTATTATCTTAATTGGACTTGCAAGTGAACACACGTGTAAAACTTTGAAATAACATATTAAAGTGAAAAACATAGTAAATTTGAATGATTTGTGTGATTTGGTCAATAGTTGTGAAGATAAAGTTAGAGATTTTAGGGTTAATAGAAGATAAATTAATATTAATGAGAACCGACCCCTCTTTTTGGTAGCACGTATAAGCAATCACTTTAGTTTGGGTTAGTGGTCCAACTACATTGATAATATCCTCAATATCACACTATAAAATAGCCGAGGGGGTCATAGGACTCCTGCATAGTTATAGTGGTAACAAAAATTTCGACCATAGTTTATATATGTTTTGAGTCTTTTTCCCAAATATATGTCTATGATTTTAGTTTATTAAGTGTTATGAATATAGTTAGTTTATACCTATTTTATATTTAGGGTTTTATTTAATTACTTATTTTTAAATATTAAATATTAAATTAATTAGATTGTAATTAGTTTTTATTTACTAATTATCGAACTTCTTAATTTTAACATCATAAAATAGTTATTTTGACATAGACTAATTAAAAGGCTAATCATATCAACTAATTTATAATTTAATTGATTTTTTGAGAGAAAAAAAGCACACTTAATTTAAACACTATTTTGGTAAAACTGATGAGACGTGTTGGTAGATTTTTAGAATTTGCGATAGTCGCGTATACAAAGGGAACTCTACCAAAACTTTGAGCAATTCCTACCGTTAGCCCCATGTATGTTATTTCTATTCAAGGACAAATGTTATTAAGGGAGAAGTATGTAACACCCTTGTGCATTCAGAGTAATCAACAGAGCGAATCAAAGGCCTATGAGTCTAATACTAGCATTTTACGTCATCCGTTATTAGAGCGTCTGGAAAAGGAGTTTGTACATGTGACTTTGGCTAAGTGTTAACTACCACCCAACAGAGCTAGGGGATCTCGGAGCAAGGCCCAAGGTGAGGCCTCAACTCATGCTAGAGCTCACCCCATGAGTCCTAGGATGAGGCAAGCCTTGTCTTTGAGGCTGGAACCGTGAGGGGGTGTGAAATCTTGTTATATAAACATGAATATGATTTTAAATCATTCTATTCATCTTCCTAACTGAATAATTCATTCTCTTTCTCTAGGTTTCTCTCCTTCTACTATCAAGAAGCCTAAGGTAAGCTAATTCCTACTCTAATTCTGTTAATTGCTCAATAGATTCCCTATTCTTAGATCATGTAGGTTTCAAATTATAGGAATTTTGTCAAGAAAAGTGTGGTTGTGGTGTCTTGATCTTGGGTAACTTGAGTTGAGGCTTCTCAGCATTGATTTCTCCCAATTCATGTGGGAATCTATGATAATTTATCAATTATGACTCATGAACTCGTGTTTGGAAGCTGTGAGTTCAGGTAGATTAATTTCTATAGCCAATTATTATAGGTTTCTAGTAATTGGGAATGGTAAGGTTTTCATTCCTCGAGTAAGGCGTATGTATTGGGAAATTAGAGGTCAGTGTGGAGTGCAACATTGAATTCTATCCTAGGGAGCTTGTCACTCTTTGAGAGCTCGTTGTCATCCTTAAATTAGTTATGATTGTGTGTTATTATCATAATTAAGTTTAGAGGAATGATTGGATGGAGGAGATGCTGGTTAGTTGGATAAATAGTGAGCTTGTTGATGACCAAGTAATTTTAGTACTTCTCCCCTAGAATAATGCTAGAGCTCCTATTCCCTTTTGTAGTTAGCGTGGTACATGCCATGACCCAAAACTCGACCGTGAAGGCATCTATCACACCCTCGCGATAGGTAACCCAACAATAAGAGAGAGAGAGTAAGAATACATGAAGAAGATAATAACATTAAATAATCATGTATAACACAAAATCAACCCAAGAACTGGAAGTTATCAAGTACAAGCCTCTAAGATTAGTATTGATACAATAAGAGTCTAAGTATATCAAATGCAGAAATACCCTACAAAGTAAAGATAGATGAGATCTAGCAGGCACTGGGGTCAAATAGACCACTATCGCTAATCTTAAAAATGGTCCAAGCATGACACACTCAACATCCAGGGAGAATTGGATCAGTATATGCACGTAAAGTGCGGAAATAAATAAGTGTGAGAACAAAATCACATGTACTCAGTAGCATCGCTGATCGATCCTAATTCAAAGTGATGGTAAAAATCACCTAACATACCACTAGCTGACACAATTTGAATAAAATTGCAATCAGGAAGGCCTCACCTACACTACAAGATTTTTGTCTTTTGGCCACACTAAATCTAGACCACGCTTGTAAAATGTTACCTAAAATATATTTGGTTACGCTTTTGAGGCGTAGCCTTAGATTTTAGCTTCTGTCCACATTAATATTGGCAACGCTTCAAAATCGTGGTCTTTAATGGTATAGGCCATACTTTATAAGCGTTGCCAAATCATGATATAATTGGAAATGCTTATTTACACATATAACTACACTTTTAGACGTATTTTTTTTCTTTATAATTGTAAGGACAACACTTTAGAAATGTGGCCTAAACTTTTCACCAAAATATTTACTCTCCCTCCAATTTCTAATTGGCCGAAAAATAAATAAGAAAGTACATAACAAATATATACCCTCAAATAAACATATCTCAATGTTCACAAAAAAAATTTATCTTAGTTTCAGCTCACAAACCCTTCAACTCAAATAAACCCTCAATGTCCAAATCTCTCAGCTCAGCTCCATCAAATTTTTTGCTCGAATTCGTCAATTCGACTAATTTCAGCTCAAATTTCTTCTAATTTTATCTTATTTCAACTCAACTCAAATTTCAGTGGAAATTTCTGTTCACTTGAGCTAAAAAAGGTGGAATTTGTTTTTTGCTTGAGCTAAAGAAGGTGAAAATTTTAGTTTACTTGAGCTAAATAAGGTGGAAATTTAAGTCCGTTGAGCTAAAAAAGGTAGAAATTTTATTATTTTAAGCATTTGGGTTTATTACATGTTTATTTTGCATCTGGTTTTATTACTTGTGGGTTTATTGCATGTCTATTTTGTATCTGGTTTTTATGCTTGTGGGTTTATTTTGATTGTGTTCTAAATTCTGCTTAATGTTTTGTATCAATCTCACCAACTGCATCTGGGTTTATTGCATGTTAAGATTGATACTCGACTTGAGCTTTCAACTGTTAAAATTGATTCCAAATAGGTGCCCTGATTGTGTTTTGTTTCCATTAATGGGTGCCCTAACTGTGTTTTGTTTCCTTTTGTTGTTGGTTATCTTCTCTTGTAACATAAACTCAACTTGGTTGTGATTTGTTTCCAACTTGGTTCTATTTCATCAAATGCTTCTTCTTTTTCTGTATACCAGAATTAAAGTATTTCATATTATTTGATAATTTTTGAGTCGTGGCTAGGAATATTTTTTAACTGAGTTGGAACTAAGAGAGTAACAAATAAAAAGGTGAACAACTTACTAACTCTTGTTTATTGTAATAAAGTTTATTTTTGCTTGCCATTTCAATTGTTTATAAGGCCTATGTGTTTGTAAATTATACGTGATTTCAATTAACTCCTGTCTTCTTGCTTCCCGATCAGGTCTTCTTTGTTTTTCAACTACATTCTCACTTATATCTTATGAACTGTAAATGATGTAGCAGGCTGTTGCTTTATTCAACCTAATTATTCGCCAACTAAGGGAGATTATTTAGGAAAGTTGGAACTGCTAGAACTTCTGATTCTTGTGGAACTGCTGGAACTTCCTCACCTTACTTTACATTTGTAAGCAATCTACTCTAATGTTGCTTACTGATAGTTAAATTCTAATAGTGCGTGATATCTTCTCTGCAAATAGGCTTTTTATTACTCCTATACTTTATGAAAATCTAAGTTAGGTTTTTACTTATGTTAAGTTATTTAAACTAGATAAAGATTGAAGTAAAATAAGTATTGTATATGTTTTAAGTTGAAATCCTATTTATAACCTGAACCTGCTTCTTGTTAAAATTGCTTAATCTAGATTAGTTTATTTAGGATTCATAAACTGCTAAGGATATATTTATTGTTAAATTATTTGTCTGCGTCCTTTTTAAATTAGTAAAGATATGAGTTGGTAAAGTTGTTGAGATTGTCTGAAATTTAGGAGTACTTAAACATCTGATTCTTTTGTGTAATTCAGTAAAATGATTTCATTTAACCTAATCTCTGTAATTTTGTAAACTGATTTCAATTATTTTACCGTTAGTAAGCCTATACAGATAGTTTATTGTATGTCCGACTAAACAAAATATGTGTCTTCCAAGACAAAAATTTTGACTTTAAGAACTTTGAGAGCAACCTGATTTCATTCTTATGTGTAATTAGGTGTAGGAAAATATGTAGAATGCATACTTAATTTTGTTATATGCAGGAGAAGGGGAATTGGATCTGCTCCAGATTTAAACTTGGGTTTGGCTTGGGATAAAGGTTATGACTAGGTAAGAAATTTATTATCATCTGCTAACATATGATTCTGATAACTTGCTCGTGACTTTTAGAATTGAAGTGTGCAATAACTAATATTTTTGTTTATTGGAAGATTTAACATTAATGTTGGGTTTTTAAGAACTCAAATGTTCCATCCAAGGACTGGATGGATTTACCTAGTGTCACGCCCCGAATCCCAACGAGGCATGATTGGCACTCGTAGCCGACAAGGCCCGAGAGAACCAAGCTTTATCCCTATTTGTTCCCATACATGCCATAAGAAACCCATAAACACACAATAGCTATAAATACCCGCAATGGAATTCATGGAACATGATATATATATATACATATGCGAAACTTGGCCGTTGAGGCCACCAAGTCAAAATCGACATATCCCCTCTACATTTATACACCCACATCAGTCTACAAAAGCCTCTAACAAGTGCATTGACCAACAAGAACTAAAAGTCGGGACAAGTCCCCGCTTTATATCACATGTACAGCACCAAAACATATATACACTCTGACTCGGAGAAGCCCCGAATTAACTGGAGCTCACCAAAGATCTGCAACAGCTAGCAACCTACTGAGTTCAAGTTTTGGAAACCTCTTTCACATGCGTCATTCCATTGAAATTTAATTGCCTTGTGAGTTAACTTTGTCAATGGTGCTGCAATAGACGCAAACCCTTCTACAAATCTTCGATAATAACCTGCCAAACCCAGGAAACTGCGAATCTCCGTGGGTGTCGTAGGTCTTGGCCAGTTTTTCACTGCTTCAATCTTTTGGGTATCAACCTGTATACCTTCATCTGATACAATATGACCCAAGAACGCCACTGATTTTAACCAAAACTCACATTTGGAGAATTTTGCATACAACTTACGCTCACGGAGGATTTGCAACACTTGCCGTAAGTGATAAGCATGGTCTTCTGGTGATCTTGAATAAACAAGGATGTCATCTATAAATACTGTCATGAACACGTCTAGGAATGGCTTAAACACCCTGTTCATCAAATCCATAAACACAGCCGGTGCATTTGTTAGTCCAAATGACATAACTAAAAATTCATAATGACCATACCGTGTTCGAAAAGCAGTCTTGGGCACATCTTCTTCTCTAACTCTGACTTGATGGTAACCCGACCTCAAGTCAATCTTCGAAAAACACTTGGCACCCTGTAACTGATCAAACAAATCATCAATTCGAGGGAGGGGATATTTGTTCTTGATCGTTACTTTATTCAGTTGCCGATAGTCGATGCACATCCTCAAGGTGCCATCTTTCTTTCTCACAAATAATACCGGTGCACCCCACGGGGACATACTAGGCCTAATGAAGCCTTTATCCAGCAAATCTTTCAATTGCTCCTTCAATTCACGCAGTTCCGCTGGAGCCATTCTATATGGAGGAATAGAAATAGGCTGAGTGCCTGGAATCACATCAATGCCAAATTCTACTTCCCGTTCTGGGGGTAAACCTGGGAGATCCTCTGGGAATACATCTCAAAATTCATTAACTACCGGTACTGACTGTGGAGTTAATGGTTCCACATCATTATCTTTCACTCGTACCAAATGACATACGTACCCCTTGGCAATCATTTTTCTGGCTTTCAAATAAGAAATAAATCTCCCTCGTGGTGCCCCTACATTACCCTGCCATTCGAGAACATTTTCCTGCGAAAAACAGAATTGTACCTTCTTGGCCCGGCAATCTACCGTAGCATAACAAGAGGCCAACCAATCCATGCCCATAATTACATCAAAATCCACCATGTTCAATTCAATGAGATCGGCCAGCGTATCATGACCACACACAGTTACCACACAGTTACGATATACTCTTTTTGCAACAATATATTCACCAACCGGTGTAGACACTTCAATTGATTTAATTAATAATTCTGGGGCCTTTGCAAATCTTGCAGCAACCAATGGGGTAACATAGGAAAATGTAGAACCTGTATCAATCAGTGCATATACAGTATGTGAGAATATGGATAATGTACCTGTGACGACATCAGGGGAAACCTCTGAATTCTGGCGGTCCACCAAAGCATAAGTGCGATTCTGGACCCCGCTAGTACTGGCTCCTCCTCTGGCACCTCTACCACGACCCATAGGTTGCACCCCTTGGCCCTGTGAAGGAACCGATGCTGAAGACGCAACAGCCGACCCAGCTGGTCGTGCTATACCACCCATGCTCCGCTGTGGACACTCTCTCGCTATATGTCCCGGCATACCACACCAAAAATAAACATTCGTCCCTGTCCGACATGGACCTGTGTGCATACGCCCGCAGTGCGGACACTGCTGACGAGGGAAACCTGCTGACTGTGATCCATGAACCCCACTACTCTGTCCAACTGAACCACCTCTAAACCCTCGAGACTGAGGATAAGCACTCCCTGTGGAATAAGAGAACGACGGTCTAGGTGGTCTAGGAAACATACGGGGCCTAGTTACTCCTTGGGACATCATAGGTGGTCCCATAGGTCTAGCCCTTTTGGACTGTCCCCTATCAAATTCATGTACCCTGCGTCTCTGTCTCTGATCCTCCATTTTCTGGGCGAAGGCTTGTATGCGAGCAATGTCCATGTCCCTATTCAAGGCCGCAATAGTGCAATCTCTTACCAAATATGGCTCTAGTCTGTCCACGTATCTATGGACCCTGTCTGTCATCGTAGCCACAACATTTGGCGCATATCGAGCTAAGGAATTAAATTGCAAGCTATATTCCCGAACACTCATATTCCCTTGATGCAAGTTCAGGAACTGGTCTGCACGTGCTTCCCGAACCTCATATGGAAGATAATGATCGAGGAAGGCCACTTTAAACCCTTCCCAAGTAGGTGGATCTGCACCAATGTCACGGGATTTCTTCCAATCCTCATACCACAATATTGCCTCTCCCTTCAACCTGTATGCAGCAAGTTCAACTGTCTCTACCCCTGTCACATGCATAACTTCCAATGCCCTCTGAATTTGATCCACGAAGTCCTGTGGATCTGCTTTTGGATCTGCCCCTGTGAATATAGGAGGGTCCAGTTTCAAGAAATCCTGTGTTCTGCGACTTGCCATTCTAGCCTCATCATCATCATGTGCCATAGCACCAGCTCTTCCTTGGCTTTGTGCCGCCACTAACTGTGTCAACATCTGTACAGCATTCCTAAGATCCTGATCTGTGGCATTCGTCGGTGGTTCCATGGGCACCTCCCTTCTTCTCGGCTCTTCTGGAGCTGAAGAAGTAGAAGAAGCTCGCGTTGCGAACTCAGTTTCAGCCCCACCTTGAGCAACTTGTTCAGGCGGTGGTCTACTTGTTCCTTCACCAGCAATTCTATTGATCAGCTTACTTTTACCTTTTCCTCTTCCTCTTCTAGTGTTCGGCATTTTGACTATACCAAAGAAAAACAATTACCAAAATCAGATACAATGCAACTGACAACATTGGCTCTATTGCATGATCTAGAATGAAGGAAAGAAACAACATCCTAAATGTCTCGTAGCCTCCTACGTATAAATGTGGTGCACAACGCATTGATACGTAAGACTCTACTCAGACACGGCTTTGTAGACATCCTTAGACCGACTGCTCTGATACCACTTTTGTCACGCCCCGAATCCCAACGAGGCATGATTGGCACTCGTAGCCGACAAGGCCCGAGAGAACCAAGCTTTATCCCTATTTGTTCCCATACATGCCATAAGAAACCCATAAACACACAATAGCTATAAATACCCGCAATGGAATTCATGGAACATGATATATATATATACATATGCGAAACTTGGCCGTTGAGGCCACCAAGTCAAAATCGACATATCCCCTCTACATTTATACACCCACATCAGTCTATAAAAGCCTCTAACAAGTGCATTGACCAACAAGAACTAAAAGTCGGGACAAGTCCCCGCTTTATATCACATGTACAGCACCAAAACATATATACACTCTGACTCGGAGAAGCCCCGAATTAACTGGAGCTCACCAAAGATCTGCAACAGCTAGCAACCTACTGAGGAAGCCTACTGGGACCTGCGCCTGCAGCAAGTAAGGTAAATTCCCCGAGAGGGGTCAGTACGAAATAAGTACTGAGTATGTAAGGCGCAAATGAAACTTTATAACACATGAACATACTAATGAACTCAATACAAATGAATAGACAATGTGAGTAAGTCACTATCTTGCATTTTGGGAACTATGTGGATTGCTTTCATTACTTTTTGTCACTTTCTTTACAATCAATACTCACTTGTTATCACATATGTCACAATGTACCCGGGCCCCGACTGATCAGTGGGTCTTTCATATCATCATATAGGGATCGAGTCGAGCTAGGCTTATGCCCCTAGACTTGCCACCCTCGGGATCGAGTTGAGCTAGGCTTACGCCCCTAGACTTGCCACCCATAAATCCATATCTCGGGATCGAGTCGAGCTAGGCTTACGCCCCTAGACTTGCCACCCGTACTTGATTATTGACCATATTTGCATTACTTTGATCTTTACTTTGAGATTGTTACTTTGATAGTCATAACATCATTTTGGAACTTTTGAACATCACATTGTTGGAAACTTTGAATCATTAACCAATGAGTAAGAGACATATGAATAAATATCAATGAGAAATATAACATTACTAGCACCATGATACCATTGGAACCATTGGATAATAATCCATGAACAAGAGACACAAGTATAGGCACTATTGGAATATTGGTACGTAACTTTATTTGAGCTTTCGGAACATTAACCATAAATATAAGAAATGGGAGTCACAATTGATCAATGAGTAGGAAATATATGACAATGACCATGGATAAGTGCATATGGGATACCTTTGTACATTTCGGCATAGAACTAGTGAAATGTCAATGTGAATACTATTGGCCGTAGAAAGATACGGACAAAGTAACCTTACATACCTTTGTTTCCAAGTATGGATATGTTAGTCTATGTAGGAAGACAGTGGTCCAGCTCCTGTTTTACGTCTTACTCTACAAGACAAGTTCATACCGGAATTTACATTAGCAACTAGCTACCATGTAGGCGTACACGACGTCAATGAGCTATACGACTGCCGTACAATGTCATGTTCCCCTTACAAGACAATTCAAGGCCTTATCATATCAACAACATCACAACACTATGCACATTGACCAAGAAATCCTATACCGATAGCATTTTATACCTCACTTACCTTTTACGCGTTTCTCTTTATCATTCCGTCACATTTACGTCGTTATAACAACATGTGAACAACCTTTCATACTTCATACAGTCCCAACCACCTTCATACGATACTTTAAAGTCATTTAAACGACACCCCAAGTTGATATTTATATCCAAAAAGGGTATCGGGGCTTTCGGGGATCAATCAGTGACGGAAACACACAAAATGAAATCTGGAGGTGACATGCGCTGCCACCTGCGCACGCAGGTGGCTTCCTGGAAAATTCCAGAGCCATTTGCGTTGGCATCTGCGTCCGCAGATGCCTCGTCTGCGGGGGCGGATGCCCGTTTTGGTCCGAAATGACTTTTTTTGGGTCTTTTAATGCCATGAATGGTCCATGATCACAATCAAACATATTTGAACATCTTATTGATCATATTAAACATCAACAATCAGCCATGGCCTCACAACACACATAACGACACCCCAAAACCAAATTCCACGGCCAAAACGACACCAAAACCACAATCGATTTCCCAATAACCATTACACATGTTATGCACAAGACTCCAACAAAGTAAGACCATAATAACATATCACATCTAAATATCTACTCCACCAAATTCATTCTCTTCAAAACCACAAGTCCAAAATCAAGCTTACAAGACAAACCACCCTTCAATTTAGCAAACATGCACACTTCACTTTTTTTGTGAACTCCTCAATAGTCCACCAACATAACCAACACAATATACACCATATACCATGCATAATATATAGTATTCCATCATAATAAACACTTACCAATGGATGATTTTGGCCAAAAGAGTAACTTGGGGTTTCTTGAGAGCAAAGGGAAATTGTTGGAAATTTCTAGAAATGAGATGAGTGTTAAAGGGAATAAAAATCTGATTTATTTCCTTATATAGTACCTCATGTCCCTCTTATCTTTTCCTTAGCATTAAATGCCATTTGATTTAGTCAATTGGATCAAGAAATGGAAGAATGGGTCAAAATAAACCCTTTGGGCCATGTCTTCTTGTTATATTGGGCTCCACTTAAGGGCCCAATTGAATTAACCTTGTACATGCCCATAATTCCATACAAAAATTCATCAAGTCTCTCATGTTTCATTATTTCCATGAGTGTTTCGGTCGTTAACTAATTTTTTTCAAAACATACGGGGTGTTACACCTAGGTATGACCAAGAGTATATTGATGGTGTTGAATCTTTCTTAGATTTTGCTTTCACTTATGGAGAGCCTCAAGGCAAACAAATTCAGTGTCCACGTGATTGGTGTGGCAATTTCTGTTGGAGGGAAAAAAATGTAGTGTATAATCATCTAATAGATCGTAGATTTGTTGAAAATTATAAAAGATGGATCAATCACAGGGAATGGGAAATCCAGTTGGAAGTTGATGATCATATGGATGACTCATATGATGACATTGATGGGTTGTTGAATGATCAATTTAGAGATGTCGTACAAGCTAAAGGAGTTTATGAAGGTCCAAATGAAGATGCCAAGAAATTCTATAAGTTAGTTGAAAAGGCAAGCCAAGAACTATATCCCGGTTGTAAAGGGTTCTCTAGATTATCATTCACAATTTGTTTATATTTGTTGAAGTGTCTACATAGATGGAGCAATAAATCATTCACTTCTCTTTTAGAGTTATTAAAAGAGGCCATGCCCTAGTTGAACATTCCTTCGTCCTACAATAAAGCCAAGTATATCGTTAAGGATCTGTAACACCCCAAAATTTTCATGTTCTTTGTTGTGCCTTTTGAGCTAAGAAAATGAGTTATTTGGAGTTTAGATCCTTTGGGAATGTTGTTAGTTTGAATCGGGAGATTTTAGGAAGTAAAGAACGCGAAAAAAATATAATTTTGGAGCCCGAAACAGTGTGCCTTCGCATTATCCCCGTGCCACGGAGCAAGGGGATAATAAAAATCAAACTTTGGCACAAAACAGTGGAGGTCGATACCTTTGTGTCACAAGGCTGGACCTACGCTATATCAAAGTGTCACGGAGACCAGCCTTCGCGATATTGGGGTGGCACGGAGGTGCTATTTTTGCAGTACCTCCTCTTATTTCCTGCGCATTTTAAAAAGGGTCTTTTGGTCCTTTCCTTATCCAAAACCATCCCCTATCATTCTAAAAGATTTTCCTACGTTACTATTAGCCCAACATCGATTAAAACCTTCCCTCTTATTCCCCTCTAAGTCAAGAAACAAGTCAATTCTATAGAAGATCCAAAGGTAAAGCTTTTCTCAAGTTTCCTCCATCAAAAAACATGTTGAACATCCCCTACTTCATTACTGTATAAATTATGACTTTAATTATTATATATGTATGTTGTGTTGATAATTTTAAAGTTAGGGTTAAGGGTTCTATCTTGAAAGCTTATATAAATTGTTTCCTTTCCTTTATGGGTGGATTTTTAAACATGTGTCTGAGATTTTGAGACTACTATGATTATTTGAAAATGATGAACCCTTATTTTTTTAAATTGAATATTGAAAGTATGAACCATTTAAGCCATCAATGTTGACCCTCTTGAAAGCTTTGAGTCAAAGAAGAAATATGAATATGTTCCCGTCCTTTATATCATTGAACGAAAGAAATTATTAAATGCTTTTGGAATTATTATGAGAGGTTTAACTGTGTTTAGATCATGTTTCAAACGCCGGGTTAAAGAGTCTATAATGTTTTATGATGATGATTTTGGCATGATATGTATGGCTTGCAAGTGTTGGTATAACGATACCAATATGTGAATGCCCTAATGAAAGACTCTATGCATAAATGTTTAAGAAAGATGTTTTAATTTGAGCTTGAAGGGAGTTGTGTAGTTCACCGAGAAGGGTTAGGCTCAGAAAGGGGTCTAACACCCAAAACCTATGTTTGCCGACGTAGGGGTGGTTCGCTCTTAAATGAGACAACTTATGATGTTGTTCTCAATGAGGATTTTATTATGGACAAAATATGTGATCTCAATTCATGCAGTAAACATGGAATGGGGGCCCAATTGGTTGGGTGAATTTCGAACCTACATAGCCCGTGGATTACTAGATGTCAGTGCAAACTACACAACTCAGACTTAATTTTTTAATGGTCGGGTCTTTACATTTTAAAATTATTTGCCCTATGATTTCACTACTTCTTATGATTAAATGCTATGAACTATTTATTAGAATGCTTATCTCCTCTCTCCTAGGTTGTATGCCAGTACTCGTCGTACTGACCATCCTCGAACGCTACATCTTTTCATGATGTAGTTTCAGGGGAATTTTCTCGTGATACTGTGCAGCAATAAGATCTCTTTGGGACGGTGAGTACGAGTGGTGAGCCATCCATCCTTCGAAACGCATATATTTCTATTTTCATAGATTTTTGAGTATTTTATATTCATTTTATGGTATTGCCGGGGCCATGTTCCTGCGTAAGATATTTTCATTCATGTTGATAGAGGCTTTGTATACAGAGTCATTTAAATGTTTTTATGTCATAATTTCAGATCTGGAGTTATCAAACTTTCCTTTCAGTTGAATTTAATAAGTTATGGGCCTAATTCCGCGCTTTGTTTATGACTATGCTTATGATGTAATGCTAAGGGGTCTTCTCGATCCATCATTGGTTAGGGAAGCCTATCACGGCCATGGACCTGATTCAGGTCATGACAAACTTGGTATTAGAGCAAGGTTCAGGGTCCCAGGGTATCTACGAAGCCGTGTCAAGTAGAATACTTTTATAGGTGTGTAGCACGCCACACTTATTAACGGGAGGCTATAAGTCATTTAGGAATGTTTCCCTTTATTCATGTTCTAGTTCGTGCTAGAGAGTCCAATTTCAAGTGAATTCTTCTAACTCTTAAATTTTTTCCGCATTTCAAATCATGCCTCCAAAAAGGACAAATGGCCAAAGCACTTCAGCTGGAACCTCCGCCCCCACTGGGGCAAATGTTGAAGAGGTACGTCCTACTGATGGGATGCAGAACCATAATGGAGCCTGTACTTTTGACACCACTACTCCGACTTGGGTTCCACCACTCCCAACTAGTCCTCCTTGGGCTCCCAGGTCTGGTACTACTCTAGGCCAGCCCCCACAAAGCAAAGTTTCTAATGCTGAATTCAGACAGACCATTCAGATGCTTGCCTAGATTATGTCATCACAGTACCATCAGTTGGGAAGTGCTGGGTCTACTACTAGTTCAGTAAATGCTACTCAGGTTGGCCAGTTTATGCGGTTACACCCACCGACCTTCCTAGGAACCAAAATTGAGGAGGATCCTCAAGGGTTTGTTGATGAAATGGAAAATATTTTTAGAGTGATGAATTCTAGTGATATTGAGAGGGTAGAGTTTGCAGCCTATCAGCTAAAAGAGGTAGCATATCAATGGTATGATAAATGGGAGCAGTATAGGGGTAAAGATGCTGAACCGACAGTTTGGAAAGATTTTTTCGTGGCCTTTCTCTATCACTTTTTTCTTCAGGAGTTGAGAGAGGTTAAGGCTAAGGAGTTTGTGAATCTAAAATAGGGGAAGATGAATGTTAATGAGTATGCTCTGAAGTTCACTCAGTTTTTTTGTTATGCTTTGGAGTTGGTATCTAATATAAGGTTTTGAATGAGGAAGTTTGCCTCTGGTCTTTTTGATGATCTAATTCTTGAGAGTAAAGGTGCGATGCTAAACAGTGATATGGACATATCCAGATTAGTGGTGTACATGAAACAGGTAGATAATGAAAAGATGAAGCAGGTTGAGGCTGAGGTAGAGTAAGAGGGCAAAACCAGCAGATCCTGAGGCAAGTTAGCAACATGGTGGCATATGGGGCAAGAAATGGCTCAAAATAAATTGTTGGGAAATGCTCAGTCCTCAGCTAGTGCACCTGCCCCTAAGCCTCTGAGTGACCAGCAATTTGAGCCTAGCAACGAACCCAGGATACAGGGTACTCAGTCCCAGTACAGTGTGCTACAGTCGATGCCACCCTATCCCCCTTGTCGCAACTATGGAAAGTTGTACCGTAAAGTTTGTCGGATGGGTAAGGGTGTGTGCTATCTATGTGGTCAGTCTGGTCATTTTTAGTGAGAGTGTCCCACGACAAAGGGAAATTATAGGGGAATCAAGGCCCAAGTTACTACGTTTTCAGCCCCACCTGCAAAGGGTGCCACTTTTGGGACAGGCGAGGGTCACAATCATCTGTATGCCCTATGTACTCGCCAGGATTTAGAAGCTTCACCAGATGTTTTCATGGGTATGTTACAGGTCTTCTACCATGATGTTTATGTGCTACTTAACCCTGGTTACACTGTATCTTATATGACCCCTTACGTGGCTGTGAATTTTGATTTTGGCCCTGAAAATATTCATGAACCCTTCTTAGTTTCTACCCCTATTAGTGAGTCCATTATTGCTAAGAAGGTCTATAGAAATTGTGTTGTATTTATTTGTCATCGAGATACTGTGGTGGATTTGTTAGAGCTTGATATGGTAGATTTTGATCTCATTTTGAGGATGGATTGGCTCCACTCTTGTTATGCTACTTTTGATTGTTGGAATTGGAAAGTCAGTTTCCAACTCCAAATGAACCAGTCCTTAAATGGTAGGGTAGCCCCGTAGTACCAAAGGGAAAGTTCATCTCTTATCTTAGAGCTTGAAAAATGATTTCTAAAGGCTGTTTGTACCATTTAGTTTGAGTTAAGGATTCTAGCGTTGAAAGTCCCTCACTCCAGTCTGTTCCTGTGGTTAATGAATTTCTTAAAGTCTTTCTCGAATATCTCATCGGAGTTCCCCCTGATAGGGAAATAGATTTTGGGATTGGTCTCTTACCTGATACTCGTCCAATTTCTATTCCACCATATAGAATGGCACTTGCAGAATTAAAAGACTAAAAGAATAGTTGAAAGACCACCTTGATAAGGGTTTCTTCCATCCTAGTGTCTCTCCCTGGGGTGCTCTAATTCCCTTTGTATATGCATAGATTTTCGTCAGTTGAAAAAGGTCACTGTGAAAAATAAGTACCTTCTTCCTAGAATTGATGATCTTTTCGACCAGCTTCAAGGAGCTAAGTGTTTCTCAAAAATACATCTCCATTCAGGTTAACGTCAGTTGAATTCAGGGAAGCTGATATTACCAAGACTACATTTCGAACCCGATATGACCATTATGAATTTTTAGTTATGTCCTTTGGTTTGACTAATGCACCTATAGCCTTTATGGATCTTATGGACAGGGTGTTTAGGCAGTTTTTGGATTTGTTCGTTATAGTCTTCATTGATGATATCCTAGTGTACTCCCGGAATGAGGAAGAGCATGTCAATCACCTCCGTATTGTACTTCAGACCCTTAAGGACCAAAAGTTGTCTGCCAATTTTTCTAAGTGTGAATTCTGGCTTAATGCTGTAGTTTTCCTTGGGCATATTGTTTCTAGTGAAGGGATTAAGGTAGATCCCCAAAAGATTGAGGCGGTAAAGAAATGGCCTAGACCGATAACTCCAATCAATATTCAGAGTATTTTGGATTTGGCAGGTCATTATAAGAGGTTTCTGGAAAGTTTTTCTTCTATAGCTTCCCCACTAACTAAGCTGATTTAGAAAAAGGTGAAGTTCTTGTGGTTCGATACTTGTGAGGGCAGTTTTAAGAAGTTGAAGGATCGGTTGACTACTACCCCTGTTTTGACACTTCCCAAGGGTACTGAAGGATTTGTGGTTTACTGTGATGCATCCCGAGTGGGACTTAGTTATGTGCTTATGCAACATGGCAAAGTTGTGGAATATGTATCCAGACAACTTAAGATTCATGAGAAAAATTATCCCTCCCATGATCTGGAATTTGTGGTTGTGGTTTTTGCGCTCAAGATTTGGTGTTACTATTTATATGGGGTGCATGTGGACATTTACTTCGACCACAAGAGTTTGCAGTATGTTTTCACGTACATAGAGTTGAATCTCAGGCAAAGAAGGTGGCTTGAGTTGTTGAAGGATTATGGCATGAGCTTATACTATCAACCAAGTAAAGCTAAAGTCGTTGCTGATGCTCTTAGCAAGTTATCCACAGGTAATCTTTCTCATGTTAAGGAGGAAAAAGTGGTTTGGTGAAGGACATTTACTGGATTGCTAATTTAGGGGTTCGACTTCTGGACTCCGAAGATGGGGGAGTGATTGTTCACGAATTAGCTAAGTCATCCTTAGGTGCTGAAGTTAAGAAGAAACATGCTAATGATCCTATACTTATGCAAATAAAAAGGATATTGGGCAGCAAAAAGTTGTGGCTTTCGAGATTGAGAGAGATGACATTTTACGGTATCAAGAGAGATTGTTGTTCCCGATGTTGATGGGCTATGAGAGAGGATCTTGACTGAGGCCCATGTATCTAGGTATACTGTTCATCCCGGCTCTACTAAGATGTATCATGACTTGAAAGAGATGTATTGGTGGAATAATATGAAAAAAGATGTCGCTAATTTTTTTGCTAATTGTTCAAATTGTCAGCAAGTCAATGTTGAGCATTTGAGGCTTGATGGTACGTCACAAGATATAGTTATCCCAATATAGAAGTGGGAGATGATAAATATGGATTTTATCACTGTCCTTCCACATTGTCAAAATCTTTATGATTTCATTTGTGTCATTATTGATAGGATGACCAAGTCTGCTCATTTTCTGCCTGTGAGGATGACGTGTTCAGGAAAAGATTATGCCAAGCTTTACATTTAGAAGATTGTTAGGTTGCATGGGGGACCTGTGTATATTATATTCGATAGAGGTACACAATTTTCTTTTCAGTTTTGGCGATCATTTCAGAAAGGTTTGGGATAGCAAGTGAATCTTAGTTCCACCTTTCATCCTCAAATGGATGGACAAGCGGAGCGTATGATTCAGACTTTGAATTTAAAGGTCGCTGGGTGGACCATTTGCCTCTTATTGAGTTCACATACAATAATAGTTATCACTCTAGCATCCGGATGGCACCATTCGAGGCTGTTTATGGTAGGAAGTGTAGATCGCCAATTAGATAGTATCAAGTGGGAGAAACTAGATTATTCAGGCCAGACCTTGTGCATCAGGCAATGGATAAAGTTAAGGTTATTAAGGAGAGGCTTAAGACGGCTCAAAGTCGTCAAAAGTCCTATACCGATATGAGACGAAGACAGTTGGAGTTCAAAATTAATGATTGGGTGCTCTTGAAAGTTTCTACTATGAAAGGAGTGATGCGATTTGGGAAGAAGGGTAAACTCACTCCTCGTTACATTGGTCTGTATCAAATTTTGAGGAAGATTGGGGGTGTTGCTTATAAGTGGGGCTTGCCTGCGAATTTGGCATTGGTTCATCCCGTACTTCATATGTCTATGCTTAAGAAGTGTGTGGGTGACCATTGCTTTGTGATACCCATAGAGAACATTGGTGTGAAAGATTCATTGTCTTATAAGAATGTTCCTACAGAAATCTTGGATAGATAATTTCAAAAGTTGAGGACCAAGGAGATAGTTTTGGTGAAGGTATTGTGGAGAAATCAAAAGGTAGAGAAAGCTACTTGCGAATCGGAAGATGACATGAAAGCTAGATATCTCTTTTTGTTTCTGACTTCGGATGACGTCATATAAGGTACTAATTCTATACTCATTCCCTAGCCCTGCGAATTCATGCTTTAAGGTTCATGTAAACTCTTTTGTCGTGCTAAGGGTATCCTTAATCATCATTTGGGGACGAATGATCCCAAGGGGGGGGATAATGAAACACCCCAAAATTTTCATGTTCTTTGTTTTGCCTTTCGAGCAAAGAAAAATTAGTTATTTGGGGTTTAGAACCTTTGGGAATGTTTTTAGTTTGAGTCGGGGGATTTTAGGAAGTAAAGAAAGTGAGAAAAATATATTTTCAGAGCCCAAACAGTGTGCCCTCGCATTATCCTCGTGCCACGGAGCAAAGGGATAAGAAAAGTCAAACTTTGGCACAGAACAGTGGAGCTCCATGTTACCTCCGTGTCACGAAGCTGGACCTCCACAATATAAAAGTGTCACGGAGGCTAGACTCCTCAATATTGGGGTGGCACGGAGGTGCTGTACAGTACCTCCTCTTGTTTCTTATGCGTTTTAAAAGAGTCTTTTGGTCCTTTTTTTATCCCAAACCGTCCCCTATTATTCTAAAATGTTTCCCTATGATAATATTAGCCCTACATCGATTAAAACCTTCACTCTTATTCCCTTTGACGTCAAGAAACAAGTCAACTCCATAGAAAATCCAAAGGTCAAGCTTTTCTCAAGTTTCCTCCATCAAAATGCATGTTGAACATCCCCTACTTCAATTACTGTATAAATTATGACTTTAATTATTATATATGTATATTGTGTTGATAATTTTGAAGTTAGGGTTTAGGGTTCTATCTTGAAAGCTTATGTTAAATGTTTTCTTTCCTTTATAGGTGGATTTTTAAAAATGTGTCTGAGATTTTGACACTAAGATGATTATTTGAATATGATGAAACCTTATGTTTTAAAATTGAATGTTGAAAGTATAAACCATTTAAGCCATGAATATTGAGCCTCTTAAAAGCTTTGAGTCGAACAAGAAATTTGAATGTGTTCCCGTCCTTTATATCATTGAAAAAACGGTATTATTAAATGCTTTTGAAATTGTTGTGGGAGGTTTAACTATGTTTTTGCTCATGTTTCAAATGATGGGTTAAAGAGTCTAAAATGTTTTATGATGATGATTTTAGCACGATATGCATGACTTGCAATTCTTGGTATGACGATACAAAAATGTGAATGCCCTAATGAAAGACTCTATGAATAAATATTTAAGAAAGATGTTTTAATTTGGGCTTAAAGGGAGTTGTGTAGTTCATCGAGAAGGGTTAGGCTCGGAAGGGGGTCTAACTCCCGAAACCTATTGATATTGATAGAGGTCTCGTAGATAGAGTCAGTTAAATGTTTTTATGTCATACTTTCAAACTTGGAGTTATCAAACTTTCCTTTTAGTTGAATTTAATAAGTTATGGGCATAATTCTACACTTTGTTTTTGACTATGCTTATGATGTAATGCTAAGGGATCTTATTGATCCATCATTGGTTAGGGATGGCCGTCATGGCCAGGGCCCTGATTTGGGTCGTGACAGTATCTCGGTCTTGACTATGAGAAAATTGATGCATGTCCCAATGATTGCATGCTGTTTAGGAATGACCATAAGGATGATGAATTCTTCCATGTTTGTGGAGTTTCTCTATATATTAAACCTACTCAAGTGGACAGTGAGGTTGTTCAACCTTCTAAAATACCTCATCATGTTTCAGCAAAATTTTTGAGACACTTTCCCTTAATTCCTAGAATCAAAAGGCTATGTATGTGCTCAAAGACAACAGATTCATTGAGGTGGCATGACGAGGAATGTTGTAAAGATGGAAAGCTAAGGCATCCCGCTGATGACCAAGCATGGAAAGACTTTGATAGGTTGTATCCAGATTTTGCACTAGATTCTCATAATTTGAGACTTGGCTTGTCAAGTGATGGATTCAATCCATTTCGGATCATGAGTATATCTCATAGCACATGGCCAGTTATGTTAATGGTGTATAATCTACCACATTGGATGTCCATGAAACCAAAATACACTATACTTTATTCACTTATTCCTAGGCCTCGATCACCTGGAAATGACATTGATATTTATTTATAGCCATTGATAGATGAGTTAAATTTGGTTTGGAATTCTGGAGTTGAAACATATGATGCTTTAAGAAATCAAATCTTTCAAATGCAAGAAACTCCTACGTGGACAATCAGTGACTTCCCTGGATATGCTATGTTATCTGGTTGGAGTTTAAAAGGAAAGATGGCTTGTCTTTATTCTATATATGGCACTAATTCTTGCTATCTAAAACATAGTAGGAAGATGTGTTATATGGATCATCGTGTTTTTCTATCCATGGATCATCCGTGAAGATCTAACAAAAGATCTTTCAATGGGAAAACTGAATTTAGGCCTCCTCCGTGTCACTACCCAACCCATCGGATAGTGCTAGGCTCCTACCTATACCTACCCTAGATAGGAGAACCCCGAGTGTTCCATGATTCAACTAATGCGAAAGTTACTACTATATATTAACTTTGTCAATTTAATGTCCATTACATGTAGAATCTAATTAAGTTGAAATACTATTACTCATTTAATTCTTCTCAAAGACATATTTTAATACACCAAATATGAAAAATAAATGCGGAAAATAACTACTAGTGACTCCCCAGAACCTAGCCTAAACCGGTACAAGAGCACTAGACAAGAAGTAGGGACATCCATAACACAACATCTATGCATAATAGAGAGGGCAGGAGCTACTGCTAAATGATCAACATCGCTACTATAGAAACTCCAACTAACATGCACCATGGCTATATAGTTGGAGATATAGTAAGTATAGTATCAGTACAACCATACGTACTGGTAAGCGTCATCGGCCAACCAAGGTTAGAAACAAATAAGATCAATAATAAATAGGGAGAAATCACATCATCAAGTAAAGTTTCTGATTCTGAATCCCCAACTAACAACTCCTATTTCCTCTCTTTTGCATCTATGTGACCTACACTTAGCATCTCTGTAGCCTAAAATTAGCATCTCTGTGACCTACATTTAGCATCACTTTGGCTTACACTTAGCATTTTTGTGACCTACATGTCATTTAATATTTTCTTATATCTTTTTCCTTTGACCGTCTATTCCAACCTATACATCTCCCTCCAATACTGACTTATCCTTGTAATATCTACAATACTTTAGTCTACATCCACCCAAAATTTTCATTCTCAATTTGTCCCACGTAGGTACCCAATATACCTTCATACCATCTTCCCCCACTTACCATAATAAGAACATGTATGAAAGCATAATAAAATGATAATACAAGAATGCAAGATGTTTGCATCATCTTTCCTTAGCCCTTCCTATCTCATCACCAATAACATCACAATGTACCTGTGTGGAACCCAACCCATATCATATCTGTACTGACATGGTACTCGACCCATATCACAACATACCATATCTATACTAGCGTGGTACCCGACCCATATCATAATATATCATCCCAATTCATATGAATGAGTACATGAAATTAATAAATCATAATTCATGCAACATATAATAATAACAATGTCAGTCCACAACATACCATGGTTCAATCCAGTCTAAAGTTACATCAACCGTCTAATTTTCTCAATTTGGTGACCTCATTCTTCACATATATAATATATTCATAATTCACAAAACAACCCTATGGGGTTGTCATCACCCAAGTTCTCATTATTACACACTTTTCCTCTAACTGTATCCCAACCTCAAGATTTTCACGTTACCTTCTAACTCTGGGAAGCATTGATCACAACAATATGATAAGCAATACCAACTCTGCAAATAGGCGAACCTCAATACCTTTTTACTCACTATCTCATCTTAGTACCTGTTTATTTACTATCTTATCTCAATACCTTTTACTCTCTATCTCGTCTCAATACTTTTTTACTCGTTATCTCGTTAATACCTTTTTACTCACTCTCTTGTCTTAATAATTCTGAAAAACATCAGTTATAACTCTCAAGGCATTAGAATTGTACGGGCTTACCTCAGGCAATTTGGGTATTTAAACATTTATATATTAGTCGATTCACCTTAACTTTCCCGTTTTACCATTTCATACTCTTTCATTCAACTTCCCACCGTACTCAAACCCTGAAAGCTAATATACTATGCACATTAGTTCTATTTTCATATCCATCGCTTAGCCCAATCGAACATTATCATAGCATTAAATAATCCAATAAAATCGAGCTTACCCAAATTTTTAAACAAGTTCATCCATCCAACTCCGTGCCTAAAGTCCTAATGCATGATACTTCCGACATCACTATTAACATTAAATGCATCTACCCCAAGTCTAGTTGCTACAAAATAAACCTTAGCTTACTTCTTAGGCAAAACATACTTCTATGGAGAGGAGTGAGATGTCCCGCACATGCTTGATGTATTACAATGTCGGTTTCCCTCTGGGTGTGCTTCGTAACCGCTTTCAAGAACCTAAGCCCTTGAAATATCATGGCTGGGGGAGTAGGGTTTTTCAGGGTGTTTTTGAAGGAAGGGGGCGACCTGGGGAAATAATAGAAGGGAGGGTTTTAAAAAAATTCCTCGACTGAGTTACTGCTTTAGTGGAACTTTTACCATTGCAACATTTACCGACAGGCCAGCCCAGTCCTTTATTGGGCCTCTTGGCCCAATTCCCTTAGGCCTTTATTTTCCTCCCTAACTTAATTTTTTCTGATCTATTTTGAGTACATTATTCATCAAAAATTATTCTTGTGGTGTTTTTACAAGTAACAATGGTTTGGGTTGTTACATCAGATACTAATTTACCCACCGTTTATCCCCAAATAACCCAAAGGGTGAGGTCAAAACACTGTACTTGATGGATTCTTGGCTACGAAATGTTATTAAGAGAATTAATTATTGCTAGCTAATTATTCATCCACGCCCATTAATGGCTTTACAACATTGCATAATCTAGGTCTGATGATTACTCCCACATTTTCCCCGAGATGGACCACACAATTTATTATCAAAACAACTACCCAAATATATTGTACTATCACCGATCATGAAAAATTGAGACAAAGTTGGTTTAGAAGAGGTTTAGCGCTGCAGTGGTAACTAACCACGGCAATGGTTTGCAGTAGTTAAGCAAGGGAAAATGAATTTTTTCCCCTATTTTCACTTCACTCTCTCTCAAATCCTTTCAACTCTCTCTGCAAAAAATCTCTCCCCATTAGTGGATTCAAGATATTTTATTCTTCTCTTCTACTTACCCTACGTATTTGTTGATATAGAATCATAAAATTACGCTAGAATAGAGGGAATTCAGGTGTTTTTGGATGCAACTTTTTGAACTTGAATTTGGTAGTGTTCTTGAGTATATTGGTTGGCATGCTTTGTTTTCTTAATCTTCCAATGCTCCTATAGCATTTGGGACATAAGATTGACATAGTTCATAGTGGGTTTCAGCCATGGAAGGGTTGAAGATGAAAAGTCATCTTCTCCAATGAATTCCTTTGATTTTGGGCTTTATTTCAGGTGTTTCACACTCCCATTTTAGTTCGAAAAGGTTTAGACACACTTGATATAGGCGGATTTGTATTTATCACCAGATGGTAAGGTCAACGATGTGAATTGGTCAAATCAGAGGGGGACTAAGAGTGCTTGCTTCTTGGTCGAGGCCAAGCTTTGGTTACAACTAGTGTCTCAGAGGATTTGTCCTTTGGAAAATGTTACGGACGTGGTATTCCATCGGGCTATGGTAGTGGTGTGCCTTTTGGCGGGGGTCTAGATGAATGTAGGGGCCTAGATCATGGATGAGTGTCAGTACTTCTATGCAAGGGATAGGTCAGCAAGGGATCTGTTCTTGCTTTCCCTGATTACAGAGCTGTGCAAGTGGGTGGATATCTCTAGGGAGGACCATAATACTTGGGAGGAGTGCAACGTGCTGTATAACCCCTTGAGAAGGAGGAGTACCTAATATGGAGGTAACAAGAAGATAAAGACAACAAAAGAGGGTGAGAGTAGTAGAGATGGTAGGAGTAGAGATGTCCCCAATTCTAAGACACCTACTCCTCCTTGAGACTGGGTGGCTATCCTTACTGCCATGCGAGGCTATATAGAGAGGACTCAAATGACTTATCTAGGGTTGGCTCCTTCGAGCTCTGCAACCCCGGTGGCCCCAGCCTGAGACTATGCTGAACTCCAAAGGGATTTAGATGAGGAAAAGAAGAAATGTCACTCCCGAGACCGCATGCTAGTTAGGATGTGGATGGCTGTGCAGTTCATGTTTGCGTGAACCCTTGCAAATAGGGAGCTCCTACCGTTAACCATCGAGGACGTCGAAGAGTTCTCCTTCCTCAGTGGCGTAGATATGGAGGGCTCGAATGCCACAGGCCATGAAGATGATGCCACCAGCTAGATGTTCCCCTTCGGCCTGGTTACATTTTATGTTTTAGATTTGGTTGCCCCTATTTGGGGCATGTAATAAGCAATTACTCTCTTTTATTTTCTTGAATTTTTAAGAGATTTTTTCTTCCTGCTCCCTTTTAATAATAATCACCTTATCTTATAATGCGTGTTGGATAGATTTTTTTCACTTTATTACTTCGAAAACAGGGTGGCTTCGCCACAATTGCAAAATTACAAAAACAGGGAAATAACTGGCAAAATTCTTCCTGGAGCCGCTGTAGCAGTATTGCTGCAGTGGTAAAATGATCCGTTGTAGCGGTAGCCTCCAGTAACTCTGCCTTGATTTTTCCTTTACCTAGTCTCAGGTTTTGCTATACACAGCTCTTTTTAAGCATGCTCCAGTAGCGTAATACTCTCTCGTTATATTTCACATAATTTGAATTTGCAACTCTATTGCGTTCGAACCACAACCAATACAACTTTCTGCCTACCAAATTAAATAGCGCTACACCTTCGTCAACCTTCTTACTTACTCAATTCACTATCCTCAAAAGTGATCCACAAACTGCCAGGAATCTGAGTGGTTCTCACGAGATTGGATAGAAGCAAGTAGTACTCCAAATCAGAGAGAGATGAGTTGAAGCTCAAATTGCCGAAATGAAGACACTCTCAAGATCACACCCAGTCCTTACGTCCATCAGTCTGCCTGGATACATACCATCAACCACACACACTCAACAATCATATTCAAGAGTTTAAACATCACAAGGTAAGTTATCGTGTGCTACTATCAACAATAATGCATATAACATCTTTCAACACATCATTTCCTCATCACAAAAACTTCATACCATGTCGAACAAACCATAACCATCCACTTTTATATTTCTTATTAACCACTATCGGTTGGGGGTCTTATCCTAACTTTTCCATATTAAGAGATACCAATTGGGATCAACTAGTCCCAATTGTGATGATTGAGATACCACTTGGAATCGACTAGATACCAATTGAACTCAACTTAGGGATATGACATTGAGAGGGTACGATAGGAAAGAACAAATGAGATAGATTCCTAAATGCCTTATAGCTTCCTACAAATTTGATGCGGACATCAACATACCAATCCCTAGTATTCTACTCATCATTCTCTCTTATACTAGGAGACTGTTATGACCCATCTATACATGCAAGTGTATGTGATCGTGCAAGTAATAAAGTGACTCCTTTTAAAGAGCCGGATATCAAACCCAAGGGACTTTCGTCAACAAAAATCAACTTTGCATGTCAAACTATAATTAAAAACTAGTGTTGTGAAAACAACAAGAGATTTGGTACTAAAAATTAAATGGTTGCGGACTAAGAACTCCTATCTTCGCTACCGTAACTTTGGTTTTAGCAAACATGCTTGAAAAATCAATAAAAAGTGAATTCCTAGGGCTAAGGCACCCTGAACGTCATCTCTTGAGCATGATTGTTGTTGGTTTAAGCACTTTGAGTTGTTTATCGTGGTTATTGATCCCAAGGTTAATTTTATAACTATATTCGTCTCCAAATTATTATTTTCTACTAGAACTTAGAAACCTACTTACATCCGTGAGTGGTGATAAGCTTAACCAATTTTAGAGCATTCAAGTTTTCTTCTTGTAATTGACCAAGTGTGGTGGATTAGGTACCTCTCGGTCCTAACCACATGTCAATCCCTTAGAATTACTTCCCCGGGGAAGACCACACTTCATATATTCAAGTTCTATCTCTCAGTTTCTCTCTCGAGCTCACTTCAAGACGAGGAGTATATTCCAATGGTGATCAAACATCAAAATAATGAATTTTAGAATATATGAATAACCACTTTATGATAAACTCCAGCAAAAACCAATACAATCAACCTAAGAGATTCATGTTCTTGGCCTTAACCCCAAGAATGAGGGATTTTAGCCACTCATAATGTTATCAACATCCAAAAGTAATAAATACCCTAGAAAATAATTAAAAACTGAAAAGAGAAGGAATTGAACCTAATCGAGATGCCCAAAAAGCGCCAAAAATATTCTAAGGATGATGGAATGTGATACAATAACTCAAAAGCCCTATTTATAGACCCAAGTCGAGGTAAAAATCGACCAAAAGCGGCCCGGCACTCCATTGGGCGCGCCTAGCACTTAGGCAGATTTTGCCTCAGCCAAAAGGGTGCTCCCAGGCGGCGTGGCACGCTGGCCAGCGCGCCTAGGCACTGCCTAGGCAAGTGAAATTTTTGCCACAGCGTGCCAGGCCCTTTTTTTTTTTTGGATTTTTTTTTGCTTTTGTCGACTTCTCTTCGCGGATTTGGTTGGATTTTTCAAGATCAACTCTTTGGCTTGTCTCTTATCTTCAATATTCTTCACTCGTAGCTCCTCCAAGCCTCACCTTCCATGCCAAACATGCTCCAAAAAGTCGCAAATTCCACCTACAAGAGTCTAATCATATTGGTTAGCACACTATCCTATTTTCCATCAAAAACTTATATAATACACAAGTACTGTTCTCAAAACTAAGGTAATCATGGGTTAAAGTCGCTACCAAGGCATATAAGTACGCCTTAGATCACCACCCCACACTTAAACCTTTGGTTGTCCTCGAACAATTAATCACACTCAACTCCGGGCGACTTTAAACAATAGACACAAAATGGGCATTCTTGCACAGCTTACACAACCACATTTATCAACTTATGCACCACATACTAGGATATCACTCAATTAAATAACAAGTTGAAACAACCTATACTCACAAAACAACTTACTAGTTGCAAATTCATGCGTAACACATTATTAATAGATCACCAAACTTCACTAACCATGTGCCCTCACCACAAGAGAATCACCCCTCAATTCTACAAAGTAATTACTAAGCGGTTGCATGAATGAAAGTCACTCACTCTCCAAAAAGAATTCACATGCAACACAAAGATGAACCATAGGCTTGCCCTTAGTGTAGTACTTCACTAATGTTAAAATGTTAAAGCTCAAGATCAAATAGGACTTTGTAGGGGTTGTAATGTAAGCACAAGGACGGGTAGGAACTTTTTGGTCAAGAATAGTGACTATCTTTCCTGAGCGCTTTACTACACTACAAATTACATTCAGAGCACCTTCAACCGACCTATTTTCCACTACTTTTCTCTTCCCAACTTTTCTTTGTTTTGCCCCATGACTTTAAACTAGCTTCAGCACATTGGATAAGGAACACTGTTATCACCCATTGATTCCAAAAACAAATTTTTATATGTTATATATGTATTTTTTTTTTCAATCATATTCCCCACCAATATGCACAAACTTTATCACACACCTATAGGAGATATGCTTGAGGCTTTAGCTTAACTCTTTCCTTCTTCCAAACTCTTGTACTCCTTCACCTTTTGATTTCCTAATTAAAGCGCTTAGGAGTTATTGGATCAAATTCTGGTTCACTAAAAGAAGAGGATTTAGCTACATGTAAAGCTACCAAGGAAAAGGCTAAAGGCTCAACAGGGCTAACTAGGATTATGCACAAAGGGTAGGTAAAGTAGGTCTAAAATTTGGCTATCAAAGAAATGCCTATATCATCTCCTAAACTTCACATCTCTTATTTCGCTTTGCACACACCCCGAGCAAGTTCTAGACATCATTATGCACATGGAATATCAAAAAACCTTACTCACACATGGCACATGTTTAGCTCAGCAGGTTCACCATAACTTCGAAATCATGCATCAATTCAACATTAAGCAATTTAGCGAGTCAACTAAGTGAGAATTAAGCGTCTCAACACTTGCTATTATATATCCATGCATGTTTCACACGTGTATGCACAATTGTATAGCAAGCAAGAACACCCGACACGACACTACATGACTAATTTGCTCTTAAGACGGTCGTCATCCATCCATCATCGAGCAAATCCCTTAGTCCTCTGACTAAGATGACTTAAAAGTAATAATCACCAAAAAAAACTCAAAACAACATCAAAAATCCAAAATTTAACTAATTTTTTTTTTCGTACGGTTCAAAGGGACTCTCCTTAGTAAAAGAACCGAAAACAAACGCTAAGGAACCCAAAATAAAAGCATACAACAACACACATATACATACATACAAGGAAAGTCCATGACACACCACCCCATACTTAAAAGATTAGCACTGTCCCCAATGCTACCATAATAAACAAAGCAAGACTAGAATGTAAGCAACTCCCTGGTCAGTCGAGGTAGTCGTCGTCCTCCGGCCCACGGACCTCTAACGGTGGATCATCTGCCTTAGCCTCCTCATCCTCAGAATCGTTTTGGAGGGCATCTTCATCTGTGGGGATATCATCATCCACAGGCTCCACAAAATCAGGACCAATCCTCAATAAGGCCATGGCATGCTCATTGAGAGGATAATCCCTCTCTACCTGGCTCAACTCATCCACCGTGGAGGGCCTACCCCATTCCTGTGTTGCAGCATCTCCAACCCATACATACGGGCTAAAATCCCGTCGTCTCGAGCATGACGCTCTGCTAATGTCAAAGTGGGGCCGAGTGAAATCGGCGCCTTAGTCTGGGTGACATCCACAGGCGTCGTCGTCAAAGGAGGATGATAGTCAAAATTTTCTTCGGGCACTTCGAATGCTCACATTAATTTGGTCAATAGTCCACCGAAAGCATATCGAAGACCTCCATGGACGCGAGCTCGATGCATCGCCGACAACAACACAGAACCTACATCAAGTGCTGCATCAGTCATGAGAGCATATACCAGACAAACACGATCCCTCGTAACTTCAGTCATGTGGCTCCCCGGAATTAAACAACAACACACAATCTTCAGACAAATCCTCGCCTCTTTGTTGAGATGGGGAAAGGGTAGACTCTTGTGATACCCTCGTTGGTGATGGTGAAGCCATCTTACAGTTTAACGTGGGCCGCACAAAGTGTGTCGAATTTCAGCATATGGAGGCCTAACATTTAGCCTGAGTATGTCTTGGGGACTAGCCCGAGTGGGAACTCCCAATAATCCAGTCAAGCCCAAGGAGTCAAGTATCACATCCGAACCACGTACCACTACCGAGCCAAAATCCCATCCCAACTTGCTCAAGCCGAGCCAAAATTCTTGGGTATGCCCGAGCCAGGCTTGCCCTATCAATACACTCATTGGAGAAATATTTAGCTTCCGGATGGCTTTTGTACCAATTTTCCCCGCACTGGAGACCGCGTTTATTTTATACTTTCGTTTTTTCCCATTTAGAACTGGGGGAGCTGCGGGCACCTTATTACGCGACCAACGTCTCTTGTGAGAGCTAGAGGCTGCGACATTAGAATCAGACATAGTACCTATAGCAGAGATCCACCAACAAGTCAATAACCCATGTAAAAATGGCTAACCAACTTAATGCGCGGTGACTTTGAGGGCCACCCCACACCTAGCCGCTTAGCACCACGTCAAAATAAATATGGGCGGAGGGTACTCAGACTTCCCCTATGCATTTAATGCTCAAAACCAATTCCCCCCATAGATAAATGCACATTCCTACACAAGGTTAGCAATCTTATAAATAACATTAGAATGACATGCTAGTTTAAGGCAAGAAGTCCAACAATAGTCATTTATTCCACACATATTCGTTGTATTCAATGAATGCCACTACCAATTTGCTCACTTTTCACCAATAAAGATAAACCCACTTCCACTTTTACACTAATAACAAGATTAGGAATCACAAGTTCACATGCCTTCCAAGTTCATTGTCATGCCACCCCATAAACCCCAACCATATGATAAGAAACAAGTCAACAAACCAAGAACATATTGGGACATTACACATGAAATCCAAGGAAACCCCAAAATTGCATCATCCCTATAGCAAACTAGAGAGAGAAAGTTAAGGAAACATACCTTGAGAGCTTTGAATGGAGACTTGGACACAATCCCAAGAGGAGAAAGCAAGAATTCGTAGAATGAAACCTAAGCGAAAAGTTTTGAGATTTGTTGGGAGGAACTCGTGTGTGTGGGTATGGAGCTGGGAATGATGGTGAAGAAGAAGGGAAATTAGGGATTTAAAAGAAAAGGGAAGGGGGTGGGGCGTGTATTTAAAGTACATGAATAAAATAAATAAATAAATTTTGGGGGTAGTGGCGTGGCACGCTGCCTAGCGCGCTACCCCACTGTCTCCTTGCCACAGATTTTAGGCACAGACGGTGTGGTACGCTGGCCAGCGCGCCTGTGCGTGCCAAAATTTTGGGGAAGGCAGCGTGGCACGTTGGCCAGCGCGCCTCCCCACTGCCTCAAAAATTATTTTGTTTTTGTTTTTTTCATCCTGGCACGCTGGATAGCGTACCCCACACTTATTCTCATACCTGAGCAATTTTTCACATAATCTTGGGGCTTTTACAAGTCCCAAGACTCGACGCTTTGCTCCAAAATATGTCCTGCCCGCCCGGCAGCTTCAAATAATCATCCATCCGCCAAATTTACCTTCTTCTTGTGGATTCTCATGCCAACACGGTCCGCGTCTCTGTATAACACAAGATCCTAGCACTACGTTAGAAAACAAAACTGTAAAAGAGATGGGTTGCCTCCCATCAAGAGCCTTAGTTTTGGTCGGGGTACGACTCTTCTTTTTGTATTTTTACTTTATAAATCCTAACTATTACAACACATGCATGGGCTGCCTCCCATGTAGCACCTGGTTTAATGTCGCGGCTCGACCAAATATAAGAGTTCAAGTATCATCAAGGTGGAGCACATCCTCCGTCTGCTTCTCTTCCTCACCGAAATAATGCTTCAATCTCTGGCCATTTACCATGAACCTTGTACCATCTGCTTTATTCAAAATTTCCACCGCACCATGAGGTGTCGTGCGGCTTACCTCAAAATTCCCACTCCACTTAGATCTTAGCTTGCTCGAAAACAACCTAAGTCTTGTGTTAAACAAGAGTACCAACTAACCTGGCTCAAAAGTACGGGGGAGAATATGCTTGTCATGCCATCGCTTCATTTTATCCTTGTAGATATTAGCATTTTCATATGCATGGGCACAAAATTCCTTCAACTCATGGAGTTGTAATAACCTCCTGTTACCAGCCAGCCCCGGATCTAGGTTCAACTTCTTAACCGCCCAATATGCTCGGTGCTCAAGCTTAACTGGGAGGTGACAAGCTTTACCAAAGACCAAAATGATAGGGAGAAGTCCCTATAGGAGTCTTATACACCGTACGATAAGCCCCAAGAGCATCATCCAGCTTGATTGACCAGTCCTTCCTCTGAGTGTTCACCGTCTTTTGCAAGATTTTCTTTATCTCACGATTAGACACTTCCACTTGGCCACTTTTTTGGGGGTGATACGCTGTGGATACCTTGTGTTTCACTCCATGCTTCGCCAATACACTCTTCACCCAATAATTAATGAAGTGTGATCCTCCATCGCTAATAATAGCTCTTGGAGTTCCGAACCTAGTGAAGATGTGTTTTTGAAGAAACTTTACCACGAATTTGGAGTCATTCGTAGGAAGAGCTGCAGCCTCTACCCATTTAGATACATAATCCACTGCTATGAGTATGTATAGATTGCCATTCGACTTTGGGAAAGGCCCCATAAAATCAATCCCCCATACATAAAAAATTTCAACTTCTAGGATGTTGTTAAGAGGCATCTCATGTCACTTGGCAATCGTCCCCATACGTTGACATTGATCACAGTTCTTCACAAAGGCATGAGCATCTTTAAATATAGACGGCCAGAAGAAACCTGATTGCAGTATTTTTTGGGCTGTGCGTTCACCACCATGATGTCCACCATAAGGTGATGCGTGGCATCTCTTTAACACTTGCTTAACTTCCGCATCCGGAATACATCTTCGTACTATTTGATCAGGCCCTTGCTTGAATAGATAAGTTTCATCCCATATATAAAAACGTGCCTTATATGCCAGTTTCTTCTTCTTTTGATGACTCGAATCAGGAGGAAATAACCCACTTACCAATAGGTTCACAATGTTTGCATACCATGGCAACTCATCGACCTCTAATACCAACAACTGCTTGTCTGGAAATCCCTCACAAATATGCCCATCATCCACTATATGTGTCGAGCTCTTAAGTCTAGAAAGATGGTCAGCAATTTGATTTTCTGTTCCCTTCCTATCTTTAACCTCTAAGTCAAACTCCTGTAGCAATAGGATCTATCTAATCAAATGCGGCTTAGCATCCTTTTTATTGAACAAATACCATATTGCTGCATGATTCGTGTATACAATGACGCTCGTGCTGACCAAATACGATCTGAATTTATCAAATGCATATACCAAAGCTAACATCTCTTTTTCAGTCACCGTGTAATTCATTTGGGCTGCATCAAGGGTCTTGCTTGCATAATAAATAGAGTGAAATACCTTATTCTTCCGTTGACCTAGAACCGCACCCACTGCCACATCACTTGCGTCACACATGAGCTCAAATGGCAAAGCCCAGTCAGGAGCAATAAGAATAGGTGCCTCTACCAACTTCTTTTTCAAAACCTCGAATGCCTTCACACATGATTCACAAAATACAAACTTCACATCTTTCTCCAAGAGTGCACACATGGGACGTGCAATTTTGGAAAAATCTTGAATAAACCTTCTGTAAAATCCAGCATGACCCAAAAAACTTCGCACCCTTTTAACCGATACAGGTGGAGGGAGTTTTTCAATAGCTTCGATCTTTGCCCTATCAACTTCCAGCCCCTGCTTTGACACTTTATGCCCAAGAACTATACCTTCTGTCACAAGGAAATGACACTTCTCCCAATTGAGAACAAGATTAGTTTCTTCACACCGAGCAAGGACTTTATCTAGGTTTTGAAAACATACCTCGAAAGAGTTACCAAAGACTGAAAAATCATCCATAAAAATCTCTATGAACTCCTCCACCATGTCGTAGAAAATAGCCATCATGCAACGCTGAAAGGTAGCCGGTGCATTACACAATCCAAATGGCATTCGCTTGAAAGCGTATGTGCCGTAAGGACATGTGAAGGTGGTCTTCTCTTGATCTTGAGGATCTATAGCAATTTGATTGTATCCGGAATACCCATCAAGAAAGCAATAATACTCCTGCCCAGCTAAACGATCCAGCATCTGATCAATAAAAGGGATTGGATAATGGTCTTTCCTCGTAGCATCATTAAGTTTCCGGTAATCCATGCAAATACTCCATCCAGTTACAGTTCTTGTAGGAATCAACTCATTATTATCATTTGTGATCACCGTCATACCACCCTTTTTTGGAACACATTGTACTAGGCTCACCCACGTACTATCAGAGATAGGGTAAACAATGCCAGAATCTAGCCACTTAATTACCTCCTTCCTTACTTCTTTCATCACCGGATTTAAGCGTCGTTGGTGTTGCACACTCGGCTTGTGCCCTTCTTCCATGTAAATTTTATGCATGCATAAGCCCGGATTAATACCATAGATGTCAGACATCTGCCAACCAATAGCCTTCTTTCTTCATTTTAGAATCAATAATGTCGCTTCAACTTGTTCCTGTGACAAATCTGCTGCCAGAATAATAGGAAGAGTCTTGTTTTCACCTAGGAAAACATATTGAAGGTGAGATGGAAGTTCCTTCAATTCAAGCTTCGGTGCTTTCTCAATTGAGGGCTTAGTTGGAGGACCGAGTGGACGATTTAACGGTTCCCATCTACCCTCTTTAGCATAGATACCCATAAGATCAAGAACTTGCACCATCTCACTAGCTTCTGCATCACCAAACACATTTTGCCCCATCAAAACTTTTTCCAACGGATCTGTAGACAAAGTGTAGATGCTTTCAACCGCCAAATCTATAGCTGTGATAGCCGACAAGTTCTTATAAATTTCTGGAAGCTTCAAAGCCCTATATACATCAAAGACTTCAACCTTATCATGAGCTCGCATAGTAAGTTTCCCGACTGCTACATCAATGATTTCACCTCCTGTAGCCAGGAACGGATGCCCCAAAATAAATGAGACTTCCGGGTCAGGCTCAAAATTCAGCACCACAAAATCAATGGGAAAGATCAACGACCCCACTTGTACCAGAACATCCTCAACAATCCCATCAGGTCTAGTCACAGATCGGTCTGCCAGCTGCAAAATGATAGTAGTAGGCTTCAGATGACCCAAACCTAATTTCTTGAAAACCAAAGTGGGCATCAGATTTATACTAGCCCCCAAATCACACAATCCACGAGCGAAGACACGATCCCCCAGAGTAATCTTCACAGTGAAGCTTCTAGGATCTTTCAGCTTAGTAGGTAACCGGTTCTGAATGCGAGAACTAACCTCCTCAGTCAAAGCCACTGTGGCATATTCTGTCAATCTACTCTTGTTTGCTACAATGTCTTTCACAAACTTGGCATACTTTGGAATACCCTGCAAGATATCTACAAGAGGCAAATTAATGTGCACTTGTTTAAGTAGTTCAATGAACTTACCAAAGCATTCATCCTCCTTCTTCTTTTTGAACTTCTGGGGAAAAGGAGGAGGCAACTTCACACTATGTATCACTTTATTATCTTTGGAGCTTTTGGTAGACTCCACTTGTTCGTCTTCAATCACCACTACTTTTGGCTCCAATTCTTTCGCTGGTGCAACTGTATCCTCTAATTGCTTACCACTATGGGTAACGATAGCATTCACCTGCTTGGGATTTGGCTCAGTATCTCCTGGAAGACCTCTTTGGGGCCTTGTATTCTGTGCATTAGCTAACTGGCCAATCTGTTTTTCCAAATTTTGAGTAGCCAACTGATTGTTCTTCACATCTGCTACCACACTCATGTCTCCAGGCTTAGCACCCACCTAATTTCCTTGACCTTGCTGTTGGTTGTACTGAGGGGCATATCCTTGAGGCCTAAATTGATTTTGATTTCCTCCCCACGAGAAGTTCGGATGGTTTTTCTACCCGACATTATAAGTGTTACCGTAGTTCTGAGCTCCACCTCCCCTTTGGGCATTACCAACAAAATTTACCGAATTCGGATTAGCACTACACAAATCGCTGGTATGATCACCATTTCCACATACACTATACATCACAGAAACCTATTGTTGGACTGCATTCACGGGAGCCGGTTGTTGCCCCAAATTTAAACTACTAAAGTGATTGTTCATCATGTTTTGCATAGCTGAAATTTGGGCAGACAGTGCTGTGACTGCATCCACATCTAGTTTCCCAACAACCTTTTTTGTAGAATTCCTCGAATTATCACTATGCCAGTCTAGATTTCCCTGCGAAATATGATTCAACAGAGCATATAATTCATCATACGTCTTCTCTAAAGCCTGTCCATCTGCAGCTGAATCAAGTAGAATTTTAGTGTTGGGGTCTAGAGCCTCTATAAACGTATGCACCAACACTTCATTAGCTTGGTGGTGGTGAGGAAAATCCCTCAACATGGATTTGAATCTGTTCCAAGCTTGGTACAAATTCTCATCATCTCTCTGTCTGAAACTTAGTATCTCACTCCTCAGCTTTGCTGTCTTTCCAGACGAAAAGAACCTTATCAAGAATTTTCGAGCAAGATCATCCCAAGTAGTGATAGAATTAGCCGACTCTGCATCTAACCACCTTGTTTCTCCCCCCAACAGAGAAAAGGGAAACAAAGTAAGTCGCACATAATCTGAAGACACACCCGCAGGAATATATGTGTCACTGATCTCTAGAAAATTCCAAATATGCCTCTGCGGGTCTTCATGAGCAAGACCAGTAAACTGTCCACTTGAATGCAAGAGTTGCACCATGTTCTGTTTAAGCTCAAACCTACCTCCAGCTGCCGGTTTGAGAATACTGGAGGTCACATTAGTGGCGAGTGGGATTGCCACATCGCGAACTGTTCTAGCTGCCATTACTTTTGGTTCACGTATCTCCGCACCTGGTTCTTCAATTCTTACGGGATTACCCCGTATTCCTTCGCCAGCTAGTTCGACTTGTGGGATTGGGCAGTCTGCAGCCTGTCTCCTCAATCTATTGAAATATCTTTCAGGTTCAGATTGCGGGGCCACCAAATTCTTGTTCCTTGCCAGTATTCCGATGAAGTAAGCCTGCAAAATAGAACAGCTAAGATCAAGTTGTCAACACGTAGCTGAAAATTAAAGTACAAAGTCAATAATTGAAATCTATCTATTTGAAAGTCCCCGGCAACGGCGCCAAAAACTTGTTGTGACCCACCTATACACACAAGTGTACGTGATCGTGCAAGTAGTAAAGTGACTCCTTTTAAAGAGCCGGATATCGAACCCAAGGGACTTTCGTCAACAAAAATCAACTCTGGATGTCAAACTATAATTAAAAACTAGTGTTGCGAAAACAACAAGAGATTTGGTACTAAAAATTAAATGGTTGCGGACTAAGAACTCCTATCTTCGCTACCGTAACTTTGGTTTTCGCAAATATGCTTGAAAAATCAATAAAAAGTGAATTCCCACGGCTAAGGCACCCTGAACGTCATTTCTTGAGCATGATTGTTGTTGGTTTAAGCACTTTGAGTTGTTTATCGTGGTTATTGATCCCAAGGTTAATTTTATAACTATATTCGTCTCCAAATTATTATTTTCTACTAGAACTTAGAAACCTACCTACATCCGTGAGTGGTGATAAGCTTAACCAATTCTAGAGCATTCAAGTTTTCTTCTTGTAATTGACCAAGTGTGGTGGATTAGGTACCTCTCGGTCCTAACCACATGTCAATCCCTTAGAATTACTTCCCCGGGGAAGACCACACTTCATATATTCAAGTTCTATCTCTCAGTTTCTCTCTCGAGCTCACTTCAAGACAAGGAGTATATTCCAATGGTGATCAAACATCAAAATAATGAATTTTAGAATATATGAATAACCACTTTATGATAAACTCCAGCAAAAACCAATACAATCAACCTAAGAGATTCATGTTCTTAGCCTGAACCCCAAGAATGAGGGATTTTAGCCACTCATAATGTTATCAACATCCAAAAGTAATAAATACCCTAGAAAATAATTAAAAACTGAAAAGAGAAGGAATTGAACCTAATCGAGATGCCCAAAAAGCGCCCAAAACATTCTAAGGATGATGGAATGTGATACAATAACTCAAAAGCCCTATTTATAGACCCAAGTCGAGGCAAAAATCGACCAACAGCGGCCCAACACGCCATTGGGCGCGCCTAGCACTTAGGCAGATTTTGCCTCAGCCAAAAAGGTGCTCCCAGGCGGCGTGGCACGCTAGCCAGCGCTCCTGGGCACTGCCTAGGCAAGTGAAATTTTTGCCAAAAGCGTCCTGGCACGCTGCCTAGCGCTCCAGGCCCTTTTTTTGTATTTTTTTTTTGCTTTCGTCGACTTCTCTTCACGAATTTGGTTGGATTTTTCAAGATCAACTCTTTGGCTTGTCTCTTATCTTCAATATTCTTCACTCGTAGCTCCTCCAAGCCTCACCTTCCATGCCAAACATGCTCCAAAAAGTCGCAAATTCCACCTACAAGAGTCTAATCATATTGGTTAGCACACTATCCCATTTTCCATCAAAAACTTCTATAATACACAAGTATTGTTCTCAAAACTAAGGTAATCATGGGTTAAAGTCGCTAAGAAGGCATATAAATATGCCTTAGATCAGAGAACTGTAACCAGGGCTCTGATACTATGTTTCTCATGATCCAACCCACCGAATCATGCCAGAAACCTACCTACACCTACCCAGATAGGAGAACCTTGAGTATTCTATGATTCAACTAATGTAAAAGTTACTATTGTATATAAACTTAGTCAATTTAATGTCCATTACATGTAGAATCTAATCAAGTTAAAATATTGTTACTCATTTAATTCTTCCCAAGACATATTTTAATACACCAAATATGAAAAATAAATGTCGAAAATAACAACTAGTGCCTCTCTAGAACCTAGCGTAAACTGGTAGAAGAGCACTAGACAAGGAGTAGGGACATCCATGACATAGCATCCATGCAGAATAGAGAGGGCATGAGCTGCTGCTGAATGATCGACATCATTGCTATAAAAACTCCAACTAACCTGCACCATGGCTATACCTTCGATTAGAGATATAATAAGTGTAGCATCAATAAAACCACATATATTGGTAAGCATTATCATCCAATAAGGGTTAGAAACAAATAACATCAATAATAAATAGGGAGAAATCACATCATCAAGTAAAGTTTCCGATTCTGAATCCCCAATTAACAATTTCTACTGCCTCTCTTTAGCATCTTTGTGACCTACACTTAGTATCTCTGTGGACTCCACTTAGCATCTCTGTGACCTACACTTAACATCTTTGTGGCCTACACTTAAGCATCACTGTGGCCTACACTTAGCATTTCTGTGACCTACTTGTCATTTAATATTTTTGTATATCTTTGTCCTTTGACTGTTTATTCCAACCTATACCTCTCCCTCCAATACCGACTTATCCTTATAATATCAACATTACTTAGTCTATATCCACCTGAAATTTGGGATCCTACCAATCATATACTATCTCAACCGGTACTATTAAGGGGACCGTAAAGTTTCATCCTCAATTCGTCCCACCTAGGGACCTAACATTCTTTCATACCATCTTCCCCCACTCACCATAACAAGAACATGTATGAAAGCATAATAAAATGACAATACATTTAAACATATGCAAGAATGTATGTATGCAAGATGTGTGCATCATCTCTCCTTATCCCTCTCCATCTCATCACCAATAATATCATAATGTACCGGTGTGGTACTCGACCCATATCATATCTATATATGCATGGTATCCAACCCATATCATAACATATTATCCCAATGCATATGAATGAGTGCATGAAATTAATAAATAACAATTCATACAATAGGTAATAATAACAATGTCAGTCCACAACCTACCATGGGTCAATCTAGTCTAAATTTACATCAACCATCTAATTTATCATTTTGGTGACCTCATTCTTCACATATATAATATATTCATAATTCATAAAATACCCCTATGAGCTTGTCGTCACCCATGTTCTCATTATTACACACTTTTTCTCTAACCATATCCCAACCTCGAGATCTTCATAATACCTTCTAACTTTAGGAAACATTGATCACAATAATATGAAAAGCAATGCCAACTCTACAAATCGACGAACCTCAATATCTTTTTACTCATATCTTATCTCAATACCTTTTTCTAACTATCACGTTTCAATACCTTCTTACTCGCTATCTCATCTTAATACTTCTTTACTCACTATCTTTCCTGAATAATTATGGAAAATATCAATTATGACAATCAATGCATTAGAATTGTACGGGCTTACCTCATACAATTTTGGAATTTAAACATTTATATATTAGTCGATTCACCTTAATTCTTCCGTTTTACTATTTTATACTATTTTATTCAATTCCCACTGTACTCAAACCCTAAAAGATAATAAACTATGCACATTCATTTCATTTTCCTATCCATCACTTATCCCAATCGAACATTATCATAACATTAAATAATCCAATAAAATCGAGCCAATTCGGACTTTTAAACATGTCCGTTTGTGTTCAAAGGCCTAACGTATGATACGTATGACATCGTTATTAACATTAAATGCATCTATCCCAAGATTAGTTGCTACAAAAATGAAACTTATCTTACCTTTTAGGCGAAACATACTGCTATGGAGAGGAGTGAGCCGTCCTGCGTGTGCTAGACGTATTCCTATATTAGATTCCCTCTAGATGTACTTCATAATCTCTCTTATAAACCTAGGCCCTTACAATCTTATGGCAGGGGGAGTAGGATTTTTTAGGGTGTTTTGGAGGAAGGGGGCGACTTGGAAAAATAATAAAAAAGAGGGTTTTTTAAAAATCCCTTGGCTGGGTTACTGCCTGTTACTACTGCAGAAGTTAATCGACCACTGCAGTGATTATCGGCATGCCGTCCCAGTCCTTTATAAGGCCTCTTGGCCAAATTCCTTTAGGCCTTGATTTTCCTTCTCAACATAATTTTTCCTCGTCCATTTTAAGTCTATTATTCATCATAAATTATTCTCGGAGTGTTTTTACATGTAACGATGGTTTGGGTCGTGACACTCCACCTTTATTAAATAGAACTGATGTGCTGAATAGCTTACAAAACAATAACAATGTGTTTGGGAAGACGAGAAAGAAATCAAATGATGGCCCATGAAATAAAAAAGTCAATCTTTTTTAAATTACCTTATTGGGAGTACAACCCTTACCCCACAACCTTGATGTAATGCACATAGAGAAGAACATAGTTGACAATATAATTGGAACTCTTCTGGATATTTTTGACAAAACAAAGGATCATACAAAGGCTCGTTATGATTTGAAAGAGATGGGAATTAGAAAGAGCCTTCATCCAAAAGATACAACAGATGGCAAGATAACAAAGATTGCAAAGGTGTGCTTTTCAATGACTAATGAAGAGAAATCAGTTATCTACGGAGTTCTAAAAACAACAAAGCTACCCGATGGTAGTTCCTTTAACATATATAGGTGTGTGAAACTAGATGAAATAAAAATATCTGGTTAAAAGACCCATGATGCTCATTTCATGCTACATTACTTACTGCTAATACCAATTGAAAGCATCCTTCCTGATCCTGTTGCTATTTCTTTGATTCGTCTGAGTTCCTTCTTTTGATATTTATGTTGAAAAGTTATCACATTGGAGGAAATAGATTGCTTAGAAGTAGAAATCAGAGAAATAATAAATCAGTTGGACAAAGCTTTTCCTCCTACATTTTTTGATATAATAATTTATTTTCCCATTTATTTGAAAAATGAGGTGAGATTAGGAGGTCCAGTTCAGAATCAATGAATATATCCATCTAAAAGAGATGTGTGTACATTCAAATTGTATGTCCGCAATAGAAATTATGTAGAAGGATCTATAGCAGAGGCATATCTGGTTGAAAAGTGTTTTACTTTATGCTCTAGATATTTGCATGGGGGTGTACACATAAGATTTAATAGAAGATCCTGAAATGATGATGAATGTAGCTCGGGTGCAAAAGTTTACAGTTCGTTTCCTAACAGTGGTTGTCTTGTAGGAGCAAAGAAAGTTGCTTGTACTATTTTAGATAACAAGTCATTAAATCATGCGCATGCATACTTATTGGACAATTGTGATGAAGTTCAAGAGTATATTAGGTACTTTAATCACTTATAGTATTTCCTTCTTACATATAATTTTAACTTATTTTTTTTATTATTATAACAAATAAATATACTTGTTGTGCATAGAGCATGAACTTGAGGTTAATAATCAATCGCGAAGATCTAAATGGAGCAAGGCTAAGAATCATAGTCAAAGCTTCTCCCAATGGTTTGAAACTTGTGCTTTGCAAGAGGATATACCTAATTTGATAAAAGAATTGGCCAGTAGACCAAATTCAATTGCTAAAAGTTATTTTGGGTATCTTATTAATAGATATAGATTCTGTACTAGGCTTCGTGATGCAATACATAAAATCCAAAGTAGTGGTGTTACATTAGGTGCCTCAACCACAAGCTTTGCATGCTCAAAGGATAAAAATCCACTTGATGCAGATTTGACTTATTATGATAGAATAGTTGATATAGTTGAGTTAGATTATTATGGCCATTTTAAGGTTGTTTTATTTAAGTGCGACTGGTATGAGGTTGAAAAATATATGTATGGTCTTACTTACGTCTACTTCAACAAGAAATACTCTTTTAAAGAGCCTTTTGTGCTAGCATCTCAAGTGCACCAATACTTTTATGTTCAAGATCCATATGATCAAGATAAACATTATGTTATGAACACTGTTCTGAGAGACTTGTTTAATGTAAGTGATCAGGTTGAATAAAGTTATGAAAATGAGCCTTATGAATATTTGATGGGCCCATCTATACCAGATGATGATGGTGAAGTTGTCTTAATAAGGAATGATGTACCAGAAACAATTATTGATGAGGCTGATGTGGCTACTGAAGGATTTCTTGCTCAATAACTTGAAGTTGAGTTTGATGACGAATCTGAAGCCGAGTCTGAAGATGAGTTTTGAAGATGAGTTTTAACACGAGTCCGAAGACGAGTCTGAAGATGATTTTGATGATGAACCATAAATTTATTACTTTATTATTGACCAATAGTGTTAGCTTACTCTTTCTATTATTTGATTATTTGCTGGTACAAAAACTCTTAGCTATTTACTATGAAGAAACACATATGATATTGGAAATCATTATGTATTTTGTTGGCTTTTTTGTACCAGATTATTATTTTGTTAATGACCAATAGTGCTAGCTTACTTTTTGTTTGTCTTATTTGCAAATTGATCTTGTTACTTAAATACCTATTTTTTTTTCTATTTTTCAGGTAGTGGTCATCCTAAGAAGGTTTGTGGGACTAACGATATATGAGGCATCACATTGATACTAAACAACTAGCTTCTGTAAGTAGCTTGTTCTGATTATTTATCCTGGGAATATTTATTATTATGTTCTGTAAGTAGCTAGCACAGTGATTATTATGTTTCCTCTATTTGCAGAGTTAAAGTCATTAAAAGAAAAGAAAACAGAGAGATTAGAAGAAGGTGAGAAGAATGGATCAAGTAGAAGCTTTAAAGAAAAAAGTACCAAATAATCTGAATAAACCTCAAAGTCCTATGAAAAATATGAATTCTGATGTTCAATACCAATCAAATACAAAATTGGCCAAGAAATATAAGATTAAGATGGAACAACTTGAAAAAGAACACAATGATAAAACTAAGAAAGTGTAGGCACCAATGGCACATAAAAGAAAGAATCCCGAGGAGTTTGTTCCACAACAATGAAAGAGTAAATTTCCTAGGCAGAAGCCAATGATCCAATTTTCCTCAATGAAAGAGATTAATACTTCACAGATGATTACATGAAGAGGATAGGAATGGAATTACCTATACACAACCCCATGTTCCAAGTGTCTTCAAGGGTAGATGTTATGTAATGCCCAAAAATGTTGTTATGCTGAATTAAGAGGTAAAAGTTGCACCTACACGCCCCTTAGATAAATTTTGATAAATTCAGGGCTAGTCTAGTTTTGGCTTAAATTTGAGGGTATAGTAGTTTAATGAAATTTGGTAATAATATGATTGGTGATATATGGGTTTGATGTGATAGATGGATAGACATCAGGCATAGGAAGTTGTAGCAACTTCCGACACCTGAAACAGAGTTATAGAACTCCGATTGTAGCATTTATTGTAGAGGGGTTAGTTCACGTTGTCGAGATTCATGGTGTGTATTGAAAAATGAGGAAAATTTAAGGTAGGTCCCAAGTTTATTCCTTGGACCATTGCAACAGAACATGTAAACACTGCAACGGTCAGGGGAACCGCAGCGACAACCTCCAGTAAAACGGGTACGAACCTTTGCAACAAAAATTTAACCACTGCAACGGTATTGCTGTAGAGGTAATTATGCAGCAGTAACGTGCAGTAAAAATTGCAGTGTTAAAACCCAAAAAATATTTTCATTCCCTAATTTTTTAAAAATGCACTAGAATTCTGGAAAGAGGTGATTTTCAGAGGGATTACAACGTTGTTCATCTTTGGAGGTAAGTAATTACATTTTAGACTTGAATTTACATTGATTAACCTTAGAAAATCTCTAGAAATAGATTAATGGTGGAAATTTGAGGTTTAACCCTAGTTCATGGAAATTGATGAAAAGTGGTGGGAATGTAAAACTTCAGTATATAATGATCCCAAGGTATTAGAAAATACTAATGGGACTAGAATTATGATTATTTGTTCTAAATTCAAGCAGTTTTTATGAAGTTAAATGATAAAAAAAACCTAAGATGATGAAATAGGGTAAGTTTGTGGCTAAAATCAGTAATTTTGATCCCTAGTAGGTGAAAAGAGATGAATTTGAAATGTGTGCATATTCAAGTGGTTGTATAGATCAAGCACAAATTGAACAAGAATGAAAAGGGAAAAGTGTGGCCTAACGTTGACTTTGAGCAAGGAGTTGATGTAGGCTATGGTTTTGTGTAGAACTTATACTTTCTTGGATTTGTGTTTGTTGTGATTTAAACATCTATGATTGCCTTCTAGCATGATTTGTGATTTCATGACTGCATTGAATTTTTATTGCATTGTAATAACGTGTTGCGATGATAGGTCGGGTACCACACCGATACAATATGATATGTTATGATAATAAGTTGGATACCACGCTGGTACAATATGATATGTTATGATAATAGGTCGGGTACCATGTCGGTACGTTATGATGTTGATGAGAAGGATGAGAGAGGTAAGAGATGATGCACACATCTTACATACATGTACTCATTTACATGTATTAAGTGCTAATTAATGAATATATGTGATGATGAATGACCAATGAAAATGATTATGTATGAAAGTCTGTTAAAGTGAACTTGTGGGTGTAATTATCTGATGATTCATCATGTATTATTTGATTTATATCACTGATTATGAATCTTATTATGATCGCTTTTATACTTGTTTGACTTGCTTACTTGTACATTGTTAAGTTAGTCAACCTATGATGCTTATCAGTACTTGTTGATGTACTGATGCTACCCGTACTCTTCTTTTTATTGAGTGTAGAACATCTTCCAGCGGTTGGCACGCGACCTCGGCTCTAGATAGTGATTCTACCCTGATTTTGAGGGTGAGCACTATGTCCGAGCAACCTTCAGATCTTCTATGCTGTTATGTCCTTTGATATGGGACTTAGATAATTTTTGCTTTTATTATGTTTTTAGGTATTCGTATTGTTTTTTAGACTTCGTTGTTCTTTTTAGATGTTCTTGGACGATGAATTCAGGTCCTGGAGATTGTAATAAATAGAGGTTTCCACACTCTATTCATTTTCATGGATGATGACGTTGTTGGCTAAGTGTTTATTTAAAAGAAAACCTTTTAGAATTGATTTAACCATGGGACATTGTATAATATGAATAAGAGAGTAACATTTAAGTGAGTAAGGGCGAGATTAGTATGGTTCTCCCGCCATCTGTTAGGGTGGGTGCCAATCATGACCTATTGGGTCGTGACATAGATGGTATCGGAGAACTAGGTTCATAGATCTCATTTTACAAGAACAAGTCTTGTAGAGTCCTGCAGAATGGTACAGAGACCTTTGTTCTTTTCTTCGGGAGGCTACAGGTCTTTAGGAAAAGAATTTCTTTTCTTACTTTTTGTCGTGCTATTACTTGACTTCAATTGGTATCGGGCAATCCAAATTGATATCTAATCCTTAGTTGTATCTAATTCTTTCACTCTTATTCACAGATGGTGAATACTTGTTTCACTAGAGCGACAACAATAGCACCTACAGAAGCGCCTGTATCGATCGCTGAGACCGTAGTTCGGGTCTGGCCTCGAGCTAGGAACAGAGTAAGAAGGGGAGAACGGGGAGCAGTGCCCGTTAGGGTGGATCACAAGCAGCTGGGAAACTGGTAAGGCAGAGATCACCGATCCCTCCCTCGCCAAAGTATGCTCCAAGGCATGCTTACGATGAAGAGAAGGTAGTTGAGAAAAAAGAAATGATAACTCCAGAAAATATGGTGCCAGTACAAAATGGGGGAGCACATGTGCCTTTGTCTGCAGAGGTAATCTAATAAATGTTGGGGGTTTTGGGTTGCTTGGCTGGCACTAGCTACACTCTAGTTGTTCCAACTGTCCAGCCTAGAGCCTTACAATATGCCGCTGTTGTAGCACTAAGGCTGGATGAAAGCTCTGAAACTAGGATGTATGCCTAATAGGTACTTGGACCGTTGATGACTGATGATGAGCATTGGCTATTTTTCAAGTTTATGAAAATGAAACCCCTGACATTCTAAGGTTCAGTACAGAGTCTGAGGATGCATTTGAGTTTTTTATGATCTTCTACACAAGATGAATATTGTTGAAAGGTATGGTATGGAGTTTATTTCTTTTTAGCTATAGAACGAAGCCAAGCAATGGTGGAGGTCATTCGTGGAGTGCAAAGCTGCCTTACCTCCACTTAGTTGGGCTCAGTTTCAGAATGTATTCCTTGAGAAATATGCTCCCCGCACTTATCGTGACCAGAATAAGAATGAGTTTCTAAGGTTGGAGCAGGGTAACATGTCCATAGTGGCCTATGAGTCCAAGTTTCATACTTTGTCTCGCTATGTACTACCGTTGATTACCTCACAAGATGAGTGTATCAGGTATTTTGTAAAGGGTCTGAACTCGGGGATTCAGTTGTCTACTTTATCTGTGGCTATGTCTGGTAAGTCTTTTTAGGATGTTGTTGAATTTACCAAGAAGGCAGAAGCACTTGAGAAATAGGGAGAGGTGAAAACATAAAAGAAGAAGGCTCGAACCTCAGTGCCAATTTAGTGGTACTTACTCAAAAAGGCATGGTTCTTCTAAACCCTACTATTTAGCTATGCCAATATCAACAGAGGGCCCGTCTGGGGTCAGTTATCAGCCTTCCCGAGTCGGCAGCTACACACCTTCTTTCTCTTCAATTCAGATGCCTACTTGGTGTCCCAATTGCTTTGAGTGTGGAGGTTTGGGACATTTAAGGAGAAATTGTCCTAATTTTTTATCTGTAGATCAGTTAACACAGTAACTAGCTTCTACTGCCCTAGTTTTGACAGTTCGTAGTAGAGGATAAAATGGTAGGAGTCATCCACAAGGTGGGCGTGGTGGACAGGCTAGGGGTGGTAACCAGGCTAACCGAGGTGGAGGCCAAATTTGTAGAAATAGAGCATAAGGTAGTAGAGGTGGTAGCTAAGGAGGTGATAAAACTCATCTTTATGCATTTTGACTTGTCTTAAGGCAGAGGCTTCTGATGTGATGATCACATGTACTATTCTTATCTGCGATAGTATGGCTTTTGTATTGTTTGATCCTGATTCCACCTTTTCTTATGTGTTTGTGAAATTTGCTATGTGTTGTGACTTAGACTGTGAATATCTTAATACTTCTATATATGTGTCTACATCAGTTGGGGTGTCTATATGTGTTGATCAGGTATATCGTGCGTATCCTACAATGTTCATGAGGTTTAAGACCCTGGTAAACTTAGTTATTTTAGAAATTGAGGAGTTTGATGTTATTTTGGGGATGAGTGGGTTGTCCCCTTATCATGTTGTTCTTGATTGTTATGCCAAAACTGTTACTATAGCAATGCCCAGGAGAGAGAAGTTAGAGTGGGATGGTACCTTTAAGTCTAATCCTATGAGGGTTGAGTCCGTAATTTATGCCTAAAAGTTAGTAAAAAAAGGGTGTAGGGCCTTTTTAGCCCATAGTCCCTCCTATAGCATCCATTCCAGTGGTATGCAAATTCTTAAAAGCACTTTCGGATGATCTTTCGGGTATGCCTCCAGATCAAAAAATTGACATTCATATAGACTTAGAGCCAGAGACTAGACCCGTTTCTATTCCTCCATATTGTATAAAACCTATAGAGTTGAGAGAGTTGAAATCCCAATTACAAGAGTTGTTAGAAAAGGGCTTTATTCACCCAAGTGTCTCTTTTTGGGGTGCACCGATGTTGTTTGTGTAAAAGAAATATGGTAGTATGAGGATGTGCATAGACTACCGCCAGTTGAATAAGGTGACCATTCGTAATAAATATCGTTTACCTAGAATAGATGATCTATTTGACCAGTTACAAGGAGCTGCAGTGTTCTTTAAGATTGACTTGAGGTTGGGTTATCATCATCTTAAAATCAGGGCTGAGGACATCCCAAAGATTGCCTTCCAAACTCGTTATGGACACTATGAATTTTTGGTTATATCTTTTGGTTTGACCAATGCCCTAGCTGCTTTCATGAGTTTGATGAATGGAGTATTTAAGTCCTTTTTGAATTCGTTTATTATTGTGTTTATTGATGATATACTTGTTTATTCTAAAAGTGAGAAAGACCATGAGGCTCATTTGCGTACTATGTTAAAATTTTTGAAGGAGAAGCAATTGTATGCTAAGTACTCTAAGTATGAATTCTGGCTTTGTTCGTTGTACTTTTGGGGCACATGGTTTCTAAAGAAGGGGTAATAGTGGACTCATAAAAGGTTGAGATGTTTAAGAATTGGGCCAGACCGACCAATGTGACAGAAGTTTATTATTTTATGGGATTGGCCTGTTACTACTGTCGGTTCATTAAGGGGTTTGCTGCCATTGCTTTGCTCCTGACCTGTTTGACTCCGAAAAAAGTTCCATTTGAATGGGATGAAAAGTGTGAGGAGAGATTTCAAAAACTCAAAACTATGCTGACTTCGGTTCCAGTATTAATCTTTTCGGTCGTGGGTTTAGGTGCCTCACGTTTGGGTTTAGGTGCTGTGTTGATGCAGGAATGGAATGTGATTGCTTATGCTTTGAGGCAACTAAATCCCTATGAGAAAAATTACCCCACTCATGATTGTGAATTGGTACCTGTGTTGTTCGCCTTAAAAATTTGGAGACACTATCTCTACTGGGTGAAGTGTGAGGTGTTCATAGACCACCGCAGCTTGCAACACGTGTTCACCCAGAAGGATTTGAATCTGAGATAGATAAGATGGATAGAGTTGATTAAAAATTGTGACATCTCAATTCTGTATCACCCAGGTAAGGTCAATATAGTAGTGGATGCGCTAAGACAGAAACCAGTGAGCATGGGGAGTCTAGCATTTCTGGAGGTGTCCAGGCTCCCATTGGCGAGAGAGGTACAGTCTTTGGCTAACAATTTTTTGAGATTATAGGAAACTAGCAAAGGAAAGGTGTTGGCACATATGGAGGCTAGGCCTACATTCTATGATCAGATTAAGAGTAGACAGTTTGAAGATATGAAATTGAACAACCTCAAACAAAAGGTGTTACAAGGGGAGGCGAAGGAGGCCATTCTTGATGACGAAGGGACCTTGAGAACCCAAGGTCGGTTGTGTGTACCTTGGGTAGGTAACTTGATTCCCACCATTTCGGTAGAGGATCATAATTCTAAGTACTCCATACATCCGGGTGCCAACAAGATGTATAGAGACTTAAGACAACACTATTGGTGGCGAAGGATGAAGGGTGACATTATAGATTCTGTGGTTTAGTGTCAAAACTACCAACAGGTAAAATATGAACATCAGAATCCTGGTGGTAACTTTCAGTGGATGCCCATTTTGAAATGGAAGTGGGAACGGATAACGATGGATTTTGTGGTTGGCCTTCCCAAAACCTAAAGTAAATGCGACTCCATTTGGATTATTATTGACCAATTGACTAAGTTGACTCATTTCATTCTGGTAAGAGTTGATTATAATGCAGCTAATTGGCCAAGATTTAAGTGAAGGAGATTGTAAGGCTACATGGAGTACCGATGTCAATTATGTCCGAAAGGGGTACTCAGTTCACTTTCAATTTCTAGGAGAGGTTTTAGTCCGAGTTGGGTTCTAGATTGGACCTGAGCTCAACTTTCCACCCGCAAACTCATGGTCAATCTGAGTGGACTATCCAAGTTCTAGAGGATATGCTCTGGGCTTGTGTTATAGACTTTGGGGATCAATAGGACCAATACATATTGTTCTGTGAATTTGCCTACTATAATAGCTACCTCTTTAGTATTGACGTGACTCCTTTTGAGGCCTTATATGGTAGATGTTGTAGGTCCCCAATTGGGTTGTTTGATGCATTCAAGATGAGGCCTTGGGGCACTGATATGCTTAAGAATTTTATGGAAAAAGTTATATTCATACATGAGAAGCTCATAGCTTCTCAAAGCTGACAGAAGGAGTACGTGGATAAAAAGGTAAGAGACATGAAGTTTGAGAAGGGGGAGAAAGTACTCTTAAAGGTGTCACCTATGAAGGGTGTGATGCGATTCGGCAAGAAGGGTAGGTTGAGCCCAAATTAAATAGGACTTGAGGTATTGAAGGAAGTGGTATTGGTAGCATACAGGCTGGCATTAGCCCTTAGTATGTCTGGGGTTCACCACGTATTTCATATGTTTATACCAAAGAAATACCATGGAGTTGGTGACTACATTATTCATTGGAACCCGAAATTGTATGATAAGGAACTATCCTATGAAGAAGAATCGATTGCTATTCTAGCTAAGGATGTAAGGAAGTTAAGGACACAAGTTATGCCTTGTGTGAAGGTTCAGTGGAAGAACCTTACCATCGAGGAAGCTACATGGGAGACAAAAGCGGACATGTGTAAGTGGTATCCACACTTGTTCATTAACTCAGGTGCACTCTATTTCAGTTGTTATGTATTTTCAGGCCAATAATTATTCAGGGATGAGCGAGTGGTAAATTGGTATCTAATGTAATGACCCAAAATGTCGGTATGCTGATTTAGGAGGTAAAAGTTGCGCCTAGACTCCACTTAACTATATTTTGAGAAATTAAGGGCTAGTCTAGTTTTGGCTTAAATTTGAGGGTGTGGTAGTTGAATGAAATATGATAGTAATATAAATAGTAATAAGTGGGTTTGATGTTATAGCTGGATAGCCAACAAACATAGGAAGTCACAACAACTTTCGGCACCTGAAATGGAGTTATAGAACTCCGGTTATAGGATTTATCATAGAGGGGTTGGTTTACGTTATTGAGATTCATGGTGTGTGTTACAAAATGAGAAAATTGAAGGGATGTACCGAGTTACTAAGACCACTGAAGCGGAAAAACTAACCACTGCAGTGGTCAGAGGAATCGCAACAACGATCTCCTTAAAACAGGCGTGAACCGCTGCAACAGAAATTTAACCACTATAGTGGTAACGCGCAATAAAAATTGCAGTTTTAAAATACAAAAAATGTTTTCATTCCTCACTTTTTGAAAAAAGCACTGGAGATTTAGGAAGAGGCGATTTTTAGAGGGATTTCAAAGGTGTTACTCTTTGGAGGTAAGTAATTATGTTCTAGACTTGAATTTACTTTGTTTGATCTTAGAAAACCACTAGAAATGGATTAATGGTGGAAATTGAGGGTTTAACCCCAGTTCATTGAAATTGATGAAAAGTGGTGGGAATGTGTAAAACTTCAGTATATAATGATCCTAGGGTGTTAGAAAACACTAACGGGACTAGAATTACGATTATTTATGCTAATTCAAGTAGTAATCATGAAGTTACATGATAAGAAAATCCTAAAATGATGAAATAGGGTAAGTTTATGGCCAAAATCATTAATTTTGATCCCTAGTAGTTGAAAAGAGATAATTATTGAAATGTGTGTATATTCTTGTGGTTGTATAGATCAAGCAAAAATTGAACGATAACAAAAAGAGAAAAGTGTGGCCTAAAGGTGACTTTGAGTAAGGAGTTGATGTAGGCTATGGTTTTGTGTAGCACTTAGACTTTCTTGGACTTGTGCTTATTGTTATTTAAACATCTATGATTGCCTTCTATCATGATTTTTGATTTGATGACTGCATTGCATTTTCATTACATTGTAATCAGGTGTTGAAATGATGGGCTAGGTACTATATCAGTAAAATATGATATTTTATGAGAATGGGTCGGGTACCTTGCCGGTACATTATAATGTTGATGAGAAGGATGAGAAGGGTAAGAGATGATGCACACATGTTGTATATATGCACTCATTTATATGCATTGAGTGCTGATTGATGAATATATGTGATAATGAATAGTTGATGAAAATGATTTGGTATGAAATTCTGTAAAAGTGAACTTGTGAGTGTAATTATATGATGATCCATGATGTGTTATTTGATTGATATCATTGATTATGAATCTTGTTATGATCGCTTTTATACTTGTTTGACTTTCTTACTTGTACATTATTAAGTTAGTCGACCTATGATGCTTACCAGTACTTATTGATGTACTGATGCTACCTATACTTTTCTTTTTGTTGAGTGCAGAACATATTCCAGCGATTGACAAATGACAATTTCTATTTTTATTTTGTTTTATGGATATTCGTATTAGTTTTTAAACTTAGTTGTTCTTTTTAGATGTTCTTGTATGGTGACTTCAGGTCTCGGTGATTGTAATAAATAGAAGTTTTCGAACTCTATTCATTTGCATGGATGATGATGCTGTTGGCTAAGTGTTTATTTAAAAGAAAACCTTTTGGAATTAATTTAACCATGGGGAATTGTATAATATGAATGAGAGAGTAACATTTAAGTGAGTAAGGGTGAGATTAGTATGATTCTCCCTCCTTAAGTTAGGGTGGGTGCCAATCATGAATGATGTGGTCGTGACATATTAATACTTCACTTGTCATAAGGTGAAGAAAAGAAATAATAGAATATTCAAGGGCTTCTTAACTGCAAACAGGTGAAGAGGCAGCCAGTCCTACCAGCGACTAATCTTGATCAGTTTCTAGAAAAACAAGAGATAAACATAGGTGGTGAAAAACAACATGATATTCACATAACAACTAATCTGCCGACTTCTTTTGTTGATGAAAATACTGAAGGATCGGCTAATCTTGCAAAACAAGAAAAAATTGGTTAGGATGGGTATGCTAGAGATGAGGATATGGACATTGATTGTAGTACAAATGGTATGTCTTAAGCTTTTTAAGTTTATTACTCATTTTACTTTTTTTCTTATTTCTTGGCTGTTACATCCAATCTAGGGATATTAAAGAAGAAAAAAGTTTGAGGACTAACAACATGTAAGAAAATTCACGCTAGAAATTTAGATGTAAGAGATGAGGTGATATTATACAAAGGATAATCAGTGAGACCAACTGGCAAGACAGTTTTTAATTTAAGCGGCTTCATAGGAACAATTGCAAGGAATCCTACATTTATCACCTTGATGTACACAAGTTGGCATGTTGTACCAAAGGAAAATAAAAAATGCATGTGGGACTATGTCAATGTAAGAAAATCAATATTTTAGATTGTATATTTATTGTATGTTATTACTAACTCAAGCTAAATGTATTTTATTTTGCATAGTCAAAATTCCTAATTCTAACAGAAGGTGAGAAGTGAGTGATGGATGGTCTTCATGATGCTTGGAGGCAACACAAGAGAAGTATCAAACAGAAATATATTAATAAGAAACTTACTGATGAAGAAATGCTAGCAAAAAGTCCTGATGACGTGCCAGAAGTTCAATTGTGCCAGTTGATCGAGTATTGGAAACATCCAACTGTTCAAGTGAGACTAAAACAGTACATCTCTACTCTTGGGACATATCTTGCATCATTTATGTTCTTTGTTTTAATGATTTATAAATTAATATATCTCATTTTATTAAATTTTAGGCACTGAGAAAGGTAAATTCTCAAAACGAAAAAACAAAAGTGGAGGCATTGGATGAGACCTATTGGTTTTGCAAAATTACACATGACATTGGTAATATTTAGTAGATACAGATTTGTAGATTTAGTAGATACAAATTGTTTTGAAGCGGGTGAAACTGCTTTACTTGGGCCAGGCATTGTTCATCAGGCTATGGAGAAAGTTAAAGTGATCCAACAACGGTTAAAAACGGCACAAAATCGCCACAAGTCATATGCTGATGTTAGAAGAAGAGGGCTTGAATTCGCCATAGGTGATTGGGTATTTTTAAAGGTGTCACCAATGAAAGGGGTAATGCGTTTTGGAAAGAAAGGAAAATTGAGTCCACGTTACATAGGCCCATATGAAATTAGTCGAAGATTTGGGCAAGTTGCGTATGAATTAGCACTACCTCAAGAACTTTCCTCAGTCCATCCAGTGTTTCATATTTCGATGCTTCGAAAGTGCATAGGGGATCCATCTCGTATTGTTCCCGTTGAAGATGTACTAGTAACGGAAGATCTTACTTATGAAGAAGTGCCCATTGCTATTTTGGATAGACAAGTCAATAGGTTAAGAAATAAAGATGTAGCTTCCATCAAGGTGCTTTGGAGAAATCAACAGGTGGAAGAAATTACATGGGACGCTGAAGAAAGAATGAAAGCGAAATATCCGTATTTGTTCCAAACTGAAGAGGAGGTCCAAGGTGCGACTTGAAGTGGGCACTGCCTAGGCAAGTGAAATTTTTGCCAAAAGCGGCCTAGTAGCTGCCTAGCGCGCCAGGCCCTTTTTTTTGTATTTATTTTTGCATTTGTCGACTTCTCTTCGCGGATTTGGTTGGATTTTTCAAGATCAACTCTTTGGCTTGTCTCTTATCTTCAATATTCTTCACTCGTAGCTCCTCCAAGCCTCACCTTTCATGCCAAACATGCTCCAAAAAGTCGCAAATTCCACCTACAAGAGTCTAATCATATTGGTTAGCACACTATCCTATTTTCCATCAAAAACTTATATAATACACAAGTATTGTTCTCAAAACTAAGGTAATCATGGGTTAAAGTCGCTACCAAGGCATATAAATACGCCTTAGATCTCCACCCCACACTTAAACCTTTGGTTGTCCTCGAACAATTAATCACACTCAACTCTGGGCGACTTTAAACAATAGACACAAAATGAGCATTCTTGCACAGCTTACACAACCACATTTATCAACTTATGCACCACATACTAGGATATCACTCAATTAAATAACAAGTTGAAACAACCTATCCTCACAAAACAACTTACTAGTTGCAAATTCATGCGTAACACATTATTAATAGATCACCAAACTTCACTAACCATGTGCCCTCACCACAAGAGAATCACCCCTCAATTCTACAAAGTAATTACTAACCGGGTGCATGAATGAATGTCACTCACTCTCCAAAAAGAATTCACATGCAACACAAAGATGAACCATAGGCTTGCCCTTAGTGTAATACTTCACTAATGTTAAAATGTTAAAGCTCAAGATCAAATAGGACTTTGTAGGGGTTGTAATGTAAGCACAAGGACGAGTAGGAACTTTTTGGTCAAGAATAGTGACTATCTTTCCTGAGCGCTTTACTACACTACAAATTACATTCAGAGCACCTTCAACCGACCTATTTTCCACTACTTTTCTCTTCCCAACTTTTCTTTGTTTTGCCCCATGACTTTAAACTAGCTTCAGCACATTGGATAAGGAACATTGTTATCACCCATTGATTCCAAAAACAAATTTTTATATGTTATATATATATATATTTTTTTTTTATTTTTTTTTCTCAATCATATTCCCCACCAATATGCACAAACTTTATCACACACCTATAGGAGATATGCTTGAGGCTTCAACTTAACTCTTTCCTTCTTCCAAACTCTTGTACTTCTTCACCTCTTGATTTCCTAATTAAAGCGCGTAGGAGTTATTGGATCAAATTCTGGTTCACTAAAAGAAGAGGATTTAGCTACATGTAAAGCTACCAAGGAAAAGGCTAAAGGCTCAACGGGGCTAACTAGGATTATGCATAAAGGGTAGGTAAAGTAGGTCTAAAATTTGGCTATCAAAGAAATGCCTATATCATCTCCTATACTTCACATATCTTATTTCTCTTTGCACACACCCCGGGCAAGTTCTAGACATCATTATGCACATGGAATATCAAAAAACCTTACTCACACATGGCACATGTTTAGCTCAGCAGGTTCACCATAACTCCGAAATCATGCATCAATTCAACATTAAGCAACTTAGCGAGTCAACTAAGTGAGAATTAAGCATCTCAACACTTGCTATTATATATCCGGGCATGTTTCACACGTGTATGCACAATTGTATAGCAAGCAAAAACACCCAACACAACACTACATGACTAATTTGCTCTTAAGACGGTCGTCATCCATCCATCATCGAGCAAATCCCTTAGTCCTCTGACTAAGATGACTTAAAAGTAATAATCACCAAAAAAAACTCAAAACAACATCAAAAATCCAAAATTTAACTAATTTTTTTTTTCGTACGGTTCAAAGGGACTCTCCTTAGTAAAAGAACCGAAAACAAACGCTAAGGAACCCAAAATAAAAGCATACAACAGCACACATATACATACATACAAGGAAAGTCCATGACACCCCACCACACACTTAAAAGATTAGCACTGTCCCCAATGCTACCATAATAAACAAAGCAAGAGTAGGATGTAAGGAACTCCTTGGTCAGTCGAGGTAGTAGTCGTCCTCCTGCCCACGGACCTCTAACGGTGGATCATCTACCTCGGCCTCCTCATCCTCAGAATCGCTCTGGAGGGCATCTTCATCTGTGGGGACATCATCATCCACAGGCTCCACAAAATCAGGACCAATCCTCAATAAGGCCATGGCATGCTCATTGAGAGGATAATCCCTCTCTACCTGGCTCAACTCATCCGCCGTGGAGGGCCTACCCCCAGTCCTGTGTCACAGCATCTCCAACCCATACATATGGGCTAAAATCCCGTTGTCTCGAGCATGACGCTCTGCTAATGTCAAAGTGGGGCTGAGTGAATCCGACGCCTTAGTCTGGGTGACATCTACAGGCGTCGTCGTCAAAGAAGGATGATAGTCAAAATTTTCTTCGGGCACTTCGAATGCTCGCATTAATTTGGTCAATAGTCCACCGAAAGCATATTGAATACCTCCATGGAGGCGAGCTCGATGCATCATCGACAACAACACAGAACCTACATCAATTGGTGAATCAGTCATGAGAGTATATACCAGACAGACACGATCCCTCGTAACTTCAGTCATGTGGCTCCCCGAAATTAAACAACAACACATAATCTTTAGCTAAATCCTCGCCTCTTTGTTGAGATGGGCAAAGGGTAGACTCTTGTGATACCCTCGTTGGTGATGGCGAAGCCACCTCACAGTTGAATGTGGGCCGCACAAAGTGTGTCGAATTTCAGCATATGGAGGCCTAGCATTTAGCCTGAGTATGTCTTGGGGACTAGCCCGAGTGGGAACTCCCAATAATCCAGTCAAGCTCAAGGAGTCAAGTATCACATCCGAACCACGTACCACTACCGAGCATGTAGGTGCGTCCGAGTTCCAATTTGCATACAATTCCCTCACTAGATGGAGGTTACAATCTGTAGGTCTGTTGAAAACAAATCCCATCCCAACTTGCTCAAGTCGAGCCAAAATTCTTGGGTATACCCGAGCCAGGCTTGCCCTATCAATACACTCATTGGAGAAATATTTAGCTTTCGGATGGCTTTTGTACCAATTTTTCCCCGCACTGGAGACCGCGTTTATTCCCTACTTCTTTTTTTCCCTTTTGGGACTGGGGGAGCTGCGGGCACCTTATTACCCGACCGACGTCTCTTGTGAGAGCTAGAGGCTGCAAAATTAGAATCAGACATAGTACCTGTAGCAGAGATCCACCAACAAGTCAATAACCCATGTAAAAATGGCTAACCAACTTAATGCGCGGTGACTTTGAGGGCCACCCCACACCTAGCCGCTTATCACCACGTCAAAATAAATATGGGCGGAGGGTACTCAGACTTCCCCTCATCATTTAATGCCCAAAACCAATTCCCCCCATAGATAAATGCACATTCCCACACAAGGTTAGCAATCTTATAAATAACATTAGAATGACATGCTAGTTTAAGGTAAGAAGTCCAACAATAGTCATTTATTCCACACATATTCGTCGTATTCAATGAATGCCACTACCAATTTGCTCACTTTTCACCAATAAAGATAAACACACTTCCACTTTTACACTACTAACAAGATTAGGAATCACAAGTTCACATACCTTCCAAGTTCATTGTCATGCCACCACATAAACCCCAACCATATGATAAGAAACAAGTCAACAAACCAAGAACATATTGGTACATTACATACGAAATCCAAGGAAACCCCAAAATTGCATCATCCCCATAGAAAACTAGAGAGAGAAAGTTAAGGAAACATACCTTGAGAGATTTGAATGGAGACTTGGACACAATCCCAAGAGGAGAAAGCAAGAATTCGTAGAATGAAACCTAAGCGAAAATTTTTGAGATTTGTTGGGAGGACCTCGTGTGTGTCGGTATAAAGTTGGGAATGATGGTGAAGAAGAAGGAAAATTAGGGATTTAAAAGAAAAGGGAAGGGGGTGGGGCATGTATTTAAAGTACATGAATAAAAAAAAATAAAAAATTTTGGAGGTAGCGGCGTGGCACGCTGCCTAGCGCGCTACCCCACTGTCTCCTTGCCACAGATTTTAGGCACAGGCGGCGTGGTACGCTGGACAGCGCGCCTGTACACTGCCTGTGCGTGCCAAAATTTTGGGGAAGGCAGCGTGGCACGCTGTCCAGCGCGCCTCCCCACTGCCTCAAAAATTATTTTTTTTGTTTTTTTTATCCTGGCACGCTGGATAGCGCACCCCATACTTATTCTCATACCTGAGCAATTTTTCATATTTTTCACATAATCTTGGGGCTTTTACAAGTCCCAAGACTCGACGCTTTGCTCCAATACATGTCCTGCCTGTCCGGCACCTTCAAATAATCATCCATCCGCCAAATTTACCTTCTTCTTGTGGATTCTCATGCCAACACGGTCCGTGTCTCTGCATAACACAAGATCCTAGCACTATGTTAGAAAATAAAACTGTAAAAGAGATGGGTTGCCTCCCATCAAGCGCCTTAGTTTTGGTCGGGGCACGACTCTTCTTTTTGTATTTTTACTTTATAAATCCTAACTATTACAACACATGCATGGGCTGCCTCCCATGTAGCGCCTGGTTTAATGTCGCGGCTCAACCAAATATAAGATCTCAAGTATCATCAGGGCGGAGCACATCCTCCGTCTGCTTCTCTTCCTCACCGAAATAATGCTTCAATCTCTGGCCATTTACCATGAATCTTGTACCATCCGCTTTATTCAAAATTTCCACCGCACCATGAGGTGTCGTGCGGCTTACCTCAAAAGGCCCACTCCACTTAGATCTTATCTTGCCCGGAAATAACCTAAGTCTTGAGTTAAACAAGAGTACCAACTGACCTGGCTCAAAAGTACGGGGGAGAATATGCTTGTCATGCCATCGCTTCATTTTCTCCTTGTAGATCTTAGCATTTTCATATGCATGGGCACGAAATTCCTCCAACTCATGGAGTTGTAACAACCTCCTGTTACCAGCCAGCCCCGGATCTAGGTTCAACTTCTTAACTGCCCAATATGCTCGGTGCTCAAGCTCAACTGGGAGGTGACAAGCTTTACCAAAGACCAAAATGATAGGGAGAAGTCCCTATAGAAGTCTTATACGTCGTACGATAAGCCCAAAGAGCATCATCCAGCTTGATTAACCAGTCCTTCCTCTGAGTGTTCACTGTCTTTTGCAAGATTTGCTTTATCTCATGATTAGACACTTCCACTTGGCCACTGTTTTGGGGGTGATACGCTGTGGAGACCTTGTGTTTCACTCTATACTTCGTCAATACACTCTTCACCTAATAATTAATGAAGCATGATCCTCCATCGCTAATAATAGCTCTTGGAATTCCGAAGCTAGTGAAGATGTGTTTTTGACGAAACTTTACTATGACTTTGGAGTCATTCGTAGGAAGAGCTGCAGCCTCTACCCATTTAGATACATAATCCACTGCTATGAGTATGTATAGATTGCCATTCGACTTTGGGAAATGCCCCATAAAATCAATCCCCCATACATCAAAAATTTTAACTTCTAGGATTTTGTTAAGAGGCATCTCATGTTGCTTGGCAATCGTCCCCATACGTTGACATTGATCACAGTTCTTCACAAAGGCATAAGCATCTTTAAATATAGACGGCCAGAAGAAACCTGATTGCAGTATTTTTTGGGCTGTGCGTTCACTACCATGATGTCCACCATAAGGTGATGCGTGGCATCTCTCTAACACTTGCTTAAATTCCGCATCCAAAATACATCTTCGTACTATTTGATCAGGACCTTGCTTGAATAGATAAGGCTCATCCCATATATACAAACGTGCCTCATGTGCCAGTTTCTTCTTCTGTTGATGACTCGAATCAGGAGGAAATAACCCACTTACCAATAGGTTCACAATGTCTGCATACCATGGCAACTCATCGACCTCTAATACCAACAACTGCTCGTCTGGAAATTCCTCACAAATATGCCCATCATCCACTATATGTGTCGAGCTCTCAAGTCTAGAAAGATGGTCAGCAATTTGATTTTCTGTTCCCTTCCTATCTTTAACCTCTAAGTCAAACTCCTATAGCAATAGGATCTATCTAATCAAATACGGCTTAGCATCCTTTTTATTGAACAAATACCGTATTGCTGCATGATCCGTGTATACAATGACGCTCTTGCCGACCAAATACGATCTGAATTTATCAAATGCATATACCAAAGCTAACATCTCTTTTTCAGTCACCGTGTAATTCATTTGGGCTGCATCAAGGGTCTTGCTTGCATAATAAATATAGTGAAATACCTTATTCTTCCGTTGACCTAGAACCGCACCCACTGCCACATCACTTGCGTCATACATGAGCTCAAATGGCAAAGCCCAGTCAGGAGCAATAAGAATAGGTGCCTCTACCAACTTCTTTTTCAAAACCTCGAATGCCTTCACACATGATTCACAAAATACAAACTTCACATCTTTCTCCAAGAGTGCACACATGGGACGTGCAATTTTGGAAAAATCTTGAATAAACCTTCGGTAAAATCCAGCATGACCCAAAAAACTTCGTACCCCTTTAATCGATACAGGTGGAGGGAGTTTTTCAATAGCTTTGATCTTTGCCCTATCAACTTCCAGCCCCTGCTTTGACACTTTATGCCCAAGAACTATACCTTCTGTCACAAGGAAGTGGCACTTCTCCCAATTGAGAACAAGATTAGTTTCTTCACATCGAGCAAGGACTTTATCAAGGTTTTGCAAACATACCTCGAAAGAGTTACCAAAGACTGAAAAATCATCCATAAAAATCTCTACGAACTCCTCCACCATGTCATAGAAAATAGCCATCATGCAACGCTGAAAGGTAGTCGGTGCATTACACAATCCAAATGGCATTCGCTTGAAAGCGTATGTGCCGTAAGGACATGTGAAGGTGGTCTTATCTTGATCTTGAGGATCTATAGCAATTTGATTGTATCCAAAATACCCATCAAGAAAGCAATAATACTCCTGCCCAGCTAAACGATCCAACATCTGATCAATAAAAGGGATTGGATAATGGTCTTTCCTCGTTGCATCATTAAGTTTTCGGTAATCCATCCAAATATGCCATCCATTTATAGTTCTTGTAGGAATCAGTTCATTATTGTCATTTGTGATCACCGTCATACCACCCTTTTTTGGAACACATTGTACTGGGCTCACCCACGTACTATCAGAGATAGGGTAAATAATGCCAGAATCTAGCCACTTAATTACCTCCTTCCTTACTACTTCTTTCATCACCGGATTTAAGCGTCGTTGGTGTTGTACACTCGGCTTGTGCCCTTCTTCCATGTAAATTTTATGCATGCATAAGCCCGGATTAATACCATGGATGTCAGACATCTGCCAACCAATAGCCTTCTTTCTTCGTTTTAGAATCAACAATGCCGCATCAACTTGTTCCTGTGACAAATCAGCTGCCAGAATAATAGGAAGAGTCTTGTTTTCACCTAGGAAAACATATTGAAGGTGAGATGGAAGTTCCTTCAATTCAAGCTTCGGTGCTTCCTCAATTGGGGGCTTAGTTGGAGGACCGAGTGGACGATTTAACGGTTCCCATCTACCCTCTTTAGCATAGATACCAATAAGATCAAGAACTTGCACCATCTCACTAGCTTCTGCATCACCAAACACATCTTGCCCCATCAAAACTTTTTCCAATGGATCTGTAGAAAAAGTGTAGATGCTTTCAACCGCCAAATCTATAGCTGTGATAGCCGACAAGTTCTCATAAATTTCTGTAAGCTTCAAAGCCCTATATACATCAAAGACTTCAACCTTATCATGAGCTCGCATAGTAAGGTTCCCGGCTGCTACATCAATGATTGCACCTCCTGTAGCCAGGAACGGATGCCCAAAATAAATGGGACTTCCGGGTCAGGCTCAAAATTCAGCACCACAAAATCAACAGGAAAGATCAACGACCCCACTTGTACCAGAACATCCTCAAAAATACCATCAGGTCTAGTCACAAATAGGTCTGCTAGCTGCAAAATAATAGTAGTAGGCTTCGGACGACCCAAACCCAATTTCCTGAAAATCGAAGTGGGCATCAGATTTATACTAGCCCCCAAATCACACAATCCACGAGCGAAAACATGATCCCCCAGAGTAATCTTCATAGTGAAGCTTCCAGGATCTTTCAGCTTAGTAGGTGACTGGTTCTGAATGCGAGAACTAACCTCCTCAGTCAAAGCCACTATGGCATATTCTGTCAATCTACTCTTGTTTGCTATAATGTCTTTCACAAACTTGGCATACTTTGGAATACCCTGCAAGATATCTACAAGAGGGAAATTAATGTGCACTTGTTTAAGTAGTTCAATAAACTTACCAAAGCATTCATCCTCCTTTTTCTTTTTGAACTTCTGAAGAAAAGAAGGAGGCAACTTCACACTATGTATCACTTTATTATCTTTGGAGCTTTTGGTAGACTCCACTTGTTCGTCTTCAATCACCACTACTTTCTGCTCCAATTCTTTCACTAGTGCAACTGTATCCTCTAACTGCTTACGACTACGGGTGACGATAGCATTCACCTGCTTGGGATTTGGCTCAGTATCTCCTGGAAGACCTCCTTGGGGCCTTGTATTCTGTGCATTAGCTAACTGGCCAATCTGCTTTTCCAAATTCTGAGTAGCCAACTGATTGTTCCTCACATCTGCTGCCAGCTTCGCTTGTTCATCCATAATCTGTTTTAACATATCCTCCACACTCATGTCTCCAAGCTTAGCACCCACCTGATTTCCTTGACCTTGCTGTTGGTTGTACTGAGGGGCATATCCTTGAGGCCTAAATTGATTTTGATTTCCTCCCCACGAGAAGTTCGGATGGTTTTTCTACCCGGTATTATAAGTGTTACCGTAGTTCTAAGCTCCACCTCCCCTTTGGGCATTACCAACAAAATTTATCGAATTCGGATTAGTACTACACAAATCGCTGGTATGATCACCATTTCCACATACACTACACATCACAGAAACCTGTTGTTAGACTGCATTCACGGGAGCCGGTTGTTGCTCCAAATTTAAACTACTAAAGTGATTGTTCATCATGTTTTGCATAGCTGAAATTTGGGTCGACAGTGCTGTGACTGCATCCACATCTAGTTTCCCAGCAACCTTTTTGTAGAATTCCTCGAATTATCACTATGCCAGTCTGAATTTCCCTGCGAAATATGATTCAACAGAGCAGATAATTCATCATACGTCTTCTCTAAAGCCTGTCCACCTGCAGCTGAATCAAGTAGAATTTTAGTGTTGGGGTCGAGAGCCTCTATAAACGTATGCACCAACACTTCATTAGCTTGGTGGTGGTGAGGACAATCCCTCAACATGGATTTGAATCTGTTCCAAGCTTGGTACAAATTCTCATCATCTCTTTGTCTGAAGCTTAGTATCTCACTCCTCAGCTTTGCTGTCTTTCTAGACGGAAAGAACCTTATCAAGAATTTTCGAGCAAGATCATCCCAAGTAGTGATAGAATTAGCCGGCTCTGCATCTAACCACCTTCTTTCTTACCCCAACAGAGAAAAGGGAAACAAAGTAAGTCGCACATAATATGAAGGCACACCCGCAGGAATATATGTGTCACTAATTTCTAGAAAATTCCAAATATGCCTCTGTGGGTCTTCATAAGCAAGACCAGTAAACTGTCCACTTTAGTGCAAGAGTTGCACCATGTTCTGTTTAAGCTCAAACCTACCTCCAGCTGCCAGTTTGAGAATACTGGAGGTCACATTAGTGGCGAGTGGGATTGCCACATCGCGAACTGTTCTAGCTTCCATTACTTTCGGTTCACGTCTCTCCGCACCTGGTTCTTCAATTCTTACGGGATTACCCCGTATTCCTTCGCCAGCCAGTTCGACTTGCGGGATTGGGTAGTCTGCAGCCTGTGTCCTCAATCTATTGAAATATCTTTCAGGTTCAGACTGCGGGGCCACCAAATCCTTGTTCTTTGCCAGTGTTCCGATGAAGTAAGCCTGCAAAATAGAATAGCTAAGATCAAGTTGTCAACACGTAGCTGAAATTTAAAGTACAAACGTTAATAATTGAAATCAATCTATTTGAAAGACCCCGGCAACGGCGCCAAAAACTTATTGCGACCCAGCTATACACGCAAGTGTACGTAATCGTGCAAGTAATAAAGTGAATCCTTTTAAAGAGCCGGATATCGAACCCAAGGGACTTTCGTCAACAGAAATCAACTCTGGATGTCAAACCATAATTAAAAACTAGTGTTGCGAAAACAAGAAGAGATTTGGTACTAAAAATTAAATGGTTGCGGACTAAGAAATCCTATCTTCGCTACCGTAACTTTAGTTTTCGCAAATATGCTTGAAAAATCAATAAAAAGTGAATTTCCAGGGCTAAGGCACCCTGAGCGTCATCTCTTGAGCATGATTGTTGTCGGTTTAAGCACTTTGAGTTGTTTATCGTGGTTATTGATCCCAAGGTTAATTTTATAACTATATTCGTCTCCAAATTATAATTTTCTACTAGAACTTAGAAACCTACCTACATCCGTGAGTGGTGATAAGCTTAACCAATTCTAGAGCATTCAAGTTTTCTTCTTGTAATTGACCAAGTGTGGTGGATTAGGTACCTCTCGGTCCTAACCACATGTCAATCCCTTAGAATTACTTCCCCGGGGAAGACCACACTTCATATATTCAAGTTCTATCTCTCAGTTTCTCTCTCGAGCTCACTTCAAGACAAGGAATATATTCCAATGGTGATCAAACATCAAAATAATGAATTTTAGAATATATGAATAACCACTTTATGATAAACTCCAGCAAAAACCAATACAATCAACCTAAGAGATTCATGTTCTTGGTCTTAACCCCAATAATGAGGGATTTTAGCCACTCATGATGTTATCAACATCCAAAAGTAATAAATACCCTAGAAAATAATTAAAAACTGAAAAGAGAAGGAATTGAACCTAATCGAGATGCCCATAAAGCGCCCAAAATATTCTAAGGATGATGAAATGTGATACAATAACTCAAAAGCCCTATTTATAGACCCAAGTCGAGGCAAAAATCGACCAAAAGAGGCCCGGCACTCCATTGGGCGCGCCTAGCACTTAGGCAGATTTTGCCTCAGCCAAAAGGGTGCTCCCAGGAGGCGTGACACTCTGGCCAGCGCTCCTGGACACTGCCTAGGCAAGTGAAATTTTTGCCAAAAGCGGCCTGGCACGCTGCCTAGCGCGCCAGGCCCTTCTTTTTTGTATTTTTTTGCTTTCGTCGACTTCTCTTCGCGGATTTGGTTGGATTTTTCAAGATCAACTCTTTGGCTTGTCTCTTATCTTCAATATTCTTCACTCGTAGCTCCTCCAAGCCTTACCTTCCATGCCAAACATGCTCCAAAAAGTCGTAAATTCCACCTACAAGAGTCTAATCATATTGGTTAGCACACTATCCCATTTTCCATCAAAAACTTATATAATACACAAGTATTGTTCTCAAAACTAAGGTAATCATGGGTTAAAGTCGCTACCAAGGCATATAAATACTTCGTAGATCAACTACGTGATAAAATTAAGTGAATGTGTAATAAAGGGTATATACTACATGCAAGTGTTGGATTTAATGCATATTGGCTATTGGGTTCAAACTTGGCCCAAACATTTACATGAAGACATGGCCCAAAACAAGGAAAAATGACCCATTCTTCCTTGACCCACTTGGACACCTCATCCTTGACTAAATATTGGCTAAGGATGATATATATAATCTCAAAAAAATCAGATTTTTATCATTCAACACACCTTGCCATTTCTTATATTTTCTAGAGAATTCCAAGAAACCAAAAGAAACCCTTTTCAAGTCTAAGGCAACTACACTTATTTTGCCAAGATCATCACTTTGTAAGTGTTGGTAAGTGCCTATTCTTGTGTTTTAATATATTATGTGCATAAGATATGGTATGGATTTTGATGGTTATGTCTAAAAGGGTTGATTGGGGCACTTTTGTTTATATGACACAAGTTGTGTTATTTTGGTGATTTGAACTTGGAAGTGGCCTTGTGGTCTTGAAAGAAGTGAGATTGATGGTATCAACATCAACATGTATGATATGGTTATGCCCTAAGTTGATTTCTCTTTATGTGTCATTTTTGGAAATTGTTGTTATTGAAAAAGTGTACGGAATTGGTGACGTAATGAAAGGAAAATCTGATTTTTTATTCAAAGGAATACACAACACATTTCTAGAAGTTTCCCAAAATTTCTCTCAACTCGTAAAGAACCCTAAGCCAACTTTTGGGAGCAAGATCATTATTTTTCTAACTTAGGTAAGTGATTATTCTTATGGATTAATAAATTATATGCATGGGGGAGTATGTAGATCATGTTGGTTATGCTTAGAAGTGTTGAACATGGCACTTTGTGTTTTTGCTAAAAGATGTGTTATCCATGGAATTGTAACTTGAAATACGACTTGTGGGTTTAATGAAAGAGCATGGTATGGATGAAATACCAACATGTATGGTGTGATTATGTTATTAAATTTGTTATTTTTCATATAAGTGTAAGTTATGAAATTTTGGCCGATATGTGATATGAGGTGTACTAAGGTGATTTGATGAAGTAATTGTGACGTTGTGTTAATGAAGAAATGTAAAGAATGAACTTGGTATGAAATGCTATTGGGTTGTGATATTTTGGTCAATGTTGGGCATGTTGTGGTATTGTTGATATGCCAATGCCGTAGATGGTATTGAAAAAGGGGGAAATGACGTTATATGGTCGTCATATAGCTCATTGTTGTCTTATACACTTGTATGTTAACTAGTTGTTAATATAAGCTCCGGTATGTGTTTGTATTGTAGAGGGAAACGAAAGGGAGGAGCTGGAATATTGTGTACACATATAGGGTTGTATATTCATATTAAAGAGATGAGGTATGTAAGGTTACTCTGTCCGTATCCTTCTGCAGCTCATATTGATTACATTGGCAATGTCCTTGTATTATTTTGAAATATCCAAAAGTAGTCCAACTCAAGTAGCTATCTTGTTACTCACATGTTCTTCATATGTTGATCACTTATTATTCACGTGTTACATAAATGTCTATATTATTCTAAATGTTTCAATGATGCAATAGTAACCAATGTATCAATTGCTCAAAAATAAAGAAATGAAGTAATGCATAATTGTTCATTTGGGGAGTGCAATCTAAGGGACATAAGTCCGGCTGGAACACTCCCACTATTATTATTCATGGATCGCAATCTAAGGGGCATAAGCCTGGCTGGAATGATCCTATTGATATATCATTTATGGGTGGCACTCTAAGGGGCGTAAGCCTGGCTGGAACGATCCCAATGATATGTTATATCCCACTGATCAGTTGGGGCCAGGGTATCACATGACAATGGTTAATGACAAATGAATGCAAATGCAAAGAAAGCAAAGAAAGCAAGATATGTGTTTCCAAATGTACATAGAATCATGGTTTATCTTACATTAATTATTCAATTGTACTTGAACTCTTGAAAGTTCTTATATCTTACACAGTTACTATTTGCCTTACATACTCAGTACATTCTTTGTACTGACCCCTTTTGGGGAATTTACCTTTCTTGCTGCAGGCGCAGGTACCAGTAGACCTCCCCAGTAAGCTGCAGGATATCCACTGATCTTTGGTAAGCTCCAGTTGGTTCGGGGCTTTCCGTGTTAAGTTGTACATTGGTTTTGGTATTGTAAATGTTATGTAAAGCGGGGACTTGTCCCGAATTTAGGTTGGTCATGTATGTACTTCTGTTAGAGGCTTTTGTAGACATATGTGGGTATATAAATGTAAGAGGTGTTTGTCCTTCTGGACTTGATGGTCCTAACGACCAAGTTTCTTATATGTATATATATCATTCTCCATGATTTCCTCTATTAGCATTTTATATACTTACGTGGTGGTGATGTTCTTATGGTATGCATATGATTAGACGTGAGTAAAGATTGGTTATCTCAGGCCTTATCGGCTTCGGGTGCCAGTCAGTCCCGAATGGGATTCGGGGCGTGACAAAAGTGTTATCAAAATAGGTCGTCTTAAGGGTGTCTACAAAGCCGTGTCTGAGTAGAGTCTTACTTATCAATGTGTTGTGCACCACATTTATAAGTAGGAGGCTACGAGACATTTATGAGTTATTTCATTCCTTCATTTCTAGATCGTGCATTAGAGCCAAAGTTATAGGTATACTTGTTTCTGACCATAAACATTATTGTTCTTGTATATTATAGAAAATGCTGATGACAAGAAGAGGTCGAGGAAAAAGTAAGAGACTAGACAGAATTACTGGAGAAGGAACAAGTAGAGCCCCGCCTGAACCAATTAATCAAGACGGCGCTGAACCAGAGATGGCATCACAGGCTTCCTCTACTCTTCCAGTTTCAGAAGAGTCAAGAGGAAGAGACGTACCAGTAGAGTCACCAGTAAATACTACTGACCAGGACCTAAAGAATGCAATACAGATGTTGACCAGAATAGTTGCTGCACAGGTTCAGGGACAAGGTGGTCCGATGACAGGTGATGATAGTGCAGCGAGAGCAGCTAGTCGACAAACCCAGAATTTCTTGAAATTGGATCCTTCTACATTTACTGGATCAGATCTGAATAAAGATCCACAAGACTTTATAGATCAGATTCAAAGGGCCTTAGATATTATGCATATAATCGAGGTAGAAATAGTTGAACTTGTTGTATACAGATTGAAAAGAGAGACGATATTGTGGTATGAAGATTGGAAGAAATCTCGGGGTGTCTGTGCAAATCCACCTAATTGGGAAGAATTTAAAGTGGCTTTCCTTGATCACTACCTTCCTTATGAGATCTATGAGGCTCGTGCGGATCAATTCCTGAATCTGCATCAAGGAATCTTAGTGTCAGAGAATACAATCTGCAATTTAATTCTTTGGCCCGATATGCTCCAAATGTAGTGGCCACGATGACAGATAGAGTCCATCGATATGTGGACAGGTTGGAGCTATATTTGGTACGAGACTGCACCATTGCTGCGTTGAACCTAGATATGGACATAGCCTGAATCCAGGCTTTTGCACCGAAAATGGAAGACCAGAGGTAGAGAAGAAGGGCACACGAATTTGAGAGAGGGCCTTCAAAGAGGGATAGACCTATGGGACAGTCTATGGTGTCCCAAGGAGACTCTAGGCCCCAGATATATCCTAGACCACCTAAACCTTCATTCTCTTATTCCCCAGCGGGCGCTCAACCTCAATTCCGAGGGTTCAGGGGAAGTTACAGTGGGCAGAGCAGTGGTATGCCAGGATCACAGACATCGGGATCTTCTCGTCAGCCATGTCAGCATTGCAGAAAGTATCATGTAGGTACATGTCGTATTGGGATGAATGTCTACTTTTGGTGCGGGTTGTCAGGACATATAGTGAGAGACTGCCCACAAAGGGGCACATGTGGTGTAGCACGACCTACAAGATCAGCTATTGCATCCTCATCATCGGTTCCCTCTCTAGGCAAGGGTGTACAGCCTGCTGGTCATGGTAGAGGTGCTAGAGGAGCAGCTAGTTCCAGTGGACCTCATAATCGTACTTATGCTCTGGTAGACAGGCAGAATTCAGAGGAGTCTCCTGACGTAGTCACAGGTACATTATCCATATTTTCGTATAATGTCTATGCATTGATTGACCCGGGTTCTACATTGTCCTATGTTACTCCATTAGTTGCTGCAAAATTTACAAAGGCACCAAAATTATTAATTAAATCAATTGAAGTGTCTACACTGATTGGTGAATGTATTGTTGCAAAAAGAGCATATCATAATTGCGTGGTAACTGTGTGTGGTCATGATACACTGGCCGACCTCATCAAATTAGACATGGTGGATATTGATGTGATTATAGGAATGGATTGGTTAGCCTCTTGTTACGCCATGATGGATTGTCGAGCCAAGAAGGTACATTTTTGTTTTCCCCAAGACAATGTTCTCGAATGGCAGGGTAATGTAGGAGCACCAAGAGGAAAATTTATTTCCTATTTGAAGGCAAGAAAAATGATTGCCAAGGGGTACATATGTCACTTGGTACTAGTGAAGGATAATGATGTGGCACCATTAACTCCGCAGTCGGTTCCAGTAGTCAATGAATTTCTTGACGTATTTCCAGAGGATATTCCAAGCTTACCCCCAGAACGGGAAGTAGAATTTGGCATTGATGTGATTCCAGACACGCACCCTATTTCTATTCCTCCATATAGAATGGCTCCAGCAGAATTGTGTGAATTGAAGGAGCAGTTGAAAGATTTGCTGGACAAGGGCTTTATTAGGCCTAGTATGTCCCCATGGGGTGCACCGGTATTATTTGTACGGAAGAAAAATGGCATGCTGAGAATGTGCATCGACTATCGGCAATTGAATAAGGTAACGATCAAGAACAAATATCCCTTCCCTAGAATTGATGGTTTGTTTGATAAGTTACAGGGTGCCAAGTGTTTTTCAAAGATTGACTTGAGGTCGAGTTACCATCAAGTCAGAGTTAGAGAAGAAGATGTACCCAAGACAGCTTTCCGAACACGGTATGGCCACTATGAATTTTTAGTTATGTCATTTGGAATAACAAATGCACCAGCTGTGTTCATGGATTTGATGAATAGGGTGTTTAAGCCATTTCTAGATGTATTCGTCATGGTATTTATAGATGACATCCTGGTTTATTCAAGATCACCAGAGGACCATGCTAATCACTTACGACAAGTGTTTCAGATTCTATGTGAGCGTAAGTTGTATGCCAAGTTCTCCAAATGTGAGTTTTGGTTAAAATCAGTTGCATTCTTGGGTCACATTTTGTCAGATCAAGGGATACTGGTTGATACACAGAAGATTGAAGCAGTGAAAAATTGGCCAAGACCTAATTTGGTGGGTTATTACAGAAGATTTGTGGAAGGTTTTTCTTCCATTGCTGCACCGTTAACAAAGCTTACACATAAGGCAGTTAAATTTTAGTGGAATGATGCATGTGAGAAAAGCTTTCAAAAGTTGAAAGATAAATTAACCTCTACACCAGTTTTAGTGCTTCCCGAAGGTACCGAAGGTTATGCAGTGTATTGTGATGCTTCTGGTGTTGGCCTCGAATGTGTATTGATGCAAAACGATAATGTCATAGCATATGCCTCACGACAGTTGCGTCCACATGAGAAAAATTATCCCACACATGAACTTGAATTAGCAGCGGTGGTTTTTTCTTTAAAGATATGGCGTCATTATTTGTATGGGGTTCATGTTGATATCTATACTGATCACAAAAGTTTGCAATATATCTTTAAGTAGAAATAACTCAATTTGAGGCGATGAAGGTGGTTAGAACTCTTAAAAGACTGTGATATTGATATTCTTTATCATCCAGGCAAAGCAAATGTAGTAGCTGATGCATTGAGCCGCAAGGAAGTAGAAAGTACTAGTGGCCAATTGACTGAAAAGCAAGAGATAATCAAAGATCTACATCACCTAGCCATCTTTGGAGTTCGTCTTATTGAATCCCCAGATGAAGGGGTTATTGTGCAACATGCAGCAGAATCTTCCTTAATAGCTGAAGTAAAAGAGAAGCAGTTTGCGGATTCTATGTTATTGTAGCTAAAAGAGAGTGTGCAACAGGGTCTAACTGCGGCCTTTGATCTTACACAAGAAGGGGTACTTCAATGTCAAGGAAGATTATGTGTACTAGATGTAGATGAGCTGAGGAAACGAATTATGACAGAGGCGCATCACTCACTCTATTCTATTCATCCGGGTGCTCTAATATGTACCATGACTTGAAAGAAGTGTATTGGTGGGGAAATATGAAAAAGAACATTGCAGAATTTGTCGCTCAATGCCAGAACTGTCAACAAGTGAAAGTAGAGCATCATAAACCGGGAGGTTACATGCAATGTATCAATCTTCCAGTCTGAAAATGGGATATGATTAATATGGACTTCATTACAGGTTTGCCTCGTACGTCATGAAAATTTGATTCTATATGGGTTATAGTGGATAGGCTTACCAAGTCAGCGCATTTCCTACCAGTTAAGACCACCTATACAACTGAGGATTATGCAAGATTGTATGTTAAAGAAATAGTGCGGTTACATGGTATTCCACTTTCCATTATATCAGACAGAGGAGCATAATTTACAGTGTACTTTTGGAGATCTTTTCAGAAGAGTTTGGGCACACAGGTGAATGTAATATCCCGTACATTTCCGACCTTACTTTGAGACATGTTTACCTTAGTATTAAGTACAAAAAGTATGTATCTTGGATGGTATCGGAGGGTAGGCTAGTACTTGCAAAAGCTGAAAAATTTCAGAGGGGTAGCCAGACTTGCGTCACTCCCTGTTTTAGGGTGTGTGGCGCAAGCTACCTGATTCATAGGGGCAACAATTTTTGCGCCACTGCCCGTATTGCAGCAGTGGCGCAAGGCACAAGTGTTTTGGCCTTTCCGAGCTCGTTTTGCGACGTAATGCAATGTCGATTCTTCCATGGTTTCTTTTGGTTATTTGGTGTTTATTTACTCCTTATTAAGGCTCCAAGTACCTTAATACACTCCTACATAGTCAAACCATAAAACACAAGAATTTACCAAAAATGTTCAATTAAGCCATGGACGGCTAGAATGTCTAGTTTTGTGATTGAGGCTACGAAAGGGAATCTCGTAAGTGAATATTGTCGTGACATTATGGAATTATTTAAACATGAGATATATGGTGTATTATACAATTATTTTAGTGGGTTAAGATAATATGTGTTATTGGGCCCAAATTGAGGCCCAAAATAAGGCCAAAATGAAAAGCCCAAAGAAAAATGACCCATTCTTATATTAATTAAGGGACCATGACATTTAATGCCAAAGAAGTGGCTAAGGATTGAATTGAGGGTCTATATAAAGGAACAACAATCAGATTTTATTCATTACAAAGTCTCATAACTTTTTGGATATTTTCACAAACATTTCTCTCATTTCCAAACCCTAAGGCAACTATCCCTTTGGACAAGACCATCACTTTGCAAGCTTGGGTAAGTATTTATTATTGTGATTTAGCATATTATATGCATGAAGTATTGTGTAGATCATGATGGTTGTGTTGTAAAGGTTGAATAGGACACTTTTGCCCTTTGGTAAAAGATGTGCCATTTTGTGAATTAAACTTGAAAGGTGACTTGTGGTTTTGATGAAAGAGCATGGTATGGATGAAATATCAACCTTTATGGTGTTATTATGTTACTAAATTGTTATTTTATATAAGTGTAAATTATGGGATTTTGGCCGATATGTGCTATGAGGTGTATTAAGGTGACTTGATGGATTATTTGTGATATGGTGTGAATGAGAAAGTGTAAAGAAGAAGCTTTGTTGCGAAATGCTATTGGTTATGATGTTAGGTCAATGTATGGCATGTTTTGGTATTTTTGGTATGGTCATGCCAAAATTTCATTGTAAAGGGGGAAATGACGTTATAGGCAATTATGTAACTTTTGTCGTCTTTTGCACTTGTAAGGTGGTTAGATGTTGACGTAAACTCCGTTATGTACTTGTATTGTAGAGTAAAGGGCTGGATCATTATATTCATTAGGATTGTTGATTCTTATTGAGGAATTAAGGTATGTAAGATTACTCTTTCCGTATCCTTCTGCAGCATATAGTATTCACCTTGTCATGGTATTTACTCCTTTTCGAAATGTCCTAAGGTATCTTATCTGAAGTTATCATCTATTTTTAATCATGTATATTTCATTATTGGTCTATTATCATTCATGTGTCACCTAATTATGAACATGGTTCTAAGTTCCAATAATGTTATATTCAAAGTTCCCAAAATGAAGTAGCCATTGATTGAGCTATTTCAAAGATTATAGAAGTAATGTTGTAAAGAGGAGAGATGTTTCATGGGTGGTATCCCAGGGGTTAAATAACCTAGCATGGGTCGATCCCAATATTTATGGATGGTATCCCAGGGGTGAGAAGAACACCTAGCATGGGTCGATCCCAATATTTACGGGTGGTATACCAGGGGAAGGAAAAGCCTAGCATGGGTCGATCCCGATTACTAGTGATTACCCACTGATCAGCTTGGGGCCCGGGTATTATATGAATGGATGAATGAGTGATGGATAAAGGAAAGAATGTAAGAGTAAAGAAAGTAATTCACATAATGTGTAGTTTTTCCATATATGAAAAATGGTGACTTATCCATATTGAGTACTCATTTATGTTTGATTTCATTGAAGTTTTTATGTATCATTCAGTTTCATGCAGCCTTACATACTCAGTACATTCTTTGTACTGACCCCTCTTGGGGGATTTACCTTACTTGCTGCAGGCGCAGGCACTAGTAGACCTCCCCAGTGAGCTGCAGGACTTCCATTGACCTTTGGTGAGCTCCAGTTGGTTCGGGGCTTCTTGTGTCATAGCTGTATATGTATTTTTGGTATTGTAAAGGTTATGTAAAGCAGGGCTTGTCCCAAATTTAGGTTGGTCATGTATGTACTTCTGTTAGAGGATTTTGTAGACGTACGTGGGTATGTGAAATAATGGGAAGAAGAAAGATGTGTGTCGTTTGACGTGATGGGTATGTCGTCCATGTTCCTCATATGTATGTATGTATATATATATATATATATATATCCTACATGTTCCACGATTTTTGATGTTAGCCTATTATGTCCTTATGTGATGGTGGTGTTTTCTATGGCATGTGTATGAATGAATGTAAGTGAAGCTTGGTTCTCTCGGTCCTTGTAGGCTACGAGTGCCAATCCATCCCGATGGGGTTCGGGGAGTGACAAAAGTGGTATCAGAGCAGGTCATTTTACGGGTGTCTACAAAGTCGTGTCTGAGTAGAGTCTTACTTATCGATGTGTTGTGCACCACATTTATAAGTAGGAGGCTACGAGACATTTAGGATGTTGTTTCTTTTTCTTCATTTCTAGATCGTGCATTAGAGCCGAAGCTATAAGTGAAATTGTTCCTGACCACAAGTATTGTTGTTCTTTTGTATTATAGAAAATGTCGATGGCAAGAAGAGGACGAGGTAAAAGTAAGAGGATAGACAGAATTGCGGGAGAAGGAACTAGTAGAGCTCCGCCTGAACCAGTTAATCAAGGCGGCGCTGAACCTGAGATGGCATCACAAGCTTCTTCTACTCTTCCATTTTCAGAAGAGTCAAGAGAAAGAGAAGTACCTACGGAACCACCAGTAACTACTACTGATCAGGACTTAAAGGATGCAGTGCGAATGTTGACTCGGATTGTTGCTGCATAAGTTCAGGGATAAGGGGGTCCAGTTATAAATGATGATAGCGCAGCTACGGCAGCCAGTCAACGAACGCAGGATTTTTTGAAACTAGATCCTCCTACATTCACAGGATCAGATTTGAATGCAGATCCACAAGACTTTATAGATCAAATTCAGAGGACTCTGGAAGTTATGCACGTGACTGGGGTTGAAACAGTCGAACTTGCTACGTATAGATTGAAAGGGGAGGTGCTATTATGGTATGAAGAATGGAAAAAGTCTCGTGATATTGGTGCAAACCCACCTAGTTGGGAAGAATTTAAGACGGCCTTCCTCGACCACTACCTTCCTTATGAGATTCGAGAGGCTCGTGCGGATCAATTCTTGAATCTCCGTTAAGGGAATCTGAGTGTGAGGGAGTACAACTTGTAGTTTAACTCCTTGGATCGATATGCTCTGAACGTAGTGGCCACAATGACGGATAGGGTACATCGATATATGGACAGGTTGGAGCCGTATTTGGTGAGACACTGCACCATTGCCGCTTTGAACAAAGATATGGATATAGCTCAAATTCAAGCTTTCGCTCAGAAAATGGAGGATCAAAGACAGAGAAGAAGGGTACATGAATCTGATAGATGATAGTCCAAGAGAGCTAGACCCATGGGACAGTTTATGGTGTCCCAAACAGAGTTTAGGCCTAGGAGTTTTAGTAGACCACCTAGACCTTCATTTTCACACTCCACAGTAGGTGCACAATCTCAATTCCGGGGGTTCAGAGGTAGCAATGTTGGGCAGAGTAGTGGGATTCAAGGTTCGCAGACCGCTGGATTTTCTCGTCCGCCATGTTAGTAATGTGGACAGTTTCATAGAGGTGAATGCCGAATAGGATCAAATGCTTGCTTCTGGTGCGGTATGATGGGACATATGATGAGAGATTTCCCACTGAGAGGCTTGGGTATTATGGTACGACCGGCCGGATCGACTGTTGCATCATCATCATAGGTTCCTTCTTTAGGCCGAGGTATGCAGTCTGTCGGTCGTGGTAGAGGTGCCAGAGGAACAGCCAGTACTAGTGGGGTGCAGAATCATACTTATGCTTTGGTAGATCGGCAAATTTCAGAGGCTTCTCCTGATGTCGTCACAGGTACATTATTCATATTTTCATATAATGTATATGCATTGATTAACCCGGGTTCTACATTGTCCTGTGTTACTCCATTAGTTACTGCGAAATTTGCAAGGGCACCAGAATTATTAATTAAGTCAATTGAAGTGTATACACCGGTGGGTGAATATATTGTTGCAAAGAGGGTGTATCGAAATTGTATGGTAACTGTGTGTGGTCATGATACTCTGGCCGACCTCATTGAACTATATATGGTGGATTTTGATGTGATAATGGGGATGGATTGGTTGGCTTCTTGTTATGCCATGGTAGATTGTCGAGCCAAGAAGGTACATTTTCATTTCCCACAAATGAATGTTCTTGAATGGAAGGGGGATGTAGGGGCACCACGAGGAAGATTTATTTCCTACTTGAAAGAAAGAAAAATGATTGCTAAGGGGTACATATGTCACTTAGTTCGAGTGAAAGATAATGATATGGAACCACTAACTCCGCAGTCGGTTCCAGTGGTTAATGAATTTCTGGATGTATTTCCAGAGAACGGGAAGTAGAGTTTGGCATTGATGTGATTCCAGGCACTCAGCCTATCTCTATTCCCTCCCTATCGAATGGATCCAGCAGAATTGCGTGAATTGAAGGAGCAGTTGAAAGATTTACTGGACAAGGGCTTTATCAGGCCTAGTATGTCCCCATGGGGTGCATCAGTATTATTTGTATGGAAGAAAGATGGAACATTGAGAATGTGCATTGATTATCGGCAGTTGAATAAGGAACGATCAAGAACAAATATCCCCTCTCTCGAATTGATGATTTATTTGATCAGTTACAGGGTGCCAAGTGTTTTTCAAAGATTGACTTGAGGTCGAGGTATCACCAAGTCAGGTTTAGAGAAGAAGATGTACCCAAGACAGCTTTTCGAACACAGTATGGCCATTATTAATTTTTAGTTATGTCATTTGGACTAACAAATGCACCAGCTGTGTTTATGGATTTGATGAATAGGGTATTTAAGCCATTTCTAGACGTGTTCGTGACGGTGTTTATAGATGACATTCTGGTTTATTCAAGATCACCGGAGGACCATGCTAATCACTTACGACAGGTGCTACAGATTCTCCATGAGCGTAAGTTGTATGCCAAGTTCTCTAAATGTGAGTTTTGGTTAAAATCAGTTGCATTCTTGGGCCACATTGTGTTAGATGAAGGGATACAGGTTGATACACAAAAGATTGAGGCAGTGAAAAATTGACCAAGACCTACGACACCTACAGAGATTCATAGTTTTCTTGGACTGGCAGGTTATTACAGAAGATTTGTGGAAGGTTTTTCCTCCATTGCTGCATAGTTAACAAAGCTTACACATAAGGCAGTAAAATTTAGTGGAATGATGCGTGCGAGAAAAGCTTCCAAAGGTTGAAAGATAAATTAACCTCCACACAGTTTTAGTGCTTTCCGAAGGTACCGAAGGTTATGTAGTCTATTGTGATGCTTTCGGGGTTGGCCTCAGATGTGTACTAATGCAACACGGTAATGTCATAGCATATGCCTCACGACAGCTGCGGCCACATGAGAAAAATTATCCCACACATGATCTTGAATTGGCAGCGGTAGTTTTTGCTTTAAATATATGGCGTCATTATTTGTATGGAGTTCATGTTGATATCTATACGGATCACAAAAGTTTGCAATATCTCTTTAAGCAGAAAGAACTCAATTTGAGGCAGCGAAGGTGGTTAGAACTCTTAAAAGACTATGATATTGATATTCTTTATCATCCAGGCAAAGCAAATGTTGTAGCTGATGCATTGAGCCGCAAGGCAGTAGAAAGCACTAGTGGCCAGTGGACTGAAAAGCAGGATATAATCAAAGATATATATCAGCTAGCCAGCTTGGGAGTTTGACTTATTGAATCCTCAGATGATGGAGTTATTGTGCAGAATGCAGCAGAATCCTCCTTAATAGCTGAAGTGAAAGAGAAGCAGTTTGTGGATTCTATATTATTGCAGCTGAAAGAGAATGTACAGCAGGGTCTAACTGAGGCCTTTGATCTTACACGAGAAGGGGTGCTCCAATGTCAAGGAAGATTATGTGTTCCAGATGTAGATGAGTTAAGAAAATAAATTATGACTGAGGCACATCATTCGCGCTATTCTATTCATCCGGGTGCTACTAAAATGTACCATGAATTGAAAGAAGTGTATTGGTGGGGAAATATGAAAAAAAACATTGCAGAATTTGTCGCGCAATGCCCGAATTGTCAACAAGTGAAAGTGGAACATCAGAAACCGGGAGTTTACATGCAATGTATCAATCTTCCAGTCTGGAAATGGGATATGATTAATATGAATTTCATTACAGGTTTGCCTCGTACATTGCGAAAGTTTGATTCTATATGTGTCATAGTGGACAGGCTTACCAAATCAGCACATTTTCTACCAGTCAGAACCACCTATATAGTTGAGGACTATGAAAGATTGTATGTTAAAGAAATAGTGAGGTTACATGATATTCCAATCTCCATTATATCAGACAGAGGAGCATAATTCACTGCGCATTTTTGGAGATCTTTTCAGCAGAGTTTGGGCACACAGGTGAATCTGAGTACGGCTTTCCATCCTCAAACTGATAGACAAGCAGAACATACTATTCAAACACTTGAAGATATGCTATGAGCTTGCACGTTAGATTTTCAAGAAAGTTGGGATGACCATTTTCCTCTTATTGAATTTACGTATAACAATAGCTATCATTCAAGTATTAAAATGGCACCTTATGAAGCTTTGTACGGAAGGAAATGTAGATCACCAATTGGATGGTTTGAAGTGGGTGAAACTGCTTTACTTGGGACAGATATTGTTCACCAAGCCATGGAGAAAGTTAAAGTAATCCAACAGCGGCTACGAACGGCTCAAAGTCGACATAAGTCATATGTCGATATTAGAAGAAGAGGGCTTGAATTTGCCATAAGTGATTGGGTATTTTTAAAGGTGTAACAAATGAAAGGGGTAATGCGGTTCGGAAAGAAAGGAAAATTGAGTCCACATTACATAGGCCCATATGAAATCATTAGAAGATTTGGGCAAGTTGCGTATGAGTTGGCACTACCTCAAGAACTTTCCTCAGTCCATCCCATATTTCATGTGTCGATGCTTCGAAAATGCATAGGGGATACATCCCGTATTATTCCCATTGAGGATGTCCAAGTTACAGAGGATCTTACTTATGAAGAAGTGCCCATTGCTATTTTAGATCGACAAGTAAAAAGATTGAGGAATAAAGACATAGCTTCCGTAAAAGTCCTTTGGAGAAATCAAAAAGTAGAGGAGACCACATGGGAAACGGAAGAAATGATGAAATCCAAGTACCCTCACCTGTTTCAAATAGAATAAAAAGTTCATAGTGCGGAGGTGGAACAATAACAAGTAAGTATTTAAGAGCATTATGTGTATGTGTATATATGTGTTAAGATAGGAATACAATTGTTGAACATGAGACGATTTTACTAACATTCGAGGACGAATGTTTTTAAGGGGGGAAGAATATAATATCAAACTTACTTGATGAGTTTGAGACATGTTTACCTTAGTATTAAGTACAAAAAGTATGTATCTTAGATGGTATCGGAGGGTAGGCTAGTACTTGCAAAAGCTAAAAAATTTCAGAGGGGTAGCCAGACTTGCACCACTCCCTGTTTTAGGGTGTGTGGCACAAGCCACAAGATTCAGAGGGGCAACAATTTTTGCGCCACTGCCCGTATTGCAGCAGTGGCGCAAGGCACAAGTGTTTTGGCCTTTCCGAGCTCGTTTTGTGACTTAATGCAATGTCGATTCTTCCATGGTTTATTTTGGTTGTTTGGTGTTTATTTACTCCTTATTAAGGATCCAAGTACCTTAATACACTCCTATATGATCAAACCATGAAACACAAGAATTTACCAAAAATGTTCAATTAAGCCATGGACCGTTAGAATGTCTAGTTTTGCGATTGAGGCTACGAAAGGGGATCTCGTAAGTGAATATTGTCGTGACATTATAGAATTATTTAAACATGAAATATATGGTGGATTATACAATTATTTTAGTGGTCTAAGATAATATGTGTTATTGGGCCCAAATTGAGGCCCAAAACAAGGCCAAAATGAAAAGCCCAAAGGAAAATGACCCATTCTTATATTAATTAAGGGACCATGACATTTAATGCCAAAGAAGTGGATAAGGATTGAGTTGAGGGTCTATATAAAGGAACAACAATCAGATTTTAGTCATTACAAAGTCTCATAACTTTTTGGATATTTTCACAAACATTTCTCTTATTTCCAAACCCTAAGGCAACTATCCCTTTGGACACTTTGGACAAGACCATCACTTTGCAAGCTTGGGTAAGTATTTATTATTGTGATTTAGCATATTATATGCATGAAGTATTGTGTTGATCATGATGGTTGTGTTGTAAAGGTTGAATAGGACACTTTTGCCCTTTGGTAAAAGATGTGCCATTTTGTGAATTAAACTTGAAAGGTGACTTGTGGTTTTGATGAAAGAGCATGGTATGGATGAAATATCAAAATATATGGTGTGATTATGTTACTAAATTGTTATTTTCTATAAGTGTAAATTATGAGATTTTGGCCGATATGTGCTATGAGGTGTATTAAGGTGACTTGATGGATTATTTGTGATATGGTGTGAATGAGAAAGTGTAAAGAAGAAGATTTGTTGCGAAATGCTATTGGTTATGATGTTTGGTCAATGTATGGCATGTTGTGGTATTTTTCGTATGCTTATGCCGAAATTTCATTGTAAAGGGGGAAATGACGTTATAGGCAATTATGTAACTTTTGTCGTCTTTTGCACTTGTAAGGTGGTTAGATGTTGACGTAAACTCCATTTTGTACTTGTATTGTAGAGTAAAGGGTTGGATTATTATATTCATTAGGATTGTGGATTCTTATTGAGGAATTAAGGTATGTAAGGTTACTCTTTCCGTATCCTTCTGCAACATATAGTATTCACCTTGTCATTGTATTTACTCCTTTTCGAAATGTCCTAAGGTATCTTATCTCAAGTTATCATCTATTTTTAATCATGTATATTTAATTCTTGGTCTATTATCATTCATGTGTCACCTAATTATGAACATGGTTCCAAGTTCCAATAATGTTATATTCAAAGTTCCCAAAATGAAGTAGCCATTGATTGAGCTATTTCAAAGATTAAAGAAGTAATGTTGTAAAGAGGAGAGATGTTTCATGGGTGGTATCCCAGGGGTTAAATAACCTAGCATGGGTCGATCCCAATATTTACGGATGGTATCCCAGGGGTGAGAAGAACGCCTAGCATGGGTCGATCCCAATATTTACGGGTGGTATACCAGGGGAAGGAAAAGCCTAGCATGGGTCGATCCCGATTACTAGTGATTACCCACTGATCATCTTGGGGCCCGGGTATTATATGAATGGATGAATGAGTGATGGATAAAGGAAAGAATGTAAGAGTAAAGAAAGTAATTCACATAATGTGTAGTTTTTCCATATATGAAAAATGGTGACTTATCCATATTGAGTACTCATTTATGTTTGATTTCATTGAAGTTTTTATGTATCATTCAGTTTCATGCAGCCTTACATACTCAGTACATTCTTCGTACTGACCCCTCTTGGGGAATTTACCTTACTTGCTGCAGGCGCAGGCACTAGTAGACCTCCCCAGTGAGCTGCAGGACTTCCATTGACCTTTGGTGAGCTCCAGTTGGTTCGAGGCTTCCTGTGTCACAGTTGTATATGTATTTTTGGTATTATAAAGGTTATGTAAAGCAGGGCTTGTCCCGAATTTAGGTTGGTCATGTATGTACTTCTGTTAGAGGCTTTTATTGACGTACATGGGTATGTGAAATAATGGGAAGAAAAAAGATGTGTATCGTTTGACGTGATGGCTATGTCGTCCAGGTTTCTCATATGTATATATATATATATATATCCTACATGTTCCACGATTTTTGATGTTAGCCTATTATGTCCTTACGTGATGGTGGTGTTTCCTATGGCATGTGTATGAATGAATGTAAGTGAAGCTTGGTTCTCTTGGGCCTTGTCGGCTACGAGTGCCAATCCGTTCCGACGGGGTTCGGGGCGTGACAGTGAATTTGAGTACGGCTTTCCATCCTCAAACTAATGGGCAAGCAGAACATACTATTCAGACACTTGAAGATATGCTACGAGCATGCGCGTTAGATTTTCGAGGTAGTTGGGATGACCATTTGCCTCTTATCGAATTTGCTTACAACAATAGCTATCATTCAAGTATTAAAATGTCACCTTATGAAACTTTGTACGGAAGGAAATGTAGATCACCAATTGGATGGTTTGAAGCGGGTAAAACTGCTTTACTTGGTCCAGACATTGTTCATCAGGATATGGAGAAAGTTAAAGTGATCCAACAACGGTTAAAAACGGCACAAAATCGCCACAAGTCATATGCTGATGTTAGAAGAAGAGGGCTTGAATTCGCCATAGGTGATTGAGTATTTTTAAAAGTGTCATCAATAAAAGGGGTAATGCGTTTTGGAAAGAAAGGAAAATTGAGTCCACGTTACATAGGCCCATATGAAATTAGTAGAAGATTTGGGCAAGTTGCGTATGAATTAGCACTACCTCAAGAACTTTCCTCAGTCCATCCAGTGTTTCATGTTTCGATGCTTCGAAAGTGCATAGGGGATCCATCTCGTATTGTTCCCGTTGAAGATGTACAAGTAACGAAAGATACTTATGAAGAAGTGCCCATTGCTATTTTGAATAGACAAGTCAATAGGTTAAGAAATAAAGATGTAGCTTCCGTCAAGGTGCTTTGGAGAAATCAACAGGTGGAAGAAATTACATGGGAAGCTGAAGAAAGAATGAAAGCGAAATATCCGTGTTTTTTCCAAACCGAAAAGGAGGTCCACGGTGCGACTTGAAGTAATAACGGGCAAGTACACATGAGCATTTTAATATATGGCAATGTGACGAATGTATCTAAACCTAAATTTGGTGAATTGATTACTACTACTTTTAACATTCGAGGACGAATGTTCTTAAGGACGGGAGAATGTAACACCCCAAAATTTTCCGAATGTATGAGACTACGTGACGAAATTAAGTGAATGTGTAATAAAGGGTATATAATACATGCAAGTGTGGGATTTAATGCATATTGGCTATTGGGCTCAAACTTGGCCCAAAAATTTACATGAAGACATGGCCCAAAACAAGGAAAAATGACCCATTCTTCCTTGACCCACTTGGACACCTCATCCTTGACTAAATATTGGCTAAGGATGATATATATAAGCTCAAAAAAATCAGATTTTTATCATTCAACACACCTTCCCATTTCTTATATTTTTTAGAGAATTCCAAGAAACCAAAAGAAACCCTTTTCAAGTCTAAGGCAACTACACTTATTTTGCCAAGATCATCACTTTGTAAGTGTTGGTAAGTGCCTATTCTTGTGTTTTAATATATTATGTGCATAAGATATGGTATGGATTTTGATGGTTATGTCTAAAAGGGTTGATTGGGGCACTTTTGTTTATATGACACAAGTTGTGTTATTTTGGTGATTTGAACTTGGAAGTGGCCTTGTGGTCTTGAAAGAAGTGAGATTGATGGTTTGAAAATCAACATGTATGATATGGTTATTCCCTAAGTTGATTTATCTTTATAAGTCATTTTTGGAAATTGTTGTTATGGAAAAAGTGTACGGAATTGGTGACGTAATGAAAGGAAAATCTGATTTTTTATTCAAAGGAATACACAACACATTTCTAGAAGTTTCCCAAAATTTCTCTCAACTCGTAAAGAACCCTAAGCCAACTTTTGGGGGCAAGATCATTATTTTTCTAACTTAGGTAAGTGATTATTCTTATGGATTAATAAATTATATGCTTAGGAGAGTATGTAGATCATGTTGGTTATGGTTGGAAGTGTTGAACATGGCACTTTGTGTTTTTGCTAAAAGATGTGTTATCCATGGAATTGTAACTTGAAATACGACTTGTGGGTTTAATGAAAGAGCATGGTATGGATGAAATACCAACATGTATGGTGTGATTATGTTATTAAATTTGTTATTTTTCATATAAGTGTAAGTTATGAAATTTTGGCCGATATGTGATATGAGGTGTACTAAGGTGATTTGATGAAGTAATTGTGACGTTGTGTTAATGAAGAAATGTAAAGAATGAACTTGGTATGAAATGCTATTGGGTTGTGATATTTTGGTCAATGTTGGGCATGTTGTGGTATTGTTGATATGCCAATGTCGTAGATGGTATTGAAAAAGGGGGAAATGACGTTATATGGCCGTCATATAGCTCATTATTGTCTTATATACTTGTATGGTAACTAGTTGTTAATATAAGCTCCAGTATGTTTTCGTATTGTAGAGGGAAACGAAAGGGAGGAGCTGGAATATTGTGTACACATATAGGATTGTATATTCATATTAAAGAGACGAGGTATGTAAGGTTACTCTGTCCGTATCCTTCTGCAGCTCATATTGATTACATTGGCAATGTCCTTGTATTATTTTGAAATATCCAAAAGTAGTCCAACTCAAGTAGCTATCTTGTTACTCACATGTTCTTCATATGTTGATCACTTATTATTCACGTGTTACATAAATGTCTATATTATTCTAAATGTTTCAATGATGCAATAGTAACCAATGTATCAATTGCTCAAAAATAAAGAAATGAAGTAATGCATAATTGTTCATTTGGGGAGTGCAATCTAAGGGACATAAGTTCGGCTGGAACACTCCCACTATTATTATTCATGGATCGCAATCTAAGGGGCATAAGCCTGGCTGGAATGATCCTATTGATATATCATTTATGGGTGGCACTCTAAGGGGCGTAAACCTGGCTGGAACGATCCCAATGATATGTTATATCCCACTGATCAGTTGGGGCCAGGGTATCACATGACAATGGTTAATGACAAATGAATGCAAATGCAAAGAAAGCAAAGAAAGCAAGATAAGTGTTTCCAAATGTACATAGAATCATGGTTTATTTTACATTAATTATTCACTTGTACTTGAACTCTTGAAAGTTCTTATATCTTACACAGTTACTATTTGCCTTACATACTCAGTACATTCTTCGTACTGACCCCTCTTGGGGAATTTACCTTAATTTCTATAGGCGCAGGTTCTAGTAGACCTCCCCAGTAAGCTGCAGGATATCCACTGATCTTTGGTAAGCTCCAGTTGGTTCGGGGCTTTCCATGTTAAGTTGTACATTGGTTTTGGTATTGTAAATGTTATGTAAAGTAGGGACTTGTCCCGAATTTAGGTTGGTCATGTATGTACTTCTGTTAGAGGCTTTTGTAGACATATGTGGGTATTTGAATGTAAGAGGTGTATGTCCTTCTGGACTTGATGGCCCTAACGGCCAAGTTTCTTATATGTATATATATCATGCTCCATGATTTCCTCTATAATCATTTTATATACTTACGTGATGGTGATGTTCTTATGGTATGCATATGATTGAACGTGAGTAAAGATTGGTTCTCTCGGGCCTTATCGGCTTCGGGTGCCAGTCAGACCCGAATGGGATTCGGGGCGTGACAAATACCATTTTTAGGACGACAAAGATGCCTGAAGCTTGGAGATGAAGTACGATGATTCCATTGTATAAGAATAAAGTTGACATTCAGGATTGCAACAATTATAGAGGTATCAAGTTGTTGAGCCATACTATGAAGGTTTGGAAGAGGGTGGTAGAGTTGAGGTTACATAAGATTGTGCTTATTTCTGAGAATCAGTTTGGATTTATTCTAGGACACTCAACTACTGCCATCCATCTCATAAGGAGACTAGTGGAGCAATATAGGGAGAGCAAGAAGGACTTGCACATGGTGTTCATCGACTTGGAGAAGTCTTATGATAGAGTCCCCAGAGAGGTTTTATGGAGGTGCTTGGAGGCTAGAGGTGTTCCTATGGTGTATTCTAGGGAGATTATGGATATGTATGACAGAGCTAAGACTCTGGTTAGTATGGTGGGATGGTAATCTAAGCAATTTTCTTTCTTGATGGGGTTACATCAAGGATCGACGTTTAGCCCATTTTTATTTGCTTTGGTGATGGATGTTTTGACTTTCCAAATTAAAGGTGAGGTGCCTTGGTGTATGCTTTTTGCGGATAATGTAGTCTTGATTGATGAGACCCGTGGTGGAGTTAATGAGAAGTTGGAGGTTTGGAGAAAAACCCTCGAGTCTAAGGGATTTAGGTTGAGTAGGTCCAAGACGGAATACTTGGAGTGTAAGTTCAGTGAGACGTTGCATGAGGCTGAGGTGGTTACAAAGTTTGGTACTCAGGTCATCCTAAAGAGAGATAGTTTCAAGTATCTTGGGTCTATGATTCAGGGGAATGGAGAGATTGACAAGGATGTCACTCACTGGATTGGGGTAGGATGGATAAAATAGAGGCTCGCGTCCGAAATCTTGTGTGATAAGAAGGTGCCTCCTAAACTCAAAGGCAAGTTCTACAAGGTAGTGGTTAGATCGTCTTTGTTATATGGTGCAGAGTGTTGGCCAGTCAAGAAATCTGACATCCAAAAGATGAAGGTAGCGGAGATGAGAATGCTACGGTAGATGTGTGGGTGTACTAGGAAGGATAGGATTAGGAATGAGATTATTCAAGATAAAGTGGGAGTAGTATCGGTGGAAGCCAAGATGAGGGAAGTGAGGTTGAGATGGTTTGGGCATGTGTTGAGGAGGGGAACGGATTCCCCAGTGTGGAGGTGTGAGAGGTTGGCTGCGGATGGATTTAGGCGAGGAAGGGGTTGACCGAAGAAATAGTGGAGGGAGGTAATTAGACATAATATGGAGCAGCTCCATCTTACCGAGGACATGACCTTAGATAGGAAGGTGTGGAGGAGGCGGATTAGCGTAGAAGGTTAGTAGGAAGGTGGCGTCATTGCTAGTAGATAGGAGAATTTTGTTTCATTAGTGGTGCTTGTAACTAGAGTATTTGTATTATTTCAAAGTGTGTTATTGTTCGTTGTATTACTTGGTGGGTCCTGCTTATATTATTATTGGGTGTGGTTATACATATCGTTTCTTGTCCCTTTACTATGTCTTTTCTACACTGCTGTACCTTGAGTCAGGGGTCTTTCGGACACAACCTCTCTATCTCACCTCTGAGGTAGTGGTATAGACTGCGTACACTTACCCTCCCCAGACCCCACATGGTGGGAATATACTAGGTAAGTTGTTGTTGTTTGTTGTTATGTTCTTGCTTTTACTTAAAGATTCGCGACCTTTAAAATAAATTTTTGAGCCCGAAGTGAACTGACCACAGGAATGGACGACTAGAATGAAGAATATAAGGAGTAAGATCTCTTCTTTAATAAAATAAGGAATTGATTTTTGGATAGGATAGTAATATACCTAGATCGCCTTACTTGGTTGGAAAGATTAAATTGATATTAAACATGATTGTTAGCAAAACCATAATCCTATATCGATTCATTCATTGATTGAATAAGAATCCGCTCTTTTCTTGGTTAATTGTTTATAAGTTGTTTTATTTTTAGTTTAGTTAATTTATAAATTTATCTTTGGGATCTACTGCTTGAATAAATAATTAAAATTAGTCTAATTAAGTAAATAGTTAAATCACAAGTCCCTGTGGGTTTAAAATCCGTCTTGCGAGAGCCATTATATTACTTATACGACTGTATACACTTGCATGTGCGTTTGGACGCAACAAGTTTTTGGCGTCGTTGCCAGGGACTTAGAAATTAATTGTTTATCTAGGTTGAACTTTTTCTTTTTATGTATTTGAGTTTTTGTACATATTTTATTTTCTGTACAAATATTTCTTTTTCTTTCAAGAATTTGGTACTCTTCTTTACATGACAGATTGGGATAAATTTTGGTTGGGTGATGGATATCCTTTTCAATATTGTGGAGGACCCCACTTGGATAGCGTCTGTCATAATCTTCAAAAGAGAGAGTTGTTTGCACCTGCCCAATCTTTTGAATGCAATGTATGTCATATATGTGGTAGTCAGGATGACCATTGGAATGGTTGTCCTAACTTTTATTCCCCTCCCTTGAGCCCCTATTATGATTCTTCTATTATTTGTGATGCTGGAAGGTGTAATGAATTGAATGATATTGATCATGATGCTAATCTTATTAATATACTGAGGTAAATATAGGAGCAACAAGTGCAACTAAAGTAGCAACTAACAAAACAATGGGAAGCCATCGAGAGAATGCGTTCCCACCTCACAGAGATGCCGGCTATGGCTAAAATTTGTGTTGATCAGCAAGTAACGGTCCTAGCCAACACACATGACAAACCTCTAGTCTCTACTAGGAGAAAGCTGTGAGGAATTAGACATAGTGACCCAATCTTGGCTAAAGGAACCAGAGTGGCAAATGAAATTTCACGAGTTTATTCATGATAGCCTTACAAACATGGAAACACAACTGAAAAAAGGGAGGGTTGAGCTCATGAAAGAGATAGACCAATTTGATTCAGACATTCATGAATTTGAGGATCACTTGAACAAAAAGGCTGAGGCGTCTGATGCCCAATCAAAAATTATTGCGACTACTGACTAACTAGTGGAGCAAGAAGAGGAATTCCAAACATTCAACTATGTTCTATTCCTTGGTGCTGATGTTGAGGAGGAGTATAAAAGTGAGAATATCGTAAATAATGTTGTTTTAGAGTTGAGGGCGTGTTGAACCTCGTCCGAGTCATTTTTCTAAATTATTTTTGGATGATGACATGAGAATCGGGTCATCTGAATTGATGGAGGAGGTTGTAGATGAGGAACAAGGCCACTATATCCTAAAATTTGTCATTCCACAAAGACAAAATGATATTCCTCATATAAGGGAGAAGACAACACATGAAAATTCTACATATATTTCTTGGACCCTTCATCTTTATACCACCGCCCCTTGAATGGAGCAAAAAAATGGATGCAAAGTTAGGGGTACAATTCATATCCTTAAAATGGAAGGAAAAATGATGAAGTGGATTGCATCATTCCGCGACGTTAACTCAGGCGCTGCTTGGGAGGCAACCCAAGTTGTAATAGAGTTAGAAGTTCATTTATTTTTATAGTGTCACGTTAATTTTTCTTTTAATTTGTTTGTTTTGCAGATTAAGAGAAATCTGAGTACCCAAAATCTAAGCTAAGGAGCATGGCGAAAGCATAAGTGTGGGGTCCTGGTCCTCGCCTCTATGATTTAAAGTTTAGAGAATGGCATGCTACTAGCTAGGCCTAGAGGCCTTAGGGAGTATTCTCAACCCTTATTTTTAATTTTAATTTATGCTTTGGGGACATAGAATCAATTCAAGCGTGGGGTGAGAATCTTCTACTTTGTTTAGGGTAACGTGTGCCATAGGCTTTTGTTTTACTTCTTTAGCTACTTGCATTAAAAAAAAATTAAGAAGTTCAAAACTACAAACAGATTTTCTTTTGGCTCTTGAGATTAGAATAGTTTTAGTTGATTTTAGTTTTTTTAGTTCGTTTGAGTAGAAAAACACTTTACCCACCCCTTGGTTTTACTTTTCTATTCTTTTATGAGGGGGACCCTTTGAACCGACTATATTTTTTCATTTTTAGGACTAATTGTACCTCAAAATGGTCGTCATCCATCCATCATTGAAAAAAGTCTCTAACTATGACTAAAACAATTTAAATTTACTCCTAAAAATGAAAAAGGATAGTCGGTTCAAAGGGCCTCCCCTCAGAAAAGAACCAAAATAAAAACCAAGGGGTGGGTGAAGTGTGCTTCTACTACAGAACTAAAAAACTAAAACCAACTTAAACTAGTGTAATCTAACGAACCAAAACAAAACCTTTTTATATTTTTGAGCTTTTTCAATTGTTTTTTTTCAATGCAAGTAGCTAATGAAGTAAAAGAAAATCCTATAGCACGCTTTACCCAAAAAAACTTGGAAAATATCACACCCCACACTTGAAATGATGTTATGTCCCCAAAGCATAAATCAAAATTAAGAACAAGGGTTAGGAGTACTCCCTGAGGCCTCTAGGCCTAGGTATCATAACGTCAGTCTCTAAAATTTCCATCATGGGGGTCAGACGACCCCACACTTATGCTTTCACTGTGCTTTTTATCTTAGATTTAGGGTACTCAGACTTCCCCGAATCTGCAAAATAAACAAACAAAAACAAAAAAAGGTTGACACTATAAAAACAAATGAAAAGCTACCTCTATTACAACTTGGGTTGCCTCCTAAGCAGTGCTTGATTTAATGTCGTGGCACGACTCATTTCATAATCAAACTCAAGGCTCTCTCCACCTCTTTTTCCCTTTTGCCCATAACCTTCTTTTCTTCTTTACTCTGCCTAGAGAGCCATTAAACTTTTCTCTCTTTCTCATTTTCTAACCCCATTTAGGCTTCTCTAACAGCTTGTAAGTTGCATCTTTTTGCACGTCAGGCTATTTTATAAGAGATTTTGAAGGATGGACATTTAATAGCTCATACCTTTGCACTCCATGCTCATCCTCTTTCACCTCTGTGATTATGCATAGATCTCTGTAGTGCTTAGGTGTGTTGAGTGCTTTGTACACTCTAACAGCAACCTCTTTATTATTCACTCTCATCTTTAAGTTGCCCTTTCTCATGGCTAAAAATGGATGTTCTAATATAATTGAAACCCTAACATCTACTTCATAGTCAAGAATGATAAAATCATCAGGAATTACAAACTTGCCAAATTTACTGAGTATGCCCTCAATGATTCCCTCAGGAGCTTCTCTTGATCTATCCGTAAGCTGTAGAACTACTTTGGAAGGCCTAGATTTCTCCAAGCCAAGAGTATTGAACACAGATAGGGGAATTACATTTATACTTAGCCCTTAGTCACATAATGCCTACATCAACTCACTTGCACTAATTTTTATGGAGAGGGTGAAACTCCCGGGGTCTTTTAGCTTCTTGGAAAGTTTTCTCATTACCCTCAAACTGCACTCCTCAATGAGTGCCATAATTTCCAAATCTACAAGCTGCTTCTTGTTCATCACCACATCCTTCATGTACTTAGCATACTTAGGCATTCCCTACAAAATATCGAGTAGAGGGAGATTTATGTATAGTTCTCTGAATATGTCAGAGAACTTAATGAAACATGCATCATCTTTACTTTTCTGAAGCCTTTGTGGTAGTGGTGGTGGTAGTCTCTTATTTTTTGCTTGCTTGAATGCCTTCTCTGAAACCTTCTCTGTAGCCGAGCTTGGTCTAATCAACTCATCTAGTACCTCATGATTTCTCTGCTTGTGGGGTTCTTTATCCAATATCTGCCACTCCTCAAGGAGATTGTCATTGCTTTTCTGGGATTAAGATTTGTGTCACTAGGAAAGCCCCCTTAAGGTGTTGTTTTTTGAGCTTCAACTAACTGACCCATTTGCTTCTCTAGTTTCTTTTGAGCTGTTTGCTGATTTTTTCATTTCTGCAGCCATTTGCTCTTGGTTTGCCAGGGTCTTCTTCAACATCTCTTCTATCTTGCTAGACTGATAACTAGCATTGTTTCCTTGAGCTTGTTGATGACAATTTTGACTCTTTCCTTGGATACCACCCCATGAGAAATTTGGGTGACTTTGCCAATTACGATTGTAGGTGTTACCATAGTTCTGATTTCCTTTTTGTGCTTTACCTATAATATTAACTAACTTTGGATTTGCTCCACACAAGTCGGTAGCATGACCACTACCTCTGTAGATTTCACACCAAGTCTGAACCTACTAAACTGCATTAACTGGGGCCTGAGGTTAAGCCACACTCAACTTGTTAAATTAGGTCATCATTTGGTACTGAAAAGAGGCCAATTGTGCAACCAATACCGCGATGTTGTCCACTTTTATCATCCTTATTGACTTCTTACCATACCTCTATATGTATCTCCATGCCACTCTGGATTATCGTATGAAATACGGTTAAAGAGAGTATATATCTTATTATAGGTTTTCTCCAGAGCTTGACCACCTGCCGCTAAATCTAGCAAAATATTTGTGTTATGGTCAAGACTTTCAACAAACGTATGAGCTAATACCTCATTTGTCTTTTGGTGGTGTGGGCAATCTCTAAGAAGAGACTTGAATCTTTCCCAAGCATGATACAAATTTTCATCTAGATTTTGTTTAAAACTCAGAATTTCACTCCTTAACCTTGTGGTTTTTCCAGATAAGAAGAATCGAATTAGTAACTTTCGGGTAATATCATCCTAAGTAGTGATTGAATTTAAAGGTTCTACTTTCAACCATTTCTTATCTTCTCCCAATAGTGAGAATGGGAAAAGCGTGAGTCTCACATAATCAGTAGAGACTCCTATGAGAATGAATGTGTCACTGATCTCCAATAAGTTCTACAAATGCTACTGTGGATCCTCATGTGACAATCCTGTAAACTTCTCGTTTACATTCAATAACTGCACCATATTCTGTTTTAATTCAAATCTTCCACCCAGTTTTGATTTGCGTATACAAGAGGTAACATTAGTTGTGAGTGGTATTTCTACTTCATGAACTGGTCTCTGAGATGCCATCACTTCAAGAGCAACCTCATCTTGTTGATCCCGCTGAACTTGCGGAATGGGATAGAGAAGTATTGTTTCTCTCCTCATTTAATGCAAGCATCACTCAAGTTCAGGATGTGGTTCAACCAAATCCCTTTCCTTTGCCAACTTGCTATAAATTCAAACTTGTGCATCAAATTCAGTTGCTAGGACCAAGTTGTTAAGGTTCCCGGTCTAATTTTGATTAAATTCTCTAATTAGTTCTTGATTTTTTGTTTCTCTTTGGGGTTGTTTAGGGATGTGCATGGAGCTGATGATGCTCAATCTTTTAGCACAAGCTCAGTGTCCCTCGAGGGGCAATACTATGGTTTTAATTTTTGAAATCGATAAGTAGGCCCCACTGATGATTTTTAGCCCTATTTCTGATCCGAAATATATTTTTGCAATATGGGTACTGTTATTCTCATCTTGATGCCTATATTATTATTTTGATAGCATGGCAGTGGTCAGAGTCTTCTTGGATGTGAAAAGGTCTGATTTAGATGATTCAAGTGTTTTCAATGGCGTCCAGGTAGGCTACGCTTACCTTGTCTTTAGACTTTGCTCCCTTATGGTATTTTTATTTGTATGGTATTATGCTAACTATCGGTTGGTTGTTATGGTTTGGATACTTATTTAGGTGATTCTTGATCATTTTACCCTATTAGGGGACTGTAGGATAAGTTTCTACCTTGAAAGCCTTTAGGCTTGGTAAGTACTCTTCCTTAAGACTTAGTTAGCATGCCTAGAACCTTTGAGGTAAGATTTGATGCCTTAGTCTAGGCTTGGGTAGCTGCTTTCCTTAGGTGGGGTCTTCGAGACTTGTAGTTAACGTTATAGTTCCCGTTAGAGTAGGTTACTTTAGAATGGCGCCTTTTAAGGTATAAATGACTATATGAGTGCTTTGAGAGGTGAGTTATTGGGTTTTGTTGACTTTTTTGCTATATTTGGGTTCGTTAGCTCCGGTATCCTTGGTATGCTTGATAATTGGGACTTAAATCACAGTTTTTAACTTAATAAATGGATAAAATCTTTGGAATTTGGCTTTCTATAATAGGAGAAAGGGGCTAGATAACCTTGGGATAAATCAGGACTCTAGAGTAATACTACATATTACATGTTTAGTTCTGATTCAAGTCCGACACCTGGCTTACTGAATATTACCTATTAGTCCTGGTTCAAATCTTGCACCTGGCTTACTGAATATTACCTATTAGGCCCAATTCGATTCCAGTACCTGACATTACTGATTATAATCTATTAGTTTTGATTTGAGTTCAGCATTCATTATTACTGATCTCTGGTCAAAAATCCAATTTGAGTTCGGTATGTTTATGGTTTTGGTTGGAGGGAAAATATATGGCATACTATCACTTATCTTGGCTCGTTTTCACATTCATTACTTTTGTACTTGGTTTTATAGTAGTATTATATCTTGTCTATACCCAACATTCTTATGGGGGCTCGATTGGGTTTTTTCTTAATTGTATGCCTCTTTTGGACTTATGGGGGTCCAGTTAGGTTATAGCTAGATATTTATTTTCCATGCTTGAGTTGATTACTAATGATTCTTGATTTTTTTTTAGTATATCCTGTTATCTCCATTTCTGACCCTCTTTTATTGCCTCTTAATATAGATTCACACTTTATTATGCCTTTATTGTAATTGACCTCTATCGACCTATGATGCCTACTGAGTACCCTGTGTTTTGGTTCTCTTACTATACTTCTACATATTTTTCCCTGATGCAGATCTTTGTACAAGTCATCATCGTTGATGCCGACTTTGAGCGGAGCTGCTAACCAGAGATTCGGGTGAGCTTTCAACGTTCAGAACTGATCTTTCTCTTTTTGTTTCAGTACTAGTCTTATTTAGTATATTCAGAGACTACTTTGTATATTTTGTCACTTTTCTACTACTCTTTTGTATAGTGGCTCTTATAATGTCCTTACCAGGTCTTGGGGGATTCATTTTGTATGTTTTTTCCTTTTTCCTCTCTTGTAATGCCATGCTTGTATATTTCCACCTAATAGTCATTTTGAATTACTGTTTTTCCTTTAATTCACTCTCTTCCACCTGTTATCCCCTTACTCGTTGTTTCAAGCTATGGTTTTGGCTTACCTAGTGGTGGGTTAAAGTAGGTGCCATCATGACCTGAGTTTTTTGATCGTGACAAAACTTGTACTATAACAGCTGAGACCAGCTATGGAATGGATCAAAAACTCACTGAACAGATCACCAAAATGCATTCAGAACAACATGAACACAATCCTACTATGCCACTAGACCAAAATCAATATTTTGGACTCAATGAAAATGAAAGATTTACCAACAGAGATTGTTATCAACATATGTTGACTAAAGTCAACTCTACGCAAAACATTCTAACTTTTCAACCAACTACCCAAAATCAAACCAAAAACCTTAGGATCCGAACCAACAGGGTAACTAACCCCAAAATGACATTTTGGAGCTAATGTAACTGACAGAATTCTCATATGATGCTTAAATCTCCAAATATTGACCAAAGTCAGTTCTACCAACTATAAAACCTTCCAAAATGAAACACTCGCATAAAACTGTAATGACCTTTATTGTGAATTTTAGATTTTTTATATTTTTGACCATTTTTCCCTTCCCCATAGTTGCTATATGTCATTTATGAGTTGTGGGGATAGTTGACATGGTCCCCAAAGAGATCGAGAATGATTTGAGTGAGTTTGAGCTTTTGAGTGGCCTTATAAGTGATTAGTTTGACTTTGATCAATATTTCATGATCTGAGTGTCGGATGGTGATTTTGTCAAATCTATTAGATTTGGAATGTTGATTTTGGATTAGTAGTGTAGTTAGTTTATGTTCTGAGCCTTTATATTTGGTCTTGACCTTTTAGACGAAAACTAATTAAAATAGCCTAAAAGGGGTTCTCGGGTTTAACTAGTTCAAAACGACCTTTTTTTGTAAATGTGATGGTTCCATTGAGTCTGAAATATTGAAATTAGCCTAGTAGCATATTTGTATTATTTATGTGAGGTCCCAAACGAATCTTAAGGGTTCAATTGAAACTATTTTTCTAAGTCTCAACTGCTGGTTTGCTATTTTCTAGTGCAGCAAAGGTACCTTTTTTTCATTCAGGGAAACCTCCCCTCATTTTTTCATGACCCAACCCACCGGATCGTGTCAGGCACCTACCTACACCTACCCCAAATAGGAGAACCCTAAGTATTCCATGATTCAACTAATATGGAAGTTACTGTTGTATATAAACCTAGTCAATTCAATGTCCATTACGTGTAGAATCTAATCAAGATGAAATACTGTTACTCATTTAATTCTTTCCAAGATATATTTTAACATATCAAATAGGAAAACTAAATGCGGAAAAAAACTACTAGTGACTCCCTAGAATCTAGCCTAAACCAGTACAAGAGAAACAAACAAGGAGTAGGGACATCCATGACACATCATCCATGCAGAATAGAGAGGGTAGTAGCTGCTGCTGAATGATGACATCGCTGCTATAGAAACACCAACTAACTTGCACCATGGCTATACCCCTGATTGGAGATATAGTAAGTGTAGTATCAGTACAACCACACATACTGGTAAGCGTCATCGGCAAACCAGGGTTAGAAACAAATAACATCAATAATAAATAGGAAGAAATCACATCATCAAGTAAAGTTTCCGATTCGGAATCCCCAATTAACAACTCTTATTGCCTCTCTTTAGCATCTCTGTGACCTACACTTAGCATCTCTGTGGCATACACTTAGCATCTCTGTGACCTATAATTAACATCTCTGTGACCTACACTTAGCATCTTTGTGACCTACACTTCGCATCACTGTGGCCTACACTTAACATCTCTATGACCTACCTGTCATTTAATTTTCTTCGTATATCTTTGTCCTTTGACCGTCTATTCATACCTAAAAGTTTCCCTCCAATCCCAACTTATCTTTATAATATCTACATTCCTTTAATCCACATTCACTGAAATTCTGGATCCTACCAATCATATGTTATCACAATTGGTCCTTTCAGGGGGACTGTAAAGTCTCATTCTCAATTCATCCCACTTAGGGACCTAATGTACCTTCGTACCATCTATTCCCCAACTCACCATAATAAGAACATGTATAAAAGCATAATAATATGACAATACATTCAATACATATGCAAGAAATTCATGTATGCAAGATGTGCGCTTCATCTCTCCGTATCCCTCCGAATCTTATCACCAGGAATATCACAATATACTGGTGTGGTAGCTGACCCATGTCATATACATACCGACACGGTACCCGACCCATATCACAAGATATCATTCAAATACATATGAATGAGTGCATGAAATCAATAAATCATAATTCATGCAATACATAATAGCAATGTCAGTCCACAACCCACCATGGGTCAGTTCAGTCTACAACCACATCAACCGTTTAATTCATCAATTTGGTGACTCATTCTTCACATATCTAACATATTCATTATTTACAAAGTACCCCTATGGGGTGGTCATAATCCAAGTTCTCATTATTATACACTTTTCCTCTAATCATATCCCAACCTCAAGAGTTTTGCATTACCTTCTAATTCTGAGAAGCATTGATCATAATAATATGACAAGCAATGCCAACTCTACCAATCGGCGAACCCCAATACGTTTTTACTTACTATCTCGTCTTAATACCTTTTTACTCACTATCTCGTCTCAATACATTTTTATTCGCTATCTCATCTTAATACCTTTTTACTCACAATCTCATCTTAATAAATTCTTGAAAACATCAATTACGACTACCAAGCATTAGAATTGTATGGGTTTACCTCATGTAATTTGGGCATTTAAAAAATATATATTAGTTGATTCACATTAACTTTCCTGTTTTACCATTTTGTACTATTTCATTCAACTTTCCACTGTACTCAAACCCTAAAAGATGATACACTACGCATATCCATTCTATTTTCCTATCCATCGCTTTGTCCAACCGAACATTATCATAACATTAAATAATCCAATAAAATTAAGCCTATCCAAAATTTTAAACATGTCCATCCATGAAACTCCGTGCCCGAAGTCCTAACACATGATACTTCAGATATCATTATTAATATTAAATGCATCTAGCCCAAGTCTAGTTGCTACAAATAAATCTTAGCTTGCCTCTTAGGTAAAACATACTGCTATGAAGAGGAGTCAACTATCCTGTGCATGCTGGATGTATTCCCATGTCAGGTTCCCTTCTGTGCCTCGTAACTGCTTTTATGAACCTAGGTCTTTGAAATATCATGACTAGAGGAGTGGGGTTTTTTAAGGTTCTTTTGAAGGAAGAGGCCGACATGGGAAAATAATAAAAGGGAGGGTTTATAAAAATCCTTAGGCTGGGTTACTTCCCATTACCACGGTTAATCGACCATTGCAGTGATAACCAACAGGCCGGCCTAGTCCTTTATAGGGCCTTTTGGCCCTATTCCCTTAGTCCCCAATTTCCCACCCCAACTTAATTTTTTTCGATCCATTTTGAGTCTATTATTCATCATAAATTATTCTCAGGGTGTTTTTACACAAAAAATATTTGGATCATTACATTAGATACCAATTTACCCACCGTTCATTCCCGAATGGCCCTAAGGGTGAGGTCAGAACATTTGCATAGGCACTTAATGGATTTTTTTTTTTAAGCTACAAAATACCATTAGGAGAACTAATTAATGCTAGATCATAATACATCTATGCTTATTAATGGGCACCCATTACAACATTGCCTAATCACGGCTGACGGTCACTCTCATATTTTACCCAAGACGGATTACAAAATTTATTATCGAAAAAACTACCCGAGTATATTATACTATCACCGAGCATGAAAAGTTGAGATGAAGTTGGTTCGAAAAAGGTTTACCATTTTAGTAGTCAATTACTGTTGTAGCAATAACTAGCCGCGGCAGCTGTTCGTAGCAATTAAGTAGATTTTCCCCCCATTTTCACTTCACTCTCTCTCAAATCCTCTCAATTTTCTCTGCAAAAATATCTCCCTATCAATGAATTCAAAGTATTTTCTTCATGTCTTCTACTTACCCTACGTATTTATCGTTATTGAATCATAGAATTACATTAGAATTGAGGGAATTTGGGTGGTTTTGGGTGAAACTTTTTAAACGTGAATGTGGTAATGTTCTTGAGTATATTGGTTGGCATGCTTAGTTTTCTGCGTTCGGGATGTAAGATTGATATAGTTCATGGTGGGTTTCAGTAGTGGGAGGGTTTAAGATGAAAAGTCATCTTCTCTAACAAATTCCTTCAATTTTGGGCTTGATTTTGGGTATTTCACTCCTCTTCTCCCCCCCCCCCCTATTTTAGTGTAAAAAGGTTCTCACACACTTCCCCAAGCCCGAGCTACGCTTAATTTTCAAAATTACAAAGAAAAGGTAAAATCCACCATGGGAGATGAGGTTAGCAGGTTGAAGAAGACTATCCGCTGCAGTGTAAGTCAAGGGATGCAGCGGTACTGGGCAGTCTATCCCAGTATTTTACACTTTCTGAAAACTTTAAATTCTCCTTCCCTCCTTTGGTGTTTTGATATGGTTGTATCTATTCTCGTGGTATTTATAAGATCATAATGGCCCAATAACCCACCTACCACCAATTTTTTGACAATACCGGCCGCACTCGATTTTAGGAGGGGCCACGTAGTAAGAGTTTCGTTCATGAGAGGGATTTTATGATGGATGAGGTTGTCACATCCCGAATTCCAATGGGGCAGAATGGCAACCAAATTCGATAAGGCCCGAGAGAACCAATCTTCATCTATCTCTATTCATATGCATGTCATTCACAAAACACCACCATCACGTATAGACACGCGATGCTAATAGCATAAATCATGGAACATGTGATAAATACATATGTGAAACTTGGCTGTCAGGTCCATTAAGTCAAAATAGACATACATCTCTTACATTCTTATCCCCACATACGTCTACAAATCCTCTAACAGATGCATACACAAAATCAACTTAAAGTCGAGACAAGTCCCCATTTTATACAATGTTACAGTGCAAAAACAAATGTACAACTGTGACTCAGAAAGCCCGGAACCAACTGGAGCTCACCACGGATCTGCAAATGACCGGCAACCTACTGTGGAGGTCTACTAGCACCTGCGCCTACAACAAGTAAGGTAAGTCCCCCAAGGTACGTCAGTACGAAGAATGTACTGAATATGTAAGGCCATAAGAAACTGTATGATACATAAATACTTCAATGAACTCAAATACAAATGAATAACCAATATGGATAAGTCACCATTCTGTATGTTGGGAACCTAGTGTATTGCTTTCATTATTTTCTTTGCTTCTTTACTTCTATGTTTGTTCATCATCACTTGTGTCACTTTGTACCCGGGCCCCGACTGATCAGTGGGTCTTAACATAACATAACCTTATGTTGGGATCGGCTCGAGCTAGGCTTATGCCTCTAGAGCTACCACCCATAAATCAATACATCGGGCTCGGTTCAAGCTAGGTTATTATCTCTAGAGCTGCCACCCATAAACCAATATGAATACACATTCCGATATGTGAATACAATAATCCAGCTCCTTCTTTATGTGTTACTCTACAACACAAGTTCATAACGGAGCTCACGTTAACAACTAATTACCTTACAAGTGCACAAGACGACAATGAGCTACATGACTGCCATATAGCGTCATTTCACACTTTACAATACAATCCACTGCATTACCATACCAACAATACCATAACATTCCACACATTGACCAAGACATCATAAACCAATAGCATGTCACGCCAAGTTTACCCTTTACACTTCCTCATTATCATTACATCACAATTATTTCGTAAAGTCACCTCAATACCTTTCATAAGAACATATTAACAACAATCCATAATTTTTATAATCCAACATGCCTCCAAACGACCCCTTAACGTCATTCAAAAGGTATCATAAGTTGATAATTACATCCAAAAAGGGTATAGGGACTTTTGGGGATCGAAGAGAGACAAGAACATACAAAATGAGATTTTGGGTTGACTTGCAAAGCCACCTGCACCCGCAGGTGCCCTCTGGCCTTGTCCAGAGCCACCTGCATTGGCATCTGCGGCCGCAGGTGCTCCAGACACGAGGGCGGATGGCCATCTCGGCCAAAAAGGGTCTCTTTTAGGTATTGTTTTGTAATAAATGGTCCATGTCCATGAATAAACATACCTTTACATAATTTAGGTCAACTTAGATGCCAAAAATCAACCATGGTTTCACAACACACATGAACATCACCAAAACCACATTTTTCCTTCAATACACCACCAAGTCCATGCACAATTTTGCAATAACAATTCCAAACATTATGTACAAGGATAAAACAAGTTAAGTATATAATTACATCTAACATGTCAATATTGAATCCATCAATTTCACTTCCTTCAAGGTCACAAGTCCATTTTCAAGTTTATAAGGCAAAACCCTTTTCCAATAGCAAAAATAGACAGTTTTACACATAGTGAACTGTCCAACACTTTGTCAACATAAACAACATGATTTATACACCATATTAAGCATATAATATATTAAACCATGAAATTAAACACTTACCAAAGCTTGAAAAAGAGTGATCTTTCCCAATGAGAATAGTTGCTTAGGGTTTGGAAGAGAAATAAAATATCTTGTAAAAGTCTAGACTTGGCATGTGTATTGTGTTGAATAAAATCTGATTTTTCCTCCATTTTATAGGCCCTTTTAGTCTCATCCTTAGCCACACAATAATCATAAATGCTAGGCTTACTTGGTCAAACACAAGAATGGGTCATTCCCACTTGGGCCATGTTTTTTGTCAACTTTTTGGGTATCAATTGAGCCCAATACCACAAGATTTATTTAAGCCCAACAAATTAATGCATAATTCACCAATTCTCTCATGTTTAAATGATTCCATAAATGTTAAGGTATTCTTATGGGTTTGGGAATGTAGGGGGTGTTACATTCTTCCCCCCCTTAGAAACATTCATCCTCGATTGTTAGTGATATTATTCAAGTTAAACAATTGCAAGTCTAGGATCATTCTTCATGTTATCATATATATATGCTTAGTGCTTATAAAGACTTACTTTTTATTGCTCCGATCTCGTATCTTGATCTTTTTCTTCCATTTAAAATAAATGAGGGTACTTTGACTTCATCATTTCCTCAGCTTCCCATGTGATATCTTCTATTTGTTGATTCCTCCAAAGTACTTTTAAGGAAGCTACGTATTTATTCCTTAACCTCTTCACTTGTCTATCCAGAATGGCAACAGGTATCTCTTCATAGGTGAGATCCTCCGTAACTTGTACATTTCCAATGGGAGCAAAACGTGATGGATCTCCTATGCACTTTCGAAGCATCGAAACATGAAATACTGGATTAACTAGGGAGAGTTCTTGGGGTAATTCGAATTCATACGCGACTTGCCCAAATATTCGAACAATTTCATATGGCCCTATATACCAGGGACTCAACTTCCCTTTCTTTCCAATTCTCATTACCCCTTTCATCAGTGACACCTTCAAGAATACCCAATCACCTATGGCAAATTCGAGCCCTCTTCTTCTAATATCAGCATATGACTTATGTCGACTTTGGGCCATTTGTAGCCGTTGTTGAATCGCTTTAACTTTCTCCATAGCCTGATGAACATGATCTGGCCCAAGTAAAGCAGTTTCACCCGCTTCAAACCATCCTATTGGTGATCTACATTTCCTTCCATACAAAGCTTCATAAGGTGACATTTTGATACTTGAATGATAGCTATTGTTGTAGGAAAATTCAATAAGAGGAAAATGATCAGCCCAACTGCCTTGAAAATCTAACGTACAAGCTCGTAGCAAATCTTCAAGTGTTTGGATAGTACGTTCTGCCCGTCCATCAGTCTGAGGATGGAAATCCGTACTCAGATTCACCTGTGTACCCAAACTCTGCTGAAAAGATCTCCTAAATTGCGCAGTAAATTGAGATCCTCTATCTGATATAATGGAGATCGGAATCCCATGTAATCGCACTATTTCTTTAACATACACCCTTACATAATCTTCATCTGTATAGGTGGTCTTAACTGGTATGAAGTGCGCTGACTTGGTAAGCCTGTCAACTATGACCCATATGGAATCAAATTTCCACAGAGTACGAGGCAAACCTGTGATGAAGTCCATATTAATCATGTCCTATTTCCATACTGGAAGATTGATACATTGCATGTAACCTCCAGGTTTTTGATGCTCTACTTTTACTTATTGACAATTTGGGCATTGAGCTACAAATTCTGCAATGTTCTTCTTCATGTTTCCCCACCAATACACTTCTTTTAAATCATGGTACATTTTGGTAGCTCCCGGATGAATGGAATATCGCGAATGATGCGCCTCGATCATAATTCATTTCCTCAGCTTGTCTACATCCGGTACACATAATCTACCTTGGCATTGATGTACTCCTTCTTGCGTTAGATTAAATGCCTTTGTTAAACCCTATTGTACACTCTCTTTTACCTGCAATATCATAGGATCTGCAAACTGCTTCTCTTTCACTTCAGCTATTAATAAAGATTCTGCCACATTTTGTACAATAACCCCTTCATCTGAGGATTCAAGAAGACGAACCCCCAAGCTGGCTAATTCATGTAGATCCTTGACCAAGTCTTTCTTTTCCGTCAATTGGTCACTAGTGCCTCCTATTGCCGTGCGGCTCAATGCATCAGCTACCACATTTGTTTTTCCTGGATGCTATAGGATATCAATATCATAATCTTTCAATAGCTCAAGCCACCTCCGTTGCCTCAGATTCAACTCCTTCTGCTTAAAGATATATTGCAAACTTTTGTGATCAGTATAGATATCAACATGAACTTCATACAAATAATGGCGCCATATCTTTAAAGCAAATACTACAGCTGCTAACTCAAGATCATGTGTGGGATAGTTTCTCTAATGTGGTCGCAACAGTCGTGAGGCATATGCTATTACATTACCGTGCTGCATCAATACACACCCTAGTCCAACTCCGGAAGTATCACAATATACTGCATAACCTTCGGTACCTTTCGAAAGTACTAACACCGGTGTAGTGGTCAATTTATCCTTCAGCTCTTGGAAACTTTTTTCACATGCATCATTCCACTGAAATTTGACTTTCTTGTGTGTAAGATTTGTTAAAGGTGTCGCAATGGAAGAAAACCCTTCAACAAACCTTCGATAATAACCTACCAACCCAACGAAGCTAGGAATTTTTGTGGGTGTCGTAGGCCTTGGCCAATTTTTCACCACTTCAATCTTTTGCGTATCAACCCGTATCCCTTCATCTGACACAATGTGACCCAAGAATGCAACGGATTTTAACCAAAATTCACATTTTGAGAACTTCGGATATAACTTATGCTCACGAAGAATCTGTAACACCTGTCGTAAGTGCTTAGCATGGTACTCTTGTGATCTTAAATAAACCAGGATGTCATCTATAAATACCGTCACGAACACGTCTAGAAATGGCTTAAACACCCTATTCATCAAATCCATGAACACAACTGGTGCATTTGTTAGTCAAAATGATATAACTAAAAATTCATAATGGTCATACCGTGTTTGGAAGGCTGTCTTGGGTACATCTTTTTCTCTAACTCTGACTTGATGGTAACCCGACCTCAAGTCAATATTTAAAAAACACTTGGCACCCTGTAACTGATCAAACAAATTGTCAATTTGAGGGAGTGGATATTTGTTCTTGATCGTTACCTTATTCAATTGCCGATAGTCAATGCACATTCTCAATGTACCATCTTTCTTTCGTACAAATAATATCGGTGCACCCCACGGGGACATACTAGGCCTTATAAAGCCCTTGTCCAACAAGTCTTTCAATTGCTCCTTCAGTTCATGCAATTCTGCTGGAGCCATTCTATACGGAGGAATAGAAATAGGTTGAGTGCCTGGATTTACATCAATGCCAAACTCTACTTTCCATTCTGGAGGCAAATCGGGAAGATCCTCAGGAAATACATCAAGAAATTCATTGACCACTGGAACCGACTGAGGAGTTAGTGGTTCCACTTCAGTATCTTTCATTCGTACTAAGTGACATATGTACCCCTTGGCAATCATTTTCCTTGCTTTTAGATAGGAAATAAATTTTCCTCTTGGTGCCCCCACATTACCCTGCCATTCAAGACCATTTTCTTGTGGAAAATGAAAATGTACATTCTTGGCCCGACAATCTACCGTGGCATAACAAGAATCCAACTAATCCATTCCCATTATCACATAAAAATCCACTATTTCTAGTTCAATGAGATCGGCCAGTGTATCATGACCACACACAGTTACCACACAATTACGATATACACTTTTTGCAATAATATATTCACCAAATGGTGAAGATACCTCAATTGATTTAGTTAATAGTTTTCGTGTTTTTGCAAATTTTACAGCAATCAATGGAGTAACATATGACAATGTAGAACCCGGATCAATCAATGTATATACATTATACGAAAATATGGATAATGTACCTGTGACTACATCAGGAGAGACCTCTGAATTCTGCCGGTCCACTAGAGCATAAGTACGATTCTGGGTTCCACTGGAACTGGATGCTCCTCTGGCACCCCTACCACAACTAGCAGGTTGTACACCTCGACCTACAGAAGGAACCGATGATGATGATGCAATGGCTGATCCCGTCGGTCGTGCTATACCACCCATGCTCCTCTGTGGACACTCTCTCATCATGTGCCCCTACATACCACACCAAAAGCAAGCATTCATCCCTAACTGGCATGTTTGAATGAGTATGCCCACAGTGCTGACACTGCTGAAAAGAAAATCCTGCTTTCTGTGATCCGTGAATTCCATTACTCTGCCCAGATTGACTACCTCTAAACCCTCGAAATTGAGAGTGAGTGCCTGTTGTGGAATAGAAGAATGATGGTCTCAGTGGTCTAGGAAACATCTGAGGCCTAGATTCTCCTTGGGATGCCATAGAATGTCCCATAGGTCTAGCCCTTTTGGACTGTCCTCTTTCAGATTCATGTACGCTTCTTCTCTGTCTTTGATCCTCTATTCTCTGGGTGAAGGCCTGTATTCTGGCTATGTCCGTATCTTTGTTCAAGGCAGCAATGGTGCAGTCCCTTACTAAATATGGCTCTAATCTATCCACATATCGATGGACTCTATCTGTCATTGTGGCCACTACATTCGGAGCATATCGAGCCAAGGAATTAAACTGAAGACTATATTCTCTAACACTCATATTCCCTTGACGTAGATTTAGGAGCTGGTCTGCACGTGCCTCCCGAATCTCATATGGGCGGTAATGATCAAGGAATGCCATTTTAAATTCTTCCCAACCAGCTGGAAGTGCATCAATACCCCTCGATCTTTTCCAGTCTTCATACCACAATATAGCTTCACCTTTCAATCTATAGGCCGCAAGTTCAACTGTTTCAACACCAGTCGCGTGCATAACATCTAGAGCCCTCTACATTTGATCCACAAAGTCTTGTGGATCTGCTTTCAGATCTGACCCAATGAATATAGGAGGGTCTAATTTCAAAAAGTCCTGTGTCCTGTGACTCGCCACTCTAGCCGCATCATCCTCAGTTGTCATTGGACCATCTCGTCCTTGACGTTGTACAGCAATTATCTGAGTCAACATATGCACTGCATTACTTAAATCCTGGTCAGTGGATTCATTGGCAGTTCTGTGGGTACTTCTCTACCTCTTGGCTCTCCCGGAGCTGGAGAAGTAGAAGAAGACTGCGATGCAATTTCAGTGTTAGATCCACCTTGAATAGCTTGGTCAGGTGGTGATTTACTCATTCCTTCACTGGCAAGCATATCTACCTACTTATGTTTGCCTCTACCTCTTCTTGTCATCGGCATTTTACTATAAACAAGAAAACCAATTCCAAAGGTCAGATACGATTCCACTTACAACATTGGCTCTATTGCACAATCTAGAAATGAAGAAAGGAAACAACTCCTAAATGTACCGTAGCCTGCTACTTATAATAAATGTGGTGCACAACACATCCTAAAGCAAGACTCCACTCAGACACAGCTTTGTAGACACCCTAAGGACAACCTAGCTCTGATACAACTTTTGTCACGTTCCGAATTCCAACGGGGCGGACAGGCACCCGAAGCTGATAAGGCCCGAGAGAACCAATCTTCATATATCTCTATTCATATGCATGTCATTCACAAAACACCACCATCACGTATGGACACGAGATACTAATAGCGGAAATCATAGAACATGTGATATATACATATGTGAAACTTGGCCGTCAGGGCCATTAAGTCAAAATAGACATACATCTCTTACATTCTTATCCCCACATACGTCTACAAAGCCTCTAACAGATGCATACAAAAAACCAACTTAAAGTCGGGACAAGTTCCCATTTTATACAATGTTACAGTGCCAAAACAAATGTACAACTGTGACTCAGAAAGCCCGAAACCAACTGGAGCTCACCACGGATCTGGAAATGACCAGCAACCTACTGTGGAGGTCTACTAGCACCTGCGCATGCAGCAAGTAAGGTAAGTCCCCCAAGGGACGTCAGTACGAAGAATGTACTGAGTATGTAAGTCCATAAGAAACTGTATGATACATAAATACTTCAATGAACTCAAATACAAATGAATAACCAATATGGATAAGTCACCATTCTGTATGTTGGGAACTATGTGTATTGCTTTCATTACTTTCTTTGCTTCTTTACTTCTATGTTTGTTCATCATCACTTGTGTCACTTTGTACCCGGGCCCCGACTGATCAGTGGGTCTTAACATAACATAACATTATGTTGGGATCGGCTCGAGCTAGGCTTATGCCTCTAGAGCTACCACCTATAAATCAATACATCGAGCTCAGCTCGAGCTAGGTTATTACCTCTAGAGCTGCCACCCATAAACCAATATATCAGGTTTGGCTCGAGCTAGGTTCTTACCTCTAGAGCTACCCCTTGTCAGGTTCGGTCCAAGCTAGGCTTATGCCTCTAGGAATACCCCCTGATCTAATAATCTCGGGATCGGCTCGAGCTCGGCTTATGCCTCTAGAGCTACCACCCGTACTTTTACAACCAACAAATACACATTACTTCATTTTTTTACTTTTGAGAGATTGATACAATGATAGTCATAACATTATTTGAACTTTAGAACATAACGTTATTGGAACTTTGGAACATTAGTCAATGAACATGATACATGTGAATCACAATTGATCAATGAGTAGGGAACATGTGATTAATAACAATTGATAACCGGAAAGGGGATACCTTAGAACATTTTGGAATAGAACAAGTATAATGTCAATGAGAACACTATGTGCTGCAGAAGGATACGGAAAGAGTAACCTTACATACCTTATCTTCCCAATATGAATACACATTCCGATATGTGAATACAATAATCCATCTCCTTCTTTACGTGTTACTCTACAACACAAGTTCATAACGGAGCTCACGTTAACAACTAATTACCTTACAAGTGTACAAGACGACAATGAGCTACATGACTGCCATATAGCATCATTTCACCCTTTACAATACAATCCAGTGCATTACCATACCAATAACACCATAACATTCCACACATTGACCAAGACATCATAAACCAATAGCATTTCACACCAAGTTTACCCTTTACGCTTTCTCATTATCATTACATCACAATTATTCCATCAAATCACCTCAATACCTTTCATAAGAACATATTAACAACAATCCATAATTGTTATAATCCAACATGCCTCCAAACGACCCCTTAACGTCATTCAAAAGGTATCATAAGTTGATAATTACATCCAAAAAGGGTATAGGGGCCTTCGGGGATCGAAGAGAGACAAGAACATACAAAACGAGATTTTGGGTTGACCTGCGAAGCCACCTGCACCTGCAGGTGGTTGATATGCAGCCGCAGGTTCCCTCTTGCCTTGTCCAGATCCACCTGCATTGGCATCTGCGGCTGCAGGTGCTCCAGACACGAGGGCGGATGCCCATCTCGGCCAAAAAGGGTCTCTTTTAGGTATTTTTTTGTAATAAATGGTACATGGACATGAATAAACATACCTTTACATAATTTAGGTCAACTTAGATGCCAAAAATCAACCATGGTTTCACAACACACATGAACATTACCAAAACCATATTTTTCCTTCAATACACCACCAAGTCCATGCACAATTTTGCAATAACAATTCCAAACATTATGTACAAGGATAAAACAAGTTAAGTCTATAATTACATATAACATTTCAATATTGAATCCATCAATTTCACTTCCTTCAAGGTCACAAGTCCATTTTCAAGTTTATAAGGCAAAACCCTTTTTCGATAGCAAAAATAGACAGTTTTACACATAGTGAACTGTCCAACACTTTGTCAACATAAACAACATGATTTATACACCATATTAAGCATATAATATATTAAACCATGAAATTAAACACTTACCAAATCTTGAAAAGGAGTGATCTCTCCCAAAGAGAATAGTTTCTTAGGGTTTGGAAGAGAAATAAAATATCTTGTAAAAGTCTAGACTTGGCATGTGTATTGTGTTGAATAAAATCTGATTTTTGCTCCCTTTTATAGACCCTTTTAGTCTCATCCTTAGCCACACATTAATCATAAATGCTAGGCTTACTTGGTCAAACACAAGAATGGGTCATTCCCACTTGGGCCATGTCTTTTGTCTACTTTTTGGGCCTCAATTGAGCCCAATACCACAAGATTTATTTAAGCCCAACAAATTAATGAATAATTCACCAACTCTCTCTCATGATTAAATGATTCCCTAAATGTTAAGGTAGTCTCATGGGTTCGGGAATGTACGGGGTGTTACAGAGGTGGAGGATGGCCTGCCTGATTTAACCAATCAACTGAAAGTTCTTGGTATGGAGATACTGACCGAGCTGGTTTTGTACTGCAACCTATCTTGGGTCCGCGATTTATATGTTGTACTCTCTACGGTAGAGTGGGCAGTACCCGTCCCTACTATCTAAATTCGGGGAAAGAATGTGCCCATGGATGCCACCACTATCAGTGAGGTCTTACGGGTTCCCAACCCCTCCAATACAGCCTTCGAGGAAAAGATTCAGGATTCAGACTTGATATGGGTGGCTCGATATTTAGCACCAGATGGTAAGGCCAACGAGGTGAAGTGGTCCAATTAACAAGGGACCAAGAGTGCCTACTTCTCAGCCGAGGCCAAGATTTGGTTACAGCTGGTGTCTCAGATGTTCCGTCTATAAGGAAATATTACGGATGTGGTGTTCCACCAAGCTATGGTATTGGCATGCCTTATGGAAGGTGTCGAGGTGAATGTAGGGGCCTAGATCATGGATGAGTGGCAGTACTTCTATGCCAGGGATAGGTCAGCAAGGGATCTGTTCTTGCCTTCTATGATTATGGAGATATGTAAGTGGGTAGATGTCCCCAGGCAGGATGATGATACTTGGGAGGAGTGCGACGTTCCGTATAACCCCCTGAGAAGGAGGAGTAACTTAGATGGAGGCAAGAATAAGAGAATGACCGTAGAGGAGGGTGAGAGTAGCAGCGCTGGTGGGAGTGGAGATGTCCCCCATTCCCGAACACCTGCTCCTCCTAGCGACTAGGTGGCTAGCCTTGCTGCCATGCAAGGGTATATAGAGAGGACTCAGACACCCCAACCAAGGTTGGGTATTCTAAGCCTTGTTACCCTAGTGAACCCAGGTCGAGCCTATGCTGAGCTCCGAAGAGAGCAAGATGAGGAGAAAGAGAAATGCCACTTTATAATACATGTTGGATGGACTTTTATCACTTTATTGTTTTGAAAACAGGGTTGACCTGTAAGAATTACAAAATTTCAAAAACAGGGAAAATGCCTGGCAGGATTCTGCCTAGAGCCACTGCAGCAGTTAATTTTACCGATGCAGTAGTAGCCTCCAGTATCTCTGCCTTGATTTTTACTCACTCAGTCTCACGTTCTCTTCTACACAAGACTCTTTTTATGCATGCTTAAGTAGCGTAGTAATCTTTCGCTATACTTAATATAAATTAAATTCTCAACTCTATTGTTTTTGAAACACAACGAACACAACTTTTCGTATACCAAATTACATAATGCTACACTTTCATCAACCATATAACTTACTCAGTTCCCTCTCCTCAAAAGTGCTCCACAAACAGCCAGGCATCCCGGTGGTTCGCACAGGATCGGATAGAAGACAAGTAGTACTCCAAATCATGGAGAGTTCAGTTGTAGCTCAAGTCGTGGAAATGAAGATACTCTCGAGATCACACCCAGTCCTTACGTCCATTAGTTTGCTTGGCTACACACCATCCAACTACACACACTCAATAATTATATTCAAGAGTTTAAATATCACAAGGCAAGTTACCGTGTACTACTAACAACAACAATACACATATAAAATTTCAACACATCATTGCCTCATTATATATACTTAAAACCATGAAAAAAAAGCATAACCATCCACTTCTATGCTTCTTATTGACCACTATCGGTTGAGCATCTTATCCCAACCTTTCCACATTAAGAGATACCAATTTGGACCAACTAGTCCCAATTGTGATGATTGTGATACCAATTGGAATCTACTAGATATCAATTAAACTCAATATGGGGAAATGACATTGGGAAGGCATGGTCCAACAGAAGAAGTGAGATAGATTCCAAGATGTCTTGTAGCTTCCTACAGATTTAATGTGGACGTCAACACACCAATCCATATAACTCAATTCAACATTTGCTCTTGTATTGGGAGATTGGTAACCTGGGCTCTGATACCATATTTGTCACGACCCAACCCACCGAATTGTATCGGGCACCTACCTACACCTACCCCAGATAAGATAACCCTGAGTATTCCATGTTCAACTAATGCGGAAGTTACTGTTGTATATAAACCCAGTCAATTCAATGTCCATTCATGTAGAATCTAATCAAGTTGGAATACCGTTACTCATTTAATTCTTTCCAAGACATATTTTAATACATCAAATATGAAAACTAAATGCAGAAAATAACTAGTAGTGACTCCCCAGAACCTAGCCTAAAATGATACAAGAGAACTAGATAAGGAGTAAGGAAATTCATGACACAACATCCATGCAGAATAGAGAGGGAAGGAGCTATTGTTGAATGATCGGCATCGCTGCTATAAAAACTCCAACTAACCTACACTATGACTATACCCCTAATTGGAGATATAATAAGTGTAACATCAGTACAACCACACATACTGGTAAGCTTCATCAGCCAACTAGGGTTAGAAGTAAATAACATTAATAATAAATTGGGAGAAATCACATCATCAAGTAAAGTTTCCAGTTCTGAATCTCCAATTAACAACTCTTATTTCCTCTCTTTAGCATCTCTGTGACCTACACTTAGCATCTCTGTGGCCTACACTTAGTAGCTTTGTGACCTATAATTAACATCTCTATGACCTATACTTAGGATCACTTTGGCCTACACTTAGCATCTCCATAACCTACCTGTCATTTAATATTTTCGTATATACTTATACCTTGACCATCTATTCCAACCTAAACCTTTTCCTCCAATCTGAACTTATCTTTATAATATCTACAATCCCTTAGTCCTCATTCACTGAAATTCCAGATCCTACCAATCATATGTTATCATAACCAGTCCTTTCAGGGGGACCGTAAAGTCTCATTCTCAATTTGTCCCACTTAGGGACGGACCTAATGTACCTTCTTACCATCTATTCCCCCCCCCCCCCATAACAAGAACATGTATGAAAGCATAATAAAATGATAATATATTCAAAATATATGCAAGAATGCATGTATGCAAGATATGCGCATCTTCTCTCCTTATCCCTCCCCATCTCATCACCAACAATATCATAACGTATCGGTGTGATACCCGACCTATATCATATTTGTACCAGCTTGGTACCCGATCCATATCACAACATACCCTATCTATACTGGTATGTACCCAACCCATATCACAAGACATTATCCCAATGCATATGAATGAGTGCATGAAATCAAATAAATCATAATTCATGCAATAGATAATAGCAATTTCAGTCCACAACCCAACCTTGAGATTTTCACATTTTCTTCTAATTTTGGGAAGCATTGATCACAACAATATGACAAGCAATGCCAACTCTGCGAACCGGCGAACCCTAATACCTTTTTACTCACTATATCATCTCAATACCTTTTACTCACTATCTTGTCTTTATACCTTTTTACTCGGTATCTCTTCTTAATACCTTTTTAATCACTATCTCATCTTAATAAATTCTGGAAAATGTCAATTACGGTTACCAAACATTAGAATTGTATGGGTTTACCTCACGCAATTTGGGCATTTAAACATTTATATATTAGTCAATTAACCTTAACTTTCCCATTTTACCATTTCATACTATTTTATTTGTACTCAAACCCTGATAGATGATACAACACATGTTCATTCCATTTTTATATCCATCGCTTAGCCCAACTGAACATTATCATAACATTAAATAATCCAATAAAATTGAGCCTATCCTATTTTTTTAAACATGTCCATCCACCCAACTCCATGACCAAAGGCCTAAGGCATGATACTCCTGACATCATTATTAACATTAAAAGTATCTAGCCCAAGTTTAGTTGCTACAAAACAAATCTTAGCTTACCTCTTAGGTGAAACATACTGCTACAAAGAGGAGTGAGCTGCCTCGTGCATGCTAGAAGTATTCCCATGTCGAGTTCCCTCCGAGTGTGCCTCATAACCTCTCTCATAAACCTAGGCCTTTGAAATCTCATGGCTAGGGGAGTAGGGTTTTTCAGGGTGTTTTTGGAGGAAGGGGGTAACCTGGGGAAATAACAAAAAGGAGGGTTTTTAAAATTCCCTCTATTGGGTTACTGCCTATTACCGCTGCAACAAAAAATTTATTGCTACAGTGGTTACTGGCTGGCCGACCCAGTCCTTTATTGGGCCTCTTGATCCAAATCCCTTAGGCCCCAATTTTTCTTCCTAACTTAATTTTTCCTGGTCCATTTGGAGTCTATTATTACAACAACAACAACATACCCAGTATAATCCCACCACATGGGGTCTAGGGAGGGTAGGTGTACGCAATCCATACCACTATCTCAGATGTGAGCATGGAGAGCCTCGACACCTTCCTTCTTACCACTGCACCGTCATTTTGAGTCTATTATTCAGAATAAATTATTCTCAAGGTGTTTTTACACGTAACAACAGTTTGGGTCATTACACATTCATGGAGAAGGATTTTATTATTCATTGTGATTACGGTAAAGGTCTCACGATTACCAAGGGTATAGGGTCTTGGTCATCACGAATGCGAGGGGGTGATTGCATTCACGAAGGTTAGTAGTTCCGGTCTAGGTCAGTTACTCATCGCAATTGCAATGGACTGCCCGTGATTGTGATGCTTTAGTTTGGGTCGGGGAGGGAACGTGACATAAGTGATCTTATTTGCGAAGGGTATTCTTACACCTGGATAGAAGTAAATCCTCTTCTTGTCCAAAACCTCATTTTCACCATTTTTCATCTTTGAGACCTCGGTTTTTGGTGATTTCAAGGAGATTCTTCATTTATCTTGTGTGGATAAATTCTAAAATCCTATTTTCATCAATTCCCATTGATTTCATCTTCAAAATAACTTCAAAACCTTGATTTTAAACTTGAAATTTTGGGGGTTTTACCTGGTAAAGTGTAAAAATAGTTTTTCTTCAATTTCAACTTATTTTTTGATTGATTTTTATATTTGGACTCCTCTAAGTATGGTAAACATAACTCTTAAATAAAATTCTCGATTCTACCCTTTTCTTTTGGGATTAATTTTTGAACTATTTTTGGACCTAATTTGAAAATGGCCTATATAGGTATCGTTAGAGTCTTTTTGACTTGTAGATTATGTTTTTGATAGAGTGGGTTTGATTCGAGGCTGCATGAAAGTGAAAATCTCCTTGATGATGGGTCTAGGCTAGAGTTTTGGCTTAAATTTCTTCAGACTGAGTTGGGTAGTTAACAATTCATGTAAAGCATGCTATGGGTTAGGGAGTTATTGTCACGCCCCGAATTCCATCGAGAAATGATTGGCACCCCTAGCCGACAAGGCCCGAGAGAACCAACCTTTGCCTATGTCGAATCATATGCATGTCATAAGAAACCCATAAGCACATAACAGCTATAGAGCCCAACAATGAAAGTCATGGAACATGTTATATATATACATATGCGAAACTGGGCCGTTGAGGCCACCGAGTCAAGTACGACATATCCCTTTTACATTTATACACCCACACCTGTCTACAAAAGCCTCTAACAAAGCATTGACCAAAATGAACTAAAAGTCGGGACAAGTCCCCGCTTTATACAACATGTACAACACCAAAACATATATATACTCTGACTCGGAGAAGCCCCGAATTAGCTGGAGCTCACCAATGATCTGCAACGACTGGCAACCTACTGTGGAGGTCTACTAGTACCTGCGCCTGCAGCAAGTAAGGTAAATTCCCCAAGAGGGGTCAGTATGAAATAAGTACTGAGTATGCAAGGCTCAGATGAAACTGTACAATACATGAATATTTCAATGAACTCAAATACAAATGACTAATCAATGTGAATAAGTCACCATGTTGCATTTTGGAAACCATGCGGATTGCTTTCATTACTTTCATTACTTTCAATGCTCACTGGTCATTACATATGTCATAATGTACTCGGGCCCCTACTGATCAGTGGGTCTTTTCATATCATATCATCTTGTTGGGATCGAGTCGATCTAGGCTTATGCCCCTAGACCTGCCACCCATAAATCCCTACCTCGGGATCGAGTCGAGCTAGGCTTACGCCCCTAGACCTGCCACCCGTACTTGATCATTGACCATATATGCATTACTTTGTTCATTACTTTGAGATTGATACTTTGATAGTCATAACATCACTTGAACTTTGGAACATAACATTGTTGGAAGCTTTGAATCATTAACCAATGAGTGAAAGACATGTGAATAAACATCATGAGAAATATAACATTTCTAGCACCATGATACCATTGGAACCATTGGACAATAATCCATGAACGAGAGACACAAGTATAGTCACTATTGGAACATTGGAACATAACCTTATTTGAGCTTTTGGAACATTAACCATGAAGATGAGACATGAGATTTACCAATGATCAACGATTAAGAATTATATGACAATGACCATGGATAAGCGGATATGGGATACCTTAGTACATTTCGGAATAGGACTAGTGGAATGTCAATGTGAATACTAGTTGCCGTAGAAAGATACGGACAGAGTAACCTTACATACCTGCACTTCCACGTATGAATACACAAGTCTATGTATGTACACAATAGTCCCGCTTCTTCCTTACGTCTTACTCTACAATACAAGTTCGTAGCGGAACTTACATTAGCAACTAGCCACTATATATAGGCGTACAAGACGACAATGAATTTTGTGGCTACCATATAATGTCATGTAAACCCCTCACCATACAGTCCAATACATTTACATATCAACAACACCATAACATCACCCACATTGACCAAAAGATCATACACCGAAAGCATTTCACACCATACTTACCCTTTACGTCTTTCCCTTTGTAATTCCGTCATAGTTATTCCTTCATAACAACATATAAACAACCATACATACTTAAAATAGTCCAACACACCTCCATACAATACTTTAAAGTCATTAAAACGTCATCACAAGGGGCTAATTACATCCCAAAAGGGTATTGGGGCTTTCGGGGATCAACGGGGTACGAAAACCAACAAACTAAAAATCCGTAGGGACATGCGATGCCACATGCACATGAAGGTGGAGATATGCACACGCATATGGCTCCTGGAAAATTCCAGGTCCTTCTGCGTTGGCATCTGCTCGCGCAGATGCCCTCGTCTGCGGGGTGGATGCCCGTTTTGGTCCGAAATGGCCTCTTTTGGGTCTTTTTATGCCATGAATGGTACATGATCATAACCAAACATATTTGAACATATTTTTGATCATATTAAACACCAAAATGCATCCATAACCTCACAGCACACATAACGACACCCAAAACCACATTTCACGGCCAATACGGCGCCAAAACCATAACTAATTTCACAATATCACTTTCAAATGTTATACACAATAATGAAACAAAGTAAGACCATAATAACATCTCACATGTCAATATTTACTCCACCAAAGTCACGTCTTTCATAACCAAAAGTTCATCACCAAGTTTATAGGACAAACCAACCTCCGATTTAAGCAAACATGTAACCTTTCACTTATTGTGAACTTCCCAATATTCCACCAACATAACCAACACCATATACACCATATAAATGCATAAAATATATTAATACATCATAATAAACACTTACCAAGACTTACCAATGGATGATTTTGGCCAATAGAAGGACTTGGGATTCTTGAGAGCAAAGGAATTATTGTTGGAAAAATTTAGAAATGTGATGAGGGTTAAAGTGAATAAAAATCTGATTTTTTTCCTTTATATAGTACCTCAAGTCTCCCTTATCTTTTACATAGCATTTAATGCTATGTTGCTTTGGTCAATTGGATCATATTGGAAGAATAGGTCAAAAACATACCCTTTGGTCCATGTCTTCTTGTTCTTTTGGGCTCCATTTTAGGGCCCAATTGGATTAAACTTGAAAATGCCCATAATTCAATACAAAAATGCATCCATTCTCTCATGTCGTCATATTTCCAGAAATGTTACGGTCGTCAACTAGTTTCCGAAACATACGGGGTGTTATAGTTATCATGAGATTTATATTTTGAGATAGTATTTTATTTGTTTTGCCCATGTGGGGGCTTACATGAATATTATTTGTTGTTGGATCGCCCATGTGGGGGCTTATGTGAACATTATATTTTACTTGATAAGTGTATATTGTGATGATACCCGAGTGGGGGTTGGTTTTGGTCTTGTTTGTTCATTAATTTCCTTATTTAAATATTATAATGCCCGAATAAAGTCTTTAAATGATATTATTGATGTCTTACATGATTATTCATTACTATGGTGCTATGCTATGATTTGTATCATGATTTATTGAGATATTGAGGAGATTTAAGCTTATTTAATACCATCATTAAGTTGAATACATTACATTACATTGTATTGGTTATGAGCATGAATCCTCATTCCATTCTTCCTTATATATGAACTTGGTACCACATAGAAATACTAGTTTTTGAAAGAAAAATGAGACATTTTATAAAACCCCTTGGGCGAAAGACATACCGACGAGGTTGAAATGAGATATGAGGTTGAGATTGTGAGAGTATACTAGTTACAAACCTCCCATGGTATCTTGTACTTGAAGCTTTAGCTCGGAAGGTATATACTAAGTGATATTGAGACATTACCACATGCCCATTGTATTGCATCACTTGCAACTATCTTATGTGTTTGATTCTGTGTACTTAGCCTTCTTTTATGTATATATATTCATGTGTAGTTCTATCCTAATATTATATTATATAAATTGTTAGGAGGTACGATTTGAGCCACCACTGGAAACTTTTTTGTATGCAAGTGGAAGTGTGCTCATAGTATCATTTACTTGTTTAGTTTTCTATTTTTCTCAGTTGGCCTATGATACCAACTAATTACAAGTGGACCGTACTCAGTCCTACTTTATTTATCTTTTCGGTGTAGATGCTAGTTCTAGTGCGACCAGCAGAGCATAAGTTTGTGTTGTGTTCGAGGCTAATTTCAGAGTACGGATGAGCTTCTAGTTCGGGGCTTGATTCCAGAATTCAACTATCCATGTTGTCTTTATTTTATTTTTTGGAGACAGACTTGTGTGTTATTGTACTTCTTATCAATTGTAGTTCTCTTTACTCATGACATCAGATTTTGAGATTTAGTCGTATTTTGTTCAGTTTTTGGATATTGTTGTTACTTACATTTATATGGCTTGACTTACTTTTGAAGTCTCATATTGGGTTATTTATTTCTGTTGTACATTTGTTTATTTTTTTGGTGTTGGGCTTACCCTCCGCGGTTGGGCTGGGTTAAGTACCATCATGACCTTAACTTTTGGATCATGACAAAGACACAATCAAATGCCTCTAAAATTATGCCACCACTCTCACAGACCACAACACCAAAATCTAACTATGAGGAGGGGTAAAATGATCAATGTGCATAAAATTTACAAATTTCATAATACATATTGTTACAATACAAGTGGGATTAAATATAGCCCGAGAACCAAATCCTAAGGTATGTAATAGCTGTAGTTTATTTTCTTTGACATGATTTATTTTCCATGTTATTTCCTTCAAAAGAAGCTTAAAAAGGTAGGTCTAAACCAAAATACTCTATTTGTGTTAACCAAAGTCATTAATAATATCTTGTTTTAGTTGAATCTCTTTTCGTGTTCCTTGATTCTAGTTGTGGAAGAATGAGTCGTACTAACATCCATAATGAAAAGAGGTTATTGGGATATTCCTGTCCTATTCTTGTGATTGTTTATCTTCTCATGTCTACTTGTAGTATCATTTCGATGATTTTGATTTCTCATATAACCACATGGAGTTTTGATTTATTCTATTGAGAAGAATATTGTGGAACTATACATAAGTGTCACTCGGGAGCTATCAACCTCTTGTCCTCCCGATCAAGTGATGAATTTTTGGAAGTCGGGTCTCATATTCCATAGTATATATAGATATATGATATTATAAGTACCACTAAACCATAATCAATTAGGTGATGGCCTTAGAGGGTGTATATAAGTATATGGGATTATGAACACCACCGGTTGGGTGATGCTACATATATATACCAATGGCCTTAGGGATGCTGCAGGTCCAGGTAGAGGCCCAAATAGACCTCTATAGTAGGTGGTTGTTGAGCTCAGCGGTTGTCTAGTTAGCTCCACTTTCTCCAGAGTTATTGGGTCTAAAGTTCTGTTAAGTCATATGTATATGTATAGCTGATGGGTATGTTAGGGCCTTGTTCTGATGTTATGACAGATGTTATGTTCCTATAAATCTTGTAGACTTGTGTTGTACGTCTAGTATGTCATGTATGGCCTTATCAACCTTCTTTTGGTTGATGTATCAAATTGTGGCCTTGTCGGCCTTATATATAAATATGTTTTGGATTTTTCACCTGTTTAGATCATTATGTTCATTTTTTTCTTTAAGTTGTGGCTTCACCGGTCCTACAGATGTGACACTCTTAAGCTACATTCATAGTCATATGTAAATAGTAAACCAACGAGGTTGGGGTCGAATCCACAGAGAATATGGAAGAACCTCTTGCAAATATGTATCAGTATGGTTACTCAAATTATAGCCAATTTCTTATCCGTAATAGTTATATTGAAAAAGTATAAACTAAACTAACTAAGACAGAAAATAAATAAGCTAAAATTAATTATGATCATAAAGCTTGAGAGATTAAAACACTAAGATTGTGTCCCCATAATGGATTGTTTTGTTTGCTATTAATATTGTAATTATATGCACTCAGTATCTTCCTAGCTCATAAATAGCTTATCTACATATGATGCTTCCATAATTATATGAGTTATTGATAATAATAATAGTGACCGATTAGATTCAATTATGTTCAATGTAAATCTTTCAAACAAGGATTAATGCCTTGAGTTCATGAAAATCTTCCTTTACCAAATCCTAAATTGCTCTTCCGAGTATGTAGAGTAAAATATTATGGCATGGGTTAATGTTTGCAAGCATTAATATTTTTAACTAAGAACAAAAAGAAGTTTGATAACTAACAACTCTAGTAATATAAAATTACATGAAAACCTTATGAACCATTTAATCTTATTGGGTTTCACAACCTCGGTAGAGGATCTAACTAATCATACTGACAATGAAAAAACATAAATATAAATTAAAAGAATGCATTAACTACCACGAGTGTTGAAAGCTTAAATAATACTGATGGACTCAGAAAACTTAGACTACAAGAACTAACAATGATAAAACCTAAGTAAAACATCTATATCTGGACATAGAAGGTTACATGGCAATTTATAAAGTTCCAAGAATGTAGAATACTTAAATAATAAAATAAGTTCCACCAACAAGCTTTGTGGTACACGTCATGATCATTGACAAATTTACGCTGCCGTCAATTGCCTTTAGGTTTTACTAGAGATTGATGTGGAGTACATTCATGGTCATAAAGTTATTTCACGGGCTGTCTTATTTTATTTGCAGGCTACCCATCTTAATGTGATCATCGTCTTCATATCCAGGTCATCATCCAAGTTTGTGACCGGCTTTTGCTTCGTATTATGACCTTTCTCTGTAGGGTCTTGGAGACAGTCTCTCTAAATCTTTCCACACTCTGATCTACGCTTCGTCAATTTACATACAGTCAAGAATACAATCGAAAATTATCCAAAATATGGTAATTTACTGTGTTCTCTGACTTTTGGCCATTTAGATATCAAATTCCTACAAATTAGTAAGCTAACATAAAAACACAAGAAATCGTAATAAAATAATCATAAGAACAATCAAAACAATAAGGAAAAGATAAAGAACATGTACTAATTTCTAGGCACATCAGGATGTTATTATGTTTTGTATTGTGTTATGGTAAATCGTAGCCTTGTCAGCCTAAGTGTTCAACAGGTTTCAAATGGCATGATTTCCATTGATATGCTCGGTCAAGATAAACAATGGGTGACGGCCATGCCATAAGGTTGGGGCGTGACGCAACTCTAATGTGTCTATATCTATATCATTTTATGCTTTCATATGATGTTTTATTCATATATAATTGATGAATCACATAAATATATTTTGATGGATTTAAATGATAGGGTTTCTAATGGGAAAAATGATATAGTAGTCCATTAACTGAATTATCCGATGGGTCCAAAAGATCAGATTTCAGATGGATTGATGATACTACATACAGACCTCACGAGTCTCCATGAATCATGTCTACCTGCCAGAAGAAGTGTGTGTATACAAGTTTATGGTCATCATTTTCATGCATATTCTTATTCATCGAAGTGATTAAGCCCATATGTTGAAGTTGACTCTTTCATTAATTATATCTAATTGACTTGATTTGGTAAGCTCATAATCTGAAGTTGATGTTAATTTCTTGTATTTGATTGAGTTGAATGATTAAGCTCACAAGCTATATTTGAACTAGTCTATAATTATTTTTTTCAGTTGCCGACTCCTAATTTTTTATTAATCATGTATTGTTATTGGTTATTTAATTATTGACATTTTTTATTTATATCTTTATTAATCTAATTTGATTAAAGTGTCAAAGTAAAATTATTGATATGACCAATCCTCACCATCACTTTTGCATAGGTTCAACCCATGATGTTGCTAAGTACATGCATGTTCTGTACTCAACTACACTTTTTGTATCTTTTATGTGCATGTTCTATTTTAGTGACAGTTGAGTAATATCTAAACGTTAAGGAGTTTGCTGGAGGTTTAAGGTATGATGTTTGGAAATTATGCAGCACTGGATTCCATATCTTTAGATATTTATATCTCCATTTCTTCATAGACAACTTATGATGTTCTTTAGGCTTGTATACGTTTTCTAGTTGTTCTTGTACTAATGACACCAATCTTGAGAGGTGTACATTGATTTTCCATTTATTGTGCTAATGAATCATAATTAAAAACTTATTTCTTATTTTTATTTAATTTCCATTGAGAATTGTTTAAAATGAGCTGAGTAATGCTTGGGGTTTGCCTATGGGGAAGGGTCTCTTTCTTTGATCTTTTATTTTTCTTGTTCACCTTTTTTTCCGTAATAACTCATTCTCACTGGAGCTCTTTTTTTCTTTTGAGTATTTTTATAATTTCTCCTTGTTATCGTAATTTAACATTTTTTTATTAGCTTCAGCACGATGCTCTGTTGTTCTAATCTCAACAACATGCTCATAATTTGAGTTCAATTATATTCTAAAGTTACATCAAGAGATTGGACTCACTAGATAATGCAGTTAACTTGATCATCGTTATGCTTCTTTTTGGGATTCAAAAGAGATGAACAAAAGTGTATTGAGAAAAAGATGAGGTGAACAAAAGACCATTGGATAGCTCTAACCAAATTCACTTTACATTAGTAATTTACCGTCCAATCTGTAGAGGTAGGTTATGCAATATATAAAAAATAGTAATTCTATTTTTATCTATGGTATGTTCCTCTTTTTTTGTTATTGAGTGTGTAATTATATAGATTAATATTATTTATAACCACAGATTGATTATTGTGTAATTCACTTATATATCTTTTAAAGTACATAATTTTATTAATTATTTATTATTAATAGAATTAGAATACTTTCAAAGTAAACTTATACTTTTCTCTTAACATAGGAAGAATTATTAATGTTAAAGAGGAACATACATTAAATTAAAGAGGAACACATGTTTAAGTATGCTTTTATCTTATAACTTTATGTTACTTTTTTAAGTTTTGTTACTTAATAAATAATAATAAATTAGAAATTATTTCAATCTAATTTTTACTTAGTAATATAACGTACACATAACAACTTATTCTTTTGATATTTAATTTAATTAATTAATGTGATACACATGTTCAAAGCACGTACACTTGAATAGTATTACTAAAATATGACGTTAACCTAAATTGGATTAATAAAGACACATGTAACCCATGGTAATAACGTGTCAGCAATTATTCTACGAATTTCTCATTATACCCTTCTACCTTCACCTATTTTTCTTTTCAACATACATACAATATCATTACAACGGTTGTTTCTATCTCTCTATATCACATCCACCGCCACACACAAAACCACTTTCTCTCTCTAAATTTAAAATTCAAACGTAGAGAGGTCTAAATGTAAATTATGTGTACAACTCTATATGCAAACTCTGTGTGCAACTCTATGTGCAAACTTTGTGTGCAATTCCATCAATTTTGAAGCCCCTCTCTCCGTCGATAAATCATTCATCATTGGCGAAGTCATCATATCTTTCATCTGAATTTTTCTTGGATTATTCATTTGGTGCAAGAATTAGGAACGCTATTTTCAATCAGAATTTTAAAGACAAAGCAAGCGTAGTTGCATATATTTGATATCCCCAAGTATAGATTTCCAGCTTTTTTGTGATCAGAGGTAAACATAGGCAAAGGATTTTGATAGAATAACGCCTTCGTATAAACATGGAGCTAAAGGAGTTATGTCGCCGAGCAAGTTGATTCTGGGTGATCTTGTCCTTGCTAAGGTTAAAGGCTTCCCTTCTTGTTCTACTAAGATAAGTAAAACTCCAATGCTTATCAATTTGTCATTTCAACCTACTTTGTAATTTGTAGAATTTTTTACTCTAATCACAAGAAAGTTTTTGCCATGATTCAAATTACGAGATCGTACGACACCTACTCTATTCTAAATAGATAGGAGAACCCTTGTCACCCAACCAATATCATTTTGAAGTTTAAGTAAAAGTCTCATAATTAAGTTACGTAATCAATAACAAAGGTTTTTACAACATTCATAGACATAGTTAACACCTTATTTTCTACCAAGACCTAGTCTAGATATGTACAAAAGCTTCTAATACAATAAAAAACAAACAAAGGACATAACTCCCACCATAGGAATAAGATTAACAGAAGCAAATGGTCAATACCTGACGCTTCAAATAAGAAACCTCACTGATCTTGCAACATATCTATATCCCAAAATAAGGGAAATATAGCAAGAGTATCATCAGTACAACTTATTCTTTTGATATATAATCATTACTAATTAATGTGATACACACGTGCAAAGCACGTACACTTGAATAGTATTACTAAAATATGACGTTAACCTAAATTAGATCAATAAAGACACATGTAACCCACAGTAATAACGTGTCTGTAATAATTGTACGAATTTCTCCTTATACCCTTCTTCCTTCAACTATTTTTTGTTTTTCAACATACGTACAATATCATTACAATGGTCATTTCTATCTCTCTATAGCACATCCACCGCTACACAAAAAATCACTTTCTCTCTAAATTTAAGATTCGAATGTGGAGAGGTCTAAATGCAAATTATGTGTGCAACTAATTTTGCAAAATCTATGTGCAACTCTACGTGCAAACTCTGTGTGTAATTCCATTAATTTTGATGCCTCGCTTTCCGTCGACAAATTATTCATCATTGGTAAAGTCATCATTTCTTTTATCTAAGTTCTTCTAGGATTATTCATTTGGTACAAGAATTGGGGACTCTATTTTCATTCAGTATTCTTAAGATGAAGCAAGTGTAATTGCATAAATTTCATATCCCCAAGTATAGAGTTTTAGCTTTTTTGTGATCGAAGGTAAACATAGGCAAAGGAGATCCTTATAGTATATCTAGGATTTTGAAAGAATGACTCTCGAGTATAAACGTGAATCTAAAGGAGTGATGTCGATGAGCTAGTTGAGTCTGGGTGATCTTGTCCATAATAAGTTTAAAGGCTTCCCTTTTTTATCTACTAAGATAAGTAAAACTCCAATGCTTACAAATTTGTTGTCTCAACCTACTTTATAATTTGTACAGTTTTTTGATCTAATCACAAGAAAATTTATGGCACGGTCCAAATTATGAGATCATAATGGAACCTACTCTATTCTAACTAGATAGGAGAACCCTTACCACCCAACTAATATCATGCAGAAGTTCATGTAAAAGTCTCATAATTAAGTTTTAGACATAGTTAACACCCTATTTCCTACCCAAGACCTATTCTAGAACTGTACAAGAGCTTCAAATATAATAAAGAAAAAATAAAAGACACAACTCCCACCGTAGGAATAAGATGAGCAGAAACTGGTAGTGAATACTCGCGTCTTCAAATAAAAACCTCACTTATCCTGCAACATAACTAGATTCCAAAATAAGGGGGATATTGTAACACCCCGTACCTTCCTAACCCTATGTGATGACGTTTAATCATGTTTACTTAGGTGTCGAGAGCTATAAGTATGTATTTGGTAATGTTAGTGATGGAAAAATTGAAATTTGGCCTTGTACATGTGATTAACCTTGCGTAGGAGGTGTTTTACCATTTCCATGGAGCATTTGTGGGGTTAAAAATGAGGCTAGTAGGACCTCCAAACAAAGGATATTAAGGGTAAGAAGTAAGTTAAAGAATAGGACTTGAAGTATCTAACCAAGCCCGCGAAGAAAAGTCGAAAAACTAAAATTTTCAAAAATTCTAAGTGTGGGGCGCGCCATAGGGAATGCCACGCCGCTCTGGTATAAAATTTTTAGTCCATAGGCAGAAAGTTGGCGCGCCCAAGGGCGTGCCACGCTGGTTTTGGCCACTTTTCAAAGTTGGAAATTTTCTTAAGTCCCAAGGGTGCCCGGGGACGTATCGAGCTGATTTTTGCCACATTTCTTCTACAACCATGAGAATATAGAAAAAATGAGTGAAGTATTATATTGGTATGATAAAATTACTCGAGAACGAATTTGGATTCAAAATGACGATTTTACCCTTGTAGTCAAAATAAGCTATACGTGGCTAGAATTGCTTGTTTTTGGAATTGAGGTTACGAGTATGAATTGCGTGAGTGGGAATATCATTGTAACGCGTATATTATGGATTACACATTGATGTGAGTGAGTTAAGATGATATGGGTTATTGGGCCTAATTTGAGACCAAAATAAGCAAAACATGCATGGCCCAATGGGTCAAAAAGACCCATTCTTCCATTGACTAAGTACACACATAAATAGTATTGGATAAGCATGGACACAAGGCCTATAAAAAGGGGGGGAAATCAGATTTTAATTCATTATGCATACACATCACTTTCTCTCATTTTCTAGAGTTTTCAAGATAACTCTTTTGGTGGCTCTTCAAACCCTAAGGCATTTTTGGACAAGATCATCATATTCCAAGATTGGGTAAGTGATTATTCTTGTACTTTAACATATTATGTACATGAGAGACTATGTATATCATGTTGTTTATGCTTGGAATTGTTGGACAAGGCACTTTGGCTTTTTGCTAAAATATGTGCATTCTTGTGAATTAAACTTGAAAAAGGGCTTGATGTTTTGATAAAAGTGAATGGTATGGATGATATATCAACATGTATGGTGTGATTATGTTATTAAACTTGTTATTTTTCCATAGGTGTAAATTATGGAATTTTGGCCGATTTGTGATATGAGGTGTATTAAGGTGACTTGATGGATTAATTGTGACATGGTGTTCGTGAGAAAGTGTAAAGGAGAAACTTTGTGGTGAAATAATATTGATATGTGATGTTGTGGTCAATGTATAAAATGTTATGGTATTGTTGGCATGAAAGGGGCCATGAATGGTATTGTAAAGGGTAAAATAATGTTATAAGGGACTCATGTAATTCAGGTAGTCTTATACACTTGGAATGTAGCTTGTGGTCAATGTATGGCATGAATGGGGTATTGTTGGTATGACAATGCAGTAAATGGTATTGTAGAGAAGGAAATGACATTTTAAAGATAAACATGTAACTCATTGTTGTCATATGCATTTGTAAGGTAGTTGATGGTTAATGTTGGTTCCATTATGTACTTGTGATGTAGAGTGAAATGTAAGGAAAGAGCGGAATTGTTATGCTCACATATTGGATTGTGTACTTACATTGGGAAGATAAGGTATGTAAGGTTACTCTGTCTGTATCCTTCTGCAGCACATAATGTTCATATTGACATTTCACTTGTCCTATTCCAAAATATGCTAAGGTATCTCATTCAGGTTTGATGTATATTGTTATCCACACATTTCTTATTCATTGATCGATTGGTATTCATACGTCTCATATCCATGGACTGAAATGCCTAAGCTCTCATAATGTTGTTGTAACTACTAAAAGAAACTGTTACAAGGAAAGTAACGACGTAAGGAGAACCTATTCATTCCTAAGTCACGCATCCCTCATTCATTATTCGTTGTTGTTCATGAGTTACCTAATTGTGGATATGGTTCCAAAGTCCTAATAATAGTATGTTCCAAAGAAGTCATAACGTTGCAATTCTAAAATAACTATCTCAAAGAGGGTAGCATGTAAAGAGAATCTAGTTATTCTTGAAAAGCATTCTCCAATCATGTCATGTTCCAAAGTCCAATACTATTATGAATATCTTGTACCAATCTCATAAGAGTAGTGAAGGAGGTAAAGTGCGAACTAATATATCTATTCCTCACAAGTGAGCATATCACTCTCTTGAAAGTAAGGAAGTGAAGTAAGGTATAGAGGTGTGTTTCCAATATTATCATGAACCTTAAAGTATCAATCTCTCATAAGTGGATATGTTAACCTCTCACAAGTTAAAGTATCAATATCATAAGAGTAATAAGAGAGGTGATGTGCAAGTTAATATAATTAATCCTCATAAGTGATGATGTCAATCTTATGAAGTACAGGAGTGAAGTAATATATATGTAAGAGTGTGCTTCAATTAATGTCATGATCTTTAATGAGTTACTATCATAACTATGTTAAGGACATAAGATTGTAAAGAAGTAATGCATGGTTACTTCCTATTTCATTGAGTATGGATCACACTCTAAAGGGTGGAGGTCCGGTATTATACTTATTTATTATAGCCCACCAAAGGTGGAGGCCCGGTACTATATACATATATATGATAGCCCACCAAAGGTGGAGGCTCGGTACTATATACATATATATGATAGCCCACCAAAGGTGGAGGCCCGGTATTATATACATCTATGATAGCCCACCAAAGGTGGAGGCCTGGTACTATGTACATATATTATAGCCCACCAAATTTGGAGGCCCAGTACTATATACTTATTTATTATAGCCCACCAAAGGTGGAGGCCCGGTACTATATATTTACTTATAAGGTGATGATCCATAAGGTATTATGAATCACTAACTAGTTGAGTGAACAATAATAAAGATAGTTGTAAAAGAGATGAGACTATATCCCTTGCATGAACATATAAATATGAAGGTTATGATAAGAATGATGATGGTGCGACTGAATGACCAAGTAATGAAATAATAGAAGTAATGAACATGGTTCCACATATTCGAGACGGAGGTATATCCATATTGATTATTCTCTTACGCTTAATTCTTGGAAATACTTATGTGTTATTATAGTTTCATATGGCCTTACATACTCAGTACTTTATTCGTACTGACCCCTCTTGGGGGACTTACCTTACATGCTGCAGGCACAGGTGTTAGTAGACCTCCGCATTAGGCGACGAGATATCCGCAGATTGTTGGTGAGCTCCAATTGATCCGGGGCTTTTCCGAGTCATTATGCATATTGGTTTGGGATTGTATATGAGTATAGAGCGGGGTGTGTCCCGAATTTAGGTCTGTCATAGTCATGTATCTGTAGAGGCTTTGTAGACGTATGTGGGAAGCTGAATGTAAGATATGTACGTTTATTTTGACGTGATGGCCCTAACGGCCAAGTTTCATATATTGCACATATTGCCATGACTTCCGCTATTGATATTTAATTACATGAGATAAAATGATATGCATACGTGAACATACATATGAGAGTACATGAGAAAAGATTGGTTCTCTCGGGCCTTATCGGCTCCGGGTGCCAGTCCGGCCCGAATGGGATTTGGGTCATGACAGATATAGGAAGAGTAGCATCAATACAACTTATTCTTTTGATAAACAATTATTATTAATTAAACTGATACACACGTACAAAGCACGTACACTTGAATAGTATTATTAAAATATGACATTAACCTAAATTAGATCAATAAAGACACATGTAACCCAAGGTAATAACTTGTCAGCAATTGTTGTACGAATTTCTCACTATACCCTTCTTCCTTCACCAATTTTTCTTTTTCAGCATACATACAATATCACTATTATGGTCATTTCTATCTCTCTAAATCACATCCACCACCACACATAAAAACACTTTCTCTCTCTAAAGTTAAAATTCGTATTTAGAGAGGTCTAAATGCAAATTATATGCGCAACTCTATTTGATAACTATGTGTGCAACTCTATGTACACACTCTGTGTGCAATTTTATCAATTTTGATGCCCCACTGTCCATTGGCAAATCAATCATCAGTAGCAAAGTCATCATATCTTTCATTTGAGTTCTTCTAGGATTATTCATTTAGTACAAGAATTGGGGACACTATTTTCAATCAAAATTCTGAATACGAAGCAAGCATAGTTGCATAAATATCATATCCCCAAGTATAAATTTTCAGATTTTTTATGATCGGAGGTAAACATAGGCAAAGGAGATCCTTAGAGTATATCTAGGATTTTGATAGAATGACTCCCGGGAATAAATGTAGAGCTAAAGGAGTGATGTCGATGAGCGAGTTGAATCTAGGTGATCTTTTCCTTGCTAAGGTTAAAGGCTTCCCTTCTTGACCTGCTAAGATAAGTAAAACTCCAATGCTTATCAATTTGTCTTCTCAACCTACTTTGTAATTTGTACAGTTTTTTACTTTAATCACAAGAAAGTTTATGTCATGACCCAAATTACGAGATCGTACTTACACCTACTCTATTCTAACTAGATAGGAGAACCCTTGCCACCCAACCAATATCACGATGAAGTTCAAGTAAAAGTATCACAATTAAGTTACGAAATCAATAACAAAGGTCTTAACAACATTTATAGACATAGTTAACATCTTATTTGCTACCCAAGACCTAGTCTAGATATGTACAAGAGCTTATAATATAATAAAGAACAAACAAAAGACACAGCTCCTGCTGTAAGAATAAGATGAGCAGAAGCTGATATTCAATACTTGTCGCTTCAAATAAGAAACCTCACCGATCCTGCAATATATCTATATCCTAAATTAAGGGGGATATAGCAAGAGTAGCATCATTACAACTTATTCTTTTGATAGATAATTATTATTAATTAACGTGATACATACGTACAAAGCTCGTACACATGAATAGTATTACTAAAATATGACATTAACGTAAATTAGATCATTAAAGATACATGTAACCCAAGGTAATAACGTGTCAGCAATTGCTGTAAGAATTTCTCATTATACCCTTCTTCCTTCACCTATTTTTATTTTTCAACATACGTACAATATCACTATAATAGTCATTTGTATCTCTCTATAACACATCCACCGCCACATAAAAAATCAATTTCTCTCTCTAAATTTAAAATTTGAATTTGGAGAGGTCTAAATGCAAATTATGTGTGCAAACTCTGTGTGCAACTCTATGTGCAAACTCTGTGTGCAAGTCCATTAATTTTAATTCCCCGCTTTCCATCGACAAACCATTCATTATTGGCGAAGTCATCATATCTTTTATCTAAGTTCATCTAGGATTATTCATTTGGTATAAGAATTGGGGACGCTATTTTCAATCAAAATTCTAAAGATGAAGCAAGCATAGTTGCTTAAATTTCATATCCCCAAGTATAGATTTTTACTTTTTTTGTGATCGAAGGTAATTTATAGGAAAATGAGAACCTTATAGTATATCCAGAATTTTGGTAGAATGACTCCAGGGAATAAATGTGGAGCTAAAAGAGTGATGTAGATGAGCGAGTTTAGTCTGGGTGATCTTGTCCTTGCTAAGGTTAAAGGCTTCCCTTTTTGATCTGCTAAGATAAGTAAAACTCCAATGCTTACCTATTTGTCATCTGAACCAACTTTGTAATTTGTACAGTTTTTTGCTCTAATCACAAGAAAGTTTACATCACAACCTAAATTACGAGGTAGTACCAGCACCTACTCTATGTCGCACCCCATTTTTCTCGCAAAAAGCAGGATTAGACGTGACAAACTCTTTTTAGGATTGTTTAAAGGTGAAGAATCGCCACCTAACGAATTAAGGTGTGTTAGGGCACCATACTACACTAATTACGAGCTTATTTTAATAGTCTACGTCAATCAGAAATTTGGGTAAGGGTTCAGGTTACCTCGAAAGGTGTTAGGCATCTTTCGATGTCCATAAATATGGGTCCCGGCCGAACTCGTATATTACGTGGGGATTCTATGTGATAAACAAAAGTCTATTTATTTTATGAGAAACTAAAAATGACTATGTGATAAACTTATAAACCATTGTTTTGAGAAAGTGAATAAATCAATCATAAGATATATTTTTAAAAATTAGAGCAAGGTGATAAAGCAATTAAGCATGCAGACTTATTCATTAATTGAAATAATTTTAGAAAGAAAACACATATAAATTCAATTATTCCTAATTAATAAAAACCTAAATTAAATGGCTAAATATAAAATTCTTATTTTAAAATAGTTTAGAAAATAGACATAAATTCAATTAGTAGATATCTAGGTGATAAAGCAGTTAAGCATGCAAGTTTGATAAGTAACAAAGCAAATAAAGAGGAAATTAAAGAATGAAAATACTAGATAAGCGAGGATATAGAATTGACACGAATAGGTAGGTGAAGTAGGCGAATTAACAACTTAAATTAAACTAAAGTACCCCAAAATAAGTAAAGGAATAAAAGAACATAGTAATTAGTAATTAAGTTAATGACATAATTTTGATTTGAATAGGTTTTGAAAAAATGTTTGTTGCTTTTATAGGGATGATACCACGATATTATTAATTGAGCTCTTCCACCTTAGCAACAATTTTGATTGGAGGTCGGCCTTAAGTTAAAATAATAATATCATAATTTTCCAAAGACAAAATGAAAATGTTATGTTTTGAATACAAACACATAAATGTATTTACGTATAAATACACAAAATCCCTTTTTGCAAAAACTTTGGTAAGTGATACTCCCGGGGACGCGTCAGCGTAGTTTAAAACTTAGGAATTAGACCTCTTAATTCCTTTTACCCTCCAACTAACTATAAGTTAGGATATGGTATATATATAGTTTGAAATAAAAGTGTCATGTTAAGCCCAAATTATGAAAAAGGGGACTGAATGGTAATTTTATGAGCAATGAAAACAACCTTTAGCAATTGTGAAATTTTGTCAAGTTGAATAAAAATAAATGAGAAATTAATTTAAAATTCGTAAAAAGAAACACTTAGCACATAATTTCACCATCCCTGAGCAGCCCCATAATTATATTATTACATAGCAGCAGTATTTGTTACCAAAATATATCATTACAGACCAAATGAAAAGTAGAAGAAAATGGCATCTTGAACTAAGACCTAGAAACAGTCCCACTATGGGGCTCCCGAACCAAGCAACTCTTCGCAAGTTCCAATTGAGGTTGAGATTCCTGTTGAACACAACAATTTCCAAACATAGATACAACCAGCTTTAAACAATTCAAGGTATAAACAGACCAAACACCCCTTATAAACATGATATCTATGGCTACTAGAAAATGTATTTTTTTCTTGACACATATCACATACAGAATAGCTTTAGTAGCACACTAACAAGCCACCTTTTGAAAATGAACTTCATAGCAAAACAAAGGTGAGCAGATCGAAGACTCTACTCTACAGGCAAGCACCTAAGGCAAACAAACTCAAAATTAACATTCATAGGTTTAAGAGGACATACTTGGTAGCTTCCACAAAACCCCATCCAACATATATGATAATACTACAACAAGCTAACATTTTAGAAATTGAAATTACTTAGACAGGGGACTAACCGGTTAGCAGCCAATAAGTAATAAGAATGTCCAGAAAATCAGTGCTTCGGACCATAATGAGAGTTTTAATATACAAAACAGAGAGGAGAGTAATGATAGCCAAAAAATGTGCAAAAGTGTGTGTACAAGTCCGTGTAAAAGAAAAATGAGAGTGTCAATAATGTTCGCGAAAATAGTGAAAGGGAAGTCATGTTAATATAGTGAATAGAAAATCAATCAGTAAAGGGAAGAGAATCAGTTAAGAGAGTCAATCACGAAATTTTTTTTCCTTAAGGAGACGGGCAAAATCCAATCAGTGAACAAATTATATCCCAATATTAGCATCTGTCTGAAAAGGGGAATCAGTAAAAGGGAGCACAAGATTGGAATTTACCTTAAATAGACGAGTACGAAAGTTGTCACATATTCAGCAAAAGGAAGGAAATTAATCACAAGCATGTTAGGGTCAATCACTAATAGTTTATGAATCAAAGCTTGCCATAAATAAACAAGTGTAAAAGCTATCCTAATGATCATTTAAAGGAAACAAATGAAAGAGCATAAATCAATAGAGATTTCATCTAGATAATCGAATCAATTAGTTAAAGTTTGCCAAATATATCCACGTTGGAGGTTGTCATAATCAGACTTAAGCAAGAAAGATGGTGACTTAGGTAAAGCTACTATATCATCCTATGAACCAAGGTTCACTCTATAACTCTAAATAATTCTGGAGTTCAAGAGAGACCATGTAAAACAATCTTTTGGAAAGAAGGCATCATGTTACGATTTCAAATCTTGACGAGTCAACTTATGGCATGTAATCAAATAAAAAGAACATGAATATAGACTCAAAACCAGACGAAAATGAAAACCAGGTTAAAACATAGGACAAGTTCTACTCAGAACTTAATCACTAAATTTGTACCAATATCCAAATCTCAAAATCAATTACGAAAAGAAATCACGAGTCGAGATAAAGGTGATCAATTGAGCATGAAAAAGAAACGAACACGAAAAGCATACTGGAGACGGATTCATACGAATCTATCATAGAATGGCTTTCAGCTGCATGATAATGAATGGGACTGATGGGCGATCTTCCACGATCTCCGAACCATTTTTAGAGTAAAGAAGATGCTATTCTCATCGGAGATTCTTCGAGACTGACCGGAGAAGAGAGAGTTTTTGGGGTTTGTTTGGTGGTGGTCCGGTGCAGTGAAGTGAGAGAGGAGATCGACGAATAGTTCAGGTGGAGATGGTGAGGTGGTGATGGAGAGGAGAAGAGACGAGTGATGATGGTGGGTGGTGCGGTGGAATTCACTAGTGACTGAGGTACGGCGTGTGGGTGTTTCACCGGCCATGGTGGCCGGAGTTGCGACGGTGGCAAGTGGCGGCTGCATGTGAGAAACGGAGAAGAGGGAGAAGAGAGTGGAAATTAGGGATTTTTGGTATATTAAAAAGAAAAGAAAAGGAAAGATTTAATCTCAGTCGTTGATCATATGAGATGAATGGATGGGATAAAAATCAAGGATATGGGTCGGATCCGGGTCATTCGGATTGGGTTCAGAATTGGGTTTAGTAAAATTGAATTGGGGATTTCAATTTAGGTCAAATTGAAATCAATTTAGGCTAAAGTTAAGACAAAATTAGGTACAGAATGGCTAGATTTTAAATAAATTGGGGAAATTGAATTGAATTAGGCTGCTATTTTTTAAATACCATAATAACTCAATAATAATAATAAAATATCCCAAAAATTATTGTTACGTAAAAAATATTGTATAAAATTGACAATAATAATAATTTGGGAGTAAATTATGTATGCAAATTTTAAGAAATGCTATGATAAGAATAATAATAAATAAATAAATAATAATGGTAATAGTAATAAATATGTGTTTGTAAATTATGAGTACATATATATATATATATATATTTGCAGGAATAATTTAATAAATATTAATGGAATTATGTAAAATATTATATTTAAATTAATAAATTATAAATATATTATATAAAAATATAAAATTAAATGCTAAAATAAATTACATACTTTAGAAATTATGAGTACGAAACGTCGGAATTTATTTGATACCAAAATAATAAGTAAAGAAATGTTAATATCAAAACTAATAATTTTGGTAAAATAGCAGCCCGAGAGAAATATCGGGAGGTCAAAATTGGGTGTCAACACTCTATTCTAACTAGATAGGAGAACCCTTGCCACCCAACTAATATCATGTACAAGTTCATGTAAAAGTCTCATAATTAAGTTATGTAATCAATAACAAAGGTCTTTACAACATTCATAGACATAGTTAACACGTTATTTGCTACCCTAGACCTAGTCTAGACATGTACAAGAGCTTCTAATACAATGAAGAATAAGCAAAGGACTCAACTCCCACAGTAGGAATAAGATGAGCAGAAGCTGATGGTGAATACTTGCGTCTTCAAATATGAAACCTCACTGATCTTGTAACATATCTATATCCCAAAATAAGGAGGATATAGAAGAAGTAGAATCAATACAACTTATTCTTTTGATATATAATTATTATTAATTAAACTGATACGCACGTCTAAAGCACGTAAACTTGAATAGTATTATTAAAATATGACGTTAACCTAAAGTAGATCAATAAGGACACATATAACCCAAGGTAATAGCGTGTCATCAATTGCGTACGAATTTCTCATTATACCCTTCTTTCTTTACCTATTTTTCTTTTTCAACATACGTATAATATCACTACTATGGTCATTTCTATCTTTCTATTCACACCCACCGCCACACATAAAATCACTTTCTCTCTCTAAATTTAAAATTTAAATGTAGAGTGGTCTAAATGTAAATTACGTGTGCAACTCTATGTACAAACTCTGTATACAATTCTATCAATTTTTATGCCCCACTCTCCATCGACAAATGATTCATCAGTAGCGAAGACATCATATATTTTATCTAAGTTCTTATAGGATTATTCATTTGGTAAGAGAATTGGGGACGGTTTTTTCAATCAGAATTCTGAAGACGAAGCAAGCGTAGTTTCATAAATTTCATATCCCCAAGTATAGATTTTCAGATTTTTTGTGATCGAAAGTAAACATAGGCAAAGGAGATCCTTATAGTATATCTAAGATTTTGATAGAATGACTCCTGGGCATAAATATAGAGCTAAAGGAGTGATGTCGATGAGCGAGTTGAGTCTGGGTGATCTGGAGCTGCTAAGATAAGTAAAACTCCAATGCATATCAATTTGTCATCTCAACCTACTTTGTAATCTGTACACGTTTTTGCTCTAATCACAAGAAAGTTTATGTCACGACCCAAATTACGAGATTGTATTGACACCTTCTCTATTCTAACTAGACAGGAGAACCCTTTCCACCCAACCAAAATCATGTTGGAAGTTTAAGTAAAAGTCTTATAGTTAAGTTATGTAATCAATAACAAAGGATTTATGACATTCATAGACATAGTTAGGACTTTACGGCATTAATAGACATAGTTAACACATTATTTGATACCCAAGACCTAGTCTAGACATGTATAAGAGCTTCTAATATAATAAATAACAAACAAAGGACACAACTCCCACCGTATGAATAAGATGAGCAGAAGCTGATGGTGAATACTTGCCACTTCAAATAATTAACCTTACTGATCCCAAATCATATTTATATCCTAAAATAAGGGGGATATAGCAAGATTAGCATCAGTACAACCACACATACTGGTAGGTTTTAATGACCCATTCTGTTATTACGGTCTAGTCTAGCGTACCAAAATTTGGGTTAAGACTCTATTTGGATAAAGAGTTAAAAAATTTAAGATAGGCTAGTTTTGGATAAAATCCAATTATGGTGTGGTTTGGGATAATTCGTGAATGGATCAGTTAATGGTTAAGTGATTTGAGGTTAGTTTTTGATAGTTAAGATAATAAAAAATTCGTAGAAACTTTCAAAAGTGAATTCGGGTTAGTAGAACTCTAGATATCGCATTTAATGCTAAGGGGATAGTTTGGGATGTCAATATCCAAAAGTGCATTGTGAAATGGGAAAATTTTAGGGGTAGATGGAATTTTTGCCTCCGCTAAGGCCGTTATAGCGGGCTGCATCCTACTATAGCAGGAGTCTGGGTCGGTAAATCCCACCACAACAGGCAAATCCTACTATAGTGATATTTTTATAGCATGAATTATCCCACTATAGCAGAATAAGTGTGATATAATGTAGAAAATAACCCAAAAATATATTTTTCATTTCAAATACGTTCAAGGGATAGAGAGGAAAATTTTGGGTGATTTCCATTAATTTTCCACCAAAGATCTTTGTTGAGGTAAGTAATCCTACCCATTTAACTATATTTTTGGTGATTAATCCTTAGAATCACTAGATTTTAATTATGTGGGAGGATTTAACTTGACCTAGGTTTATTTCTTGGTGTAATTTAGTGAAAACAAGGTGTAATCCTTGGGTTTTGGTAACGGGTGGATAATTTATGATTGAATGCTTAGAGGTCATTCTTATAAACATGAAATTGATAGAATTAAAGTGGAATGATGGTAGAAAAATCCTAGAATGAGGAATGATCATGATTTTGACTTTGGGGTTATGGGATATGGTTATAATCCTTGAATTTATTAGCTCATTATTTTAATTGTGATTGCATTGTTGTTTTACACCACAACCAAGCTGAGATTGCAAGAAAAGGCAAGGCTCAAGTTTGTTAGAGCAGTGCAAGGCTTGAATTGAAGTAGTTGATGGTTAAATGTAGTTGAAAACTCAATTTAGTTTATGTGTGCATATTAACTGTCTCATTGTATACTTGTTACAATGCATGTTTAAGAGGTTTAATTGTTGAATGATATCTTAATTGTCTAATCACATCTAATGAGGTTGTATTAAAGACTTGTTGGTTGTACAAGTGTCATAGTATTGTTCTTATTTATGATTTTACTTATTGTTATATCAGTTATTATTGTAAGATGAAGGGGGTAAAGGTCATCGTCATGAAAATGGTAAAACTAGGGAGTATATGCTTGGGGATGTTGTAATAAGGGTGGCATCATATTTGTTTAGGATAAGGGTGGCAGACACTAGATGCATAGGATATTGGTACATGGATTGAGCTCATCCCTTGTAGGTCATGGCTAGTGAGCAACCATAAGACCCTTAGCATGTATGTACAAGTTATTGGTTAGTTTGACAGTTCCTTGAGTGGACTGAGTTATGTTGTTGTTGATATATATTGGATCCATGAGTGGTTCAGTTTTGTTGGTATAATTGAGAGTTATAAATTCTATTGACATTTATTAAAAAGTAATTGATGTCTGCTTGAACTATTATTGTTAGGCATGGGTTGTTGACTTGGTCTATTGTTATTGGTCATGGTTTATTGACTTGAATTATTTTTGTTAGTCATGGGTTGTTGACTTGGTTTATTATTGTTCGTCATGGTTTGTTGACTTGGTATATTATTGTTAGCCATATTTTTGTTGACTTATTGAATTGCTTATATTGACTTACGTCTGTCCATAATTATTGCTTGTTTTGAAAAAGGTTAAGTGGAAATACAAATGAGGTAAATATAACTTGTAAGTGTTCTTGGTTGTATTTGTTTTTAAGGTTATAGTTATTTGTTCACATGTATTATTTTGGGTTGGCTGATGATCCTACTAGTACATAGTGGCTTTGTACTTATACTACTTGTGCTCTTCTTTTTGTTGAGTGTAGAGCATCTTCCGGCTACTACATCGAGACCTCAGCTTTAGATTGTGACACGCATATCGACTCAAGGGTGAGCTACATCTTTCGGACAGCCATGAGTCATCTCTTTTTAGTCTTGTCAATTTGTTCCGTACATGGATTCTATAACGACCACCAAAATCATCATTACGTGTGAAAATGCCCCAAAAATAATTTATGATAAATAATATGTTTAAATTGGGCCCGAGAAAAAATTAAATCGGGAAGGTAAAAAAAGGCCCATAGTGATTGGGCCAAATGGACCAAAAGAAATTAGGCTTGTCAGCGTCCTACTGCTATAGCGGTAGGATGACCATTGTAGCATAAAAATAACCGCTGCAGCAGTACCCGATAGTAGCCAGCACGAGGAATTTTTAAAAACCCTCTCCTTTATTATTTTTTCAAGTTGCCTCCTTCCTCTAAAAACACCCAGAATAAACCCCACCTTCATAGTTATGAGATTCTAAAGGCCACGTTTCATGTGGGCAATTTGAGGTACACCCGATGGGAACCGACGCAGGAATACACTTGGCACTCGAGGGACAACTCTCTCCTCTTAAAAGCATCATGGTTCATCTACAAGGTAGGTTATGGTTGTTTTTATTATAGAAATTAGACTTAAGCTTGATTCATATAACATTGATAGTAATGTCAGGAGTTCTCATGCATTAGGCTTTCAAGCACGATGTTTGGATGGATAGAATTAATAAAAATCCAGTTAGGCCATATTATTATAGTGGATTGTTGTTATACTCAGCTGGTACGATATTTGTGGCATAAACTTGATGGATTATGGTGAAAATTATAATTAGTGGAATGAATGTAATTGCTTTTTAAGTATAGTATGGGGAAAGGAAGGTAAAAAGGGGGAAAGGAAGGTAAAAAGGGGGAAAGTAGCTAACTAAGGTTCAAGTAGGTTGTTTATAGTAAGTTAAGATAACCCGTGACTTGTATTAAGAAGTGGTAAGGTATTATATCCCGAAAGGTGGTTGATAGAACTCTAAGTGTAGGGGTAGAACGGCCAAGCCTTAGTGGTTCAAGTTGGAATATTTGTAAAAGGGTGAGAAAGACTGGAAAGTACAAACAGGCGATGGAATTAGGGGGTTAGCGCGGTCACCCAAATCGAATAATTGTGAATTAGTAGAGGTTATGTGGATAAACATGAAAATAATATAATAATAATATGATTGTGTGTTATTGTCTTTTGTGTCGGTCTCTTTGTGGGTGTTTGTGTTTGGATGACTTGATTGGTAATTTATAGAGTTTAATATGTGAATGTGGATAATAATAGAAGAATTAGGTGACCTTCTAATCTATAAAACCAATCTCTGATATCTTAAAAAGGGGTGAACTCGATATTGTGTATGTCTGAAGTAAGAGACATTCTTGCAAGAGGATGAGATGATATAACTTAAGAACCTAAAGTTAAGTTTTTCTAAGTGCTAAAAGGTGCGATGTATAAAGATGGAGGACTCTAGCTAGAATTGTAGGTTGAAAATAGTCGAATAGTTGAATAATTGGCTAAGGGTAATTGGTTGAAAGAGTATAGTCGAGGGACTCCAAAAATGGATACTTGATTGATTGGTCTTCGAACACGTTTATGATTGATGATTGAGTTTGATAATGCTCAATTGAGCAAGTGGTGAACTGACCTTCCAGCGTACTTGTGATTTTCTCTGTTAATGGATAATTGTTGTACCTGGAATGACAAACTTATGATTATTAATTGCATTTACTTGATTGTCATTAATTGTAAGTTCTATTTTGATCGTTGTTGCTTATATTTGATTTTGATTAGGTATTTGCAATTCACCTTCAGGCATTACTTATAATTATTGACTGTATCTTGCATTTACATTTAAGGTATGATGATCATACTGAGCTCATGATGTTCATGATGCTGATGATATTAATGTTGAAAAAATGATGATGATGATATTGAGCTCATGATGTTCATGATGTTGTTGATATTGATGTTGATGATGATGATATTGAGCTCATGATGTTCATGATGCTGAAGATGTTTATATTGATGTTGATGGTGATGAGTTGATAAGGAGAAGAGAATTTGTGCATCTTGCATACATGCATCCATCATATGCATTTGAATGCACATTTATATTTATATATTGATGATGGTTCCTTGAGTGGACCGAGTTATGTTGATGATATATCATGGTTCCTTGTGTGGACCGGTTGTTTGATGGGATATTATGGTTCCTTGAGTGGACCGATTACGTTAATGATTGTGACTGTCATTGCAGTAAAATATGAATACGAGGTATGTTTTGGATTGCATATAAATCTTACCCCCCTATGTATAAATTTATATACATGAGGTATATTGTAGTGCCCTTTCTTGTAAGGATATTGATATTACCAATTATCTTGGTTGTTATAATACTAAAGTAGTTATATAGGGAAAAGTTGTAAGTCTATTGGTATTAAGTTAGGAAATAAGGTTTCATAAAGTTTGAATTAACTGCGTGATAATTATAGGTTAGTAAAGGACAAAGATAAATAAAAATGCTAAATGGAAGGTAGGTCATGGAGATATTAAAAGTGTGGTTTTAATGAATTCATAACTTGGGGTTTAGAAATTGGAACTTTACTTGATGATATGATTTCTCCCTATTTGTTATTAATGGCATCTATTTCTAACCCTAGTCGGCCGATGACGCCTACCAGTATGTGTGGTTGTACTGATGCTACACTTACTATATCTCCAATCAGGGATATAGCCATGGTGCAGGTCAGTTGGGGTTTCTATAGTAGCGAAGGCGATCACTTAGCAGCAGCTCTTGCCCTCTCTATTCTGCATGGACATTGTGTCATGGATTTTCCTACTCCTTGTCTAGTGCTCTTGTACCAGTTTACGATAGTTTCTGGGAATTCATTTTTGATTATTTTTTGTATCACTTTTACATCTATAATGTATTAGACTGGAGTTATATTTGATGGTAACTAGATTAATGGATTGAATGAAGAACTTCTTAAATTTAGTTAATCGAGTATTCCATTGAAAATGAATGGTCTTAACTTCCTCACAAAATGAATGTTAGATTCATAAGGGTTCTCCTAGTTGGGTCGTGATAGATTTTTTTCACACTATTTTTGGGTGGAGCCATTATTGGCATTATTAGATGTTTTTGGTACAATGACTTTCAGTTCTTAAGGGCATTGTAGACATTTGTACATTTCCACGTTTGATTTTATTGTTAGAATAATTCGATAGTATTGGTTTTATTTTTGGAATTACTAGTTTCTTTAAAAATCTGCTTGGTTGAATGGATGGGTATTTGGGTTAATTGGTTCTTCTACCAGAGGGATAGTGTGGATACCACCTGCGACAGGTTTTGAGTCATGACAAAAGTTGGTATCAGAGTCCTAGGTTTTTTGATCTCATTGTACAAAAAATGGGTCCAGTAGAGTCTTTCAGAATAGTAAGGAGACGTTTGTTCTTTTCTTGGAGAGGCCACAAGACTTAAGGAAATTATCACTTCTTTTTTCTTTTGTGATATCGCTTGATTCTAATTGGTATCTGGCAATTCAAATTGGTATCTGACCTCTTCACTCTTTTGTCCTCAGATGGTGGATACGATAGCCAATGGATCCAGAGCAGCAGCTCTCGCACCAACAGTTCTAGCTGTGGAACTAGCTGTTCAAGGTAGAGGAAGGGGCAGAGAAAAAAGAGAGTTAGAGCAACACCCGTCAAGGGTGGAGCTCGGGCTACGGCTAATCTGGCCTGACAAAGTTCTAAGACAAGTCCCCTACCCCAGGATCAGTATGATGAGGCTGAGAATAGGGAGCTTTTAGAGCATAAGGAGGCAGTACCAGTTTCGGTAAGTGCAGCTCCTCCGCCGATGTTATCTGAGGTGATTCAACAAGCTTTTGCTTTTTTGAGTGGGAAGGCATTTACAAAAGCCACACCTATAGCACCTACCTATAGTTTTCCAGGAATATAGTCCACTTCTATTTTTGCTCCTAAGATGGATGAGGTTTTAGGTGTGGAGGTTTTTTCTTTATTCGGTGTTAGGTTTTGTCATAAATGGGACTGAACATGATATGTTGATTAAGTTTCTGAAGATGAAACCTCCTACCATTGTGGGTTCTGAGTCAGAAGTTTCTTTTGAGTTCATTGTTGATTGCTATGAAAGGCTGCATAAAATGGGTATTTTGGAGTAGCATGGTAGTGACCTTATAAATTTCCAACTGTAAGGTGATGTAAAGCATTAGTGGAGGGCTTATGTAGAATGTTGCTCTCCAACTTTACTTCCATTGACTTTGACTTTGTTCCATACTCTATTTTTGGCAAAGTATGTACTCCGTACCCTTTGTGATCGTAAGAAGGATGAGTTTATATCCCTTGAATAGGGCAGTATGTCTATTGCATCCTACAAGGCTAAGTTTCATGCATTGTTCTATTATGCTACTAGGTTTCTTGTTACCAAAGAGGAGAGGATCCAGCTTTTTATGAAGGGTTTGACTACTAACTTGTAGGTTTTGGCTATATAAATGACTTCTGCTGGAAAAACCTTTAATGATGTGGATGATTATGTGAAGAGAGTAAAAGAAGTCAAACTGGTTGGTCAAGCCAAGGTGTTAGCAAAGAAATTCCAAAATTTAGGTAACTTCGGTGGTTCTTATTCCAGTGGTTATGATCGTTAGGGGTATCTAACTCACCCTATTCAGTCAACTCTACCAGCATCTATAGTAGGTCCATTGAAGACCACTCAGCAGACCTCAGTTATGAGAAGCTAATGGGCTTCGTATTCTTCTGCTAGCAGGCCATCCCTAGACCGAGCTTGCTATACTAATGGTGTTGTGGGGAACTTCAAGAGGAAATGTCCTAATAGTAGACAGGCTAATTCCTAAGGTCAGAACAAGACTAGAGCTATGGTTCCAGCTGGTAGAGGTGGATGTGGTAATGGTAGAGGTCGTCCACAGGGTGGGCGTGGTAATCATTAAGGTGACCGTGGTAGAAATTGAGGTGGTGGTAATGCAAAGAGAAGTGGTGCTCAGCCTGCTAGATAGGTTACTCAGATCGACAATAGAGCTTATTTTTATGCCTTCTAAGGTAAATCTGAGGCAAAGGCTTTTGATGTTGTCATTATAAGTACTATTCTCATCTGCGATCGGATGGCTATAGTCTTATTTGATCCGGGTTCCACTTATTCTTATGTATATATTAAATTTGCCTTGGGTTTAGACATGGTTTGTGATATGTTTGCTTCACCTATATATGTATCTACTCCGGTTGGAAACTTTGTGGTAGTGACCCAGGTGTACCATGCATATTCTGTTATGTTTATGGGATTCTAGACTCGGGTAGATTTGATAATTTTTTATATGCTTGATTTTGATATCATCCTAGGCATAACTTAGTTATCCCCGTATCATGTTGTTCTGAACTGTAAAGTGAAAATTGTGATTTTAAGGATGCTTGGGATGGATAAGTTATAATGGGAAGGTGTGTATAAGTCTGGTCCAATGAAAATTATTTCTTTCATTCGAGCAAAGAAGCTAGTTGAGAAGGGGTGTTTGGCCTTTTTGGCACATCTTCCAAATTTTAGTGCAGAGGTCCCTTTATTGAGTCAGTTCCCATAGTGTCAGAGTTTTAGGAGGTAATTCCCACAAATTTGCATGGTATGCCTATGGATCTGGACATTGACTTTTGCATTGATTTGGAGCCGAGCACTCATCGAATTTCTATTCCTCCTTATCGAATGGCTCCAGCTGAGTTGAGAGAACTCAAGACTTAGTTGTAGGAGTTACTTGATAAGGAATTCATTCATCCTAATGCTTTGCCTTGGGATGCTCAAGTGTTATTCGTTAAGCAGAAGGATGGCAGCATGAGAATATGTATAGACTAAAGGCAGTTAAATAAGGTTACCATCAGGAATAAGTTTCCTTTGACCTAAATAGATGATCTTTTTGACCAGCTACAGGGTGATTCAATTTTCTCCACGATAGCCTTGAAGTCAGGGTATCACCAGTTGAAGATTCGGCCTAAAGATATACCCAAGACAGGTTTTAGGACTCGGTATGAGCATTATGAGTTCTTAGTTATGTTTGTTGGGTTAACTATTGCACCGTCCGCATTCAGGAGGTTGATGAATAGTATTTTTAAGTCTTTATTGGATTTGGTAGTGATTGTTTTTATTGATGACATTTTTGTTTACTCTAAGAGTAAGGACGAACATGTAGGTCACCTTTGTATAGTGTTGCGAATTTTGAAGGAGAAGCATATGTATGCTAAGTTCTCTATATGTAAATTTTGGATGTCTTCTGTGGCTATTTTGGGGCATGTGGTTTCAGAAAAAAGGGTGATGGTAGATCTCCAAAAGATTGAGGCTGTTAAGAGTTGGATTCGGCCTAGATCTATGACCGAGGTTCGAAGTTTTATGGGTCTTGCTAGCTACTATGGCAGTTTGGTCAAGAATTTTGCTTCTATTACTACTCATTTGACAAGACTGACACAGAAAAAGGTGCCATTTGTTTGGTTTGACATGTGTGAAGAGAGCTTCCAAAAGCTTAAGTTTCTTTTGAGCACAATTCCCATCTTTGCTTTGCCAGTTGAAGGTAAGGATTTTACTTTGTTTTGGGATGCTTCACACTCTAGCTTGGGTTCTGGATTGATGCAGGACATGAATGTTATTGCTTATGCTTCGAGGCAATTGAAGCCTCATTAGAAGAATTACCCAACTCATGACTTGGAGTTAGCAGCAGTGGTTTTTGTATTTAAGATATGGAGACACTACCTTTATGAAGTCAAGTGTGAGGTGTTTACAGACCATCACAGTTTACAACATGTTATCACTCAGAATGATTTGAATCTGAGACAAAGGTGGTAGATGGATTAGTTCAAAGATTATGATATGACCATTCAATACCATCCGGGCAAGGCCAATGTGGTGGCAGACACATTAAGCCAGAAGTTTGTATGTTGGGTAGTATGGCTTGTTTGAGAGTGTCGAGATGACCTTTGTCTAGAGAGATCCAAACTCTAGCAATGTGGTTCATACAATTTGGAGTGTCTGAAAGGGGTAAAGTGTTAGCTAGTATGGAAGTAAGGTCCATATTTCTTGATCAAATTAAGGCCAAACAATTGGAGGATGCAAAGTTGAGCAAGACTCAGAACAAAGTGGTGTGTGGTGAAACTCGGGATGACACACTTAATACATGTGGACTGTTGAGGGTGAGAGGATGCATGTGTGTGCCTCGTGTTAGTGACTTGATTTTGTGTTGGCTTGTTGAAGCTCATGGTTTTCGATACTCTATTCATTCAGGTACAACCAAGATGTACCCTGACTTGAGGCAGCTTTATTGGTGGCCTCGAATGAAGAGAGATATTATAAAGTATATAGTCAATTGCCATAACTATCAGCAGGTAAAGTATGAACATCAAAGGCCTATAGGTTTGCTTTAGAGAATGCCCATTCCCAAGTAGAAGTGGGAGAGGATAGCTATAGATTTCATGGTGGGTCTTCCTAAGACCTTGGTGTAGTATGACTCAATTTGGGTCATAATGGATAGGCTAACCAAGTACACTCATTTCATTCTAGTTAAAGTGAACTAAAATTCGGAGCAGTTATCCAAGACTTATATAAAGGAGATTTTGAGATTGCATGGGGTGCCAGTTTCCATCATTTCTGATAGAGGTACGCAGTTTAATTCTATATTTTGGCATAATTTAAATGAAGAGTTGGGCACCAAGCTTGACCTTAGCACTATTTTTCATCCTCAGACTAAAGGTCAATCTAAGAGAACTATATAGGTGCTTGAGGATATGTTATATGCCTATGTGTCTGATTTTGGTGGTTATTGGGATAAGTTTCTACCGTTGTGAGAATTCTCATACAATAATAGTTATCATTCTAATATTGACATGGCTTCATTCTAAGCACTCTATGGGAGGAGGCATAGATCACCCATAGGTTGGTTCGAGATTGATGATGTGAAGACTTTGGGCACAGATTTGGAGAAGAAAGCCCAAGAGAAGGTGAGGTTCATTAAGGACAAGTTGTCTGCAGCCCAAAGTAGATAAAAGGAAAATGTGGATTGCAAGGTAAGGGATATGTAATTCAAACCAGGTGAGCATGTTCTACTGAAGGTGTCTCCCAGAAAATGAGTTATGCAATTTGGCAAGAAGGGTAAGCTTAGCCCTTAGTACATTGGTCCATTTAAGATTCTTGATGATGTTGGTCCGGTAGCTTACAGGTTGGCCAAGTCTGTTAGGAGTCCATCCGGTATTTCATGCTTCTATGCTTAAGAAATACCATGGGGATGGGAATTATATTATTAAATGGGATTTTATTTTTCTTGACAAGAATCTTTCATATGAAGAGGAGCCAATTGTGATTCTTGATTGAGATGTTCAAAAGTTGAGAACTAGGGAAATCTGGTATGTGAAGGTTCAGTGGAAACTCCGTCCTGTTAAGGAGACCACATGGGAAACAGAGAAGGACATGCGCAACAAGTACACTCATTTGTTTGAGGATTTAGGTACTATTCTTACTTCTTTCTTACCTTGTTTCTTGATTGATCATTCAGGGATGAATGATCGGTAAATTGGTATCATGTAACGACCCCTTCCATCATTACGATCTAGTCTAGCGTGCTAAAATTTGGGTTGAGATTATCCCCGGATAAAGAGTTAAATATTTCAAGCTAGGCTAGTCTTGGATGAAATCCAAATGTGGTGTGGTGTAGAATAATCCAGGAATGGATTAGTTAATGGTTAAGTTATTTCAGGTTAGTTTGTTATATCTAAGATAATAAGGAGTCCGTAGAAACTTTTGGAAGTGAATTCAAGTTAGTAGAACTCCAGATACTGCATTTGACATAAAGAGGATAGTTAATATTCAGAAGTGTGTTGTGAAATGTTCAAATTTCAGAGGTAGACGAACTTTCTACCTCGGCCTAAGCCTCTATAACGGGCTACATCCCACTATTATGGACCCACTATAGCGAGAATATTCCTGTAATAGCAGGAGTCTGGATCGGTCAATCCCGCCATAGCAGGGGAATCCCGCTATAGCGATGCCGCTATAGTGGGAATTGTCCCGCTATAGCATTGATTTAATGCAGAAAATAATCCAAAATTGTATTTTTCATTCAAAAACATTCAAGGGCTGGAGAGGGAAATTTTGGGCAATTTTCATTAATTTTCCCCCAAAGTTCTTCGTTGAAGTAAGTAATCCTACCCGTTTAACTAGTTTTTTGGTGATTAATCCTTAGAATCACTAGGTTTTGTTTATGGGGGAGGATTTAACTTGACCTAGGTTGATTTCCTGGTTCAATTTAGTGAAAACAACGTGTAATCCTTGGGTGTTGGTCACGGGTGAATAATTTATGATTGCATGCTTAGAATTCTTTCTTATAAACATGAAATTGATAGAATTAAAGTGGAATGATGGTAAAAAAAATCCTAGAATGAGGAAATGATCATGATTTTGACTTTGGGGTTATGGGATATGGTTATTATCCTTGAATTTATTAGCTTATTATTTTAATTGTGATTGCATTGTTGTTTTAGACCACAACCAAGCTGATATTGCAAGAAAAGGCAAGGCTCAAGTTTGTTAGAGAAGTGCAAGGCTTGAATTGAAGTAGTTGATGGTTAAATGTAGTTGAAAACTCAATTTAGTTTATGTGTGCATATTTGTTGTCTCATTTTATACTTTTTATAATGTATGTTTAAGAGGTTTAATCGTTGAATGATATCTTAGGTGTCTAATTACATCTAATGAGGCTGTATTAAAGACTTGTTGGTTATACAAGGGTCATGGTGTTATTCTTATTTGTGATTGTACTTCTTGTGATATTAGTTATTACTGTGACATGAACTGGTAAAGGTTATCGTCACAGAAATGGTTAAACTCAGGGAGTATAAGGGTAGGGATATTGTAATAAGGGTGCAATCACATTAGTTGGGGATAAGGGTAGCAGACACTAGATGTCTGGGATGTTGGTACATGGACTGAGCTCGTCTCCTATGGGTCATGGCTAGTGGCAACCATAAGACCCTTAGCATGTGTGTACAAGGTATTGGTTAGTTTGATGGTTCCTTGAGTGAATTGGCTTATGTTGTTGTTGATATATATTGGATCCATGAGTGGTCCGGTTTGTTGGCATAATTGAGAGTTACAAATTCTATTGACATTCATTAAACGAGTAATTGATGCCATCTTGAACTATTATTATTAGACATAAGTTGTTGACTTGATCTATTGTTGTTAGTCATGGTTTATTGACTTGAACTATTATTGTTAATCATGGGTTTTTGACTTGGTCTATTATTGTTTGTCATGGTTTATTGACTTGGTCTATTGTTGTTAGTCATGGTTTTGTTGACTTGGTGAATTGCATATGTAGAATTACGTATGTCCATAATTATTGCTTGTTTTGAGAAAGGTTAAGTGGAGATACATATAAGGTAAATATAATTGTTAAGTGTTCATGGTTGTACTTGTTTACAAGGTTATAGTTATTTATTAACATGTATTATTTTTGGTTGGTCGATGATCCTACCAGTATATAGTGTCTTTGTACTGATACTACATGTGCTCTTTATTTTGTTGAGTGTAGAGCATCTTCCGGCGACTACATCGAGACCTCAAATTTAGATCAAGACACGCATATCGACTCAAGGGTGAGCTACATTTTTCGTACAGCCATGAGTCATCTCTCTTTAGTCTTGTCCACTTGTTCCGAACATGGATACTTTTCACATTATTTTTGGGTTGAACCCATTATTAGCATTGTTAGATATTTTTGGTACAATGAATTTTAGTTCTTGGGGGCATTGTAGACATTCGTACATTTCCCCATTTGATTTTATTGTTAGAATATTTCGACGATATTGGTTTTATTAATGGAATTACTACTTTCTTTAAAAATTTGCTTGGTTGAATGGATGGGTATTTGGGTTAATTAGTTCTCCCACCGGAGGAATAGTATGGGTGCCACTCGTAATAGGTTTTGGGTTGTGACATAGGTATCATCAGCCGACCAAGATTTTAAACATATAAGTGTAAATAGAAATATAACAAGAATAACATGATAATCCAATTTAACGTTAACACCCACGTACACTTTCCACATTCTGACACTTCCTTTCCCTAGCAAATTTTGATTATATTTTATCAGTCTAGTTAACTATTTTAATTACCAACGAACAATCCAATTCATTTCTAGTAATTCTGCTTAATCACTAACACCATAATTAACTCTATGAGTCGGAATATAATCCCACACATTTAACCATGATTCTTCTATCCTCTTATCATATTTAGGCAACGTCACAATAATTCTCAAGGTGTAAAAGTCACACAACTCATAAAATATCTCAACTAACAGGTAAACACTACCACACTTAGATATAAATCAAGTATGAGCAAATTAGTAATCAACACATGACAAGTAACTTGTAACTTCAACCACCATATTATCATCCACAGATAACTACTCAAGCAACCAATAACCTTAACAAACTCATTTTCACCCTATCAATGACCTCACAATTATAATATCAAGCATGGGTTTACCCACAACAGGGAATACCTATGACTCTCTACTTATCACAAGTGTAACACACCAAGGAATATTTATTTAACCATCTCACAAGTAGTCTCATACCACTTTTATTAGTCATGACACTGATGTAATGCAATCAACAGTCAATGAATCATGATATAAAACAATTCCACCAATTATAGAATGTGTACACATATACTAAGGGTGTTATATGCCCGATAGTTATGACCTACGGGGGATGAGCTCAGTCCATGTACCATACCGGTGAGGTACCCGACCCTCCGAATATCAATATATAAACCACATGTACCAGCGAGGTATCCGATCCACCGAATATCATAATTTATGAATATCTAATCAGCATTAACCAAAATATAATGAGGTGCACCAATATGCAATTAGACAGTCTATCTATACTCTTAATCAACTTCAAGGTTCATCATTTCATGTATACAATCAACTACCAAGTCACTTCAACAATCACAAGTATGCCCGAAGGCCAATCACAATTAATTAACTCATGAATAAGCATGGAAATTAAATCAAGTCTATAACTACAATAAATTACTCAACGTTTATTTGCTAACCCGGTCCTTCTCCAACATATCACAATCTTCGAATATTCTGGAATAACTAAAGGTTCCCCAATATGATGACATCTCTAATCTATGAACAACAACTTTGGTAAATTATTAGCGATCACAATATACACGTCCCTACCATTACTACTTCGATCTCATACCTTACTCTATCCATTCTTCGTACATTATTAATATTTCTTTAATTCTTCCCACATCAACTACAACCGACTGTACCAATCCACAATATGACCCAACACTCATAAAATGACTACATGGACCTATTATTTTCCTTAATAATGTTATACTACATCCATAACTACGAACTCGTATGATACTCCATCGTCACATATTTTCATCTAGATCATATAATTGTAACTAAATATTAGCATCATAATGACCCATCACTTCAGAAGACACCCGCATAAATACATTGAACAACAACCCTTGTCCTATGATTTTAATGTTATTAAAACATCCAAACTCTATGTTCGTAGGCCTATATCTCCCGTTAAAACTATATCCTGCATATGCAATTAACCAAGGTCGACTACTGTATAACCATAACCTACCTTGATACCAAGTTACCACTATGGAGCATATGGATCTTCCTTCCTTGCTCATATGATAGAGAATTTGTTAAAGATTCCTCAAAAATATCATTGGAAAAATTCCTCTTAAAACCTTGCCTTTTCATCTAAGTTGTTTTTAGCTTAGGGGTAACCCCAGGGTGTTTTTAAAAGGTGGTAAGAGGAATAGAATGAAGAGCTAGTGGAAAAAAGTTTTAAAATGTGGGGCCAACTTCCTAAACACTACTGCAGCAGTCAGAGTGTCACTGCAGCGGTAAAAGTATTGCTGCAGCGGAAGCAGGGTAATCTAGCCCTTCTAAATTTTTGATCGATTATTCTTATTTTATGGGCTTTTACCAAGGTTTCAAATCTTATCAAGGTAAATTAAGAAATATCTCATTCACAGTACTCATAGTAACAATGAGACAGGTTGTTACAGTTTATGAAAGACTTTTTAGTGAAATGTGCTTTAATTTGATTGTTTTTAACTTCAGTCGTTAAATCTTTTGTCTATCACTTATTTTTTATTTCTTAAGATTACTTCATTTTTTAATATCACTAATATTATTGAGAGTATTTTGTCTTTCAAAATTCACTATTCAATCTAAGTATTCATTCGCGTCACTACTTTCTTTGAAGTATAAAAGTGTAACCTTAATATTGTTGAATCATTGATCTTTATCAACATTCCTTTTCCATCAATTGGATACCAACCTCCTCTTCTTCCTCTCCTACCTAAACACTCTTGTTGAGCTTGAGTAATTATCACTATCAAAAGAACATGCTCTTCAAGATTTTGTTGTTGATTTTGAGTTCTCATTTGAGGTCTAATGGATTGTGGTGGAAGATTTACTTATTTCTACCCCTTGTAAAAGTGAAGCTGGATTCTAAACTCGTTGGTAAAGTAACATTAGAGGAGAGGGTATCTTGCACAATCAAGTGTGATGCATTTTCATCAAGAGGAGTCTTACTTGATCTCTCATCATGGTGACTAATGGTATGAAAAATCTCAAGTGGTTGTTTAGTTGTTTCTTAATTTCTCACCCTTCAATCTGCATCTTTCATTTTTTCCTTCATATCTTTCATTTCTTTCAATATTTTTTGAAGCATCATTCCCATTTTGCTAGTGGTTTGTCCCTCTAATTGAGTCGTTGTACATACAAAAATAAATAAATTAGAGTTAGTAGAAAAAGCTCTTCACGTCGAATAAACTCACTTTAATCTTGTCTTTTACCACTCTTGAATAACCCAAGATTGAGATTCAACATCGTCAAATTCACAAGTGGTATTTCTTTAAAATGGATTGGAGTTTATGCAAATTAAAAAAAGAACACTTAAAAAATAAAGGACAAGGAAATATATAAACATACAGTGAAATAAAAAAAAAGTATAAAATAATTTGGCATGAACTAAATAAAACGGACAAGAACTAATTTAACATTAAGAATAAAATAATACTCAAAATAAACTAGCTAGAATTATCAAGAAAAGAAGAGAAAACAAATTGAAAGGCTATATTTTAAATGGGGGTAGAAATGATTTTCTAGAAAAAGTGGTTTTGCAATTGTGATAGATTTTGGGGTATTTTTAAAAAATTTCATATTCATCGTCCTCTCCAAGAAGACGCTCCATTATTTAGGATCGATCTTCTTCAATACTCAATCAAATGAGATCAAATTTGAGATATAACTTCTTCACGACTCTGTTAACAAATACTGAATCAACAAAAATCATTTTCAAGTTTCTTCATCAAAGCTTCAAATCCTACCAATGACTTTTAATTTTTTATTTTTAATCCATGTATTCTTTGATTTTCAATAATATGTAACTCAAGGAACAATATCAAACAAAAATAACTTTCGCATTCTACCAACCAGAGTCAAATCCAATAATTTTTTTCACATTTTTTTGAATTGGAAATGATAAATTCAAATATGAAGAATTACAGGAACAATTCTTTAGCCTTGCGTTGGTACCAGTTCATTGTGAAACAAGAAAATAAAAATACTATAGTTCGCCCCCGATCCAGCAATATCGCGTGAGTGAAGAAGGGCAATGCCGCTTGTAAAGCTCTTTCGCCGAGTGCGCGATCATGACAGGACTAATTAAAGGCTCTATGCGGGCTCAAAGGCGCAAAACAGTTATTTGGAAACTATTTCAAGCAGATGCGCATTCCCCCTTTTTCTCGACAGAATAACCCCCCCGTCTTTTTTCTTTTGATATCTCTGGACTGATTAAACCAATTTTTCGAAGGAATTAAAGAAAGATAACTATATTCAAATAATTAAAAGATGTAATGGAGAAACTAACCAAAACAATACTTAATTGTAAACTACCTACACCTAATCTATGAGAAACATCAAGAAGGTAGCAACCTTACTTGCAAATCTTAGGACAAGATGTTGATATTCAAAAAAGGATCTTCCAGCTTTCACAAGGGAAACAATTCCTCATATGTCAAAATTTAGCTAACCTTAATATTCTACTATTTATACTATGGGCTAAAAATAGTAAAGAAAGACTCAATTTTCCCTCATTAAAATTATAAGCTAATTAAAATGGTGCAGCACTTAATATATTGAATATCTTCTAGACTTTCATGTTCAATTCTTCCTAAAGGTTCCATTGTCTTCATCCATAAAGCTTGCAATGCTTGAAGGTCCTTAACTTGGCTCCTTATGAAAGGTCTCCTTGAAGTAGTGCCACTTTGATCTACATCACAACCTCATCCCTAGTCGTATTTTGGCTCAATTTTACAAAACTTAGTTCTTCCAGTTTTCATTAACCCTATGCAAAATCATTCCATACTTAAATCTTAACCTTTATACCTAGGCACTATTATATTTTTTGGGTTCGGGTCCACTTATCTCACGTTAAACGAGTCAAACCTGATTCTAAAAGTATGAGGGTATTATATTTATATAATGAGCAATTGAATTGGGGTTATAAAAAGTGTGCACTTGAAAGAAAAAAAAAATATAGTATATTAGAGTGTTTAGGAGGATTGAGTCACTATTTTTCTAAATATATCCTACTTGTTTCTTAACCGATATTACAACCTATGAAAGTCTTACTTGATCCTAGATTTGACAGACTCAGATTAGTTGAGTCTTACACTATAAGCAGTCCTAGTATGTATTTATATTATGTTATCACCTAATATATTATGCATAATTGTGTTGTTATATTAGTATCTTTGTTATTTTGAGCTCATTACGAATTTTATGTGTGTAGAAAATGTGTCGAATGAGCACAAATAAAAAAGAGGTGATTTTAGCATCATGATTTGAAGTAAAGGAATGCAGATTGAAAAACAGACGATCTCATTCGATATCCTTTCCTCGCAAGGCAATTAGACGAGCCAAAAAGACATTAAAAAAAAAAAAAAAAAAAAAAAAAACCTAACCAAGGCTCGCCTATGGTCCTAGCGAAGTGAAAGCTCGGATGAGCTAGGAAGTTAGTCTTAGTCAGATAGAAAAGTCTTAACGACTCCCTACACAACCCAGGTTATGTATAAACTCCAAGAATTGTTCTCCCTGGGTGAAAAACTACATTGCTTATACACAGTTAAATTATTTTATATATATATATAGTAGATATTGAACCTTCTTTGGCTTCTTTATGTGTCTACTTCTTCATATTTTGAATTCCTTAATGAAAATCCAGACTTCATCACTGCTTGTATTACTTGAAAAAAATGAAAGATTAAGTTTTAGTTGAACAACATCTCTTCCAAGTTATTAAGAGATTAATAGCTTAGATTTAAAAGTGGAAATTAGAGATAACAAAACTTTGACATGATCTTGTGAGTAGTTTGAATTGCTATCTATAGGGTTAGTTCTAGAGAATAACTCGATAAAATTACCACAATTAATCAAGAGATATTTTTGGTAAGAGAAAATCCACGATTAATAAAAATACTTTAGCCAGATGATAGTTTACACATTGAGAATTCACTCTTATAATGGGAGAAATCAAAATTCTAGGTTTTTATTCTTGAATATACATCTCTTAATAGATAATCTTATTGCTTTAGTATATTCTAGTTAAGTAGTTTAAAATAAATATCTTAATATTAAAATTCTAAAATTGTTCGGACTTATTTTTTTAGTAATATTGAATAGTTATAGCTAAGTCTTAGTAGTTCTCTGGGGATTCGATTTCGGACTTAAAACTTGATTATATTTGTGATGACCACTTATCTTTTTTTGGACAAATTTTAAGCGTGCTCTGAACTCCATTAGAAGTCAAGGTAAAAAGAGACTTTTTCCCTAATAACGCAATATAAGACCAATTTTTTACGGTGTTAGTAAAATTCCTAATTGTAAGTAGTATAGGAGCAGATACGTTCCTTTTTTCCAAATTATATAGTTTTTATGTTGATGATGGTGATTTGATCGCTCCACTAGAGTACTTAATTTGTGATAATGATGCATGGTTATTTCACATTCTCTTTAGAATATCAATTAAATCTTCTGTTATTAAAAGTAGGGATCAAGGGAAATAGGATTTTGAGCCTATAGTCAGCATAATGGATAAAGTATCAAGATTATTGTCAACCCTAGCTAAATGTATTATGCATAACATTTAGCTTGGTTAGTGTGAATTATTGCCACGAATTAGATTAAGAGAAGGCAAAAGGTGTGACTCTAGCGATTTTCTCATCTTTCATGCCATACTAAAAACTAAGATTGTTAATCAATTTCCATGGCCATCCAGGCCACTGGCCAGCCACCGGCGGCTGGTCAGTCTCACGTTTTGACATCTGAGTAAGAATTTCCAGCATTATTTCTCCCCAAAATTCCTAAAAACCCTAATTTGATTAGCATTGATCCTACTGTAGAGGTTGAGGGAAGTGAGGCTCTGAAAGAACTCGATTCGGATAGCCCCAGGTTAGGGCTTTATGCAAATTTAGTAAAACCTGTGGGAAGTTCTAAACATGTGGTGGAACTAATACAAGTAAAGAATCCCATTTATAATAATGGGATACCGCGAATACTATGTATGGAGGACTAAGTCAATAGAATGAACACCATTGAAAATCTACAATTTACGGTAATTGGTAAATTTTCATATGGGTGGCCTGAATTGAATGGATTGAGACTTCAAATACCAAAACAATGCACTATGAAAGAGGATTGTATAATAGGTCTATTGAGGAACAGACATATACTCATTAGACTCAATTCGGAGGAGGATTTCATTAACATGATGTCGAAGAATGTTTATTACATTTTAGACAAAAATGGATATTCATATCCCATGAGACCACAGAAATATGATACAAAGTTCAAGGTGAATGAGGAAATGACTCAAGCGATGGCATGGATATATTTTTCCGACTTGAACCCTACTTACTTTGTTAAGGAGTCTTTGTTTTCTCTTGCATCAGTAATGGGCAAACCCCTTCAGTTGGATACAACTACTATTAACAAAACTATAACTAGTTATGCTAGGGCGAAGGTGCAGGTTGATTTTATGCCTAATTTTTCCAAGGTGGTGGAGATGGAAATTATTAATCCTATAACAAAGGGGTCCAGGATTGAGGAAGTTAAGATACAATGTGATATGTTACCAAAGTATTACAAAAAGTGCAAACTTCAGGGACATGATAAACAAGATTGCAAGATTTTGTATCCAGAGTTGATGATAACATAAGAGGCAATTGATGTGGAAGGGAAAATATGAATACTAGTACTGAAAGTAAGGAACCAGTTGTAGCAAGGAAGAAAAAATGGGGTGTGTAATTGTAACACTCTAGGTGCTTCGAACACATGAAAATATACAATGGTTGGGGTATAAGGCTAAATGAAGAAAAGGTGAAGAAGCATGTACTGGAAACGAGCATGCGAAGAAAAAAAGAAAAAAAAAACGTGACGTGAGTCCCACCCACGCCGTGAACCAACTTCTGAAAGTTGGAAAAATGTTGTCTGAGATCACGACAGGACCCACGTGGCGTGACTCCACTCACGTGACGTGAGTGGATGCCGTGGATGAGATTCAGAGACTGTTTTTAGGTCTAAGATTCACAACAGGGACCTACATGGCGTGACTGGTGTCCACGACACCAGTCACGGTACCGTGAAATTTTGCCGGCTTTATTGACCTATTTTTGACTAGATGAAATGTTTGAGTGTGGGGCCCATTAAAGGTGTTGGGTTGGATTTATATGCTGTATTTGAGGCCCAAAATCATGTAACAAGACATGGGCCTCAACAATTAAGGAAATGATCCATTTGATATGGATCACATATGTGGCCAAGGATACTTTGACTTGAGAGCCTATATAAAGGCATGAAAAATCAGATTTTATTCATTATCACTCTCATCTCTTTCTAGATATTTCTCAAAGCTATTCTTATCTCATAAACCCTAAGGCAACAACACTTGGTTGGGACAAGATCATCTTTTTGCAATTATTAGAGAGTGTTTACTCTTATGAATCTTATGGCTTAATTTAATATATACATGAAAGGTGGTATAGGTCATGATGGTTATGTTCTAAAGTGTTGAGAAGTCCACCTTGTTGGTGGTAAGGTGGAATAAGTGCTATGGTAGTAGGAGGGAAGGTGGAATGACATATCCTATTTTGAGAAGGTTGGATGGTTTCATTGTTGTGGTTACTAATGTAAGTTCCCTTATGTATGTATATTGTAGAGTAGCATTTTACGGAAAGGTGGAATTGTTGTAATCATATAGTGAAAGTCTAAGGTATGTAAGGTTTCTCTTTCCTATGACCTTTGGTCACACCTATGGTTCATATTTTGCCCGAACTTACCATCCCTCCGAAATGTCGTAAAGTGTCTCATTCCAAGTAAATGCTTAGCAATTGTTGTTTGTATGCCTCTTATTCATTGCCCATGGTTTCCAAGTGTCAATAATGTTGCAACCACCAATGTATCACTCTCTTAATGAACGAATTGAACTAATGTATCTAAGTGTTTATTGAGTACGAGTGGTAGCTTGAGGGGGCGTAAAGCCCAGCATAGAGACGATCCCGATTGATTATTGGACACAGGGGATAGCCCAAAGGGGTGAAAACCTAGCTAGGGCCGAACCTACTTTGTTTATTCATGGGTGGTAGCTCAAAGGGGCATAAGCCTAGCTAGAGACGATCCCAACGTTATGACCCACTGATCAGTTGGGGCCCGGGTACGATATGAGTTATTGATGATGATACTGAACGTAAAAGAAAAGAAAGTGAGCGTAATGTACTTTGTTCCACATATACAGAATGGTGGTTTATCCATATTGTCTACTCTCTTGTCTCTGATTTCATTGGAATTCCTATATTGCTTATATTTGCTTATAGCCTTACACTCAGTAGATTCTTTGTACTAACATCCCTTGGGGGACTTACCTTACTTGTTGCAGGTGCAGGTGCTAGTAGACCTCCACAGTAGGTTGCGCATTATCTGTCGATCATAGGTGAGATCTAGTTGGTTCGGGGTTTTTCGAGTGTCATATGTACATTTGTTTTGGTCTTGTACATGTATAAAGCGGGGAGTTGTCCCGAATTTAGGTTGGTTATGTACAGGTATCTGTTAGAGGCTTTGTAGACAGATGTGGGAAGGTGAATGCCAGAGATGTATGCCCATTTTGACTTCATGGCCCTAACGGCCAAGTTTCGTGTATATGGTATATGTTTTTCGTGACTTCCTCCATTGATCTCTTATATCTATTTGTGATAGTAATGTACATTTAGTGAAATGCGTATATATGTACATGAGCAAAGATTGGTTCTCTCGGACCTCAACGGCTTCGGGTGCCAGTCCGACCCGTATGGGATTTGGGACGTGACAAAAGTAGTATCAGAGCGAGGTTGTCCTAAGGAGTCTACAAAGTCGTGTCTGAGTAGAGTCTTACTTATCGATGTGTTGTGAACCACATTTATAAGTCAGAGGCTACGGGACATTTAGGAGTTGTCTATTTGGAATTGATTTTTTTCTTGTGTTATAGAAAAGGCCAATTACAAGGAAAGGTAGAGGTAAAAGTAAAAGGATAGACAGGATTGTTGAAGAGGGAACTAGTAGACCTATGGGACAGTCTATAGCGTCCCAAGGAGACTTCAGGCCTCGGGGTTTTCAGAGACCGCCTACGCCTAGACCATTATTTTCTCATGCCACAGCAGGCACTTCATCCCAGTTCCGATGGTCAAGGAGCTGTTATGTTGGGCAAGGCAGTGGCTCCAATTCACATACTGCAGGGTTTTCTCGACCGTCATGTTAGCATTGTGGAAGGCCTCACTTAGGTAAGTGCCGGCTTGGTACAAATGCTTGTTTTTGGTGCGGTATGATGGGGTACATTATACGAGACTGCCCACGAAGAGGTTTAGGTGGTGCGGCACAACCTACAGGATCGACCGCTGCATCTTCATAATCGGTTCCTTCCCTTGGTAGAGGTGTACAGCCTATGGGGCGTGGCAGGGGTACGAGAGGAGCATCCAGTTCTAGTGGGGTACAGAACCGTACTTATGCTCAAGTGGACCGGCAGAATTCGGAGGCTTTTCCTGATGTCGTTACAAATATATTATCTGTTTTATCAAATCCTGTATATACATTGATTGATCCGAGTTCTACATTATCATATGTTACTCCATTACTTGCGAAAAAATTCAAAAGAACGTCGGAATTATTAACTCAGTCATTTAAAGTATCTACGCCTGTCGGTGAATCCATTATAGCCAAGAGGATTTATCGAATCTGCATAGTCACTGTTGGTGGTCATGATACCTTGGACGATCTTATTGAGCTAGAGATGGTGGATTTTGATGTTATAATGGGGATGGATTGGTTGGCTTCTTGCTATTCCAAGGTGGATTGCCAAGCGAAGAAGGTATCTTTTCATTTTCCGCAAATGACCGTCCTTGAATGGAAGGGTAATGTTGGCGCACCAAGAGGCAAATTTATTTCTTATCTCAAGGCGAGGAAAATGATATCCAAGGGATAGATATGTCACCTCGTACGGGTGCAGGATACTGATATGAAGCCATCAACTCCTCAATCGGTCCCAGTGGTCAATGAATTTCTTGATGTATTTCCTGAGGATCTTCCAGGTCTACCTCCAGAACGGGAAGTAGAGTTTGGTATTGATGTGATCCCAGGTACAAAATCGATCTCTATTCCTTCGTATCGAATAGCTCCAGCTGAATTGTGGGAATTAAAGGAGCAAATAAAAGACTTGTTGGACAAGGGATTCATATGACCTAGTGTGTCCCCGTGGGGTGCACCAGTGTTGTTTGTGTGGAAGAAAGATGGCACGTTAAGAATGTGCATTGATTATCGGCAGTTGAACAAGGTAACGATCAAGAACAAATATCCCCTCTCCAGGATTGATGATTTGTTTGATCAGTTACAGGGTGCCAAATGTTTTTCAAAGATTGACTTGCGATCGGGTTATCATCAAGTCAGGGTCAGAGAAAATGATATACCCAAGACAGCTTTCCGAACACGGTATGGCCATTATGAATTCTTAGTTATGTCATTTAGACTAACAAATGCACCAGCTATTTTCATGGATTTGATGAATAGGGTGTTTAAGCCTTTTCTAGACGTGTTCGTGATGGTGTTTATAGATGATATTCTGGTTTATTCACGATAAGAAGAAGACCATGTTAACCACCTATGTCGGTGTTACAGACTCTGCATGATCGTAAGTTGTATGCCAAATTCTCTAAATGTGAATTTTGGTTAAAATCCATGGCGTTCTTGGGTCACATTGTATTAGATGAAGGAATTCGGGTTGATTCTCAAAAGATTGAAGCGGTGCATAATTGACCAAGACCTACGACACCTACAGAGATACGTAGTTTTCTTGGATTGGCCGGTTATTATCGCAGGTTCGTGGAAGGGTTTTCTTCTATTGCTGCACCATTAATGAAGCTAACACACAAGGCAATTAAGTTTTAGTGGAACGATGCTTGTGAGAAAAGTTTCCAAGAGCTGAAAGATAAGTTGACTTCCATACCAGTTTTAGTACTTCTCGAAGGCACAGAAGGTTATGCAGTGTATTGTGATGCTTCTGGGGTTGGCCTCGGATGTGTATTGATGCAGTATGGTAAAGTAATAGCGTATGCCTCACGACAGTTGCAGCCACATGAGAGAAATTATCCCACACATGATCTTGAGTTAGCAGCTGTGATATTTGCTTTAAAGATATGGCGTCATTATTTATATGGGGTTCATGTTGATATCTATTCGGATCACAAAAGTTTGCAATATATCTTTAAGCAGAAGGAACTCAATTTGAGGCAACGAAGGTGGCTTGAGTTATTGAAAGACTATGATATCGATAGCTTATACCACCCAGGGAAGGCAAATGTGGTAGCTGACGCACTAAGTCGCAAAGCAATAGAAAGCACCAATGATCAGTTGAGAGAAAAAGCAAGATATAGTCAAGGATATACATCAACTAGCCAGCTTGGGGGTTCGTCTTCTTGAATCTCCAGATGAAGGGGTTATTATGCAGAATGCAGCAGAATCTTCCTTAATAGCTGAGGTAAAGGAGAAACAGTATGCAGATCCTATTCTGTTGCAGCTGAGAGAGAATGTGCAGCAAGAGTTGACCAAGGCATTTGATCTGACACCAGAAGGAGTCCTTCAATGCCAAGGGAGGATATGTGTACCGAATGTGGATGAGCTGAGGAAGCAGATTATGACAGAGGCACACCATTCACGGTATTCTATTCATCTGGGATCCACTAAAATATACCACAATCTGAAGGAGGTGTACTGGTGGGGTAACATGAAGAAGCATATTGCCGAATTTGTGGCTCAATGTCCAAATTGCCAACAAGTCAAGGTGGATCATCAGAAACCAGGAGGTTATATGCAATGTATCAATCTTCCAATCTGGAAATGGGATATGATTAACATGGACTTCATCACAGGTTTGCCTCATACACTGCGGAAGTTTGATTCTATATGGGTGATAGTGGACAGGCTTACCAAGTCAGCGCATTTCCTACCAGTCAGGACCACCTATACAACTGAAGATTATGCAAGGTTGTATGTCAAAGAGATAGTGAGATTACATGGGATTCCACTTTATATTATCTCAGATCGGGGAGCACAATTTACTGCACATTTCTGGAAATCTTTTCAGAAGAGCTTGGGTACACAGGTGAATTTGAGTACGGCTTTTCATCCTCAAATGGATGGACAGGCAAAACATACTATCCAAACACTTGAAGATATGCTACGAGCGTGTACGTTGGATTTTAAAGGCAGATGGGATGATCATTTACCACTTGTTGAATTTGCCTGCAACAATAGCTATCATTCAAGTATTAAAATGGCACCTTATGAAGCTTTATATGGAAGAATATGTCGATCACTAATTGGATGGTTTGAAGCGGGTGAAACTGCTTTACTTGGGCCCGATCTTGTTCACCAACCCATGGAAAAAGTTAAAGTGATCCACCAGCGGCTACAAACGGCCCAAAGTAGACACAAGTCCTATGCTGATGTTAGACGAAGAGGGCTCGAATTTTTCATAGGTGATTGGGTATTCTTGAAGGTGTCTCCGATGAAAGGGGTAATAAGGTTTGGAAAAAAAGGAAAATTAAGTCCACGTTATATAGGCCCATATGAAATTGTTCGAAGATTTGGGCAAGTTGCATATGAATTGGCACTACCCCAAGAACTCTCCACAGTCCATCCCGTATTCCATGTTTCGATGCTTCGAAAGTGCATAGGAGAACCATCTCAAATTGCTCCCATTGAGGATGTACAAATTACAGAAAAACTCACATATGAAGAAAGACCTATTGCTATTCTGGATAGACAAGTGAAGAGATTGAGTAATAAAGACGTCGTCTCCATAAAGGTACTACGGAGAAATCAGCAAGTAGAAGAGATTACATGGGAAGCAGAAGAAGTGATGAAATCAAAGTACCCACATTTGTTTCGCACTGAGGAACAAGTTCAAAGTACAGAAGGAGAGCAATAACAAGTAAGCCTACATCAATTTTTCAATATTATAGGTATGTGTATATATATGATATCTACTTGGACTAGCATTTGTGTATCCTGGATACTGTCGCTAACATTCGAGGACGAATGTTTCTAAGAGGGGAAGAATGTAACACTCCAGGTGCTTCGAACATATGAAAATATACAATGGTTGGGGTATAAGACTAAATGAAGAAAAGGTGAAGAAGCGTATACTGGAAACGAGCATGCGAAGAAAAAAAAAACATGACGTGTGTCCCACCCACGTGACGTGGGTGGTGCCGTGAACCAACTTCTGAAAGTTTGAAAAATGTTGTCTGAGATCACGACAGGACCCACGTGACGTGACTCCACTCACGTGACGTGAGTGGGTGCCGTGGATGAAATTCAAAGACTGTTTTTAGGTCTAAGATTCACAACAGGGACCTACATGGCGTGACTGGTGTCCACGACACCAGTCACGGTACCGTGAAATTTTGCCGGCTTTATTGACCTATTTTTGACTAGATGAAATGTTTGAGTGTGGGGCCCATTAAAGGTGTTGGGTTGGATTTATATGCTGTATTTGAGGCCCAAAATCATGTAACAAGACATGGGCCTCAACAATTAAGGAAATGATCCATTTGATATGGATCACATATGTGGCCAAGGATACTTTGACTTGAGAGCCTATATAAAGGCATGAAAAATCAGATTTTATTCATTATCACTCTCATCTCTTTCTAGATATTTCTCAAAGCTCTTCTTATCTCATAAACCTTAAGGCAACAACACTTGGTTGGGACAAGATCATCTCCTTGCAATTATTAGAGAGTGTTTACTCTTATGAATCTTATGGCTTAATTTAATATACACATGAAAGGTGGTATAGGTCATGATGGTTATGTTCTAAAGTGTTGAGAAGTCCACCTTATTGGTGGTAAGGTGGAATAAGTGATATGGTAGTAGGAGGGAAGGTGGAATGACATATCCTATTTTAAGAAGGTTGGATGGTTTCATTATTGTGGTTACTAATGTAAGTTCCCTTATGTATGTATATTGTAGAGTAGCATTTTACGGAAAGGTGGGATTGTTGTAATCACATAGTGAAAGTCTAAGGTATGTAAGGTTTCTCTTTCCTATGACCTTTGGTCACACTTATGGTTCATATTTTGCCCGAACTTACCATCCCTCCGAAATGTCGTAAAGTGTCTCATTCCAAGTAAATGCTTAGCAATTGTTGTTTGTATGCCTCTTATTCATTGCCCATGGTTTCCAAGTGTCAATAATGTTGCAACCACCAATGTATCACTCTCTTAATGAACGAATTGAACTAATGTATCTAAGTGTTTATTGAGTACGAGTGGTAGCTTGAGGGGGCGTAAAGCCCAGCATAGAGACGATCCCGATTGATTATTGGACACAGGGGATAGCCCAAAGGGGTGAAAACCTAGCTAGGGCCGAACCTACTTTGTTTATTCATGGGTGGTAGCTCAAAGGGGCATAAGCCTAGCTAGAGACGATCCCAACGTTATGACCCACTGATCAGTTGGGGCCCGGGTACGATATGAGTTATTGATGATGATACTGAACGTAAAAGAAAAGAAAGTGAGCGTAATGTACTTTGTTCCACATATACAGAATGGTGGTTTATCCATATTGTCTACTCTCTTGTCTCTGATTTCATTGGAATTCCTATATTGCTTATATTTGCTTATAGCCTTACACTCAGTAGATTCTTTGTACTAACATCCCTTGGGGGACTTACCTTACTTGTTGCAGGTGCAGGTGCTAGTAGACCTCCACAGTAGGTTGCGCATTATCTGTCGATCATAGGTGAGATCTAGTTGGTTCGGGGTTTTTCGAGTGTCATATGTACATTTGTTTTGGTCTTGTACATGTATAAAGCGGGGAGTTGTCCCGAATTTAGGTTGGTTATGTACAGGTATCTGTTAGAGGCTTTGTAGACAGATGTGGGAAGGTGAATGCCAGAGATGTATGCCCATTTTGACTTCATGGCCCTAACGGCCAAGTTTCGTGTATATGGTATATGTTTTTCGTGACTTCCTCCATTGATCTCTTATATCTATTTGTGATAGTAATGTACATTTAGTGACATGCGTATATATGTACATGAGCAAAGATTGGTTCTCTCGGGCCTCAACGGCTTCGGGTGCCAGTCCGGCCCGAATGGGATTTGGGACGTGACAAAAGTGGTATTAGAGCGAGGTTGTCCTAGGGTGTCTACAAAGTTGTGTCTAAGTAGAGTCTTACTTATCGATGTGTTGTGCACCACATTTATAAGTCAGAGGCTACGGAACATTTAGGAGTTGTGTCTTTTCTTCACTTCCTAGATCGTCCAACAGCGCTAATGTTGTAAGTGGAATCGTATCTAACCATTGGAATTGATTTTTTTTCTTGTGTTATTGAAAAGGCCAATTACAAGGAAAGGTAGAGGTAAAAGTAAAAGGATAGACAGGATTGCTGGAGAGGGAACTAGTAGACCACCACCGGAGCAAGCTAATCAAGTTGGTGTTGGACAGGAGTTCGCATCGCGGGCTTCTTCTACTTTACCCACAGAGCCGCCTATGAATGCCACTGACCAGGATTTAAGAAATGCAGTGCATATGTTGACTCAGCTAGTTGCGGCACAAATGCAGGGACGAGCTGGTCCTAAGACAAGTGAGGAGGACGCTGTTAGGGTAGCAAGCCACAGAACATAGGATTTTTTGAAACTAGACCCTCCCACATTCACTGGGTCAGACCCACAGGCAGATCCACAGGACTTCGTGGATCAAATCCAAAGGGCCCTAGATGTTATGCACGTGACGGGTGTAGAAACAATTGAACTTGCGACTTATAGATTGAAAGGTGAAGTGATATTGTGGTATGAGGACTGGAAGTGGTCGAGGGGAATTGATGTACTTCCAGCTGGATGGGAGGAATTCAAAACAGCATTCATTGACCATTACCTCCCATATGAGACCCGAGAGGCACGTGCAGACCAGTTTCTGAATTTGTGGCAAGGAAATATGAGTGTCAGAAAATATAGCCTGCAGTTCAATTCTTTGGATCGATATGCTCCAAACATGGTGGCCACAATGACAGATAGAGTCCATCGATATGTGGATAGATTGGAGCCATATTTGGTACGGGACTGCACTATAGCTGCTTTGAAAAGAGATATGGACATAGCCAGAATTCAGGCTTTCGCTCAAAAGATAGAAGATCAGAGGCAGAGAAGAAGAGTACATGAATCTGAAGGAGGGCCATCAAAAAGTACTAGACCTATGGGACAGTCTATAGCATCCCAAGGAGACTTCAGGCCTCGGGGTTTTTAGAGACCGCTTACGCCTAGACCATTATTTTCTCATGCCACAGCAGGCACTTCATCCCAATTTCGATGGTCTAGTAGCGGTTATGTTGGGCAAAGCAGTGGCTCCGGTTCACAGACTGCAGGGTTTCCTCGTCCGTCATGTCAGCATTGTGGAAGGCCTCACTTAGGTAAGTGCCGGTTTGGTACAAATGCTTGTTTTTGGTGCGGTATGATAGGGCACATTATACGAGACTGCCCACGAAGAGGTTTAGGTGGTGCGGCGCAACCTACGGGATCGACCGCTGCATCTTCATCATCGGCTCCTTCCCTTGGTAGAGGTGTACAGCCTATAGGGCTTGGCAGTGGTGCGAGAGGAGCATCCAGTTCTAGTGGGGTACAGAACTGTACTTATGCTCTAGTGGATCGGCATAATTCGGAGTCTTCTCTTGATGTCGTTACAGTTATATTATCTGTTTTATCATATAGTGTATATACATTGATTGATCCGGGTTCTACATTATCATATGTCACTCCATTAATTGCGAAAAAATTCAAAAGAACATCGGAATTATTAACTCAGTCATTTGAAGTATCTACGCCTGTCGGTGAATCCATTATAGCCAAGAGGGTTTATCGTAACTGCATAGTCACTGTTGGTGGTCATGATACCTTGGACGATCTTATTGAGCTAGAGATGGTGGATTTTGATGTTATAATGGGGATGGATTGGTTGGCTTCTTGCTATGCCATGGTGCATTGCCAAGTGAAGAAGGTATCTTTTCATTTTCCGCAAATGACCGTCCTTGAATGGAAGGGTAATGTTGGCGCACCAAGAGGCAAATTTATTTCTTATCTCAAGGCGAGGAAAATGATATCCAAGGGATATATATGTCACCTCGTACGGGTGCAGGATACTGATATGAAGCCATCAACTCCTCAATCGGTCCCAGTGGTCAATGAATTTCTTGATGTATTTCCTGAGGATCTTCCAGGTCTACCTCCAGAACGGGAAGTAGAGTTTGGTATTGATGTGATCCCAGGTACAAAACCGATCTCTATTCCTTCGTATCGAATGGCTCCAGCTGAATTGTGGGAATTAAAGGAGCAAATAAAAGACTTGTTGGAGAAGGGATTCATATGACCTAGTGTGTCCCCGTGGGGTGCACCAGTGTTATTTGTGTGTAAGAAAGATGGCACGTTAAGAATGTGCATTGATTATCGGCAGTTGAACAAGGTAACGATCAAGAAAAAATATCCCCTCTCCAGGATTGATGATTTGTTTGATCAGTTACAGGGCGCCAAATGTTTTTCAAAGATTGACTTGCAATCGGGTTATCAACAAGTCAGGGTCAGAGGAAACGATATACCTAAGACAGCTTTCTGAACACGGTATGGCCATTATGAATTCTTAGTTATGTCATTTGGACTAACAAATGCACCAGCTATTTTCATAGATTTGATGAATAGGGTGTTTAAACCATTTCTAGACGTGTTCGTGACTGTGTTTATGGATGATATTCTGGTTTATTCACGATCAGAAGAAGACCATGTTAACCACCTACGGCCGGTGTTACAGACTCTGCGTGACCGTAAGTTGTATGCCAAATTCTCTAAATTTGAATTTTGGTTAAAATCTGTGGCGTTCTTAGGTCACATTATATCAGATAAAGGAATTCGGGTTGATTCTCAAAAGATTGAAGCGGTGCAGAATTGATCAAGACCTACGACACTTACAGAGATGCGTATTTTTTTTGGATTGGCCGGTTATTATCGCAGGTTCATGGAAGGGTTTTCTTCTATTGTTACACCATTATTGAAGCTAACACACAAGGCAATTAAGTTTCAGTGGAACGATGCATGTGAGAAAAGTTTCCAAGAGCTCAAAGATAAGTTGACTTCCACACCAGTTTTAGTACTTCTCGAAGGCACAGAAGGTTATGCAGTGTATTGTGATGCTTCTGGGGTTGGCCTCGGATATGTATTGATGCAGCATGGTAAAGTAATAGCTTATTGTGGTGCTTCTGGGGTTGGTCTTGTATATGTATAAAGCGGAGATTTGTCCCAATTTTAGGTTGGTTATGTACAGGTATCTGTTAGAGGCTTTGAAGACAAATGTGGGAAGGTGAATGCCAGAGATGTATGCCCATTTTGACTTCATGGCCCTAACGGCTAAGTTTCGTGTATATGGTATATGTTTTTCGTGACTTCCTCCATTGATCTCTTATATCTATTTGTGATAGTAATTTACATTTAGTGACATGCGTATATATGTACATGAGCAAAGATTGGTTCTCTCGGGCCTCAACGGCTTCGGATGCCAGTTCGGCCCGAATTGGATTTGGGACATGACAGTAATGGAAACCTACTAGAAAGAGATTTATTATGGAGCATAAAGAGGGGAAGGAAGGGAAATGCATAAGTGCGAAGGTGCATAAGTGCGAAGGTAGTGTCACCTGATAAAGGTGTTAAAATAGCTAATTCCTTTACAGTATTAGAGGAGAAGGAACATATGGGGGAAAATCACGTAACAGACAACACCATCAATTCAATACAACAACAAAACATAAAAGAAAGGGCCAATTATACAGACATGTAGATAAAGAAGGAAAAGGGATACAACAACAATATAGATTCTAAAGTGCATATTAATGAGAAAGTATCTCCAGTGATTGGGGATAGCCAGCAAAACCAACAGTCATTATCCACTAAGGAGTGGATCACAAAGTCATTTGGTAAAAAATAAGAGGGGGTGATGAAATCTAACGGCAACGGTAAGGACAGTACAAAGAACCAAAGTATCAATGAAGGGGATAATATTCATAAAGAGATAGAGTAAAACAACTCACCACTTAGAAGTGAACAAGAAGGCAACAGCAAAGTAGTACAGGAGGAAGCAGTACCAGCTTTACCTTCATCAAATATTAATAGAGGATCTACACAACATGAAATAAAAGAATTGATGAATGATGATGAAGAGGGTAAAGAGCATTCCAATGATACCTTAGTAGTATGTCTAGTGTCTAACATAGAAGGGGTATTGAAGCAAGTTAATCATCTAGAAGATAAGACTAAAGCGGTAATGATTATACCCTCAACAATTCAAGTTGATGAATCCAAATACCAGTTGGGAAGAATTAAATCTCCTAACAAGGCTTTACACAACATTCTCACTCATAATTTGGCAACAGAGATAGAAGATACAAATAAGCAGAGTGGGGAATTAAGTCAGCAACAAGAAGATCAGATATGTAAGGATTCAGATTTGTCCCAAAGGGTGGTTAAAGCTCTAAAATCTTCTAGAAAAGGGAAGAAAGAGGGTAATGAAGACACATCTCAGCCAGTCAGAGTCCAATCAAATATGAGTGTGGAAACACCTCAAAGGTTTAAATGTTGAAAGCTAATTTAGAATATAAGGTCTGTAAAGTCATAAAAAGCTTTTCAGAGAGTGCAAATGTTGAATAATTTTCATAAGTTTGCTTTTGTGTCTTTATTGGAACCTTTTCAACATATTAGAATAATTAATAGATACAGATGCAGACTAAAGATACCACAAGTATTTCACAATAACAATGGCAAGATTTGGTTATTAATCATGACTATGATGTGAATATTCTTAGTAATACAGATTAACAAGTCACATTCAGATAAAGAATCAGGCTACAGCTCAAATCATGATAGTGACTGTTGTATATGATAAGTGTGAGGATTTACATAGAATAGAGTTATGGGAAGATATCCATTCAATACAGATGGGGCTAGATTGTCCATAGATGATTGGGGGTGATTTTAATGTGGTCTTAAATGGGGATGGAAAAATTGGTGTACTTCCAGTGGTTGATGTTGATAGTGAGGACTTTAGGAGCTGTATTGAATCATGTGATTTAACTCAGGTTCCTTTTAAGGGTAGTCTATTTACTTGGTGGAATAGGAGAGCTGGAGATAATTGCATATTTGAGAGGCTTGAATGAATTTTGATTAATGCTGACTTTTAGGGGTTGTTTCCACACTCAGAGGTTGAACACCTTCTAAGAAATAGCTCTGACCATGCAACTTTGTTACTGACTTATGAAAATAGGCCTACTACTTATAAGAAGACTTTTAGATTTCTTAATTTCTGGACTGAACATGAAGAGTTTTTGAATGTTGTAATCTGATTTTACTGATAATCCTTTTCTTGACTTCAACAGAAAGATTACAAAAACCATAACAATCCTTTCTTTATGGATTAGGGCTACTTTTGGAGATATTTTTCAGTAGCTGATAATTAGAGAGGAAATTGCCAGAATTAAAGAGAATCAGATTGAAGAAAATCCTACACTAGAGAATAGAGTGGTGATACAGAAGGCAAAGGCAGAATATACACGATATTTTCATCTGGAAGAATGTTTTTGGCAATAAAAGGCAGGTTATGAAGAGTTTGTATATGGAGATAGGAATATAAAATTCTTCCACAGTCTAGTAAAAGGGAGAAGACAGAGGCTCAAGGTTATAAGAATCCAAAATTCAAGAGGTGATTGGTTAGAAGATCAAGAAGAAATAGCAGCCGAGGCAGTATAATTTTATCAGGCACAATTTAAGCAACAAAGAAATGCTACTAATTTTAATTTGCTACAGCATATTCCAAAAATAATTAAGGCAGATGATAATTCAGCTTTAGGAGCTATTCCCAACAGTGAGGAGGTTAAGACGGTTGTCTTTAATCTGAGTGGAGATATCTCAGGAGGTCCAGAGGGATTATCAGGTAGATCTTACCAAGTGTCCTGGGATATTATGGGTACAGATGTTGTAAGAATAGTACATAAATTCTTTTCTGGTAACACTCTGCCCAAATCTATAACTCACACTAATCTGGCTCTAGTCCTAAAAAGGACAATATCATATCATTCTCAGAAATGAAACTAATTAGTCTGAGTAATTTTATCAACAAGGTGTTTTCCAGAATTATTCAAGATAGATTGGAAGTGTTGTTGCCAAATCTTATTTCTGCAAATTAGTTTGGCTTTGTCAAAGGGAGAAGTATTATAGAAAATATCCTTCTTACTGAAAAATTGGTAACTGATATTAGCAAGAGAGGAAAACCATCATATATTGTTATAAAGATGGATATGGCCAAGGCTTAGGACAGGGTTTCTTGGTTTTTCCTAATAAAGGTGTTGAGGAAGATGGGGTTTTCTACTACTTTTGTAGATATGATCTAGAGATTGGTTTCAAATAATTATTATTCGGTACTGCTCAATGAGCAATCTCATGGTTCTTTCACTCTACCAGGGGAGTGAAGCAAGGTGATCCACTCTGCCCAACCCTCTTTATTTTATTTGTAAAGGTTCTCACTAGGACTATAAATGTTTTATTTGAAGATAGTCAATTTGTGGGATATGGTATGCCTAAGTGGAACCATAACCTAAACCACTTGGCTTATGCTGATGAAACCATTATTTTATCTTCTACTGATGAATATTCTTTAAGTAAAATAATAGATACTCTACAGGAATATGAGAAGGAATCTGGATAGAAAGTGAACAAAGATAAAAGCTCATTTTATCTTCATCAAAATATTATAGGTAATATTTGTTTGCAGGTGGAGAAAAGTACTAAAATGACACAGGGATATTTCCCCATGAAGTACTTGGGTTGCCCAATCACACACAAAAAGAAGAGAAAAGAGAATTATGCAGAACTGATAGAAAGAGTGAAAGAAAACTTCAAGCATAGAAAGGTAAGATGCTATCATATGGGGGTAAAGAAGTACTATTTACTAGTGTACTACAGAGTATTCCAGTTTATGTATTACTAACTCCATCCCATTTTATGTGGCCTACTTTAACCAGGCATGGAGTTTAAGAAATAAGGGAAGACTTGGTGATGTTTACCAAATTGACCTTTATTAAAAATGTAATACTACTATCTTTAATTAAGTGGGACCAATAAGGGTAAAAGAGTAATTATGCTTTTAAAAAGTTATGAAATAAGGAAATGTGATATTTTTTTGGGACGGACCAAAAAGGAAAGTAGGTCACATAAAATGGGGCGGATGGAGTAAATGTTATTGTTCCTCTTATATGTGTTATCAAAGATTTGTATAGGATTTTTGCTAAATTCTTTTGGAGTAATAAAGAATCAGGAAGGAGCAAACACTGGGCAGCATAGAACAAGGTATGTTTACCTAAACAAAAAGGTGAATTAGGATTCAAATCTATGTTTGATGTATCCAGGGCCCTGTATGCTAAGTTATGGTGGAGGTTCAGGACTTAAAATAGCTTTTGGTCTTATTATCTCTGGAATAAGTATTGTAAAAAATAGATACCGACTTTGGTGAGTGGAGTGGAGAATCACAAGTGTGGAAGCACATATAGGAGAATAGAGAGAAAGTTGAATAATTTCTGTGGTGGGAACCTAAAGGGGGTACATAAACTATATGGTATGACAACTAGACAAACCTAGGCCTTTTATTTCTTCATCCTACAGAAGTCCAAACTTGTCATAACATGCAGGATGTAGGTGAATTCTTACTGGATGAAGGCTGGGACTAGAATAGAATAACAGAGATGATTCCTGATTATGTTGTAAATCACATTAGAGATAATTTGGGCAGTACCTAGATCACAGAAGTAAGTGACCATCCATGGTGGACAAAAACCAGTACTGGATTTTTCAGTGTTAAGAGTGTATGGGAAATAGTGAGACAAAAGAAAGAAGTTCAGGAAGATTACAAGTTGTTGTGGAGTAAGGGTTTACCATTCAAAATTTATTTCCTTGCATGGAGAGTGTGGCAAGGGAAAGTTGTTGTTTCTCATATATTAAAAACTTGGAATCCTAATGTTTTCTCTGATTGTACATATTGTACAAATCCTGAGAGGGAAATAATTGGTCACCTTTTTCTTAAGGGAGAAGTTACTGAGAGAATTTGGTTTTACTATGCTTCTGCTATAGGTATTCCTACTGGGAATTATTTGAGACAAAGTATAAGAAAGTGGTGGGAGGCTGATGCAAATCCTAGGAGTAAAGTAATGTACCAAGTGGTTCCTTTGCTATGGTTTTTATGGAAAAGAAGAACCACCCTTTTACATAGTGGATCGTACTCTACTGTAAAAAATACTAGAGATGTGAATGAAACCTTAAGGAAATTCATCAGATTCAGATTCAAGGCTAATTGGGAGAGTAAGAGCTGGCCTAAAATGATGGCTGCATTAGAGGGACATAGGACAATTTACAACTTCAGAATAGTGAGATGGATACCACCTTTAGATAATTGGATTAAATACTACACTGATGGTGCCTCTAAAGGAAACCTAGGACCTAGTTCTGCAGCTTTTTGTGTAAGAAATTCACTGAGACAGTTTTGTAACGACCTAATCCATCATGGAAATCACCTCGGGGTTAGTGCGGGTCCAAAAATTATCGAAATGTTATTCAAAAATGTACGCGGGGCCATGAATTTTTAAATATGCGGACTTAAAAATTGTTGGAGGCTGGGCTGATGTCATTCTGCTATAGCGAAATAAAGCGGTATTTATTTCGGTATAGCGGTAGACTAACTGTTATAGTGGTGTGATGCGACCAATATAGGGTAAAAGATGGGTCTTATTTCCTTCTCCTCATTAACTGACATAGAAGCATGGGAGACTTACTAAAAACCCTAAACATTACCTACCAAACCATAAATCCATAAAAAGAGGAGGAAAGGGTTCGTATGGGTGAAACCATGGAGTTTCTGGGGTCAACGCATTCGTGGGATCGACTACAGGCAAGGATTTCACTTGGTTTATCCTTCTTTTAGCTGGATGACTTTCAGGTAAGCTAAGGTTTAAATTGAGTAGCTTGACTCGGGTTAGAGATCATGATTATAACATATGTGGATGGGACATCCCATGTTTAGGCCTTTGGACACGGCGTCGGCATGGTTAAAATTGGCTAAGGGTTGGGGAAAGCATTACTTGGGCTGGTTGTTCACCTTATCATATTTATATTACGTATGTGTTATAGTTGAATGGTTTATGGTTGTATATTTATCCTTAGGGTGACTATTTACACCATTTAAGGTGATAGGAGGAATCCCTGAATACTCTAATATAAAAGCCTTGAGAGGGTATTAGGGGTAGTAGTTGGGTGTGCTATGAATAAATTCCTGACCAGGTGAGTGGGGGATGGTCTATAGTTTAATCCCACTAGTAATTATGTGTGCAGGTTACTACTTGAAGTGTGATCAGTTGATGTATGTTGTTTGATGGTCAATGCAATTGCTTTACTTGTTTATGGTTTACCTATCTATATTGTTGACATGTGAAGTATTCCGATATTAGGAATGTTTTTATGGGATATTGGTGAAACAAGGTTGGCAAATATTTATGTATGGGGTTTTAGTATATGGTCCCCTGCAGGTCATGTCTAGAAGGTGGATGCATCACCCATAGCGTGTATGTACGAGGGTCAGGTGAGTTTTATGGTCCCCTGAGTAGAACGGAGCATATATTTATATGTGTTTATGTTTGGGAACCTTGCATGGTCTGGTATAGGTCATACATTTGGGAATATGCGTCATAGAGTCTTGGAATATTGACACCAATCTTGGAATTAAATATGATCTTTCAACTGGTATTTATGAAATGAATTTCTATGTTATATTGGAATGCCCTGGAATGTCGTATTGACTTGGTTATGGTTTGATTTAGCCAACTATCTATTGTGATGGTCCCTGTAGTTGTCTTGACCTAGTGGTATATGCTAACTTGTTGGTGTTGCCTCTTTGATTCCATTTACACTTATGTGTTGAATGTATAATGTGTAATCATGGTCAACTTATCGTGTTGTATATTTACGTAGAAGGTATTCAGTGTATAGTATATTTCCCACCATGGTAAGTGTCTAAACTTTTTAGTACATCGAGTAGGGGAATGACCAAGTAGGTGGGGGTTGGGGTGAGGAGTCTTACGCTAGCAGTATAGGGAGAAGGCTTGGTATGAGTTAAAGGAGAAATCTTGACCTAGCCTTTTGGGTCAAAGGATAGGTTACATGTTCGGGCAAGTTTTCTCAGGGTCTGCTATGCGATTTACCATCTTATTAAAAGTTCGGGCTTAGGCTTTCCTGTATAGTTGTCTTTCTAGCCAAGGTAATCTCTGATGCAGAGACAGACTTAGTATTTGGAGGTGGTAGGGTCATAAGGGTGCGGTGTCATAATTGGGGTTTCAGAATTAGAGCTTGTCTTAAAAAGGGGCAAGGGGGTTAGCCTTAAGTGTTAAGTGAAGGCATGCTTCTTTTGAATATTTGTGTTATATTCATGTAATCTAATTCGGGTCAACCTATGAGGCTTACCAATACGTGTCGTTTGTACTGATGCTACTCTTGCTATACCCTTTTCAAGGTATAGTCTTTTGCAGGATTCGATGTAAGTTTCTTGACTATTACGGTAGTGATCATCCAGCAACTCCCACTTACTCATTCATGATGGAAGCTGGGTCATGGTTATTTCTTCCTTTTGTAGTGGCTCTTGTACCTGTTTAGACTAGATCCTAGGGTATTTTATTTCCTCATTGTTGATTGAATCATTTAATAAGTTGTTTAATGTAAAATCAAAGACTTTCGTATATTGGATCTAAGAGGTTCTCCTATCTAGGTGGATTAGAGTAGGTGCCCTCACGATCCTGCCATTTGGGTCATGATAATTTGGTATTAGAGCCTAGGAAATCGGTCTCCCAGTACAAGAGCAAATGTCAAATAGAGTCCTGCATATTAGTGTGTTGACGTCCACATCTAATCTTCGAGAAGCTACGAGGCATTATAGGAAACTGTTTCACTTCTTTCTTTCCTCTCGTGCACTTGTTCAGTTGTTGTATGGTTGAGTCTAATTGGTATCTCTAGATCCCAATTGGTATCTCAGCTAGTCAAGTAAATGCCACTTGAATCTGCTGGAAAGGGTGTAAGCGACCCGAATTGGAACTGGGAAGGTACCAATTGGTATCTGGCCCTCCGGGCCATTTAAGCATATATTAGACAACCCACTTGGGGTCTTCACCTGCATAGTTAGGTGTTGTGTTACTAAGGCATGGAAATGTAACATTGACTTTGAGTTCCTCTTCTTTCATATATGGTAATCATGGTTGTCTGATTGATTTAAACCTATGATGTGTGGTTGCTTGAATTGGTTTGTATTTATGCCATATACATGCCGTAAATTATTGTGTGCTATGTTGTGTGGTGGTAGATTGAATTTGCACTACGTCTATACTATTGTGCTATAATGTATAAGGGTCTAATTTGATGCTTAGGGACAGGAACCCAACTTGTGGTTGATGTTAAACACCGGAAAAACTTGTGCTAAGACATGTTAAAACATATGGAAATTACATTGTTATCTTGTGGTTTACGATTCCATAAATGCATTATATGTTGTGATATAAGGTTGCAGATGACTGTAAATGGCTAAAAGACTCATTGCTGGTAACTTAGCAAGGTTTTGATGTTTTCTCGGGTGTGCATTAAGGGTATTAAGTATTTGAGGAAGGGACCATAAAATGATTTAAAGTTTCTGGGCAACCTCTGGTTTGGGCCGCCACAGCAGTGCGAGTGTCGCTATAATGGTCATATCTCTTATATAGCGGTACCGCTGTAGCGGAAGGGTCACCTCTATAGCAGTGAAGGCAGGGCAGTAAGCCTGCCTTGTTTTCCCCTGTTTTTGGCTTTCATGCGTGCTTAATTATTTTTTATCTTTAAGGGAGTGGGGCATTGCATTAATGAAAAAAATAGCAGTAATACCATATAAGTAGGCTTATCATTTATTAATATGGGAAGAAAAATAGCATCTATCTGAGGGAAAATAAAAGTAGGGAAGGTGAATAGTGTCTAGAACATACCCCAAATGGGGGTAACCCAAATATCATAAAACCAAAGGGGGGAGGGATGAAAGGGAAGAAGGAGACCAAGTTGGGTGCCCTATCAGTCGCGGGTTGTTGGGGCAGGGTTATCTCTTTTTACGTCACTCAGGAAGAGAAACTTCCTTAAATCCTCTGGGTCCAGCTTAAGGAGCTCCTGGTTAGGTGTAACGCACCCGAACATGACCTTCATGGTTTTCCACATTCAGGCAAGCAAGCGATCCCGGGAGCGACTCTTCTTCCACTTCTCATCAAGCTATCTGCGGAGCGCTGTGACATCCTAGGCAGTGGAAGGGGCTGTAGAACTAGAGGGAAGATGATCCATATACCCCCTAACAGTGGCTAGGTTCGCCTTCAACTGGCTACCAGGGATTGGAGGCTGGGACTGGGAGGGAGCGATATCACCATCATCGTCCTCGTTAAGACCAGGGGCCTCCTCCTTATCATGCTACTCCCTACCTCACTGGCCTTTCTTGTATTTCTTTTCTGGGATAAGGGAGCTCTCACCAAGAGAGGGTAAAAAGGGTCATTCAACTCCGCCACCATATTATTAGGCTCCTTCGGGATCCCTGCATAGCTCCGACACCAAACCCGATAGAAAAGGACCCTTCTTAGGATCCCGGCAGAAGTCCTTTCACTCCATCAATAGCTGCTCCCCCACGTTCAGCTGGATCTCCCTCATAGCACAGGCCACCACCAAGGCCCGAGGATAAGTCACGTCCGTGGTGTTGTTGGATAGATAGATCCATCGGGTCACCAGATTCAGCCATTTCCTAGCATCGGCTAAAAAGTAGGTACTAGTGGCACCCTCAGTAATAGGCCAGTATACCCTGTCCCAAAACTCCTTCGAGATCAACGTGTCTGTCACGCCTCAAATTCCAACGGAGCGGACTGGTACCCGAAGTCGTTAAGGCCCGAGAGAACCATTCCTTGATCATTTACACCTATATGCATGTTTCTGTGTGAATATAATTCTATCTCATGTAACTATAACATACCAATGGCGGAAGTCATGAAAAACACATGCGATATATAAAACTTGGCCGTTAGAGCCATCAAGTCAAAATGGATATACATCTCTTACATTCATCTTCCCACACATGTCTACAAAGCCTTTAATAGATACATGACCATGCCTATGCAATATTTACATAGTACCAAAAACCAATGTACACATGTGACTTGGAAAGCCCCGAAGAAACTGGAGCTCACCAATACTCAGCAAATGATCCGCAACCTACTGTGGAGGTCTACTAGTACCTGCGCCTGCAGCAAGTAAGGTAAGTCCCCCAAGGGACGTCAGTACGAAGAATGTACTGAGTATGTAAGGCTATAAGTAACTGTATGAGATATAAGAACTTTAATGGAATCAAGTACAAGTGAGTGAACAATATAAATAAACCACCGTAAGGTATATGTGTGAAACCATGTACAATGCCTTCTTTACTTTACTTTACTTTACATTACATCATCAATCATCAATCATAAAATGCCCGGGCCTAACTGATCAGTGGAAAAATAACATCATAATCGGGATCGACATCATGCGGATGTTCCTTTCATCCCATGGATACCTCCCGTAATATTGGGATCGACATCATGCAGGTGTTCCTTTCACCACATAGATACCACCTGTAATATTGGGATAGACATCATGCAGGTGTTCCTTTCACCCAATGGATACCACCCATGAAAACAACTAATTATGCATTACTTCATTCTTTAGCTATAAGAGCGATACATCATCGGTCGTGTATTATGGGAACTTTAGAACATAACATTATTGGAAATTTGGAACAATGTTCAATGAATAAGACACAAGTGAATAACAAGTACTAACAACTCAGAAATGAGATATTCTAAACAGTTGGGAAAAATGAGATATTGTACAACCTTTTGAAATAGAAACAAGTGCAATGACAATGCGGGCAATAGATGTTGCAGAAGAGTGTGGATAAGAATAACCTTACATACCTTATCTTCCCAACACGTAACTACAATGATTCAGCTCCTTCCTTATGTGTTACTCTACAACACAAGTACATAATGGAGCGAACATTAAAGGCTAGCTACATTACAAGTTCACAAGAACGTAAGTAGGTGCTTAACGGAAAGTAAAAACCGTCCAACCTCCAAAACACATGGTGCATCACTCCCCCCTTCATTATACTACCAAATAACATTATTCCACCACATTACACTATAACTTACTTCTTTAGCAAAAAACACCACCAAAACAGTCCACACACCACCAAAACAGTCCACATATCAACTTAGACATCACAAACCGATAAGATTTTCCACCAAGTTTCTACTTTACATTTCCACCTCCATACAACTCCACATAATTATTACATCAAGTCACATAAATACCTTCCACAAAAATATACCAAAAATAGTCCTCACAGTTTCAGATTTCACTTTAACATAACAAGAAAGTATTCTCTTTTCACTACGCCCAAACGTTCCATATACAAACACGTATAAACATTTCCATCAAGACATACACAAGGGGAAAGAATTAGAGACATAAAAACACATTAATATACTGAAATTTCATCCATATAATTCAATTCCTTCAAGGCCTTAAGTCCCTTTTCAATTTTAAACCACAAAAAGGAGAATCCTTTAGCCGAAAGCACCGGTGGACTGCCACTTACAAAGTGGACTGCCCTATGCTTTTTAAACATAACCAACATGTTTTCCACAACCTCTTATACATATAATATATTAAACCAAAAGAGTAAACACTTACCAAGGCTTGCAAAGTGGCGGATTTGTCCAAAGGGCTTTTGTTTAGGGTTTGAGAGAGAAGAGAATATCTCTTGGAAAATCTGATTTTTTTGCAAGTGAATTGTGTAGAAATGAGATGATTTTTAAGCCTTAAATACTCCTTTTCCACCACCCCTTTATGGCCAATTTTATCCATATTATTGGTCAAAAATATGGTGTTTACTTGGTCAAATTTGAATGGATCTTTTCCCCTTTGGGCCATGTCTTAATGACTTAATTTTTGGGCCTCACTTGAGCCCATAAACATGCCTCTAAAGTCAGCCCAACAAATTTAATACATAATTCACTTACTACCTTTAATTTAAATGCTTTCATCGATGCTAAGGTCGTTGCATGAGTTTAGAAGTGTACGGGTGTTACAGTGTCCCTCAACCATCCCATATCCATCTCCTGGGCCTTGTCCATATAGTCAGCATTGGAGACATGGGCGACACCGAGCACCTCATTGATAGGGCGGGAATCTATGGGGATGTCCATTCCCCGAATATGGATAGTGGTACTGGGGGAATCCCAATGCACAGTGGGAGGATGGCAAAGAACTCCCGCGTCCAAGTTGCAACCCCATCGGGGGAAGCCTCCACTAATGGGCCCCACCCAAACTCCTACAACCAATTATAACCCTGCTCAAAGAAAATCCCTATCCTCTGGTACTCCCGAAATTGCTCCCGACTAGTCGCGTCGGGGAATCTCTCTTAGGAAGGGGTGTGGGTGTGGGTGTGGGCTTGGTTGTTCTCCATGATTCATATAAACCTGCATGTGACCAAGAAAAATCATTAGAAATCTTTACACGTCTATTTAGTATCGAAAAATTTCAAAAGCAAAAATTTCCAACTAAGCTAGGAGGCCACTACATGCGACCTCCTGCTCTAGCGGTAGACTTACCACTATAGAGGTAATTCACCGCTATAGCGGTACCGCTACAACGGTAAAGACTGTTATAGTGGTTTTCATCTTCCTCAGTAGGCAAGGGGTGCAACAATGGCACCCTTAGCCCAATTTCTCCTATTTTCACTTCTTAACTCAGATTAGTAGTCCAGCAACATTCAAAAACTAATCTTTACAAAAATTCAGGAGTGATAACTCCTAAATCATGCCCAAATAACCAATTCAAAGTGAAGAAGACCTTTAAATTCTCTACTGTTTTAGGCTCGTTAAGGCCGTAAACTTTGAGTTCCTTACGCCTAGAACACAATGGGAACATTGTGAATGTAAAGGAAGCATCCATGCTTCAGAAATTCAACATTACCAAGCCAAATTTTTGATATTTCAAAAATCTCTATAACCTCCTATTTTCAAGGTAAATTCTAGCCTATGGCATGTAATTTCGCGTTTAGTAAAGTATTGAGAAGCGAGAAAGTTTAGTCTTACCTATTTCTAGACATGGTAACAAAGTGATCAGGGAGAGGAGAGTAAATTTTTTCGAGTGAGAAAGGGAAAATGATGATTGAACATCTCCCCTCTATATTCTGTTTGGGACCGCTATAGCAGAGTGACGACCGCTATAGTAGTGTGGTGACTGCTATAATGGGGATCCATTGAATTCCATGAAATTTAAAGTTCCAATCCTTTAACACTCCGTCCAAGATGTGTAGTTCAAATCGTTCGAAGGTCTCTTTGACCTTAAGGGAGGAATTTTCATAGTTGCGTTGTAATCATTCAGATGTAAAAATCCTTTTTGGGGCGATCGGCGCCTGAATTTGTTACTCGTGTAATTAATAGAACCAAGGTCTAAGCGGTTTAATCCGGTAAGTTCGCGGGTTATTTCAAAAATTTAAACTAGAGTCTGGAAGGTAGTGGTAGCATCTCACTAACCGGCAAGGGTATGTCCTGATTTCAATAATCTAGACTCGAATCATCCATTTATTGATCGTTCGGGGATGAATAATGGCTAAATTGATATCTATTGTAACGACCTTATCCGTAATTATTGGAAATCACCTCGGGGTTAGTGTGGGTCCAGAAATTATCGAAATGTTATTCAAAAACGTACGCAGGACCATGACTTTTTAAATGTGGGAACTTAAAAATTATTGGAGTCCAGGCTGACGTCATTCCGCTATACGGTATTTATTCCACTATAGCAGTAGACTGACCGCTATAGCGGTGTGATGCGACCAGTATAGGGTAAAAGATGGATTTTATTTATTTCTCCTCATAAACTGACATAGAAGCATGGGAGGCTTCCCAAAAACCCTAAACATTACCTCCCAAGCCCCAAATACATAGAAAGGGGATGAAAGGGTTCGTATGGGTACAAACCTATGGATTTCAGGGGGTCAACATGTTTGTGGGATCGACTACAGGCTAGGATTTCACTTGGTTCGTCCTTTCTTTAGCTAGATAACATCCAGGTAAGCTAAGGTTTAAATTGAGTAGCTTGACTCGGGTTAGAGAGCATGATTATAACATAGTTGGATAGGAGATTCCATATTTAGGCATTCGGGCACGGCATCGGGATGGTTAAAATTGGCTAAGGTTCCGGGAAAGCATTGCTTATATTACATATGTGTTATAGTTGAATGGTTTATGGTTGAATATTTATCCTTAGGGTGACTATTTACACCATTTAGGGTGATAGGAAGAATCCCCGAAGACTCTAAGATAGAAGTCTTGAGAGGGTATTAGGGGCAGCGGTTGGGTGTGCTATGACTAAAGTCCTGACCAGGAGAGTGGGGGATGGTCTATGGTTTAATCCCACTTGTAATTACGTGTGCAGGTTACAACTTGAAGTGTAATCGATTGATGTATGTTATTTTGCGGTCAATGTAATTGCTTTACTTGTTTATGGTTTACCTATTTTTGTTGTTGACATTTGAATTGTTACGGTATTGGGAATGTTTTCACGAAATATTAGTGAAACAAGGTTAGCAGATATTTATATCTGGGGTTTTAGTACATGGACGACAATTATCCCCTACAGGTCATGTCTAGAGGGTAGATGCATCACCCATAGCGTGTATGTACGAGGATCAGGTGAGTTTAACGGTCTCTTGAGTGGACCAGGGAATGAATTTATATGTGGTTATGTTTAGGATCCTTGCATGGTCCTGTATAGGTCATATATTTGAGAATGTGCGACATAGAGTATTGGCATATTGACATTGATCTTGGAATTAAATATAATCTTTCAACTGGTATTTATGAAATAGATTTCTATGTTATATTGGAATTCCTTGGAATGTCGTGTTGACTTGATTATGGTTTGATTTAGCCAACTATCTATTGTAATGGTCCCTGTAGTTGTCTTGACTTAGTGATATGTATTGATTTATTGGTGTTGCCTCTTTGATGTCATTTGCACTTATGTGCTGAATGTATAATGTGTAAGCATGGTCAACTTGTCGTGTTGTATCTTTACATAATGGATATTCAGTGTGTATTATATTTCCCACCTTAGTAAGTGTATGAACTTGTTAGTACATCGAGTAGCAGAATAACCAAGTAGGTGGGGGTTGGGGTAAGGAGTCTTACGCTAGCAGGATAGGGAGAAGGCAGGGTGTGGTTTAAAGAAGGAATCTCGACCTATCCTTTCGAGTCGAAGGACAGGTTACATGTCTGGGCAAGTCTTCTCAGTGTCTGCTATGTGATTTACCATCTTATTAAAGGTTCGGGTTTAGGTTTTCCTATCATAGTTGTCTTTCCAGCCAAGGTAATCTCCGGTGTAGAGACAGACTTAGTATTTGGTGGTGGTAGGGTCATAAGGGTGTTGTGTCATAATTAGGGTTTCAAAATCAGAGTTTGTCTATAAAAGAGGTACGGGGGGTAGTCCTAAGTGTTAAGTGAAGGCATGCTTCTTTTGAATATTTGTATTATATTTGTGTAATCTAATTTGGGTCAACCGATAAGGCTTACCAGTACGTGTGGTTTGTACCGATGCTTCTCTTGCTATACCCTTTTCGGGGTATAGTCTTTTGCAGATTCAGAGTTAGTTTCTTGACTATTGCGGTAGTGATCAGCCAGCAGCTCCCACTTACTCATTCATGGTGGAAGATGGGTCATGGTTATTTCTTCCTTTTGTAGTGGCTCTTGTACCTGTTTAGACTAGATCCTGGGGTAGTGTATTTCCTCATTGTTGATTGAATTATGTAATAATTTGGTTAATATAAAATCAAAGATTTTCGTATATTGGATTTAAAGGGTTCTCTATCTAGGTGGATTAGAGTAGGAGCCCTCACGATCCGGCCATTTAGGTCATGACAAGTTCATGATGGCTAGAGGTATTAAACTGCCAAATACTATTAACCTAGTGGCTGAAGCAAGGGAAATCAGGGAAAGACTAAGTTAATGTCAGGAGCAGGGGTTAAATCATATAATCATTGAATCTGATTCAATAATAATGGTTCAGATATTGGAAGACAGGTGGAAACCCCCTTGGTGTGTGGTGATGGAAGTGAAAAACATTCACAGGATAAGAAGGAACTTATCAGTAAGAGTACAGCATTCCCTTCGGGAAGGAAATACTCTTGCTGAATTTTTTGCTAACCTTATTTTTTATTTTTGCAGGTGATTATATTGTTCAGCACACTCAAGACATCCCTAGTTTGGGCAGGAAAATACTTCACTTAGACAGAAAAAGGACAACACATATTAGAAGGCAAGTGGTGGATCATATATGAATAAAGTGGTCAATAACAGTGGGAAAGTGTAACTACTACTAGCTGGTAAAGCATTAACAGTGGCAAAAGTACATACAAACACACTTGTTTCAATTTAACAAATAAAGTTGGAAGCATTTCTATTTGTTTTAGTATCCGCATATGTGAGATTTAAGGTGTCACAAGATACAAAATCAGGACTTTGGAAGGAATTGATATAAACTGAGTTTCCTCTGTATTTTTGCACGAATAACCTGCTACAAGTAAATCATAAAAATGGTATGGTAAATTTATCGATTTGCTTCTCTTTTCCTAGATTTGGTGGTGGTATTAATCCCAATAGAGATTCAACCCACTGATCGAAAGAAAAGGAAGTAGAAAGATGAATTTATTAACTATTAGAGTTGTGTACCTTGTTGACGTTGAAGATGAAATGGAGAGTTTCAATCCACTTTAGGATAGATTCTCAACTCGACAGATCTGGAAGAGGAAGAGAACATGCGAGAAGTAAGCTCCTGCGGAGAAATGTGATTTTGTGTTTACCCAAATCGATATATCTACTAATTTAAAGAAAGGGGAAAGTAATACTTTGCTTAGAGTCACGATTGAACAATTCTAGGGAGCTTTGAAAGGAAGATATCTGCACCAACATCAGAGAATTAGACAAGTCACAGCTGTCTGAGCTCAACCACTGTTGAGACACCTCCAGCAACGATGAGAGGACGAAGAAGATGAAGCAATCAGAAGTTTCTAGAATCTTTGTTTCCTAATTAGTGATAGTTGAGTTCCTGTCTCTTTTGTTTTTGTCTTTGCTTTGGACCGGGTCACTTTTGGGCCTAGTCTTGTACGTAACTCGATTTTAGTTTATAATAGGGCCTTGAGCCCATCTTATTTTGATTTAAAAAGAAAAAAACAAGAGAAGGCAAAAGGTAAGCTTTGACAGAACCCTTGTTTTTTAAGGTCGTGTAAGATTCACACGCTTTTCTCATTGCAAAATTGAGAATTTAAGCAACGTTTATAAGTGTAATCTTTTTTAAAAAAAACATGGATCAAAAGAGTCAAGTCAATTATATATCACTCTAATTAATATATAGCCTATTTGATGTTTGTAAAACTAGATAATGACTAGATGCGAGTAGTGTTTTAAAAGGCAGAGTCCGAACTCGCCCTAGGACTCACCTCGGGGCGGGGCACTGGCAAAACGCCTCGGGGCTCATGTATGGGACTTAGTTCTGTGAGGCTTACGTCCTAAGTACCCAACTGTACACCTTGAATACGCCTAACGCCTAATGTCTGTTAGGGTTTTTGCCCTGATTTTCTTACCAAATTTAAGTTTTACTTTTCTTGAAAGGAAAATAAAAGTAATACCATAATTACTTTTACTTTTACTAAAAGGAAAATATAAAACTCTTCCATATTTAGCTAACCTCTTTATTGTAGGAAAGGTTTTGAAACTCTATAAATAGAAGACCCCTCTTCTCATACCATAACACAATAGCATCCACAATGTAATATCTAAAGAGTTTTGTTTAGGGGGAGATTTCTCCCAATAGATTTTTATGTTTTTTCAATATTAGGTTTTCATATGTAGGTCAATTGGTCAAACCCTATCAATAATATATTTTTAGTATGTTTTTATTTGTCACCCGATTTGGCATCTACATGGTTTGCAACTATAAGCTTCCGCATGACGTCCACTTGATTTTCGAACCCAACAAGTGGTATCAGAGCCTACGGTTCAAAGATCCAATGATTTAGTGAAACGAGATTAAAGACGGGTTTAAAGTGGTTTCAAATCAAGTTGCAACCAATTTGATGATAATGAAGATTATGTCCAACTACATGTGGAGAAGAAGTTTCATCATATTTTCAATATTCTTGCTGCTGCATCTTTAAAAATAAAAATAAGATATTAATTTTAAACCCATTTTTAACCATGATATTTTAAACCTTATTTTTAACGATGGCAAGCAGCAGTGATGAAGATTATGTGAAGAACAAAGATCATATATGCAAGTGAAAAAGGCGGATCAAGTTTTGCCACGAAAATCCAGCCAAAAAGGGGAGATTTGTTAGAGTTTTTGCCCTGATTTTCTTACCAAATTTAAGTTTTACCTTTCTTGAAAGGAAAATAAAAGTAATACCATAATTACTTTTACTTTTCCTAAAAGGAAAATATAAAACTCTTCCATATTTAACTAACTTCTTTATTGTAGGAAAGGTTTTGAAACTCTATAAATAGAAGACCCCTCTTCTCATACCATAACACAATAGCATCCACAATGTAGTCTCTAAAGAGTCTTGTTTAGGGGGAGATTTCTCCCAATAGATTTTTATTTTTTTTCAATATTAGGTTTTTATATGTAGGCCAATTGGCCAAACCCTATCAATAATATATTTTTAGTATGTTTTTATTTGTCACCCGATTTGTCATCTACATGGTTTGCAACTATAAGCTTCCGCATGACGCCCACTCGATTTCGAACCCAACAATGTCCGGGACTCACCTAATAGTTCTTACACAAATTGTGTCAAATTCCTTAGTCAACGTTGTTGATAATCATAATTCTCTACTAATTAAATGATGCTTAGTAGTTTTTTTCATCTGTTGAAATAAGAAAATTAAAAATAACTAGCTTATGTACTAATTGAGAACGTCGTGAGGGTGAATATGACTTAACATTTTTGTTTAAAATACATATCTGAATTTCACATATTCACTTGTCATTGATCGTTATGTTTTTGTCCTATATTTCAAAATTATCATATTTATTTTGTTATTTGAAAGTATTTTATTTTTATTCATGAAAGAGTTTATGTTTTAACTATAATTTATTGATTATTTCTTTTAGGGAGGTAAATTGCATAGTATGATAGTCATATATTTTAAGAAATTATTTGTAAAATCATTGAAAATTTTGTTGTTACTTATATTTTTAGTAATCAAATTATAAAAATAAAGATACATGAGATATACGCCCCGTAGATCCTTAGGACTTACGCCCCATGTCTCGGGACTTACGCCTCGCCCCGTGCTATGTAAAACATCTCGCCTCATGGCCCCGTCTTTTAAAACACTGGATGCGAGCATAAGATCTTCAAATAAAATTGTAAGCAAAATTGACAGTAAATTCAAGCGGCAATAAGTACGTCCATGTTCGATAATGGTGAGATTAGGAACAAATAAGTAATTAAATTACAAAAGCAAAATAATTTTAAATTTTTTATTTTATTATTAATAAGATAATTTTTAGTCACACAAATATTTATATCTTATTTTTTATCACAAATTTCCAAAATATTTTCATATTTCTAAGCTTTGCACCCTATCAAAACGCATAAATTAAAACTAGTCGGAGGACTAACAGTCAGATCATAACAATCATTTTGAATTTACTAACTCAAAATCTGATATTTTGTCTCTGAATTTATTGAAGTGGTAGTGGAAATTATGCGAAACGCAATAGTGAAAGTGGAGGGAATACTAGTATGAGACTATGAGCTAAGGAGATAGACGTAGGACAAGCACTTGATGAATCAATATTCAATGTTGGATGCGGTATCAGATTTATCTGGACTCAATAATTTTAATATAAATTTATTTATACATTTTTTTTATAAAAATTTATAATAAATAATAAATATGAATTCATAATTTTAAAAATAATATAATCTTAAAGATTGAATCCATGATCATAAATTTTGAATCTTCTTCTAGACAACACCGAATCTAATTAGAAAAGATAATATAGGTATGTAGTGAAAAGTTTGAGCGCTATAGCTGGAGCTGCTGGGTATCGAGGGAGCGGAGTGCCTCAGGCCGGACAGCTTTGTATACTTACTAGACATTTGGTCATGAGAATTTTTTCACTTTTTTTGAAAAATTATTTTGCTTTAGTGAAAATAGTAGTGTTTGGCCATAAGAATTATTTCACTTTAGTGAAAATTATTTTTGGTTTCACTCCTATGTCTCTCACAAAATTTTAAAAATAATCCAATTTATATTTATTGTCAAACACAACACCAACTCCAACTCCGAAAAATTATTATTTTCATGGCCAAATGGGGCTGTATATTTGGGCTTATTTGTTTTATATCCACTGCTCCATTGTCTTCTACTCCCTTTGTCCATCTTCACTTGTTTAGTATATAAAAAATAATTGTTTAACTTTACTTGTTTAGTTTAAAAAATTAAGAGAAAATTTATTATTTTGTATCTATTTTACTCTTGTTATTATGTGTTTTCCATTATCCAATATTTAGATGACTTATACTTAATAGGGGTAATATAATAAAATTATCCTTGATTTATTATTTATTAAAGGGTATGGCAATTCAACATGAATAAGTAAAGATAGGGACGGAGGGAGTACGTGATTTTTTTCCCTTCACTTTTCTGTCGCAGTAAGTTATCTTGTAACTTTTTGCTGGAAGAAATAAGATGCACATCCATATGTGGATGTAATTTATCAAAAAAAAAAAAAAAGAAAAGAAAAAATTCTCTCGCATATACATGAAGGTAGTATGTTAACATCCTCTCCATTTTTTAATTAGTAATAGCACCATATTCTTAATCTTCGAATACAAAACTTCTGTTTACTTTAATATTATACAACGTGAATTGTCACTTCATTTAAAAGTTCAAAAATTATCAGTGGTGTTATCCTTTTATTAAGCTATAGTTTAGGTTTCATTTATTTGCTTAGTTGTTGGGACAAAATTTAGATTATTTGAAAGTACTGTATCCCAAGCAATAACAAGATTTTTATGTTAATTGTTATTTTTTGAATTTTATAAGTTGGTCTACTTTACGAATAAACTAAATTAAGATAACTGAATTAAAGGGGTCGAGGATTGATTGTTTAATCATGAATAAGGAAACAGATGCAATTGGGGAAAAAAAAAAAAGTGCATATGCACAGTTCATTGATAAAAACTCTTGAAAGCATGCATATATGCACAATTCATTTTTCTACACCATCTTTTTGCCTTAAGAAAGAAGGATTGTGAACTAGTGAGAAGATGATTAAATTGGAGAATTTCACTGTAGTGAATATTTTCATTATATACCCATAGCCATAGGAAAATTCAAAATTCCTAAGGAAAAAAGTATCTTTCTTTAAATAAATCTTCATTTTGTGGAGTTAACAGAAAAATTACAAGTTAAAGAAAATCAATTCCTTTTAACCCTAGTTGACACCTTTCCCAAAAGTCCAGAGGCCTAACTTGTTTTATATTTGAAAAATAATTCATAATATATATTTATATATATTAAATTTAACATATTTGGTACTATATAAAATATATTGCATACATGTAAGGCTATTCGGTTAGGTTGGGGATTTTTTCGGTTTCTTTTTATAAATTAAAAAGACCACTCTATTAGTTCGGGACGTTTATAAGCTTAAATAAAAGCCCACGGTTGTATTGAATAAATCCTACAAATAGTTGGAAGAATACTCCTTATGGTTCATGATGTATATACGAAAACAACGTAACAAGCTACTCTACACAGATACTTTCGGGGAACAAATACGAACGTGCAATAATATATGAGTTCATAGAAAGCTACTAGGCCTTGGTAAATTTACTGTTTGGTGATGGTACAAATTTATTTTTTTTCTAAGTATTTTTGTCAATTTTCAATGAGAAAAGATTTTTATCTCTCTTCGGTTTGTTCTGATTTATTAGATTTTGGTATTATTGACCGATTTGTACGTTTCATATTATTTATCTATTTTTCCCTTTACATTCTCATGAAGAAATCATAAATAAGAAGGGTATTTCACTAATTTGCCCTTTTATTCTTTTTAGTACACTTTATATTTATGTGTCTTAATCGTATCCATCAATATCAAAATTAACAGAGGAATTGTTTTGGAATTTTACAAAATTTATACTTTGAAAAAAAATATTTTAAGGGGAAAACGGAAAAATTAAATTAATTCTATTTTATTTTGTAAATTGATAAATAATTTGGTGCAACTAGTTTTAATAACGTGGACAAGTAATAAAGCAGAGTATATATAGAGTACAAATTGGAGTGTCCAATATTAGCTCTATATTCTCCTCACTTTTTAACATTAAAGGAGTGATGTAACCTTAAATTTACTGATAATGTCACAAATCACTTACAACGAGATATTCATATCTGAAGTATTTCTACCGGGTTGGCTGAGCATTTCCCCTATTTACTCGTTTGATATCTTTTGACGCTATTATTATTGAACATTTGCTTCATAAATTATAGAATTGATTGAGTTATATACAAGAAAGAAAAAAAAAAGTTGCAAAATTATGTATTGTAAAGAATTAATTCCTCTTAACCAAGCAAAACTTAGTCAGGATATCCATAAGTTTTTTTCGCTTATTCTTCTAGCGCTTGTCCAATGAAAAATTAAAAGGTTAATTCAATTATTACTTATTGTTGAATTAAAATGCTGATCGTTACATGCCATAAATTATTATTGCTTTAAACGAAAGCACTTGAATATGAGAAAATTTAAATTCAGAATTAGACTACACCTTTGAGAAATTTTCTTATGAGGTGTGAAATAGTTACATTTGAAGAATAAAAGTAAATTCCTTTGTGACAAAAATTAGGAATGCATAAATCTAAGGGTGTGTGTTAGGACTATGCACAAATCGAATCAATTCGAATATTCGCACCGATTCGAAGCTATTTGGATAACTCGATTTAGATTATACAACTTGAATTGATTTACGGATTTAATTTTAGAATATTTCGATTTTTCAAAATGAATATGATTGGGTGTATTTACAATTCGAATCGATTTGAAAAATCAAAATTTATACACATAATATAATAATAATTTATTATTTACTAATTATTTTAAAAATCAAAAACCTAATGTAGCCTAGGGCTACATTTAGAGTGTTTTAATTTAAAAATCTACAACCTACACCTCTCTTTAATATTTATATATTTACAGAGTGCAGAGTGCAGACATAATCTTTCAACCTCACACCTCTCCTTCACATATAGTACGTTTGATTTTTGAACCATTGTGTGGTTGGATTTTAATTTGACTTTAAACTTGCAATGCAATGTTATTTTAGGTTATTTAAGGCCTAATTATAAGATTTGTATATTTTTATTATATTTGCTCTAACATTGAAATGAAAATAGTTACTTGTTGAAATTTCAAAATCTAACAAATCGATTCGTAAAATTGAATCGAAATAATATAAAATGATTTATGAATCGAGTTAGGATAAAAATTTTAATAAATCAAAATTTAAAATTTCAATTCAATGATGGCTAAAATCGATTTGTATCATTCGTGCACAAGCCTAGTGTGTATATATATAACCCCGCTTTCCGATATTACGTCACTACTCTACTTATTTTCATTTGGAAGAATATAGAAACTTTCAAAAGAACATGTATTTTAACATATTTTATTTAAAGTAAATATTAACTATCAATTTTTAACAGACATGCAGAAGTCAAAGAAGATTCGGAGAACTATAGGAATAGCCCAAGAAACAAGAAGTTTACTGCCACTTAGTTATTTTATCATTTAATCATTTTTCCGGTAAGAAGTTTCTAATGATGTAGAATATTCGAAAAATTTAGGGGAAAAAACAGATTTTTTTTTTTTGTAAAATAGGTATGGTTGAAATTCGTTGCAAAATACCTAGACATTGCAATATACAAAATTTGAGAAAGATCGAAGATGATGTGGACTGATGTAGTGTTAAAATCCATGGTTAAATCGAGGTGAAAACCATCTCTGCGGCACATGTATCTCACTCATATTCCACACACCGGTATAAGAGATATACAAGGGATACACAATGGATGCATAGGGTATAGAAGTGATACATGGAAGAAAAACATGTCATCTCGTTCCAAGTTCATCTTCTTCGAATTTTTAAATCAAATTAAATCACTTCAAATAGTTCCAAAATTGAGATTCAAACTCCTTAAAATGAATTTAATATATTCCAACAACATTCATCACTCAAATTAAATTTTAGTTTCGGAAACCCGAATTTTCAAACTTTTAGCTCATCTTGTTCACTTTCCAAGCAACCAAACAATGTATTATTTGTAATAAAAATAGAGTTGGGGCTAATTTTGATAATAGTTTGTAAGTGGGGACTATTGTAAATAACTTGCTGCTTAACTACATGATTTTCTCAAAAAGATTACACATAATTGTACGATATTCCTAGTATGATCGAATAGAGTAATTGAAACCAAAAATGTAGTGGGAATTATGAAATGGGTTGAAAATCATATCGAAGAAGTTAGGGCTTGTTTGGTTGGGAAAGAAGTTATTCCGAAAATAATTATTCCAAGATTAGTTATATCAGGATTTTTATCCCACATTAAGACATGAGATAAAAATAACATTACCATTCTGAGATAATTAATTCAAGGACAAGTTATAATTGAAACCAAAAATGTAGTGGGAATTATGAAATGGGTTGAAAAATCATATCGAAGAAGTTAGGGCTTGTTTGGTTGGGAAAGAAGTTATCCCGAAAATAATTATTCCAAGATTAGTTATATCAGGATTTTTATCCCACATTAAGACATGGGATAAAAATAACATTACCATTCCGGGATAATTAATCCAAGGATAAATTATTTCGTGATTTTATCTCAATCAAATATGAGATAAACATATTTTAAAATTAATTTCGAAATTAATTACTCCCTCCGTTTCAAAAAGAATGACCTAGTTTGACTTGGCACGGAGTTTAAGAAAATAAAGAAGACTTTTGAATCTTGTGGTCTTAAATTAAAGTTATGTCAAATGGACCAAAATGCCCTTTAATCTTGTGGTCTTAAACATGCCATGTGGAAAGTTGAAATTGAAAAGTTGCTAAAAAAGGAAAGAGGTCATTTTTTTTGAAACGAATTAAAAAAAAAAAAAATCATTCTTTTTGAAACAGAGAAAGTATCTATTATCCCTAATATCAAACGAGCTCTTAGAGAAAAATTGAAGATGCATGCGCCAATGGCTATATAGGAGAGCGATTAATCACTTGGCAGAGGCATTGATTCACCAGTCTAATTAGTAGTAAATGAAAGACAAAAAAACACAAAAAAGTACTATAATAAAGAATGGGAGTAGATCCAAAGGGAGTCTCACTGTCTTCTGTGTCCGATAAAACAGAAGTCCAAACAGAGGAAAACAAAGACCATTAATTGCTCCGTTAAAAGAATGAATGTTAACTCATTCGTAGCCGCATTTCTCTGTTGTTTTCAGTACAATCATTACTTTTACTCTCAAATCAAACACTCCTCTCTCTCTCTCTCTTAGTACTTTTTTTTCTCTTTCACACACCCAAACACACCCCCACTCAGATCAAACCTTAGTACCAAGTAAAAAGATTTATAAGAGAAAAGGCATTTACTGTTAAAATTGAGCTCATGGTCAAGTCTTATTCAAGGGCAGGTTCCACGATCTCGACTTTTCTTTCTCTGCCCTTTTCCTATACAAGTCTCACTTTTCTTTCCCTTTCAAGATACCCTAGGATTCAACATATAGGTCTCTGAGAACTTCTTTCAATATCCCTTCTTTACATCTTCTTGGTTAAATAACATATGAAAGGAAAAAAATATCCTCTTTGTTTTAATTTTTTTTGACTTGATTTGAAATATAAGAGTTGAACTAATTAATGTTTATTGTGAATTTGAGTACAAAAGTTTTAATCTTTAATTTTGAAGGGAGTCTTGGAGTAACTTGTAAAGTTGCTTCAATATGACTAAAAAGTCACGATTTCAAGTAGTGAAAATAGCTTCTGATAGAAATGCGAGATAAGGTTGCATATAATAAATTCCTCAACCCCAGCATAGCTAAAACAAGTCACAATATAGTTTATATTTGAAAAAAATATTATAAAAAACCTTTTAATTGTCGAAACATATATAGTAATTAAGACAAATAAATTGGAAGGAAGGAGTATATCTAAAACAAAAGCATACTTGAACAAATGGAACAGATCTAGTTTTACAGCTAGCAAAGTAATGGTGGTTTCATTTTCCTCTCTTGCTTCTTGTTTTACTTTGTGACTAAAGATTGTTAGGGCGGTGTATGTGTGTCTAACTTTATTTTTCCCTATTTCTCTGGGCCCCTATTGAAGAGATGGATGAAAACAAAGGAGATACCACCAAGAAACAACCACAGCAACATTTATCTAACTCTCCAGCTGATCCTCATGATCAAGATTCGCCCGATAATACTATACTGCAACAGCAACAGCCGCAGTCCGTGGTTTCCGGTGCTCCTTATATTTCTTCTTCTCTCTATAATATACCTGGCGGTGCTGCTACTACTTCAGTATCTTTCGAACAACAACAGCAGCAGTTTGAAGTTGTGAATACTAAGCGGCCTAGATATACTGCAAGTCAATGGAAATTCATACCCTCTTCTGCTCAACAACAGCAACAGCAACATCAGCAGCAGAAGGCCAGTATACTGAGCGCGGAGTCGAGCCCAATATCTCCTTCAGCCCACACCACTGCTACCAATCCGCAAACTCAACAGGCCGCGTCGTCTTCAGACACGGCTTCTTCTCCTTCCCACTCTCCTCGGCCTTCTTCTGCCTCGGGGCAAGAGCCGAGCAAGAGCGAAGGAGGTGAACAAGTTCACCAACAATTTAGGAAAGGGAAATACGTGAGTCCGGTTTGGAAACCAAATGAGATGTTGTGGCTAGCTAGGGCTTGGAAAATTCAGTACCAAGGTGGTGGAGGGTCATCATCAGAGCTTGTTCATCTAGAAGGTTCTCCAGGGATAGCCGGGGGCGGCACTGCAGCAGCTGGTAGAGGCAAAACGAGAGCCGATAAAGATAGAGATGTGGCTGAGTTCCTCAACAGGCATGGAGTTAACAGAGATGCTAAAACGGCTGGGACTAAATGGGACAACATGTTGGGTGAATTCAGAAAAGTCTACGAATGGGAGAGAGGTGCTGAGAGAGAACAAATTGGGAAGAGTTATTTTAGACTTTCCCCTTATGAAAGGAAGATTCATAGATTGCCTGCTTCATTTGATGAAGAGGTGTTTGAAGAATTATCTCAGTTTATGGGCCCAAGAATGAGAACTCCTCAAACTAGAATTGGCACTCATCAGCCCAATATTGGTGACGATATTCGTACACCTCTTACTGTTACCAAGTCTTTGCCTCCCCCTCCACCTTTCAGGGAAGATGAACTTACTCTCTCTGGTACGGATTCGGAAAAAATAATTTAATTTGTCTTGCTTGTAATTTGCTCTTATGATAGACAATGTACACACAACAATTAATTTAATGTGGGACAATGTTAATAAGTATGAAGTAGTAGAAAATAAAAATCAATGACAATGTCAATAATTTATGAATGTAACTTTTTAAAGACATACATTTTTTCTGGATGCAGCAAGGGCAAAACAGTTGGTAATGCCGAGTGGAACAGAAACACTAATTCATGGAACAAGAGGTGGGTTCTTAGGGTTTGAATCACCATCTTCTTCATTAGATATTATTGGGGGTGGTCCATCTTCATCTACTTCAAAAGAGCTTCGGCGAATCGGCAAGATTAGGATGATATGGGAGGAGTCAGTGAGCTTGTGGGCTGAAGAAGGTGAACATCATAGAGGTAGAGTGAAGTTACAAGGTTCAAGCTTTTTAAACGCAGATGAAATTGCATTCTTGGATGATTCTATGGTTGCTTGCACTATGGAGGCCTTTGAAGATGGACCAATGAAAGGTTTTTCAGTTGATAGATTCCAATCTGGAGTACAACTCAGAGTATTTGGCAGGAGAAAATCCTCTTCAGCTCTTGCTCCTTCTGGTATTTTATTTTATCTAATTGCTTAATTAAGTCCATTTCTCTACTAATAAATTTAGCATGTACGAGTCCTACATCCTAATAATTTAAGTAAATAGGAGGTAACGGTTTTAATTTTCTGTTCGATTTAGGTCCCAATGAAAGATTGCAACTTTCCTCTTCTGAATTTCCCATCAGATGTAAGTCCCTTCCATGAATTTAGAATTCTCTATTTGTGTAAAGGCAATGATTAAATTTTCTATTCCTCCCCCTCTAAGCTAAATGAATTTTATATTAGTCTATACCATGGTTCCCATTAATAGTATCTTGTTGCTTTCAACTGAATTTTCAAATTAGTTAAAATAATTTAAAATTGCTACGCACTTTGCAGTAACTACTCCTTGGGAATTTCAAGATCCAACTGAGTACTACGTTGGATGTCTAAGATCTCCTCCACCTACACTTCCAAGCTTGTTTGAACTCTCATGGCATTTGCAACAGCCACCACCGGAGGAGCTCCGTTTCCCGCTCCGGCGAGACGTGTTCAAAGACTTGCCTCAAGGGAAAGAACTATTTTTCACAACCTCAACTGAGCTATTAGACTGTAGAGGCATCACTTACGATGTCTTGACCTCTATTATGCGCTCAAACCCTAGTCTCACTGCTGCAACCGCAACCGATAGGGACTCTTACATTGGCCTTTGGGATGATTGCATCAATAGGATCATATCCAAGTTTTGTTCCATCGAAATGGTATTCGTACGGAAATCTTCGTCGTCTCTCGCGGAAACTGTGCAAGATCAATGGCCCAATGTTACTGCTTTCTTGAGGAATTTTTGCTTATGGAGAGGAGAGGAAACTGATGAGTTAAGAGAAGGTCAACCAGATCCATCCTCTTCTATAGTAGAGAAATTTCTTTGGACTTACATGGACCTTCCTTACGTGTTAGGTTACTATGCCGTTGGATTTATTGTTACTTTCTGTGCCTTAAGTCGATCACAGGATCGTATCATCCGAACAGATCTTTACACGGTAGATCTCTCTACGCCAGTAGAGAGACTAAAAGCTTTCGTTCCGTGTTGGAGAATTGCCGGATTATTACCATTATTAGCGGATAAATGCTTCCACTACATGAGTAGCAACGGAAGCAATTTCAAACATCTCCCGTACACCGATTTTGAGCGAACAGATTTGGGCAATGGAAATTTTGTGGAGATGACTCCGAATACAGTGATTCGATATTTCTCTAGTAGAAGAAAATGGTTGGCAGTCAAAGAAATATACGATTTTCTTGACCATAGAATCCCACATGCGGAATTTGTCGTTAGGGCATCCGAAAAGGATCTTGCATTGGTCTTCAAGCCTAGAGGTTGCAAATACAAGCCAGCAAATTGCGATCAACTTATAGAAGCATTGAAACAAGTCACAAAAGCACTAGTTGCACTACATGATCTTTCATTTATGCACAGGGATTTAGGATGGGATAAGGTCATGAAGAGAAGCGACAGGGAGAACGAATGGTTCATTACAGGCTTCGACGAGGCTGTTACCGCACCGCAGCTGTACCCTCACGGAGGAGCAACGACGACAACGGCGAGCAGTAGACACCCCCCGGAGATGGGAAGGAACTATCACGGAGTGAAAGTGGACGTATGGGGAATAGGTCAATTAGTGAAGAGCTGTGGATTAGTAGGGGTGCCAAAATTGCTGAGGGAATTGCAGAATAGGTGTTTGGACCATAACCCGGAGCAAAGACCGACGGCAGCTGACTGCTATCGCCACTTGTTACAGTTGCAGTCTTCAATGTCTGCAGCCGCCGCCGGAGGTTATTGACAAGTGATTCTTCTGATGTGTATGTGATTGATGCCTATTTATTTAATATTCCATGCACTTCTCTTTTCTTCTTTTTTTTTTTTTAAAAAAAATTTCCTTGCAATGAATTTAGGCCACGTAAGTCTTTTTGGCTCATTGTTTTACATTACTCATGTTTTTGACGTTGGCTCTCTTTTATTTCTTTCTTGGTGGTTTCAGTTTTTGTCTGCGGAGTTCGAACTACAGGTAAAATTAAGATTGGGTTTTTATATTCTATCAGTATCATTGTTTTTTCTTTCTCACCCCATTTCAATTTTATTTTTTTTCTAATTTTTAACTTGACATGAAGTTTGAACCTTCTACTCCTAAACTAAATTTTCATTTAATCATAGATTTTAAAATTGAAATCTTAAATATTGAGTTTTTGAAGTTGTGTTTGGACATGTATTTTATTTGATTTTTTTTTTTGTTAAAATTTTTTGAGTGGAAGTACTAAAAATCCAAAAATTAGTGTGAGGAGAATTTAAAAATATTTTAAGATCAAATTTCATGAGCAAATAGATTAATTTCAAAAACTCTACTTCCAAATCTATAGTCAAACGCTAGCTAAAGATACTGAAATGCACCAAAATATCCTTTGATCTTGTAGTCCTAAATAAGCATGCATGTGAAAAATTAAAATTAAAAATTGTAAAACAATATATTCTTTTTAAACGGTATAAAAATAAAAGTAAGACAAATAAATTGAAATTAAAATAGTATTTTTTATTTTCTCTAATCATTATTTTGTCCAAAGTCAATGCAGCCATTTTATTTTCAAGATTTTCATGATAATTATTTTCACTCCAAGAGAAAAATAGAATTACTGTTATTTTTTTGTCAATTGTAAGAACATACATTACCATGTGATAGAGTATATATTAGTACTGTAATTTTTACTTTTTTGCGCCCAGCCTTTCAATATTCTTTTCTAAATTCACAAATTTAACATGTAGTTTTCTCAAAATTTGGATTTCGAGGACCTTGTCATTGTAATTCCTCTGTTCAAATACAATAAGAGGAGGAAGATATTGACCAAACCTCCAACCAACAAAGAAGGCTAGATATGTTCAACTTAATAACCAAAAAGCTATGAGGATGTACAAATTAAATGAGCAAAAGTCTTCCAAACCAATAAAGATAAAAATTCAAATAATAAAAACTTGGATTTGTCATTTTTCTGCAGATATTAGGAAATTGTATTTTGGCGAATTAAAATAGTTTCATCACCTCTTTCGAAAGTTGATGAACAGAATAAAATAAGGTTTTATTTCCATTTTTAGATGCCATTATATATTTAGCCGTGAGTCCATTACTTGATTAGCTTTCTCATAATAATGCATAACTTCCACTTCTGCATCTTTCAGAACATGAGTAGTGTCTCATGATGAAATTCTTTAGCTTGAGGATGTCAATATCTTTGTTTTTAAATCATGTTAGGAACTAAGAGAGTCAACTCATTCAAATTGAATTTCCTAAAGCCACTCTAGACACACCACTACTATCATCAAGTGCAGCTTTAGCTTCAACTTAATTGTTGCTATCACAGTGAGTTGATATCAAAAAAGTCATTATGAGGTCTCCAGTTTCAATTGATTCTGATAACACCTTCAATGCCAGTTTTATCACTATCCAAAGAACTTGCCTCCAGTTAAGAATTGGTTTCAGTCTTTATACAATCCCTCACATATGAGGTCAGCTATATACTAGCTAGTAAGTTTCACAATAGGAAAGACAGTATTCGTTGCAACACTGAAAAGCCATATATATAATGTGCTACACCATTTGAATTTGTCGAACTTGATGTTGTCCCCATATTTGCATGATGTCCAACTCCTCCATATATCACTTTCTAGGGGTTAATTACTTGAAGAATTATTTTGTGCACTTCATTTTTTGGTTTTATATCCATCCATATTTTGAGATTTCATTTAGGACTCCACTATAAGTGAGTAATTCTTAACGAAGTTCCAAAGTATTCTCATATCTGTTTAGTTGTTTCTCCCACTTTGAAGGCATGTTGTATGCTATCAGTTTGAGGAGACCTGAAACAAAAACAATCAGTAATAGTTAGATTTCAATTGTATAAGTTCGAACTCTATGACACAATCCTGGAATTTTACTTTCTAAGATCAAATCTTTTTTTTAAAGCAAGACTTGTTAGAACTCTAGGACATAGTCCTTAATCAAGTTTCCTTATAAAAGTTGAACCTCATATTGGTCTTGGAGTTCGAAAATTATATTGAATGAAATAATCCTTTAATATTATTGAGAAACTTCTATCAAGATGTACATAAGTGAAAATTATACATATCTGGAGTTTAAGACCACAAAATTCAAAAACTTTCTTTATTCTCTTAAACTTCATGTCCAGTCAATCGGACAAATTAAAATAGAGGGAGTATATTTTTCAAGAGGTAGCCATAAGTGAAATAATTTTCTAATACTGGTACTTTACTAATGGTACCTATTTTACTCATGGTAGTTGTTTTAGTACTCTTGACGTCTATAAATAAATTTTCAACATTATTTCTCAATATTGTACCTAGAAAATATTACGTATATTACAAATTAAACAAATACTTCAAGTTTGAAACTTTATCGGTTAAAAATCCATGAAAAATCTCTATAGTTTGAACTGCACATTCGAAATTCGAGGAATTTTTCAAACTACAACACATTGAAGCTATTTATCCATTATATTTCAAATTAATGGCTAATAATTATTAAATGCGGTCCAAAATCAGACATTCAGTCTATTTTTTTACCTTAAATTGTGTATGCATGCTTGTCTAATTTCGCCAAGAAATACTCTTAATAAAGTGTGACATTGTCTTTTTGGACAATAATATTTTCCCCAAAAGATCTCATCGTATGAGTATTTCTATCTTATATTTATCTTCTCGATCTTTTCATCTATTAGTGTAGATCTTTATTCCCTCTCCCCTCCCATCTCTGGTCCCCACAAACTATGTATCATATGGCCCATACAATGATCCACGAGTCTCCTACTTGAACTAAATTCCATGTGACCATTACCATGAGTCCATGATCTATCAGTCAATTTCGAAATTCGTCATGTGCCACACCCACACAACCGACCATTTGTCCGCTGAAGCCCACACCGAAACTAGCTTTTTTTGTGTGTGTGCACATCTCCAAGCTATCTTTGACATTAAATTAAAGAGAGAAAACCCATCCTCTTATCATCACATTGTCATTTGGATACTCTTATCGTCAAAACATTGGCTCCATTACCAATTTATGGGTTAAGCTAGACTTAATATATCCTTAACATGGGGAGATATTGTCCATTTTAAACTAAGCACGCACATTCTTTTTCAAAAAGCCTCACCATTGAGAGTATTCCTACTTTTATTTAGCTTTCATATCGTTTCAACTATAATAATGGGAAATTTTATTCACACACCCAATAGGGGCGGAGCCAGTTAGGGCCAAGCTAAGGGGGGTCCAAACCCCCTTTGGCAAAAAATTATACTTCTTATATATGATTAAAACTATTTTTTATGTATATATAGCATAAGTTGTACCTCCTCTAACATCTTTGGATGTTTACTTTTCATATTTTAAACTCCTTAGTGAAAATTTTGACACCGCTACCGCATCCAATGTGTAATGCGGAAACCACCAGCTCCGTCGCCATAAATGCTTAGCATAGATTAATTAGTCAGAAGGGTACACCACTTTTGTGCATGCATTCATACGACTTTGGTAAAAGTTGGCAGGGAATAGTACTTAAGCATCACTTTCAGAGGAATAAAAAGAAATAGATAGTGGGATAAAAAGGAGGAGGGTGAAACTTTTAAAGAAATTGAAAACAGGTTAACGCTCGTGTCACCTGGGAAGTTTTTGACAGTTAATGCAATATGATTACCCTCTCGTTTTGCATCTGAAGATCTTACTTCACTGGATCTTTCTTATCTTAGGAAAAGGTCCAAGTATGTACTCCCAAATTATACATAATATTTCCTTTCGTGAAAAAATTGAACCAAAAAAAGAAATTAGTACTCATCTATGTTAAACGTTAATGTGGTTATTGAATGCTCCTCTTTTTCTTGATAATGGGGTAAATTTAATTCATAAGGGTGCTACAAAAAAATGATGTTACACAGGGGCAGATCTAAAAGCCGGCTTACGGGTTAATGTGAACCCATTAGCCGCTTTTGCCCCAAAATCCTCTGTATATATATATTAAGAAATCTATAAATATTTGATTGTAAACCCGTTTAGGTTGTTAATATTGTAGTATTAATTTGAGGTCGTCGTATAGAAACCCCTAATCTTCAAATTTTAGATCCGTCTCTAAATTGATATATAGTTCGCTTGACTTTTTCACATTTAGTTATGAGTTATAACCATGATACTTGTGCTTAAGAAAAGAGGCAACGTGGGCGCGATATTGTCCATAGCATGGGCTACAGTCATTAAAACTAATGCACGTACAATGGAACTAGGCTCATTTTTAATTGTTGGCCTTAGTAGCTGAGAGCCTGAGACTATTATGACAACAACCATTATGGATTATTGTTGGAAGCTAGTAGGATTGAGTTATAAATCTCACTTTTTGTAATGGTGTAAGTTTTACCTAGCTTTTTACATGATGAAATAAAGTGAAGGATAGATACCACACCCTGGAGGGCAGCAAAATGGGGCCATTATGCTTCCTTTAGGTATTATTATGGCACCTCTCTAACTTAATACATAGTACGTTGTTATAGGAGAATTCAAATTGCAGAACAAGGACAATTAGTAGACGCTTGGCCATAGGATCTGATATCAAACTAACGTTTGTTTACGAAATTTTAACTTCAAATCATAATTTCAAAATCTCAAATTCTCCAAAAAAATAGAATTTGCGATTTCAAATTGTGATTTCGATTTTTTTAAAATATAAAATTGACCCATAAGTTTATATTTTATCAAAAAGACCATAATTTTAAATTTTGCAAAAAAGACTCACAATTGACGTGAAGAGATTGTTTGTACCGTGTGGCCGGAGAATTTTATCAAAGAATTAATAGTTAGTTACTACTATTGTTGATTTATTCGGCCAGTAAATCTTTGTAAAATTATGTGTATTTGAAAGTTTGTAATAATATGTAATTGAAAATATTTATTAATAAAAGGAACATGAAAAATATGTGATTTATTAGTTCGGTGTCTTGTAAGGATATTGTGATACCTAGTTTGTTTATAAACTATAATCACTCACTTGGTAAGATTGTAAGAGTTGGGGAAATTTTGAGAGTTTTCACAATTTATGAGATTTTCAGGTTTGTAAGAAAAAATACAACTTAAGAAATCGAAATTGTATGTCCAAACAAAATTTCAACTTCAAATCAACCTGATTTCAAATCACTAATTTGATCATGTCCAAACGAACCTTAGTTAGCTTAAAAGTTAGAATACGATGCTCAAGATATATGCCAACCTATACCTTTAATGTTCTCATATGAAAGCTCTATCATAGATAGGTAAGGTCATTTCTTATAAATGCAGCTGGACATTCTTTGCAACAAATTATGAGACCAATATGCTAGCTAGCTGCAACATGCCACATTAATTCTCCAATCCATGCTAAAATATTAGCCTTACTCAAAGGATTCGAATCGGCATTTACTAAGAACCTTTATCGTACTAATTGTGGAGACAGACTTGCAACTATTAATCAAACTTTTATTTACAAACACGAATTTGTTGAATGATCACACGTTCCTAATCGAAGCAATGGACCCCCACCCCCCACCCCCATTACTGTGAGGCAAACACATAGTAGCACACAATCTAGCCAATTATGGGAGTACAGTACATGGGTTAAGTACTGGTATGAAAAAACTGATTCAACCGATATTGAATCAAACAAAAAAAATGTTATTGATTTGTTAGTATTGAGTTATTGGATTTACGAATTTCAAACGGTTTTGTAAAAAAAATTTGTTGGGTAATCAGTGTGATTTTCAGTTTTAAGGTTTTAGTTAATGGTTAAACCAATAACTCAATAAGATTATACTAAAATTACTTTTTTGTAAAAACAACATAAAACCCAACTGTAATGACCCAAGTCGTCGTTATGCTGCAATTTTTAAGAAATTCAGGGTTGGTCTAGTGCTAGACGAATTTCTAGATAGATAACGAATTTAGGAAGCCATAGCAACTTCCAACAAGTAAAACGGATGTACAGAACTCCGGTTATAGAATTTACCGTAAAGGGGTTGGTTCGCGATGTTGTATTTCGATGGGGGTGTTTTTAACTGGACCTATTTGGGGAGAGGTCTCGAGTTTCTGTTCGGGACCGCTGCAACAAAAAATGAAACCGCTGCAGTGGTAGCCTCAATTCCATCGCGAACCGCTGCAGCGGTAACTTTACCATTGCAGCGGTAAAATGCAGTAAAATTTCAGTTCTTAAAACTCAAAAATGTTTTTATTTCTCACTTTTTGAAAAATGAATCAAGGCTCTGGGAAGGTGATTTTCTGTAAATTTTCGGAGGTTTTCATCTTTGGAGGTAAGTTTCTTACATTCTAAACTTGAATTACTTCTTAGAATTATTGAGAATCGTTAGAATCTTGTTCATAGTGGAAAATTGACATTTAGCCCTATTTTTTGAACTGAAGGGAATTGGTGGAAATTTGATGGTTTCAGTTGTGAATGATCCTAGGGTGTTAGAAAACACTTGCTTTGGTAGAATTATTATTGATAATGCTAAATTATGTAGAATTCATGAAGTTTAAAGGGAAAAAAAATCCTAAGATGATGAACTAGGGCAATTTCATAGGTTAAATCGATAAATGTAAGTTCCTAATGATTGATTGGGAAAGGTGAATTATTGAAATGGATGTTGTATAATTGTTGTTTATAGATCAAGAATGGGCTGAGATTGAAAGGAATGGCAAGTTTGTGGCCAAATAGTATTTCAAGCAAGAAATATGTCACGTCCCAAACCCCGTTGGGGAGGACTGGCACCCGAGGCCGTTAAGGCCCGAGAGAACCAATCTTCATTCACGTACACTCATATGCATGTCACCGGATGAACAACACTCTATCACAAATACCACATGATACTAAAGGCGGAAGTCGTGAAAATAACTTTCATAAAGATATGAAACTTGGCCTTTGTGGCCCACAACGTCAGATAGAGTAAAACACCTTTACACTTGACGACTCACTGTCTACAAAGCCTCTAAAGATATACAAAACCAGTACTAAGGTCGGGACAAGTCCCCGCCTTATAGCTCTACTACAAGTATCAAAACCTGTACAATGACACGGAAAGCTCCGAATCAACCTGGAGCTCACCAATAGTCCGCAGAAAATACGTAACCTACAGTGGAGGTCTGCTAGCTCCTGGGCCTGCAACAAGTAAGGTGAGTCCCACAAGGGGCGTCAGTACGAAAGAATGTACTGAGTATGTAAGGCCATAAACAACTGCATGTGATATAAGTACTTCAATGAAACCAAATACAAGTGAGTGTACAATATAGGCATGACCACCATAATACTCAAGCGAGGAAAATAAATACATTACATTCATTTCTTTCTTCTGCTTTTACGTTCAATATCACTCACATTAAGCCCGGGCCCAACTAATCAGTGGGATAAGAAAAGGATGACCCATGCTAGGTAATATAACCCCTGGGATGCGGTCCTTATAAATACACAATTCGGGATCGACCTATGCTAGGTATTGTAACCCCTGGGATGCCACCCGTGATAGTGGGATCGACCCATGCTAGGTGTTTTTCCACCCCTGGGATGCCACCCATATCTTAGAACACTTATACATTACTTCACTTCTTTACTTTTGTGAGATTGGTATTTAGGTGGTCATAACATTGTTGGAGCTTGAAACCATGGTCAATAAATAAGAGACATGTGAATATCTATAGCCAGTGAACTTGAGATGAATTACTTTAAAACACCTCGGAGTGGAAACAAGCTCGGTAGCAATATGGACAATAGGCATGGCCAATGAATATGGAAAGGAAAAACCTTACATACCTTAGCCTCTCGATATACAACTATAACAATTTGGCTCTTCCTTAAAGTGCTACTCAATATTGCAAAGAGATGATCTTGTCCCTTCAAGTATTGTTGCCTTAGGGTTTTGTGAGATAAGGATGACTTAGAGAAAATATCCAAAAGGCATGAGAGTGTCCAATGAATAAAAATTTGAATTTTTGCCCTTATATAGACCCTCAAGTCAAAGCCATCCTTAACCACATGTTTGATCCATTTAGATTGGGTCTTCCCTTCATTAGTTGAGGCCCATGCCTTAATACATGGTATTTGGGCCTCAAATACAGAATATTGACCCAGCCCAACACATTTAATGGGTCTCACACTCCAAAATTTCATCAAGTCAAAATGGGTCAACAAAGCCGGCAAAGTTTCACGGTGTCGTGAATACTGTCGTGGAACCCAGTCACGCCACGTAGGTCCTGTCGTGAAAATCAGAGCCTTTTTTCCAACTCTCTGAAGTTGGTTCACGGCACTATTCACGCCACATGACTGTGACTCACGTCACGTGAGTCTGGTCGTGATTTTTTTTTTTTCGCATGCTCGTTTCCAGTACATGATTCTTCACCTTTTATTCATTTACCCTTATACTCCAACTATTGTATATTTTTATGTGTTCGTAGCACCTGGGGTGTTACAAAATCGAGGTAGGTTATAGTTTATTGTAGCAATTAGACTTGTTTTACTCTGTGCTTATATGTGAATTGAGTATTTGTGATTGCTTTCGAGCACTATTTATGATTATTGACTACATTAGCATACTCATACATAGTGATGATAATGATTTGATGATAGTGATGATGATATTGAAATCATGATGTTCATGATGTTGTTGATGATGGGTTGATGATGATGTTCTTGATATTGATATTGAAATCATGAGGTTAAGAATGATGTTGATGGGATTGAGAAGAGAAAAAGATGATGTGCACATTTTGCATTCATACATTCTTCATATGCACTGAATGTATACTTATAATTATATGTTTTGATGCAACTTGTTGATGAAATTTTCTAAGTGTAAAAAGATAAAACCATGAGTTTGTACTCCCTCTAAAGTGATGTGTCATAAAGATGTTGTTCGTCTTTGATTATAAGTTTTGTAGTGATCGCTTTTGCATTTATTTGGTTTACTTATTTGTATGGTGTCGGGTTGAGTCGACCTATGATGTCTGCCAGTACTTGTTGATGTACTGATGCTATTTGTGCTCTTTTTTTTTGTTGAGTGCAGAACGTGTTCTGACGTTTGAGACGAGACCTTGAATTTAGCCAGCAGTTCCAGACTCAGGTTCAAGGGTGAGCACCACGAACGGAGAGCCATTAAATCTTCTCATTTGTGTTCATGTCCCTTATTTCGAGATTAAGACTTTCATATTTCCTTCCATATTTTGGATAATCTGTTAGTTACCTGTTTAGACATTCTTAGTTGTTCTTGTATAGTGACTTCAGATCCCGGGGATGTAATAAATAGAGGATTTCGCACTCTATTAGTTATTCGATGATTATGTTGGGTTGACATTTTATTTTTTATTAAATAATTGAGTTTCGAACTAATTAATTATAAGAATGGTAAAAAGCAATTGTTGACTATTGAACTTGATTAGTGAGGGTTGGGTTAAGTATGGTTCTCCCACCATAGTTTAGGGTGGGTGTCAATCATGATGGTTTGGGTCGTGACACCAACTCTTTTAGAGCTAATCACTCTCTATCCCAACTCTTTTCAATATTACTAAAAATATCTGATTTAGTCCACATGGATACATCACATTCTTTCGGATACATCACTTAATTTTACACAGATACATCACATTTTTTAGCATACATCACTTAATTTTATACGGATACATCAGATTCCAAATGAATACAGCACATTCTTTCAGATACATCATATTCTTCTATGATATATCCGAGCTTTTAAGTAAAATCAGAGATTTATACAATTATTTAAAAGGATTGGAATTTTAAGTAATTATGGTAAGTTAAGTAGTGGTATGATGTAATTTTTCCTTTTTTTTTTATCTTTAATTATTTAGTTGTGGTGTTGGGTTCAGCCAGCCCAAAGACACTCTTACATGATGTGATATTGTCCGCTTTGGGCCAAGTCCGCACTGTTTTCCCCAAAAACGCCTCACACTATTAAGAGACTCCTACACCTTATATGTAGCTTCCCAGTCTTTTCAGCTACTAATGTGGGACTTTTGTTCACATACCCAATAATCTCCCCCTCGAACTAAATTCCATGTGGCTCATTACCATGATTCACGTGTAACACCCTGTACAATTCCAAACCTAGTGGATTACCGTAACCTTCATGAAATTATTTGGACATGAGAGTTTTGAGTAATTATGCATTTATTTAAGTGGGTTGAATTTAATCTAATGAATTGGGCTCAAGATAAGGCCCAAACAAAAATTAAGTTACAAGACTTGGCCTAACAAGGGAAATTTAGTCATTCTTCCATTGACCCAAGTAACACCTAATCTTTGACTAATAAATGGCTAAGTATGACCATTATTAAGGCTGAAAAATCAGCCCCTAACTCACCATATTACACTTGCCATATTCTAGAAATTTCCCAAGAAGATTTTTCTCTCAAACCCTAAGCAACAAACTCCTTTGGACAAGACCATCCATTTCCAAGCCTTGGTAAGTGTTTACTCTTATGATTTAATATATTATATTCATGTTAGATTAAATAATTCATGATGGTTATGCCTAGAAGTGTTGAGTAGTGCACTTTTGCTTATTTGATAACGATGTGTCATCTATGTGATTTGATCTTAAAAGGAGACTTGATGTTTTGATAAAAATGAATGATATGGATGAGATATCAACATGTTAGGGTGTGGTTTTTTTAACATGCTAATTTATGGGTTTGTTGGTTCATGTTGGTTATGTTGGCTCATGCTGGTTATGTTGGCAAAACTATGGACTTTTGCTTAATCGGTGAAGGGTTTTACCTTGTAAACTTAAAAATAAACTTGTGGTCTTGAAGGAAGTGAATTTGAAGGATTCAATATTGACATGTGATATGTGATTATATCCTTAACTTGTTTTACTCTTGTACATAAAGTTTGGAATTGTTATTACGAAATTGGGCATAGAATTGGTAACGTATTGAAAGAAACATGTAGTTTGGGGATGTTTATGTGCATTGTGAAACCATGGATGTTCGTTGGAATTTAAGATGATCTAAAATATGTTAATATAAGGTTAGTTATGATCATGGACCATTCATTGCATAACAGACCCAAAAGAGACCCTTTTTGGCCGAAACGGGCACCCGCCCTCGCAGACGAAGCACTTGCGGACGCAGGTGATTTCGCAGGTGCCTATGGATACTGCCAAAGGGCACCTTCAGACGCAAGTCATCCACCTACGTACGTAATTCATCCACCTGCGGGCGCAGGTGGCTTCGCAGGTGAGCCCAGAACTCCGAATTTATTATTTTTGCATCCCTTTGACCCCTCGAAACCCCTATACCCTGCATGGATGTAATTATAAACTTATGGTACCTTTTGAATGACTTTAAAGGAGTATCCCGGAGGTATTTTCAATGGTGTAAATTATGGATTGTCGTTCATGTGTTATTATGAAAGCTATTGAGATGATTTGATGGAGTAAATGTGACGTAGGGTTAATGAGGGAGTGTAAAGTATAGACTTGGTGTGAAATGCTATTGGTTTATGAGGTCTTGGTAAATGTATGGAATATTATGGTATTTTTGGTATGATAATGCCATGAATGGTGTTGTAAAGGGAGAAACGATATTCTAGGGCAATTATGTAACTCATTATCGTCTTATGCACTTGGAATGTAGCTTGTGGTTAATGTTGGTTCCGTTATGAACTTGTGTTGTAGAGTGACATGTAAGGAAGGGACTGGATTGTTGTATTCACATCTAGGACAGTATATTCATATTGAGATCATAAGGTATGTAAGGTTACTTTTTCTGTATCCTTCTGCAGCGTATTATTCACATTTTCATCGTATGCGTTCTACTCCAAAATGTCTAAAGGTATCTCATTTTAGGTTGACATATATTGTTAGTCACATGTTTCTTGCTCAATGACCAGGTGTTATTCATGAAACATAATTGTAGACATCGTTCCAAAGCTCTAATAATGTTACTCTCATGTTCTTATTCATTGGTTATTGTCCCGAGGCTTCAATAATAATGTTATAACCGAATGTACCAATCTTTCACAAGTGAGTGTGATAATCTCTCATGAGCAGAAAGTACCAATCTCTCAAAAGAAGAAATTAAGTAACGTATATTTGTGGGTTGCAAGAGTTAAGGAAAATAAGGGTGGACATGTGTAACACCCCGTACCTACCAAACCCTAATTGACGACATTGAACAATGTTTACTTAAGTGTCGAGAGCCAAAAGTATGTATTTGGTAGTGCTAACGACGAGAAAATTGAAATTTGGCCACGTACATGCAATTAGACTTTCATAGAAAGGGTTTTGTGATTTCGTGGAGCATTTGTGTAATACCCCGTGCACATTCCAACCTCATTTGGTGACTTGGAGTCATGTTTACTTGATGATTAAGATCACCAAGTAAGTATTTTGTAGTATTTTGATAAGGTATTGGACGATATGCAAGTGTTGGAAAAATTGCCGAAAAATTCAGCAAGACATGGAAACTTGCGCCACTCCCTGTTTCAAGGGGTGTGGTGCAAGCCCCTGATTCATAGGGCAAGGAAAACTTGAGCCACTGCCTTTCTTTGCAGCAGTGGCGCAAGGCACAAAGATTTTTGCCTTCCCGGGCTCGTTTCGCAACGCAATTCTACGACGATTCTTGGATGGTTTCTTTTGGTTATTTGGAGTTCTTTGAGCATTGTTAAAGATTCAAACACTTCAATACACTCCTACATACTCCGACATGATCAAATCATGAAACATAAATAGTTATCCAAAACGTCTAATGAAGCCATCGACGACTAGAATTCCTATTTTTGCGAACGAGACGACGAATGTGAATTTCATAAGAGAATATTGTCGTGACATTATGAAATTATATAAACATGAGATATATGGTGAATTATACATTGATGTTAGTGGAATAATATGATATGGGTTATTGGGCCTTATTTGATACCAAAATGAACAAAACATGAAAAGGCCCAATGGGTCAAAATGACCCATTCTTGCTTTGACTTGTCAATGATGGAAATTAATGGCTAAGGATGACTTTAATAGGTTATAAAAGGTGGGCAAAAAATCAGATTTTAATTCATTAGTCATACACATCACTTTCTCTCATTTTCTAGAAATTTCAAGAAAGCTCTTTGTGGCTCTTCAAACCCTAAGGCATTTTTGGACAATATCATCATCTTCCAAGCTTGGGTAATTGATTATTCTTGTACTTTACTATATTATGAGCATGATATATTATGTATATCATGTTGGTTATGCTTGGACGTGTTGGACATGGCACCTTTGGTTTTGTTAAAAAGATGTGTTGTCCATGGGATTGTAACTTGAATTATGACTTGTGGTTTTGATGAAAGAGTATGGTATGGATAAAATATCAACATGTATGGTGTTATTATGGTCCTAAACTTGTTATTTTTCTATAAGTGTAAATTATGGGATTTTGGCCGATTTGTTGTTGTGAGGTGTATTGAAGCAATTTGATGGGATAATTGTGATGTGGTGTTTGTGAGAAAGTGTAAAGGAGAAACTTTGTGGTGAAATTCTATTGGTAGGTGATGGTGTGGTCAATGTATAAAATGTTATGGTATTGTTGGCATAAAAAGGGCCATGAATGGTATTGTAAAGGGTGAATAGGGAACTCATGTAACTTATGGTTGTCTTATACACTTGAAATGTCGCTTATTGGTCAATGTATGGAATATTGAGGGATTTTGGGAATATTGATTTCATAAATGGTATGGTCAAAGGGGAAATGACATGTTAAATCTAAACATGTGACTTATTGTTATTTTGTGCCATTGTAAGGTAATTGGTGGTTAATGTTGGTTTCGTTATGAACTTGTGTTGTAGAGCAAAACACAAGAACGGAGCGGGGCTATTGTATGCACGTCTAGATTGTGTATTCGTATTATAATACAAGGTATGTAAGGTTACTCTTTCTGTTTTCCTCCTGCAGCATGTATGTTCACATTGTCAAAGTACTTATTTGATTCCGAAAGGCTCTAAGGTATTCTGTAGTCATTAGTTGACTAGTGTTACTCACATGTTCTTTACTCATTGGTCAATGGTGAGTCATATGACTCACGCCTATTGGTTGACTCTTATTCATTGGCTAACATGTCACAAATACCATATGTTCTAAGGTATTGCATCACAGATTGGTGAATAGTTGATACCCACGTGTATTGTATTTAGAGATCATTGTCCTAAGGTTCCAAAAGTGTTCCATTCAAAAGGGGTTCTATAGTATTTCAATTAAGGTTGATGTATATGGTTATTCATATGGGCTTTACTTGGAGACGAAGTATGATGTACTTGTTACGTAGTTATTGACGAAAGTTCCTAAGTTGTCATGATGTTGTGGATTCCAAGAGAACTATCTCAAAGAGGGTAAGATGTAGAGAGAATCTAGTTATCTTGAAAAGCATTCTCTAACCCTGTCATGTTCCAACGTCCAATATTTTTAGGAATATCTAAGTATCAATCTCATGAGAGTAATAAGAGGCGATGTGCAAGTTAGTATAATTATTCCTCGTAAGTGAAGATGTGAAACTCATGAAGCGAAGTGAGGTGAGATGTGTATATAAGTGTGAGCTTTAGTGTCATGATTTCTAATGGATCACTCTCATAACAAGATTGTAAAGAAGTAATATGCATATGGTTACTTTATGTTACATTGAGTATGGATCACAATCTAAAGGGTATTATTATTATTATATATATTATAGCCCACTGATCAGCTGGATGTCCGGTATATATTATAGCCCACTGATCAGCTGGATGTCCGGTGTATATTATAGCCCACTGATCAGCTGGATGTCCGGTATATATTATAGCCCACTGATCAGCTGGATGTCCGGAATATATTATAGCCCACTGATCAGCTGGATGTCCGGTATATATTAAAGCCCACTAAAGGTGGATGTCCGATATTTTTTTTATATATGATAGCCCACTAAAGGTGGATGTCCGGTATTATATTTATATATGATAGCCCACTAAAGGTGGATGTCCGGTAATATATTTATAAATGATAGCCCAAAAAAGGTGGATGTCCTGTATTATGTATTTATAAATATTATCCCACCAAGGGTGGAGGCCCGGTATTATATACTTACTCATAGGGTGATGATCTATAAGGTATTGTGAACTACTAGTTAGTTGGATGAACTTTGACGAAGATAGTTGTAGAAGAAATGAGAGTATATTCCTTACATGAATGTATAAGTATGAAGATATTATAAGAGTGATGATGATTCGAGTAATTGATCAAGTAATGAAAATACTAGAAGAAATGTACATGGTTTCACAGATTCAGAACGGAGATCTATCCATAGTGATTAATCTCTTACGCTTAATTTCTTGGAAGTACTTATGTAGTATTATAGTTTCATCTGGCCTTACAAACTCAGTACTTTATTCGTACTGACCCCTCTTGGGGGACTTACCTTACATGCTGCAGGCACAGGTGTTAGTTGATCTCCGCAGTAGGTGACGAGATATCCGTAGATTGTTGGTGAGCTCCAGTTGCTTCGGGGCTTCCCAAGTCACCTTTGTATACTAGATTTTGGCATTTTGTAAATATTGTATAGACATGGTCATGTATCTATTAGAGGGTTTGTAGACATATGTGGGGTATCATGAAAGTAAAAGATGCACGTTCATTTTGACGCAATGGCCCTAACGGCCAAGTTTCATATATTGCACATATTGCCATGACTTCTGCCATTGATATTGAATTACATGAGACAAAATGATATTCATACGTAAACATGCATACGAGAATACATAAGAAAAGATTGGTTCTCTCGGGCCTTATCGGCTTCGGGTGCCAGTCCGGCCCGAATGGGATTTTGGGGCATGACAACATGATTCCAAAGTTCCAACAATATTATTACTCCAACGTTCCGATAATGTTGTGTTCCAAGTTCTAATAATTTTATGACTATTATTGTATCAATCTCTCACAAGAAAAGGTATCAACCTCTCACAAGCAAAGGTATCAATCTCATGAACGTAAGGAATGAAGTAATGTATATACGTGTTCTCAATGATGTTCCAATCACTAACGTATCACTCTCATAACAAAAGTAAAGAGAAGAAGTAATGCTTACATGGTTACTTTATATTTATGGATAATGGATCGCAAATCAAAAGGGGCCTAAGCTCGGATGAAACCATCCCAATATGATGTTATATTATGTATACTATATATATATATATATATATATATATATATATATATATATTATATTATATTATATTATATTATAGACCACCAAGTGTGGATGACGGTTATTATATTATAGCCCACCAAGTGTGGATGACGGTTATTATATTATAGCCCACCTATGAGTGGGTGACGGTTATTATAGCCTATGAGTGGATGAAGGTTATTATAGCCCACCTATGAGTGGATGACAGTTACTATATTATGGCCCACTAATAAGTGGATGACTGATAATAAAGATGAACGTAAAGCCAAAGAAAGTATGTCACGTAATTGAAAATATGAAGGAATGTTATTTCACGAATGAAATTGATATGAATAAATGATCAGGCAATGAAAGTAATGAAAACAATTAAAGTAATGAGAGCAATGGAAGTAATGAACATGGTTCCACACATGCGAAACGGTTATTGACCCATAATGTTTATTCATATGTATTGATCCCATTTGAGATCCTATGTTGCATACAGTTTCTTATTACATACTCAGTACATTCTTCGTACGGACCCCTCTTGGGGGACTTACCTTACTTGTTGTAGGCATAGGTGCTAGTAGACCTCCACAGTAGGTTGCGGATCATTTGCCAGTCATTGGTGAGCTCCCGTTGATTCGGGGCTTCCCAAGTCTCATGTGTATTTTGGTTTTGGTTTTGGCATGGTAAATGTTGTATAAAGCGGGGAATTGTCCCGACTGTAGGATAGTTATATAAATGTATCTGTTAGAGGCTTTGTAGACTTATGTGGGAGAATGATTATAATCGATGTATGACCATTTTGACTTGATGGCCCTAACAGCCAAGATTCATATATATATATATATATATATATATATATATATATATATAGCATATATTTCCATGACTTCCGCATAGCTGCATTAGATATAATAATTTTCATACAGAGATATGCATATGAGTGTACATGAGCAAAGATTGGTTCTCTCGGGCCATATCGGCTTTGGGTGCCAGTCCGCCTCAATGGGATTTTGGGCGTGACAAAAGTGGTATTAGAGCGTGTCGTCCTAAGGGTGTCAACAAAGCCGTATCTGAGTAGAGTCTTGCTTATGGATGTGTAGTGTGCCACATTTTTAAGTAGGATGCTACAGGACATTTAGGAGTTGTTTCATTTCTTCATTTCTAGATCGTGCAATAGAGCTAATGTTGTAAGTGAAATCATATCTGACCATTGACGTTGGTTTTCTTTTGTATAGTGAAATGTCGATTACAAGACAAGATAAGGATAAAGGTAAGCAGGTAGATATGCGTACCGGAGAAGGAATGAGTAAATCACCACCTGACCAAGCTAGTCAAGGTGGGACTGAAACTGAATTTACATCGAGAGCTTCCCCTCCTTTTCCAACTCCAGAAAAGCTGAGAGGGAGAGAAGAACCTGCCAACACACCTGTTAATGATACTGAACAGAATCTAAGAAATGCAGTACAAATGTTAACTCATATAGTTACTGGTATAGTTGATGTATTGAATCAAAGGCTAGTAGGTCCAATGACAAGTAGTGATGGTGTGGACAGGGCAGATAGTCGACAGATACAGGATTTTCTGAAATTAGACCCTCCCACTTTCACTGGGTCAGATGTGAATGAAGATCCACAGGATTTCGTGGACCAAATTCAAAGGGCTCTAGAGGTTATGCATGTGACCGATATAGAAACAGTGGAACTTGCGACATATAGATTGAAAGGAGAAGCTATATTGTGGTATAAAGATTGGAAACGAGCTAGGGGTATAGGTGCACTTCCAGCTAATTGGGAGGAATTTAAAACAGCATTTCTTGATCATTACCTCCCATACGAGATCCGAGAGGCTCGTGCGGATCAATTTTTAAATCTCCGTCAGGGTAACATGAGTGTCAGGGAATATAGTCTGCAGTTTTATTCTTTGGCTCGATATGCTCCAAATGTAGTGACCACAATGGCCGACAGAGTCTATCGGTATGTAAGTAGGCTGGAACCATATTTGGTAAGAGACTGTACTATTGCTGCTCTAAACAGAGATATGGATATAGCTAGAATTCAGGCTTTCGTACAAAAGATGGAAGACCAGAGGCAGAGAAGAAGGGTATATGAATTTGAAAGCGGACCTTCAAGGAGGGCTAGACCTATGGGACAGTCTATGGTGTCCCAAGGAGAATCTAGGCCTCGGATGTTTCCTTGACCGCCTAGACCATCATTTTCCTACCCTACAGTAGGTACTCCCCCCCAATTTCGAGGGTTTAGAGGCAGTTAGGTTGGGCAGAGTAGTGGAATATGGGGTTCACAGACAGCGGAATCTTTTCGTCTGCTGTGCCAGCATTGCAAAAAGTTTCATTCAGGTGAATGCTGGTTTGGAACGAAAGTTTGTTTTTGGTGTGGCAAGTCAGGGCACATGATGAGAGAGTGTTGTAACACCCCGTAATTTTCTAACCTCACTTGATACCTTGGGGTCACATCTACCTAGGTGTAGAGATGCCATGAGTATGTTTTTTATGGTGTCATTGGTGAAACATTTGCTATCGGACCTAATATGTGCGATTAGACCTTCGTAGGAGGTGTTTTGTGATTTCGTGGAGCATTTGGGTAATACCCCGTACACATTCTAACCTCATTTGGTGACTTGGAGTCATGTTTACTTGATGATTAAGATCACTAAGTAAGTATTTTGTAGTGTTTTGATAAGGTATTGGACGATATGCAAGTATTGAAGAAATGGCCGAAAAATTCAGCAAGGTGCTGAAACTTTCGCCACTGCCCTATTTCAGGGGGTGTGGTGCAAGCCCATGAATTCAGAGAGGGTTTATTTCTTGCGCCACTTCCTTGCTTTGCAGCAGTGGCGCAAGGCACAAATATTGTGCCCTTCCGGACTCGTTTTGTAACGCAATTCTACGGCGATTCTTAGATGGTTTCTTTTGGTTCTTTGGAGTTCTTTGAGCATTGTTAAAGCTTCAAACACTTCAATACACTCCTACATACTCCTACATGATCAAATCATGAAACATAAATAGTTATCCAAAATGTTCAATGAAGCCATGGGCGACTAGAATTCCTATTTTTGCGATTGAGACGACGAATGAGAATCTCGTACGAGAATATTGTCGTGACATTATGGAATTATTTAAACATGAGATATATGGTGAATTATACATGAAAGTTGATGGGTTAAATGGATATGTGTTGTTGGTCCCAAATTTAGGGCCCAAAATAGAATAAAAGACAAGGCCCAAAGAGGAAATGACCCAATCTTCCAATGTTGACCAAGTAAACATTGTATTAAATTCCAAGTGTGGCTAAGGATGCCTTGAGTACTATATAAAGGCTCCAACATCAGATTTTTATTCACACAAACTCTCATACCTTTTTGGATATTTATCAAACATTTCTCTAAGTTCCAAACCCTAAAGCAAATAGTTCCTTTGGACTCTTTGGTAAAGATCATCCTATTCCAAGCCTTGGTAAGTATTTATTATCATGGATTAACATATTCTATGCATGGGAGATTATGTATATTATGATAGTTATGTTGGCAAGGTGGTGAATAGTGTATTTTTGCTTTTGGTGAAAGATGTGCTATCTTGGTGAATTGAACTTGAAAAGAGACTTGATGTCTTAATGGAAGAGCATGGTATGGATAAAATATGAACATGTATGGTGTGATTTTGTTATTAAACATGTTATTTTTCTAAAATTGTAAATTGTGGGATTTTGGCCGATATGTGCTATGAGGTGTATTAAGGTAATTTGATGGATTATTTGTGAGGTGATATGGATAAGAAAGTGTAAAGGAGAAGTGTTGTAGTGAAATGTATTGATTATCATGTATTGGTCAATGTATGGAATATTGGCGGATTTTTGGAATAATAATTTCATCAATGGTTTTGTCAAGGGGAAATGGCATGTTTAAGGGCAAACATGTAACTCATTGATGTTATATGCATTTGTAAAGTAGTTGATGGTTAATGTGAATCCCATTATATATTTGTATTGTAGAGTGACACATAAAGAAGGAGCGGAACTATTGTATGCACCTCTAGGATTATATATTCGTATTGCGAATACAAGGTATGTAAGGTTACTTTGTCCGTATCTTTCTGCGGCAAATAGTATTCACATTGACATTTCACTAGTCCTATACCGAAATGTGCTAAGGTATCCCATATTCGGTTATTAATGGTCATTGTCATATATTTCCTACTCATTGATCATTTGTGAATCTCATGTCTCATATTCATGAATAATGTTCCAAAAGCTCAACAAGGTTGTGTTCCAATGTTCCAATAGTGATTATACTCATGTCTCTTGTTCATGCATTATTGTACAATGGTTCCAATAGTGTTATGGTGCTAATAATGCTATGTTTCTCACAATGTTTATTCTCATGTATCTCACTCATTGGTTAATGATCCAAAGCTTCAAGTCAAGTTATGACTATCATTGTATCAATCTCAAAGTAATGAACAAAGTAATGCATATGTGGTCAATGATCAAGTATGGGTGGCAGCTTTGGGGGAAAAAATTCCTAGCTCAAGCCGATCCCGAGGTTGTTGGATCAGGGGGTAGTCCTAGGGGCATAAGCCTAGCTCGGACCGATCCTGACAAGGGGCAGCTCTAGGGGTAATAACCTAGCTCGAGCCGAACCTGAAATATTTTATGGGTGGCAGCTCTAGGGGTACTAACCTAGCTCGAGCCTATCCCGATATATACATTTATTCATAGGGTGGCAGCTCTAGGGTCATAAGCCTAGCTCAAGATGATCCCAACATAATGATATGTTATGTTAAAACCCACTGTTCAGTCGGGGCCCGGGTATCACAGGTCAAAGGCAAAGGTGAATAATCATGGAAGTAAAGATGCAAAGAATGTAATGAAAGCAACATACATGGTTTCCAAAGTACAGAATAGTGACTCATCTACATTGTGACTTATCTATATTGCTTATGCATTTGAACTTGAGTTCTTTGACATATTTTCATATCTTACAAGTTTAATATGGCCTTACATACTCAGTACATTCTTCGTACTGACCCCTCTTGGGGAATTTACCTTACTTGCTGCAGGCACAGGTACTAGTAGGCCTCCACAGTAGGTTGCCAGTTGTTGCAGACCTTTGGTGAGCTCCAGTTAGTTCGGGGCTACTCCGATTCACAGTTGTACTTATGTTTTGGTGTTGTATAAAGCGGGGACTTGTCCCGACTTTTAGTTCATTTTGGTCAATGCTTTTGTTAGAGGCTTTTGTAGACAGATGTGGGTGTATAAATGTAAAAGGGATATGTCGCTCTTGACTTGGTGCCTCAACGGCCAAGTTTCGCATATGTATATATATGTCATGTTCCATAAATTCCATTGTTGGTATCTATAGTTATCACGTGATTATGGGTTTCTTATGGCATGCATATGATTGAATAGAGACAAAGCTTGGTTCTCTCGGGCCTTGTCGGCTACGAGTGCCAATCCGTCCCGATGGGATTCGGGGCATGACAAGTGCCCACTGAGGGCCACGGGTACTATGAAATGACCTACGGGATCAGCCGTTGCATTATCATCGTCAGGTGTACAACCTACTGGTCGTGGCAGATGTGCTAGGGGAGCAGTCAATTCTGGTAGAATACAGGACCGTACCCATGCGTTCGCGGACCAACAGAATTTGGAGGCTTCTCCTAATGTAGACATAGGTACAACATTCATATTTTTACATAAGGTATATGCGTTGATTGACCCGTATTCGACATTATCATATGTTACTCCATTGGTTGTGGAAAAAAATTGAAATAGAAAGGACGCCAGAATTCCCAGTTATGCCATTGAAGTCTTTACACCAGTTGGTGAATATATGGTAATAAAAGAATATACCAAAATTGTATAGTAACTATTTTAGTTGATCTTATTAAGCTAGAAATGGTGGATTCTGATGATTATAATGAGTATGGATTGGTTGGTTTTTTTTTATGCCATGGTAAAGTGCCAAGCTAAGAGGTTACAATTTCATTGTCCACAAAAGAATGTTCTTGAATGGAAGGGTACATATGTCACTTAGTCAGAGTGAAGGATACTAATGTTAAAGCTACTAATGTGAAAGATACTAGTCTGTCCCCGTAGGGTGTACCAGTGTAAATTGTATCGACGAAAGATGACACGTCGAGAATGTACATTAATTATAGGCAACGGAATGAAGTGTCAGGTAGATTTTATGTATCAAATATATATATATGAGCTAAAGATATGCATTATGGTAAAATCACATCATTCACGGTATTCTATTTAGTAGGGAGTAATCAATATGTACCATGATTTGGAAGCGACTTATTGACAAGATTACATGAAAAGAATATTGCAAAATTTATACTTCAGTAATCGAAGTGACAACAAGTACAGGTAAAGTTTTTGGAATCTGAAGATTATAGGCTAGGTAGAGATTCTTTTTAGTTGGAAACAGATGTGATGCCATATCGGTAATAGTTTATAGGATTACCAAGTTAACACATTTGTGGAAATCTTTTCAGAAGAGTATTGGGAACCCAAGTGAATGTAATTATGGCTTTTCATCTTCAAACGGATGGACAAATAAACCGTACTATGAAAATATGGAAAGTTAGTCTTATATAGTGTGCCTTAGATGACTTTGAAGTGTCCCAAGAATTCTCCACTGTTCATTTAGTATTTCGTGTTCGATGCTTTGAAAGTGTATAGGAGATCCATCCCGTATTGCTTCCAGTGGAGATGTACAAGTTCCGGAGGATCTCACACATAAAGAGGTACCTATTGTTATTCTAGATCGCTAAGTGAAAGATTAAGAAATAAAGAAGTATCTTCCATAAAAGTACTCGTATTTGTTTCAAACGGAAGAAAAAAAAAATTCAAGGTGCGGAATCGGAACAATAATAGGTAAGAGTCTTCGAGCATTGTGTGTTTATGATAATTAACATGAAGAGGTAGATCTCTCCAAGTATTGTGGGTATATGATAACATGATGAAGTAAGTATCAATAAAGCATTATGTATCTATATGATTACATGAGGAATGATCCATCTGTGTAAATTGGAGAATGGCACTAACATTCGAGGACGAATGTTCCTAAGGGGGGAAGGATGTAACACCCCATAAAATTCCAAACCTAGTGGATTACCGTAACCTTCATGGAATTATTTGTACATGGGAGTTTTGAGGAATTATTCATTTATTTAAGTGGGTTGAATTTAATCTAATGAACTGGGCTCAAGATAAGGCCCAAACAAAAATTAAATTACAAGACTTGGCCCAACAAGGGAAATTTAGTCATTCTTCCATTGACCCAAGTAACACCTCATATTTGAATAATAAATGGCTAAGGATTACCATTATTAAGGCTGAAAAATCAGCCCCTAACTCACCATATTACACTTGCCATATTCTAGAAATTTCCCAAGAAGATTTTTCTCTCAAACCCTAAGCAACAAACTCCTTTGGACAAGATCATCCATTTCCAAGACTTGATAAGTGTTTACTCTTATGATTTAATATATTATATGCATGTGATATTATATAAGTCATGATGGTTATGCCTAGAAGTGTTGAGTAGTGCACTTTTGCTTATTTGATAAAAGATGTGTCATCTATGTGATTTGATCTTAAAAGGAGACTTGATGTTTTGATAGAAATGAATGATATGGATGAGATATCAACATGTTAGGGTGTGGTTTTTTTAACATGCTAATATATGGGTTTGTTGGTTCATGTTGGTTATGTTGGCTCATGTTGGTTATGTTGGCAAAACTATGGACTTTTGCTTAATCGGTGAAGGGTTTTGCCTTGTAAACATAAAAATAGACTTGTGGTCTTGAAGGAAGTGAATTTGACGGATTCAATATTGACATGTGAGATGTTATTATAGCCTTAACTTGTTTTATTCTTCTACATAATGTTTGGAATTGTTATTACAAAATTGGGCATGGAATTGGTGACGTATTGAAAGAAAAATGTAGTTTGGTGATGTTTATGTGCGTTGTGAAACCATGGCTGTTAGTTGGCATTTAAGATGATCTAAAATATGTTAATAGAAGGTTAGTTATGATCATGGACCATTCATTGCATAAAAAGACCCAAAAGTGACCCTTTTTGGCCGAAACGGGCACCCGCCCTCGCAGACAAAGCACTTGCGGGCGCAGGTGACTTCGCAGGTGCCTATGGATACTGCCAAAGGGAACCTGAGGATGCAGGTCAGGCACCTACAGGCGCAGGTGGCTTCGCAGGTGAGCCCAGAACTCCAAATTTATTGTTTTTGAATGACTTTAAAGGAGTATCCCGAAGGTATTTTGAATGGTGTAAATTATGTATTGTCGTTCATGTGTTATTATGAAAGCTATTGAGATGATTTGATGGAGTAAATGTGACGTAGGGTTAATGAGGGAGTGTAAAGTATAAACTTGGTGTGAAATGTTATTGGTTTATGAGGTCTTGGTCAATGTATGGAATATTATGGTATTTTTGGTATGATAATGCCATGAATGGTGTTGTAAAGGGAGAAATGATATTCTAGGGCAATTATGTAACTCATTGTCGTCTTATGCACTTGGAATGTAGCTTGTTGTTAATGTTGTTTCCGTTATGAACTTGTGTTGTAGAGTGACATGTAAGGAAGGGACTGGATTGTTGTATTCACATCTAGGACAGTATATTCATATTGAGATCATAAGGTATGTAAGGTTACTTTTTCTGTATCCTTCTGCAGCGTATTATTCACATTGTCATCGTACGCGTTCTACTCCAAAATGTCTATAGGTATCTTATTTTAGGTTGACATATATTGTTAGTCACGTGTTTCTTGCTCAATGACCAGGTGTTATTCATGAAACATAATTGTAGACATCGTTCCAAAGCTCCAATAATGTTACTCTCATGTTCTTATTCATTGGTTATTGTCCCGAGGCGTCAATAATAATGTTATAACCGAATGTACCAATCTCTCACAAGTGAGTGTGATAATCTCTCATGAGCAGAAAGTACCAATCTCTCAAAAGAAGAAATTAAGTAACGTATATTTGTGGGTTGCAAGAGTTAAGGAAAATAAGGGTGGACATGATTCCAAAGTTCCAACAATATTATTACTCCAAAGTTTCGATAATGTTGTGTTCCAAGTTCTAATAATGTTATGACTATTATTGTATCAATCTCTCACAAGAAAAGGTATCAACCTCTCACAAGCAAAGGTATCAATCTCATGAACGTAAGGAATGAAGTAATGTATATACGTGTTCTCAATGATGTTCCAATCACCAACGTATCACTCTCATAACAAAAGTAAAGAGAAGAAGTAATGCTTACATGGTTACTTTATGTTTATGGATAATGGATCGCAAATCAAAAGGGGCCTAAGCTCGGATGGAACCATCCCAATATGATGTGTTATATATATATATATATGTATTATATTATATGATAGAGCACCAAGTGTGGATGACGGTTATTATATTATAGCCCACCAAGTGTGGATGACGGTTATTATATTATAGCCCACCAAGTGTGGATGACGGTTATTATATTATAGCCCACCTATGAGTGGATGATGGTTATTATAGCCCACCTATGAGTGGATGATAGTTACTATATCATGGCCCACTAATAAGTGGATGACTGATAATAAAGATGAACGTAAATCCAAAGGAAGTATGTCACGTAATTGAAAATATAAAAGAATGTTATTTCACGAATGAATGGATATGAATAATTGATCAATCAATGAAAGTAATGAAAACAATTAAAGTAATGAGAGCAATGGAAGTAATGAACATAGTTCCACACATGCGAAACGGTGATTGACCCATAATGTTTATTCACATGTATTGATCCCATTTGAGATCCTATGTTGCATATAGTTTTTTATAGCCTTACATACTCAGTCCATTCTTCGTACTGACCCCTCTTGGGGGACTTAACTTACTTGTTGTAGGCACAGGTGCTAGTAGACCTCCACAGTAGGTTGCGGATCATTTGCCAGTCATTGCTGAGCTCCAGTTGATTTGGGGCTTCCATGACTTCCGCATAGCTACATGATATATAATAATGTTCACACAGAGATATGCATAAGAGTGTACATGAGCAAAGATTAGTTCTCTCGGACCATATCGGCTTCGAGTGCCAGTCCGCCTCAATGGGATTTGGGGCGTGACATCACGAGGTGATTGCGATACTCAATAATCTCTCCCTCCAACTAAGTTCCACGGGTCACCGAGATTCACTATGGGACACCCATATCATCTGAGTATTTTTATGGCAATTGAAGTCCGTAATTAGCTTCTTCTTATTGTGTGTGCATCTCAAGATCTTAAGGTAAGTAACCAAGCCCCCATCGAATCACTCTGCCACATCCCTAAACTCATCCCTCCAACATCGTCTAAGTATTTTTGTGGCAACCAAAGCCCCCAACGAGCTTCTTTTTGTGTGTGCATCTCAAGCTCGTAAGGTAAGAAAATCGAAACCCGTACCCCATCACTATACTCATCCCACAAAAACTAGGCTCTTATACCAGTTTTTGGGCTCATTAAGCCCAAAGACTCTCTTACATGGTGTGATATTGTCCTTTTTAGCCCAAGCCCGCACAGTTTTCCCCGCCTTACACTATTATGAGATTTCTTGTACGGTTACTTTAGGTCCCGAGGATGTAATAAATAGAGGATTTCGCACTCTATTAGTTATTCGATGATTATGTTGGGTTGACATTTTATTTCTTTATTGAATAATTGATTTTAGAACTTATTAATGATAAGAATGGTAGAAAGCAATTATTGACTATTGAACTTGATTAGCGAGTGTTGGGTTAAATATGGTTCTCCCGCCATAGTTTAGGGTGGATGTCAATCATGAACTTTTGGGTTGTGACCAAAATGGTATCAGAGCACTAGATTTGTAAATCTCATTGTACAAAAACAGGTCTAGTAGAGTCTTATGGAATGGTACAAAGACGTTTGTACTTTTCTTCAAGAGGCTACAGGGCTTTAGGAAGTTAATTCCTTTCTTTCTTCCTTTCGTGCTATTACTTGATTCAAATTGGTATCTGGTGATCCAAATTGACGTCTAACTCATTCACAATTCTTCGTAGATGGTGAATACTCATTCAACTAGAGTAGCATCACCCGCACCCGCAGCATCGCTGGCAGTAGCATCCGCACGGATCGTTAGGGCTGTAGTTCGGGACAGGCCTCGATTTAAGGGCAAAGCTAGAAGGGGAGGACGAAGGGAAACACCTGTTAGGCAGAGATCATCATCCTAATAAACAACCAACTAGGCAGAGATCACTATCCCCTGCCCCACAACAGGATGCTCTAGACCTAACCCAAAACAAAGAAGTAGTAGTTGAGGAGGAAGAAATGGTAGTCCCAGAGAATATGGTGCCAGTACCGAATGGTGCAACTCCAGTACCTTTTTCTGTGGAAGTGATTCAACAAGTGTTGGGATTCTTAAGTAGCTTAACTGGCACAGAAAACACTCCAGTTGTTTCGACATATTCATTCCCAACCTTACAACATGTCACTGCTGTAACACCAAGGATGGATGAAGGCTCTGAAATAGGGCTGTATCCCGAATGGTAATTAGGACAGTAATGACTGATGATGAGCATGGTCTATTTTTGCAAGTTCATAAAGATAAACACACACACATACACCCAAGTATTTTAGGGTACAGAGTTTGAGGATGCATTTGAGTTTCTAATACATTGTCATAGGCGTCTACATAAGATGGATATTATTGAAAGGTATGGTATGGAGCTTGTTTCTTTTCAGCTGCAGGCCGAATCCAAGCAATGGTGGAGGTTATTCGTAAAGTGCAGGGCTACCTTACCTCCACTTACTCCAGTATAATTTTAGAATCTTTTTCTTGAGAAGTATGTTCCCCGTGCTTATCGTGACCAGAAGAAAGATGAATTCTTGAGGTTAGAGCAGGGTGACATGTAGGTAGCGGCCTATGAGTCCAAGTTTCATGCCTCGTCTCGCTTTGCTCTTCTGTTAATCACTGTAGAGGAGGAACGAATCAGGTACTTTGTGAAGGGTCTGAATTTGGGGATTTAAATGATTACTCTATCAGTAACGGCAACAGGTAAGTCCTTCCAAGAGGTTGTGGAATTCACCAAAAAAACTGATGTAGTTAAGAAATAAAGAGAGGTGAAAGTGGAAGAAAAGAAGGCCGAGACCTTGGGCCAATTCAGTGGTACTTTCTCTAAGGGTTGTGGGTCACAGGGTCCTTCTTCTATCCTTATCATTCAGCCATGACTGTGTCCGCAGAGGGATCGTCTAGGTTGAATTATTAGCCTTCATGGATAGGCAGCTATACACCTTCGTCCTCTTCAGTTCAGAGTCCTGCTTTGGGCATCAGGTGCCATGAGTGAGGAGGTATTATCCTAATTTCTTGTCTGCAGGTCAGTTGACTTAAGCATTGGCTTCTAGTGCTTTAGTTCCAATAGATCGTGGTGGTATATAAAATGGTAGAGGTCATTCCCAAGGTGGGGTGGTAGCCAGACTACAGGAAGGGGTGGAAATTAAGCCAACCAAGGTGGAGGACAGGTTGGTATAGGTGGTGCTCAGGCTGGTAGAGGTGGTGGTCAGGTTAGTGATAGAGCCCAACTTTATATTATTTCGATTGGTCCTGAGGCAGAAGTTTCTGATGTTGTGATCACAAGTACTATTCTTGTTTATGATCGTATGGCTTCTGTATTATTTAACCCCGGGTCCACTTTCTCTTATATGTCTCTGAAATTTTCCTTGGACTGGGATTTAGACTATGAATATCTTGATACTCCTATGTATCCACACCAGTTGGGTTATCTGTATGTGTTGATCAAGTAAATCGTGCGTGCCCTATGATGTTTATGGGGTTTAAGACCTTGGCAGACTTAGTGATTTTAGATATGGTGGAATTTGATATTATCTTGGGGATGAGTTGGTTGTCTCCTTAACGTGCCATTTTTGATTGTTATTCTAAGACTGTCACAGTATCATGCCCCAGATGGAAAAGTTAGAGTAGGAGGGTACCTTTAAGCCTACTCTGGTGAGAATTGCGTTAGCTATTCGTGCCCAAAAGCTAGTAAAGAAGGGGTGTAGGGCATTTTTATCCCATCTTTGGTAAGATAAATCTATAGTTCCTCCTATAGCTTCGGTTCCAGTTGTGTGTGAATTCTTAGAAGTCTTTCCTAATGACCTTCCTGGTATGCCTCCAAACTGTGAAGTTGACTTCTGTATAGACTTAGAACCAGGAACTAGTCCCATCTCTATCCCTCCTTATAATATGGCACCAGCAAAGATTTAAGAGAATTGAAGTTCAGCCTGCAGGAATTGTTAGAGAAGGGTTTTTCCTTGGGGTGCTCCCGTTTTGTTTGTGAAAAAGAAGTATAGTAACATACGGATGTGCATAGACTACCGCCAGTTGAATAAGGCAACCATTCGCAACAAGTATCTTTTGCCTAGGATAGATGACCTGTTTGACTAATTGCAAGGAGATGTAGTATTCTCCAAAACTGATTTAAGATTGGGAAATCACAAGCTCAAAATTAGGGCGGAGGACATCCCAAAAACTACTTTCCAAACTCGTTATGGGCATTACGAGTTTCTAGTTATGTCTTTTAACTTGACCAATGCCCCAGCTACTTTTATGTAACACCCCGTACATTTCTAACCTTACTTTATACCTTGGTATCATATCTACATAGGTGTTGAGATGCCATGAATATGTGTTTTATAGTGTCATTGGTGAAACATTTGATATCGGACTTAACATGTGCAATTAGACCTTCGTAGGAGGTGTTTTGTGGTTTCGTGATACATTTGGGTGATTCCCCGTACATATTCTAACCTCATTTGGTAACTTTAAGTCATGTTTACTTGATGGTTAAGATCACTAAGTAAGTATTTTGTAGTGTTTTGATAAGGGATTGGACGATATGCAAACATTGGATAAGTGGCCGAAAAATTCAGCAAAGTGCTGAAACTTGCGCCACTACCTTGTTTCAGGGGTGTGGCGCAAGCCACCTGCATTCTGAAAATTCAGAGAAGGCTGACATCTTGTGCCACAGCCTGCTTTGCAGCTAGTGGCGCAAGGCACAAATTTTGTGCCTTTCCGGACCCGTTTTGTAACGCAATTCTACGACGCTTCTTGGATGGTTTCTTTTGGTTCTTTGGAGTTATTTGAGCATTGGTAAAGCTTCAAACACTTCAATATACTCCTACATACTTCTACATGATCAAATCATGAAAATAGTGATCCAAAATGTCCAATGAAGCCAAGGGCGACTAGAATTCCTATTTTTGCAATCGAAGCGACGAATGAGAATCTTGTAAGAGAATATTATCGATACATTATGAAATTATGTAAACATGAGATATATGGTGAATAATACATGAAATTTGATGGGTTACATGGATATGTGTTATTGGGCCCAAAGTTAGGCCCAAAATGGGATTAAAAGACTTGGCCCAAAGAGGAAATAACCCATTCTTCCAATAATTGACTAAGTAAACATATCATTTAGTGCCAAGTGTGGCTAAGGATGACTTGAGGTCCATATAAAGCCCCCAAAATCAGATTTTTAATCATCCAAGAGTCTCATGCCTTTGTGATATTTTCTCAAATATTTCTTTAAGCTCCAAACCCTAAAGCAAAATATTCCTTTGGACTCTTTGGACAAGATCATCCTATTCTAAGCTTTGGTAAGTGTTTATTCTCATGGATTAACATCTTATGTGCATGGGATATTATGTATATTATGCTAGTTGTGTTGGCAAGGTGATGAATAGTGTATTTTTGCCTTTGGTGAAAGATGTGCTATCTTGGTGATTTGAACTTGAATTAGGACTTGTGCCTTTGATGAAAAAGCATGGTATGGACAAAATATGAAAATGTATGGTATTATTTTTGGTATTAAACTTGTTCTTGTCTATAAGTGGAAATTGTGGGATTTTGGCCGATATGTGTTATGAGTTGTATTAAGGTCATTTGATGGGTTATTTGTGATGTGTTATGGATAAGAAAGTGTAAAGGAGAAGTGTTGTGGTGAAATGTATCAATTATCATGTATTGGTCAATGTTGGGAATATTATGGAATTTTTGGAATAATAGTATGATCAATGGTTTTGTCAAGGGGAAATGACATGTTTAAAGGCAAACATGTAACTCATTGACATTGTATGCATTTGTAAAGTAATTGGTGGTTAATGTGAATTTCGTTATGTATTTATGTTGTAGAGTGACACATAAAGAAGGAGCGGGATTATTGTATACGCATCTAAGGTTGTATATTCGTATTGCGAATCCAAGGTATGTAAGGTTACTCTAACCGTATCTTTCTGCGACAAATAGTATTCACGTTGACATGTCATTAGTCCTAGCCCGAAATGTGCTAAGGTCTTCCATATCCGATTAGCAATGGTCATTGTTATAAATTTCCTACTCTTTGATCAATTGTGAATCTCATGTCTCATCTTCGTGGTTAATATTCCAAAAACTCAAACAAGGTTATGTTCCAATAGTGACTATACTTGTGTCTCTTGTTCATGAATTATTGTCCAATGGTTCCAATGGTATCATGGTGCTAGTAATGTTATATTTCTCATGATGTTTATTCACATGTCCTTCTCTCATTGGTTAATGATTCAAAGCTTCCAACAATGTTATGCTCCAAAGTTCCAAAGTGATGTTATGACTATCAAAGTATCAATCTCAAAGTAATGAACAAAGTAATGCATATGTGGTCAATGATCAAGTACGGGTGGCAAGTCTAGGGGCGTAAGCCTAGCTCGACTCGATACCGAGGTATGGATTTATGGGTGGCAGGTCTAGAGGCATAAGCGTAGCTCGACCCGATCCCGATGCATTGATGTATGGGTGGCAAGTCTAGGGGTATAAGCCTAGCTCGACTCGATCCCAACATGATGATATAATATGAAAAGGCCCACTGATCAGTCGGGGCCCGGGTATATTATGACATATGTAATGACAAGTGAGCATTGAATATAAAGAAAGCAACGAAAGTAATGAAAGCAATCCACATGGTTTCCAAAATGCATCATGATGACTTATTCACATTGATTAGTCATTTGTATTTGAGTTCATTGAGATAGTCATGTGTTGTACAGTTTCATCTGAGCCTTGCATACTCAGTACTTATTTTCGTACTGACCCCTCTCGGGGAATTTACCTTACTTGCTGCAGGTGCAGGTACCAGTAGGCCTCCCCAGTAGATTGCCAGTGTTAGCGGTTCTTTGGTGAGCTCCAGCTCATTCGGGGCTTCTCCAAGTCAGAGTGTATATATGTTTTGGTGATGTACATATTGTGTAAAGCGGGGACTTGTCCCGACTTATGGTTCAATTTGGTCAATGCTCTTGTTAGAGGCTTTTGTAGACGGATGTGGGTGTATCAATGTAAAAGACATATGTTGTTTTGACTGGATGGCCTCAACGGCCAAGTTTCATATATATGTATAAATATGTCCCATGTTTTCCTTTATTCGTCTTTCATGTTCTTTCGCAATAGTGGTTATGATTATGATATGCATATGATTGAACATAGGCCAAGGTTGGTTCTCTCGGGCCTTATCGGCTACGGGTGCCAATCATGTCTCGATAGGATTCGGGGCGTGACATTTTATGAGTCTGATGAATAGGGTTTTTAAGTCATTTTTGAATTCTTTCATCATTGTCTTCATCGATGACATTCTGGTTTACTCCAAGAGTGAAGAAGAGCATGAAACTCACTTGCGTATAGTGTTGGGGTTGCTTAAGAAAAAGCAACTATATGCTAAATATTCCAAGTGTAAGTTCTGGTTGTCTTCGGTGTCCATGTTAGGGCACATGGTATCTAAGAAAGGGGTTATGTGTAACACCCCGTATGTTTTCGAACCTATACGACTACGTTTACATTTATGGAATTAGTTAAACATGAGATTTAATGAATTATACATTAATTTGTTGGGCATTAATGAGTCTTGTGCCATTGGGCCCAAATGAGGCCCAATAATCATAAGAAGACATGGCCCAAAACAAATGGAAATGATCCATTCTTGTGTTGACAAACCAACCATGCATTTAATGCCAAAGGATGTGGCTAAGGATGACCATTAGGTACTATAAAAATCAAGGAAAATCAGATTTTATTGATAAAAACCCACATGCCTTTTGGTAGAATATTCAAGACATTTCCTTTATCTCACACAAAACCTAAGCTTCATTCCTTTGGCCAAGATCACTCCTTGGAAAGCTTTGGTAAGTGTTTACTCTCATGGTTTAATATATTATATGTATGGAATATGGTATAGATCATGTTGGTTATGTTGGTGAAGTGTGAGAAGTTTACTATGTGTGAAACAATTTGTGGTTGCTTAATCGGTGAAGGTTTTTACCTTGTAAACTTGAAAAAGGACTTGTGGTCTTGAAGAAAGTGAACTTGATGGGTTCAATATTGACATGATCTATAATATGTCAAGAGAAGTTTAGTTATGATCATGGACTATTCATTGCATAAAAAGACCCAAAAGAGACCCTTTTTGGCCAAAAACGGGCACCCGCCCTCGCAGACGAAGCACCTGCGGGCGCAGGTGACTTCGCAGGTACCTCTGGCTATTGGAAAAGGTCACCTGCGGGGGCACCTCAGCCACCTGCGGGCGCAGGTGGCTTCGCAGTTCAGCCCAGAACCCTGAATTGCTTGTTTTTGCATCCCTTTGACCCCCCGAAGCCCCTATACCCTTCATGGATGCAATTATCAACTTATGGTACCTTTTGAATGACTTTAAAGGAGTATCTCAGAGGTATTTTGAATTTTATCAAGTATGGGTTGTTGCTCATGTGTTGTTACAAAAGGTACTGAGATAACTTGATAGGGTAATTGTGACGTAGTGTTAATGTGGACATATAAAGGGTAAACTTGGTGTGAAATGATATTAATGTATGATGTTTTGGTCAATGTGTGGAATGTTATGGTATTGTTGGTATGATAATGCAATGGACTGTGTTGTAAAGGGTGAAATGATGTTATATGGCAGTCATATAGCTCATTGTCGTCTTGTACATTTGTGCGGTAACTAGTTGTTAATGTATGCTCCGGTATGTACTTGTATTGTAGAGTAAGACGTAAGGAAAGAGATGGATTACTGTATTCACGTATAGGATTGAGTGTTCATATTGAGAAGCTAAGGTATGTAAGGTTACTCTTTCCGTATCCTTCTGCAGCATATAGTATTTACCTTGTTAAGGCACTTACTCATTTCTAAAATGTTCTAAGGTATCTCATGTCAGGTTATCATCTATTGTTAATCACATATATACCTTATTCTTGACCTATTGTTATTCATGTGTCACATAATTATGAACATGGTTCCAAGTTCCAATAATGTTATATTCAAAAGTTCCCATAATGACATAATCATCGAATAAACTATTTCTAAGATTGAGGAAAAGATTAAGGAAGTGAGGTAATGAAGTATTTATTCTTGGGTGGTATCCCAGGGGTTAAAATACCTAGCATGAGTCGATCCCAATATCTACGTATGGTATCCCAGGGGTGAAAAGAACACCTAGCATGGGTCAATCCCGCTACTACGGATGGTATCCCAGGGGCAAAAGAAAAGCCTAGCATGGGTCGATCCCGAAAATTGTTGAGTACCCACTGATTAGCTTGGGGCCCGGGCATTGAAGGAATGGAAGGATAAGTAGTGAATGACGAAGTGAGTGAAGAATGAATGAATGAGCTTAAAAGTAAAGAAAGTAATTAACGTAATGTACCTATTTTCATACATACAGAATGGTGAATTATTCATATTGGTTACTCACTTACATTTGATTCCATTAAAGTATCTATGTAATGTATAATTTCTTATGGCCTTACATACTCAGTACATTCTTCGTACTGACGTCGCTTGTGGGACTTACCTTACTTGCTGCAGGCACAGGTACTAGTAGACCTCCACAGTAAGCTGCGGGTCATCTACTGATCTTTGGTGAGCTCCAGTTGGATCGGGGCTTTCTAAGTCACAGTTGTACTTTGGTTTTGGTATTGTAAATATTATATAGCGGGGACTTGTCCCGAATCTAGGTTGGTCATGTATGTACTTCTATTAGAGGCTTTTGTAGACATATGTGGGTATATGAATGTAAGAGATGTATGTCCTTTTGACTTGATGGCCCTAACGGCCAAGTTTCACATATATGTATATATCACATGTTCCATGATTTTTGCTATTAGCATTTTATGTCCTTACGTGGTGGTGATGTTTCTAATGGCATGTACATGAATGGACAAGAGTAAAGATTGGTTCTCTCGGGCCTTATCGGCTTCGGGTGCCAGTCCACCCCGTTGGAATACGGGGCGTGACATTATGGTAGACCCGCAGAAAGTTGAGGTGGTTAAGAATTGGGCTAAACCGACGAATGTGACAGAGATCTATAGCTTTGTGGGGTTTTCCAGTAATTATCGTTGATTCATCAAGGGATTTTCTTCCATTGCTTCACACATGACTCGCCTAACTCAGAAGAAGGTTCCATTTATGTGGGATGACAAGTGTGAGAAGATTTTCCAAAAGCTCAAAACTTTGCTAAACTCAGCTCCAATTCTCATCTTACCTATTAAAGGTAAAGATTTCATTGTATATTGTGATGCCTCATGGTTGGATTTAGGTGTTGTTTTGATGCAGGACCAGAAGATGATTGCTTATGCTTCAAGGCAACTAAAGCCTTATGAGAAAAACTACCCCACACATGACTTAGAATTATCGGCCGTGGTATTTGCTCTGAAGATTTGGAGACACTACCTCTACGGGGTGAAATGTGAAGTGTTCATGGATCACTATAGCTTAGAGTATATGTTCACACAGAGAGAACTGAATCTGAGGCAAAGAAGGTGGATAGAGTTGATCAAGGACTACAACATCTTGATTCTAAATCATTCGGGCAAGGCCAATGTGGTAGCAGACGCATTAAGCCGGAAGCCAGTAAGCATGGAAAGTTTGACATGGCTAAAAGTGTCTAGGCACCCCTTGGCGAGAAAGGTGCAATCCTTGGCTAATAATTTCCTGAGATTACAGGTGACTAGCAAAGGAGGAGTATTAGCTCATGTGGAAATTAGGTCCACATTCTTCGACCAAATCAAAAACAGGTAGTTCGAAGACAAGCAGCTGAGAAACCTTAGAGAAAAAGTATTGCAGGTTGAGGCTAGAGAAGTCATTCTTGATGATGAAGGAGTGTTGAGGATTCGGGGGAGATTGTGTGTGTCTCATTTGGGTAATTTGATTTCTACTATCCTTCAAAGGCTCACAACTCCAACTACTCTATACATCTGGGTGCAACTAAGATGTGTAGAGACTTAAGACAACATTATTGATGGCGAAAGATGAAACGTGATATTACAAATTTTGTGACCAAATGTCACAATTGTCAACAGGTCAAGTATGAGCATCAAAAACCTGGTAGCACCTTTCAAAGGATGCTCATTTCAAAATGGAAGTGGGAACGAATAACCATGAACTTTGTGGTGGGTCTTTCTAAGACCTTGAGAAAGTGTGACTCCATATGGTTTATTGTTAATCGATTGATCAAGTTGGCTGATTTTATTCCGGTGAGAGTATATTATAATGCAGCTAAGTTGGCCAAGATTTACGTGAAGAAGATTGTAAGGATCCATGGGGTACCTATTTCGATTGTATCAGACAGAGGTACTCAATTTACTTCCAATTTCTGGGGGAATTTCAGTTAGAGTGGGTTCTAGATTGAACCTAAGTACAACTTTCCATCCACAGATTGACGGCTAGTTGGAATGGACTATTCAAGTGCTTTAGGATATGCTTTGGGCTGTGTCATGGACTTTGGAGATTAGTAGGACTAATATCTACCTTTGTGTAAATTCGCCTACAACAATAGCTACCACTCTAGTATCGATATGACTCCTTTTGAAGCCTTAGATGGTAGAAGATATAGGTCTCCAATCGAATGATTTGACGTTTTTGAAGTGAGATCTTAGGGTACTGATATGCTCAAGCATTCGATGGAGAAGGTAAGATTTATACAAGAGAAACTCCATGCATCTTAGAGCCGACAGAAAGAGTACGCGGCTAATAAAGTGAGGGATGTAAAGTTTGAACAAGGAGAGAAAGTACTCTTGAAAGTGTCATCGATGAAGGGTGTGATGCATTTTGGCAAGAAGGAAAAATTGAGCCCGAGATACGTTAGGCCATTTGAGATTTTAAAGGAAATAGGGTCAGTAGCTTATAAGCTGACCTTGCCTCCTAGTATGTCTAGGATTCACTCGGTATTTCATATGTCTATATTAAAGAAATACTATGAAAATGGGGAGGACTAATTCATGCGTTGGGACTCCGAGTTGTTTGACAAGGAGCTATATTACAAAGATGAACTAATTGCTATATTAGATCGAGATGTGAGAAAATTGATAATCAGAGTTATTCCTTTTGTAAAGGTTCAATGAAGGAACAGTTCATTTGAGGAGGGACCTTGGAAGACAGAAGCGGATATGCACAAGCGGTACCCGCACTTGTTCATAGACTCAGGTATGAGCTCTTGCCTTAGTGTGTCATTTTGGGGCTGGTTGTGGTTCAGGGATGAACGAGTTGTAAATTGGTATCTAATGTAACGACCCAAATTGTTGTTACACTGATAATGGAGAGTAAAAACCCTACCAAATTTACTTAAACAATTTTTAAAAAATTCAGGGTTGATCTTGTGTTAGATAAATTTTGAGGGTGTACTATTCTAAGAAAATATGGTATTGATGTGAATGTTCGTAGGGGTGTTTGAATTGATTCCTAGATAGATGATGAGTTTAGGAAGCCATAGCAACCTATGACACGTAAAACGGATGTAACTCCAGTTATAGAGTTTACCGTAAAGAGGTTGGTTCACGATGTCGTATTTCAATGGGGGTGTTGTTGTAATATACCATACATTTACAACCTTATTTGGTGACTTTAAGACATGTTTACCTTAGTATTGAGGACAAAAAGTACGTATCTTGGATGGTATCGGATGGTAGGCTAGTATTTGCAAAGACCGAAAAAAATTCAGAGAACTAGTGAAACTTGCGCCACTCCCTGTTTCAGGGTGTGTGGAACAAGCCTCAGGATTCAGAGGGGCTGCAATTCTTTCGCCACTTCCCTGCTTTGCAGCAGTGGCGCAAGGCACAAGGATTTTGGTCTTTCCGGGCTTGTTTTGCGACGTAATGCAATGTTGATTGTTCCATGGTTTCTTTTGGTTCTTTGGTGTTCCTTTTCTTCTTTTTAAGGTTTCAAATACCTTGACACACTCCTACATGATCAAACCATGCAACACAATTATTTACAAGATTATGTTCAATTAAGCCATGAACGGCTAGAATGTCTAGTTTTGCGATTGAGGCTACGAATGGGAATCTCGTAAGAGAATATTGTCGTGACGTCATGGAATTATTTAGACACGAGATATATAATGGATTATACATGGATTTTGATGGGCTAAGCTAATAAATGTTATTGGGCCCAAATTGAGGCCCAAAACAAGGCCAAAATGGAAAGGCCCAAAGGAAAATGACCCATTCTTATATTAATTAAGGGACCATGACATTTAATTCCAAAGAAGTGGATAAGGATTGACTTGAGAGTCTATATAAAGGAACACAAATCAGATTTTTAAGTCATCACAAGTCTCATGCCTTTTTGGATATTTTCACAAACATTTCTCTCTTTTTCCAAACCCTAAGGCAACTATCCCTTTGGACACTTTGCACAAGACCATCACTTTGCAATCTTGGGTAAGTATTTATTCTTGTAATTTAGCATATTATATGCATGAAGTATTGTGTAGATCATGATGGTTGTGTTGGAAAGGTTGAATATGACACTTTTTCCCTTTGGTAAAAGATGTGCCATTTTGTGAATTAAACTTGAAAGGTGACTTGTGATTTTGATGAAACGGCATGGTATGGATGAAATATCAACATATATGGTGTGATTATGTTACTAAACTTGTTATTTTCTATAAGTGTAAATTATGGGATTTTGGCCGATATGTGCTATGAGGTGTATTAAGGTGACTTGATGGATTATTTGTGATATGGTGTAAATGAGAAAGTGTAAAGAAGAAGCTTTGTTGCGAAATGCTATTGGTTATTATGTTTGGTCAATTTATGGCATTTTGTGGTATTTTTGGTATGGTCATGCCGAAATTTCATTGTAAAGGGAGAAATGACGTTATAGGCAATTATGTAACTTTTGTCGTCTTTTGCACTTGTAAGGTGGTTAGATGTTGACGTAAACTCCGTTATGTACTTGTGTTGTAGAGTAAGGGGCTGGATAATTATATTCATTAGGATTGTGGACGCTTATTGAGAAGGTAAGGTATGTAAGGTTCCCCTTTTCGTATCCTTCTGCAGCATATAGTGTACACCTTGTTAGGGTACTTACTCATTTCCGAATTGTCCTAAGGTATTCCATTTCGAGTTATCATTTATTGTTAGTCACATATATCTCATTCTTGATCTATTATCATTCTTGTGTCACATACTCATGAACATGGTTCCAAGTTCCAATAATATTATATTCAAAAGTTCCCAAGAATGAAGTAACCATTGATTGAGCTATTTCAAAGATTAAAGAAGTAATGTTGTAAAGAGGAGAGATGTTTCATGGGTGGTATCCCAAGGGTTAAATAACCTAGCATGGGTCGATCCCAATATTTACGGATGGTATCCCAGGGGTGAGAAGAACACCTAGCATGGGTCGATTCCGCTACGGGTGGTATCCCAGGGGCAAGGAAAAGCCTAGCATGGGTCGATCCCGATTACTATTGATTATCCACTGATCAGCTTGGGGGCCCGGGCATTATACGAATGGATGAATGAGTGATGGATAAAGGAATGAGTGAATGATCGAATGAGTATAAAAGTAAAGAAAGTAATTCATAATGTATACTTTTTCCATATATGGAAAATGGTGACTTATCTATATTGAGTACTCATTTATCTCTGATTTCATTGAAGTCTTTATGTATCATTCAGTTTCATGTAGCCTTACATACTCGGTACATTCTTCGTACTGACCCCTCTTGGGGAATTTACCTTACTTGCTGCAGGCGCAGGTACTAGTAGGCCTCCACAGTAGGTTGCCAGTTATTGCAGATCATTGGTGAGCTCCAGTTAGTTCGGGGCTTCTCCGAGTCATAGTTGTTCATATGTTTTGGTGTTGTATATGTTGTATAAAGCGGGGACTTGTCCCGACTTTCAGTTAGTTTTGGTAAATGTCTATGTAAAGGCTTTTGTAGACGTATGTGGGTGAATGGATGTAAGATAGTACATGACGTTTTGACTTGATGGCCTCAACGGCCAAGTTTTGCATATGTATATATATATATGTCCCATGTTCCATGTTTTTTCGTATTTTACCTTTCATGTTCTTACGTGATGGTGGTGTTACCTATGACATGCACATGAGTGAATAGAAGCAAAGTTTGGTTCTCTCGGGCCATGTCGGCTACGGGTGCCAATCCGTCCTGATGGGATTCGGGGCGTGACAGTTGTAAAATAGACCTATTTGGGAAAAGGTCCTAATTTTATGCCAAGGACCGCTGCAGCGGTAGCCTTAATTCCATCACGAACCGCTGCAATGGTAAAACATAGTAAAATTTCAGTTATTAAAACTCAAAAATGTTTTCATTTCCCGCTTTTTGAAAAACGAATCAAGGCTCTGGGAAGGCAATTTTTTGCAAATTTTCAGAGGTTTTCATCTTTGGAGGTAATTTTCTTACATTCTAAACTTGAATTACTTCTTAGAATTATTGAGAATTATTAGAATCTTGTTCATAGTGGAAAATTGACATTTAGCCCTATTTTTTGAACTGAAGGGAATTGGTGGAAATTTGATGGTTTTCAGTTGTGAATGATCCTAGGGTGTTAGAAAACACTTGATTTGGTAGAATTATTATTGATAATGCTAAATTATGTAGAATTCATGAAGTTTAAAGGGTAAAAAAATCCTAAGATGATGAGCTAGGGCAATTTCATAGGTTAAATTGATAAATATAGGTTCCTAATGATTGGGAAATGTGAATTATTGAAATGGATGTTGTATAATTGTTGTTTATAGATCAAGAATGGACTGAGATTGAAAGAAATGGCAAGTTTGTGGCCAAATAGTGTTTCAAGCAATTAATAAAGGTAGGTTAAATTTTATTGTAGCAACTAGACTTGCTTGACTCTATGCTTATATGTGAATTGAGTACTTGTGATTGCTTTCGAGCACTACTTGTGATTATTTACTGCATTTACATATTCATACATATTGATGATGATGATGAGTTGATGATAGTGATGATGATAGTAATGATGATATTGAAATCATGATGTTCATGATGTTGATGATGATGTTCTTGATATTGATATTGAAATCATGAGGTTCATGATGTTGAGAATGATGTTGATGGGATTGAGAAGACAAAAAGATGATGCGCACATCTTGCATTCATACATTATTCATATGCACTAAATGTACACTTATAATTATATGTTGTGGGGCAACTTGTTGATGAAATTGTCTAAGTGTAAAAAGATATAACCATGAGTCTGTACTCCCTTTAAAGTGAAGTGTCATAAATATGTTGTTCGCCTTAGATTATAAGTTCTGTAATGATCGCTTGAGCATTTATTTTGTTTACTTATTTATAGGGTGTCGATTGAGTGGACCTATGATGTCTACCAGTACTTGTTGATGTACTGATGCTACTTGTGCTCTTTTTTTTGTTGAGTGTAGAGCGTGTTCTAACATTTGAGATGAGACCTAGTCTTTAGCCAGTAGTTCTAGACTCAGATTCAAGGGTGAGCACCATGACCGGGAAGCCATTGAGTCTTCTCATTTGCGTTCATGTCCCTTGTTTTGGTACTAAGACTTTTTCGTATCTTCTACCATTTTTTGGATAATCTATTAGTTACCTGTTTAGACATTCTTAGTTGTTCTTGTATGGTGACTTCTGGTTTCGGGGATGTAATAAATAGAGAATTCCACACTCTATTAGTTATTCGATGATTATGTTAGGTTGATATTTTATTTCTTTATTGAATAATTGAGTTTAGAATTTATTAATGATAAGAATGGTAGAAAACAATTGTTGACTATTGAACTTGATTAGTGTGGGTTGGGTTAAGTATGGTTCTCCCGCCATAGTTTAGGGTGGGTGCCAATCATTACCGTTTGGGTCGTGACACCAACTCTTTAGGAGCTAATTACTCTCTATCCCAACTCTTTTCAATATTACAAAAAATCCCTGACTTAGTCCACACGGATACATCACATTCTTCTGGATACATCACTTAATTGTACACGGATACATCATATTCTTCCGGAGGCATTACTTAATTTTACACGGATACACCAGATTCCGCATGGATACATCACATTCTTTCGGATACATCACTTAATTTTACACGAATACATCATATTCTTCTGTGATGTATCCGAGCTTTTAAGTAAAATCAGAAATGTATATTATTATTTAAAAGGATTCTTTCACGACCTAAAAGTTGACGTCATGATTGCAACTACCGAGATCCATCCTGGTAGGTAAGTCAATCGCCCAAAATGGAAAAAAGGTGTGAAATTATAAATAAAGTAAGATAAACGAGACTTCAAGAGTGAAAGTCAGGTCAACACAAAACATAATATAGCAAAAGTCTGAAAGAAAAATACCATAAAACCCAAGAAGTAGTGTCAAAAGTGTAAGAACATCTAATTCAACTCTGAATTCTGCATAATACATAAGTCTGTCTCCGAAACTATAAATAACGACAACTTGAAGGAAGAGATCTGGAATCTGCCCGAACTCTGGAACGAACCTGTACCTCAAAATCTGGTAATCACAGCCCGAACTCAACTGCCACGTCTTATACTTGAGTTGGGATCTGCACCGAAAGGGTATAGTAGGGATGAGTATGATCCACTTGTACTCAGTCGGTATCATAAGCCGACTGCGCAGAGCAGAAAATAATACAAGTAAAGAAATACTATGAGCACGTCACCTTCAAATAGAAAAGTTCTCAAATGGTAGCTCACACCATCTCCACTAACAATTCTAATATATAGGGATTCGAAACAGAAATAGATACAGACGAAACGCACACAGAAACTAAATACACGCGAAGGAAACATAAAGGAACCTTGGAAGATCATATTCAAATGCAATGCATTAATGGAGAAATGATTAGTTGAAAGTCATCGCATGACTTTCTGTAAACACATACCGAGCCTCAACGCTCCCATAATAGGACCCATGGGGGTTTCACAACCCGTATACTATCTCAAATCTCAACCCACCTCTCCGACTTGTGTTCACGGATCAAGATTTTTACAAAAATATTTTATTTTCTTTCAAAACAGTGTTCCTCAATAGTACCAATTTCTCATGAATATGTATGTATAAAATGAGGATATAATGCTCAGAATCAAATTAATATGAAGATAACAATCCATTCAATACATGTATAAGTGAGCCCAGGAATCAACTCAATATGTCAATAATTCATGATATCAGTTCTCGTTTAGCACAATCGGAATAAATAGTCATCTAAGACATCATTAATATCATATCAGCACCTAACTCGGGTATTTCTATCTTGATAAAGGCAAACAATGTTCAATAAGGCCTATAATATCCATTCAAGCGCCCGAACGGGCCTCACATTAAGAATAATGGCAAATATACAAATAAGGCCAAAAATGTCAAATAAAGCCCCCATACGGGCAACACGCAATATATAATATCTTAAGTCAACAGCGATAAGCATATATGCCCCCACACGGGCACACAACATTAGTAATAATCTCAAAATAATACACTCCTGATTAATTTCCCCTAACCCATAGCATGCTTTACGCATTTATTAACTACCCAGCTCAGTCTGAAGAAAGTTAAGTCATAACCTACCTCGAAGTAGAACCACAAGCCCGAAGATACTCAATAAGAAAACCTTCCCTTTTGAGTGACCTCGAAATGCTCCCAATATATCAAAAGTGAATAATTCATATGTTAGCGAGTTCAACTTTATAATCAAGTTTCTACCTTGATTTCAATTAAAAGGACAATCTCATAATTCTTAAATCTCAAGCTTAGAGCTAAGGCTCGATTTTTCCCCAAACATCATCCACCTAATAGTGTATAAATAATATAATACACCTAATATTAAATTATATATACCAATATGTCAAGACTTGAATCACAATAATCCAAAATCAAGACTATGTTACCCGAGACCAAACCTAAAACATAGAAGCCAGTACATACACGAAAAAGGATATAGCAGCTTAGCCTATTTGTAATTGAACTAGCTATCAACATTCTCCAACCTTTGCCCCAACACAGTACTAATTACTACCCACCTCAAATTTTACCCAATAATCAACCACCAGTGAACAAGATAATGCTAACAGGAACTACAATTTCTAATTCAATAATATACTACCCACAAATTTGGCCCATCACCGCCCCCACGTCAATCAACATTTTTTCCTTTGTTTATATCAAAATAGAACCCACTTTAACATAGCAACAACTAATGAAATTAAACTCTTTCTTTCTATAATGAATTGATAACCCAACATTCTTAAATTCTAGAATTTAATACAAGCAACCAGTGATTCAAGTTTACATGAGCTCTCACATGAAGTAATAGCTTTTTCTAAATCACACCGTTCTCGACCAATTTGTTTTGGAAAAACATAAGTTATGGTCCGCATATATGGATACCCCTAACCTAAAATTATTCTTTATTCATGGGCCAAGTGACATAGGGTATAATAGATTATGGGCTTGGCCCATTAACTATTAATTAAATTAATTAAAAAAACACTTGACTTCTCTCAAACATGGGCCAAGGTATTAAATAAATGACAAAACTTCACATATAGCTAGTTTATACCTTTTTTAACTAACTTGTTAAGTGTTTAAAATTACATTTTATAGATTTTAGTTAGTGATTAGATGTATTTAGAACTCTTATATACAAATATTAACTAACAGATTTTATTACTATTTCATTTATGTTTAGAGATAAAAAAGGAAAGAGGAGTGATTCACTTCATTTATTCTCTCCAACATATCTTTTTCAAATCATTTGTTTCTTCCTTTTCCATATGGACTGTTATAACTTCCCTTTAAATTTTTGAAATACAAAAATAGAGTTCAAACTAAAATTCCTCTGATTTTTTTGTATGACTTCAAAATTTAAAATATAATTCAATATATTTATACATTCAATGTATTTATCCACAAATATTTGCTATGAATAGAAATACAAATGTAGAATTGATACAAATGAAAATTAGCTCTGAATTTGACATTCAAATACAAATACAAACGCTTACAACTCATATTTTCAAGATAAATACGAATTGATACAAATTCAAAAGCATAAAATGGATATAAATTCACATTATATGTATAAATATACAAATTTAAATGTATACAAATTCGAAATGTATGTGAAAGAAATATAACAAAATAAATACAAAAATACAAACGTACTGATAGAAATATACAAACAAATTCACTTTATGACTAAATATAATTTATACAAAATACTTTTGAGTTATATACAAACCACATGATAGTTATATACCTATATGTAATGTATAAAATATGAACCAACGTATTTTATACAAATCAAAAACTGATTATACAACTTATATATATATATGCATATACCAACACATGACAACTATCTAATTGTATATGAGGATTATTTGTATACATATATACATTAAAAAATTGACTTGGCATACATTCTTGTGTGTAACTAACAGAAAAAAAAAAAAAAAAAAGATATATAGACATACGTATGTCTATTGTATATACATTCATACAAATATACATTTGTACGGTATATACAAAATACCTTCGAGTCATTCACAACGTCGTTATCATACATACATACATATATATTGTATACGTGTTGAAACCTTTTTTTGCATGAATTGAATTTATTTATTTTTTTTGACGAAACGTTTTTTGATGTAATAAATCTTTGAAAAAATTACAAAAATATACTATTTAAGAGTCAATATAACAAAACCTACCAATAGTTTCTACTTTTTCAAGGAAAAAAATTGAAGAAGATGATCGAAAATTTAAGAAGAGAGACAAAAATCAAATAAATGAAAATTTAAGAAGAGAAAAAAATCAAATAAAATGGCCAACTTTCAAAATAAAATTAAGTGCTCAATTAAGTTAGCCAAAATTTAAGCTAATTCGATGAGATAGATTAATTGCATGATATACAAGCTATTATATTTGTATATAAGGGTCCACTTAAATAATAATTTTTTAACTATCTTTTGACTATGTCAAGTAATTATTTTAAACATTAACCATAATATATAATTAAAGATCCTTTTTATCTATGCTATGTAATTTTTTCTAAATAAATTATAGGCTTAGCCCATGAACCATCAACTAAATTACTCATATAAAAAAAATCACCCGTTAATAAAATAATCAAATTTAAATGAATAGCTTGAATTTTTAGTTAAAATTTACGAGAAGGGTCTTTTAGAAAGAGGAGTTCTGGCGCTCAAATTTACACTAAAAATCTCAAAATCCAAACTGATTACACCACTAACCCAAATTCACAACAAGGGTTGTTACATTATCCACCACTAAAACATAAGTTCGCCCTCGAACTAAAAAGCAAATAACGTACCTGAAGTAGTAAAAAGTTGGGGGTATCAATGTCGCATATCGGACTCGTCCTCCCAAGTAGCCTCCTCAATTGGGCGATATCTCCACTGGACCTTCACTGAATCAATTCTCTTAGACCTCAGCTTCCTAGTTTGCCTGTCTAGGATAGCAATAGGCTCCTCCTCAAAGGACAAATTAGGGTTTAACACAATGGAATCCTATTGAATAACATGTGCATCATCTGGACGGTACCTCTTCAATATGGATACATGAAAAATAGGATGAACCTCCGATAGATATGGAGGTAAAGCTAGCCTATACGCCACATCACCATACTTCTCAAGAATATCGAATGGGCCAATGAACCTCGAACTGAGCTTCTCTTTCTTCCCGAATTTCATAACACCCTTCATGGGTGAAACATTCAACAAAACTCGATCTCCAATCATATATGATACATCGTGGGCTCGACGGCCAGTATAACTCTTCTGCCTACTCTAGGAAGACAATAGCCTCTGCTGAATCATTCTCACATGATCCATCGAATTCCCCAACAAATTTGTACCCCAAGGCCTCACCTCAGATGAGTTAAACCATCCCACGGGGGATATACACCTCTGCCTATATAAAGCCTTAAAAGGCGCCATTTGAATACTGGAATGATAATTATTGTTGTAGGAGAACTCTACTAGGGGCAAGTATCGGTCCCAATGACCTCCAACTTCTATAACACATGCCCGAAGCATGTCCTCAACCACCTGAATAGTCCTCTCGAACTGACCATCCGTCTGAGGGTGAAAAGTTGTGCTTAAATCAAGCTGAGTACCCAACTCACTCTAAATAGTACTCCAAAAACTTGAGGTAAACACCGTACCTCTATCAGATACAATGGAAACAGGAAGCTATGCAATCGAACAACCTTTCTTATGTAGATCTTTGCCAACTTCTCTACATTATATCTTACCCTCACAAGAATAAAATACGCTGATTTGGTCAATCGATCCACAATCACCCAAATAGAGTCAAACTTCCCCAAAGTCGTGGGTAATCCAGCTATAAAATCCATGGTGATCCGCTCCCACTTTCACTCGAGAATGGACATCCTATGAATCGTACCACCCGGTCGTTGATGCTCATACTTTACCTGCTGGCAACTCAAACACTTAGCAACAAACTCCATAATATCCTTCTTCATATCACCCCACCAATAATACTGCTTTAGATTATGGTACATTTTGGTCGCCCCTGGGTGAATGAAATATCTAGAACAATGAGCCTCCTTCAATATCAGTCCAACCCATCCATCCACTTTCGGCACACAAACTCGGCCACTAATCCTCAAAACACCATTAGAATCAAGAGATGTTGTCTTTGCCTCGCCACTCAACAATTTTTCAAGATCACCCTCAACCTATCATCCTCATACTAGTGAGCTCGAATCTGCTCCATCAAAAAAGATCTGGCCTTAACAAAGGCTAACACATGTTCGGATGTTGAAAAATCAAGTCTAACCAACTGGTTAGCTAAGGACTGAATCTCTAAGGCCAAAGGTCACTCCTGTGTCAAGAGATGAGCTAGACTCCCCGTACTAGTCGACTTCCAACTCAAAGCATTTGCAACCACATTTGCCTTGCCCGAGTGATAAAAGATTGTGAGATCATAGTCCTTAAACAACTCAAGCCAACGTCGCTGTCTCATATTAAGGTCTCGTTGAGTAAAGAAGTACTGAAGGCTACGATGATCCAATAAAATCTCACAATGGACTCCATATAAGTAATATCGCCATATCTTCAACACAAAGACAACTGCGACCAACTCTAAGTCAGGTGGTAGGGTAATTCTTCTCATGGGGCTTCAACTGACGAGAAGCATAAGTGATTACCTTACCATTCTGCATCAACACTGCACCCAAATCAACACCAGAAGCATCAGAAGACATGGTAAAACCTACGCCCTCCTTAGGTAAAGTCAAGATAGGAGTCGAAGTCAACAACTTCTTGATTTTTTGAAAGCTTGCCTCACAAGCATCCGACCACTGAAAGGAAATCTTCTTCTGAGTCAACTTGGTCAAAATCAATAGAAGAGAAACCCTCAACAAAATGCCAATAATACCTTGCTAGCTCGATGAAACTCAGAATCTAGGTGGGACTAGTGGGCCTAGCCCAATCACGAATAGTCGCTATCTTGGCTGGGTCAACCATAATGCCATCTTGGTCACCACATAACCCAAGAAAGAAATAAAATCAAACCAAAACTCGTACTTGGAGAACTTGACATAGAACTTATCATCTCGCAATCTTTGAAGAACAATCCTCAAGTGTCTCACATAGTCGGCCTTATTCTTCGAATAAACCAAGATATCATGTATAAATACAATCACAAAGGAGTGGACATATAATTGAAAAACCAAAAAACTCATAATGACTGTATCGAGTCCGAAAAGCCATCTTTGGAACATCCAAAGATTTTATCTTCAACTGGTGATACCCGAATCTCATGTCAATCTTAGAAAACACCAAAGCCCCCTGAAGCTGGACAAAAAGATCATCAATGCGAGGAAGAGGATATTTATTCTTGACCGTCACCTTGTTCAATTGCTTATAGTCGATACACATATGCATAGATCCATCCTTCTTCTTCATAAACAAGACAAAGGCACCCTAAGACGATACACTAGGCCTAATGAGGAGGAATGGAGGAATGGAGATGGGCTTGGTGCACACGTAATATCAACCCCTAACTCGGGTATCTCTATCATGATAAAGGCAAACAATGTTCAATAAGACCTATAATATCTATTCAAGCCCCCCCCCCCCCCCCCGCATCACATTAAGAATAATGGCATTTAAATGCATAAATAATGTCAATGATGTCAAATAAAGCCCCCACACGGGCACACAACATTAATAATAATCTCAAAATAACACACTCCTGACTAATTTCCCCTAACTCATAGCATGTTTTACTCATTTATTAACTACATAACCCAGTATGAAGAAAGTTAAGCTATAACCTACCTCGAAGTAGAACCGTAAGCCCGAAGATACTCAATAAGAAGACCTTCCCTTTCGAGTGACCTCGAAATTCTCCCAATATATTAAAAGTGAATAATTCATATGTAAACGAGTTCAACTTTATAATCAAGTTTCTACCTTGATTTCAATTAGAAGGACAATCTCATAATTCTTAAATTTTAAGCTTAGAGTTAATTCTCGATTTTTCCCCAACAATCATCCACCTAATAGTGTATATATAATATAATACACCCAACGTTAAATCATCTATACCAATATGTCAAGACTTGAATCACAATATGACACCTACAAGCTAATCCGAAATCAAGACTAAGTTACCCTAGACCAAACCTAAAACGCGAAACCCAATACCTACCCGAACAAAGGATATAGTTGCTTAGCCTAGTTGTAATTGAATTAGCTATCAACATTCGCCAACCTTTGCCCCATCACCGTACTAATTATTACCCACCTCAAATTTTACCCAATAATCAACCACCATTGAACAAGATAATGCTAATAGCAAGTTAGCAACTACTAATTTCTAATCCAATAATATACTAGCCATAATTTGACCCATCCACCGACCCCACATCAATCAACTATTTTTTTCGCTTTATTTATATTAATATAACCCACTTTAACATAGCAGCAACCAATGAAATTAAACTCTTTTTTTCAATAATGAATTGATAACGCACCATTCTTAAATTCTAGAATTTAATAAAAGCAACCAGTGATTCAAGTTTACATGAGCTCTCACCTGAAGCAACAGCTTTTCCGTTCTCGACCAATTTGTTTTGGAAAAACATAAGTTATGGTCCGCATAAATGGATACCCCTAACCTAAAATTATTCTTTATTCATGGGCCAAGTGACATAGGGTATAATAGATTATGGGCTTGGCCCATTAACTATCAATTAAATTAATTACGAAGAAAATACTTGATTTCTATCAAACATGGGCCAAGGTATTAAATAAATTATGGGCTTGGCCCATGAATCACCAATTAAATTACTCAAATAAAAAAAATCACCCATTAATAAAATAGTCGAAATTAAATAAATAGCTTAAATTTCCTAGTTAAACTTTATGAGAAGGGTCTTTCAGAAAAAGGAGTTCTGGAGCTCAAATTTACACCAAAAACCTCGAAATCCAAATTGATCACACCACTAACCTAAAATCTACGACAAGGGTTGTTACATATTAGAATCTTAAGTAATTATGGTAATTTAAGTTGTGGCATGATATAGTTTTTTCTTACTTTTTTTTATCTCTAATTATTTAGTTTCGGTGTTAGGCTCAGCCAACCCAAAGACACTCTTACATGATGTGATATTGTCTGTTTTAGGCCAAGTCCATATTGTTTTACTCAAAAGGTCTCACACCATTAAGAGAGTCCTACATCTTATATATAGCTTCCCAATTTTTTCAGCTACCAATGTGGGACTTTTGTTCATACACCCAACAATATCCCCCTCGAACCCACGTAGCTCATTACCATGATTCACGGGGTCACTGAGATACTCAATAATCTCTCCCTCCAACTAAGTTCCACGTGGTCCATTACCATGATCCACGGGTCACCTAGATTCACTATGTGTCATCCATATTGTCTGAGTATTTTTATGGCAATCGAAGTCCGTAATTAGCTTATTATTGTGTGTGCATCTCAAGATCGTAAGGTAAGTAAACCTGAGCCCCCACAGAATCACTCTTCCACATCCCTATACTCATCCTGCCAATATCATCTAAGTATTTTTATGGCAATCGAATCCCCCAACTAGCTTCTTCTTGTGTGTGCATCTCAAGCTTGTAAGGTAAAAAAACCGAGCCCCGTACCCCATCACTATACTCATCCCACCAAACCTGGGTTCTGATATCAATTATTGTGCATAGTCAGCCCAAAGACTCTCTTATATGGTGTGATGTTGTCCTTTTTGGCCTAAGCCCACACGATTTTCTCCATCTCACACTATTAAGAGATTCTTACACCTTATATGTAGCTTATTAATCTTTTCAGCTGTCAATGTGGGACTTTTGTTCGCATTTTATTCTTTTGCATTTTATAGTTATTATCCCGATGTTGTTGTTTTCATTCTGAAGTCATTGAATTGATGGATTCTATTGATCAGTGTGAACTGGCCTTATTTTTCTTTTTGATAGATTGCTATTACTACATCCAAGTTTGTTGCTTAATCTGACAGAAAGAAAATATTTCTTAGCAACAACTTCTTTAAATTTGCTTATACTTGTAATGCAGATTGACTTTTATGAAAGCAGTTTATATATATATATAAACAAATGAAAACAATAGAAAGCAAAAATAAGTTAGAGGATCATTTTCTTATCGGTCAAACCCAAAAAATGAACCATTAAAAATATCTTATTAGATTGGTTACCAATTTAACATGTTTATAAATCAAATATTAATAATTGATGATACATAAAATCGGACCAACCAATCGATAAACACTCTTATATGGGTCGGGGCTCACTTGAACTTACTATGGAGGTAGATATTTTTTGGAATGAACCACATGTTTTTATTTTTCTTTATTTTCAAAAAGATTACTCAGAGATTGTATGTACCAGATCAATACTGTGTTGTAATAACTCTGAACTTCGCTTTTATTTAAAGGTAATTACAAAAAAAAAGTTGAATGGGCTAGAATTTTAGTCAAACCTGTTAACCGGGCCGAACAGGGTCAACCCAGCTATCACACCCCGACTCCCAACGAGGCATGATTGGCACCCGTAGCCGACAAGGCCCGAGAGAACCAAGTTGTGCTTCTATACATTCATATGCATGCCATAGGAACACCACCATTGGAAATTATGGAACATGTGACACATATATATACACAATTGAGAAACTTGGCCGTTGAGGCCATCAAAATAAGACTCCATGTGACATCTTATATACATACACCCACATACGTCTACAAAAGCCTCTAACAAATGCATTGACCAATGGCAACTGAAAGTCGGGACAAGTCCCCGCTTTACACAACACACACACACCACCAAAATACATATACCACTGTGACTCGGAGAAACCCCGAACTAACTGGAGCTCACCACTGAAAGTCGGGACAAGTCCCCGCTTTACACAACACACACACCACCAAAATACATATACCACTGTGACTCGGAGAAACCCCGAACTAACTGGAGCTCACCAATGAATCCGCACACAACTGTTAACCTACAGGGGAGGCCTGTTAGTACCTGCGCCTGCAACATTTAAAGTATGTTCCCCAAAAGGGGTCAGTACGGAAAAAGTACTGAGTATGTAAGGCTCAGATGAAACTGTACAACACATGAATATTTCAATGAACTCAAGACATATGAATAATCAATGTGAATAAGTCACCATTTGGTATTTTGGGAAATCATGTGGATTGCTTTCATAACTTTCTTTGCTTTCTTTACCTCAATGCTCAATGATAACAATGTACCCGGGCCCCTACTGATCAGTGGGTCTTTCATGACTTATCGTCATATTGGGATCGAGTCGAGCTAGGCTTATGCCCCTAGACCTGCCACCCATAAATCAATGCTTCGGGATCGAGTCGAGCTAGGCTTACGCCCCTAGACTTGCCACCCATAAATCAATGCCTCGGGATCGAGTCGAGCTAGGCTTACGCCCCTAGACTTGCCACCCGTAAATCAATCATTAACCACATTTGCATTACTTTGATCATTACTTTGAGATTGATATCTTTACTTGTGAGAGATTGATACTTTGCTTATGAGAGATTGATACAATGATAGCCATATCTTTATTTGGAACTTTGGATCATTAACCAATGAATGAAAGACATATGAGTAACATTGTTAGAAAACACAATACCGAATGGAAACATAGCACTATTGGACCCCTTGGACAATAATCAATGAATGAGACACATGAGTATAAACACTATTGAAACTTTGGAACATAACCTTATTGGGCCTTTGGAACACTATTCATGAACATGAGACATGAGATACACAATTGATCAATAAGTAGGAAACATATGACAATGACAATTGATAATCGGATGTAGGATACCTTAGTACATTTCGGGATAGGACAACATAATGTCAATGCGAATACTATTTGCCGTAGAAAGATACGGACAGAGTAACCTTACATACCTTGAATTCGCAATACGAATATATAATCCTAGAGGTGCATACAATAGTCCCGCTCCTTCTTTATGTCACTCTACAACACAAATACAATACGGAATTCACATTAACCACCAACTACTCTTTAAATGCATGTAACATCAATGAGTCACATATTTGCCCTTAAACATGTCATTTCCCCTTGACAAAACCATTGATGAAATCATTATTCCAAAAATCCCCCAATATTCCATACATTGACCAATACATGAAAATCAATACATTTCACCACAACACTTCTCCTTTACACTTTCTTATCCTTATCACATCACAAATAATCCATCAACTTACCTTAATACAACTCATAACACATATCGGCCAAAATCCCACATTTTCCACTTATAGACAAGAACAAGTTTAATACCAAAAATAACACCATACATGTTCATATTTTGTCCATACCATGCTTTTTCATCAAAGGCACAAGGCCTAATTCAAGTTCAAATCCCATGGATCACAAATCTTATACAAAAGCACAAAGTGCCATGTCCAACATTCCCAACCATAACCAACATGATATACATATTCTCTCATGCTTATAATATGTTAAAGTACAATAATATTCGCTTACCCAAGCTTGGAAGATGATGATCTTGTCCAAATATGCCTTAGGGTTTTGGGGAGTCAAAGAAGCCTTCTTGATATTTTTCTAGAAAAACATAGAAATACATGTGTGCTTTGATGAATAAATCTGATTTTTGCCTCTTTATATAGACCCCTTAAGTCATCCTTATCCATTTGGCTCAATAATTGACTTTTCAAAGCAAGAATGGGTCATTTGACCCATTGGGCCATGTCTTTAATTCATTTTGGGCCTTCCTTTGAGCCCATTAACACATATTAATTTAGTCCACCAATTTCAATGCATAATCCATCATATATATCATGTTTAAATAATTTCATAATGTCACGACCATATTCTTTTACGAGATTCTCATTCGTCGTCTCGATCGCAAAAATTGGAATTCTAGTCGCCCTTGGCTTCATTGGACATTTTGGATCACTATTCATATTTCATGATTTGATCATGTAGGATTATGTAGGAGTGTATTGAAGTATTTGAAGCTTGAACAACACTCAAATAACTCCCAAGAACCAAAAGAAACCATGCCAGAATCGACGTAGAATTGCGTTGCGAAACGAGCCCGGAAAGGCAAAAATTTTGTGCCTTGCGCCACTGCTGCAAAGCAAGCTGTGGCGCAAGATCCTGCTGCCCTCTGAATCAGGTGGCTTGCGCCACACACCCTGAAACAGGGAGTGGCGCAAGTTTCCATGCCTTGCTGAATTTTTCGGCCGTTTATCCTACACTTGCGTATCGTCCAATACCTTATCAAAACACTATAGAATACTTACTTAGTGACCTTAATAATCAAGTAAACATGACTCCAAGTCACCAAATGAGGTTAAAATGTGTACGGGGTATTACACATATGCTCCACGGAATCACAAAACCCTTCCTATGAAAGTCTAGTTGCATGTACGTGGCCAATTTCAATTTTTCTCATCTTTAACATTACCAAATACATACTTATAACTCTCGACACCTAAGTAAACATTATTCAACGTCATCAAGTAGGGTTGGGAAGTTACGGGGTGTTACATTCTTCCCCCCTTAGAAACATTCGTCCTCGAATGTTAGTAACATTGTCTCATTAGAACAACTTAAGTCGAGATGAATCACATTATCGTATACACGTATAACACTTGTAAAGTGTTACTTAATATGACTCCAATTCTGTATCTTGAACTTTCCTTTCATGTACACCAATTAAAAGTACTTTCGATTCCATTATTTCTTTGGATTCCCTCGTAATTTCTTCTACGTGCTAGTTTCTCCAATTTGCCTTTACGGAAGCTATTCCTTTATTTCTTATTGCTTTCGCTTATCGATCTAAAGTAGTAAGCAGTACCTCTTCACAAGTGAGGTCTTTCGTAACTTGTATATCTCCACTGGGAGCAATACGAGATAACCTCCTATACATTATCAAAGTAGCGAATATGAAATACTGAATGAGCTGTGAAGAGTTCTTGGACTAGTGCTAACAGATACGTAATTTGCCCAAATCTTTGGACAATTTCCCCTTTCTTTCTGAATCTCATTATCGTTCTCCATTGATGACACTGTCCAAAATACCAAATACCTATGGTACATTTTCATTCTTTTCTTCGAATATTGGCATGTAATTTGTATCGACTTTGGACCACGTGTAGCTGTTGTTATATCACTTTCACCTTCTCTATAGCTTGGTGAACAAAATCTAACCCAAGCAAACTAATTCCATCGGCTGTAACCCATCCAATTGATGATCTACATTTCTTTCACATAAAACTTCGTAAGGTGCCTTTTGATGTTTTTATTGTAAGCAATTTCAATAAACGATAGATGTTCATCCCAACTACCTTTAAAATCCAATGTACAAACTCGTGGCATATCTTTAAACGTTTATATAATATGTTCTGTTTGTCCATCCATCTGAGGATGACAAACCGTACTTACATCTACCTGTGTACCCATGCTTTACTGAAAAGACTTCCAACACTATGCAATAAAGTGAGCTCTCCTGTATGATGTAATAGTGAGTGGAACCCCATGTAATCGTACTATCTCTGTAACATACAACTTTGCATAATTGTTCAACTATATCGGTGGTCCTAACTGGTAGGAAATATGCTGGCTCGATAAGTCTGTTAACTATCACTGATATGGAATCAACCTTCGTAGTGTATGAGACAACCCTGTGGTTAAATCCATATTATTTATGTTCCACTTCCAAACTGGAAGAGTAATACATCGCATAAAACATCTAGATTTCCAATGCCATACTGCTAATCAGTGACCGTTTGGACATTGAGCTACAAGTTCTACAATGTGCTTTTCATGTAACCTTCCCAAGACCTCTCTGCTACACCATGGTACATTTTGGTTGCTTCCGAATGAATAAAATACCGTGAACGATGTTCTTCTGTCATAATTTATTTCCTTAACTCGTCTATACCCAATATACACAGTTTTCATTGGCATTAAAATACTCCCCCTTGTGTTTGTTCAAATATCTTTGTCGCACTCTGTTGTACATTCTTTTTCAATTGAACTGAAACTATAACTTACATATTGCTTTTTCCTTTATTTCAGATGTCAATGAAAATCCTGCCATATTTGACACTATAATTTTTTTCATCAGGAGTTCCAAGAAACAAAACCCCATATTGCCTCATTAATATAGTAGATTTCCTGACTATATCTTTCTTTTCTGTGAGCTGGCCATTCATACTCTCTACTGCCTTGCATCTTAATGGATCAACTACCCCATTTGCTTTTCCCGAATGATACAAGATATCAATGTCCTAATCTTTCAATAGTTCAGGCCACCTTCGCTACCTCGGACTTAAGTCAGTTGGTTTAGAAATATATTTCATTTTCTTATGACCAGTATATGTCAACACGAATCCCTTCCAAATAGTGACACCATAACTTTAAGCAAATATCTTAGCCGCTAGTTTAGGGTCATGTGTTTGGTAATAATTTGTGTTCTCATGTGGCCGCCATTGTCGTGACGCATATGCTATTACTTTACCATGCTACATCGATATACATCCGAGGCCAACCCCGAAAGCATTACCATACATTGCATAACATTCTTATGCCTTCGGAAGGCACTTACAATTGGTGTGAAAGTTACTTTATCTTTCTACTCTTGGACACTTTTCTCACATGCATCATTTTACTGGGAATTGATTGCCTTGTTTATAAGCTTTGTTAAGGGTGTAGGGATAGAAGAAGATCCTTCCACAATTCTCATATAATGATCAATCAACCCAAGAAATCGATGGATCTCTGTAAGCATCGTAGGCCTTAGCCAATTGTTCACCATTTCTATCTTTTGTATGACAACTTACATCTCTTCATCCTATACAATGCATAGTCCTCTTGTGATCTTGTATACTATCACCAAACATGGTCACACACACACCCTGAAAAGTGTTTTGAACACCCTAATCATTAAACCCATAACAACTACAGGTGCATTCGCTAACCCAATTGACATATTAGGAATTCATAATAACCATACCATGTTTGTAATGTTGTCTGGGGTATATCATCATCAGTTTTATTTTTATCGTCATTCGTTTCATCATTTCATCATTCATTTCATCATTTTTCTAACCCCATAACTAACCAAACAAATCATCCACTCTGGGGAGGGAATATTTATTCGTAATTGTCATCTTATTCAGTTGACGATAATCGACACACATTCTCAACGTACTGTCTTTCTTTTGTACAATTATCACTGGTGCACCCCAAGGGAACATACTAGGTCTTATGAATCCCTTGTTCATCACGTCTTTTAACGTTTTCTAATTTTTTTTTTTTCCATTCCCATAACTTTGCCGGGGATATACTATATGAAGAAGTAAAAATGGGTCAAGTACCTGACATCACAGTAATACTAGCTCATACATCGAGGAATTCATTTACCACCAGAACTGATTGAAGAGTTGGTGGCTTCACATCAGTATCTTTCACTTTTTACCAAGTGACATGTGTATGCCTTAGAGTATCCTTTTACGTGCGTTACTATGGGGAAAAACTTTTCCCTCTTAGCGCCCCCACATTTCTTCTTTTGGGGAAAACGACAATATAACTTCTTAGTTCGGCAATCTACTATGGCACAATCCCTTTATAACATTAAAATCCACTATTGTCAGCTCAATAAGATCAACCGGTGTCTCATGACCACAAACAATTACTATGCACTTAAGATATACTCTTTTAACTATCATAGATTCACCGACTGATGTATAAACTTCAAGTGACATAACGAGTAATTCTGGTGTTCATTTGAATTTTCAGCAATTAATAAAATAACATATGCTAGTGTCGAATATGGGTCAATCCATACGTGTACGGTACCTGTAGCTACCTCAAGAGAAGCCTCATTTTGTGGCCCGACATACCACATTAATAACAAACATTCAGCCCCAACCGACATATCCTTTTCTGTTGCCTCTGAGCTTTCATTATCTGTGCAAAAAAGCCTGTATTCTGACTATATCAATATCTCTTTTTAAGATCGCAATGGTACAATCCATTTGTCCATATACCGATGCATTCTATCGGTCATAATGGTTACCACTTTTGGGGTATACCTAGCCACAAAATTAAATCGAAGATTGTACTTTCTGACACTCATAGTTCTTTAGCAATGCTTTAGCAATTGATCCACATAAGCTTTTCGGACCTCATATGAGAGGTACTAGTCAAGGAATACCGTTTTACATTCCTCTCAACTAGCTGGAAATACATTATTACACAATCACCTATATAACATCTAGAGCCCCTTTTTTTTTTTGGTCTATAAAGTCCTATGGGTCTTCATACAAGTTCGACCCAGTGAACATCTCATTACTCATCATTGGGCCAGTTTGCCATAACATTATACAACAACTCTCTGAGTCAACATATACTCTCCATTGCTTAATTCTCGTTCAGTGGCATTTATAGGTGGTTCTGTGGATACTTCTCTACTTTTTGGCTAAGAAAAACCCGTATAACAAATTCCATGTCAACCCCACCTTGACTAGCTTGGTCAAGTGGTCATTTACTCATTTCTTCTTCGGCAGGCATATCAACCTGCTTACCTTTGCTCTTATCTTGTCTGATAATCAGCTTTTGATTATGCAAAAGAAAACAAATGTCAATGCATACATATACGTCCACCTACAACTTTGGCTCTATTGCACGATCTAGAAGTGAAGGAAAGAAACAACTCCTAAATGTCCCGTAGCCTCCTGCTTATCAATGTGGCGCGTAACACATCCATAAGCAAGACTCTACTCGGACACGGCTTTGTAGACACCCTTAGGACGACCTGCTCTGATACCACTTTTATCACACCCCGACTCCCAACGAGGCATGATTGGCACCCGTAGCCGACAAGGCCCGAGAGAACCAAGTTGTGCTTCTATACATTCATATGCATGCCATAGGAACACCACCATTGGAAATTATGGAACATGTGACACATATATATACACAATTGAGAAACTTGGCCGTTGAGGCCATCAAAATAAGACTCCATGTGACATCTTATATACATACACCCACATACGTCTACAAAAGCCTCTAACAAATGCATTGACCAATGGCAACTGAAAGTCGGGACAAGTCCCCGCTTTACACAACACACACACACCACCAAAATACATATACCACTGTGACTCGGAGAAACCCCGAACTAACTGGAGCTCACCACTGAAAGTCGGGACAAGTCCCCGCTTTACACAACACACACACCACCAAAATACATATACCACTGTGACTCGGAGAAACCCCGAACTAACTGGAGCTCACCAATGAATCCGCACACAACTGTTAACCTACAGGGGAGGCCTGTTAGTACCTGCGCCTGCAACATTTAAAGTATGTTCCCCAAAAGGGGTCAGTACGGAAAAAGTACTGAGTATGTAAGGCTCAGATGAAACTGTACAACACATGAATATTTCAATGAACTCAAGACATATGAATAATCAATGTGAATAAGTCACCATTTGGTATTTTGGGAAATCATGTGGATTGCTTTCATAACTTTCTTTGCTTTCTTTACCTCAATGCTCAATGATAACAATGTACCCGGGCCCCTACTGATCAGTGGGTCTTTCATGACTTATCGTCATATTGGGATCGAGTCGAGCTAGGCTTATGCCCCTAGACCTGCCACCCATAAATCAATGCTTCGGGATCGAGTCGAGCTAGGCTTACGCCCCTAGACTTGCCACCCATAAATCAATGCCTCGGGATCGAGTCGAGCTAGGCTTACGCCCCTAGACTTGCCACCCGTAAATCAATCATTAACCACATTTGCATTACTTTGATCATTACTTTGAGATTGATATCTTTACTTGTGAGAGATTGATACTTTGCTTATGAGAGATTGATACAATGATAGCCATATCTTTATTTGGAACTTTGGATCATTAACCAATGAATGAAAGACATATGAGTAACATTGTTAGAAAACACAATACCGAATGGAAACATAGCACTATTGGACCCCTTGGACAATAATCAATGAATGAGACACATGAGTATAAACACTATTGAAACTTTGGAACATAACCTTATTGGGCCTTTGGAACACTATTCATGAACATGAGACATGAGATACACAATTGATCAATAAGTAGGAAACATATGACAATGACAATTGATAATCGGATGTAGGATACCTTAGTACATTTCGGGATAGGACAACATAATGTCAATGCGAATACTATTTGCCGTAGAAAGATACGGACAGAGTAACCTTACATACCTTGAATTCGCAATACGAATATATAATCCTAGAGGTGCATACAATAGTCCCGCTCCTTCTTTATGTCACTCTACAACACAAATACAATACGGAATTCACATTAACCACCAACTACTCTTTAAATGCATGTAACATCAATGAGTCACATATTTGCCCTTAAACATGTCATTTCCCCTTGACAAAACCATTGATGAAATCATTATTCCAAAAATCCCCCAATATTCCATACATTGACCAATACATGAAAATCAATACATTTCACCACAACACTTCTCCTTTACACTTTCTTATCCTTATCACATCACAAATAATCCATCAACTTACCTTAATACAACTCATAACACATATCGGCCAAAATCCCACATTTTCCACTTATAGACAAGAACAAGTTTAATACCAAAAATAACACCATACATGTTCATATTTTGTCCATACCATGCTTTTTCATCAAAGGCACAAGGCCTAATTCAAGTTCAAATCCCATGGATCACAAATCTTATACAAAAGCACAAAGTGCCATGTCCAACATTCCCAACCATAACCAACATGATATACATATTCTCTCATGCTTATAATATGTTAAAGTACAATAATATTCGCTTACCCAAGCTTGGAAGATGATGATCTTGTCCAAATATGCCTTAGGGTTTTGGGGAGTCAAAGAAGCCTTCTTGATATTTTTCTAGAAAAACATAGAAATACATGTGTGCTTTGATGAATAAATCTGATTTTTGCCTCTTTATATAGACCCCTTAAGTCATCCTTATCCATTTGGCTCAATAATTGACTTTTCAAAGCAAGAATGGGTCATTTGACCCATTGGGCCATGTCTTTAATTCATTTTGGGCCTTCCTTTGAGCCCATTAACACATATTAATTTAGTCCACCAATTTCAATGCATAATCCATCATATATATCATGTTTAAATAATTTCATAATGTCACGACCATATTCTTTTACGAGATTCTCATTCGTCGTCTCGATCGCAAAAATTGGAATTCTAGTCGCCCTTGGCTTCATTGGACATTTTGGATCACTATTCATATTTCATGATTTGATCATGTAGGATTATGTAGGAGTGTATTGAAGTATTTGAAGCTTGAACAACACTCAAAGAACTCCCAAGAACCAAAAGAAACCATGCCAGAATCGACGTAGAATTGCGTTGCGAAACGAGCCCGGAAAGGCAAAAATTTTGTGCCTTGCGCCACTGCTGCAAAGCAAGCTGTGGCGCAAGATCCTGCTGCCCTCTGAATCAGGTGGCTTGCGCCACACACCCTGAAACAGGGAGTGGCGCAAGTTTCCATGCCTTGCTGAATTTTTCGGCCGTTTATCCTACACTTGCGTATCGTCCAATACCTTATCAAAACACTATAGAATACTTACTTAGTGACCTTAATAATCAAGTAAACATGACTCCAAGTCACCAAATGAGGTTAAAATGTGTACGGGGTATTACACATATGCTCCACGGAATCACAAAACCCTTCCTATGAAAGTCTAGTTGCATGTACGTGGCCAATTTCAATTTTTCTCATCTTTAACATTACCAAATACATACTTATAACTCTCGACACCTAAGTAAACATTATTCAACGTCATCAAGTAGGGTTGGGAAGTTACGGGGTGTTACACCAGCCGTGATTCGCTAATTTTTAGCGGGTTCGGTCCGAGTCCGGTCCGATCGTGACTCTTACTGGGTCGGTCTGTGTCGGGCCCAACAGTAACAATTCCCCCAACGACCCATCCCCGACCCCTTTAATATATACGACCGGTCTTAAAGGGGGTAGGTCCGGGTTAGTCAACCGGTCTAGCTTAATGGGCAGGTTTACCGGGTCTCGACTAAAAAAAAATTAATAGTATTTTGAACTTTGATTGTTTCTTAATATACATTCAATATGTACTACTTAAAATACTACTTTAAAGAATATACATACGTATATATATTCAATATATACTACTTTAAAGAATATACATACATATATACATTAAATATATACTATTTTAAAAAATATACATTCAATATATACTACTTTAAAGAATATACATACATATTATACATTCAATATACATTCATATATACATTCAATATATACTACTTTAAAGAATATACATACATATATACATTCAATATATACTATTTTAAAGAATATACATACGTATGTACATTCAATATGTACTACTTTAAAGAATATACATATAGATTCAATATAATATTCATATATACTACTTTAAAGAATATACATGCATATGTACATTCAATATGTACTATTGTAAAGAATAAACATACGTATGTACATTCAATACGTACTACTTTAAAGAATATACATATGTTATACATTCAATATATACTACTTTGAAGAATCATCATCATCATCATCATACCCAGTGTATTCCCACCAGGTGGGGTCTAGGGGGGGGGGGGTAAAGTGTACGCAGTCCATACCACTACCTCAGATGAAGTAGAGAGGCTGTTTTCCGATAGACCCCCGGCTCAGAACCGATAACAATAATAAACAAAAAATCATAAAAAAAAAACCGTAAATCAAAAAATCATAAAAATCATAAAACAATCATAAAAATCATAAATTAAAAATCATAAGAATCATAAAAATCCTATATATACTATTTAAAAGTATATACATACATATATACATTCAATATATACTACTTTAAAGAATATACATACGTTATACATTCAATATATACTACTTTGAAGAATATTCATACATATTATACATTCAATACATACTACTTTAAAGAATAAGAATATGCATACAATATTCAACAACATATACTTCTTAAAAGAATAATACTTTAATATATTTAAGTATTGACATATACTATTTAAAAGTTAAACTTATATAGAATTTTTATATGTCAATACTTGTTTAAGTAATATTTTCTAATATTATTTTTCAATGAAAAAAATATGTAAAGAGTAAATGAACCTAATATTTGATTGATTGCAAAATGTTTCAAAACTTACAAGTTACAAGGTTGCAATTACATTTCATTAATTTCACAAACTTAAATTGAAAAATGAAAATTCAACTGATTAATTGTAAATTCTACAAATTTTTCATCATTTTTTCCAATTCACCTATGTTAACATTAATGGGAATTGGCTGTGGATTATCAAAATCAATGGCACCAAAGCCATGCATTGGACTTGATTGTGCTGAATTCTCTTTTGAAGTCATTATATCTTCAAGATCTTCTTCGTCTTCCAGCTCCACGAACATTCCTTGATTTTTTCGTTCCGCTCTAATCCAGTTTCTAAGGCAAACTAGAACATTCATGGCATTGTCTCCCAATGGGTGTCGGTTGTCTCCAATCTGCTGCCGTCCTTGACTAAAATCGCTCTCTGATGCAACAGTTGACATTGAAACATTCAATATATCTCTAGCTAATCTTGAAAGTACAGGATATTGTCTTTCATTGTTCTTCCACCATTCTAGCGTGTTGATTCTACCTCTAGGATCCTCTGTAGGCTGCATAAAATAATATGTAAGCCCTCTCGACTTACGATTCTTTGCGATAAAGGCTGCAAGCTATTCCAAACAGATAGATCAGAAACACAATAAGCAGACATACTATGTGCCTGTCTTTAAGAAAATGATGGTTCATCAGAAGGATGGGAGCAGGGGTCGGTGTAATACCTGACGGTAAGGCATTGTAAAGTAAATCAGCATAATGATTGTATAATGTGTTCATGTAACTATTCACATCAGACATAGCCATAAACAAAGAAGGCTCTTCATTAGCTTTTACTTCTAAAGCAGAATAAATAAGAAAAGTAAATTTAAACATAGTATTATATTTCATGCATGAATTTATTATAGCACCAAATAAGTAAATAGAGGGAAGCGAAAAAAAAATATTTTTTAAATTTACCAATCATTGCATCAATAGCATCTTTGTAACCTAGTTTAAACTTATATTCGTTAAACAGTAAAGAAATATCGGCTAAATAAGCTAAAATATTACAAACAGTAGGATAATAAGCACCAGAAAATTCAACCGTAGCTAGATAAAATTCTTGCAAAAAACTAACAATATCATCAATTCCAATCTGAATTATTTTAACATACTATCGGGAAAAGCACTAGCAAATTGGCTAAAAGTCATAGTAAGATGAACTTTATGAATATTGCAAGTATGTAAGAAATCATAAGTAGAATTCCATCTAACATCTATTTTTTCAGGCATTAATCTTGGTCTAAATCCATTTTCCTTACATTTTCTTTTAAATTCGGTAAGTCTAATTTTTCTATTATTTTTCTGAATAAAGCCAACTGCAAGTCTAACTTTTTCAATAGCAGGCTCAAAAAAAGCAAGACCATCTTTTACAATTAAATTATATATATGGCAAGTACACTTAACATGAAATATTTCGAGTAACGGTGGAGAAAGTTCAATTTTTAACAAGTTAATAACAGAGTTGTTGTTAGATGCATTATCAAAAAAATACATAAAACTTTACTGTCAATACCATAATATCTTGCAACTTTTGTAATAGATTCAGAAATAAATTTTGCAGTGTGTCTACGGTCTTCATCATACAAAAATGCTAAAATACTGTTTTGTATGACAAAATTACTATCTACCCAATGACAAGTAATTGTTAAATAATCATTTTTATTAACAGCACTACCAAGATCAGAAGTTAAAGCATCTCTACCTGAAAGATTTTTTAATAATCCAGATAAATAGTAAACATATTGTCATGGAGTCTAAAAATATTGGATCGAAAAGTACTTCTAGGAATATCCTCAAACATAGAATTATAAATTGTCTGAATATAATGAATAAAAGCTTCAGAAGAAGCAAAAGAGAAAGGCAAACAACCCATAACTATCATTTTTGCTAATTCTTCATGATCCTTCAATTTATTATAATTTTTAACTAATTTACCGATTTTTGGGTTCAATCTAGTTTGTGTTGGGCCCCCAACTATCCCACCACCAGTTACCTAAGCTAGCACTATTGGGCGTTTTTTTCGCAAATGTCTCGTCAACTGACCCGTACCTCCTTTATTACCCTCGGTCATATGCTCGTATTTTAACTGACAAAGATCGCATTCAACCTGAGTAGTTCCTTCTATTCGAGTATAAAAATTCCACACAATACTAGTTTTTTTATGAGATCTTACAGGGGGCGGGGGAGGAAGATTAACTGATTCAAATTGAACATTAACATTATCGAATTCGGGTGTAACATCAACATCATCATCATTTTCATCTACATCAGCAGGGTCTACTTCATTCTCTTCTTTTTATACCATAATTTTCTTGGGCCTCAAAATAATTCATATCGTGAGCACCACACCTATTTCATTCTCAAAGGGTTCGCTAATTGGTACCGAAGGCACATGAGTATATCGAGTCTTTGAACTACCTCTACCGGAACCAATTTGTTTCTTACTACCACTACCACTTTCGGGACAAAAATTTCTAACACTTTTACTGACTTTCCTTAATTTATCCATAATACAAATTAAACTAACAATTATTCAAAAAACACAAAAACAATACAAATAAAAATTCAACAAATAATACACTAATTAAAAATTAAAAGTAAGAGATGGAACGATAATACCAAATTTCTGAAGTATCCGAAAGTTGATCAATTAAGTACTTTTGGAAACTTCCACTTAGTATTTGTAATTGTAAAATAATAAAATATAATAGAACACTTTTTGAGATAATTTTAGTAAATTTGAGAGAGAATGAGATTGTAAGAAAATATTTTTGAAATGACATGTATTTATAGGAAAAAAAAAATTAATTTTTTTTTTTTTTAAAAAAAAAAGCCTAAACGGCTGTTATGGCCATTGGGCCAATGGCGTTATAGCCGTTAGGACCTCAACGGTCCAAAACAGCCCACTGGCTGATAGAGGACCCATTAATTTTTTCGTAAAAAAAAAAAAAATTAATAACCCGGCCGGTCCGGTCCGGTGCACCGGTGGACCTGGTCCAGTCCGATCTCCTATTGGGCAGATCTAATCGGGCTGAAACCGGGTCGACCCGGTCCACTTGACAGGTTTAATTTTAGTGTTGAAACAGACCAATAAGAGAAGTCAAGGCAAGTGTCATAATGTTGGTGTCAACTGTCGAGTACACCATAAGAATGAGCTTGAACATTTTTTTCTCGGGCAAATTACACATTTGGCTAGTAAGTAAAAAAATAATTACATTTGCTAATTAAATATATAAAATACATATTATTTTATGTTAAAAAAATATATTTTATATATTATAATATATATAAAATATATAGTTGTTGACTAGATGTGTCTCCTTGAAAAGAACATCTAAAATAATTACGCTTAGCTATGGCCTTCAATCTGTACCTAGTTAAAAGTTTTATATATCTAGAGAAAAACATCTCTTTACTTGAATCAAATATGGGCATATTTAGGAATAATTTCAAAAACATACAATTACCTAATTTACATTGAAAAAATATAGCCTGAAACTTACATTACAAATCTTTAGCCAAAACTCAATCTAGTATACAACTATATACATCTGGTATATAAAAAATTACAAAACTTTTCATATATAGGTTTTACAAAATATTTTATAAACTTGATATACAATATTATACACCCAAAAAATAATATTATACAAAATTATATGAGTTATTTATACACTCATATGTAATAAGATACAAATTTATACACTATTGTATAAAAAAATAAATAAAGGGACTTCGCCTTCTTCCTTAAATTCAAGCACCAAACAAATCCAAAACACCTCAAAAATACATCAAATTACCCAAAATTTCAGATTTTGGCTGCTCAATACATAACTAATCTTTTGCATCCACACTCACTTGAAACAAAGCTTATTTACAAAAATTCAATTTTCAAATTTTGAAGCTTCAAACTTCAACAATGGTTGAACATCCCAGCTATTTTAACCCTTTGTTCCTCATTGATGTGAAAAAATATTGAAGAGTTTCTCACACTTACACACTCAAAATTTTGTATCTATACTAATAGACTTAGAAAAGTCAAATTTAGTTACTTGTAGATGTCAACATGTTAGACGATTTTCACGAACCTCCTGAGCTACTTCTTGTCGAGGAGCAAGCCATTGCTGAGCAATTTTTATTAAATTTATAAAACTGATGAAGGAAGAGAAAAAGAAAGATAGAGAGAGAGAAAGAAGGGAAAAATAATGAAGATGAGAGAGAGAGAGAGAGAGAGAGAGAGAGAGAGAGAGAGAGAGAGAGAGAGAGAAATGGGCTAGGAATTGAAAGTAAGTTTTTTGTTTTATAGACATTGGGCTATTTTTGGTAGTAGCATAAAAGGTTGACTATATTTGATAATGTAAGTTTGTTGTGTGCATTTTTTATGTAATTTTATCTATTTTAAATAGGAGAATGTTGGAAATAATAATTCATAGTTGGAGCACTAAATTAAATTTGTTTAAAATTTGCATTTATTTAACTTATGTCTAAATAATATAGGAATATGTTTTTACTTTTTAGTTAAATTAGGTTTTGCACTGTTATAAATAAGGGTGCTGCTAGCTATTTTCTGTTGTGACAATTGAGAGAATTGTAGGGAGAATTATTGGAGTTTATAAATAAAATATTTTTCTTCAAATTGATATCAGAGCACTTCTCTCCGACTCCCGATATTTTTTTTTGAAGGGAAAGATCCAATCACATGAAGCCCAAATAATTTTCATATTTCACTCCAATTTGTAGTTGCATCCGTCCTATATTTAGTAAGAATTTTAGATTTTTCTTCCACTTTGATCAGAGATGTGCAACAAATTTCTCTTAATTATATCCTACTGCATTAATTTGATTAAGAAATTGACAAACCCCCTACTGTTTTGTTGTTAGAAAATCTCTAAAGCCATTTGACTTTCTCAAACATCTCTGTTACATCCTTTCATTTTGAGTTAGCAAACAAGAATGGTCAAAATATTGCTTCATTATTTTAATGAAAAACTCTAAGCAGAACGTATAGCCTCTAAATATATACTCCTATAAAAAAAATATCTTATTCATAAATTTAAATAATTTTATTTATGTGAAAATATGTGACACATCACCCCTATTTATAATACTAGAAAATTAAATTAAACTAGTACTACAAAAACTATTCCAATATGAATTTGGAGAAACAAATTCTAACTAGAAATGAATTAAATGAATACCAAATTTTAAACAATTTTAATTTCCTACTCCAATATTGAATTATTTTTTCAACATTCTCCCAACTTTTAGAAAATATTGTCCTTCAAATTGGTATCAGAGCACTTCTCTTCAACACCCGATATATATATTTTTGGGATTAGGATAACCCATGTCCATTAGGCCAAAAAAATTTCACCCAAATGGCCATTTTCAAAGGTATGTCATGGGGTAGCCACTCGGCATTTTAATTTCACCCATTACCATTTCTAAATTTGGTTCATTTCGGCCTCTTTTTTAAATAACTCAATTTTACTTCTTTTTTTTTCTACAATTTTTTTTTGGCTAAAAAACTCGCCTTTTTTTTTTTTATTAAATACAATTGTATAGAAACTGTATAATTATTATATAGAATATGTATTTGTATATAATGTGTATAGAATTTGTATTATTGTTGAATAGAATATGCATCTATATACGAATGTGTATAAAAATTGTATCATTATAATATAAAAATGTATCTATCACGATTGTATATGTATTAAAATGTGTCATTATTGATTAATATTTATTACCCACGAATTATACAAAAAAGTAGGCATGAAGAATTATAGTACATTGCCCTTTTTTTTATTCTAATTATCTCCATCAAATTAGAGGGGGGAAAAGAAAGACTACAAAATTATATTTAATTGTTAAAAAGAAAAGAGAGCAGCCACTAAAAGAGTAGAAAAAGTATCTTTTTCAAAAGAAAAAGCACAACACAAAACAAAGCAAAAAAATAATAATCAACAAAACGAAAAAAGGGGAGAGTCAACGTGTAATGACCCTCTAGGTTATTTTCCCGTTTTTGTACCTTTTCTGCATTTAGAGATTTTTCACAGTAGTCCCAGGTCATTTATGACTTACTGCGACTGACAGTTTGGTTACCGAGCAGTTGGTTTAATTTTTTAGAACCATTTTCCTGTTTTGGAGCTTTTGAAGCTAAAAATAGAGTCTCAGCCTAAACCTCAAGTAAAAAGTATCATATGCCATTTTTGACAGTTTCATCAGCTCCAGAATGTTGATTTTAGCCTGGGGTACCCTTGGTTCGGGTCCCGAGGTTTTCGGACTCATTTTGGGCTATTGAGTGAAATTTTGTTAAAACTACACTTGAAGGTGTGGGACCCACTTTTATCTAAATGACCCCGGTTGGAAATTTTGATGGTGCTGTTGAGTCCAGAATATTGAATTTGGTAGGTTAGCATAGTTCATTTGCTAGCACGGGATTTCGAAAGAGTCCCGAGGGCTCGATCGGAATATTTGCAACTTGCCAAAGTTGTTGGTGCATCAGCACCTGGTGAAGGACAAAAATGGCCTTCGCGTTCGCGAGGGTCAAGATTTTGGACCTTCGCGTTCACGGGCTGGCCTTCTTCTTCGCAAACGCGGTGGACCAGTCGCATTCGCGAAGGTTTATCTGGGATGCCACCCGCATTTGTGGCAGGGGTCCCGCTTTAGCGAAAAAGGGACCCTTGGCAGTATATATACTTCTTTATTCATTTTTCCTTCTCATTTTTCTAAGTACCAACACCATTGTTGAGTAAATAAGCCTTTAAATTGTGTAGGAATCATATAGTTGAGCTGGGATTAGCTTGCGATCGTGTTTGTGGGCCCTAAATCTTTGAATTCTCGTAAGCCTCCACTTAATTTCCCAGATAATTCTCCATTTTAGTTATTTATTTTGGATTGTTGTTGGGACTGGTTCAGGACTATTTTGAGCTCGAAATTGGCTATATTTTTGTGGCTTTTGATCCTTGAGCTCCGTGGGATGCGGTGGCGATTTTAATTTTGTAATTTTGCAAGTGGGGCCTACGTGGGATTTTTAGTCTGATTTCTGACCCAGAGTATTTATACTCAATATGGGTATCATTTTTCTCGTCTTGACGTATAGATAATTATTTTGGTAGCATGGAAGCTCTCGAATGTTTTTTGAAATGAGAAAGCTCCGATTTAGAGGATTCAGCAAGCGTTCGGCGACGTCCAGGTAGGCTAGGCTTACCCTACTTTTATATTAAGCTTACTTATGGTATTGGTATACTATTGTGCTAGTTTTGGGTAGGTAGTTGTAGCCCGGTGCCATCTTAGTACCTTTTTTGCTTTATTTAGCCGGTTAAGGCCCCGTGTTGGTAGATTTTGGGCCCGTTCTCCCCTAGTATAGTGTACTATCAACCTTGAGACTAGAATTAGTGATTTTAGTGCCTTGGGATGGGATGGAGAGGCCTTAGACTAGACTTGGGTAGGTTCTATTTTAGGTTTGGTTATCGAGACCCTGTAGTGGGGCGCACTGCCCTTTTTAGATAGTGTATTTAGACATGAAGATTCATTAGGTTTAGTATTCTTGCCTAGTTGTTTAGGCTATTACCTTAGGTTGGGTTTGACTTAGACTTGGTTTCTGGCCTATGTTAGCCCCTCTTTGCCGGTTAGAGTAGTAATAGACCTGGACCATACTACCTTGACCTAGTATTTGGGACTTGCCTTGCCTTAGTAAACTTATCCACCCGAGGTTTGTATTTATGACCTTATGGTCTGTAGATAGGCTTGGAAACTTTGTTCTTCTTCCTGTTAGGTAGACATATTTATTTCTATATAAATGCATTTCAGTTTCGATTTGAGTCTGGCATATGCTTTATTTCTTCTACTATTATGAGTCCTGGTACTCATACTACACTTCTGCATCTTTTTCTTGATGCAGATCTGAGTACGAGCCACAGGCTTTGACGTTATTCTCAGGCCCAACTACTGAACCGCATAAGGGATGAGCTTTTTAGAGCCCGAGGCTGATCCTCCTCCATCTGATCCAGTTACAGTCTTTTGTATTTCGAGACTACTGCAGATATGTATATTTTGGATACTATATAGTACTCATATTTTTGGATGTTGTAGCTCTAGTACCAACCTTACCAAGTCTTGGGAGGGATCCCTTTTATTTATTTTATCCTCTCTCTCTTTTGTGCAACACGTTATATGTGTATATCTTCTTGCTTCCACTTATATTATTATTGTATATTGATTTTCTTTCTATTTTCCCTTACGTTCTACCTATTAGCCCATTAATTGTTGTTTCGGGCTTTGGCTTGGCTTACCTACTGGTTTGGTAAAGTAGGTGTCATCATGATCTGAGAAATTAGGTCGTGACAGTTTGGTATCAAAACCTAGGTTCACCGGTATTGCTGGTACAAGAGCCAATGTGTAGTAGAGTATCACAGATCAATACGGAGACTTCTGTATCCTATCTTCGAGAGGCTACAGGAAATATTTAGGAAAATCTTACCTTTTTGGTTCACTTCCGTGCGTTGTGTCTATTTTAGTTTCCAAATTCTTATTTTATTTCACTCTTTTACAGATGGTTAGGAGATGAGGCATGAAAGCAGGGGATTAGGACCCTGAGCCTACTGCTAGAGTGCCAGTTTGGGGCATAGGTCGACCTAGAGGTCGAGATCAGGCTAGGGAGCCATCACCAGATCATATAATTGCTCCTGAGCCAGAGGTAGCACTAGAGGTACTGCCACCACAGTAGTAGGTAGGATAGGGCGTAGCCCTGGCCCCACTCAGGTTTATATCTTATGCCGTTCTTCGGGATGCTTTGGCTCAGTTATTGAGGTTGGTTGGTGGTCCACCGACTGATGGGGCTTAGACAGCAGCGCATAGTGGTATTAGTTTAGGGGCACAACCCACAGCTGTGGCCCCTAGAGCAGAGGTTTCGCCAGCAGCATAAGTCACCCAGCCAGTTATGAGCACAGAGGAGCAAAAGATATTAGGCCTCTGAGATTGACTCCACCTAGGTTTGTTTGGGCCCAGGAGAGGATGTTATTGAGTTTTTGACCAATTGTGAGGATAGGTCGCATAATTTGGGGTTGGTCTAGTCTCACAGTGTGGATTATACTACTTACCAGCTTGACAGGTTAGTGAGGCAGTGATGGAGAGGTTATCATGATTCCTTGCCAGTTGTATCTCCATTTGTGACTTAGACTCAGTTCTTTGAGGCTTTCTTGGGGAAGTTCATGCCTCGCAGTATGTATGAGCGCCTCAGGAATTAGTTTTCTATGTTGAGATAGGGTTCTATGACCGTGATTTCACGAGCTAGCCCGACATGCTACTATAATTCTGCCTACAGAGTATAAGAAGATTTGGTGTTTTGTTATAGGGTTGAGACTACCACTCCACAAGGGGCTACTCAGAGTTTGGTTACTTTGGGGAAATCTTTTATTGATAGTGCTGACCATGTCTATACTATTGAGAAGATAGACATCGAGGCCTAAAGGAGCAGTGATTAGAGGCCCGTTATCAGGGTAGTTTCAGTGGGAGTCACAATGACGAGGATTTCAGAGCAGGTACCCCCAGTGTCAGCCTTATCAGTACCAGATTCAGTCCAGTAGGCCCATTCAGGCAACACTTTAGATTTCAAATGGGGGTCACCCTAATTATGGTAGTTCAGGTGGTCAAAGCAGTAGTCATCCGGTGAGGGGTATTCAGTCAGGGTCATCAGGCCGAGGTGGCCATTCTGGGTCAGCTGAACATTCTAGATAGAGCAGGGTGCCAGGAGCTTGTTATGAGTGTGGTGTTGTTGGCCACTTCACCAGAGAGAGCCCCCACAGTGGGATGATTGAGCCTGCAGTTTAGAGTGCTCAACCGATCATATCAGTGCTGTCATCGTGTATAGGTGGTGCTTAGGGTCGTCGGGGTGGTCCCTAAGGTTCTAGAGGTAGTCCTCAGGCAGGTAGGACAGGTGGTTGGGTAGGCACCCAGTCTGGTAGTGGACATAGCCATTTGTATACTGTACTGGGTAGGTCAGAGACTGAGGCTTCGGATTTTGTGATCACAGGTATGATTTCAGTATGCCATCAACCATCTTCTGTATTATTTGATCCAGGATCCACCTTTTCGTATATTTCTTCTTATTATGCACTACAGTTGGGTTTGTCTTCGGAGTCTTTATCTGTGTCATTGTGTGTAGCTATCCCCATGGGTGATTCCTTAGAAGTGGATCGAGTATAAAGATCATGTTTGGTGACTGTTTGAGAGTATGATATGTGAGTTAATCTCATTGAGTTAGATATGGTGGATTTTGACATGATTCTAGGCATGGATTAGTTATCCCCCTATCATACGGTCTTAGATTGCTTTGCCAAGACCGTTACCTTAGCCATGCCAAACGTACCCCCGATTGTGTGGCAGGGATCTTTTAGCCGCTGGCCGATGGATATTATTTCTTATATTTGGGCTAAGAGACTGATATCGAGGGGTTGTAAGTCATTCCTTGCTTATGTTTGGGATGTTAGTGTTATGAGTCCTTTGCTTGACTCTGTTCCTGTTGTTCATGATTTTCCCGATGTTTTTCCTACTGACCTACCTGAGCGAGACATAGAGTTTGCTATTGAACTCAAGTCAGGCACCTGACTATTTCTATGGCTCCTTATCGTATGGCTTCTGCCGAGTTAAATGAGCTAAATATTTAGCTTCAGGATCTTCTGGGCAAGGGTTTCATCAAACCGAGTGTATTGCCTTGGGGTGCTCCAGTTCTGTTTGTGAAAAAAAAAATAGTTCTACATGTGTGTGTATCGACTACAGGCAGTTGAATAAGGTGACAGTGAAGAATAAGTATCCCATGCCTCGTATCGATGATTTATTTGACCAGCTTCAGTGTAAGGCAATGTTTTCTAAAATTGATTTGAGGTATTGATAAGTTGACATTTTACCCGATTCTTAATACCTTTGAGCTTGTATTATCTTGAAATTCGCATTGATTTGATATAAATTCTCATGTTATATGGCTCTTATATGCAGGTAATGGTTGAATTCGAGCCCGAGCTAATCATGCAAGTCAATGGGAGTTCAAATAAATTGAAGAAAGGATGCTTGATTTAACCCTCTGGGAGACTAACAACCACCTGCGCACTCAGGTCAGGAGATGCGCACGCAGGCAGCTAACTGAGGAGCGGAGCAGCACAATGCAGAGCCATCTGCGCCAGCCTTCTGCGCACGCAGGTCAAGAGATGCGCACGCAGATGGCCGATTGAGGAATTGAACAGCGCGAGGCAGTGTCATCTGCGCTAGACTCCTGCGCGCGCAGGTCATTCGTCTGCGCTGGAACCTGCGTCAGCAGATGGCTAGTGTAGTGGCATTTTCGTCATTTGTCTGGACGCAAATTTTTGGTTATAAAATGTAATTTTTCCAGTTCTAAAGGGATTTTTTGGCATTCTTAGAGAGAGAGAGAAAAGAGGAGTGAACCTTAAAGAAAAACAAGCTATATTCCTACATTCTTGCATCGATTTCGAATTAAATTCTTGTAAGCAATTGAATTCCATGGAAGTTTGGGAAGAGAACTTGGATAATTATCTTCTATCTTTTTCTATGAGTAGCTAATTTCTCTACTTGGGGTTATGCTTACATAAGGTGTGACAAGTGTATGGATCTTGTTTATTTGATTATTGTTTAGAGAATTGCCATGGGTTTTAATCTCATTCCATGTTGTCATTCAAGTTAGAGGTTGCAAACTCTAACTAACTATAGAACCCTTATCATCCTTGAAAAAGGAGATAAGAGTGAGGATTGGGCTTGAACAATAACCTGACGTGTGTCATTTAATAGCATCTCTTAGACGTAAGGATGTCAATTGAGGTCGTGGATTGATTGTATAAGCTGCACATTTGAGGTGTTCAAAAGAACCCAATTGTGAAACCTTGGTGTTTGATTGACAAATCAACACTAAGCACCTGTAATCTAACCTACCCATAGCCCTTAGCTAACTATAGTCAAGTATTCACTGTACTCATACACAATTTCACACTTATGATGGCATAACCCCAAGTCTTGTTATACTCTTGGTTTTAATTTCTTGTCTCTAATCTTGAAGTTGTGTGTCACAAGTTATAAAAGTTTAAACAGTTACAAATCAATACATGATAAAACTCCCCCCACTTACTTTTCTATATTATTTTCATAGTATCACTTGTTAGCATTAGTTGCTTATAACACTTAGAGGTGAAAGCTATCGTATTCATTCCTCGTGGATTTGACCCCGACTCCAAGTTGGGTAAATATATTGCTAACGACCGATTACATTCTATTCTGGGGTGTATTTAAGCGTTATCAGGTATGGGTACCATCAGTTGAGGATCAAGGTTAAGAACATCTCTAAGACAACTTTCAGGACTCATTACAATCATTACGAGTTCTTAGTGATGTCTTTTGGGTTAACCAATGCCCGAGTAATATTTATGGATTTGATGAACCGCATTTTCAGGCCTTATTTGGACTCTTTTGTGATCATTTTCATTGATGACATCTTGGTATATTCGAGGGGTAGGGAGGAGCACAAATAATATTTGAGAACTGTGCTCTACACTTTGAGAGATCATAGGCTTTATGCCAAATTCTCAAAGTGTGAGTTCTGGCTTAAGTCTGCAGCTTTCTTGGGATATATGGTATCCAAGAATGGTATTATGGTGGATCCAGCAAAGATTAAGGTTATACGTGATTGGGCTAGGCCTACGTCTCCTACTGAGGTTGACAATTTCATTGGGTTAGCAGGCTACTACAGGCGGTTCGTCAAGAGTTTTCTGACTATTGCAGCCCTTATGACTAGATTGACCAGAAAGGAGGTTCCGTTTTAGTGGTCTGCGAGTTGTGAGGCGAGCTTTTGGAAGCTCAAAGACTTACCCATTTTTGCTTCTAATCTGACTCTTCCAATTGGGGGTGAGGGGTTCACCGTCTAATGGGATGGTTCTGGTGTTGGTTTGGGGTGTGTTATAATATAGTGGGGCAGTGTTATTACTTATGCATCGAGGCAGCTAAAGGTGCACCAGCGTAATTTCTCCACTCATGATTTGGAGTTGGTTGTGGTAGTTTTTGGGCTTAAAATTTGGAGACATTACTTGTATAGTGTTCGATGCGAGATCTTTACTGACCACCGTAGTCTTCAGTACATTATGACCCAAAAGGATCTTAATTCTAGGCAATGTAGATGGATTGAGTTGCTAAAGGACTATGATATCTCTATATCAATACCATCCGGGCAAGGCGAATATGGTAGTGGACACCTTGAGCTGGAAGGCAGTGAGTATGGGTAGCTTAGCCTTTATTTTAGTTTTGCAGTGGCCGTTGGCTTTGGATATCTAGTCCTTGTCCAACATGATGGTTTGTCTTGATATTTCTGACCCCAAAAGGATTCTTGCTAGTGTTCAGGCCATATCTACCTTGTTGGAGCAGATTTGGGGTCGTCAGTTTGAGGATGAAAGGCTTCATAGCATTCGGGGGTAGGTGTTGAGAGGTGAGTCCACGAGGTACTTTAGACTCTGAGGGTGTTCTGAGATTTGTCGGTCGGATTTGTGTTTTGAGGGTCGAAAATCTGATTCAGTTGATACTTCATGAGGCTCATAGGTCCAGATATTCTATTCACCCCTGGGATAGCTAAGATGTAAAGGGATTTGAGGCAACATTACTGGTGGAGTGGTATGCAGAGAGATATAGCGGAGTTTATAGCTCAGTACCTATATTGTCAACAGGTGAAGGCCGAGCATGAGAGACCTAGTGGATTGCCTCAGAGGCTAACCCATCCCTGAGTATAAATGAGAGTGGGTTACGATGGATTTCGTAGGTGGTTTGGCACGCACTTCTCATGGTTCTGATAGAATTTGGGTCATCGTGAATTGATTGGCCAAGTCTACCCATTTTTTCCCTGTTTAGACTTCTTTCAGTGTCAATAGGTTAGCCCGTGTCTATATTCGTGAGGTGGTTCGCCTTCATGGATTACCTGTGTCTATTATATCATATCGAGGCTCTCAATTCAGTTCTAGCTTCTGGAGGACATTTCAGGAGGAGTTAGGTACCCAGGTTGATCTTAGCACCACTTTTCATCCCTAGACCGATCTTAGCACCACTTCTGAGGTTAGGCCCCGTGGTATGAATCTGTTTCATGAGTTTTGGACCATGTTCGGGTAATTCAGGATAGGCTATAGGCAGCTCAGAGCAGGAAGAAGAGTTATGCTGACCGTAGACTTTGTTCCCTGAGGTTTAGAGTTGGTGACCGAGTCTTCTTATGAGTATCGTCCATGAAGGGTGTGATGAGGTTCGGGAGGAAGGTCAAGCTTATCCCTAGGTATATTGGACAACTGGAGATCCTACGAATAGTTGGGGAGGTAGCATATGAGTTAGCTTTGCCTCCAGCCTTTTCAACCTTCCATCTAGTTTTCCACGTATCTATGTTGCAGTTCTACATTTTAGACGAGTCTCACGTGCTTCGATGGGACTCGGTTCAGTTGGATGAGAGGTTGACTTTTACAGAATAGCTTGTGTCTATTTTGGCCAGAAATGTCAGGCAGTTGCGCTCCAGAGACATTCCTGTAGTTAAGATTCAGTTGAGGAGGCTACCTAGGAGTCCGAGCGTGATATACGGATCCATTATCCCTACCTGTTAGAGCTTTCAGGTACATCTTGATCCTTTACTTTGGTGGATGAAAGTCCTTTTAGTAGTGGATGTTGTAATGACCCTCCAGTTTATTTTCTCTATTTCCATGACTTTTCTATATTTAGATCTTTCTCGCAGCTGCCCCAGGTCATTTATGACTTACTGGGACTGACAGTTTGGTTACCGGGCAGTTTTTGTGGTTTCCAACCTATTTCCCTATTTTGGACCTTTTGAAGTTAAGAATAGAGCCTCGGGCCTAAACCTTAGATAAATGGCCTCGGATACCATTTTTGATAGTCTCATCAGCTCTGGAACATCGATTTTAGGCTAGGGGAACTTTATTAAAGATTCATTTTAGGCTATTGGGTGGAATTTTATTTAAAAAGGGTGTGGGACCTACTTGTTATTGAAATGACCTCGGTTGGAAATTTTGATGGTGCCGTTGAATCTGAAATGTCAAATTTGGTAGGATAGCATAGTTTGTTTGCTAGTACGGGATTTGTAACTTGCCAAAATTACTGGTGCATCAGCACCTGGTGCAGGCCAAAAATGTCCTTCGCGTTCGAGAGGGTCAAGATTTTGGACCTCCGCATTCGCGGGCTGGCCTTCTCGTTCGCGAAGAGGAGGTCAAAAAATCTGGTCCATCCTTCTTCTTCACAAACACGGTAGACTAGTCACGTTCGCGAAGGTCTGTATGGGCCGACACCCGCGTTCACAGCAGGGGTCCCGCGTTCACGAAGAAGGGTCCCCTGGCAGTATATATACTTCCTTCTTCATTTCCTTCTTATTTTTCTAAGTACCAATGCCTTTATTGAGTAAATAAGCCTGTAAATTGTGTGGGAATCGTATAGTTAAGCTGGGATTAGCTTGGGATCGCTATATCTTCGAATTCCTGTAAGCTTTCACTTAATTTCTTGGTTAATTCTCTATTTTAGTTCTTTATTTGGATTGTTGTTGGGACTAGTTCGGGACTGTTTTGACCTCGTAATTGGCTATATTTTTGTGGCTTTTAAACCTTAAGTTTCTTGCGATGCTGTGATGGTTTCAATTTTGTGATTCCGCAAGCGGGCGCCACATGAAAATTTTAGTCCAATTTTTGACCCGGAGCATTTATACGTAATATAGGTATCATTTCTCTTGTCTTGATGCATAGATTATTGTTTTGGTAGCGTGGTAGCTCTCGGAGTCTTCTCGGAAGGGGAAAGCTCCGATTTAGAGGATTTAGTGAGCGTTCTGGGGCGTCCAAGTAGGCTAGGTTACCCTACTTTTAGATTCCGCTTACTTAGTATATTGGTATATTATTGTGCTAGTTTTAGGCAGGTAGTTTAAGCTCCATAATGTCTTAGTACTTTTTTTGCTTTATTTAACCGGTTAGGGGCCCATGTTAGTAGATTTTGGGCCCGTTCTCCCCTAGTATAGTGTACTATCATCCTTGAGACTAAAATTAGTGCTTGTAGTGCCTTGGGATGGGATGGGATGGGATGGGGAAGCCTTAGACTAGACTCGGGTAGGTTTTGGTTTAGGTTTACTTATCGAGACCCTATAGTGGGCCCTACTACTCTTTTTAGATAGTGTATTTAGACATGAAGATTCATTAGGTTTAGTTAGACTCTTGACTACTATTAGACTATTACCTTGGTTGGGTTTGACTTTGACTTGGTTTCTGGCCTATGTTAGCCCCTCTTTCCCGGTTAGAGTAGTAATGGACCTGCACTGCACTACCTTGGCCTAGTATTTGGGACTCCCTTGCCTTAATAAACTTATCCGCCTGAAGTTGGTATTTATGACCTTATGGTCTGGATATAGGCTTGAAAGCCTTGTTCTTCTTCCTGTTAGCTAGATATGCTTATTTGTATAAAAATGTATTTCAGTTTCAGTTCGAGTCCGGCATATCCTTTATTTCTACTACTATTGTGAGTCCTAGTTCTCATACTGCACTTCTGCACCTTTCTCCTGATGCATGTACGAGTATGAGCCACCGGCGTTGACATTATTCTCAGGCCCAGCTACTGACCCAGAGGTGGGGTGAACTTTCTAGTGTCCGAGGCTGATCCTCCTCTATCTGATGCAGTTATAGTCTTTTGTATTCCAAGACTACTGCATATATGTATATTTTGGATACTGTCTAGTACTCATCTTTTTTGTTGTAGTGGCTCTAGTACCGACCTTACCAGGTCTTGGGAGGGATCCATTTTGTTCATTTTGTACTCTCCCTCTCTTGTACAACACGTTATATGCGTATTATCTCCTTGCTTCCGCTTATATTATTGTTGTATATTGATCTCCTTCCTATTTTTCCTTACATTCCACCTGTTAGCCCATTACTTATTGTTCCGGGCTATGGCTTGGCTTACCTACCGGTGGGAAAAAGTAGGTGTCATCATGACCTGAGAAATTGGAGCGTGACACAATGCCAATCTTAGTCAACAATGTTTGCAAATTGACAATTGAAAAAATTGGGTCATTCGATGGCAATTGTTTGCACCGAATAACCAATTTTGTCCTTCCCCCTATATTTTTTTTTGAGAAAATGACCCAATCACTTGAAGTTCAAATAATCTTCATATTTCAGTACTAGTTGTAGTTGTATCCCTTCTTTATTTAGTAAGGATTTAAGCTTCTAAGTTCCAGGTAGAAAATTGAAAAGCATTCGCTATCGACGGGAAGTCATAGTCCATTTATGTCGCTCGTTAGGCCAATGATATATTGAAAATTGTCTGGTCAATGATATATTGACAAACATCGGGCCAATGATATATGTAAGAAAAAAAATCATGCTGAGAGGATGAAAAGAAAAATATTGCAGGTTTAGAGAGATGCAAACAATTATGACACGAGAAAAAAATTCTTCTTAAAAGATGGAGAGAAGTGGTTAGCATGAAAAATAATTGAAAGTTGATTATAAGTGAATCAACAAAATTAAATTTTGGTGACAAAGTGCATCAATGAGAGTTGGAGAGAAGTGTTTCAATAATAGAATGTTGAAGAGAAGTGATTCAACTATTGAAAATTGGAGAGAAGTGATTCAACACAATCAAGAAAAAAATAACGAGTTTTGATGAGAAGTTCATCAACTATTGAAAGTTGGAGAAAAGTGCTCCAACACAACCAAGAAAAAAATATTGGATATTGATGAGAAGTGCATGAACTATTGGAAGTTGGAGAAAAGTGCTCTGACACAATCAAGAAAAAAAATAATGAAAATTACAGAGAAGTGCTCCAAGAAGTGAAGCTTGAAGTAAAATGCTTCAACAATAGAAGGTTGAAGCGAAATGCTTCAATAATTGATGATTGACGAGAAGTACATCAACAATTGAATATTGGAAAGAAATGCTCCAACACAAACAAGAAATTGAAGATTAGAAAGAAGTGCTCCAATACAACAACAACGACGACAGGAAAAAAAATAGGAGTATACAATTGGCACGACCCCCCCAACTAACTGGATCGTACGGGCACCTACTCTTATCCACCTAGATAGGAGAACCCTTACCACCCAATTAGAAAATATATGAAAGTCATAAAAAATCATTAAATCTTTTAATTATTACAAAACGGGTTACATTTCTTCGAATATAAAAGAAATACTCTACCCCGAAGATCTAGTCTAGACAGGTACAAAAGCTGCTATAAGGGAACTTAGAAAATACATATGACCAGATGAAGGATAGAAGCTGGTGGAGATCTCTACCGCATCAAGCTAGAAAACTCAACTGATCCTGCAACCAGACTATACCCCAGAAAAGGGTATAGCAAGAGTAGTATCAGTACAAACAACACGTACTGATAAGAGTCATCGGCCGACCCAAATTAAATCACATAAATATCTGGAAAGATAATCATGCACTTAAGCATTTTATTAGTCAGATAACCTTCTTCCTGTTAACTCTTAATCTCCCTAGTTTGACATACTTCTATCAGAACTCCTTTACCTTTAGCCATTTCCACTAATCGATAAGTCAACCACCAAACTAAATTCAGCTCTAAGTGTCACTTATCAATACCCCTTCAATTGACTTCAACTATTATCATGTTTCGAGAAATACCCACCTGTAGCGACATACATGCATTGTAAGCACATATAACCAAGTAATAGCAAAACACCAACACCTTTACTTAATAAATCACAACGACAACAACAATCAGAAAAACATCGTGAAATTCAGGAACCCTCTGAGGCAACACCAAAGAATTCAGTCAAGTATAAGTTATTATAGACGATATACCAAGTCAAGACTCTGACTACCAACATAAGACCAAGCCAAAAAAGCCAAGACCCACAATAATAAGTTACACCTTGTCTCAAATACATAAGTAAGAAGACATCTATAGAAGATAAATCATTTATTTATATTTTTGGTCTAAACCACTCTAAGATCCAATTTAATAACAATAATAACAATAATCACAAAAAAGGTCTACTCAAGAAATCGTCAAACTCACCAATACCTTGTACACACATGTTAAGGGTCTTATAGTTGCCCACTAGCCATGATCTGCAGGGAATGAGCTCTTGTCCATGTACCAAACATCCCAGACATCTAGTGATCAGCTAATATCGTGACGATGTCCTTTATGGCTCATCTCACAATAATAAGTAAATTCTGTAAAGATGACCTTTACTGGCTCATCTCACAATAATAACATATATCACAACAATCACAACCACAATGAGAATAAAACAATCATACTTGTACAACTAACAAGCCGTCAATAAAACCTCACTATATGTGATTAACACTTAGGACATCGTTCAACAATTTACTCTCCTTAAACATGCTTTGTAACAAGTATACAAAAAGTAGTTAACATGTACACATAAACCAAGTTGGTTTTCAACTACGTTTAACCATCACCTACTAGGTCAAATGCCCAACCAATATTCTGTATATCAATCGAGGGATTATATAGGACTTTCAACATCTAAGACATGCATCCCCACCCTTGGTTCGCACCTTTATACATCCAACCTTCTTTCTTAACCCTATGTTATCACTAAGTGTACTTTCCCACCTAGTATCCTCATTTAACTTGTACCGAGTTACCGAACATCTTTAAGTCGGTCTTCATTAGTTTCTAACACAATTTTCGAACATAATAACATTACAATTAACCACGAATTGGTTTAGCATTAACAACAATACACATTAGTCATATCAAAATCGTCAATAATACACATAACATCAAGTCATATTCAAGCAAATAAGGAATTACTATTTTTATCCATCCAAACACCGTGCCCGCTGGCCTAAACATGGAATCTCTCATCAATTTATGTCATGCATATGCTTTATAACTCAGGTCTATACTACTCAATTAAACCTAGCCTACCTGGACGCCAAACAGATGCTTCAGAGGTATGAACGCGGACTTATGACTCCGTGCTAGTGATTTTCGGTGTGAAATCCACACGAAAATGATGGTTTTACCCCGTTCAAGTGTATTCCTACCTCTCCATTGCTCCAATGTCATGAGGCAACCCTAGGGAGTTCTTAAAAGTAAACTTCATCCTATTTGCAACTATAGAGCAGAAAAAAATAAAAGAAAATGAAGGACTGATTCTGGTTCCCCGCGTCCCGCCGGCCGCTACCACGGCGCCACTATAACGAAAAAATTCTCGCTATAGCGGGATGACGTCACAGCCCACCCCAAAAATTTAAATTCTGAAATTTTTCAACTACGTCTTTACGTAACTAATTCAAGAATATATTTTATAAAAATTTTGGTACACTGTGCCTTTGGGAAAGGTACCTTTAGTAACGACAGAATAGGTCGTTACAATAACTTTGAATTATGGAAGAATATTGAAAATAATAATTCAAAAGTTGGAGTAGAAAATTAAATTTGTTTAGAATTTGATATTTATTTAATTCATGTCTAAATAGAATTTTTGAATAATATGGGAATGATTTTGTATTTTTTAGTCAAATTAGATTTTGCATTTTTATAAATATGGGTGCTTCTAGCTATTTTCTATTGTCACAATTGAAAGAATTGTAATGAGAATCATTTGAGTTTATAAATAAAATATTTTTTCTTCAGAAATTTTTTGTAGATATGAAAACATGTCAGTAACTACGTAAAGTAGAAATAGAATTTAACCAAGATAATCACAATACAAATATATACAACATAGTAAAAAGGGACTAGATGTACAATTCACGGTAAAATCAAATAGCACAAATCATGGATGAAAAATGCATATACCCATGAATCGTGATTAATGTCAAACAATCATCCTTCCCATGATTCTCCTGTTTATTTCAAAAACTAGATTTGTCATTAACGTCCTTCAAAGGTTTAAAAGCTGGTACAATTATTACAATATTGCAAGAATGGGGATGTAGTTGAATTTTCTTTTTGAAAATTAAGTTTATTTTTTATAATAGTTGCTGGAAATCATTGAATACAACTGAAACTTATAATTTACTATTTTGGTGATTAAAACGTGGTAAACTATATCAGCCACCATTGATGATGCTTGAAAGGCTCAAAGCTGAAATTTGGATATGCAAAATGAAAATTATTTTCGATTGGGTGTTGTTTCAAAAATTTGAAAACATCTTTAGAAGCTTATATCTAAGAGTTTGGCTGATTTGATACTGATATATACATAGGACATACACTTAACATTGATATGTATATACTAATATACGTATATATGACTTGTAATATCATATGTGTGTTACTTGTATGTCATGTGAACATAACATACACATGATATACATTAATATACATATAGAATAAACACGACATACACTGACTTTATAAGAAGAGAAAGATGATTTCAGAATTTTGAGTTGTTCTGTTGAACTCATAAAATGACTTTATATTTGAAATTCTAACTCAAAATTGATTCATGACATTGAGTTGAAGTTGTTGATGAAAAGCTTCAAAGTAAAAATATTTGAAATGCATTTCATATTTGATTTATGAATTTGGTATACAAGGAATCAAAGTTTTTTATATTGACTTGGATTTTATTTCATGAATAAAAATCAAATTGCCTAGTACTTTGGAGCATAAAAGTGAAGAAATAAAGAGAGGGAAAGAATGATCGGGGGGAGAAAAGAAAAAAGCACTGTTACCTTCTTGAACTATAACGAAAGTTGCTGAGAAACACTCCCACCTTAAGGGAGGTCCTATTACCCGCTGAAGTAAATTATACCGTATTTTGTCAACCTTAAGTGCCTACATGGCACTTTGGTCCAGTTAAATGAATAACAGTGTAAGACACGCGCATTTATGACACAAATGGGTCCCACATTCCACTAACTCGTCGATCGATATTACCTAAAACACTTTACCAAAACCAAACACACTTTACCAAAAATATAAATCGACATTAACAAAATCTCTCAGCATTTTCCAAATCAAATCATTTTATCAAAATCACTTTACCAAAATTGAATCCAAATCATAGTGTTCGACTTTACCCCAATCGATCCTAAATCACATTGTTTGACCCGGTACTTAGTTTGTAGTCTATAATTTGGACCAGATTCAGTTTCAACAAAGATTTTTCTTGTGTTTATTTTCGTGCTTAATCTTTAGAATCTAAGAGCAAAGGTTAGTCCTTTATGACTTATAATCTGTTTTATGTTAGGGTTTTAGTTATATTATGGTAGATTGTGTTAGGGTTTAGGGTTAAACACTGAGTAGCCATTTTTTCGTGAAAAATATAACATTTGTGTTAGGATTTTGTTAATATGTTATTGTGTTACGATTGATGTGTGATTTTGAAAAATGTAACATTTGTGTTACGATTTGTTTTACCAAGCATATTTAGTTAGGGTTTGTGTTACTATGTTTATTTATGGTCGGATTTTTGTTACTATGTTGATTTATGATAGGGTTTGTGTTACTTGTTCATGACCTGCACATATTCATAAAATCAACTAAGATAGGTTACCTTTTTCACATTGGGACAGTGATAAAAGTTGGACCTTTTGTGCCATTTTTCTCTCTTTTTAAATTGTCCATAAAAGAATAGACAATAAGACAAAAGGGTTGAATGTTGTGTCTCAATTACTTTAGTAAACAACCAAATAGAACAAAACTTGAAAATTGTTGTGGTATTTAACTTCATAAAAAAACAGTCACTTTTTCTTGATCTTTTCATTGAGTTTTGGTGAATGAATATTGATGTTTGCGTGTGTTCTAATAATATTATCATATAGGTATGAGTGGGTTTACATATATAACTTTAAGATTGTATCATAGTGGGGCCTTATTGTATGATGGTAAATATGCAAGAGATGTGGGTAGGTTAATGAGTGAATATGTGAATGCTGATGTGGATACCATTTCATATTTTGAGATGAAGGATTATATTAGAGAACTAGGGTATATCCCTAATTGTAAATTCAGTAACAGGCCACCTAATAGTTGCATTTTAGGAAACATCGATAATGATGCTATTTTGTTAATAATGTATAAGTCCTTGCAAAATAGGGCTATTTTGGATGTATATGTACACATGCCCAAGGAGGAATCTAGTGCTGCTTTTTATAAAGTTGGTGGAACCACTAAAAATAGTTCTAGTAAAAAAATAGGGGATAATGAAGTAGGTGAGTCTTCTTTAAATAATGTGGTTGGTGCAGCTTTAAATACTGCCTCAAAAATTGCTTCCACATCAAATCTAATTTCTCCAAATATTGCTGATCCATCAGATTTAGTTGGTCATCATATTGATTCGTCAGATTTTGAAGATAGTGATTATTCTAGTAAAAAGATCTGATGAATCAACTTATAATAGTATTGAATCTGAAAATGAGAAAGCAACAAATTTACTTGGAGATGATGACTATGGAAGTGATGTCCATAATGAGGTAAAAGAGCTTAGGTATGAGCAAAGGTATTATTTGAGGAGGAAAAGAAGGTAGAGAATTCCTGCAGACACCAAAGAAGTACCATATGGTAAAGCAGGACCAGATTTGGGGTTTGATGAGACTGCTACAATGAAATACAGTTTAGAAGGAAGTTTAGGGGGTGATGAACCATATTATGCTAGTTCTGATGCTGGTAACTATGAAACTGATACAGATGATAGTTGTCTTGAAGAAGGAGATAACATGAGGTTCAAACTGTCTAGAAGAAGAAGAAAAATAGTTGTCACTGACAGTGTGAAGTATGATCCTAATTGTGATAAGGTTATGTGGCAGTTAGGTATGAATTTTTCAAGTGTAAAAGAGTTTAGAGAGGTAGTTACTTAGTATGCAATTCAGAAAAGGGTTCAGATTGAGAAGTATGTCAATGAGCCAACTAAAGTTAGGGTAATATATAGCAATAAAAACTACAGATGGTTACTATATGCAAGTCTTGATACTAAATCAAACAACTTTGTTATTAGGACTTACATTCCAGTACAAATATAACCAAGGTTATGAAAGATGATATAATTGAATAATCAAATATTAGAGTGTTCAAGTTGCAACAATTAATCAGGAAGAAATATAAATTTCATGTAGGTAAGACCACAACCAGGAGAGCAATATCTAGGATTCTGAATGAAATTATGGGTGATCATAATCTGGAGTTTGGGAGAATTCTTGACTATAGGGTTGAGTTGCTAAGGTTTAATCCTGGGATTACTTATCTGGTGAAACTTGGTGAAGCTAATGAACTTAGTAGGCAATTGTTTGAGCCATTCTACATCTTCTTTAAAGCAGTCAAGATGGTATTCATGTCATGTAGAAAATTCATAGGGTTGGATGGTTGTTTCTTAAAAGGAGTATGCAGGGGTCAATTACTTGTTGTTATGGCCAAGGATGGTAACAACCAAATGCTTTCACTTGCTTGGCCTGTAGTGGACAAAGAGAACAAAAATAGTTGGAGTTGATTTATTTCACTGTTGCAAGAAGATTTGGGATTAGAAGATGGAACAGGTTTCACTATTATGTCAGATATGCAAAAGGTATATTTTACTATCTCTTTCTTTTCATTTCTATTTGTATATGCTTTAATGAATAACTTTTATGTTTGTAGGTACTTGATTTAGCTGTTAAGGAGTTGTTACCAGGTTATGAAGAAAGAAGGTGTGTTAGGCATATCCTAGCAAATTGGTCAAAGAATTGAAGGGGTCTTCAAAGAAAGATGGCATTCTGGAAGTGTGTTAGAAGCACTTTTGAAGTAGAATTCAGGGAAAATCTGGATGAACTGTCTAAGCTTGGCAAGAAAATTATTGTTGAACTACTCTACTATGATAAAGGACATTGGAGCAAGGTATATTTTAATTGTCAAATCAAATGTGATTCTATAGATAATAACATATGTGAGAGTTTTAATGCTTGGATTTTGGTAGCATGGCATAAAACTATTATTAGTATGCTTGAAGAGATAAGAGTCAAGGTCATGACTAGGCTAGCTACTTCAAAATATTAGGCCACTAACTTCTCTCAAATATCAATAAGAGTGTTGGAGGAAAATATTAATAAGTCAATAAACTGAACATTGACTTCAATGGAGTAACATGATATGATGATTTGGATGGGTATAAACAACACATTGTGTGTTTGAGAAAGAGGGAGTGTAGTTGTAGATCTTGGATATTGAAGGGGATACCATGTCCATATGCCTTAGCTGCCATGTTGCCTAAGCAGTATGATCCACTTGATTTCATTGATCCATGCTACTCTAAAAAGAGATGCATGTCCACTTACTCATATTTCATGCAACCTATGAATAACATGTCAATATGGCCTGTATCTACAAACCCTTTTGTTGCTTCTCCAGTGATACAGAAAATGTAAGGCAGGATAAAAAAGTTGAGAAGGAAAGAGGCTGGTGAAATCAAGAAGTCTGGAAAAATGCCTAGAACAGGAGTTACGATGACATGTAGCCAATGTAATGTTAAGGCTCACAAAAAAGAGAGGTTTTCCTATGCTAAGGAATGGTGGAGTTGGTGTTACTCCAAAGGTACCAAGTGTTGTAGAACCATCAAGCACAAGAAAGGGAAGGGACAAACCAAAGGTACTTTATCTATTACTGTTTGCTCTACAATATTTAAACTATCTAATATGTGTCTTATATTTTGTATGTTAGAAAGAAACAACTAATGAAGTTGAATCTGCTGCAAAGAGAGGGAGAGAAAGAACTAGAAAAGAAACAACTCCATCTGTTACTTCTCATGCACCAGTTGATTTTCTATCTTACACAAGACCTACAACTGATACACCTCCTTTTAACAAAGATCAAGTGCATCCATTGCTACTGATTTTGAATCACATCATGGTTTTGTTAGCTGGTTTAAATGTTCTGCACCAAATTCAAGAGCAAGAGCAACACCTCCTAACCTTTCTACAGCACCAAAAATCCCTTCTAGGAGTACTGAAATGTCATCAAGAATTAGAAGTGCCAGATAAAGGAGTAGGGGAAGTAGTAATGTAGCACGAGGTGTTCTTCATCCACTTGAAAGTTGGTTTACATGTTCTCGAGGTAGTACAACATATGATGCTACAAATTTTGTACCAAAAAAGACTGTTGCTACTACTACAGGAAGGGGAAACGGTATTGGGAACACAACCCAATATAAAAGACCAAGAGTGACTGAAATGGGTATGTTTCAAGATAAAAATGGATTCAAAATCATTAATGTAGGTATTGATACATTCGTAGTGTGTGTGTTCTTATAATAGATGAATTAAACTTAAATATATTTTTTTTGTATCCTGGGCTACCAAGTAGGAGAATTGTATCTATTGGACCTAATAAAATAATGAAATTAGAAGTTGTAACTATAGACATAGGCTTTAAACCTGCAAGAGGACTGAAGTGGAAAGGTAAGCAAGCAATCACAACAAAAAGGCTCCAACAGATTAGAGATCAATCAAGGCCTTCAAATAATCTAACCATGCATACCTCATCCTCTTCATAGCCTAGAGACCCCTGGAAACTATAGTGTTGTGTTGATTACTGTTTTGGTGTCACTTAGATAATACTTTATTTCTTTTATGAAGCTACTATTTTGGTGCCACAAAGATACTTGATGTTTTGGTACCATTATTTTTTGTATGGAGCTGTTAAGCTACTATTTTTGAGATTCATGAATTTGTTTAGTTTAAATGGTATTGGAATTCTGCTGATTGAATGCAGTGTTAAAGCATTGTTTTGATTCTCTTTTGAAATTGCGGTTGTGTTGTGTTGTTGATTTGGTTGAACTTAATTTGATTTTTTGATTTGGTATTACTTTTTTTGGGTTAATTACACACCATAAATCACTATGTACTTTATCAGAAAAAGAGAAATGTGACAATAACAAACTCAGACCAAATTGAAGTCGCATTACCACAAAATGATGGTCTATTACATGTTGTGGCAACTTAGCATAGAAAATTGAAGTTCCATTCCTACATAAAATGATTCTCTACTATATACTATGACAACATCATTAAATTTTTCTTCATGTTGACAACTTGGATTAGGAAACCAACATATACAACAACTACACATATCATCATACAACAAATGAATTTCCTAAAAAAGTGACATGTACTTCTTGTCTTCTTTTTCATCTTCATTCTATGCTCTTACAAATAAACCTTGGCATTCTCTTTCAAATCATCCTCATCATTCTCATTTGAATCATCTTTCATATTTAAATCAAGTGAATTGATGTTGAGACTTTGAAATTGAGTCTGCAGATTTTCACACTTATCCTCTTGTTTTGACTCCTCAATGTCTACAACATTCATGTTTTCAAGTTTATCCAAATGCATCTTAACATGCTCGTAATTTTCTTCTAGCTCCTTAATCTTGATCACCAATCTTGGAAGAATAAATTTTGATATTTCGTCAACTCGGTCCTTGTCTCTCCATCTCAAAAACTTACAATTCCCTGAAAAGTAAGAACATAAAAAATAAATCTCTACACCAACATCAACACTAATCAATTAAGAGAGAATGAACACAAACTTCAATATGAGGACAAGCCCAAAATCTTCTATCGGGATTGCGATCGGACCAAGACGTCTGCAAATGCAACAAAATTCCATGTTTTCATCGCACTTTGACATTGATCATTGAATCATTCTCATCCAAACACAACTTATTCAACTTGTATTTCTTCATTTCTAACCATAATATTTTAGACAGAGAAATTTCTAAATTAGAACTTCAATATCGATATGGAATGGATTAAGATAAGAAATTTACACAAAAATTACCTTCACTTTCGAATGAAGGAGAAATTTGAAGAAGGGTGTAATGACCCTCTTGATCGTTATGTAAAAGTCTTACATTATAAATTCTGTGTCTAAATTCCTTTCAGTGTGGAAGTTACAAATTGCAGACTAGGCTAGTTTCGCTTTGTTTCGAAGCAAGGGGTAGTCTTGGAAAATTTGGGGAAAATTTAGACTGGCTTAGTAGTAACAATGTTTATTCCTAGTTATATAAGGCAATAAAGAACCCATAGAATTTTACGGAACAGAATTTGAATTAGTAGAACTCCCAGAATTGATCTTAGCGTAAAGGGCATTGTTCGAAATGTCCCAGGATCAAGGTGTGCTGTAAAAAGTGGGTTTTATGGGTGAAGACAGTCATTCTATCCCGTAGACACTGCTATATCTAGTAACACACCACTATAGTGGAATAATTACTACTATAGCGGTAGTAAAAAACGATCAAGGTCGTTATAGCGGTCGAGCACCACTATAGCGGTAAAAATTGCAGATTAAAGGGTAAAACCCCCAAAATAGTTTATTATTTCATAAACTCATTTTGGGGAAAGAGGAATCCGATTTAGTGCAAAAATCACAGGTTTACCTCTGTTTAACTTCATTAAGGTATGGAAATCACTCCCTTTAACTTGTAATTACTTCTTGATCCTTAGAAGGCGTAAGTTATGGAGTTCAAGGAGGGTTTTAGGGCGTATTTTGATATGTGTTCTGGTGCAAGGGTGCAATTAAGCATTAGGCATGGTTTTTTTTTTTATTAACCATGAAATTGGTCTTGCATTCCGTTAATTCACTAATCATTCCATGAAATTGGTAGTTTTAGGTGAATTACGGGGGAAATAGCCCTAGAAAGATTAAGGAATGATTATGAACTGACCTTAGGGGATTTGGGGGTGGCTCATAACCCTCACCATGTTATCTCATTTTGTTAATGCAATGTTTGTATGCATGTTTTAGACCACGAGCAAACGGAAATGACATGGAAGGGCAAAGCTCAAGCTTAGAGTTGTGCAAGCTTGGTTCGAGGTAGGTGATGGGGTGTATTTAATCCATCTTATTTATGTGTGCAAATTAACTACTCTGTAGTGTGATTAGTTAATCTGTGTGGTGTGCTTGGTCATTGCAATGTTTACTTGTTTTATGACTTGGCCTTCTATATTGTATATTGTGGAATGTTTCGGCATATGAGACGTTGTCACAGGTTATTCAGATTAAGGGTTACATACTTCCATGTCTGGGTTAGTACATAGACGGTAATTGTCCCCTGCAGGTCATAGCTAGAGGGTGGGTATATAACCATTAGCATGAATGTACGGGTTTTCAAGGCATGTATTAGTATGACGGTTCCTTGAGTGAACCGGAGAATTTATATTGTTGTGTGTTGGTAGTCTTGAAATAAGTTGCATATTATTGCCTAAATGACACGTTTTGACTTGTTGGCTAGTCTCTTGAGTGCTACTTGTACATATATGTTGTATGTTTGATGTGTAAGCATGTGTTAGCTAATGGTATTGCATTTTGGTTAAATGTCCATATTTCATTCTTGGGTTATTCAAATGATCCTGCCATTACAGTGTGGTTTATTTGTGTACTGATACTATACCTGCATTTACTCCTGTGAGTGCAACACATATTCCAGCGGATTCATCAAGACCTTGATTGTGATTTCAGCAGTCAATTTTGGATTTTAGGGTGAATAGCATTTTCGGGCTACCGTGAGATCTCTCCTATTTAGACAGTGTCCTTTGTTTGGACTTGTTACTTTCGTTTCATTGTTGGGGATGCATCTCCTCTCTTGATATTCTTAGATATTTTGGTACAAATGACATTCGGGTCCTAGGGTTGTTATGTTTAAGTACAATATTTCCATTTTAGTTGTACTTACATTTTTATGCTAGTTGGATTATTATTTATGGGATAGTTCTCATACTTTTACTTGAGTGTTGATCAATTCTTCCGGGGTTATTGGTTCTCCCACCGGGTGAGTAGTGTAGGTGCTACTCACGACGGGTTTGGATCGTGACAAAGGGTTATGAGTTTGAGCTACTTCATTAATGGAGATAGAAATAGAATTTTGGATGAAAAAGAATTGGTTTTAAATAAGGGATTTATTATTCAACTTTGTCAATGACACGTGGCATTTTCCAATTGATTAAAGATACTACAATGATCTCTTGACGCGCCTCCGGTATGTTAATTCACGTAAAGTGCCACATAGACACTTAAGGTTGACAAAAATACGGTATAATTTACTTCAGGAGGATAATAGGACCTTCCGTAAGTTGGGGTGTGTCTCAGCAACTTTTATTATAGTTCAAAGGGGTAACAATGTCTTTTCTCAAGAAAAAATAAAGAAGAGGTTAGTTTATCAAAATTGGAGCTTAAAATTGAGGTATATCTATTCTAGAAATTTTTATATTTTAAAATTATTGTTATATTGGGTTATTACTTGTAAGTATTTATAAAATGATAATTATGGGTCTTATTTCATCATATGGTGGTCTTTTCTTTTTTAAATATTTTTCTTTTTGTATAAACTTTTTTTGTTTTCTCTTCGTGAGTTTTCTATGTACTGATTCTAAAATGTGCAAAGATGGTCAAATTGCTGGTATATAAATGTACATTATATTTAGAGGTTTTTACTTTATATCAGGGGTGTAGAAAGAAAATAGAAAAATATCACCAAATCGACAAACCAAATCAAATTGAAAAAAATCAATTAGTGAATTTGTTTGGTTCGATATTAGATAAAAAAAATTGGTTATAATAGGTCTGATTTTGTTTTACCTAAAAAAGTCAAACCGAGATCAAACCGATACGATTACTTATATATATATATATATATATATATATACAATTTTAAATTTATTTTTTATATATAGTTTATAAATATTTTTATAACTTTATCGTAGTTTTAGTTTCATATTATTTTAACATGTATAAATGTAGGAGGTTCAGACCCTAATTACTTGGAGGAACCAAAGCCTTTATATCTTAAATATTTTAATGCATGTGAGATACATGCGGATGTATCCAGTTTTAATTTCATGTATCTAGTATCAATTTCATGTATCTAGTATCAAATAACTGAAGGAGACTGATGTATCTATTGTATCTGTCTATCGGTGCATAGATATATACTTAGAGAAATATCCTCCCTTGCCCCATACCCATTTCATCAAAGCTCGAGCTTGTTAGAGTTTCCAGAACGGATGTATCCAGTATCGATTTCATTTATCTAGTATCAAAACAACTGAGAGGACAATGATATATCTATTGTATATGTGTATATGTGTGTAGATACATACTTAGAGAAATATCCATTGTTACCCCATACCCATTTCATCAGATTTATCCTAATTTTGGTAGTTGGATTTTTCAGATCTGTCCTTTTTCCTGTGGGCTTGAGCTTGTATCCGCACTTTCTTCCTACACCATCATTGTCCCATACCCATTTCATCAAATCTTTCCTAATTTTGGTGGACTTGAGCTCGTCAGCTCCTTTCCTTTCATCGCATCCCGTTGTCCATGCATTAGGTCTGATGGGAGAAGAGGCCTGGTGTATCTTCGAAGGGAGATGAGAGTGAAATTAGATTTAGGAGAAAAGAGGAGAGAAGGGAGTAAAGGTGGTGAATGTGAGAGGCAGTCGGTGATGCAATTTCACCGGAGTTGGGCGGCGTTGGGAGGAGGTTGGAGAGTAGAGGATAACTTAAAAGAGCAAAGAGAGATGGGACGACCGGTTTGATGGTGGTGGTTGGGTGGGTTTTGTCGGAAGAGGTGAGGCGGCAACGGAGAGTTCGGCGGTGGTCTGTCCGCTGGCGGGACTTGGACGGCGATGAGGGTCGCATTTGGTTAAGAGGTTGAGGGAAAAAGAAGTGTTTAGGGTTGTGAGTGGCGGCTAGTTGAAATATACAGAGGGGGTAATGAAGATTCACGTTATGGGACTAAATTAGATTGGACTTTATAATTATTATAAAGTTAGGTGTGCTTCTATAGATATAGGGCTGATGTTTGTCTAATTATTTTATTTACCCAACTCATATAAAGCCTAAATCTAAACTAAATTTACACACAGAAAACCTTATTAAACAAAATATCAACTCAACGATGTTACTAAAATGTTAGATGAACAAAATAAAATAATTCTTTTGCTACTTGAGACAACCACAATTGTAATAATTTAGATGATTAGAGTATTACTCCAGGAACTGTAAGGTGGATTTTAATTTTGCTATATTTTGTTTTTTAAGGTAATAGTTACCGCTCAAGTGTGACATCTACATTTTAGTGTTGTTACAAGTGTACTTGCATGTTTGACTTGGAAAAAAGAAGTTTTTTACTCATGATCAACAAAGTAAAAATTGAACAGAGAGAAAAAGATTCAGAAAAAGTTTATTTTGGGTCAAGCAAATGCTATTGTAAGATGCTTCTCATTGAACCACAATAAAATTGAAATTAAAAAATTAGACGTTTGTTAGTTTGATTTGGTTTATAGATTTTAAAATCAAACAAAAATGATTTGATTTGGTATTTAAAAATTTTGAACCGATCTGGTCTATGTACACTCCTACTTTATATTACTGATTGACCCAAGCTTATAATCAAAATGAATCATATTTCATATCTAACCCCTTTTAATCATTTTTGTATGTACTTTGAAATACTTAAGTTAAATGTAATAATTTTTTATTTGTGATTATGATTTTCATTTTTAATGCTTAGAAACTGATCGAGAGTGATATTCATATTTGTCATCACAAATTTAAACATTGATGGGGAAATTAATGTACAAAAATTTAAAAACTATATAGTTTGAGGTTTTGAAAAGATTGGAAACTCGCAAATGGATTTAGTGTTATGTTCAAATATTGATGACCTGAGATCGTTGGTTTGTGATTTGAAGTTGTGGTTAAAATTTGAAGTTTTTCGATGAAGGTTTGATCTATTTTGTGATGTTTTCGTGAATTTATGTTCGTAGGAGACGAAAATCAATTTTTATATAAGTTTGTACAATATTGTATAACAATATAAAAGTGTGTATAAGTGCCTCTTATATACAATTATACACTTTTATATAAGATTGATACATTATTTAAAGTAAGTGTATAATATTATATAATCTTGTAAACCAAATATGCAAACACTTCTGTCAATACGAAATCAATTTTTTTACTTAATGCTTCATGTATAAACTCCAAATATTAAAAGTATTCGCCTTTCATATATTTTTTTTTATCATGGTTGGGCTTCATTCTTATCGTGACCAAGTGCATCCTACCACTAGGTTTCATAGCTCCGGGGCTGGGGCGGGCTTATGGACCCGATACTAGACTCAAGCGCAACGAGCCCAGGTTATTCAAGAATAAGACTAATTTCTCTTATTTCGTCCGAGAGTATATTTGGTGTCGTATTGTGTCTGAGTCAAATCCAAAGTGTCACTCTCCTCATGTGTCCCACTCAGATTCGACAATGTGTCTGGTCTGGATTTTACCCTATAGAATATATATGTCACGACCCGAGTCTACCCCCTAGATATAACATGGTACTTAGAACCACAAGTGATCCCAAGCTAACCCTTGGCATGGCATAACTAAACATTATATATGAAATTTCAGAGGAAGCTATAATGAGATCATAATATAAGGTTTAAGAATTTCTGAAAGTCTATAAAAAACAAAGTACTAGCCTGAAGGTTAACATGAACATACTCTAATGTTTGTAAACCTCTAAACTGAATAATATAATCTGCCCGAACAAGGCCCCAAGCTAACCTTAAAACCATGTCTAAGTCAACAAAGGAGCAACTACACTAAGCCTCCGAAAAATGAGGACTCACCACTACTGCAGTTAGAGCTGATGGACAACTAGCCACGTGCGTGAGAATGAGCGTCGGAATCTGCATCACATAAAAAAAAAGTAGGCAAAAGAAGTATGCGATCAGTGCATTTGAATGTACTGAGTATGAAGAAAATAATCAAATGACATAAAGACATAGCATTTATGTGCATTAGTAAAATGACAAAAACTGTAGGTTTCATGAGAGTTCATATCAACTGAAAGTAAAATAGTTTAAAGACTAAAAGGTGACTTTTCTGAAACCATGCATGTTAAGATTCATATCATACGAAATCATATAAGTATCATATCATGAAAATCATAGAAGTGATTCTAAATCTCATAGATGAGAGTTTCTTATAATCGACATAAGCCATGTGAGCATCATGGAGTCCAGTGTCAAACACCCACACAAAAAAATGTTGTTCTAACCTGCCAAAGTCAGAACTATAATCGTAAGGATCCTGAAGATGCACCTAAAAGGGGGAAAAGGTGCCAACCTCAACTAATGGAAGACCTTTATCCTACGGTGGCACGTAGTTTTAAAACTTGGGTTTATTATGAACCCTTGTTCTCTCGGTGCTAAATACTACTCCCAAAAATATCTCATAACATATGCTTAGAATGTACATAAATCATGCTTATTCATACATAAAGCTTGAATCTTTAAAAGATTTGCATTTATTAGCTATAATGGAATTCTCCCTTTTTGGGTTCATTCAAGTTTCTCGAAAGTTCATATTGTCATAAGAATTTAAAATCACGCTTGAGATTTCAATTTCAAGAAAAACAATATTTAAAAATTAATTCAAGAATTAAAGTTCAACAAAAGTAAATGCAATATTCATATAAATCATAATCATGAGTATAATATTCAAAAATCATGGAATTTGCTTTAATAAAAGATGATTTTTGGAAGTGGGTTATGAACTCTAAATCAAGAACGTAAATTCATGAAAACTAGAAGTTTTGGACATGGAGATAAAAGAAAACCCCCGTTGAAGTCCTACATACACGAAAAATATGATCTTGGAAGAACTAGGACCATAATTACTTTTCTTGACTTTTGTAGATGGGTTCCCTTGAAAATCCTATGATTTATAGTGTAGAATCTTGTTAAGAATTTTAATTAATGATTAGAAATAGTTAGAAATGCTTTGAAATACATGGGAGGAACATACCTTGATGTAGGAGGATGAGGAGAGGAGAGAAAACCAACTTAGGACTTAAAAGAAAGAAAGAAGAATGAGATTTTAAAAAAAAATAATGACTTTTGGGTGTATATAACACTTTCTCTATGCGCTGGCACACAGCTGGGTGCGTAGAAATGGTAGTCCCACTGCCTTCCCGTGCTGCCGCACTGCCGAGCGCGCAACCTGCGCAATGTCCAGTAAAATAGGCATAACTTTTTATATATAACTCAGATTTTCGAACAGTCGGTGGTGTTGGAAAGAAGACTCGAAGATCTTTAATTTGGTAGGTATTGAATCTCGTAATTCTTGATATTATAGGAGTAATTCTCATTTTAAGTTGACCCCCATAAAAAACTTATGCCTAACTCAATCGGTAAAGAAGCTTTTAACTAAACCTTAAGCTAGAGGATTTCTACGACTTCAATTCACCTCTAAAGATCTTCACAACCTAAAGAATTGATCTTACCACCTAGGTAAAGAGGAAGTTTCACCAAGTTTGGTTCTAGCTATGCATGTAGAATGGTTCATATCTTAGCTCAAAAGTTCGAGGTGTTACAATATATGGCCAGGAGATTTTCCTTCATTTGGAATTTTAATACATTATCGAATAATGTAAAAGACCTTTGGAATTGCACAACTCCATGAATGAAACAAATCCAAAGATGTTATCAAATTATATAATCGTCCCAACAAGCTTTCGATTGAGATAATTAAAGATTTCAAGACTTAAATTTACCTATTATTGATTGGAGTTGCTAGGATAATTCAAGGTGAATATAGTATCACTAATTGTTCAATTATATAGAAAATCTTGGCTGCAAAAGGATCTATTTATAATGATATGTGCTATAATTATATATACCCATATCTTAAGAATTTAATGGACTTCTTACGTAACTGTATAGGCCACAATTTTTTTTTTAACAAAAACAGTGGTTTGTATATGTAATGTATCAATATGGCAAAAATAGAGTATATCTGTATATAAATGATGTATAACTATAAATCAGAGATAAATAAGCATCCGTATACACTGTTTATACAATATATACATTGCAGGCTGATTTTTTTTTTTTAATTCCGAAGAACTCAAATCTCCTCTAGACATACCCTGATTTAATATAGAAAAAATTACATGGATTAGAAAATATCAAGTCATAATTATCAGGCGTAGCTAATATTTAAAATAATTACCATTAGCAGCTAAAGTTTAGATTAAGTAGTTAAATATATATTTATTTTGTAATTGTATATTTTATTGCTCATATACAAATCTCTTGTCACGACCCAAAAGTTGAGGTCATGATGACACCTACCCCAATCCAGCCTTGGTAAGTAAGCTAGAACTTCACAAAAGAAAAGAAATTGAAAAATAAAAGAAATGACATAAATGCGAGACTTCTAGAGTGAAGTCAACCCATAATACTCATAAACTGAAATATCCGAAAGAAAATACATCAATCCCTAAAACATGGAATCATAAGTATGAAGAGCATCTAATAGAATACTGAAAATATAAAATACATAATCTGCCTCTGATAGTAAATAAAGATAAATAAGACAGGATGAGGTCCGAAAATCTGTTTCGAACGTAGGAGCCTACCAGTACCTCGAAATCAGCCTCTCACAGCCCAAGTCAGCCACCGTATATCACACTCGTACTGGGATATGTATTGAAAGGGTATAGAAGCAGGAGTGAGTATGGTTTACTTGTACTCAGTAGGTATCATAGGCCAACTGAGCAAAGTAGAAAACTAAACAAGTAAAAGATACTATGAGCATGCTTCCACCTGTATACAAAAGAGTTTCCAAATGGTATCTCACACCATCTCTACTAACAATTCTACAATATAACATCTATAAAGAATAGCTACACACGGGTATATAAAGAAAGCAAGTACACAACTACAAACACATAAATAGAAGAGCCAATGATTCAATGCAATGCAATGATGATATAAGCCACCGCATGACTTTCGCATACACCTTCTGATCCTCAGCGCTTAAGGACAAGACCCATGGGGGGTTCATAATTCATATACTTTCACAATCTCAATATCATATCTCAATCAACCCAACCGGCAAATCTCTCGGTCTAGGTATTTTTAAAAGTATCTCATTTTCTGTCAAAATCAGTGGTACCAAATCCATGAATAAGAATGAATGAGATGAGAATGCATGCTAAGACCAATATAATATCATATGTAATGAAATAAGTCAAGATAGTATCAAAATGAGCTCAAATATCTCAATAATCATTATATAATCTATCGTATGGCACCACTGGGATAAATAGTCATTTAAAACAACGATAAGATCAGTCCAAACTCCTCACTCGTGTATCACTATGATGATGGAGGCATATAATGCTCAAATAAAGCCTATAATATCAATCTAAGCCCCCTGCTCGGGCATCACAAAAATAGTAAGGCAAATAAATACACAAATAATGCCTATAATATTAAGTCAAGCCCCCACACGGGCGTCAAAACCAATATACACTCACAAGTCAACAATAATATACATATAAGCTCCCAATGGGCAACACGATAATAATAACAATCCCGATCTATGAACTCATGACTAAGTCCCCAACCCATAGCATGCTTTACATGAATGATTAACTACCCAGCCTAGTCTAAAGAAAGTTAAGCCATAACCTACCTCGAAAAGCTGAAATCCAAGCCTAGACTCTTCAACATGGAGCCTTCCCTTCATGAACCTCCTCAAATAAACTAAACTTATCAAAAGATAATCTATACATCAAAAGGAGTCCAATGATACCCATATTTTCTATGTTTATTCTGGGTTCAAAAATAGTATAAAAATTGGCTTGAAATCGAAAAGGGGTAAATCTAGAATTTTATTTAAGAATCATGTTCTCTATATCAAGAGGAGTCTAAATCAAAAAATCTAATAGAAAATGAGTTGAAATTGGACTTTAAATCGAAGAAAATCCCATTTTATAATTTACCGTGTAGAAACCCCAAATTCCAAGTTGACATCAAAGATTTGAAGTTAATTTGAAGGTAGAATCAATAGGAACTGATAGAAATATGAATTTGGAACTTACTCACAAGATTTTGATGAAAATCTCCCTTAAAATCGCCACTACCCTAGGTCCCAAAGATGAAAAATGGATAAAATCGCGAAAATGGGGAAAATTTCACTGTTCTGATAAACAGTTCCTTGCTATTGCGGTCAACCCTTAGTGATTGTGAGGGTCAATATTGAACAGGGTATTAATTGCTCTTCGCTTTTATGGTCAGATCTCCGTGTTTGCGAAGGATGTTACCCCAAACCCCACACATTTGTGAAGGTCCAGTCGCGATCGTGATGATAACGACCCAACCTGATCCACAGGGTAACCTTTTTGAACGCGGTCCCACCATTGCATTTGTGATGATCGACTAATTCCTTCTTCGTGTTTGTGTCCAGAGGCCCACATTCACGAAGAAGGATTCCTTCAGCACCAGCAACAACAAAAACTAACAAAAAGTAAGGTTGAAATATCGCCAAACTGACCCTCAGGATTGGTTCAAGACCCTATAGAAATAAACCAGATATGTTACCGGACTAATTTCAACATTCTGTACTCAATAAAACCATAGAATTTTCGAAAAGAGGTCGCTTATAACGAATTAGCCCCCAAGACCCCCTTTTGAGCTTATTTTATTAATTTTTATTTAAGAGGTCAAAATGAAAAATAAAGGCTCGGGACACAATCTAACTATGCTACTAACCCAAAATCAATGTTTCGGATCAAAAGAAACTGGCCAAATTACCATCCAATGCTCAGATATCAAAATGTTGACCAAAGTTAAACTAACCACTTTAAAAGACTCTAACGGTCTCAAACTCACTCAAATCACTTCCAAACGCATCGAGGACCGTGCCAACCAATCCCAAAACTCATAAATAGCATATAGAAACTACGGGGAAGGGAAAAGCGGTCAACACACAACAAAAACCAAAAATCACAACAACGGTTGTTACATTATCCACCACTAAAACACAAGTTTGTGCTCGAACTAAAAAACAAATAAAGTACCTGAAGTAGTTAAAAGCTGGGGGTATCTACGCCTTATATCGAACTCAAACACCCATGTAGCCTCCTCAATTGGGCGATGTCTCCACTGAACCTTCACTGAATCGATATGCTTAGATCTCGACTTCCTAGTTTGCCTGTCTAGGATAGCAATGGGCTCCTCTTTAAAGGATAAATCATGGTCTAATACAACAGAATCCCCCCAGATCACATGGGCATCATCTGGATGGTATTTCTTCAACATGTAAACATGGAATACCGGATGAACAACTGACAGATGTGGAGGTAAAACTAGCATATACACCATATCTCTATACTTCTCAAGAATCTCAAAAAGGCCAATAAACCTAGGACTAAGCTTTTTCCTTTCTTTCCAAATGTCATCACACCCTTCATGGGTTAAACTTTCAACAAAACCCACTCTCTATTCATGAAGGCAAAATCACGGACTTGACGGTCGGCATAACTTTTCTGCCTACTTTAAGCAGCCACTAGCCTCTGCTGAATCAGTCTCACATGATCCATCGAGTCTCTCAATAAATCGATGCCCCAAGATCTCACCTTAAATGAATCAAACCATCCCATGGGGGATCTACACCTCCGCCCTTACAAACCCTCAAAAGGAGCCATCTAAATGATGGAATGGTAACTGTTGTTATAGGCAAACTCCGCTAAGGGCAAGTACTGGTCCCAATGACTACCAAAATCTATTACGTATGCTCGTAGCATATCCTAGAGCATCTGAATAGTCCTCTCAGACTGACCATCTGTCTGAGGATGAAAAGTTGTGCTCAAATCAAGCTAAGTACCCAACTAACTCTGCATAGTACTCCAAAATTTTGAGGTAAACTGAGTACCCTTATCGAAAACAATAGAGATAAGCACACCATCCAATCCAACCACCTTTCTAATGTAGATCTTGGCCAACTTCTTCGCATTGTATTTCGCCGTCACAGGTACAAAATGTGCTGACTTGGTCAATCTATCTACAATCACCTAAATAGAGTCAAACTTCCCCAAGGTCGGGGGTAGGCCAACTACAAAATCTATAGTGATCCACTCCCAATTCCCTTCGGGAATGGGCACCTATGCATCATACCACCCGATCACTGATGCTCATACTTCACTTGCTAGTAATTCAATTACTTGGTCACGAACTCCACAATGTCCTTCTTCATGCCACCTCACCAATAGTGCTGCTTTAGGTCATGATACATCTTAGCCGCTCCTGGATGAATGGAATACCTCGAATAATGAGCCTCTTCCACGATCAGTCTAACCCATCCACCAACTCTCAGCACACAAATGCGACCACTAATCCTTAAAATACCCTCGGGATCAAGAGATGTCACCTTCGTTTTGCCATTCAACACTTTGTCACGAATCACCCTCAACCTCTCATCATCAAACTGATGAGCTCGAATCTGCTCCATTAATGAGGATCTAGCCTCAACAAAGGCCAAAACATGTTTAAGTGCTGAAATATCAAGCATGACCAACTGAGTCAAGAGATAAGCCAAACTCCCCATACTTTCCACCTTCTGGCTCAAGGCATCTGCCACCACATTAGCCTTGCCCGAATGATAAAGAATAGTGAGATCATAATCCTTAAGCAACTCAAGCCATCGATGTTGTCTCATAGTAAGATCTTACTGGGTGAAGAAGTACTGAAGGCTAAGATGATCAGAGAAAATCTCACAATGGACACCATACAAGTAGTGTCGCCATATCTTCTACACAAACACAACGCGACCAACTCCAAATCATGGGTAGAGTAATTCATCTCATGAAGCTTCAACTGTAGAAAAGCATAGGCAATCACTTTTCCCTCCTGCATTAAAAAACCACCCAAGCCAACTCTAAAAGCATCACAAAATACGATAAAGTCTATGCCCTTATTGAGTAAGGTCAAGATAGGAGCCGAAGTCACAGCTCCTTGAGCTTTTGAAAGCTCTCCTCACACACATCCAACCACCGAAAAAACAATCTTCTTCTGAGTCAACTTTATCAAGAGAGTCGCGATGGAAGAGAAAACCTGCACAAAGCACCAAAAATAGAGTGCTAATCCAACAAAAATCCAAATCTCGATAGGAGAAATAGGCCTAGCCTAATCACGAACTGTTGTTATCTTGGCTGGATCGACCATAATACTATCCTTGGTCACTAGATGACCCAACAAAGAAACAGAATCCAATTAAAACTCGCACGTGGAGAACTTGGCATACAACTTCTCATCCCACAATATCTGAAGTACAGTCCTCAAATATCTCACATAGTCAGCCTCATTCTTGGAATAAACCAAGATATCATCGATGAATACGATTATATAAAAAGTGAGGCAAGGCCAAAATACTCTGTTCATCAACTCCATAAACGTTATTGGTGCATTAGTCAGCCTAAAAGACATGACTACGAACTGATAATGACCATACCGTATCCGTAAAGCTGTCTTCGAAATATCCGAAGCTCTAATCCTCAATTGATGGTAACTGAATCCCAAATTGATCTTAGAAAACACGGAGGCACCCTAAAGATGATCAAATAAATCATCAATGCGAGGAAGAGGATACTTATTCTTGATCTTCACTTTGTTTAATTACCGATAATCAATACACATGTGCATAGATTCATCTTTCTTTTTCATAAATAAGACAGGAGCACCCCAATGAGACAAACTCGGTCTAAGGAAAGTCTTACTCAACATATCTTGCAATTGCTCCTTCAATTCTTTCAACTTGGTCGGGGCCATCCTAGAAGAAGGAATGGAAATGGGCTTGGTGCCCGGCTCAACATTAATGGAAAAATCAATATCCCGATCCAAAGGCATACCAGGTAAGTTCATAAAAAATACACCCTGGAACTCTCTAACAACTCGAACAAAATCCAAGGGAGGCGGTGAAACAACACTAGTATCACGCACATAAGCCAAATAAGAAAGACACTCATTTTTTACCATGTGATTAGCACGTAGAAAAGATATAACCCCCTTCAAACCCAATCTAGTAGTACCCTTCCATGTTAATCTTAGCATACTCAGAGTAGATAAAGTTACGGTCTTGGAAAAGCAATCTAACACCGCATGATACGAATTTAACCAATTCATACCCAAGATAGCATCAAAGTCAATCATATCTATGATAATCAGGTCTACCCAGGTCTTACACCCAGTAAAGGTCACTGCACATGATCGATATACACGATCCACCACTAAAGAATCTCCTATGAGGGTGGAAACACAAATAGGCATAGCAACAAACTCATATGCAACATTAAAACCAGTAGCAAAATATGTAGACACATAAGAGAATGTAGACCCAGGGTCAAATAACACGGAGGCAGAACTGTGGCAATCTGGGATGATACTTGTGATAACTGCATCTGAAGCCTCTGCCTCAGGTCTCCCAGGTATAGCATAGCACTGACCACAATCGCTCCCAGACTTAGCAACCCCGCGTCCACTACTAAGAGCTCCTTGAGCTCCACTTCGAGCACCTCTAGAACCACCCATGTTGCTTTGTGAACTACCTCCAACGGCAGATATAAGAGTAGTACAAAGCAGAAGCTGAGAACTCTGTTGGGCAGAACCCAATGCATGCCGAGAATACTCCCTTGTGTAATGACTAGGCTCCTCACATACGTAACACCCTCTACTACCTGACTAATGCGAAGGGGGCCTAGAGGAGCCAAAACTCCCTCATTATCCCAATGAACCAAAACTGTAACCTCTACGTGCATGACTTGATCTTTGGCTACCTGAAGCCTCAGAAACCGCAGACCTACTATACGAACACTGCAAGGCTGCCTGAACTGGTCTGCCATGACAACCGTGAGAACCTCTACCAGAGAAATCCCTACCTCAAAATGCGTGTCCACTAACTCAGCCTGTCGACGTATCTTCTCTGACAAATAGACTCAATCACCTTAGCATGATCCACGATGCTCTGGGAAGATCCACCCAAAACCACAAGCTGAGTTATCGACAACTGATAATCACCTGTCAAACCCTTACCAAACTTCCCAATCTTCTCAGGCTCAGTGAAAATACTGGCAGTGGTATATCTGGACAGTGTATGAAAATATGCTTCATACTCTGGAATAGTCACGGAGCCCTACTCCAGGTGATCAAACTCATCTTTCATCTGATCCCTCAAACTGTAGGGCACGACCTCTCCAGCAAAGCCATAGAAAACTAGGTTCATGTCATAGCAGGAGAATCCAATGGTCTACAACTAGCAAGAGACCTCCACCACTTCCTAACCATATCAGTCAATTGGTATGTTGTATAGGCAACATCATGGGACTCAAGGAAATTGAGGTTATACAACCTTTCCTGGAATATGAGTAAAAACTCATAGGCGTCTTCTCCAAGGGCACCACTGAACTTGGGAGGATCCAAGCTAATAAATCTCTCATCCAAGCGAATAAATCTCTCGAATCTCTTATGATCATCAGAAGATATCACAAGGGCAGAGGCAACAGGAGTAATAACAAGTCTAGTAGGCAAAGTGTCAACACGAGGGTGTACCACAATAGCTGGTTGTGCCCTTGGAGTCGAAAAACCATAAATAAGAGCCTTCCCTGGCAGCTGAATACCTTCTGGAGTCTGAGAACTACCCAACACACTCAATGGAATACCTGTCTGGAGAATGCCATCCAGACGGCCTAAAAGACTAATCGATAAATCCTATAACAGAGAATGCCATCCAGACGGCCTAAAAGACTAATCGATAAATCCTATAACATCAGGGTAGCAACTGAACCCTAAGGAGTATAAGCTGGTCTCACACCCTCTATCTGATAATCCTCCTTATAATAATAAATCTCAAGTTCGGGAGAGGTCGCCGTAGCTCGACCTCTGGCCAGAGCAGCACTTCGTGCCAGACCCCTACCTTTGTCTCGGCCATAATCCCTGTCTCATCCCCTGACTGAGGCTCCAACAGAAGGTGTGGGCTCAGTATCTTCAACATCTCTAGATCTATTCCACACTATCTACGCAGAAAAGAATAAAATACAAGTTTAGAATAGTGGGTATGAACAATCCGCACGATAAGGAATCAAATTAGAGAAGTTTTTCCTAAAGATATCCTACAGCCTCTCGAAGATAGTTACAGACGTTAATGTATCAATTTACGAGACTCTATTAGACATCCTACTCTTTCACTTATGAGATCGGTAAACTTAGCGCTCTGATACCAGTTTGTCATGACCAAAAGTTGAGGTCATGATGGCACCTACTCCGACCCAGCCTTGATAGGTAAGCTAAAAATTCACAAAAGAAAAAAAATCAAAAAATGAAAGAAATGAAATAAATCTGAGGCTTCTAGAGTGAAGTCAGGCCATAATACTCATAAACTAAAAAATTCGACAGAAAATACATCAATCCCCAAAATTTGGTGTCAAAAGTGTAAAGAGCATCTAATACAATACTGAAAATCTAAAATACATAATCTGCCTTCGATAGTAAATAAAGACAAGACATGATGAGGTCTGAAAATGTATCCCAAATGCTGGAGCTCACCAGTACCTCAAAATTAGTCTTTCACAGCAGAAGTCAACCATCGCGGATTGCACTCATACTGGGATATGCACCGAAAAGGCATAAAAGTAGGAGTGAGTACGGTCCACTTGTACTCAGTAGGTATTATAAGCCGACTGAGCAAAGTAGAAAACTAAACAAGTAAAAGATACTATGAGCATGCTTCCACCAGCATACAGAAAAGTTTCCAAATGGTATCTTACACCGTCTCCACTAACAATTCTATAATATAACATCTATAAAGAATAGCTACACATGGGTATATAAAGAAAGCAAGTACACAGCTACAAACATGTAAGTAGAAGAGTAAATGATGCAATGCACTGAAATGATGGTGGGATAATGATGATATAAGTCATCGCATAACTTTCGTATACACCTTCCGAGCCTCAACGCTTTAGAACAAGATCCATAGGGGTTTCCAATACATATACATTCATAATCTTAATCTAATATCTCAATCAACCCGATCGGCACATCCCTGGGTCTAGGCATTTTTAAAAGTGTCTCATTTTCTGTCAAAATCAGTGGTACTGGATCTATAAATAAGAATGAATGAGATGAGGATGAATGCTCAGAACAATATAATATCATATGTAATGAAACAAGTCAGGATGGTATCAAAATGAGCTCAAAACTCCTCAAATATCTCAATAATCATTAGATAAGCTATCATATGGCACCACTGAGATAAATAGTCATGTAAGATATCGATAATATCAGTCCAAACCCCTCACTCGGGCATCACTATGATGATGGAGGCATACAATGCTCAAATAAAGCCTATAATATCAATCTAAGCCCCCCGTTCGGGTATCACAACAATAATAAGGAAAATAAATGCATAAATAAAGGCTATAATATCAAGTCAAGCCCCCACATGGGCGTCACAACCAATTAATCTCTCATGTCAATAATAATATGCATGTAAGTCCCCACATGGGCAACACGATAATAATAACAATCTCATACTACGATCTCACAACTAAGTCCCCAATCCATAGCATTCTTTACATGAATGGTTAACTACTCAGCCTAGTCTGAAGAAAGTTAAGGATAACCTACCTCAAAAAGTCTATATCCAAGCCTAAACTCTTCAACATGGAGCTTTCCCTTCATGAGCAGCCTCAAAATGGACTGAACCTATCAAAAACATAATCTACACATCAAAAGGAGTCCAATGATACCCATATTTGTTATGTTTATTTCATATTCAACAATAGTTTGAAAATTGGCTCGAAATTGAAAAAGGGTAAATCTGAAATTTTATTTAAGAATCATGCTCCACATATCAAAAGGAGTCTAAATCTAAAAATTCAACTGAAAACTAGTTGAAATCGGACTTTAATAGAAGAAAAAACCCATTTTATAATTTACCGGATAAAACCTCCAAAATTCAAGTTGAAATCAAAGATTTGAAGTTATTTTGAAGGTAGAATCAATAGGAAATGATAAATATATGAATTTGGAACCTACCCACAAGATTTTGATGAAAATCTCCCTTGAAATCGCCACTACCTGAGGTCCCAAAGATGAAAAATGGATAAAATCGCGAAAATGGGGAAAATTTCATTATTTTTATGAACAGTGCCTCGCGATCGCAGTCAACCCTTCGCGATCGCAAGGGTCAATGTTGATCGGGGCATTAATTGCTATTCACGTTCGCGGTCGTGAAGGTTGTTGACCGGGACCAAATGCGGTCATAGAGGTCCGGTCACAATCGCAATGAAGACGATCCAACCCGATCTCCTGGGTTACCCTTCGGAAATGTTGTACCATCATAGTGTTCGCGATGATCGACCAATTTATTCTCCATGTTTGCAGCCACAGTCCCGCACTCGCGAAGAAGGATTCCTTCAGCACCAGCAATAGCAAAAACCAGCAAAAGGTAAGGCTGAAATGTCTCTGAACGGACCCTCGGAATTTGTTCAGGACCCTACAGAAATAAACCAGATATGCTACCAAGCTAATTTCAATTTTTTGAACTCAACAGAACCTTCGAATTTTTCAAAAGTGGTCATTTACAATGAATTAGCCCCTGGGACCCCCTTTTGAGCTTATTTTACTAATTTTTGTTTAAGAGGTCAAAATGCAAAATAAAGGTTCGAGACCCGATCTAACTACGATACTAACCCAACATTGACGCTCTTGATCTAATGGAACTAACCAAATCACCATCCGGCGCTCGAATCTCAAAATTTTGACCGAAGTCAAACTAATTACTTTAAAAGCCAAACTCACTCAAATCACTTTCGAATGCATCGGGGACTGTGCCAACCAATCCCACAACTCATAAATAGCATACAACAACTACGGAGAATGGCAAAGTGGTCAAAATACAGTAAAAGCTAAAAATCACAACTATAGTTGTTACATCTCTATTTTGGGGGGCTCTCTAATTTCGAGGCTCATATATGTTTATATTTGTATACAAACTAAATTTTGGGGCTCATATATAAATCTCTAAAGCGAATTTTTATTTGTATATACAATCTCTAATTTGTATATTTAGCAACTAAACTGTAACTACATCCTGTAATTAGACAAACTTTAGCTATGACACCTCATTTATTACCTAAATGTTAGCTATTTCTGAAATTTTGCCTTTTAGATATGAGATCCTTTCGATTCTTCGAGTTTTTTGATATATTATTCACTCAAAATGATTCATGTTTGCGCCAAGTTAAGTTTTAAAATTGAGCTTTGAAGAAATTTTAGTGGCTAATGAAATCTTTCAATCACGACCAACTCAAAATTTCTTCTAAACAGTCCCAAATTTTAGATATGATCTCCTCTTGATATTTCAAATCTTTTGATATATTATTCACTCCAAAAAATACACATTTGCGACGCGTTGAATTTTAACATCGTGTTTTGAAGAAACTTTAAGGGATGAAAACAGGGAAGAATAAGGAGGAAGGAAGAAGGAAAGCAGTGAAGAAAGAAGGAAGAAGAAGAACGAAGAGAAGAAGAACTCGTCAATGGCTAAAAATTGAAAAAGAAAAGTGAAGTAGAAAGGAAAGAACAGAAGCAAAATATAAATTGCCAGAACAAAAAGGCCGAATACTATTTTGAGTAATAAATACTGTAGTTATTATGGATTAAAAAAATATTGACCAAATGAACATTTTATCTAATATTTCCATTTTCAATTTAACAATAATATTATTTCATATGTCGTATTAAAACCAACATTTAGCATTAACTTTACACTCATAAAATCATATTAAGTTCACTTATAGACTCTAAAATTAAGTTACACATGTGAGATTGAATTAAATTTTATAGCCCTAGCATCGAAGAAAATATATGAAAATGATAGCTTCACTTGTTTATCTTTAATTTTGGATTGATTTAATTTGGAAGCTCTTGGCATATAATTATTGCTACTGAGTTTCTTGTTGTCAATTTCTTTATTTAGTTGAAATTAATTAAGTATTTTAATGTAACTTTCTTGCCAAAATAAATCACTATTGACAGGTAGCTAGCTTTGATAAGACCCTTTTTTCAAAAGTACACTTCCATTTGAAACATCGAGAGCTAAACTTGCTCCAACATGCAACAGGATCTTGTCCCACATGTGCTGCTAATGCAACCTAACACATGCTAAATATATACTGAAAAGGAGCATCAATTAAAAAAAATTTAACAGAGTTCAGCATGTAATTTCCAATCATAATAAATGTCAAAGTTTATCTAGTAACTCTTCGGCACTAATTGAGAAAGAGAAATAAATACGAGACCTTCTATTTTCCAGCAAAGCATGCATTTATGAAGACATTTTTATGCAAAAATATTAATTACCTTCTCCAATTATCAAATGAAATTAAAACCAAATTGATTGTTTATGCTCATTAAAAAAAATTGCTCATTCTCATTCCACGTCTAAAGAAGATCATGAGCAAAGTGGTGAATGATCAAACTGTGCCATGAGCACAAAGTACATTGAAACGTCCATAACCATTTTCCGATTATATTCATCAAGGATCTCTTACAAGTCAAACATAGAGTTAATTTCTCAGATAGTCATTCAACTAATAGTTATTATCTCAGAAAGGCACTTTCTTTGTTCAAGAAAATTGAAATCAAAGAAGAAATGTGACTTTTATAGATAATAATTATTAATTGAGTGATCATCTGAAAAATCAACCCATCAAACATAATATGCTCGTGAAGTAGAAAAGCAGAAAATCCTTTCTTTTTTACTCACTGCTTTATATACATTGCAACACCGAACCATTAATGGAAGGTGCAACAAGGCGTTTTCAACAAACTAAAAACATCCTTGTACCAAAAGTATTTATTTATTTTTGTTGTTACTTAATTTTGACTTTATACCATCTGCCTCGTGGTAAAAGCTTGTAGAAATGCACTTGCATGGTATGTTATTACTTGTAAGACGAGAACTACAAGTCCAGGTTGATCATATCAATCACTTTTTGTTGCAGTAACAGGTGATCGATGTTGTTCATATCACACGCCTGCAGGAAGATGCATGATTCAATGGCGAAGGTAACAAATAAAACTACGTAAGTAAGGGAACACAACAATAATAACAACTGTGCCTCAGTCCCAAACAAGAAATAAGGAAACCAATTTTTTTTTGAAAAAACAAAAGAAGATTTTCTCCAATTAATTTTAGAGCTTAAATTATATACATTAAAAAAAATTTAAAAATTATGTTATTAGTGCAATTCGTACCTCAATCATTCATAGTTTCCTTTATCTATCTACACTATCATTCTATTTGTGTTAAAACACACCTCGATGCAAAGTTGGTTTTAGTTGTGTTTTTTACCATTAACTCGCAATTTAACTAGTTATTACACTACTTGATTTTTCAAGTAACCACAAATGTGCTTTAACTTATCAGAATACAACGTGTGAAGGAACCTGTCAATAATTGAAGTCCAAATTTCAGCCCAGATTTTGAGTACACATGTACAGTACGTACCTCGGTCTGAATTGTGTAAAGTGACCTTTGATTCTCCTTTGCAGAAACACAACTAACGACATTAAGCCCTTGTTTCAGAATCTCCCGCAACAATTTTGAAAGAGGAAAACATTTCCCTTTACAGTCGACGCTGATTGAGATCTGTATACCACCCTGCAGGCAGGGGCTCACTATGACAGTACAATCTGTGGAGCTATTTGTGCTGCCATTTTCAGTTCCTTGTTGAATTGAATTGGGTAGCGGAGATGACTTAATTAGCAAGTCTTTCCGTTTCTCCAATTCCTTGATGTTCGATTGCATTTCTTTTATATAATTCACTGCTTCATGCATATGGTCCGATACCGAACGCTTTCCCTGTTAATTAAATACCATCCTTACACAAAAGAAGACGAGGGGAAGGAGAAAGTATAATAAGGTATATGCGATGGTTCCTTACTTGGACGAGGTACAAATTTCAAATTTGATACATTTCACACCATATATGCCAAAATTAAGTAGTAGTCAAAAAATTGTATCCATATGACGAATTCTTCAGAAAAAATTGTGTTCCGCAATATGCAATAACAACAATATATACCCAGTGTAGTCCCATAAGGTGAGGTCCAGTGAGGGTAAAATATATGCAGACTTTAGCACTACCTAAGAGGTAGAGAGGTTATTTTCGATAGGCGGCCCTTGACTCAAGAAATACAGTCTAAAGCAGTATCAAAAAAGAATTAACAGAAATACAAGACAAAACAAAAGTAGCAGATAATAACATAACGAGAACTATAACAGAACAATACAACAATCGAGGTACAAGAAACAACATCTAGTAATAGAAATCAAAGGGCAATGAGATCTAATATCATTGCTATTGAAAACCAATTACGGAGTACGTCTTAAAACATAGAATTCTATATCACAATATTTCTGACTTGCTCCTAGCTAAGAAATCAAAATAGAAAAGATTACCTTGATATATTGCAGAGGAAGTAGAGAACGGAGAGAAGAGTAGAGAGCAGACATTTCTTGTCTTCTTTGACGTTCTATATCTCTATGTATAATTCTCCTAAGCTTAAAATCATCAGAAGCACTTTCATCATTACCTATTTTTCTTTTGGGTACTCTCTTTTTCTGGGCATTAATATTTGGAGGGTGCGAACGTGTGGTCTCCAGAAAAGCATAATCCATAACTGGATCTTGGGAGATCTTGCTTTGTTGACATGGATTTGAGAGAATTTGAATCAATAAGTCATCACTATTTCCTTGTAAAGAAAACATTTCAAACACTTAGTAGTATTTCTTCTTGATACGTATACATATGTACATATAATATATAAAGAAATGGATATAATATACGTAGTAGCTAGGGAGTAATAAAGAAAAGGTGAAAATCATTCTCACCCAACCAACTATACTTTAAAATCAAACTCCCCCCTCAACCTTGAACAATAATCAAATTTTCCCTTTTATCCGATGCAATGTTCATTTTACTCTTGTTATATCAAATATATTTATGTAATACCTCTTTATATTATATATAATTTATTTTTTTAACCTATATATTTATAACTTTTTATTTAAGTTCATTAGCCTTATAAGTAGAATAATATTTTTACAAATTTATCATAAAATTTAATGTTATTTTTATAACCGTTATTTCAATATTATATGCATTAAGTGTGTGTATATATATTGTATGTACATGCATGTGCACATATTTTTGTTTTTCCCCACTTTCGTTCTTCGTGCGTTTCATATTATTTGGCCCTTCTTGATATGAAAAATTTAATAATCTTTGAAACTTTAAATTTAACCACTAGCTACTACTCATGCAGTTATTTAATACTAAGGGTAGAAATAAAAAATTATTAAAAAAATTCTTCATTTCATAAATTGGCTAAGTAAATTAAAACAACTATTTTTAGCATGAGGGTTAAATAATATGAAATGACGGGGGTATTTTCCATTGTCTATATAAATAAATAAGTTTTGATTATCATTAATGGAGTATTACATAAATTATAATTTAAAATAATTTAAAATCTAAATAAATATAATCTTTAAAAAATTGATCTTAATTTAATTAATTATTTTGTATTTTCTGCATCAAAATATATTTGAATAGTTATTATTACCTGCTATTCTCACCTGTATAAATAAATATTAGAGTTTTGATTATTATTAATAAAATTAATTTTTTCATTATGCTAATTTACTTTATTATAGAACATCTTTAGCTTAAATACTTAATTAGTATTTCTCACTTTTTTTGCTCAAAAGATAATATTTATATTTTTATGAAAAATTCGGTACATGAATTTTAAAAAAATGAAAATATCATAATTTTTAAAAAAGTAAAAAAGAAAAAGAAGATAATGAAAGAGTATAATAGATATTTTAAAAATTTAATTAAGATAAAGGAAAAATTTGATTATTATTTAAATTTGAGTAAAATATTTAATTTTTAAAATAAAATTAAAGGTGAAAATGATTTTCACCCGATAAAGAAATGATGATAGGTTTGTTAGGATTGTCGAGATCTATAAATGGCCCTTATAGGATGCCATATGATTGTCTGCAATGTCTCCATAAATAGGTAGATGTAAGGACTGACCTCATCACTCATCACCACAAAATATTTTATTTCTACCTATAGTACTGTATTTTTCTTTAATCGATACTAGCCTGGCTATCATTAATGTATAATTGCAACCCCACCATTATGGTCTCTGCTCTCTATTTCTGGCATTGTCCCACTCCACAGAGTTGATAAGAAAATGTTTTTAAGTGTCCCAATTACTATTCCCTTGAAATATCCTCTCCTTTTTTTAAAAAAGCAAATAATACTCTCTTTTCGCTTTCATTCGTTTATCTTATTTTTATTTTTAATTCGTTTAAAAAAGATACTCCCTCCGTTCCATTTTATTTAATCTATTTTTTTTTTGATCCGTCCCAAAAAAAATATCCTATTTTCTTATTTGGTAACTTTTTGAAGGCACAATTGCTCTTTTACCCTTATTGGTCCCACTTAATTAAAAAGTGAATGCATTACCTTTTATTTTTTAAGGACAATATGGTAAACATTATCAAGTCAAAGCTTATTTCTTAAACTTCGTGCCCAGTCAAATTAGGCTACATAAAATGGGACGGAGGGAGTATGTTTTTTTCTTTTTTAAGAACTCTTTGATAACTTGCCACATGACATGATTAAAATCATAAGATAAAGGATATTTTGATATATCTTTAGTTTAAGATCATAAAATTTAAAAATATTTTTTATTTTATTAAATTCTGTGTCAAATTAAATCAAATAAATTAATTAAAATACAATATATATATATATATATATATATATATATATATACTAGTCTGATGTACATGTGTTGCACGTGTATCAAGCGTTAATTAATAATCAAAGTATATAAAAAATAAATTACTATGTGTACGTTATTTTATGAAGTGCAAAAATTTTTAAAATAACGTAAAATTTTGAAGATAAAAAAAATGTAGTTAATTAAAGAGGAACATGATAAATCACCATCACACTAACAATTAAGGCAAAATTAGATGTAGCCAAAAATATATTCTCCATTTAAATTTACATTAATTACTCTTTTTCTATAAGTTGAGATGCTCTCTATCTTTTTAGGGATCTACTTATTTTGAAACGATGTGAGATTTCTTTATTTAAGCTGATAGTATTCATATTTTCCCCAATTCGAGAAAATCGTTGTATGCACTTTTAGGATTTTGATTTGCTATCTCTTTTAGATCCACTTATTATGAAATAATTGGAGTACGTGCGTTTGGAGTGTATTCTAGAAAGTCAAACTACTCTCGTGTCCTTATTTAGCATGCAAATTATTTAGCCCCTTTTTGGTTTATGATGTTTAGATTGTCTCAATTTCAATTCTTTCAATATTCCTTTGTTTTGTGCGTGTTATATTTGGTGGTGTAACTGACAACAACCAAAAACTCAATGAAATTCCACAATTGGGGTTTGAGAAGAATAAAGTATAATAGACCTAATTCCTACCTCGTAGAGTTAGAGAGACTATTTTCGAAAAACCCTCATGGTGATGTAAGTGACAAACTGAAAAAATTCTCGTCTAAAAGTACATTACTTGACTATATGTCCTACGAATGATAGCCGGTTGTGCTCTATAATGCAAGTAAGCCAAGCCTCTAGCCGTGCCAATTGCAATTTTCTGAATAATAGGCCAACTCAATTTGTTGCATCTCCACCCAAATAAATGATTATATAGACTCCCATTTTTCACCAAATCACAAACAATAATCCTCTGGTGACCCTGCAAAGGGGATGTTCTCAAGCCCAACAAATTGACATGCCTAACACTGAAATTACCTCCAATTCATGAATAAAACACTCCACCTATTGAACAATTCTTGAACCTTTTCAGAGATCAGAAGTTGGGTGAGAATTAGGGAGAAATCTAACCGAACTTTTGCTTCGTCCTTCAACAATATTCATGCAAAATATTAAGTCCAACATAACCTGATTTCGAGAAAAAATATTGAAAACATTGAAGTGGACAATTTTAGATGGGGACACAAGAAAATCAAATATGGTTCACTAATTAAATCATAGCAAGAGAAATTCTAAACAACAACAACAAATAATAATCAAACTCAAACGATAAAATATTACAAGAATAATATTATGTTAATCATACGGCTAATAGTACATAAGAATAAGCGAGAAAACGCTGGCTTAACTATCTAACAAACATTCTACCCTAATCCGTGTCCTCCATAACCTCCTATCTTAGGTCATGTCTCGGTAAGCTGAAATTGTGTCATGTCCGCTTTATACAATATAGCCGATCTAATTCACCATTCTGTAGAACTCGCCTTTAAATTTCGGTGATACAAGAGCGTCCTTAAATAAAGCCTCCTACACAATCACACTCAAAATATACCTTCATAATCACATAATCCCCTAGCAGGTATTAGAGCGGTGAGGCAAGACAAAATCACTATGGAGAAAAGACGTTGCAAGACGAAAGAAACATATTTAGCAGGTACCTGAATTTAAGGAAAAATGTCCATCGATGAAGAGCCAACGCACATCTGCACAAGAATTTGTGCAAGAACCAAAGATGCAATGAGTAATGATCCATCAGAATTGCTACAATATCAATATTCTTAGGTTTAGTTTGCCTGTAACGGGACAAAAAACATATGCATATATAACGGATAGTTTTTTTCTTTTTTTTCTTTTTCCTTACCATATATAAAAAGAAACATATGAAAAGTAGAGAAACGGCTAGACCTAAAATAAATTGTGTTCCAAATATAAGTTAAATATAATTCTTAAAATCACTAAATTTATATTTACCAAAATTCAATAAAAAGTATCTTAGGTAATTTTAAAATCATAATTATTAGGTTAAATTCTAATATGCATCTTGATATTGAAAAACATGTTATCAATCAATAATTAAAGAAAAAATAGTATTTCTTTATTCATTTTTACTTGCCTAATATATTTAAATTAAATACATTAAAAAATAAAAAAATCACATTAAACTAAATTGAAGAGAACCAAAACATACAATGAAGAAAGACTTTGAGGCAGAACTTTAAAGCTTTGAGCAATATACGTGTCAAAACCTTCCAGGCACCCACAACCCCTAAATCCTGAGTGCGCCACTGTTTGACATGCATATAGTCAACTACAAACTGTAAATATATGATAATAGATATGCAATAATCATAATGTAATTTATTATATAAATTTGTTGGTTTGGAACTTACTCAGTACGATTTTAAACTTCAGTAAATATCTACCATTAGAAGAGACTGTCACGTCGCAAACCTCGTTGGGGCAGACTGGCACCCGAAGCCGTTAAGGCCCGAGAGAACCAATCTTCATTCACGTACACTCATATGCATGTCACCGGATGAACAACACTCTATCACAAATAACTCATGATACTAAAGGCGGAAGTCATGGAAATAACTTTCATAAAGACATGAAACTTGGCCGTTGGGGCCCACAACATCATCATATAGAGTAAAACACCTTTACACTTGACGACTCACTGTCTACAAGCCTCTAAAGATATACAAAACCCGTACTAAGGTCGGGACAAGTCCCCGCCTTATAGCTCTACTACAAGTATCAACACATGCACAATGACACGGAAAGCTCCGAATCAACCTGGAGCTCACCAATAATCCGCAGATAACTCGTAACCTACTGTGGAGGTCTACTAGCTCGTGTGCCTACAACAAGTAAGGTGAGTCCCACAAGGGGCGTCAGTACGAAAGAATGTACTGAGTTTGTAAGGCCGTAAACAACTGCATGTGATATAAGTACTTCAATGAAACCAAATACAAGTGAGTGTACAATATAGGCATGACCACCATAATACTCAATCGAGGAAATAAATACATTACTTTCATTTCTTTCTTCTGCTTTTACGTTCAATATCACTCACAATATGCCCGGGCCCAACTGATCAGTGGGATAAGAAAAGGATGACCCATGCTAGGTAATATAACCCCTGGGATGCGGTCCTTATAAATACACAATTTGGGATCGACCCATGCTAGGTATTGTAACCCTTGGGATGCCACCCGTGGTATTGGGATCGACCCATGCTAGGTGTTTTTCCACCCCTGGGATGCCACCCATACCTTAGAACACTTATGCATTACTTCACTTCTTTACTTTTGTGAGATTGACACTTAGGTGGTCATAACATTATTGGAGCTTGAAACCATGATCATTAGATAAGAGACATGTGAATATCTATAGCTAGCAAACGTGAGATGATTTACTTTAAAACACCTCGGAGTAGAAACAAGCTCGGTAGCAATATGGACAATAGGCATGGCCAATGAATATGGAAAGGAGAAACCTTACATACCTTAGCCTCTCAATATGCAACTATAACAATTCGGCTCTTCCTTAAAGTGCTACTCTACAATATGCACACACAAAGGAATTCACATTTAAAACTAATAACATGACGACTTTACAAGGAAATAATGGAATTAGTCATCACCCCAACACATGGTACATCTTACCACCTTTCTTCTCATTATCATTTAACTTCATTCCACCTTCCCAAAACAAAGTGGACTCCTCAACTCTTTGAACATAACCATCAAGACTACACCACCTTCCATGTACGTAATATATATTAATCCATAAGGATCATAAGGGTAAACACTTACCAATATTGCAAAGAGATGATCTTGTCCCTCTAAGTATTGTTGCCTTAGGGTTTTGTGAGATAAGGATGACTTAGAGAAAATATCCAAAAGGCATGAGAGTGTTGAATGAATAAAAATCTGAATTTTTGCCCTTATATAGACCCTCAAGTCAAAGCCATCCTTAACCACATATTTGATCCATTTAGATTGGGTTTTTCCTTCATTAGTTGAGGCCCATGCCTTAATACATGGTATTTGGGCCTCAATTACAGAATATTGACCCAGCCCAACACTTATAATGGGTCTCACACTCCAAAATTTCATCAAGTCAAAATGGGTCAACAAAGCCGGCAAAGTTCCACGGTGCTGTGACTGGTGTCGTGGAACCCAGTCACACCACGTAGGTGGTGTCGTGGAAATCAGAGCCCTTTTTCCAACTTTCTGAAGTTGGTTCACGGTACCACTCACGCCACGTGACGTGAGTCTTGTCGTGACTTTTTTTTTTTTCGCATGCTCGTTTCCAGTACACGCTTCGTCACCTTTTCTTCATTTAGCCTTATACCCCAACCATTGTATATTTTTATGTGTTCGTAGCACCTGGGGTGTTACAGAGACATTGAATTAGAAGGAGAGAACAAAAAGATTGAACTAAAAAATAAGGTGAAGTATCAATACTTTAACCAAGATAAATTAATAAGAAAATAACTTATAAAGAACCAAGATTACGAAGACAGTAAAAAAAAGGTAAATATTAGCTTTAATGTATTCGACTAAGAAAGAAATATATTTCAAATAATTACATGATCAAAGAAGCAACTGGTCACATAATTAATTAATCCATACAAAATACACCATAATTACACTCACCTCCACCCATTTTTCCTTCCCTATCATATTTTCTCTCAACTTCGATGAACAACAAATTGGGTTTCAAGTCCGGTAATCAAACTCCACCAACCACAACTCAAATTCCCTTCTCCCTTTTCTTGATTGTATTCCCATTCAGGTAATTCACCAAAGCAGTCATAACTCATAACTTAGGCGTAGAGACGAATAGGGTCATAATCTTTTATAAATGAATGGGCTTTTCGAACCCTAATAGAATAGGACTTTCCTCTTATCATATATTTTAGGATTCTTTAATTATAAATATAATTTTAATTGAGGAAAAAATGTGAAAAGACGATTTTGTCTATTGCGGTGTATTTTAAGGAAGGGCAAAAAGTTCAAACTACTTTGCGAAGGGTCTTCACATTTTTAATATATTGTAGATAGATGTAGATGTAGATGTAGATGTAGATGTAGATGTAGATATATTCTACTGATTTTTAAGTGTATGGGGCAAAAATAGACAAAATACGTAGACAAATTAGATGCAGACATATTGAAGGTCAAGTGAGTAGCAGTTATATATCCAAAGAAATTGGTATAGTTCATCTCGAAAGAGTAAAACCTGATTAAGACTCAAAACACTCGAAGGAAGAGTCAATGGTAGTGTCAGCCGTTACAAATTCATTCCAAAGACAAAGCCAGGCGTTACTCCTTAGCAACTAAATGGCATTTAACTACTCATTTAATGTAAATTAAGAGAGAAATGATTCCGGAGTATTGAATCGTGGAACACCCCACCTCACCCCCCACCCCGCAATAAAAGGCGCTTGACCTTCGTGTTGAAGGGCGTCCAACACTTTCCTGCTATGCAATTATCTTACAAAGCAATATGCAAAGTTTCATTATTATCTTCTAGTCAAATTCTTGTGTTGTTCATCAAAGTTTCCAGCTACTCCAGTACTGTTGTTCTCATCAAGAGTTCCTCGGGAATCAAGTTAAAAGCTATATTATTTTTATCTATGTCCATTTTGAAGGAGTAAAATCGGATCAAGACTCAAACACTCGAAGGAAGAGTCAAAGAATAGTGTTAGCCGTTACAGATCCATTTCGGAGACAAAACAGACGTTCCTCCTTAGCAATTAAATGACATTTAATTACTCATTTAATGTAAACTAAGAGAGAATAATTCTTGGACATTGAATCCTAGAACCCCTCCCCCACCCTCCCCCTCCCCCTCCCCCTCCCCAATAAAATGGACTCGACCTTCGTATTGAAGGGCATCCAACACTTTTCTGACAATTATCTTACAAGGCTATAAGCAAAATTTCATATTTTTTTTTGTGAATTTTTACCACTAGACTGAGTGTCTAGTGGTTTTTTGTTTAAAATAAAAAAAATTCTCAACTGGGATAAGTACAAGCAAGGGGGTTGGGCCTTACCTCACTAATCCTAATGAGGTAAATGGACCTCTCTACTAAATAACAAGCATGAATAAGAGCTAGAGAGAGTTAGATATTTTATGATCATCACAGAGTTTGTAATACACTATATGATGATATTACAATGATGATGCTTAAATAGTGCAAAAATATAAAAGCCAAAAAGAAAGTTGAGTTATCAACTCAGACTTCCTTTTACGAATATATAAATTAAAAAAGATAGATTGTCCATCTAAAGAAACTTGGAGTATTTTCTTCTTGTCTTCTTCTTCTTCTTCTAATCTGTCCAACAACAATTGATAGTTCATTACTTTTTCTTGAATTTTATTGGACCTTATTGAAGCTATTGACACTGTCAATTGATTTTGTTTTGTCAGTTGCATCGGTAAGTGCCTCGAAACAACCTCCTCAGTCACTTCACCATCCCAATTTTTCTTTTTTGCTTCCACTACTTTGTTGCCTAGGTGAGAAATCTCCTTCTCTAGCTACTATATCAAAGTATATGTCCACCATATTATCTTCCCATCCTCATTAAAAAAAAATCCTCACTCAAATCTTGGCTCATTCTTCCTTGAAATCACACTTTTATGCGCAAATACGAAAGCTTTTGAACTTAATTTACTATTCAAAGGAGAAGGTGAAATTTGTTCTTCTTCATCAACCAAAACGGCTCATCTAGGATTCTTAGAATTAGTTTGCATACGTTTCACCAAATCTTTGTCATTCCCTGTTGACAATAAGCAAAGATTTGTTATTATCTCACTTTCTAGTAAAATTCTTGTGTTGTTCATCAAAGTTCCCAACCACTCGAGTGTCGTTCTCATCAAGATTTCATCCGAAGTCAGGCTAAACAAGCTATAACTATGTCTATTGGTTAATTCATTCAATTTGCTTTTAGCTTATTTACGGTACTTTTATTTTTCTTTTCATTTCATTACATTATTATCATCATCATTAATCCAATTCACATGTCCTTTATACCACGTTACAAATTCAACTATACTTTTGTTGGGGAAACATTAAGTGGTCATCTGGCCATGAATAGTTTTTACTTTTTTTTCGGAGTTAAATTATGAAATCAATGTTTGGTCATCAAATTCCTAAAGTTGAAAAATACCAAAAGGTTATTTTCACTTTTTTACTTCAATCACTCACAAAAATTTAAAAATAACTCCAATTTGATTTCATGATCAAACACAACTTCTAATTTCCAAATATCATTTTTCATTTTAAAAATAAAAATTACCCGTACTTTTTAAAAACTTCACATTTCTCATGACCAAATGGCCCTAATAAAAGTTTAACATACTTGTAACCCCTTTTTCTTGTCTAGGTAAAATTCTCAAGAGATATTACATATTACATTTTGCCTTTGTTCCATTGAATTGTACATAACTTATTATCTACTCCCTTTAGTTCAATATAATGATTTGTTCGCATTTTTCATGATCCAAAATAAATAAAATTTTTAAATTTAAAAATGTACTATTATTTTTTTCAAAATTATTTTTTTTAATTGAGTTTTCAACTACTTTTATATCTCAAATAATTAACGACTATGTCTATTTGTAAGAAAAATTTGAAAAGAATAAAAAAATATAATATTGACAAATTATTTTGTGATTAATGTCTTTAAATATTTTTCTTGCGGGGTGTGACATAACTCATACCCTAACAATTTATTTATATTGAACTAAAGAGACCAAATAATTAGAGCCAGCTGCTAAAGAGGTTTGCTATGGGCTTCTAGGCTATGGTTGCCCTTCATGAACCACTCATCATTTTGGTGGGGCAATTAAGACCATCTCCAACCACGCTCTATGTTTTACCCTTCAAATATAGAGAATCTCTATATTTAGAGAATACCAACTCTAACCCATAACTTTATTTTACATTCTAAAAAAGAATTTTTTTCTCTCTTTTTAATATTATATTATTATTTTTATATATATAAAATTCATATTCTTTTTAAGATCTTCATATAACACAAAATTATTTTTTATCCCAAATTTTTAAATAACATAAATTGCAAGCAAATATTATGTATTATTCATATTAATGGACAATTCAAATAAAAGTGAAATCATTGATAAAATACAATTAAATAAATATTACGGTAAAATTTATTTTAATTTCTACATAAATATTCAACTTTCAAGATTAAAATATTGCTCTCATAAATGCTCTATTAATGCATTACGAAGTTCAAAATAATATTATATAATATAAATAATAATAATAATATTAATAAAATAATAATAATAATCAAAAAATAAAATAGAAGGGATGAATAGTGCATCTCTAAATTTGAAAAAAATATTATTTACTCCTTCAAATATAAAGTTTAGAGAGTGAAATAAAAGGTGATTAGAGATGACCATCCTCCAAATATAGAGTTTAGAAGGTAAAATGGATGGTGATTGGAGATGCTCTCAATGATTGCTATAAATTAAACTGTTGCAAGGGTGAGGTAAGCTATAGCATTGAAGCACGTTTTATAACCATCTATCAGAAAAGGAAAATATCAACGACAGCTTGAAAGTGTCCCATAAAACGATAGGAGTACTTTTTTGTTGCTGTTCCTATTTCATTTCATGAATAAGAAATACTTTTTTCGTTTCATTTTATTTGTATTTTATATTAAAAATAAATATTTTAATTTATATGTTTATTTTAACAAATCAAGAGAGTTTTATTACTTTCTCTATTTTATATTAATTGGTCATCTTACTAAAAATAATTATCATATATTAGTTGTTCACCTTACTAAATCAATAAAATATTAATTAAATTTTTCTCATAATACTCTTGAAAGTAATTCTTTTTGAAAGTGCTCATACTTATTTGTAAAGTTTTCAAGAAGTTTTGTAAGGGGTAACTTAATAAAATTACTTTCTTATTTATAATTTCTTAATATGCATGTAGACAAAAAAAAATGACCAACTAATATGTGATGGAGGGAGTAATTTTTTCCTATATAAAATAGTAATTATCAAATTTAGAGTTTCAAAACTTCATTAAAAAGTTAGTTTAATAAAAAACACATCTGATTAATATTTTTTTAAAGAATGTGTTAAGCCAACATGACCAACTAATGTATGAAATAGGGTACTATTTAACGCTTTCTAAATAGAGGGACCCCACTAATTAACACATCTTAAACTCTACAAGAAAACAAAAGGGGAAGTAAAGTTCAACTTTCGAAAATGAGTGATGTTTTCCTCTAATTTGAGAAGATGGAGAAAGGTAATGGGTACACGTTTTTGAAGATTAGACCAAACATATTTCTTCACCTAGGGGAGAAGATGATTAAGTGTAATGGGGTATTCGATATTTGCTCTTAATTACACGATGGACGTGCTACGTCCACATGGCAAAAATTTTAGCTTCAATGTTAGGGTGCGTATTTATTCTTTACCTAAAAATGTTGACAAAAGGGCTCACAAATCCTTATGAGTTACTCCCGTCTATCTTTACTTATTCAGTATACTAAAAATATTTATCCAACTTTATTTGTTCAGTTTAAAAACTCAAGATATAGTTTATTATTTGTGTCTATTTTATTTCTGTTATTAAATATTATTCATTCCCCAACATTAAAATGACTTATAATTACTTTATTTGTTCAGTTTAAAAATTCAAGAGATAATTTATCATTTGTGTCTATTTTATTTCTGTTATTAAATATTATTCATTCTCTAACATTAAAATGACTTATAATTAATAGGAGTGGTATGGTAAAATAATTACCCTTTTATTTATTACTTACTTTCTCAAGTAGTATGTCATGTCAAATATGGATAAGTAAAGATGGACGGAGGGATTAACCTTTTTACAATTAGTTTTTAATTTAATTCAATTTGTTTTTTCAAAGGCATATATAATACATAAGCATGTATTCAAATTTAGCTTCAACTGACAAATAAACACTTAAACTTTGAGAGTACATATCTAGACATCTCAACTTGTTCTCAACCAGCAACTAAATACTCCAACTCATTCTCAATGATCTCATCGAGATCTGACACTGACATGACATATAAATTTTGAAGGTGTCTCGATGATCATTGATGTTCGGGTAAAAATGTGTATAATCTAGCCATTATTTTTCTCATATTTAGTACTTTTATCGTTACTTTGAGTATTAATTCTACGGATTGTGCTAATATTCATGTATTTTGATGGGTAAGAGTGCTTTGAGAGACTTGAAGTTAAAACAAAAGAAAAATGGGCGAGAAAGGACGAAAAATGATCAAGGAAGAATCAACGATACAAAACGTCCACTACAAGAAATATGATTTTTTGCGATGACATTTTGTAGCGACTTACTTTGCTGTCTCTACAAGTGGTACCTCAGTGGCAACTCAAAAAAGTTGTCACAAAAGGTGGTGGTTTTAGTGGCGACCCTGTAATCGCCACAGAAAATAACACATTAGTGGCGAAAAAATCATAGCCGTTACAAATATATATCAACTTTTCTAATAAAATATGGATGAAAAAATAATTAGTGGCATGTCATCTTTTGATAGTTTAATTTCAGATTTATACAAGTTGATATTACTTATTTGGACGTCAGTTGGATTCAATATGAACTTCATATATTGAATGTAAATTTGCTCGATAATGTGTTGTACATGTGGGTTGATGATCCTTTGCTTATTTTTTGAATTAAAATAGCAGGGACGAGTTTATTCAACTAGAGAAATGATGTTGTGAGCCAAGAAAGAGTTCGAAGATATTTGATTTCTTTTTGTATTTGTATACATAATTATAATGTATTATATAGTGTTGTATGCTTTATGGCATTGAGTATAAATAAAAAGTTTTTATATTATTTTTTGTAGTAAATTTTTGCTATTTAATTTTTTTTAGCAAAAAAATATCCTTTAGTGGCGACCAAAATCGCTACTAAAGCCAATAGTATTTGCAGCGATCTACTAGGTGCCGTCACTGAAAGCCATTTAGTAGCGGCAAGAATCACCTCTAAAAGTTGGTCTCTTGTAGCGACCTAGCCAGAGTCGTCACTGCAATTATTTTTTTAGTGGCGACCTATCTAAAATCCACCTAATGAAACTTGTTTTGTGGCGTATTTATTAACCTTTTGTGGTGACTAACTTTTAATTATGGAAGTACTAGCCACCACAACAATGTCGCCACCGAAAACATATAGTGGCGACTTTCAAAGCTATAGTGGCGATTTTAGTAACCACAAAAAGTCCAGTTACTTGTAGTGGTCCGAAAAAAAAAGCATAAAATGGTGAAACAAATTAACCCTTCCATCACCCCTTGCATAGAAAAGGCGGAGCAAGCAACAAGCAATAGTTATACCCTCAGTGGTGCAAGAAATGCATGTTAATTCACTAAATCTTGTTTTGTCTGTTGTGCCACAAGGATGATGCACGCCCCCGGGATCCTAGTCCATTTTGGAATGGGCTTCCTAAAATTGATAAATAAATTTTTTTATACGGATTTTAAAGGTTACATATTATTGGAGCATAAAAGCAAGGGCAAGACGAGTTCTTCTTTCGGTTTTATTTCCTTTCGTTATTTCTTTTCATTTTTTATTGTATATTCATGAATTTTTATCTTTATATGGGAATTATAAGTAGCTAAAGTATCTAGTTCAAGGGTTTTGTAATTAACATGATGGTTGACGTTTGAATATAGTTTATTCATATTAAATTTTTATCTTTCGGTTATTTACTCTTCTTGGTTTTAATTATTTGATTTTTTGGCCAACTATCGAATATCATATAGGCTCGTTGATTGGACATGAAAGAGAGAATTGCGAGCGTAATAAGAAGTAGAGCTTGTTTGTGAACCTTATATGGAAAGGAAATTGATTTGGTACAAAGGATAGAAATACAACATTTAGTGTTGCTTAGTTGATATAGAAGAAATATACATTCACTTCATTATCAATCGACGATGACAGAAATGTAGGTGTTATGGATAGTCGAGTTGTCTTAAAGTTATCACAAAGATGATCAATAAGTGATATTAACCTACAACTAGTAACTTAGGAAAATCAATTGATTCGATGATTGGAAAATTCAACTGGATTATCGATTTGCCAAGACCCTAAAGTTTTACCAAATCTGATTAAACCAATAGTTTTCTAGCTTGCTACAATTTTTACTATTTTCTCTATAGCATAACAAAAACTCAAGAATTATTTTCTCGTATAGTTGAAACAAGAATTTGAATTAAATGGTCAATCTTACAAGTCCTTGAGGGTTGAACTTATAATCCTATATTAATTGTACAACTTTGTTCACTTACGTGTGAATTTGGATGCAACAAGTTTTTGGCATCATTGTTGGGGACTTGAGAAAGATTATTTTCTATCTTAAATTACTATTACACTATTTTGATTTTATTCATTTTCTTATTTTTGGTGCATCCCAGGTAATAACTCTGGTTTATGTCAAACACCAGAAGTCAAGGCAATCCCTTGATTCCTCTTGACCAGATGTGAATCCAGAATTTCAAGTAGACGGGTGCATCATTGCTTTAAAGATAACATCTAAAATTTTATAAAGACAACAACTTGAAGAGCAAAAGATAATTAATTACATTATCACAAAAAATATCATCAGTTTATAATTGTACTCGATAAGACTTCATAGTTTGAAAATGATCTATAATAGTATCATTACTTACGGATGCAAATGTCTTATGCTGTATTTTGCAAACTAAACAATCATTCAAAAAAATCTCACCAATCCTATTACGTAGATCATTTTTTATGAGCTTCATTGAGGAGAATGCTCTTTCCACACTTGTAATAGCAACAGGCAAAATAAACGTCAGCTTCATAAGTAAATAAACAAGATTTCTCTGATTTGATTTTAGTGGCTACTTTTTTTTTTTGGTAAGTAAACATTTTATTTACCAAGTAATAATTACAAAGCAAGTCTCTATTTTGCAACACTGGACAAAGTCCCAGTCTTGCATCTCATCCATCTCTTCTCTATGACTAAACTCTATGTAACTATCAGCAAACATAAGAGTTAAGGGTAGTAGTTTAGTTCTTATAGTCTCATTGCAAGCCTTGGTAGCATATGTCTTCTACACATAGTCTCTTGTATGATTAACCTCTGTACTACTTCTGGGTATCTGTCAGCTTGTTGGAAAATTCTTCTATTTTATTTCTGCCAGATGTGGTAGACACTAGCAGCTATGGTCACTCGGTATATCTCTGTAGCACCTGACCTTCCTTTTGCATTCTTTTCTGCCCAGTATCTCTCCTTTGGCCAAGGTAAGGCAGTTTGATGATATCTTTGTCATTGAAGCATTTTCTCCTATACCTTAGCAAACCACTCGCACTCAAAGAAAAGATGATTAACACTTTCATTATAAGTTCTACATAGTGGACAATCCAGCACTTCTGTGACACCCCAACGACTTAATTTATCTTTCGTATACAACCTTTCGTAAAGCACCAAAAATATGATGAATTTCCACTTAGGGCCAGCTTGATTATTACTTATCAGCCTCCTCCATGGTACCTTCGGATAAGCTCCCCGTAATCTGATATACATTTATTTGATGGAGAATTGCCTTGTATCTCTCACTTGCTCTTCATCTATACCAATATTCAAGAAATTCTTTTTGGCATTAAAAATTTTGTGGATCATCCATGTTGCTTGCCTAGGCATCACCTCCCAAATAGGTTAGCCTTTAATAGAATAAGTATGCACCCATATCACCCATAGTTTCTCCTTCTTGCTACTTAGATTCCACAGCATCTTGCAAATTGCAGCTTTGTTCGAAGTAACTACACATAACAAATTTAATCCTCCAGCAGCTCTTGGCTCACAAAGCTTCTCCTATGCTGCTAGAGCCTTCCTGGATGGTGCAGCCTCTCCAGTTCACCGAAACCTCTGCAAATGCCTTCAATTTCCATCATCACTTCTATCTGTAAGATAAACAGTTAGGCCCAGAAAGATTGAATAGAAAATAATGCAGACTTGATTAACTGTAACCTTCCTGCATAGGACATGAATTTAGATGTCCAATTTATAATTCTACCAAGTATCTTATCCAATAGTGGTTGAAACTGCATTATCGAGTTATTTTTGTTCTCAAGGGATGTCACGCCCCAAATCCCAACGAGGCGTGGTTGGCACCCGAAGCCGATAAGGCCCGAGAGAACCTATCTTTGCTCGTGTACATTTGCATACATAACCTCATATAAATCTTATTACACCTTATGCAACTATGCGGAAGTCATAGATATGAAAACATGTGTCATAGCTATATATGTAAAACTTGGCCGTTTGAGCCATCAAGTCAAAACGACATGTACCTTCACATTTATACACCCACATCCGTCTACAAAAGCCTCTAACAAAATGCATTGACCAAAATGAACTAAAAGTCGGGACAAGTCCCCGTTTTATATAACATGTACAAAATCAAAACATATGTAGTGACTCGGAGAAGCCCCGAACTAACTGGAGCTCACCAAAGATCTGCAACACTGACAATCTACTGTGGAGGCCTACTAGGACCTGCGCCTGCAGCAAGTAAGGTAAATTCCCCAAGAGGGGTCAGTACGAAGAATGTACTGAGTATGTAAGGCTCAAATGAAACTGTAAGATATGAAAACATGTCAAGAACTCAAGTTCAAATGCATAACCAATATAGATAAGTCACAATGTAGATGAGTCACTTTTCTGTACTTTGGAAACCATGTATATTACATTCTTTCTTTCTCTTGCCTTTACTTTACTTTACTTTTACATCATTCATAAACTTTCTGGCCCACACCATGCAGGTGTTCTTTTCACCCCATGGATAACATATCATAGTCATGCAAGTATTCTTTCACCCCATGGATAAGATCATATCTTCATGTGGGTGTTCTTGCACCCTATGGATAAATGGCCATCATCACGCGGGCGTTTACGCCCCATGGATAAACTATCATCATCATGCGGGTATTTGTACCCCATGGATAACACCCATGAACACAATCAATATGCATTACTTTATTCTTACTTCATTTCTTTACTTTTGAGATTGGTACCTTACTTGTGAGAGATTGGTACTTTTGCTTATGAGAGATCGATGCAAGCACTTGAGAGAGATTGATACTTTTGATAGTCATAACTTTACTTGAAGCTTTCGATCAATAATCAATGAGTGAGAGACATATGAATAACTTGGCAATATGACATTTTTGGAAACATAGCCTTCATGGAAACATAACAAGAGACATATGTGTAACTTCTATTGGAACTTTGGATCATGACACTAATTGAAACACACCAATATGCTTTACCTTACTCTTATACTTCATGAGATCACCTTAACTAAGCACGCACTTATATGCACATCTCACTTTACTCCTTTACCTCATGAGATTTACAATTTCACTTATGAGGACTACTTACACTAATTTGCACATCACCTCTCTTCGTACTCGTATGAGATTGGTCCTCTTACTTATGAACAATTGGCACAAGGATAATCATCATACTATAAGACTTTGGAACAAGACATGATCGGAATAATGCTATTCAAACTAAACAAGCTCTCTTTACCTCATTACTCTCGTTGGGATAGTTCTTTTAAGAATTACAACGTCATGACATCTTTGGAACTTCAATCAATGAATAAGAGATAAGTGAATCATAATTCATCTAAGAATAGGGCACATATGCATAACAATATACGTCACCCTGAATTGATATACTTCAAGCCTCTCGGAATTGAAACAAGCCCAATGTCAATAAGAACAATATCTTGTAGAAGGATACGGAAAAAGTAACCTTACATACCTTATCTTCCCAATGTAAGTACACAATCAAATATGTGAGCGCAACAAGTCCGCTCCTTCTTTACGTTTCACTCTACATCACAAGTACATAATGGAACCAACATTAACCACCAACTGCCTTACAAATGCATACAATAACGATAAGTCACATGTTTGGCTTTAACATGTTATGTCTTTCTCTACAATACCATTTACGACATGGTCATATCAACAATACCACAACATGCCCAACATTGACCATATGTCACCCCAAGTTCATACCTTCCACTCTCCACCATCACAACATCATAATTATACCATCAATTACTTTACAAATGCATATAATATCAATGAGTTACATGTTTGCTTTTAAACATGTCATTTCCCCTTGACAAAACCATTGATGGAATTATTATTCCAAAAATCCCCCAATATTCCATACATTGACCAATACATGGGAATCAATTCATTTCACCACAACACTTCTCCTTTACACTTTCTTATCCATATCACATCACAAATAATCCATCAAATTACCTTAATACACCTTATAGCACATATCGGCCAAAATCCCACAATTTACACTTTTAGAAAAAATAACAAGTTTAATAACAAAATCACACCATACATGTTCATATTTTGTCCTTACCATTCACTTTCATCAAGACATCAAGTCACCTTTTAAGTTTAGTTCACAAAAATGACACATCTTTACCAAAGCACAAAAGTGCACCACTTACACTTTTAGGCATAACCATCATGCTCTACATGCTCTCCCATGCATATAATATATGAATCCATAAGCATAATTACTTACCCAAGCTTGCAAATGAGTGATCTTGCCCCAAGAAGTGCTTTAGGGTTCTTAGGGTTTGAGAGAAATATTTGGGAAAATATCTAAAGAGGCATGAGAGATTTTGTGAATAAAATCTGATTTGCCCCTTTATATAGGCCTCTCATGTTGTCCTTAGCCAATTCTTGGCATTTAATATAAGTTTTACTTGGTCAATATTGGAGGAATGGATCATTTTCCTTTGGGCCAATGTATTTTATTCCATTTTGGGCCTCAAATTGGGCCCAATAACACATCTCAACTTAGCCCATCAATTTTTCATGCAAAATCCATCATATATCTCATGTTCAAATAATTCCAAAATGTCACGACAATATTCTCTTACGAGATTCTCATTCGTAGTCTCAATCGCTAAAATAGGAATTCTAGTCGTCCATGGCTTCCTTGAACATTTTTGGTAATTACTTGTATTTCATGGTTTGATCATGTAGAAGTATGTAGGAGTGTATTGAGGTATTTGAAGTTTTAACAACACTCAAAGAACTCCCAAGAACCAAAAGAAACCATCTAAGGATCGTCGTAGAATTGCGTTGCGAAACGAGCCCGGAAAGGCAAAATATTTGTTCCTTGCGCCACTGCTGCAAAGCAAGGCAGTGGCGCAAGATTTTATTGCCCTCTGAATCAGTGGCTTGCGCCACACCCCCTGAAACAGGGTAGTGGCGCAAGTTTTCCTACCTTGCTGAATTTTTAGTCATGTCTTCAATACTCTCATATCGTCCGATACCTTATCAAATCACTTCAACATACTTACTTAGTGATCTTAATCATCAAGTAAACATGACTCCAAGTCACCAAATGAAGTTATAAAGTGTACGCGGTATTACACAAATGCTCCACCAAATCGCAAAACCCTTCCTATGAAAGGATAGTCACATGTACTAGGCCAAATTTTAATTTTTCTCATCTTTAGCATTACCAAACACATACTTATATCTCTCGACACCTAAGCAAACATTATTCATCATCATTAAGTAGGGTTGGGAAGGTACGGGGTATTACAAGGGAACACCAAGATATCGAAAGAGTAGCATCATATCCCGTATCTCTTGTTGTACTCCATCTGCTACCCCTCCAAAATAAATAGAGTTTTTGCCTGTAGTTGCTAAAAGTTCTGATGCCTTGGAAAATTTGAGCAATCACTCGTAAATTTGCATCACAGATACTACATCCTTTTTGCTAAATAGGAGAAGGTCATCTGCAAAGGCAGTTGTATAATGTTCATCTTAGTGCATCTTGGGTGATATTTGAACATCTGGTCGTACTTCAACTTCTTCAATAGTCTAGTGAGATATTCCAGTACTAGCACAAACAAGTAAGGGGACATGGGATCACCCTGTCTAAGGCCTTTTTTTGCAAGAAAAATCTTAGATAACTTGCCATTGATTATGATCGCATAGGGTATTGTGGATATACACACTATTAGCCATTTAATGAAAGTTACCGGAAAATTCAAACTACGTAGGATCTGCTCCACAAATACCCACTCCACAGAGAGTTATAGGCTTTCTATAAGTCTATTTTCATCATACATCTAGGAGAAATACCCTTCCTAGTGTACCCTTTGACTAGTTCATGGCTTAAAATTATGTTGTCTGAGATAACCCTCCCTAGCACAAACCCTGCTTCACTACTATCTACCAATAGTTCCATAAACTCTTTGAGCCTGTGAGTGATTACTTTGGATAAAATTTTGTACAGTACAGTGCAACACGAGATAGGTCTGAAACCTCTAACTATAAAGGGTTGGGGGTCTTTGGGATCAATGTAACACTTGTACAAGTCACCGCCTTACTCATCTGATGGACCTCAAAAAAATCTATCAATGTTGCAATAACTCCATCTCCAATGACATCCCAAGCCTTCATGTAGAAACAAGAATTTAGCCCATCATGTCCTGGTGCTTTTAGGAAATCAGTATCACTTACAGCCTGAAAAACTTCCTCTTTGGTGATAGGATGGATTAGTTGAAGTTATTGCCTCCTATTCAATTTGTACCCTTCATTCATGACATCATGCTGTATCGCTGGGAAGGTGGCTGTTGCAGTACCCAATAGCTCTTTATAGAACCCTAGTATTTTATCCTCCACTTCTGCAACATTTTAAGTAAACTCTGCATTGCTTTTGATCAAATTTCTTATCCTCTTCTAAGCCTCTCTATTCTTCATGTTTGCATGAAAGTAGCTTGTGTTTGCATCCGCTAGCTTTAGCCAGTTCACTCTATACTTTTGTTTAGCAATGCTCTCTTCTATAGCATTCCACTTATCTAATTGCACCCTAAGTTCTTTTTGTCTCTAAGAGCTCCATGTGCATTCCACTTTCATTCAATTTTGTATTTCCTTAAGTTGGGTCCTAGCTGCTGCAGCCTTATCCGTTATTCCAATAAATTCTTTGGTGTTCGGCTATTTGAGTCCTTTCTTTACATTAGCCAATTGTTTTCAAACCTTTTCCATAGTAACATGAGTTTCTAATTGCCTCCAATGATCTGTCAGCACTGTACGAAAGTCCTGCTGATTGGTTAAATAGTTGAAGAACTTAAAAGGTTTAGGAGTCTTGACTGGTTGTCCTCTAATCTACAGGCAAAGTGGTGAATGATCGGAACACAAAGGCTCCATTATCTTAAAAGTACAGCTCTCTATTTGTAACATCCACGAAGTATTTACTAAAGCTCTATTAATTTTGCTAAATAGAGTACTATTTTACCAAGTGTAGCTTCTTCCCACATAGGCTAATTCATGTAATCCAGTGTCCAAGATAAACTCTCTAAAATCCTTTACTTTATTTTCATGTATTGGGCTCCCATTTATTCTGTCATCTAAGCTTGTAATAGAATTTTAATCTCCCATTAACAACTATGGCATATGTATCCCACTATGTAATGCGTGAAGATCTCTCCAGAGTGCCTATCGTGTATTGATTGTATGATACCCATAAATTGTAGTGAACTGAAATTATAAGTTGTTAACCAAGACTTGAACCCTCCCGTGAATAAACTGGTCTTACGTAGCCTCTACAATTAGATCAACTATTATTGGGTCCCATACAATCCATATTCGTCCCCGATCATCAGAATTATAATTTGCACACCAACTTCATTTCCCAACAATCTTCTTAATTAGTTGCTTGGCCACCTTCTGTTGAACTTTATGTTCAACTATTGCAATGAGACTTATATTATTTCCTATAATGTACTCATGTACCTCTTTATGCTTACCTACTTTATTCAACCCCCTTATATTCCACGTGACTAAGTTCATATATTTATAGTTGGTGTGGAACGTGCCCCACCTCTACCACTCTGCCCCTTCTCCATTATCACCTCAGTATCTCCTGTTGTGCTCAAGCTAGTGAAACCATTAGGAGATTATATGGCCAGTACATTACTCTGTTGTACATTGCCTTTTGTTGCATTCTTCTTTCTCGCTGATAGCCAATTAGTCAGCACCTATGTTCCAACAGCATTTACATCTATGTTATCCACCTTGCTAGTCTCTACTGGTGTATTTGTATTGTTGGTTTCCTGTATAGGTCCCGCCTCCGAACTAGCTTTTGCTTTCCATTCCACCCTTTTTGGGGCTGCAGTGACATTTTTGTCTTTAGGCTCCACTGTCTCGCCTACATGTTTTTTCGTGCAATTATGACCAACCTATAGACAAATATTGCAATAGCTAGGCTTCCATTCATAATGAACTTACTGAATAAAACTGTTCCCCTGTGGATCCTAAATTGTAACTTTCTCAGGTAACTCTTTTGTAATATCTATCTCTATAAGAATCCTGGCATAAGTGATTCGTTGCATCTCCATTGTACACTCATCCGTATAAAGTGGTGTTCCCAATATACTTGTGATTCTGCTCAAAGACTTCATACCCCAACTGTGAAGTGGTAACTTTGGTAGCCTCACCCAAAGCAGTATAGACATTAGTACCTATTTATCAAAGTCAAAATCCGCAGTCCATGGTTTGATTATGAGTGGTCTGTTGTATAACATATGCGGTCCGGAGTATAGAACTTCATTCCTATCATCTATGCACATAAAATGGATGATAAAATATCCATCATTATGATAGTATCCCTTAGGTTTAGCAGAAAAATTCCATTGCCCAGCAATGAATTTCTCCATAGCACCAATGGTAGGTGAAGCTCCTACAACATACATAATTACTCCCCTCTTCCACTTTTATGTATCTTCTTCTATTTCCTTTAGCGACAACACTCCTACTTTCTCCCCATTTTGAATCTGAGGAGTAATGAAATCCAGCCTCATACCACGCTCTGATAGTTTGTGGCCTTCAAAGAGCTTTGCCCGTGGCTTCTTCGTGGCCTCTGGTTCTACTTCCCTACTCCCGTCTTTACTAGCACCCTAGAAATTATTCCTCCTACTAGCATTTGTTGCTTGCTAATGGTTCCAGCACTGAAATCCCATATAATTGGGGTTTGAGTTTCTATCTCTATACCGGCAAGCATCTGTTTTGCAGCCCCACTAATTGCAAGCTTAGACCCAGATCCATATCCCAATAGTGACCATGGCTTGCTACTTGCTATTGCACTCACCAATGTGACTCCTTTCACCTTCACATCTCCCTGTTGCTTCTTGCCCTTATTTTTGTACATTCTTGGCCTTCCTCTAGCCATACTGACTATCACCTCACAGACTCACATTGTCGAGCGCCGGAGAAAGAGAGAAAGTACTGTCAGCAATTCTTAGTTTCTTTCTCTCTTGATTTTTGGCTACTTATTAACAATGGGTTTTGGCTCAATGAGAAGTTCTAAGTTTGTTTTTTGGTAGAAATATAAAAAGAAAAAAGAGACTACTGTTGCCATTAAATTGAAAAAGAAAACACCATGTTTTCAAAATGAAGGGCCGTCGTTTGAGTTTTAGCCTTTAGGGCTTAAGATTTTTTTTAAAAAAAAATGTTTTTAATTGAAAAAAATAGGGGGATGGAGCTATTGCTCGGGATCGAACCCGCAATCAGGGAGTTACACAACAGCCCTCCAACCAGTGAACCATCTAGACATTTTGAGCATGGGTTCGTTTACTTAATATTTGATATATTTTTAAGAACTATACAAATAATATACCGAGTATAGTCGGATGACCACGGGTTTCCTTGACCCATTTTTATACATAAATTCGCCCCTGCTCTTGACCAAAAAATAAAAAGAACTCATCGTGAGCACAGACAGATGGCAAATGACAATCGTAAGCCCAACCCTATTGACAATAGGGCTGCCAACAATGCACCTGAATGGATTCCTGTGTTAAATTTCGCCAAGTTGGGTCTGGAGAATGCATCAAAGGCTATTGTCAAGCCTATTATCACAAAAAACTTCAAATTGGAAAAAGGATAGTGCAAATGGTATAACAATACGTGTCAATATCAGGGTAAACCTTATGAACACTCACACAAACACTTGATGACATTTGTCAAGCTGACCCAAATTTTTCACTATCCAATTATTTCAAATTATACAAATATAAATTAAGGTAACAATTGACAAAAGAAATAATCAAATATAAATATGGAAGTTATGATATAAAATCAACTAATTAGCAAAGTAGTATGCTCCATAAGTCAAGCAATGACTTTAAACAATACCCATGATACAATATTTCTGTCTACAAAGCATTTATGAAGATCAACTGACTAGTATTTAGGCGGAACTAGTTTTTGGGAGGAACTTACAAAAAATAAAGACAAGGGAATGATCGCAACCTCTCTTTAGATCAATCCTAACACTAGCTAGCCGACCCCTCACGATAACCAAGCTCCCAAGGGCTTTAACAGGCATTTTCTCTCAAGAAAATTCCCTAAAAGACTTGGGGCTTGAGCTTTTAATAAAGCAGCCCTATCACCTAGGCGGAACTTGGAATCGCCAAGGAGACGACATGCAAAAGGAAACCTCAGCACCAAGGCGGCACAAGGTTCGCCCAGGCGGCCAAGGCCTCGCTTAGGCAATAACCATGCCAAGGTAGCCTACTCACCTAGGCGAACCAAGGCACTCCAAGGCGACATCGCCTAGGTGGCCAAGGCATCGCCATGGCGATGGAACCAGCAATAGCAGCAACAGCACATGGCCAAGATGTCAAGTCTCTGATCGACCCCTTGGGACTCGTTCAGAATTTCGAGAGTACAAACGAACTATGCTATCATACTAAATTAGACATTTTGAATTCAACGGCGTCATTGAAATTTTCATTCGAGGTTGTTTCGATCGAATGTGAGTCCCACACCAAGAGGGTCATTTTAACCAACTTTCAACCAATAACCCAAAATGAGTCTGGAAGCCGGGACCCAGACCAAGGGTCCTCCTAGCCTAAAATCGACGTTCCAGAGATGATAGCGTTATCAAAATTTCCATTCAAGTCCATCTACAAGGATTTTTGGTCCGAGGCCAATTTCTTAACAGCGAAAGTTTCAAAATAGGAAAATGAGCCTAAAACCCAAATGATTGTCCGATAATCGAACCGACAGTTTCACCAAGTCATAAACGACTTGTAGACGCTATGGGAAGACTTGAAATGCTAGAAACATATGGAAATTTAGAAAATAACCGGAAGAGTCATTACAAAATCCACTACTAAAAGGACTTTCTTTCGCGAAAGTCAATGGATTGAAGGAGCCCGAAAGCTCAAAAGGATAATATACTGGGCCTGCCTACCCCGAGTAAGACTCTTTAGATAACCTCTAAGGCAAACCAAATCTTGCAAGGGATTTTACCAAGGGTATCCCTTTTCCACCAATTTCCTTACTCCACCTTCCAAAATGCCACATACTCAATTTCAACAACAAACTGACCTTTAACTGAACCGAGCACGACTGAAACATACAAAACCAAACCACAGAATATAGACATCACATCTAACAAGTACAACTAAGCAGATACTCAACCAAGATAAGGATAACCAAGGCACGAATCACACAGCCAACTCCAAACTCTAAATCTAACATTTTCTCGCCTTTTTAAACCTGGTTACTACTCTGAACCTCGCAGAATCCTTCCCGCGTCATCTGAGTCCTGTCCGTGCAACCACATTACTCTAATCTCGAAAGACTTAAGCTGGTATACTGAAAATCCATAATGGCAAGCATATAAATAAGCCCATAAAGTGCAATCTGGACACACAAATGGAGATGATTAAAGCTTGCAATCTCTAGCCAAAGCTACAACTTGTCCGGATGACCCTCAAAACCAACAATCATGAATCCCAAGCATAATTTTTTGAAGTAGAACAATCCACTCCAGAATGGCCCACCGACTGTGGGTAGAACCATGCTAAGCCCAACTTAAGCACACTTCTTCTGTTGAGAAGACATTCCAAAATTCTGACAAATACTGAGAATTAAGGCCAAAAGCAGTAGAAACCAATACCATGTGCCGACGGACCATCCTCTAATCGTCTATCAAGTACACTTCATTCGAACTGAAGAAAACTGAACTGTTAGGTAAAGAATGGGCTTAGTCAGCCTATAAATGAATGCTCAATTGAAACAAATCTGGAAATGGAGGCTACAACCAAGTTATGCAATCCATAGTTGTAATTTTAGCACCGAAGCTAAACTACTCAATCTCAACTATCCAAATCGATCCCATTGAATAGGAATATCCATATTCAAAAGTCTATCATAACTTTCAAGCCGCCATTCAAGAGAGTGAAAATCTCAAAACTGAAGACCACAAGTCTTCACAAAGATCAAACATCCAAATCAATCTTATCATCCGAAATCAAGCATGTACCCAATGGTTATCACAAGGGCTGAAACTGAAATGTTGTCAATCAACATAATCACGACTGAGGAGGATCATAGGCCACAGATACAAGAAAACAAATCCATATATGCTGAAGGGCATAACCAAGAACTCCCCAAAGCTGCAAAGAGTACTAATGGTAGCCAAAACTCGAGCAACTCAGAAAATACGACCTTAGCCTAAATCTGGTCAAACTAATACTCCATTTATAACAACAACAACAACATACCCAGTGTATTCCCACAGAGTGGGGTCTGGGAAGGGTAAAGTGTACGCAGTCCATACCACTACCTCAGATGAGTAGAGAGGCTATTTTTGATAGACCCTCGGCTTAGGAAAAATAACAGTATAACAAGAAGAAAACATAAAAACAAATAACAAAATGGGTTAACACACTACTAGATAAAAGGAACAAAACACTCATGGAGTAATATTAGAACTATCTATCCGAAATCACACACATCACCAAAACACAGTAAACAAGAAACTACTAGTCACATGCATAACACTAAGACTACAGGTACATCGACAAACAAAGCACTCCTTCCTACAATTAAGGACGTACTCCTACTCACTAACCCTCTACCCTAATCCACGTCCTCCACAACTTCCTATCAAGGGTCATGTCCTCTGTAAGCTGTAACTACTTCATATCATGCCTAATCACTTCTCTCTAATATTTATTTAGCCTACCTCTACCCCATCTGAAACCATCCATAGCGAGCCTCTCATACCTACGTACTGGGGCATCCGTGCACCGTCTCATCATATGCTCAAACCATCTCAACCTCACTTCCTGAATCTTATCTTCCACCAAAGCTACTCCCACCTTCTCTTGAATAAACTCATTTCTAACCCTATTCCTCCTAGTAAGTCCGTACATCCATTTCAACATCCTCATCTCCGCCACCTTTAACTTTTAAATGTGGGAGTTCTTAACTGGCCAACACTCAGTTCCATACAACATAGTCGATCGGACTGCCACTCTATAGAACTTACCTTTAAGCTTAGGAGGCACCTTCTTATCACACAAGACTCCCGAAGCGAGCCTCTATTTCAACCACCCTGCACCAATACAGTGCATGACATCCTCATCAATCTCTCCATTCCCCTGAATCATACACCCAAGATATTTGAAACTATCCCTCTTTCAAATGACCTGAGAATCCAGCTTCACTACCACGTTAGCCTCATGCGTCAAATCACTGAACTTACACTCCAAGTGCTCCGTCTTGGTCTTGCTCAGCCTAAACCCTATAGACTCTAAGGTCTGTCTACAAACCTCCAACTTATCATTAAATCCTCCCCGGGACTTGTCAATAAGCATTACATTATTCAAAAATAACATATTCCAAGGTACCTCTCCTTGAATATGTTGTGTCAATACATCCGTCACCAAGGCGAATAAAGATAGACTAAGAGTCGATCCCTGGTGCAACCCAGTTAAAATAGGAAAGTTCTATGAATCTCCTCCTATTGTCCTCACACGAGTCTTCGTTCCGTCGTACATGTCCTAAATCGACTTAGTGTACGCCACAGGCACACCTCTGACCTCCAAGCACCTCTACAAAACCTCTTCGGCACTTTGTCGTATGCATTCTCAAGATTGATTAACACCATATGTAAGTCCTTCTTCCTCTCCCAATACTGCTCCATTAATCTCCTCACAAGGTAAATGATTTCGGTAGTCAAGCGATCTGGTATGAAACCAAACTTATTCTCGAAAATAGTCATGATCCTCCTCAGTCTCAACTCTACCACTCTTTCCTACCCTTTCATAGTATGACTCAACAACTTGATACCCCTATAGTTGCTGCAACTCTGAATGTCCCCCTTGTTCTTATATAAAGAAATCATCGTACTCCATCTCCAAGCTTCCGACATCTTCACCGTCCTAAAAATGATGTTAAATAACTTTGTCAGCCACTCCATACCTGCCCCGCCACTGCTCTTTCAAAAATCCACAGGAATCTCGTCTGGCCTAATCGCCCTACACCTATGCATCCTACGGATAGCCCCTTTGACCTCCTCAACCTTAATACACCTTCAATAACCGTAATCGTGACACCTCTTTGAGTGCTCCAAGTCCCCCAACACTAAACCTTCGACCCCCTCGTCATTCAAAAGTCTATGAAAATAAGACTGCCACCTCCTCCTAATGAGGGTGTCATCCATCAACACTCTACCATTCTCACCCTTAATGCACTTCACCAGGTCAAGGTCACGGGCCCTTTGCTCCCTAGACTTGGCAAGCCTCTACAACTTCTTATCCACACATTTCTCCTCTAAAGCTGCATACAGGCTCTCAAAAGTTGTTGTCTTAGCCACTGTAACTGTTAACTTCGCCTCTTTCCTAGCTAACTTATACTTCTCCCTGTTTATCCGCTTCTCCTCATCATCCTTTCTCTCCACCAACTTCGCATAGGCCACCTACTTAGTCTCCAACTTCCTCTTGATTTCTTCGTTCCACCACCAGTCCCCTGGGTACTTGCCAGATCGGCCTCTCGAGACACCCAACACCTCTCTAGTTGTCTCCCTGATGCAACTAGCAGTCGTCTCCCACATACTATCCATATCCCTTCTACTATCCCAAGACCCCATAGTCATCAACTTCTCTCCTATCTCAAAGCACTGGCCAAAATCAAGCTACCCTACTAAATCCTGTGTCGATCCTCCACAGCCCTCTTCTTTCTGCTCTTCTTGATTTCCAAGTCCATCATCAGAAGCTTATGTTGGGTCTAAAGATTATCGCTAGGTATGACCTTACAGTCTTTACAAAGCAGTCTATCACCCTTCCTAAGGAGAAAAAAGTTTATCTGAGTCTTGGCCACGGAACTACGAAAGGTAATAAGGTGCTCCTCCTTCTTTTGGAAGCTCGAATTCGCTACCACCAAACCAAAGGCCCTAGAAAAATCCAAAAGTGAGGCTCCTCCATCATTCCTCTCCACAAAATAAAAACCTTCATTCACATCGTCATAGCCTCTCGATAATGATCTGATATGCCCATTGAAATCACATCCTATGAAAAGTTTCTCGGTGCACGGAATGCCTCTCACCACCTCATCCAGAATCTCCCAAAAGCTCTTCTTCTCCTCCTCATCCAAGCCCACTTGCGGAGTATAGGCACTAATAATGTTCCATGTAGACTCTCCAATGACCAACTTAATCGACATCAACCTATCGTTAACCCACTTAACCTCCACCACCTTCCCCATAAGCTCTTCATCTACTAAGATACCTACCTCAATCATATGCCTCACGCTACAAGAGTACCAGAACTTATACCCGTCCACATCCTTCACCTTAGACCCTACCCATTTGGTCTCCTGGACACAAGCTATACTAATCCTCCTCTTCCTAAGAATCTTCACTAGCTCTATGAACTTATCTTGAAGAGTTCCTACGTTCCAAGACCTAACTCTCAACCTATAGGCTCCATTATCCCACTTAACCCTACTACCATTCACCCCCAACCCCGAGCTCTACCCAAACCCAGACCCTAACCAATACCCAGACCTCTCCCAGGACCCCAACCCCGACCTATGACATGACCCTAGTTTACCATCGACCACCAAAATCACTACTCAATAAAAGAGGGAAATAATAAGACGTGCAAATAGGTAAGGCTAAAAACAAATAGGCAAGGCTTAAATCAATAATGAAGTGTAAAGAAGAGTCAACTATAAGCTAGGGCAGACAAACAGAAATGTACAGGACAGAATCAAGAGTCATCACAACCTAGAAAGAAAACAGTAATGGCCTTGAAACAGGTTTGGTTACTGACATCTATGGCAACAAATACTCACTCCCAAAGATACCCGCTTTGGCTACTGACAACTGATACACAAGCACATATCACTAATTTGAAGCACTCCAAGTAGTCATATTAGGCCGAACAAATGCCGAGATGAAATTTTTTTAAATTCACTTATTTATTTCAACTTAAACTCGGCTGAACCATAAACCACATCATAGCAAGAACGGAGTACCCAATTCAATATCAGCATCAAGATTAAGACCACTATCGGGCAATGAACTAGAAAAATCGGAACAACAAACCTCAGAATCATCAATATCAGGAATAGGCAATAGAACTGAATTGCCAACTCTTAGAACCACAACAAAATCATAGAAAGCCAAACCTTACCTTCACTCCCTCTCCACAACTAATTTAACCTTGCTGACAGGTGGGAAAACAACCATTATAGGTTCTAAGCCAAACAGACAAGAATCGTAAGAAGGAAAATGCTAACTAGATAATGCTAGTCTAGCCGTCTATCAAGTAGAAATCACTCGACGTCAAAACAATAATAATACTAACAACAGTAATAATAGATTACCAGTATAAGGTGTAGGTTGCATTAAAAATGAAAAGCAACAGTCATTTCCACTCTACGACTATAACAAGGCCAATATGCCAAAGAAAAGGGACTTTAACCCAAGTGCTACACCTCAAAAAAAAACAATATTGATCCATTCGAACCTTTACTAAAATAAATCATCTACGGGGGTAGTCACATATGCATGAAATCTACAACAAGTCATACAACAACCAACATAAAAATACCAAGGCATATAATTATCGATGAGTATGAAAACCCCAATTCAACTCAGATAAAGAGTAAAGGATAGTAAGTCAAATTGCACCTATATTGATGGAGTCTGAAGTCATAGTCCTGATGTACCCGAAGGAGTATGAATCTGAGCATGTCCAAACCCGAACTGAGCATCTAACTAAAGGTACCACATCTCTATGAGACTGATCTGGATAAGCTGAATAACTAATAATCCCATGCCGGGGACACTGTCTAGACCAATGCAGGTCTCTCTATATTAATAACAAGCCCCTGAAGTTCTACCTAATAGAAACACGAGTTGACCCCAACTGGCTGACCAACTGACTCTTGGGGTACTCCCAAGACTAATGACCAATCTCACTACAATCAAAATATGCCCCTGGAACTCTCTGATGCACTGCACCTGCTGACCCAGAAGGCCCACCACGGCCTTACAAACTAGACCGAATACTCCATGATGTCTGACCAGAACTATGTCCACTGTGACCACCACGACCTACCTGAGAATCACCCATAACCTGAGGGTCTATCTGTATGAATCTGATGGGTTGCAAGTGATGTTGACCTCTGCTGGGAGGGATACCTACCTCCAAATGGAAGATCACTAACACTGTACTGTAGACATGGCCTCTTATCATCACCTCTATATATCTCAATACATGCTCTCTCTGTGGCCCTTGCATAATCGACAAACTGATAGAAAGAGAAACAAACTGCTATTAAATGCTCCATCGCCAAGCAAAGTGGTAAGGTCAATCCTCTGATAAATCTATACACCATCTCATGCTCTGTAGAAAATAACATAGGAGTATGTCTGGACCACTTGAGAAACCCAATCTCATACTCTGAAACTGAGAAAGATCCCTACTGAATACCGACAAACCCAACTCTAGCATGAGAACCACTCAATATATTAGGCACCACCACTGACTGTGATGTATCCATGAAAGAACTCAGAATCCTTAGTACGGTATCCTGACAAACTGAGGCGGTCACAAACTCTGTCGGATCCTCGGCTGGCCCAAACCCTCTGGATGACGGTGAAGATCTTTGACATTAATCCCTAACTCCCTAGTCCGTCACTGAACTAAAACTCTGGTAACACGTGCGAAGTTCCGTCCACATCTATCAACAACCTCGTGTTATCTATCTGGGAAAGAATGGAGTCAAAAGAAGTACTTAAAGGTTCATAGAAATACGGACACACGACAAGGAACCAAGGATGGAATTTCATATGAATGCTCTATAGCCTCCCAAAGATAGGATACAGATGTCTCTATACCGATCTGAGGGACTCTACTTGGCACTTATATCCTGTACCAACACACCGGTAAACCTAGGCTTTGATACTAATTTATCACAACCCAATTTCTCAGGTCATGATGGCACCTACTATAAGCCACCAGTAGGTAAGCCAACCCATAGTTTGGAACAACTAGTAACGGACTATCACGAGGAATGAAAGAAATATCAGAAAATAATCAAATGAAGAGACTAATATAATAATAATATCCCAAGACCTGGTGAAGTCAGTACAAGAGCCTCTACTACAAAAAGAGTACAAAGAGAAATACAACATAAATATAAGTACAAGTCATCTCTAAAATACAAAATAGAGATCAGTCTAATCAATAAGAGGGGGAGCAGGAATACTCCAAATGTCAGGAGCTCATCCCAAATCTCTGATCCATAGCTGCTCCGCATGAAGCACACATCAATAGAGAGAACACGTACTATGGTCTGCAGGTTACAGAAGTGTAGTATGAGTACCAAACACATGGTACTTAGTAGGCATCGGCCGACTGAGATCCAAAGATAATGCAAGCATAAATAACATGTAAGCAAAAATGTAACTGCAGGCAACTATCCAGGAAAACTAAGCATAATAAGGTTAATGGAACAATAAGGATACACTAATTTATTATAACTATAATCGGGGAAGAAAGTACAATACCGTATATCACTAGCCAACATACCAATGAAGAGTGAAAAAAGAATTTGTAGTAGTATACCAAAGAATGCATATATAATATAAATAGACAAAGAAATATAGGGATATATGGTAATACCATATATATATATATATGTTGACACCCAATTTTGGCTCTCCTTTTTCCTAAATTAATTTCCCGATGCTTATGAGTCCTGAATATTCGTTTTCCTTATTGTTTAACATTAATTTCAATAAATTTAACGCCAATAGCAATTTTTCCAAAATAATACATATATTTTTATACAATTGTTATTTTTCTACCAAATTACTTATATCGTATGTCGCAAAATTACCCTCAAAAAATAAATTAATGATAATATATCTTAATTCATTATTTTCATTATTTTTTCTCTGAAAATATATATATTATATATTATATTATATGTACATGTATATATATATATATATATATATGTATGTATTTACATATAAATATGTGCTAACGTATTAATTTTTATTTCAAAGACTCCAAATAATCTTCGCTAGACTATTATATTTTACTTCTTATTTAATTTTGAGTTATAGTTATACGTATTTAAAGTTTGCGCATATATATATACGCACCTAGATGGATGAAAATGTATATGTATATATATACACTTTTCGAAATCAATTAGGACAAAACAAGCATCGTTAAATCAATTAAGCGAAAAAATAACAATTGGGAAAATTGAATTTTTCTAAATTAATTTATCTACATTGTTGGGCCAATTCTTTACCTAAATATATATATATATATATATATATATACCCCACCAGCCCAACTACCCACCTAACCCAGCCCAAAAACCCCTAATACTACCCAACCTACCCGTGACCCGGCCCAAAAGACCCCTAAAATCCTAATCAGCCAACCAAACACCCCTAATCTAACCCTTCTCCCTCACTCTCGTCTCTTCTCAACCGAACGACCTCTCTCTCTCTCTCTCTCTCATCTTCTGCCAGCAATGGCAGTCTACGGACCATCGGGGAATGGCGAATTCCGATGGTCCTCGCCTTTCTCCGCTCACCTTTTCACCCGCTTCCATCAGTTCAACCACCCCTTCACCTATTCCATCACCTTTATATCCCCCCCCATCACTTTTCTGAAAGAGTCAGACCTTGAAAACGAGCTTCACCGCCACTGCCTCTCTTGGGAAGGGGCGAAGTTGAAGAATCCATCGGATTTAGGCTTTTGCCTCTTCAATCCGATGGATCGACGCCTCCAAACCGTCATTTTCCCCTCAAATCAAACTGAAAAGGTGAACCTATCCCCCCTTCTTTCTTTCACTTCGTCATATCTCTACAAAATGGCTTCCCAAGAATTCAAAATTTTGAATTCTTGGGAGCCTCCATGGAAAAGCCGTTTGGAAACCCCCCCAATTTTCGGCTATAAAAAGGGGGAAAAACATTAGGAAACAGGGGGGAAATAGAAGAGATCAGAAAAATAGAGAAGAAAAAACAGTTAGGGGGGAGATAGGAGAAAAACAGTGAGAAAAACAGAGAGAGAAACATACATTTGGGCACTTAAACCTCACATCAATTTCTTTCTATTTTACTCATCCCTAATTAGTTTCTTGCTTTTCTCGGATACTTCAAGTTCGAACCGGAGTCGGAATCGCTAGTTCGAAACTCGACATTCGACGTCCTCATTCGCTGCCCGACAAAAGTTGCTTTGTGCAAGTATGTAAGAATACGGATGGATGATCGATGACCTATTTCTGGTTTCAGGTTCGGGTGTGATGTTATTGTTTACTGTCTCATATGTCGCATTCCTCGTCGTTTGGTCAAGTTGAGTTTAGTGCTATGTGTTCTAATGTTAATTCTATAACCAAATGTCGGGCAGGAGTTGTGGAAACGTGACCGCAAAATATGATTCATAACATGTTTTATTGGAATTTGGGTGATGCTCACACTATAATAATTATTTTGAACTAAGGATAATTATCATTTCTTGAACATCCAATGTCCTAGAACGTGTTTGACATTTTTTTAATTCCTATGCATAAGCTTTGGCACTATGTGATTGTTGTATGTTCACTGCTTGCATTAGTTTGTTAATAAGTCTTGTTTTGGCTTCAAAATTGATCGTTGGAGGGTCCTATTTTTCAGCATGTAGGTTAAGATTAACAATTTGGTTTGAGAGGTCGTGTTAACACGAAAGGTGTAGAACTATGTTAAAACTTTTACGGAATTTCATCCCTTGTTTCACTTTTATTCTCTTTCCCCCTTTGTTTTGGTCAGATTTCCGTGAATATGTGACGCCTATCTATGTTGTGTTACTGTTGCTTCCTTCACTCCTATATGTATGATTCTGATTCCGATTTTTTTTTTTTTTTTTTTTTGAGTGCGAATATGGGCCTGTGAATATGTATGACTATTTCATTTATTAGTGTCGCCCATTTTTTTTTTATTTTTTTTCACAAATTGAGCTTAAGAAAGTGATTCCGCCCCAATTTTCGTCTATTTAAACATGCAGTTGTTTTATGTGGTTTCTTTAAGATAAAGATTTATTTTAAAGTCTACCTATGGGTTTTGTTTAAAGGGCATACAGGAAACTCGATTAAAGTGATCCCAGAATTGAACTAGTACCGTCAAAAACTTGTTTTTGTTGTTTGATGTTAAATAGTTAATCGTGCATGTGTTTTACTTTATAAATGAAGTCATTTTGCGGGGTTTTAAGTTCAATGTGTGAAATAGTCATTAAAATTGGTCCTAGAGTTAGCACCTCCCTTTTCCTTCCTTGATTCGAGTCGAATCATGTAAAGCTTAGTGTTCATTTATATTGATGTTGTGCGGTAGTGTTAGGCTGAGATTTCATCTTTGCAATACTAACAAAATTATGTGAGTGATATAGTACAGATGTTGTTATATTAAATGTGTTCTTCATATGTTTTGGAGCCTATATAACCTTTCTTTTTATTCCTTTGAAGTTTGAGGTTAGCTTGGATGAATATGAACCTATCGACACTCTTTAAATTAGTTAGTAGAGATCATATAAAAGGGGTGATGGGAATATCTGGGCCGTGATTTAATTTGAAGAGTTACTTTAATGGACCACTTGGGTCGGGGGTCTTTCAGGAACAACCTCTCTATTCCTTTGACGTAATAGCAACCTCTCTATTCCTTTGACGTAATAGTAATTTTGATTGATGGATCTTTAGGTGTTCTAATACACCTCTGTTTTCAGTAAGTTATAGTGTTTGGAAAATTTTCACAATATTTTCTTATAGATCAAAGGAATTGAGCTTTTCTTTTTCCTCAACGATACGAACCCACATATTTTATATTGATAACCAAAATATGAATTTGTGTTTATTGATATGTTTGAGTGGTAATTTAGCTCAGTTTTATGTCCCTTCGGTTGAAACATAGCCACGTATGGTACTTTAACCTTATGATACCTTCTCATTTAATAATTCTCTAATCCTTTTCTATCTTTGTCTTTTTCATGTAAACTCGGGGGTTGGAGTTTCAATTGAAACTCCATTTCGACCCAAATATCGGGTCGGCAGCTATAGGATGATCGCGGAGCCTCGGGGTCGCGTAAATTAGAAGCCCAAACTCCGTTAGGAGTCTAGTATCTCTTTTAGCCCTTTCTCTCTTAGTATCCATGTTGTTAGTAATTCTTTTTTGAAACTCGAAATGATAATTAAGTATTATTGTTTTATTAGAACTGCGTTGTTTGTTTATTGCTCATATTGCCTTATTATTTGTTGATTCTTTTTATAGTAATTTGACTTCCTCACGTTTTTCGCAAATAACTTACTTAACTAGCTCTTGAGAAATAGATTTGGCTTTGAAAAAAGTTTTAGCAATTTTAATATTTGGCTAGTTTCTTAAACTAATTGTTTCATCTCAAAAACATTTTTTATAAGAAGGAATAAAAGTCGCAATCCTAACATTTGCTTAAAAACAAAAAAGAGTCTTAATGTTACTTTGCAAATAGATAAGACTCGAGTCTCTCTAAAGGGAGTCAAATCATCAATTTCAACTTATGTCAATAAATTTGCCCCAACGTTTTACTTTACTTTTACTTATTCTCACAACATTAGTTTCAAGTCCCTTGACTTTAAAAAAAAATTCAAAAACACAAGGTACATACATGTATACACTACCATATACAATATATTTTCGTCACTATTTTCATATATTTATTTTTAACAAAATTATTATTATTTATACTTTATTTCAACTATACATTTATATATGTATTTTTTCATTATGTTTATTTTATCCATTTTTGACTATTACTTTTAAATATTTACAGATAAAATGAATACTAGCATGATTTTTATATTTTAGTCTATTTTACTAAAGAACTAACGTGTCACTATACATTTGATTACTATTATATATATCCTTTTTTTGCGATAAATGCATTTGTATAAACTCAACTCTTAAAAAATAAATATTTTTCATATTTTTAGACATACATTATAAACTATTATAGTAAATAAATTTTCACATGTTTTTAAGAGGTTATATTTTCTTTCACGTCATAAATTATTGCATATTTAACTTTATATGTCGTTAAATTTCATATTTTGAAAACTATAAGACTTCACATTTGCTAATGTACATATTTTAACAAAAAATGCTTTTGCTAATATCTATTCCCTTCATTTTTGAAAATGCATCTATGTGTTACAATAAATTACGTTATATTTTTTCGTATATCGTAAGTGTATTTATATACCTTGTATATTTTCTTTGATTTTTAAAAGTTGATAAATTTCTATGGTTATCACTATGTTAGCAAGTAATGAAACAAATATTTTTCAAATGCTTTTCCTAAACTGAGTTTAAGAACTATCTTCGGATAGGCTCTGAGAGGTGCCTAACACCTTCCCCTCGAGTAACCAAAACCTTTACTCAGAATCTCGTTTTCAAAACGACCAAAAACAGAGTTTTACATAAAAAATGATTTTCCTAATTTTTTCCTTAAAATTTAGGTGGCGACTCTAAAAAATAAATTTTCAAAACCAGTGAGTCACAACGACCACCACAAGGTCGTGTGCTGTTTCGACCGGTTCGAAATAGGGCGCGACAATATATACATGTAGTACTAACATATATACATGTAGTACTAACTCAAAGGTAATAACTTGAGGGAGTCAACCTAACATCTCAAAAATCATAACCAAGTAGGGAAGCTAATACCAGCATAATTAGGGTCCCTAACCATAATGTGACTAATCATAAGGTAATCTAACAATAACATATTTTACCATGACAAAGAAAAGGAAATAAGAAATGTACCAATAACCTCGGGTACCATTCCATAATCATCCTACCACAAACTAATCATAATAACCAACAGTAAAGTAACCGCCTAGCCCGAAAAAATAATAACCTAATCGAACCCCCATAAGTTTGGAAGGTTCAAGCAAACACTCAGCAACCAGCAATCATAGTTTATACCTATACACCCCCATAAGGCCAATAGATATAAGCACCAAACAATCATACTGGTGATGGGCAATGCATATGAATGAATGAATGCAAGTGTAATCCAATACCATTAACCAATCAAGTGCCATAACGTACCAAGTGTATACACCTTCTCCAGCCCAGTTGCTCATAAAGGCAGGACTTATGATGATAATCCCTCTCCGGTACTAGGCTCATGGATGAAGGGGGCTCACGGATGAAGGAGCCCCTAGGGATCTCGGGATATCTGTATACACTACCTAGTCCCAAACCAGGACTTTCAATAATCATCATGATCAATCTACTTCGTCCAGTACTGGAGAGATATATAAGTATAATAAGTATACGAACTCGAATCGTGACTAAAAGAGTGTAAGTCTGTAAATTCATTGCCCGAGATCAAGTTCAGGTCTAAACCGTCATAATAGCGTAGAAAGGGTCAGACTCTCTCTAGATCGAAGTAAGTAGTAGTGGTAGAAGAGTGGATTAATAATGGAGTAGAATCAACTTTGGTCGAATTTCCAAAATAACACTTTTAGTTTCAAAGTTTATAATTCATTAAATAAGGTGGTACGATTTTCGTTATAAAAGAATCCATTTTAAAAATGAAAAGTGGAAATTAATACTTTTTTAGAAAATAGTAGTAAAATCAAGGTTTTGGTCAGAATTGTACCACTAAGTGAGCATAAATTCACCCTAAAGAATGCATAACATCACCAGTATCCAAACAATACAACGATAACCGCCTAAGCATCCGTAATCTAGAATCATGTCCCCTTTAGGGATGAAATACTCACCTGAAGTCCAACTGGTATCGTAACCACGGCCTCGGGCCCAATAGTACATAACTAGTATAATAATATCACCAAAATCAGGAAAACTATTATCCAATTTGCTAAGTAATATGGTGAGTCTTATACTAAAGGATTATTAACATCAATCTATAGATAATATATCTATAATCAAGGATAATATGGCTCTAGGGCCATAACGTGGATCCTAGGCTAGGGTTCGGATCACATTTCTATCCCAAGTTCCCTAAATAGACTAAGTCATGATTTACTAGTCATAATATGATCCTATAATCCCTACCTAGCATTCAATCTATGCAATACACAATCTCATAGAGAAAGTAGACCAAAGACTACCTCAAAGCCGAACTGCATTCTTGAACCATCCACATATCACTCGCCTTTGTTCCATGATCCCGAAAATAATGTCGCACTATCAAAATCATAATCTACACGTTAGTAAAACAAGACCCATATTGTTATATAATACTTCGGGTTAAAATTCGAACCTAAAATGGGCCAGTGGGACCCATGCATGAAATTCTAAAATTGGATCCGTCAATAGGTCCCTCATGACTCAAGCAACCCGTGCCCAAAATTTGAGCACAAACCAAGCTTATTAGATTGCCCAAATCAGCCCCAACGTAAGAGAAAATCAAGAACTTTAATAGAGAAATTAACTAGTATTTAGGCGGAACTTATGAAAAATAAAGAAAAGGGAATGATCGTAACCATGTCTTTAGATCAACCCCGATACTAGCTAGTCGACCCCTCACGATAACCAAGCTCCCGAGGGCTTCAATGGGCATTTTCTCTCAAGAAAATGCCCTAAAAGCAGTGGGGCTTGAGCTTTTAACAAAGCAGCCCCATCGCCGAGGTGGTACTTGGCATCGCCTAGATGGCCAAGGCACCACCAAGGAGATGACATGCCAAAGGCAGGCTCAGCGCCAAAGAGGCACAAGGCTCCTCCAAGCGGCCTCGCCTAGGCTGCCAAGGCCTCGCTTGGGCTATGCCCATGCCAAGGTAGCCTACTTGCCTAAGTAGCCCAAGGCATGCCATAGCGACATCGCCATGGTGATGGCACCAGCAACAGCAACATCAGTACTTGACCAAGATGTCAAGTCTTCGCTCGACCCCTCGGGACTCATTCAGAATCCCATGAGCACAAACAAACTATGCTACCACACTAAATTTGATATTTCGGACTCAACATCACTATTGAAATTTCCATCCAAAGTCGTTTCGATCAAATGTGGGTCCCACACCCAAAGGATCATTTTAACCAACCTCCGACCAATAGCCCACAATAAATCTAAAAGCCCCGAGACCCAAACCAAGGGTCCCTCTAGACTAAAATCGACATTCTGGAGCAGATAGCACTGTTACAATTTCCATATGAGTCCATTTACTAGGAGTTTTGGTCTGAGACCAATTCTTTAACGACAAAAGCTCCAAAATAGGAAAATAAGCCTAAAACCCAAACGAACTGTTCGATAGCCGAATCAATAGTTTCGAATAGTCATAAACAATCTATAGACACCATGGGAAGACTCAAACTTCTAGAAATGCACAAAAATCAAGAAAATAACCAAGAGGGTCATTACACTTTATAATATTAACTTTTTCTTATTTTTTGCAGATTTAATATGAAACTTTCAAAGAATGAAAATGAGGTGGCATCCTCTTTGAAATCTACAACCAAATATACGTTTGTTGCACCAGGTACTATAGATAAGGGATGAGGGAATGGGCTCAAATCTTTGAGTACTTTAAGGAGGGTGTCTAGAACGACTCTTCTATTTTCCTCATCGACTGATCAAATTATGCATTGTAACTAAATTACTGAAACAAGTAAGGTTTCTCAAATTTATTCTGTTGTCAATTTGTGCAACTAAATTTTAGTGCTAAAACTTTTACCAATTTGATTTTTTATACCAGGTATTATAGAGAAGGGACAAGGGCAAGGGCAAGGGCAAGGTCTTAGGTCTATGTCTACTATTCAAGAAACACAATCAATGAATAAAAATCTATTGGTTCTTGAGAAAGGGAATATACTAGCTAATATTCCATCTTTTTCATCTACTGAAGAAGTTGTCCAATACATCCAAACATTTGGAAAAAGTATGATTTCTCCCTGGCTAATTTTTCTATTAGCTATTTGTTACCACTATCGAATTTTTGTGTTAATGAGTTATTTTCCAGGAGTTCCTTTTTTGTATTTGTAAACTTGAGGTTCTAGGAAATTACCCGTTGTTGCATGAAATAATTTGACGTTTATACCTTTATCGTGATGTTCTTCCCTTGATGGCTGGTCGTTTTCCTGTATTCAATGTTTACCAGTGATTTTTTCTTTGTTTTGGCAAAAGACATTATCTGTCACTGTGGCTCCTATGTTTTTGTCTGTTATCTATTCTAGTCTGTGTGTTCTCCGAAGTTTGGTTTGGATTTATACTTCCTTCTTGGATTAGTTGATAGTGCTTGTGATCTGCTTTTTCTCTATGATATTACGTTTGGTCTCCTATGAGAATTTGATTTTTGATTGATTTACCAAATAGTCGTATCCAAATAGCTGAGTAGTTTTTGTGTTATTTTCTGAATGAGATTTGTGTTCTTTCATTTCTTAACAGAAAGTAAAACCTAGTAGAGATAACATGATTATTATAGTTAATCTACTGCCAAAAAAATGAGTATTTTTCATATGCATGTCAATAATTGCAACGAAAATAATCAGATATCTTAGGAAGTAGGAGAAATATTCAAAAGTGGCTCCTAGATGTGCAACTGGCTACAACCAAAAATTTGGAAGAGATGATTGGTAAATTAACTTGACTAGCTTAAATAAGATCGAGTTGAATGCACTGTGTTCAGATATTTGCGGTTTCATATGATGGAAGAACTAGTGGAACTAATCCTTATTTAAAAAAAAAAAAAAAAAAGAATCAGCGGGAATAATAAAAACTCAATGACTAAAAAGAATCTCAATCTTCTATGATACTCAGTTTTTTTGTGTTTTTTACTTTTGATAACACTGGTGATACTGCATAGACTGGGTTTTCATTTAAAATAATATTTTTTGTCCTATTGATGCCCTATTTTGGAGTATAAATAATAGACAGAGAACCTATACTGACTTATCAAAGAGAGAGAGAGAGAGGAGAGTGTACAACTAGTATTGAAATAATTCAGATTGTAAATAATTTGATTTTCTCAGGTTTTTAGTTCGAAATTTATCTATATATGTGAATCTTCAAATTAATGTCAAATCCATTGCTCACATATAGGACATTTGACAGTTGCCTTTACAGGGAACACTAATATGATTTCTTTCACCAAGTGATCTAGGGAAGGGACGAGGGCGTCTTAGAGATATGTACTCTTTTGAAGACACTGAAAATGAGGATGAATCTTTTCATCAGAATGCTCATTCTGCTAGTCAAAGAATGTCAAAACTTTCTAACAATACAAAATGATATCCTACCATGTCTGTTGTTGACGGCTTACGAACAATGGACAAAAAGCTTTTGGTTCAGGAAAAAGACCATATGCAAGCGGATAATCCAAATTCTCCTACTAATCAGGTTATGCGGTCCACCTAGTCAGTTAGAACAAGTATGATTTCTAAAATCTATTATTTTTTAGAATTAAGTTAAACCTAATAGTTATGTTTTTACTGACATGATATCTTACACTAGTTACTCTAGGGAATAAACGAGGGCATCTTAGAGATAAGTGTCCTTTGAAGACGCTGAAAATAAGGAGGGGCCTTTTCATCAAAATGCTCATTTTTCTAGTCAAAGTGTGCCAAGATCTTTTAGCAGTACAAGATCAGATTGTACCATGTTTGCTGCTCGAGGATTGCGAACAACAAAGAAAAAACCATTGGCTCATGAGAAAGAGCATATGCAAGTTGATAGTCCAATTTCTCCTTCTACTGATCAAGTTGTGCACTGCCCAATCAAACAGTTAGAACAAGTATAATTTCTCCAATCTATTTGATCAGAAATTTATCAGTTGTACAATTTTTTTTACATTTCTAAGTTATGCAAATGTAGGTTTAAAGAAACTTGAAAAGGTAAAAAAAAAAAAAAAAAAAAAAATAGGGTCGAGGAAGCAAAAAGTACACAAAAGTTGCATCACTTGAAGTTGGACAAAAGCTAAATGAGACATTTTATAATAATCAAACAGTTGAAACTAATGGCAAACTATTTTCAAGGCACCTGGAAAAATTATTCGTGACCTTAATAAATATCCATTGACAGTATCATCAAGGGATGACATTAAGGAAGAAAAGTTGAATCACATGTGGGTTGCTGTTAAGGTTGGGTTCCTCTATTCTTATTATCTTGTTGCTTAAAATTATTACGTTCTTATCATAATTTGGGTTGGGTGTTAAGATTCGGTCTGCATGGTTTATAACAGTCTTGGACATTCAAGTATTACGGAGAAAAAATGTGACTTAATAGTTTTATCCATCATTTAGAAATTGTAAATTTTTGTCAGTCACTTTTAATCACATGTTTGATACCAACTCATGTTATATATATTGCAGGATGAATTTGAGAGTGAAGACACGAACTTTTATCATGATCATGTCTTGGGATGGATGAAATAGTAATGGAACAAATGGAGAAGACGATTGCATGCAATCTAGGTGAAGGGTAAGTCAATCCAACAACCTCTTAAGAATGTGCCTAAAGGGGTAGACAGCAAATAATGAGAATGGTTGATAAAGGAATATTTTTCGATAGAAAATTTTTAGATTTGACATAATATCTAGTTATATAATTTTATTTCGTACTATTATCTTCTAATTGGTTATTTACTTATAACATTTAAATTTAATATTATTATTCAAATATAATGGAGAAGCAAAAGGTATGCAGCAAATAGAGCTAAGTTGAATATGCTTCATCATATGGGTAGCAAGCCAATTAGAGAGATTATTTATCAAAAAGTATTATCATTAAATATTTAATTTCTTAATATTGGTGAGGCTCTGTTTTACATGTTTGTTTTATGCATAGGGTAGAAAAGATGGCAAACCACCAGATATAGCAACTATTTTCTTTGAGACTCGAAAGAAGAATAACACACTTGTTGATTCTGAAACAATCGAGAAACGTGTGTGTTTTGTTAATTGAATAGGTAATTTACTTTTAGTTATCATGGATGCTCACAAAAATCTCTCTTTACAATTTATAGGCTCAAATTCAAGAATTGGTGCAGTCCGAACCTTCTCTTCCTAGCATTAAAATTATAAAAAAATACTTTGGACCTCAAACCTATAGTCATATATTTGGCTTTGGAGGTGGAGTAAAGGCAAAAGGTTTAAAAGGTGAAACTATCTCAAAGGGTGAATTGTGGTCTGAGCTACGTTCAACTCGTGAAGAAAATCAATCTTTGAAGGATCGCTTGTCTAACGTAGAAAATGAGGAATGAAATGAAGAAATTAAAAGAGTGATTTTTAGCTCAATACTCCACTTGCCAGCCTCCAACATCAGAATCCTCAGGAGAATGACTATTCAAGAGTTAGTACCAAGTTGGTAAACTTACCTAAAATTTCAAATTCTTTTACAATATATTTACTTGTTTGATCATTCTTTGAAGCATCAACTCACTGTGTTGATAAAATAAATGTACTAACTTCTAACGTCAACTGAAATATTGATTAGTACGTTCAAGAATAGAATTTTAAAATGCGAATTATCACAATCAAAGAAAATGTTTTTGATTTTGGTACTTGTGTACTTGTTGATTTTGGTACTTGTCTAAAATTTTGGTAGTTGATTATGGGTAGTGTTTTAGAAGAGTATATAATTTTTGATACAGTGAAGATTACATGATGAATGGTACAATGATGAGCAGCTAATGGGTAGTAAATTTTAAGAACTGCACAAATATTTGGCTTTTCCTCTTTCGTTTTCCTTTTTTTGTTGAATTCCTTGGTTTTATGTTAATCATGTGCTGCTCGCGCTAACACCAAGTTGTTGGTTGGTGTTGAAAATGTTATAATTGATACTCAAAATGTTATAGAAGTGCTGATTTAGTTGCTATCATTTAGTGTAAATTTGGTACTTCAATGTTTTTCTTTCCAACAGCAGTAATACAATGTATATGTCAATAAATAATCTTAAACATCAGTAAGTCATATGCTTTTATGTATTACTAATTAGAATACAAGAATCGTAATCTAATCTATCTTTTACATGGCTATATTATTTGTCATTTTGAGACAAGAGTAAACTGATTCATTTTGGACAAGATATCTCTCTTTTCTCTCTCCTACTAAATTTTATTGGCTATACCATCACCGGCTTGATGCTGGAATGATCATCCAGGCGACCACTTCAACTAATAGTTACCACCTCTCCATCAACCAAATAATAAGGAACATACAGTACAATGAGTAAAATACGTACCACAAATAGAGTGGATGGAACAGCTAACACTGGCAGCTGGCCGCAGTAGCACTTTCATCTACTCAAAGTAACTCATTTATAAATTTTCTCAACCTATAAGGTCCCATGCAAATATTAAGGCATCCACGCCGTGAATATAAACTATTAGACATTAAAAATTACAAAGAACCGCACTCAAATAAATCACTGATTTATGACTTGCCCATATAGGCGCAGAATTCAGTGGGCAACAGGCAAGATAATTTCCCCAACGAAGCTTGCTAAACCATCAAAGAATCTTCTAGGAACAAGTGACTGTTAGTTTCAATATCTTTGTGTCACATAGAACAACTGTTTGCTTAACATGATAGTGTTGTTAGTCTCCGACCAATGTTCAGAATCTCATATTTCCTTTTTCAATTTTGTTGGGAGTTTTTGCTATATAAATGAATTGCACCGTAAGCATTAGCTTATTTGATAGTTGCATTTAATCTAAAAAATATTCACTCTTAGCCCTTGCCGGCAGTTGATCAAACCTTTTGTAGATAGTGATTTTCTCAAATTTAGGTTTTTAGAGGAACTCAAATAAAGATTTTTAGAGGTCTTGCTTGCATCATATTCACCATAAGCAGAGAGTCCATCTAAATAGTACACTTGTAATATCTGTTGACCATCAACCATTTTGCTGTAAATTCGTAGCCATGACTTCTGCTACATGTGATAATTACTTTGTCATATACTTGATTTATGTTACATAACCAATTTTTCAGTTGATCTTTGTAGTCTTTTCTAAATGGATTTTTTTTTATAATTTTACAGGTTATGAAAGTCGAGGTTTACAAGAAGCAACTTTTTGCGTACACACAAATCATCTATTATTTTGCAAGTAGTGTTGGAATTTTAAACTAAAATCCAAGGATATAAACTATATATATTTTTGCAAAGGTCTATGTACAGACTATTGTGATTAGCTTAAATAATTGATGTTCGATGCCAACAAGTGATGTTGATTTCGTTTTCTAATTACTTTTTATATCTACATATAAAAGTGACATCATCTTTATTCTAGTTGCAAATTGGATGTGATTAATTAGGAACTTGTTTATTTAGGGACTGGACTATTGGTCCTTAAATCTAGGAGAAAATATGATCGCTAAAACTATAGCTTTATGGGCTTGTTGCCAAATACATTATGGACTAGCTTTATACTTGTCGCAAACTATTTAGCGACCAGACTCTAGTCCATAAAATCTTCAATATTGAATTAGAATCTTGGTCCCTAAAAGCTAATTAAGGACCAGCGTAATCTGATTCCAAAATGTTTAGCGATCAGATACTCGTCTTGTCCCTATATGCCATTAGCATCGAAGCCTTTAGGGACGGGCTGGCAACCAAAAACATCTGATCACTATTGTACTTTAGGGACCATAAAGTTGCTTTTAGGGACCAGATTTCCCTTTCCTAATAAGTAGTTTTCTTGTAGTGTTTTCAACTATAATTTTGTAAAACACCTATAAATTTTTATACCAAACTGCATTGACAAACAGTTTGATGTGTTGGAATCTAAATTTGATTTTGTTTTCATTTGGAATAGATATTTAACCTTAAAAACACGGTTAAACATAATTTGGATCAAATCAGATGCATTAAGCTAGTTCAACATATCTGAATATGGAGTGTTACAGATCTCTCCCTTGAAAATATCTGTCCCTAAATATGGATCATAACCTAAGATTTGGCTAATCCTCAAAAAAATTTCCATAAACACATTAAGCATTCGTTCCTCACAAGGATAAGGTCTTCTTAAGGACTCTAATAAATCGAGTCACGACTTGAAGAAAAGGAATTCATACCAATAGAAAATGTTGCAAAACTACGATAGCCAAAAGGCATAGAACATATTTGAAATAGGGAATAAGTGAGGATATCTCTTCTTGATATCCTCCTCTGCTTTCCACATTTCTTCCTTAGAATTATGATTACACCGTAATACCTCAATTGAAGCTACATCTTTAATTCTCAACCTTGGCAAGCTAGTGTTTGCACATGTTCCTCTTCATAAGATAATCCCCCATTAACTTCAATCTCTTCATAAGATAAGATATGAGAAGGATCAAATCGATACAAACTCAACATAGACATGTGAAAGATCAGATGTACCATGGACATCTTGAGTGGTAAATTCAACTCATAAGCTACCTTCCCAACTCTTTTCAAGATCTCATAAGGGTCAACGAATCGAGGACTAAGCTTCCTCTTTCTATCAAAGCACATCACACACTTCATAGGTGAAACCTTCAAGAACGCTCATACACTCATAATGAATTCTAAGTCATGATGCCTCGTGTCGGTATAGGACTTTTTTTTGACTTTGGATGGTCTTGAGCTGACTCACAATAAGATTTACCTTCTCAATAGATTTATGTACTGAGTCAGGGCCCAATAATTCAAATGCCAAAGGTTCAAACCAACCCATTGAAGATCTACAACACCCCCTATATTAAGCTTTATAAGGAGCCATTTGGATACTTGCTTGATAACTATTATTGTAAGTGAAGTTCACAAGAGGCAAATTGTCATTCTAATTACCTCCGGAGCCAATCACGCAATCCCGCAACATATTCTCAAGAGTCTAAATAGTCCGCTTTTTTGCGCATCTGTCTGGGGGTGAAAATTTGTACTTAAATTCATATGAGACCCCAAATCTTCCTGGAATAACTTTCAAAAGTGAACAGTAAATTGCGTACCTCTGCTTGAAATAGTAGATGTTGGAATAACATGTTGCCTCACTATCTCCAAGTACAACTTAGCATTATGAGATGTAGTATCTGTCGTCTTCACAGGGAGGAAGTGTGCCGACTTTGTAAGCCTATTGACCATCACCCAAATTGAATCATGTTGGATCTTTGTGCGAGGTAAATGTTGTAGCTAGAGGTGGCAAAATAAAACACAACCCGTCCAATCCGACCCAACCCGTTCAAGTTTGGGATGGTTATTGACCTGTCCATTTATTATCTCAACTCATGTCAACCCAACTCGTTTCAACCTGTTAAAATTTGGATTGATATGTAACCCGAATTGATTTTTGAGAAATCTTATTAAAATATTTGTAAAAGACCTTTTTTTTATTTGATATGCTATATATAGTCATAATAAAGAAAAAATAATTTTATTCGATACTAAAAAATTTTATAAAAGAACAAATAAAGCAATTAAAACTTAGTAAGAATTGGGCGAATTGGGTTATAATCCGTTACCTAACTTGGTTTGACCCAAATAATTTTGGATTGGGTTGGATCTTAACCCGTTTTAACCCGCACAAATTTAACCCAACCCGCCTAATTGCTACCCCTAGTTGTAGCCAAGATTTGGAGTATGTTCGATAAGACAAATAATCAAATTATTTAATTACTTGTAATTGCACTCAAACTAATTTCGTTATGTGCCAATGATGTAAGAATTCACTCTTTGAATGGTCCATACTTCATTATAAGTTCCGGAGACCCCAGTAGTCCACAGAGCTGGGCAGTGCACATGGCTCATTACAGTATGATTGCATTATTTATTTGTTTATTTTATTATTAATTTATTTACTCGGGGCCATGGTGTCTTTGTGTTTCCCACCTCCTCTTTTCTTGGGTTCAATTCTGATCTGGAATAGTCATTTAATCATCTGCCAATTGTTTTTATTGAAGCCATGTGACTATTCTATCTTTTTTTTTTAAAAAAAAAAAATGTGATTATTCCTTTTCTTTTTTTTTTTTCTTTCTGTTTATTATCACACTATTTTGACCTTGTGAATTGTGATCACATGGAGCAGTTTGATGTCTATAAACAAAATTAGCATGGGATTTGTTGAAAGCAGTCCTTCAGTCAGACATTAACGTAACTCGCATATGATAATGACACTTATTATGATTAATCTGAAATGACATAACAACTAATCCATCCATCTATAGATGAATCCAAATGGAATTAAATGTAGGTACCCATAGACAAAGGAACCCCACCCCGACGAAAACCTCCTTTATGATAATTGATGAGACAAAAACCAAATTAATGTCACAACATATACTTCCCCTAGAAAAGAAGAATCTTCACAGGTGCCAAGATTAGGAGAAACAAGAACTGATCCAGGAACACTCCTTTATGCTAATGAAATAATTTTGGGGGGAAAAAATATCAGAGACTACAATATTAGACGACCAAGTATTAACACTCCTTTATGCTAGTGAAATAATTTTGGGGGGAAAAAATCAGACTACAATATTAGAAGGCCAAGTATAGGAACGTCAAATAGGAGGGTTGGGTTGAATTATTTGGTTGGTCAAAATAGGTTGAGTTAACAAATTATCCGCTCAAAAATTATTTGGGTTAAAAAGTGGGTCATAACCTGACCCTTCTTGATTTATTCTTTTATAATTTTTTAAGTACTTAATAAAACTATTTTTTCTTTATCATAATTATATATAACATATCAAATAAAAACATATATTTTTAAAAATATTTTGATAACATCTCTCGTGAGTCAATTTGAGCTATGTAATTGTTTTATGCAGACAGAATTCCACTTGTTCAAATTGTGATATTTTGGGATTCAAGCTTCCTGAACTCAAATGTGTTGTTTTAGGGTACAAAATCTGTATTTACAACAACAACTTCAAACACAAATTCAAACAAGGTATGAACTATCAAAATGAAGTTTAAACTATTTTCTGGAAAATAGCAAAACTAACATTTAGAAAGAGATGAAATAGAAGAATCAAGTTCACCGAATTCACGGTGTGTCCCTAAGAAATTTATTCCCCTCAAGTACCCGAGGTTAATGGAATATATCCTCCCAGGATAAAATGATTCACTTCAGCAAATGGTGGTACCTCAAATTTGTTAAACTACGAACTCACTCAACGATTTATAGATCACACTTGAGTTTTTCAAGAAGAAGAGAGTGATTTTACTTCAAAATTTTGTGTCTTTACCTGAGGAAAAAATCAGTAATTTATAGTCAAAGGGTGGTGCTTCAGAAAAGAAGCAATGGTTCATGAAAAATCGTACTGTTTCATACCGTCGGGACCACCTGCGCCCGCAGATCAGCCACCTGCGCCCTCAGATCAGTTTTTGTCCAAAAAATAGAAACTTTAGGCTGACCTGCGTGGGCACCTGCGTCCTCAAGTCGTCAGGTGCGCACGCAAGTCACTTTTTTGTTATCAAACAGTGCCTCGAAGGGTCTCGTCCCTTCGAGGTGCGTTGTGACATGCGTCCGCACACGCTCGGGTGCGTCCACAAATGGAGAAATTTGAGATTGAATTTTAGAATCATTAACTCTCAAGTTTCAAATGAATTTTGTCCAACAAGATAGTCCAAATCCGAAGTCGAATCCGAGCCGAGCGAATGACAACGCATGAAAGGATGCTTCTTAATTTAAGCATGAGAAAGTTCCTTTCTCCCACCAATGTGGGAAAAACACTCTTCTATAAAGTGAACTCACATTTTTATTTTTTTCTCCATTTTTCATTTACTCTCATCACTTAGAACCCAACAATTCCCCACATGAATGAAAAATGGCTATTTCATCAAAAAAAAAAAATATATAGACAATTGTGTGATCTACAAGCAAAGACTTATTGCATCTGGATAAGTAGGTTTTCCTTTGAACTTTCTATAGTGAACTTGCATCGGATGCACCCGGTCAATCGATAGATGTGATATCTTTGAACCGTCGAACTTTAATGTACACCTAATCAACACAAGTCACACAACCAGTCTTTTACCATTTATGGATCTCACGATTTTATTTGTTTCAGTCATTAACACAACCTGGTTTCATGAGAGCTTAGAGAATAGGCCTTTACTATCATTCTCCTTGAAGCGACTTCCACTTAACCTTCACATAGGTGATTCCTAAATGTTTAATCCTCTAGATCAAACTATTTGGTCATACCTGCCAAAGTTAGAAACCATTAAAAAGCTTCAAACCATAAGCTTTATCCTTGTTTCCTGAACATTGTCTTATCATGAGAATGGATTGAGTTAACTGACAATGTTGAACCGTCAGTCACAATTTTGTTTTATCTCCTTGAATCTAGCTCTTTTGGGATTCTAGTCTGCTAGGTAGAGTTACCACCGTGATGACTTGTCCTAGGTCGTAAACCCATTCCCTTCAATGGTCTCTCAACTCCCCATCTAGATAGGCCTTTTGTTAGTGAATCCTACACATTATCTTTTTACTTCACATAGTCAATCGTGATAATTTCACTAGAGAATAGTACTCTAACGGTATTATGTCTCTGTCTTATATGAAGAGATTTACCGTTATATATTATGCTCCCTGCCCTTTCTATTGTAGCTTGACTATCATAGTGTAAGCATACTGGTGCCAAAGGTTTGGGCCAATAAGGAATATCTTTCAAGAAATTTTGGAGCCATTCAACTTTTTCACTGGCTTTATCTAACGAGATAAATTCAAATTCCATTGTAGCACGGGCAATACATGTCTGTTTGGATGATTTTCATGAGACTACTCCTCCACCAAGAATAAATATATATTCACTCGTGGATTTTTCTTCATTTAATCCGGTGATCCAATTTGCATCATTATATCCTTCAATTACCACGGGATATTTGTTATAATGCAAAGCATAGTCTTGAGTATGTTTTAGATACCCTAAAACTCTACTGATGATCAACATGTCATCCACATATAAACAAACAATAACTTTGTGATTTGTAGTGTCTTTAATGTAAACACATTTATCACATTTATTTATCTTGAATCTGTTTGCCAACATGGTTTGGTTAAAATTTGCATGCCACTGTTTAGGTGTGTGCTTTAGTCCATAAAGTGACTTAACAAGTTTGCACATTTTCTTTTCTTTACCAGGAACCACCAAACCCTCGGGTTGTTCCATGTAAATTTCTTTCTCCAATTCTCCATTTAAGAATGTAGTTCTCTCATCCATTTGATAGATTTTAAGACCATATACTGCAGCTAATGCAAGCTACATCCGAATGGACATTATCCTTATTACTGGCGAGTATGTGTCAAAATAATCAAAACCTTCTTTTTGTCTAAAACATTTTGCAACAAGTCTTGCCTTGTATTTTTCAATAGTACCATCAGCTTTCATTTTCCTTTTGAAGATCCATTTAGAACCTAAAAGTTTATTTCCTGGAGGAAGATCAACCAATATCCAAGTATGGTTGCTTAAGATTGAATCAATCTCACTATTGACTGCCTCTTTTCAAAAGGATGAGTCCGCAGACAACATCGCTTCTTTGAATGTTTGAGGCTTATTTTCAAGAAGAAATGTTACAAAATTTGATCCAAAAGAAGTTGACGTTCTTTGACGTTTACTATGCCTTGGATTCTCTTTATTAAGTATATTCTCTCTTAGTTTATCCCTAGATCATTTAGTACCTTCACTAGACAACTCATGTCTAGTTTTATACGGATAAATATATTCAAAAAACTCAGCATTATCTAATTCAATTACCTTATTATCATGGATATCTAGATGTTTGAATTTATGAACCAAAAATCAATATGATTTATTGTTTGTAGCATATCTGATGAAAACACAGTCCACAGTCTTTGGTCCTATTTTCACCTTTTGGGTATAGGAACTTGGACTTTGGCTAGACACCCCCACACTTTGAAATATTTCAAGTTGGATTTCCTTCCTTTCCATTTCTCATATGGAATATGTTATGTCTTACTATGGGGCACTTGATTGAGTATTCAGTTAGCTGTAAGGATAGTTTTCCCCCACAAGTTTTGTGGTAAAACTGAACTTATAAGTAAGGAATTCATCATTTCCTTTAATGCCCGATTTTTCCTTTCCGCGATTTCATTCGATTAAGGTGAGTATGGGACCATAGTTTGATGGACAATTCCATTTTCCAAACATATCTCTGCAAAAGGAGATTCATACTCTCCACCCCTATCACTTCTTATCATTTTGATCTTTTTATCCAACTGATTTTCAACTTCAGTTTTATGTTGCCTAAATGCTTCTATTGTCTCATCCTTACTATTCAGCAAATAAACATAACAAAATCTAGTGGAATCATCAATAAAAGTTATAAAATATTTTTTCCCACCACGAGATGGTGTTGACTTCATATCACAAATGTCTATGTGAATTAAGTCTAAGGGATTGGAATTCCTTTCAACAAACTTATATGAATGCTTAGCATACTTAGATTCAACACATGTTTGACACTTTGATTTACTGCACTCAAAGTTAGGCAAAACTTCCAAACTAATCAATTTTTGCAAGGTTTTATAATTGACATATCCTAAACGTTCATGCCACAATTCAGTTGACTCAAGTAAGTAAAAAGAATCAGAACTTTTATTCATATCAAGAGTCATTACATTGATCTTAAAAAGGCCCTCGATGAGGTAGCATTTGCCTACATACACTTCATTTTTACTAATTACAACTTTATCAAAAATAAATACACATTTGAATCTATTCTTAATCAGAAGTGAAGTAGAAACTAAATTCTTTCGCAACTCCGAAACATGAAGGACATTGTTTAGTGTCACCACCTTGCCTAATGTCATTTTCAAGTAAATCTTACATGTTCCTTCAACCTTTGCCGTTGCGGAGTTCACCATAAATATCTTCTCATCATCTTGAGCTGGAGCATATGATGCAAATAGTTCTTTGTTGGCAAACACGTGGAGGGAGGTACCGAAATCCATCCACCATTCTCTAGGATTACCAACAAAATTACATTCCAAAAGCATGGCACAAAGATTGTCCATTTCTTCTATGGATTCAGCCATGTTTGCTTGATCTTTTTTCTTGCCATTCTTCGGAGCCCGACAATCAGCAGACTTGTGGCCAACTTTGCCAAAATTGAAGCAATTTCCTTTGAATTTCTTTTTAGAAGGATTGTCTTATTGTCCAGATGTTTTCTTTCTCTTCTTTGACTTTGTGGGATCATCTTCAAAAATATTTGCTCCATTAATTACTGAATTCCCATGAGACCTCTTTTTTGATGCCTTATTATCCTCTTCAATCCTTAACCTCACAATGAGATCTTTGACAGACATTTCCTTGCGTTTATGCTTCAAGTAACTTTTGAAGTCCTTCTACAAAGGTGATAACTTCTAGTTATCGCACCACTTGAAAAGTATCGTTGTAATATCCCGTACATTTTCGACCTTACTTGACGAGTTTGATACATGTTTATCTTAGGATTAAGTACAAAAAGTATGTATCTTAGTATGTATCTTGGATGGTATCGGAGGGTAGGCTAGTACTTGCAAAAGCTGAAAAATTTCAGAGGGGTAGCCAGACTTGCGCCACTCCCTGTTTTAGGGTGTGTGGTGCAAGCCACCTGATTCAGAGGGGCAAAAATTTTCACGCCACTGCCCGTATTGCAGCAGTGGCGCAAGGCACAAGTGTTTTGGCCTTTCCGAGCTCGTTTTGCGACGTAATGCAATGTTGATTCTTCCATGGTTTCTTTTGGTTATTTGGTGTTTCTTTACTCCTTATTAAGGCTCCAAGTAACTTAATACACTCCTACATTATCAAATCATGAAACACAAGAATTTACCAAAAATGTTCAATTAAGCCATGGACGGCTAGAATGTCTAGTTTTGCGATTGAGGCTACGAAAGGGAATCTCGTAAGTGAATATTGTCGTGACATTATGGAATTATTTAAACATGAGATATATGGTGTATTATACAATTATTTTAGTGGGCTAAGCTAATATGTGTTATTGAGCCCAAATTGAGGCCCAAAACAAGGCCAAAATGAAAAGCCCAAAGGAAAATGACCCATTCTTATATTAATTAAGGGACCATGACATTTAATGCCAAAGAAGTGGATAAGGATTGACTTGAGGGTCTATATAAAGGAACAACAATCAGATTTTAGTCATTACAAAGTCTCATAACTTTTTGGATATTTTCACAAACATTTCTCTCATTTCCAAACCCTAAGGCAACTATCCCTTTGGACACTTTGGACAAGACCATCACTTTGCAAGCTTGGGTAAGTATTTATTCTTGTGATTTAGCATATTATATGCATGAATTATTGTGTAGATCATGATGGTTGTGTTGGAAAGGTTGAATAGGACACTTTTGCCCTTTGGTAAATGATGTGCCATTTTCTGAATTAAACTTGAAAGGTGACTTGTGGTTTTGATGAAAGAGCATGGTATGGATAAAATATCAAAATGTATGGTGTGATTATGTGACTAAACTTGTTATTTTCTATAAGTATAAATTATGGGATTTTGGTCGATATGTGCTATGAGGTGTATTAAGGTGACTTGATGGATTATATGTGATATGGTGTGAATGAGAAAGTGTAAAGAAGAAGCTTTGTTGCGAAATGCTATTGGTTATGATGTTTGGTCAATGTATGGCATGTTGTGGTATTTTTGGTATGGTCATGCTGAAATTTCATTGTAAAGGGGGAAATGACGTTATAGGCAATTATGTAACTTTTGTCGTCTTTTGCACTTGTAAGGTGGTTAGATGTTGACGTAAACTCCATTATGTACTTGTATTGTAGAGTAAAGGGCTGGATCATTATATTCGTTAGGATTGTGGATTATATTCGTTAGGATTGTGGATTCTTATTGAGGAATTAAGGTATGTAAGGTTACTCTTTCCATATCCTTCTGCAGCATATAGTATTCACCTTGTCATGGTATTTACTCCTTTTTAAAATGTTCTAAGGTATCTTATCTCAAGTTATCATCTATTGTTAATCATGTATATTTCATTCTTGGTCTATTATCATTCATGTGTCACCTAATTATGAACATGGTTCCAAGTTCCAATAATGTTATACTCAAAGTTCCCAAAATGAAGTAGCCATTGATTGAGTTATTTCAAAGATTAAAGAAGTAATGTTGTAAAGAGGAGAGATGTTTCATGGGTGGTATCCCATGGGTTAAATAACCTAGCATGGGTCGATCCCAATATTTACAGATGGTATCCCAAGGGTGATAAGAACACCTAGCATGGGTCAATTCCGCTACGGGTGGTATCCCAGGGGCAAAGGAAAAGCCTAGCATGGGTCGATCCCGATTACTAGTAATTACCCACTGATCAGCTTGGGGCCCGAGAATTATATTAATGGATAAATGAGTGATGGATAAAGGAAAGAATGTAAGAGTAAAGAAAGTAATTCACATAATGTGTACTTTTTCCATATATGAAAAATGGTGACTTATCCATATTGAGTACTCATTTATGTTTGATTTCATTGAAGTTTTTATGTATCATTCAGTTTCATGCAGCCTTACATACTCAGTACATTCTTCGTACTGAACCCTCTTGGGGGATTTACCTTACTTGCTGCAGGCGCAGGCACTAGTAGACCTCCCCAGTGAGCTGCAGGACTTCCACTGACCTTTGGTGAGCTCCGGTTGGTTCGGGGCTTCCTGTGTCACAGTTGTATATGTATTTTTGGTATTGTAAAGGCTATGTAAAGCAGGGCTTGTCCCTAATTTAGGTTGGTCATGTATGTACTTCTGTTAGAGGCCTTTGTAGACGTACGTGGGTATGTGAAATAATGGGAAGAGAAAAGATGTGTGTTGTTTGACGTGATGGCTATGTCGGCCAGGTTCCTCATATGTATATATATATATCCTACATGTTCCACGATTTTCGATGTTAGCCTATTATGTCCTTACGTGATGGTGGTGTTTCCTATGGCATGTGTATGAATGAATGTAAGTGAAGCTTGGTTCTCTCGAGCCTTGTCAGCTACGAGTGCCAATCCGTCCCGATGGGGTTCGGGGCGTGACAATTGTTCACAACTAAACCTTCAGCAAGGAGATCGTGGATGATGACTTGCAACTCTTGAACTTGGGTAAAACCAGTTTTACTGTCAACCATATTGAAGTCCAGAAATTTTACAACAATAAATTTCTTTATTTCGACATCCTCTGTTTTGTACTTCTTTTCCAAATCCTCCCAGAGTTCCTTCGAGGTCTTCATGTTGCTATACACGTTGTACAAGTCTTCTTGTAGGCCACTCAGAATATAATTTTTACACAAAAAATCTGAGTGCTTCCAAGCTTCTGTCACAATGAAGCGATCTTTTTTTGGAGTTTCTTCCGATAATTCAGGAACGCTTTCCGTGATGAACCTTTGTAGACTCAAGTTAGACAAATAAAAGAACATCTTTTGCTGCCAATGTTTGAAATCAACACTAGAAAAATTTTCTAATTTTTCTATCGGTGCCATGGCTAGAGCAACATTCGAACGACTTAAAGTAGCAATGTTAGTTGCTGCAACATTCGTCATTCCATCATTGATTTAATTTTCAGAATTTATTTTGTTGTCACAAATAGACAACCAATTTAGTATCACAAATACTAACTACAAAGTTTTAAAATTTAAACAACTTGTTTCAAGTTTAACGATAAAGATTTTATATTTTTCAAATCGCCAACCAAATGATCCTTGACTCATGATGAAGTTTTTATATCTTCAAATCACTATCAAGTTCAACAGAGTAGAAAACCAAAAGGTTTTAATCTCCAGAAATCAAAAAATACAAATCAAAGTAAGTATGATTTACTCCATTAGTTAAGTTCGACGAAGTTCAGCAAATTTCATTGCCGGTTTTGCTAAATAGTGTTCTATTTTATCCTGGGAGGAATTAATCCAAACCTTGGGCAATTATGAGGGGATTATATTCTTTAAGGAAACATAGTCTAACTGTGGACTTAGAACTTTTATTTTAATCAATTTTCTGGTTTTTTCTGGTGAAGGAAGTAACAAGAAACAACAAACTTAAAGAATATAATTTGCATTTTGTTTACATTTTTCTGCTTCTTCTCTATTTTTGTTTGTGGTTGGAGATTAAAGTTAAAGATTTTCTACTTCCTTTTTTAACTCGGTTCGAAGAACATAAAAACTTCATCGAGTTAATAAAGTTATTTCTATCGATTTGAAGAACATAAAACCTTCATCGACTGAATAAGACCACATTGATTGTTAACCAGTTATTGAATTTTACTTGTGTGTGATCAAACAAAAATGGAAGAATCAAAAAATGGAAGAATCAACTAATGGTATGATGGCTTCTGCATCAGTGGCAACGAATGCTAGTTCGTCAAGCCGTATTACTCCCGCTATGTCTGCAGCAGAAAAACCCAAAAAGTTTTTCGAAAGTGATTTCAAAAGGTGGCAACAGAAGATGATGTTCTATCTGACCACCTTAAGCTTGCAGAAGTTTATTGCGGAGAACATTCCAACTCTACCGGATGAGACTCCGGAGAAAGAACAGTTTATGGTAACCGAGGCATGGAATCATTCTGATTTTCTGTGCAAGAACTATATCCTAAATGAATTGGAAGACAGTCTATACAGTGTTTATTGCGTTTGAAAAACTTCAAAGGAATTTTGGGACGCTTTAGACAAAAAGTATAAGACAGAAGATGCCGGACTGAAGAAGTTTGTAGCAGCCAAGTTTCTTGAGTTCAAGATGGTTGACAACAAATCCGTCATGAATCAAGTTCAAGAATTGCAAGTGATCATACATGATTTACTTGTGGAAAGAATGGTCATCAACGAAGCTTTTCAAGTAGTAGCTTTCATTGAAAAGTTGTCTCCTTTGTGGAGGGACTTCAAAAACTATTTGAAACATAAGCGAAAGAAAATGACTTTAGAGGATTTGATTATTCATTTTGCGAATTGAAGAAGACAACAAAAATGCAGAAAAGAGAGCAAATAAAAAGTCTTCAATCGCAAGAGAAAACAATGTTGAAACTCCTTAAAAGAAGAAAAAGAGGAAGAAGTCGGATGATGAGAAGGAAGCACCTAAGAAGAAAAAGTTCAAAGGAAATTGCTACAACTGTGGCAAAGTTGGTCATATGGCTTCTGTTTGTAGAGCTCCAAAGAAAGATAAAAAGAAAGAGCAAGGAAACTTGAATGAAGAAGTAGACAATCTTTGTGCAATGCTCTCTGAATGCAACTTGGTGGGAAATCCAAATGAATGGTGGTTTGACTCAGGTGCAACACGCCATGTGTGTTCCAACAAGGAACTGTTTTCATCTTATACTTCTTTTGAAAAAGGCGAGACCATTTGTATGGCGAATTTATCAACAACAAAGATAGAAGGAACGGGGAAGGTTGGCTTGAAAATGACTTCAGGCAAGATAGTGACCCTCAATAATGTCCTTCATGTTTGAGAAATGCAGAAGAATTTGGTCTCAACATCACTTCTAGTCAAAAATGGTTTTAAGTGTGTGTTTGTATTCGATAAGGTTGTAATCAGTAAGAATGACATGTATGTAGGAAAAGGTTACCTCACTGAGGGCCTCTTCAAACTAAATGTAATCTCTATTGATATGAATAAGATTTCTCCTTCTTCTTACTTGCTTGAGTCAAATCATTTATGGCATGCACGTTTAGGACATGTAAATTATAAAACCATGCGAAAAATGATTAACTTAGAATTATTACCTAAATTTGAAAGTAATAATGTAAAATGTCAAGTATGTGTGGAATCAACGTATGCAAAGCATCCTTATAAGTCTATTGAAAGGAATTCAAATCCTTTAGACTTAATCCATACAGACATTTGTGATATGAAGTATATATCATCTCATGGTGAAAAAAGATACTTCATAACTTTCATTGATGATAGCACTCGATATTGCTATGTGTATTTGCTTAATAGCAAAGATGAGGCAATTGATGCTTTCAAGCAATACAAGAATAAAGTTGAAACACAACTTAACAAGAAAATCAAAATGATTAGAAGTGATAGGGGTGGTGAATATGAATCTCTTTTTGAAGAAATATGTTTGGAATATGGAATTATTCATCAAACGACTGCCCCATACACTCCACAATCCAATAGGGTTACGAAAACAAAGAATAGAACATTAAAGGAGATGTTGAATGCTTTGCTGATAAGTTCTGGTTTACCACAGAACTTGTGGGGGGAAGCTGTTCTAACAGCTAGTTGGATACTCAATCGTATACCCCATAGCAAAACAAAGTCCATTCCATATGAACAATGGAAAGGAAGGAAACTCAGCTTGAAATATTTTAAAGTGTGGGGGTGTTTGGCTAAAGTGCAAGTTTCTAAACCCAAAAGGGTTAAGATAGGACCAAAAATAATTGATTGTGTTTTCATTGGTTATGCAACCAATAGTAAAGCATATCGATTTCTGGATCATAAATCAGAAAATTCCGACATTCATGTGAATACGGTAATTGAATCAGACAATGCTAAATTTTTTGAAAATATTTATCCGTATAAAAAAGAATGTGAGTCATCTAGTGAAAAATCTAAACAACCTCGGGAAGTGTCAATGGAAAGTACACCTAATGAGGAAAATCCAAGACGTAGAAAACGTCAAAAGACTTCAACTTCCTTTGGTCCTGATTTCTTGACATTTTTAGTTGAGAATGAGCCTCAAACGTTCGAGGAAGCAATGTCTTCTTCAGAAGAACAATATTGGAAAAAGGCAATCAATAGTGAAATAGAATCCATATTGAACAATCATACATAGGAATTGGTTGATCTTTCTCCAGAAAATAAACCATTGGGTTCTAAATGGATCTTCAAAAAGAAAATGAAAGATGATGGCACTATTAATAAATATAAGGCAAGACTAGTTGTCAAAGGTTTTAGACAACGAGAAGGTCTTGATTATTTCGACACATACTCGCCGGTAATAAGAATCACATCTATTCGAATGTTGATAGCGTTAGCCGTCTTGTATGGTCTTCAAATTCATCAAATGGATGTGAAGACAGCCTTCTTAAATGGAGAATTGGTGGAAGAAATATACATGGAACAACGTGAAGGGTTTGTAAGTCCAGGAAAAGAAAAGAAGGTATGTCGACTTGTTAAGTCGCTTTATGGACTAAAACAAGCGCCCAAGCAAAATTTGATCAAACCATGTTGTCAAATGGATTTAAGATCAATGAATGTGATAAATGTATCTACATTAAGAACATTCCAAATCACATTGTCATTGTTTGTTTGTATGTGGATGATATGTTGATAATGAGTAAGGACATTTCCGACATAAATGCTACTAAGCGTATGCTTGCTAGCAAGTTTGATATGAAAGACTTAGAAATTGCAGATTTGATCTTAGGAATTAAAATTCTTAGGACTCCTCAAGGTCTAGCTTTGTCTCAAACTCATTACATAAACATGGTACTTGAAAAATACAAGTATTTGGACTTCAAAGTTGCCAAAACTCCAATTGATGTGAATCTTGCTCTCACAAAGAACCAAGGTCAAAGCAAGTCACAATTGGACTATGCAAGAGTGTTGGGAAGTTTGTGTATATCATGAATTGCATGCGACCAGATATAGCATGTGCTATTAGCAAATTAAGTCGGTACACAAGTAATCCGAATCAAACTCATTGGATGGCAATGAAAAGAGTTTTGGGGTATCTAAAACATACTCAAGACTATTCTTTGCATTACAACAAATATCCAGTGGTAATTGAAGGATATAGTGATGCAAATTAGATCACCAGGTCAAATGAAGTGAAATCCACAAGTGGATATATGTTTACTCTTTGTGGAGGAGCAGTCTCCTGGAAATCATCCAAATAGAAGTGTATTGATCGCTCTACAATGGAATCTAAGTTTATTGCCTTAGACAAGGTCGGTGAAGAAGCAGAATGGCTACGAAAATTTTTAGTAGATATTCCTTTGTGGACAAAACGAGTGGCTCCTATATGCATACATTGTGATAGTCAAGCGGCAATAGGAAGAGCTGGAAATGTTATGTATAACGGAAAGTCTCGTCACATACGACAAAGGCATAATACCGTTAGGCAACTACTCTCTAGTGGAATTATCACAGTTGATTATGTGAAGTCAAAGGATAATGTGTCGGATCCACATACAAAAGGCCCAACTAGAGAGGCGATTGATAAATCATTGAAGGGAATGGGCTTATGGCTTAGAACAAGTCATTGTAATGGTAACTCTACCTAGTTAAATGGAGATCCCAAGATCTAGGTTCAAGGAGATCAAACAAAGTTACGAATGACGGTTCAACATTGTCACTAAAAGTATATCCATTTCCATGATATGACAATGTTCAAGAAACAAGGATAAAGCTTAAGGTTTGAAGCTTTTTAATGGTTTCTAATTTTGGCAGGAATGACCAAATAGTTTGTCTATAAGATAAAACGGTTAGAAATCACCTATGTGAGTGTGAAGTGGAAGCCGCTTCAAGGAGAATAAGAGCAAGGTTAGTTCTCTACGCACTCATGAAACCAGGACGCATTCATGGAAGAAACGAACAAAACAATGAGAACCAGAATGGTTAGGGTTGATTGTGTGACATATGTTGTCTAGGTATACATAAAAGCTCGACGGTTCAAAGATATCAAATCTACCGATTGACCAAGGATACCCGACGTATGTTCACTATGGAAAGTTCAAAGGGAAACCTACTTACCCAGATGCGATTAATCCTTATTTGTAGATCACATAAGTTTTTATATAACATAGTCATTCCCCATTCATGTGGGGGATTGTTGGGTTTGGTTGATAAGAAGTGAATGGAAAATGGAGGTAAAAACATGGAAGGAAAATGAAGAGCAAGTCTTCACTTTAAGAAAGTGAAGTTCTCCCACATTGATGAGAGAAAGAGACTTTCTTGTGTATATATTGGAATACACACCTTCATGTGGATAGTGAGGCAAGAATAAGACAAGTCTCGCGTCGTCGTCGTCGTCGCTGGCTCGGCTCGGCTTCGGCTTCGGCTTAGGATTTGGATTTGGCAAATGATCGATCGAGAGACTATCTTTTTGGACAAAGTTTATTTGAAACTTGAGAATTATTGATAGTTTAATCCAAAAATCTGATAGGAAATCATTTCTCCATATGTGGACGCACATGAACGGATGCGGACGCATGTCACAGTGCACCTCGAAGGGACGCGACCCTTTGAGGTACTGGTTGACACCGGATTGGCGACCTGCGAGCGCATGTGGTACCTGCGGACACAGGTGACCAGCGCAGGCCAAACCAATAGCTACTGGTTTGGTTCCATACACTGACCTGCGGCCGCATGTGGCCACTTGCGGACGCAGGTCGCGAAGCAGGTCATGCGTCGGTTTGAAACAGTGTGTCTTTTCTTCAACCATTGCTTCTCTTCTGAAGCACCACCTCTTAGGCTATAAATATGTATGTTTTCCTCAGATGAATGAGATACGAAATTATTATTTTTCACAAGTTAAAAGCTTTCTTCTTTACAAAAGAATGAAAGTAAGTGTGATTTACTCCATTAGTTAAGTTCGACGAAGTTCAGCAAATTTCAATTGCCGATTTTGCTGAATAGTGTTCTATTTTATCCTGGGAGGAATTAATCCAAACCTTGGGTAATTGTGAGGGGATTATATTCTTTAACGAAACACAGTCTAATGGTGGACTTAGAACTTTTATTTTAATCAATTTTTTGGTTTTTTTGGGTGAAGGAAGTAACAAGAAACATGTTATGAATATAGCCACGGTGGAGGACCCAATTGGCTTGTTGTTAAATTACGTTTGGGACCCCGGATAGATGCCTATATATAAAAGAGAAAAATCATGTATCAAGGCTTATGCTAAGACTTGTGTTGTTTTTATTTTCTTTAGCTATTTTTTGATAGCACTCTGGAATCTCCCTTTTCTATTTTTCTTTTTGGTTATATTGATGAACGATTTGCTTGTAAGTTCCATTATTATTCAATCCAAAGCTTTAGTTTGTTATATTGGTGCTTTCATTGACTCCATCTAATATGGTGGACTACGAACTCACTGCTCTCTCATACTCAACGGTTGCTTCAATGCATTCTCGACTGGCTTCAGTGGAGTTGGGTCGATTCAGCGGTTACAACGCAGAGGATTGGGTTCTTCAGGCGGAGTTCTATTTCGATTTTTATGCCATCTCAGATGCCCACAAATTCAATTATGTCTCCTCCTATTTCGATGGTGATGCCCTTGTATGGTTTCATTGGATGTATCACAACAATCAATTAGTTGATTGGAAGTATTTTAAAGAGCAAGTGGTGATGCGATTTCCGAACAAAGTTATTACTGCGCCAAAGAGGTGTTTGATTGATCCTTCTCAGGCTCTTTTTGACTATGTCAGTTCTGCACCTTCGGTTCCACTAGTGACTCATGTATTTTCAATTGCTAATATGAGCAATATCCCTACCTATTGTGCATTTGAATCAACTTCCAGAGTTGGAAACTCAAACGTGGAACAAGTGTTCGATGAAATGCCACATACAGAGGATTCGCCATTTAGTTTAGATAAGGAGGTATTTGTGTCTACAGAAGGGTATGCAACAACTACTGAACCCCACCTGCTTGATGAATGTTCCCAACAACCCAACCACAAGTTGTTCCTGAATGAGCATTCTAATGCAACAATCTTTAACCCGGAGAGTCACTCTGCTCTAGAAGATGAAAAATCAGAGGAGGTGTGCGATGTTCAAGCTGAATTTGAAGGTTCAATGAATACGGTTCAAGAGACTCTAGTTGCTAACGACCAAGGATTTGTTCTTCCCAATGACTTTGCACCAATGTTAGCCACTTTTCAGTTAAATGTCCCTGTTTCTAAAAATGGGAGTCTATCTAAATGCGCATCCAATTCTATTAGCCATAGCTCATGTTTATTCACCAATTTCAACACTTTTGCTCCATCCTATGGCACCGGACGACACCACACATATGAACTCTCAGATGCTTGGGTTGATACAGGGCAGCTAAGTGATTCCATGTCCTATGTGGCCGAGACACTTCATAGATTTTATAACAAATTAGGAATGTACCCATACGTGTGGTATCGGTCCTCTCAACAACTATTTGATAATATGTCCCATACACGTGACTGCTCCAAGGTGTTTGCTGACAATACCCAAGGAGATGCAATTGGTATGCTATGCCAATTTGACTTGGTGAAGTCAATAACAGGGAGTCCGATAATTGCTTCTTATTTTATACCATCAATGTTCAAAGGCGTCACCCTTATATTGGATAACAGTATTCTGTGGTGTCTCTCATTTAATGCATATCATGTGATACCAACAATGAAGTTTGGAAAGAATCAGGTTGCGGTTATTGCAAACAAGTCTCTTGTTTTCATATTAGAGTTTGAAGAGGCTTTCGATCTGAATTTCTCTATATTCAGATCTTATGACTGTTCTGCTTCATGTCATTGTATTCCAAAGTCTAAAGCCATGTCTCTTATTTTGCACGTATCAGATGTACAGGACAATGCTTTCATGGAACTTCTTGTTGTAGATTATGCTAGGGTACATGTTGAGCTCGATATGAATTTTGTATTGAGTGTCTCACACAACACACCGAAGTTCTTCCAGCTAAATACAATTGGACAAGTTCCTTTGCTGGACACACTTGATCGCTATGTGGGTGAGAACAAGGCTATTGCTTGCTATGTTACCCTATGGCACCACCAGTCCATTCCGACTTGTTTTCAGGTCGAGAGCCGCAGCACTCTGGCCTATTTGGCAGAGAACATTGGCCATTTCATGCACATAAATTGTTCCGATAATTTGGAGGATCTAAGTGATATGATTTTGGAGAATTTATGGGATACTGCTCTGAATCAGATGTGCTCTATTTTGGACGATCCAGTTTCGAGAGTTCAACTTGCACCTGCCAGTCCTTTGTTGTTGCTTAACAATAATCAATGTATTTCTCTTGTTCGTGCAGTTTGCTTGTTTCTTAGGGATGAATTGAAGTTTCCAACTCATCTTCTAGTTCAAGTTCAAGGATCACATCTTGCTAAGGTGAATTTCCCTAAGAGGATAAGTAAATACGACATGATGAAGCTCGTTACCGAGTTTGAGGAGCTGATTATGAGTTGGTGCGATAATCTGCAAGTACCCTGGTTTGGTTGTTTTTCTCTGGATCTATTTATTCACAATATTGTAATTCATTTGTATGTCCAACGAGGTTGGTTGAACTACAAGAGAAGGCTCTTCAGTGCACTGATTGCATTTGATGTTATAGCAACATTAGGACGGGCAATCATAAATTTTGCAGCTCATACTTGTGAAAATGATAGTTGGACCCAATCTATGAGTGAAAGTGAGCTTCAATATGTCATACAGAGGATACATTGATTCTGCCTTGTATGTTTCCCTTGGATTTAGCTACGCATTCTCTTGAATTTGGAACAAGATGGAAGGTGGAGAGTTCTGCTTTTATGTTGCCTACTGTAGGCAGTAGTGCATGCTTGATGATCCAGGATGTCAATGTTGCTCAGCACAAGTTGACTGCCCGTGTTCCAAAAGATGAGCTTAAAGGGGAAATGAGTAATGTCTGTATGGCGGTGCAGGCGAGCGTGATGAGTCAAGTACTTCACCTGCTGAATTATTCTTTCTTGCTATCACGTATCATTGTAATCTTCATAAATCATGTTAGGTCAAAGCTATCAACAGTTGGAGGATTTGGAGACTTTAGTGACGTTAATTGTCCAAGATATGCTTTGGTAAATCCCCTTGATGCAAACTTGTTCAGCTGGTTGATCAAATGCTCAGAAGCATTGCTTTGTCACTTGAAACTTCTGGACAGGACACCATATGGGATCCTAGTACAGATGGAGACAAAAAGGACAATCATATGATCTTCGTGCTACTCTATACGAACCTTGAGGACAAGGTTCTTTTTTGGGGGCGGAGTAATGTTATGAATATAGCCACGGTGGAGGACCCAATTGGCTTCTTGTTAAATTACGTTTGGGACCCCGGGTAGATGCCTATATATAAAAGAGGAAAATCATGTATCAAGGCTTATGCTAAGACTTGTGTTGTTTTTATTTTCTTTAGCTATTTTTTGATAGCACTCTGGAATCTCCCTTTTCTATTTTTCTTTTTGGTTACATTGATGAACGATTTGCTTGTAAGTTCCCTTATTATTCAATCCATAGCTTTAGTTTGTTACAAAACAACAGCAACTACTAGGAGATCTACCCAAAAAGTTACATGGAAAGAAATAATGTTCCAAAATTTAGCTAGATCAAAGGTCATTTTCACAATGTGGCTTCTTCTACATGAAAGATTACTCATAATTGATATGTTGGATAATTGGGACGTGCAGATTGATGACATATGCAACTTGTGGGAACATTGCCAGAGACAAGAGAGCATCTCTTTGCAGAATGCACCTTCACAAGACAATTATGATTTAGAATCAGCCTTTGGCGATAAATCTCAACTCCAAGTACCATGACCTAGACAGAAATGAAACAACAGATCACCAACAAAATCAAAGGAAGGAGTCGTATGGCTAAACTGATCAAATTTATATATGTTGAATTGATCCATATTATGTGGATTGAAAGGTGTACACGAGAGTATTTGAGAAGAAAGATTTCACTATAAAGGCTTTGACAAGGCAGATAGTTTGCATCAACAACATCAGGGCAGAAGGCTATATCAAAGTGTTGCTTAGTAAATGTACATATTAGTTATTGAGAAAGAGTTTAGTTCAAGAGTTTTGATTAGTTTTGTCTAGTTTGCTGGTTAAACAATAGTATACAGATATAGAGCTTCCTAGACTAGGCAGATTGTGTTAATTTGCTATAATTTGTAATTACTTTACTTTAGTGATTAATAAAAAGTTGCTTACTTACCAAAAAAAAATAAAAAATTGCGTGGCTTAAAATGAGTGGGGCTAATAAATGAACGGATCAATGATCCACCTAAATTTGAATGAGTTGGACGGATCATGTTTTCATGGGCTAAAATTTTACCATCCCTGACCTAGACGGTCTAAAAGAACTCCTAGGACATCCAACTTAAATTTTATGGAAAAATTATGAAAAGGTAAAAGATGAATATTTCTTTTCTATATTATAGAAGTAGTGGTTTTGACATGTGTGCTTCCTGTCAAAAAAAATTTATACCAAGGACATTTCAGTCATTTTATTCCACCAAGTTGATAATGTATATACGCGAAAAAATTTTATGGTTGGTGAAAACCAAATAGTTGTGTGAGGGGTTTTTTTAAAAGAAGAAAAAATAATGGACCCCATATTTTTCAATTACCGAACAATTTAATATTTTCATCCACCCCACCCTCACCCCCACTCATTCACCTTCTTTCTTTCTCCTCTTCACTTTCTTTTTCTTTCTTTCCCTTCTTCTAGTCGCCCTCTCTTTCCCTAATCCCTACTGTTGATGAACTTCCTCCTTTGGCATTCACCTATTTCCGATCACCAAACAGACTTCAAACCTCTTTATCTTTTTCCCTTCTTCCCCTCTTTCTCCAATATCTTTTCTCCTCTTTTTCTTTCAATAATAAAGAAGTTGAGTTTTTCCTTCTAATTAGAAAATCAGAGCTTGTTAGTTTGCACTCCATATAAAAAGTGAAATTGAATCTACGAAGTAAAAAATCAATTTGATATTGGATATATTCAGAGAGAAAAAAACATGTTTACATGACCCACAAATAAAATATTACATCAATTTTCGTGAGTTGAGTGTAGAAAAAAGATTATAAAGAATCAAGATGTTGGTGGGGCCGTGAATCTACATGGATATGAAGAAATGAGTGAAAAAATATAGGAGAAGAAGAAGAGGAAAAAGAAAGAAGGTGAACGAGTGGGTGGTGAGGGTGGGGTGGATGGGAATATTAAATTGTTTGGTAATTGAAAAATGTGGGGCCCATTACTTTTTCTTCTTTAATAGCACTTTGTTTGGATTGTGGTTTCCCATGGTATGGTATGGTATGGTTACTAACATTTTCTTTGGATGGTGGTTTTCCATAGTATGGTATGATATGGCTACTAAGAGAACCATGCTTGTTTTGATTGTTTCTCAAAAAGTATAGTATGATATGGTTTAATTTCATGGTTTGATAACCATAAAAATCCTCACTTTATGTAACCACTGATTTGGTATTATCCCATGGTTTTCTTAAAAAAAATTTCAATTATGCCCTTACTTAATATTACATAATCCTATTTTACCTTTTACCATATATTATTTATCTCCACCCCCTACCCCGAACCACACCCCAACCACCCAAAAAAAAAAAAAAAAAATATATATATATATATATATATTTTAAATTTCTTTTTAAGAAAGTTTCAAAAAAAAATTCTTATCCCACCCCTTACCCCGACCCCGACCCCCTACCAAACCCCCACCCTAAAATTTTCTTTTTAATTTTTTTTTTAAAAAAAATTCAAATCTTTTTTCTTACCCCACCCTCACCCCTGCCCCGACCCCCACCACCTACCAGCCCCCCCTCCAAATCAAAAATTTTTTAAAGAAAAATTTCAAAAAAAAATTCTTACCCCACCACCACCCCACAAAAAAAATTAATTTTTTAAAAAAAAATCAAAACTTTTTTCTTATCCTACCCCCTACCCCTACCCTAACCCCCCACTCCAACCCCCCACCCACCCTCCACCCCCCTACCCCTACATTTTAAAAAAAATTGAAATTTTTTTCTTAACCTTCCCCTCCCCCCTCCTAATCTTATTCGTTATCATTGTTTTGTGTTAAATATGTACAAATGCTTTTAGAAAACTATTTTCTACTTGCGTAACGAACACAAGAAAATAAGTAAGAAACAACTTATTTTTCTAGAAAATAGAAAACATTTTCCTTCATACCGAACACACCCGTAGCATACACAAAAGATGAATTCAAACTTTGTACTTGTCGTTGGTGGTCACGTCTGAAAACACAAAAAGAAATGAAATATGTTACTATAAAAAAAATGAATCCGATTACATTTATTTTTGATCTACTCTTTTATTGATTTTGTTAGAATATACATGAATTTAACAACTTAATATACTTACGTGGCACAATTTGTGACAAATTAGCAGGAAGAAAATTAATTTAAATTATTTTAGTAACTATTATTGATAAATTTAATATTTATAATAATTAAGAGCATTTTAGTAAACTTATCAATTATGATACAGTACCATACCGTCAAATCAAATAATAAAATTGTTATTAAATCACAGTAAATAATGCAATCCATTCAAATATTATTGTATTGTATATTACAATACCATACCACACCATACAGTACCATACATTATGAAACCATGTGTCACGCCCCGAATTCCATCGGGACGGATTGGCACCCGTAGCCGACAAGGCCCGAGAGAACCAAGCTTTGCCTCTATTCAATCATGTACATGCTATGAGAAATCCATAATCACATAATAACTTTGGATATCGACAATGGAATCATGGAACATGATATATATATTCACATATGCGAAACTTGGCCGTTGAGGCCACCAAGTCAAAACCGACATACACTTCTTACATTTATACACCCACAACCGTCTACTAAAGCCTCTAGCAAATGCATTGACCAAAATGAACTAAAAGTCGGGACAAGTCCCCGCTTTATACAATAAGTACAACACCAAAACATATGTACAATAGTGACTCGGAGAAGCCCCGAACTAACTGGAGCTCACCAAAGATCTGCAACAACTGGCAATCCTACTGTGGAGGTCGGCTAGTACCTGCGCCTGCAGCAAGTAAGGTAAATCCCCCAAGAGGGGTCAGTACGAAGAATGTACTGAGTATGTAAGGTCATATGAAACTTGTGAGATATGTAAGTATGTCAAAGAACTCAAGTTCAATTGCATAACCAATATAGATAAGTCACAATGTAGATGAGGCACTATTCTGTACTTTGGAAACCATGTATGTTGCTTCCGGTACTTTCTTTGTATTTTAAGATTCAATGATTATTCATATTTGCCTTTGGCCTGTGATACCCGGGCCCCAACTGAACAGTGGATTTTTTAAACATAACATCATGCTATGTTGGGATCGGCTCGAGCTAGGCTTATGCCTCTAGAGCTGCCACCTTATGAATCGATGTATATATCGGGATTGGCTCGAGCTAGGTTAGTACCTCTAGAGCTACCACCCATACAACATTTCAGGTTCGGCTCGAGCTAGGTTATTACCCCTAGAGCTGCCCCCTGTTAGGATCGGTCCGAGCTAGGCTTATGCCCCTAGGACTGCCCCCTGATTTTGGGATCGACTTGGGCTAGGCATTCCGCCCCCAAAGGTGCCACCCTTACTTGATCATTGACCACATATGCATTACTTTGTTTATTACTTTGAGATTGATACCATGATATTCACAACTTGATATGAAGCTTTGGATCATTAACCAATGAGTAAGAGACATGTGACTAACTTGGCAACACAACATTATTAGAACTACAACACCAAGGAAACCATTGGACAATATTCCATGAACAAGAGACATAAGTATAATCACTATTGGAACATTGGAACATTGGAACATAACCTTATTTGAGCTTTTGGAACATTAACCATGAATATGAGACATGAGATTCACCAATGTTCAATGAGTAGGAAATATATGACAATGACTATGGATAACCGGATATAGAATACCTTAACTCATTTCGGAATAGGACTAGTGAGATGTTAACATGAATACTATTTGCTGCAGAAAGATACAGACAGAGTAACCTTACATACCTTGTACTCTCAATACGAATAAACAACCTTAGACGTGCACACAATAGTCCCGTTCCTCCTTTATGTGTCACTCTACATCACAAATACATAACGGAATTGACATTAACCACCAACTACTCTACAAATGCATATAACATCAATGAGTTACATGTTTGCCCTTAAACATGTCATTTCCCCTTGACAAAACCATTGATAAGATTATTATTACAAAAATCCCCCAATATTCCCAACATTGACCAATACATGATAATCAATACATTTCACCACAACACTTCTCCTTTACACTTTCTTATCCACACCACATCACAAATAATCCATCAATTCAGCTTAATACACTTCATAGCATATATCAGCCAAAATCCCACAATTTGCACTTATAGAAAAATAACAAGTTTAATAACAAAATAACACCATACACGTTCATATTTCATCCATACCATGATCTTTCATCAAAGGCACAAGCCATAATTCAAGTTCAAATCACCAAGATAGCACATCTTCCACCAAAAGCAAAAATACACTATTCACCACCTTGCTAACATAACTATCATAATATACATAATCTCCCATGCATGTAATATGTTAATCCATGAGAATAAATACTTACCAAGGCTTGGAATAGGATGATCTTCACCAAAGAGTCCAATATTTGCTTTAGGATTTTGGAACTAGAGAAATGTTTGGGGAAAATATCTTAAAAGGCATGAGACTTTGAAGGCAATAAAATCAGATTTCTTGCCCCTTATGTAGGCCCCTTAAGTCCATCCTTAGCCACTCTTAACATTTAATGTAGCCTTCTAGAAGGTCAAGGCAAGAATGGGTCTTTTGACCCATTTTTGGGTCATGCTTTCTTTTTATTTTTGGGTCCTCTTTGGGCCCAATACACTTAACCCGATAAAATTGTTTAGGAGTCCTCTTAGCCTCTTTTTGAACCCCACAAACGTTCCACGAAAATCATAAAACACTTCCTATGAAGGTTTAATCACATTTACTAGGCCAAAAATCAAGTATCTCATCCATAGCATTACAAAAGACGTATGTATGGCTCTCGACACCTAAGTAACCATTGTTCAACGTCATTACATAGGGTTGGGAAGGTACGGGGTGTTACACCATGAGAAATCACCATCCAAACAAAGTGTAAAAAAAACCCTCACACAACTATTACATGGTGGTTCTCGCCCATCATAAAAATTTGAGTAAAGTAGTAAAAACACATCTAAACTATCCCTTTTTTTTGAGTTTCACACCTAAACTAATACGAGTATCAGAAACACACCTATACTATCACTTATAGTTTGAGAAACACACCTAAACTATCACTTATAGTTTGAGAAACACACCTAAACTATCACTTATTAGTTTGAGAAATATACCTAAAAGGCGACTAGACCAAATATTTGCTTACAAACTCTTTAGGTGTGTCTAGTCATTAAAAATCAATCTATGTGACATATTTTATTTTTTTGCTAACACATTATTTTTTTTATTTTTTAAATATTTTTAATTAATTTTTATTCATTTTGAGGTGTATTTCTCAAACTAGTGAGTGATAGTTTAGGTGTATTTCTCACACATTCAATAATTTAAGTATGAAACTTTAAAAAAAGAGGATGGTTTATGTGTGTTTTTTACACTTTACTCCAAAAGTTTTCCAAGTGAAAGTGTCTTCAGATGTGTCTCTCTCTCTTTCTATTGTATCTAATCTCTCTCTCTCTTTTAATATTGTCTCTATCTCTTCTCCTCCGTTAAACAAGAAAATCAAACCGAAGTTGTTTCTCTTTTGTGTCAAGTATGTTTTAAAGATTATTTCATATTATATGCCATCTTTATTATTCTGATTGTTGTTTTTTTGGCTTTCTGGTTTATTTTTTGTGTTTTAATTGAGATTTTTTTATTCTAATGGAAGAAGAAACCCGATTCGTGAATTTTACTTTTTTTTCTATTCTAATTGAAGAAAAAGATCCAATTCGACTCCTATCTTTCCAGATGGATTAGATTGGTTACTTGGGGTTTCTTTCCACCCTTGATTTTAATGGAAGAAGAAGACCCAATTTGATTTTTCGATTTTTAGGATCTGTAGAGATCTATAGATTTAGTACTTTGACAGTGTCTTTCTTTGTTATATCATAAGATTTGTAACCCCCATATTAATTTCATATTATGTGTCACAGGTAAGGATTAAAGTTAATGACGATGGTGATAGGCTGATGTTATCACCTTAAGCCCGTAAGTATTTTATTTGTTTGATTTCACGAGATTTACAACTTAAATGTTGTGGTGACCTTTCTCTACTTGAATTTTATTCTCAGTTGTTGTTACAATTAAGTTTTTCCTCTACCTACAAATTTCTTATACTCGGGAATCAAATTTTCTCTCTGCTTTGTGAGATGGCTGATTATATTGCTTGAAAGTTTTAACACTTAAGACTAAGGCGTCATCCTTTGGCGACAGGATCTCCTTGATTCACATACCGTTTCTCTGCAATTTGTAAAGATGAGAAGATATTTACAAGGTATGAGTTTGTTGTGCTAAGCATGCATTCAGTGAAACTTTTTGAATTACAATTTCAAATTTTTCTTTTGTTCTTGCTATAGCCTGATGATATTAAATTAACTTTATTCTAATGAAGATTTGAATACAAATGTCATTATGCCATTTAGAGTTCTGCTTTCTCCACAAAAATCTGCAAAAAAAATATTTGCCCATTGTATTGATTCATGTGCAAAGCCCGCTTGATCTTTATTGAGCATTGAACAAGGTTTTTCCTCTCTCGTGATAGAGTTGAGTTGCCACGCATAAGGTAGGGACGTGGATGGATTCCTTGAGAATAATAGAACTAGCATCTGCGCCATGATGACAAAGTTGTGATACTTAACTCATTCATGGTTATCATGGATGTATTCCGTGGAAATGATAGAACTCGCATGTGCTTTGTGATGACAAAGTTGTGACACTTAACTCATTCATGGTTTTTTTTCATTGTGCAAACTGAAGAATATATATGCATTAAAATTTATGTTTAATGAAAAAAAATGGGCAAGTAGTTGCACTTGATCCTACATTTAGTAATGTAAATGCAGCCTGTTCTTTCCCTGCTTGAATGTGGTCAGAAAAGTTTTAGAACCTCGGGTGAAATTTTTTATCACAATTGAGTAGATGGTTGATGTATCGAACTCAGTCTTTTCTTTTCTCTGTGTAAAATGTGCTTTCCTTCAATATTGCATTCTAGAATGTTTGTTTACCTATCTATATTATAGAAATAAATCAATGTACATGGTGGATTTTACTCTTGCATTCACCGCATAGTTTCTTCATTCTCATCGCGTTTCTTAAGTTTGCTTCAACTTTTTTTTTATAATGAGATTTGTCATTTCTATAGTATTCCTTGCAGATTTTGGAAGAATGTGACAGTGTAATACAGGACCGAACTAAAGCTGTTGAAATTGAGACTCAAATATTCAAAGTTTAGTTTCGAGTTGTGAAAATATTGAAAAAGAATTGTGCTTTCTTTGTTATTGTTTTTGGTTTAGGTTGGTTTCGTTGTTGTGTACTCAAGTGCTGATGAGTTGTGATCGGGATTGCCGACTTATTACAGACGAGGGGCTACATAACTTTAAGTTCTTATTCCCTACAAAGTCACCTAAAATTTTCAATGCGTGGAGTAATGGATTTGAAGATCTGAAAGATGGAAAGATCAAAACGTTTATTAATTGTTGTTGAATAGAGCAGTAGATAATATTGATTTCACAACAATTGAGAACAAAACTGTATCTCAGCTCACCTTCCACACAGTGTATTACATTTTATTATTATGTAAATTGCATAACTATTTTGTGCAACTTGGCTCCTTGGTAAATATAATAAGCTTATCCTCCCAATCTGAATATATTTATGTTTCCAAATGTATTGTACACAGTTCCAATTAGGGGTGTTCATAAAATCGGAGAACCGAAAAGCCGAACCCAACCGAATTAGTTCGGTTCTTCGGTTCGGTGTCGGGTTTTTTTTGGGGTATTTCAGTTCTTCGGTTCGGTGTATTGTTTGAGGGTAACGGTTCTTCGGTATATTGAAGAACCAAAATTTTATTAACTAATTTTTTAAAAAAATATTTATATTACATATTGTGCTCCCTTGGTTTTCCCTGAATTTAGTATGGCTGATGCTGCCATAGTTTTAATTTAGTGTGGCTGCCATAGGAGCCGATATGTTTTCGCTGTACCATTTCTTTGTTAAAAAAAAAAAGTCTGAGTGTCATTGAAATCGTTGATGAGTCCGTCTTATAAGAAATTGCGGATATGTTTTTGATAATTTTGTTTCACTTGCACCAAAAAATCAATTTAAAAACATCGAATAAAATCGAACTGAAGATCAAAAAATCGAATTCAACCGAATTAGTTTGGTGTGATGTTCGGTGCTCATTTTTTCAAAATCGAAAATTGAAGAACCGAATCGAACTTTGCCAAAACAGAACCGAAGAAGCGAACGTCCAACCCTAGTTTCAATTTTCCTTCTACTTGGTAACAAGTTTTGGTATTTTGAACAATATGTAACTGACATTGGGCTCGTGCTGACACGGGTCATACTCCCCTACTAAAGAAAATAGATGACAGAATGGTACAGTTTAAGTGTGATATCGTTAAGGTCGGGTAGTGCCCATACCAGAGGTCCACAGCACATAAACACAACCAACAATTGCAGCAATGTCTGATCTACAATCTACAATTTATAGCAATTATGACTTTTCTCTTGATTTACTAATGACGATTACTTCACTTAGGGGTTATTTGGTTGGGAACAAATTATCCCTGGATTAAAGTTATCTCACCATGTGTATGGAATAGCTTATCCTATCACTATGGTATAAATGGTGGGATAAATAATTTCGAGACTACCTAATACCTCCAACCAAACGCAAGATAAAATAATCCTACATGTTATCTCGAGATTATTATATCTTATACCTCATACCAAACGACTCTTAAGGTTCATATGCTTTAACTAAGGGCCCTCTTCTTTTACTTATTTTTTCTTCATATATGTTTGGACTAAGACCCTTTATATGGGAAAAGTTTGTTGAAGAAAAAAACTGAAACAAAAGTTTAAAAAATGTGTATGCATATTTATTTATTTATTTATTTATTTATGTCATTGAGGACGGTAGAAGGGGATTCAGAGCACTTTCCTGTTTTGACAGGATTGCACCAGGGATCGATTCTTTGTCCGTTTTTATTTGCCTTGGTGATGGATGTTTTGACGCGGCGTATTCAAGGGGAGGTGCCTTGGTGTATGCTATTTGTTGATGATGTGGTACTGATTGACGAGACCCGCGGAGGAGTTAATGACAAGTTGGAGGTTTGGAGACAGACTATCGAGTCTAGAGGGTTTAGGTTGAGCAGGACGAAGACGGAGTACTTGGAGTGCAAGTTTAGTGATTCGACGCATGAGGCTGATGTGGTAGTGAAGCTGGATTCTCAGGTCATTCAGAAGAGGGGGAGTTTCAAGTATCTGGGGTTTATGATTCAAGGGAATGGCGAGATTGACGAGGATGTCACGCACCGTATTGGTGCAGGGTGGGTGAAATGGAGGCTCGCTTCGGGAGTTTTATGTGATAAGAAGGTGCCTCCGAAGCTTAAAGGTAAGTTCTACAGAGTGGCCGTTCATCCGGCTATGTTATATGGAGCAGAGTGTGCGCCAGTTAAAAACTCCCACATCCAAAAGTTGAAGGTAGCGGAGATGAGGATGTTGCGATGGATGTGTGGACTTACCAGGAGTGATAGGGTTAGAAATGAGGTTATTCGAGAGAAGTTGGGAGTGGCTCCGGTGGAAGATAAGTTGCGGGAAGTGAGGTTGTGATGGTTCGGACATGTGAGGAGGAGGTGCACGGATGCTCCAGTACGAAGGTGTGAAAGGCTGGCTGTGGATGGTTTTAGGCGGGGTAGAGGTGGGCCAAAGAAATATTGGAGAGAGGTAATTAGGCATGACATGGACCGGTTACAGCTTACAGAGGACATGACCCTTGATAGGAAGAGGTGGAGGACGCGGATTAGGGTAGACGGTTAGTGGGTAGGAAGGCGTCCGTATTAGTAGGAGGGACTGGTTGTTTGTATCTGTGCCTGGTGTTTCTTGGGCAGATTTTTGTTCGTGTTTGTTTTGTGGATGTTGGTGATCTCGAATTAATAGTCTTTAGTGAGACTCTGTGGGTGTCTTGCTTCTTTTGTTAGCTAGCGTTGTGGTATCTCTTCTTGTTGTTCGTTTTTATGATTTTTGTTTGTTCTTGCTATCTGTTCTATGCCGGAGGTCTATCGGAAACAGCCTCTCTACTTCTTCTGAGGTAGTGGTATGGACTGCGTATACTTAACCCTCTCCAGACCCCACCTATTGGGAATTCACTGGGTATGTTGTTGTTGTTGTGATTTTTTTATGTCATTATTATGTACAAGAACTTTGCTCGAAAGCTACCGTAAAACCACTTTTGTTAAAACGCATTTGGTAAACTTTATTATTTTTCATTTTGCAAGATTTCAGACTTTTACCGACAAATAAGTGCCACCTAAGGATCTTTTTGATCCGTGCAAAGCTGGAGATTCAAGTTCTTTTTGACAAGATGGTATCCGGATCACCTTATACACACCTCAATCAATACAATCAAGGCTGAATACTACCACCCCACCCCACCCCCAACCCAAACCTAAACCAAACCAAGGTTGGAGCATACTAAATTGCCTCAACCATTCAGCCATCTTAGAAATGTGGACCATCTCCAGAATTGAATATGCCATGGCTAAGTACCCCCCAGCACTCAGCAAGTTGGAGCTTTCTTCTATAGGCCTAAACAATTAACCAACAAGGCATGTACAAATTCCAACTGAACAAACAGTGGCAAAAAACAATTCGAACTCATGTGCCATAGATGTCGTTGCACATCTCCTTCGACAAGCATCCCCTCTATCAGCTAACAAGTGATTCTAAACCAGTTGTCTTAAGTTCTATAGAGTTGAAATACTTCCCTCCGCCTCCATACTTTGCACTGAATCAAAAAAACACAGCAGAAAATGGACACTATTTAATCTAGTATGGCAGCAGAATTTTCCCAACTGTCATAATTCCACGCACTCTAATACATAGCAACCAAAGAGAATTCGGGGCAGAACAAATAACAGTTCCCCCATTCACTGTCCCGACTCCTGCCTTGTCCAAAAAATAAAGAGTTGGTGTAACTAATTCAACTTAATCATCATAGTTGCAGTATATGCAGCTACAGCGGATATGAAATAGACAAAAGACTTAGAAGAATTACCCACCGAACTTATTTAAGTATGCGGGAACGGCGTAGTTGAGGTGACTGAAGTAAGATAGCAACATGCATACAATTTGAACATAGTACCTGAGGTTATGTATTGCACCTTTTCACACTTGTCCTCATTTTCTGATATTTGTATAAGATCAGCTTCCAATATAATGAAGATCTTTCGAGTTTACGAAACAGAAAACTGAACACAATCTCGACTAATTTTTTGAAATTTATGTCGACAATTCTAAGTCTCCAATCAATAATTTGGCTGCAGGCAAGTCAATAAAGCGAAGAGGTAATCACCCTCCAATGGCACAGATGAAAAGCTACCTTGGAATAGGATCATGGCCGGCATATAGAAGTTTACAAAGTCCGAAAGGTCCATGAGCAATTGCCCAGTGGAACCATTTCTTCTTATATGCATATTGCATATAGTTCAGACAAGGTAAGCAAAATAAAGGCCAAGGAGCAGCAATCATGATTTCATCAACAACTATTGCCTTCAAACACATTGTGTCCTGTGGAATTCTTCGCTGCACTGTAGTACAACACTGCCCCTCATGACTCCTGCTATGTATGTATACATAATACAGGGTTTTTTATCGTACTTACATCATATAAAAGAATTGAGTGTCTGCAATGCGTTGGATGATTACATCATCAAGAACAGTATTAGAAGAATCAGTCATTATAATATAATGATTATATATATGCCGACAGAAATGTTTGTGCTGTGTGTTGAAAACTTGAAATGCAGCCCATCAAAAAGTGTAAGAAGAATCAGTCATCATTATAAAGTAATGATTACAAATATATTCACTTCTCTGAAGAAGAATTCTCAAAAACACTACCTAGGAGAAGGATATATCTAAACAGTATTGGCACCTGCAGTTTGTCTATGATAAATGAGTTGGTCCATATCCAGCAGAAATCGCCAAGCTCTAAGAGAGACTGCAGACAGAAATATGGATGCATCCAACTTGTAAGAAGCATATCAGAATCTTCAAATGCAGCTTCCGGTAAAAGATGTCAGTAAAAGTCCACCTATAAATGGTTGTGTCTGAAGTAATTAAAAAAACAGATAAAGTATCTTTTTTAAGTGACTGTAAAAGAGAGAGAGAGGTCTACTGCAGATCACACAGAAATACTGTCAATAAGTTGATGACATCTACATAGCCTAACCAAGAGTAGAGGCGCCTAGCTAAGCATATAGAAGAAACTGAAAAGCTAGAACAGCAACAGAAAAAAAAAAAGGTGGGAGCGAAGCTTGAAGTTGCTTGCTGGAATCAAGGATTGACTATCAAGCAAAACAATCGAACACAACCAAGCTACGAATAAAGGAACATTCAAGGATAAACCAATAAATCTTTAACCCTTTCCTATCAATGACCTCATCATTCTTATTGTCTTTTATCTAATCATTCCCCTTCCCTTTTGAGTCTTCCACCACAAATTTTATGCTGTTCTGCTTCTTTGCAGTTTCTAAAGCCCCTCATCGACAGACATTGCAGTAACACCAGCTGACAGCCATAAGGTTCCCTCTTTTTTGATTGTTTACACCAATTTTCCTTTGCGCTCTCTCTCTCTCCATCTCTGGATTTGGCTATTCATAACAAATCCAGGAAAATATCTGTCGAGCCGTTATTATCTTTACACCAATATTTCATGTGGTTTTTGTCCTTCAGCATGCTGGGGTATCAGTTCATGCTCGGCTCAATTTGTACACAAGCCTAGCAAAGTTCCAAGGGCAGAATGTCTTCAATCAAGTCAACTTCCAGTGTCCATAGGCTCATCTGCTACTCGAGCAAAAGTCAAACCTTTGAAGCTCGGCTTAAATCAACTGATTACACCTCCAACATGGACCAAGATGCCAAGCCTTTGACAAAATGATTGCATTTAGCTTGGAACTTATACATGCTTATGCAGTTATGGTCTTGCCAGATATAAATTCTAGATTTAACACATTAACGATTGTAGTTCGCTAGACATATATAATAGGAATTCTTTCACACACCACTTTCGGAAGAAAGGGATGAACGAACAAAAAATCAGACAAGCAACAAAAAACAAAGAAAAAAGATCGATTTATCAAAGAAATGAAAAACAAAAAAAAAGATCTCTTAACAAAAAGGCCAAAGATGAGAACAGGTGTATTTATATCTTCTGATGAACAAGATACGCAACATCTTATTGATCTATTGATGCGTGAAGAGAAATGTAGACTGCAGCATATGGTTTTTTTAACCCTCTTTTATTTGGTAAGTTCCTCCATTAGTTGTATAAAGTATTAACAGTCAGTACCTAATCAAAAGCAACCTGCAATAGTCGAAACACTACTCTATATTTCTGCAAAAAATATACAACCTACAGCTAATATGATTATGATTACGAATCAATCAAAGTTTAGCACGACTAAGCCAACCTCCATTAAATTGGAACCAGAATTCTATAAAGTCAGGAAAACCTCATGCTGGGGAGACTTCAACTCGACCCCAAAATTTCAGATCGTTGATCACTACAAACTTAAGCTATAGCATGTTCTCCTTCACACAAGATGGAGGGTCAAAAGCACTTCGAAAAATTAGTATGGAAGGGACCCATCTCATTTACGCTCCGTCGGATGACCAAGGGTTTCTGCTAAATAGCATCTGGCCGTACAAATGCAAGGAACCTCCTGAATTACCAGACACAATACCACGGGCTCATTGTCAGTCAGTTGCAATCAGTGATGTTAAAGGCACGCTTAAAACTTAAATACAGGACAAGAGCAGATTGGTCACTGCATCTCACTGTGACTGTTCAGTGAAGGCACAAACGTGCTGAAGCCTGCAGAAAACTAGCTAACCAAGCACTTTCCGTTTCAGGAAAAGAATGTAAACACATGAGGCCCATGGGTTCTGTCTTGAAAACAGTAGTAATAGACAATAATTATATCTGGTAAAACAGTTCTTTTAGGGATCGCACTGTTACAAGGATAAGGCATAATAATCCCGGGATTCAATATGGGATTATTATTTTCTTTTTACTTCTTTTTTGATAACAGTGGTGTCCGGGCCAGCTTTCGCGCACCTCTACTAATTCCACGAGATACATGCCACCTCCCACCAAAACGGTACCAGGTAACTCTGTCTACCCAGGGTTGGACAAACGGAAAGAAATCACCTAGTGTTTTTGTCTTTGGTAGGATTTGAACCTAACACCTTAGCTTATGGATTTATTAATATTATATCCTGCACTTGGTTGAATTTTTAATTCTAGTATAAGCAATTCTGAAATTATTTATACCACAATTATGGTATTATTTTTATAACATTGTGTTTTTTTAAATTGGTATTATTTGTATACCTCTATTCCGAGTCGGGGGTCTGACGAAAACAGCCTTGCTACTTCTTCTAAGGTAGTGGTATGGACTGCGTACACTTTACCCCCAGACCCCACATTGTGGGAATACACTGGGTATGTTGTTGTTGTATTATTTTTATACCATGTTCAATATGGGAAACAATCCTAGGATGACTACCCCGGGATAAAACAACAATATGGAAAATATGCCCTTCTCAAAAACTCTTCTCCCAAAGTCCTTCAAAAGGCCAAGGTTAAAATTAGAAATAAAAGTTTACCAAGTTTATCTACTATAAAAACCAACCAACCACAAGTTCTATATTATACTTAGAATATCCCATTTTTAATCTAATAAACTAAATTCTACCAATAAAAGTATATTCACTAAAGCACCCAAGGGTGTGGCCTAGGGGTCAATGAAGTGGGTTGAGAGCCTGAGGTCTCAGGTTCAAACCTCAGCGGAGACAAAAAAACACTAGGTGATTCTCTCCATTTGTCCTAGCCTTGGTGGACAGAGTTATCTGATATCTGTATGAAGAAGTTAAATATTAGGATCACGTATACAAACTAGGTATGAATTTCAAAGTAAAACCTATGTCTTTGCACTTAAATCGGAACCTAAGATGGTTTTTTGAACTTGATTAACATGGTTTTTCTTTTCTTTTTTCTCATGAAATAAGGATTAACATGGTTTTTCGTTTCTTTTTTTCTGATGAAGTAGGGATTAACATGGTTTTCCATCCATATATTTTATTTCATTGTGAAAGTTTCAGTTCCTCTATCCATTAAACTGTTATTTTGTGTTTAATATTATTTTCTTTGTGTTCTGTATAGTATGTGCAGCATAACTGTTACTTCAGTATGGGTCTTTCCTTACAGAAGGGTGCGCTTTGGCTGCACTTTACACTCCAAAGCCTAGCAAACCTTGGTGTTTTCTACAATTTTATTTCACCTTTGACAACAATAGTTGTAATGACAAAAAAGGATTTTGAAGTCCTCAACAGAACATATAAGGATTAATGCTTACAACACTACCATGGTAAAAGACAAAAGAAAATGCATCCTCTATATTTCCTCTAGCATTTAAAGCCTGCACATTGAATTTCTTGAAAAATGACTCCTGTTACTTGCAAGAGACCACATGTACAGTGTGATGAATATAAGTCGAGAAACCATTAGGCATCAAAATTGAGAATGTAATGCTTACAACATCAACAACATACCCAGTGTAATCCCACACAGTGGAGTTTGGGGAGGGTAAGTGTACGCAGACCTTACCCCTACCTTGGAGGTAGAGAGGTTGTTTCCGATAGACCTTCGGCTCAAGGAATATAATGCTTCTACCATATTATTATGCATTTAATTATCAGCTCCAAAGTTAAGTGTGGGGGGAGGAAAAGAAACAAGAAAAAAAATCCTTTACAAGGGACTGATGATAGATGGCTTGAGCAATGCCTAGAAATGTGCAGCTTAACAACGTTATACTAACTTTTCCAAGTTCAAGAATATGAGAGCACCTTGTGCTAATGGATTAGCAGCTATTTAAGCAGATAACCACCAAGTAGTCAGATATACTGCTTATAAAGGAAACACATAGCAAGGAAAGGGAAGCAGAACCTGCAAATAGGGGGTGTGAGTTCCAAGCAGATGTAGAAGCCAAGCTAAGTTGGCTCCATCTTCTTCAATCATCTAAGTAAAGAAAAATTCCCAGGATGCTGATTTTTAGACAACTCAAATTTGCTTCCAAAAGAAATTCCCACTCAAAAGGTTAACCTCGAAATTCACTACTATAAACCTTCCCTTCCACAGTAAGTTGATGTAAGCAGTAAGAAATGGTCCTCTGGCCCCTGTCCTCTCTAGAAGTAACTGCTATCTATGTCAGAATAAGAAAACGTTTCTTATTCCCAGTGTCCTCCATCGGACGATAGTTTTCTCGTGGTATGCAACAGCTGAATGATAATGCTGCTGAGGCATTTAGCACAATAAGCATTCAGCTGATCTGAGAAAAAATTGTCTGTTATCAAGGTTCAGAATATGTTGACTAGCAGAAGCACTTAACATTAGCTGGACTCAATGAATTCTTATATCTAAGTTGAAAGCCGAGTGTTAAGCACAATGAGATTCTCAATGTACAATTGCATATACGGAGTTACGGACTACGGTAAGGATCCAAATCAAAGAATTTAATTAGGAAACAATACTCGATAATTACAAAGATGGGCAGCAGAAATTTCTCAAATAACCAACATAGGGCAATTTGCATACGCAACAAATTTACATGATCTTGGAGAAAAGCATACCAGATGAAGATCCATACCTCCACCATACAAGCATCATCCCCATCACGAGCAAAATAGATTTAATATCTCCCAGTTTTACCAAGGATTAGGGGGTGCACATTTTGCCACTCCTCCTTCACATTAATTTAATTCATTTTTCATTTCTAGGGAAGGGGGAAGGGGCCGGTTAGCAGCCAAAGCAGTTATAGTAATAGCTATTAACAGTTTGAGATAATTGTTCAAAAGAAGGGATAATACACAAAGGAAAAGAAAGGGATGTTAGCGGCCAATGTTTGCTAATAGCTATCAACTGTCCAAAATAATGGTCCATAAGCAGCGGCATGGACACAAAACAGTCACTGAAAGCATCTCAAGCAGAAGCCTCGTTCTGCTTGTCCAAATATATCTGGTAATTAAGAATCATTACGAAAACTCAAGATAAAATACCACATGGCCTTTTCGATTGTTGTTTAGTTTCCAGAAGGAAAAAAGCAAAAACAAGTTGCTATAACCTTGGAGAAAAGCATACCTGAATGCAGATCCATACCTCCACCGTACAAGCATGATCCCCATCACAAGCAAAATAGATTTACTATCTCCCAGTTTTACCAAGAAGGACTAAGGGGTGCACATTTTGCCACTCCTCCTTCACATTTATTTAATTCATTTTTCATTTTTAGGGAGGGGAAAAGGGTCCGGATAGCAGTCAAAGCAGTTATAGTAATAGCTATTAACAGTCCAAGATAATAGTTCAAAAGAAGGGATAATACACAAAGGAGAGGCCAATGTTTGGTAATAGCTATCAACTGTCCAAATAATGGTCGATAAGCAGCGGACTGGACATAAGACAGTCTCTGAAAGCATCTCAAGCAGAGGCCTTGTTCTGCTTGTCCAAATATATCTGGTAATTAAGAATCATTACGAAATCTCAAGATAAAATACCACATGGCCTTTTCGATTGTTGTTTAGTTTCCAGAAGGAAAAATAATACACAGATACCAACTTGAAAGTAAAACAATAAGCAGATCATGTAACATAAAAATCCATTAAAAATGTTTTAATTCTTTGTTTCCTTCTCTTCTTTACATCATAAGTCATCCACATAAACAAGAAATAGCAACAACATAAACTTTTGTTTTGTACATAATTGAAACCTGATTTAAGCTCACCGAACCCTCTTGTGGGACTTGAATGGGAATCGGGAGGGGGGTGAGGGTGAAAGTTCGACTGGTAACTGGGGAGCTTCTAAATCCCCAGAAAGCATCCCCACTACTTCTTTCATTGATGGTCGGCGGGCAGGTGACTTCTGCAAGCAGAGCAGGGCAACAGTGATGCAGAGTAATGCTTGTTCTTTGTCTAATGATTCAACAGACTGATCAACCAGATCAAGAAGCTTCCCAGCTCGGGCAAGGTGACGTGCCCAAGAGAGAAGATTAGCACGCTGGAATTCGGACATGGGTGACCCTGTCACCTGAAGTGGCCTACGCCCAGCAATAAGAACTAACAAAAGCACTCCGTAGCTATAAACATCACACTTTTCAGATAGATCCCCACAGCTACCATATTCTGGTGCAACATAACATACAGTTCCTCTCATGCTTGGTGTGCTACTAATGCCACCACTTTTAGGTATCTCCCCACTAGCAGAATCATAACTATTCTTACGAGCTCTCCGAAGCTCACTACTAAATCCATCCAACCACCAATCCATGCTACTTTTACTGCTCCTGCTCCTGCTCCTTTTCTTCTTCTTAGCAGTATATAATTCATCATCCCTTGGCCACCAAGACTCACTATGACAATCATCACTAATTGAACCTATTCCGCCCTGTTGCTTCTTCTTCTTCTTTTTCTTCCTAGCAAGCTCCTCACAATACTCCTCCTTCCACCACTCCCTTGCAGGTCTCCTCTTCTCCTTCTTCACATTTTTTTCATCATCTAAAGAAACCCACCAATCTAATCGCTTCCTATGTTTCTTCTTTTCTATTTTTCCTACTGATCCTGAGCTCGACGAAGCCCCAATCCACTCCGTCTTCGGCCTCTCCTTCTTGATCTCATTCCCAATCCATTCCATTACATAATCCTTCACCACTCCCGAATCAGCCCCACCAGTATCTTGCTTCCACCACCAGTCTTTCCCTGTAATACTCCTCTTCTTCTTCACCCCACTCTTCTTATGGCCAATTTCAATTCCACTGTCTATACTGGACCTATCAAAATTACCCTCTGAAAGACTCGTTTTTTCTAGGCCCTCAGATGGAGACGCCATAGCTGCCACCGTTCTTGGAGATACCACAGGGACCTCAGGTGACAATTCCACCCCAGTTACAACCGTCTCCGGTGACGCCTCGAGTTTAACAAAACTCTCCGGCGACTCCTCAACTCCTTTGTGAAACTCATCTACACCATTAACAGTAATCACACTCTCAGTTTCCTCAGCCACCGACCCGTTATCCTCTACCCCATTTCCTACAGGACTCTCCTTCCTCACTTCAATTTCAACATGATCCTCTGCTTTCAACCTTGCCAATCCAAAATCACCGATCTTCGCGTTGAAATTATCATCCAATAGAATATTACTAGGCTTTATATCACCGTGAATCGCTGGTGGGTCACAGAAATGATGCAAATACTCTAACCCTTTAGCTATATCAATAGCAATTGACAACCTCTTTTTCCAATCCTTCAATTCACTACACTTGCGATGCAAAAGACAGTCCTGCAAACTTCCGTTAGCCAAAAGCTCGTAAACTAGCAGCATCCGACGGCCTCTTTTGTCGGAAGAGAAACCGATAGTTGACACAATGTATTTCGAATCGATTTTTCCAGCGAAAAATAGCTCGTTTTGGAATTCCCGTTCGCCTTGTAAGGACCCTGAGTCCATAACTTTAACGGCAACAGAGACATTTGAGTTGGAACTCGGACTTTTGACAGTTCCTCTGTAGACTGAACCAAACCCGCCTTGGCCTAACCGAAGCGATGGAGAGAAGTTAGAAGTTGCGCGGCGTAGTGAGTTGTATGAGAATCGATGAGGGGGTTTTGACTCGGAATCGGAAGAGGGGACGGTTCTCTTCAGGCTGATTTTCCGGAAACAGAAAGTAAAGAGAATAAGGAGGGAGGCGGCAGCGGCTATTCCTCCGGCAAGTGGTGGTAATAGATGGTGGCTCTGACGGTGAACAGGCGGCGACAGTGGCGGCGGTGGCGGTAGTGAACGGAGTTCACGAGATGGCATGATGAAAAGAGAAAATGAAAATTACAGAATTGAAGGATTTGGGCAGTGAGAAAACTACATAAGAGTTATGGTTGCCTAAATTGGATCGGAGATTTTCTTCTTCTTTTACTAGGAGTAGTTTCATTAAGTGGGATTGCTTTTTGGTTGCAGAGGTATATGGCTTTTTGTGCATATCTTTATTTTGTTTTTATTTTGCTTTTTCTCCAATTCGACTTGACAAATCACACTACATATTTTATGCATACATACAGATGTATAAGTAGGAGTTTGGTTATGAAAATTAAATTTTTTTGGAGTTGGAATTGGAGTTATGTTTGGCCATAAAAATAAATTTGATTTTTTGTGAGAGAATTAAAAGTGAAAAAAGTAAAAACAAGAAAAAGTTATTTTTACTTTTTCAGAATTTTATTTCACTTTATTAAAAAAAATTTCATGACCAAACATCATAAAATTTCATTTTTTTTATTAAAGTAAAATAAAATTTCAGAAAAAAGTGGAAAAAATTCATGATCAAACGAGCCTAAGTCTATGCTCGTGGTCCCTTTTTAGTCAAAGCCCCACTTATTCTTTTTTGCCCTTTTTTCTTTCTGTTCTTATATCCTTCCGACCGAACCTTTTATTTATTTTTCGTATGAAATAATAAATGATTCATAATATTTGTTTTTTAAAAAATTAAGATATAATTAATTATTTATTTTTATTTATAAATATGAATAGATATTAAAATAATATTAAAAAATTAAATTGAGAGAAGTTATAATTTAGCTAAATCACCTCTACTTAATTAAGAGATGCTAACGAAAAAATGTGACAAGTAAAATCGTTCAGTATAATCACTCCGCTAAATAAGAGGAAATAATGCTTAATTTGGCGGAAAAGCAGTTACACTACTCCCAATCATACTCCACCCACCCTTCCTCCTCTCCCAAAAAAAAAAAAAAAATTGAAGACGTTTTTGATAGACTAATCACATAACTTCAATAAAAATATAAAAAATATTAATTACATTATACAAAATTTTATAAATATTTTTAATATTATTATATCAAAATTAATTAATATATATTATTATCTTAATTTACTATCAAATTATAATAAATTAATATGATTTGATATTCAACGGGTTAAACTTTTACCTCATGCTCTCTTCTATCTTCCGCTCCAACGAACTGCGTCGATCTTTTTTCAGAAAGGATTAAAAGAACACAAACCTGCTTAGTAATCCAATTGGTATTTCTTGGAAAATATGGATAATCAAACTCTTATTTTCTGTTACAATGACTTTGACTTGAAATGAAAAAAGGAATTGAACATCAAAAAACCTGTAAAAAGAATATTTATTTGCTTTAATAGGAAATATTATACGTATTGGTATTAAGTACTTCCTCTATTCAATTTTATTTGTCTGGATTTGACTTAACATACCTCTTTAAAAATAATTAATAAAATAATAAATATTATATTATTTTTGAAAATAATAAATTCAATATTTTGAAAATGTATAGCACTTAATAATAAAAGTAAAATAGGTATAAAATACTACTGTAGTAAATTATCTTTTAATTTTTTAAACTAAATAAGCAAATGAATATCTATTTTTAGTATGATAAATAAATAAAAATGAACTATAGAGTAATATATGGGAGTAAAATAAATATAACATAATAATTTATTTCTTAATTTTTTAAATTAAAGAAATAAGTGAATATTTATTTTTGACATAATATACAAGTAAAAATGAACAAAGAAGTAGTATATATAGCGAATAAAAAAAGAGAAGTGTTAAATTTGGTTGTCAAAGTGGAATAACAACAGGTGTTGCTGAATCAAAAATGCCAACCTTACACCACCAAATGGCACGGGCAAATAACACAGCTAAGCCAAGTACTCCTCCCGTTTCAAAAAAAATAATTTATTTTGATTTGATATAGAGTTTAAAAAAATAAAAAAGACTTTTAAATCATATAGTCATAAATTAAAGATATATCAAAATATATTTTAATTTTATAATCTTAAATATATTACTCATATGTAAAAAATTAAATTTAAAGTATTATCAAAAATAAAAAGAATCAGGACACTAAAAAAAAAGAGATCATTTATGAGAGAGTAAGTAATAAGGCAAAAGCTGACTATGGTCCTTTCATCCATTAAAATATACAGGACAGTTGAGTAGTAGGTTTTTCCCACTTTGTCTACTTCTACATTCTCAGTTTTTTTAAAATTATTTGGCTGCTTCTTATTCTCAACCGATAAAGACTTAATACATTTACCACCATTCAAACCTGTCAACAAATTTTATTTAGATACTTAATTTATGATTTGTTTTAATTAGACATCTGAATATGTGATTAAAACAAATTATTATGTGTTTATTCAAATCATCTGTTAAATAGTTAATTATATAAAATATATTATCTCTTTTAATTATACATACATCATCTTCAATTTAAAAATATTTAGATTTTATGGCTCATTGAGGTAGATGTGTGTAATTTAAAAAATAATCTATTTTATGTGGTTAATTTATCTATATAATAAACATTTTAGAACATGAGCAAAAAAAATTCTAAAATTAAAATTAAAAATATCTAATACGAACATTTTATTATGTATTCCTATATTCAATTGAAACATATTATTGTTCAAGCGTGTAAATGTAATTTTTGTTACAATTTTAAGTACTTTCAATTAGGGGTGTTAATGATTCGGTTTGGATCGATTTTTGATTAAAATCATAATCAAACCAATTAAGTCGGTTTTTAAAATTCTAAAATCAAACCAAACCAAATGAAAAAAAAAAAAAACATCGGTGTGGTTCTTGTCGGTTTTGATTCCGTTTGGTTCGGTTTATGATTAGCTAATGATGAACATAATAGTAAAACAATGAGACATGAGACAACTATTTCAAATCAACATTAGGAATCAAATATATTTCTCTTTACTTTGCTCCCCCGCCGTTGTTCGATGAGAATGGATAAGAGGCTCGTGGGATTGACGTGAGGGGGCAAGGATGGCTATATTTCTGGGAGCGAACTCCGGGCGAATATGAAGCGCATGGATACAAGTTATGCCTTGGAATGAAAGATAATTTCGATTCCGTTTTGTCTACAAATAAGGAAGCTATAAGTAATGCAACTATGAATCTCATGGAGAGTTCGATCCTGGCTCAGGATGAACGTTGGCGACATGCTTAACACATGCAAGTCGGACGGGAAACACGAAAAATGGTGTTTCCAGTGGCGGACGAGTGAGTAACGGGTAAAAACCAGCCCTTGGGAGGGGAACAACAGTTGAAAACGGCTGCTAATACCTCGTAGGCTGAGGAGAAAAAGGAGGAATCCACCCGAGGAGGGGCTCGCTTCTGATTAGCTAGTTAGTGAGGCAATAGCTTACCAAGGCGATGATCAGTAGCTGGTCCGAGAGGATGATCAGCCACACTGGGACTGAGACACGACCCAGACTCCTACGGGAGGAAGCAGTGGGGAATTTTTCGCAATGGGCGAAAGCCTGACGGCGCAATGCCGCGTGGAGGTAGAAGGTTCACGACCAAGATTAATATATATGAATTTTCTATTATTTTTCACCACTATTTTAAAGCTTTAGCATGTTTAAGTTGCATGTAGAGGTTCTTTCACTTCACATGTCTAACATCCATAGAAGTAATATATTTTTTTAAATAGAATGGTCAAGCCTTAAAAAATCAAAGGGACAAGCCATTAAAGAGTTGATGGATGTCAAAGCAAAGAAATTAAAAACTGACAATACACACATTTTATATATACAAGTAGATAATTAGACTTAGAATATTGAGTTTGGACATATTTTTTAAGAAATGAGATTTAAAATATTGTAGTGCATGTGAAATAAGTAAACTAAAACCAAATTAACGATTAAAAGAATAAAATATTTATTATTACATATAAAAAAACTAATATTATATATTTAAATAATTATAAAATTTATATATACAATTTATCGGTTTGGTTTGAATTTTTTTTTCATTTTTTTCTTCATAAAATCATAACCAAAGTAAATATTATTAATTTTTAAAATTTAAAATCAAATCAAATCAAATATCAATTATTTTAATTGATTTAATTTGATTTAATTTTTATCCAAACCATGAACACCCTACTTTCAATGTATGCCACTGATTAGACGTACTAGTAGTTTTTGGTTCATATCTCCAGGTTTGACTATTTTCAGCTATTGATATTATGGTACAAGTAAAAATTTTATTATTCCCTTCATTTCATATTAATTGGTTATGTTACTAAAAATAATTATCTTATATTAATTATTCATTTTATTAAATTTAAAAAATATTAATTAAATTTTTCTCATATTATTCTTATAATTAATTCTTTTTAAAAGTGTTCACACTTATTTATAAAGTTTTCAAGAAGGTTTTCAAGAAGTGAATTAATAAAATTATTTTTTTATTTATAATTTTTTAACATGCATATAAAAAAGAAAAATGTTCAACTAATATAGGACAGATGTTGACAATTTGTTACGTCCATTTCCTATAATTAATGACCACAAAATTTTATAGTGTGTGAAGGACTAATCTTTATAACCGTTGCTATCAACTTCATGAGTGGGCAGGAATCATTATTATTATCATGAATTATAATAAGTACGTTGAAGTTTCGTGATTTATTAAATAAAATTCTTGATTCAACTGGGGAAGTGTAAAAATACCAATTAGTAGTTTCTTTTTAAAAACATTGGATCCTAAATTATCATCCGAGTGAAGATCAAATATTTAATCTTCAACTATAAAAAATTGTGTATTTTTTGGACCTTTTCATATAGAACTCTGTTATATTTGATTATTTACTCAATTACTCCATATTATTATAAAATATAAAGTAATAAACTAAAAATACACATTTAACATATCACATAATTATATTGAGTACTTTTGAAATGATTTTTTTTACTCGTGAATTGATAGAGTTGGGTATGCAGATATGGTTTAAGAACACGCGAATTGAGATGACCAAAATATGTGATTTGTATATTGTAACTTTTAATCAATATGAACAAGGCAGAAGAAATAACAAATATGAAATTGATATGAATAATAAGTTATGTAAATAGAATGAATCCAAGATCCAGTGTCAAAAGCTGGTATTATCGTTAGGCAAGCTTGATATTATTGATATCTAACAAAGTAATGGACACCTGAACGTGAGAACTTAAGAACTTAAGGATAATAATGTATCTCTAGTGAATGAATGAATTTCAGATGATTTACAACGAGTAGATAGAAGAGTTTTATAACTAATCCTAGGGAATAACTTTTGTGGATCTCGCTCTTATAAAGTCCTCTAACTGCACATTTTCTTTAGTTGTGTAATGGTTGGCAGAGATATTAAGCTTTTTCATAAAATTGGTAGAGGTCTCAGACTCTTCCACAATGGCTAGACCCCTGAACTTTCGACTTATCTTATTCGATCATAATCTGGTATTCAATCTCGTATTTTCGAAGTTAAGTGGGCTTTGTGGATATGATGACACTAAACCTAACTGTTTTAACTTCAAATTTTTCGCGATTAGGTTTATACTTACCGATCACGTTCTGAGGATAGCAATAGGTGTAATCCCTGTTGAGTCACTTTTGACCTATTCTTCTTATCATGTGTCTCTTTTTGATTTGCCCACGTGTCCAATCTGACTTTTATCTCATACAGGCTGATAGTTATCTTAAATTTATAAATATTTACAAGTAAAAAGATTAAAATGCACAATTCAATTAATTGAAAATTTAATATGCTTAATAAGATATTGCACTTACTAAGATCAATTTATCAGTAATTAAGGAATAAAAAATGCAATCAATTCTAAATGTTTTCTTACAGTAGATTTATATATATATATATCTAAAGTCAACTTGCTGTAAGAAAAAAGTACTCCTTCCGTTTAAAAAAGAATTACCTAGTTTGACTTAACACGAAGTTTAAGAAAATAAAGAAGACTTTTGAATCTTGTGGTCCTAAATTAAAGTTATGGCAAATGTACTAAAATGTCTTTTAATCTTGTGGTCTTAAACATGTCATGTAAAAAGTTGAAATTAAAGTATTGCAAAAAAAAAAGGATCATTCTTTTTTAAACGAACTAAAAAGAAAAGTAGATCATTCTTTTTTAAATAGAGAGAGTATCATTCTTGCCCTAGACGTTTAACGAAGCCTTAATTTAAAAGTTATTCTCCATTAAGGTTAAAAGAGGTTAACTACATAAATGACCCTCATAGTGGGTGACTTTACTTTTTTGTCCTCTTTAAGAAAAGTCATGCAAAATTAGCCTTCCTTCTTTTTTTATGTAGAATAAATACATATTTATCCCTCTATACCTCAATATTTTCAAACAACTCTTCATGCTTATTTATCTTTTAACTTTTTTTTCTTTTTTCTTTTTCTTTGATTTTTATTTTTTCTTTTCTATTTTTTGTTTTTGTTTTTCTCAACATTTACTTTTTTTCCTCTCAACTTCTATTTTTTTTCCTTCTCTTTTTTATTTTCTCTTTTCTCTTTTTTCCTTTTTCTCATCCTTTATTTATTTTTTATTTTTTGCTTTGTCTTTTTTTTTTTTGCTTCATTTTTTTTTTTTCTCAACCTTTATTTTTTTTCTCCTTTCAACTTCTATTTTTTATTTTTATTTTTATTTTCTTTGATTTTTATTTTTTCTTTTTTTTTTAAATATTTTTTCTTCATTTTTTTCTTTTTCCTCAACTTTTATTATTTCCTTTTTCTTTTCTTCGATTCCTCCCAAACAACAAGTTACTCCCCATGAGTAAGAGTTGACGCTACTATATTGTGTCTTGATTTATGAGATGTTCTATAAAACTTGTCTTAGAGACAAGACTTAGCCTAAGGACTTTCAAATAACAAGTTATATCCCACGGGCAAGAGTTGACACTACCACATTGTGTCTTGATTTATGAGATGCTCTATAACTCTTGCCTCAGAGGCAAGACTTAGTCCAAGGACTTTCAAACAACAAGTTATGGCCCATGGGCAAGAATTGATACTACCACATTGTGTCTTGATTTACGAGATGTTCTATAACTCTTGCCTTTGATGCAAGACTTAACCCAAGAACTTTCAAATAGCAAGTTACGCTCCATGGACAAGAGTTGACACTACCACATGGTGTCTTGATTTATAAGATGTTCTATAACTCATGCCTTAGAGGCAAGACTTATCCTAAGGACTTTAAAACAATAAGTTACGCCCCATAGGTACGAGTTGACACTACCACATTGTGTCTTGATTTATGAGATGCTCTATTAGTCTTGCCTCTAAGGCAAGACGTAGCCCAAGAACTTCCAAAAAAAATAAATTACTTTCCATGGGCAAGAGTTAACACTACTTCATTATGTCTTAATTTATGAGATAACTCTTGCCTTAGAGGCAAGACTTAGCTCAAGAATTTTTTCAAACAACAAGTTATGTCCCATGGGCAAAAGTTGACACTATCACATTGTGTCTTGATTTATGAGATGTTCTATAACTCATGCCTTAGAGGTAAGACTTAGCCCATGGACTTTAAAACAATAAGTTACGCCCCATGAGTAAGAGTTGACACTACGACATTGTCTCTTGATTTATGAGATGCTCTATTAGTCTTGCCTCTGAGGCAAGACGTAGCCCAAGAACCTCCCAAAACAACAAGTTACTTCCCATGGGCAAGAGTTAACACTACTTCATTATGTCTTTATTTATGAGATACTCTATAACTCTTGCCTTGGAGGCAAGACTTAGCTCAAGAATTTTTTCAAACAACAAGTTATGCCCCATGGGCAAAAATTACACTATCACATTGTGTTTTGATTTATGAGATGTTCTATAACTCATGCCTTAGAGGTAAGACTTAGCCCAAGGGCTTTAAAACAATAAGTTACGCCCCATGGGTAAGAGTTGACACTACCACATTGTGTCTTGATTTATGAGATACTCTATTAGTCTTGCCTCTAAGGCAAGACGTAGCCCAAGAACTTCCAAAAAAAATAAATTACTTCCCATGGGCAAGAGTTAACACTACTTCATTATGTCTTAATTTATGAGATACTCTATAACTCTTGCCTTGGAGGCAAGACTTAGCTCAAGAATTTTTTCAAATAACAAGTTATGCCCCACGAGCAAGACTTGACACTATCACATTGTGTCTTGATTTATGAGATGTTCTATAACTATTGTCTTAAAGGCAAGACTTATCTCAAAAGACTTTCAAACAAGAAGTCACGCTCTTAAATTTACATCGATGTCAAAGAAAGAAGATCCTCTTTATGGGTTATCCAACTTTCTGTTCATTAGCAAAATATAATAGAAGTTGAGTAAAAAGAAAAAAAAAAGATTGAGAAAAATTTTTAAAAAAGGGAAGGGAAAAAAATAAAGGTTAAGAAAAAGAGGAAAAAAATAAAAAAATAAAGATTAAGAAAAACAAAAATGAGAAGAAAAAAATAAAAATAAGGTTTGAAAAAAAAAGAAGATAAAAAATGAGAAAAGATAAAAATAAAAAATAAAAGAAAAATAAAGATTGAGACAGATGAATTAAAACAGAAATAAAAGAGAAATAAAAAATAAATAATGTTTGAGAAAAAAACAAAAAAGAAAGAAAAATAAAGTTTGAGACGAATGAATTAAAACAAGAAAAGAAAAAATAAAAATCAAGAAAAAATAAAAAAGAGAAAAAAAGAAGAAGAAATAAAAATAGAAGTTGAGAGACAAATGTGCACGAAAAATGTAAAAATATTTGAGGTGTAGAGGGACAAAAATATACTTGTTCTATACTTAAAAAGAAAAGAAGACTAATCTTTTAAGACTTTTCTAATGAGAGACAAAAAAATAAAGTCACCCACTATGAGGATCATCCCATATAATTCCAGGTCTCCCTTCTTTTAAAAAAATAAATAAATTGGATACTTAATATTCACTCACTTCATGTTAAAATTCTATTAATTACAAAAATAATAGCAAAAATATAAATAATCTAAAACTATAATTGAACATAAGATTAAACATTTCAAATGTCATTTCATTGGAGAAAAATCATCATAGAGCGGGGGAAACACAGAAAAGGGGAAGTGGGGTTGACTGTAATTAGATGCCATTGGCTTTTAACAAAGCCCGCCATCGCCTACCACTACCAGAAAGCATTACAGGAAAAAGCATCACTAGCTTCAATTTCCCACAGGTTGGCCTTTTTGGCTTTTTTACTTTTTCTTTTTCCCCATATTCATCCGAATGAGTCTATATATGCACTGCACAGCATTAATTAAAACGAAATAAATGTGTTGCAGTTGCGCACTTGTCTTTGATTATTATTATTACTCATTATTATTATTTTTATTTTTATCAATCATAATTCTTTTACCTAATTTGGGAGCTTTGGTGTAATTGATAAATTTGATGTCATGTGATCAGGAGGTTATGATTTAAAAATAGTCTCTGACAAAAATATAAGATAAGACTGCTTATGTGGTGATCCTCCCCTTTCTCAAACTCCTCGCATAGCAGGAGCTATAATGCACATGCCTGTTCTTTTTTATTTTTCTTACTACTTTTTTTTTTTGTTCTTTTTTTTTTTCGGTTTTAGGGAGAAGGAGCTAATCATCTTTAATAGACGATGTCAAAATTGTATTGATTTTGACGTGATGATAATCAAAAGGCAACATCATTAACCATTGACAACCAAGAAAGAAGACAAGTGATTAACGTAATCGTCGGTGAAATTAAACAATTTTTTTTGTGTGTGTGTCCATAAGAACTAAAATAGTGCTAAGGACAATTTTTCTGCATCTATGTAGACCTTTTTCTTTTTCCTAATGAAAGGCAACTTAATTTAAAGACAGAAATCAAAGGAGTTCAATACAAAAAGAAATTTTGTTTATTATGGTAACTCAGATCCATTATATACTTAGCAAAAATGAAAATAAGCAAATAAAGGAGGATAGTTCCAATACAGAACATCATTTCTAACTAAATCGAAATATGGACTATGTAGATGTAAGTATTTGTTTTAGACATTACATTTTTGAAAATACCCCTATTATTACTATTATTTAATAGAGTATTATTTTATTTTTAAATCTTCCTTCTTTTTTTTTTCTTTGGTAATCAACCCTATCTTCTTTCAATTCGACCCTACATCATATTTCAATAGGCCTTCCTCATCAATACTACTCTGCCATGCCAGTTGCCACTATATGCAGATACTCATCTTTCTAGGCACTTTACTTTCTCGTTTAAACTGTAATTGTATTTTCCCCGTTTTTGGAGTATTGAATTATTTACGTTGTAGTTAATTAGAGTAACTAATAAACTCATCAACTATTAATTTGTGTGCACAAATATACCCAAACCAAAAAAGGAAAATATAATTAAAATGATAAAAAATTAGTACGGTTCACCTAATTTTTTCTTCAACAACACAATATAAGCACAGACAATACAAAATTATGAGATATTATGCAACGATGAATACAGGAGCAAATGAAACAGATTGTTAAATTTTAGTTGTGCGGCTGAAAGAACCTTATTGTATTGCTGCGAAAGGGAAAGGAAAGATTTATTAGTAATTTAGAATGAACAAGTCAAAGTATTCTAAACAAGTCAAAGTATTCTAAGGGTAAATTTGGAAATTAGAATTTATTTATTAAAGGGTATTTGATAGATGGTTAGAATTATGCATGTATTTAGTAATACATGTATTAGTTATGCGAGTATTAGTTATTCCATATTTTATTCTACTTAAGATAATACATTAATTTCCTTATAACTTATACATGTATTAGTTATGTGGATTTCTAAATTGTCAATCAAACGTTGAATTAATTTTAAGCAAAACTTATAACCAACTTAAACCCCTCTTAACTAACTTCTCAGTCTAAGTTTTAATAATTACATTTTATAGATTTTAGTTAGTGATTAAATGTATGTAGGACTCTAATATACAAATATTAATTAACAGATTTTATTACTATTTCATTTATGTTTAGAAATAAAAAAAGGAAAAGGGAGTGATTCACTTCCTTTATTCTCTCCAACATATTTTTTTCAAATTTTTTGTTTCATCCTTTTCATATAAACTGTTATAGCTTACCTTTTAATTTTTGAAATACAAAAATAGAATTCAAACTAAAATTCTTCTGATTTCTTCGTATGACTTCAGAATTTAAAATATAATTTCAAATTATTTATACATTCAATGTATTTATCCACGAAAATTAGCTATGAATAGAAATACAAATATAGAATTGATACAAATGAAAATTAGCTCTGAATTTAACATTCAAATACAAATACAAACGCTTACACCTCATATCTTTAAAATAAATATGAATTGATACAAATTCAAATGTATAAAATGGATATAAATTCAGATTATATGTATAAATATACAAACTCAAATGTATAAATGTATACAAATTCAAAATGTATGTGAAAGAAATATATCAAAATAAATACAAAAATACAAACTCGCTGATAGAAATATACAAACAAATTCACTCTATGACTAAATATAATTTATACAAAATACCTTTGAGTTATATACAAACGCATAATAGTTATATACCTACATGTAATGTATAAAATATGAACCAACATATTTTATACAAAACAAAAACTGATTATACAACTTATATGTATATTTTATATATGTATATATCTGTATATACCAGCACATGACAACTGTTTAATTGTATATGACAGTTATTTGTATACATATATACATCAAAAAATTGACATGGTATACATACTTATGTGTAACTAACAGAAAAAGAAGATATATATATATAAATTGTATACGTATTGAAACTTTTTTTTGCATGAATTGGAAGAAAAAATTTGAAGAAACGTTTTTTGATGTAATAATTCTTTGGGCAAATCACAAAAATATACTATTTAAGAGTTAATATAACAAACCTACCAATAGTTTCTACTTTTCAAGAAAAAGGATTGAAGAAGATAGTGAAAAATTTAAGAATAGAGAGGTGGGAAGAGAGAGAAAAAATAAATAAATGAAAAAAGATATGTACAGATCAGTACATATTCTGAAAAGTGGTCAATTATAAAAATTAAATCAAAAATAAAATTAAGTGTTCAATTAAGTCAGCCAAAATTTAAGCTGATTAGATGAAAGAAATTAATTGCATGTTATACAAGCTGTCATATTTGTATATGAGGGCCCACTTCAATAATAGTTATTTAACTAACTTTTGACTATGATAGGTAATTATTTTAAACATTAACCATGATAGATAATTAAAGACTCTTTTTATCTATACTATGTAATTTTTTTTTAATTTTATACATAAATAACTTATTTTCTAACTGAACAGGAATTTTCCTATTATTTTCTCAACTGAGATTTTGATATAGAAGGATCTCTTTATTTTTTCACCGCGGGTTCTCGCATCATTTTCTTGAAAAGATCATCAAACATTATACAACTTATACATAAATTAATATATGAATAACTTGCTTCTTTACTAACGATCAAAAGTCATACATCTGAAAAAATAAACGGAGAAATAATAAATTAGTTCTTCTTTCTTTTTTTTTTTTTTTTTTTTTTTTTTTTACATTTTTCAAGTTTGAAGAGCATGTGGGGGCTGACCTGGCATGGCAGCTTGCTTTGGGCTAAAACAAAGTCCCCACATGATTCCTTCTGGAAGTAGGAATTCCTACCTGTTAAAGAAAAAACGAAACGTGGGGGTCTTTATAAGCCAAACTCAAATGGATAATGACATATGGAACCACGTGTACTGACTTTATTTACAAATTGTCAAATCCTTCCATTAAAATAATTTTGTTAAGATTTTCAATCTATAAAATGACGCAACGACGTACTTTAGGAAGAAAGAAGAATTCTAACATTGAAAATGCGGACACGCTTCAGATAAAGAATTTTATTATTAGTGTGACTTTTTAACCTAATAGTGTTACGTCTTTGACACAAAATTTAAAAATAAATGGAGTGAGAACGTACGAACTTGAATTAATAAGTTTTTTCAACATATATTGCAAATGATTTCATCACGAAATTCAAGTATTCTTTTCGTCCCACTTTATATGGGTAAAGTTTCATCGGCGTTTATATTACTAATACTAATACTAATAAGAGGGAATAGAGAGCTTCCCGTCAATAGAGTTTTCGGAAAAGCCAGTTATCATTAAAGGAAAAAAGCCTAAATATATCATCGAACTATTAGAATTGGCTCATCTAAGCCATCCGTTATAAGTTTGACTCATCTATGCCACCGTCTTTAAAAGTTTAGCTCATCTATGTCACTACCGTTACAGAAAGGTTCATTTATGCCATTATTTTGTAACGGTGATTTTACAAAATCATTTTTGTCACGTGACCTCTTATTAGAGGTTCACGTCACCAAATCCAAATCAACCAATATTACTTAATATCAAAACTAAAAATCATAACCGTTAAAAAAAAATCAATCCACATCGTTAAAATAAAAATTGGACTCATTAAAAATAAAAATCAGATTCATTAAAAATAAAAATTGGATCCATTAATTGTGTTGGGTTTTTATTTTAATGAGTCCAAATTTTAATTTTGATTTTAAGTAATATTGGTTGATTCAGATTTTGATGATGTAGACTTCTAATAATAGGTCATATGGCAAAAATAATTTTACAAATCCACCGTTATAAAATAATGACATGAATGAACCTTTCTGTAACAGCAGTGACATAAATGAGCCAAACTTTTAAAGACAATGACATAGATAAACCATTTTTAATAATTCGATAACATATTTGAACCTCTTTCCTTTAATAAATTCCTTTTGTATCCTACCTTCAGTTATTAGGCCCAAAAGGAATATTTTTGTCATTGGGGTATAAAAATAGCATTTCTATTGGATGGGCACAATAACTTACTGTAGCTCCCTTGAAATATTTTATCTCCATTACCGTTGCTTATGTCATGACCAACTTTTGCTTAAAAAGAAGGAAAAGGATACCACATGATCCATCAAAAAATAAATAATTCATATTTGGGCTATTAGATATGGAGTGACCAATCGGTTCAAACTAATTTCAAAAAATGGCCAGTCGGCCCAAACTAATTTCAAAATGGGCAGTCGAAATTGTATCAATACGGTATATAAGTTGTATCAATATGGTATAAGGAGTGTATTAATATGGTACAGAGACTGTATCGAAATGGTATAAAAATTGTATCAATATGGTATATGAACTATATATACATATGTTTTTCTGTATAAACTATATGAATGTGGCATGAGGACTGTATCATTATGGTATATGAACTGGAAAAAAAAAGAAAAAGAAGGCACTAGCAGTGACAAAAAAGCCTAAAATGGCTACCTTTTGGAATTGCAAATCAATGGCTATTTCGTGGAAATAGTTTTGGGCGAAGTGACATTTATGTCTTTTTCCCTAAAAAAAAATACTTCACCTGGGCCCGGTTGCCCATTGTTTTTCGGGCAACTTTCATAAATCCTAACTATTTAGTACCTAATTGCACTCTATCCCTACTCTTTTGATAATCACATAAAATTCAGAATTTTAATTTTACAATACATTATTGAGGCTCGGATACATAACTTTTCAGACACATAAATACCGATACAGAACTCTTATGTATTAATATCACAGAGATACATTCAAATACATAAGTCTTATGTATCAGCAACACAAAAAGCATTTTGATACATGATTTTTGTCAGATTTTCAAACAAAACCATTTTTCTTTTGTATTTGTAACCTAATATTTAGTAAGATACATACGCTTTGTACATTTGGTGGAGGGTTACGTAATGTATATTCTTGTCCTTTTCAGCCAGATACATCATTCTTATGTATCTCTGAACTCCTTTAACAGATGCATCATTCTTATATATCTCCATTAATATCATCATCTTCAACCTGTTAGGTTCTAAGTGTATTGTGAATGAAAAATAGAGGGAAGTAAAATGAAGGAAAAGTGAAATGTGTAGTTCATTTTTAAGAAGTAAAGTTCTCCCATATTGGTGGGAGAAAGAAACATTTTTGTGCATATATTGAAATGCATTCCTTCATGTGGATAGTGAGGCAAGAACAAGACAAGCCTCGCGTCGTCGTCGTCGTCGCTCGCTCGGCTCGGCTTTGGCTTCTACTTCTGCTTTGGATTTTTCAAATGATCGATCAAGAGACTATCTTTTTGGACAAAATTCATTTGTAACTTGAAAAATAGTGATATTTCGAAAAGAAATATTTTTCTCCATTTCCGGACGCACCCGAGCATGTGTGGATATATGTCACAACGCATCTCGAAGGGACGCGAACCTTCGAGGAAGCGACACACTGTTTTACCCGAAAAAGACGACCTGTGCGCTCAAGTGGTTACCTGCGGACACAGGTGAGCTTCGCAGAGGGAGGGACAGATTTTGAAAATTGTCAAACAACGACCTGCGATTGCATGTCGCCACCTGCGGGCGCAGGTGGGGTCCGCATGTCAAGTGACGTTTCAGAAAGTTATCTCTTTTCATGAATCTTTGCTTCTCTTCTAAAGCACCACCATTTGGCGATAAATACCTGACTTTATCCTCAGGTTTTGGCATGAAATTTGTGAAAAAGAAAAACACTCTCTTCTTCTTGAAAAAACTCAAGTGTGATCATCAAATCGTTGAGTGAGTTCATTTTTCGGTAGAATTTGAGGTACCACTATTCTATTGAAGTGAATCATTTTATCCAGGGAGGAAAGATTCCATAACCTCGGGTACTTGAGGGGAATAAATTCCTTAAGGACACACCGTGAATTTGGTGGACTTGATTCTCCATTTCTGTTTTATCTTTTTCTTACGGTTTTGTTATTTTCCAGAAAATTGTAGAAACTTCATTTTGATAGTTCATGGTTGTTGAACTTGTGTTTGAAGTTGTTGAACTTCTTTGTTGTTCTTGAACTTAAAATTTGAAGTTCTTGTTGTTTAAATACAAATTTTGTACTCGGAAACAACAATCTTAAGGAATTTATAATATGTATTTTTTGGTTTCAGGAGATTAAAAACCATTTGGTTTTCTACTCTATCTGAACTTGATAGTGATTTGTAGATATAAAAACTTCATCACTAGTCAAAGATCATTCGGTTGACGATTTGAAGAATATAAAAACTTCGTCGTTAAACTAGAAACAAGTTGTTTTAAACTTCATTGTTGGTATTTAAGATACTAAATTGGTTGTCTCTTTGTGACAACAACAAACATTGCTACTTCAAGTCGTGCAAATGCTGCACCCGCCATGGCACCGGCAGAAAAACCCAAAAAATTTTCGGGTGTTGATTTCAAATGGTGGCAGCAGAATATGTTCTTTTATCTAACTACTTTGAGTTTGCAAAAGTTCATCACAGAAAGTATTCCTGAATTGTCGAAAGAAACTCCGAAAAAGAATCTCTTTGTAGTAACTGAAGCTTAGAAACACTCGAATTTTTTATGAAAGAATTACATATTGAGTGGCCTACAAGATGACCTATGCAATGTGTATAGTATGATGAAGACGTCGAAGGACCTCTGGGATGCTTTAGAAAGGAAGTACAAAACAGAGGACGCCGAAATGAAGAAATTCATTGTTGCCAAATTTTTGGACTTTAAGATAGTAGACAGCAAAGCTGTAGTTACCCAAGTCCAAGAGTTGCAAGTCATTATTTACGACCTCCTTGTAGAAGGTATAATTTTAGATAATGCCTTTGTTAAACATTTTAAGAATATTATTAATGTTCACTTAACCTTTATTATAGGTTTTTTTGTGAACGATGCTTTTCAAGTAGCTACGATAATTGAGAAGTTACCACCTTTGTGGAAGGACTTTAAAAATTACTTAAAGCATAAGCGTAAGGAGATGTTAGTTGAAGACCTCAATGTGAGGTAGATGATTAAATAAGCTAATAAGGCAGCAGAGAAGAGGTCTCATGGAAACTCTGCAATAAATGGAGTAAATATTGTGGAAGATGATCCCAACAAATCAAAGAAGAGAAAAAAAAGCACAAGCACAACAAGGCAATCCTCCTAAGAAGAAATTCAAAAGAAATTGCTTCAATTGTGGCAAAGTTGGCCACAAGTCGGCTGATTATCGAGCTCCGAAGAAGGGTAAGAAAAAGGACCAGGCAAACATGGCTGAATCCAAAGAAGAAATGGACAATCTGTGTGCTATGCTCTCGGAATGCAAATTAGTTGGAAATCCTAGAGAGTGGTGGATTGATTCAGGTGCCACCGGCCATGTGTGTGCCAACAAAGAACTATTTGCATCATATGCTCCGGCTCAAGATGATGATAAGATATTTATGGCGAACTCCGCAACGACAAAGGTTGAAGAAACGGGCAAGGTTTGCTTGAAAATGACATCAAGCAAGGTGGTGACACTAAACAATGTCCTTCATGTTCTGGAGTTGTGAAAGAACTTGGTTTCTACACTAAACAATGTCCTTCATGTTCTGGAGTTGCGAAAGAACTTGGTTTCTACTTCACTTTTGACTAAGAATGGTTTCAAATGTGTATTTGTCTCCAATAAAGTTGTAATTAGTAAGAATAAAGTGTATGTAGGCAAAGGTTACTCCTCACCGAGGGCCTTTTTAAGATCAATGTAATGAATATTGATATGAATAAAAGTTCTGGTTCTTCTTACTTACTTGAGTCAAATGATTTATGGCATGAACGTTTAGGACATGTCAATTATAAAACCTTGCAAAAATTCATCAACTTGGAAGTTTTACCTAACTGTGAGTGCAGTAAATCAAAGTGTCATGTGTTGAATCTAAGTATGCTAATCATCCATATAAGTCTATTGAAAGGAATTCCAATCCCTTATACTTAATTTACACAGACATTTGTGATATGAAGTCGACACTATCTCATGGTGGAAAAAAGTATTCATAACTTTTATCGATGATTGCACCAGATTTTGTTATGCCTATTTGCTGAATAGTAAGGATGAGGCAATAGGTGCATTTAGGCAATATAAAACTGAAATTGAAAATCAGTTGGATAAAAGAATCAAAATGATAAGAAGTGCTAGGGGTGGAGAATATGAATCTCCTTTTGCGAAGATATATTTGGAAAATGGAATTGTCCATCAAACTACTGCCCCGTACTCACCTCAATAAAATAAAATTGCAGAAAGGAAAAATCGAACCTTGAAGGAAATGATGAATGCCTTACTTATAAGTTCAGGTTAACTGCAAAACTTATAGGGGGAAGCTATCCTTACAACAAATTGAATACTCAATCGAGTTCCCCATAGAAAGACACAATCTTTTCCTTATGAGAAATGGAAAGGAAGGAAACTCAACTTGAAATATTTTAAAGTGTGGGGGTGTCTAGCAAAAGTCCAAGTTTCTATACCCAAAAGGGTGAAAATAGGACCAAAGACTGTGGACTGTGTTTTCATCGGATATGCTACAAACAGTAAAGCATGTTGATTTTTGGTTCATAAATTCAAACATTCGGATATCCATGAGAATACGGTAATGGAATCAGATAATGCTGAGTTCTTTAAACACATTTATCCGTATAAGACTAGACATGAACTGTCTAGTGAAGGGTCTAAACGACTTAGGGATGAACTAAGGGAGAATAAACATAATGAAAAGAATTCAAGGCGTAGTACATGTCAAAGAACATCAACTTCCTTTGGATCAGATTTTATAACATTTCTTCCTTAAAATGATCCTCTAAGATTTAAAGAAGCGCTGTCGTCTGCGGACTCATTCTTTTAGAAAGAGGCAGTCAATAGTGTGATTGATTCAATCTTGAGCAACCATACTTGGGAGTTGGGAGTTGGTTGATCTTCCTCCAGGCAATAAACCTTTAGGTTCTAAATGGATCTTCAAAAGGAAAATGAAAGTCGATGGTACTATTGATAAATACAAGGCAAGACTTGTTGTGAAAGGCTTTAGACAAAAAAAAGGTCTTAATTATTTTGACACATACTCGCTAGTAACAAGGATAATGTCCATTCGGATGTTGGTTACATCAGCTACTGTATATGATTTTTAAATCCATCAAATAGATGTGAAAACTGCATTCTTAAATGGAGAATTGGAGGAAGAAATTTACATGGAACAACCCGAGGGGTTTGTGGTTTCTGATAAAGAAAAAAAAGTGTGCAAAATTGTTAAGTCACTTTATGGACTAAAACAAGCACCCAAACAGTGGCATGCAAAGTTTGACCAAACCATGTTGGAAAACGGATTCAAAATAAATGAATGTGATAAATGTGTTTACATTAAAGACACCCCAAATCACAATGTCATTGTTTGTTTGTATGTGGATGATATGTTGATCATCAGTAGAGACATTTCTGACATAAATGCTACGAAATGAATGCTTCAGAGCAAGTTTGATATGAAAAATCTTGGAGTTGCGGATGTGATCTTAAGGATAAGAATTCATAGAACTCCATAAGGGTTGACATTATCACAGTCTCATTATATTGAAAAGGTACTTGGCAAGTTCAAGTATATGGATTTCAATATTGCCAAGACTCCATTAGACGTGAGCTTTGCACTTCAAAAGAATGAAGGTGAAAGTGATTCACAATTGGATTATGCAAGAGTGTTGGGAAGTTTGATGTATATCATGAATTATACACGACCAGATATAACATGCGCTATTAGTAAATTAAGTCGGCACACTAGTAATCCCAATCAAACTCATTGGATGGCAATGAAAAAAGTTTTGGGGTATCTAAAACATACTCAAGACTTTGCTTTGCATTAGAACAAATATCCAACGGTAATTGAAGGATATAGTGATGCAAATTGGATCACCGGATCGAACGAAGTAAAATCCAAGAGAGGATATATGTTTACTCTTGGTAGAGGAGCAGTCTCTTGAAAATCATTTAAACAGACATGTATTACCCGCTCTACTATAGAATTTGAATTTATCGCATTAGATAAAGCCGGTGAAGAAGCTGAATGGAGATAAAACTGGTGAAGAAGCTGAATGGCTCTAGAATTTCTTGAAAGATATTCCTTATTGGCCCAAACCATTGGCACCAGTATGTATACACTGTGATAGTCAAGCGGCAATAGGTAGGGCAGGGAGCATGATGTATAACAGTAAATCTCGTCATATAAGACAGAGACATAATACCGTTAGAGAACTTCTCTCTAGTGGAATTATCATGATTGACTATGTGAAGTCAAAGTATAATGTGTCGGATCCACTTACAAAAGGCCTATCTAGAGAGGGAGTTGAGAGATCATCAAAGGGAATGAGTTTAAGGCCATCAAAGGGAATAAGTTTAAGGCCTAGGACAAGTCATCACAACGGTAACTCTACCTAGTAGACTGGAGATCCCAAGAGCTAGGTTCAAGGAGATAAAACAAAGTTGTGACTGACGGTTCAACATTGTCAATTAACTCAACCCATTCTCATAATGAAGACAACGTTCAAGAGACAAGGATAAGACTTATGGTTGGTAGTCTTTAAATGGTTTCTAAGGTTGGCAGATTTGACCAAATTATTTGATCTATAGGATTAAACGTTTAGAAATCACCAATGTGAGAGTGAAGTGGAAGCCGCTTCAAGGAGAATAATAGTAAAGACCTATTCTCTAAGCTCTTATGAAACCAGGTTGTGTTCATGGCTGAAGCGAATAAAACCGTGAGAATCATAAATGGTAAAAGACTGGTTGTGTGACTTGTGTTGTCTAGGTGTACATAAAAGTTCGATGGTTCAAAGATATCACATCTACCGATTGACGCACTCCGATGCAAGTTCACTATGAAAAGTTCAAAGGGAAACCTACTTATCCAGATGCAATTAGTCTTTGCTTGTTGATCAGACACTTATCCGTATATTCTTTGTTGAAATAGCCATTCCCCATTCATGTGGGGGATTGTTGGATTTTAAGTGTATTGTGAATGGAAAATGGAGGGAAGAAAAATAGAGCGAAAGTGAAATATGTAATTCACTTTTAAGAAGTAAAGTTCTCCCACATTAGTGGGAGAAAGAAACATTCTTATGCATATATTGAAATGCATTCCTTCATGTGGATAGTGAGGCAAGAATAAGACAAGCCTCGCGCCGTCGTCATCGTCATTCGCTCGTCTAGGATTTGGCTTCGGATTTGTCAAATGATCGATCGAGAGACTATCTTTTTGGATAAAATTCATTTGAAACTTGAAAAATAGTGATATTTTAATCCAAAAAATTCGAAAAGAAATATTTTTCTCCATTTATGAACGCACCTGAGCATTTGCGGACGCATGTCACATCACATCTGGAAGGGACGCGACCCTTCGAGGAAGCGACACACTATTTCACCCAAAAAAGACGACATGCGCGCGCAGGTTATCACCTACGGACACAGGTGAGCTTCGCAGAGGGTGCGACAGATTTTGGAAATTATCAAACAATGAACTACGACCGCATGTCGCCACCTGCGGGCGCAGGTGGGGTCCGCAGGTTAAGTGAAGTTTCAGAAAGTAGTCTCTTTTCATGAACCTTTGCTTTTCTTCTGAAGTTCACTTTTGACCTGACTTTCTCATCAGGTTTTGGCACGGAATTTGTGAAAAAGAAAAACACTCTCTTCTTCTTGAAAAAACTTAAGTGTGATCATCAAATCGTTGAGTGAGTTCGTTGTTCGGTAGAATTTAAGGTACCACTATTCTACTGAAGTAAATCATTTTATCCTGGGAGGAAAAATTCCATAACCTCGAGTACTTGAGGGGAATAAATTTCTTAAGGACACACCGTGAATTCGGTGGACTTGATTCTCCATTTTGTTTCTTTTTTTTTTCTTACGATTTTGCTATTTTCCAGAAAATAGTAGAAACTTCATTTTGATAGTTCAGAGTTGTTGAACTTGTGTTTGAATTTGTTGAACTTCTTTGTTGTTCTTGAACTTAAAGTTTGAAGTTCTTGTTGTTTAAATACAAATTTTGTACTCAAAAACAACACAACCTCCAATAGACCTCAACTCAGTCTCTTACACCACCGCGTGTCTATACCCTCATCCTGCTCCATCCAGCATCGCATCACTGGTGAAATTCCACCAAAAACACTCTCTCCAGCTAACCTTCGCTTCTAAATTCCGACGAAATTAGATGTTTCATGTATGAAATTGGCATTAGCCCAAATATAAAGTAAGGATAACTCCATCCTAGTAAAGAAACCAAATTGCCTAAGAGACATGAAATTTCTTTGTGGTTGACAAATTTTAATCATCGATATGGAAGGCATACAAAGTGTAATCAACATTGTTTTATGTGAAGTTGACATGAGAATCAATTATCTTGGATTCGTCGTTCAGGGGTTCTTCGTTGAACTTGTCCGGTCAAGGAGGAAAAAAAAGAATTGAATTTGGATTTGGGGGTAGATGTGATAGATCAAATGATTTGGATTAGATTTGGGATTTGGGGTAAGATGTGATGTATCAGACGATTTGGAGAGATAAATTAAAATTCAGGATTTTCGTAATTATTTTAAGGGGTTTGAATTTTAGGTAATAATGGTAAGTTAAGGTGTGGTATTATGTTTGTAACTTTTTCGTGTTTTCCTTCATTCTTTGACACCACTTACAAATATTTATATTTTTCTCTCTACAAAAGTTTTTATACATCTCCATAATTTCTATGGTACATCTTTGAATGGCTTTTATTTACCTTGCTTATAAAGGGCAATAAGCATGCATTATACTTTCTCCGTTTTAATTTGTTTGTCTTTTTATTTTTTATTTTTTATACCTTACTTATAAAGTGCAATAAGCAGGCAGCACATTGACATGTTTGCTTGTGTTGCCTGTTTGTATATTTCCTTTTATACTTTCTCCTTTTTAATTTGTTTATCTTACTTTTTTTCTTAATTTGTTATATATTTTTTACGTAAAAATACTATAAATCGCAAGAATTAACAAGTTAAAATATTTAAAAGACATAAAAAATTAGGTTGACTCTCAAAATTTTATTAAGGCCACATAAATTGGGACAGAAGAAAAATTATTACTATAAATCACAATAATTAACAACTTAAAATATTTAAAAAGATATATGAAAACTTTAATTGACTCTCCAAATTGTATCAATGTCACTTAAATTGGGACAAAAGTAATAACATATATATTTAAAAATTAGTAAAAAAATATCATAAATCACAATAGTTAACAACTTAAAATATCTAAAAATCATATTAAAAATTTGATTGACTATCTAAATTCTCTCTGTAGCACATATATTGAGACCAAAAAGTAATATATAGTAGGCCCGTGCTAGCATGAGCTCCTCTATATCTAGTCAAATCAATAGATGCATCACCCAGTTTGAATATATACACTTCTTATTTAATTATGATTAATTAACATGTATTTTATTTCATCACATCACTTAATAACAACTTGAATTGGTTTGATTCAAACACTCAATGCGGGTAAGTACTAATCGATAAATTATGACTTAATTGTTCCATTGCTAGGACTCATCCAATCGAAGTATCTAAGAATTTCGAATTGAAGTAATTGGTTATTGAATCATCATAACTACTTCGATATATTTTTTTTACCTCTATTTTTACGTTCATTTTAAATATTTTAAGTTATTAACTATTGTGGTTTATACTATTTTATATATTGTTAAAATATTTAAATTTCATTTCAAAAAATTTAAAAATGCTATCTCTGAATTTACATTAAAAAAAACAAAAAATAAAATAGATGGTTTCATTCTTGTACTCTATAGTTTTGACATGTAAAGACGGGCGGTCAATGCATTCTTGGTTGTATTTGAAAGGTTTGGATTTGAAACTAGAAGTTTAAAGTAAAAAATTTAGGTTCATTTCGAATGGCACTTCATATTTTTTTTTTTTTTAATTTTTTTTTTTTAAAAATTGGGGGTAAGGGAAGGGGAAATGGGAGGGGGGATTACAATGTGGAAAATCGGACCCTCACCAATAAGGTGAGATTTTAGGTAGCCAACCAACTAAGCTATGAAGATTCCCCGAATGACGCTTCATATATGCGTCATCTAAAATTTAAAAAGAAATAATAAAATCCTATATTAAAAGTTAAAATCAAATTTCTCCACCCAAAAGAATGGTGGAAAAAAATGAATTAGCAAAGGGGATACTATAGATAGGGGTGTTCATGGTTCGGTTTGGATTGATTTTTAATTAAAATTAGGGTAAACATTAGAAATATAGGAGGTTTGACACCTAGTTACAAGGCACCTCCTAAGTTTAATATTAATTACAAGATATACCGAAGTAATTGCCCCAAATACACAAGCTAAAATTCGGTATATCTGAAATACATAGGCCAAAACAACAAACAAAGACCAACTCCATATGACTCCGATGATCTCCAACCACCAGAACCACCGCCCAATGTAACCTCGCTTTCCCCTACCCCGTCACTGTCCCGACGTTGGAAAACCAACCACCACCCTCGCCGACTCCATTTAAGCCACTATCATTTCCGGCGAACAACAAAACCTTCACACCACAAAGATGAAACCGCCAGTAAAACCACCAACACCACCACTGCTAAAACCACAACTACCGCCTCCTTCTTTTTCTCCACACAAGCTTACTTTTAGATGAAAAACACGAATCTGGACAGATCTGAATCTATCGGAGAAGATCAAGGTGAGGCAACGTTAGGGTTTGGTGGTGTTCCGGTGGGTATGGTGGTGTAGTGGATGGTTTGTTGTGGTTGCCGAAAAATAAGGATCTGATCTCGCAAGAAAAGGAGAAGTGGTTGTTGTTGGTTGGTTGGTGTTCTGTTCGGATCAGTTTCTATTGGAACAGTAAGAGTGGAGGAGGTGTATCTATTATTTTAGATACACAAAGCTCAAAATTATTTCAGATACACAGTCCCAGAATTCTAGATACACAGTCCTAGATATATAATCCCAGATACACGCGAGTCTGTGTATCTGAGATACACAGGCCTAAGATACACGCGACCCCGGTATGTTTTGTAATTTAATTAATTTAAAGTTAAGGGGGCTTTTGTAGATAACCCCCTTATGTTTGGCTATTTTTGTTATTTGCCCTTAAAATTAAAACCAAATCAATTTAATCAGTTTTTAAATTTCTAAAATCGAACCAAATAAAATAAAATAAAAATCATCGGTTTGGTTCTTGACGGTTTGGTTCGATTTTTTAATTTTTAACTAGCTAATGATAAATTGATGATAGTAAAATAATGGAGACATGAGACAACTATTTCAAATTAACATTAGGAATCACCGAATTTCTATCTACTATCACAAGATGAATGTGTATAAATCTTCTATTATATTTCAATACTATTCCGATATTTTAGCATGTTTAAGTTGCATAACTTAGAGCTTACTTCACATCACATGTCTAACATCCATAGAATTAAGATACTACTTTAAATAGAATGGTTAATTCTTCAAAAATCAAAGGAACAAGATATTGAAGAGTAGACGGATATATCAACAAATAAAATTAAAAACTGGCAAAATACCACACTGCATATAGACAGCTAGATATTCAGTCACTATAGTAGTTTCGTATTTCTTTCTATATATATGTGCAAGAATAAGTTGGTCATTTAGAGTTGTTTTTACAACTGAAATTACACAGAAGAGCATATGTTTGAAGGAACAAAAAACAATACATAGCAGTTCAATTCGTGTGAAACCTTCTATCTGGGTACTCCTCACCCACCAGCCTCCAGTTAGCAACCCAATTAATGTGATTCAATCTACTCTTTTCGTTCCAAAATCCTTGTAATAATCTCCTTTTCGAGAGTTAAACGATAAGAACTTTGACCAATATTTTAAGAGGTGTTTTTCATCATATTGATATGAGAAAGTTTTTATTATACTTTTCAAATTAATCTACCTTACAGAAGAGGGCGTATCACAGGGTTATGCAAGATGCATCTCGCGCATCATGTTGGTTTTATTTTTAGGAACAATTTTAGTAATAAAAAAAAAGAGTCGCATCATGTTGATTTTATATTTAGGGTCAATTTTAAATTAAAAAAAGAGTCCACTGCTGCAATTTTCTAGGGTTAGCTTTGAAGTCCACAACTGCGACTTCTTCTTCTTCTTCACTGCTTTAGAAGAATAAGAATTAGATGTTGAAACATTATTAATTTAGATTTGGTTTTTCTTTTTTCATTTCCTGGTTTGTTTAGCTATTTTGTTGAACTGTTTTGCTATTGTGGTTTGTCTTGTTTTGCTGGTCTGTTTCGCAACAGGTGTTTCTGTGATCAAACCTATGATTTTGATGTTTAATTTAAACTTCTGCTTATGTATATTGTCTTTATTGTTGATTATGTAGCTGTTGTAGTCTTTTTAATTTTGTCTTACTGTTTGAATGCTTTATTTAATCTTTTTTCTTTTAAATTGCGCTTCACTTCAATGATGCGCTCGCATTGAGAAATGCGTGATGTGGAGCCTTGTCGCTTTTTTCAGCATCACGCTTCCCTGAACACTGGAGGGGACTCTATTGATGAGAATGATACCATATTAGACGGGGAAGATAATTCTTGGCTCCTTATAAGGTTTAGATAATTCTCTTCTTTCTTTGAGCTAATTTTTGAGGTGTGAATTAAATCTAAAATCTAATTTAGCATGGTATCAAAATTAGACTCATTGAATCCGATATAGACCCCCGAACGGTTATGAGTATATTCCGGGTCCATGATTGTGCACCATGGACTCCTTATTCTGGCTATAATAACGCTGTGATATAAAGCTGAAAAGGAAAAAAAAATCAACGACTAAAACATGAAAAATTATATTTGCAACATAAACAAAAGAGAAAATATTACATACATTACTATATATATATTTTTTTTTAATGTTTAGCACATAAAAGAAGAATGTAAATTGAATGTCAAAGTGGAATAAACATAATGTTGCTTTGATTAAAAATGGCAACCTTGCAGGCTTACACATAAGTTTAATAATGCCACTGGCGAACCATAACAGTTAAGTAATAAAGGCAAGGCTGATTTCGGTCCCTTTCAACCATTAAAATATAGGGGACAGTTGAGCAGTAGATTTTCTTCTACATTTTCATTTTTTATTACTTAGTTCTTTTCTCATGAACTTCTTCTTTTATCGTATGAATGATGGATGAGATTTCTCTTTCCTTATTTATTAGGTTTTAGATTTGAATTTTAAAAATAAAAATAAATAGGTGTTTGATCATGTAATTTGAACCTTTTTTTTTAGGGCAATTTCCTTTAATTGAAAACCTTTTATTTTTATTACATGATCAAACACCTATTTATGCAGATTAATGCACCTTTTAGGGCAATTTCCTTTAATTGAAAACCAGATTTTTTTTTTAATAGTGGGTGAACAAATGATTTTTATTGCTGTTTCTTTCTACCTCACAAGTGGGCAGAAAATAATAACTGCTTGCTTGGATGATTGTTACCTGTTGGATTGTGGTGCTAGTTTCAATACAATATTTATTTTGATTGTTACTTAAATTTTATTATACACTATCGCTAAATTTATTATTAGATAAAGGTAAAAAACCACATTTTGTATAACGATCGATATGATGTGATCACGTCGTTATTTTTTTTCCCCCTCATTTTATTTTTACTTCATTCGTTTTAAAAAAATGATCTGTTTTGACTTAATGCGAAATTTAAGAAAATAAAGAAGACATTTGAATCTTGTGGTCTTAAATTAAAGTTATGCCAAATGTACCAAAATGTTCTTTAATCTCATGGTCTTAAACATGTAACGTGGAAAGTTGAAATTAAAGAGTTGCCAAAATAGGAATGAGTCATTCTCTTTTAAATGTACTAAAAAGAAAAGTAGGTCATTTTTTTTTAAACAAATGAAGTATTATTTAATAATTCAATTTTGTTCTTTATTCTATCCTTCCCCGTACCCTACTTTTCTATAGATTTATTTTTAAAATTATTATTATTTGATATTATATGTAACGATAGAAAATAATACAATTTTCTAAATGTTATATTTATCAAACTAATACATATGATTCAATACATTATAATATAATACATTGTGAAATAATATATAAAACTATAATGTAATATTTCGCACTTATATATCAAGTAAAAGTTACTGATTCAATTCCACGAAACAAAGTCTTTGGTGGGCTTGACTGGAATTTGATGACTTTGGCTTTTAACGGAGTCCTCCACTCCATTGTTGGGTCGTCTGACAGAAAGCATAATGGAAAAAATATCATTAGCTTCAATTTCGTACAAGTTTGGCCCTTTTGATTTATACAATACGGTTTACACCACTTCTCCGCAGTAAAATATTGTATTTGTTTAATTTCGACAAGCATGAGCTAATGGTCTGAAAGATAAATTAAATAATTTACTTATAATGGGTTAAATTTTATTAAAAAATTAGTATTATCAAGTATAATATAACAGAGTTCAAATGAAAAACAAAATAGGTTTGCATTTAAAATTTAAAGTCACTATTATATAATTGGTTAGTTCTAATATAATCTTCTGTTTAATCATTAATTAAAATCTTATAATTGACAATCGAACCAATAGCTTAATTAAATTTTTTTATAAAATTATTAATTTAGTAACCAATATCGATAAAATAATAATATTTTTTTCAATTCAATTTATCGATTAAATTGATTTTTGCGCCCACTAATTGATTTAGGTTGTTGTAATAAAAAATCAACATCATATATTCTCAATAGATGATGACAAGAAAGAAGACCAAGTGACTAACGTAATTGCAGGTGAAATTATTTACTCCAATTCTTTTGGTCTTCAAAATCAAAGAACTAACTTATGCTTTACTTTATTTTTGAAACTTTCAAGATTCAATCTAATAAATTTTCTTGTTGAATTTGGAACTTAATGTTTTTTTTTTTTCTCTAATATGAACTTGTGTAGGCAAAACATGTTAGATTTATTTTTATAAGGTTTTAGTGGAATCCCTTTTTTAAATTTTTTTTTTTTTAGTATGAACTATGACCTACGAACTACTCAAAGATTATTTCTCTTTGGACAAATAAATAGTAACAATTAATTAGAGGCCCGACTATTAAATCAAGAAACAATAAAAACAATAAAGAATTCTCAAATGTCAAATTTGAAGAGAGCACGTGGGGGCATCGGCGATCCCATCCTCACAAGTAGAGTGTTTACGGGTCGGTTTGGATTGATTATCAAACCCAAAATAAACCAAATTAATCGATTTTAAAAATATTAAAATCAAATCAAACCAACTAAAATATATATATTTATCGATCTGGTTGTCTATTATATGCCAATTGTCCTACATCGAATAAATAGAGAAATGCTAATGGGTTTATAGGCTAAATGAGTTCTTCCAGCTATCAGACTAGTCTTTTGGGTTGGGCTCTCTCGTTTGATTTATAACATTGATACTTTCATTGAGAGCAGATCGATCCACTCGTATGACTGTGACTCAGAGTAGTGGCCTTGACCCAAGAGGGGTGTCAGCCGTGACCAACTGGGCCCAGCCGTGACCAATGAGGTCGTTGGTTTTCAAGCGGACGCTCCACACATGGGGCCGCGACTTGGAGTGGTGTCCTGGATCCAACAAGGGTGCCAACCGTGACCAACTAGGCTCAGTCGTGACCAACGAGGTCATTGATTCTCAAGCGGAGGCGATTGTTATGTGCCAATTATCCCACATTGAATAAATATAGAAATGCTAATGGCTTTATTGGCTAAATAGGTTCTCCCATCTATCAGACTAGTCTTTTGGGTTGGGCTTTCCCATTAGCTCAATATGAATACCAATAAGGATGGCATACAAATAGATATTGGGCCAAAACGAAGCAATTGGACCAAACCTTCATAAAGGTTAATTTGGGAATCAGGCCCATTTAGCAATTAGTTAAAAAGGATAAGGAATTAGAAAGAGAGGTTATGTGATTGGTTATGCTCAGGCAAAAACTAGACTTCTCATCCCCAATTCTCTCTGTGTCTCCCATCCCCTTCTTCTACTATCATAGTTACTTGTTATGTCCGTATCATCCATTGTAATTCTATAGTTTAAGTATTGCCGTTGTAATTTGGTTTATCAGTCCTATTAGTCTTTCTCTATTTATCCGACGTGGGATAATTGGTACATAAAAATCGCCTCGGCTTGAGAACTAACGACCTCGTTGGTCACGGCTGGCACCCCTCTTGGGTCCAGGCCACCACTCCGAGTCGCGGCCCCATGCGTGGTGGTATTGTTATGTACCAATTGTCCCACATCGGATAAATAGAGAAATGCTAATGGGTTTATAGGCTAAATGCGTTCTCCCACCTATCAGACTAATTTTTTGGGTTGGGCTCTCCTATTTGGCCTATAACATTGGTGTTTTCATTAAGAACAGATTGATCCATGGGTGGGGCCGTGACTCAGAGTGGTGAATGGACCCAAAAGGGGTGCCATCCATGAGTCTAGGGGTGTTCATGGTTCGGTTTGGGTCCGTTTTGGGGTAAAACCAAACCCTAACCAATTTAGTCGATTTTTTAATTATTAAAACCAAACCAAATATAATTCATATCCATCGGTTTGGTTGTTGTCGGTTTGATTCGATTCTTTCGGTTATTTTTTAGAATATAATATTTCTCTCTTTTAATTATTTTACGCACAATTAGAAAAGACTTCTCCATCAGTTTTCAACTTATAATTCGTCATTAAACTTTTATTGTGGTGACTATAATTTTCTTGGATTATCGAGAAAAATACCTAAAGATCTATAAACTTTAATCAATTGAAAAAGTTGATAAGAAATATAAAAAAAATAATAAAATATTTAAATAAATTTCTTAGTTATTTTTTTAAATTTTTGGTAACTGTACGAATTGTATTTCCAGGAAAAGAATTTTACAACCAAACCAAAATGACCAATGCTCACACTAGACTGATGCTAAGCAACAGCCAGTGCACTCTTATAATCCTAGCTACAACTCAAGCCAAAAACAACTTTTCCAACAGCACTCCTAAGGGTAAAAATTAAGCTCATTTAATCTTCCAGCTAGTCTAGTTCTCATTGAGCATCTATACTGTTTCTTTAAATAAGTGAGTTTAAATTCATAATTTTCTTTAAATAAATGAGCTTAAGGTGTAAAATTTATCATTCTATTAGAGATAAATAAAATTTTCATGAAAAAGATACAAATATTTAAAATTATTTATAACAAATAATATATTGTGTATATATATATATAACTATAAAACTTGTGGAGTATAATTTATGGAAAAATTACATAATACCGCAACTTATCTTTACTAAACTACATAAAATCTCTACCCTTTTTATTAATTACCTAAATCCCTTTTTTTCTAAAAAAGAGCCGGATACATAATTTTAATTATGTATCTCCCTTTGATCTAGTTAATATATTATGTATCTCGACCAAATAGTTTCAGAAATGGATGTATCTCAATAATTAAAATTATGTATCTCAACCTTAAAGTTATGTATCCGGATGCTAATTATGTATCCGAAAATTGCAAAATAAGGATTATTTGTAATTTAGCAAAGAGTAGGGATAGAGAGTAATTAGGGGTAAACTTGTTGGGATTTATGTAAGTTTTACATAATTTATTGGTTCAGTTTGGTTTTTTATTTGGTTTGATTTTAATAAAACCAAACCAAATCAAACCTATTGTTATCGATTTTTTAAAGCTTAAATCCAAACCAAACAAAAACCAAATAAAATCGATTTCTTTAATCGGTTTGGTTCGATTTTTCGGTTCAGATCAGTTTCTAACCAAACCATGAACACCCCTAGCCGTGACCAGCTGAGCCCAGCCATGACCAACGAGGTCATTAGTTCCCAAGCAGGGGCAACCACGCATGGGGCCGCGACTCAGAGTGTTGGCCTGGACCCAAGAGGAGTGCCAGCCGTGACCAACTGGGCCCAGTCATGATCAACGAGGTCGTTGGTTCTCAAACGGGGTGATTGTTATGTACCAATTGTCCCACATCGGATAAATAGAGAAATGCTAATGGATTTATAGGCTAAATGAATTATCCCAATGCAACGAACCTGCATCCTCAAGACAAATACTAAGTATTAAATAATGACTGCTAAACCAAATTACAAAGGCAATACTTAAACTATTAAATTATAATGGATGATACAGGCATAACAAGTAACTATGGTAGTAGAAGAAGGGAATGAGAGACACAGAGAGAATTGGGGATGAGAAGCCGAGTCTTTGCCTGAGCATAACCAATAACATAACCATTCTTTCTGATTCCTTATCCTTTTTAACTAATTGCTAAATGGGCCTGAATCCCAAATTAACCTTAATGAAGGCCTGGTCCAATTTCTTCATCTTGTCCCAATATCTATTTGTGTTCCATCCATGTTGGTATTCATATTGGGCTGGGGTTGAATCATAACAGTACCCCGTCCCCAATAGGAACCTTGTCCTCAAGGTTCAAGGAGGTAAATCCAGTCAACAATGAGAGAAATTCAGACCATAGTTCGACAATTATTTGCTCGATTTGATGAACCCCATGTTGCAGAAAGTAAGGACTAGATGACTCCTTTGTTCCTAATTTAGTAAAAGCATACAAAACTTGCAGGATTGTAGATCTTTTTAACTCAAGTACTGCAATCTTCCCATGACATCGGAGCATCTCCATAAGGCATTTCATAAATGCAGAGTCTGACCATATTGAATGCAAACGCTTGAGATAGTCACCATACAATTTTCTAAGAAAGGAGGTTGTCACAACATACTAGAGTGCTGCACTAGTAATACTTGACTTTAAAAAGATTGATGCACCTTTTGTTGTGCTAATCCTTGTTAGCAAAATTGAGATAGCAGCGATCTGGTTGTTCCAATAGAAGACACCTTCAATAGAAGCTGCTTGTTCTTGTACATCTGAGGCAATGTTATGTATTGCATGCTTAATGTCAATTTTGTTATCCTGAGCAAAGCACAACCAAATCCACCAAAAACCAAGGCATCTATGTAGTTTGACGAGTTATAATATTGCCTAACTTGCCCTCAACAGTAATCATTTGGTGCGTACATTGCTTGCTTCTCCGTGTTATTTGCAAGAATAAACAACTCCTCAATTGTTTGCACAAATTTCTCTAAAACACCCTTGTCGTCTTTCAATGCTAGTGATGTTGTTGATATTGCTGCAACTACCCTTGCTAAGTATGTGACAGTAGTAATGTTACAAAACAAAACAGATCTTGGATAATTTGCTTTCTCTAGCCATTGCCAACAAGTTGGATCAATCTTGGCATTTGAATCAGTCCCTCTAACAATCCATTTGATAATATCTTTAACATGATCATCTCTTTGTAATGCTTTCTCGAAGGTCTCATGCAAGCGGTTTAAAACTTCAAGGGTTCGTAGGGAACTTTTGGCGAACAACTTGTCTTTGTGGCGTGAAAGGCCAACATGAAAGATGCAATGTCATTCGTGACTTTGTCTGTCAATGTTGACAATTCCACAGCTAAACCAATTATAAGGTTCTCACCAGATGTATCTCTCGTAACAGGGAGGGAATAACCAACTTGATATTCCCACACACACATAGGGTGCTTCATCATTGAGGTTGGTGGTCAAACCCACCCTTTCGATGACTAAGTAAACAGAGAAGAAACAAACACCAAACATAGAAAACAAGAGCACATCATCTTTGGCCACTGCTTTAAATATCGTGCAACAAATGCCTTGAGCACCCCCTGAATTTTCTCCTCCCTAGCCAGCTCTCTCAAGTTAGACGATGACAACCCATAAAGATTTCTCCCCTGTCCAGTATCAACCCAGTTGCAAGAATTTCACAAGGTTGACATATGAACTTATCATAATCCAAGTCGCCCGAAACAGCACAAAATACAAAAATTCTTGTAACTCTAAGGAACATAGTAAGTAAACTAGAGCCAGGATCAAATGGATACGCTAACCCGAATTAATCAGGTGGAAACAGATGCAAAGTTAAGATAAGTGAAGCATGACCAAATCTCCTAAAGTGATCAGTTATACCTCTATTTATAATGTTGACACCTAATTTTTGCCTTTCATTATTTAATTTAGCTTAATTCTTGAGATTCTTCGGTTTTAAATGAACTTGAAATATTAATCTTATCCAGATAAAGGATTTTCTGAAAAATAATTTTTAAGATAATTTTAATTTTGTTATTTAAATAAATATTTTTCCAAAAAACTGGCTCTAAATCAAAACTCGTCCTAAACATTGTTCAGACGGGGAAAATCTCAGTCTAAACGTATTTCCCCTTTATTTAGGAAGATACTTATTTAATTTTATTAAATCAAGAAGATTGGGATTAAATTAAACATTAATTCATCTCTTTTTTGACTCAATTTGGTCAATTCATAGAGACTAGACCTTAATTGAAGTCAATTGGTTACAATTGCAATGGAATTGATCTAATGACCCTCAATTTGGCTAGATCTTAACTAAAATTGACTAAAATCTTAACCTATTGGTTATTTAACAAATAGCCTAAATCTACCCTTACCCCAATTTCTATCCACCCCATTCCCTTTAACTTATAACTCGACCCAGCCCATTATCCTAACCCGCTCCAAGCCCAAAGCCCACCCTTATAACCCCCTTTCTCTTATACCCTGATCAGCAATAACAATGTAACAACGACACGACAATATCGACAACAACACCAATAGCCAAGAACCCTAAAATTCCCAATTTCCCTCGCCTCCAATTCCACTCCCTCTCCCCCCTTCATCGTTTGTATGTCACTCATGTGAGTAGTGATGTCGCCCAAATTACACCTCTAAACAAAGTATAAAGTGGTCGTTGATCAAATATAGAACCCAACTAGGTTGGGGTCGATCCTACAAGGAACATGTCGAAATCTATATCAAGTTGGCTGTCTAAGCAATCACTAACAATTTCCAGTAAAAGAGGGGGATTTTGTAGATCAAAGCTTTAATAGTAACAGTTGTTGAGTTGTTGGATTTGTAATCAATATGAGAGAGGCACTAGGACTGTGTTCCCCAATAACTTCATAACTCCGTAGGTTCTTCATACTTAGTGATTTCTTGTGGTGCTCGACATGCAGAATTGATAGGTTATGTTCATTTAAGCGACTATGTTACGCCCCTGATAGATGACTATCCCCAATCATAAAAATTCATGCCTTATGGGTTTTGCATTACTAACCTCTATCACTGATCCCGTATTAGTCTATCCTATTTTTTGTCTTAAGATCTAATTAAGTGAAGGTTGATAGCTTCAAATCTCATTGTTAATTCCATTTTTCCATACATTACTCTTTCTAAAGTCCAGAGTAGATATAAGGCAAGTTCTAACATTTGCAACCGTTAAAAAAATAATCAAACCAAAGAGAATAATAATACATGCCCAGACACCTGTTAAGAATCACCTCGTACTACGAACACTACTTCGTTAATTGGTCAAGGTTCCCACAACCCTAGTTGTGGTGTTTAACTGCTTATCATTGCAAGAACACAAGTAGAATTCATGGAAGAAAGCATAATTATGAACTTACAATAATAAGACATAAACTTCAAAAATCTCCCTTTGAATTAGAACCCTAATAATCAATATTTGTTAATTCAAGAACAAGAATATGCCTTGAAACCTTAGAATAATATAACAAAGAGTAAACTGGTACAAAAGACCTAATAGGAGTATTTATATATAAAATAAAAACCTATCCTAAACGTACAGATATTTGCTGAGTCGGTGCCTCGGACGAAAAAAGGTACGATCATGGTTAGATCCCACAATCGTCCTTAGTGCTCATAGGTTGGCACTGGACTTTGTCATTTTGCAGATCATGGATGCTACGAGTCTCAGTACGAGCTCGTGCCTTCTTGGTACGATCGTGCTTCCCTTTCGTTTGATCCTCTTGACACTTAACACCTATAAACCTCAAATCTGGACTTCCTTCCCATGATGCCTTAGTACGATCGTGACATCTTTCTACGATCGTGGAACACTCTCTCGTCTGATCACTTCACACTTGGTTCCTGCAACACTGATTTTCAAGGCCTTTTTCCCACGATCAAGTTGTATGATCCTAGCATCAATATACGATTATGTGAAGCTTTCGTCTGTATGAAACCTAAGAGGCAATCTTCTGATTCAACCCACGACATCTTGGTATGATCGTGGTCAGATCTCAAGATCGTGAAATGGGTCGTCTGATGCCCTAACTGCCAGATTTCCTGCATTTTGCTTATCCTCATATCTTTAACCTGCAAATACTCCAAGAACACATTATATCCACATAGAAACACCTTCATACTTGAACATATTCATAATTTATGCGTCGAAAGTGCCATAAGTCCATGACAAATCAACACCCTCAACTTCGAATGTTTGCATGTCCTTAGGCAAACAAAACACAACAAAATTAAAACAAAACCAACAACGCTTAACCAAGAGAAATCCAAAAGTACTAATGCAGTCAGATTTTTAAAAATCACTTAGACGCATTAATTAAAAATACAAGTTCAACACCCACTGATACTATTAAAACCAACAGTCGCTGTGTATACACAAAATCTTCACCATGACACAATGGGATCAAGTAATGACATTACATTATTAACAGACAACTTAGCATGCTAACACATGACACTACTCGAACAAGCAGACTATGGTGCAACCCCTACGCCCTCACATCAAAGAAGTCCCTCACACTCCGCATATATGTGATAAATATCAGGGACTGCAACAAAGCACTAACTCTCACAAAGAAGTTCAGCCAGTGTGTGTTTGATACCATAGACTTGCCCTTATTTTCTATGCCTTAGTCTTTCGGACAGTCGGACTAGGATCACTATAGGACTTTTATTGACTTGTAAAGTAGGCTTGAGGACGGGTATGGTACATCTGTACAGAGTGACTAAACCCTCCTTGGCACTACACTACTTTGTGGCTCCACTTTCCTACTTTGTTTATTTTTTCTCCCTTTTTTCAACTTTTTGGACCCCGGGTGCGGTTTCTTTGTACTCTTTTTTCTTCTTTTCTTTTCTTTTTTTTTTTTTACTCAAACTTTTTTCTTTTTCGCTCAATGTCATACCCTAATTCCTTTTCTTTACTTTTACTAACTTTTTCTTCATACCCATGCTAAACTACATATAGCCACCCTCAACTTAGGCGATTTGCTTGAGTTGAGGTACACAATATCCAAGGAGGGGCCAGGGCCAAAACAGGTTTATTATAATTAAAGATGAGATGGTGAATCGGCTAATGAAAGATATTGGTCTAGTTAGGCTCAAATTACGGGATCAAGGGATATTATTCTTATTTGGTAGGCTTTTTAGGCTTTTAGTGAACTATTCAAGAACGACCTATGATCCTTTCCTAACCTACTGTCCTACAATTTCGGCGAGACTAACCGGGCAAGTTTTAGATCGCACACACATGCCGACTAGGTATAACCTCACACACTCTTGGATCAGGGTTGCAGACTTAGTTACTACTTATCCGATTCATGCAAGTTAAGCTATGGTTATCACGCTCATAATCCTAATGCCATGACGAGATCCATATTTGTCATGATTCAAGCAAGCACACAACATAACAACAATTACCACAAAAATTTTACGAAGGGGTATTATTAAAACATTCAAAACACATATTGTATGCTCATTTTATTTTGACTGCACTAAGTTCTCTTATTTCTCTCTTGGTCACACAAAACACATAAAAATAGAAATATAACAAAAATAAAATCCTAAACATGTCGGTTATACTATGATAACACACTCGGGGAAAAAGAAACACGACAATAAACCCCCCGAGTGGGGGTATACCCCAACCTTGAACTTAAAAATCATGCAATGTCCCTATTGTACGAAAATACAGAAACAAATTGAATGCTAGGGTAGGAACATACCTGTGGTGCACTAGACACCTGTCATCGACTGATCAGCTGGGGTCACAGAGGGAACCCCTCTGAGTACCTTAGCTCTAGTTCCTCGACTGTGGCTGCGGCACTCATGCTCAAGTGGGCACCGGTGGTAGTGCTCTCAAAGATGTCATCCTGCGGGCAATCTCTATGCCTCCTCTACTATCAATCAAATCAGCAGTAGCAGCAATGGTGACACTAACATGTGGGACCTCAATCCTCTCCAAAACATGTATATCCGTGATCCTATCAAGCTCAGAAGCTACAGTTATCTTGTCACCCCTATCCTTTTTTTTTTCTTCCATTCTTGTTCTTTATTTTTCTCTTTCTATGAGGCTGCAAGTCATCTCCCATCTCCTCTATATCAGTACCCTCGCCCCCAACTACCGAGGATTGGGTATGAAATCAGGTACCTATGAATCCATGTCTACAACTAAGTCAGCAAAAGATGAGATTGGTGGAGGTGACACAACCTAAAATGGTATTTCGGTGAGCTCCTTAACCGTAATCTTCAACTCAGCCAACTCCTTTGTGACCGTGCTTAAATTTGGAGCATGGACACTCTTCAAAATCTACGATATTCAGGCCTTAAAACTATCAAAATGGGTCTGCATACCTTGTACTGTTGCCCTAGTCTCATCAATCACATAGGGCTTCACCCCTACCTCCAACTTTTTAAGCCTAGCATCATGAAGGGCCTGGTTCCTCATCAACTGATCTAGAAGAGTTGTTATTATCAATGTGTAGCCACTGACTGAACTGCATTCGGGGAGGAGGGTGAAGGGGAGGTAGTGGGCTACTGAGTAGATGAGGAAGCAACACCGGCCTCAAAAGTTAATATCTCAGTAGTGGGGACACCCTCCTCTAGATCCTGTATAGACAAGTCTGGTAAAACCCCCCAGGCTTGAGGTGCTGGGTCCATCAAACCCTTTATCAAGTCTATATCCGCTGTCTTGGTCGACCAGAAAAATCTATCAACTGCTGGAATAGATGATGGAATAGATTATACTAATTTCTAGCATAATAGGGTGATCAACCTAGGGAAAGGCAGGGTGGTGTGATATAGTAATGCCCTCTTCCAAATCTCCTCCATAATAATTTACAGAATATTCAACTCCAGTCCTACTTTGAAGGCTGCTACCATCCCTTCCTTGTCCGAACTTAGTGTATTGTCATTACTTGTAGGGGATATTAGGTGCTGGAAAATAGACCACCATGCCTTGGAGGTGAAGGTCAGAGTGTACTTATAAATTGCCATTCCATTAACCCGATCAACTCTTTTTTTTGCCTCTATAATGTGGTCCGTCAACCACTTATAATGCATCAATTTATCTTTCAAATTCAACATCTTCACCTTTTTCAACTCTAACATTCGGTAGTCATACTCTGGAGTCTCGAGTGGTCTCTCAAAATCATCACCGAGTAAGTCTTTTGAGATAGCCTTCTTCGAGATGTCAATGGACGTGCCTCTGACTATCACTGAATTAAGCCTCAACTACTTTCTCATGTCCTTCTTCTTCCCAAAAGGAGTCATGTTCTCTATTGTTGCTGTGTAGTTGTCATACAATTCACGCACCAACTCGGCCCCGCAATTTCCAACCTACTTAGTCATCCATCCTAGTCGATATTGCTCAAAAACCTGGTTCTGTTTGGGAACCTTCTGTAGTGCCCCTGGTAGCATACACGACTCCTCTTGAATGCTCCATTTTTGGTTCCCCTTGTTGTTCAGGGATACTCCATCATTGTAATAGTTTCTGGACTTTGGAATAGCCCACCTCCTTGGGTCTTCCCCTCTTTGGGGCTGATTTGCAGCAATAACTTTTGTGGAATATTCTGGATTAGCACTTTCAGAATAGTCTATAGACTCTTCTTCCCTAGAAAAACTCTTCGCATTAGCAGCTACAGGATCATCCCTATTAGGGTTTGAGATTTAACCTCCCTCTTTAGATTAGGAAAGTTCAATGGGGTTTGGCCGCGGGCACTATTGCGGTGGATGTTTTCACATTGGCCTTATTAGCAGATTATGCTCTAATGGTTTAGGGTGAGTGTTGTTCTTCACTTTTAGTTTTGGAGTATTCAACCTCCGAACCATTAGATTCCTTCTTATCACTCTCCGAGGACAGTGGTGTGTCCTTTAGTGCCTGCTTCTTAGCAATCTTTTTGCGTACTACCTCCGCTTGCATCTTGATCTTAGGCGTATTTATACATGTAAGTTTCATTATCTACGCTTGTTTAGCTTGGTTTTAAGGATAACTTGGTGTGCTTGATGACATATAAAGTGTTATTTGTGTATTTGTGTGATAAAGTACATATTTAGAGTGTTTAAGATGCATTTGAAATAAGTCAAGAGTCAAAATGATCAAATAGAGTTTAGACGAGAAAACTAGTGGTGCTAGCTTGAGTTATGCTTTTTCTAGTATACTTTGATGAACTTTATTTTGTTGTATGGAGTAATGTTTATTATGAGATTTTTTAGGAGACCATTGGAGCAACTATGGAAGCTAAATGAAGCCTAGAAACAAGCTATAAGGAGTGGGGAAACAAGGAATAAGTAGAAGACAAGAAGAGAACAACGATTGACCGAGATCGCACCTTGGGGAGCACTCCTTGCGCCGTACCCCCCATAGAATGGGAGGGGTACTTGAGATGTACCCCTATATCAGGGGGCTACTGTTTTGGTCGTGCTATGTTCCATGCGACGCAACCCCCTCTCTAAAAAAAATGTCCAAAAGTTAGTTTTTACTTGGTTTAAGTTGAGGGTAAAGTGGTCAATACTTATAATTCATTTGGGGAAGCCTATGGACAACCTAAGGGACTGTATAAGGATTAATTAGCTACATTTACAAGGGATCTTTGGATCAATACATGATTGGAGAGAGGAGAAGGTAACAAGGGGTCTACATTAGGATTTTTCTTCCTTTAACTTCTAGTTTTCTTGTAGTTTTACTTATGAATTCATTAATGGTGATTATTTGTATGATTATGAGTGTATAAACACCCTCTTTCTAGGGTTTAGGCTACAACATGATTGCTTGATTATGGTTTTATAGTTGGTTTACATGTTTATCAAGTTATGTGATTATTCTTGTGTGTTTTATTATTCTAAAGAGTCATGAACTTTAGGATAAATCTAAGTCTCAAAATGAATTGACCATAGAAGTAGACAGATGGAATAAATAATGTAGGGAGTGTATATCATGTCTTTAATTGTTAGATACTAATTGTTAAAGGATGATTTGCGGTTAGGATAGAGATATACCTAAACGCCCCACTTGGTTAATGAAACGAAAAGATAGTTTAATGCATCTAAATTAAAAACTCACATCCCCGCTCAACGATGCAGTTGTGAGATTAATTTGGGTAGATGAATTAGAGGATTTACATTCCCAAGTTGTAATATCAACCCCGCAGATCAATAATCACGATAAACACTAACACCGGCTAGAGACCATAGTTGTGCATGAATGTGAAGAAAATGCCTCAACGCTGAAACTCTCCATATATTGTTTACAATCCAAATTTCATATCGTTGTTATTTCTATTATTTAGTTGAGAAAATAAAACTCAAACTCTTTTGGTTACAAATCACACTTGTTTAAATTTGGTAGTAATACTTGAGTTGGATTGTCTGCTAAACTCCAAGTTCCTGTGGAATCAATATTCTGCTCAAAAGAGCCACTTTGTTACTTGCATGACCACGTACACTTATGTGTGTGGTTGGATGCAACAAGTTTTTGACGCCGTTGCTGGGGACTTGAAAAATTAGCAGCTTTCTAATTTTTAGTTTTACTATTTTATTTGATAAGTGCTGACAACTTGGTCTTAGCTACTGAATTTGCAGGTACAGGTTTTAATCCTAAGCAGGCTGGTAAGGGAGAGAGAATTGGTTGAACCACATCCCAAACCTGAGCGACGCTTGCACTAATTAAGGAGAGAAACAACACTTCTCTATCCAATCTGGCAAGTTCAACAAGACGAGACCATTCCTGCAGTAATCGGTGTTGAACAACTGGTCCGCAGAACAGTACGTGAAGTGGCAGTCCCATTCACAACTAATGTGATTTCCAATGTCCAAAACCAGTAGCATGAGGTAGATTTGATATTAAACAGAATATGGTGTAATTATTGTATACACGCGAGCAGTTTACTGGCTTGTCACATGAGGATCCACAGATCCATCTTCAGAATTTTCTTGAGATCAGTGACACATTCATTCCTGCGGGAGTCTGCACAGATTATGTGAGGTTCACTCTTTTCCCATTCTCACTTTTGGGAGAAGCAAAGAAATGGTTGAAGGCAGAACCTTCAAATTCAATCACAACTTGGGACGACTTGGCAGAGAAGTTCCTCATTCGATTCTTTCTATCTAGCAAAACTACAAAGTTGAGGAGTGAGATCTTAAGTTTCAAGAAGAAGCCAAATGAAAATCTTTATAATTTATGAGAGAGATTCAAATTTCTTCTCAGAGATTGTCCGCATAACCAATAGACAAGTAAGGTATTAGCTCATACTTTTGTTGAAAGTCTTGACCATAACACAAAGATTTTGCTAGATTCAGCGGTAGGTGGTCAGGCGTTGGAGAAAATCTATGATGAGTTGTATACTATTTTCAACCGTATTGCACAAAATAATCCAAAATAGTAGGGTGATGTATCAAGAAGTATGGTGAAGAAGCCTGCAGGTATGATCGAGGTAGATAGTATCACAGCATTGGCTACACATTTGGCCACTCTTCATAATCGAATGATGACACAGTTCAACAATTTGAGTGTGGCTCAACCTCATGCCCAAGTTAATCTAGTTCAGCTGGTTCAGACTTGGTGTGAAACTTGTGGTGGTGGTGGTCACTCTGTAGACTTATGTGGTGCAAATAAGGATTCGATAAATTTTATGGACAATGTAATCAAAACTATGGTAATGCCTACAATCATAACTGACAGAGTCAGCCCAACTACTCTTGGGGAAATAATTATGTTCAACCTCAATAATTTCAGTGGCAATAAGGTATTCAAAACAACACTCAGACCAACAATATAGAAGAGACTTTGAAAAAAATTCTAGCCAACCAAGAATAAATAGCTATAGAGATTAAAAATCAGCAATTGGTTCAAAATAATTTGGAGACGCAGATGGGTCAGTTAGCTCAGGCTCAAAATACAAGACCTCAAGGGGGTTTACCTAGTGATAGAGAGCAAGCTTCAAAGCAAGTTATGACAATCACCTTGAGAAGTGGTAGAAATTGGATTGATGAACCTCTAAAAAATCATGAGGTTCACGTAGAGTCGATCACACCTAAGCAAACAGAAAAGCAAGTCGAGTCTAAAGAATCTGACAAAAAAGGGAAGTCTGAGTACCTGAGTGAAAAATCGACTGAGCAAACCCAAAATAGACCACCACCACCATTCCCTCAAAAGCTTAAGAAAACCAAAGAGGATAATTATTTTAAGAAGTTCTTTGACATTTTTAGAGAACTTCACATTAACCTTCCTTTGTTAGATGTTTTATAGGAAATGCCCAAGTATGCTAAGTACTTGAAGGATTTAGTGGAGATAAAAAAGAGGCTTGGTGATATTGAGACTGTAGAACTTACCGAGGATTGCAGTTCTGTGGTTACGAGAAAGATGTCTAAAAAGCTCAAGGACCCTAGGAGTTTCACCCTCCCCATACAAATTGATGAAAGTGATGTTGTTCAAGCTTTGAGTGATTTAGGGGAAAGCATCAACTTGATGCCCTTTTTTGTATTTAATACTCTTGGATTAGGGAAGCCAAGGCCCACATCAGTTGTACTCCAGATGGCGGACAAAACTAGAGTGGTCTCCGAAGGAATTATGGAGGATGTTCTCATTGAGTTTGGTAAGTTCATTATTCCTACTGATTTTATTATTTTTGACTATGATGCAGATAAGAGTCTACCAATTATATTGAGACGTCCATTCTTGGCTACCGGTGGAGCTTTGATAGATGTTAGAGAAGGCACGCTCAAGATGAGATTGAATAATGAAGAGGTGATCTTTAGAGTATACAAAACACTTAATAAACCCTTACACTACAGAGATCTATGCATGATCACAACTATAAAAGTGGATGAGTGTGGGATGGAGGAGTGCAAACTTCCCATTATCTCTTCGAACTTTCTCATGGAGTTGCCCAAATCGAAGAATAAGCCTGAGCTTGAAAAACTAGAATGAAATCCTGAAAAGGTGAATGTAAGAGAAGATGCAGACCTTGAGTGTGAGCGCTCAAGAGTTCATAAGAGGAGGAGAAAATGGTCCCCAAAAGAAAAGAAAAGGATGAGAGACTGTGGATGATAGTTGTGATGTGAGTCATGCTGCGATAATAAATCAGGCACTGCTTGGGAGGCAACCCATGTTAAGGTAGTTTATTTTTATTCTTTTTATTGTTTGGTATCACCTTTTTTTTTTTTTTTATGTTGACAGGTTGAAGGGAAATCTGAGTACCTGATATCTAAGCTAAGGAGCATGAAAAAAAACTAAGTGTGGGGTTCTTCAAACCTTTTGATGGATATGATGCTACTAGCCAGGCCTAGAGGCCTCATGGAGTATTCCTAATTCTTATTCTTTGATTTATACTTTGGAGACAAAGTATGATTTCAACTGTGGGGTAGGAATCTTCCAATTTGTTTAGGGTGAAGTGCGCTATAGGATTTTTATTTATTTGCAAGTTTTTGACTAAATTTAAAAAATTACAAAATTTTTTAATCTTTGGTTAGTTTTAATGTTTGTAATTTTATCCGTTTAGTAGAAGAACACTTCACCCACCCCTCATATTTTCTTTTCAATTTTTTTCCGAGGGAGTGCCCTTTGAACCCAGTATCCTTTTTGATTTTTAGGGGTAATTTTAAAATTTTTGTCATTAGGAATAAATAGAGATGCTCTTTATAGGTGCTACACATGATTACTTGATGTAAGTTGGTGTTGAATTTTAAGGCATGATGTGAAAATTGAATTACTTCTGTGAGACATCTAGGGTCTTTTATCTGACTCTTTTGTGGTGTTGACTTAAATTTGAATTCTTGCAATTGCTTGGTTGAGAGTCTATAAAGGTCCTTCTTGAGTTAAACATATGCCATGTTTTCTTCCTGCTTTATCTACCCTTTATGCGTGATCTTAGTTAGCCCCATTGAGCCTTTAGCCTATTCCTTAGTAGCCTCATATGTAGCTTACTCCTTTTCTTTTAATAGACCGTAACTTGATCCAAAACTCCTAAGCGCTTGAGTTGAAAATAAAAGTTGTGAAGGAGTGAAAATTGAAGAAAAAGAGTAAATTTCAGGCCCCAAAGAGTTGATATTGGTGTGTTAAAAGGTTCATGTGTTGCTGATAGGGAGTAAAGTAAAAAGAGTAAAGTGTTTTGAAAAAGATAGTCAAAAACTCCCTACAAAAGATGTGTAAGTTAGCTTAAATAGAGAGGCAAAACAAAAGAGAGTTGTGGAAAAGAAAAGTGGTGAAAAATAGGTTGGTTGAAGATGAGCTCAATAGAAAGTGTGATGTATTAAAGCGCTTTGGAAAGTTAGTCACTATTCTTGACCAAAATAGTTCCTATCCATCCCTTAGCCTACATTACAACCCGTAAAGTCCTACTTGATATTAAGCTTTGATATTTAGTGGAGTACTACACTGAGGGAAAGATTATGGTTCATCTTATGTGACATGTGAATTCCTTGTGAGAGTGAGCGGAATTTGATTTTTACACCCATTCTTGAAATAAATTACATATTTGAGAGTGAATATGGGTGACTCTCTTGTGGTGAGGGCGCATGTGTAATGATGGATAGGTGACTTATATGATCTCTATGTTGAGTAATGTGCATGAGTTTGCCAAATTTGTAGAGTCAATTCTTGAGGTTAGGAAGTCTTGAAGTAGTGTTCATGTGCTTTCAATTGTACTATAATATGCCTAATGTAGAACTTGCTATTCATGTAGTCGTTGTAGTTCTATCTTGAGCGTCTTAGTTCAAGCAGTGATGTAGAGTTTTCCTTGATTGTGATTAGTGTAAAGGGTTGTTCGAGGACGAACAAGGCTTTAAGTTTGGGGTGGTGATCTTAGACGTATTTATACACCTAAGTGTCATTATCTACCCGTGTTTTGCTTAGTTTTGAGGATAACTTGGTGTTCTTAATGAAATATAAAGTGTTCTTTGTGTATTTTTGTGATAAAGTACATGTTTAGAGTATTTAAGATGTATTTGAATCAAGTCAATATTCAAAATGATCAAATAGAGTTTAGACGAGAAAACTAGTGGTGCTAGCTTGAGCTATACTTGTTCTAGTGTACTTTGATGAACTTTATTTTATTTTGTGGACTAATATTTGTTATGAGATATTGTATGAGAAAATTATAGGAACTATGGAAGCTAAATGAAGCCTATAAACAAGCCATAAGGAGTGGGAAAACAAGAAATAAGTAGACGAGAAGAAAAGAACAAAGATTGGCCGAGATCGCACATTGGGGAGCATCCCTTGCGCTGCACCCCCCATAGCATGGGAGGGGGCTTTGCGCCGTACCAAATATATCAGGGGGATGATTTTTTAGTCATTATATGGTCCATGCATCACACACCCTTGTCCATGCGATGCAACCCCCCTCCCCCCTAAAAAAAAAAAACGTCCAAAAGTTGATTTTTACTTGGTTTAAGTTGAGGGAAAAGTGGTTAGTGGTTATTATTAATTTGGAGAATACTATGGACGACTTAAGGGACTATATAAGGAGTAATTATCCATATTTACAAAGTATCTTTGGATCAATACACGATTGACGAGAGGAGAAGGAAACAAGGGCCCTACGTTAGGGTTTTTCTTTCTTTAACTTCTAGTTTTCTTGTAGTTTTACTTATGAATTCATTAATGATCATTCCCAAGTTGTAATATCAACCCCGTAGATCAATAATCATTATAAACACCAACACCATCTAGAAACCATGATTATGCATGATTGTTAAGTAAATGCCTCAACCCTAGAACTCTCCATATATTGTTTACAATCAGAATTTCATACCTTTGTTATTTCTATTATTTAGTTGATAAAAATAAAACTCAAACTCTTTTGGTTACAAATTACACTTGTTTAAATTCGATAGTAATACTTGAGTTGGATCGTCTGCTAAACACCAAGTCTATGTGTGATCGATATTGGGCTCGAAAGAGCCACTTTATTACTTACATGACCATGTACACTTGCGTGTGAAGTTGGATGCAACACATCTTCCTAAGAGTTTTGGGTGCCATTGTACCTGTACAGAAGAGGATTAGTGCTAGGAAAAAATTCAAAAACAGGTTTAGCATTTCATGTAGATGATTCCTGGTACGATTGTGTTAAGGTACTACAATCGTACCTTCAATTGTAGGAAGTATTTATTAAAAGTATTGGGGGTTTGTCACATCAAAATATTACATACCATGATCATACAACGATACTACGATCGTGTGATGTGATCGTCTTATGAACACCTGAGATGTTAAAAACTGGCACCCACAATGATCCAACCTACGATCGTACATCGATACCACAATCATAGGTTGTGTTGTGGAGTGCACCCTGATACTTAGCATTTCAAATTTGTAATAATTTGACCCATATTGATCCTATTTTATACGTTGAGGGTACTTAGACTTTCCCTTACTCGACTCTCTCAGAATATATTATCATGTATTCGACACTCATTAAGGTGGGTATGCACTTAATTACTGATCAAATATTTGTTTGGCATAGATGCAATTTTGAATCATTAAAATTGAACTTACAATATTTTGAGAGTGCAAGTGCTTTGAACTTTGAAAAGATCGAAAGGCTTGAGTAAATCAAATTTTCCCAAATTCACAGTTGGAATAGCGAGATTTTGCTCATAAGTTTCTTGCTTGTTTGTACTTTTGGTGTGAACTTTTGTTTGAATGAGGAACAAAGAGTATCGGGTCAAGGGTATAGGATTTAGCATATTTAAAACTAAGTCGGGTCGGGTCGGGTCGGGTTGGGCCGAGTAAATTTAAAAATTATAGGACCCAACAGATGACTCATGACCATGTTCATTGGTTTTCACCACAATCGTGGTATCATTTCATACCATGGGAGTTTAGAAAAACTTACTTGGGAACCTACGAAGCTTAAGGACGATCATGGTATCTATCCACGATCGTTCCTTAAAATCGTAGGTTTCATCTCCTAGATGTTAGTTTGCATGAGTTCAGTTAGATGATGGATTCCACGATCGTACTATCTTGGTATGATCGTGGATGCTCAATCGTAGGACTAACTCATAGAAATTAAGTTACTGGACTTTATGTAGACGACTGAACCCACAATCGTGGGATCTGTCCATAATTGTACAAAGCTTTTGTAGGTTCAATTCTGGTTCCAGTTCTGTAGATTCTTTTCTGCATTGTACTTGTAGAAGTAACACACATTACCCTATAATTAAAATAAGTACAGAAATCATAGGTTGCCTCCCAAGCAGTGCTTGATTTGACATCGCGGTACGATGTGGTTAAGTTGGTTACTCAGACTTCACCAACTAACCTATGAGTTGCCTCCCATGAAATGCCTGATTTAACACCGCAGCACGACTCAGGTGTACTTAATTTCTCAAGCACTATCTCGGTCTACTTCACATATCACTTTGTCCTTTTCAACCTCATCGAGATAGTGCTTCACTTTTTGGTTATTTACTTTAAACCTCCGACCCTTACTATTCTCAAGCTCTATTGCACCATAAGGAAACACTGTCATCATTCTATACGGTCCTCTCCATTTGGACTTTAGTTTGGTCAGAAATAGCTTCAGTCTTAAATCTAATAGTAGTGCCATATCGCCAGTGTTAAATTCGCTCTTCTCAATTCTGTGATTATGGTATAATTTCATCTTCTCTTTGTACAAGGTAGAACTTTCATAGGCTCAGAGAAAAAATTCATCCATCTTATTCAACTATTTTAGTACCAACTTTGCTGCATCACTCTACTCCATATTCAACCTTTTCAGTGCCCACAATGCCTTATACTCAAGTTCGACAGGCAAGTGACACGTTTTACCATACACAGGATGATAAGGGGAAACACCAATAGGGGTCATGAACGTTGTTCGATAGGCACATAATGCATCATCCAACTTTCTAGCCCAGTCCATCATATTGGTATTCACAGTCTTCTCCAAAATGGACTTGATCTCGCAATTGAAAACCTCTACTTGCCCGCTTGTTTGAGGATGGTAAGGTGTTGCCACCTTATGTTTCACACCCTATTTTTCAAGCAACACTTTGAATAGACAGTTGCAAAAGTGCGAGTCTTCATCACGAATGATTGCCCTTGGTGCACCAAATCTAGAGAATGCGTTATTCTTTAAAAATACGGTCACACTCTTTCCTTCATTATTTGGAAGCACAACTTCTTTCACCCATTTCAAAACGTAATAAATCGCAACCAGAATGTACTTTATACCACATAAGATCACAAAAGGGACCATGAAATCAATACCCCATATATCAAATAGCTCAAGTTCTATAATAATGGTCATGGTAAGCTCTTTTCTTTGCGAGATGTTTTCTTGTCTTTTGCATTGGTCACAAGCCCTTGCATAATCATGTGTATCTATATAAATAGTGGGCTAGTATTATTCGCCTTGCAGGATCTTATCCACAGTCCGTACACCGCTATGATGACCCCCAACTAGTGAAGAGTGACATATTTCTAATAATTTGGAACAAGTATGGCTCATACCAAAAGAACTTCCTTACATCATGCATAAACTTCTTTCGCTGGTGGAACGATAGGTCCTCAGGCACGACATCACATACCAAATAATTGGAAAAATCTGCAAACCATGGAATCAAGTCTTGCGATGCGGCCAATATCTGCTCATCTAGAAAAGTATCATCGATCTCAAGATCATATTTTAGTTTCAGCATTGCCTCTTCCTTAAGAAGTGATAAGTGGTCAACCATGCCACTAGCATCACACATAATGTCACGCCTCAAATTCCAACGGGGCAGACCGGCACTCGTGCCTTTGAGGCTCCAGATAACCAATCTTAATTCATTTACATTCATATGCATATCATATCCCTGAGTGAACAACATTCTAATCATGTAGATATAAGATGCCAATGGCGGAAGTCATGGAAAAACATATGATATATATAAAACTTGGCCGTTAGGGCCATCAAGTCAATATGGACATATATTCCTTACATTCCGTCATTCGTCCCCCAACGTCTACAAAAGCCTCTAACAGATACATATCCAAACCTAAAGTCAGTACAAGTCCCCGCTTTATACAACATTTGCATAATACCAAAATGAGTGTACACATGACTCGAAAAGCCCCGAACCGAACTGGAGTTTACCAATATTCCATAGATAATTCGCAGCCTACTTTGGAGGTCTACTAGCACCTGTGCCTGCAACAAGTAAGGTAAGTCCCCCAAGGGACGTCAGTACGAAGAATGTACTGAGTATGTACGGCTGTAAGAAACTGCATGATACATAAGTACTTTAATAGAATCCAAACAAGTGAGTAATTAATATGGATAAACCTCCATTCTGTATATGTATGGAACCATGCACATTACTTTCATTATTTTCATTATTCGATCATTCATTCTTATCATTATCATTCATATAATAACATTCATATATAATTTCATTCAAGTGATATACTTTCTTTGCTTTTACGATCATCCTCATTATCATTCATCCAGCTGATCAGTGGTCCATATATCATTCATCCAGCTGATCAGTGGGCTATAGTACGGTCATCCACCTTATTGACAGGCCATAACATAATATAACGTATTATATGAACAATCATCGGGATCGTCTATTTGAGCTACCACCCGGCCTCTAAGAAATACATATATACATTACTTTATTCCTTTACTTGTGAGAGATTGATACGTTTGTGGTTATAACATCATTATTGGAACTTAAGAACGCAATATTGTTGGAACTTTGGAACAATGTCCCCAATTATGTGACACATGAATAACAATTGGTCAATGAATAAGAAACATGTGAATAACAATATATGACAACCTTGAATGAGATACCTTAGAACATTTCAGAATGGAACAAGTACAATGACGATGTGAACAATATGTGCTGCAGAAGGATACAAAAAGAGTAACCTTACATATCTTATCTTCTTAATATGAATACACAGTCCTATATGTGATTCGATAATCTATCTCCTTCCTTACGTTTTGCTCTACAACATAAGTACATAACGGAACTCACATTAACAACTAACTATATTACAAGTGTATAAGACGACAATGAGTTACATGATTGCCATATAATGTCATTTCACCCTTTACAATACCATTTACTGTATTACCATACCAAAAAATCCACAACATGTCACACATCAACCAAGATATCATAAACCAATAGCACTTCACACCAAGTTTATACTTTACACTTCCTCATTAACACCACGTCGCTTTACTCCATTAAATCATCTCCATAGCTTTCACAATAACACATTAAAGATAATCCATAATTGATACCATTCAAAATACCTCCGTTCCACTCCTTTAAAGTCATTTAAAAGGTACCATAAGTTGATAATTGCATCCAAGAAGGGTATAGGGGTTTCGGGGGGTCAAAGAGATACAAAAACATGAGAAACGGAGTTCTGGGCTGACCTGCGAAGCCACCTGCGCCCGCAAGTGGGTGAGTTACGTCCGTAGGTGACCATTGTCCTGGTCTAGGTCCACCTGCATTGGCATCTGCGCCCGCAGGTGCTCCACCCGCAAATGCAGATGCCCGTTTCAGCCTCCGGGGGTCATTTTCGGGTCTTTTTTTGAAATGAATGGTCCAGGGTCATAATTAAGCTTCCCATTTCATATTTTAAGTTATATCAGATGTCAACTAATAGCCATGGTTTCACAACACACATGTACATCACCAAAACCATATTTTTCTTTCAATACGTCACCAATTCCATGTAAAATTTCACAACATACACAAAGAGAAATAAAGTTAGGAACATAACCAAATCATACATGTTGATATTTAATCCACACCATTCACTTCCATCAAAACCTCAAGTCTCCTTTCAAGTTCAAGTCACATAGATGACACATCTTTTAGCAAAAAGCAAAAGTGCACTACTCAACACTTTTAGACATAACCATAATGATCTACACAATCTCTCATGCATATAATATATTAAATCATAAGATTAAACACTTACCCAAGCTTTCAAAGTGATGATCTTGTCCAAAAGAGATGGTTGCCTTAGGGTTTGAGAGTATAGAGAAAATATCTTGTTTGTGGAAAAGTCTAGAATGGCATGAGCCCTTTAGTGAATAAAATCTAATTTTATTGCTTTATATAACCCCCTTAATATTCATCCTTATCCAACTTTTGGTCAATAATTGAGGGTTTACTTTGGTCAAAGGAAGATTGGATCAGTTACCCATTTTGGGCCATGTCTTTTGCTGAATTATTGGTCCTTTATTGAGCCCATTAACACATGATTAGTTTAGCCCAATAACTTTCATGAATAATATACCATCTATCACAACTTAATTAATTCCATGAACATTAGGGTAGTCTTGTGAGTTCGAAAATGTATGGGGTGTTACATCCTTCCCCCCTTAGGAACATTCGTTCTCGAATGTTAGTAACATTATCTCATTTACACCAATTTAGGTCTCAGTTTATCCTTCATGTTATCATATTCACATCATGCTTGTAAAGACTTACTTGTTATTGCTCCAATTCTACACTTTGAACCTTTTCTTCCGTTTGAAACAAATACGGGTACTTCGACTTTATCATTTCTTCGATTCCCCATGTGATTTATTCTACTTATTGATTTCTTCAAAGTACTTTCATGGAAGCTTCTTCTTTATTCCTTAACCTCATCACGTGTCGATCCAGAATAACAATGGGTATTTTTTTTCATATGTGAGATCTTTCGTAAATTGCACATCTTCAGTGGGAGCAATTTAAGATGGATCTCCTATGCGTTTTCGAAGCATCGAAACATGAAATACTGGATGAACTGTGGAGAGTTCTTGGGGTAGTTTCAACTCATTCGCAACTTGCCCAAATCTTTGGAAAATTTCATATGACACTACATAACGTGGGCTCAACTTTTCTTTCTTTCCAAATCTCATTACCCCTTTCATTGGTGACACTTTCAAAAATACCCAATCACCTATGGCAAATTCTAATTCCCTTCTTCTAATATTGGCATATGACTTGTGTCAACTTTGGGCCATTTGTAGCCGCTGTTGTATCATCTTAACTTTTTTCATAGCCTGATAAACAAGATCAGGCCCAAGTAAGACAGTTTCACCCACTTCAAATTATCCAATTGGTAATCTACACTTTCTTCCCTATAAGGCTTCGTAAGATGCCTTTTTGATACTTAATTGATAAATATTATTGTAGGCAAATTCAACAAGAGGTAAATGATCGTCCCAACTACTTTTAAGGTCTAATGTGCAAGCTCGTAACATATATTCAAGTGTTTGGATGGTACGTTCTGCTTGTTCATCTGTTTGAGGATGAAAAGCCGTACTCAAACTCACTTGGGTTCCCAAACTCTTCTGAAAATATTTCCAAAAGTATGCAGTAAATTGAGCTCCCATGTTTGATATAATAGAAATTGGAATCCCATGCAATCGTACTATATCTTTAACGTACAGCTTGCATAATCTTCAGTTGTATAAGTGGTCTTGACTAGTAGGAAATGCGCTGACTTGGTAAGCCTGTCAACTATCACCCATATGGAATCAAATTTCCACAGTGTACGAAGCAAACCTGAGATGAAATCCATGTTAATCATGTCCCACTTCCAGACTGGAAGATTGATACATTGCATAAAACCTTCAGGTTTCTGATGCTCTATGTTTACTTGTTGAAAGTTTGGACATTGAGTTACAAATTTCGCAATGTTCTTCTTCATGTTACCCCACCAATACATTTCTTTCAAATCATGATACATTTTGGTGGCTCCCAGAGGAATAGAATACCGTGAATGATGTGCCTCTGTCATAATTCATTTCCTTAGTTCCTCTACATCCGGTACACACAATCTACCTTGGTACTAAAATGCTCCCTCTGGCGTAAGGTCAAATGCCTTTATCTAATCTTGTTGTACGTTCTTTTTCAACTGAAATAAAATAGGATTTGCATATTGCTTTTCCTTTACCTTAGCTACATGTGAAGACTCTGCTGCATTTTACAGTATAATTCTTTCATCTGGAGTTTCAAGAAGACGAACCCCATACAAATAGTGGCGCCATATTTTTAAGCAAATATCACGACTTCTAATTCAAGATCATGTGTTGGATAATTTCTTCCATGTAAACACAATTGTCTTGAGGCATAGGCTATTACATTACCGTGTTGCATCAATACACATCTTAAGCCGACTCCTGAAGCATCACAATATACTGTATACCTTTCTGTGCCTTCGGGAAGTACTACTAAGGGTGAAGACATCAATTTTTTTTTAGCTCTTGGAAATTCTTCTCATATGCATCATTCCACTGAAACTTGGTTGCTTTGTGTGTTAGCTTGTTAAGGGTGTTGAAATGGAAGAAATATTCTTCAACAAATCTTCTGTAATAGCCTGCCAACCCAAGAAAACTACGAATCTCCGTAGGTATCGTAGGTTATGGCCAATTCTTCACGACTTCTATCTTTTGTGTATCAACCCTTATTCCTTCATCTAATACCATGTGACCCAAGAATGCTGCAGATTTTAACCAAAGTTCATACTTAGAGAACTTTGCATATAACTTACGATCACAAAGAATCTGTAATGCCTTCCACAAATGATTAGCTTGGTCCTCTTGTGAGCTTGAATAACCCAGAATGTCATCTATAAACACGGTCACGAATACATCTAAAAATGGCTTACACAGCCTATTCATCAAATCCCTAACAACTGCTGGTGCATTGGTTAGTCTAAATGGCATAACTGGAAATTTATAGTGACCATACCGTATTCGAAAAGCTGTCTTGGGTATATTTTTTTTTTCTAACCCTTACCTGGTGATATCCCGATCTCAAGTCAATCTTTGAAAAACATTTGGAACCCTGTAATTAGTCAAATAAATCATCAATTCTGGGGAGGGGATATTTATTCTTAATTGTTACCTTATTCCGTTGCCGATAGTCAATACATATTCTCAATGTGCCATCTTTTTTTCTTTGTACAATTAACACTGGTGCACCCCAAAGGGATATACTAGGCCTTATGAATTCCTTTCCAGCAAATCTTTTAATTGCTCCGTTACTTCCCATAATTTTACTGGGACCATTTTATACGGAGGAATATAGATAGACTGAGTACCTGGCATTACCTCAATACCAACACTAATTCCCGTCCTAGAGGTTAACCTGGAAGATCTTTAGAAAATACATCAAGGAATTCATTTACCACTGGAACCGCCTGAAGAGGTGGTGATTTCACATCGGTATCCCTAACTTTTACTAGGTGTCATATATACTCCTTGGATTTCATTTTCTTTGCCTTAAGATAGGGAATAAATTTTCCTCTCGGTGATCCCACATTACCCTTCCATTCAAGAACATTCTTTTGTGGCAAATGAAAATGTAACTTCTTAGCTCGGCAATCTACTGTGGCACAACAAGAAGCCAACCAATCCATACCCATTATAACATCAAAATCCACCATTTCCAGCTCAATAAGATCAACCAGTGTATCATGACCACAAACAATTACTATACAATTACGATATACTCTTTTAGCTACAATAGATTCAACTTTTGGTGTAGATACCTAAAATGGGTTAACTGATAATTCTGTTGTCCTTTCAAAAAATTTTCAACAATCAATGGAGTAACATATGATAGGGTAGAACCCGGATCAATCAATGCAAATACATTATGTGAAAAGACAGATAATGTACCTATCTGTCACGACCCAATATTTGGGTCATGATGGCGCCTATCGTAACCCACCAATAGGCAAGCCAAACCCTAGTCTGGAGCAACAAGCGACGGGCTAACGGGCGGAATCTCATAAAACAGACAAGAAGTGGAAGTAACCATATTTATAAACATGCTAAGACTGAGAAGGAAGAGGACAATGTATATAAAGTCCAGAACCCCTCCCAAGACCTGGTGGGGTCAGTACATGAGCCACTACTAACATACCCAAAATACAAGACAGAAACCAAACATGTATAATAAGTACAATAGTCTTGAGAGCAAAAGACTATACAGTAGAGGATGGAGTAGGATCTGCCTCGGACGTCAGTAAGCTCACCCTGCTCCAAAATCAGTGCTGAGAAAAGAGTCACGTCAAAACCGTCGACTGGTGCCTGGATCTGCATCGGGGAACAAGATACAGAAGTGCAGTATGAGTACCAGGGCAACGGGTACTCAGTAGGCATCATCGACCGACTGAGCTTAATATAATATAAGCAAGCTAAAGTGCAGGGGGCATGCTAAGTCCGGGGTACAAGTAATAGATACATAAGTAACGGCCGAGGCGTATAGATATGCTCAGGAAAATATAAGTGCGATACATAATAACGAGTAAATAAATGCGTAAGTAAACACACAAGTCAAACATAACCTATCTGGGCCCCCATAAGCCCGATAGGCACACGGAAGAAAACAATAACCCAGTCTGGCCCCCATAAACCAGCGGGACACACAAGAAAAGTAAATGCATAGTCACCAGTGTCTCGAGGCTGTATCAGTATCCAGTAACCACAATAACCAACAGGAGTGCACCGGGCTTGAACCGGCACCAATGGGTAATAACAAGAGGCCAGACGCCGGAGTCGAACCGGAAGCAGTGGGTAATAACAAGAGGCCACATATATATCATATCTGCCGGACTCAAACCGGAACTCATAGAACAACAACATCATAATCACGGTACCCAGTACCAAAACTCTCCAATCATATCATAACCATATGCCGGACTCGAACCGAAACTCATAATAATCAGTGGTCGAACTCGAACCAGAACTCATAGTGTACCACAATCCGGGGCCGGACTCGAACCGGAACACCCAATAGTCAATAACCAAAATCATCATACCTGAATCAGTAGCCGGACCCGAACCGGAACTCATCATAGCCAGTAACCAGAATAGAATCAAAGGTCATATCATATCAAATAAACGGGGAACGCCCTAGTGCCAAGTCAATACTATTATATAGGTACAGAAGCTAACTCTACAGCATTCTACAAGTCAATCTCGGGGTCCTTCTAGGTCAACTACCTACTATAAAAATATGTATATAAAAGTCTGGGTATACATTACAAGTCATGGAAATGCGGTTCAGCGTTCTAAGTTAAACTAGCCGACCCCAATTAAATACGGTGCTATCAGGGACGAACAAAGCTAGACAGGCCAACCGGGTATAATTGGGGTGACTCAATCCCATCATAACCCTAATAGTCATATAGGGATTATCTAAGCCCAAAGATGTCAAAGTTTCGACAAGTCGACAAAAAGGGTAACGGGGCCCGCTACCGGGTCCCGAAAACCAGGTCTGGTTATACTTGTCTAAGTCTGGGATAAGTCTATCTAAGACTGGACTAAGGTCCAACAATAACATTCCCAGACTAGCAACAACAACAACAATACTATCCGACCCCAAATAGGTCATCTGTGGGGTACCACGAGGATAACGGGCCTGGAATATATCCGAATAGCCCTATCCGGCCTAGAAGGCCTAAATCATAGCAAACCACCACCACTAAGTCTATAATACCAGCCCACAATACCAGCACAATAGCATACATATATCACACATAAGCCCAGTCTAAGTGTAAAGGAAGGTAAACCTAGCCTACCTGGACGCCTGCCGTGAACCTGCCAAGAAAACCAGCTAAATAGGAGCCTTTCCCTTTCGAGAGGCCTCAGACTGCTGCCAAACTACCAAAATAATAAAATACATGTCAAAACATGACTATTGATACCCATATTGCATTAGTTCGAAAAATGTCCGAACAGTCCACGTGGGGCCCGCTTGCGGAATAACAAAATTAAAACCGTCACAGCATCCCAAATAATGCAGTGACCAATAGTCACAACTAACACTCCTCAAGTTGAGCTCAAAATATAGCTCAAACATCAACACCAATCCCAACAGTATCATCGTGTAAATGAAAATTATCGTAAAAATAAGAAAACGTACCGTAGAAATGATAAGAGCGAGTCCACGGACTCAAATATATATACTTCTAAGCTCAAATCTTAACAGAATAGCTCAAGATTGAGCTTAAATAATCAATAATGGTGAAAGGTAATTGGAAAAAGTGGACAGAATGTAAAATATTACATTCTGTCCACCACCGAATACACATATATATATAACCTCACATTACTACATATACACTACACATATTATATGTGGTGGCAGCATGCCATTATACCAATGAAGGGTGTCCAACCCCTTTCACTCCACGTGGAGTGGAGGTGGCCATGCCACCAAATTCTTATCTCATTATATATATATTCGGGTATTGCATAAGTCCGTGGTAAAATAAATATAATATTTTGAATATACCATAATTAATAGAAAATTATTTCTAACAAAACCTCTATAAAAGAAAAATATTATTTTAACATATTTAAATTCACTATCTCCGTTTTAATTATTAATAAATTATAAAATAGTATAGATATCTTGTAACTAAAGAATTGTATAAATTTCAAAAACATTTTCGAAAGGTCATTAACTATGTCATTTTACCAAATTCAAATTTAATTTAATATTTTACAATGTGCTCGGTCTAGATAATATTCTCAAACAAACTGCCTGGGAACCGAACTGTCAGTCCCAGCAAGTCATAAATAACTTGGGGCAGTTATAGAAAAGCTCTAAACGCTGACAACACACGAAAACGAGGAAAATAATCGGGAAGGTCATTACAATATCCACTACTAAAAGGACTTTCGTCCGCGAAAGTCAAGAAGAAGCACATACCTGAAGACGTGAACAAGTAGGGATACTGGGCTCGCATATCACGTTCAAGCTCCCAAGTTGCCTCTTCAATCGGACGGTGACGCCACTGTACCTTAACCAATGGAATGTCTCGGGAGCGTAACCGTCTGACATCTCTAGCTAAAATAGACACAGGCTCCTCCACAAATGTTAGTTTCTCGTCTAACTGAACCGAGTCCTACTGAAGCACATGCGACTCATCTGGAATATATTGTCGTAGCGTAGAAACATGAAATACCGGGTGGATAGCTGAAAATGCCGGAGGTAAAGCTAACACATAAGCCACCTCTCCTACTGTCCGCAAAATCTCAAAGGGTCCAATATATCTGGGGCTAAGCTTACCCTTCCTACCAAATCGCATTACGCCCTTCATGGGCGATACTCGTAAGAAGACCCTATCACCCACCCTGAATTTCAATGGACGACGTCTATGGTCAGCATAACTCCTCTGTCTACTCTGAGCTGTCCGCAGCCTGTCCTGAATTACTCGAACCCGGTCCAAAGATTCTCGGAGTACATCTGTGCCACGAGGACTGACTTCTGAAGTCTCGAACCATCCAACTGGAGACCGACACCGTCTACCATACAAAGCCTCAAACGGAGCCATTTGAATGCTGGAGTGGAAGCTATTATTATACGCGAACTCCGCTAAAGGCAAGAATTGGTCCCATTGGCCCCCAAAGTCAAGTACACAAGCGCGGAGCATATCCTCTAATACCTGAATAGTCTGCTCTGATTGCCCGTCGGTTTGAGGATGAAATGCAGTGCTGAGGTCCACCTGGGTACCCAACTCTTCCTGGAAAGTCTGCCAGAAACTGGAGGTAAACTGAGACCCTCGGTCTGAGATAATGGATATTGGCACTCCATGTAGGCGGACCACCTCCTGAATATATACACGAGCTAATCTCTCAGCACTATAAAAAACTCGAACAGGGATAAAGTGTGCAGACTTAGTCAACCGATCTACAATAACCCAAATACTATCAAAACCACGGAAGGTGCGAGGCAATCCAACAATGAAATCCATAGTGACCCGCTTCCATTTCCACTCGGGAATGGGCAATTGCTGAAGCATTCCACCAGGTCTCTGGTGCTCGGCCTTTACCTGCTGACAACAAAGGCATCGGGCTACAAACCCTGCTATAACTCTCCGCATACCGCTCCACCAATAGTGCTGTCTCAGATCTCTATACATCTTAGCTGTTCCGGGGTGAATAGAATATCTAGAACTGTGAGCCTCACGCAAAATCAACTGAATTAAATCTTCAACCCTCGGAACACAAATACGACCGTCAAACCTCAGAACACCATCAGAACCCAAGGTAGCTCTCTCAGACTCACCCCTCAATACCTGATCTCGAATTCTACGGAGACCGCTATCTTCAAATTGACGACTCTGAATCTGCTCCAGCAAAGTAGATCTTGCACCAACACAAGCGATAACCCTTCTGGGGTCAGAAATATCCAAACGCACCATCGAGTTAGCTAAGGACTGAATATCCAAAGCCAACGGCCGCTGAGAGATTGGAATGAAGGCTAAGCTACCCATACTCACTGCCTTCCGGCCTACCACATTCGCCTTGCCCGGATGATAGAGAATAGAGATATCATAGTCCTTCAGCAACTCAATCCACCTGCGCTGCCTCAAATTAAGATCCCTCTGAGTCATAATATGCTGAAGACTGTGGTGGTCTGTAAAGATCTCACAATGCACACCGTATAGATAATGCCTCCAAATCCGCAGTGCAAATACTACCGCTGCTAATTCTAAGTCATGAGTGGGATAATTACGTTCGTGTACCTTTAGCTGCCTCGATGCATAAGCAATAACACGACCCTGCTGCATCAGAACACATCCCAAACCAATACCAGACGCATCACAATACACGGTAAAACCCTCGCCCTCAACTGGAAGAGTCAACACAGGGGCAGAAGTAAGTCGATCCTTGAGTTTCAGAAAGCTTGCCTCACAATCCTCAGACCACTGAAATGGAACCTCCTTCCTGGTCAGTCTGGTCATAGGAGATGCAATAGACGAAAAGCCATCAACAAACCGTCTGTAATATCCTGCCAACCCAATAAAACTGCGTACCTCAGTAGGCGACGTGGGCCTATCCCAACCTCGAATAGCCTCAATCTTTGCTGGATATACCATGATACCGTGTCTGGATACAACGTGCCCCAAGAAAGCTACAGACTCAAGCCAGAACTCACACTTTGAGAACTTGGCATAAAGCCGATGATCTCTCAAAGTGTGGAGCACAATCCTCAAATGCTGCTCGTGCTCCTCGCTGCTCTTTGAATAAACCAAGATGTCATCAATAAACACAATCACAAAAGAGTCTAAGTATGGCCTGAATACACGATTCATCAAATCCATGAAAGCTGCTGGGGCATTAGTCAACCCAAAAGACATCACCAGGAACTCATAATGGCCGTACCGAGTCCTGAAAGCTGTCTTTGGGATGTCCTCAGCCCTAACTCTCAACTGATGGTATGCAGATCTCAAATCTATTTTTGAGAGTACCGCTGCACCTTGAAGTTGATCAAACAAATCATCGATACGAGGCATAGGATACTTATTCTTCACCGTCACCCTATTTAGCTGCCTGTAATCAATACACATACGCATAGATCCATCCTTCTTCTTTACAAACAGAACTGGAGCACCCCACGGAGATACACTTGGCCTGATAAAACCCTTCCCCAAAAGATCCTCAAGCTGACTACTCAACTCTCTCAACTCAGCAGGAGCCATACGATAAGGAGCCATAGAAATAGGTCGAGTGCCCGGCTCAAGGTCGATAATGAACTCTATATCACGCTCAGGAGGAAGGCCAGGTAAGTCAGTCGGGAATACATCAGGAAACTCATGAACAACTGGGACGGAGTCAAGTGACGGACTCTCAATGCTAGCATCCTGAACATAAGCAAGGAATGAATCACATCCCCTCGACATTAATCTACGAGCACGAACATATGAAATAATCCCTGTCGGTGTGCGGCTAACAGAACCCTGCCACACTACCGGGGGTACACCAGGCATGGCTAAGGTAACGATCTTGGTAAAGCAATCCAAGACTGCATGATGAAAAGACAACCAGTCCATGCCCAGAATCACATCAAAGTCTACCATGGCCAATACAATAAAATCAACCTGAGTCTCAAACTCCTGAATAGTCACCAGACAAGATCTATATACCCGATCCACTACTAAGGAATCACCAACGGGGGTAGATACACGTAAGGGCATAGCTAATAACTCAGAACACAAACCCAACCGTGGTGCATAATAAGTAGATACATAAGAAAACGTGGATCCAGGATCAAATAATGTAGAGGCTGGCTGATGGCATACGGAAATCGTACCTGTAATCACTGCATCCGAAGCCTCAGCCTCCGATCTAGCCGGCACGGCATACAACTGACGCTGGCTACCACTAGTCTGAGCACCGCCCTGACCACCAGTCCGACCTCCCTGCGCTCTACCTCGAGAACCCTGGGGACCACCCCGACGACCCTGTGCACCACCTCTATCTGCTGGAGGTATAGATCTGAGAGGCTGTGCTGTCTGAACTGAAGGCTCAATCGCCATGCGCTAAGGACACTCACGCGCAAAATGACCGACAACCCCACAAGTGTAGCATGCTCCTGGCTCCCTGCTCGGCCTAGAAGGTCCGGCTGAGCTGGTATGACCACCTCTAGTCGATGAACTGGACTGACCACGTCCTTGAGGCTGGCTAACAGAACCACTATAGGTGGGCTGACCCCTATCAGATATTTGCAAAGCTGACTGTACGGGCCTACTGGGCTGACCCTGTCGCTGAAAAGACTGCTGCTGCTGCTGAGGGTACCTACCCTAAAACTGGAACCCACGACCTCTGAACTGCGAACCACTATGGCTCCCACTGAAACTACCCTGAACACGAGGTCTCTTATCGCTTCCCCCTTGGGCCTCGCGATCCATCTCCTCAATAGAGTATACATGCTCGGTAATCTCTGCGAATGACTTCCCTGAAGTCACTAAACTCTGGGTAGCTCTGCAGAGTGGCAATCTCAGTCCCCTGACAAAACATCTAACTCTCTCATACTCATCAGGCAAAATAGAAGTAGCATGCCTAGCAAGATCATGAAACCTCGCCTCATACTCGGCGACAGATAACGAACCCTGAGTCAATCTGGAGAACTCATCTCTAAGTCGCTCCCGCATAGTACGGGGCATATACTTTCCCAAGAAAATCTCAGAGAATTGGGTCCAACTAACCGGCGGAGATCCTGCTGGCCTGGAATCAAGATATCCCCTCCACCATCTCCTCGCTGCAGTATCAAACTGATATGCCACAAAATCAACACCACGAGACTGTACCAATCCCAAATTCCGCAATCTATCCTCGCAGCTGGACAAGAACTCATATGCATCCTCACCCGGAGTACCAGCAAATCTCGGTGGAGTTAACCTCAAGAAATGCCCCAACATCTTCTGCTCATCGACAGACACAGCAGGCTGATCTATAACTGGCTGTGGAGCTACCGGTGCTGGCGGAATCTCAACTCTGGGTGCTGCAGCTGCATGCTGCACCCCAACACCAACTCCCTGTACTGCTGGTTGGGCTCCCTCGGCTGACGGACCTCCAACTATCCCCAACAACTGAAGTAATGTACCTCAAAGCAAAGAAGCATCTATAAATCCAGGTGGAGCCTGGGCTGCTCCCTGGCCCACCGTCTGCTGTGGCGGCGGAGCATCTGGAGCTATAACAGGATCGGGTAACTGATCCCTAGCATGATCTCGGCCTGGGGCTGCTGCTCTACCCTGCCCCCGACCTCTGGGTCGACCTCGGCCCCTAACTGGAGCCCTTGCTGCAGGCTCGGGGTCCTGACCCTCGGGTCTCGCACCATGCGTCCTAACCATCTGCGTAAAGAGTGAACCAAATGAAGATCAGAAACCAACACAGACCCAATGCACGGATATGAGTCAAGAAAATGAGAGACTCCCCTAAAACTGCTCCGTAGCCTCCCGAGGATAGGATACAGGCGTCCCTGCACCGATCCACAGGACTCTACTAAACATTGGCTCATGTACCGACACTACCTACACAACCTGGGCTCTGATACCAAGCTGTCACGACCCAATATTTGGGTCATGATGGCGCCTATCGTAACCCACCAATAGGCAAGCCAAACCCTAGTCCGGAGCAACAAGCGACGGGCTAACGGGCGGAATCTCATAAAATAGAGAAGAAGTGGAAGTAACCATATTTATAAACATGCTAAGACTGAGAAGGAAGAGGACAATGTATATAAAGTTCAGAACCCCTCCCAAGACCTGGTGGGGTCAGTACATGAGCCACTACTAACATACCCAAAATACAAGACAGAAACCAAACATGTATAATAAGTACAATAGTCTTGAGAGCAAAAGACTATACAGTAGAGGATGGAGTAGGATCTGCCTCGGACGTCAGTAAGCTCACCCTGCTCCGGAATCAGTGCTGAGAAAAGAGTCACGTCAAAACCGTCGACTGGTGCCTGGATCTGCATCGGGGAAAAAGATACAGAAGTGCAGTATGAGTACCAGGGCAACGGGTACTCAGTAGGCATCATCGGCCGACTAAGCTTAATATAATATAAGCAAGCTAAAGTGCAGGGGGCATGCTAAGTCCGGGGTACAAGTAATAGATACATAAGTAACGGCCGAGGCGTATAGATATGCTCAGGAAAATATAAGTGCGATACATAATAACGAGTAAATAAATGCGTAAGTAAACACACAAGTCAAACATAACCTATCTGGGCCCCCATAAGCCCGATAGGCACACGGAAGAAAATAATAACCCAGTCTGGCCCCCATAAACCAGCGGGACACACAAGAAAAGTAAATGCATAGTCACCAGTGTCTCAAGGCTGTATCAGTATCCAGTAACCACAATAACCAACAGGAGTGCACCGGGCTTGAACCGGCACCAATGGGTAATAACAAGAGGCCAGACGCCGGAGTCGAACCGGAAGCAGTGGGTAATAACAAGAGGCCACATATATATCATATCTGCCGGACTCAAACCGAAACTCATAGAACAACAACATCATAATCACGGTACCCAGTACCAAAACTCTCCAATCATATCATAACCAGATGCCGGACTCGAACCGGAACTCATAATAATCAGTGGTCAAACTCGAACCGGAACTCATAGTGTACCACAATCCGGGGCCGGACTCGAACCGAAACACCCAATAGTCAATAACCAAAATCATCATACCTGAATCAGTAGCCGGACCCGAACCGGAACTCATCATAGCCAGTAACCAGAACAGAATCAAAGGTCATATCATATCAAATAAACGGGGAACGCCCTAGTGCCAAGTCAATACTATTATATAGGTACAGAAGCTAACTCTACAACATGCTACAAGTCAATCTCGGGGTCCTTCTAGGTCAACTACCTACTATAAAAATATGTATATAAAAGTCTGGGTATACATTACAAGTCATGGAAATGCGGTTCAGCGTTCTAAGTTAAACTAGCCGACCCCAATTAAATACGGTGCTATCAGGGACGAACAAAGCTAGACAGGCCAACCGGGTATAATTGGGGTAACTCAATCCCGTCATAACCCTAATAGTCATATAGGGATTATCTAAGCCCAAAGATGTCAAAGTTTCGACAAGTCGACAAAAAGGGTAACGGGGCCCGCTACCGGGTCCCGAAAACCAGGTCTGGTTATACTTGTCTAAGTCTGGGATAAGTCTATCTAAGACTGGACTAAGGTCCAACAATAACATTCCCAGACTAGCAACAACAACAACAATACTATCCGACCCCAAATAGGTCATCTGTGGGGTACCACGAGGATAACGGGCCTGGAATATATCCGAATAGCCCTATCCGGCCTAGAAGGCCTAAATCATAGCAAACCACCACCACTAAGTCTATAATACCAGCCCACAATACCAGCACAATAGCATACATATATCACACATAAGCCCAGTCTAAGTGTAAAGGAAGGTAAACCTAGCCTACCTGGACGCCTGCCGCGAACCTGCCAAGAAAACCAGCTAAATAGGAGCCTTTCCCTTTCGAGAGGCCTCAGACTACTGCCAAACTACCAAAATAATAAAATACATGTCAAAACATGACTATTGATACCCATATTGCATTAGTTCGAAAAATGTCCGAACAGTCCACGTGGGGCTCGCTTGCGGAATAACAAAATTAAAACCGTCACAGCGTCCCAAATAATGCAGTGACCAATAGTCACAACTAACACTCCTCAATTTGAGCTCAAAATATAGCTCAAACATCAACACCAATCCCAACAGTATCATCGTGTAAATGAAAATTATAGTAAAAATAAGAAAACGTACCGTAGAAATGACAAGAGCGAGTCCACGGACTCAAATATATATACTTCTAAGCTCAAATCTTAACAGAATAGCTCAAGATTGAGCTTAAATAATCAATAATGGTGAGAGGTAATTGGAAAAAGTGGACAGAATGTAAAATATTACATTCTGTCCACCACCGAATACACATATATATATAACCTCACATTACTACATATACACTACACATATTATATGTGGTGGCAGCATGCCATTATGCTAATGAAGGGTGTCCAACCCCTTTCACTCCACGTGGAGTGGAGGTGGCCATGCCACCAAATTCTTATCTCATTATATATATATTCGGGTATTGCATAAGTCCGTGGTAAAATAAATATAATATTTTGAATATACCATAATTAATAGAAAATTATTTCTAACAAAACCTCTATAAAAGAAAAATATTATTTTAACATATTTAAATTCACTATCTCCGTTTTAATTATTAATAAATTATAAAACTATTATAAAATAGTATAGATATCTCGTAACTAAAGAATTGTATAAATTTCAAAAACATTTTCGAAAGGTCATTAACTATGTCATTTTACCAAATTCAAATTTAATTTAATATTTTACAATGTGCTCGGTCTAGATAATATTCTCAAACGAACTGCCTGGGAACCGAACTGTCAGTCCCAGCAAGTCATAAATAACTTGGGGCAGTTATAGAAAAGCTCTAAACGCTGACAACACACGAAAACGAGGGAAATAATCGGGAAGGTCATTACACTATCACTACATCAGGAGAAGCCTCCAATTTCTGCCGATCCGCTACGGCATAGGTACGGTTCTGAATTCCACTAGAACTAGCTGCTCTTCTAGTACCTCTGCCACAACCAGCAGGTTGTACACCTGACAATGATAATGCGACGTCTGACCCCGTATGTCGTGTCATACTACCCGTGGCCCTCTGTGGGCACTCTCTCATCATGTGCCCTGAATTACTGCACCAAAAGCAAACATCATTCCAAACCAGCATTTACCTGAATAAAACTTCCTGCAGCGCTGGTACAGCTGACGAAAACACCTCAATTAGCCCATACTTCCTTGTTCTCGATACCCCACTATCTGTGAACCCCGAGTCCCACTACTTTGCCCAGCTTGACCGCCTCTAAACCCTCGAAATTGAGATGGAGTACCTACTGTAGGGTATGAAAATGATGGTCTAGGCATTCTAGGAAAAACTCAAGGCCTAAATTCTCCTTGGGACACCATAAACTGTCCCATTGGTCTAACCCTCGTTGATGACCCAGTTTCAAATTCTTGTGTCCTTCTTCATTGCCTCTGATCCTCCATTTTCTGCGCAAAAAGCCTATATTCTGGCTATATCCATGTCTCTATTCAAAGCAGCAATGGTACAATCCCGGACCAAGTATGGATCCAATCTATCCACGTACCGATGTACTCTGTCGACCATAGTGGCTACTACATTTGGAGCATATCTAGCCAAAGAGTTAAACCGGATACTGTACTCCCTGACGCTCATATTTCCTTGATAAATATTTAAAAACTGATCCACACGAGCTTCTCGAATCTCATATGGGAGATAATGATCAAGGAATGCCGTTTTGAATTCCTCCCAACTAGCTAGAAATGCACCTATACCCCTAGATCGCTTCCAATCTTCGTACCATAATATAGCCTTACTTTTTAATCTATATGCTACAAGCTCCACTGTTTCTACACCAGTCACATGCATAACATCTATAGCCCTTTTGATTTGGTCTACGAAGTCCTGTGGGTCTTCATTCAGATCTGACCCGGTGAATGTGGGAGGGTCTAATTTCAGGAAATCCTGTGTCCGCCGACTAGCTGCCCTATCCGCACCATCACTACTTGTCATTGAACCTACTTGTCCTTGATTCAGTGCAGCAACTATACAAGCAATTATATGAGTCAACATTTGCACTGCATTTCTTAGATCCTGCTCAGTAGCATTAACAGATGGTTCAACAGTTTCTTCTCTCCTTCCCGGCTCTCCTGGAGCTGGAAAAGTAGAAGAAACCCGCGATGCAAATTCAGTTTCAGCCCTACCTTGACTAGCTTGGTTCGGTGGTGATCTACTAGTGCCTTCTCCGACAAACATGTCTACCTTCGTACCTTTGCCCCTACCTTGTCTTGTAATTGGCATTTTACTATACACAATAAAACCAATTTCTATGGTCAGATATGATTCCACCTACAACTTTGGCTCTACTGCACGATCTAAGAAATGAAGAAAAGAAACAACTCCTAAATGTCCCATAGCCTCCTACTTATAAATGTGGTGCTCAACACATCCATAAGCAAGGCTCTACTCAGACACGGCTTTGTAGACACCCTTAGGATGACCTACTCTGATACCACTTTTGTCACGCCTCAAATTCCAACGGGGCGGACTGGCACCCGAAGCCGTTGAGGCCCGAGAGAACCAATCTTCATTCATGTACATTCATATGCATATCATATCCCTGAGTGAACAACATTCTAATCATGTAGATATAAATGCCAATGGCGGAAGTCATGGAAAAACATATGATATGTATGAAACTTGGCCGTTAGAGCCATCAAGTCAAAATGGACATACATTCCTTACATTCCGTCATTCGTCCCACAACGTCTACAAAAGTCTCTAACAGATACATAACCAAACCTAAAGTCGGGACAAGTCCCCGCTTTATACAACATTTGCATAATACCAAAACGAGTGTACACATGACTCGAAAAGCCCCGAACTGAACTGGAGCTCACCAATATTTCATAGATAATCCGCAACTTACTTTGGAAGTCTACTAACACCTGTGCCTGCAACAAGTAAGGTAAGTCCCCCAAGAGACGTTAGTACGAAGAATGTACTGAGTATGTAAGGCTGTAAGAAACTGCATGATACATAAGCACTTTAATGAAATCCAAACAAGTGAGTAATCAATATGGATAAACCTCCATTCTATATATGTATGGAACCATGTACATTACTTTCATTATTTTCATTCTTATCATTATCATTCATATAATAATATTCATATATAATTTCATTCAAGTGATATGCTTTCTTTGCTTTTACGATCATCCTCATTATCATTCATCCAGCTGATCAGTGGTCCATATATCATTCATCCAGCTGATCAGTGGGCTATAGTACAATCATCTACCTTATCGGCTGGCCATAACATCATATAACGTATTATATGAACAATCATTGAGATCGTCTCTTTGATCTACCACCCGGCTCCTAAGAAATACATATATATATTACTTTATTCCTTTACTTGTGAGAGATTGATACATTTGTGGTTATAACATCATTATTGGAACTTGAGAACGTAATATTGTTGGAACTTTGGAACAATGTCCCCAATTATGTGACACATGAATAACAATTGGTCAATGAATAAGAAACATGTGAATAACAATATATGATAACCTGGAATGAGATACCTTAGAACATTTTGGAATGGAACAAGTACAATGACGATGTGAACAATATGTGCTGCAGAAGGATACAGAAAGAGTAACCTTACATACCTTATCTTCTCAATATGAATACACATTACTATATGTGATTACAATAATCCAGCTCCTTCCTTACGTTTTACTCTACAACACAAGTACATAACGAAACTCACGTTAACAACTAACTACATTACAAGTGCATAAGACGACAATGAGTTACATGACTGCCATATAACGTCATTTCACCCTTTACAATACCATTTACTGCATTACCATACCAACAACACCACAACATGCCACACATCAACCAAGACGTCTTAAACCAATAGCGTTTCACATCAAGTTTATACTTTACACTTCCTCATTAACACCACGTCGCATTTACTCCATCAAGTCATCTTCATAGCTTTCACAATAACACATTAAAGACAATCCATAATTGATAACATTCAAAATACCTCCGAGCCACTCCTTTAAAGTCATTTAAAAGGTACTATAAGTTGATAATTGCATCCAAGAAGGGTATAGGGGTTTCAGGGGGTCAAAGAGATGGAAAAACATGCTAAACGGAGTTTTGGGCTAACCTGCGAAGCCGCCTGCACTTGCAGGTGGGTGAGATGCATATGCAGGTGACCATTGGCCTGGTCCAGGGCCACCTGCATTGTCATCTGCGCCCACAGGTTCCCCACCCGCGAAGGCGGATGCCCGTTTTAGCCTTCGGGGGTTATTTTCGGGTCTTTTTTTCGCAATGAATGGTCCATGGTCATAATTAAGCTTCACATTTCATATTTTAAGTATCTTGGATGCCAACGACCAATCATGGTTTCACAACACACATGTACATCACCAAAACCACATTTTCCTTTTAATACGTCACCAATTCCATGTAAAATTTCACAACAACAATTCCAAATGTTATACACAAAGAGAAATCAAGTTAGGAACATAACCACATCATACATGTTGATATTTTATCCACACCATTCACTTCCATCAAAACCTCAAGTCTCCTTTCAAGTTCAAGACACATAGATGACATATCTTTTAGCAAAAAGTAAAAGTGCACTACTCAACACTTTTAGACATAACCATCATGATCTACACAATCTCTCATGAATATAATATATTAAATCACAAGAGTAAAAACTTACCCAAGCTTGCAAAGTGATGATCTTGTCCACAAGAGATAGTTTCCTTAGGGTTTGAGAGTAGAGAGAAAATATCTTGTTTGTGGAAAAGTCTAGAATGGCATGTGCCCTTTAGTGAATAAAATCTGATATTATTGCTTTATATAATCCCCTTAATGGTCATCCTTATCCAAATTTTGGTCGATAATTGAGGGTTTACTTTGGTCAAAGGAAGATTGGATCAGTTACCCATTTTGGGCCATGTCTTTTGCTGAATTATTGGTCCTTTATTGAGCCCATTAACACATGATTAGTTTAGCCCAATAACTTTCATGAATAATATACCATCTATCACAACTTAATTAATTCCATGAACATTAGGGTAGTTGCGTGAGTTCAAAAATGTACGGGGTGTTACACATAACCTCGAGTGGCATGGACCAATCAAGTAATACAATAATAGGGGTTGAATTCAAATTTTCTTTCAAGCATTAAAACGCCTTCAGACAAGCTTCATCAAACACGAACTTCACCTCCTTCTCCAACAACTTGCAAAAAGGATGTGCAATTTTAGAGAAGTTCTTGATGAGTCTATGATAGAATCCTACATGTCCCAAAAAGCTCTGAATACCTTTCACAAAATTTAGTGGAGGCAACTTTTCAATCACCTCAATCTTCGCCTTGTCAACTTCAAGCCCATTCTTCAAAATCTTGTGACCAAACACTATTCCCTCTTTACCATGAAGTGGCACTTCTCCCAGTTTAGTACCAAGTTGCAATCTTCACATCTCCGTAAAACACTGGCAAGTTGGGCCAAACCATCTTTAAATGAGTCACCAACAACAGAGAAGTCATCCATAAATACCTTAATAGTGTCCTTTACCATGTCAGAAAAGATGGACATCATGCAACGCTGAAAGGTTGCTGGTGCATTGCACAGACTGAAATTCATTCTCTTGAATGTGAACGTTCTATATGGACAAGTGAAAATGGTCTTATCTTAGTCCTCGGGGAAAATATAAATCTGATTGTAACCTAAATAACCGTCAAGAAAATGATACCATTCTCTGCCAGCAAGATGATCTAACATCTGATTCATGAAAGACATCAAAAAGTGATCCTTCTCGATCCATGCATTCAACTTCCTATGGTCCATGCAAACACGCCAATCGATGACCGACCTCATAGGAATGAGCTCATTCTTCCCATTTAGAACCACAGTGATTCCACCTTTCTTAGGCATACATTGGACCAGGCTCACCCATTTTTTGTCGGTAATAGGGTAAACCCCCCCTCCCTCGCCCCCTCGCCGCATCCAACCACTTAATAATTTCCTTTTTTACAACCTCTTGCATAGGCGAGTTTAGTCTTTGTTGATGCTCAATACTAGGCACACTATCTAGCTCAAGTTGGATTTTGTGTGTGTAAATTCCAGGCGAAATTCCAATGATATCAGTAATGGTCCATCCAATGGCCCTCTTAAACCTCTTTAACACATACACCAAAGCCTCAACTTGCCAATCTACTAAATCAGTTGCAATAATAATCATCAAGGTATTTTTGTCTCCCAAAAATGCATAACAAAGATGGGATGAAATAGCTTTGAGCTCCAAGATTAGAGGCTTCTCAATAGAAGACTTAGCTGGCAGGTTCAGTCTATTCTTCAAGTCAAGATCCAACTTTTTTAGAGCAAAATTGTATGAACCCCTACTATTAAGTGAGCTCATTATCTCATAATAGCCATCAATGTCATCATCCTCAAAAGTCATAATGACTGCTGCTAGTGCTTCGACTCCCAGCCTTTACTCAATAGGGGAAATCAACACATCCTTATCGACTGTATCTATCACAGAAACCACATGCATATCCTTCGGCTGCTTTATAGATTGGTATACATTGAAAGTCACATATTCGTCATTCAATCTAAATTTCATCTACCTAGACTCTATATCCACCAATGCACGTTCAGTCGCGAGGAATGGTCTTTCTAAAATAATGGAAACCTCAAAGTCAACCTTATAGTCAAATATGACAAAATAAGTCAAAAAATTGAAGGATACAACCTTCACCAATACATCACATAAGATCCCCACGGGCCTTTTCACTGTATGATCTGCCATGAAAAGTCTCATCGGTATTGGTTTGGGAAAAACCAATCCCAATTGACTGTATACTACTAGCGACATCAAATTAATGCTAGCACCCAAATCACATAAAGCTTTTGTGAAGTTGAAAGTCCCAATAGTGCATAGAATTGTGAAAGCTCTGGGATCTTCCTTTTTCTCTACCAAAGAGTGGGAAGGTATGGCACTACAATAGTGCACATTATCAGTAGGCTCAAAACTCACGGGTCTCTTATTCATCACTAACTCTTCATAAACTTTGCGTAACCCCCACATCTGCTCAAGAGCCTCAACTAGAGGGATGTTCATCGACAACTCTTTCAACATAGAGGTGAATTTCTGATACTTACCCTCTTCAGCCTTTTTCTTCAATGTTTGAGAAAAAGAAGAAAGAGGTTGTGGAATAGGAGTCAATGCTTGTGAGACCTCCTTTTCTTTTCCCTTTTTATGCCTTGGCGTCTTTTTCAATAACTAGAGGCTTTTCAATCGCGCTATCATCAACAAGTAAACTTTCAGATTCATCCACTTTTTTATCATTGACAATTGCCGGCTCAACCTCATTCTCAACAACCACGGGCATAGGTGGATCGGTTGTCATCTTTCTGCTTCTAGTAGAAATGGCCAAGCAATGACCATGATTTTTCAGATATTGGATGGTGTTGCTTGAAAGTTTACCTTGTTGATGTTGATTCAACGCGGTGGACATCTGACCAAACTGTTACTCAAGCTGCTTGATGGTGGTAACATATGACTCGACCTTTTGACTCATGCCCAAAATATCTGCTTTCAACTCCTTGAGGCACTCATCATTTTTCTTTGCCCCTTTTAATACTTTAGTAAGCATGTCTTTCATCCTTGAATTACTTGAATCAGCATCTCGACTCTCCGGTGGAGCATAAATGCCACTTCTATCCTTGTAATCATCCTTTCTCCTCCAATCACCATCTTTTCCTCTACTCTTATCTCTGTACCAGATATGTTGTAGTTGTTGTCTTTATAATAGTTTTTACCTTGGTTTCCTTGCTTAGATTTGCAATTGTCTTGATTAGACCCTTGGCTTGAAAACTCACCACCTGATTGTCTAGATACTTGACCTCCTCCTCAGAGTCAGAATCATAATGCCTAGGTCCCTTCTCTTACGAACTGACTGCATTTACCTTTTCTACGCCTATTAATGTAAATTGCTTGGTAAACAAACTAAGCTTCATCCTCAACTGAGCCACCTCTTGAGCAGCTGAATCATCAAGCGCTCTCTACTCTGCGGATGCTCCAATCATATAAGTGTTTGCGGGTATGTCATTTTATGAGTATGCCAACCCCGGTTGTTTTTAGTAATTCGATCTAGAATCTCATAAGCCTGATCCCAAGGTAATCTCATGATAGCTCCACCTATGACAGTGTCTGCTACTGCCTTATTATTTGAATTCAACCCTCTGTAAAAGATCTCAAGCAACGTATGACCTGGCATCCTATAATTTAGGACATTTTGCACCTTTTCTTAAACCTCAACTAGGTCTCGTATAACACCTCTAAATGTAACTGCCCGAAGTTATAAATCTCATCTTTTAAGTGTACTATTCTGTAAGGTGGAAAAAATCTCTCCAAAAATTGAGTCCTTAATTCATTCCCAGTAGTGATCGATCCACGTGGCCACTCTGTCAACCATAACAAAACCTCTCTCATCAAAGAAAAAGGGAACAACCACAATCTACTATCCTCTTGGCTCACTCTCAGTAGATTGTAGGAATTATAAATCCCTATAAAGTTTATCACATGTAGGTTTGCATCAGTAGTAGCAAGGCCTGTGAATACTCCTTTTAGGTTCAACAACTGTATCATAGCACTTGTGATGTTAAACTTAGTCCCTAGAGGCAATGTCGGTGGAATAATAACACCAATTTTAACTAGCTCAAGAAAGTCTGGCTCATTTCTATGTCATCAAACTGAGAAAGATACGACTGTAGAGGTTGTTGCCCCCTATTCCTTCTCTGCCTACCTTGTTCCTCATGTGCAACTTGACGTTCTACTTTAGCTTGTCTAGCCCTTTCTTCCCTAGCTGCCTGTTTGGTAGCTTCTTGTCTCACATTCTCCTCAGCCATCAATTGAGCAGAAGTTTGCTCCGTAGTCTCCTAAAGCCCTAGGTCTTGCAACCCTTGGTTCAGAACTCTTTCAATATGAACTCCTTGATTATGAACTCCCTCATTCACCATCTTATTATTAGCTCTCCGAGTTCTCTTAATTTTTATATCAAGTGGAATCAGGGGATTGCCTTGACTCCAAGTATTGGGCATGTACCGGTGTGCACCTTAAAAAAAAAGAAAAGTAAAATCTAGAAACAGAAACCAATAGCCTTACAAACACAATCAATTAACTTCGTAACCGTATTCCCCGACAATGGCGCCAAAATTTGATGTCGCCTAAATTACACCTCTAAATAAAGTATAAAACGGTCGTTGATCAAATATAGAATCCAACTAGGTTGGGGTATATCCCACAGGGAATTGGTCGAAATCTGTATCAAGTTGTCTGTTTAAGCAATCAATAATAATTTCTAGTAAAAGAAGGGGGTTTTGTAAATCAAAACTTCAATAGTAACAGTTGTTGGATTTGTAATCAATATGAGAGAGGCACTAGGACTATGTTCACCAATAATTTCATAACTCTGTAGGTTCTTCGTACTTAGTGATCTTTTGTGGTACTCGACATGCAGAATCGATAGGTTATGTTCATCTAAACAACTATGTTATGCCCCTGATAAATGACTATCCCCAATTACAAAGGTTCATGTCTCATGGGTTTTGCATTACTAACCCCTATCATTGATCCCATATTAGTCTATCCTATTTGCTGGCTCAAGATCTAATTAAGTGGAGGTTGATAGCTCCAAGTCTCGTTGTTTATTCCCTTTTTCCATTTGTTACTCTTGCTAAAGTCCAGAGTAGAGATAAGGTGAGTTCTAACATTTACAACCTTTAAAATAAATAATCAAGCTAAAGAGAATAACAATACATTCCCAGACACCTGTTGAGAATTACCTCGTACTACGAGTACTACTTCGTTAATCCGTTATGGTTCCCACAATTCTAGTTGTGGTGTTTAGCTACTCATCATTGCAAGAACATAAGAAGAATTCATGGAAGAAAGCATAATTATGAACTTACAATAATAGGATGAAAATTCCAAAAATCTCACTTTGAATTAAAACCCTAATAATCAATATTTGTGGATTCAAGAATAAGAATATGCCTTGAAACCTTATAATAATGTAATAAAGCGTAAACTGGGGAAAAAGACCTTATAGGAGTATTTATAGACAAAATAAAAACCTATCCTAAACACACAGGGATTTGCTGAGTCGGTGCCTCGGATGAAGGAAGGTACGATCGTGGTTAGATCCCACGATCTTCCTTAATGCACGTAGGTTGGCATTGGACTTTTTCATTTTACAAATCATGACTGCTACGAGTCTTAGTACAAGCTCGTGCCTTCTTGGTACGATCATGCTTTCCTCTCATTTGATTCTCTTGACACTTAACACCTATAAACCTCAAATCTGGACTTTCTTCCCATGATGCCTTAGTACGATCATGACATCTTTATATGATCGTGGAAAACTCTCGTCTGATCACTTCACACTTGGTTCCTACAATACTAATTTTCAAGGCCCTCTTCCCACGATCAAGTTGTACTATCCTAGCATTAATGTACGATCATGGGAAGCTTCCATCTATATGACACCTGAGAGACCATCATTTGATTCAACCCACGATAGCTTGGTACAATCGTGGTTAGATCCCACGATCGTGGAATGAGTCATCTGATGCCCTAACTGCGAGATTTCTTGCACTTTGCTTCTTCTCATCTTTTTGACCTGTAAATACCCCAAGAACACATTATATCCACATAAAAATACCTTCATATATGCAAATATTTATAGTTTTAAGCGTCGAAAGTGCCGTAAGTCCATGGCACATCAAAGAGCATGCGAGACTTATACTATGAGAGGTGAGAGAACCCTCTAGAAGCAGATATTTCCTCAAAAATCTGAGGATCTCTTTTTAATTTCTCAAAATTCATAAGATTTAGTATGATTCTAGCTCACCAAAACCCTATCTCTTTCCCATAGTCAAAAACCCTGTGCAAAAATCCCCAAAAATCCCTCGAAAACCCTCATCCCACATCGGCCCATTCCCAATATTTTCCCTAAATTTTTTTCTATAAATAGCTCATTGTTAAAGCTAAGAATTCCAAGTCTTGAAGGTTTAAAATTGTTCAACCAAAGAACAAAGAGATTTTGAATTGAAAGAAGTCGCTCTTTGTCGAGTGAAATTTTTCTAAGCAAGAATTCTTATAAGAATCCTTTGAGCTTAGGATTTTGGCTAAAAAACAAGTAGTTTTTCTTGGTAGTGGCAAAAAATTCCGACGATGATTTGAAGTCCGATTTGCTGCACCAAAAAAGGTAAAACCCTCATTCTTTTAGTTGTTTTTTTATTAATGTAGAGTTAGGAGTGTAATGTTAAGTGTTATGTTAACATTGTTAATTTCTGGTAGTATTTCATTCTGTTAGTAGTAGCATTAATGTTTGAATCCCACATCTGATTATGGGTGGTGGTTTTGATGCTGTAGAAGCCTAGGATTTATTTTATCTTCTTATTGCTTTGACAATCTGAATCTCACGTTAAGTGAGAGTAAAAATGGTGTGTTGAATAAGGTCTCAAAGACCATGTTTAAATTTGTGTCTTATTTTTTTTTTTTTTTTTTTTTTTTTGGCTATCTCATTTTGTTAAATGTTCACTGTTCAGATTGTTTACTTTGAAAATATGTTGTTAAGTCTGTGAGATTTTGTGTTTGTAGCTATTTTAGTTCTCGAACAATTGAGGTTCATCTTTTGGCTTGAATTATTTTCTTGATTAAAATATAGGTTAGTTAGTTAGTGTGGTTATGTATTTTATGTGTGTTGAAGATGCCATGTTCTTTTCAGCTTCTCTATGATATCTACATTCTTGTCTCATTTTCATTAAGTGTGATAGAACCACTCCTGTCTTTCCTTGACTCATAATATCAATGGAAACAGTGGAGTAAGTTCATAGGTAAAAGATGTTTCGTTCAAGGAATCTTTCATGACCCTCTTGACATATAAAAGTCCTTCTTGACTTGTCAAGGAGAAGAGGAGAATGAAGTGGGCTTGGTTGATAGATTGTGGCTCTTTATGGATATGGTTTAGTCTATTCCTTTAAGTCTATTAAGTCCTTTTGATTTGTTGTTGGTTTCCTATTTATGAGTTAGAAACATAACATCCTTCAAAACTTCTCTTAACTCAAAATGTCAAGTAGAAGTAGAGGATGTGTCATATTGGCAATAAGTGATCCTAAAACTCGTCTATGGCATGTTGATACTCGAATCCTTGTGAGTTGTCAAATAGAGGATTAAGATGATTTCAACTGACCAAAACAGTGAATCCCTTTTATGTGTTTACTTGGTCTTGTCTTTTAATGTTGAACGTGTTTAATGTCTAGTATTACATGATTGTTAAACTGTTTTGCTCTGGAGAAATGTCAAGTTTTCTTTCTTTGTTTTATTAATCTGTTTTGATTGTTTTGTGTATCCTTTGTGTGGTTAAAGGCTTAAGATCCACTTTTCCTTGGTTCATAATAACAAGGGAATGCTAGTGTTGCCTAAAAAGTGTAAAGCTTAGTTAAGGATTCCTTGAAAATTTTAATATATGTGTCAATGCACTTGTTCAAAAATAAGGGAGAAACTAGGCTAAATCTATCCTAATGAACATTCTCCAAACTCCTAATGAACATTCTCTAAACTTAAGTATTCCTAATGATTCATTATATCACTCAAGAGTATTTAAAATAAGAGTAAAAATTGATCTATAATACAGAACAAGTCTCTCCATAACTTGCTTCTCTTTTTTAAAAAGGTTTATATGTTATTCTGGAATTGATAAGATGATCTTCTTCTGTTTTTCCTTAACACTGGTTATCCCAACATATTGAGAAATCAAGACTATATGTCTAAGTCAAGGATCAATATAGAACTCTTCCTAATTTCCTTTTTTTTCCTATTTTTCTCAAGTAACAGTGCTGATTCTCTTTGAATACCTTTCCCAGCTATTTAGCCCCGTCTTTTTTCTACTTTTGCTTCTATCATTTTCTTTTCCAAAGACCATTCTTGAAGCCTAGAAAGAAAAAACACTAAGGATAAGAGTTTAAGATCAATACAAGAGCAAAACATGTTCTGTTCCTTTGGAGATATTGAAATCATCTCATTCAAAGTGTAATTATGTCTCAAAGGACAGGTCTTTATTTGGATTAAAATGATTGTTTTACTCAACTGTTCACCTCTTCTCCTTCTCTGACTGATTAGCTGTGAGACTAGGATCAGTTTCTTTATTTAAAATAACAATTCTTGGTTTCATTTGGTTTAGTCCTCTTACTATTTTTGCCTTCATGTCTTTATGTGTTTCAAATTTATTAGGAGAAGTAACAGTACCTCAATGATCATGTTCTTTGCCCTTGTTCTTTTGTATATGTTTTCATTCCTTAGCATACAAAAATGTTTGTTTAATTGGAGTGTGAAATTCCTGAAAATTGTCTAATATTTGTTTCCCATTACTGAATCATTTTCCTTCTTAGAACTATATGTGTACTTTTCTTTTAAAACTTGATGTAACTACCTCTTACTATTTTCACCTTGTTTCTTGCTACTATGTGTGTAATAAATTTAGAATCCATATTAATTTTTATCCTTTTTTTATGTGGCATGTGATATCCATCAGAGTCCTATTGGACTCTCCTCCTTTGCATCTTCTCCAATAGGCCAACGAGGCCTATTCTCTTTCGAGTCTATCCAAGCCAAGTCCCAAAAGGACTGCTATGCATCTGGTATACACTAAGTATACGTGAGATATGCAGAAATATGGAGCAAAATGTAGGTTCTAAAAACGTGATAGGCTGAAGCCCATTAATTGGAGTCTACCGAGCAAGCTCTTTAAGACTTAAAAGTCTTAATATTATTCCTTTTTGGGCCACCATTTGATTAGTTAGGATAGGTGTTGGCCTATTATGAGCCCCAAATAGTTTAGGACAGGTACACAAGTTGCAGAAATGGGTCAAGCCCAAGGTTGAAGTTCAAGTTGGACAAGTTTAGGGGTTTGAGCTTAAAATGCCTAAACCCAACTTCTCTTCTTTATTCTTTATTTATTGTATAATTGTTGTTGATATTTGCTACTAACTCCATTAAAATTAACTTAGTTAAAATTCTCTCGAAATTATCATAGTCTTTGCGGAATAATCTTTTTTTCTCAAAATTAGCTTAGCTTAATTATCCATTCATAATTGCAAAAATTGGTTCCTCTCTCTTCATCAAGCTTTTAAGTCTTTTTCATACTTAGTTAATAAATTTCTTTATTTCTCAAGAATAACAAATTTGTTTTAAATTTAGTCAAAATAAAGTTGTTTTCAAATAGCCCGAACAACTGCAAGTTAGCGGATACGCTTGGTACCTTAACACCCTTCAAAGAGTATTAATAGGAACCTCTTATCCAGAATTTTCTTAAAAATCTCTAAGTCTTTTTCTGTTTTTAGGGCTTAGAATTTTCTTTCAAATTAATTAAGTGGCGACTCTGTTTTAAATTGAGTTTGGAAATTTTCTTAAGTTTTTGAATTTAAACAAGTCAAAAGTCATTTTTCCACAAAACACCTAAGTTGGTCATATCTGCAAGTTGAAAGAATTCGAGACATCTCCTCCGAGCATCGGGCTATCCAAAGTCCATGTTGCATATTAAACATGACAAGGTGTGGATGATTTCATTTTTAATAAAGGGCCCAATGGGTCAATTTCAGTTAAAAAAAATGACAAGGTCACCGAAACTAGAAAATGTAGAACCAATCCATAATGGAGGTACCTCCACCGTTGCAGGAACCAATTGTTGTATTTCATTTCCAATGGTAAAAGATTCTTTTTGCTTATTCTTGTCTTCATTTCCAACATCAGTAGCATAGTCATTTACCTCAATAGTATCTGTGGTCATCGTAAGCACCTTGTGTGATTCCACAATAACATTTTTTGACCCAACGAAAAATTCATCGAACACCTTGTGTGCCTCATTGTTGTTGTATACAAGTGGCTCACTAAAGTATTGTGGAATAGGGAAGTCCACCTCCACTTTAGTTTTCATCCAAAACTGAGTGAAAAATCTCCTCTTTTACTTGAGTTGCCAACAATTCATCACCAACAGTTTTAATTAGCATTGTTGCATTCTCAACATCTACAACAATATCAGATGTTCTTTCAAACTTTTCACCAAACACCTGGTGGGCAGAGTTCAGTTTGTTGTAGTTCGATTGTGCATTCAAAGATTGAGGCGAGGGAGAGTTAGCGAAGGTGAGTTAGCGATAGTGCTCCATGATGGAATTGTTGCAGCCCGTGCCTAATACTCATTCACTGTGGTAAGCTGCCGGAGAAAGGCTAAACGATTGTGAGGAGCTTTTCGACTTCAAAAATGAATAAACAATTTATCTATGAATGGTCCCAACCCGCAAGTTATTTGTTTCGAAACAACCAACGATACCATTCCAAAGCCTCGCCATCCAAATAAAATGAAGCCCAAGACTAATGCTTCGATAATATGTTGTAGAAGATGAAATACTTCTCTGTCTGAATAACCAATCCAGAGGATTCTCACAACTGAAACGACCTATTACAGGGGCTTGAGATGTGTCTACCATGGTAGATGGAATCAATGGAAGCACCAATGCAACGAACCCAAATCCTCAATATAAATATTAAGTATTATATAATGACTGATAAACCAAATTACAACGACAATATTTAAACTATAGAATTACAATGGATGATACAAACATAACAAGTAACTATGATAGTAGAAGAAGGAAGAAGGGGATGAGAAGCCAAGTTTTTGCCTAAGCATAACCAATAACATAATCACTTTTTCTGATTCTTTATCCTTTTTAACTAATTGTTAAATGGACCTGGATCTCAAATTATCCTTTGTGAAGGTCTGATCCAATTGCTTCGTCTTAGCCCAATATCTATTTGTATGTCATCCTTATTGATATTCATATTGAGCTGGGGCTGAATCATAACATTGTCACAGAATTCGATTCGGGTTGATTCGATTATTAATCATAAACAAAAATAATAGAAACGAAAAACAAGACTACACGATCAACAACAAAATTATTACATTACAAATGACAACACACAACTTGAAGACCAAATGGAACCTCACACATTCCACTTGACTTGTATTTATCAAGAGATTAGACTCCGATACCTCATGACAGAGTAAAGCAGTGAGCACATACATATACTTAACAACAAGCTTGTAGTAAATAAGAGAGTCTCCAAAAGAAATGAATACCAATATATCATAAATATGTAGATTTGTTATGTAATTGTTTGTCCACGTTACTTTGTGAACAAATAGTCAAAAATATTGACTAACTTGGTTTGGCTACTTAATGCCCAAGCATGGAAACTTGATTGCCAAGAACTTTAGCCTATATATAACCCCTCCCTTTTGTAATTGAAAATAGATATATACAAACAGTGAATGAATACTACTACTATATTCTCTCCTCCAAAGTTGTCTCTTACTTGCATTTGGTTACTTTATTAACCTAGAATTTAGTATTTATTTTATAATACGTTATCAACACGAGACTCTGCCATCTCGAGCAAATACTTTTTCAGGTAATAAAGGTAAGAACTTATTTTTTCTAAAATAATGTCAAATCTATCTAAACGTGAATTTGTTGCCCTGGATATATCTGGCAAAGCCTACTTATCTTGGGCACTTGATGCCGAAATACATTTGAATGCGATGGGTCTGGCAGACACCATCAAAGATAAGAACCAGGATTCAAACCAAGACCGTGCCAAAGCTATGATATTTCTCCGTCATCACCTCGATGAGGGTTTAAAAATGGAATATCTCACTATTAGGGATCCTCTTATACTGTGGAGTAATTTGAAAGATAGATATGACCACCTGAAGATGGTCGTTCTTCCACAGGCACATTATGAATGGACCCATTTGAGATTACAAGATTTTAAAGATATAACTGCATATAATTCTGCCATGTTTAGAATTAAATCACAGTTAAATTTATGCGGAGAAAATATCACAGATCATGATATGCTGGAGAAAACATTCTCCACCTTCCCTGCCTCGAGTATGCTCCTGCAGCAGCAATACCGAGAAATGGGATTTAAAAAGTATTCTGAATTAATCTCACACCTCCTTGTTGCTGAACAACATAATGATCTTTTGATGAAAAACCATGAAAGTCGACCTCCTGGTACTGCTCCATTTCCTGAAGTAAATGCTGCAAATTTTCACCAATCTAGGCATGAAAGAGGTCTTGACCCCAGTCGTGGTCGTGGCCGTGGTCGAGGAAGAAATTTCAATCATGGTGATCGTCTTGCATTGAATAATAATCCTCAGCACCAACAGTGTATAAAGAAGGGTAAAAAACCTGAAGCGGTGCAAAGGAAAAATACAGAACCTAGATGCTATCGGTGTGGAGGAAAAGGGCACTGGTCACGTACCTGTCGTACGCCAAGGTACCTGGTTAATCTTTATCAGGCATCCCTCAAGAAGGTGGATAATACTGCAGAAGCAAACTTTATCTCTGAAGATAATGTTGAGCCTATGCAATTAGACGTTGCAGATTTCTTTGAAATCCCTGAAGGAAATATAAATCACCTTGTCGGTGACGAATCTGTAATAGTCTAAGTATTTTACTTTTCTGTTGGTTGTATTAGTTTACGTTTCAGTTAGTTATGTTTTTCTAGACTTGTAAATAAATAAAGTTGTGTAAATACGTTGTTTGCTAGTAATACTATAATGTTTACTTTGTTTATATTTTCATCTTGAAGAATATATGGATACTCCTCAAATTTTATTTGGATCAATGATCGACCGTGAGGATATTTGTGTAATTGATAGTGGAACAACGCACGCCATATTTAAAGATGAGAAATACTTTTCTCAGTTGCTTAGAAGAAAAGCCAATGTTACAATAATTTCTGGTAATTCAAAATTAATTGAAGGCTCCGGAAGAGCTACTATATTTCTTCCTAAGGGGACGAAACTTGTTATAGAAGATGCACTATTCTCTTCTAAATCCCCGAGAAACTTATTAAGTTTTAAAGATATTCGCCGAAATGGATATCATGTTGATACAATGAATGAAATGAATGTTGAATATCTTGGCATTACCAAAAATGTCTCAGGCCAGAAATATGTGTTAGAGAAATTGCCAACTTTGTCTTCTGTCCTATATTATGCAGAAATTAGTACAATTGAAGCACACTCTATCGTAAACCAGAAGTTTACTGATTTGAATACTTTTGTGCATTGTCATGACCGAATGGGTCACCCTGGATCAATAATGATGAGACGAATCATTGAAAATTCAAATGGGCATCCGCTAAAGAACCTGAAGATTCTTGCAAGTAATGAATTTTCGTGTGCTGCTTGTTATCAAGGCAAATTGATAACTAAGCCATCGCCACTGAAGGTTGGCGTCGAATCCCCTCTTTTTCTAGAACGTATACATGGGGATATATGTGGACCTATTCACCCATCCAGTGGGTCATTTAGATACTTTATGGTCCTAATAGACGCATCTTCAAGATGGTATCATGTATGCCTCTTATCGTCTCGCAACCTGGCATTTGCAAAATTATTGGCACAAATAATACGATTAAGGGCGCAATTTCCAGATTATCCTATTAAGGCTATTCGCCTCGATAATGCTGGAGAATTTACATCCTAAGCTTTTGATAATTATTGTGTATTGGTTGGGATAAGAGTTGAACATCCTGTCGCTCATGTTCATACTCAAAATGGCCTTGCTGAGTCATTTATTAAGCGCCTACAATTGATAGCGAGACCACTACTTATGAAAACGAAATTGCCTACTACTGTTTGGGGTCATGCTATCTTACATGCAACATCACTTGTTCGTCTCAGACCGACTCATTATAATAAATACTCTCCGTCACAATTAGTCTTTGGTCATGAACCAAATATTGCTCATCTATGAATTTTTGGTTGTGCTACATACGTGCCAGTAGCACCACCACAGGGCACTAAGATAGGCCCCAGAGAAGGTTAGGAATATATGTTGAGTTTGAGTCACCCTCCATAATTCGCTATCTTGAGCCATTAACGAGAGATTTATTTACCGCTCGATTTGCAGATTGTCGATTTGATGAAACAAATTTCCCACATTTAGGGGGAGAGAAACAGGAACTCAAAAGAGAAATTACGTGGAAAGTTTCATCATTATCTCATTTTGATCCACGTACCCCCATATGTGAACATGAGGTCCAGAAGATCATTCACTTACAGAAAATAGTAAATCAAATGCCAGATGCATTTACTGGTTTGAAAAGGATAACTAAGCCACATATCCCTACAGTGAATGTGCCTGTCCGAATTGATGTCCCAAAAGGACCATCCGCTAGTGTCATAGCTTCTGAATCCCAAACACGCCTGAAGCATGGTAGACCATTGGGTTCGAAGGATAAAAATCCTAGAAAAAGAAGCACAAAAAATGATAAAAGTGACACTATAAAAGAATCTTATGAAGAGACTCAAGATCTGATTAATCCTGATATTCCTGAAGAAAACAGTGAACCCGAGATTCAAGTGAATGAAGAACTTTCAATGAGTTCTACCGGTGATGAGATAAATTTAGATCTATCAAAAATTATGGTGGATAATGTTTTTGCATATAATGTCGCACTTAACATTATGCAAGACAGTGAGGACCTTGAACCTCTATCTGTCGAAGAATGTCGATGAAGAAATGATTGGCCAAAATGGAAAGAGGCAATTCAATCAGAATTAAACTCACTTGCTAAACGTAAGGTTTTTGGACCTATAGTCCAAACCCCTGATGGTGTAAAACCAGTTGGCCATAAATGGGTCTTCGTGCGTAAAAGAAATGAGAGAAATAAAATTATAAGATACAAGGCACGCCTTGTACAAAGATTAAAAATGAGGATCCCAGAAGGATTAAAAATGCCTGAAGCATATAGTTCAAAGTCTCGGGACATGTGTTCAATCAGATTACAAAGATCGTTATACGGTCTAAAACAATCAGGGCGTATGTGGTATAACCGCCTTAGTGAGTACTTGATAAATGAAGGGTATATAAATGATGTCATATGTCCTTGTATTTTTATTAAGAAAACAGCATCAGAGTTTGTTAGACTCGCTGTTTATGTTGATGACATAAATCTCATTGGAACTCCAGAAGAAGTCCAAAAGGCAATTGAATATATAAAGAAAGAATTTGAAATGAAAGATCTTGGAAAGACAAAACTTTGTCTTGGTCTGCAAATTGAGCATTTAGCAGACAGGGTCTTCATCCATCAATCTGCCTATACTGAAAAGGTTTTGAAACGATTTTACATGGACAAAGCACATCCATTAAGTACTCTAATGGTTGTTCGATCACTTGAAGTGAGTAAAGACCCGTTCCGACCTCCAGAAGAGAATGAAGAGATTCTTGGTCCTGAAGTACCATATCTCAGTGCTATTGGTGCACTTATGTATCTTGCTAATGCCACAAGACCTGATATAGCATTTTCTGTTAATTTACTAGCAAGGTATAGTTCTTCCCCTACACGTAGACATTGGAACAGAATCAAGCATATATTGCGATATCTAAAGGGGACTATTGATATGGGTCTGTTTTATACTAACAAAGATAGTGCAGATCTTGTTGGTCATGCAGATGCAGGTTATTTATCTGACCCACATAAAGCTCGATTGCAAACAGGCTATGTGTTTACATACGGAGATACTGCTATATCATGGCGATCCACCAAGCAGTCTATTGTTACTACTTCTTCAAACCATGCTGAGATAATATCTATCCATGAAGCAAGTAGAGAATGTGTATGGCTGAGATCAGTGATACATTTTATCAAAAAGGAATGTGGACTGGAGTGTGATATCAAGGTACCCACAATTCTATTTGAAGAAAATGCTGCATGCATAGCTCAATTAAAAGGAGGCTTCATAAAAGGAGATAGAACAAAGCACATCTCGCCAAAGTTATTCTTCACACATGATATCCAGATGAATGGTGATATTGATATACAACAAATCCGTTCAAGTGACAATCCAGCAGATTTGTTCACTAAATCTTTACCAACTTCAACTCTTGAGAAGATGGTACACAAGATTGGAATGCGAAGACTGAACCATTTGTATCGAGGTCTTCATCAGGGGGAGTAAGGATACGCGTTGTACTCTTTTTTCCTTAACCAAGGTTTTATCCCACTGGGTTTTCCTGGTAAGGTTTTTAATGAGGCAACACTCAAATGCGTATTCAGTAGATTTTCTTTTACATGGACATCCAAGGGGGAGTGTTATGTAATTGTTTGTCCACGTTACTTTGTGAACAAGTAGTCAAAAATATTGACTAACTTGGTTTGGCTACTTAATGCCCAAGAATGGCAACTTGATTGCCAAGAACTTTAGCCTATATATAACCCCTCCCTTTTGTAATTGAAAATAGATATATACAAACAGTGAATGAATACTACTACTATATTCTCTCCTCCAAAGTTGTCTCTTACTTGCATTTGGTTACTTTATTAACCTAGCATTTAGTATTTATTTTATAATAAGATTAATTTAATCCCATAATTGTGACATCAATATAGACATCAATATCCAATACAAATGACTTCTGTTGATACACAATCTATTTTAATATAGAGCAGATCAACTAGAATGAATATATTTAATGAAAGAATAACCATCTCGAAACAATTTGTAAATTTATAGATGAATTTGGTATATATATACACTAAAACCTCTCTAAGTTAATACTCGGTTAATTAATAGACTCTCTAAGATAATATTTTTCTCCGGTTTTGACTTGGGCCATTGAAAAAAATTACCGATTTCGATAAGATAATAAAATAATATATTTTCGAAAGACCCCTATATAAATATATGGGCCCATTAATAGTATAAATTAATAATTCTTTAAAATTACAAAAATATCTAAGACAATTTAGTGAAATATGATTATAGTGTTTTTTTGTTAAAATTTAAATTTTCTTATTGCATCCAAAAGTTTCGGTGTTGTATTCTCGAACTGCACCAAAAAATTGTGAAGAGTTCAAGACGCAATAAGTGCTTCCTTATGCGTAAATGGTTCTAAAGGTATTTTATCGTCTTCAACTTCATCATCAATATTGTTTTCTCCAATGGTATTCACAATTTCTTCAAAGCTCTGGACCTCTGAACATGTAACATTTTCATCCGGGTAATCCAATAAGTTATTGTCATCCATTTTATTGTGGTAACCGAGATCATTAATCCTGACATCAAGTTCATGAATATCATTTTTACAAGTGAGTTCATTTAAATTTCTTGAGGCTTCATCCCCCAAACGAATTTTGCGGTGTCGATACAATGTACTTTATGTATAATGAATTTATTTTTGACATTAATTCAATAAATATGATACATAAATTAGTAAGATACAATGATTTTAATGTAATCAAAATTAACCTTCATTGAATCTCGAAAACACTCTTTAAATAAATAAATATTAATTTATCGATTAAATAATACTTCTATAAAATAATAATATTTTATGATCCCGACAATATTAATTTAAAGAGGTTTTACTGTAGACCAAATGTTACCTGTGACAAGCAAAACAAAATAGACTAAATAATTTGTTATTTTGTCGGGCTTGGATTCAATATGACCCTTCTCATTCCTCTTTTGGTTGTAGTTTTTCTATTTATTTTATTAAATAAAATTTGATGATATATTACATGTATATGATTAAATACTTACAATTACAATTTTAAAAAATATTTTATATACATATATATATATATATATAATAATATTTTTTTAAAAATGTATATGATTTGTTGGTTCGATTATTTCTTCAGTATTTTTGAACAAAATCAAAACCAAACCAAACCAAATATTATCTGTTTTTAAAAATATAAAATCAGACTAAACCAAATAAAAGTCAATTTATACAATCAATATGAATTAATTTTCGATTTAAATCAATATTTACCCAAATCGTGAACATCCTTACTCACATGGTTGCTTCTGGAAATATGAAGCGTAAAGTTCGAAATATGCTTACTTGTAGTTCAAACTAATAAATGCAAAATATGTCTTTTGTAAATGTGTTATTCGATTCTATTTGACTACAATTATTAAAATATATACGTTTACTTTAGTTTTTTAAATTATAGTAAATTAATTTATCCTCTCTCCATTTCATAGTAATTATCATGCTTCATTTTTAAGAATCAAATTATATATAAACTTTGATCATCAATTTAATACATATATTTTCATCAAATTAACATAAAAAAAATTGTAATTTGTAGTACTTTTCGTTTATTTTTGAAAAGTTAAATATAGATTCGATTAGGAGAACAAATTGACTTTTGAATATTTAGCCTAAAAGTTAGAAAAAATTGACTTTTGAAAAATAAAATAGGGATTCGATTAGGAGAAACTTTTAGACAATAGAGAATTTTGTTAATTTTTGTATAAAAATAATAAAATAAATTAGAAAAAAAAAATCTGGACACTTGGATTGTGAGTCTTTCAACCTTCAATGCTAACCAGAATACAAATTTATTGTTAGTCGTGGACTTGGTAGAGAAAGGAACTTTCTCTTTTGGTTTTATAATTATCTTTTATTGGTTTATTATTTTCTACTGAAAACTCACTATTTTTTTTTTTCAACTCTTCAATAAAGGTTTGTTCATTTAACAAAGTGAGTTAGCTATAGCACCATCCCTATCTGTATTTAATACTGATTCTTTTTAGGGCTTCTTTGGAAAGTCACTCTGGGAATTGAATTTGGTGTAATTGAGTGTAATTACATAGTATGACATATTTGATTAGCCAGATAATTACTTGGTTAGCATGTACTTGAGTGTAATTGACAGGGGGTAATTACACTCTTCAATTCACAGGGGGAGCTGTGAATTGCTGGTAATTACATGGTGTAATAACAAACTTGTTACTTTTTAATTTTTTCCTTTTATTTCTATATTTATTTTTTTCATTTTAATTTATTTTTCTGTGATTTTAAATTCTTTTATATTTTTATTATTCTAATATTTTAAAAAATATATTTTTTACTTTATATTATTTATATTTCCTTTTCTTCGTATTTTCTAATCTTTACTTCTTGTGATTCCTTGCAATTGTCCGTACTATCTATTTTAAATTTATTTTATATTTATTGTTTTCATTTAGCATAATTTTGTTAGTATTCTAGTTCTAAATTAAAGTAGAATTCATTATTGAAAAAGGTTATAGACTTAAGTTTTTCTTTTTCTTTTTGAATCATATTTATGTATGTTATGTTGAAATTTGACATAAGAGTATTATGTTAACTTTTTGTTTTGAATTTTGAACTTATGTTATATTTTCAGGTCCAATTTAATTTTTTTTTCTAGTATTGACTTGATATTTCACATTACAAGTCATTCATTTTTTTAGTTAGAATTGATAGATTATCTTTTTTGTCAAATATTTTAATAATTTTATGACTTAATATTTATAATTTTTTTTTTTATCAAACATGCATTTCATGGTGTTCTTAAAACCATGTACTTTTAGTTTCTATAACTAATTTGATTAAAATATACTAACTTGAAAAATATAAAGCAATTATTTTCTTTTATAATATTAGTTAAGAGCATATGTTTATTAATTAACTAGTTTTCGACACGTGCACTGCGCGTATATTCTGAATTATTTAGTGAATAACAACATAAAATTATTATTGAAACTTGTTTTGAGTAACAAAAGATAACTAAAGAATATAAAAAACATGCTTCAAATGGCCATTTCATAATATAAAAAACATGCTTCAAATGGCCATTTCATACTTATGTTGAGCCCATCGGCTTTCAGTTAGATGTATAAAAAAACTTATGCGTGAATTCTTATATTGTACAAACAAATTCCATATATACAACCTCTTCATATTTTATGTTCCATAAGAAAATAAAATATATATTTCAATCAAGAACTACAATTAAACCTAGAATTGTATAAATAAATTCCAGATATACAACCTCTTCACATTTTATGTTCCATAAGAAAAAAATATATATTTCAATTAAGAACTACAATTAAACCTAGAATTAAAAATTAGGTTCAACTATAGCAAGATCAATGACAACATATGAGGAAGAATAAATTTATAGAAATGACAAAAGTCACAATCTCTTTGCCTGAAAACAAAAATATAGCATGTAAGTTGTAAGTTTTATTTATTTATGAAGAAACACAATTTATTGATAAAAGGGAAAAGGGTATGAAATATACTCAAACCTTGAAAAAAATTGTTGTAACATGCCTAAACTTTGCATGGATCCTATAACTGTAACACCTCAGGTGCTACGATCACTTTCTGTAAAAAAAAAAAAAAAAAAAAAAAAAAAAATTTTTTTGCGACTCACGACACCAGTCATGTGGCGTGACTGACAGTCACGTGGCATGACTCACAGTCACGGGATGTGAGTGGTGCCGTGGATGTCACGACCCAATATTTGAGTCATGATGGCGCCTACCGTAACCCACCAATAGGCAAGCCAAACCCTAGTCCGGAGCGACAAGCAACGGGCTAACGGGCGGAATCTCATAAAACAGAGAAGAAGTAGAAGTAACCATATTTATAAACATGCTATAATGCTAAAGACAGAGTCAGAATATGTATATATGCCAAGACTGAGAAGGAAGAGGATAGTATATAAAGTTAAGAACCCTACCCAAGACCTGGTGAGGTCGGTACAAGGGCCACTCCTAGACATGTACAACATACAAGACAAAAACCAAATATATACAACAAGTACTACAATCTCGAGAGAAAAAGACTATACAGTAGAGATGGAGCAGGATCTGCCTCGACCGTCAGTAAGCTCACCCTGCTCCGGAGTCAGTGCTGAGAAGAGCGTCACGTCAAAACCGTCGACTAGTGCCCGGATCTGCATCGAGAAAAAGATGCAGAAGTGCAGTATGAGTACCGGGGCAATGGGTACTCAGTAGGAATCATCGGCCGACTGAGCTCAATATAATATAAGCAAGCTAAAATGCGAGGGTGCATAATAGGTTCGGGGTATAAATAAGAAGTGCATAAGTAACTGCCGAGGCGTATAGATATGCTCAGGAGAAAATAAGTGTGATACAGAAGCTGGCTGATGGCATACGAAAATCGTACCTGTAATCACCGCATCTGAAGCCTCAGCCTCCGGCCGAGCTGGTACGGCATACAACTGACGCTGGCTACTACTAGTCTGAGCACCAACCTGACTACCAGTCCGACCTCCCTGCGCTCTAACTCGGGAACCCTGGGGACCACCCCGACGACCCTGTGCACCACCTCTGCCTACTGGCGGTACAGATCTGATGGGCTGTGCTGTCTGAACTGAAGGCTCAAGCGCCCTGCGCTGAGGACACTCATGCGCAAAATGACCGACAACCCCACAAGTATAACATGCTCCTGGTTCCCTGCTCGGCCTAGAAGATCCGATATGACCACCTCTAGCCGATGAACTGGGTTGACCATGTCCCTGAGGCTGGCTAACAGAACCACTATAGGTGGGCTGACCCTTATCAGATATCTGTAAGGCTGACTGTACGGGCCTACTAGGCTGACCCTGTCGCTGAAAAGACTGCTGTTGCTGATGAGGGTACCTACCCTGAAACTGGAAACCACGACCTCTGAACTGCGAACCACTATGGGTCCCACTAAAACTACCCTGGACACGAGGTCTCTTATCGCTGCCCCCTTGGGCCTCGCGATCCATCTCTTCAATAGAGGATACATGCTCAATAATCTCTGCGAATGACTTCCCTGAAGTCACTAAACTCTGGGTAGCCCTGCGGAGTGGCAATCTCAGTCCCCTGGAAAAACATCTAACTCTCTCATACTCATCAGGCAAAATAGAGGTAGCGTGCCTAGCAAGATCATGAAACCTCGCCTGATACTCGGCGACAGATAATGAACCCTGAGTCAATCTGGAGAACTTATCGCTGAGCCTCTCCCGCATAGTACGGGGCATATACTTTCCCAAGAAAATCTCGGAGAACTGGGACCAGGTAATTGGTGGAGATCCCGCTGGCTTGGAATCAAGATATCCCCTCCACCATCTCCTCGCTGCAGTATCAAACTGATATGCTATGAAATCAACACCACGAGACTGTACCAATCCTAAATTCCTCATTCTATCCACGCAGCTGGACAAGAACTCATATGCATCCTCACTTGGAGTACCAGCAAATCTCGGTGGAGGCAACCTCAAGAAATGCCCCAACATCTTCTGCTCCTCAACAGACATAACAGGCTGATCTGTAACTGGCTGTGGAGCTACCGGTACAGGCAGAACCTCAACTCTGGGTGCCGCAGCTACAGGCTGCGCCCCAACACCAACTCCCTGTGCGGATGGATGTACTCCCGCAACAGGAGGACCTCCAACTAATCCCAACAACTGAAGTAATGTACCTCGGAGCAAAGAAGCATCAATAAATCCGGGTGGAGCCTGGGCTGCCCCCTGGCCCACTAGCTGCTGTGGCGGCGGAACATCTGGAACTATAACAGGATCGGGTGACTGATCCCTAGCATGATCTGGGCCTGAGGCTGCTACTCTGCCCTGCCTTTGACCTCTAGGTCGACCTCGACCCCTAACAGGAGCCATCGCTGCAGGCTCGATATTTTGACCCCTGGCTCTCGTGTTATGCGTCCTAACCATCTACGTAAAGAGTGAATCAAATAGAGATTAGAAACCAACATAGACACCAACGCACAGAGATGAATCAAATAAATAAGATTTACCCTAAACATGCTCTGTAGCCTCCCGAAGATAGGATACAGACGTCTCCGTACCGATCTGCGAGACTCTACTAAACATCAGCTCATGCACCAACAATACCAGTGAAACCTAGGATCTGATACCAAGCTGTCACGACCCAATATTTGAGTCATGATGGCGCCTACCGTAACCCACCAATAGGCAAGCCAAACCCTATCCTGGAGCGACAAACAATGGGCTAACGGGCGAAACCTCATAAAACAGAGAAGAAGTAGAGGTAACCATATTTATAAACATGCTATAATGCTAAAGACAGAGTCAGAATATGTATATATGCCAAGACTGAGAAGGAAGAGGACAGTATATAAAGTCAAGAACCCTTCCCAAGACCTGGTGAGGTCGGTACAAGAGCCACTCCTAGACATGTACAAAATATAAGACAAAAACCAAATATATACAACAAGTACTACAGTCTCGAGAGAAAAAGACTATACAGTAGAGATAGAGTAGGATCTGCCTCGACCGTCAGTAAGCTCACCCTGCTCCGGAGTCAGTGCTGAGAAGAGCGTCACGTCAAAACCGTCGACTAGTGCCCGGATCTGCATCAAAAAAAAGATGCAGAAGTGCAGTATGAGTACCGGGGAAACGGGTACTCAGTAGGCATCATCGGCCGACTGAGCTTAATATAATATAAGAAAGCTAAAATGCGAGGGTGCATGCTAGGTTCGGGGTATAAATAAGAAGTGCATAAGTAACTACCGAGGCGTATAGATATGCTCATGAGAAAATAAGTGCGATACAGAATAACGAGTAAATAAATGCGTAAGTAAACACACAAGCCAAACATAATCTATCTGGGCCCCCATAAACCCGATAGGCACACGGAAGAAAACAATAACCCAGTTTGGCCCCCATAAACCAGCGGGACACACAAGAAAAGTAAATGCATAGTGACCAGTATCTCGAAGCTGTATCAGTATTCAGTAACCACGGTACCCAGTACCAAAACTCTCCAATCATATCATAACCAGATGCCGGACTCGAACCGGAACTCATAATAATCAGATGTCGGACTCGAACCAGAACTCATAATAATTAGATGCCGGACTTGAACCGAAACTCATAATAATCAGATGCCGGACTTGAACCGAAACTCATAATAATCAGTGGCCGGACTCAAACCGGAACTCATAATAATCAGTAACCATCATATCTGAATCAGTGGCCGGACTCGAATTGGAACTCATAATAATTAGTAACCAAGTGATAGAGTAGTGCCAGAATCCACACAAACACAAGTAAACAGGGACATACCGGCCCCAGAACGAACCCGAAACATAAATAAGGAGCTAACCCACCACGTACTACAAGTCAATCTCGGGATCCTTCCAGGTCAACTATCTACCATAAACAGTATGTGTATACAAGTCTGGGTATACATTCTAAGTCATGGCAAGGCGGGTCCGCATTCTAAATCAAACTAGCCAACCCCGATCAAATATGGTGCTATTAGGGACTAACAAGGCTAAACAGGTCAAAAGGGCATAACTAGGGTAATTTAATACAAATTTTATCCTAAAAGATCATCTCGGGGCTTAACTAAGCCTAACAATGTTTAAATCTAACTACATCGACCGTGAAGAGTAGCGGGGCCCACTATGGGTTCCCGGAACCAAGTCTGGGCTAAGGTTCCCCAAACCCCTACTAACAATAGTACAACATTAACCAACCCTGTAAAAGTAATATCTGGCACACCACGAGGACAACAGGCCCGAAACACATCCGAACAAGGCCCTAACCGGCCCAAAAGGCCTAATCATAGCAAGCCAATGTCAATCCACAACTACCAGCCCAATCACTAGCATAATAGTATGCAAATACTATAAATAAACTCAATCTAGGTATATGGTAAGCCTAGCCTACCTGGACGCCGCCAAGGAGACCTCAGATTTCTGCCACGCTAGCAAAATAATAAACTACATGTCAAAACATGAATTTTGATACCCATATTGCATTAGTTCAGAAAAAATATCCGAACGATCCATGTGGGGCCCACTTGCAGAATCGCAAAACCAAAACCGTCACAGCGTCCCAAACCACCCCATGACCAATAGTCACAACTAACACCACTCAATTTGAGCTCAATATCTAGCTCAAACATCAACACCAATTCCAACAACCACCGTAACTAAAACTACCGTAAAAATAAGAAAACGTACCGTAAAAATGACGAGAACGAGTCCACGAACTCAAATATACCAACCCCTAACCTTGAATCTCTCTAGAAATGCCTAAAGATGAGCTTAAAGTACTTAAAAAAAATGGTGGAATATATGTAGTTTTTTTCCTTAAAGAAGACAAAATAAGAAAAGGGAGTAATATTATAGTATATATATATATATATGTATACTACACGTACAAAGTCCCAAAAAGAAATCAATCTTGTAGTCCAATACTAATTAATATTTCATGCACATGGTCTTATCCATTTTTTTGCTCTCCGTATATAAATATTCGGATACTGCATAGGCTCGTGGTAAAATAAATATAATATTTTAAATATACCATCATGAGTAGAAAATTATTTTAAACAAAACCTCTATAAAATAAAAATATTATTTTAACATACTTAAATTCCCTATCTCCGCTTAAATTATTAATAGGTTATAAAACTATTATCACATAATCTAGATATATTATAACTAAAGAATTTTATAAATATCACAAACATTTTTGAAAGGCAATTAACTATGTCATTTTACCAAATTCTAATTTAATTTAACATTTTGCAACGTGCTCGGTCTAAATAATATTCTCAAACGAACTGCCCGGGAACCGAACTGTCAGTCCCAGCAAGTCATAAATAACTTTGGGCAGTTATAGAAAAGCTCTAAACACCGAGAACGCACGAAAATGAGGGAAATGACCGGGAAGGTCATTACAGTGGATGAGCTTCAGAAACTTGGTCGAGTTGTCTGAGTTTCACGACAGGTCACCTACGTGCCGTGACTCGACCCACGACATGAGTCACGATATCGTGACATTTTGCCGGCTTTGTTGACCTATTTTTGACTAGATGAGATATTTGAGTGTGGGACCCATTAAAGGTGTTGGGCTGGATATATATGCTGTATTTGAGGCCCAAAATCATGTAAGAAGACATGGGCCTCAATAAATAAAAGAAAGACCCATTTAACTTGGATCAAATAAGTGGCCAAGGATTATTTTGACTTGAGGGGCTATCTATAAAGGTGAAAAATCAGCATTTAATTCACATAAACACATGCCATTTTCTAGATATTTCCAACATATTTCCTTTCTCTCTCACATCTAAGAACCCTAGTTTGCTTCAAAGATTTTGGACAAGATCTCTCTTTGCAATTATTGGTAAGTGTTTACTCTTGTGAATCTTATGGATTAATTTAGTATATACATGAGAGGTGGTGTATGATACAAGCCAAATCGGCGTTGACCTTTCAAGGACTATAATTCAAGGTCGACACAAAGGGGCCCAAGCCACGATCATCTCAAAGATGCAAGGATACGTTTGGAGGACCCTTTTTGAAAAGCTCCCAAGAGTTCAACACCACGTGTGGAGGATAGCTTGGAGCCGAGAGCCAAAATCATCTCAAGACCTCTACTAAAAGGCAAGCCCGAGAACTACAACCACTCCAAGGATCATGGATGAAGCTAGATGTGTTTGAACCCATCTCAACATCATTTAAGGAGTGTTGTGTGTTGCCCAAAACATTCAAGAAGGATTGGAAGCCATTGGGGCGGTCTTCGGAGAGCTAAGAAGAGCCAAACGGTGATCGAAAGTCACCTGCGCCCGCAGGTGGCCATTTTGGCCTCCCAGAGGCACCTGCGCCCTGACCTGCGCCCGCAGGTGCCCCGTCTGAGTGAGCGGGTCAATAATTTTGCTGAAATGGGTCACCTTTTTTGGCCCATTAAATGTAATAAATGCCAACACTATAAATAGTAGTTGTCTTTCATTTTGTAGGGACTTTTGATGAATGTAAATGATATGTATACACTTGAGAGTGTGTGAGAGAGAGAGCTAGGATTAGCTCGTCTTGAACTTTTGCTTCGAAACGTTGGTTACGTGGGAGATAGATTCCTTCGTGGTTTACGTAAGTGAATTGGTGCTTAGTGTAGGATTAATCCAATAGAGGTTTTAGGGTTTAAAATACCCTTTGGTTTCTTTGATTCTCCTATATTTGTGTCATTCAATCTATCCTTTACTTTTCCGTATTTTTTATATCCTTTATCGTTTTTCTCGTGTTTTGTCGTTATTTTTCAATTTCGTAGTTTGTACGCTATCATTTGGTATCAGAGCCGAGCTTGAATTTGTTCCCACGAATTCAATCTTGGGTGTGTTTTCCAAAAGGAAAATCAAAAATACAAAAAAAAAATAATAATAAAAAATCTGCCTATTTTTCGTTTCCAGAAAATCCCAAAATATATTTTTATGTGTTTGAGTTTTATTGTTGCTATACTAGGGTTGTTTCCTCTAGTATGTTTGAGTTGGAAAATTAAGCTTTGGATTTGATTTTGAGGTGATTTGAAGAAAATCCCATATGATGTTCTTGAGATTGAAGAAAAAAAAATGAAAAGTGGGTTTTAGATCTTGCTATGTTCGTGAAGATTTGTGAGCTGAAATTGTGAGAAAAGTGTTCCTCACGTCAAGGAGAACACGGATATGGAAGTTCATCGACGTCCGAGATCGTTTGCTAGAGGTCCAAAATTTTGTTCTTGGAGTTCTTGGTGTTCTTGAAGAACATTCATCTATCCAAGTGAGAGGATACCAAAAAGGTGATATTTGATCTTGCAAGACCAATAATTCCAAGAGAGAAGGTGAAAAAGGGCCCACAGCAACTCAAAATCGGAGTTTCCAGCGACCCGGGCAGAGGCATCTGCGCCCCCATCTGCGCGCGCAGATGGGCACCTGCGCGCGTAGATGGGCACCTGCGGCCGCATGTGGCAGCGCAGGTGACATTTCCAGAAAGTGTTTGTCACCTGCGTTCAGGCATCTGCGTGGGCAGGTCATGACCTGCGTCCGCACTTCACCCCGACACACCTCAAAGGTTCAAAATCCAATTTTACTCAAGTTCCATTATCTTATTTTCATTTCTTAATTCCTTATTTCATTTCATCATTCCTAAACTAATTATCAACAGGTAATTGTCTCTACTTGGTTGGTCGATTAGTTCTTGAGTCCGTTCTTTCGTAGTCCGCTTCTTTTGTGTTTTTCTCATTTTTGTTTCGTTAATATTTCTTTATTCAAGTCCGTGGTCGTTTACTTGAATCATTTATTCTTCTTCAAAATAAGAATCCATTTCGACCACGAGTAGTAATTGACGCCACGTCTTCCATTGGAGTAGAAATGATCTTTCAATACTAGCGACTCCTATTGTGAGGCATACAAAGGTGAGGATCTTACGAGTGTTGGTGAGAAACTTTTACTACTAACCTTGTTTGCTCATTTTTGTAGGTACATGGAGTTATAAGGAAGAATGTCTTCGGTAGCCTCGGATGCTTGTGACTATGACATAGGAGACTATGATTGTGGTGAAGAAGGTTATGGTTATGACGAAGATGGAGATCATGGAGGCTATGCATATAGCCATGATCAAGAGACGTGTGGGAATGAGAGCTGTTGTCCCGGAGAAGGATATGAAGAAAATGGTGAGTTTAGCTCTCATGATGAATATGAAGAGGATGAAGATCCTTGTGATGGTTCTTATGAGGATGAAGGGGCATGTGAGGAGCCTTCCACTTCTCGCTCTGAGCATGAGGAAGTTGTGAGGTATCATCCTTTCTCCTATGCACCTTATAAGAATTATGATGGGAATGTACATGAGGATAGTGAAGATTCATGTTCCTCATCTTGTGGCACTTCTTATCACATTACGAGTGGTTACACTACTTCGAGTAGAAGTCGCCCAATAGTAAGAAGAGAATGTGCATCTCCAATGTCTAGGGGTCCTACATCCTATCCTTCTTATTCTAGCGCACAAATATTGGGAAGTAGAGACCAAGATAGATATGAGGGATATAGTAAGAGTCATGATTTCTCTGGAACCCCTCTTCCTATCTTCAAAGGAGAACGTGATCCCGAGGTTTATCTTGATTGGGAATGGCAATGTGAAAGGTTTTTCAAGGACTATGACATGAGCGAAGTTGAACAAGCCACATATGCCCTTAAATACATTCAAGTTCCGGCCTTGAGGTGGTGGCAACTTGCGAAAGGGACCAATCAAACATGGAGTACCTTGAAGTGTTTCATGAAGTCCAACTTTGTGCCAAAGGTAGACACGAAGCGCTATAATGTTGATTCGAGAAGACAAGTTGACCTTAGAAAGGTGAGGATGATACAAGCCAAATCGGCGTTGACCTTTCAGGGACTATAATTCAAGGTCGACACAAAGGGGCCCAAGCCACGATCATCTCAAAGATGCAAGGATACGTTTGGAGGACCCTTTTTGAAAAGCTCCCAAGAGTTCAACACCACGTGTGGAGGATAGCTTGGAGCCGAGAGCCAAAATCATCTCAAGACCTCTACTAAAAGGCAAGCCCGAGAACTACAACCACTCCAAGGATCATGGATGAAGCTAGATGTGTTTGAACCCATCTTAACATCATTTAAGGAGTGTTGTGTGTTGCCCAAAACATTCAAGAAGGATTGGAAGCCATTGGGGTGGTCTTCGGAGAGCTAAGAAGAGCCAAACGGTGACCGGAAGTCACCTGCGCCCTGACCTGCGCCCGCAGGTGGCCATTTTGGCCTCCCAGAGGCACCTGCGCCCTGACCTGCGCCTGCAGGTGCCCCTTCTGCGTGAGCGGGTCAACAATTTTGCTGAAATGGGTCACCTTTTTTGGCCCATTAAATGTAATAAATGCCAACACTATAAATACTAGTTGTCTTTCATTTTGTTTGGACTTTTGATGAATGTAAATGATATGTATACACTTGAGAGTGTGAGAGAGAGAGAGAGCTAGGATTAGCTCGTCTTGAACTTTCGCTTCGAAACGTTGGTTACGTGGGAGATCGATTCCTTCGTGGTTTACGTAAGTGAATTGGTGCTTAGTGTAGGATTAATTCAATAGAGGTTTTAGGGTTTAAAATACCCTTTGGTTTCGTTGATTCTCCTATATTTGTGTCATTTAATCTATCCTTTACTTTTTCGTATTTTTTATACCCTTTATCGTTTTTCTCGTGTTTTGTCGTTATTTTTTGATTTCGTAGTTTGTACGCTCTCAGTGTAGGCCATGATGGTTATGTTCACAGATGTTGAAAAATTGTGGTAAGGAGGAATTAAGTGATATGGTAGTAGTAGGGAAGGTGGAATGATGTATCCTATGATGAGGATGTGGGTGGTTTCATTAACGTATTGTAAACTTATGCTAGGTTTGGTTACTAATGTAAGTTCCCTTATGTATGTATGTATATTGTAGAGTAGCATTTTACGAAAAGGTGGAATTATTATAGTCACATATTGAAAGGCCAAGGTATGTAAGGTTTCTCTTTTCCATATTTCTTTGACCACGCCTATTGTTCACCTATTGACCAAACTTGTTCCCATTTCGCAAGGTTATAGCATATCCCTTTATTGTCGATCCTATGTCGTTTATTCATTGCTTATGATTCATAAGTGTCCGTAATGTCACAACCACCAAATGTATCATTCTCATCATGAAAGAATTGAAGTAATACATATAAGTGTTTCTTGAGTACGGGTGGTAGCTCAAAAGGGCGAAAGCCTAGCTAGAGACGATCCCGATTGATTATTGGATACAAGGGGTAACCCAAAGGGGTGAAAACCTAGCTAGGGACAAACCTACTTTATTGATTTATGAGTGGTAGCTCAAAGGAGCATAAGCCTAGCTAGAGACGATCCCAATGTTATGACCCACTGATCAGTTGGGGCCCGGGTACGATATGAGTTATTGATGATAATGAATGTAAAAGAAAGGTAATGAGTTGAGGGCATATGTGGCTTGTTCAACTTCGCTCATGTCATAGTCCTTGAAAAACCTTTCACATTGCCATTCCCAATCAAGATAAACCTCGGGATCACATTCTCCTTTGAAGATAGGAAGAGGGGTTCCAGAGAAATCATGACTCTTACTATATCCCTCATATCTATCTTGGTCTCTACTTCCCAACATTTGTGCGCTAGAATAAGAAGGATAGGATGTAGGACCCCTAGACATTGGAGATGCACATTCTCTTCTTACTATTGGGTGACTTCTACTCGAAGTAGTGTAACCACTCGTAATGTGATAAGAAGTGCCACAAGACGAGGAACATGAATCTTCACTATCCTCATGTACATTCCCATCATAATTCTTATAAGGTGCATAGGAGAAAGGATGATACCTCACAACTTCCTCATGCTCAGAGCGAGAAGTGGAAGGCTCCTCACATGCCCCTTCATCCTCATAAGAACCATCACAAGGATCTTCATCCTCTTCATATTCATCATGAGAGCTAAACTCACCATTTGCTTCATATCCTTCTCCGGGACAACAGCTCTCATTCCCACACGTCTCTTGATCATGGCTATATTCAGAGCCTCCATGATCTCCATCTTTGTCATAACCATAACCTTCTTCACCACAATCATAGTCTCCTATGTCATAGTCACAAGCATCCGAGGCTACCGAAGACATTCTTCCTTATAACTCCATGTACCTACAAAAATGAGCAAACAAGGTTAGTAGTAAAAGTTTCTCACCAACACTCGTAAGATCCTCACCTTTGTATGCCTCACAATAGGAGTCGCTAGTATTGAAAGATCATTTCTACTCCAATGGAAGACGTGGCGTCAATTACTACTCATGGTCGGAATGGATTCTTATTTTGAAGAAGAATAAATGATTCAAGTAAACGACCACGGACTTGAATAAAGAAATATTAACGAAACAAAAATGAGAAAAACACAAAAGAAGCGGACTACGAAAGAACGGACTCAAGAACTAATCGACCAACCAAGTAGAGACAATTACCTGTTGATAATTAGTTTAGGAATGATGAAATGAAATAAGGAATTAAGAAATGAAAATAAGATAATGGAACTTGAGTAAAATTGGATTTTGAACCTTTGAGGTGCGTCGGGGTGAAGTGCGGACGCAGGTCATGACCTGCCCATGCAGATGCCTAAACGCAGGTGACAAACATTTTCTGGAAATGTCACCTGCGCTTCCACATGCGTCCGCAGGTGCCCATCTATGCGCGCAGGTGCCCATCTGCGCGTGCAGATGGGGGCGCAGATGCCTCTGCCCGGGTCGCTAGAAACTCTGATTTTGAGTTGCTGTGGGCCCTTTTTCACCTTCTCTCTTGGAATTATTGGTCTTGCAAGATCAAATATCACCTTTTTGGTATCCTCTCACTTGGATAGATGAATGTTCTTCAAGAACACCAAGAACTCCAAGAACAAAATTTTGGACCTCTAGCAAATGATCTCGGACGTCGATGAACTTCCAGATCCGTGTTCTCCTTGACGTGAGGAACACTTTTCTCACAATTTCAGCTCACAAATCTTCACGAACATAGCAAGATCTAAAACCCACTTTTCATTTTTTTTTCTTCAATCTCAAGAACATCATATGGGATTTTCTTCAAATCACCTCAAAATCAAATCCAAAGCTTAATTTTCCAACTCAAACATACTAGAGGAAACAACCCTAGTATAGCAACAATAAAACTCAAACACATAAAAATATATTTTGGGATTTTCTGGAAACGAAAAATAGGCAGATTTTTTTTTTTTTTTTTTTTTTTTGTATTTTTGATTTTCCTTTTGGACAACACACCCGAGATTGAATTCGTGGGAACAAATTCAAGCTCGGCTCTGATACCAAATGATAGCGTACAAACTACGAAATTGAAAAATAGCGACAAAACACGAGAAAAACGATAAAGGATATAAAAAATACGGAAAAGTAAAGGATAGATTGAATGACACAAATATAGGAGAATCAAAGAAACCAAAGGGTATTTTAAACCCTAAAACCTCTATTGAATTAATCCTACACTAAGCACCAATTCACTTACGTAAACCACGAAGGAATCGATCTCCCACGTAACCAATGTTTCAAAGCAAAAGTTCAAGACGAGCTAATCCTAGCTCTCTCTCTCACACATTCTCAAGTGTATACATATCATTTACATTCATCAAAAGTCCCTACAAAATGAAAGACAACTACTATTTATAGTGTTGGCATTTATTACATTTAATGGGCCAAAAAAGGTGACCCATTTCAGCAAAATTATTGACCCGCTCACTCAGACGGGGCACCTGCGGGCGCAGGTCAGGGCGCAGGTGCCTCTGGGAGGCCAAAATGGCCACCTGCGGGCGCAGGTGACTTCTGATCACCGTTTGGCTTTTCTTAGCTCTCCGAAGACCGCCCCAATGGCTTCCAATCCTTCTTGAATGTTTTGGGCAACACACAACACTCCTTAAATGATGTTGAGATGGGTTCAAACACATCTAGCTTCATCCATGATCCTTGGAGTGGTTGTAGTTCTCGGGCTTGCCTTTTAGTAGAGGTCTTGAGATGATTTTGTCTCTCGGCTCCAAGCTATCCTCCACACATGGTGTTGAACTCTTGGGAGCTTTTCAAAAAGGGTCCTCCAAACGTATCCTTGCATCTTTGAGATGATCGTGGCTTGGGCCCCTTTGTGTCGACCTTGAATTATAGTCCTTGAAAGGTCAACGCCGATTTGGCTTGTATCATACACCACCTCTCATGTATATACTAAATTAATCCATAAGATTCACAAGAATAAACACTTACCAATAATTGCAAAGAGAGATCTTGTCCAAAATCTTTGAAGCAAACTAAGGTTCTTAGATGTGAGAGAGAAAGGAAATATGTTGGAAATATCTAGAAAATGGCATGTGTTTATGTGAATTAAATGCTGATTTTTCACCTTTATAGATAGCCCCTCAAGTCAAAATAATCCTTGGCCACTTATTTGATCCAAGTTAAATGGGTCTTTCTTTTATTTATTGAGGCCCATGTCTTCTTACATGATTTTGGGCCTCAAATACAGCATATATATCCAGCCCAACACCTTTAATGGGTCCCACACTCAAATATCTCATCTAGTCAAAAATAGGTCAACAAAGTCGGCAAAATGTCACGATATCGTGACTCATGTCGTGGGTCGAGTCACGGCACGTAGGTGACCTGTCGTGGGTCGACAAACTCCATATTGTTTATTTGTTGATATTTGATTCCATTTGAGTTCTTATTTGTCATACAGTTCCTTATCGCCTTACATACTCAGTACATTCTTTCGTACTGACCCCTTGTGGGATTTACCTTGCTGCAGGCGCAGGTGCTAGTAGACCCCCACAGTAGGATTCAGACTTTCTGCGTATAGTTGGTGAGCTCCAGGCTGATTCGGGGCTTTCCGGGTCATATGTACATGTTGATTTTGATGTTAGGTACATGTTGTGTAAAGCGGGGACTTGTCCCGATTAGAGGCTTGGTTTGGTTCTGCTAGAGGCTTTGTAGACATTGTACATTACATGAAGGGATGTCTTCTCATTTTGATCTTTGCGGCCCTACCGGCCAAGTTTCTTATATATACGTCTTTCCACGCTTTCAGTTTTGCTATGTCATGTCCATATGCATATTTATGGTGTTCCATACGAATGTAGAGGTTGGTTCTCTCGTGCCTCAACGGCTTTGGGTGCCATGTCCTCCCCGTTGGAACTCGAGGCGTGACAAAAGTGGTATCAGAGCGGGTCGTCCTAGGGTATCTACAAAGCCGTGTCTGAGTAGAGTCTTTCTTATGGAGGTGATGTGCACCACATTTATAAGTTGGAGGCTACGGGACATTTAGGAGGTGTTTCTTTTCTTCAAATCTTAGATCGTGCAATAGAGCTAAAGTTGTTGGGAGACTATTATATCTAACCGTTGTTTTCTTTCATTCTCTTTCATGGTAGTGCAAATGCCGATCACAAGAAGAGGTAGAGGCAAAACTAAGAGGTTAGACAGAATTACCGGGGAAGGCACTAGTAGACCACAACCTAGTCAGGGTGAAGTTGAAGCTGAAAGTGAATTTGCATCGCGGGCTTCTTCTACTATTCCAGCACCGAAAGGGTCAAGAGGTAGAGAAGTACCCGCAGAACCGCCTATGAATGCCACAGATCAGGATTTGAGAAATACAGTACAGATGTTGACACAGCTAGTTGCTGCACAAAGCCAAGGACAAGCTGGTCAACCACAGGTGAGGATAGTGCGGCTAGGGCAGCCAGTCGTCGAACACAGGATTTCCTGAAACTAGATCCTCCCATGTTTACCGGATCGGATCTAAACGAGGACCCGCAAGATTTTATTGATCAAATTCACCGGTCTTTGGAGGTTATGCATGTATCTGGTGTGGAAACGGTTGAACTTGCGGAGTATAGATTGAAGAGAGAAGCAATATTGTGGTATGAGGTTTGGAAGAGATCAAGGGGCATCGGTCCACTTCCCGTGGGCTGGGAAGAATTTAAAGCAGCGTTCCTTGATCATTACCTCCCATATGAGGTCAGGGAGGCACGTGCAGACCAGTTTCTAAATCTGCGCCAAGGAATCATGAGTGTCAGAGAATACAGCTTGCAGTTTAATTCTTTGGCTCGCTATGCTCCAAATATGGTGGCCACAATGACAGACAGAGTCCATCGATATGTGGATAGATTGGAACCCTATTTGGTGCGGGACTGCACTATTGCTTCTTTGAACAGAGATATGGACATAGCCAGAATTCAGGCTTTCGCCCAAAAGATGGAGGATCAGAGACAAAGAAGAAGGGTACAGGAGTTTGAAAGAGGGCCATCAAAAAGGGCTCGACCTATGGGGCAAACTATGGTATCCCAAGGAGTACCTAGGCCTCGGATGTTTCCTACACCACCTAGGCCATCATTTTCTCATTCCCCTGCAGGTGCTTCGTCTCAGTTCTGAGGGTCTCGAGGCGGTTATGTTGGGTAGAGCAGTGGTTTCGGTTCACAGAGTGCCGGGTTTTCTCATCCTCTGTGTCAGCATTGTGGAAAACCTCATTTAGGTGAATGTCGGTTTGGGACAAATGCATGTTTTTGGTGTGGTATGATGGGACACATCATGCGAGAGTGCCCACGAAGAGGCGTCGGTAATGTGACGCAACCTATGGGATCAAAGTTGCATATTCATCACCGGTTCCTTCCCTTGGTAGAGGTGTACAGCCTATGGGGCGCGGCAGAGGTTCGAAAGGAGCAGCTAGTTCTAGCGAAACCCAGAATTGTACATATGCTCTAGTAGACAGGCAGAATTCAGAGGCTTCTCCTGATGTCGTTACAGGTATATTATCTGTTTTATCCCATCCTGTATATGCATTGATTGATCCGGGTTCTACTTTATCATATGTTACGCCATTAGTTGCGGAAAAATTCAACAGAACACCAGTTGGTGAATCCATTATAGCTAAGAAGGTTTATCGTAACTGCATAGTCACTGTTGGTGGTCATGATACAGTGGCCGATCTTATTGAGCTAGATATGGTATATTTTGATGTTATCATGGGAATGGATTGGTTAGCGTCTTGCTATGCCATGGTGGATTGCCAAGAGAAGAAGGTATCTTTTCATTTTCCGCAAATGACCGTCCTTGAGTGGAAAGGGGATGTTGGCGCACCGAGGAGTAAATTTATTTCCTATCTTAAGGCAAGGAAGATGATATCTAAGGGGTATATATGCCACCTAGTAAGGGTGCAGGATATTGATGCGATGCCACCAACTCCTTAAACGGTTTCGGTAGTCAATGAATTTCTTGATGTATTTCCTGAAGATCTCCCAGGGTTACCTCCAGAGCGGGAGATAGAATTTGGTATTGATGTCATACCAGGCACTCAGCCTATTTCTATCCCTCCGTATAGAATGGCTCCAGCAGAATTACGAGAATTGAAGGAGCAATTAAAAGATTTGCTGGACAAGGGATTTATCAGGCCTAGCATGTCCTCGTGGGGTGCACCAGTCTTATTTGTATGGAAGAAAGATGGCACGCTGAGAATGTGCATCGACTATCGGCAATTGAATAAGGTAACGATCAAAAATAAATATCCCCTCCCCAGAATTGATGATTTATTTGATCAGTTACAGGACGCCACATGTTTTTCAAAGATTGACTTGAGGTCGGGTTACCATCAAGTTAAGGTCAGAGACATAGATATACCCAAGACAGCTTTTCGAACACGGTATGGACATTATGAATTTTTAGTCATGTCGTTTGGACTAACAAATGCACCAGCTATTTTCATGGATTTGATGAATAGGGTGTTTAAGCCATTCCTAGACGTGTTCATGACGGTGTTTATAGATGACATTCTGGTTTATTCAAGATCAGAAAAAGACCATGCTACTCATCTACGGCAGGTGTTACAGATTCTGCTTGAACGGAAGCTATACGCCAAGTTTTCAAAATGTGAATTTTGGCTAAAATTTGTAGCATTCTTGGGTCACATTGTCTCAGGTGAAGGAATACGGGTTGACAACCAGAAGATAGAGGCGGTGAAGAACTGGCCACGACCTACGACACCCACAGAGATTCGTAGTTTTCTGGGACTCGCAGGGTATTATCGTAGGTTTGTTGAAGGGTTTTCTTCCATTATTGCACCTCTAGCGAAGCTAACACATAAGGCAGTAAGGTTTCAGTGGAACGACGCCTGTGAGAAAAGTTTTCAAGAGCTGAAAGATAAATTGACTTCCACACCCATCCTAGTACTTCCCGAAGGCACAAACGGGTATGCAGTTTATTGTGATGCTTTCGGAATTGGCCTTGGGTGTGTATTGATGCAGCACGGTCGAGTAATAGCGTATGCCTCACGACAGTTGCGGCCACATGAGAGAAATTATCCCACACATGATCTTGAATTAGCAGCTGTGATATTTGCTTTAAAGATATGGCATCATTACTTGTATGGGATTCATGTTGATATCTATACTGATCATAAAAGTTTGCAATATATCTTTAAGCAGAAGGAGTTAAATCTGAGGCAGCGGAGGTGGCTTGAATTATTGAAAGACTATGATGTCGATATCTTGTACCATCCAGGCAAAGCAAATGTGGTAGTGGATGCTCTTAGTCGTAAATCAGTCATTACTGACCAATCCACAGAAAAATAAGATATAGTCAGAGACCTACAACAATTAGCCAGTTTGGGGGTTCGTCTTCTTGAATCTCCAGATGACAGGGTTATTATGCAGCATGCAGCAGAATCATACTTAATAACCGAGGTAAAGGAAAAACAGTACGCAGATCCTCTGTTACTGCAACTGAAAGAGAATGTGCAGCAAGAGTTGACAAAGGCATTTGATCTTACACTAGAAGGGGTACTTCAATGCCAAGGTAGATTATGTGTACCGGATGTAGATGAGTTGAAGAAGCGGATTATGACAGAGGCACACCATTCATGGTATTCTATACATTTGGGAGCCATAAAGATGTACCATGATTTGAAAGACATATATTGGTGGGTAAATATGAAGAAGAACGTTGCGGAGTTTGTAGCTCAGTGTCCAAATTGTCAACAGGTGAAAGTGGAACATCAGAAACCGGGAGGTCTTATGCAATGTATCAATCTTCCAGTTTGGAAATGGGATATGATTAACATGGATTTCATTAGAGGTTTGCCTCGTACACTCCGAAAGGTTGATTCCATATAGGTCATAGTTGACAGACTTACCAAGTCAGCGCATTTCCTCCCAGTCAGGACCACTTATACAACCGAAGATTATGTAAGGTTGTATGTGAAAGAAATAGTACGATTACATGGGATTCCACTTTCTATTATATCGGACAGAGGGGCTCAATTTACGGCTCATTTTTGGAGATCATTCCAAAAGAGCTTGGGGACACAAGTGAATTTGAGTACGTCCTTTCATCCTCAGATAGATGGTCAAGCAGAGCGTACGATTCAAATACTTGAAGATATGCTACGAGCTTGTGCAATGGATTTTAAAGGCAGCTGGGATGATCACTTACCACTTGTTGAATTTGCTTACAACAATAGCTATCATTCAAGTATTCGAATGGCACCTTATGAAGCTTTATATGGAAGAAGATGTCGATCACCCATTGGATGGTTCGAAGCGGGTGAAACTGCTTTACTTGGGCCCAATCTTGTTCACCAAGCGATGGAGAAAGTGAAAGTGATCCAACAACGGCTACAGACGGCCCAAAGTCGACACAAGTCCTATGCTGATGTTAGACGAAGAGGGCTCGAATTTTCCATAGGTGATTGGGTATTCTTTAAGGTGTCACCGATGAAAGGGGTAATGAGGTTTGGAAAGAAAGGAAAGTTAAGTCCACGGTATATAGGTCCATATGAAATTATCAAAAGATTTGGACAAGTTGCATATGAATTGGCATTACCCCAAGAACTCTCCACAGTTCACCCGGTATTCCATGTTTCAATGTTTCGAAAGTGCATAGGAGAGCCATCTCAAATTGCTCCCATTGAGGATGTACAAATTATAGAAAATCTCACTTATGAAGAAGTACCTGTTTCTATTCTGGATAGACAAGTAAAGAGATTGAGAAATAAAGATGTCTCTTCCGTAAAGGTACTTTGGAGAAATCAGCAAGTAGAAGAGATTACATGGGAAGCAGAAGAAAAGATGAAATCAAAGTACCCACATTTGTTTCACATGGAAGAACAAGTTCAAAGTACAGAAGGAGAGCAATACTAAGTAAGTCTACATCAATATGTCAATATTGTATGTATGTGTATATATATACGATGTTTAATGAGATTAAAATTTGAGTAACCTGGATACTGTTATTAACATTCGAGGACGAATGTTTCCAAGGAGGGAAGAATGTAACACCTCAGGTGCTACGATCACTTTCTGTAAAAATAAATAAATAAATAAAAAATAATAATTTTGCGACTCACGACACCAGTTACGTGGCGTGAGAGGGTGTTGTGAGTGGACTTCAGAACGTTGAAAAAATACTCTGATTTCCACGGCACGAGTCACGGGGCGTGACTCACAGTCACGGGACGTGAGTGGTGCCATGGATGAGCTTCAGAAACTTGGTCGAGTCGTCTGAGTTTCATGACCCCTTGTGGTGTCATACAGTTGCTTATCGCCTTACATACTCAGTACATTCTTTCGTACTAACCCCTTGTGGGATTTGCCTTGCTACAGGCGCAGGTGCTAGTAGACCCCCACAGTAGGATTCGGACTTTCTGCGTATAGTTGGTGAGCTCCAGGCTGATTCGGGGCTTTTCGGGTCATCTGTACATGTTGATTTTGATGTTAGGTACATGTTGTGTAAAGCGGGGACTTGTCCCGATTAGAGGCTTGGTTTGGTTCTGCTAGAGGCTTTGTAGACGTTGTACATTACATGAAGGGATGTCTTCTCATTTTGATCTTTGCGGCCCTACCAGCCAAGTTTCTTATATATACGTCGTTCCACGCTTTCAGTTTTGCTATGTCATGTCCATATGCATATTTATGGTGTTCCATACGAATGTAGAGGTTGGTTCTCTCGGGCCTCAATGGCTTCGGGTGCCATGTCCGCCCCGTTGGAACTCGAGGCGTGACAATAACCCCCCTAAACTATTTATTAGCGTATTTTAGTGACATTTATTTGTACTAAAATCTTTTATTTATTTAGTAGCATATTTTATTTATTTATTAGCATATAAACGCCACCAAAATTCGCTAATAAATAGTCCAGGGGGGTCATAGGATCCCCACAAAGTTCAGGCGTGTTACAAAAATTTTCATAAAAGTTTGGGTATATTTTGGACCCTTTTCCCTTGATAAAAGCATCAACAATTTTCATATAAGTAATTAAGAACTTCATGAAAAAATAAAGAAAAAGATACTATATGAACTTACAACGATGATCATGAGCATTTGTTCTCTTCTTCAAAAGCTCATTTATATAAGCTATGGTGAGACATGATCAAAGGACAAACCAAAGGTCCTTAACTAAGAATGTGAAAAGCCTTACATTAAGATCAAATACGTTTCCAATTAACCAAGTTCACAATGGTAGTAATTTATTATTAATTGGATTTCAATTAACCTAAATCTGATGTAATAAATATTCAATATTTAACATATAATAAAAGGTTATAATGGTCAATCAACTTTTGAAGGGTATAATCGTAATCCAACTTCCAACTATTGAGCTTCCCACTTTTAGAATATTATAAATTATAGATAAAGATATAGACATATTTTCAAAAGAGTATATATATATATATATATATATTTAATATAACCATGTGATTACACTTGTACAAACAAACATGTCATCGTAATTACTAAACTGTGTAATTACTAGGCTGGTAATTACTACCCTAGTAATTACACCGGTTTCAATCACCAGTGGCTTTCCAAACAAACTCTTAGTTATATACATACAACTAAAATAAGAAGTTTACAATGTGGTACAGTCTCATAGCTCAAAGAAATAGAAGACTTTGTTAACGACCTATACCAGAGAAAAAGCTAGAATTCTTAATCCAAAAACAACAAAATCAACTATGCAATTGAAGCATTCAAATTCAAATTTCATTAATCAAACATCTGATTAAGTATATGGGGTGAAATTGGTTGAGTACACGTGGAACTCAAGGAAGAGAATAAAGAAGGCTCGACAAAGTTGACTCCCTGATAAGACATTCTCGAGAAAGGAAAAAAATGAAAACACACTAAAGGCAAAGAAGGGTTCGGACACTAGTGAATTGGATAAAGACGAACTGGGATAAGGTGCCAGAAGACTCAGGTGCGCGGATGAGCCTGTTCGAACCTAGAACCTATAGGAATATTAGCTGATAGCACTAACGACACATCTCCACATGGCTTCCGTTCATTGTCTTAGTACTTTAGCTCTCAATTGGAATATTCCTATTGGATAACGTCTCACTATCGTAACCTATAAATAGTTTGTTTCATTCATTTGTAACACCATTCTAATTTCTAGCAATACAAAAACAATACCTTATTTTCTTGAGCATTAAGTTTTTCTTTTGCTTTCCTTCACTGACTCTAGCAAATCTGTGTGGAAAATATCTTTGGCTCGGAGATGCCTATCTGCGCACTGAAACATTCATATTCTTACTCTTGCTCTTTATTTAGCCATGGCTCGGAGGGGATCCATGTCTTCAACTCCTTTTCCTCTCTAGCTAAGCAAGTTAAAGGTCATACCAACATGGATAGGTGGGAGCTCCCATCTTTTAGAACAAAATCAGTGAAGCCTTCCAATCTTGTCTATGACCCTCCATAGTTTTAGCATAGCATATTATGTCCTGTTAGGCTCCATAAAAACGTGGTCATTTTTTGGTGTTACTTAGTAGCGCCTGTTTATATTATTTCTACTCTTTGATCAGGTAAAAGATTGGGATGCCAAACTCAAAGATGTAATTTTTTCCCTCATCAATGATCAAGTTTGAAAATTAAAAAATTATTCAAACTCTCTAGTAAACGAATTTAAAATAAGGTCTAAATTAATACACGTGCTCTTAACTCATACTAATTCAATAGTACCAATTTTGAGGGCAAACAGTTTGGTGCCCACAGTGGGGCTAGAGCATTTGTGTGTTGATTTAACTTTTTTCTTACTAGCTTGAATATTTTTGTCTTGCAAGTATCAAAAAGTGAAAAATGACGGTGACCAAACCGCAGAACTACAAACTGGCGTTAACGTAGCCGAAGACATGGCGGAGAGAACATTGTCCAGCAACACGAGGCAGACCAGGCTGCCCTCCATAATGAGCAGTACCAACTCGTTAATGTCAAAGCCTATGTCAGAAAATAGATATAACAACTATGAACACGCAGAAGAGAAACCAGAGACTTTCCCCTCTAAAAGCGGAAATAAGGGGAAACGAAAGAGCAATCAACTTAGAAGATCTTAGGAAGATCCTGCTGGGATTCACCGAGTTGTCAAATTCAATAATAAAGCATTTGGAGGCTCAGGAGAAGAAGGTGATTGAGCTGCATGGTAATGTAACCCAAACGACTTCAAATGCCTGGGGTTAAAATATATGGGAAACGTCGATGGTAGAAGATGACATGGAGATCGACAACCATTCAGAGGAACAAACAGCCAATGAAATAGAAGTCTATCTTGAGATTTCGGTGTTCGTAGTGTCAGTAGTGGAACTGCTGATGAAGGAGATAAAATCTCATTAATCGGATCTAAACTCTCAAATGAATCACATATCGAGAGCACCACCAATCATTAAGCTTGTAAACTCGGACAGCTACGCGAAGATACCCTACGCGATCAGTGTAGTGACCAAGCCTATCCCCAAGAGGTTCAAAATATTAGATATACCCAAATATGATGGAAACTCGGACCTCGAGAACACTTGATGTTCTTCACAACTTTTGACAAGGTTGTTTATGCACCATGAATGACTTTACGATTGTGACTTGCTTCGTAAAATAGAAGAAGTCATAATATTAGTCATCATAATTGTTGACATTGGGATCTACGGCTTGTGAAGTGCTCCACAACCATTAATTCCACTGTTGAATTAGAAAATTTTTACATTTAGTAATTTTTAGTCAATTTTAAACACTTTCCAGGGAGGAAGCCTAACTTTTTCCACTGTATATATGATTTATGGACCATAGAAGTTATCTTCTTCAATAGATCCAACACCTCTACATGTAAGGTTCCTATTTTCAACAAGCACAACCTTCATCCTAGCCCTAACTCCCGATAAGGATCTATGTAAACAAAGGTTTTCATTCTTGTATTATTTGACATCCTTTGGATTTAGCAACCCATAAATTTTTATCCTTTCTCGATGCCTAGGATGGTAGTGACCATCACCAAGGTGATTTAACACCTTGATTTTGCATATTAGCATTAAGATTATATGGATTTTGCCTTGATCTTGGAGGATTTAAGGCGATTTGGACATGGATGTGCGCCTATGTGACATTGAAGAGAAATAGAGGGAGACAATGTTTGAGTGCGAGAGTGTGTAAGTAGAGAGATAGAATAGTGTATGTGTGTATGTGAGGAGTTAGTTTTACTGTTCTAAAAAAAAAGAGAAAAATGTGAGAATTTGAAAGTTGGGGTCAATAATTTTTGTTAATACTTGTTTTCTTTTCTTAGGACTCATCTACGATCGTAAATGGAATCGGAGCTCTGAAATATGACTCACATAAGATCTCATACCTTTTTTTGTGTTTTAGTGAGATTCATTGTCACAACTCGAATCCCATTCGGGCCGGACTGGCACCCGAGGCCGATAAGGCCCGAGAGAACCAATCTTTGCCCATGTCCACTCATATGCATGTCACTCGATAAGCAGAACCATCACGTAGAGATATGAGATGTCAATAGCAGAAATCGTAAAACACACGTGATATACATACATAAAACTTGGCCGTTAGGGCCACCAAGGCAAAATGAATATACATCTCTTCCATTCTTTTTCCCATATATGTCGACATAGCCTCTAATAGATACATGACCATGCTTATGCAAGATTTACATAATAACACCAAAAACCCATGTACACATGTGACTTGGAGAAGCCCCGAAGCAACTGGATCTCACCAATACTCAACAAAAACTCAGCAACCTACTGTGGAGGTCTATTAGAACCTGCGCCTGCAGCAAGTAAGGTAAGTCCCACAAGGGACGTCAGTACGAAGAATGTACTGAGTATGTAAGGCAATACGTAACTTTATGAGATATAATAACTTTTGTGAGATCAAGAACAAGTGAACAATCAATGTAAAACAAACCATGATTCTATGTGCATTTGGAACATGTATCTTGCTTTCTTTACTTTCTTTGCATTTGCATTCATTTGTCATTAAACATTGTCATGTGATACTCGGGCCCCAACTGATCAGTGGGTGATAATGAGATATATCAAATGGGATCATTCCAGCTAGGCTTATGCCCCTTAGAGTGCCACCCATAACTGATATATTAGTGGGATCGTTCCAGCCAGGCTTATGCCCCTTAGAGTGCCACCCACAAATAATTATATTGGGAGCGTTCCAGCCGGACCTATGTACCTTAGATTGCACTCCCCAATTGAACATTTATACATCTTTCTTTACTTTTGAGATTGATACTTTGTTAGTCATAACATCACTTTGAACTTTGGAACATAACATTGTTAGAAACATAACCTTATTGGAACCATGGAATCTTTGGAACATTAGCCAATGCATATGAGACATGTGAATGACAATTGATTAATGTATAAAGAACATGTGATGAACCATAAGTGATACCCAGAAATAGGATACCCTTGGCTTATGAGAGATTGATACTTTTGTAGCCATAACATTGTTGGAAGCTTAGAACAATAACCAATGAGCAAGAGACATGTAACTAAACACTATTGGAACTTTGAAACATTAGCCAATGACTATGAACCATGGGAATCACCATTGACCCTATAAGGAATATGATATGGCAAGTTGAAATGAAATACCTTTGGACATTTCGAAATGAAACAAGTACCATGTCAATATGGACAATATGCTGCAGAAGGATACAAAAAGAATAACCTTACATACCTCGCTTCCTCAAAATGAATAACAATACTATATGTGAACACAATAGTCTAGCTCCTTCCTTACGTTTTACTCTACAACAAAAGCTCATAACGGAGCTTACGTTAACATTCAACTACCATACAAGTGCACAAAACGACAATGAGCTATATGACTGCCGTATAACGTTATTTCACCCTTCATATCAACAATACCACAACATGCCCAACATTGACCAAAATATCACAACCCAATAGTATTTCATACCAAGTTCATTCTTTATATTTCTTCATTAACACGGCATCACAATTACTTCATCAAATCACCTCAATACACCTTACAACATCAAATCGGCCAAAAGCCCATATTTTACACTTATAGAAAAATAACAAGTTTAGGATCATAATCACACCAAGTTCCTCCTTTACATGTTCTCATTAACATCACATCACAATGAACCCATCAAGTCACTCCAATACATTTTATACCCAAAATTCCACAATTTAATCATATAGAAAAATAACAAAGTATGGACATAACAACACCATACATGTTGAGATATCATCCACACCATTCACTTTCATCAAAACATCAAGTCCTTTTCCATGTTTAATTCTCAAGGATTACACATCTTTTTGCAAAAACCACAAGTGCCATATCCAACACTTCCAAGCATAACCAACATGATTTACATAGTCTCTCATGCATATGATATATTAAAGTACAAGAATAATCACTTACCCAAGCTTGGAAGATGATGATCTTGCCCAAGAGTTGATTGCTTTAGGGTTTGGAAATGGAGAGAAAAGTCTAGAAATGTCATGAGAGATTTTGTGAATAAAAATCTGCTTTTGGCCTTATATAGCCTCCATTTAATGGTTATCTTGATCCACTTGGGTCAATAATTGATGACTTAAAGGAAGAATGGTCATTTGACCCATTGGGCCATGCATTTTGGCTCCATTTTGGGCCTCAAATTGGCCCATTAACACATATTATCTTAGTCCACCAAATTCAATGTGTAATCCATCATATATATCATGTTTAATTAATTCCATAATTTTCACGACAATATTCACTTACGAAATTCACGTTCGTAGCCTCAATCTCAAAAATAGAAATTCTAGTCGCTCATGGCTTCATTGAACATTTTTGATAAATACTTGTGTTTCATGGTTTGATTATGTAGGAGTGTATTGAGGTATTTAAAGCCTTAACAAGGATAAAATAACACCAAGGAACCAAAAGAACCCAAGGAAGAATCGACGTTGCATTGCGTTGCGAAACGAGCACGGAAGGGCCATAATACTTGTGCCTTGCGCCACTTGCTGCAAAGCAAGCAGTGGCGCAAGAATTGCTTTGCCTCTGAACTTTGAGGGCTTGCACCACACCCCCTGAAACAGGGAGTGGCGCAAGTTTTAATACTTTGCTGAATTTTTCTCCCTTTTTGCAAATACTAGCATACCATCCAATACCCCATCAAAACACAAACAAATACTTACTTGTTGCTCTCAACACTAAGTAAACATGACTCCAAGTTATAAAGTGAGTTCGGAAATGTACGGGGTGTTACATTCATATTCGTGAAATAGATCATGATTCCATTCACGACGTGTGTTTTCTTATATGGATCATGCACTTTATTACCTACTTTGCGCTCGTGAATCACTTTGTTGATTGCATTGTCTGTCAGAATTTTTTTTCGAGATGTGCTTTTCCACAAACTTTTTAGATCTTCTTTATTCTCTTCTCACATGATATTTCCTTATCTATTAAGCATGCATCACAACAAATATTATAGGTCTATTTGTTATGAAGGAAAATGTTTTCCATGGACCTTCATACCAAACACGGGACCCAACCCCGACTCCTCTCCCTGAACCCAACCCCGACTTTTGAGTTGGGAACCTACCTCAACTAACAATCTAGGACCCTATCATAACTACTGAAACTCAAACCAGGACCGACCCCGACACCTTACCCCGATACCCGACCTCAACTCTTGACCCAAGACCCGACCTCAACACCGACTCGAGACCCAACCTCAAACCTAACACTCTACCTAGGAATGACCCCGACAACCAAACCCGACTCCCAACCCAAGACCCGACCACGACTCTCGACCTGAGACTCGACCTCAATTCCCGACCCGATACTCTACCCTAATTTACAAACATGACACCTGACCATAAACCTGACCCCAACTCCCAACTTGGTACCCAACCCCGACACTTAACCCCGACTCTCGATCTGGGACTCAATCTCGACATTCGACCTCAACACTCGATCCTATTCCCGACCTACCCCGATTACCAATACAGGACCAATCCTGACTTAGGATCTGACTCTAACACCCGATCCAGAACCTGACCCTCAGTCTCAATTTGGGACCTGATCCCAACACCCGACCTTGACACCCAACCCGAGACCCAACTCGATTCCTAACCCAACCTGAGACCCAATCCCAACACCTAACCTAGATTCCCAACCAAGAACACTTTACTGACTCCCAACTGGAGGCCCAACCTAAAACCCGACAATGACTCCTGACCCGAGATCTGACCTGGAACCTGACCTAAAAGCTGACCCGAAATTCGATCCAAACTCCAAACCCAACACCCGACTCGGGATTCGACCCCAAATCCCAACCTGGGACCCGACCTTGACACCCAACACAAAATCTTACCCAAGACCCTATCCATCACCCGACCCAAAACCCAATATCTACCCCCAACCCCAGACCTGACCTAAAAACCTAACTCGAGGCTTGGCCTTGACACCTGACCCCTACCTTAACTCCCGACTCGACACCCAACCTTGACACTCGATCCAGACACTCGATCCCAATTCTTGACCAAGAACACGATCCCGACACCCATACCCTGACACTCAACTAGGGACCCAATCTGGTGTCGGGGTTAGGTTCTAGGTCAGGAGTCGGGGTCGAGTCCCGAATCAGGAGTTGGGCTCGAGTCTCCGATTAGGTGTCGGAGTTGGGAGTCGGGATTGGGTTTAAGATCGGGTGTCATGGTCGGGTCCCGTGTTAGAATTTGAGGTCGGGTCTCAGGTTGGGTATCAAGTTCGAGTGTCGTGATCGAGCTTGGGTCGGGATTCAGGGTCGGGTACCGGATCGAATGTTGGGGTTGGGTCCGGGTCATGTATTGGGGTCGGGTTTTGGGTCACGAGTTGAGAATCGAGAGTCGGATACCGAGTCAGTGTCGAGAATTGGTACCCGAGACTCTGGTTAGTGTAAAAGGTTGGGGAAGGGGGGGGGGGGAAGGTAAGGTTGAACGAGAGTTTTGAAAAATATTTTTCTTACTTTTTGAAGGAAAGTCATTTTCCTTAAATTTGAGGAAAATAAGTTCATTTGAAAAATATTTAAGCCAACCAAACATAAGAAAATTGAAAAACATTTTCTGTAAAAAAAAAAATTTCATACCAAACAAACTCTAAAAGGAAAAAATCTATTCTACAAAGAAAAAAGATCTAAATAAAGATAAAGATAACAACAACAAAAAAATTAGCTTGAATTGCCTCCCAAGTGGTGCGTGATTTAACGTCGGGCACGATGTAGGTTGTGATCTCTTCTAGTTATATCACGATAGCCTGACAAGCTGATCTTTTCCATCAATTTCATCAGCTTTCTTATCTCAAAGTTGGTTAGTGATAAGCTGATCTTTTCCATCAATTTCATCAGCTTTCTTATCTCAAAGTTGGTTAGTGATGTTTAGACGATCTGTTGGTTAGTGATGTTGAGACAATCTGTTTGATCTTTGCTAGTTGTGATTATGAATCAAGAGCTTGTTTCTCCTCTTTGACTGTGTTGATTACTGAGATTGATGCTATACCCTTGAAAATTGTAAATCTCTTTTAGTTTTAACGATTTTCTCTACTTCACCGCAGACTCAAAATTTTATTTTATTTTTTCTTTGTTTATCGGAGCTCTTCTTGTTGTTAGTAAAATTCTTCCAAGGATAATTTTTTTCTATAAATGACATTGTACTCATTTTTTCACTTTTAAGATTGTTGATCTTATTATTAGTTGTATTTTAAAAGGCGGAGATGTAAAGTGAGAAATTTCACCTAGAACAAGACGAGTCCTAAATTCTGAGATATGGGACATAAATTACCAGATATAGGATGGAAGCCACACAAATTCTTAATTTTTCAAAATATTGTAAAATATGAAAATCTTACAAAAATATAGTATTGTCAATAAAGCTAAGATACAAAGCATTAAAGATTTTAAAATAAATTATTACAAAACCATAAATAATACTACAAAAGAAAAAAACAGTATCCTAATATATGTATTACTTACAAATTACAATTTTCTAATAAGCCAAATTAGAAATTGAGAGCAAATCATCTTGGTTATACAATAATATTATATATAGTTAAAACCATCTTTAGATCTCTCCTTGCTTGTATGCAAGATATCAAAGATAGTTCACTTCAACAAATGACCTTCTTCTAAAAGTATCATCCAACATGATTTCTCTTCAAATCAACCACAATAATACTGATGTTATCACGGCTCTCTCGTCCCATAGCAAGTCGAGTAAGCAGCGCTGCTGCTGATGCACTTTGCGAAGAAAATACTGCTTCCTTTTGAAGACACTCTCTAGTCACTTGACACGTTGTTTCACTTGATACAACATCCCACAAGCCATCACTCGCAAGAATCAAGCACTCATCCTCTGCTTGCCTCTTCATGAAGGTAATCTCAGGCTCGGATAGGACATAGGGCTTTAGATAATTGTCTCCTGTTTGTAATAAGAAAAAAGAACATAGATATTACTAATACATCCAAATCTTGGTAACACAATCAATTTACAAAAAGAAACTTTCTATGCAAAAGTACCTGAATAAAGGACATTTCAGCATAATCAATAGAAAACTATCAAGGGTACAAAAATCGCAGGTAACCACCTATATGACTAGATAAGCAACATATTTTGTAACCTTGTAAACATATTTAAGAGTGCAATACAATCTCCAACATTTCTATTCATTTTAGAATGTGAAAGAAAAATCAACTACTTTAAAATGCCCACACAAATAGAGGGAGTGAGACCTATAGTGATTGAACAAATAATACAATTGGAAACCTTTACTATACTGAATCATGTCAAAAAAAAATACAAAGGAAAAGTAATCAATCGTAAAGTCAAGGCTTGACATAGGGCTTTAGATAATTGTCTCCTGTTTGTAATAAGAAAAATGAACATAGATATTACTAATATATCCAAATCTTGGTAACGCAATCAATTTACAAAAAGAAACTTTCTATGCAAAAGTACCTGAATAAAGGACATTTCAGCATAATCAATAGAAAACTATCAAGGGTACAAAAATCGCAGGTAACCACCTATATGACTAGATAAGCAACATATTTTGTAACCTTGTAAACATATTTAAGAGTGCAATACAATCTCCAACATTTCTATTCATTTTAGAATGTGAAAGAAAAATCAACTACTTTAAAATGCCCACACAAATAGAGGGAGTGAGACCTATAGTGATTGAACAAATAATACATTTGGAAACCTTTACTATACTGAATCATGTCAAAAAAAAATACAAAGGAAAAGTAATCAATCGTAAAGTCAAGGCTTGACATACTCTACTATATACAGAACACGATTTCTCTCCCTAATACCTTATGATCAAAATAGCCTTTCATGAAGAGCGTCATCCTAGAACATTAATAGAAGCCAAAAGTTCTTCTATTGAGTGTTAATGACACAAGAAATCGATTCATCTCAGATCCACCCAGCTAATTTTTCATTCGTTAAACGAAAAGAACTATTCAGAATGACACAGTCCGTAAAACTTACAATTTATGATGTGAAATATTAGAATATCTAATTAGAAGGATGAAAAAAAATAAAAAATTGAAGCCTCAAAAATGAATACCTAGAGCTCAAAGAACTCACTTGTGATTGTCAAGCTAATAAATTCCATGAAATCAGTCATAGGTAAATTTTATCCTCTTTTACTTATTTCTAAATGTGTGAAAATTTATTAAAGAGACATATTTCTGATGTAAAGTACCTCTCAAATTTTTTAGCTAAAAATTATGTTATAGCAAGCTAAGCAAGGTGAGATTAAAGTCACGACTTATTTTACGAAAACAGTATTACAATGATAAATGAAAATATTTTTTGAATTAGTATGAAAGCAAAAAAAATGAGAAAGTTTATCTTTTAGTATGATTAAATCAGGAGTTTGACGAGGCCAGTTCACGAATCTTAGAAAAAAAACCTCTGCCTCGTGAAACCTTTTATAAAGTTAAGAGAGAGGAAACTAAGAGTTAAATTATGTTAAAATCCGATTCAAGTCTTGAAATTTTTTTTTATATAGATTCTTCAACGTAAAAGTGAAAGTCAAATTGTGAAAAAGAAAAAGCCATGTGAAATCATTGAAAAACACACTGGGTTACAGAAACATATTGAAAGATTCATGAAAAACCACCAGACTAAAAGAAAAAATAAATTGATAATCTTGGTTTTCAATCCCAATATAGTTAGGCCCTCTAAAAAATCTGTTTTGTTCAAGGGCAACAATCTCTTTTCTCCCATCATCAGGGAACAACTAGATCTTCTGCATAAGCTTCTTTAATCTCTACGATTTTGAGTTAGTGAATATCCTTTTAATCCTTTTTCTTCTTTCGCTCAAAAGAGTAATGTACCATCTATTTTTTAAGTGCCAACTCCAATCAAAAGAGTTCATGATCATATGACAAAAAAGTTTCACATTTTTTTTTTCTACTTACACTCTTTGTTTGAGGAATAATAAAATTAAGATAGACGATGACTTCTTTTCTGCAATAGTTGGAAAAGGGACTGCTAAACTATCACCATCTCTCAGACTTTTTATAGTCTTTATGTTTCAAAATTTTCCTCTATTCTGATTTCTGTTAGTAAACTAATTAACTCGTTTTCTTATTTGTCATCCTATTTTTAACTCTAATTTGTGTGAATTTCAGGACAAAGCCTCAAAATAGACGATTGGTAGTACTAGAAAATTTAGAGGTCTTTATTTTCTGGACAACAAGAACAGCTCACTACAATTGTATCCTATTTGTTTGAACGCTACTTCTATTTTAAATAAAGTCGTGTTTTGACAGGCCTGGACATCCCAATTTTTATTATCTAAAATATTTGTTACCTCAACTAATTAGAAATAGAAATTCTTCCTTGTTTCAATGTAAATTCATTAAAATGGCTAAATATCACCAATATTTTTTTTTGATTTCAAAAGTCTTAAGCTTTTCAAAACTTTTTAAGACGATCATAGTGATGGTTGGGATAGGCGTAGGATTTAAACAATGTTTGAAAAAAGATGATTCTTTAACTTTCATTGACGATCATACTAAACAGAGTTGGATTTATCTATTGAAAGACAAAACTGAGGTTAAGAATGTGTTTAAAACTTTCTATGTCATGGTAAAAAAATAGTTTAATGAGAATCAAGATATTCCAAAGTGACAATGACCATGAATTTTTTAATGAGCAATTAGAAAGTTTCTCTAAAAAACTAGGCTAATACCCCAAATCTATTATTCAGATACGCTTCACCAAAATGGTATCACAAAAAGGTAGAATAGACACCTTTTAGAGGTAATTAAGATTTCAATTTTCTAGTTAAGTTTCACAGCACCTTTCGAGATAGGCTCTCTTGACTGTTATTTACTTTACCTTATTATGTAGAATTTCATCTCAAACTCTCCAATTTAGAACATTTTTCTTTTTTTTTCGGAGGAAATTTTTCTAGTTCTAGGTTCTGCCTTTGAAGGTTTTTTGGATGTATGACATTTGTTCATGTTCATCCTCATAATCATCATGAACTTGAATTGTGAGTTAAGAAGTGTGTTTTAAAGGATATTCCCCAAGTGAAGAGAGAAATAAGTAGTATGATCCATACGTTAGGAGGATAATTTCTACAACGGATTTAACTTTCTTTGAGTCCGAACTCTGATCCTCCCTAGGAGGATAATTGCTACATTGTATTTAACTTTTTTGGAGTCTCAACTCTATTGTACTACTCATTTTCAAGAAAGTAATATACAGGTGTTCTTATTTTGGAACAGTGGAAACAAGATATCTCATGAATAAGGAGCTAGATTATACAATAAATAATGATATGAGGGATCTAGCAGAAAATAAAAATAAATGTGATCCAGGAGAAGGAAAGTAGTGTGATTTGAGGGATGAGAGGAACCTAAGTGAATTAAATGATAAATCTTTGATATTAAAACATAGTCTCTTTAAATGACATAATAAAAATGAGAGAAAAAAAAAAGAACAAATAAAAGAAATATCGGTATACTAGAGAAGTAACTAATTTTAAGCAAAAAAGACAAAAGATACTCAACACTATCAAAAGTCAAATATGCAAGATTACTTGAGAAGGAACTAATTTTAAGCAAAAAACAACAACAAAAAAACTAAAGCTACTCAACACTATCAAAAGTCAAATATACAAGATCTTACGAGAATTCACAGTAACCTTCCAATAGATCTAATTCTAATTTCTTCTTAGATCTGAAACTTTTAAATACAAAACGTAAGTGTCCTACAAAAGGTTGTCTCCTTCCGCCTTTACTTCACAACTTATAGTATGGAGATTTTAAAAATGATCAGTATGCTCTAGGAGTTTCAGAATGGGCTATTTTGAAGAAAATGCAGGCTCTTAAAATAAATGAGACATGAGAGTTGCTAAATCTTTCTCAAGAAAAAAAATGGATATTCACCATCAAACTCAGAAGGCCCTCCTAGTAGGAAAGGAATTGAACCAGAAAAATGGTATATGTCTTGACTATCTGAGACATTTGCTCCCAGTAGAAAAGCTAAACTCAATTAGAGTTATCTTGACAAATGAAGTAAATCTTGGCCAATCTCTTCAATAGTTGAATGTGAAGAATAATTTCTTGACTGACCAACTAGAAAAAAAAGTCCATATAAATTTTCTACTAGTTTTGAAGAGAAGCACAAGTTGAAGATATATAGACTCAGAAGATTTCTTTACGGTCTAAAACAGTCTCTACGAATTTAGTTCAAAAAGGTTCACTCAATCTGTGAAGAAGCAAGCTTATGTGCAAGGACAAGCAGATCACAAAATGTTTACTCGACAATAGCTAAACAAAGAAAACAACAATTCTTATACTGTATGGAGATGATATCATCCTCATATGAGATGAAATACTAAATCAAAGTGTCTTGCCTCAAAACTTGAGATAAAATACTTACGCCCGCTAAAGTATTTTTTTGACATGGAAGTTGCATGATCAAGGAAAGAAATTATGGTGTCACCAAGAGATAGGGGTGGATCTAGAGTTGGGGGTGTAGGTTTTTGAGAACTCAATAACTTTTGTGTAGATCTTGTATTTATATTAATTTTTTTTTTTATATATATATATATATGAAAACTATTTGTTGAGAATCCAGTAACAAAGTAAGTTCTTGGTCCAGTGACAGAAATGAAACCTGATTAAGATTTATTGCCCTAGTCAGTGAGGGTTTAATCCTCCTTAAATATTTATAATAAAATTTTATTTTTTTAATTTGAGATTGTTGGGAACCATTTGAAAAGGAAATAAAGTTAATTGATAAGGGTCAATACCAATATTGGTATGTAAGTTGATTTATTTGTCCCATAATAGACTTGTTATAGCATTTGTTGAGGGTCTAATCAATCAGTTCATGCACTCCCCATGGAAGAACATCAAGAAGTTGTGTGCAAAATCTTAAGGTATCTAAAGAGCTCTCATAGGAAAGGGTTATTCTTCCTGATAGGAAGGGGTTATTCTTCAGGAAGAATGAGCAAAGAAGTGTTGAGGCTTATATGGATGCAGGTTGAGTTGGCTTATCTACTGATAGAAGGTCTACATTTGGATATTATACCTTTCTTTGGAGAAATTTAGTGACATGGTAAAGTACTAAGGAAAATGTATTGGCTCAAAGTAGTGTTGAGGTTGAGTATCAATACATGGCACACAGAGTTTGTGAAATGTTGTGGCTCGAGAGTTTTTGGAAGAACTAAAAACACCCACAAGTTTTTCAATGAATCTAAACAAATATTTTAGGAAAATAATTTAGATGAAATCCTTTGATTCAATGATCTCCTAAGAATTAGGGATTCAGTTAATTTATTTCGATAATACTTGTTCACCTATAAATACTGTACAATTCCATGAATAAAGTAAAGCTATTATGTATAGAAAACTTTCAAAAAGGTAACTTATCTTGAAATGAGCATAGCTGGGGGATCGCTAATCTTAGCAAGAAAAACATCAATAGCGATAGATTTCCGCTAGACTCGCTTGTTGCATTGTCAAAGGTGATTTTTGTTCCATTTACAAGTTTCCTTAGTATGGTTAGTGCAATTTTACATATTACAATATCCTAATTAGGAAGATCACACATGGACTCGAGGGTGTGACTAGTTATCAATGAAGGAAAGAGAGCCACATGAGGTCACATGTTCAAATTACTTAGGCATTTGGTGTAATAGTCGAGGTGTGTGCAAGATTACCCGCATACCAATGTCATAAAAAAGATCAAAAATCAACCATTGTAGAATAGCTTACAGAATTTTTTTGACATCAATGGTGTCCCTCAAGTAAAACAATTCTGTCAAAGATTCAACACTAACAATTATTAAACAATGTTCTATCTTAATTCATTTCTAGGTAAAATCACCCGCATTATTGTGTGTTGGGAATTATAGAAAGAAAGATATAGCAAGAAGTATGAGCATGGAAACTTCAATATCTCCAAAATATGCTATCAAATACTATCCAAGTGAAGATCTCAATGGGGCAGAAATTCAGCAGTCTGGACTGGAGTTGGTCGTGGCCAAAGGTCTATCAGGTATCTAAATCCTACAAACCAAAACTTAGGAGCATTATGGTGAGATGGATCAGACCAAAAGCGGACAAATGGAAACTCAACACAGATGGTAGTTTCATTCCCTGTATTGGCAAAGCAGGGATTAAAGGAGTTTTTAGGAATTGAAACGGACAAATGGTCATGGCCTTTGCATCACCAATCCATTTCCACACTAACAATTACTCAAAATCTCAGGCATCCTTGCAGGGTACCTTATGATATTGTAATCAACATTGTCACGACTTCACGTTGGAACTGGACTACATATTCATAGTTAATATGATTCTTGACCTTTATAATATTCCATGGAAGCTACAGGAGATTATTAAGCAAATTCAAAAGAAGGTGGAGCTCCATGGTATCACAGTGCAACATTGCTATAGGGAAGATAATATGGTAGCAGACTCCGTTGCTAAGTATGATACCAATATCACCAACAATGAAGTGTTCCTCCGGGAAGAAGATCTCCCTTAAGAAATCAAAGTTGCACTTAGAATAGACAAACTCCAAATGTCTTCTTTTAGGATCAAAGCTACGACGCATTCAAACTAGATTTTCGAACGGCCTTAGAATTGTAAAGGAGGTGCTACTGGAGGACTATGATTTCATCTTCAGAGTAGCCCTCCTCCCTTTCTAGTGTGGTTGCACATCTTTGTCAATAGGTTGTTTGTTCCTTTGGCAGGAATATATGCCAAACCCTCACCACCACCTAGCGAGGTTGTATCGTGGGTGGTTGGAGTTAATTAAAAAAAATCATTTCTAGCTACATAAATTACTTTTCTTGAACTATCATCAATAACACCTAGTTTGACCTCCTCTAACGCTGTTGGAAAGTTGTCGGTTTCTTTAATGCTTAAACGACAAACTTCTATTACGTACAACCAACTTACGCGATTTTGTTAATATCTATTTTGTCAGCTTATTAATTGATTTGGACAAACAACATATTGCTGACATGCATGCCGTGCACAATTGTATACTCAATTTTGTTTCTACTTTGTCATTCTTATGCACGACATTAAATTATAGACGCTTTTCCAACATGCACGCCATGCTTAATTCTACTATAAAACCCTAAATATCAATCCTCATTGAGTCATTGACTATGTTTCCCAAAATGTCATGGCCCGAATCCCATCCGGGCCGGACTGGCACCCGAAGCCGATGAGGCCCGAGAGAACCAATCTTTGCTCATATCTATTCATATGCATGACTCTGTAACAACATCACTGTATCTCATAAATTTTGCAGAAGTCATAGAAACATGTACTATATGTATATGGAACTTGGCCGGTAGGGCCATTAAGTGAAACTGGACATACATCTCTTACCTTCCTCATCCCACATACGTATACAAAGCCTCTACAGATACATATACATAGCCAAGCTAGAGTCGGGACAAGTCCCCGCCTTATACAACATTTACAATACCAAAATCAATGTGCACTATGACTCGGAAAGCTCCGAACCAACTGGAGCTCACCAAAAATCTGCAAATGACCGCACTCTACTGTGGAAGTCTACTAGTACCTGTGCCTGCAGTAAGTAAGGTAAATCCCCCAAGGGGGTCAGTACTGTCATACCCCGAGTTCCAACGAGGCGGATTGGCACCCGTAGCCGATAAGGCCCAAGAGAACCAAGCTTTTCTTACATTCATTCATATGCATGCCATAAGAAACTCCACTATCATGTAAGAACATAAAAGATTCATGTCGGAGCTCATGGAACATGAAGATATATATATATATGTATGAAACTTGGCCTTCAGGGCCATCAAGTCAAACGGACATACAACTCTTTCCTTCACATTCATTTACATACCCACATACGTCTACAAAAGCCTCTAACAGAAAATACATACACGACCAACCTAAGTTCGGGACAAGCCCCACTTTACATAATATTTACAATACCAAAATCAATGTACAACTTGGACAAGGAAAGCCCTGAACCAACTGGAGCTCACCAAAGATCAGTATATGTCCTGCGGCTTACTGGGGAGGTCTACTAGAATCTGTGCCTACAGCAAGTAAGGTAAATTCCCCAAGAGGGGTCAGTACGAAGAATGTACTGAGTATGTAAGGTTGTATAAAACTGAATCAGTATATAAGAACTTTCATGGAAAATAATTACAAGGGACATGCCCAATATGGATAAGCCATCAAACTATATATTTGGAACTGCGTGCATTACTTTCGATACTCTCTTCACTTTAGTGCTTTTGTACCTCTTCTTACTTACTTGTCAGTCATTAATTATATACTGCCCGGCCCAACTGATCAGAGGGAAATTAATAATATCGTCATGCAGGTGTTCATTTCACCCCATGGATACACTTATAATGTTGGGATAGTCATCATGCAGGTGTTTCTTTCACCCCATAGATATCGTCATGAAGGTGTTTATTACACCCCATGGATACACTCATAATATTAGGATCGTCATCATGAAGGTGGTTATTTCACCCCATGGATACACTCACTCATGAGAGATTAATACATTGAGGATCATGACATTATTAGAAGCACACGTATATGCATTTCGTTATTCTTCACTTCATGAGATTGATACTTGATGGTTAAAGCATTATTAGAACGTGGAACATAACATTTTTGGGATTTTGGAATCATGTCCATGTTTATGTAACATATGAGCAACAACGACTAAAGAATGAGGAGCATATGACTTAACAATAGATAACAACCTGAATGAGATGCCTTTGGACATTTCGGAATGGGGTAAGTACATAACTCATATGAACAACATGCTGCAGAAGGATATAGATAGGATAACCTTACATACCTTCACTTCCACGTATGAATACGCAAGCCTATATATGAACACAATAGTCCAGCTTCTTCCTTACGTCTTACTCTACAATACAAGTACATATCGGAGCTTACATTAGCAACTAGTTACTATACAGGCGTACAAAATGACAATGAGCTATACGACTGTCGTTTAACGTCATGTCATCCCCTTACAATACAATTCACTGCATTCTCATATCAACAACACCATAACATTCCACACATTGACCAAGATATCGTACATCAATAGCATTTCATACCGCACTTACCCTTTATGCTTTCTCATTATCATTCCGTCACATTTACTCCTCTCAACTTGCCTCATAACAACATATGAACAACAATCCATACTTAATAAAGTCCAACATACCTCCATACGACACTTTAAAGTCATTAAAACGGCATCACAAGTTGATAATTACATCCAAAAAGGGTATAGGGGCCTTCGGGGGTCGACTAGATGCGAAAACATACAAAACTGAAAACTGGGCTGACCTGCGCAGCCACCTGCGCCCAAAGGTGGATGACCTGTGCCCGCAGGTGACCTTTGGCAGATGCCATAGGCACCTGCGTTGGCATCTGCGCCCGCAGGTGCCCTCGTCTGCGGGGGCGGATACCCGTTTTGGTCCGAAATGGTCTATTTTGGGTCTTTTAATGCAATGAATGGTCCATGATCATAACCAAACTTATTTTGACATATTTTTTATCATCTTGAAAACCAAGAATCAGCCATGGTCTCACAACACACATAACAACACCCAAAACTACACTTTACGGTCAATACGTCACCAATTCCATAACCGATTTCACAATAACAATTCCAAACATTATACACAAGGAAAAAAACAAGATAAAACTATAATAACCTCTCACATAAAAATATGGAATCCATCAATTTCACTTCCTTCAAGACCACAAGTACCTATTCAAGTTTACAAGACAAAACCATCCTCCGATTTAGCAAACATGTAACATTTCACACATTGTGAACTTCTGAATACTCCACCAACATAACCAACATAATATACACCATATCTCATGTATAAAATATATTAAACCATCATAATAAACACTTACCAAGCCTTGTACAAAGATGATCTTGTCCACAAAGATGAGAGCTTAGGGTTTGTGTGAAAGAAAAGTGTTGGATAAGTCTAGAAAAGGCATGAGAGTCCAAATGAAATAAAAATATGATTTTCTCTCTTTATATAGCCCCTCAATTCACTCTTATCCCTTTATTAGCATTAAATGCAAGGGTTAATTGGTCAAATGGAAGAATTTTGGAAGAATGGGTTAAATTCTCATGTTGGGCCATGTCTTCCTTATGATTTTGGGCTTCATTTGGGCCCAATGGTGTAAGACTTAATAATTCCCACAATATTAATGTATAATTCATCACATATCTCATGTTCCCATATTTTTCCATGAATGTTACGGTAGCCAACTAGACTCGAAAACGTATGGGGTGTTACAAGTACGAAGAATGTACTGAGTATGTAAGGCCATAAGAAACTATATGATACATAAATACTTCAATGGAATCAATATGAGTGAATAACCAATATGGATAAGTCACCATTCTATATGTATGGAAATGTGTACATTAGATGGATTACTTTCTTTACTTTTACGATCATTCATTCGTTCATCACTCATTTCTTTATTCACTACTCATCCTTCCATTCTTACAATGTCCGGGCCCCAAGCTGATCAGTGGGTAATCAACAGTTTACGGGATCGACCCATGCTAGGCTTTTCTTTCCCGCTGGGATACCACCCGTAGTAACGGGATTGACCCATGCTAGGTGTTCTTTTTACCCCTGGGATACCACCCGTAGATATTGGGATCGATCCATGCTAGGTATTTTAACCCTTGGGATACCACCCAAGAATAGAGACTTCATTACCTCACTTCCTCAATCTTAGAAATAGTTCATTCAATGATTGTGTCATTATTGGAACTTTTGAATGTAACATTATTGGAACTTGGAACCATGTTTATAATTATGTGACACATGAATAACAATAGATCAAGAATAAGGTATATATGATTAATAATAGATGATAACCTGAAATGAGATGCCTTAGGACATTTCAAAAATGAGTAAGTACAATAACAAGGTGTATACTATAGGCTGCAGAACGATACGGAAAAAGTAACCTTACATACCTTATCTTCCCAATATGAACATACAATCCTAAATGTGCATACAATAGTCCAGCTCCTTCCTTACATTTCACTCTATAACACAAGTACATAACGGAGTTTACATTAACCATGAACTACCTTATAAATGCATATAACGATAATGAGTTACATAATTGCCTTAACATGACATTTCCCCCTTGACAATACCATTTATGAAATTATCATACCAACAATACCACAACATTCCATACATTGACCAATACATCATAAACCAATAGCATGTCACACCAAGTTCATACTTTACACTTTTCCATCACCACAACATCACAATTACTCCATCAAGTCACCTCAATACACGTCATAACAACATATCGACAATAATCCCACAATTTATACTCATAGAAAAATAACAAGTTAAGGAACATAACCACACCATACATATTGATATTTCATACATACCATGCCCTTTCATCAAAACCTCAAGTCCTTTTTCAAGTTCAAATCTCATGGATAACACACCTTTTACCAAAAGCAAAAGTGCACTATTCAACACCTTTAGACATAGCCATCATGATCTACATATGCTCTCATGCATATAATAGATTAAAACATAAAATTAAATACTTACCCAAGCTTGAGAGATGATGATCTTTCCCAAGAGATGGCTTAGGGTTTGAAGTGAAGAGAAAATATCTCTTTTTGGTTTCTTGGAAAAGTCTAGAAATACATGTGTGTTTACAATGAATAAAAATATGATTTGCTTGACCTTTTATATCCCCTTTAACTCATCCTTAGCCACTTAGATTAATAATTGATTTGTCAAAGCAATAATGGGTCATTTGACCCATTGGGCCATGTCTTTTAATTCATTTTGGGCCTTCTTTTGAGCCCATTAACACATATTAACTTAGCCCACCAAATTCAATGTGTAATACCTCATATTTCTCATGTTTAAATAATTCCATAAGTGTCACGACAATACTCAACTCACGAGACTCATATTCGTAGCTTCAATCTCCAATTAAGAAATTCTAGCCACTTATGGCTTAATTGAACGTAAAAGGGTAAAAACGTAATTTGGATGCCAACATCGTCCAAGTGTAGTCCTAACAAGATGGAATAATTATTTAATAACACAAGAATCACATTTATAGGCTCGTGGTTGGCGAAAAAACTTTGGCAAAAAGCACCCCGGCACGCCCTTAGGCTCCCCTAGGACTTAGAAAAATTTTCAGCATTTGAAAGGTGTGCAGGGGCGGCCTGGCACACTGCCTGGAGCCCCCCCTTTCTGCCTGTGGGCTGAAAATTTCAGCCCAGAGTGTCCTGGCACGCTCCTGGGCGCGCCCCACCCTTAGTTTTTGAAATTTTTCGTTTCTTCGACTTTTCTTTGCGGATTCGGTTAGATACTTCAAGTTCAACTCTTTCGCTTACCTCTTAGCATTAAAACCCTTTGTTTGGAAGTCATTCAAGCCTCACTTATCACTCCCAAAATATTCCAAAAAGTCGCGAACTCCTCCTACAGGAGACTAATCACATTGACTAGTACAATATCAAATGTTTCATCCAAAACCAATGCAACACACGTACTTAGTGCTCTCGAAGCTAAGGTTTATAACTACACCCTAGGTCACCAATCCATCAAATTAGGGTCGGGAATGTACGGGGTGTTACATCCTTCCCTCCTTAGAAACATTCGTCCTCGAATGTTAGTAACATTGTCTCATTGTAACAACTTAAGTCGAAATAAATCCTTCACATTATCATATACACACATAATATTTGTAAAAACTTACTTATTATGACTCCAATTCCGTATCTTGAACTTTTTCTTTCGTATACAACAATTACGAGTACTTTAGATTTCATTATTTCTTTGGTTCCCTTGTGATTTCTTCTACGTGTTAACTTCTCCAATAGTACCTTTATGGAAGCTACTTCTTTATTTCTCATTGCTTTCGCTTATCGATCTAGAATAGTAAGTAGTACCTCTTCACATGTGAGATCTTCTGTTACTTGCATATCTCCACTGGGAGCAATACAGGATAATCTCCTATACACTTTCAAAGCAGTGAATATGAAATACTGAATGGACTGTGAAAAGTTCTTGGACTAGTGCTAATAGATACGCAATTTGCCCAAATCTTTGAACAATTTCCCTTTCTTTCCGAATCTCATTATTTTTCTTCATTGGTTACACTGTCAAAAATATCTAATCAGCTATGGTACATTTTAATTCCCTTCTTCTAATATCGGCATATGGTTTATATCGACTTGGGCCATTTGTAGCTGCTGCTATATCACCTTCACCTTCTCTATAGCTTGATGAACAAAATCTGATCCGAGCAATGCAAATTTCATCAGCTGTAACCCATCCAATTGATGATCTATATTTTCTTTCACATAAAGCTTCATAAGGTGCCTTTTGATACTTTTATTGTAAGCAATTTCAATAAATGATAGATGTTCAACCCAACTATATTTAAAGTCCAATATACAAACTCGTGGCATATCTTCAAACGTTCATATAATACGCTCTTTTTGTCCATCCATCTGAGGATGACAAGCCGTACTTACATCCACCTGTGTACCCATGTTTTACTGAAAAGACTTCCAACACTGTGCAATAAAGTGAGCTCTCCTGTTTGATATAATAGTGAGTGCAATCTCATATAATCGTACTATCTCTGTAACATACAACTTTGCATAATGTTCAGCTGTATCAGTGGTCCTAACTAGTAGGAAATACGCTGACTCGGTAAGCCTGTCAACTATTACCTATATGGAATCAACCTTCGCAGTGTACGAGGCAACCCTGTGATTAAATCCATGTTATTCATGTTCCACTTCCAAACTGGAAGGGTGATACATTGCATAAAACATACAGCTTTCTGATGCCATACTGTTTATCAGTGACCGCTTGGACATTGAGCTACAAATTCTACAATGCGCTTCTCATGTAACCTTACCAAGACATCTCTGCTAAACCATGGTACATTTTGGTTGCTTCCAAATGAATATAATACCGTGAACGATGTTCTTCTGTCATAATTCATTTCCTTAAATCGTCTATACCCGGTACACAGAATCTACTTTGGCGTTAAAGTACTCCCCCTTGTGTTTGCTCAAATACCTTTGTCGAACTTTGTTGTACATTCTTTTTCAATTGTACTAAAAATAAGATTTACATATTGCTTTTCCTTTATCTCAGATACCAATGAAAATTCTGCCACATTTGACACTATAATTCTTTCACCTGAAGTTTTATACAAGTAGTGGTGCCATCTGTTACAAGCAATTGTCACAACTGTTAACTTAAAATCATATATGGAATAATTCCTCTTATGTGGACGCAATTGTCTTAAGGCATACGCTATCACATTGTCGTGCTGCATGTATACACATCCCACACCAACTTTTAAAATATCACAATACACTGCATACTCTTATGTGCCTTTGGGAGGTACTAGTACAGGTGTAGGAGTCAATTTATCTTTCATCTCTTGCAAACTTTTCTCACATACATCATTCCGCTGAAACTTAGTTACTTCGTGTGTTAGCTTTGGTAAGGGTAATGGCAGAAAGCCTTTTTTTTTTTTTACAAGTCTTCTGTAATAACTGGCCAACTCAAGCAAGCTACGAATTTCCGTAGGCGTCGTAAGCCTTGGCCACTTCTTTTGTGTGCATTAATCCTTATTCCTTCATTCTATACAATGTGTCCTAAGGAAGATACGGACTGTGACCAAACTTGCATTTAAAGAACTTGCATATATCTTACGGTCACGAAGAATTCGTAATACCTGTCACAAGTGATTAGCATGGTCCTTTTGTGATCTTGAGCAATCTAGTATAACATCTACAACATTATCATGAATACGCTTAGTGATGGCTTAAACACCCTAATTATCAAACTCATCAACGCAGCTGGTGCATTTGTTAGCCCAATTGGCATAACTACGAATTCATAACAACCATACCTCTATTTTGGGTATCTTTATTTTCTCTGACCCTTACTTTATGATCTCCTGAACTTAAGTCAATCTTTAGAAAGAATTTGGCACTCGATAACCGATCAAATAAGTCATCAACTCCGGGGAGAAGACATGTGTTCGTCATTGTCACCTTATTCGGTTGCCGATAGTAAACACATAGTCTCAATGTGCCATTTTTTTTGTACTATGAACACTGATGCACCCCAAGGGAACATACTAGGTCGTATGAATCCCTTGTTCATCACGTCTTTTCAAGTCTCCCCTTTATTTTTTCTAATTCCCATAACTCTGCCGGGGCCATGCTATATAAGGAAATAAAAATAGGTTGAGTACCTGACGTCATATTAATACCAGCTCATACATCGAGGAATTTATTTACCACTAGAACTGATTGAAGAGTTGGTGGTGTCACATCAGTATCTTTCACTCTTACTAAGTGACATTTGCATGTATCCCTTAGAGTATCCTTTTCTTTGCTTTAAAATGGGGAATAAGTTTTCCTCTTGGTGCCCCACATTTCCCTGGCCATTCAAAAAAATTCTTTTGGGGAAAAAGACAATATAACTTCCTAGTTCTACAATCTACTATGGCGCAATCCCTTTATAACATCAAAATTCCACTATTTCCGGCTCAATAAGATCAACCAGTGTCTCACGACCACAAACAATTACTATGCACTTATGAGATACTCTTTTAACTACAATAAATTCACTATCTGATGTATAGACTTCATGTGACATACCTAGTAATTCTGGTGTTCCTTTGAATTTTCAGCAATTAATGAAATAACATATGTTAGTGTCGAAAATGGGGCAATCAATACGTATACGGTACCTGTATCTACATCCGGAGAAGCCTCATTTTGTGGCCCGACATACCACACCAATAACAAACATTCGACCCCAACGGACATTCACCTAGATGATAACTTCCGCAGCACTAACACGGTTGACGAGGAGACTTCGGTTAGTTTCTACTTTCTACGTTCTTGTGCTTGATACCCCATTGCCCATGAATCCTGAATCTCATTTTTTTTTTTGTACCCAAACCGATTGTCTCTAAACCCTTGGGGTTGAGGTAGAACATTTACTATAGACTAAGGAAATAATGGTCTAGGTGGTTTGTTAATGTCACGACCCAAAATCCCATTCGGGCAGGACTGGCACCAGAAACCGATATGGCCCGAGAGAACCAATCTTTGCTCCTATTCACTCGCAAGCATATTCTAGTATGAATCTTATTATACTTTGTACAACTAGGCGGAAGTCATGGAAAACTTAACAATATATGAAACTTGGTCGTTAGGGCCGTCAAGTCCAACAGAATACACATCTCCTACATTAATCTTCCCACATATGTCTACAAAGCCTCTAACCGATACATGAACACAGCAACCTGTAGTCGGGACAAGTCCCCACTTTATACAATAATTACAAAACCAAAACAATATACACATGTGACTCGGAAAGCCCCAAACCAACTGGGAGCTCACCAATGATCCGCGGATAACCCGTAGCCTATTGTGGAGGTCTACTAAAACCTGTCCCTGCAGCAAACAAAGTAAGTTCCCCAAAAGGGGTCAGTACGAAGAATGTACTGAGTATGCAAGGCTATAAGAAACTTCATGAAACTTAAACACCTCAATGAACTTGATTTCAAGAGAATAGTCAATGTGGATCAATCATCATTTAGTATGTGTGGAAATAGGTACTTTATGTTCATTACTCCATTTGCCTTTATGCCCGTTTCCGTTAACAGTTAGAACCGTCAATAATGTATAACCGTTAATATGCAACCGTCAATATGCAATGCATCCGTCAATATGCAACCGTCATTATGCAACCATCAATATGCAATGCATCCGTCAATATATATATATAACCGCCTCAAGTTCAGCAATCAAGCTAGGCTTTTACCCCACTGAGCTTCCCCCCTGCTACCACCCGGAAAAAAAGGAAGCAGGTTTGGCATCAAGTTTGGATTTTACCTCACTGAGCTTCCCCCTTGATCCAGTAAATATAATAAAGTTCGGCGTCAAGCTTGGCTTTTTCCCCACTGAGCTTTCCCCCTGCTACCACCCGGAAAACAAGGAAGCAAGTTTGGCATCAAGTTTGGCTTTTCCCCCACTAAGCTTTTCCCCTGCTACCACCCGAAAAACAAGGAAGCAAGTTTGGCTTTTCCCCCCAAAGCTATCACCCGCACTCAAATAACCATAAAGTAACCATAAATTAATGACAAAGTAATTAGAAAGTAATTATAAAGTAACCATAAGGAAAATTATAAAGTAACCATGAGGGAAAATATAAAGTAACCATAAGGAAAATTATAAAGTCACCATACGGGAATTACTTCTTTCATTACTTCATTGGATTACTTCTCTCATTTACTTTTATGAGATTGATACATTGGGGGAACATAACCTTTTTGGAAACACATAAGTGCATTACTTCAATCTTTTATGTTTATGAGATTGATACTTTTGAAGTTGTAACATCATTGGAAGCCTTGGAACATAATATTATTGGAACTTGGAATCATGTCCATAATTATATGATACATGAGAATAATAACATATGACAACTTGAAATGAGATACCTTTTAACATTTTGGAATGGAACAAGGACAATGACAACATGAACAATATGTGCTGCAGAAGAATACGGACAAAGTAACCTCACATACCTTATCGTCTCAATATGAACACTCAATTCTATACGTGAATACAATCGTCCCGCTCCTTCCTTATGTTTCACTCTACAACATAAATATACAATGGAGTTTACATTAACCACCAACTACCTTACAAATTCATACAACGACAATGAGTTACATATTTGGCTTTAACATGTCATTTCCCTCTTGATTATACCATGTGTGAAACTAACACACCAACAATACCATTTACAAAGCTATCATACCAAGAATCCCACAATATTCTCAACATTGACCAATATCATAAACCACTATAATGTCACACCAAATTCATACTTTACACTTCTACATCACCACAACATCACAATGGTTACATCAATTCACTTCAATACACCTCACAACAACAAATCGGCCAAAATCCCATAATTTACACTTATGGAAAAATAACAAGTTTAGGACCATAATCACACCATACATGTTGATATTTTATCCATATCATGCTCTTTTATCAAAACCACAAGTCATATTCCAAGTTTAAATTCCATAGATGGCACATCTTTTACAAAAACACAAAGTGCCATATTCAACACTTCCAAGCATAACCAACATGATCTACATAATCTCCCATGCATATAATATGTTAATCCATAAGCATAAACACTTACCTAAGCTTGGAAAATGATGATCTTGCTCTAACGATGACTTAGGGTTTGAGAGCCCAAAAGAGGTGTTCTTGAGAAGTCTAGAAAATGCAAGAAAAGCATGTGTGTTTTTGTGTATTAAAAATCAGATTTTATGCCCCTTTTATAGGCCTTTAAGTCCTTTGCTCAATTATTGCTTGGTCAAAAGAAGAATGGGTCATTTGACCCATTCTTGGCCCATGTTTTTCTTCTTCATTTTTGGGCTTTCTTGAGCCCAAATTACTTAATCCAATAAAACCAATAATTTCTCATGGTTAATTCATTTCATATGCATTACGACAATATTCCCACTCACGGAATTCATATCCGTAGCCTCAATCCCAAAAACAAGCAATTCTAGCCACGTATGACTTATTTTGACCATAAGGGCAAAATCATCATTTTGACGCCAAATTCGTTCACGAGTAATTTTACCAAACCAATATAATACTTCACTCATTTCATGTATATTCTCATAGTTGTAGAAGAAACGTGGCAAAAATTGGCCCGGTACATCCCCGGACACCCTTGGGACTTAAGAAAATTTCCAATTTTGAAAAATGGGCAAAACCTTGGCACGCCCTTGGGCATGCTAGATTGCTACCTCTAGGCTAAAAAATTTAGCCCAGAGCGTCTTGGCACGCCCCCTAGCGCGCCCCAGCCTTAAATTTTTTAAAAATTCCATTTTTTGACTTTTCTTCGCAGGTTTGGTTAGATACTTCAAGTCCTATTCTTTAACTTACTTATTACCTTTAATATCCTTTGTTTAGAGGTCCTCTTAGCCTCATTTTGAACCACACAAATTCTCCACGAAAATCCCAAAACACCTCCTACGAAGGGTTAACCACATGTACGAGGCCAAATTTCAATTTCCTCAACATTAACATTACCAAATGCATACTTATAGCTCTCGACGCCTAAGTATACATTGTTCAACGTCGTCAAGTAGGGTTGGGAAGGTATGTGGTGTTACAGTTAAACACCCGAGACCTAAATTCTCCTTGGGATGCCATGAACTGTCCCATAGGTCTAGCCCTCTTTGACGACCCTTCTTCAAATATTTGTGTCCTTTTCTGTTGCCTTTGATCCTCCATTATCTGTACAAAAATCCTGCATTCTGGATATATCCATATCTTTTTTGTCACGCCCCGAATCCCAACGAGGCGTGATTGGCACCCGAAGCCGATAAGGCCCAAGAGAACCAATCTTTGCTCCTGTACATTCGCATACATAACCTCATATGAATCTTATTACACCTTATGCAACTATGAGGAAGTCATAGACATGAAAACATATGTCATAGCTATGTATGTAAAACTTGGTCGTTTGAGCCATCAAGTCAAAACGACATGTACCTTCACATTTATACACCCACATCCGTCTACAAAAGACTCTAACAAGTGTATTGACCAAAATAAACTAAAAGTCGGGACAAGTCCCCGCTTTATCTTTACAACATCAAAACAAATGTACAAATATGACCCAGAAAGCTCTGAATCAAGTGGAGCTCACCAAAACCCTGCAAATGATCCACAGTCTATTGAGGAGGTCTACTAATGCCTGCACCTGCAACATGTAAGGTAAGTCCCCCAAGGGGGTCAGTACGAAGAATGTACTGAGTATGTCAGGGTCATAAGAAATAGCATCATACATGAGAATGTCAATAAAATAAAATAGGAGAGAATAGTCAATGTGTATAAATCATCATTTTATATACTATCTTTTATAACTACTCTCCTGAAATTGCCTTCACTCAAAAGACTTGCCTCCAATAGATTTTTCCATACCCAAGAGAGTTTTCTTGCTTCTATGTCCATTACCACTACTGTTCATTTACTTGGTTAGTAGGTTGTAAAAGAATAACATCCATCTACATACATCCACTCTAGTGGTGAGGTAGGGAACTTATAATATCACGTACATCCACTCTATTAACGTACATAACCTACATCCACTCTCATGGTGGGAGAACATACATCCACTCTATGGTGGGAGAACATACATCCACTCTATGGTGGGTCAACATACATCCACTCTTTGGTGGGTTAACATACATCCACTCTTTGGTGGGTTAACATACATCCACTCTTTGGTGGGTTAATAACATACATCTACTTCATGTCTTTACTCTTGTAAGATTGATATCTCTACTTGTGAGGGATAGATACATTAACTTGCACATTACTTTCTCATTAATTTTGAGAGATTGGTACATTTACTTGTGAGAGATTGATTCATTTACTTGTGAGAGATTGATATATTCACTTGCCATAACATTATTTGAACACAACATCTTGGAACCATTGGAACAATATTCAATGCATAAGAGACATATGTATAACTTCTATTGGAACTTTGGATCATGACACTAATTGAAACACACCAATATGCTTTACCTTACTCTTATACTTCATGAGATTAACACCTTAACTAAGCACACACTTATATGCACATCTCACTTTACTCCTTTACCTCATGAGATTTACAATTTCACTTATGAGGAATAATTATACTAATTTGCACATCACCTCTCTTAGTACTCGTATGAGATTGGTACTCTTACTTATGAACAATTGGCACAAGGATAATCATCATACTATAGGACTTTGGGACAAGACATGATCAGAATAATGCTATTCAAACTAAGCAAGCTCTCTTTACCTCATTACTCTCGTTGAGATAGTTCTCTTAGAATTTACAACGTTATGACATCTTTGGAACTTCCATCAACGACTAAGAGATAAGTGAATCATCATTCATCTAAGAATAGGACATGTATGAATAACAATATACGTCACCCTGAATTGATATACTTCAAGCCTCTCGGAATTGAAACAATCCCAATGTCAATAAGAACAATATCTTGTAGAAGGATTCGGAAAGAGTAACCTTACATACCTTGTATTCTTAATACGAATACACAATCTTAGACGTGCATAAAATAGTACCGCTCCTTCTTTATGTGTCACTCTACAACACAAATATATAACGGTATTCACATTAACCATCAACTACTCTACAAATGCATATAACATCAATGAGTCACATGTTTGCCCTTAAACATGCCATTTCCCCTTGACAAAACCATTGATAAAATTATTATTCCAAAAATCCCCCAATATTCCATACATTGACCAATACATGAGAATCAATACATTTCACCACAACACTTCTCCTTTACACTTTCTTATCCATATCACATCACAAAGAATCCATCAAATTACCTTAATACACCTCATAGCACATATCAGCCAAAATCCCACAATTTACACTTTTAGAAAAATAACAAGTTTAATAACACAATAACACCATACATGTTCATATTTTATCCATACCATGCTCTTTCATTAAGACATCAAGTCCTTTTTCAAGTTCAAATCACCAAGATAGCACATCTTTCACCAAAAGCAAAAATACACTATTCACCACCTTGCCAACACAACTATCATAATATACATAATCTCCCATGCATATATGTTAATCCATGAGAATAAATACTTACCAAGGCTTGGAATAGGATGATCTTCTCCAAAAGTTAACTTAGGGTTTTGAGAGCTAAAGAGGTTCTCTTGAAATTTTCTAGAAAAACATAGAAATACATGTGTGTTTGTAATGGATAAAAAATCAGATTTTTACCCCTTTATATAGGCCCTCAATTTCCATCCTTAGACACTCTTTGGCATTAAATGTTATATCTAGAAGGTCAAATGGAAGAATGGGTCATTTGACCCATTTGGGCCATGTATGTCTTCCACTTTTGGGCCTTAATTTGGGCCCAATAACACATTTCAACTTAGCCCACCAATATTCATGCATAATCCATCATATATCTCATGTTTAATTAATTCCATAATGTCACGACAATATTCTCTTATGAGATTCTCATTCGTCGTCTCAATCGCAAAAATAGAAATTCTAGTCGTCCATGGCTTTCTTGAATATTTTTGATACCTACTTGTGTTTCATGATTTGATCATATAGGGGTATGTAGAAGTGTATTGAAGTATTTGAAGCTTTAACAATGCTCAAAGAACTCCAAAGAACCAAAAGAAACCATATAAGAATCGACGTAGAATGGCGTTGCGAAACGAGCGCGGGAAGGGCACATTTTTTGTGCCTTGCGCCACTGCTGCAGCAAGGCAGTGGCTCAAGAAATCACTGCCCTCTGAATCAGGGGCTTGCGCCACATCCCCTGAAACAGGGTAGTGGTGCAAGTTTCAGCACCTTGCTGAATTTTTCGGTCATTTCTTCAATACTTGCATATCGTCCAATACCTTATCAAAACATTACAAAATACTTACTTAGTGATCTTAATCATCAAGTAAACATGACTCCAAGTCACCAATGAGGTTATAATGTGTACGGGGTATTACCCAAATTCTCCACAAAATCACAAAACACTTCCTATGAAAGGCTAGTCACATGTACAAGGCCAAATTTCAATTTTTCTCATCTTTAACATTATAAAATACATACTTATAGCTCTCGAAACCTAAGTAAGCATTATTCAATGTAATCAAGTAGGGTTGGGAAGGTACGGGGTGTTACATCTTTTCAATGCCGCAATAGAACAATCCATCTATCCACATACCGATGCACTCTATCGGTCATAATAGCTACCACATTTGGAGCATACCTAGCCAAAGAATTAAACCGAAGACTGTACTTTCTGACACTCATAGTCCTTTGGCAAAGATTTAATAGTTGGTCCGCATGAGCTTCCGGACCTCATATGGGAGGTACTGGTCAAGGAATGTCGTTTTAAATTCTTCCCAACTAGCTGGAAGTACATCAATACACAGTCACATGCATAACATCTAAAGCCCTTTTGATTTGGTCTATAAAGTCCTGTGGGTCTTCATTCAGATCCGACCCGGTGAACATGAGAGGGTTTAATTTCAGGAAATCCTGTGTTCGACGACTAACTGCCCTAGCCGCACCATCATCACTCGTCATTGGGCCAACTCGCCCATAACATTGTACAGCAACTATCTGAGTCAACATATGCACTACATTTCTTAAATCCTGTTCAGTGGCATTTATAGGTGGTTCTGCGGGTACTTCTCTACCTTTTGGCTAAGAGAAACCCGTATTGCAAATTCCATGTCAGCCCTACCTTGACTAGCTTGGTCAGGTGATGATTTACTCATTTCTTCTTCGGCAGACATATCAACCTGCTTACCTTTACCCTTATCTTGTCTGATAATCAACATTTGACTATGCAAAAGAAAACCAATGTCAATGCATACGTATGCGTCCACCTACAACTCTGGCTCTATTGCACGATCTAGAAGTGAAGAAAAGAAACAACTCCTAAATGTCCCGTAGTCTCCTACTTATCAATGTGGCGCGCAACACACCCATAAGCAAGACTCTACGTAGACACGGCTTTGTAGACACCCTTAGAACAACCTGCTCTGATATCATTTTTGTCACGCCCCGAATCTCATCCGGGATGGACTGATATCCGAAGCCGATGAGGCCCGAGAGAACCAATCTTTGCTCATATCTATTCATATGCATGACTCTGTAACAACATCACTGTATCTCATAAATTTTGTGGAAGTCATAGAAACATGTACTATATGTATATGGAACTTGGCCGATAAGGCCATTAAGTGAAATTGGACATACATATCTTACCTTCCTCATCCCACATATGTCTACAAAGCCTCTACAGATACATATACATAGCCAAGCTAGAGTCGGGACAAGTCCCTGCTTTATACAACATTTACAATACCAAAATCAATGTACACTATGACTCGGAAAGCCCCGAACCAACTGGAGCTCACCAAAAATCTGCAAATGACCCACACTCTACTGTGGAAGTCTACCGGTACCTGTGCCTGCAGTAAGTAAGGTAAATCCCCCAAGGGGGTCAGTACGAAGAATGTACTGAGTATGTAAGGCCATAAGAAACTATATGATACATAAATACTTCAATAGAATCAATATGAGTGAATAACCAATATGGATAAGTCACCATTCTATATGTATGGAAATGTGTACATTAGATGGATTACTTTCTTTACTTTTACGATCATTCATTCGTTCATCACTCACTTCTTCATTCACTACTCATCCTTCCATTCTTACAATGCCCGGGCCTCAAGCTGATCAGTGGGTAATCAACAGTTTTTGGGATCGACCCATGCTAGGCTTTTCTTTTGCCCCTGGGATACCACCCGTAGTAGCGGGATTGACCCATGCTAGGTGTTCTTTTCACCCCTGGGATACCACCCGTAGATATTGGGATCGACCCATGCTAGGTATTGTAATACTCCGTACATTTTAGACCCTATTCGACACCTTGGAGTCATGTTTACTTAGTGTTGAGAGCAATAAGTAAGTATTTGGAAGTGCTTTGATGGGATATTAGAAGGTATGCTAGTGTTTGCAAAAAGGAAAAGAAATTCAGCAAGGTGTTAAAACTTGCGCCACTCCCTGTTTCAGGGGGTGTGGCGCAAGCCACCTGATTCAGAGGGAAGCAATTTCTTGCGCCACTGCTTGCTTTGCAGCTAGTGGAGCAAGGCACAAAAAGTGTGCCCTTCCACGCCCGTTTTGCAACGCAATGCAACGTCGATTCTTCCATGGTTTCTTTTAGTTCCTTGGAGTTCTTTTAGAATTGTTAAAGCTTCAAACACCTCAATAAACTCCTACATACTCCTACATGATAAAATCATGAAACACAAGAATTTACCAAAAATGTTCAATGAAGCAATGAGCGACTAGAATTTCTATTTTTACGATTGAGGCTACGAACGTGAATATCGTAAGTGAATATTGTTGTGACGTTATGGAATTATTTAAACATGAGATATATGGTTGATTATACATGGGATTTGGTGGGCTAAGTTGAGATGTGTAATTGGGCCCAATAAAGGCCCAAAATAAGGAAAAAAGGCATGGGCCAAATGGGTCAAATGACCCATTCTTCCCTTGACCTTCTAGACATAGCATTAAATGCTATAAAGAGTGGCTAAGGATGAATTGAGAGCTTATATAAAGGGCCAAAATATGATTTTTTTTTTATTCATTACAAACTCTCATGCCTTTTAGACCAAAAATACAAGATATTTTCTCTCAAATCCTAAGAACCCTAAGCCATCTTTTGGAGCAAGATCATCATTTTTCAAGCTTGGGTAAGTGATTATTCTTATGGTTTAACATATTATATGTATGAGAGATCATGTAGATCATGTTGGTTATGCTTGAAAATGTTGAACATGACACTTTGTGTTTTTGTAAAAGATGTGTCATCTATAGAATTTAAACTTGAAAGATGACTTGTGGTGTTGATAAAAGAGCATGGTATGGAATAAATATCAACATGTATGGTTTGATTTTGGCCGATATGTGCTATGAGGTGTATTAAGGTGGTTTGATGGATTAATTGTGATATGGTGTGAATGAGAAAGTGTAAAAGAGAAGCTTTGTTGTGAAATGCTATTGGTTTATGATGTATTGGTCAATGTATGGAATGTTATGGTATTTATGGTATGATAATTTTGTGAATGGTATGGTAGAGGGGGCAATGACATTTTAAGATCAATGTATAACTCATTGTCGTCTTATGCACTTGTAAGGCAGTTGATTGCTAAGCTCCGTTATGTACTTGTGTTGTAAAGTGAAACGTAAGGAAGAAATCGGACTATTGTGTTCACATATAAGAGCGTGTATTCATATTGAGAATACAAGGTATGTAAGGTTACTCTTAGCGTATCCTTCTGCAGCACATATTGCTCACATTGACATAGTACTTGTTCCACTCCGGAATGTCCAAGGCATTTCATTTCAGGTTGTCATGTATTGTTATTCACATGTTCCCTATTGGTAGATCAATGGTTATTCACATGTCTTATATTCATGGGTTAATGTTTCAAGTTCCAATAATATTATGGCTATCAATGTATCTCAATCTCTCAAAAGTAAAGAACTGAAGTAATGCATATGTGGTTGAATACGGATGACAGCTTTGGGGGCATAAGCCTAGTTCAAGCCGATCCCAAGATTATCGGATCAGGGGGCAGTCCTGGGGGCATAAGCCTAGCTCGGACCGAACCTGACAGGGGCCAGCTCTAGGGGTAATAACCTAGCTCGAGCCGAACCTGATATATTGATTTATGGGTGACAGCTCTAGAGGTAAAAACCTAGCTCGAGCCGAACCCGATATATTTATTCATAGGGTGGCAGCTCTAGGGGCATAAGCCTAGTTCGAGACGATCCCAACATAACGTTATGTTATGTAAACCCACTGATCAGTCGGGGCCCGGGTATCACAGATCACAGATAAAGATAAATGAACATTGAAGCAAAGAAAGTATTGAAAGTAAAGTACATGATTCCAAATACATAGTTCGATGGTTTATCCATATTCTCCATTCTATTACATTTGTTTCCATTGATGTTCATATGTACGTTACATTGTTTATGGCCTTACATACCAGTACATTCTTCGTACTGACCCCCTTGGGGGGATTTACCTTACTTGCTGCAGGCGCAGATTCTAGTATACCTCCACAGTAGGTTGCAGGACGTTTACAGCTTTTGGTGAGCTCCAGTTGTTCGGGGCTTTTTCGAGTCTCATATGTATATTTGTTTTAGTATTGTAATGTTGTATAAAGCGGGGACTTGTCCCGACTTCAGGATGGCTATGTATATCCATTTGTTAGAGGCTTTATAGACGGATGTGGTGAGATGAATGAAGGGATGTATGTACATTTTGACTTAGTGGCCCTAACGGCCAAGTTTCTTATATGTATATATCACATGTGTCCATGACTTCCGCTATTGACATCTTATATTTCTATATGGTGGTGCTGCTTATTGAGTGACATGCATATGAAAGGACATTAGCAAAGATTGGTTCTCTTGGGCCATATCGGCTTCGGGTGCCAGTCCGCCTCGTTGGAATTCGGGGCGTGATAGGTATTTTAACCCCTGGGATACCACCCAAGAATAGAGACTTCATTACCTCACTTCCTCAATCTTAGAAATAGTTCATTCAATGATTATGTCATTATTGGAACTTTTGAATGTAACATTATTGGAACTTGGAACCATGTTCATAATTATGTGACACATGAATAACAATAGATCAAGAATAAGGTATATATGATTAACAATAGATGATAACCTGAAATGAGATGCCTTAGGACATTTCGAAAATGAGTAAGTACAATAACAAGGTGCATACTATAGGCTGCAGAAGGATACAGAAAAAGTAACCTTACATACCTTATCTTCCCAATATGAACATACAATCCTAAATGTGCATACAATAGTCCAACTCCTTCCTTACATTTCACTCTATAACACAAGTACATAACGGAGTTTACATTAACCATCAACTACCTTATAAATGCATATAACGATAATGAGTTACATAATTGCCTTAACATGACATTTCCCTCTTGACAATACCATTTATGAAATTATCATACCAACAATACCACAACATTCCATACATTGACCAATACATCATAAACCAATAGCATGTCACACCAAGTTCATACTTTACACTTTTCCATCACCACAACATCACAATTACTCCATCAAGTCACCTCAATACACGTCATAACAACATATCGACAATAATCCCACAATTTATACTCATAGAAAAATAACAAGTTAAGGAACATAACCACACCATACATGTTGATATTTCATACATACCATGCCCTTTCATCAAAACCTCAAGTCCTTTTTCAAGTTCAAATCTCATGGATAACACACCTTTTACCAAAAAGCAAAAGTGCACTATTCAACACCTTTAGACATAGCCATCATGATCTACTTATGTCTCATGCATATAATAGATTAAAACATAAAATTAAATACTTACCCAAGGTTGAGAGATGATGATCTTTCCCAAGAGATGGCCTAGGGTTTGAAGTGAAGAGAAAATAGCTCTTTTTGGTTTCTTGGAAAAGTCTAGAAATACATGTGTGTTTACAATGAATAAAAATCTGATTTCCTTGCCCTTTTATAGCCCCTTTAACTCATCCTTAGCCACTTAGATCAATAATTGACTTGTCAAAGCAAGAATGGGTCATTTGACCCATTGGGCCATGTCTTTTAATTCATTTTGGGCCTTCTTTTGAGCCCATTAACACATATTAACTTAGCCCACCAAATTCAATGTGTAATCCCTCATATTTCTCATGTTTAAATAATTCCATAAGTGTCACGAAAATACTCAACTCACGAGACTCATATTCGTAGCTTCAATCTCCAATTAAGAAATTCTAGCCACTTATGGCTTAATTGAACGTAAAAGGGTAAAAACATAATTTGGATGCCAACATCGTCCAAGCGTAGTCCTACCAAGATGGAATAATTATATAATAACCCAAGAATCACATTTATAGGCTCGTGGTTGGCGAAAAAAATTTGGCAAAAAGCACCCCGGCACGCCCTCGGGCGCCCCTAGGACTTAGAAAAATTTTCAGCATTTGAAAGGTGTGCAGGGGCGGCCTGGCACGCTGCCTGGCGCGCCCCCTTTCTGCCTGTGGGCTGAAAATTTCAGCCCAGAGCGGCCTGGCACGCCCCTGGGCGCGCCCCACCCTTAGTTTTTGAAAATTTTCATTTCTTCGACTTTTCTTTGCAGATTCAGTTAGATACTTCAAGTTCAACTCTTTCGCTTACCTCTTAGCATTAAAACCCTTTGTTTGGAAGTCGTTCAAGCCTCACTTATCACTCCCAAAATATTCCAAAAAGTCGCGAACTCCTCCTACAGGAGACTATTCACATTGACTAGTACAATATCAAATGTTTCATCCAAAACCAATGCAACACAGGTACTTAGTGCTCTCGAAGCTAAGGTTTATAACTACACCCTAGGTCACCAATCCATCAAATTAGGATCGGGAACGTACGGGGTGTTACACAAAATTCATTTGATCTCTATATCCTTTTGTTTTTAGAACTATTTCATTTTTTCCATAAGAAGCTAGGGTGATAATTTGCACTTCCAGATGCCATAATTGTGTTTTAACTTCATTGTGCTCTGCAATTAGTTTTGACAGTAATATCATCTTCTGCATGATACATGTTATATGTATATACCCTTAAGTTTTAGGTTGGCTACTAGTTAAGGCATATCATAGCTCAACTGCTCCAGAACATAGTGTTGTTTATTCAAACCTATGGAGGAGTAAAATAAATACCAATTGTCTTAGACTGAAATAGAATCTTTCAAAGGAGAAATGTTACCTATTGCCCGAGTCATGGCAAGAACACCTTGAACCCGCAATAATCCTTTAGAATAAATGACTGTGCCTCCGGTTGTCTTGACTATGGCGAGTTCATCCAGCCTATCTGGCTGCAAACAAATAAGAGAGTAACCTTTTATCAGGACAAATCATGTTTCTTCAAGTAGTGAATTAAAAGGTATCGTCACATTTCTTATATGTGAGCAGTGGATTTGACATAAATTTGAAGATTTCCAAATAGTTAAAATTTAGAACTTCAAACAGGTGTATCAAACAACTTATCGTTTACAATTTGAATCATTTTAAAATTTAGTTGTACTCAGTCATCAATTCAGTAGAATCCTTCAATCCGTATACATAGCTCTCTCAGTAAAACGAGAGCTATGAGTAAAAAGACCAAAAAGGAATACGAATCTGTGAGCAGTTAAGGAGACATGTAATGTTATACTTCAATATTTTAACATTTACGGGGATATGCCAAAGAAATGCGCGTCTTAATGTGATTTTGACTTTGTAGCTAGTTGATTTATGAGTAGCTAAAGTACAAAATCGGTTACTGAAATTTTTGAACATGTATAGACATATTCAAAGTAAGCACTGATAGGATGTACATCACATATATGAATGTATCTTCAGGAAAAAACCCAGTAGAAGAAGGAAAAGCAGTAGAAGATTTTTTCTAATTTCAATCAATTTATCTTTTCTTTTTATTAATAAACACCGAGATGGCGCTGAGTAAACAAGTACTCTATGATTTGTACCAGGCTACCAGCAACATTAGGGGCCCGGAAAGAAGGGGGGAGAAAAAGGAGAGGAAGGCATTAAGGCTCATTTGGTCATGAAAGTTGTGAAATTTGAAAAAGTAATCCTAGTTTAAGGGCCCGTTTGGCCATGAATTTTTTTACTTTTTTTCGGAATTTTATTTCACTTTAGTGAAAAAAGTGAAATTTCATGGTGTTTGGCCATGAAATTTTTTTCACTAAAGTGAAATAAAATTCCGGAAAAGTGAAAATAACTTTTTCTTGTTTTCACTTTTTCACTTCTACTTCTCTCACAAAAAGTCAAATTTATTTTCATGGCCAAACATAACTGCAATTCCAACTTCAACTCCAACTCCAAAAAATTTAATTTTCATGGCCAAACGCCTACTTATTTTAAAATAAAAATAGTGTTTGAAAATTGGAGTTGTATTTGACTATGAATACACATTGGAATTGTTATTGAATTTTTGTGAGTGATTTTGAATGAAAAAAATAAAAACAACTTTTTGATGTTTTTCAAATTGCATAATCAAGAAATTGAATTTTGAAATTTATGACCATTTCCGGAATTCAACTCCGGAAAAAAGTCAAAAGTATTCTTGGTACAACCTGCCACTAGATGTTAACTGAAAAAAGGAACAGTAAACTAAATTGCAGTAGCACAATTTCAACTCTCTTCTGCGTGAATTCGGGACAACTAATTGGTTAAGCATGATAGAAGTTAATTAAATCCTATTTATCCCTGAATACCTACATAGAATTATAGGTTTTTAACATTAATTAGTGATTAGTGATCTATCAACAAGTAAACGTATATACCAACATATGGTGACACAAATAGAAAGTCGTAAGAATGGTGCAGTGCAGACAAAATTATAATGTCATAAGATAATCTTATATATCACTCAATATTTTTTTACCTTGTTTTACTTCAGGGGTGTAGGAAAGCTTCAAATATCACAAGAATTATAGAGAATGTTAATAAATTCTTATAAGCTTTAACAAAATACCTTGTGGCAAAAATAAAGCATGAAATATTTTTACCCTTCCAAGAATTTTTTTCAAAGATTTAGCCACACAAAAAATTGAACAGTAAGAATATTCCTATCATTATTAGTAGTTTATTACCTTATGGTCAAAGGAGAGCGGGAAAACCACTCCACCCCGGCTCAGAACAGCGCGGGAGTCGCCACAATTTGCAACGATGATAGTATCGTCGGTTAGAATTGCAATGACCGCGGTGGAGCCCATCAGACGATTTGGCGGGCAGCCACAGTTGGAGAATAAACTGCCACAGTGGCAGTTCAATGACGCCAACTTGTCCATCTGCAGGAAACATCTTCGCAATATTCTTCTCCATGCTGCCTTACATTTTTGTTGTCCTCTATTTACACTGGAACTGCTGCTGCTGCTACCACTCATGTATGTGTTTTGCATCAGCTCTTCTTCTAGTAACACGTGCAGTCTCTGCTTACAGAGTGCAGACACCTGCATTCCATTTTAATATAAATAATAAGATAAATTATTTGATATAAAAAATGGAATAAAATAATTTTGTGTGATATTTCAATCTACTCCCTTCGTTCACTTTTATTTATTACTTTTTTATATGACACATTCATTAAAAAAATAATTATTGATATAACTATTTTATCTTACTATCTATATTAATTAAGTAATATTTAAAGTAATATATTTTGAAAATAATTTAAAAAATAAGTAATTATTATTAAGAATAAAATAAAATAATTTTTTTTTTAATATGTCAAAAACTACAAATAAAAATAGAAATTCAGAAAATATGACAAGTAAAAGAGGGAGTATAAGATATCCTAGATCTCACCGACCAAGCAATCCCAAAAACTAAGGGGAGTCAATTTTTGGTCATCAAGAGTCAAACTTTAATATTTAAGAAGTTGGCTTAAAAAACATAAATTACAGCGTGTGTCAAATAATGTTAAATATTACTCCCTCGTTCAATTTGTTATCTGATTTTTACTTAGCTAGTAAAGAAGTTTTTTTTAAATTTTATAATTTTAAATTAAAGATATATGAAATACACTAAAATGTTTTTTGATTTATTGTTGCCTTAAATATATTATATATGAAAAGTTGAAATTGAAGATTTATCCCCAAAAAAAATAATCTTTTCATATAAATTTAAAAATAAAGTAAATAAACACATTGAAATTGAGGGAGTTATTAATCTGACGTAAGAATTACGAACTTGTTTTCTGAAAATTTGAGTCCCGTAAGAGAGGTCTTTTGACATATGTGATTGTAATCTCATAAAAAATAAAACGATTTTTAAAGTTAAATAGTCTTTAACTTTTTAAAAAACAAAAAGAAAATCTGAAACAAATTAAAAAAGAGATGTCGGTTAATCTAACTTCAAAAAAAAAAAAAAAAAGTTTCAAAGGTAAACAACATGGTGAAAAAGAAGTGGCGATTTACATGACCACCACCATGACCATCGTACACCGCAAAGAAGTGAATTGGCCGGTTGCCATTGACAATCGGCGAGCAAAGATTTAGCTGAATCGAGAGCTCATCTTCCATTGCAGGGCGTTTTTCCTTTACAGATATTGATCCCACCACCGGCAGCAGCAGTAATGGAGTGTTATTAGTATATGAATCGGCCCATGGGCGGAGCTACAACCCATCAAGGGTGTGCAAGTGAACACCCTTCGTCGGAAAATTACATCATGTATATAGGTCAAAATTTATCTAATGTTAATATATACCTGCGTTTGCACACCCTTGAAAGCAAGACCCTTTGGCCCAGTGGTAAAAAACGTGAGAAATGGTTGTGCTGTCGCAGGTTCGAATCTTGCTTAGTTTAAGCTTTATTTTTTGGTTAAAACTCACCTCATATATTTGAAAAGGGTTTTTGTGGGTCCACTAATCCACTTTCTTTTTAATTCCTTTCCTTTTTATTTTTTCCCAGTCTCCCTTTCTTCCCCTTTGTTTGACTTTCTTCATTAGATATTATTTCATCCATCACAATTTATATGATATTATTTAATTATTTATATGATTATTAATTATTTTATTTAGATTAAAAGAATAATTTTAAAGTTAATTATTTTCAATTTCAGGCAACATTTTTTAAAAAATAGATTAAAAAGGAATACGTGTCACATAAATTAAGATAGAACAAATACATATTAATTATTAAATTTACTTAAAACTTTAATTTGGATATTTATTTGTATTAAATATAAAATAATATTTCAAACAAGTTTCTACCCAAAAAATTAGAAGACAATATTATGTGTAATTACATATATATCATTGTATTTTTCATTCCCTCTTAAGTAGGTTATTAAGAGGTTTGGACTAAAAAAATTTAATAATGGGCTAATTTCTTCCATAGTTTTATAGGTAAATCAGGAAAACTAACTAAGATTTGAAACGTTTGATTATGATTTCCACACATTCTCTATCAAAAGACAAGAAATTTAAAATTCGTTAAAATTAAGAAGTAGCAAAACTGAAGATCGGAAATAACTTTAAATCTAACTAAACATCGATAAATTAGTGTTATTTTTTCTTGAAAGTGTGATACATGTTCAGTAAAAATCTTGACCCATCCATTGTAAACTATTATTTTAGTCCATATAATTTATCGTGTATTTTTTATTTTTATAACTAAAAGCAACACAAATTGAAGAAAAAAATTTAGGCGATTGTATTTGGTGAAAAATAAATTATTGTCGTTCATGATAAAGTCACTAGGTTGAGCAAGATGGATGTGAATCCACTCACTTAATTTTTTTGTTAGTTACTTCCTTAAATTTTGCACACCCTTCGTAAAATATCTAGCTCTGCCACTGAATCGGCCGGCCTAGTTTCTGCTAAACAGGGCTCCAGAAGATGAGCCGTTGTGAATTCGGCCGGCCTGTGTTGTGAATTCGAAGAAGAGGAACCGTTGGCCTGCCGAACACGCCTTCTCAATAGAATTCTGAGTTGGCGACGGAACCTGCATTGCTCGACTCTGCTCACCATCTTTAGCTATGTTTTGTAAATGCTTTACTGATGTTATGTTGAGCTACATTGCGGTTTTGTTATATAGAAGGCTACAGTACACAAGCGAAGTAGTGGTCGACAAGTAGGAACGAAATGTATATATCTGCATGCAGCTTTGTTTCATCTCTATTTATGAATAACATCAGCTATGTGGCGAAATCATAAATTTTGTTAAAAATGGTCAAAATTTAATACTCCCTAAAAAATGACATATTTTAACTTGATACGAAGTTTAAGAAAATAAAGAAGACTTCTGAAATTCTTGATCTCAAATTAAAGTTATGTTAAATATATCAAAATATCTTTTAATCTTGTGGTTTTAAACATGTCACGTGAAAAGTTGAAAATAAAATATTATATAGAAAGTAGACCATTCTTTTTAAAACGGAGAGGATAATATGTATGAAAAATAATTTTAACCAATATATTTCGTATAATTTATTATTCTTTAAATATATAGCATAATTTTTTGATAAAATATCTAATTGGCCCTCAAATTATATGTGGCTCCGGCACTGAGTTAATGAAAATATGAACTAAGAACGATGAGGGGGAATGGAAATGAAAAACAAGAAATACTTTTTATCGAAATATAGACAAACGGAAGTTTAACTCCGAAAAAAGCACTTCATGAAGCATCCCGAAATTTAATTGATTTATTTATTCTCTTTTTAGAGAATTTGGTTACTGGAGTGAACAAAAACCACCAAGTATTCCTCAACCCACAATGATCCCTGGAAGTAACACACGTCATTAAATTGACGTAAACTACGAGTAGTATTCAATTTCTCATTAACCGCGAGATCGTCGAATTTATCGGATGCAGGAAATCTAGAAGGTGTACAATATCTCATGACAGATGTGCCAGATCAGACGGATATGGGCCCACAATGACCGAACAGAAGGAAAGACGGTGCTTTAACCTAAGTGAAAGAAGAAGAGATGGAAGATTAAGACGTCCACGTGGAAAGACATGACGGAAGCAGCACCGCTTTGAATAGGGAAAGCCCCCCCTCCCTAGTGACAGAAACGTGTGTATTGGAAACTCTTTGGAAATTGAAATAGAGGTGATTTTTGGCAGCTTTTACGCACTACTTACATTTTGAAAGATTCTTTCTTGTTTTTTTTTCTTTTTTTTTCTTGTTACATTTTAACTTCACATATTTATTAATAAAATAAGTATTAACATAATTATTTTATTATAGTACCTTTATTAATTGATGATTATTATTTTATCTTACAATTAGTTTAGAGAATAAATAATTAATGTCAAGGATTAAAAAAAACAAAAAAGGGCTAGAAATATCCTTTAAATATTAAAATTGGTTAAAAAATACCATCAGTTTACCTATTGGACCAAAAATACCCCTCCATCCACCTTTATGGCTCAAATATACCCTTACAACTAACGAACCTTTCTTAAACCATAACTAAAAATTTTATTTATTACGTGTCAGCTTTCTATTGATTGCAAATTAAATTAATTAAAATAATATTATCTTATAATCAAAATCGGATCAAACTAAAACTATCCGACCCAAACCCGAACCATAAAGGTGAACGCCAGAGTATTTTTTGGTTGTCGTTGCTGTTTTTTTATTGTTAATGGACGGAGTTTTTCGTTGCTGTTAATGGTAATGGGGAAATGAAGAAGGAAAGTCAATGGTGGTGTGGTTGTGGTGTTTGGGCGATGGAGCTTAAGATTTGGAGGCATTACATGTATGGTATTTGCTGTGAGATCTTTACTGATCATCATAGTCTTCAGTACATTATGACCCAGAGAGAGCTTAATTTAAGAAAGCGCAGATGTATTGAGTTGCTAAAGGACTATGATATCTCTATTCTATACCATCCAAAAAAGGTAAATATGGTAGCGGATGCCTTGAGCCGGAAGGCAGTGAGTATGGGTAGCTTGGCCTTCATTTCAATTTCTGAGTAACTGTTGGCCTTGGACATTCAGTCCTTGGTCGACTTGATGGTTCGACTTGATATTTCTGACCCCATGAGGATTCTTGCTAGTGTTGAGGCTAGATCTACCTTGTTGGAGCAGATTCAGGGTCGTCAGTTTGAGGATAGCAGACTTATTGGCATTCAATATCAGGTGTTGAGGGGTGAGTCCAGGAGGGATACCTTAGATTCAGAGGGTATTTTGAGATTTGACGGTCTTATTTGTGTTTCGTGGGTCAGAGATTTGGTTCAGTTGATACTTGGAGAGGCTCACAGCTCTAGATATTCTATTCACTCTGGGACAGTTAAGATGTATAGGGATATGAGGCAGCAATACTGGTGGAGTAGTATATGGAGAGTTATAGCATAGTTTGTGGCTTTGTGCCTATGTTGTCAGTAGGTGAAGGCTGAGCATCTGAGATGTGGTGGATTGCTTTAGAGACTACCCATTCCTGAGTAAAAATGGGAGCGGTTCACTATGGATTTCGTAGGTGGTTTGTCTCACACTTCCTATGGTTTTGATAGCATTTGGGTCATCGTGGATCGATTGACCGAATCTACTCATTTCATCCCTATTCAGACTTCTTTCATGTGACACCTCAGAAAAAGATTTTGAATTTGTTTGGTCACTTTAAACGAGTGTAACTTTTAATCTATAAAAGTTCTGTGGTGTATATATTTTAAGTAGAATTATAATACGTGTGTATTATATGAAGCTTTTATATTAAGTAGAGTGAACTAGTGGGGCCCATTTTTTTATATTTTATTTTTTAAAATTAAGTGGGGAAAAGGGATAAGAATGAGGGGACAAGGGTCAGAGGTATAAACTTAAAAGAAAATCAAGAGCTTTTGCTCTTATTCTCTCTGGTACGCAGAGTACTACTTCTTGACCCTCAATTCTCCTCTTCCACAATTTTCCTTCTCCTCTACACTCTTCTAGTTATTATTAAGGAACTTTGACATGGATTATTTCTCTTGCTACCGAAAATGAGTAGTACTATATGTTTTCTTCCTTCAATGGTGTCACAAGAAATTGGGAATTCATTTTAATTAGGTAATTTCTCTACCCTACACTTGAATATTGTTATGAAATGCATATTTGGAATATAGGAGAAGGTAGTAGTTATCATTTGAATTGAATTTTGCACTAGTTTCCGAAATGGGTCTTGTCAATTAGGATTCCTGAAAGGGGGAAAAATATGAAATTGTGATAAAAGTGAAGTTTTGGAGTATTGCTATTGATAGGATTATGTATTGGGGTGGACTATTAACTTGTTGGCAGTGAAGTAAGTTGTTCTATATATAAAATATGTGTAACACCCCAGGTGTTACGAACACATGAAAATATACAATGGTTGGGGTATAAGGCTAAATGAAGAAAAGGTGAAGAAGAGTGTACTGGAAACGAGCATGCGAAGATTAAAAAAAAAAAAAAAAGTGAAGACAGGACTCACGTGACGTGAGTCACACTCACGCCACGTGAGTGGTGCCGTGAACCAACTTCAAAAAGTTGGAAAAAAATGCTCTGATTTTCACGTCAGGACCCACGTGGCGTGATTCCACTCACGTGACGTAAGTGGGTGCCGTGGATAACTTCAGAGACTTGAAAAATAGAGTCTGAGTTCCACGACACCAGTCACGGCACCGTGAAACTTTGCCGGCTTTGTTGACCAATTTTGACTAGATGAGATATTTGAGTGTGAGACCCATTAAATGTGTTGGGCTGGGTCTATAATCTGTATTTAAGGCCCAAATATCATGTAACAAGACATGTGCCTCAATAATTAAGGAAATTATCCATTTAATATGGATCATATATGTGGCCAAGGATACTTTGACTTGAGAGCCTATATAAAGGCATGAAAAATCAGATTTTATTCATTATCACTCTCATCTCATTCTAGATATTTCTCATATTTCTCAAAAGTTCCTTATCTCACAAAACTCTAAGGCAACACCACTTGTTGGGACAAAAATCATCCCTTTGCAAAATAGGTAAGTGTCTACTCTCATGGTGGATTATATTATAGGCTTGAGATGGTGTATATTGTTTATGTTGGTAAGGTGTTGAGTAGTGCACTTTTGGTTTTTCTAAAAGATGTGTCATTTTCATGACTTAATCTTGAAAGGAATCTTGAGATATTGAAGGAAGGATTGGATTGGCATATAGGACTTAATTAAAAGGCTAAGGTATGTAAGGTTTCCCTTTTCTATGACTATTGGTCACACCTATTGTTCATACTTTGTCCGACCTTACTTGCCCTCCGAAATGTCGTAAAGTGTCTCATTCTAAGTAAATGCTTAGAAATTGTTGTTTGTATACCTCTTATTCATTGCCTATGGTTTCCAAGTGTCAATAATATCGCAACCACCAATGTATCACTCTCTTAATGAACAAATTGAAGTAATGCATATAAGTGAGTATTGAGTACGGGTGGTAACTCGAGGGGGCGTAAAACCCAGCATAGAGACGATCCCGATTGATTATTGGACACAGGGGGTATCCCAAAGGGGTAAAAATCTAGCTAGGGACGAACCTGCTTTATTGATTTATGGGTGGTAGCTCGAAGGGGCATAAGCCTAGCTAGAGACGATCCCAATGTTATGACCCACTGATCAGTTGGGGCCCGGGTACTATATGAGTTATTGAGGATAATGAATGTAAAAGTAAAGTAATGAATGTAACAGACATGGTTTCACACATACAGAATGGTGGTATGTCCATATTGTTTATTCACTTGTATTTGATTCCATTTGCGTTCCTATATGTCATACAATTACATATCGCCTTACATACTCAGTACATTCTTTCGTACTGACCCCTCGTGGGACTTACTTTACTTGCTGCAGGAACAGGAGGTAGTAGACCCTCACAGTAGGATTCGGACTCTCTGCGTACAATTGGTGAGCTCCAGGCTAATTCGGGGCTTTTCGGGTCATATGTGCATGTTGATTTTGATGTTATGTACATGTTTGTGTAAAGCGGGGACTTGTCCCGATTATAGATTTGGTCTGGTTTCTGCTAGAGGCTTTGTAGACGTTGTATAGTAAATGAAGAGATGTCTTCTCATTTTGACCTTGCGGCCCTACCGGACGAGTTTCTTATATATATAAATGTCTTTTCGTGCTTCTGTTTTACGATGTCATGTCCATATGCATACATGTTGTGTTCCATGTGAATGTATAGGTTGGTTCTCTCAAGCCTCAATGGCTTCGGGTGCCATGTACGCCCCGTTGAAACTCGAGGCGTGACAAAAGTGGTATCAGAGCGGGTCGTCCTAGGGTGTCTACAAAGCCGTGTCTGAGTAGAGTCTTTCTTATGGATGTGATGTGCACCACATTTATAAGTTGGAGGCTACGGGACATTTAGGAGGTGTTTCTTTTCTTCAAATCTTAGATCGTGCAATAGAGCTAAAGTTATCGGGAGACTATTATATATAACCGTTGTTTTCTTTCATTCTCTTTCATGGTAGTGCAAATGCCGATCACAAGAAGAGGTAGAGGCAAAACTAAGAGGTTAGATAGAATTGTCGAGGAAGGCACTAGTAGACCACAACCTAGTCAGGGTGAAGCTGAAGCTGAAAGTGAATTTGCATCCCGCGCTTCTTCTACTATTCCAGCACCAGAAGGGTCAAGAGGTAGAGAAGTACCCGCAGAACCGCCTATGAATGCCATGGATCAGGATTTGAGAAATGCAGTACAGATGTTGACACAGCTAGTTGCTGCATAAAGCCAAGGACGAGCTGGTCCAACCACAGGTGAGGATAGTGCGGCTAGGGCAGCCAATCGCCGAACACAGGATTTCCTAAAACTAGATCCTCCCATGTTTACCGGATCAGATCTGAACGAGGACCCGCAAGATTTTATTGATCAAATTCACAGGGCTTTGGAGGTTATGCATGTATCTGGTGTGGAAACGGTTGAACTTGCGGCCTATAGATTGAAGGGATAAGCAATATTGTGGTATGAGGATTGGAAGAGATCAAGGGGCATTGGTGCACTTCCCGTGGGCTGGGAAGAATTTAAAGCAGCGTTCCTTGATCATTACCTCCCATATGAGGTCAGGGAGGCACGTGCAGAACAGTTTCTAAATCTGCGCCAAGGAACCATGAGTGTCAGAGAATACAACTTGCAGTTTAATTCTTTGGCTCGCTAGGCTCCAAATATAGTGGCCACAATGACAGACAGAGTCCATCGATATGTGGACAGATTGGAACCCTATTTGGTGCGGGACTGCACTATTGCTGCTTTGAACAGAGATATGGACATAGCCAGAATTCAGGCTTTCGCCCAAAAGATGGAGGATCAAAGACAAAGAAGAAGGGTACAGGAGTTTGAAAGAGGGCCATCAAAAAGGGCTCGACCTATGGGGCAATCTATGGTATCCCAAGGAGTACCTAGGCCTCGGATGTTTCCTACACCGCCTAGGCCATCATTTTCTCATTCCCCTGCATGCACTTCATCTCAGTTTTGAGGGTCTCGAGGCGGTTATGTTGGGCAGAGCAGTGGTTCCGATTTACAGAGTGTCGGGTTTTCTCGTCCTCTGTGTCAGCATTGTGGAAAACCTCATTTAGGTGAATGTCGGTTTGGGACAAATACATATTTTTGGTGTGGTATGACGGGACACATCATGCGAGAGTGCCCACGAAGAGGCGTCGGTAATGTGATGCAACCTATGGGATCGACCGTTGCATCTTCATCACCGGTTCCTTCCCTTGGTAGAGGTGTACAACCTATGGGGCGCAAAAGAGGTTCGAGAGAAGCAGCTAGTTCTAGCGGAACATAGAACCGTACTTATGCTCTAGTGGACCGACAGAATTCGGAGGCTTCTCCTGATGTCGTTACAGGTATATTATCTGTTTTCTCATATCCTGTATATGCATTGATTGATCCGGGTTCTACATTATCGTATGTCACTTCGTTGATCGCGGAAAAATTCAAAAGAACGCCGGAATTATTAACTCAGTCATTTGAAGTATCTACGCCTGTCGGTGAATCCATTATAGCTTAGAGGGTTTATCGTAACTGCATAGTCACTGTGGGTGGTCATGATACCTTGGCCGATCTTATTGAGCTAGAGATGGTGGATTTTGATGTTATAATGGGGATGGATTGGTTGGCTTGTTGTTATGCTATGGTGGATTGCCAAGCTAAGAAGGTGTCTTTTCATTTTCCGCAAATGACCGTCCTTGAATGGAAGGGTAATGTCGGTGCACCAAGAGGCAAATTTATTTCTTATCTCAAGGCAAGGAAAATGATATCCAAGGGATATATATGTCACCTAGTACGGGTGCAGGATATTGATATGAAGCCACCAACTCCTCAATCGGTCCCGGTGGTCAATGAATTCCTTGATATATTTCCTGAAGATCTTCCAGGTCTACCTTCAGAACGGGAAGTAGAGTTCGGTATTAACGTGATCCCAGGGACACAACCGATCTCTATTCCTCCGTATCGAATGGCTTCAGCTGAATTGCGGGAATTGAAGGACCAAATAAAAGACTTGTTGGACAAGGGATTCATACGACCTAGTGTATCCCCGTGGGGTACACCAGTGTTGTTTGTGTGGAAGAAAGATGGCACGTTAAGAATGTGCATTGATTATCGGCAGTTGAACACGGTAACGATCAAGAACAAATATCCCCTCCCCAGGATTGATGATTTGTTTGATCAGTTACAGGGCGCCAAATGTTTTTCAAAAATTGACTTGCGATCGGGTTACCATCAAGTCAGGGTCAGAGAAAATGATATACCCAAGACAGCTTTTCGAACACGGTATGGCCATTATGAATTCTTAGTTATGTCATTTGGACTAACAAATGCAGCAGCTATTTTCATGGATTTGATGAATAGGGTGTTTAAGCCATTTCTAGACGTGTTCGTGACGGTGTTTATAGATGATATTCTGGTTTATTCACGATCAGAAGAAGACCATGTTAACCACCTACGACAGGTGTTACAGACTCTGCGTGATCGTAAGTTGTATGCCAAATTCTCTAAATGTGAATTTTGGTTAAAATCCGTGGAGTTCTTGGGTCACATTGTATCAGATGAAGGAATTCGGGTTGATTCTCAAAAGATTGAAGCGGTGCAGAATTGGCCAAGACCTACGACACCTACAGAGATTCGTAGTTTTCTTGGATTGGTCGGTTATTATCGCAGGTTTGTGGAAGGGTTTTCTTCTATTGCTGCGCCATTAACGAAGCTAACACACAAGGCAATTAAGTTTCAGTGGAACAATGCATGTGAGAAAAGTTTCCAAGAGCTGAAAGATAAGTTGACTTACACACCAGTTTTAGTACTTCCCGAAGGCACAGAAGGTTATGTAGTGTATTGTGATGCTTCTGGGGTTGGCCTCTGATGTGTATTGATGCAGCATGGTAAAGTAATAGCGCATGCCTCACGACAGTTGCGGCCACATGAGAGGAATTATCCCACACATGATCTTGAGTTAGCAGCTGTGATATTTGCCTTAAAGATATGACGTCATTATTTGTATGGGGTTCATGTTGATATGTATACGGATCACAAAAGTTTGCAATATATTTTTAAGCAGAAAGAACTCAATTTAAGGCAACGAAGGTGGCTTGAGTTATTGAAAGATTATGATATCGATATCTTATACCACCTAGGGAAGGCAAATGTGGTAGCTGATGCACTAAGTCGCAAAGCAATAGAAAGCACCAATGATCAGTTGAGAGAAAAGCAAGATATAGTCAGGGATTTACATCAACTAGCTAGCTTGGGGGTTCGTCTTCTTGAATCTCTAGATGAAGGGGTTATTGTGCAGAATGCAGTAGAATCTTCCTTAATGGCTGAGGTAAAGGAGAAATAGTATGCAGATCCTATTCTATTGCATCTGAGAGAGAATGTGCAGCAAGAGTTGACCAAGACATTCGATCTGACACCAGAAGGAGTCCTTCAATGCCAAGGGAGGTTATGTGTACCGGATGTGGATGAGTTGAGGAAGCGGATTATGACAGAGGCACACCATTCACGGTATTCTATTCATTCGGGATCCACTAAAATGTACCACTATCTGAAGGAGGCGTACTGGTGGGGTAATATGCAGAAGCATATTGCCGAATTTGTAGCTCAATGTCCAAATTACCAACAAGTCAAGGTGGAGCATCAGAAACCAGGAGGTTACATGCAATGTATCAATCTTCCAATATGGAAATGGGATATTATTAACATGGACTTCGTCACAGGTTTGCCTCGTACACTGCGGAAGTTTGATTCTATATGGGTGATAGTGGACAGGCTTACCAAGTCAGCGCATTTCCTACCAGTCAGGACCACCTATGCAGCTGAAGATTATGCAAGGTTGTATGTCAAAGAGATAGTGCGATTACATGGGATTCCACTCTCTATTATTTCAGATCGGGGAGCATAATTTACTGCACATTTTTGGAAATCTTTTCAGAAGAGCTTGGGTACACAGGTGAATTTGAGTATGGATTTCCATCCTCAAACGGACGGACAAGCAGAACGTACTATCCAAACACTTAAAGATATGCTACGAGCGTGCACGTTGGATTTTAAAGGCAGTTGGGATGATCATTTACCACTTGTTGAATTTGCCTACAACAATATCTATCATTCAAGTATTAAAATGGCACCTTATGAAGCTTTATATGGAAGAAGATGTCGATCACCAATTGGATGGTTTGAAACGGGTGAAACTGCTTTACTTGGGCCCGATCTTGTTCACCAAGCCATGGAGAAAGTTAAAGTGATCCAACAACGGCTACAGACGGCCCAAAGTCGACACAAGTCCTATACTGATGTTAGATGAAGAGGGCTCGAATTTTCCATAGGTGATTGGGTATTCTTGAAGGTGTCACCGATGAAAGGGGTAATGAGGTTTCGAAAGAAAGGAAAATTAAGTCCACGTTATATAGGCCCATATGAAATTGTTCGAAGATTTGGGCAAGTTGCATATGAATTGGCACTACCCCAAGAACTTTCCATGGTTCATCCAGTATTCCATGTTTCGATGCTTTGAAAGTGCATAGGAGATCCATTTCGTATTGCTACCATTGAAGATGTATAGGTTACGGAGGGTCTCACCTATGAAGAGATACCTGTTGCGATTCTGGATAGGCAAGTGAAGAGGTTAAGGAATAAAGACGTGGTTTCTGTGAAAGTGCTTTGGCAAAATCAGCAAGTAGAAGAAATCATATGGGAAGCCGAGGAAATGATGAAGGCCAAGTACCCACACTTGTTTCAAAAAGAGTAAAAAGAAAAAGATGTGGAATATGAGCAATAACAAGTAAGTACTTATTAGTTTTATGTATAAGTGTATATGATAAATGAATTCAGACTTGAACTTGTCTAGATTGGATAACGTTACTAACATTTGAGGATGAATGTTTCTAAGGGGGGGAGAATGTAACACCCCAGGTGTTACGAACACATGAAAATATACAATGGTTGGGGTATAAGGCTAAATGAAGAAAAGGTGAAGAAGCGTGTACTGGAAACGAGCATGCGAAGATTAAAAAAAAAATAAAACAAAAAAAACAAAGACAGGACTCATGTGACGTGAGTCACACTTACGCCACGTGAGTGGTGCCGTGAACCAACTTCAGAAAGTTGAAAAAAAAATGCTCTGATTTTCACGTCAGGACCCACGTGGCGTGATTCCACTCACGTGACGTAAGTGGGTGCCGTGGATAACTTCAGAGACTTGAAAAATAGGGTCTGAGTTCCACGACACCACCTACGTGGCGTGATTGGGTTCCACAACACCAGTCACGGCACCGTGAAACTTTGCCGGCTTTGTTGACCAATTTTGACTAGATGAGATATTTGAGTGTGAGACCCATTAAATGTGTTGGGCTGAGTCTATAATCTATATTTAAGGCCCAAATATCATGTAACAAGACATGTGCCTCAATAATTAAGGAAATTATCCATTTAATATGGATCACATATGTGGCCAAGGATACTTTGACTTGAGAGCCTATAAAAAGGCATGAAAAATCAGATTTTATTCATTATCACTCTCATCTCTTTCTAGATATTTCTCATATTTCTCAAAAGCTCCTTATCTCATAAAACCCTAAGGCAACAACACTTGTTGGGACAAAAATCATCCCTTTGCAAAATAGGTAAGTTTCTACTCTCATGGTGGATTATATTATAGGCTTGAGATGGTGTATATTGTTTATGTTGGTAAGGTGTTGAGTAGTGCACTTTTGGTTTTTCTAAAAGATGTGTCATTTTCATGACTTAATCTTGAAAGGAATCTTGAGATATTGAAGGAAGGATTGGATTGGCATATAGGACTTAATTAAAAGGCTAAGGTATGTAAGGTTTCCCTTTTCTATGACTATTGGTCACACCTATTGTTCATACTTTGTCCGACCTTACTTGCCCTCCAAAATGTCGTAAAGTGTCTCATTCTAAGTAAATGCTTAGAAATTGTTGTTTGTATACCTCTTATTCATTGCCTATGGTTTCCAAGTGTCAATAATATCGCAACCACCAATGTATCACTCTCTTAATGAACAAATTGAAGAAATGCATATAAGTGAGTATTGAGTACGGGTGGTAGCTCGCGGGGGCATAAATCCCAGCATAGAGACGATCCCGATTGATTATTGGACACAGGGGGCATCCCAAAGGGGTAAAAACCTAGCTAGGGACGAACCTGCTTTATTGATTTATGGGTGGTAGCTCGAAGGGGCATAAGCCTAGCTAGAGACGATCCCAATGTTATGACCCACTGATCAGTTGGGGCCCGGGTACGATATGAGTTATTGAGGATAATGAATGTAAAAGTAAAGTAATGAATGTAACAGATATGGTTTCACACATACAGAATGGTGGTATGTCCATATTGTTTATTCACTTGTATTTGATTCCATTTGCGTTCCTATATGTCATACAGTTGCATATCGCCTTACATACTCAGTACATTCTTTCGTACTGACCCCTCGTGGGACTTACTTTACTTGCTGTAGGAACAGGAGGTAGTAGACCCTCACGGTAGGATTCGAACTCTCTGCTTACAGTTGGTGAGCTCCAGGCTAATTCGGGGCTTTTTGGGTCATATGTACATGTTGATTTTGATGTTATGTACATGTTTGTGTAAAGCGGGGACTTGTCCCGATTATAGATTTGGTCTGATTTCTGCTAGAGGCTTTGTAGACGTTGTACAGTAAATGAAGAGATGTCTTCTCATTTTGACCTTGCGGCCCTACTGGACCAGTTTCTTATATATATAAATGTCTTTCCGTGCTTCTGTTTTATGATGTCGTTTCCATATGCATACATGTTGTGTTCCATGTGAATGTATAGGTTGGTTCTCTCGAGCCTCAACGGCTTCGGGTGCCATGTCCGCCCCATTGGAACTCGAGGCGTGACAATATGATTGTAGAATTTTCTTCATTAAGGATAAGGGTTGTTGGTTGTTTAAGATCTATTGTTGAAGGTTGTGGAGCTTTATGTCCACTAGGTGTTCGAAAAAATTTTGTAGTGATTCGATTATCTAATTTCATAGTCGATGTAACACCCCGTATGTTTTCGAACCGATACGACTACGTGTACATTTATGGAATTAGTTAAACATGAGAGATTTGATGAATTATACATTAATTTGTTGGGGCTTACATGAGTCTTGTGCCATTGGGCCCAAATGAGGCCCAAAAATCATATGAAAGACATGGTCCAAAAAGGGAACTTGACCCATTCTTTCATTGCTCTTCATTGACCAAGTAAACCATTAAATGAGTGGCTAAGGATGAGTATCAAGGGACTATATAAGTCAAGAAAATCAGATTTTTATTCATTAGAGATACACATGCCATTTTCTATATTTTTCCAAACATTTCTCTTCTCCTACAAAACCCTAAGCTTTCATTCCTTTGGCCAAGATCATCACCTTGCAAGCTTTGGTAAGTATTTATTCTCATGGTTTACTATGTGATATGTTTAAGATGGTGTATAAATCATGTTGGTTGTGTTGTCAAAGTGTTGGACAGTTTACTATGTGTAAAACTGTCTATTTTTACAATCGGAGAAAAGTTTTGCCTTGTAAACTTGAAAATGTACTTGTGGACTTGAAGGAAGTGAACTTGATGGATCCAATATTGACATGTGAGATTTTATTATAGTCTTAACTTGTTTTATCCTTGTGTATAGTGTTTGGAATTGTTATTGTGAAATTTGTTAAGGATTTGGTGACGTATTGAACGAGAAGTGTAGTTTTGGATGTTGTTTATGTGTGTTGTGAGACCATGGATGATTGTTGGCATCCAATATGATCAAAATATGTCAAAAGAAGTTTAGTTATGATCATGGATCTTTCATTGCATAAAAAGACCCAAAAGAGACCCATTTTGACCAAAACGGGCATCCGCCCCACAGACGAGGGAACCTGCGGGCGCAGGTGCCTCTGGCTTCTGCCAAAGGCCACCTGCGGACGCACCTCAGCCACCTACGGGCGCAGGTGGCTTCGCAGGTCAGCCCAGATTTTGGTTTTGTGTGTTTTCGTCTCTCTTTGATCCCCGAAGGCTCCTATACCCTTTTTGGATGTATTTATCAACTTATGACACCGTTTTAATGAATTTAAAGGGTCTTATGGAGGTGTGTTGGACTATATTAAGTATGAATTGTTGTTCATATGTTGTTATGGAGGTGTAATTGTGACAGAATGATAATGAGGAGACATAAAGGGTAAGCGTGGTGTGAAATACTATTGATGTATGATGTCTTGGTCGATGTGTGGAATGTTAAGGTGTTGTTGGTATGAGAATGCAGTGGATTGTATTGTAAAGGGTGACATGACGTTATACGGCAGTCATATAGCTCATTGTCGTCTTGTACACTTGTATAGTAACTAGTTGCTAATGTAAGTTCCGTTATGAAATTGTATTGTAGAGTAAGACGTAAGAAATGAGCTGGACTATTGTATTCACATGTAGGATTGAGTGTTCATATTGAGAAGATAAGGTATGTAAGGTTACTCTTTCGGTATTCTTCTGCAGCATACTGTTCACATTGACATAATACTTGTTCCATTCCGAAATGTCCAAAGGTATCTCATCTTAGGTTTTCATCTATTGTTAAGTCATAAGTTCCTCATTCATTAGTCATTTATCGTCCATATGTTACATAATTGTGGACATGGTTCCAAAAGTTCCAATAATGTTATGTTCCAAAGCTTCCAATAATGTTACGACTACAAACGTATCAATCTCTTACAAGCGAAAGTATTAATCTCATGAACGTAAAGGAATGAAGTAATGCATATATGTGTTTCCAATAATGACATGATCATTGAATAAACTATTTCAAAGATTAAAGAAGTAATGTTGTAAAGTCTCTATTCTTGGGTGGTATCCCAGGGGTTAAACACCTAGCATGGGTCGATCCCAATATCTACGGGTGGTATCCCAGGGGTGAAAAGAACACCTAGCATGGGTCAATCCCGCTACTACGGGTAGTATCCCAGGGGCAAAAAAATAGCCTAGCATAGGTCGTGTAACACCCCGTAAATGTCCAAACGAATGCGACTAAGTGACGGGATTAATTGAACATGCAACAAAGGGGTATATTATGTATGTAAAGTGTTGGACTTAATTCATCTTGGTTAATGGGCTCAAAATTGGCCCAAAATTACAAGACATGGCCCAAAAAGGAAAATTTGACCCATTCTTGATCCAAGCCTTAATGACCAATAGACACCTCATCTTTGACTAAATATTGGATAAGGATGATATATATATATAGCTAAAAAATCAGATTTTTAATCACAACCTCCACCTTTCCATTTCTTGCATTTTCTAGACAATTCCAAGAGACCAAAAAGAAACCCTTTTCAAGCCAAGGTAACTACACCTATTTTTCCAAGATCATCACCTTATAAGTGTTGGTAAGTGTTTATTCTTGTGTTTTAATATATTATGTGCATAAGAGATGGTATGGATTTTGATGGTTATGTCTAAAAGGGTTGATTGGGGCACTTTTGCTTATGTGACACAAGTTGTGTTATTTTGGTGATTTGAACTTGAAAGTGGCCTTGTGGTCTTGAAAGAAGTGAGTTGATGGTTTGAACATCAACATGTATGATATGATTATGCCCCTAAATTGATTTCTCTTTATGTGTCATTTTTGGAAATTGTTGTCATGGAAAAAGTGTACGGAATTGGTGACGTAATGAAAGGAAAATGTGATTTTGGTGATGCTTTTGTGTGTTGTGAGGTTGTTCATTGGTATTAGGTTGATCAAAAATATGTAAAGGAAATCTTGGTTATGGCCATGAACCATTTAATGTGAAAAAGGACCCAAAAACGAACCCCGGTGGCCGAATTTGGGCATCCGCCCACGCAGACGGGCACCTGTGGGCGCAGATGCCCATGGAAGTGTCCATAAGGGCACCTGCGGCTGAAGGTCACCCACCTGCGCGCGCAGGTGGCCCCTCCAGACCCCCTAGGGTCCCGTTTTGCATGTTTTCGTCCCGTAATGATCCCCGAAACCCCTCTAACCTTCTTGGATGCAATTATTAACTTGTGAATGACTTTAAAGGAGTAAGTTGGAGGTATGGTGAATTATATCAAGTATGTATTGACTTTAATGTGTTGTTTTGAGAGACGTTTATGCGACGTAATGACATAAACGTAACATAGTATTGAAGGGGAAGTGTAAAGTATGATTTTGGTGTGGAATGTTAGTAATGTATGATATCATGGGTAATGTGTGACTTGTTTTGGTAATGGTAAAGCAGTATATGATATTGTACAAAGGTGAAATGGCGTTGTGTGACAATTATGTAACTTATTATCATGTTATACACTTGAAATGAAGTAAGTGGTTAATGTAAGCTTCATTATGTACTTGTGTGTAGAGTAGATATAAAGGGAAAGCTGAAGTGTTGTATTCACGAGTAAGAGTGTGTATCCATATTGGGGAATTAAGGTATGTGAGGTCACTCTTTCTGTATCTTTCTGCAGCATATAGTGTACACCTTGTTATTGTACTTACTCATTTCCAAAATGTCCTAAGGCATCTCATTTCATGTTATCATCTATTGTCATTCATGTATAACATACTTATAGACATGACTTCAAAGCTTCCAATAATGTTACAATTCCAAAAGTATCAATCTCATGAACGTAAAGGCATAAAGTAAAGCATCTATGTGTTTTCCAAGAATGATATAATCATTGAATGAACTTTTTCAAGATTAGAGGAGTAATGTTGTGAAGAGAAGTGATGTGTTCTTGGGTGGTATCCCATGGGGTTAAAACACCTCACATGGGTCGATCCCAATATCTACGGGTGGTATCCCATAGGGTTAAAACACCTCGCATGGGTCAATCCCACTTCTACGGGTGGTATCCCAGGGGCAAAGGAAAAGCCTAGCATGGGTCGATCCCGAAAACTGTTGATTACCCACTGATCAGCTTTGGGCCCGGGCATTGTAAGAATGGAAGCATGAGTTGTGAATGAAGAGGTGAATGACGAAGGAACGAATGAGTGTAAAGATAAAAGAAGTAATCCATCTAATGTACATATTTCCATACATATAGAGTGGTGACTCATCCATGTTGATTCTTTAATTATATTTGTTCCATTGAAGCATTGATGTATCATAGAGTTTCTTATGGCCTTACATACTCAGTACATTCTTCGTACTGACCCCTTTGGGGAAATTTACCTTACTTGCTGCAGGCACAGGTACTAGTAGACCCCCACAGTAGGTTGCGGATTTTTTGCCGATCTTTGGTGAGCTCCAGTTGGTTCGGGGCTTTCCGAGTCTCTTGTGTACATCGTTTTGGCATTGTAATATTGTGTAAAGCGGGGACTTGTCCCAAATTTAAGATGTTTATATGTGTACTCTTGTTAGAGGCTTTTGTAGACCGATGTGGGTGTATGAATGAAGAGTTGTATGTCCACCTTGACTCGATGGCCCTAACGACCAGGTTTCTTATATATATATATATATAATGCTCTATGATTTTTGCACTTAACTTATTATGTCTTTGTGAGGTGGTGATGATTCTTATGGCATGCATATGATTAGGCATGAGTAAAGATCGATTCTCTCGGGCCTTATCGGCTTCGGGTGCCAATCACGCCTCAATGGGATTTGGGGTGTGACAAAAGTGGTATCAGAGCAAGGTCGGTCTAAGGGTGTCTACAAAGCCGTATCTGAGTAGAGTCTTACTTATCAATGTGTTGTGCACCACATTTATAAGTAGGAGGCTACGGGATATTTAGGATGCTGTTTCATTCCTTCATTTTTTTAGATCGTGCATTAGAGCCGAAGTTATAGGTGTACTTGTTTCTGACAACAAAAATTGTTATTCAGGTATATTATAGAAAATGCCGATGACAAGAAGAGATCAAGGTAAAAGTAAGAGATTAGACAGAATTGCTGGAGAAGGAACTAGTAGAGCCCCGCCGGAACCAATTAATCAAGGCGGCGCTGAACCAGAGATGGCATCACAGGCTTCTTCTATGCTTCCAGTTTCAGAAGAGTCAAGAGGAAGAGACGTACCGGTAGAACCACCAGTGAATACGACCGACCAGGACTTAAAGAATGCAGTGTAGATGTTGACCAGAATAGTTGCTACACAGGTTCAGGGACAAGGTGGTCTGATGACAGGTGATGATAGTGCAGCGAGAGCAGCTAGTCGACGGACCCAAGATATCTTGAAATTAGATCCTCCTACATTCACCGGATCAGATTTGAATGAAGATCCATAAGACTTTATAGATCAGATTCAAAGGGCCTTGGATGTTATGCATATAACCGGGATAGAAACAGTTGAACTTGCTGCATACAGATTAAAAGGAGAGGCGATATTGTGGTATGAAGATTGGAAGAAATCTCGGGGTGTCGGTGCAAATCCTCCTAATTGGGAAGAATTTAAAGCGGCTTTCCTTGATCACTACCTTCCTTATGAGATCCGTGAGGCTCGTGCAGATCAATTCTTGAATTTACGTCAAGGGAATTTTAGTGTCAAAGAATACAGTATACAATTTAATTCTTTGGCCCGATATGCTCCTAATGTAGTGGCTACGATGACAGATAGGGTCCATAGATATGTGGACAGGTTGGAACCATATTTGGTACGAGATTGCACTATTGCTGCCTTGAATAAAGACATGGATATAGCAAGAATTCAAGCCTTCGCTTAGAAAATGGAGGACCAACGATAGAGAAGAAGGGTACATGAATCTGAACGAGGACCGTCCAAAAGAGCTAGACCAATAGGACAGTCTATGGTGTCCCAAGGAGAATCTAGACCTTGGATGTTTCCTAGACCACCGAGACCGACATTTTCTTATTCCGCAGTAGGCACTCAAGCTCAGTTCTAAGGGTTTAGAGGTAGTAATGTGGGGCAGAGTATTGGGATTCGAGGTTCACAGAATATGGGATTTTCTCGTCCGCCATGTCAACAATGTGGACGGTTTCACTTAGGCGAATGACGGCATGGGTCAAATATTTGTTTTTGGTGCGGTATGCGGGGCATATGATGAGAGACTTCCCACGAAGAGGCTTGGGTAATATAGCACAACCTGCGAGATCAGCTGTTGCATCATCATTATCGCTTTCTTTCTTAGGCCGAGGTGCACAGTCAGCAGGTCGGGGGCGAGGTGCCAGAGGAGCAGCCAGTACTAGTGGGACTTAGAATTGTACTTATGCTCTAGCAGACCGACAGAATTCAGAGGCGTCTCCTGACGTAGTCACAGGTACATTATCCATATTTTCGTATAATGTATATGCATTGATTGACCCGGGTTCTACATTGTCCTATATTACTCCATTGATTGCTGCAAAATTTGCAAAGGCACCAGAATTATTAAGTAAATCAATTGAAGTGTCTACACCGGTTGGTGAAAATATTATTGCAAAGAGAGTAGATTGTAATTGTGTGGTGACTGTGTGTGGTCATGATACACTGGCCGATCTCATTGAATTAGACATGATAGATTTTGATGTGATCATGGAAATGGATTGGTTAGTTTCTTGTTATGCCACGGTAGATTGCCGGGCCAAGAAGGTGCAATTTTGATTTCCGCAAGAAAATGTTCTCGAATGGCAGGGTAATCTAGGGGCACCAAGAGGAAAATTTATTTTCTATTTGAAAGCAAGGAAAATGATTGCCAAGGGGTACATATGTCACTTGGTACGCGTAAAAGATAATGATGTGGAATCATTAACTCCGCAGTCAGTTCCAGTGGTCAATGAATTTCTTGATTTATTCCCAGAAGACCTTTTAGGCTCCAGTTGGTTCAGGGCTTTTCGGGTCTCTTGTGTACATCGTTTTGGCATTGTAATATTATGTAAAGCGGGGACTTGTCCCGAATTTAAGATGTTTATATGTGTACTCTTGTTAGAGGCTTTTGTAGACCGATGTGGGTGTATGAATGAAGAGTTGTATGTCCACCTTGACTTGATGGACCTAACGGCCAAGTTTCTTATATATATATATATATATAAAATGCTCCATGATTTCTGCACTTAACTTATTATGTCTTTGTGAGGTGGTGATGATTCTTATGGCATGTATATGATCGGGCATGAGTAAAGATTGGTTCTCTCGGGCCTTATCGGCTTCGGGTGCCAATCATGCCTCAATGGGATTTGAGGTGTGACAGGTCGATCCCGAAAATGATTGATTACCCACTGATCAGCTTGGGGCCCGGGCATTGTAAGAATGGAAGAATGAGAAGTGAATGAAGAAGTGAGTGATGAACGAACAAATGAACAAAAGAGTAAAGAAAGTAATCCACGTAATGTACATACTCCCATATTTACAGAATGGTGAGTTATCCACAATGGTTATTTACTTATATCTGATTCCATTATCGTATCTATGTAATGTACTATTTCTTATTGGCCTTACATACTCAGTACATTCTTTGTACTGACGTCCCTTGTGGGACTTACCTTACTTGCTGTAGGCACAGGTACTAGTAGACCTCCACAATAAGCTGCGGGTCATCTACTGAACTTTGGTGAGCCTTAGTTGGTTCGGGGATTCCGAGTTACAGTTGTATATTGGTATTGTAAATGTTATGTAAAGTGGGGACTTGTCCCGAGTTTAGGTTGGTTATGTATGTACTTCTGTTAGAGGCTTTTGTAGACATATGTGGGTATATGAATGTAAGTGATATATGTCCATTTTGACTTGATGGCCCTAACGGCCAAGTTTCACGTACATATATATATATATATATATATCACATGTTCCATAATTTTGGCTATTAGCATTTTATGTCCTTACGTGGTGGTGATGTTTCTAATGGCATGCATATGAATGGACAGGAGTAAAGATTGGTTCTCTCGGGCCTTATCGGCTTCGGGTGCCAGTCCACCCCGTTAGGATACGTGGCGTGACAAAAGGTGTATCAGAGTAGGTTGTTCTAAGGGTGTCTACAAAGCCGTGTCTGAGTAGAGTCTTACTTATCGATGTGTTGTGCACCATATTTATAAGTAGGAGGATATGGGACATTTAGGAGTTGTTTCATTCCTTTAAATCTAGATCGTGCATTAGAGCCGAAGTTATAGGTGGACTTGTTTCTGACCATAAAATTATTATTCTTGTATATTATAGCAAAATGCCGATGACAAGAAGAGGTAGAGGTAAAAGTAAGAGAATAGACAGAATTGCTGGAGAAGGAACTAGTAGAGACCCGCCTGAACCTGTTAATCATGGCGGTGCTGAACCAGAGATGGCATCACAGGCTTCCTCTACTCTTTCATTTTCAGAAGAGTCAAGAGGAAGAGAAGTACCTGCAGAACCACCAGTGAATACTACTGACCAGGACTTGAAGAATGCAGTGCAAATGTTGACCCGAATAGTTGCTGGACAAGTTCAGGGACAAGGTGGTCCAATGAGAAGTGATGATAGTGCAGCCAGGGCAGCTAGTCGACGGACCCAGGATTTCTTGAAATTAGATCCTCCTACATTCACTGGATCAAATCTGAATGAAGATCCGCAAGACTTCATAGATCAAATTCAAAGGGCTTTAGATGTTATGCATATAACTGGGGTAGAAACAGTTGAACTTGCTGCATATAAATTTAAAGGAGAGGCGATATTGTGGTATGAAGATTGGAAGAAATCTCGTGGTGTCGGTGCAAACCAACCTAATTGGGAAGAATTTAAAGCGGTTTTCCTTGATCACTACCTTCCTTATGAAATCCGAGAGGCTCGTGCAGATCAATTCTTGAATCTTCGTCAAGGGAACCTGAGTGTCAGAGAATACAGTTTGCAGTTTAATTCTTTGGCTCGATATGCTCCAAATGTAGTGGCCACAATGGCAGATAGAGTCCATTGATATGTGGACAGATTAGAGCCATATTTGGTACGAGACTGCACTATTGCTGCCTTAAACTGAGATATGGATATAGCTAGAATTCAGGCCTTCACGCAAAAGATGAAGGACCTAAGGCAAAGAAGAAGAGTACATGAATCTGAATGAGGACAGTCCAAAAGAGCTAGACCTATGGGACAGTCTATGGTGTCCCAAGAAGAATATAGACCTCAGATGTTTCCTAGACCGCCGAGACCGTCATTCTCTTATTTCGCAGCAGGCACTCAAGCTTAATTCTGAGGGTTTAGAGGTAGTAATGTTGGGCAGAGTAGTGGGATTCGAGGTTCGCAGACCGCTGGATTTTCTCGTCAGCCATGTCAGCAATATGGATGGTTTCATTTAGGTGAATGCCGGCTTGGTTCAAATGTTTGCTTTTGGTGCGGTATGGCGGGGCATATGATGAGAGACTGCCCACGAAGAGGCATGGGTAGTGTGGCGCGACTTGCGGAATCAACCATTGCATCATCATCGGTTCCTCCCCTAGGCAGAGGTGTGCAGCCTGCCGGTCATAGTAGAGGTGCCAGAGGAGCAGCCAGTTCCAGTGGAACTCAGAATCGTACTTGTGCTCTAGTGGACTGGCAGAATTCAGAGGCATCTCCTAACGTAGTCACAGGTACATTATCCATATTTTAGTATAATGTCGATGCATTGATTGATCCGGGTTATACATTGTCATATGTTACTCCCTTGATTGCTGTGAAATTTGAAAGAACACCAGAATTATTAACCAAGTCAATTGAAGTATCTACACCAGTTGATGATTATATTCTTGCAAAAAGAGTATATCGTAATTGTGTGGTAACTGTGTGTGGTTATGATACACTGGCCGATCTCATTGAACTAGACATGGTGGATTTTGATATGATAATAGGCATAGATTGTTAGCTTCTTGTTATTCCATGGTAGATTGTTGGGCCAAGAAGGTACATTTTTGTTTTCCGCAAGAAAACATTCTTTAATGGCAGGGTAATGTGGGGGCACCAAGAGGAAAATTTATTTCCTATTTGAAAGCAAGGAAAATGATTGCCAAGGGGTACATATATCACTTAGTACGAGTGAAAGATAATGATGTGGAACCACTAACTCCTCAGTCGGTTCCAGTGGTCAGCGAATTTCTTGATGTATTTCCAGAGGATCTCCCAGGCTTACCCCCAGAATGGGAAGTAGAGTTTGGCATTGATGTGATTCCAGGCACTCAGCCTATCTCTATTCCCCCATATAGAATGGCTCCATCAGAATTACGTAAATTGAAATAGCAATTGAAAGATTTGCTAGACAAGGGTTTCATTAGGCCTAGTATGTCCCCGTGGGGTGCACCGATATTGTTTGTACGGAAGAAAGATGGCACATTGAGAATGTGCATTGACTATCGGCAATTGAATAAGGTGACGATCAAGAACAAATATCCCCTCTCTCGAATTAATGATTTGTTTGATCAGTTACAGGGTGCCAAGTGTTTTTCAAAGATTGACTTGAGGTCGGGCTACCATCAAGTCAGAGTTAGAGAAATAGATGTGCCCAAGACAGCTTTTCGAACACGGTATGGCCATTATGAATTTTTAGTTATGTCATTTGGACTAACAAATGCCCCAGTTGTGTTCATGGATTTGATGAATAGGGTATTTAAGCCATTTCTAGACGTGTTCGTGACGGTATTTATAGATGACATCTTGGTTTATTCAAAGTCACAAGAGGACCATGCTAAGCACTTACGGTAGGTGTTGCAGATTCTTCGAGAGCGTAAGTTGTATGCGAAGTTCTCTAAGTGTGAATTTTGGTTGAAATCCGTCGCATTCTTGGGTCACACTGTGTCAGATGAAGGAATTTGAGTTGATACACAGAAGATTGAAGCGGTGAAAAATTGGCCAAGACCTACGATAGCTACAGAGATTCGTAGTTTTCTTGGATTAGCAGGTTATTACAGAAGATTTGTGAAAGGTTTTTCTTCCATTGCAGTACCATTAACGAAGATTACACACAAGGCAGTCAAATTCCAGTGGAATGATGCATGTGAGAAAAGTTTTCAGGAGCTGAAAGATAAATTGACTTATACACCGGTGTTAGTACTTCCGGAAGGCACCGAGGGTTACACAGTGTATTGTGATGCTTCAGGAATTGGTATAGGGTGTGTATTAATGCAGCACGGTAATATCATAGCATATGCCTCATGACAGTTGAGGCCACACGAGAGAAAATATCCCACACATGATCTTGAGTTAGCAGCGGTGGTTTTTGCTTTAAAGATATGGCGTCATTATTTGTATGGAGTTCATGTTGATATCTATACTGATCAATAAAGTTTACAATAATCTTCAAGCTGAAGGAACTCAATTTGAGGCAAAGAAGGTGGCTTGAGCTATTAAAGGATTATGATATTGATATTCTGTATCATCCAGGAAAAGCAAATGTGGTAGCTGATGCATTGAGCCGCAAGGAAATAGGAGGAACTAGTGGCCAATTGACAGAAAAGCAAGGTTTAATCAAAGATTTACATCAATTAGCTAGCTTGGGGGTTCGTCTTCTTGAATCCTCAGATGAAGGGGTTATTGTACAAAATGCAGCAGAATCCTCCTTAATAGCTGAAGTGAAAGAGAAGCAGTTTGCGGATCCTATGTTATTGCAGCTGAAAGAAAATGTACAACAGGGTCTGACTGCGTCCTTCAATCTTACACAAGAAGGGGTACTTCAATGCCAAGAAAGACTATGTGTACCAGATGTAGACGAATTGAGGAAACTAATTATGACCGAGGCACATCATTCGCGCTATTTTATTCACCCGGGTGCTACTAAAATGTACCATGATTTAAAAGAAGTGTATTAGTGGGGAACTATGAAGAAGAACATTGTAGAATTTATCGCTCAGTGCCCGAATTATCAACAAATAAAGGTAGAGCATCAGAAACCAGGAGGTTACATGCAATGTATCAATCTTCTAGTCTGTAAATGGGATATGATTAATATGGATTTCATCACAGGTTTGCCTGGTACACTGCGGAAATTTGATTCTATATGGGTTATCATTGACAGGCTTACCAAGTCAGCACATTTTCTACCAGTCAAGACCACTTATAAAGATGAATATTATGCAAGATTGTATGTGAAGGAGATAGTTCGATTGCATGGGATTCTGATCTCCATTATATCAGATAGAGGATCAAAATTTACTGCGCATTTTTGGAGATCTTTTCAGTAGAGCCTGGGTACACAGGTGAATCTGAGTACGGCTTTCCATCCTCAGACTGATGGACAAGCAGAACGTACTATCCAAACGCTTAAAGATATGCTACGGGCTTGCACATTAGATTTTCAAGGCAAGTTGGTATGACCATTTGCCTCTGATTGAATTTGCTTACAACAATAGCTATCATTCAAGTATTAAAATGGCACCTTGTGAAGCTTTGTACGAAAGGAAATGCAGATCACCAATTGGATGGTTTGAAGCGGGTGAAATGCTTTACTTGGGCCAGATCTTGTTCATCAGGATATGGAGAAAGTTAAAGTGATTCAACAGCTATTACAAATGGCCCAGAGTCAACAAAAGTCCTATGCTGATGTTCGAAGAAGAGGGCTTGAATTTACCATAGGTGATTGGGTATTTTTAAAGGTGTCACCGATGAAAGGGGTAATGCGATTCAGAAAGAAAGGGAAATTGAGTCCACGTTATATAGGCCTATATGAAATTATTAGAAGATTTGGGCAAGTGGTGTATGAGTTGGCACTGCCCCAAGAACTCTCCACAGTTCATCTAGTATTTCATGTTTCGATGCTTCGAAAGTGCATAGGGGATCCATCTCGTTTTACTCCTATTGACGATGTACAGGTTACAAAGGATCTTACCTATGAGGACATACCTATTGCCATCCTGGATATACAAGTGAAGAGGTTGAGGAATAAAGATGTCGCTTCCGTAAAGGTACTTTGGAGAAATCAGCAAATAGAAGAAGTCACAGGGGAAACTAAAGAAATGATGAAGTCCAAGTACCCTCATTTGTTCCAAAGGGAAGAACAAGTTCACGATACGAGATCAAAATAATTACAAGTAATTATATATAATCAATGAGTATATATACGATAATATGAAGAATGCTCCTAGATTTGTAATTGTTTACTTTGAGTAATGTCACAAACATTCGAGGACGAATGTTGCTAAGGGGGGAAGAATGTAACACCCCGTATGTTTTCAAACCTATAAGACTACGTGTACATTTATGGAATTAGTTAAACATGAGAGATTTGATGAATTATACATTAATTTTTGGGTCTTACACGAGTCTTGTGCCATTGGGCCGAAAAATCATAAGAAAGACATGGCCCAAAAAGAGAACTTGACCCATTCTTTCATTGCTCTTCATTGACCAAGTAAACCATTAAATGAGTGGATAAGGATGAGTATAAAGGGACTATATAAGTCAAGAAAATCAGATTTTTATTCATTAGAGACACACATGCTATTTTCTAGATTTTTCCAAACATTTCTCTTCCCCCACAAAACCCTAAGCTTTCATTCCTTTGGCCAAGATCATCACCTTGCAAGATTTGGTAAGTATTTATTCTCATGGTTTACTATGTGATATGTTTAATATGGTGTATAAATCATGTTGGTTGTGTTGGCAAAGTGTTGGACAGTGTACTATGTGTAAAACTGTGTATTTTTGCAATTGGAGAAAGGTTTTGCCTTGTAAACTTGAAAATGGACTTGTGGTATTGAAGGAAGTGAACTTGATGGATCTAATATTGACATGTGAGATGTGATTATAGTCTTAAATTGTTTTATACTTGTGTTTAATGTTTGGAATTGTTATTGTGAAATTTGTTAAGAATTTAGTGACATATTGAACGAGAAGTGTAGTTTTGGGTGTTGTTTATGTGTGTTGTGAAAACATGGCTGATTTTTGGCATACAAGATGATAAAAATATGTCAAAAGAAGTTTAGTTATGATCATGGACCATTCATTGGATAAAAAGACCCAAAAGAGACCTATTTTGACCAAAACGGGGCATCCTCCCCCGCAGACGAGGGCACCTGCGGGCGCAGATGCCAACGCAGGTGCCTTTGGCTTCTGCCAAAGGCCACCTACGGGCGCATTTGGCTTTGCAAGTCAGCCCAAATTTTGGTTTTGTGTGTTTTCGTCTCTCTTTGATCCCCAAAGGCCCCTATACCCTTTTTGGATGTATTTATCAACTTATGACACCGTTTTAATGAATTTAAAGGGTCTTATGGAGGGGTGTTGGACTATATTAAGTATGAATTTTTGTTCATATGTTGTTATGGAGGTGTAATTGTGACAGAATGATAATGAGGAGACATAAAGGGTAAGCGTGGGTGAAATACTATTGATGTATGATGTCTTGGTCGATGTGTGGAATGTTAAGGTGTTATTGGTATGAGAATGTAGTGGATTGTATTGTAAAGGGTGAAATGACATTATACGGCAGTCATATAGCTTATTTTCATCTTGTACACTTGTATAGTAACTAGTTGCTAATGTAAGTTCCGTTATGAAATTGTATTGTAGAGTAAGACGTAAGAAATGAGCTGGACTATTGTATTCACGTGTAGGATTGAGTGTTCATATTGAGAAGATAAGGTATGTAAGGTTACTCTTTCGGTATTCTTCTGCAGCATACTGTTCACATTGACATAATACTTGTTCCATTCCGAAATGTCCAAAGGTATCTCATCTCAGGTTTTCATCTATTGTTAAGTCATAAGTTCCTCATTCATTAGTCATTTATCGTCCATATGTTACATAATTGTGGACATGGTTCCAAAAGTTCCAATAATGTTATGTTCCAAAGCTTCCAATAATGTTACGAATACAAATGTATCAATCTCTCACAAGCGAAAGTATCAATCTCATGAACGTAAAGGAATGAAGTAATGCATATATGTGTTTCCAATAATGACATGGTCATTGAATAAACTATTTCAAAGATTAAAGAAGTAATGTTGTAAAGTCTCTATTCTTGGGTGGTATCCCAGGGGTTAAACACCTAGCATGGGTCGATCCCAATATCTACGGGTGGTATCCCAGGGGTGAAAAGAACACCTAGCATGGGTCAATCCTGCTACTACGGGTGGTATCCCAGGGGCAAAAGAAAATCCTAGCATGGGTCGATCCTGAAATGGTTGATTACCCACTGATCAGCTTGGGGCCCGAGCATTGTAAGAATGGAAGAATGAGAAGTGAATGAAGAAGTGAGTAATGAATGAACAAATGAACAAAAGAGTAAAGAAAGTAATCCACGTAATGTACATACTCCCATATTTACAGAATGGTGACTTATCCACAATGGTTATTTACTTATATCTGATTCCATTATCGTATCTATGTAATGTACTATTTTTTATGGCCTTACATACTCAGTACATTCTTCGTACTGACGTCCCTTGTGGGACTTACCTTACTTGCTGCAGGCACAGGTACTAGTAGACCTCAACAATAAGCTGCGGGTCATCTACTGAACTTTGGTGAGCTCCTGTTGGTTCGGGGCTTCCGAGTCACAGTTGTATATTGGTATTGTAAATGTTATGTAAAGCGGGGACTTGTCCCGAGTTTAGGTTGGTTATGTATGTACTTCTATTAGAGAATTTTGTAGACATATGTGGGTATATGAATGTAAGAGATGTATGTCCATTTTGACTTGATGGCCCTAACAGCTAAGTTTCACGTGCATATATATATCACTTGTTCCATGATTTCCGCTATTAGCATTTAATGTCCTTACGTGGTGGTGATGTTCCTAATGCCATGCATATGAATGGACAAGAGTAAAGATTGGTTCTCTCGGGCCTTATCGGCTTCGGGTGCCAGTCCACCCCGTTGGGATACGGGGCGTGACAGTCGAATATGACGTAAACAAATTATGGCTATGTAAATTGCATCTTTGGAGTCTTTTGGAACCCGCAAATCTACTTTACCTATAAAGTCCTCGAGATTTCCTGCTGTAAGGTAAAAGGGCAACCCGTTGTATATTGTGGAACCCAAAATTAAGGTACGTAAAGCTAAAACCCTTCTTCGTCGTTAAAGTACGATCCACAGTCACTTGTTTCTCCTAAAAGAGTTGATATAGTGTACTTGATATGTGTGAACATACCTTCCACTTTCTATACGTCTAACACATCACTATATGCCTAATGTGGCCATCGTATTCATATGCCTTTCCATTTGAGATTACTATCTCCACCCCTCATGTGTCTATTTATTGGAGTCATAGAATTCATATTACTCTTGTCAAGTCAAGTATCTATACGGTTATACATGATTGTATTTGTATTCATTAGAAACTCTTAGAATTCATTTGGTACATATATCATATGTTATATATTAGAATAAATGACCATAGTATGATTGCACTAGTATATAGGATCCCATAGCGATATAGTTGTGTAATGATATGAAGAACTAGCGTTTAAATAGCTCGATGCTATTAAAGAAGTTAGTTGTATATGAAAAGTGCTACTTGAATGGCTAAATAGTATTTATCCTAATATACTTGTATAGGCCTATAAGGCGTTACAAGATAAAAGCTTGCCATTATCGAGGGAGGGTATTAAGTCTTACTTGGCACACATGCGCGACGTGATTCTGTACACAGGATTGAGACCAGACCATTATAGTAAGCCCAAACATTATGGCGTGCCCGCCCTTGTGGCATCATTTTTTTTGAAGTCAGCTGGAATGTCATGTACTGGTTACCCTGACTCGAGTCGATATACGACACATATGGCCTGCGGGCAGACCCTCATAGTGAGCCCTTAGGGGCGTACCCTGTATAAGACCGCGATTACAGTTACACGTATAAATTCATAGCGATGAATATTGGAGCAACATATGTCTTACACTTGACACAAATTGCCTTGGGTAGGCCATCATATGATTGTTTGAATTAAAGGTAGGCATAGGACATCACCTACACAAACTATTAGGCATTACATAATGATGAATTACTCATAAGACGTTATATGACGAGTTAATAAGGCAAATTCATAGGTTATAATTTATATTGTATTAGTCACTTGTACACTCATAAGTTATAGTTCCACACAGGAGTTTCTGGTATTCAGCTGTCCATAGTTGCTCATGTTGTTATTCAATTCATTGAGCGTCCTTATACGTCTACTTGTTATTCAGTCTGCTCTACGTACTAGTACATATTGTATATGTACTGACGTCCCTAAATTCGGGAGAGCCACATTTTTGTATATACAGGATCAGGTACACCATATAGCAGACTTCTATGTTAGGTGCTCGTTTTGATTCAGTAGAACAGTTGGTGAGCTCTTCTATCATCTGGGTCTAATATATGTCTAACAATCTTTAAGTCATTTATTGTTGTAGCTTGGGTATGTCAGGTCTTGTCCCAATTATTTGATGTTGTATAGTAACAAATTCTATTAGAGGCTTTGTACATAATATAAAGTTATCGTATGTAATCATAACTCCAGTCGTATACTGCATTAGTACGACCATTTTGCCAGTGCTACGTATGTACCATTCTTGTAATTATCTTATGAATGGTGGCTCATCTGCTTAATGCAGGTTACCTGCATAGTAAGTGTTCATATGGACCCTTGTCCACCCCTTCCGATCTAGGGCTAGACAAACTTGGTATCAGAGCCTAGGTTCAGTTGTCCTAGGGAGTCTACAAAGTCGTGTCTAGTAGAGCCTTACTTATGAATGTGTTGTGCACCACATTTATAATGGAGGGGTTGCTTGGGTATTTAGGAATTTTGACCTTATATTATGATCTAGATCGTGCGACAAAGCTAAGTCATTAAAAGTTATTTCTGATCCATATTCTTCTCATTTGTCATACAGATTTAAGGTTACATAAAATCAAGCTAAAAGGCAAAATTCTAGTGTTACCCAATAAGAAGTTTCCAACTCTTAATCACTAGTCACATAAAGGCTTGTACTTGAGCCTGAGAAGGCTCGATAATTCCGAAAGCCTTTCTGCAGGATCCTTCCAGTGCTTATGCAATTTAAGCCTATAAAGGATGTTTGATCCATCTTTGGTGAATGATAAAAAATTTCAAGATTATGTTTACCCTTAAAATAGGGGTGGCCGAATAGGCTCCTTATAACTTGAAGATGTAATAGTGGCTTGTATTGTTAAGTAAATATGCATCACCAGTGTTAATAAGAGATATCCTTAGTGTGCCGACAAGGCCTAGATATTTTATTAGAAATTATTTTCAAGTAATTACATAGATGATTTCTATAAATTATGTGCATTAGAGTACCTTGATTAGGCAGTGACCTGTGTAACCCATGGATAGTAGAAGACTCGAGCATAAGTGCTTCAATAGACTTATTGGAATATAGGTATGGGTATAGGTATGCCTCATTATGATTTATGTTAGAGTTAAGAAGGGTATTCATACGCGACCAAAGATTAGGGTTAAGAAATATCGAGGGGTTAGACATAAGTTAGGATTTATCGGAGTGTTCAGAGTAGCGAAAAATATAATATCAATAATTCTATATATAAGGAGGAAGTTGAAATATTTAAGGTATATGCAAAAGTTATCTGAATAACTTAGAATATGTGTACATAAGAAATAGAGCTCCCAGTTAGAGTACGACTTTTATGAGGATTAGAGGACGTTATAGAGGAATGATTATACTATTTCAACAGCTGGAGATGTCGTATTACGAGAATTGGTATTGGTATGGATGTGGTTTCTGGATATCTTCCATGTTAATTTGTCATGAATCCATAAATGTAAATCTTATAGTTACTTGCTTGTAGAGTTATATGTGTTACATGTCTTGTAGCCTAATTGTTAACATGATACTTGTTTTTAATAAGTTTATTAGTTTATAAGGTTATGTACCCTTTAGGGGATAAATTACCCATATGTTATTTGTATCATAGATCATTTGTGTATAGGTTATATGTTATATGAATCATTGTTTGTATATGATAAGCATACTATAGATCATATTTCATTAAGCTATATGCTACATAAAGTATTTGTTTATATGCTACATGTTTTGTAAAAAGTGTGCTCCTACACGATATGTTTTATAAAATATTCATTCATAGTAAATGTTTCATGAATTATTTGTTTACATGTTATTTGTATCCTAGATAATCTGCTTATAGGCTATTTGTTCTTGGTTATACGTTACTTGTTTGGTAATGAAGGTGCTTATATGTTATATGTCGACTTACATGATTAGGTGTTTTACAAATTATTTGTCTATATGTTATTTGTTTCGCGAAATGTTTGATAATATGTTATGTACATACGCATCAAAGAATATTTTCTTTCATATGTCATAGGTTATCTAATTTCATGTTATTGATATAATAGGTCACTCATTTTTACGTTATATGCCCAGTAGCTTATTTGTTTAAATAGTATACATTTTGAAAGTTCATATGATTAGAATGTTAAAATTAAACTACTCATATATCAATTTTTTAATAGTTTATAGGTTTTAGGGATATTTGTTTAGAGGTTATAGTTCATATGGTCATACGCTATTACCAAGTTAATTTCATGCTATATGTTTACACAATTTTAAGATTTAAGAATTAAGTATTCTCGTAGGTTGTTTGTCTATTTGGTTATATGAAAATGTCACGTCATAGTCCACTGGTCTATATGTTATACGCATCAAAACTTATGATCTATAGATTATAGTCTTTATGAGTTATACACTTATACGTCACCTTATTCATGGTATAGTTGTTTAAATATTATACGTCTCATGATCACCTATTTAGAGATTTCAAAAGTTTATTTGCTCACATAATATACGTTTGCTTGCTTATAAGGTTTATCTAATTCGAGCGAATTTCTATTTAAGTGATTTGTAGACAATGTGCATGACAAGTGTTCATAATAAGTATTATAGAGTTAGATTTAACGAGTAAAATCTAAAAATGGCTTATGCTTTTGTCCTTTACTTTGGAAACCGTTATAATGTAGCTGACAGGTTGCATCTACTGATTCTTTCATCGCCTCATACATAAACAAGGACATCAATATGGATCCATTGGATTCATTAGCAAACTGAAGAAAAAAAAGAGAAGAAGAAAGCAGTATTTGTTCAATTGTCAAATACGTTAGAATCCCAATAGTTTGAAAGTTAAGAGCTAGAATAAGAACATGGATATATGTGATACATACCTTTAAAGTATGATCTTTCTCTAAAATGAATTTCGTGTTGATTGAAACCTCTGTTTGGTTCAGTTGGTTTCATCGCTCTACCATTTATTTAGAAAATGGTGGTATTTATTCACTTAGCCTCCTCAATCCCTATATGGTATCCACCAAGATGCCTGATATTAGCGCTAATGCAAATTTCACATTCATGTATGTAGCCAAGTTTCCTCACCTACGTACTTCCACAATTTTATATATCATGTTCTAGGTGCCTTTATATCTATGTGCTTGTATATCACAATTAGGTTATTTATATGTTATTTGTCTATTTGAGTTAAAATCCAATGTATTACATAATTTTATAGCCTACCTGCATGTATGATTATATTATAGATTTTATGCCATAACTAATCTGTTTATATGTTGTCTGTTTTATTGTTCATTTGTTCACATGCTATTTTTATATTTTACAAGTTCATCTACTATATATGTTCGCAGCTTACCCTCTTATAGACTACATGTTATATTCTTCTCTAGTTTATAAGCGATACACCCTATTAGATTTACATGTTCATGGGCTAAAGCCCTCTTATATGGCTCATATGTTTGCATGATTACACGCCCGTCATGCTTATTTACTTACATATTATACTTTTTGTATATTTTGATTTTTGTTTAGATGTATACCTCCATGTATGCCTACTAAGTATGGATAGATAATTCTAGTTATTAAAGGCTTAAACTTTTTGTATTGTAACATGTTTACACTCTAATATTGGTTTTTCAAATTTAATTTTATTTTTCAGTCTTTGACTGTGGGTATATCTGGATTGTAGTTTAATTTCATCATTTGGTCTTTTGAGTGTGGGCATAGCTGGTTATCTAATTTGAAAAAGTTGTGCTCAACCTAAATCACATGTCATAGTTACACAAACAAGACACTTGGTAGTCTTGATTTCCTGTACAATTAAGAGACTTATTTCATTAACTTTTCATGACATGCTTTGAGAAGCTTATTTTGAAATACTATGCCTGTGTAAATGAACCTAATAGGGTTCTCTGACTAATAGTGGTTTGATGGTTATATGCTTTTCGATATCTTGTTTTTTTTTTGTTTTTTTTTTGTTTTTTTTCCCTCTTATCTATTATTTTGCTACAGGTTTTGAAGAACTTATGAATTGTGCTATTAAACGGAGTTCATATAATTTGTGTGGACCGTGAGCCTTTAAGAAAACATTATTTTTTTTATTTTTTTTTTGCATTTTGAAAGCTTTAACTAGTTGCGCAGCTTAAAAACGTTAAGTTTATCCCTAGTCAAAGACAAGTAGGGAGATCTATTCGATTGGGGTACATAAAGTGTACCTATGATTCTAGAGACATATATATATGCAGCTTCAGGATGCATGATATAAGGTAAGTTACAGTACTTGTTGTAGCTATCATTAGACTATAAGGCCAAATGGAGCCTCTTGTATTATTTGATGAACATTGTATTTGTTGTGACACTCTGTGAAGTGTATTTGTATGTATTTGGGTTAGTTGACAGGTTCCCGATAGGCCTATTTACAGAGGAAACTCTGCCAAAATTTTAAATTTTTTTAGAAAGTTACCAAATTTTAAGGCCTTATGATAGGAAAAATGAAATGGTGGTAGAGTAGCTGATCTCATGGGTGTCTTGGATGATTTACAAGCATCATTCGAGGGCGAATGATCCTAAGTGGGGGAGATTGTGACACTTCAGAAAAAGATTTTGAATTTGTTTGGTCACTTTAAACAAGTGTAACTTTTAATCTATAAAAGTTCTGTGGTGTATATATTTTAAGTAGAATTATAATACTTGTATATTATATGAAGCTTTTATATTAAGTAGAGTGAACTAGTGGGGCCCATTTTTTTTATATTTTATTTTTTAAAATTAAGTGGGGAAAAAGGGATAAGAATGAGGGGAGAAGGGTCAGGGGTATAAACTTAAAAGAAAATCAAGAGCTTTTGCACTTATTCTCTCTAGTACGCACAATACTACTTCTTGACCCGCAATTCTCCTCTTCCATAATTTTCCTTCTCCTCTACTCTCTTCTAGCTATTATTAAGGAACTTTGATATGGATTATTTCTCTTGCTACCGAAAATGAGTAGTACTATATGTTTTCTTCCTTCAATGGTTTCACAAGAAATTGGGAATTCATTTTAATTAGGTAATTTCTCTACCCTACACTTGAATATTGGTATGAAATGCATATGTGGAATATAGGGGAAGGTAGTAATTATCATTTGAATTGAATTTTGCACTAGTTTCCGAAATGGGTCTTGTTAATTAGGATTCTTGAAAGGGGGAAAAATATGAAATTGATATAAAAGTGAAGTTTTGGGGTATTGCTATTGATAGGATTATGTATTGGGGTGGTCTATTAACTTGTTGGCAGTGAAGTAAGTTGTTCTATACATAAAATATGATTGTAGAATTTTCTTCATTGAGGATAAGGGTTGTTGGTTGTTTAAGCTCCATCGTTGAAGGTTGCGGAGTTTTATGTCCACTAGGTGTTCGACAAAATGTCGTAGTGATTTAATTATCTAATTTCATAGTCGAATATGACGTGAACAAATTATGGCTATGTATATTAAATCTTTGGAGTCTTTTGGAACCCGCAAATCTACTTTACCTATGAAGTCCTCGAGATTTCCTACTGTAAGGTAAAAGGGAAGCCCGTTGTATATTGTGGAACCCATAATCAAGGTATGTAAAGCTAAAACCCTTCTTCGTCGTTAAAGCACGATCCACATTCACTTGTTTCTCCTAAAAGATTCGATATTGTCTACTAGATATGTGTGAACATACCTTCCACTTTCTTTACGTCTAACACATCACTATATGCCTAATGTGGCCATCGTATTCATATGCCTTTCCATTTGAGATTACTATCTCCACCCCTCATGTGTCTATTTATTAGAGTCACAGAATTCATATTACTTGTCAAGTCAAGTATCTATAGGGTTATACATGATTGTATTTGTATTCATTAGATACTCTTAGAATTCATTTGGTACATATATCATATGTTATATATTAGAATAAATGGCCATAGTATGATTGCACTAGTATATAGGATCACATAACGATATAGTTGTGTAATGATATGAAGAACTAGCGTTTAAATAACTCGATGCTATTAAAGAAGAAAGTTGTATATGAAAAGCGCTACTTGAATGGCTAAATAGCATTTATCCTAATATACTTGTATAGGCATATAAGGCGTTACAAGATAAAAGCTTGCCATTATTGAGGGAGGGTATTAGGTTTTACTTGGCACACATGCGCGACGTGATTCTGTGTACAGGATTGAGACCAGACCATTATAGTGAGCCCAAATATTGTGGCGTACCCGCCCTTGTGGCATCATTTGTATTTGGAGTCAGCTGGAATGTCATGTACTGGTTCCCCTAACTCGAGCCGATATACGACATATATGGCCTGCGGGCAAACCCTCATAGTGAGCCCATGGGGGCATACCTTGTATAAGACTGCGATTACAGTTACACGTATAAATTCATAGCGATGAATATTGGAGCAACATATGTCTTACACTTGACACAAATTTCCTTGGGTAGGCCATCATATGAATGTTTGAATTAAAGGTAGGCATAGGACATCACCTATGCAAACTATTAGGCATTACATAATGATGAATTACTCATAAGATGTTATACGACGACTTAATAAGGCAAATGCATAGGTTATAATTTATATTGTATTAATCACTTGTACACTCATACGTAATAGTTCTACACAGGAGTTTTTGGTATTCAGCTGTCCATAGTTGCTCATGTTGTTATTCAATTCATTGAGCGTCCTTATACGTCTACTTGTTATTCAGTCTGCTCTACGTACTAGTACATATTGTATATGTACTGACGTCCCTAAATTCGGGAGAGCCACATTTTTGTATATACAGGATCAGGTACACCATATAGCAGACTTCTATGTTAGGCGCTCGTTTTGATTCAGTAGAACAGTTGGTGAGCTCTTCTATCATCTGGGTCTAATATATGTCTAACAATCTTTAAGTCATTTATTGTTGTAGCTTGGGTATGTCAGGTCTTGTCCCAATTATTTGATGTTGTATAGTAACAAATTCTATTAGAGGCTTTGTACATAATATAAAGTTATCGTATGTAATCATAACTCCAGTCGTATACTGCATTAGTACGGCCATTTTGCCAGTGCTACGTATGTACCATTCTTGTAATTATCTTATGAATGGTGGCTCATCTACTTAATGCATGTCAACTGCATAGTAAGTGTTCATATGGACCCTTGTCCACCCCTTCCGATCTGGGGCGTGACATACTTGGTATCAGAGCCTAGGTTCAGTTGTCCTAGGGAGTCTACAAAGTCGTGTCTAGTAGAGCCTCACTTATGAATGTGTTGTGCACCACATTTATAATGGAGGGCTGCTTGGGTATTTAGGAATTTTGACCTTATATTATGATCTAGATCGTGCGACAAAGCTAAGTCATTAAAAGTTATTTCTGATCCATAGTATGAATGTGTTGTGCACCACATTTATAATGGAGGGGCTGCTTGGGCATTTAGGAATTTTGACCTTATATTATGATCTAGATCGTGCGACAAAGCTAAGTCATTAAAAGTTATTTTTGATCCATATTCTGCTCAATTGTCATATAGATTTAAGGTTACATCAAATCAAGCTAAAAGGCCAAATTCTAGTATTACCCAATAGGAAGTTTCCAACTCATAATCACTAGTCACATAAAGGCTTGTACTTGAGCCTGAGAAGGCTTGATAAGTCTGAAAGCCTTTCTGCAGGATCCTTCCAGTGCTTATGCAATTTAAGCCTATAAAGGATGTTTGTTGCTTCTTTGGTGAATGATCAAAAGTATCAAGATTATGTTTACCCTTGAAATAGGGGTGGCCGAATAGGCTCCTTATAACTTGAAGATGTAATAGTGGCTTGTATTGTTAAGTGAATATGCATCACCAGTGTTAATCAGATATATCCTTAGTGTGCCGACAAGGCCTAGATATTTTATTAGAAATTATTTTCAAGTAATAACATAGATGATTTCTATAAATTATGTGCATTAGAGTACCTTGATTAGGCAGTGACCTGTGTAACCCATGGATAGTAGCAGACTCGAGCATAAGTGTTTCAATAGACTTATTGGAATATAGGTATGGGTATAGGTATGCCTCATTATGATTTATGTTAGAGTTAAGAAGGGTATTCATACACGACCAAATATTAGGGTTAAGAAATATTGAGGGATTAGACATAAGTTAGGATTTATCGGAGTGTTCAGAGTAGCGGAAAATATAATATCAATAATTCTGTATATAAGGAGGAAGTTGTAATATTTAAGGTATATGCAAAACTTATTTGAATAACTTAGACTATGTGTATATAAGAAATAAAGCTCCCAGTTAGAGTACGACTTTTATGAGGATTAGAGGACGTTACAGAGGAATGATTATACAATTTCAACAGCTAGTGATGTCGTATTACGAGAATTGCTATTGGTATAGATGTGGTTTTTTGATATCTTCCGTGTTAATTTGTCATGAATCCATAAATATAAATCTTATAGTTACTTGCTTGTAGAGTTATTTGTGTTACATGTCTTGTAGCCTAATTGTTAACATGATACTTGTTTTCATAAGTTTATCAGTTTATAAGGTTATGTACCCTTTAGGGATAAATTGCCCATATGTTATTTGTATCATAGATCATTTGTGTATAGGTTATATGTTATATGAATCATTGTTTGTATATGATAAGTATACTATAGATCATATTTCATTAAGCTATATGCTACATAAAGTATTTGTTTATATGCTACATGTTTTGTAAAAAGTGTGCTCCTACACGATATATTTTATAAAATATTCATTCATAGTAAATGTTTCACGAATTATTTGTTTACATGTTATTTGTATCCTAGATAATCTGCTTATAGGCTATTTGTTCTTGGTTATACGTTACTTGTTTGGTAATGAAGGTGCTTATATATTATATGTCGACTTACATGATTAGGTGTTTTACAAATTATTTGTCTATGTGTTATTTGTTTCGCGAAATGTTTGATAATATGTTATGTACATACGCATCAAAGAATATTTTCTTTCATATGTCATAGGTTATCTAATTTCATGTTATTGATATAATAGGTCACTCATTTTTACGTTATATGCCCAGTAGCTTATTTGTTTAAATAGTATACATTTTGAAAGTTCATATGATTAGAATGTTAAAATTAAACTGCTCATATAACAATTTTTTAATAGTTTATAGGTTTTAAGGATATTTTTTCAGAGGTTATAGTTCATATGCTCATACGCTATAACCAAGTTAATTTCATGCTATATATTTACACAATTTTAAGATTTAAGAATTGAGTATTCTCGTAGGTTGTTTGTCTATTTGGTTATATGAAAAATGTCACGTCATATTCCACTGGTCTATATGTTATACACATCAAAACTTATGATCCATAAATTATAGGCTTTATGAGTTATACGCTTATACGTCACCTTATTCATGGTATAGTTGTTTAAATATTATACGTCTCACGATCACCTATTTAGAGATTTCAAAAATTTATTTGCTCACATAATATACATTTTCTTGCTTATAAGGTTTATCTAATTCGAGCGAATTTCTATTTAAGTGATTTGTAGACAATGTGCATGACAAGTGTTCATAATAAGTATTATAGAGTGAGATTTAACAAGTAAAAGTTAAAAATGGCGTATGCTTTTGTCCTTTACTTTGGAAGCCGTTATAATGTAGCTGACAGGTTGCATCTACTGATTCTTTCATCGCCTCAGACACAAACAAGGACATCAATATGGATCCATTGGATTCATTAGCAAACTGAAGAAAAAAAAGAGAAGAAGAAAGCAGTATTTGTTCAATTGTCAAATACGTTAGAATCCCAATAGTTTGAAAGTTAAGAGCTAAAATAAGAACATGGATGTATGTGATACATACCTTTAAAGTATGATCTTTCTCTAAAATGAATTTCGTGTTGATTGAAACCTCTGTTTGGTTCAGTTGGTTTCATCGCTCTACCATTTATTCAGAAAATGGTGGTATTTATTCACTTAGCCTCCTCAATCCCTATATGGTATCCAATAAGATGCCTGATATTAGCACTAATGCAAACTTCACATTCATGTATGTAGCCAAGTTTCCTCACCTATATGCTACGTACTTCCACAATTTTATAAATCATGTTCTAGGTGCCTTTATATCTTGTGCTTGTCTATCACAGTTAGGTTATTTATATGTTATTTGTCTCTTTGAGTTAAAATCCCATGTATAACCTAATTTTATAGCCTACCTGCTTATATGATTATATGATAGATTTTATGCCATAACTAATCTGTTTACATGTTGTCTGTTTTATTGTCCATTTGTTCACATGCTATTTTTATAGTTTACAAGTTCATCTACTATAGATGTTCACAGCTTACCCTCTTATAGACTACATGTTATATTCTTCTCTAGTTTATAAGCGATACACCCTATTAGATTTACATGTTCATGGGCTAAAGCCCTCTTATATGGCTCATATGTTTGCATGATTACACGCCCGTCATGCTTATTTACTTACATATTATACTTTTTGTATATTTTGATTTTTGTTTAGATGTATACCTCCATGTATGCCTACTAAGTATGGATAGATAATTCTAGTTATTAAAGGCTTAAACTTTTTGTATTGTAAAATGCCTACACTCTAATATTGGTTTTTGAAATTTTATTTTATTTTTCAGTCTTTGACAGTGGGTATATCTGGATTGTAGTTTAATTTCATCATTTGGTCTTTTGAGTGTGGGCATAGATGGTTATCTAATTTGAAAAAGTTGTGCTCAGCCTAAATCACATGTCATAGTTACACAAACAAGACACCTGGTAGTCTTGATTTCCTGTACAATTAAGAGACTTATTTCTTTAACTTTTCATGACATGCTTTGAGAAGCTTATTTTGAAATACTATGCCTGTGTAAATGTACCTAATAGGGTTCTCTGACTAATAGTGGTTTGATGGTTATATGCTTTTCCATATCTTGTTATTTTGTTTTTTGTTTTTTTTCCCTCTTATCTATTATTTTGCTACAGGTTTTGAAGAACTTATGAATTGTGCTATTGAATGGAGTTCATATAATTTGTGTGGACCGTGAGCCTTTAAGAAAATATATATATATTTTTTTGAATTTTGCATTTTGAAAGCTTTAACTATTTGCGCAGCTTCAAAACGTTAAGTTTATCCCTAGTCAAAGACAAGTAGGGTGATCTATTCGATTGGGGTACATAAAGTATACCTATGATTCTAGAGACCTATATATATGCAGCTTCAGGATGCATGATATAAGGTAAGTTACAGTACTTGTTGTAGCTATCATTCGACTATAAGGCCAAATGGAGCCTCGTGTATTATTTGATGAACATTGTATTTGTTATGATGCTCTGTGAAGTGTATTTGTATGTATTTGGGTTAGTTGACAGGTTCCCCATAGGCCTATTTACAGAGGAAACTCTTTCGAAATTTTTAAAAATTTAGAAAGTTAGCCAAATTTTAAGGCCTTATGATAGGAAAAATGAAATGGTGGTAGAGTAGGTGATCTCATGGGTGTCTTGGACGATTTACAAGCATCATTCGAGGGCGAATGATCCTAAGTGGGGAAGATTGTGACACTTCAGAAAAAGATTTTGAATTTGTTTGGTCACTTTAAACGAGTGTAACTTTTAATCTATAAAAGTTCTTGGTGTATATATTTTAAGTAGAATTATAATACTTGTTTATTATATGAAGCTTTTATATTAAGTAGAGTGAACTAGTGGGGCCCATTTTTTTATATTTTATTTTTTAAAATTAAGTGGGGAAAAAGGGATAAGAATGAGGGGAGAAGGGTCAGGGGTATAAACTTAAAAGAAAATCAAGAGCTTTTGCTTTTATTCACTCTGGTATGCACAGTACTACTTCTTGACCCGCAATTCTCCTCTTCCATAATTTTCCTTCTCCTCTACTCTCTTCTAGCTATAATTAAGGAACTTTGACATGGATTATTTCTCTTGCTACCGAAAATGAGTAGTACTATATGTTTTCTTCCTTCAATGGTGTCACAAGAAATTGGGAATTCATTTTAAATAGGTAATTTCTCTACCCTACACTTGAATATTGTTATGAAATGCATATGTGGAATATAGGGGAAGGTAGTAATTATCATTTGAATTGAATTTTGCAATAGTTTCCGAAATGGGTCTTGTTAATTAGGATTCTTGAAAGGGGGAAAAATATGAAATTGTGATAAAAGTGAAGTTTTGGGGTATTGCTATTGATAGGATTATGTATTGGGGAGGTCTATTAACTTGTTGGCAGTGAAGTAAGTTGTTCTATATATAAAATATGATTGTAGAATTTTCTTCATTAAGGATAAGGGTTGTTGGTTGTTTAAGCTCCATCGTTGAAGGTTGTGGAGTTTTATGTCCACTAGGTGTTCGACAAAATGTCATAGTGATTTAATTATCTAATTTCATAGTCGAATATGACGTGAACAAATTATGGCTATGTAGATTGAATCTTTGGAGTTTTTTGGAACCCGCAAATCTACTTTACCTATGAAGTCCTCAAAATTTCCTACTGTAAGGTAAAAGGGCAACCCGTTGTATATTTTCGAACCCAGAATCAAGGTACGTAAAGCTAAAAACCTTCTTCGTCGTTAAAGCACGATCCACAATCACTTGTTTTTCCTAAAAGAGTCGATATAGTCTACTTGATATGTGTGAACATACCTTCCACTTTCTATACGTCTAACACATCACTATATGCCTAATGTGGCCATCGTATTCATATGCCTTTCCATTTGAGATTACTATCTGCATCCCTCATGTGTCTATTTATTGGAGTCACAGAATTCATATTACTCTTGTCAAGTCAAGTATCTATACGGTTATACATGATTATATTTGTATTCATTAGAAACTCTTAGAATTCATTTGGTACATATATCATATGTTATATATTAGAATAAATGGCCATAGTATGATTGCACTAGTATATAGGATCCCATAGCGATATAGTTGTGTAATGATATGAAGAACTAGCGTTTAAATAGCTCGATGCTATTAAAGAAGTTAGTTGTATATGAAAAGCGCTACTTGAATGGCTAAATAGTATTTATCCTAATATACTTGTATAGGCCTATAAGACGTTACAAGATAAACGCTTGCCATTATCAAGGGAGGGTATTAAGTTTTACTTGGCACACATGCGCGACGTGATTCTGTGCACAGGATTGAGACCAGACCATTATAGTGAGCCCAAAAATTGTGGCATGCCCTCCCTTGTGGCATCATTTGTATTTGGAGTCAGCTAGAATGTCGTGTACTGGTTTCCCTGACTCGAGCCGATATACGACACATATGGCCTGCGGGCATACCCTCATAGTGAGTCCATGGGGGCGTACCCTATATAAAACCTCGATTACAGTTACACGTATAAATTCATAGCGATGAATATTGGAGAAACATATGTCTTACACTTGACACAAATTTCCTTGGGTAGGCCATCATATGATTGTTTGAATTAAAGGTAGGCATAGGACATCACCTACGCAAACTATTAGGCACTGCATAATGATGAATTGCTCATAAGACATTATATGACGAGTTAATAAGGCAAATGCATAGGTTGTAATTTATATTGTATTAGTCACTTGTACAGTCATAAGTTATAGTTCCACATAGGAGTTTCTGGTATTCAGCTGTCCATAGTTGCTCATGTTGTTATTCAATTCATTGAGCGTCCTTATACGTCTACTTGTTATTCAGTCTGCTTTACGTACTAGTACATATTGTATATGTACTAACGTCCCTAAATTCGGGGGAGCCACATCGTTGTATATATAGGATCAGGTACACCATATAGCAGACTTCTATGTTAGGCGCTCATTTTGATTCAGTAGAACAGTTGGTGAGCTCTTCTATCATCTGGGTCTAATAGATCTCTAACAATCTTTAAGTCATTTATTGTTGTAGCTTGGGTATGTCAGGTCTTGTCCTGATTATTTGATGTTGTATAGTAACAAATTCTATTAGAGGCTTTGTAGATAATGTAAAGTTATCGTATGTAATCATAACTCCAGTCGTATACTGTATTAGTGCGGCCATTTGGCCAGTGCTACGTATGTACCATTCTTGTAATTGTCTTATGAATGGTGGCTCATCTGCTTAATGCAGGTCACTTGTATAGTAAGTGTTCATATGTACCCTTGTCCACCCCTTCCGATCTGCAGTGTGATATTTCAGTGCTTAGAGGTTGGCCCATAGCTATACTCGAAAGGTGGTTCGCCTTCATGGGGTACCCATGTCTATTATTTCAGATTGAGAATCTCAGTTAACTTCTATCTTTTGGAGGACATTTCAGGAGGAGTTGGGTACCCAGTTGATCTTAGCACTACTTTTCAACCCCAGACTGAAGGACAGTCAAAGCAGACTATTCAGGTTTTGGACCATATGTTTTATGCTTATTTTTGGATTTTGGAGGTTAGTAGGGTCAATTTTTAGTTTTGGCGGAGTTCACTTATATTAAACGCTAATGCCGGCATTGCGGGACGTCTTTGCTAACATCTTAGCCTGACCCGTTTTTGTGACCCCTTCCAACTTCTTCACATAATTTGAAACCTCATTGAACCCTTTCCCTGCAGAAGTCATATGAACAGAAAAAACCTGAAGATCATAATTCAAACCTTTAACAAATAGTCGAACCCTCTCCTCTTCAGTAGTCAACAGCTGAGTAGCATAGCGAGACAGGGTATGGAACTTAGCCTCATAGGCCTTAAATGACATGTCACCCTGCTCCAAGGCTAAGAACTCATCCTTTTTGCGATCAAGGAAGGCCCGAGGCACATTCTTCTCTAAGAAGAAAGCATGAAACTGATCCCAAGTCAATGAAGGTATGGCCAGTGACCGACATTCAACATATACCCTCCATCATTATTTCGCATCCTTCTCCAACAGAAAGGTCACAAACTTAACCCCATGCTGCTGCAAAATACCCATTTTATGTAACAGCTAGCAACAGTCAATAGTGAACTCAAAAGTGTCCTTAGACTCATTACACTGGAATGATAGAGGTTTTATCTTCAGAAACTTGGTCAGCAGCTCATATTCAGTACCAGTCATAACATAATCCAAAATTGGATGAGGGAAAACATCCATCCCTGAAGCCTTATCCATTTTAGAAGCCATAACGATAGCAGGATAAACTCTTAGAGCCTAATTATCTGATACAAAAGCCCCAGTTCCGGCCAGTCCACTTAGAAAAGCTAACACCTACTAAATTACCTGTGCAGACACGGGGGGTAGGACCAGACCTCCAGCTGGTTCCGCCACCTCCTGCTCCATTCTCAACTCCTCTACTGCTTCCATTTCCTCCAAATGATCCTAGGGTGAGGGAGGTGATACTAGCCTTTCACGAGCCTGGCCAGCAGCTGCTTGAGCTCCACCACTGGCGGGTGTCGCTCTTCCTCTCCTACCTCTTTCTCGTCCCCTTCCACTCATGGATGGCACCGTAACTGGAGCTGTCGGTGCGGGTGTAACACCCCGTACCTTCCCAACCGTACTTGATGACGTTGAATAATGTTTGCTTAGGGGTCGAGAGATATAAGTATGTATTTGGTAATGCTAATGATGAGGAAATTGAAATTTGGCCACATACATGTGATTAGACCTTCGTAGGAGGTGTTTTGTGATTTTGTGGAGCATTTGTGTAATAACCCGTACACATTCCAACCTCATTTAGTGACTTGGAGTCATGGTTACTTGATGATTAAGATCACTAAGTAAGTATTTTGTAGTGTTTTGATAAGGTATTGGACGATATGCAAGTGTTGGAAAAAGTGGCCGAAAAATTCAGCAAAGTACCAAGACTTGCGCCACTCCCTGTTTCAAGGGGTGTAGCGCAAGCCTCTGATTCAGAGGGGTGTCATTTCCTGCTCCACAATCTTGCTTTGCAGCTAGCGGCGCAAGGCACAATAAATGTGCCCTTCTGGGCTCGTTTCGCAACGCAATGCTATGTCGATTCGTATATGGTTTCTTTTGGTTCTTTGGAGTTATTTAAGCATTGTTAAGGTTTCAAATACATCAATACACTCCTACATACTCCTACATGATCAAATCATGAAACACAAGAATTTATCAAAAATGTTCAATGAAGCCATGGGCGACTAGAATTTCTATTTTTGCGATTGAGACGACGAATGAGAATCTCGTAAGTGAATATCATCGAGACATTATGAAATTAATTACACATGATATATATAGTGGATTATACATGGATTTAGTGGGTTAAGTGGATATATGTTATTGGGCCCAATTTGAGGCCCAAAACAAAGCCAAAATGCTTAGGCCCAAGGGGAAAAATGATCCGTTCTTCTACTTTGACCTAGCCAATATGGCATTTAATGCCAAAGTGTGGCTAAATATGACTACAAGGCCTATATAAAGGCACCCAAATCAGATTTTTATTCAAGGAACCCCACATGACATTTCTAGATTTTTTTCTACAAAAGGGCTTTTTCTCTCAACTCACAAACCCTAAGGCAACCATTTCTTGGAGACAAGATCATCACTTTGAAAGCTTGGGTAAGTGTTTATTATTGTGATTTAATATATTAAGTACATGGGAGAGTATGTAAATCATGTTGGTTATGCTTGGAGGTGTTGAATATGGTACTTTGTGTTTTTGTGAAAGATGTGCTATCTTGGTAATTTGAACTTGAATTAGGACTTGTGCCTTTGATGAAAGAGCATGATATGGACAAAATATGAACATGTATGGTGTTATTTTTGGTATTAAACTTGTTCTTGTCTATAAGTGAAAATTGTGGGATTTTGGTCGATATGTGTTATGAGTTGTATTAAGGTAAAGTGATGGATTATTTGTGATGTGGTATGGATAAGAAAGTGTAAAGGAGGAGTGTTATGGTGCAATTTATTGATTTTCATGTATTGGTCAATGTATGGAATATTGGGGGATTTTTGGAATAATAATTTTATCAATGGTTTTGTCAAGGGGAAATGGCATGTTTAAGGACAAATATGTGACTCATTGATGTTACATGCATTTGAAGAGTAGTTGGTGGTTAATGTGGATTCCGTATTGTATTTGTGTTGTAGAGTGACACATAAGGAAGGAGCGGGACTATTGTATGCACCTCTAGGATTATATATTCGTATTGCGAATTCGTATTGCGAATCCAAGGTATGTAAGGTTACTTTGTCCATATCTTTCTGCGGCAAATAGTGTCCATATTGACATGTTACTAGTCCTATCCTAAAATGTGCTAAGGTATCCGATATCCGTTTATCAATAGTCATTGTCATATATTTCCTACTCATGGATCATTTGTGAATCTCATGTCTCATATTCATGGTTAATGTTCCGAAAGGTCAAACAAAGTTATGTTCCAATAGTGACTATACTTATGTCTCTTGTTCATGGTTTATTGTCCAATGGTTCCCATGGTGTTGTGATTCTAATAATGTTATGTTGCCAAGTTATTTACATGGTTCTCACTCATTGGTTAATGATCCAAAGCTTCCAATAATGTTATGATCCAAAGTTCAAGTGATGTTATGACTATCAAAGTATCAATCTCAAAGTAATGAACAAAGTAATGCATATGTGGTCAATGATCAAGTACGGGTGGCAGGTCTAGGGGCGTAAGCCTAGCTCGACTCGATCCCGAGGTATGGATTTATGGGTGGCAGGTCTAGGGGCATAAGCCTAGGTTAACCCGATCCCGATGCATTGATGTATGGATGGCAAGTCTAGGGGTATAAGCCTAGCTCGACTCGATCCCAACACGATGATATGATATGAAAAGACCCACTGATCAGTCGGGGCCCGGGTACATTGTGACATATGTAATGACAAGTGAGCATTGAATGTAAAGAAAGTAATGAAAGTAATGAAAGCAATCCACATGGTTTCCAAAATGCAACATGGTGACTTATTCACATTGATTATTCACATGTTTTGGGTTCATTGAAATATTCATGTATTGTACAGTTTCATCTAAGCCTTGCATACTCAGTACTTATTTCGTACTGACCCCTCTCGGGGAATTTACCTTACTTGCTGCAGGCGCAGGTACTAGTAGGCCACCACAGTAGGTTGCCAGCTATTTGCGGTTCATTGGTGAGCTCCAGTTAGTTCGGGGCTTCTCCGAGTCACAGTGGTTCATATGCTTTGATATTGTACATTGTGTATAAAGCGGGGACTTGTCCCGACTTTCAGTTGGTTTTGGTCAATGCATCTGTTAGAGGCTTTTGTAGACGTATGTAGGTGTATGTGTATAAGATGATAGATGAAGTCTTGACTTGATGGACTCAACGGCTAAGTTTCTCATATGTATATACGTCACATGTTCTATGTTTTTTTTCGATTTTAGCCTCTCATGTTTCTATGTGATAGTAGTGTTTCCTATGACATGTATATGAATAGAAGCAAAGATTGGTTCTCTTGGGCCTTGTCGGCTTCGGGTACCTATCACGCCTCGTGGGAGTTCGGGGCGTGACAGCGGGGGTTGCTGTTCAAGTTCCATTCGACCTAGTATTCACCATCTACGGACAAAAGAATGAAGAAGATTAGATACCAATTTGGATCGCCAGATACCAATTGGGATCAAGTTATTGCACGAAAGAAACAAGAATGACAGTTTTCCGAAAGACCTATAGCCTCCCGAAGAAGAGTACAGACGTCTCTGTACCATTTCGCGAGACTCTACTGGAACCATTTTGGTACAACGAAATCGATGAACCTAGGCTCTTATACCAACTTTATCACAAGCCAAATGGACGTGAGTGGCACCCACCTTATTCTCCGGTGGGAGACTTAGTTTTTCGAATTGCATTAACTAACACTTAGAGAAAATAAAGGAACTATCCTATTAATAGTTCGAAAAGATATTCAGTGTTTAACAACAAAACTAAAAATGTGGAATGTTATACTTAACAAATAACCATCCCTAGGATCCGAAAGTAGTCTGAACCAAAACCACTAAAGATTGTCAAGAAGGGGATGCAACCCCAAAACTAAAAGAACGTGTAAAAGTCCAAAACCAGGGACTATATAATCAAAAGGGATTTATGATAGCCCATAAAATGCCGTTCTCCCTTGAATCTGAATCATACGCTAAAATCACAACTGAGGTCTCGCAGGAGCTGCTGGAATATGCACTGCACTCAATAAAAGTAAGAGCAGGTGTAGTATCAATACACAAGAGAACAACGGTGTAATGATAGGGTCATTTGTCTAACCCAAGATGAGATATATGAACACTTAACCATAACGCAGTACAATAAGTTAATACATGCTCACCTTTACTACACCTTAATGCAACAAGTAACACTTAAAGCAGTCTTAGTAACCTTAGCAATAAGTCAAAGGGTGTCAACAAGATATGTCAGTCAAGTCAAGTCAAACACCAAAATACAACAACATATATATATCCCGGTTCACTCATGAAACCATCAATCTCACATGTACCTTGTACATACATGCCAATGGTCTTATGATCACTCACTAGTTATAACCTGCAGGGGACAAGTTCAGTCCATGTACTAAATCCCAAACACAAGTGCCTGCCAACCTTATTCCACCAATATCCCGTGAGAATGTACAAATATGAAAACATTTCACAATTAATAATGAAATGTAAGAAAATCACATAATGCAATAATAACAACCAACACTTGCAATATCCATAAGCTTACATATAAGTCAGTGACATGTGTTCACACTTAAACAACATACATCAACAAGCAATACTAAGAAACTGTTAACATGCACATATAATAAAAATTAGATTAAACTACATAACCATCACCTACCTCAATCCAAGCTTGCACAACTCAACTAAGCCTCAGCCTTGCCTTTTCTTGTGATTTCTGCTTGATTTCAGTCTAGAAATACATGTAAAACACATAATCAATGCAATAGCCTACCTCGTTGGGGATTATAACTCATTCCCAACCCCTAAAGCCAAGTTCATGATCATTTCCTCCCAATTCTAGGGCTTTTCTACCATAATTCACCCAAAACTACCAATTTCATGAATAATTTAGTGAATTAACAACATACAAGGGTAGTTTAACAATCATTAACTGAAACCCAATGATCTTATACCTAAATTACTTCCTTGCAAGAGAAAACCAACTAAAACAAGCCCTTAACCTTCCCTATAATACGTAAACTAGAAATTCTAGGGCTAGATTATCAATTTACTAGTTAATGGGGATGAATTCCTTATCGTAGCAGAGAAGAATGATGGAAAACCAAGTAATTTTGCCCAAATAGCCATTTCTGAAGCCCCAAAATGCTTTTTAGAAGAATGAACCATTTTTAGGTGGTTTTAGAATAAAACAGCGATTTACGTCGCTATAGCGACATAGTCTTTATTGCAGCCCTTGACCACATTGACCGATCGCTATAACGAGAATCATTCTGCTTTTGAGCATGTAACTATAGTGACATGTACGCCGCTATAGCGACATGTTCATCGCTATAGCGACACAGACGAGGCAGAAAGTATGATTTCTCCAAAATTTCTCTATTTCCCTACACTCCTTAAATCTAAGACATCACGAACAATCCCCTTCACGACAAGATTAATCCCGGGAGTTCAACTTACCCAAATTCAATTCTGAAAAGTCCTATGGGTTCCTTATCATCTTAGTTAACTAGAAATTAATGTAAACACTACCATATTTACCCAATATATTTTCAAATTGCCCTGGACCCCACCTCGCTCAAATTTTATTCGAGACTAGCCTAGCCTGAAAATTGTGACTTCAAATCCAGGTAAAATCTTAACCTGAATTTTTTAACAAGAGACTTACCCATAACGAGGAAAAGGGTCGTTACAATAGATACCAATTTACCTAGCATTTGTCCCCAAATGATCGAATAAGAAAATAGATTGAAATAAGAAAAGAAGCGAGTACTTGTATCCTCAAAAAAATAAAGGTACTTGTCTTGCATGTCCTTCTGAGTTTCCTAAGTGACTTCTTCAACTGGATGATGTTTTTATTGAACCGTGACTGAATAAATTTTTGTTGTCCTCAACTTTTAGACATCCTGATCTAGGATCGCCATCGGTTCCTCCTCATAAGTCAAATCCTTATCTAATAAGACCGAGTCCCACTTAATAATGTAATATCCATCCCTATGGTATCTTTTGAGAATAGACACATGGAACAATAGATGAGTTTCTGACAACCTTTGCGGCAATGCTAGTCTATACGCAACCGAACCGACATCATCAAGAACATCAAAGGGACCAATATATCGAGGGCTGAGCTTTCCCTTCTTATCAAACCTCATGACTCCCTTCATAGGGGACATTTTGAGCAATACTTGTTCACCAACCTTGAAAGCCATGTCTCTTACCTTAAGGTACGCATACTCTTTCTGTCTACTTTGGGCAACTAATAACTTTGTTTGAATAAACATTACCTTTTCTTGAGCCTTCTTCACTAAGTCAGTGCCCAAAGGTTTCATATCTCTAGTCTCAAACCACTCAATAGGTGACCTACACCTCCTTCCATAGAGTTCCTCAAATGGTGCTATATAGATGCTGGAGTAATAACTATTATTGTATAAAAACTCATACTACGGCAGGAACTGATCCCAATGACCACCAAAATCAATGACGCAGGCTCTCAACATGTCCTCTAGCACCTATATCATTCTCTCTAACTGCCCGTCAGTCTGAGGATTAAAGGCTATACTAAAGGTGAGCTTGGCGCCCAATAACTCGTGTAATCTGTCTCAAAACTTAGAAGTATAAGTTGTATCTCTATCAAAAATGATGGTAAGGGGCACCCCATGAAGCCTCACTATCTCCTTGATGTAGATTTTAGCTAGCTTCTTGGAGCTGTAGTCCACCCGAACTGGCAAGAAGTGAGATGATTTCGTCAATAGATCCACTATAACCTAAATGGAATCATATTTCCCCAAGGTCTTAGGAAGACCCACCACAAAATTCATAGCAATATTCTCCTATTTCCATTCAGGTATAGGAATTCTCTGAAGCAACCCCGTAGGCCTGTGATGTTCATACTTCACCTACTAACAATTGAGACACTTAGACACATACTCTACTATGTCTCTCTTATTTCTAGGCCACCAATAGAGCTGCCTCAAGTCACGGTACATTTTAGTTGCACTTTGATGAACAGAATAACACGAACCATGGGCTTCAGAAAGCACATCATGAATCAAGTCACTAACCTGAGGATTACATATCCTTCCATTGAACCATAATACCCCATCCGAGTCAAGAGTGGCATCCGCCACCTCTTCATGCACCACCTTATTTCGGGGTGTATTCAATTTCTTGTCTTCAAACTGTTGGGCCATAATCGGATCTAGAAATGTTGACTACACCTCGACACTAGCCAACACTCTACCCCTATCTGAAACACCAAAGTGCATGTACTGTGATGCTAGAGTTTGAAACTCTCTAGCCAAAGTCGCTTGGACACCCTCAAAAGGACAAACTAACCATACTTACAACCTTCCGGCTCAATAAATCTACCACCACATTGGCCTTTCCCGGATAATACTGAATAGTCACATTATAGTCTTTTAGCAGTTCTATCTGCCTCTCATGCCTTAGATTCAATTCTCTTAGGGTAAACACATACTGCATGCTATGGTGGTCTGTCAAGACCTCATACTTGACACCATAAATATAGTGCCTCCAAATCTTTAGCACAAATACCACTGCTACCAACTCCAAATCATGGGTTTGGTAGTTCTTTTCATGAGGCTTTAATTGTCTCGAAGCATAGGCAATGACATACCTATACTTCATTAACACAACACCTAATCCAAATCGTGAAGCATTACAAAACACTATAAAGTCCTTACCTATAACCAGCAGAGAAATAATAAGAGTTATGGTCAACAGTGTCTTGAACTTTTGAAAACTCTCATCATAATTATCTGACCAAACAAAAGGTACTTCCTTCTGAGTTAACCTTGTCAAGTGAGTTGCTATTGATGCAAAGTTCTTGACAAACCTACAATAGTAGCTAGCAAGACCCAAAAATATCCTTACCTCAGTCACTAAGCTAGGCCTAACCCAACTCTTAATTGCCCAATCTTTTGGGGATCCACCATCACACCTTGTTCTAAAACAACATGCCCCAATAAATCAACCGAAGACAACCAGAATTCACACTTCAAGAACTTGTCATACAACTACTTCTCTTTTAGAATCCCTATCACAATGCAAAGATGACCTGTATACTTATTATTAGAGTAAACTAAAATGTCATCAATAAACACAATAACAAACGAATCCAAAAATGACTTAAAGAAACTATTCATCAAGCTCATAAAACCTGCCGGCTCATTGGTCAACCCAAAGGACATCACCAAAAACCCGTAATGGCCATATCGAGTTCTAAACTCTGTCTTTGGTATATATTCCGACCTAGTTTTTAGCTGATGATAACCTGGCCGCAAGCCAATCTTGGAGAACACCATCACACCCTGTAACTGGTCAAACAAATCATTTATGCGAGGTAACAGATATTTATTCCTGATGATAACTTTATTCAACTATCTATAATCAACACATCCTTATGCTACCATCTTTCTTCTTAACAAACAGAATCGGGGCACCCCAAGGTGAAGCACTTGGATGAATAAACCCCTTGTCGAGTAGCTCCTGCAATCCCTCGACTCTGTTAGATCCATTTGATAGGGAGGAATAGAAATAGGGCGCGTGCTCGTCTCTTACTTAATTTAAAAATCAATATCCCTGTTTGGAGGAATACCTAGTAAATCTGAAGAAAACACTTTCTGAAATTCAAAAACCACCAGAATTGACTCTATCGCAGGAAACCCCACACTCGCATCCCGAAAGTGAGCTAAAAATGCTAAACACCCCTTCCCCGCTAACTTTCTAGCCCGGACAAATGATATAATTTTCACCGGTTTGGCCTTATACACCCCCTCCTACTCTAGTTCATCTATCCCAGGCATAGCTAGATTCACTTTCTTAGCATTACAGTTTAAGACAACATGATATAGAGGTTATTGGATCCTATCCAAAATTATATCAAAGTTCAACATATCCAGAATAATCAAGTCTACCCAAGTCTAAAAACCCACAAACAACATGGAACAAAAATGATAAACATGGGTTACCACCACAAACTCCCCAACGTGAGTAGACACATATATGGGACAATCAAGTATATCAAAAACCAAGTTCAGACCCATAGCAAACTTGACAGATACATAAGAATAGGTAGACCCTAGATAAAATAAAACAGAAGTAATTCGATCACAAACTAAAATGGTACCTGTGATAACTGCTTCAGAATCCTCTGCATTAGTCTTTTCTCAAGAAGGCATAACAGTGAGTTCGGTCATCAATCTAGCTAACTCCCTAGATGGCTACGCTCCTACCCTTGTACCACTATTTCCTCGACCACCCCGATCACCTAACTGATTTCCCTGTCCACCCTGTGGATGACCTCTGCCGTTACCTCCTCCCCCTCTACTTGATGAAACTATGGCTCGGGTCTACTGGTACGTCTGGCTATTCGGTTGTCTCAAAGGACACTCTCTCTTAAAATGACCAACAACACCATAATAATAACATCCCTACTCAAGAGAAGGAATATTGGTAGAAGAGTAGGAAGCCCCTTGGCTCTTCATAACCTGCGACTGAGAAGAGGCCTTAGGTGGACCCACAGTTGAAGCTGGCAATGATGACTGAATAGGGCGGGATGGGTAGACCTGTTGACTGTGGCCCCTGGATTAAGACCCACTGAATTTCCCGACATTATGGGACTTCTTTGCTAATATCATAGCCTGACCTACTTGCGTGACCCCTTCCAACTTCTTCACATAATCTGAAACCTATTGAACCCTTTCTCTGCAGAAGTCATATGAACAGACAAAACCAGAAGATCATAATTCAAACCTTTGATGAACAATCAAACCCTTTTCTTTTCAGTAGTCCACAGTTGAGTATCATAGAGATACATGGCATAGAACTTAGCCTCATAGGTTGCAACTGACATGTCACCCTACTCCAAGGCCAAAAACTCATCCTTTTTGCGATCACGGAGGACCCGAGGCGTATACTTCTCTAAGATTAAAGTATGTAACTGTTCCCAAGTCCATAGAGGTATGGTCGGTGATTGATATTCAACATACACCCTCCATTATTATTTCATATACTTCTCTAATAGAAAGGTCACAAACTTAACCCCATGCTGCTGCACAACGCCTATTTTATGTAACCAGTTGCAATAGTCAATAATGAACTCAAAAGCATCCTCAGACTCAGTAACCTAGAGTGATAGAGGTTTTATCTTTAGAAACTTGGTCAGCAACTCATGTTCAGTACCAGTCATCACAAAACCCACAACCGGATAAGGGAAAACATCTATCCTTGAAGCCTCATCCATTCTAAGAGCTATAGCAATAACAGGATAAGCACCTCTAAATTGAACAGCTGATACAGTAGACCCAGTTCCAGCTAGTCCACTTTGAAAAGCTAACAACTGCTAAAATAACTCTGTAGACACAAGGGGTAGGACCGTACCTCCAGCTGGTGCCACCACCTTCTGCTCCATTCTCTACTCCTCTACTACTTCTATTTCCTCCAAATGATCCTGGGGTAGGGGAATTTATAGTGACCTTTTAAGAGCCTGGCCAGTAGCTACTTGAGCTTCACTCCTAGTGGGTGTCGCTCTTCTATTCCTACCCCTTTCTCATCCCCTTCCCATCACGGCTAGCTCTACAACTGGAGCTGTAGGTGCACGAGCTGCTGCTCGAGTTTAGTTCAACCTACTAGTCACCATCTTCAGACAAAAGAATAAAGAAGATTAGATACCAATTTGGATCGCCAAATACCAATTGGGATGAAGTTATAGCACGAAAGAAGCAAGAATGACAATTTTCCTAATGTCTTATAGGCTTCCAAAGAAAAGTAAAGACTTCTCCATATAGTTTCGTGAGACTCTACTGGATCTATTTTGGTACAAAAAAATTGATGAACCTATGCTTTGATACCGTCTTTGTCACGACCCGAATAGACGTGAGTGGCACCCACCTCATTCTTCGGTTGGAGAACTAATTTTCCAGATTGCATTAACCAACACTTAGAGAAAATAAAGGAACTATCCCATTAACAGTTTGAAAAGATATTCAGTATTTAAAATCAAAACTAAAAATATAAAACATTATACTTAACAAATCCCATCTCTAGGATCTGAAAATCGTCTGTACCAAAACTACTACAGATTGTCAAGAAGGGGATTCAACCCCAAAACTAAAAGAAAGTACATAAGTCCAGAATAAGGGACTATATAATTAAGAGGGATCCATGGTAGCCCATAAAATGCAGCTCACCCTTGAATCTGAATCACGCACTAGAATCACAACTGAGGTCTCGCAGGAGGCACTAGAATATGCGCTGCACTCAACAAAAGTAAGAGTAGGTTTAGTATCAGTACACAAGAAAACAACAGTGTACTAGTAGGGTCATTTCCCAACCCAAGATGAGATATATGAACACTTAACCATAATGCAGTAAAATAAGTTAATAAATGCTCACCTCTACTACACCTTAATGCAATAAGTAACACTTAGAACAATCATAGTAAACTTAGCAATAAGTCAAAGGGTATCAACAAGATATGTTAGTCAAGTCAAGTCAAACACCAAAATACAACAACATATATAAGTCCAGGTTCACTCATGGAACTGTCAATCTCACCTATACCTTGTACATATATGCCAAGGGTTTTATGATCACTCATTAGTCATGACCTGCAGGGGACAAGTTCTATCCATGTACTAAATCTCAAACACAAGTGCCTGCCAACCTTATTTCACTAATATCTAGGGAGAATGTCCAAATATCAGAACATTTCACAATCAATAATGGCATGTAATAAAATCACATAACACTATAATAACAACCAATAGTTGCAATATCCATAAGCTTGCATATAAGTCAGTGAAATGTGTTCACACTTAAACAATATGCATCAACAAGAAATACTAAGAAACAGTTAACATACACATATAACACAAATTAGATTAAACTAAGTATCAATCACCTACCTCAATCAGGCTTACACAACTCAACTAAGCCTGAGCCTTGCCTTTTCGTGCAATTTCCACTTGATTTTCTTCTAGAAATACATGCAAAATACATAATCAATGCAATCACCTACCCCGTTGGGGATTATAACTCATTTCCAACCCCTAAGACCAAGTTCGTGATTATTCTCTCCCCATTCTAGGGCTTTTCTATCATAATTATTCTAAAACTACCAATTTCGTGAATTAACAATATGCAAGGGTACTTTAACGATCATTAACCAAAAACCAATGATTTTAGACCTAAATTACTTCCTTGCACTTAAAAACTAAATAAAACAATCCCTTAACCTTCCCCACAATACGTAAACTAGAAATTCTAGGGCTAGATTATCAATTTACTAGTTAGTGGGGATGAATTCCTTATCGTAGCAGAGAAGAATGATGGAAAACCAAGTAATTTTGCCCAAATCGCCATTTCTGAAGCCCCAGAATGCTTTTTAGAAGAATAAACCATTTTTGTGGGGTTTTGAAATAAAACAACAATTTATGTCGCTATAGCAACATACGTTGCTATAGCGACATCTCTATAGAAACATAGTCGTTATAGAGGCCTTTTACCACATTGATCGATCGCTATAGCGGGAATTATTCCACTTTTGAGCATGTCACTATAATGACATACACATCGCTATAGCGACACGAATGAGGCAGAAAGTCCAATTTTCTAAAAAATTCCCCTTTTTCACAGCACAACTTAAATCCAAGACATCACAAATAATATTTTTCATGACAAAATCAATCCCAAGAGCTCTACTTACCTGAATTCAATTCCAAATAGTCCTACGGGTTCCTCATCATCTTAGTTAACTAGAAATCAAGGTAAACACTACTATATTTACCCAATCCATTCATGGATTGATATGGAACCCACCTCACTTAGATTTTGTCCGAGAATATCCTAGCTTGAAAATTATAGCTTCAATCTTGGGAAAATCTTAACCTGAATTTTTTAACGAGAGACTTACCCGTAACGACGGAAAGGGTTGTTACACCAACCTTTTCATCCATCCATCTAGTTTTTCATGTATCCATACTACAGTGATATATTTTGAATCAGTATCACGTGATTCAGTGGGACTCGATTTAGTTAGATGAGAGGTTGACCTTTATTAAGGAGTTTGTGTCTATTTTAGCTAGAGATGTTAGATGGTTGCGCTCCAGAGATATCCCTGTGGTTAAGGTTCAGTAGCGACACCATATAGTCGAGGAGGATACCTAGGAAAATGAGTGTGATAAACAAATCCAGTATCCCTACCTGTTCAAGCCGTCAGGTACATCTTGATCCTTTACTTTTGCGGATGAAAGTCCTTTTAGTAGTGGATTTTGTAATGACCCTCTAGGTCATTTTCCATGTTTTCATGATTTTTATATGTTTATACCTTTCCTGTAGCTGCCTAAAGTCATCTGTGACTTGGTGGGACTGACAGTTTAGTTACCGGGTAGTTCATTTGGTTTTTAGAGCCAATTCCTTGTTTTAGAGCTTTTGAAGTTAAGAAATGGGTTTCAGGAAAAAACCTCAGGTAAACGACCTTGGATGATATTTTTGAAAATTTCTTCAGCTTTGAAATGTCAACTTTAGGCTGGGGGGACCTTTGGTCCCGGTCTCGAGGCTTCCAGAATCATTTTGGGCTATTGGGTGGAATTTGGCTAAAATAGCCCCTTGGGGTGTGAGACCAACTTTTTATTGAAATGACCCAAGATGGAAATTTTGATGATCTCATTGAGTCTGAAATGTTGAATTTGGTAGGGTAGCATAGTTCATTTACATGCACAAGATTCCAAACCAATCCCTACCACCCAGTTGGAGTCCGTTGGGACTTGTTAAATTCGGCTGGTGCCAAATTATCTAGTACAACCACTTTAGAGACCGCTTTAGTGGCTTAGAATCCCTGTAGTGGATCTTGGCCAGCCAAGTCTTGGTCGCTTTAGAGACCATTGGGCGATTTAGCGGTGACTGTTTTAGTGGTCATTTGGCAACTAAAGCGACCATTGTTAGCATTAATAGAAATATCATCTCCCTCATTTCTAGCTTATGTTTTAAGTGTAATACTCCATTATAGACCATATTAAGCTCTGAAATTGTGAGGGATTGAGTGTGTGAAGCTGGAATTAGCTTGGGGGCGGATTCTTGAGCGTTTTATCATCGTTATCTCCATAAGTTTCGCTTAATTTTTGGCTTAATTCCTTGGTTTATTTCTTAAATTCTCGATGTTTTCGGGACTGATTTTAGGTATTTTTGAGCTTGGATTTAGCTATATTTATGTGGCAAATAATCCTTGAGCTAAGTGGAATGTTGTGATGATTTTAATTTCGTGATTTCGCAAGAGGGCCCCGCATGGGATTTTTGGTCTGATTTCTGAATCAGAGCGTATATACACAATATGGGTATTAATTTTGTTGTCTTGATACATGGATTGTTTTTTTGATAGCGTGGCAGCTCTCAGAGGCTTCTCAAAAGGGGAAAGCTACGGTATAGAGGATTCGACGAGCTTTCAACGGCATCCAAGGCTAGGCTTATCCTTCTTTTAAATTGAGATTAATTATAGTATTAGTATATTATTGTTCTAGTTTTGGGTGGGTATTTTTGGTCCAGTTATTCTTTTAGCATTTTACGGCTTATTTAGCTGGTTAAGGCCCCTTTTCGGTAGAATTTGATCCCGTTCTCCCTTAGATTAGTGTATTATCACCCTCCAGGACTAGAATTAGTGCTTGTGATACCTTAGAATGGGATTGGGAAGCCTTAGACTAGATTCAGGTAGGTTCTGCCTTAGGTTGGGTTATCGAGACCCTATAGTGGTCCTCACTGCCCCTTTTAGATAACATGTTTGCAATGAAGCTCCTTCAGGCTTAGTTAGACTCATGACTTCTACATTAGGTTATCACCTTGGGTTGGTATTGAATTAGACTTAATTACTGGCCTGTTTAGCTTTTTTTCCCTGAGTAGAGTAGTAACTGACCCTGGACCGTACCTCTTTGACCTAGTATTTGGAACCCGTCTTGCCTTAGTGGATTTAACTGCCCGAGATTGATCTTTATGATTATGAAGATTGGGGATAGGCTTAAAACCCCTAGATTTCTACTAGCTATTATGCTTATATATATATATGTATATATATATATACACACATTTCAGTTCCAGTTCAAGTCCGGCGTACACCCTATTACTACTATTATAAATTCTGGTATGAGACTGGCATCCATTTTTGGTTATGATTCGCTCCTTATGAAATTATCGGCTATGGTTACGGTTGGATTCTTATGATTTTTGGTTCGAGTCCGGCAATAGTCTATGACTACAGTTGGGATGTTCTGGTGTTGATTATGGTTGTTACTGGGAGTTCTGCAAGTTGTACTAGGTTCTGTTGTATATGGATCATTTGCCCTCTTTTACTATTCACTATTTCCAATTCAAGCCTGGTGTCTGGCCTCTTGTAATTATCTACTGGGTCCGATTCAAGCCCGACATATACTATCATTATGGTTCTGGGATTGGAAAATTATTAAGACTGGTACGGTAAAAGGTTATATATGCTTCTTACCTTAGTTTTCCTCTTGTTTGTATCCACCAGGCTTGTGGGGGCTCAGTTAGGTTGTAGTTAGTCCTTTTCTTTCATTTTTAAATTATTTACTTTCTTTATCGCATTCACCTAGCATGTCATGTTATTTACATTTCTGCCCCTTTTACTATTGACTTAGCTTACACTCTCTCCTTTATTTATGCTTTTACTATATTTAAGTTCGGTCGGTCGATGATGTCTACTGAGTATTATTTTGATACTCATACTGTACTTCTGCATCTTTTTTCGAATGCAAATCCGAGTATGAGCCACCGTCGCTGATGCTATTCTCCAGCCGTACTACTGATCTAGAGATAAAGTGAGCTTTCTAGAGTCCAGAGCTGATCCTCCTCCTTCTGCTTCAGTTATAGTCTTTTGTATTTTCGAGAATACTGTGTATATATGTATATTTTGGATAATGTCTAGTACTCTTCTTTTTGGTTTTAGTGGCTCTTATACCGACCTTACCAGGTCTTAGAAGGGTTTATTTTGTATATTTTATCCTCTTTCCTCTTTTGCACAGTATGTTATTTATGTATATATCTTCTGCTTCCACCTATATTATTGCTATTATTGGTTTCATTCTTGTTTCCCTTTATCTTCGGCCCATTAGCCCATTACTTGTCGTTTTGGGGTATAACTCGACTTACCTACTGGTGGGTTAAAATTAGGTGCCATCATGACCTATAAAATTGGGTCGTGACAGTGTTCTTACCGATGAATACCTTATCGGGAAATAACATTTCCGACCATTTGCTGGAAAACAATGGCTTGCGAATGTAACAACCCTCGTTGTGATTTTTAGAGTTTTTTGTATTTTGATAATTTTTTCCTTCTCCGTTGTTGCTTCACATCATTTATGAGTACTAGAATGGTTTACATAGTCCCCGAAGGGTTCGAGAGTGATTTGTATGAGTTTGTGGTTTTGAGTTGCCTTTAAAGTGATATAATTGACTTGGTCAACATGCTGTGATCCGAGCATCGGATGGTGATTATGTTAGTTCCATTAGATCTGGAACGCCCATTTTAGGTAAGTTGAATTATTGGTACGAGTCCTAAGGCCCTTTTATGATTTTTTATTGTTTGGTTGAAATATTAGCTTTTATTTGCCCTAAAGTTGATTTTAGAGGTAATTTATTGCTGACAATCTCTTTTGGTAGATACAATGGTTTCTTTGAGTCCAAAATGTCAAATTTAGCCTAGTAGTATAGTTGAATTGTGTTTGGAAGGTCTCAGATAATTTTTGGGTAATTGTTCAGTGTTTGTAGTTTTATATAGTTGAGTTTTAATAGTATCGCCTGTAGTTAATGATCTATTTTTTGCATATGTATGATACCATTAGATCCGTATCAAAATTTCTAAACCAACACAAAAAGAATCATCAAATTTCATATCCGTATGAGGGAGATATTACCATTTTAGAATGGACAGCTGTTGCTTGTGCATCAGAGGTTGCGATCGCGACCTTTAGTCACGGCCACGATGAGTCGCCACAAAAGGACTTCATAATCACAAGCCTTTTGTTGCGACAGTGAAGGGTCATCAATGAAGGTTCCAATGATTTTTATTTAAAGGCAACTTCGAGGATTTCGTATTTTTGATATTTTGGGACCTAGGAAACTCTAATTGAGGCAATTTTCATTGTGTTTTTCTCGTACAAACATGGATATGTGTTTCTATATTCATTTTACTCATTTTTCAAGATTACCCACTTTATTTTACATGATTTTCATTGATAAAGTTGAGATTTGAAACCCCAAAGTTATGAAATCGAAGTTCTTGATTTGAAGGTCGATTTGAGATGGGTTTTCATTGATGTTTGAGATTTAAGGTCCTTGTATCATGGGTAAACTAATTTTAACAAAGTTTTTCAATATTTCTCGTTTTAAACCGCGTTTGATAATGGAGATTTGGGGTTTTACCGGTAAAGTGAAATATTGATATTTTGGTGATTTCTAACCCGACTTATATTTGATTTTCATTAGATTTTTAAATTTAGAACCCTTAAAGTATGGGAAACATAATTCTTTACAAAAATTCTAATTTTAGTTTTTTATTTTTGGGGTCAATTTTCAAAGTTATTTTTGACCCAAAACTAAAGTACATCAATATGGATATCGTTGGTCTTGTATTTGCATGTAGATCTCATATTTTGACTCTATTAGATATATTTGGTGATGATTCAAGAGAGTAGAGTTCTGGTTGATGCTTCAAACTGTGTTTTGACTTTGCGAATCTTCTTTAAGGCAAGTTGAGATGTACCTTGAATCTCTTCTGAGGTATTTATGTGTTATGTACTTATTGCTTGTATTTTGCGAATCACTAAGGATTTGGGGGTTTCGCTTAGATGAGATGGCGAGCATATCTACGGATATCAGAGTCTATTGATGGGTTGAAATAATAAAAATGAATACCTTGATTGTTTCCCTCTACTTGTGCATACGCTTATGGTAAATTATGGATAGATGACTTATAGATCTTGAGTAATAGTAGGTATCTATTTAAGAGCTTAAATCATGTTTGGGGGATATTGATGTAATTATTGGGGTTTAGTAACCATTTAGGAAATAATTATGTTCTTATGTTATTTAGCAAATATTTGGAGTATCAATAGACTTGTAGTAGTTGATGTAATTATTGGGGTTAGTAATCTCTTAGGATATAACTGATGATAGTATAGTTAAATAGTTAAGAAAGGAATCTTGACTTAGTTATTGACTTAGTTATTAAGTAAGCAATGAGGGTGAACTTTAGGACATGTTGTTAATTAGTATAGTTCTGCTTTTGGTAATTTTAGTCTAATGGTGTCATGATTGGGGAAAGATGGAACTTATCATGTAAACAAGATGGGTTTTGGGTAAGTTCTCTACATCTATACGTTGTTTGGATTGTTTATTATTATCGTGTTGCCCATGTGGGGGCTTATGTAAATATTATTATTGACTTGAGGGATTATTATTATTGTGATGCTCGAGTGGGGCCTTTGATTGATATTATTGGCCTTATTTAAGCATTATTTGTCTTATTATTATCGTGATACCTGAGTGGGGGTTTGAATTTATATTATTGGCCTTGTTTGAGCATTATATGCCTTTACTATTATCGTGATGCCCGAGTGAGGGACTTGGATTGATATTATTGATGTCACACATGACTCTTTATTACAGAAGTGTCATATGATGACTTATTTCATGATGTATTGAGATTTCAGAAGATTTTGAGCTCATTTATATCATTGTTGAGTTAATTCATTACATGATATTGATTTGCTTATGAGCATGCATTCTCATTTCATTCATTCATATTCATGGAATTGGTACCACTGAGAAACACTAATTTTGAAAGAAAATGAAACATTTTGCAAAACCCCTTGACCGAGGGATGTGCCGGCAGGGTTGATTAAGATATGAGATTGTGAAAGTATATGGGTTGCAAACTCCACATGGGTCCTGTCCTGGAAGCTTTAGCTCGGAAGGTGTATATGATGTTGTATGCGATGACTGTCATGTGATGACTTACATCATTATCACTTCATTGAATTGCATCACTTGCATTGCATTCCTTTGTATATTTGATATTGCGTCTGATTATTTCCTTTCACATTGTATTATCGTGATTGAATCTTGTTTGTGACATTTTGTATTCTGCATATCATATACTACAGTATATTGTATTGTACCTTTTCTTGGGTGGTTTGGTGGTTGAGATATTCTTTATGACTTGATCTATCGAGACTGTTGTATCACATCTAGTGCTTGTGGGATATGCACCTTTTCTACCTTAGTCGGGATTGTTGGTTTGAGATGATGAGTTGATATTATATACTGTATTGTGAGATTCTCTTCTGATGTGACTTATCACTATCGCCATTGATCTTGAATCTGTACATGCCTACCTTAATGCACTGATTTGATTATCTTGATAAACGTATTATCTACTAGGATAGGCTAGGATTTTTCCGATTGTAGGCTGATTTGGGATAAATTGAATGGTTGGTGTGGTGGTACTAGCCATCACTTTGGATTAGGGTTGATTATCGATGATGTTTGCTGAGTATACGTGTTTCGTACTCACCCTTACTTTTTCTTTCCTTGTTCTACACCTCGTGCAAGTATTGATCCGAGTAGCAGAGCATAGATTGTGTTCTCTTAGTGTTGATGTTACGGAGATTGAGGTAGCGGATGAGAGGTCTCAGAGCTTATCCGAATCTCTCCTTATCTTTATTATTCATTGTCCACATTTAAGATACTTTAGATTATTTGATTATATTCAGTATTAGAGGCTTGTACTAGTGACAACCAGACCTGAGATGTATCATTGAGACTGTATTTCCTTCTATATCATTTGAGGTTATTGCCATTCTTCTTCTTCCGCTTTTGATTTGTTTTGATTATTGAGTTTGGATTGGGATAGGCTTACCTGTACCGGAGGGTGTGACAGGTGCCATCACGGATTCTATTATGGGTCATGACAACAAATTTGCCATTTTATCTTTAAGAGATTGTTTACATAATTTCCCTTTTTAGTGAAAATAACATCAATGTCTAATGATTTATATGTGTTAATATCACAATTATAAGGAGTTTGATAAAGTATTTTGTTAGCAAAGTCTAAATTTACAAGTCATACTATATTAGGGTCAAAATCCATAACGTAAAGATTACATTCAAGACTATCAATTTTTGGTGAGGCTTCATCGTCGTTTAGTCGGATATGGTGGCGAAGGTGAAGAGAACAAGGAGAGGCAAGTGAATACAGTGGCGCGTATGTTTCACTCTGTAGCACATATCTGGTTGTTATGCTTTAAGGGAGTTAATAACTCAAATGGTCACTCAACTATGGACTTTTATCCCACAAAGTCACTCAATTTTGGTCTTTACTCTAAAAGTCACTCAACTATCACATTTTTACTCAGAAAGTCACTCAACTTTGGTCTTTATTCCAAAAGTCACTCAACCTATTCAATTAATTTTTAAAAATAAAATTTGCTTATATGGAAATTCTATTTAAAAATAAAATTCTAAAAAATAAAAAGTATCTCTTTAATGACCACTTTACCCTTATTCCCCTACATTAATATCTCTCCCTCCTCTTTCTCATTTTTCTTCGATCATGTTAACATGAACAAAGTGACTATCGTTGCATTTATCATAACTTAAGTCCATCCAAGATCACGGTTATCATTATAACCAAATGATATGAATAATGTTTATCATGTAAACTAACTAAATGATTAATGACTAAATATGTCTATTTCAACATGTAAAGTTTTATTTTACACCAAAATAAGTTAAGAGTAAATTAAACTAAATAAATCATTTTAGAATAACTTCAATTAAAATAGATAAAAATGAATAAGTTACTCTTTAAACTTGTCCAAAAAAAAGATAATTTATTTTACACACCTAAATTAACTTGTTATCCTCCTATCCTTATTTGAAGTGTAACTATTATCCTCCTAAAATATATAAAAGCAGACAAATAATATGTAGTGTAAGAAGCTAATATAGCAATGGTGAAAGTTGTTGCCATAGGAAAAGTCGTGAAGAAGAAAAAGAAATAGAACAAAGAAAATCCACTTTGTCATAATATTAAAATATCTCACCTAGTTACTTGTTTGAAAAAGATAACTAAGAATAGGTTAATTATTAGTTTACTAATTTAGGAGCATAAGCATAAAAGAGTCATTAAAGAGAATTTTTTTTTTTTTAGAATTTTGTTTTTAAATAGAATTTCCACATAAGCAAATTTTATTTAAAAAATAATTAAATAGGTTGAGTGACTTTCTGAGTAAAAATGTGATAGTTGAGTGACTTTTGGATTAAAAACTAAAGTTGAGTGACTTTCTGAGTGAAAATGTGATAGTTAATTGACTTTTGGAGTAAAAATCAAAATTAAGCGACTTTCTGGGATAAAAGTCCAAACTTGAGTGACCATTTGAGTTATAAGCCCTGCTTTAAGGGGTGGAAAATTCCACTTTAAACTACTTTAGGGGGTCATAGAACCACCCAACCCCCACAAAGTATGAATGTGTAATTGATAATTTGGGACAAGTTTGAGGGAAATTTTATTTCTTTTTTCATTATCTGTGTATTAATTTATAGCCTATTTGATCCAGTTCCAAATACCAGTTTATTTTGAAAGTACTTTTTAAAAAATACTTTTAGTCAGAATAATTTGTTTGACTAATTAATTAATTAATTTGAAAAGCCTTGTTAAACAAAAATTAATGACTGTCCAAGTTTTTAAGGTGTTTTCTCAAAAGTGCTAATATTTTGGGGAGAACCTACTTTTTTCAGCTTCTGTTTCTACTCAAAAAAAAAAAAAAAAATCTCTTAAAAGCTTGGTCAAATACCTTCATTTTTTTTTTTTAAAAAAAAGGACATTTCAGTAAATAAAAAAAATTACTTTTGGCCATGGAGAAGCTTGATCAATCATATCATTAGACAAAGTTGAGATATACGTTATTGAACTATGTCAATCGTCTAAAAATGAAACCAAGGTTAGATTTGAATGCCCATAACTGACTTTGATAGAAACATTCTTGAGTCCTTAAACTTAAAGTTATTTGTTGGCGTATATGATGAAGAATAAGGCTAGGTTCAAGCAATCAAATTAAGATGACAGAGATGTTAACTTTATTTATCACATCATTTATCATCTATAAGGCTACTTGCCAATAGCCATGGGCGGAGCTACCCTTGTCCGAGGGGTGTCGAGCGACACCCCTTCGTCGAAAAATTACACTATATATGTAGATTAAATTTTAATTTTATTAGTATATATTTTAAAGTTGACACTCCTTCAAACAAGAAGAAGGCCTAGTGTAGTGGTTAGGGGCTTGGAGAAGCTTCTTAAGGTTGTGAGTTCGAATCCTACTTGCGACAAATGTATCACTTTTTTGACTTCAGCCCTTTCCTTTTCCTTTTTCCCCATTTATTTTTTCTTTCCCCCCATTTTTATTAGTAACTGAAATGCATCTGTTTTCTTAATTCTTCCCCCATTTTGCAACAATTTGTTTAATTCTTTCTTTCTTTGCCAAATTTGTTGGAAAAATTGGGTGGAACTCTATTATTTGAGCCAAAAAAATGGAGCTCCAATTATTTATTTCTTTTTGTTCTTCTTTAATTATTTTTGTTTAAAATTTGATATGTTATATATATTCATAATAAAGAAAAAATATATATTTATTAGATACTAAAAAATTATAAAAGAACAAATAAAATAAATAAAACTTAGTAAAATTAGATGAGGTCGCCGTTACTTGACCCATTTTGACGCAAACAAAGATGGGTCTTGAGCCCCCCCCCCCCCCCCCCCACAACTTATTCTACTGACACCCCTCAGTATAATTCCTGGCTCCGCCACTGCCAATAGCAACTTAAGAGGAAAAATCAAATTGAAGTCACTTAAGCAGTATAAATCACCATCTTTAAATTTTCTCATTTAGGAAAAAAAAAAACTTTTAAGCAACGTTTAATAAACCATCTCCAAATGAGAAATCTCACTTGGTTGGTTATGTTAACTATCATATTCAATTTAAGAAATTACCTTTTGTTGAAACTAAAGATTAATCTAGTTTGTTTTCAAATCAACCACAATAACACTGATGTTAGGGTTAATTTTTTCTTGTGTGTGTTTTCTGGGCTTGTGGGGGCTCAGTTAGGTTGTAGTTAGTCCTTTTCTTTCATTTTTAAATTATTTACTTTCTTTATCGCATTCACCTAGCATGTCATGTTATTTACATTTCTGCCCCTTTTACTATTGACTTAGCTTACACTCTCTCCTTTATTTATGCTTTTACTATATTTAAGTTCGGTCGGTCGATGATGTCTACTGAGTATTATTTTGATACTCATACTGTACTTCTGCATCTTTTTTCGAATGCAAATCCGAGTATGAGCCACCGTCGCTGATGCTATTCTCCAGCCGTACTACTGATCTAGAGATAAAGTGAGCTTTCTAGAGTCCAGAGCTGATCCTCCTCCTTCTGCTTCAGTTATAGTCTTTTGTATTTTCGAGAATACTGTGTATATATGTATATTTTGGATAATGTCTAGTACTCTTCTTTTTGGTTTTAGTGGCTCTTATACCGACCTTACCAGGTCTTAGAAGGGTTTATTTTGTATATTTTATCCTCTTTCCTCTTTTGCACAGTATGTTATTTATGTATATATCTTCTGCTTCCACCTATATTATTGCTATTATTGGTTTCATTCTTGTTTCCCTTTATCTTCGGCCCATTAGCCCATTACTTGTCGTTTTGGGGTATAACTCGACTTACCTACTGGTGGGTTAAAATTAGGTGCCATCATGACCTATAAAATTGGGTCGTGACAGTGTTCTTACCGATGAATACCTTATCGGGAAATAACATTTCCGACCATTTGCTGGAAAACAATGGCTTGCGAATGTAACAACCCTCGTTGTGATTTTTAGAGTTTTTTGTATTTTGATAATTTTTTCCTTCTCCGTTGTTGCTTCACATCATTTATGAGTACTAGAATGGTTTACATAGTCCCCGAAGGGTTCGAGAGTGATTTGTATGAGTTTGTGGTTTTGAGTTGCCTTTAAAGTGATATAATTGACTTGGTCAACATGCTGTGATCCGAGCATCGGATGGTGATTATGTTAGTTCCATTAGATCTGGAACGCCCATTTTAGGTAAGTTGAATTATTGGTACGAGTCCTAAGGCCCTTTTATGATTTTTTATTGTTTGGTTGAAATATTAGCTTTTATTTGCCCTAAAGTTGATTTTAGAGGTAATTTATTGCTGACAATCTCTTTTGGTAGATACAATGGTTTCTTTGAGTCCAAAATGTCAAATTTAGCCTAGTAGTATAGTTGAATTGTGTTTGGAAGGTCTCAGATAATTTTTGGGTAATTGTTCAGTGTTTGTAGTTTTATATAGTTGAGTTTTAATAGTATCGCCTGTAGTTAATGATCTATTTTTTGCATATGTATGATACCATTAGATCCGTATCAAAATTTCTAAACCAACACAAAAAGAATCATCAAATTTCATATCCGTATGAGGGAGATATTACCATTTTAGAATGGACAGCTGTTGCTTGTGCATCAGAGGTTGCGATCGCGACCTTTAGTCACGGCCACGATGAGTCGCCACAAAAGGACTTCATAATCACAAGCCTTTTGTTGCGACAGTGAAGGGTCATCAATGAAGGTTCCAATGATTTTTATTTAAAGGCAACTTCGAGGATTTCGTATTTTTGATATTTTGGGACCTAGGAAACTCTAATTGAGGCAATTTTCATTGTGTTTTTCTCGTACAAACATGGATATGTGTTTCTATATTCATTTTACTCATTTTTCAAGATTACCCACTTTATTTTACATGATTTTCATTGATAAAGTTGAGATTTGAAACCCCAAAGTTATGAAATCGAAGTTCTTGATTTGAAGGTCGATTTGAGATGGGTTTTCATTGATGTTTGAGATTTAAGGTCCTTGTATCATGGGTAAACTAATTTTAACAAAGTTTTTCAATATTTCTCGTTTTAAACCGCGTTTGATAATGGAGATTTGGGGTTTTACCGGTAAAGTGAAATATTGATATTTTGGTGATTTCTAACCCGACTTATATTTGATTTTCATTAGATTTTTAAATTTAGAACCCTTAAAGTATGGGAAACATAATTCTTTACAAAAATTCTAATTTTAGTTTTTTATTTTTGGGGTCAATTTTCAAAGTTATTTTTGACCCAAAACTAAAGTACATCAATATGGATATCGTTGGTCTTGTATTTGCATGTAGATCTCATATTTTGACTCTATTAGATATATTTGGTGATGATTCAAGAGAGTAGAGTTCTGGTTGATGCTTCAAACTGTGTTTTGACTTTGCGAATCTTCTTTAAGGCAAGTTGAGATGTACCTTGAATCTCTTCTGAGGTATTTATGTGTTATGTACTTATTGCTTGTATTTTGCGAATCACTAAGGATTTGGGGGTTTCGCTTAGATGAGATGGCGAGCATATCTACGGATATCAGAGTCTATTGATGGGTTGAAATAATAAAAATGAATACCTTGATTGTTTCCCTCTACTTGTGCATACGCTTATGGTAAATTATGGATAGATGACTTATAGATCTTGAGTAATAGTAGGTATCTATTTAAGAGCTTAAATCATGTTTGGGGGATATTGATGTAATTATTGGGGTTTAGTAACCATTTAGGAAATAATTATGTTCTTATGTTATTTAGCAAATATTTGGAGTATCAATAGACTTGTAGTAGTTGATGTAATTATTGGGGTTAGTAATCTCTTAGGATATAACTGATGATAGTATAGTTAAATAGTTAAGAAAGGAATCTTGACTTAGTTATTGACTTAGTTATTAAGTAAGCAATGAGGGTGAACTTTAGGACATGTTGTTAATTAGTATAGTTCTGCTTTTGGTAATTTTAGTCTAATGGTGTCATGATTGGGGAAAGATGGAACTTATCATGTAAACAAGATGGGTTTTGGGTAAGTTCTCTACATCTATACGTTGTTTGGATTGTTTATTATTATCGTGTTGCCCATGTGGGGGCTTATGTAAATATTATTATTGACTTGAGGGATTATTATTATTGTGATGCTCGAGTGGGGCCTTTGATTGATATTATTGGCCTTATTTAAGCATTATTTGTCTTATTATTATCGTGATACCTGAGTGGGGGTTTGAATTTATATTATTGGCCTTGTTTGAGCATTATATGCCTTTACTATTATCGTGATGCCCGAGTGAGGGACTTGGATTGATATTATTGATGTCACACATGACTCTTTATTACAGAAGTGTCATATGATGACTTATTTCATGATGTATTGAGATTTCAGAAGATTTTGAGCTCATTTATATCATTGTTGAGTTAATTCATTACATGATATTGATTTGCTTATGAGCATGCATTCTCATTTCATTCATTCATATTCATGGAATTGGTACCACTGAGAAACACTAATTTTGAAAGAAAATGAAACATTTTGCAAAACCCCTTGACCGAGGGATGTGCCGGCAGGGTTGATTAAGATATGAGATTGTGAAAGTATATGGGTTGCAAACTCCACATGGGTCCTGTCCTGGAAGCTTTAGCTCGGAAGGTGTATATGATGTTGTATGCGATGACTGTCATGTGATGACTTACATCATTATCACTTCATTGAATTGCATCACTTGCATTGCATTCCTTTGTATATTTGATATTGCGTCTGATTATTTCCTTTCACATTGTATTATCGTGATTGAATCTTGTTTGTGACATTTTGTATTCTGCATATCATATACTACAGTATATTGTATTGTACCTTTTCTTGGGTGGTTTGGTGGTTGAGATATTCTTTATGACTTGATCTATCGAGACTGTTGTATCACATCTAGTGCTTGTGGGATATGCACCTTTTCTACCTTAGTCGGGATTGTTGGTTTGAGATGATGAGTTGATATTATATACTGTATTGTGAGATTCTCTTCTGATGTGACTTATCACTATCGCCATTGATCTTGAATCTGTACATGCCTACCTTAATGCACTGATTTGATTATCTTGATAAACGTATTATCTACTAGGATAGGCTAGGATTTTTCCGATTGTAGGCTGATTTGGGATAAATTGAATGGTTGGTGTGGTGGTACTAGCCATCACTTTGGATTAGGGTTGATTATCGATGATGTTTGCTGAGTATACGTGTTTCGTACTCACCCTTACTTTTTCTTTCCTTGTTCTACACCTCGTGCAAGTATTGATCCGAGTAGCAGAGCATAGATTGTGTTCTCTTAGTGTTGATGTTACGGAGATTGAGGTAGCGGATGAGAGGTCTCAGAGCTTATCCGAATCTCTCCTTATCTTTATTATTCATTGTCCACATTTAAGATACTTTAGATTATTTGATTATATTCAGTATTAGAGGCTTGTACTAGTGACAACCAGACCTGAGATGTATCATTGAGACTGTATTTCCTTCTATATCATTTGAGGTTATTGCCATTCTTCTTCTTCCGCTTTTGATTTGTTTTGATTATTGAGTTTGGATTGGGATAGGCTTACCTGTACCGGAGGGTGTGACAGGTGCCATCACGGATTCTATTATGGGTCATGACAACAAATTTGCCATTTTATCTTTAAGAGATTGTTTACATAATTTCCCTTTTTAGTGAAAATAACATCAATGTCTAATGATTTATATGTGTTAATATCACAATTATAAGGAGTTTGATAAAGTATTTTGTTAGCAAAGTCTAAATTTACAAGTCATACTATATTAGGGTCAAAATCCATAACGTAAAGATTACATTCAAGACTATCAATTTTTGGTGAGGCTTCATCGTCGTTTAGTCGGATATGGTGGCGAAGGTGAAGAGAACAAGGAGAGGCAAGTGAATACAGTGGCGCGTATGTTTCACTCTGTAGCACATATCTGGTTGTTATGCTTTAAGGGAGTTAATAACTCAAATGGTCACTCAACTATGGACTTTTATCCCACAAAGTCACTCAATTTTGGTCTTTACTCTAAAAGTCACTCAACTATCACATTTTTACTCAGAAAGTCACTCAACTTTGGTCTTTATTCCAAAAGTCACTCAACCTATTCAATTAATTTTTAAAAATAAAATTTGCTTATATGGAAATTCTATTTAAAAATAAAATTCTAAAAAATAAAAAGTATCTCTTTAATGACCACTTTACCCTTATTCCCCTACATTAATATCTCTCCCTCCTCTTTCTCATTTTTCTTCGATCATGTTAACATGAACAAAGTGACTATCGTTGCATTTATCATAACTTAAGTCCATCCAAGATCACGGTTATCATTATAACCAAATGATATGAATAATGTTTATCATGTAAACTAACTAAATGATTAATGACTAAATATGTCTATTTCAACATGTAAAGTTTTATTTTACACCAAAATAAGTTAAGAGTAAATTAAACTAAATAAATCATTTTAGAATAACTTCAATTAAAATAGATAAAAATGAATAAGTTACTCTTTAAACTTGTCCAAAAAAAAGATAATTTATTTTACACACCTAAATTAACTTGTTATCCTCCTATCCTTATTTGAAGTGTAACTATTATCCTCCTAAAATATATAAAAGCAGACAAATAATATGTAGTGTAAGAAGCTAATATAGCAATGGTGAAAGTTGTTGCCATAGGAAAAGTCGTGAAGAAGAAAAAGAAATAGAACAAAGAAAATCCACTTTGTCATAATATTAAAATATCTCACCTAGTTACTTGTTTGAAAAAGATAACTAAGAATAGGTTAATTATTAGTTTACTAATTTAGGAGCATAAGCATAAAAGAGTCATTAAAGAGAATTTTTTTTTTTTTAGAATTTTGTTTTTAAATAGAATTTCCACATAAGCAAATTTTATTTAAAAAATAATTAAATAGGTTGAGTGACTTTCTGAGTAAAAATGTGATAGTTGAGTGACTTTTGGATTAAAAACTAAAGTTGAGTGACTTTCTGAGTGAAAATGTGATAGTTAATTGACTTTTGGAGTAAAAATCAAAATTAAGCGACTTTCTGGGATAAAAGTCCAAACTTGAGTGACCATTTGAGTTATAAGCCCTGCTTTAAGGGGTGGAAAATTCCACTTTAAACTACTTTAGGGGGTCATAGAACCACCCAACCCCCACAAAGTATGAATGTGTAATTGATAATTTGGGACAAGTTTGAGGGAAATTTTATTTCTTTTTTCATTATCTGTGTATTAATTTATAGCCTATTTGATCCAGTTCCAAATACCAGTTTATTTTGAAAGTACTTTTTAAAAAATACTTTTAGTCAGAATAATTTGTTTGACTAATTAATTAATTAATTTGAAAAGCCTTGTTAAACAAAAATTAATGACTGTCCAAGTTTTTAAGGTGTTTTCTCAAAAGTGCTAATATTTTGGGGAGAACCTACTTTTTTCAGCTTCTGTTTCTACTCAAAAAAAAAAAAAAAAATCTCTTAAAAGCTTGGTCAAATACCTTCATTTTTTTTTTTTAAAAAAAAGGACATTTCAGTAAATAAAAAAAATTACTTTTGGCCATGGAGAAGCTTGATCAATCATATCATTAGACAAAGTTGAGATATACGTTATTGAACTATGTCAATCGTCTAAAAATGAAACCAAGGTTAGATTTGAATGCCCATAACTGACTTTGATAGAAACATTCTTGAGTCCTTAAACTTAAAGTTATTTGTTGGCGTATATGATGAAGAATAAGGCTAGGTTCAAGCAATCAAATTAAGATGACAGAGATGTTAACTTTATTTATCACATCATTTATCATCTATAAGGCTACTTGCCAATAGCCATGGGCGGAGCTACCCTTGTCCGAGGGGTGTCGAGCGACACCCCTTCGTCGAAAAATTACACTATATATGTAGATTAAATTTTAATTTTATTAGTATATATTTTAAAGTTGACACTCCTTCAAACAAGAAGAAGGCCTAGTGTAGTGGTTAGGGGCTTGGAGAAGCTTCTTAAGGTTGTGAGTTCGAATCCTACTTGCGACAAATGTATCACTTTTTTGACTTCAGCCCTTTCCTTTTCCTTTTTCCCCATTTATTTTTTCTTTCCCCCCATTTTTATTAGTAACTGAAATGCATCTGTTTTCTTAATTCTTCCCCCATTTTGCAACAATTTGTTTAATTCTTTCTTTCTTTGCCAAATTTGTTGGAAAAATTGGGTGGAACTCTATTATTTGAGCCAAAAAAATGGAGCTCCAATTATTTATTTCTTTTTGTTCTTCTTTAATTATTTTTGTTTAAAATTTGATATGTTATATATATTCATAATAAAGAAAAAATATATATTTATTAGATACTAAAAAATTATAAAAGAACAAATAAAATAAATAAAACTTAGTAAAATTAGATGAGGTCGCCGTTACTTGACCCATTTTGACGCAAACAAAGATGGGTCTTGAGCCCCCCCCCCCCCCCCCCACAACTTATTCTACTGACACCCCTCAGTATAATTCCTGGCTCCGCCACTGCCAATAGCAACTTAAGAGGAAAAATCAAATTGAAGTCACTTAAGCAGTATAAATCACCATCTTTAAATTTTCTCATTTAGGAAAAAAAAAAACTTTTAAGCAACGTTTAATAAACCATCTCCAAATGAGAAATCTCACTTGGTTGGTTATGTTAACTATCATATTCAATTTAAGAAATTACCTTTTGTTGAAACTAAAGATTAATCTAGTTTGTTTTCAAATCAACCACAATAACACTGATGTTATCAAGGCTACCCCTATTCAACTGACATGCCATTACATTTGATACAACATCCCACAAACCATCACTAGCAAGAATGAAGCACTCATCCTCTGGTTCCCTTTTTGTGAAGGTAAACTCAGGCTCGGATATGATATATTTTTTTAAATACTTGTCTCCTGTTTGAAATATAAAATAAAATCAGAAATATTCAATACTGATATATAAATTTCTACTAAAAGAACTTGATCAAATAAAAGTATCCTAAGAAGTATATATTTCAATAACAAACAAACATATCAATCATAAAACTTACTAACAACAAAATTATCTCATTGAATATATTCAAAATTATGATATCTTCATTAATCTTATATTTACAAAGCAAGTAACATAAATAAAATCGTTCAAATATTTACAAAGCAACTGAATATGTATATTTTAGCTATTTTACAAACAATTAGTGTTACAGAATCACTACAGATATGTAATCTTGTATATATGGTAGTCTAGCAGATTTGTAGAGATTTTATTATTTAGGTACCATAGTTAGCTTATATTGTTCCTGTATTTATAGCATTGTAACTTTTCAGTAATAAACAAGTTATTCCCATACCTTATCTTACTACATGGTATCAGAGCGTAAGCTCTTCGATCTTGTTTCGGCTTTGTTTTGATAGTCAAACCATAGTCTTCTGCTGTCTCACAGAAAGAAGGTCAGATTTTCAATCGATTACTTTTAAGTGGTCATTTTACGTCACCGCCACCATAGGAGGAGGCGGATCACACCTTCCGTCCATACCAGCCTTCGTCGGCAACATGGTGTGAAGAGAGTGGGCTTCACGCGCCACCTACACTTCTCGCCTATCCATCACACGCCGGCGCGTGGAGCGGCGTGCACCGGCAGAATTGGTCAGGTATTAAAGTTCCGGTGTCGGGTAGTCAATTCCAGCATACACAAGTTGTTTTCTGGTGTTGATACATTATTTGAAGATCTTTTCGTCGCTTCAGGTTTGTTTTTTCCCTTGTAGCCTCTGCGTTCCAGATCTGTGTTTCAGATCGTTCATTTGTTGATTGCTAGTTCATTTGTTCCTCTCATAGCTGCTTTGTTTGCAATATGGCTGTAATATTTGTTTTGTTGGATAAGTTGACTGCTTTGTTGCAATTTCGGCTATAATATTTATTTTGTTGGGTAAGTTGGCTGCTGATATTATTGGGGAATTCTGAAGCTTGGATATTCTTTATGTCTTTCCATTGTGTTGGTAATTTGGGTTGTATTTGCTGATTTTGTTTGCTAACTTCATAGTTTGGATATTTGAGTTGGAAAATAAGGAAATATGGCTACAAATCATAAAGATAAGACAATATTGGTTTCAGAGAATGATTTTACAGAGTTCACTCAGTATCGAGAATCTCTTAAAAAATTCACTTCAGTTACTACCATTGTTGATTCAAGAAAAGCATGTTTTGTCTCCTCTTCGAACAACTGGGTGATTGATTTAGGTGCTACAGATCATATGACAGGTAATTCTAATATATTTTCTACCTTTCGACCACATAAAGCACCCTCTCAGGTAACAGTAGTTGATGGGTCAACATGTAACATTGTGGGATTTGGGACTGTCAAAGCAACCTCCTCTATTTGTAACACCCCGTACCTTCCCAACCCTACTTGACGATGTTGAACAATTTTACTTATGTGTCGAAAGCCACAAGTATGTATTTGGTAATGTTATTGATGAGATAATGGAATTTGGCCCTCGTACATGTGATTAAACCTTCGTAGGAGGTGTTTTGTGACTTCGTGGAACATTTGTGGGATTAAAAATGAGGTTTGGAGGACCTCCAAACAAATAATATTAAAGGTAAGAAGTAAGTTAAAGAATAGAATTTGAAGTATCTAATCAAATCCGCGAAGAAAAGTCGAAGAAACGAAAATTTTAAAAATAAAATTTTCAGCTCCATAGGAAGGGCCAGACGCTTGTTTTGGCGCCCAAACCAGCAAGCTGCTAAAGCTCAGTGCCCTGGGAAGCGCCAGACGCTTGCTGGAACGGCCAAACTAGTAAGCTTCCAAAATTTGTTCTAAGTCTCAAGGGTGCCCGGGGGCGTACCGGGCCGATTTTTGCCACATTTATTCTACAACCACGAGTATATACATGGAATGGATGAAGTATTATATTGGTATGGTAAAATTACTCGTGAACGAATTTGACATCAAAATGACGGTTTTACCCTTGTAGTCAAAATAAGCCATACGTGGCTAGAATCACTTGTTTTGGGGATTGAGGCTACGGATATGAATAGCGTGAGTGGGAATATTGTTGTAACACGTAAGAAATGATTTAAACATGGGATATTATTGATTTTGTTGGGTTAAACGAATTGGGCTCAATGAAGGCCCAAAATGAGACAAAATACTTGGCCCAATGGGTCAAATGACCCATTCTTCTTTGACTAATCAATCATTGAGCAAGGGAATTCAAAGTCCTATAAAAGGGGGCAAAAATCTGATTTTTAAGACACAACAACACACATGCTTTTCTTGCTTTTTCTAGAAATTTCAAGAGAAAACCCCTTTGGGCTCTTCAAACCCTAAGCCATCTTTGGAGCAAGATCATCATCTTCCAAGCTTAGGTAAGTGAGTATTCTTATGGATTAATATATTATATGTATGGGAGAGTATGTATATCATGCTGTTTATGCTTGGAAGTGTTGAACATGACACTTTGTGTTTTTGTAAAAGATGTGTCATCTATGGAATTTAAACTTGGAATATAACTTGTGGTTTTGATGAAAGAGCATGGTATGGATGAAATATCAACATGCATGGTGTGATTATGTAATTAAACTTGTTATTTTGTTATAAGTGTAAATTATGGGATTTTGGCCGATTTGTTGTTGTGAGGTGTATTGAAGTGAATTGATGGAATTATTGTGATGTTGTGGTGATGTAGAAGTGTAAAGTATGAATTTGGTGTGACATGCTAGTGGTTTATGATATTGGTCAATATTGGGAATATTGTGGGATTATTGGTATGATAATTTCATAAATGGTATTGTTGGTGTGATAGTTTCACACATGGTATTGTCAAGAGGGAAATGACATGTTAAAGCCAAACATGTAACTCGTTATCGTTATATACATTTGTAAGATAGTAGGTGGTTAATGTAAACTCCGTTATGTATTTGTGTTGTAGAGTGACACATAAATAAGGATCGGGACTATTGTATGCACATCTAAGATTGTATATTCGTATTGAGAATACAAGGTATGTAAGGTTACTCTGTCCGTATCTTTCTGCAGCAACTAGTATTCACATTGACATTACACTAGTCCTAGTCCAAAATGATCTAAGGTATCTTATTTCCGGCTTCCAATGGTTGCTATCATATGTTTCCTACTCATTGATTGGTTGTGAATCACATGTCTCATGTTCATTGACTAATGTTCCAAATAGGTTATGTTCCAATGTTCCAATAGTGATTATACTCATGTCTCTTGTTCATGGATTATTATCCAATGGTTCCCATGGTGTTATGGTTCTAATAATGTTATGTTGCCAAGTTATTCACATGTCTCTCACTCATTGGTTAATGATCCAAAGCTTCAAGTAAAGTTGTGACTATCATTGTATCAATCTCAAAGTAATGAATAAAGTAGTGCTTATATGTGTGCTTCCAAAAATGTCATAATCCTCAATGTAATAATCCTTCATGAGTGAGTGTATCCATGGGGTGAAATAGACACCTTCATGATGATATCCATGGGGTGAAAGGACACACCTTCATGATGACCATCCCAACATTATGGGTGTATCCATGGGGTGAAATGAACACTTTCATGACGGTATTATTTTCCCACTGATCAGCTTGGGGCCCGGGCATTATATGAACGAAAGGTTGAGTAAATAATGAAGGAGTGAGTGATGAATGGATGAATGAGCGTAAAAGTAAAGAAAGTACAGAAATTAAAGAAAGAAATATACGTAGTTCCAAACATACAAATTGACTGTTTATCCATATTGGTTATTCATTTATATTTTTGTTCATTGAAGTATTTATGTATCATCCAGTTTCTTATGGCCTTGTATACTCAGTACATTCTTCGTACTGACCCCTCTTGGGGAATTTACCTTACTTACTGCAGGCGCAGGTACTAGTAGGCCTCCACAGTAGGTTGCCAGTTGCTGCGGATCATTGGTGAGCTCCAGTTAGTTCGGGGTTTCTCCGAGTCACAGTTGTACATATGTTTTGGTCTTGTATATGTTGTATAAAGCGGGGACTTGTCCCGACTTTCAATTGGTTTTGGTAAATGTCCATGTTAGAGGCTTTTGTAGACATATGTGGAATAAGGAATGTAAGAGATGTATGTCCAGTTTCACATGATGGCCCTACCGGCCAAGTTTCATATACATATAGTACATGTTTCTATGACTTCCGCAAAATATAGGAGATGCAGCGATGTTGTTACAGAGGCATGCTTATGAATGTACATGAGCAAAGATTGGTTCTCTCGAGCCTCAACGGCTTCGGGTACCAGTCCACCCAGTTGGAACTCGGGGCGTAACAAAAGTGGTATCAGAGCAGGTCGTCCTAAGGGTGTCTACAAAGCCGTGTCTGAGTAGAGTCTTGCTTATGGATGTGTTATGCACGACATTTATAAGTAGGAGGCTACGGGCATTTAGGAGTTGTTTCTTTTCTTCACTTCTAGATCGTGCAATAGAGCCAAAGTTGTAGGTGGACACATATGTACGTATTGATATTGGTTTTAGTTTGTATAGTCAAATGCTGATTATCAGACAAGATAAGGGCAAAGGTAAGCATGTTGATATGCCTGCTGAAGAAGAAATGAGTAAATCACCACCTGACCAAGCTAGTCAAGGTGGGGTTGACATGGAATTTGCAAGACGGGCTTCTCTTAGCCAAAAGGTAGAGAAGTACTTGCAGAACCACCTATAAATGCCACTGAATAGGATTTAAGAAATGTAGTGCATATGTTGACTCAGATAGTTGTTGTATAATGTCATTGGCGAGCTGGCCCAATGACGAGTGATGATGGTATGGCTAGGGCAGCTAGTCGTCGAATACAGGATTTTTTGAAATTAAACCCTCCCACGTCCGCCGAGTTGGATATGAATGAAGATCCACTGGACCTTATAGACCAAATCAAAAGGGATCTAGATGATATGCATGTGACTATGTATTAATGCACTTTCAGTTAGTTGGGAGGAATTTAAAACAACATTCCTTGACCAGTACCTCCCATATGAGGTTCGAAAAACTCATGCGGACCAATTGCCAAAGCATTGCTAAAGAACTATGAGTGTCAGAAAGTACAGTCTTCGGTTTAATATTTTGGCTAGGTATGCTCCACATGTGGTAGCTATTATGACCGATAGAGTGCACCGGTATGTGGACAGATGGATTACGCCATAGTAGATTGCCAAACTAAAAATGTTTTGAATGGCCAGGGAAATGTGGGGGGCACCAAGAGGAAAATTTATTCCCCATCTTAAAGTAAAGAAAAGGATACCCTAAGGGATACATATGTCATTTAGTAAGAGTGAAAGATACCGATGTGATGCGACCAACTCTTCAATCAGTTATGGTGGTAAATAAATTCCTCGATGTGTGAGATGGTATTAGTATGACGTCAAGTACTCAACCTATTTTGATTTCCTTATATAGCATGGCCCCGGAAAAGTTATGGGAATTGAAAAAAAAAAAGGAGGAAGAAGAAAAAAAAGAAAACAGAAAACGTTAAAAGACGTGATGAACAAGGGATTCATAAGACCTAGTATGTTCCCTTGGGATGCACCAGGTTAATTGTACAAAAGAAAGACAGTATGTTTAGGATGTGTGTCGACTATCAGCAACTGAATAAGATGACAAATAAGAATAAATATGCCCTCCCTAGAGTTGACGATTTGTTTGATCAGTTACGGGGTTAGAAAAAAAATGGTGAAATGAATGATGAAATGATGAAATGAAGGAAGATGAAAACAAGATGATGATATACCCAAGACAGTATTGCAAACATGGTATGGTTATTATGAATTCTTAGCATGTCAATTGGGCTAGCAAATGCACCTGTAGTTGTTATGGGTTTAATAAATAGGGTGTTCAAGACACTTTTCAACGTGTGTGACCATGTTGGGTGATGGTATCCAAAATCACAAGAGGACCATGCATTGTATAGGATGAAGAAATGCAAGTTGCTACGTGAAAGATAGAAATGGTGAACAATTGGCTAAGGCCTACGATGCTTACAGAGATCCATCGTTTCCTTAGGTTGGTTGATTATTATAGGAGAATTGTTGAAGGATTTTCTTCTATCCCTACACCCTTAACAAAGCTTATACACAAGGCAATCAAGTTCCAGTAGAATGATGCATGTGAGAAAAGTTCCCAAGAGTTGAAAGATAAAGTAACTTCCACACCAATTTTAAGTGCTTTTCGAAGGCATAAGAATGTTATGCAATGTATGGTAATGCTTTCGGGGTTGGCCTCGGATGTGTATTGATGTAGTATTATAAGGTAATGATATGTTCCTTACGACAGTTGCGTCCACATGAGAAAACAAATTATTACCAAACACATGACCCTGAACTAGCAGCTGCGATATTGCTTTACAGTTATGGTGTCACTATTTGTAAGGGATTCATGCTAACATATATACTGTTCATAAGAAAATGTACTCTATTTTAAGCCGAAGGACTTAAATCTGAGGTAGCGAAGGTGGCTTGAACTATTAAAAGATTAGGACATTGGTAGCTTGTATCATTCGGGAAAAGCAAATGGGATCGATAATACATTAAGCTGCAAAGCAGTAGAAAGTATGAATGGTCAGCTCACAGAAAAGAAAGATATAGTCAAGAAATCTATATCAATGAAGCAATATGGGGTTTTGTTTTCTTGGAACTCCATATGAAAGAATTATAGTGTCAAATGTGGCAGAATTTTCATTGACATCTGAAATAAAGGGAAAAAAAAAGGGCAATATGGAAGTCATATTTTTAGTTCAATTGAAAAAAAAATGTACAACAATGTTCGACGAAGGTATTTGAGCAAATGCAAGGGGGAGTACTTTAACGTCAATGTAGATTGTGTGTATCGAGTATAGACGAGTTAAGGAAATGAATTATGACAGAAGAACATAGTTCATGGTATTTTATTCGTTCGGAAGCAACCAAAATGTACCATGGTTTAGTAGAGATGTTTTGGTAAGGGTACATGAAAAGTACATTGTAGAACTTGTCGCTCAATGACCAAGCGGTCATTGATTAACAGTATGGCATCAGAAATCTGTATGTGTTATGCAATGTATTACCCTTCCAATTTAGAAGTGGAACATGAATAACATGGATTTAATCACAGGGTTGTCTCGTACACTGTGAAGGTTGATTCCATAGAAGTAACAGTTAACTGGCTTACCGAGTTAGCGTATTTCCTACCAGTTAGGACTACCGATGCAGCTGAACATTATGCAAAGTTGTGTGTTACAGAGACAGTACAATTACATGGGATTCCACTCACTGTTATATCATATAGGAGAGCTCACTTTATTGCATAGTGTAGGAAAATTTTTGCAGTAAAGCATGGGTACACAGGCGGATGTAAGTACGACTTGCCATCCTTAGATGGTTGGACAAACAGAACATATTATATGAACATTGGACGATATGTCATGAGTTTGTACATTGGACTTTAAAGGTAGTTGAGATGAACATCTATCGTTTATTGATATTACTTACACTAAAAGCATCATGTCACACCCCTTTTTCGATCTTTTTGTCGAAGGGTTTTTCCAATTGAAGTGACGATTTTGAATAGGGATTATTTTATTTACAGAGTCGCCACTTGAAATTGAGTTATGGTGTTCCAAGTCACCTTATTGAATCCCCATTCAAAAGGAATGACTCTTCTTATTATTGGTCTGCGAACTAGAAATCCGGATAAGGAATTCTGTTGACCAAAGGGAAGGGGTTAGGCATCCCTCGAGTCCCGTGGTTTAAGCACGGTCGCTTTATTGACTTATAATTGGCTTAAGTTAATTCTTTAGGATACATTAGGTTTGATTAGTTGCTCAATTTGCCTAAGGATTATGAGAGAAACTATGACTTATGTTTTCGGCTGAGGAGCGTAACCACCCACAGAGCCTTGTGATTACGGAAGTAGATCAAGGAGCATAGCCACACACATGATCAACCTTGATATATTATTAATTTCAATTCGTTCTTCTCTTTTACTATTTTATGACTTACTAGTATACGTACCCGCACGATGCGCGGAGTGTGTTAGAGAAAAAATATCCTAAGAAAAACTTACTATTATTTATCTATTTGAGCATATTAAAATATTATTATTTTATCACTTGTAAAATTTAAATAATTTGATCCAAGCATATATTAGAAGATCGTTAAGGTATTAAAATTAATTTCTCTATCTTAAATTTTTGTAACATTTTTATTTTATATACAATAAGATTTAGAGCTTGGAATTAAATTATTTAAGTGTTTTTAAGTCAAAAATATGGAATAGTACTCCCTCTATTTTATATAAGTGTTTGTTTTAGATTAAACACACCCTACAAAAAACTAATCATTCCTAAAAAAAATGAAGAGTTTTTCATTAACTTTTTTTTCATGATCATGATAATTTGAGATCTTAACACCCTAATTAATTTACATTTTTCACGGACATATCACGTTGATATTAATCCTCCAAAATAAAACACTTACCAAATCATCAAAAGGACATTTTGTGGTGGAATACATTGAGTTACACTACATAACAACTCAAATTTATCACGAAAAGTGCAATCCATGCATTTTCAAAAATATATTTTTGTATTTCCTATGACATATTTCTTTTCATTTATTTAAGACAACACCTTAGAATATTTTTCTTCAAAACACTTGTGAGAAACGTAAGATTAGTTGGCCTTATGGTTTTCCTCTCCTTTCTTTCTATCTTTCTCCTCCTATCTTTTCCCTACTTTTTAACTTTCTGCTTTTTTTTTTTTTTTTTTTTTTGTACTTTTCGTCTCTCTCCCCTCTTACATTTTTTCTCTCTATATGTTGAATGTATCATCTATGGCAGCACTTCATGAGAATTTTAGCAAACTAGTCCTAATAAAAGGTCACGTTAAACTACGAAACTATGCACAAACAAATATTCGGATAAGTAGATATACAATACATAATAACAACCTCACATAAATAATCAACTTTGCGTACTAAATAATGCTCGAAATCATTTAAATAATTTTGTTTATACTTTGATTCACAATAAAACTTATGAAAATAATAATACAGGATTGGATAATAACCTGTATGCCAAACTAAACCAAGTATAGAAGCAAGAACACCGTCACCAGAAACTTGAAACGGAAACCCGAACTCAACTCGCCACTTCCAAACCTTTAAGAATACTCTCTTTTTTCTACCTTTCTCCCTCTCTTACCTTGTATTTTTCTTTCTCGTCCTCACTGTTTTTTCTTATTTTGTGTATTACTGTTTTTCTTCTAAGCTTACTCTTTTTTTTTTCGGGCATGTTTTTTTTTTTTTTTGTATTCTCTCCGTGTGTGTGTATATATAGTAATAGGTGTGTGTTAGTGTGTAGTTGTGTAGTGCATGGATGCATGTGTACGTGTGTGTGTGTGTTGTAGAAGGTGGGGCAAAGTGGGGGGGGGGGGGGAATGGGGTAGTTTAGGATTTTCATTTTTTTTTTTTTTTTTAAATTCTGAAAAATAAAAATTAATAATAATAAAAATATTAACTAATTAATTTTTTATACTAAGAAGATATAAGAAAAATTTATAACTAGACTAAAATAAAATTAAGAGAATATTAAGATTACTGGCTTATTTATTAAAACCTAAATTAAAAGAAAATATTTTTTTTTAGAAAAATTTGCTTTTATCTTGCAAAGTAAAAATAAAACTTATACTAAAATATGACTATTTTTTGATATCTTTTCAACAATTTTTCAAAGAAAACCTACTAAAAATAAAATAGAAGTTAGAACAAAGATTAGACATATAATAAATATTTAAAGTTAAAATAGGTTAAAGCTCGGGGAGGGTCAAAAATCACGTGTCTACATTTGCCCCTCTTTGTCTGAGAACACGAAGAGTTTTTAGACAAAGAAGTAGACAACGAGACAAGTTTTGACCCTACTGTTATTTGAAATGAAAAAAGAAAAGAAGGAAAAGATGCGACCGAGTCCTGGTTTTGGACAGCCTACATATCCCGGGTTATAAGGGAATCAGGTCACGTGTAGTTCAAGGAGGTGGAATGGTGTGACGATGAGTTAGAGGTCGAGTGAGGTCCCGTCGAGTCTCCGGTTCGTGGCTCCCGTCATTACATAAAAATAAAAGACGAGAATAAAAATGATCCTTCAAGTACAAGATCCTATCTATTCCGCTTTTGTTGAATCTTGACTTGAATCTTCATGCTTCCTCAAGTGATAATATGCCTGCTCTCCTCTTGAGTTGAACTCGACATTGAATTTTTCTTCATGTCGATTTTGGTTATTGGAGATGAACTTGAAAATCGGCCCTATTCTTCTAGCGGACACTTGCTCCTTCTGACTTTGAATTTGAAAATAGCCATGTTTTTCAGGCGGACTCCCGAACTTGAATTGAAAATTGACCCTATTCTCCAGGCGGGCTCCTGAGCTTCAAAACTGAAAATAATCCCTGTTCTCCAAACGTGTTCCTGAACTCAAAATAAATAGTGAACTAGAAAAGTAAATCCCATTTTTCAGGAGGGTCCTGCTAAACTAAATCCCATGAACAGAAAATAAAGTCCCATTTTCCAGGAGGGTCCTGAGCAGAAAGATAAATTCCAATTTTTTAGGAGAGTCCTGAGCAGAAAATAAAGTCCCATTTTCCAGGAGAGTCCTGAGCAGAAAGGTAAAGTCCCATTATCCAGGAGGGTCCTGCGCAGAAAATAAAGTCCCATTATCCAGGAAAGTCCTGAACAGAAAATAAAAGTCCCATTATTTAGGAGGGGCCTGGGCTAAAATGTAAAGTCCGATTGTCCAGGAGGGTCTTGAGCTGAAATGTAAAGTTCCATTTTCCAGGAGGGTCCTGAGTAAAAAATTAAAGTCCCATTTTTCAGGCGGGTCCTAAATAGAAAAGTAAAGTCCCACTTTCCAGGAGGGTCCTGAGTTGAAAAGTAAAGTCCCATTTTTCAGGAGGGTCCTGCTAATCCCATTTTTTCAGGAGGGTCCTGCTAATCCCATTTTTCAGGAGGGTCCTGAGCAAAAAATAAAGTCCCATTATCCAAGAGGGTCCTGTTGATCCCATTTTTTCAGGAGGGTCCTAAGCAAAAAATAAAGTCCCATTATCCAGGAGGGTCCTGTTGATCCCATTTTTTCAGGAGGGTCCTGAGCAGAAAGGTAAGGTTCCATTTTCCAGGAGGGTCCTGAACAGAGAATAAAGTCCCATTTTTCAGGAGGGTTCTGAGCAGAAAGAAAAGTCCCATTTTCCAGGAGGGTCCTGAGCAGAAAATAAAGTCCCATTTTCCAGGAGGGTCCTGAGCAAAAAATAACTCCCAAATAACACGAACAAAAATTTGCCCCAGTTTTCACTGAAAAATTTTGTGAGTTATTAGCAATTGGGAACTTTATAAACAAACTCAGACCAGGAACTGTATATCCTAGGAGAAAAATGAAAATAAGTGTCTTCGACTAGAAAATATCTATCCTAGGAGATGAATGGGAAATAATTGTCTGCTACTAGGAAATGTTTATCCTAGGAGACGAATGTAAAATAATTGTCTGCTACTAGGAAATGTTTATCCCAGTAGACGAATGAAAAAATAAATGTCTACTACTAGGAAATGTTTATCCTAGGAGACGAATGAAAAATAAACGTCTACTACTAGGCAATGTTTATCCTAGGAGACGAATGAATAACAAATGTCTACTACTAGAAAATGTTTATCCTAAGAGACGAATGGAAAAATAAATGTCTACTACTAGGAAATACTTATCCTAGGAGACGAATGAAAAAATAAATGTCTACTACTAGGAAATGCTTATCCTAGGAGACGAATAAAAAATAAACGTCTACTACTAGGAAATGTTTATCCCAGGAGACGAATAAATAACAAATGTCTACTACTAGGAAATGCTTATCCTAGGAGACGAATGAAAAATAAACGTCTACTACTAGAAAATGTCTGTCCTAGGAGACGAATGAATAACAAATGTCTACTACTAGGAAATGTTTATCCTAGGAGACGAATGGAAAAATAAATGTCTACTGCTAGGAAATGCTTATCCTAGGAGACGAATGAAAAAATAAATTATCTACTACTAGGAAATATTTATCCTAGGAGAAAGATGAAAAATAACGAATATATGCACGTAACAGAGAAAGAGTGAGAGTTTTTACTGTAATCCTGTTGGCAAGTTCAAACCTCTGAAATTGCCTTTATACCAATAAAATTGCCCCTATTTTAGAAATACAAAGAAAAATTGTGAGTTTCAAAATGGTGGTTGGTTTGGGGCTTGACTGTGAGTGTAAAAGCTTCTGTTGTTGCCATGTTTGACCCAACTTTGACTTGAGTAGATTGTGCTTGTTGCTTAAACAACCTCATTGAAAAACCTCTAATTGAAGATTTCAGACCCCAATATCTGTCGTATTGTCCTCGTTCTACGAACACTGAATCTTGTATTCATTTTCAAACTTGTCAGCCACAACAAATTATGGTGCATATCATTTCTTCTCCAATCATATTACATTTGATGTGCTGGCCAGACTTTGCTTTGGCAATTGAGAAACTGATAGCAAATTTTGAAATCATTTCTTGCTTGTTTTGACAAAGACTCACTTAAAGAAAAATGAAAAGAATAAAGCGATCCAAAGAAGGAGTATTTGACAAAAAATATCCCTTTAGAAAACAGGGAGAAAGAAAGAAAAGACTCCTTTAAACGTGATAGTCACCTCTAATGATCGTGACATGCATTTTGAATTAAATGACCTGATCTGTCAATCCAATCTGAACTTTATTCTTTTTGAACATTCAGACTTTGAAGTCATGCTTCTAAGTTGCGACCTTTGCATTAGACGCTCAACATTCAAGCGACTGGTGGTGCCCCAAAGAGTTTTCACCAACAACTCTCTCTCATTTTTTTTTTTTTTTTTTTTTTTTTTTTTTTTTTTTATATATCTCACTCACCATCGCCTTATGGTGCCCGCGAGGGTTTTCACCAATAAGACTCTCTCATTTTCACTTTCTCTCAATTTAATGAGGCCTTATGGATCTATGGGACCCCCTCTGATAATGCTCTTTTATGCAAGGAACATGACATTGCTCTTCATGATAATCAACACTGAAAGCATACCCCACTTGTCATTCTTAAAAATTGATCAGAAGGTCTTTATTTGGACTGTAACATGGCTTTTGGAAAGGGTTAGAAAGAAAGGAATGGCATGAAGGCTCAAAGATAACACATATAACAAGGTTAAAACTTACAATTTTTGGAATCGACTCTTTTGACAAAATAAAACTTTTTTTTTTTTGCCCCAGTTTCTGTGACTGGAAATTTTCAGGACTTTTCTTGGTTAGACCGAACCCCAATATAGGGTTAGAAAGAAAAGGCGGCATGAGGCTCAAAAGACACTTAAAATAGGGTGAGAATTACAAACTTTTGGAATCAACTCACAAAGAAAATAACCTTTGCCCCAGTTTCTTTTAAATCAGATAACTTAAAATGTTTTACTTGGTTGAACCGAACCCCAGAGTAGGGATGCCTACGTATCTTGTCGTAGCAAGAATCAGGTCAAACGTAGTTCAGGAAGTTTGTTCTTTTGCTTATTTTTTTTTTCTCTAACTTTGACTTCTTTTTTGTTTTCTTTGACTCTTTTTCTTCTTTTGAACTTTCTGATTCCATTTTTTTTGTCTTGACATTTTTTTTTTTTTGAACCTTTTCATGACTCTATTTAGATTCCAAAAGAGGGATATGAAAGGAAAAAAAATACAATTAAGGCTCAAATGGGATAGCAAAGGATGACATAATGTTTGGATAGCAGAATAAAATGCCTTCGTCATCTCAATTCTTAACAATGACGCGTTCAAGCATGCATTTAAGAAATTAGAAGTGAAAATCACAACATCTATATTGATGAACATGTATGCCACTTTCCTTTCATGATCATCCATTAGAAATCTTCATTTTGGCAACATCTTCTCACACCAGATGACGTGTGTCGATTTAGATCGAACTTGTCCCAGGATTTGTTTTGTTTTATTGAATCAATTCAAATTGCTATTGTCAAAGATGTTTCAGTTCTCCAACTTTCTCAAATGTTTTCTTTTCATTTTTAACTCTCTTGGCGTATTCATTCCATGACTAGATAGGATCTTAAGATTTGGCCAAAAATTCTGCATGCCTGTTACGTCACTAAAGCTAAGATGAAAAGAAATACATACAAAGAGCGCTAAATGGAATATAAAATTGCATTTCATTGAGTAAAGATAGAAAGGTATGACAACAAGATAACCAAACTGGACTCTAGGCTATGACCTTGAAATAACCCAAACAACCAATTATGACAAGACTTACTAAACCAATAAAATAAAAGGAAGGAGGGTTTGACTCAACAAACAAACAAAACAAAACCTAAATTTCATAATAGCAACGACGACAAAATAAACTAACAATACACTCCTTCCTAGAGAAGAAAAGAGTGACTTTCTAACTACCAAGCATGCCATCTTAGCCACTAGTTTGCACATCAACCTTAGTGGAGCCTCCATCAATTTTAGTTGCCTTTTCTTGGGAATTGAGAGGATTGCTACATTCTTTGTCATCACATATCATCTCAATAAAGTGTACGTCATTATTTACTGGCAGAGGATTCTTAGTAATGTTTGGTGAGTCACTGTCTTGAACTACAATCATTTTTGCCTGAATCATCCCTTCCACTTTTCTTTTCAAAGATCGACATTCTTCAGTACTATGCCCTGGAGCATCAGAATGGTATTCACAACGTGCAGCAGGATTGAAACCTTTTGAATGTGGATCTGCATTGTTCTGAGGGATAGCTTCTATCATATTCAAACTTTTCAATTTTTGAAACAAGCTTTCATGAGACTCTCCAATTGGTGTGAAATTATCCCTAGGCCCGTTATTTCCTCCATATGCCTGCCTTGAACCAGGCATGTAAGGAGATCGAACATTTGGAGAATAAGGACGAGGATTTTGAAGTGTTGGTGCACGCCATTGAGGATAGATTGATGGCTGGACATATGGTTGTGCACTATAGACTGGATATTGAGATGGGACGACAGAGTATTGAAGGTCTTGCGCAATCATTCCTACATAAGCATTGTTCTTCTTGACCCCAAAGTGTCCTGAACCATTCTGAATTGCTTGAGTTGTAGCCTTAAGGGCTACTTGACTTACAATTTTTCCAGACTTGCTGCCATTTTCAACCATTTCTCCAATTTTTATTACTTCGGCAAATGTTTTACCTACTGCAGAAAGCAGGTGGTTAAAGTAATCAGACTCTTGTGCTTGAAGGAAGACATCAATCATCTCTGTCTCTTTCATTGGTGGCTTGACCCTAGCAGCTTGCTCTCTCCACCTAATAGCATATTCACGAAAATTTTCAGTGGTCTTTTTCCTCATGTTGGCAAGTGTGGTACGATCTGGAACTATGTCAATATTATATTGAAATTGCTGGATAAAATCTCGAGCCATGTCATCCCAAACATGCCAATGAGATATATCTTGATCGATAAACCATTCTGAAGCTATCCCCGACAGACTCTCTCCAAAGTAAGCCATAAGTAGCTCTTCTTTCCCCCCTGCTCCTCTTAGTTGATTACAAAACCTTTTCAAATGAGCTAAAGGATTACCATGGCCGTCGTACTTGTCAAACTTTGGGGTTTTGAAACCTAGAGGCAAGTGGACATCGGGGAACATGCACAAATTCTTGTAAGAAACACTCTTGTTCCCTCCTAGTCCTTGCATGTTCCTCATGCTTTGTTCCAAACTTCTCATTTTTTTGGCCATCTCCTCCTGTTCCTCATTCTTCATCGTCTTTTCGATCACAATAGGGGAGTTATGCAGATACGTAGGATTGGAGGATTCTGGGACCTTAAAAGTTACTCCAGTGGAATAGAATTGATCACGAGGTAGCTCACCAGCAGACTTCGATATCAGCTTTGGTTGAGGATCTATAGTAGTTGGTACTGCAGAAATGAAGAGCGGGTTATTTGTGGGAGATGGATTTGGGGGGTGCACAGTGGAGGTCCCAACTGCGCTAGGCACATTAGTATATTGGCCAAATCCTGGTGGGTAAAACGGATCGTCGGTTTGTGCCTGAGTGGAATTGGGACAGTCGTGTTCGAAAGTCCAGGAATTGAGGAAGGTGGTGCTTGTCCATTTATCCAAGCTTGATACATTTCTGCCATCTGCTATTTCAATAACTTATTCTCTTCTATCGATGCAAATTCTTGTTGAATCAACTGATTTTGGTCATCTTCGCTGTCAGACTCTATCCCCTCTTTGTGTGTCATTTTGCCCTTTCCTTTGGATCTGGTATTGTACGGATGAGATGCTAGTGTAACCACAAACCAACCACCTTATAAAATTTTAACCTTTTCTGTAACAAGTGATAAATGGGTAAGTGTTGCACACTTAAAATTATGTAATACAATGTATGTTATGCCTCTAAATGCATTTCCTATCTTAATGTGGGAGGCCTTATGTTTCATACCGGCTTATCTAGGCGCATTTTCTTTTTCTATAGACATATATATATTTTTTATTTATTATCATTATTATTATTTGTTTATTTATTTATTTTTTTAGGGCCTGACTCTCGTCTATACCAACCCTACATAGACATTTTTTTTAAAGATAAACCTCTATATAATTTCAGCAAGGAGTTTGGGGGGAATAAGATGCAACCCAGTTTGTTTTTTTTTGTTTGTTTTTTTTTTATGTTTTTTTTTTCTTTTTTACAAAATAATAATAATAATAATAATAGTAACTTAGAAAAAAAAAATACAATTATTTTATATATTTTTTGCAAAACTCAACTTCATGACCCCTAAAGGTTCAGAGTTATTAAGATACATGCATATGAAAATTTTATTTAAAACTCAACCTCACGACCTCTAAAGGTTCAGGGCTATTAGGATATATGTATATATTTTTTTTTATAAACACTTAGCCTCACGACACCTAAAAGTTCAGGGCTATTAAAATATATGTATAAATAATAAATCTGAGGATAAGAAAATAGTAGTCATATTTTCAAAATGACCCTCAATCGATGGGTGATCTTTTTTCCGTTTCATTCCACAAAAATATATATATTTTAAGAAAAAGGTTATAAAAGTTAGAGGAAAAATTGCTCTTTTCTATTTCATTAAGTTGCCTAAAGCCGGTCAACAATCGAACAGGCCTTCCAAATAAATGTCAAATAGCACATAGGATGCACATGTTGGTCATGTAAAGAGGGACACCTGTCCTAGACGGACCCGACCCCTGTGCCGAGTCCCGCTAAGTCAAATGCTCATGATGCAGATAAAGCGGAGCCTAATAGGGATGACTACGTCTGAGTTTCAGTTCTACTAGGTTTAACCTGATGGAGATAAGTGTCTAGACTGGCTAATCCAAGTGGACAACTTGGATCGGGGAGGGCCAGTTTATCGGTAGCAGAGCTATTCCGATTCTACTGGTGATCCAATCCTGCCTAACATGTGTGACTAATATTCCTTGAACCAGGAGCGTAACCGAACACTGGTTCGTCTCAGATAGAAGGTTTTGTGGAGCGTAGCCGCACACACAGTAAATAGCGATAGGTATATTCAGAGACTCAGATATGCGCGCGAAAGAAGACAATTTACATTGCACTTCAGATAATATTAAAGCGGTAAACAAGAAAGCAAAGAGCATATTAGGCCAAAAAACACAATGTATATCCAAGAATTAAAAAAGGTCAACAATAAGTCAATATACAAAGCTCGAATTCTAGTTAAGTCCCCAGCAGAGTCGCTAGAGATGTCACACCCCTTTTTCGATCTTTTTGTTGAAGGGTTTTTCCAATTGAAGTGACGGTTTTGAATAGAGATTATTTTATTTACAGAGTCGCCACTTGGAATTGAGTTATGGTGTTCCAAGTCACCTTATTGAATCCCCATTCAAAAGGAATGACTTTTCTTATTATTGGTCTGCGAACTAGAAATCCGGATAAGGAATTCTGTTGACCGAAGGGAAGGGGTTAGGCATCCCTCGAGTCCCGTGGTTTTAGCACGGTCGCTTTATTGACTTATAATTGGCTTAAGTTAATTCTTTAGGATACATTAGGTTTGATTAGTTGCTCAATTTACCTAAGGATTATGAGAGAAACTATGACTTATGTTTTCGGCTGAGGAGCGTAACCACCCACAGAGCCTTGTGATTACGGAAGTAGATCAAGGAGCGTAGCCACACACATGATCAACCTTGATATATTATTAATTTCAATTCGTTCTTCTCTTTTACTATTTTATGACTTACTAGTATACGTACCCGCACGATGCGCGGAGTGTGTTAGAGAAAAAAATCCTAAGAAAAAACTTACTATTATTTATCTATTTGAGCATATTAAAATATTATTATTTTATCACTTGTAAAATTTAAATAATTTGATCCAAGCATATATTAGAAGATCGTTAAGGTATTAAAATTAATTTCTCTATCTTAAATTTTTGTAACATTTTTATTTTATATACAATAAGATTTAGAGCTTGGAATTAAATTATTTAAGTGTTTTTAAGTCAAAAATATGGAATAGTACTCCCTCTATTTTATATAAGTGTTTGTTTTAGATTAAACACACCCTAAAAAAAAACTAATCATTCCTAAAAAAAACGAAGAGTTTTTCATTAACTTGTTTTTCATGATCATGATAATTTGAGATCTTAACACCCTAATTAATTTACATTTTTCACGGACATATCACGTTGATATTAATCCTCCAAAATAAAACACTTACCAAATCATCAAAAGGACATTTTGTGGTGGAATACATTGAGTTACACTACATAACAACTCAAATTTATCACGAAAAGTTCAATCCATACATTTTCAAAAATATATTTTTGTATTTCCTATGACATATTTCTTTTCATTTATTTAAGACAACACCTTAGAATATTTTTTTTCAAAACACTTGTGAGCAACGTAAGATTAGTTGGCCTTATGGTTTTCCGCTCCTTTCTTTCTATCTTTCTCCTCCTAATCTTTATCTTTTCCCTACTTTTTAACTTTCTGCTTGTTTTTTTTTTTTTTAGTACTTTTCGTCTCTCTCCCCTCTTATATGTTGAATGTATCATCTATGGCAGCACTTCATGAGAATTTTAGCAAACTAGTCCTAATAAAAGGTCACGTTAAACTACGAAATTATGCACAAACAAATATTCGGATAAGTAGATATACAATACATAATAACAACCTCACATAAATAATCAACTTTGCGTACTAAATAATGCTCGAAATCATTTAAATAATTTTGTTTATGCTTTGATTCACAATAAAACTTATGAAAATAATAATACAGGATTGGATAATAACCTGTATGCCAAACTAAACCAAGTATAGAAGCAAGAACACCATCACCGGAAACTTGAAACGGAAACCCGAACTCAACTCGCCACTTCCAAACCTTTAAGAATACTCTCTTTTTTCTACCTTTCTCCCTCTCTTACCTTGTATTTTTCTTTCTCGTCCTCACTGTTTTTTCTTATTTTGTGTATTACTGTTTTTCTTCTAAGCTTACTCTTTTTTTTTTTCGTGCATGTTTTTTTTTTTTTTTTGTATTCTCTCCGTGTGTGTGTATATATAGTAATAGGTGTGTGTTAGTGTGTAGTTGTGTAGTGCATGGCTGCATGTGTACGTGTGTGTGTGTTGTAGAAGGTGGGGCAAAGTGTGTGTGTGTGGGGGGGGGAATGGGGTAGTTTAGGATTTTCATTTTTTTTTTTTTAAAAGTCTGAAAAATAAAAATTAATAATAATAAAAATATTAACTAATTAATTTTTTATACTAAGAAGATATAAGAAAAATTTATAACTAGACTAAAATATAATTAAGAGAATATTAAGATTACTGGCTTATTTATTAAAACCTAAATTAAAAGAAAATATTTTTTTTTAGAAAAATTTGCTTTTATCTTGCAAAGTAAAAATAAAACTTATACTAAAATATGACTATTTTTTGATATCTTTTCAACAATTTTTCAAAGAAAACCTACTAAAAATAAAATAGAAGTTAGAACAAAGATTAGACATATAATAAATATTTAAAGTTAAAATAGGTTAAAGCTCGGGGAGGGTCAAAAATCACGTGTCTACACATCAAAAGACACCTTACGAAGCTTTATATGAAAGAAAAATATAGATCATCACTTGGTTGGATTATAGTTGATGAAATCTGCTTTGCTCGGGTCAGATTTTGGTTCATTAAGCTATAGAGAGAGTAAAGGTGATATAACAGCAAATACAAATGGCCCAAAGTCGATACAAATCATATGTCGATATTAGAAGAAGGGAAGTAAGATGTGCCATAGGTGGTTAAGTAGTTTCGACAGTATCACCAATGAAGTAAATAATAATGATATTCGGAAAGAAAGGGACATTGTCCAAAGATTTGGGCAAATTGCGTATCTAGTAGCATTAGTCCAAGAACTCTGTATAGTTCATTCAGTATTTCATATGCGATGCTTTGAAAGTGTATAGGAGATTATTTCGTGTTGCTCCCAGTGGAAATACACCAATTACGGAAAATCTCACGTGCGAAGGAGTACGACTTACTATTCTAGCTCGATAAGCGAAAGCAATACGAAATAAAGAATTAGCTTTCGTAAAGGCACATTGGAGAAATTAGCACGTAGAAGGAGTCACAAATGAGACTAAGGGAGTAATGAAATCTAAAGTATTCGTAATTGTTGTACATGGAAGAAAAAGTTCAAGATATGGGATTTATGGGATTGAGGTCATAATAAGTAAAGTCTTTACAAGTAATGTGTGTGTATATGATGATGTGAAGGATTCACCTCGACTTAAGTTGTTACAATGAGACAATGTTACTAACATTCGAGGACGAATGTTTCTAAGGGGGGAAGAATGTAACACCCCGTACCTTCCCAACCCTACTTGACGACGTTGAACAATGTTTACTTAGGTGTCGAAAGCCACAAGTATGTATTTGGTAATGCTATTGATGAGATAATGGGATTTGGCCCTCGTACATGTGATTAAACCTTCGTAGGAGGTGTTTTGTGACTTCGTGGAATATTTGTGGGATTAAAAAAGAGGTTTGGACGACCTCCAAACAAAGAATATTAAAGGTAAGAAGTAAGTTAAATAATATAATTTGAAGTATATAATCAAATCCGCGAAGAAAAGTCGAAGAAACGAGCCATAGGAAGGGCCAGGCGCTTGTTTTGGTGCCCAAACCAGCAAGCTGCTAAAGCTCAGTTCCCTGGGAAGCGCCAGACGCTTGCTGGAACGGCCAAACTAGTAAGCTTCCAAAATTTGTTCTAAGTCTCAAGGGTGCCCGGGGGCGTACCGGGCAGATTTTTGCCACGTTTATTCTACAACCATGAATATATACATGGAATGGATGAAGTATTATATTGGTATGGTAAAATTACTCGTGAACGAATATGGCATTAAAATAACGGTTTTACCCTTGTAGTCAAAATAAGCCATACGTGGCTAGAATCACTTGTTTTTGGGATTGAGGCTACGGATATGAATAGCGTGAGTGGGAATATTGTCGTAACACGTAAGAAATGATTTAAACATGGGATATTATTGATTTTGTTGGGTTAAATGAATTGGACTCAATGAAGGCCCAAAATGAGACAAAATACTTGGCCCAATGGGTCAAATGGCCCATTCTTCTTTGACTAATCAATCATTGAGCAAGGGAATTCAAAGGCCTATAAAAGGGGGCAAAAATTTGATTTTTAAGACACAACAACACACATGCTTTTCTTGCTTTTTCTAGAAATTTCAAGAGAAAACCCCTTTGGGCTCTTCAAACCCTAAGCCATCTTTGGAGCAAGATCATCATCTTCCAAGCTTAGGTAAGTGAGTATTCTTATGGATTAATATATTATATGCATGGGAGAGTATGTAGATCATGTTGGTTATGCTTGGAAGTGTTGAACATGACACTTTGTGTTTTTGTAAAAGATGTGTCATCTATGGAATTTAAACTTGGAATATGACTTGTGGTTTTGATGAAAGAGCATGGTATGGATGAAATATCAACATGTATGGTGTGATTATGTTATTAAACTTGTTATTTTGTTATAAGTGTAAATTATGGGATTTTGGCCGATTTGTTGTTGTGAGGTGTATTGAAGTGAATTGATGGAATTATTGTGATGTTGTGGTGATGTAGAAGTGTAAAGTATGAATTTGGTGTGACATGCTAGTGGTTTATGATATTGGTCAATATTGGGAATATTGTGGGATTATTGGTATGATAATTTCATAAATGGTATTGTTGGTGTGATAGTTTCACACATGGTATTGTCGAGGGAAATGAGATGTTAAAGCCAAACATGTCACTCGTTATCGTTATATACATTTGTAAGATAGTTGGTGGTTAATGTAAACTCCGTTATGTATTTGTGTTGTAGAGTGACACATAAATAAGGAGCGGGACTATTGTATGCACATCTAAGATTGTATATTCGTATTGAGAATACAAGGTATGTAAGGTTACTCTGTCCGTATCTTTCTGCAGCAACTAGTATTCACATTGACATTACACTAGTCCTAGTCCAAAATGTGCTAAGGTATCTTATTTTCGTCTTCCAATGGTTGCTATCATATGTTTCCTACTTATCTATTGGTTGTGAATCACATGTCTCATGTTCATTGACTAATGTTCCAAATAGGTTACGTTCCAATGTTCCAATAGTGATTATACTCATGTCTCTTGTTCATGGATTATTGTCCAATGGTTCCCATGGTGTTATGGTTCTAATAATGTTATGTTGCCAAGTTATTCACATGTCTCTCACTCATTGGTTAATGATCCAAAGCTTCAAGTAAAATTGTGACTATCATTGTATCAATCTCAAAGTAATGAATAAAGTAGTGCTTATATGTATGCTTCCAAAAATGTCATAATCCTCAATGTAATAATCCTTTATGAGTGAGTGTATCCATGGGGTGAAATAAACACCTTCATGATGACGATCCTAATATTATGAGTGTATCCATGGGGTGAAACAGACACCTTCATGATGACCATCCCAACATTATGGGTGTATCCATGAGGTGGAATGAACACTTTCATGACGGTATTATTTTCCCACTGATCAGCTTGGGGCCCGGGCATTATATGAACGGAAGGTTGAGTAAAGAATGAAGGAGTGAGTGATGAATGGATGAATGAGCTTAAAAGTAAAGAAAGTACAGAAATTAAAGAAAGAAATATACGTAGTTCCAAACATACAAATTGACTGTTTATCCATATTGGTTATTCATTTATATTTGAGTTCATTGAAGTATTTATGTATCATCCAGTTTCTTATGGCCTTGCATACTCAGTACATTCTTCGTACTGACCCCTCTTGGGGAATTTACCTTACTTGCTGCAGGCGCAGGTACTAGTAGGCCTCCACAGTAGGTTGCCAGTTGTTGCGGATCATTGGTGAGCTCCAGTTAGTTCGGGGCTTCTCCGAGTCACAGTTGTACATATGTTTTGGTCTTGTATATGTTGTATAAAGCGGGGACTTGTCCCGACTTTCAGTTGGTTTTGGTAAATGTCCATGTTAGAGGCTTTTGTAGACATATGTGGGATAAGAAATGTAAGAGATGTATGTCTAGTTTCACATGATGGCCCTACCGTCCAAGTTTCATATACATATAGTACATGTTTCTATGACTTTCGCAAAATATAGGAGATGCAGCGATGTTGTTACAGAGGCATGCTTATGAATGTACATGAGCAAAGATTGGTTCTCTCGAGCCTTAACGGCTTCGGGTGCCAGTCCACCCCGTTGGAACTCGGGGCGTGACACTATTACCTTGTCATATGTGTTAAATCTACCGAAGTTGGCCTTCAATTTGATTTTTGTGAGTAAACTTACTAGAGATCTCAAGTGTTATATTTCGTTCTTTCCCAATCATTGTCTATTTCGTGATCTTGTGACGCATAAGATTATTGGTAAAGGACATATAATTGATGATTTATATATCCTTGATGAATATGAGCCTCGATTTGTTGCCTGCTCAAGTGTCATGTCACCATTTGAAGCACATTGTCGATTAGGAAATCCTTTTTTACCTTTGTTAAAGAAGATTTGCCCCCAGTTTCAAAATGTTCCTTCTTTGGATTGCGAATCATGTCAATTTGTAAAACATCATCGAAGCACATTAGGTCCAAGGGTGAATAAACGGGTTGAGTCGGCTTTTGAGCTCATTCATTCTGATGTTTGGGCACCATGTCCTGTCATTTCCAAAACTAGACATAAGTATTTTGTCACTTTTGTGGATGATTTCTCTCGGATGACTTGGATTTATTTTATGAAAAGTCGCTTTGAAGTATTTACTCACTTTTGTGCCTTTTTGTGCTGAAGTCAAAACTCAATTCAATTCTTCGGTACGTATTCTAAGGAGTGATAATGCTGAAGAATATATGTCAAAATTGTTTCAGTCATACATGAGACAAGATTCTCCATCAGTCGTCATGTGTTGATACACCTTCTCAAAATGGAGTTGCTGAAAGGAAGAATAGGCATCTACTTGAGACAACTCGGGCACTTTTGTTCCAAATGAAGGTTCCAAAACAATTTTGGGCTGATGCAGTCTCTACAACTTGTTTTCTAATTAATCGAATGCCATCTTCTATTTTGGATGGTAATGTGCCTTATAGTGTTCTTTTTCCAAACAAGTCACTATTTCCTATGGAACCTAAGGTGTTTGGAAGCATATGCTATGTTCTATATGTCCGACCGTCTGTTACCAAGTTGGATCCCAAGGAATTAAAGTGTGTTTTCCTGGGTTATTCTCGTCTTCAAAAGGGATATCTATGTTATTCTACTGACCTTGGTAAGTATTTAGTGTCAACTAATGTGGTATTTTCAGAGACTACACCATTTTTTTATGCACCTCCTATTTGGGAGAGGCAAGGAGAGAAAGATGAGTGGTTAGTCTATCATGTTACTCGTGCTTTGACAGAACAATTAGAAGATGTTGTTCCTTTGTCTCCAAGCTCTTCTATTGAGCACTAATCGACAATTGTACCTCCTCCTTCTGTGTCAACAAGACCTAAATTGTTCAAGTTTACTCGAGGAAGAAAGATGCCAACAATATATGTCCTACCCCAGTTTCATCCGATCCTCTTCCAGCTGATCCTCCAGAAAATCTTGATCTTCCTATTGCTCTTCGCAAAGGTACACGTAATTGCAAGTCCGCATATTCCATTGCTAATTTTGTTTCCTATGACCTCTTATCCTCTACGTCTAGATCTTTGATTGTTTCTCTAGACTCCATCTCTGTACCCAAAACAGTGAATGAGGGTTTGAATCATCCTAGATGGTCTGATGCAATGATTGATAAAATACATGCCTTAGAGGAAAACCACACATGGGATTTGGTGGATTTACCCAAAGGAAAGAAAGCAGTAGGACGTAAGTGGGTCTTCACAGTTAAAGTAAATCCAGATTGTTCTGTAGCAAGAATTAAGGCCAGACTTGTGGATAAAGGATATGCTTAGACTTATGGGGTAGATTATTCAGACACCTTCTCTCCTGTTGCCAAACTCACTTTTGTACGCTTGTTTATTTCTCTAGCTTCTTTCGAGAATTGGCCTTTACATCAGTTGGACATCAAGAATGTGTTTCTTCATGGTGATCTTCATGAGGAAGTGTATATGGAGCAACCACCTGATTTTGTTGCTCAGGGGGAGTATGAGAATGTTTGTCATTTGAAGAAGTCTTTGTATGGCTTGAAGCAGAGTCCACGGGCTTGGTTTGACAAATTCAGTGAGGTAGTTCGGGATTTTGGGCTGAAAATGAGTAAATGTGATCACTTTGTCTTCTATCGGCAATCAATAGCTGGTACTATCCTCCTGGTTGTATATGTTGATGACATTGTGATCACGGGAAGTGATTATGTAGGAATTTCTTCCCTCAAGTCTTTTCTGCACACTAGGTTACATACGAAGGACTTGGGTCAGTTGAAATACTTTTTGGGAGTGGAAGTTAATAGAAGTAAGAAGGGAATTTTTCTATCTCAAAGAAAGTATATTCTTGACCTACTTGCAAACACTGGAAAGTTGGCAGCCAAACCTTGCAGTACTCCGATGATTACCAATGTGCATCTTTTGAATGACGATGGCAATCCTTTTGATGATCTTGAGAGATATAGAAAGTTAGTTGTGAAGCTAAACTACCTTACTGTAACTCGTCCGGATATTGCCTTTGCGGTAAGTGTTGTTAGCCAGTTCATGTCTGAACCTACGATCAAACATTGGGAAGCTTTAGAACAGATTCTATGTTACTTGAAAAGAGCTCCTGGACTTGGCATATTGTATAGCAATCAAGGTCATACTCGTGTAGAGTGTTTTGCAGATGCTGACTATTCTGGATCCAAAATTGATAGGAGATCGACTACAGGCTATTGTGTCTTTGTTGGAGGGAACCTAGTGTCATGGAGAACTAAGAAGCAAAATATTGTATCTCGATCTAGTGCAGAATCCGAGTATAGAACTATGTCACAATCTACGTGTGAGATTATGTGGATACACCATCTTTTAACAGAAATTGGCCTAAAGCATCATACACCAACAAAGCTTTGGTGTGATAATCAAGATGCTCTTCATATTTCCTCAAATCTAGTGTATCATGAAAAAACTAAACATATTGAGGTCGACTGTCATTTTATTCGTGAGAAGATTCAAGAAAACCTGATTTCCACAGGTTATGTGAAGACAGGAGAGCAACTAGCTGATTTGTTCACAAAAGTGTTGAATGAGACTCGAGTTGATTACCTGTGTAACAAGCTGGGCATGATCAATATCTATGCTCCAGCTTGAGGGGAGTGTTACAGAATCACTACAGATATGTAATATTGTATATATGGCAGTCTAGCAGATTTGTAGGGATTTTATTATTTAGTTACCATAGTTAGCTTATATTGTTCCTGTATTTATAGCATTGTAACCTTTCACTAATAAACAAGTTATTCCCATACCGTACCTTATTATTAGAAATATGATCCAACTATAAGCAATATGTGTATGAGAGAGAGAGACGGAGAAAAAGAGAGATAATTCAACTTTGAGAAAAGAAATTACATATTTAAAAGGCTATACTTGAAGAGTAAAGTATGCTAGAGAATAATGAGGAGGACAACCAGAGCTAATCTGTCATAATTCAAATACTACTAATCTAAAATAATACTCCTTTCGTTTACTGTTACTTGTCACAATTTGACTTGCACACCTATTAAGAAAAATAATTAATAACATAGCTATTTTACCGTAGTACCCCTATTAAATGATATTTACTATTGTGTCTTGAATTAATTTGGAGAAAAAATAATTAATGTTAAGGATATAGTAGGAAAAAAAAAACTTTGTCTTGTCTTGATTGGTGAAAAATGACAAGTAAAAGTAGAAATCAAATTAGGAAATTTGTGAGGAGTAAAACCGAAAGAAGGGAGTCTGATGCAAGACCGTCATGGAAGAAAGAATGTGAAACAACTTACGATAAAAATAACAAATACAGATACCCATTTTGAACAAGCTTAATCTATCATTTTGCATTCACCAACTTTTATGTCTAAAAGACTTAAGTATTAAGTCTATTTTTTGCTAACAGTAGCATGAAAAGCACCTATATTGTAATACATAAGAGAAGGACGACTATGCAACTATGCTATTATTGGCATTTCAAACTAAAAACTACAATTAAAAATCCAACTTTAGGTAATCATTATAATCAAAAACTCACTCTTTGGAGAATTTCATTGACCTCACATATAACAGGGGAAATTTGATTACCACCCATATTTAAGAATAAAAGAACAAAGACTTGACTGGATGACATTCACTAGCAGATAACAAGCATGAGTGAAGAAGGATCTTATGTTATCATTTTTTGTGGTAAAGGAGATGTTCTTGTTTTTTAATTTTCCAAACCCACTTCAATTTTCAAGATTGGTTTGGTGTTCCGATAGGCGAGAGATGTGAAGCCAAAGTGTACTAAAGACAATGAAACTTTTTTGAAAATAATGGATTTTAAAAAAATAAGTAAAAGCAAAATGAAAGTCCTATATTGACCAGGAAGATATTTTTTATGGAAAAAGTTTGGCGTTCAACTACTTGTATATTGATCGGAAAGAAGCATCTGCAAATACTATCAGTGGTTCTTCCTTCCTATCCCATCAATCTAGCAAAAAAATATGAGCGCTCCTGCACTATACGGATGACTTTTTGGCGGTAGGGTTGAGGCTTGAGGCAGATTAAAAAAAAAAGTTGTTGATTACTTGGATTGGTTCTTGCATCCCTGTGCCCAAAAGGATGGGAGAGTTCGGTTTGAGTGTTCATCGATCGGGTGAATCTATATGCTTAGGGGTGGTGAGACGAGGTGTAGCGCAGTCTGGTCAGCGCATCTGTTTTGGGTACAGAGGGCTATAGGTAGGTTCGAATCCTGTCACCTTGATGTGGATACGGTAGCCTAAGAGCAAGTCAAAACTACGAGAAGGGCTTGAGAAGTGAAGGTAGAGAGAGATTTTCAAATCAGACTTCAAGTTGGTGTGCCGCGTGTTAAGAAGGCAGAGACCGCCCCAGGCTTTGCCCTAATTCCCATCTAAAGTTGAATAAGATTAGATTAGTCTTGCTAAATTCGTTCTCGAATGATTCATCGATGGAATTAGGCCTAGGTGTATGAAAATTTCTTGTGATTCCAGAGTTGCTTGATTCACCCCATCTTTAATAATACTGTACAAAAGTTCAGGCAGTTAAAAGTTAATAAAGAAGATTATGATTTGTATAATCTCGATGATGCTTGTCATCTTTTAGACCTAAAGTGTTCTTATTATGGTATACCCTACAAGATGTGTTTCAGCGACAGTTATAGTTTATGTTACACAATTACATGACAAAACTACGCCTCTGTACAAAATTTATGAAATATTGTTAGTAAATAATTATCAAAGAAAAAAAAAAGACAAGAGAAATAAAATATCAATATATATAGAGCTCGTTCGTTGCTATTTAAGAACATAAAACAATAAAATATCTAAATGAAAATTGTCATAAAATATCAGATCATTAAGCACTATTAAATGAATTATGAAAGTAAAGAATCCATTTTGCATAAAATCATGATTATAATAATGAGCATTTTTTTTTAAAAAAAAAAAGTCAATTAGTGGACAGAATAACTAACCTTAGCATACGAACATCATAAGTAATAAAATTTACATCAAAATTTATCTTTTGGTCATTGAAGGTAACTTTTGTTTCTTTTATAATCTTTCTTGATATTATGATGAATTTTTATTATATGTTATAGAATTCTAACGAGGAGATCATACAAATAAAAGTAGACTAAACAACTAAGTTTATATAACTACTATACTCCTCAATTTTGATTATCAGGAGTCTGCTTTAACATTTATAAATTTTGTTTACAAAATTTGTTAAGCTACAATGTTTTTCAGATTGAATTAGCATAAAAATAATTAATCTAGTATAGTATTCTTAAAATGAATCGATTTGACTTGTAAATTACAATTTATTAAATGAAAGTAAAATGGCAAGGAGAAAAGTGAAAGAACGATAAAAAGATAAAACAAAACAGTAAAGGTTTGAGTACTCTTACATGAGGTCCACCATGCCCATCATAAACAACAAAGAAATCAATGGAATGGTGACGATTGAGATAAGGGGAGCAAAGATTTGGCCAAATAGAAATTGTATCTTCCATTGAACTCCTCCTTCCGATTAAAGAAATTGCCCCAACCATTGGCACAGGTTCCACTGGCACAAGATTTCCTGACGCGTCTTGCCCCGATGTTACTGCATTTGAGTCAATCATTCTGAGCTTTTGTACACGAAGATTGATAAGGAAGAATTAATAAAAACATAAGATATATATATAAAAAAAATTGATTGTAGAAGCCTGATGTTAGAATTCTATTGTATTTCTCGGGGTAATCACCATTGAGATTAATTCTTTTGGTGCAACTGTTACAATAATATTGGAATTTTTATAGGAGGCACGGGGAGAAGTGCCAAATACATTGTATTTTTGTAATCAGTGTGGTAGGAAGGAACTCGTGAATAACCCAATATGATAGATGTGTCTATACTTGTATTTTTGTAATTTGTATCTCTTTTATATGTAATCTACATTTCTTTTGAACGTAATCTGCATTTTATTTCTTCTCATCTTTACTTGCATTTCTTTGATTCTGATATGATAAATTCACAGTTTCTCAACTAGAAACTAGAGTGACAAAAAAATGCTGAGGGAGAGAGGATTTGTGGGATAAACTATGTTGGGTAAATATTTACTACTTATTTCTTTTAGTGTGAACACATCATTTATTATAAACACATCATTTAGTGTGAACGCATCATTTAGTGTAAACGCATTATTTTTGAGTTTCTGAGTCATTAAAACGACACGTTTAATATAAAGACGTTTTATTTTTTACAGGCTTTCTCCCTCTAGTCGAATTTCTCCTTATTATGAGATGAAAGAATTTCTCATCTTGAGATGTGTTGAAAATATCTTTACAAGTCAGGAGTGGGACTTACCTGCTCCTCTAAGATTGAAGTGAGATTGGGACAAATAATATATTTTACTGTAACCGTTTAAATTATGATCCATCAAAAAAATTTCAAGAATAGATTTGTTCATGAAGTTTGTTTAGTTTTTAAAAATTTATTTTCAAAAAAAATTCAAGGATAACTTTTGGATGAAATTTCACTTTCAGTCCCAAAATTTTTAATCTTCTCCAAGTAAAATGTTTTTCCCCAGTTCTGAAAACTAATTTTCAACACAACTTCAAAAACCCATCTTTCCAAGTTTTAATGTAATTACTCTTTCCGTCGTTACGAGCAAGTCTAACGTACCAAAATTTGGGTTACGATTTTCCCCTAATCGGGAGTTAAAAATTTCAGGCTAGGCTAGTCTTGGATAAATTTCCAGTGAGGTATGGTCTAGTACAATCCAAGAAATGATTGGGTAAATGTGAAAAGATTTAGCATGTTTTTATGGTACCTAAGACGATAAGGAATCCGTCGGATTTTTTGGAAGTGAATTCGGGTAAGTAGAACTCCCGATATCGAACTTGTCGTAAGGGGTTAGTCCGGAATGTCATGGTTTGAGGGTATGTTGGGAAAAAGGTAAAACTAGGAGCAATCTCTAGTTTCTGCCTCGCCACACCCGCTATAGCGAGTGGTGAGCCCCTATAGAAGAATAATTTCAGCTATAGCGGGAGTCAAAGTTGGTTAATCCCGCCATAGCATGCGGAATTCGCTGTAGCAAGGCCGCAAACGGTTTATTATTTCTAAACTCATTTTGGGAAGGGATTAGGCAATTTTGGGCGACTTTCACCTGTTTTTCATCAAAATTCTACGTGAAGGTAAGTAATTCCTTCCATTAACTCATAGTTCGATTGTAAACTACTAGAAATCATTGATAATTTACTCTTGCATGAGCAGCATGACTATAATTCACTATTGTAACCATGAAATTAGTAGTATTAAAGTAAAATTATGGTAGAAAAACCCTAGAACGGGAGGAATGATCATGAAATTGTCCTTGGTGTACGGAATTAGGTTATAATCCTCAATATTATAGGTCATTTGGTTGATTATGTGTTATATTCATATTTTTAGACCACAATCAAACCGAGGTTGCGAGAAAAGGGAAGCCTCAAGTTCGTTAGAGTATTTCAGGCTTGGATTGAGGTAGGTGATGGTTTAATATAGTTGAAACCCAACTTATTTTATGTGTGCGTGATAACTGTTCATTCATATTGCTTGTTACAATGCATGTTCAAGGAATGTGAATGACTATTTGATATCCTTAGTGTTAATCACATGTAATGGACTTATATGAAAAGCTTGTTAGTTTTTACAAGTGTTGCTCTGTTATCATTGTGGTTGTGATTGTTGTGATATTTGTTATTATTATGGGATGTACCAGAATTTGGACATCTTCATGGGATTGGTTTATATAAGTTTGACAGACACTTGACGTCTGGGATTTTGGTACATGGACAAGAGCTCGTCCCCTGCAGATCATAGCTAGTGGACGACCATAAGACCCTTAGCATATATGTACAAGGTATAGGTGAGTGTGACAGTTCCTTCAGTGAACCTGAGATTATGTGTTTACATTGTGTTGTCGGTTCCTTGAGTAAACAGGGCTAAGTGTTGACTTTTTGTATTGGTTCCTTGAGTGACCCGGGCTTACGTGCTTATTTACTATATTTTATTTCTTGATGTAAATCGGGATTCATAATCTTGATATTTTTGTTGTTGAAATGGATCCTTGTGTGGTCCGGGTTTAATTGCAAGGTTGGCATAACTTATATTATCTATTTACTTATATAATTAAGACGTGGATGTTATAGTTGATTTAATCATAGTTGTTGACTTGGAGTCTTGTTGGTGGTCATGGTCTTGACTTGACTTGTTGTCCATGTTGACTTGTATTGACTGAACTTTATGATGTCACTGAATAAGGTTGAGTGTTATAAGTTGAGGTAAGGTTATCTTTCTTTACTAAGTTATGGCTATGCGTTCATATTTTTCATTTTGGGTTGGTCAATGACCCTACTAGTACACCATTGTTTCTTGTGTACTGATACACGTGCTCTTATTTTTGTTGAGTACAGAGCATATTTCGGCGACTGTTTCAAGACCTCAGCTATGATTCAGATAGTGTTCGAACACAAGGGTGAGCTACATCTTTTGGGCTGCCATGAGTTCTTTATTCAGTTTCTGGTCCATTATTTCGGACATAGACATCACTCTTGTTTTTGGGGTTGTACCCTTTGTTGACAATTATTAGTGTTTTGGTATAATGACTTTTATATTCTAGGGGATAGTTTAGATTTCGTAGTTCAGCATTATTATTTTGGTTTAGTTATCAAATTATTGGTTTTCTTAATAAAAAAAGGGATTAGTTACCTAAATTTTGAGTAATTATTGGATTGAATGTTTGGGGTTAGATGGTTCTCCCATCGGGGGTTTGTGTGGGTGCCACTTACGATGAATTTGGGTCGTGACAAAGTTGGTATCAGAGCCCTAGGTTCGTTGATCTTGTTGTACTAAAATGGGTCTAGTAGAGTCTTACAAAACGGTACGGAGATGCATGTACTTTTCTTCGAGAGATAATAGGACTTTAGGAAACTATCATTTCTTTCTTCTTTCTTGCTATAACTTGATTCCAATAAGTATCTGGTGATATAAATCAGTATCTAACCTTCTTTATTCTTTTGTCTGTAGATGGTAGATACTAGAGCAAATGGAGCCAGAGCCGTAGCCCACACACCAGCAACTCCAGCTGCAGAACCGATTGTCTGGGGATAAGGATGTGAAAGAGGTAGGGGAATGAGAAGATAGAGAGTAACACTCGCTAGGGGTAGAGCTCGGACACCAGCTGATCTGCCTCATCAGAGATCAGTGACACCTCCCCCATCCAGGATCACTATAAAGAGGTTGAGGAGATGAATAAGGATGTTGTGAAGTAGGAGGAGGTGGCACCAGTTAGAGGTGTAACTCTTCCCCTATGTCTTTTGAGATGATTCATCAGGTGCTTTCTTTTTTGAGTGAATTGGCGAGTAATGGGGCCACTCCTGTTATGCTTTCCTATCAACTTCTAGGTGTTTAACCAACTACTACAGTTGCTCCTAGAATTGGTGAGGCTTTGGGGACTGAGATTTTTCCTCACCCGAAATTAGGTCCTGTGATGACTGGACTGAACATGATAGGTTGACCAAGTTTCTGAAGATGAAACCTCCTACTTATGTTGGCTCTGAGATGGAGGATACATTTAAGTTCATTGTTGATTGTTATGAAAGATTACATTAAATGGGTATTATTGAGCAGCACGGTGTTGAGTTCTTTACTTTCCAATTGCAAGGTGATGCCAAGCAGTGGTGGAGGGCGTATGTGGAGTATCAGTCACCAGCTTTGCCTTCATTGATATAGGCTTAGTTTATACCTTTTTTTGGAGAAGTATGTAGCTCGTACTCTTCGTGATAGCAAAAAGGATAAGTTTTTGGCCCTTGAGCAGGGTAATAGGTCTATTGCGGCCTATGGGGCCATGTTTCATATGTTATCCTATTATGCTACTCAACTACTTGGTACAAAGGAGAAAAGGATTTGGTTGTTTGTGAAGGGCCTGAATACTGACTTACAGGTTTTGACTGTTCATATGACTTCTTCCAGAAAAACCTTTAATAATATTGTTGATTATATGAAAAAAGTAGAATGGGTGAAGCAAGTTGGTCAGGCAAAGCTATTAGAGAAGAAGTCCAGAAATGTGGGTAACTTTGGTGGTTCTTATTCCAGGGGTCATAGCCAGAGGCTTATCTGGCTTACCCCATTCAGTGAGCTCTGCCAACTTCTACAGGTGGTCAGTCAGGGGCTATTCAGCAGCCCTCGGTTGTTAGAGGCCAAGGGGCTTCTTATTCTTCTGCCAATAGGCCTTCTCTTGTGCGAGGTTGTTATACTTGTGGTACGGTTGGTCACTTCAAGAGAGAGTGTCCTCAAAGACAGGTGGGATTACAGGGCCAACAGTAGGTTAAGGCTGTGGTTCCTGTTGTTAGAGGTGGTAGAGGTAATGGTTAGGGTAACGGTCATTCACAGGGTGGGCGGGGTAATAATCAGGGAGGTCGTGGTGGAAATCAAGGAAATAGTAATGCATGGAAGGGTAGAACGCAGCCTGCTAGTAGGTAGGTTTCCCATCTTGATGATAGAGCTCACTATTATGCCTTTCCAATCAATACCGAGGCCAAGGAATCTTATGCCGTCATTCCAGGTACTATTCTCATTGGTGATCGAATGGCTACTTTTTTTTTATCTGGGTTCCACTCATTCTTATGTATCTATTAGATTTGACTAGGGATTGGACTTGATTTGTGATATACTTGACTCTTTTATTTATGTGTCTACTCCGATTGGAGACTCTGTGGTAGTGACCCATGTGTATCGTACATGTTCTATTTTGTTAATGGGTTTCCAGACTTGGATAGATTTCATTATCTTGGATATGTTTGACTTTGACATTATCCTGGGTATGACTTGGCTAGCTCTGTATCATGCTGTTTTAAATTGTAATGCTAAGACAGTGACTTTAGAAATGCCCAAAATGGATAAGTTAGAGTGGGAGGGTGTGTATAAGCCTAAGCCTGTGAAAATTATATCTCTCATTCGGGCTAAGAAGTTAGTTGGGAGAGGATATTAGTTCAGAATCTCCTTCTATTAAGTCAGTCCCCGTGGTGTAGAAATTTCAGAAGGTGTTTCCTATAGATTTATTCAATATTTATATTGACAACAGTGTATCGAACAAATAGAATTCATTGTGATAAATGAAGTGGATCTATTTCGTTTTCTTTTTGCAAAAAGCCGCTCCACGGTGGTAAAGTCTCATCTTGTGTGTTGGCCGAAGTTACAATAGTAACATTGAACCCTCGAATATGTTCGAAGATCTCGAAATGATCTTCCAGTTCGGGGGAGAATTCGCAAAATTCCGTTTCCATCGAGAATTGAATTGACCTTTCCCTTGCCTGGTATGCCTCCATATTGGGACATTGACTTTTGTATTAATTTGGAGCCGGGCACTTGCCCCATTTCTATTCCTCTCTATCGAATGCCTCCAGCTGAGTTGAATGAATTCAAGATTCAGTTGTAGGAGTTACTTGATAAGGGATTCATTCGGCCTAGTGCTTCTCCTTGGGGTGCTCCAGTGTTGTTTGCTAAGAAAAAGGATGGTAACATGAGGATATGCATTGACTACATGCAGTTGAATAAAGTTACCATCATGAAAAAGTATCCCTCACCCCAGATAGATTATTTTTTGACTAGTTGCAAGGTGGTTTCATTTCCTCCAAGATAAACTTGAGATCAGATTTATCATTAATTAAAGATTCGGCCAGAGGATATACCCAAGACAACCTTCAAGACTCGGTATGGGCATTATGAGTTCTTGGTGATGTCATTTGGGTTGACTAATGCGCTGGCAACTTTCATGAGCTTGATGAACGGTATCTTTAAGTCATTCCTAGATTCTTTTGTGATTGTTTTTATTAATGACATTTTGGTCTACTCCAAGAGTAAGGAGGAACATGCAGGTCATCTTTGCATTATTTTAGGAATTTTAAAGGAGAAGCAGCTGTATGCTAAGTTCTCCAAATATGAGTTCTGGTTGTCTTTTGTTGCCTTTTTAGGGCATATGGTTTCAAAAAAAAGGGTAATGGTAGATCCCCAGAAGATTGAGGTTGTTAAGAGTTGGGTTCGGCCTAGCTCTGTGTCTGAGGTTAGGAGTTTTATGGGTTTGCTAGTTACTATCGCAGGTTTGTCAAGAATTTTGCATCTATTACTACTCACTTGACAAGGTTGACCCAGAAGGAAGTGCCATTTTTTTGGTCGGATAAGTGTAAGGGGAGCTTTGAAAAGCTCAAGACACTTTTGACTACAACTGCCATTCTTTCCTTACTAGTTGGAGGTAAAGCTTTTATTGTATTTTGTAATGCTTCACTCAGTGGTTTGAGTGCCATGTTAATGCAGGACAAGAATGTAATTGTGTATGCTTTGAGGCAATTGAAGCCTCATGAGAAGAATTATCCAACCCATGACTTGGAGTTAGTAGTGGTGGTTTTTGCACTTAAGATTTGGATACATTATCTCTACGGTGTCAAGTGTGAGGTATTCACAGACCATCATAGTTTGCAACATGTTTTCACTCAAAAGGATCTGAAATTGAGGCAGGAAATGTGGATGAAATTATTGAAGGCTTATGATATGACCATCCGGGAAAGGCCAATATGGTGAAAGACATATTAAGCCAGAAAGAGGTAAGTATGGGTAGTCTGGCTTGTTTGAGGGTGTTAAGACAACCCCTGGCTAGAGAAATTCCGACTCTGGCATCTCAGTCTATGCAGTTTGGTGTTTCCAAAAGAGGTGAGGTGTTAGACAGTGTTGAGGTAAGGTCAACATTCCTTAATCAGATCAAGGTCAAATAGTTTGAATATGAGAAGTTGAATAAACTCCAGAACAAAGTAGTATCTGGGGAAGATTTTGATTCCAACCTTGATGCATGTGGGGTGTTGATGGTGAAGGGATGTATGTGCATGCCCTGGGTTGGTGATTTGATTCCTGATTTTCTTACAGAAGCTCAGAGTTCTTGATACTTTATTCATTTGTGTATAACCAAGATGTACTATGACTTGAGATAGCTCTATTGATGGCCCATGATGAAGAGGGATATAGTTGAATATGTGTCTAAATATCACAATTGTCAACAAGTGAAGTACGAGCATCAAAGGCCTGTGGGGTTAATTCAGAGGATGCCCATTCCTGAGTGGACATGGGAGAGGATAGCTATGGACTTTGTGGTAGGTCTTCCTAATACCTTAGGGCAGCATAACTCAATTTGGGTCATAGTGGATAGGTAAACCAAGTCAGCTCATTTATTCTGATTAGAGTGGATTACAGTTTGAAGCAGTTAGCTAAGATTTATGTCAAGGAGATATTGAGTCTACATGGGGTGCCAATTTCCATCATTTTTTATAGAGGTACACAGTTCACCTCTAAGTTTTGAGATAGGATACATGAAGAGTTGGTTACTAAGGTCGACTTTAGCACTGCTTTCCATCCCCAGACTGACGGGAAGTCAGAGAAGACTATCCAAGTGATTGAGGATATGTTAAGGACCTGTGTGATTGACTTTGGTAGTCATTGGGATAATTTTTTGTCGTTGTGTAAGTTTTCATACAACAATTGCTATCATTCTAGCATTAATATGGCTCTATTCAAAGCACTCTATGGGAGAAGGTGTGGATCACTCATAGAATGGTTAGAAGTTGGTGATGTGAAACCTTTGGGCATGGACTTAGTGAAGGAGGCTCAGAAAAAGGTGAGGTTCATTCAAACCAAGTTGTTGGCAGCCCAGAGTAGGCAAAAAGAGTATGCATACTATAAGGTAAGGGATATGTCATTTAAGGTTGGTGAACAAGTTTTGTTGAAGGTATATACTATGAAGGGAGTCATGAGGTTTGGAAAAAAAGGCAAGCTTAGCCCTTGATATATAGGTCCAATTGAGGTTCATGAGGATGTGGGTCTGATATTATACAGGTTACTATTACTACCAAGCATGTCGGGGGTCCATTCGGTCTTCCATGTATCCATGCTTAAGAGATATCATAGGGATGGGGATTTCATTATCTAATTGGATTCAGTATTGCTAGATAAGGATATTTCTTATGAGGAGGATCCAATTTATATTCTTGATCGGGACGTTTTGAAGTTGAGGATAAAGGAAATCTAATCGGTAAAGGTACAATGGAAGAATCACCTAGTTGAGAAAGCTACTTGAGAAATCGAGAAGGACATGCGGGATAAGTACTCTCACTTGTTAGAGGATGCAGGTACACTTTTCTCTTTTGACTTGGCTCATTTTCCTTGTTTAATCATTCAAGTACGAATGAAAGGTAAATTGGTATCTTTTGTAATGACCCTTTCCATCGTTATGGATAAGTATAACGTATAAAAATTTGGGTTAAGATTTTTTTTCGAATTGAGAGTTAGAAATTTCAGGCTAGGATAGTCTTGGATGAATTCTGAGCGAGGTATGGTCTAGGAAAATTCAAGAATGGATTGGGTAAATGTGAAAAGATTTAGCATGTTTTTATGTTAGCTAAGAAGATAAGAAATTCGTAGGATTTTTCAAAAGTGAATTTCGCATAAGTAGAACTCCTGATATCTTACTTGACATAAAGGGGTTAGTTTGGAATGTCATAGTTTGAGAGAGCATTGCAAAAAAGGTATAAATGGGAGTAATCTCGAGTTTCTACCTCACCACACCCACTATAGCGGGTGGTGGGCCACTATGACTGCACCGTTATAGCAAAATAATTCCCACTATATCGGGAGTCAAAGTTGGTCAATCTCGCCATAGAAGGCGGAACCCGCTATAGCAAGGTCACTATAGTGGGATAGGGTCACTATAGTGGGATATCACAGAATTATGTAGAAAATTACCCCAAACCAGTTTATTATTTCTAAACTCATTTTGGAAGGGCTTCGGCGATTTTGGGAAATTTTCACCTGTAGTCATTCATTCTGTTAACTATAGTTCGATTGTGAACTACTAGAAGTCTTTAGTTTAGGGTTTTATGGAGGATTTAGCTTAACTTAGTTGATTTTTCTGGTGCAATGTGGTAAGTTGGGTGTAAAACCTTTGGGTTTTGGTTAAAGGTTGATAATTTACACTTGCATGACTATAATTCACTATTGTAACCTTGAAATTGGTAGTACTAAGGGGAAATTGGGGTAAAAAAATCCTAGAACAGGAGGAATGATCATGAAATTGCCCTTGGGGTTCGAGATTAGGTTATAATCCTCGATATTTTAGGTCATTTGGTTGATTATGTATTATATTCCTATTTTAGATAACAATCAAGGTGAGGTTGCAAGAAAAGGGAAGGCTCAAGTTCATTAGAGCATTTCAGGTTTGGATTGAGGTGGGTGATGGTTTAATGTAGTTAAAACCCAACTTGTTTTATGTGTGTATGATTATTGTTCCTTCGTATTGATTGTTACAATGTATGTTCAAGGAATGTGAATGACTATTTAATATCCTAAGTGTTAATCACATGTAATGGACTTATATGAAAAGCTTGTTGGTTTTTACAAGTGTTTCTCTGTTATCATTGTGGTTGTGATTGTTGTGATATATATTATTATTGTGGAATGTACCGGTATTTGGACATCTTCACGGGATTGGTTGATATAAAGTTGACAGACACTTGATGTTTGGGATTTGGAACTTAGACAAGAGCTCGTCCCCTGAAGGTCATAGCTAGTGGGCAATCATCAAACCCTTAGCATATATGTATAAGGTACAGGTAGGTGTGACAGTTCCTTGAGTGAATCGGGGATTATGTGTTTACATTGTGATGTTGGTTCCCTTGAGTGAACCAAACTTAAGTGTTGACTTGTTATATTGATTCTTTGAGTGAACCGGGCTTACGTGCTTATTTGCTATATTTGTTTTCTTAATGTAAACCGGGATTCATAATTTTGCTATTTTTGTTATTGAAATGGATCCTTGAGTGGTCTGAGATTAATTGCAAGGTTGGCATAACTTCTATTGTCTATTGACTTGTGTAATTGAGACATGGTTGTTATAGTTGATTTAGTCATGGCTGTTGACTTGGAGCTTGTTGGTGCTCATAGTCTTCACTTGACTTGTTGTCCATGTCGACTTGTATTGACTGAACTTTATGATGTCATTGATTAAGGTTGACTGTTATAAGTTGACGTAAGGTTACATGGTATGTGTTCATCGTTATCTTAATTTACTAAGTTATGGTTATGTATTCATATTTCTCATTTTGGGTTGGCCGATGTCCCTACCAGTACACCATTATTTCTTATGTACTAATACTACACGTGCTCTTCTTTTTGTTTACTACAAAGCATATTTCGGCGTCTGTTTTGAGACCTCAGCTGTGATTAAAATGGTGTTCAAACTCAAGAGTGAGCTACATCTTCCGAGCTACTATGAGTTCTTTATTCAGTTTCTGGTCTATTGTTTCAGACATAGACATTACTCTTGTTTTTGGGGTTGTACCCTTTGTTGATAATTATTAGTGTTTTGGTACAATGACTCAGATTCTAGGGGCTTGTTTAGATTTTGTAGTTTCGCATTATTATTTTGGTTTAGTTATCGAATTATTGGTTTTCTTAATGAAAAAAGGATTAGTTGCCTAAATTTTGGCTAAGTGTTGGATTGAATATTTGGGGTTAGATGGTTCTCCCACCGAGGTTAGTGTAGGTGCCACTCACGATGGGTTTGGGTCGTTACATTTAACTAAATTAATAGCCAAACGCTAGCTTAATAATTGTACTTGATCTTGGGTCTACTACTAAAGTTCTAACTTTAATTTATTTATTTTATGAATTTATCTACGTTTGGGACGATTCCCAAGATTTTTAGGAGCATTTTGTACTTTTGGTTGAATTTTTAAGTTTTCTTAAGTTTCAAGTTGACCAAGGTCAACATTGGATCAAGACGATCCTGGAATGGTGATTTGACAATTGGAATAGGTTCGGAATGTGTTTTATGATTGCATTATTGCTTTGTGTTTGAGGAATACATAACAAGTTCCAGTGGCCTATTCTAGGATCTATCTTCGGGTTCTCGAGAGAACGGCCATGATCATTTAGTGGCTGAGAAATTGGTTCTGATGATTGTGGCTAGTGGATCAGGTTTGTAAAGGGTTTGGGTCTAGAATGATTTTGGTTTCTTCATCACTTATGGATATGAAAAGTGGTTTAGTCAATCTCATGGGATTCCACAAACCCCTATATTCTACAACCTATCATGGAAACATACAAGAAACTGATATGCATCTTATCTCTATCCACCCTGAAACTAAGGTGGATCTATCTTCCTGGTATGCACAAACTATTTTTGCTCCACCTAGAAATAATAGGTCTAGCAACCTAGGGTACTCCTATATCCGTCAAAAGGATACCCCCAAACCTTGTAGCTGTTGCGGTTGGCTAGCCTGTTGGGCCTTATAAACTTGGGATCAAATGTTGATTAGGAGCCTGTCCTCATATCCTAGTTTGAGAACCATTTAAAGTACCTGTGATCCACCAGTTTGAGTAAAATCTACAAGCAAGCCAATCATATGGACAAGAACATCCTAAAACACCAAAGTAGCCACAAATCTAGTTGTGCCTGAGCTGGGCCCACCTCTTCAGTTAGAACCTACTCACCCTCTGAATTATTCAAAACCTTAGGAATAACTACTCTCATAAGGGACCGATCATCTACCCATGCTCCCCCACTATCCGGTGTTGCACCCCGATATCGACCCTACCACAACATATGTCTTGTTCGCATGCCACGACATGAGTAGTAGTTGTGGATGCTAGAATTGACTCATAATATCTAGCCATGGTAAAACGTGTCTAAACCATCTCTGAGAGAATGAAACAAACAATCAGTAACCGATGGAATCAAGTACGCATGATGAGAAGGAAAAATGGAATTTTTCTAAAGTCTTGTATCCTCTCAAAGATAAGTAATGGGAATCTTAGTTCCGATCTAAAAGACTCTACTAAAAATGACTTGTACTTGTAAGGCCAATGTACCAAGAGTTCTGTGTCACGACCCAACTAACTGGATCATGCGAGCACCTCCTCTAATTTACCTAGATATGAGAACCCTTACCACTCCTTTTAAAAGTATGTGGGAGTAAAAAATAAACCATTAAACCTTTATTTATTACATTAAATTAGTTACAATTCTTCAAATACATAAGAAAACTCTACCCCAAAGATCTAGTGTGGACAAGTACAAGAGCTACTACAAGACAAGGAAGAATAACCAAGACCCAGCTTCCACCATGGAATGAGAAGAAGAACGCTACTGGAGATCTCTACCGCATCAAGCATGAAACACCAATTGATCTTGCAATCAGATTATACCCTAAAAAGGATATAGCAAAAGTAGCATCAATATAAACAACACATACTAGTAAGCATCATCGGCCGACCCAAATTAAATCATATAAATATCCATAAAGAAATCATGCACTTAAGGAGTTTTATTAGTCAATTAACCTTCCTCCCATCAATTCTTTCACCTCTTTAGTTTCATACACTCTTTATCGAAAATTCCATTATCTTTTAGCCCCACTCACTAATCCATAAGTCAACCAGTCACACCACATTCAACTCTAAGTTTCACTTCTCGTTACTTCTGTTACCTCTAGTTATGCTTTAACACCCACTTAATTAAGGACTCGACAATAATGGTCATGATAGATTCTGACCCTTAATGCCCATTTAAAATTTACATCACAATTAACATAGTTCTTGGAAATACCTACTAGTAGAGACACTTATGCATCACAGGAACGCATAACTAACCGATAGCAAGTCAACAACGCCTTTACTTACTTTAACTCCATCAATATCAACCAATCAACAAGTATAACTCCTCACAGAAATCCACCAAGACCTTGTAAATGAGTACAACCATGAACATTTAACAAATACATTTACCTTAAGTATGTTCCCAATTAACCTTTTACGACAATACCACTTAGATACAAACAAGTGTAAGTCAATATAAACAAGTACCAAGTTGTAACAACCGTAGTTGTGAATTTCACATTTTTATATGTTTTGACTATTTTGCCCTTCTCCGTAGTTATTATATGCTTTTTGTGAGTTATGGGGATGGTTGACATGGTACCCGATGCATTTGGGAGTGATTTAGGAGAGTTTGAGACTCGTAGAGTCTATAAAAGCCATAAGTTTGACTTTGGTCAACATTTTGTATTTTGAGAGTCGGATAGTGATTTGAACTGTTTTATTAGGTCCGAAATATTAATTTTGGATTAGGAGCATAGTTATTTTGGGTCTCAAGCCTTTATTTTACATTTCAACCCTTCTTTTGAAAACTAGTGAAATTAGCGTAAAAAAGGTCCCAGAGGCTAAATTATTGTAAACAACGTCTTTTCTAAAATACGATAGTGACATTGAGTCTGAAATATCAAAAATAACCCAGTAGAATATATGGTTTACTTCAATGGGGTCCCGAACAAATCCCGAGAGTGTGTTTGGAGATTTTAGAAACATGTAAAAATCAGTAAAAACTACTGATATCTGGTGCAACAGTCCTACTTTGCGAAGGCGGGCCTTTGTCTGTAAATACAAAGAAGAAAAATATTCTTCATTACGAATGCAATGGTTGGAATGCACTCGCAAAGGGTAATCGAGGATCGGGTCTGGTTCATATATCATCGCGATCGCAGTCGGACCATGGCGAACACAAGTGGTCCGGGTCATCAGCCTTCACGAACGTGAAGGGCTTCCCGTGAAAGTGAAGGCTAATATAATTTTCCGTTCATCGTTGGCCCTCGTTAATATAAAGGGATGACCTCGTTCGCGAGGTACTGTTCACAGAACAATATAAATACCTTATTTTTGTGATTTTCATTATTTTTAGACTTGGGAACTTTAAAAAGGGGAGATTTCTAAGGTTTTTATTCATCATTCGTTCTTGGGTAAGATCTAAACTTTATTTCCATTAATTCCTATTAATTATATCTTCAAAAACACCTTTTAATCTTGTTCACAAACTAGAATTTGGAGATTTTTCTAGAAAACTTTTAAATTGGTTTTTCATCGATTTCAACTAGTTTATGCATGGGTTTTCAAATGTAAACTCCTTTTGATATGGGAAACATGTTTCTAACTTAAAATTTTGGTTTTACCCCTTTTGATTTTGAACTTATTTTTCGAATGATTTTTGGACTCAATTTAAATATAGCCAAAATGGGTATCATTAGCTTCCTTTTGATGTATAGATTATGTTTTTGATAGATTTAGCTCGTTCCAAGACCGTTAGTGAAGGAAAGGCTCCACATTGAAGGTCTAGGCTTGGATTTTTGACTCTTCGAGGTAGGTTATGGCTTACTTTTCTTCAGAGTGGGCTGGGTAGTTGACCATTCACATAAAACATGATATGGGATAGGGAGTTAGTTGTGGGAATTATATTTTGAGAATATTATTATTATCATGTGCCCGTGTGGGGGCTTATTTGTATATTGTTGTTCACTTGAGAGAATATAATTGTTGTGATGCCCGAGTGGAGGCTTTATATGATATTGTAGGACTTTTTGTGCATTTAATTGCTTTATTGATTATTGTGTCGCCTGAAATAGGCCTTACTTGAGCATTATTTGCCTTTATTATTATAGTATACCCGAGTGAGGGGTTTAATAGTATATTATTAAAGTCATACATGACTATTTATATCGGTGGTGCCATGCAATGAATTTTATCATGAAATACTGTCATTTCGAGTAGATTCTGAACTCATTCATACCTATATTGAATTGATCATTATCTTTATACTGATTGGTTGTGAGTATTACATCCTCATTTCATCTATACCTATTTATGAGATTGGTACCATTAAGAAGCACTTATTTTTGACAAAAAATGAGACATTTCCCAAAATGCCTAGACCAAGGGATATTTCGATAAGGTTAACTGAGAAATACTGATTTTGACAGAAAATGAGACACTTTATAAAATTTCTATACCGAGGGATGTGCCGGTAAGGTTGATTTAGATGTGAGATTGAGATTATAAAAGTATATGGGTTGCGAACACCCCATGGGTCCTGTCCTGAAGCACTGAGGCTTGGAAGGTGTATACAAAAGTCCCACCATCATTGCATTATATTACATTTGCATGTCTTGTATTTTTTCTATGTTATATATATATATAAATATACACTTCGTGTGTAAATTTTTCGTTTTGCCTTATTATATTTTAAAACTATTAGTGGAGATGGTGTGAGCTATCGTTTGGGAACTTTTGTATATGCAGGAGACGTGCTCATAGTGTCCTTTACTTATTTAGTTTTCTACTTTGCTCAGTATTACTATGATACCTACTGAGTACAAGTGGACCATACTCACTCCTACTTCTGGGCCCTTATAGTGCAGATCTCAGTTCAAGTGCGACCAGTAGTGGCTATTCTCATGGGATTTTTGAGGTACTGGTGCGCTCCAGAGTTCGTGACTGATTATGGACCTCCTCTACTTTATCTTATCTTTATTTATGTTCAGAGATAGAATCTTTTATTTTCCATTTTCAGACTATGTATTAGATGTTCTTTATACTTATGACACTATTTCTGGGGATTTATGTATTTTGTTCAGACTTTCACTATGTTTATACATTATGGCTTGACTTTATTCTAGAAGTCTCGCATTTATAGGTTTTTTTCATATTTCAATTATCCTTTCTTGTGTAGGATTTGGCTTACCTACTAAGGCTGGTTCCAAGGTAGGTGCCACTATGACCTCAACTTTTGGGTCGTGACAAATAGGTATCTGAGCTCTAGGTTCACCAGTCTCATAAGTGTAAGAGCAGGATGTCTAGTAGAGTCTCGTGGATCGATACGTTGACGTTCGTATCTATCTTTAAGAGGTTATAAGATATCTTTAGGAAAAACTTTCCTAATTTGATTACTTATCATGCGGGTTGTTCATATCCAATATTCTAAACTTGTATTTCATTCTTTTCTACACAGATGGTGAGGACTAGATCCGAAGATGTGGAGAATGCTGAGCTAGCACCCGCTATTGGAGCCCCAGTCAGGGGGCGAGGTAGGGGACGTGGTCAGCCTAGAGGTAAAGTTCAGGCACGAAGAGCTGGTTTGGCTAGAAGACATGATAGGGTAGCCTTTCTCGAGCCCGAGATTTACTATACTGAGGATAATTATCAAACAGAGGATGCGGGACCAGTAAAGGTCCCACGGAGTTTATTTGTTACCCCAATTCTATAGGATTTGTTGATTTTTCTATTGAGTCATCTGGATGGCGATCCCCAGACATGTGTTCCTTTGAGTGTGCTGGGTATTTCTTAGACTCCAGGAGGTATTTAGCTGCTAGGGCTTGCTCTTACTTATGGTTTTACCACTTCAAGGATACAACCATCTTTTGTGGTACCCCAGGTATTGATTCAATGCTTACTAGACTCATTGTTCCTCCTATTGCTTCAGGTCCTATGATGTCTTTTGATGATCAGAAGAGGTTTGAGAGGTTCATTCAATTGGCTCATCCCAATTTTAGTGGTGCCATTGGAGAGGATGTCTATGAGTTCTTACTTGACTCTCAGGAGAGGTTGCATAACCTTGGATCCCTTGAGTCCCATGGTGTTGCTTATACGACTTATTAGTTGACTGATGTAGCAACACAGTGGTGGAGGTCTCTTACTAATTGTAGACCATTGGGTTCACTTGCTATGACATGGACTGAGTTTTCTGAGGTTTTTCTAGAGAGGTTCGTTCCTTACAATTTGAGGATCAGATAAAAGATGAGTTTGATCACCTAGAGTAAGGCTCCATGACTATTTCTAAGTATGAGGCATGCTTTCATGCATTATTAAGATATTTTTCTGCCAGTACCTCCACCGAGTTTAGGAAGATCAGGAAGTTTGTCAAGGGTTTGGAAGGCTCTTATCCATTGGCAATGGCTCAGCTTGTGGTTTTAGGTGGTTCTTTCTAGAGTATTGTAGAGAATGCTAAGTTGATTGAGTTAATTTGTTAGGGTACTTAGGGTGGTGCTAAGAAGATGCACTGATAGTGTAAGTTTAGTGGACATGTATCTCGAGGTAGGGATTTCTCGGACAGAGGTTTTTGCAGTTATCATGGTAGACTAGTTCAGGAAACTTTACAGGGTTTGGATGGTAGGGCTGTGGTTCTAGTGGATTCAGGTATCCAGGGATCAGGTCACGCCGGTAGAGGCTCTTGTTTTGGTTCTTCAGGATAGAGAGGTCATTTTAGCCCTTCTAGGCCTTCTCAGCATAATTCAAGAGCATGGGATGTTATGTTTGTGATGATCTTGGTCATATTATGAGGGACTATCCTCAGCGTGCTTTGGGTCTTACCCAACAGGCTTCTCAGCTTCATTTTGGTCCTACTCTTATTTCTGCGATTAGAGATAGTTCATAGAGTGACAAGGGTGGTACTAGATGTGCTCAAGATGAAGCTCATAGTATTGGATGCGGGGTCGCTTGGTCTGGTGGCATCCGTAGGTCTGGGGGCGTCCGTGGTCAGTGTTATTCTAGACCTAGAAGACTTAAAGTTGAGGCGCCTTTGATGCAGTCATCACAACTATCATCCTGGTTTGCCATTATTCTACCTGTGTTATTTGAACCTGGGTTTACATTCTCCTATGTGTCTACATACTTTGCTACTGGTTTTGATGCTGCATATGAGTCTCTTGTTGTGCCCATTCATGTTTCTACCCTAGTAGAAGATTCCATAAAGGTGGATCGAGTGTACGGATCTTGTGTAGTGACCTTTGCAAGGCATGAAACCTGGATAGACTTAATTATCCTAGATATGATTGATGTTGATGTTATCTTGGCTATGGATTGGTTAGCTCTCTATTATGCAATTTTGGATTATTTTACCATGATCGTGACTTTAGCTACTCTGGGTATGCCAAGGTTAGCGTGGAAGGGTATGTCTAGTTCGGGTTTGATGAGAGTTATATCTTTTTTACGTGCTCGCTGTCTGGTAGAAAAGGGTGTCTTTATTTTTTAGCCTATATTTGCGATACTAGTGTTGCTTCACCACCTCTCTTGGATTTTGTTTGAGTTGTTAGAGAGTTTCAGGATGTTTTCCCTACTGAATTACCTGGTATGCCTCCTGACCAGGATATTAACTTTTCTATTGATGTTGAGCCAGGCACCGAGTCCATTTCCATTCCTCCTTATAGGATGACCGCGGTTGAGTTGAAGAAATTGAAGGAGCAGTTATAGGATTTGTTGAGTAAGGGTTTTATTATACCTAGTATGTCTCCTTGGGGTCCCATCGGTCTTGTTTGAGAAGAAGAAGGATGGATCTACATGCATGTGTATTAGCTATAGGCAATTAAACAAGGTAACCGTCAAGAATAAGTATTCTCTTCCGCATATTAATGATCTATTTGACTAGCTTCAGGGTGCCTCGGTGTTTTCTAGGATTGACTTGAGATTCAGTTATCACCAGTTGAGGCTTAGAGCTTCGGACATTCCAAAGATAGTTTTTCAGACTCTGTATGGTCATTAGGAGTTTTTGGTCATGTCTTTTGGATTAATCAATGCCCCAGCAACGTTCATGGAGTTGGTGGATCGAGTATTTAGACCTTCTCTTGATTCATTCGTGATTATGTTCATATATGATATCTTGGTTTATTTTAAGAGTTGGTGAACTGAGTATTTAGACCTTATCTTGATTCATTCGTGATTATGTTCATAGATGATATCTTGGTTTATTCCAAGAATGAGGATGACCATGTGAGATACTTGAGGACTGTGCTTCAGAGGTTGCGTGATGAGAAGTTATATGCCAAGTTCTCCAAATATGAGTTTTGATTTGATTATGTTTCTTTCTTGGGTCATGTAGTGACCAAGCATGGCATTATGGTCGATCCGGCCAAGGTAACGGTGGTTCGTGATTGGGCTAGACCCACTTCTCCTACCTATATTCAGAGTTTCATTAGTTTAGCGGGGTATTATTGGCATTTTGTGAAGGCTTTATCTTCTATTGCATCTCTTTCTACCAAGTTGACTCAGAAGAAGATTGTTTTTCAGTGGTCGAAGGTGTGTGAGGAGAGCTTTCAAAAGCTCAAGTAGTTGCTGACTTCGTCTCCTATATAAACCTTTCTTAAGGAGGGCGTAGGTTTTATCATGTTCTGTGATGATGTCGGAGCTAGGTTGGGTGGTGTATTGATGTAGGAGGGTAAGGTAATTGCTTATGTTTATTGATAGTTAAAGCCCCATGAGAAGAAATACACTACCCATGACTTAAAGGTGGCCGCGGTTGTTTTTGTGTTGAAGTTCTGGCGACATTACTTATATGGAGATATTGTGAGATTTTCTCCAATCATCGTAGCCTTCAGTACTTCTTCACCCAGCGAGATCTTAATATGACATAGCGGTGTTGGCATGAGTTACTCAAGGACTATAATCTCATTATTCTTTATCATCCAGGCAAGGTCAATGTGGTAGAAGATGCCTTGAGCCGGAATGCGACAAGTATGGGGAGTTTGGCTCATCTTTAGACCCAGGAGCGACATTTGGCCTTGGAGGTTCAGTCTTTAGCTAACTAGCTGGTTAGGCTTGATATTTCGACACTCGATCATGTGTTAGACTTTGTTGAGGCTAGATCTTTCTTGATGGAGCAGATTCAAACTCATCAGTTTGATGATACTAGACTGAGGGTAATTCATAATAGAGTGTTGAGTGCCAAGGAGAATGCGACATCTCTTGATTTCGATAGTGTTTTGAGGATTAGTGGTTGAGTTTATGTACCGAGAGTTAGTGGATGGGTTAGATTTATTTTGGAGGAGGCTCATTATTCCAGATATTCCTTTCACCCAGTAAAGGCTAAGATGTATCATGACCTAAAGCAGTATTATTGGTGGGGTGGTATGAAGAAGGATATTATGGAGTTCGTGGCTAAGTTCCTTAATTGCCAGTAGGTAAAGTATGAGCATCAGAGACCGGGAGGTACGATGTTGCGGATGCCCATTCCAGAGAAGAAGTGTGATCGGATCACCATGGACTTCATTGATATCCATGCTTAAGAGATATCATAGGGATGGGGATTACATTATCAAATTGGATTCGGTATTGCTAGTTAAGGATATTTCTTATGAGGAGGATCCAATTTATATTCTATATCGGGACATTTTGAAGTTGAGGATAAAGGAAATCTGATCGGTAAAGGTATAATGAAAGAGAAAGAATCACCTAGTTGAGAAAGCTACTTGAGAAATCGAGAAGGACATGCGGGATAAGTACTCTCACTTGTTAGAGGATGCAGGTACACTTTTCTCTTTTGACTTGGCTCATTTTCCTTGTTTAATCATTCAAGTACGAATGAAAGGTAAATTGGCATCTTTTGTAATGACCCTTTCCATCGTTATGGATAAGTATAACGTATAAAAATTTGGGTTAAGATTTTTTTTCGATTTGAGAGTTAGAAATTTCAGGCTAGGATAGTCTTGGATGAATTCTGAGCGAGGTATGGTCTAGGAAAATTCAAGAATGGATTGGGTAAATGTGAAAAGATTTAGCATGTTTTTATGTTAGCTAAGAAGATAAGAAATTCGTAGGATTTTTCAAAAGTGAATTTCGCATAAGTAGAACTCCTGATATCTTACTTGACATAAAGGGGTTAGTTTGGAATGTCATAGTTTGAGAGAGCATTGCAAAAAAGGTATAAATGGGAGTAATCTCGAGTTTCTACCTCACCACACCCACTATAGCGGGTGGTGGGCCACTATGACTGCACCGTTATAGCAAAATAATTCCCACTATATCGGGAGTCAAAGTTGGTCAATCTCGCCATAGAAGGCGGAACCCGCTATAGCAAGGTCACTATAGTGGGATAGGGTCACTATAGTGGGATATCACAGAATTATGTAGAAAATTACCCCAAACCAGTTTATTATTTCTAAACTCATTTTGGAAGGGCTTCGGCGATTTTGGGAAATTTTCACCTGTAGTCATTCATTCTGTTAACTATAGTTCGATTGTGAACTACTAGAAGTCTTTAGTTTAGGGTTTTATGGAGGATTTAGCTTAACTTAGTTGATTTTTCTGGTGCAATGTGGTAAGTTGGGTGTAAAACCTTTGGGTTTTGGTTAAAGGTTGATAATTTACACTTGCATGACTATAATTCACTATTGTAACCTTGAAATTGGTAGTACTAAGGGGAAATTGGGGTAAAAAAATCCTAGAACAGGAGGAATGATCATGAAATTGCCCTTGGGGTTCGAGATTAGGTTATAATCCTCGATATTTTAGGTCATTTGGTTGATTATGTATTATATTCCTATTTTAGATAACAATCAAGGTGAGGTTGCAAGAAAAGGGAAGGCTCAAGTTCATTAGAGCATTTCAGGTTTGGATTGTGGTAGGTGATGGTTTAATATAGTGAAAACCCAACTTGTTTTATGTGTGTATGATTATTGTTCCTTCGTATTGATTGTTACGATGTATGTTCAAGGAATGTGAATGACTATTTATTATCCTAAGTTTTAATCACATGTAATGGACTTATATGAAAAGCTTGTTGGTTTTTACAAGTGTTTCTCTGTTATCATTGTGGTTGTGATTGTTGTGATATACATTATTATTGTGGGATGTACCAGTATTTGGACATCTTCCCGGGATTGGTTGATATAAAGTTGACAGACACTTAATGTTTGGGATTTGGAACTTAGACAAGAGCTCGTCCCCTGAAGGTTATAGCTAGTGGGCAACCATCAAACCCTTAGCATATAGGTACAAGGTACAGGTAGGTGTGACAGTTCCTTGAGTGAATCGGGGATTATGTGTTTACATTGTGATGTTGATTACTTGAGTGAACCAAACTTAAGTGTTGACTTGTTATATTGATTCTTTTAGTGAACCGGGCTTACGTGCTTATTTGCTATATTTGTTTTCTTAATGTAAATCGGGATTCATAATCTTTCTATTTTTTGTTATTGAAATGGATCCTTGAGTGGTCCGAGTTTAATTGCAAGGTTGGCATAACTTATATTGTCTATTTACTTATGTAATTGAGACATGGTTGTTATAGTTGATTTAGTCATGGTTGTTGACTTGGAGCTTGTTGGTGCTCATAGTCTTGACTTGACTTGTTGTCCATGTCGACTTGTATTGACTGAACTTTATGATGTCATTGATTAAGGTTGAGTGTTATAAGCTGACGTAAGGTTACATGGTAGGTGTTCATCGTTATCTTAATTTACTAAGTTATGGTGATGTATTCATATTTCTCATTTTGGGTTGGCCGATGTCCCTACCAGTACACCATTATTTCTTATGTACTAATACTACACGTGCTCTTCTTTTTGTTTACTACAAAGCATATTCCGGCATCTGTTTTGAGACCTCAGCTGTGATTAAGATAGTGTTCAAACTCAAGAGTGAGCTACATCTTCCGAGCTACTATGAGTTCTTTATTCAGTTTCTGGTCCATTGTTTCGGACATAGACATTACTCTTGTTTTTGGGGTTGTACCCTTTGTTGATAATTATTAGTGTTTTGGTACAATGACTCAGATTCTAGGGGCTTGTTTAGATTTCGTAGTTTCGCATTATTATTTTGGTTTAGTTATTGAATTATTGGTTTTCTTAATGAAAAAAGGATTAATTGCCTAAATTTTGGCTAAGTGTTGGATTGAATATTTGGGGTTAGATGGTTCTCCCACCGAGGTTAGTGTAGGTGCCACTCACGATGGGTTTGGGTCGTTACATTTAACAAAATTAATAGCCAAACGCTAGCTTAATAATTGTACTTGATCTTGGGTCTACTACTAAAGTTCTAACTTTAATTTATTTATTTTATGAATTTATCTACTTTTGGGATCATTTTGTACTTTTGGGATGATTCTCAAGATTTTTAGGAGCATTTTGTACTTTTGGTTTAATTTTTGAGTTTTCTTAAGTTTCAAGTTGACCAAGGTCAACATTGGATCAAGAAAATCCTGGAATGGTGATTTGACAATTGGAATAGGTTCAAAATGTGTTTTATGATTGCATTATTCCTTTGTGTTTGAGGAATACATAACAAGTTCCAGTGGCCCATTCTATGATCTATCTTCGGGTTCTCGAGAGAACGGCCATGATCATTAAGTGGCTGAAAAATTGGTTCTCGTGTTTGTGGCTAGTGGATCGGGTTTGTGAAGGGTTTGGGTCTAGAATGATTTTGGTTTCTTCATCACTTATGGATATGAAAAGTGGTTTAGTCAATCTCATGGGATTCCACAAACCCTTTATTCTACAACCTATCATGGAAACTTACAAGAAACTGATATGCATCTTATCTCTATCCACCCTGAAACTAAGGTGGATCTATCTTCCTGGGGTGCACAAACTATTTTTGCTCCACTTAGAAATAATAGGTCTAGCAACCTAAGGTACTCCTATATCCGTCAAAGGGATACCCCCAAACCTAGTAGCTGTTGTGGTTGGCTAGCCTGTTGGGCCTTATAAACTTGGGATCAAATGTTGATTAGGAGTCTGTCCTCATATCCTAGTTTGAGAACCATTTAAAGTACCTGTGATCCACCAGTTTGAGTAACATCTACAAGCAAGCCAATCATATGGACAAGAACATCCTAAAACACCAAAGTAACCACAAATCTAGTTGGTGCCTGAGTTGGACCCACCTCTTCAGTTAGAACCTACTCACCCTCTGAATTATTCAAAACCTTAGGAATAACTAATCTCACAAGGGACCGAGCATCTACCCATGCTCCCCCACTATTCGGTGTTGCACCCCGACATCGACCCTACCACAATATATCTCTTGTTCGCATGACATGACATGAGTAGTAGTTGTGGATGCTAGAATTGACTCATAATCTCTAGCCATGGTAAAACGTGTCTGAACCATCTCTGAGAGAATGAAACAAAGAATCTCAGTAACCGATGGAATCAAGTACGCATGATGAAAAGGAAGAATGGAATTTTTCTAAAGTCTTGTATCCTCTCAAAGATAAGTAATGGGAATCTTAGTTCTAATCTAAAAGACTCTACTAAAAATGACTTGTACTTGTAAGGCCAATGTACCAAGAGTTCTATGTCACGACCCAACTAACTGGATCGTGCGAGCCCCTACTCTAATTTACCTAGATATGAGAACCCTTACCACTCCTTTTAAAAGTATGTGGGAGTCATAAATAAACCATTAAACCTTTATTTATTACATTAAATTAGTTACAATTCTTCAAATACATAAGAAAACTCTACCCCAAAGATCTAGTGTGGACAAGTACAAGAGCTACTACGAGACAAGGAAGAATAACCAAGACCCAGTTTCCACCATGAAATGAGAAGACGAAAGCTACTGGAGATCTCTACCGCATCAAGCATGAAACACCAACTGATCCTGCAATCAGATTATACCCTAAAAAGGATATAGCAAAAGTAGCATCAATATAAACAACGCATACTAGTAAGCATCATCGGCCGACCCAAATTAAATCATATAAATATCCATAAAGAAATCATGCACTTAAGGAGTTTTATTAGTCAATTAACCTTCCTCCCATCAATTCTTTCACCTCTTTAGTTTCATACACTCTTTATCAAAAATTCCATTATCTTTTAGCTCCACTCACTAATCCATAAGTCAACCAGTCACACCACATTCAACTCTAAGTTTCACTTCTCGTTACTTCTGTTACCTCTAGTTATGCTTTAACACCCACTTAATTAAGGACTCGACAATAATGGTCATGATAGATTCTGACCCTTAATGCCCATTTAAATTTACATCACAATTAACATAGTTCTTGGAAATACCTACTAGTAGAGACACTTGTGCATCACAGGAACGCATAACTAACCGATAGCAAGTCAACAACGCCTTTACTTACTTTAACTCCATCAATATCAACCAATCAACAAGTATAACTCCGCACAGAAATCCACCAAGACCTTGTAAATGAATACAACCATGAACACTTAACAAATACATTTATCTTAAGTATGTTCCCAATTAACCTTTTACAACAATACCACTTAGATACAAACAAGTGTAAGTCAATATAAACAAGTACCAAGTTGTAACAACCGTAATTGTGAATTTCACATTTTTATATGTTTTGACTATTTTGCCCTTCTCCGTAGTTATTATATGCTATTTGTGAGTTGTGGGGATGGTTGACATGGTACCCGATGCATTTGGGAGTGATTTGGGAGAGTTTGAGACTCTTAGAGTCTATAAAAGCCATAAGTTTGACTTTGGTCAACATTTTGTATTTTGAGAGTCGGATAGTGATTTGAACAGTTTTATTAGATCTGAAATATTAATTTTGGATTAGGAGCATAAACCTTTCTTTTGAAAACTAGTGAAATAAGAGTAAAAAAGGTCCTGGAGGCTAAATTATTGTAAACGACCTCTTTTCAAAAATACGATAGTGACATTGAGTCTGAAACATCAAAAATAACCTATTAGAATATCTGGTTTACTTTAATGGGGTCCCAAACAAATCCCGAGAGTGTGTTTGGAGATTTTGGGAACATGTAAAAATCAACAAAAACTACTGATATCTGGTGCAACAGTCCTACTTTGTGAATGCGGGCCTTTGTCCGTAAATACAAAGAAGAAAAATATTCTTCATTACGAATGCAGTGCTGGGAATGCACTCGCAAAGGGTAATCGTGGATCGAATCTGGTTCATATATCATCGCAATCGCAGTCGGACCATGGCGAACACGAGTGGTCCGGGTCATCAGCCTTCACGAACGTGAAGGGCTTCCCGTGAAAGTGAAGGCCAATATTATTTTCCGTTCATCGTTGGCCCTCGCTAATATAAAGGGCTGACCTCGTTCGCGAGGTACTGTTCACAGAACAATATAAATACCTCATTTTTGTGATTTTCACCATTTTTAGACTTGGGAACTTTAAAAAATGGCGATTTATAGGGTTTTATTCATCATTCGTGCTTGGGTAAGATCTAAACTTTATTTCCATTAATTCCTATTAATTATATCTTCAAAAACACCTTTTAATCTTGTTCACAAACTAGAATTTGGAGATTTTTCTGGAAAACTTTTAAATTGGTTTTTTATCGATTTCAACTAGTTTATGCATGGGTTTTCAAATGTAAACTCCTTTTGATATGGGAAACATGTTTCTAACTTACAATTTTGGTTTTACCCCTTTTGATTTTGAACTTATTTTTCGGATGATTTTTGGACTCAATTTAAATATAGTCAAAATGGGTATCATTAGCTTCCTTTTGATATATAGATTATGTTTTTGATAGATTTAGCTCGTTCCAAGACCGTTAGTGAAGGAAAGGCTCCACATTGAAGGTCTAGGCTTGGATTTTCGACTCTTCGAGGTAGGTTATGACTTACTTTTCTTCAGAGTGGGTTGGGTAGTTGACCATTCACATAAAACATGATATGGGATAGGGAGTTAGTTGTGGGAGTTATATTTTGAGAATATTATTATTATCATGTGCCCGTGTGGGGGCTTATTTGTATATTGTTGTTCACTTGAGAGAATATAATTGTTGTGATGCCCGAGTGGAGGCTTTATATGATATTGTAGGCTTTTTTGTGCATTTAATTGCTTTATTGATTATTGTGTCGCCTGAGTGGGGGCTTGACTTGTTAATAATAAGCCTTACTTGAGCATTATTTGCCTTTATTATTATAGTATACCCGAGTGAGGGGTTTAATACTATATTATTAAAGTCAGACATGACTATTCATACCGTTGGTCCCATGCAATGGATTTTATCATGAAATACTGTCATTTCGAGTAGATTCTGAACTCATTTATACCTATATTGGATTGATCATTATCTTTATACTGATTGGTTGTGAGTTTTACATCCTCATTTCATCTATACCTTTTTATGAGATTGGTACCATTGAGAAGCATTTATTTTTGACAAAAAATGAGACATTTCCCAAAACGCCTATACCAAGGGATATTTCAATAAGGTTAACCGAGAAATACTGATTTTGACAGAAAATAATACACTTTATAAAATTTCTATGCCGAGGGATGTGCCGGTAAGGTTGATTGAGATATGATATTAAGACTATAAAAGTTTATGGGTTGCGAACACCCCATGGGTCCTATCCTGAAGCGCTGAGGCATGGAAGGTGTATACAAAAGTCCCACCATCATTGCATTATATTACATTTGCATGTCTTGTATTTTTTCTGTGTGTTATATATATATATATATATATATATATATATATATATACACATACACTTCGTGTGTAAATTTTTCGTTTTGCCTTATTATATTTTAAAACTATTAGTGGAGATGGTGTGAGCTATCGTTTGGGAAATTTTCTATATGCAGGAGACGTGCTCATAGTGTCCTTTACTTATTTAGTTTTCTACTTTGCTCAGTTGTACTATGATACCTACTGAGTACAAGTGGACCATACTCACTCCTACTTCTGGGCCCTTATAGTGCAGATCTCAGTTCAAGTGCGACCAGTAGTGGCTATTCTCATGGGATTTTTGAGGTACTGGTGCGCTCCAGAGTTCGTGACTGATTATGGACCTCCTCTACTTTATCTTATCTTTATTTATGTTCAGAGATAGAATCTTTTATTTTCCATTTTCAGACTATGTATTAGATGTTCTTTATACTTATGACACTATTTCTGGGGATTTATGTATTTTGTTCAGACTTTCACTATGTTTATACATTATGGCTTGACTTTATTCTAGAAGTCTCGTACTTATAGGTTTTTTTCATATTTCAATTATCCTTTCTTGTGTAGGATTTGGCTTACCTACTAAGGCTGGTTCCAAGGTAGGTGTCACTATGACCTCAATTTTTGGGTTGTGACAAATAGGTATCAGAGCTCTAGGTTCACCAGTTTCATAAGTGTAAGAGCAGGATGTCTAGTAGAGTCTCGTGGATCGATACGTTGACATCCGTATCTATCTTTAAGAGGTTATAAGATATCTTTAGGAAAAACTTTCCTAATTTGATTACTTATCATGCGGGTTGTTCATATCTAACATTCTAAACTTGTATTTCATTCTTTTCTACACAGATGGTGAGGACTAGATCCAAAGATGTGGAGAATGCTGAGCTAGCACCCGCTATTGGAGCCCCAGTCAGGGGGCGAGGTAGGGGACGTGGTCAGCCCAGAGGTAAAGGTCAGGCACGAAGAGCTGCTTTGGCTAGAAGACGTGATAGGGTAGCCTTTCTCGAGCCCGAGATTGACTATACTGAGGATGATTATCAAATAGAGGATGTGGGACCAACTCAGGTCCCACAGAGTTTAGTTGTTACCCTAATTCTATAGGATTTATTGATTTATCTATTGAGTCGTCTGGATGGCGATCCCCAGACATGTGTTCCTTTGAGTGTGCTGGGTATTTCTTAGACTCCAGCAGGTATTTATCCGCTAGGGCTTGCTCCTACTTATGGTTTTTCCACTTCAAGGGTGCAACCATCTTTTGTGGTACCCAAGGTATTGATTCAATGCTTACTAGACTCATTGTTCCTCCTATTGCTTCAGGTCCTATGATGTTTTTTGATGATCAGAAGAGGTTTGAGAGGTTCAATCAATTGGCTCATCCCAATTTTAGTGGTGCCATTGGAGAGGATGCCTATGAGTTCTTACTTGATTGTCAGGAGAGGTTGCATAACCTTGGATCCCTTGAGTCCCATGATGTTGCTTATACGACTTATTAGTTGACTGATGTAGCAACACAGTGGTGGAAGTCTCTTACTAATTGTAGACCATTGGGTTCACCTACTATGACATGGACTGAGTTTTCTGAGGCTTTTTTAGAGAGGTTTGTTCCTTACAATTTGGATATCGAGTTATGCTGATTGTCAAGCCCTTGATGTTGTCTTCATGGTTGTATATCGAGTTCTATTGAAGGTTTCACCCATGAAGGGTGTGATAAGGTTTGGGAAGAAAGGTAAGCTTAGTTCGAGGCTCATTGGCCCTTTCGAGATTCTTGAAAAGTTTGTGATATGGCGTATAGTCTAGCTTGGCCTCCACATTTGTCTGCTATTCATCTTATATTCCACGTTTCCATGATGAAGAGATACCGTCAGGATGATGCACATGTGATTTGGTGGGTTTTTTTTGTATTAGACCATGATTTATCCTTCGAGGAGGAGCCCATTGCAATCCTAGACAGGTAGACTAGGAAGTTAAGCTCTAAGAATATTGATTCAGTGAAGATCCAGTGGAGACATCAACCTATTGAGAAGGATACTTGGGAAGTGGAGTCCGATATCTGGCGTTGATACCCCCACATTTTTACCGCTTCAGGTACCTTATTTGCTTTTTAGTTTGAGAACAAACTTGTATTTTAGTAGTGGATAATGTAACAACCATAGTTGTGATTTTCATATTTTTATGTGTTTTGACTGTTTTGCCCTCTCTTGTAATTGTTATATACTATTTGTAAGTTGTGGGGATGGTTGGGACGGTCCCCGATGCATTTGGGAGTGATTTAGGAGAGGTTGAGATCTTAGAGGCTTTAAAAGCTGTTAGTTTGACTTTTTCCAACATTTTATGTTTCAAGTGCCAGATGGTGATTTAGATAGTTCCATTAGATCCGAAATGTCTATTTTGGGTTAGAAGCATAGTTAGTTTGCGTCTCGAGCCTTTATTTTGTATTTTGATCCTTCTTTCAAAAACTAGTTAAATAAGCCTAAAACGGGTCCCGAGGGCTAAATTATTGTAAATGACTTATTTCAAATATACGACAGTGGGAACGTCAAAAATAGCCCCGTAGCTTATCTGGTTTATTTCGGTGGGGTCCCAAACGAATCCCAAGGGTCCGTTTGGAGATTTTGGAAACATACAAAAATCAGTAAAAACTGTTGATATCTGGTGCAGCAGTCATACTTTGTGAAAAGCGGGCCTTTGGCCTCAAATTTGGAGAAGAAAAATGTCCTTCATTGCGAACACGATGGTGGGACCACATTAGAGAAGGGTAATCGGGGATCGGGTTGGGTTCATGTCTCATCGCGATCGCGGCCGAACTATCGCGAACGCGAGTGGTCCGGGTCATCAGCCTTCACGAATGCTAAGGGCTGCCCACAAACGCAAAGGCCAATTTAATTAGCCAATCGTCGTTCACCCTTATGAACAATAAAGGCTAACCACATTCGTGAGGTACTGTTCACAGAACAGTATAAATACCTCATTTTCAAAATTTTCACCATTTTTGGACTTGGGAGCTTCGGGAAAGGGTGATTTTTAGGGTTTTCTTCATTATTAGTGCTTGGTTAAGCTCTAAACTCTTATTTCCATTAATTCATATTGATTATATCTTCAAAAGCACCTTTTAATCTTGTTTTCAAACTAGAATTCGGGGATTTTTTGGTAAACTCTTAACTGGTTTTTCATCGATTTGAGCATCGATTTCAACTTGTTTTCGCATGGGTTTTCAAATATAGACTCATTTTGATATGGAGAACGTGTTTCTAACATAAAATTCCGATTTTACCTCTTTTAATTTCGAACCTATCGAATGATTCTTGGATCCAATTTAAATACAGTCAAAATAGGTATCATTAGCTTCCTTTTGACGCGTAGATTATGATTTTGATAGATTTAGCTCGTTCCAAGACCCTTCGTGAAGGAAAGGCTCCACCCTGAAGGTCTAAGCGTGGATTTTCGATCTTCAGATCAGGCTAGGTAGTTAACCATTTACGTAAAGCATGTTATGGGATAGCGAGTTAGTCGTAGGAGTTACATTTTGAGAATATTATTATTATCGTGTTCCTGTGTGGGGGCTTATTTGTACATTATTATTGATTTGAGAGAATATAATTGTTGCGATGCCCGAGTGGAGGCTTTATATGATATTGTATGCCTTATTTGTCCATTTAATTGACTTATTGATTATTGTGTCACCCGAGTGGGGTCTTGACTTATTAATAAAAGGCCTTATTTGAGAATTATTTACCTTTATTATTATAGTATACCCGAGTGAGGGATTTAAAATGATATTATTGAAGTCTTATATGACTATTTATACCGGTGATGCCATGTGATGGATTTTATCATGAAATATTGTTATTTTAAGTTGATTTTGAGCTCATTCATAGCTATATTGAATTGATTATTATCTTCATACTGATTGGTTGTGAGCATTACATCCTCATTTCATCTATACCTATTTATGAGATTGGTACCATTGAGAAGCACTTATTTTTGACAAAAAATGAGACATTTTACAAAACGCCTATACCAAGGGATATTTCGTTAAGGTTAACTGAGAAAGACTGATTTTAACAGAAAATGAGACACTTTATAAAATTTCTATACCGAGGTATGTGTCGGTAAGGTTGATTGAGATATGAGATTGAGATTATAAAAGTATATGGGTTGCGAACCCCCCTTGGGTCCTATTCAGAAGCGCTGAGGCTTGGAAGGTATATACAAAAGTCCCACCATCATTGCATTGCATTTGCATCTCTTGTATTTTCTCTATATGTTTGTTATGTACTTGGTTTATATATATATATATATATATATATATATATATATATATATCGTGTGTAGCTTTCTTTTTTACCTATTGAAATTCTTATTGAATTTATGAAGTGTTTAATTTGATCTTGAAAAAGAATTGGTATTCTGTGTTTAAGTGTTGTTTAGTTTACTTACTAATTGATTGATTAATGAATTTCACAATCTTAACAAAATAATATTTGACCAACTGTTTGTCTTTAAATTATTTAGATGGTAGGTAAGGGTGACAAGGGTAACCAAATACTTGACACTAGTAAACCAAAAAACAAAAGGGTACCGCCACCTTATAGACGACCTACAGGAATTCATATATCTGAGGGTTGGTCAGATGACATTCCAGCACGACCCTCTCATTCTAGGTCGTCTCATCGTTCATATAGTGCTCCTACGCATGTGGGTCCACTACATGGCTCTACTGAGACACAGCACGCCCCCATGGCCATGCCACCACTTTCACAGTACTACCAGACGATCGATGGTACTTATACTCATCTACCATCGCCTGTGCTACAATCTGCTACCATTTAGCCAGGGACTCATAGTGGTTTTACTGGATCTATTGGGCTGACCGATCTTCGTCTGAGAGACATCACCCCAGTACTTCAGGTACACCCACGACAACGCACTCAGGAGCACCGACTCCATATCCAGGACAGAGAGATGCTAGTCGGAGAGAGTACATTATACCATATGGAAAAGTGTATGATTTCAATATATAACAATTCTATTTATTTTTCAATTACTATATTATGCTCTATGATATTAATGTTTGATCTTGTATTACAGGTTTAAGTAGGATAATAGAAATGCCAAAATTATCCACAAATGCATTCGTTTCAACTACAAAGGTTATTGGACAAGTTGGCGAAAGGTTCCAGATGTCACGTCCCAAAATACCCCCTAAACATGACTGGCACCCGCTAACACCACCTGTCGGGAGAACCAATCTTCCATACACTCATAATGTCCATAAGCACTGAGATAAAACATGTGCAACTCCAAAATAGTCATTAAAGCAACAGTAATTATCCAACCAAATATCGTATATCGATTTAGGAAAACAAACATCGCTTAAATGATAAATCTCTAGCCCGAATCCCACACTAAGACCATGCAACATCTAAATAGAATTACATGAGTTCAACTTTAGGACATGCAAACCCAATGAAAAGAAATATAATTTAAAAATAGCTAGAGCTGACATGACAACCTCCACGAACAATGCGAAGGCTCACCTCAACAACAGAATCCTCACGAACAAACCGTCAGCCACTAGTCTCACCTTCCGCAACAGTATATGCAGACATGCAAGTAAGGAGTGAGCTAGATATAAATATAACCCAGTAAGATCCTCGACCCGCTACTTTAATACCCCTGGAACAAGTGTTAGAAAATACAAGGCACAACAAATAGATAAATGATATGCACAAAATATCTCTTATAATATAATGCTTAGTAAGATCCAAATGAAGGTTCAAAAAGCCACTCTGTATCTCAACTCAAACAACTCTCACGGCTTGTCATAAACGGCTGTGAAGGTGATCAACCTAGCACCCCGACAAGTCCATGGCAGCATATATAATGCCTCAAAAGTGTACTACGGCAGCATGTACAAGGCCCCTAACATATTACGACAGCCTAAGTATGCCCCTAACATATTACGGTGGTATAAGTATGCCCCTAACATATTACGGCAGCCATGTATTCCCCTAGCCACTATATCACGACAGCGAAGAAAATATATTCAATGCCTCAACGTCACCTCACATATTACCATGAAATAATTCTCAATATACTTCACAAAATACATAATTGTGGTTGGTCAAAGATCACCTATTTTGCCAAGCACACGCTTGTCCCATCACACGGACTAGGTAGAAAAATATATTTTCTTTATAAAGAAGGTTTGAAAAGCAAACACCAAAGCTTAAAGTCTCACTTACCTCGCTAATGGCAAGTTTCCTCAACCTCGCAATTTGTAGAACATCAACCGAATAGCCTCCAATGGCTTCAATCTATGAAAACATATTAATTAATGATATCAATTAAAATAGTCAGGGTCAAGTCTCAATATCCCAAAATTTCAAGCTTAGAGCTAAACCTTAGTATCTCACACCTCAATCCATGACTTAAAAGGAGAAATTCCAACTTATATATTCAATTATAATTTATATAAGTTAAATCCATGCTCCAAGAACATTAAGTAATACAGTAGCTTTAATGCTAAAGAAGTGACCTGTAAATAACGGCTAAAAAGGGATGCTAGTCAAAATTCTTCTTTGGGTTCTCATTTGAAAATTCAAATTTCCATCACCACTATATAAACTTGTCAATATGCAATTGTAGAATCAATTTCAATTGACCACCTTATCAAAAATTCTACTTCATTGCAACTCCACTGACAACACCGCTCAAAAGAAAAGGTTGGAACTAGGTATAGATTTTCTTCGTGATTAGATACATTAGGAAATCGTTTTCAATTGCTTCTCCACCCTACTGATTATTAATAAATTTGTGAGCCCTAACTAATTACCCTTCTTAGACGAGCATCACTGAAACATACATGTATTTATATACTAATGGGAGCATCACGACAACCAGAGGTTTCAATACCTATCTATGCAAAATCCCTACTGCACCAGCTCTTATCCTGCTCGTAAAGAACTCTTGCTCCTCTATGAGGCTGCTGCTTCCGATAGAAGAATTTAAGAAAACAATTACCCTACTTTCAACTCCCCAGTCATAATGTGCAGCAACAAGAATAAGGGAATGGGCTTGGCCCACACCCTTTTAATTCTCCTAATTAATTTATTATAATAATTACAATTGGTTAAATTATCAATTTACCTTTTATTAAAAAAATAAGGTTATTACATTCTCCCTTACTTAAAATAACGCTCGTCCTCGAACGTGTGTAGAATCATATATGAAATGTCAAATAAGTGAGGACATCTAACTCGCATGAACACATGAAACACATGATGACTGAGGACAACTAAAGTAGCTCGGGCAAATCTTTTCGAAACACATCAACAAATTCTTGAACTATAAGAACACTGTCAATAGTAACATCCTCTGCTCACGTGCCATGAACAGTAGCAATAAAACCCAAACATCCATGATTAATCATTCGACATGCTTTTACATAAGATATTATCTTTCCCTGAGTCACAGGAGTCATACCTTTCCATAATAAATGTGGTTCTCTGGGAATATCAAAACTTATAAACTTAGCATAACAATCAACCAAAGCATAATATGATGCCGACCAATCCATACCCATAATCACACAATCTCTCTAAACTTCATCCACTGATAAGGTCTCCCCTACTAGGGTCATAATCATATATGGTACAATAAGATTCTCAGTCCTTCTCTCTAAGAATAAAGCAAAATATGGAGATACATACGAACACGTAGAACCAAGATTAATAAGATAAAATGCCTCATGAGAATTAACAGTATAATACCTACGTCTACTGGGTTAGATTCCTCTATGTCCTATCTAGCCATAGCGAATAATCTCGGTAGTCCACCCGCTGTCTGAGTATTCTGTCGACCCTGTCCACGAGCACCCTGTGGAGCGGTCCTACCTGGCTGAGCATGAGTACCCGCACCATTTCTCTGCACCTGTGTAGTAGTTTGACTAGGACCAGAATCTCACTTAGGACAAAACTTAGCAATATGCCCCCTTTCACCACAAGTATAACAAGTACCACCCACTCCAAAACAACGCCCACTATGATTCCTTCCACAATTAGAACATTTTAGATTTTGTCCGGACTGAAAGGAATCGTTATCCTTCTTCTGCATCTATTGCTGATTCTATGCAGCTGGATAACTATTCCTTGAAGATTGTCCAACTGACTCTGACTGCGCAGGCCTAGACTGTCCATAATGAAAACCACTCTTGCTCCCAGACGGAGAACCACTAAACCCACCTGAGTTACGTGCCTTTTTTTTTTCTCGGTCAACCCTTTCCATCTCAAAATAAGACTCAAAACGAAGAGCAGTGTCAACTACATCAGCATAGGATCCATTTCGTACATCCCGTATCATAGGACCATGGTAATGGCAAGTTTCCTCAACCTCGCAATTTGTAGAACATCAACCGAATAGCCTCTAATGGCTTCAATATATGCAAACATATTAATTAACGATATCAATTAAAATAGTCAGGATCAAGTCTTAATATCCCAAAATTTCAAGCTTAGAGCTAAACCTTAGTATCTCACACCTCAATCCATAACTTAAAAGGAGAAATTCCAACTTATCTATTCAATTATAATTTATATAAGTTAATACCCATACTTCAAGAACATTAAGTAATATTTTAGCTTTATTGCTAAAGAAGTGACCTGTAAACAACGGCTAAAAAGGGATGTTGGTTGAAATTCTTCCTTGGGTTCTCATTTGAAAATCCAAATTTCCATCACCACTATATAAACTTATCAATATGCAATTGTAGAATCAATATCAATTGACTACATTATCAAAAATTTCACTTCATTGCTACTCCACTGACAACACCACTCAAAAGAAAAGGTTGGAACTAGGTATAGATTTTCTTCGTGATTAGATACATTAGGAAATTGCTTTCAATTGCCTTCTCCACCCTACTGATTATTAATAAATTTATGAGCCCTAACTAATTACCCTTCTTAGACGAGCATCACTGAAACATACATGTATTTATATACTAATGGGAGCATCACGGCAATTAGAGGTTTCAGTACCTGTCTATGCAAAATCCCTACTGCACCAACTCTTATCCTGCTCGTAAAGAACTCTTGCTCCTCTATGAGGCTGCTGCTTCCGATAGAAGAATTTAAGAAAATAATTACCCTACTTTCAACTCCCTAGTCATAACGTGTAGCAACAAGAATAAGGGAATGGGCTTGGCCCACACCCTTTTAATTTTCCTAATTAATTTATTCTAATAATTACAATTGGTTAAATTATCAATTTACCCTTCATTAAAAAAATAAGGTTATTACACTAGAATTTTATCGAGAGAAAATGTTCGAAGAACTTCAGGTAACTTAGCATTTCTCACCAAACTTTTCAATTTTTGGTTGATGCCATCTTATTTAAATTAGTCTAGTGATAGATATTTGATCCTTTTACTTGTTAGATGAAATTTATTTCACGATCTTTGTCATTAATCAAGAAAACTAATATTGGAGTTTAATGACATACCGTGAAATTGGAGTCTCCTGTTTATTTTAGATGTTTAAGTACTTTAGGGAATTAAACTTCTTTAATATAGATTTGTAATAACTAATAATGAGTACTATTATTTTTATTGTAGAAATATTTGTGGTATGATTCAGCGGACCATTATGCTATAAAGAGAATTTTTTTAGGAGAGCTAGACTTAGACTTAATGGTCTATTGGATTTTGCAAGAAATAAAAAGAAAATGCCAAGGTTTATTGGGGCAGCTATGTGGCAAGATTTCCTTCGCTATTGGAATAGCGAAGAATTTAAGAAGTTGAGTGAAAAAGGAAAGAAAGCCAGAGCGTCTACGAAAGGTGGCTCTCTACACACTACGGGAGCTGTTAGTCAGATTGTTGTGGAGGATAAAATGGGACGTAACTTTTATCAATTTAAATGTTTATTTCTATTTCAAATATTTTTACTTTTTGAAGATTAATAATTTTATCGTATGCAGAAAAAAAAGTTGGGTAGAAGGGTATCTCAGGGTGAGTTATTTGCGCATACTCACATAAAAAAGAAAAAGAAACCTACATATGAATATAGGTGGGTAGAGCCACGTGCTAAAGAAACCCATGTAAGAACTATAGTGCTAAAGAAACCCATGTAAGAACTATATTCGTACTTATAATTTTTTTTACTAAATTTGATATTATTTAAGTTATAATAGTTTAGTATCTTTTTATTACTAATGTTTCACTTTACTTTAAATAAAGGAAAAGTATATACAGAGAATTACTGAGTTACGTGCGACTCGGTCTCCAGAAAGTCAGGATAACCCACTACCTCAAGAAGTAGAGGAGATCAAGTACTGACAAGAGTGTGCGGGTTCACCTATTAGGGGTAATGTCTACGGCTACCAGAGAAAATACTTTACGGAGAACATTACCTCTTCGTATTGTGGATCCTCCTCTACCCCACTAGTTGATAGAGAAATTGTTGTTTTGTTACAAACTACGGTTGCTCAACTCACTAGTCAAATGGTTGCAGAGGCTGAAAGGACAAGGAAGAGAAAGGAGGAAAATGCTGAGAGGACGAGGAAGAGAGCGGAGGAAATGGCTATGCAAATGAAAATGTTGCAGGAGCACATTAATAGTTTTCGTCATGCTCCACAGATACTTTCTCCGTGTCCCAGTGATGTACCTCGGGCTGCGAGAGGCCTAAGCTCACTTGATGATTACACTACAGATGAGGATGATGATTTTAATGATGATGATGATGAGGATGAAATTGAGGATGACTTTTAGTTTATTTTTGATTTGTAAACTTTGATGTTTGTATGTTTTGATTTTGATATTTGGATGTTTTGGTTTTGATATTTGAATGTTTAAGGAGATGTGTTAATGTTTCTAAATTAGTGGATTGTGTTGAGATGATTGAATGTTTCTGACTTGGTGGGTTGTTTTGTATTAGCAGGGTTTATATTGGAAATGCAACATATATGCTATAATTTTTTTTTATAAAATTTCCAGAAAAACCGACTATAAGTGGTCGATTTTCTAGAAATTTGGAAAAATTATTCTGAAATATTTAATCAAAAATCGACCACATGTGATCGGTTTTAGTAAAAATTATCAGAAAAACCGACCAGTGATCGGTTTATTTAAATAAATATTAAAAAAAAATTTTTACAAAAACCGACCACTTGTGGTCAGTATACTAAATAAAAATAAAAATATATAAATACAAAACCGACCACTCATTATGGTCGGAAAGTTTTAATAAAATTTTTTAAATATAAAAATAATTTTAATAAAAAAATTTATTTATAATATAATTAATGTCGATATATAAATAAATAAATTTTTCTGAAAAAACCGACCACATGTGGTCGATTTTGGAAAAGCTTTCACTATTTTACCGACCACACTTTGTGGTCAGTTTTTTGGTCGAAAAAAACAGAAAAACTGATCACTTGTCATCACTTTTGGTGGTCGGTTTTCCTGTTTATTTTAGTAGTGCAAGTAAAAGTGAACAGAGGAAGTAATATTTTATACAATTAAGAAGAATTAAATTTTTTCTTTTAAAATTATCTTTGGTTTAATAAATAGAGTTTTACACTATTAAAAACCGCTTTTTTTTCAATACATTTGATTAAGGCTAAGATAGTAAAAAATCACTTATGTTGTAAGAGTTTGTAATTTTGTTAAGAGGTGTATCCAAAACAAAAAAACATCATTTTAAATGTATTTTTTTGGATTTAATTTGTGTATAGATTCTTAAAAATATTTCTACTATATTATTTATGGTAAAGGTATGTTTATTTCACAGATAATTGAAAATTGAGACATAAAATTTGGAAAGTACAGAATGAAACACATACGAAAAAAACTGCAAAGAAAAAAAAAATAGAATCAATGGAGTAGTGTAACAATGCATGACAAAAAAAGAAAAAAATTGGAACCAAGTTTGTCGAGTGACATTGCAGGATTAGGAAGCAAGTTAAAAGAAATTTTTTTGAAAATCTGCCAAAGTCAGAGCAATCTGTTTCTCTGGACTTGCAGCTTTTTGTCCGTTTTGGTCAGACCCAAATTCAATTATCCCTTTTAAAAGTTTAGCTTCAAAAGCTGGCCCTTTTGACTCCAGACTCACACATAAAACATGACAGGAAAGTAGAACCTCTTAGTTACCACTGGATGAACTCAAATCTTTTACCAGTAGTTGTCCATGCCTGAATTGCCGACTTGCTAATGACAATTGAAGAGGAAAATCCAAATTGTAAGCTAGCAAACTTGATTTACGTGAAAACACTTGAACAGTGCCTCATATGTTACATTCTAGCTCTAGCAACTACACAGCAGTGTGGCATCTTTTTAAGTCTACCACAATTACACTAATGTTGTCGCAGCTTTTCCGGCCCAGAGCAAGCCGAGTGAGCAGCGCTGCTGCTGAGCATGCACTTCGTGGAGAAAACATTGCTCCTCTGCCATCACCTTCTATTGGAGCCCTGGAATACCCAGATGGATTTCCTTCTCGAAGACACTCTCTACCCACTCCACACGCTACCTCGCTTGATATAACATCCCACAAACCATCACTCGCAAGAATCAAGCACTCATCCTCTGCTTCCCTTTTTGTGAAGGTCATCTCCGGCTCCGATGTGATGTATGGCTTTAGATAGTTGTCTCCTGTTTGCAATGAAAAATAAAGAGGAATATTCAATAGTATTTGCGTCTAGGGACCAAAGTGAACTGCCCACCCTGAAGTGCTGGATCAGTAGTATTTCGATAAAAACAAGCACATCAAGACCATACAGAACCCTTCAAATATATACTTGCGAAGCAATTCACTCTGTTTAGCTATTCCATCTTAAACTCAAGACAAATGATCCATATTTTTCAGACAAGCTCACCAGTCTGAGATATACTTCCAGAAGAGTACTGGTAGAAGAGTGCAGAAACAACACGAAGCATTACCTCTTTGAAATGATGGAATGCAGCGTCTTATGTAAACTGACCATTTAATTTTGCATTCAGCAAACTTGTACGTCTGAGAGAGCTAAGAGTTACTGAAAGGAATAATGCGTTGTGCAATACCAGTTATAGATTTTCCTTTTTGGATCTAAAATATTCCAATTATAGTATCCCCTAATGCAATTTCATCAAGAATTATATGAGCAGAAAACTACACATCTACTGTATAACAGGTTTGCAAATTTTGTTAGTGAACAATTAACAAATAGTAGAATTGAAAAAAGAAAGAAGCATCAATATATTTAGGGATTGTTTGTCACTCTTAAGAATATAAACACAGAAGAATTTGAAAAGCTGCACATAGCAGATCGTTCAACACTTCTAATTGGTTTCTGAATGATCAACAAACTTCCGTTTGCAGAAAATCAGGGTTACTAAAAGTGAGCACGCTTTTTTCCAGAAAAGTTTGCGCATAGCAGGAAAGAGGAACTGTTTTTAGCAAATGAAACCTCAATAGCAATAAAATTTGCACTGAAGTTGGTCTTTTAATTTAGTCATTGAAGACAAACCTTGTTTCATATACAACTACCCCTGGTGCAATTTTACATATTACAGCATCCTAACAAGGTTGATCATGCATTGGAAATAGACTAAAGAATTGTTGTTTCCTTCACCCGTAAAAACCAGAATATTGATGAAAATGGTAGTTCTAAGCCCACAGTTAAACTGTGTTTCCTTAAAGAATATAATCCAAGGTTTGGATTAATTCCTCCCAGGATAGAATAGAACACTATTCAGCAAAACCGGCAATGGAATTTGCTGAACTTCGTCGAACTCAACCAATGGAGTAAATCACACTTACTTTTATTTCTCTTGTAGAGAAGAAAGTTTTGGAGTTGTGAAAATAATATTTCGTCTATCCTTCATCTGAGGAAAACATATGTATTTATAGCCTAAGAGGTGGTGCTTCAGTAGAGAAGCAATGGTTGAAGAAAAGACACACTATTTCGAACCTACACCTGACCAGCGCCGCGACCTGCGCCCCACTACAAGAAATTAGACTTTTAGCGACCATTGCTTAGCGAAGGGACAAAAAATTGCTCATTATAAGTCTACTTATAGCGACCCGATTTTTTCCCGGTCATTGAAATTCAGTTTTTATGATTGAATAAAATTTTGCTCCTTAAATAATAGGACACTGTTGTTAAAAGTTAAAAACCAAAAACGAAAAGATGCGCCACGTTTACCCAATTTATTTCCAAAATGCTATGGCTCTAAAAAGTAAAAGAAAACCCCCAACTCCCAGTGCCCACTCTCCAAAAGATAAAGTCTTGTAATTTCTCTCCCATTATTGTCGGTTGACAATGGCGACACAAGTCTATGGTAAGTCAAATACAATGGAGATAACAATGCTCCAAATGATACTTTTTTCAATAAAATACATGAATTATTATTAATCCGGTGGTTTTCTTTTCTCAACCTAAGCTATTCTATGTCGGTGATAATTTCCTATGTTCTTTCATAGGGGTGAGAATGGGAATGGGAGTGGAAAGTTATATGTGGAGAAAATCTGCTAAGGGGTGAAAACAGACTATTGTAATAGAGTGAAATGTTGTTGAAATTTGTCGAGAAGAAGGGTAATTTTGATTCTTTTCTTGTGGGTTCTACGATTTTACCTTTATCGGTCGTATTGCTATTTCTATTATTGATATTAGCTTTCAAAGAAACTGTGTATCTGAATACAAACCAGTAACAATTGGCGTTTGAATTTTGTTATGATTTAGCCTTAATATATTGTGAAACAATAGAAAGTATTCTGGGAAAATACCATGTATTTGTTTACTTATTTAAAAAATTCTTTTATCCTATCAAACTAACATGTGTGAAGGAGGAAGAGGCCTCATTAAATATTATTATTCAGTTGGTTATCTGTATTGCTGAAGGTCTATCGGAAACAACCTTTCTACCTTGAGGTACCTCCAAGGTAGGGGTAAGGTCTGCGTATGTTTTATCCTCCCCAAACTCCAATTGTGGGATTACACTAGGTATGTTGTTGTTTTTGTTGTTGTTATAGTTGGTTGTCTGTATTATCATTACATTGAAACAAAGCATATTCCCTTTATGTGGGAATTATGGGTTCATCTTGTTATGTAGAACAAGATTTTCTATTAGAAAATAACAAGAGAAGGTAAAATAATCTTTAGAGTCTCAAATTTGATGGTGACCAGAGTTGGTATAACTCTGTTACCTACCATGGGCTTCTGTTTTTTGTTTTTTTTTTGAAATTGTTTATGTATGTGCTCCATGTATAGAAATATCTAACTCTACAAAGTTCTGTAAAGCAAATGGTCTGGAGTGATAGATTGGTAAATTGAATTATGATTTATGAAGGAAGACTTTACAAAGTTCTGTAAAGAAAATGGTCCGGAGTGATAGATAGGTACATTGACTTATAATCTTTTATGAAGGAAGACTTTGCAGGTATTGAAGAAGCTTCTATAATCCTAGAGTTATTGACTTGGTAGATTTTGTATAAGATGGTTGTCTCTTATTGGATAATCTCAGGAATTATATCATAGAGATCTATGTTTTTCAAATAGCTACTTGTAGAAGAAAAAATAGAGGGTATATATCTTTAGGCTTTTTTATTTTCTGATATTGTCGCTTATTTCGATATTTTTATTTTAGGTTTTGGCTTTGTATCAACATTAAGAACAGAGGCCCATTGGCAAAATTAAGTTGATAACACAGAGCAAAATTATCCACATCATAATTATTAATAGACTTCAGGTATGTATGTCACCTTTCACAGTCCATTTCTTGAGGAATGTTCTTGTTTGTCATGTTAGTATGTACGGCTTTTGTTACTCTTTCTTCTCGAATTGAATGTATTCTTTTTCCTGTTCTAAATATTATAGATGAACTGAAAATCCAGCTTTCTATTTAGATGGAATAAATCAAGGGTATACAAGTTAAGTTTTTGTATAATAGAAAATTGATAAGGTAAACCGTCAATAGACTAGGATAAAGTAGGCGGTCAATTTTCTCCTCTGCAAGTTTATGCTAGAATTTTTCTTTAGCAAAGTGGCCATCTCTTAAAAATGTCCCAGAGGGAGGTTGACATTTAATTTAGATCAGAGGAGTAAGTTTTTAGAACTTGTTAACTACCTACTGAACGACAAGCCAAATATATCTTTAACATCTTCATTTGTCTGGATGTGACGAGAAGGGTAGCATGATGTACGTACTTCGTGTATAATGTATTAGTGTATACATGATGCTAGATGATTTTCTTATTTGCCTATCGTGTGTGACTTTTGAACCTGTTAAAAAAGGCCTCTGGGTGCAGCGACAGTGAAGATAGCATCTAATCTCTAACTATCTTGAGTGACTTTTCATCCTTGAAGTGTTGGATGTAAAAATAAAGATTTGAAGATGTCACGGAACCACTCTCCAGTAGTAGCTACATTTTCAGTTCCTTACCCATGACAGTCCTTTAATTGACCAAGTACAAAATTATAGGTTCACTTATTCTCTTAAGCTTGAAACCTGCCTTGTTTGACAAACAATATTTGCTTTTGAAACCTCTGAAATGACAAAGTTGTAGACCTGCCCCACCATTCTGTGTTAACTTGTCAATAAAGGATTGTCTTTATATGACTAATTTGTTAGAAAATCACGTGTAGATCGTCTGAGTTTTGAATTGGGTGTCTAGAGAGTTCATTCCAATTTTTTGATCAATGAAGCTAAATGATCAGTGATATTTATGTATTTCCAAAGTTACTGTTATGTGAGATAACACTAAGGCTATGTTAACATAGTTAATCCCACAACTAGTATGCCAAAAATAGAAGAGGAGAATTTGAGCTTAAACATCTACTCTAGCAAAGTTAAGAAGAAACTTATTTTTATAATTATACTGTAGCAAAGTTAAGAAGAAACTTATTTTTATAATTATACTGTTTCATCATGTTCCTTTTTCTATATATTAGAAAGGACACCTTCAACATGACTGCTTAAAGTCATTTACACAAAAGGTTGAGGGTATTATAGTCATTAAAATAATTTACAAGTTCATGTTGCATATACTTTTGAGGTCTGGTTCTGGTTAGGTTAGCCTTTTAGAACTATTGGATACATTTTTCAGAAATGAAATAAAGGAGATTTCCCATTTCAAAATATCATATGATTGCCTCTTTTGAGGCGAGGGTCTATCGGAAACCACCTCTCTAGGGGTAAGCATGTGTATGCACTACCCTCCCAGGCTCACTTGTGAAATTACTCTTGACCACTAGGTATGTTGTTGTTGCTATTGTAATAAAGAAAAGAGTTCAATGTGCTTGAATTCTCTTCTAGCTTAAGGATGTGTGTGGGTCTCACTGGATTACCTTTAGGAACAAGTTGTTGTAGCTAGGAGATTGTTAAAATTGCAGTTTTAGTTTAAAGATTGTTAAAGTACTGATAATATAGTCTGATTTGTTTTAAATCTTGAAAAGTCTTGGTCATTAAAAGAATTATAAACTGTGTTTCCTTTTCTTTTTGGGACATTTTCATTACATTGAGTTCTCTTATCGAATAAATTGTGTTTGTTTTCGTTGATCAGTCCCATTAAATTTAGTTCACTTGTCGAATAATTTGATTTTGACAGTTCCTAGAAATTGTTTATACTCTTGATTTGTGAAAAAGAAAAATAGAAAAAATAGTACTCCTCTATTAGTAGTTTTATTACTAAACTTACATGAACTTATTATTTTAATAGGTCAAGAGTGAAGTCCGACAAACATGCCGCTGAAGAAAGTACAACACAAGTATACCAATTGAATTGTCAAAGATCAAGCTTCAGCATAAGAGAGAAACATTCTCTATTTTCTTAGAGTTCATAGATATTAAAAATTGTACAAGCTACAATTTGATTGGTTTTTTTTTAGGAGTTAACAGATATAATGTAACAGAATTTCTGTAGGTATATTTTTGGTCTTTTGATACGTTACATCTCTGTAATTAACTATCAAATGTAATACAAATATTGATTATTCTTAATGTTTCCTTACGTGTTTATATTTATATATGTGAGTGCCTAAGAAAGAATGATTAGTAGTTTGTAGTCATTGGAGTTACCAGGCATATAGCATACATATGCATTTTTATTGATCAGCCTTATTGTCATAATTAACGGTTTTAATGACCGAAATATTTATTAATGAAGGGATAATTTGGTCGCTAAAAGAAGGTATAATGACCGGATTTTATTTCGTTGTTAAAGAATTTTTAATGACCAGATTTCTAATCCGGTTGTTAACTTTTAATGACGGAGCTTTTAATGACCGGTGACGACCGGATTTTTACAGGTCGTTATTAGTCAATAACGATCGGATTAAAACTTTTAACGACGACATTTTCTTTCGCTAAAAGGCTTTTTTATTGTAGTGCCCGCAGGTGGCCACATGCGGCCGCATGTCTATGTTTGGCACAAAACCAGTAGCTACTAGTTTGGCCTATGCTAGTCACCTGTGTCAGCAGGTGCCACATGCACGCGCAGATCGCCAATTCGGTGTCAACCAGTGCCTCGAAGGGCCGCGTCCCTTTGTGGTGTGGTGTGACATGCGTCCGCATCCGTTCATGTGCGTCTGCATATGGAGAAATGATTTCCTATTGGATTTTTGGATTAAACTATCAAATAATTCTCAAGTTTCAAATGAACTTTGTCCAAAAAGATAGTCTCTCGATCGATCATTTGCCAAATCCAAATCCAAATGCGAATCAGAAGCCGAAGCCGAGCAGGCGAGCGACGACGTCACGATGCTTGTCTTTTTCTTGCCTCACTATCCACATGAAGGTGTGTATTCCAATATATACACAAGAAAGTTTCTTTCTCCCACCAATGTGGGAGAACTTCACTTCCTTAAAGCTAAGACTTACTCTTCACTTTTCCCTCCATGTTTTTACCTCCATTTTCCATTCACTTCTTATCAACTAAACCCAACAATCTCCCACATGAATGGGGAATGACTATTTTGTATAAAAACTTGTGTGATCTACAAATAAGGATCAATCGCATTTGGGTAAATAGGTTTCCCTTTAAACTTTCCATAGTGAACATACGTCGGGTATGCTTGGTCAATTGATAGATTTGATATCCTTGAACCGTCGAGCTTTTACGTATACCTAGACAACATATGTCACATAACCAACCCTTAACCATTCTTGGTTCTCATTGTTTTGTTCGTTTCAGCCATGAACACGTCCTGGTTTCATGAGTGCGTAGAGAACTGGCCTTACTCTTATTCTCCTTAAAGCGGCTTCCACTTCACTCTCACATAGGTGATTTCTAAACATTTTATTCTATAGACAAACTATTTAGTCATTCCTGCCAAACTTAGAAACCATTAAAAAGCTTCAACCTTAAGCTTTATCCTTGTTTCTTGAACATTTTCATGTCATGAAAATGGATATGCTTTTAGTGACATTGTTGAACCGTCATTCGTAACTTTGTTTGATCTCCTTGAACCTAGACCTTAACTAGGTAGAGTTACCATTATAACGACTTGTTCTAGGCCATAAACCTATTCCCTTTGATGATTTATCAACCGCCTCTCTAGTTAGGCCTTTTGTAAGTGGATCCGATACATTATCCTTTGACTTCACATAGCCAACTATGATAATTCCACTAGAGAGTAATTGTCTAACGGTACTATGTCTTCGTCGTATGTGATGAGACTTTCCATTATACATAGTATTTCTAGCTCTTCCTATTGCCGCTTAGGTATCACAATGTATGCATATAAGAGCCACTGGTTTTAGCCACAAAGAAATATCTTCTAAAAAGTTTCGTTGCCATTCTGCTTTTTCACAGGCTTTATCTAAAGCAATAAACTCAGATTCCATTGTAGAGCAAGCAACACACGTCTGTTTGGATGATTTCCAAGAGACTGCTCCTCTACCAAGAGTAAACACATATCCACTTGTGGATTTCACTTGATTTGACCCGGTGATCCAATTAGCATCACTATATCCTTCAATTACTGCTGGATATTTGTTGTAACGCAAAGAATAGTCTTGAGTATGTTTTAGATACCCCAAAACTCTCTTCATTACCATCCAATGAGTTTGATTGGGATTACTTGTGTACCGACTTAATTTGCTAATAGCACATGCTATATCTGGTCACGTAATATTCATGATATACATCAAACTTCCCAACACTCTTGCATAGTCTAATTGTGACTTACTTTGACCTTAGTTCTTTGTGAGAGCAAGATTCACATCAATTGGAGTTTTGGCAACTTTGAAGTCCAAATACTTGAATTTTTCAAGTACCATGTTGATGTAATGAGTTTGAAACAAAGCTAGACCTTGAGGAGTCCTTAGAATTTTAATTCCTAAGATCAAATCTGCAACTCCTAAGTCTTTCATATCAAACTTGCTAACAAGCATACACTTAGTAGCATTTATGTCGGAAATGTCTTTACTCATTATCAACTTATCATCCACATACAAACAAACAATGACAATATGATTTGGAGTGTTCCTGATGTAAACACATTTATCACATTCATTGATCTTAAATCCATTTGACAACATCGTTTGATCAAATTTTGCATGCCATTGCTTGGGCGTCTGTTTTAGTCCATAAAGTGACTTAACAAGCCAACACATCTTCTTTTCTTTTCCTGGACTTACAAACCCTTCAGGTTATTCTATGTATATTTCTTCCTCCAATTCTCCATTTAAAAAGACTGTCTTCATATCCATTTGATGAATTTGAAGACCATACATGGCGGCTAACGCTATCAACATTCGAATAAAAGTGATTCTTATTATCGGCCAGTATGTGTCAAAATACTCAAGATCTTCTCGTTGTCTGAAACCTTTGACAACTAGTCTTGCCTTATATTTATCAATAGTACCATCATCTTTCATTTTCTTTTTGAAGATCCATGTAGAACCCAATGGTTTGTTTCCTGGAGGAAGATCAACCAATTCCCATTTATGATTACTCAATATGGATTCTATTTCACTATTGATTGCCTCTTTTCAATATTGTGCTTCTGAAGAAGACATTGTTTCTTTGAACGTTTGAGGCTCATTCTCGACTAAAAATGTCAAGAAATCAAGACCAAAGAAAGTTGAAATCTTTTGACATTTGCTATGTCATGGACTTTCCTCATTAGGTGTACTTCCCTTTGACACTTCCCGCGGTCGTTTAGATTTTTCACTAGACGACTCACATTCATTTTTATACGGATAAATATTTTCAAAAAATTCAGCATTATCTGATTCAATTACCGTATGCACATGAATGTCGGGATTTTCTGATTTATGAACCAAAAAACGATATGCTTTGCTATTGGTTGCATAACCAATTAAAACACAATCAATTATTTTTGATCTTATCTTAACCCTTTTGGATTTAGGAACTTGCACTTTAGCCAAACACCCCCACACTTTGAAATATTTCAAGCTGGGTTTTCTTCCTTTTTATTGTTCATATGGAATGGACTTTGTTTTTCTATAGGGTATACGATTGAGTATCCGACTAGCTGTTAGAACAACTTCCCCCCACAAGTTCTGTGGTAAATCAGAACTTATCAACAAAGCATTCATAATCTCCTTTAATGTTCTATTCTTTCTTTCTACAACCCCATTGAATTGTGGAGTATATGGGGCAGTTGTTTGATGAATAATTCTATATTTCAAACATATTCTTCAAAAGAAAATTCATATTCGCCACCCCTATCACTTCTAATCATTTTGATTTTCTTGTTAAGTTGTGTTTCAACTTCATTCTTGTATTACTTGAATGCATCAATTGCCTCATCTTTGCTATTAAGCAAATAAACATAGCAATATTGAGTGCTATCATCAATGAAAAAGTTATGAAGTATCTTTTTCCACCATGAGATGGTATAGACTTCATATCACAAATGTCTGGATGGATTAAGTCTAAGGGATTTGAATTCCTTTCAATAGACTTAAAAGGATGCTTTGCATACTTTGATTCCACACATGCTTAACAGCTTAGGCAATAATTCTAAGTTAATCATTTTTCGCATGGTTTTATAATTTACATGTCCTAAACGTGCATGCCATAAATGATTTGACTCTAGCAAGTAAGAAGTAGCTAAAATCTTATTCATATCAATAGAGATTACATTTAGTTTGAAGAGGCACTCGGTGAGGTAACCTTTTCCTACATAAATGTCATTCTTACTGATTACAATCTTATGGATACAAACACACACTTAAAACCATTCTCGACTAGAAGTGATGTTGAGACCAAATTCTTCCGCATTTCGAGAACATGAAGGACATTATTGAGGGTCAACATCTTTCTCAAAGTCATCTTCAAGCCAACCTTGCCCATTCCTTCTATCTTTGCAGTTGCTGAATTTGCCATACAAATGGTCTCGTCTTTTTCAGAAGAAGTATAAGATGAAAACAGTTCCTTATTAGAACACACATGACGGGTAGCACCTGAATCAATCCATCATTCATTTGGATTTCCCACCAAGTTACATTCTGAGAGCATTGTACAAAGGTTGTCTACTTCTTCATTCAAGTTTGCTTGCTCTTTCTTCTTATCTTTCTTTGGAGAACGACAAAAAGAAGCCATATGACCAACTTTGCCACAATTGTAGCAATTTCCTTTGAACTTTTTCTTCTTGGGTGCTTCCTTCTCATCATCCGACTTCTTCCTCTTTTTCTTCTTTTGAGAAATTTCAACATTGTTTGCTTCTACGATTGAAGACTTTGCATTTGCTCTCTTTTTTGCATTTTTGTTATCTTCTTCAATTCACAAATGAACAATCAAATCCTCTAAAGTCATTTCTTTTCACTTATGTTTCAAATAGTTCTTAAAGTCCCTCCACAAAGGAGACAACCTTTCAATAAAAGCTGCTACTTGAAAAGCTTCGTTTATAACCATTCCTTCCGCAAGTAAATCATGTATGATCACGTACAATTCTTGGACTTAATTCATGACGGATTTGTTGTCAACCATCTTGAACTCAAGAAACTTGGCTGCTACAAACTTCTTCAGTTCGACATCTTTTGTCTTATACTTTTTGTTTAAAGCGCCCCAAAGTTCTTTTGAAGTTTTGCAAATGCAATAGACACTGTATAGATTGTCTTCCTATCCATTTAGGATATAGTTCTTGCACAGAAAATCAGAGTGATTCCATGCCTCGGTTACGATAAACCGTTCTTTCTCTGGAGTTTCATCCGGTAGAGTTGGAATATTCTCCGCAATAAACTTCTGCAAGCTTAGAGTGGTCAGATAGAACATCATCTTCTGTTGCCACGTTTTGAAATCACTTCCAAAAAACTTTTCGGGCTTTTTCGCTGCAGACATAGCAGGAGTAACACGGCTTGACGAACTAGCATTCGTTGCCACTGATGCAAAAACCATCATACCATTAGTTGATTCTTCCATTTCTGTTTGATCATACACAAATAAAATTCAATAAATGGTTAACTATCAATAAGGTTTTTATTCAGTCGATGAAGTTTTTAAGATCTTTGAATCGATAGAAATAACTTTATTAACTTGATGAAGTTTTTATGTTCTTCGAACTAAGTTAAAAAATGGAGTAAAAAGTCTTTATGTTTAATCTCCAACCACAAACAGAAATAGAGATGAAGAAGAAAAATGTAAACAAAATACAATTTATATTCTTTAAGCTTGTTGTTCCTTCACCTGTAAAAACCAGAATATTGATGAAAATGGTAGTTCTAAGTCCACAGTTAAACTGTGTTTTTTTAAAGAATATAATTCCCTCACAATTGACCAAGGTTTGGATTAATTCCTCCCAGGATAGAATAGAACACTATTCAGCAAAACTGGCAATAGAATTTGATGAACTTTGTCGAATTCAACCAATGGAGTAAATCACACTTACTTTGATTTCACTTGGTATTTATAGCCTAAGAGGTGGTGCTTCAGAAGAGAATTAATGGTTGAAGAAAAGACACATTGTTTCGAACAGACACCTGACCTGCGCCCGCAGGTCAGCTTTTGGCACAAAACCAGTAGCTACTGCTTTGGCCTGCGCTGGTCACCTGCGTCCGCAGGTGCCACATGCACACGCAGGTCTCCAATTTCGTGTCAACTAGTGCCTTGAAGGGTCGTGTCCCTTCGAGGTGCTTTGTGACATGCGTCTGCATCCGTTCATGTGCGTCCGCATATGGAGATATGATTTCCTATTGAATTTTTGGATTAAACTATCAATAATTCTCAAGTTTCAAATGAACTTTGTCCAAAAAGATAGTCTCTCGATCATTTGCCAAATCCGAATCTGAAGCCGAGCGAAGCGAGCGAGAGACGATGACGATGGCGCGAGGCTTGTCTTGTTCTTGCATCACTATCCACATGAAGGAGTGTATTCCAATATATACACAAGAAAGTTTCTTTCTCCCACCAATGTGGGAAAACTTCACTTCCCTAAAGTTAAACTTACTCTTCTTCACTTTTCCCTCCATGTTTTTACCTCCATTTTCCGTTCACTTCTTATCAACCAAACCCCACAATCCCCCACGTGAATAGGGAATGACTATTTTATATAAAAACTTGTGTGATCTACAAATAAGGATCAATCGCATCTGGGTAAGTAGGTTTCCCTTTGAACTTTCCATAGTGAACATACGTCAAGTATCCTTGGTCAATCGGTAGATTTGATATCCTTGAACCGTCGAGCTTTTACGTATACCTAGACAACATATGTCACATAACCAACCCTTAACCATTAGTGGTTCTCATTGTTTTGTTCGTTCAGCCATGAACACGTCCTGGTTTCATGAGTGCGTAGAGAACACGTTTCAAATGATTTCCTATCCGATTTTTGGATTAAACTATCGATAATTCTCAAGTTTCAAATGAACTTTGTCCAAAAAGATAGTCCGAATCCGGGAGAACTTCACTTCCTTAAAGTTAAGACTTACTCTTCACTTTTTCCTCCATGTTTTTACCTCCATTTTCCATTCACTTCTTATCTACCAAACCCAACAAGAATTACTATGTTGGTACTGGTACCACACTCCCCTTGGTAAAACTATTCCATCAAAGATACATCATTGCGAAGCATCAATGAAAGTTCTATATATCCATTCATGGCAACATATAGGTCCCAGTTTGACCCTCTATAACCTTACAGGGAACCTGCCAATATACTTTGATGCATAAATGGCAACTCCAAAGATCTATAACCAACGTCCTATGTGCAGAATTGAATTAATATCTTTTGCATAACCTTAGAAAAGATACAGATCGTCAAATGTACGATGGTTAAATTGCCTGAAATTCATGTTACCTCTACAACCTCTTCTCTCTACAACTAATTTTCTTCTTCAAGAAGCCAGGGTGAGTTTGGCACTTGTAGCTGCAACAAATAGCGGCTTAGCCCAATTATGCACTACCATTAACTGATAAAGGTCTTCTCTGCCTCCAATCTTTTGTTCATGCCTGATACTAGATATGTGCCCTTATTTTTTTTTTATTGGAATTTTCTTAGCTCAACTTCTCCACAACAAAGGGTTGTGGCTTCCCCATAGATGAGTAAATATTGTTGCTTGAAGAAGGAACAGTACCTATCTGTGCTGAAGGCAATCTACACTAACACTTGAAATAAGCATGCTGCTAAGGAAGGGATAATGTACGTAAAAAGGGAAGAAAAAACAAAGCAACAGTTCTAATACCAGTTTCCTTCATCTGAAGCAGAAATCTAGTGAGACAACATTAAGCTTTTATTGTATGACCACTGGTAATACTTCTAGTACTGGCAACTGCAATTATGTCATTGCATAGAGAAACATGTTCTGCAAAAGGAAAAAGAAGTTACCTATTGCCCTAGACATGGAAAGAATTCCTTCGACTCGTGCTCCATCTGTAAAAACAACTCTACCTCCACATGCCTCTATTCTGGCACGTTCTTCTCGTCTGTCTGGCTGCAACAGAAAGTCAAGTTACTTGTAATTAGGGCAAATAATTTCCTTCAAGAAGTGAGCTGCTACATGATTCTTTTAGATGTTCTCTACGAAGTAAAAGATAATTGGACTCAGAGAGATTACATACAGAAAATCATGAATTTAGACATGCTCAACCAACAACTAGTACCCTCTCAAATTATGCTTACAGCTCTCCTAGTACATGCTCTGCTTAGGTGCAGTTAATGTGCTTTATGAATAAAAGACCAACAAGTAATGTATATCTAACAGTACTTAAGAGGAACAGAGCATGTTCAATTACTTGTATAATTGAATCTTGACTTCAATCTGCAATACTAATGTACATCTTAAGCTTTTATATGACGATGCATTGTTGCTTGGTTTATGAGTACTTACGAGGACAAAGATGAATTGCACATCTATGCTTTGAAGAATTCAATGTAATGTGCATCGATATAATGTGATCTATGCCTTCACATAAATGAGTGTGTTCAGAAAGAAAGCATGCAGAGAAAGAAGTATGCAAAACAAAGAATGAAGCAGCTGACGAGTTTTTCCATTTAATTCTTACGACTAATGAGGGTGCTACTGCTATTTCTGTCAAAAGTAAAATCATAGTTTATTTTGTGCACATCATGAAGAAGGTGATCCACGATACATACTAGTGGAGGGGAAATTAATACTAGTTTGCTGGAACTTAGAAAAGAGGTGGAAGAAACAAGACATTAACTGAAGAGAGAAAGAGCAAACAACAAATCATATAGCAAATATAATTTATAAGTTGCTCTCTTCCTAATGATTTTAAGCTGCGCATTAACCTAACGCCTAAAGTGTGACAAAAGTTCATTTTCAGTAATTTGATTTCTCCTTGACCAGATAGTGTTATAAGTTTTCAACATTTATTTAGTGATTTGTGATTCCTTATCAAGAATAAGTACTAACATATGATAATGCAAAAAGGAAGAGGGGGGGGGGGGGGGGGGAGTCGTAAATATAACGGCATGTGGAGAAAACCTGTGTGAAGCAAGTTATGACAGTATGGTATTACCTATCAAAAAACAAAAAATTCTGATATCATGATAATATTAGAGTACAGATTTGCAATTTAGTACTTGAAAGATGTACTATTACTCAAAAATATAACTGTCGAAGTGCAATCTAGCATTTCTTTTAGATACTCAATTTAGTTTTAATGATCAGATAAGACATTCATTAACTACGGGATATTATCCCTTTGTAAATATTGAACTGAATATCGACTTTAACCAGGAAAAAGACATGGTAACTATAAGTATGCATGCTTGTAACTATCGGATTCATGTCCCTTCGTTAAAGTGATCACTAGAAGTCAAATTTCTTGTAATACTTGCTATATGTTAATGGTCAAGCTTCTTTTTCTTTAATTTTTACTAAGATACATGTTAAGGCAACAATTTATAAATTGTTAAATAGTCTAGTGACTGCAATCCGGCCGAGTAAAACATACCTTGTGATCATAAGAAAGAGGAATCGCACTCCCACTACGGCTAAGAACGGCGCGTGAGTCACCACAGTTTGCTACAATGATAGTTTCGTCCGTCAAAACCGCCACCACTGCAGTGGAGCCCGTCAGTTCCAATGTGTTCGGGGGGCAGTCACATTGGTAGCCCACACTACCACATTCACTGCATATGCATGATGCCATCTCATCTATCCTCAAGAAACAACTTTTCAAAACTCTTTTCCATGCTTCCTCTGTCCTCTGCCCTTCCAATGGTTGCCATCTTCCACAGGAGCTGCTGCTATCGCCCATATCTACGTTGTTTCTCATGCACATCAGCTCCTCTTCTAGTACCACATACATTTTCTCTCTACACATTGCAGCTACCTGTATGGGCAAAACGAGTGTAAGCTGAATATGCTACTGTCATCTTCAAAATGGGCAAGTATAGTCTTTAATTTGATTTCAAGTAAATAGTAATCTTAGGACTGAGGATGGCAACAATGATACTGCTATCTGTTCTCTTTACGCTTTACTTCTTTAATGTTCGGCTGATGATTTCTTTATATTTCTCACGTCTATTAAATGCAACTTAGTTTACATAAGAGTAATTGCTAATATAAAGGACTAGTATTTTTATGCCTTAAAGTCATCAACGGGCCCTTAAAGTTGTCCGAAAAAATCACTTAGACACCTTAACAAATATTTGTTCCTATCAGACACTCCAATCTTAACAGGTTTATACCTATTCAACACAAAATGACAATCAGTCTAAAAACTTTTATGAGTGGTGACACAAAAAGACAATAAATAAAACAATGACATGCGTCAGATGGGCCCAAAATAATATTAAAAAATGAATTTCCTCTCCTGCGAAGAACTGTGTGGCTAGTGACTTCTGTTTTTGTGGAAGATTCACCGCACATGTGGCATCGCACCTATGACCAGATCTTTGCAGGTGCGGAAATCGTTGTAGGATAAACAATAGGTTTTTCCTTATCACATATATATTTGGGCATACTTCACTATATATATACATATATGTATATATATACATGTGTATGTATATATGTGTATATATACATATGTATATATATATATATGTATGTATATATTTTGTTTTAAAGAAGTAAAAAAAAATATGATTGATAATGTAATGGCAGAATAGATATATAATTATGTCTTGATTTTTTGAAATAATAAGTCTTAAGGAATATCTATTTTTAGTAACAAAGACGATAACTAATTAGGAATGGAGGAAGTATTTGTTAAGAACGGTAAACTTGGCTGGTTGATAGCCATCATCCCTCGTACTAAAAATGGAGTTCTGAAAGTTTTTCTTTTTTACAAATTAAACCTAAAATATAAGCCAAAAATTTAATAAATCTAGAAAGATAGAAAAATATATTTATTACTCACTCTATTTTAATGTATTTTTTAAAATACCTCTTCAATTTTTTTAAAGCTCTTTAATTCTAATTTTTCACATGTTAAGTTTAAGAACACACAAACAAACTAAAACAAAGAAACTAAAACAAAGAAAGTAGCAAAAATATCATCTACTCCCTTTGTTTAAAATTACTTGTCACTTTTTAACTTGAAAAAATAATAATTGAAATAATAATTTTACTATATTATCCATATTAATTGATACTAGTTGAAATTGACTATTTAGAATTTCAAAAAGTCTTTTAAATAAATAAAGAGTAAAACATGAAAAAAAATATATATATTCTCGATTTTTCAAAAATATAAAGTAAAAATTGAAATAAAAAACATAAATAAGTGAGAAGTAATTTTGAACGGAGGGAGTAGAGAAAAAGAGCTGAATGCAAAATGGTGGTTTAATTAAATATAACCGTAGGGTTTACATGACGTCCACCATGTCCATCGTAAATAGCAAAGAAATCAATAGGTCGTCGGCGATTGATATCGGGAGAGCAAAGATTAAGTCGAATTGAAATTGTATCTTCCATTACACGTTGCCTTCCAGGTATAGAAATTGCTCCAACCACTGGCCCTGGCCCTGCTGCTGACGACGACGACTCCATATTCTCAACTCCACTAATTCCTTGCCCCAAATATGAACCACCAGAAGATAATAGTCTTGGCTGCTGCGCTATCATTTGAATTCTACGGTGGTATCGTCGCTTCAGGCGTTTATCTGAGTAACCACTGTTGTCGTTGTCGTCGCTGATCATTTCAATTGTGTAACTACTACAAACGTTACGGAGAGATAATGGCATTTATTTTATATAAATAAATGTATTCCAAGTAGTAGCTACTTGCTTGTAGTCATTTTGTACTTGGGAATGACCGGAAACGTATGGTACAATGTGTGTATACGTGTAGGTGTATTTGTTCGGTTGCAGCTGTTATTTCGACTTGTTTCTAAAGTGTCATCATTCTTAAACTACTAGAGTGACAAAATATGTTGAGAAAGTTGACTAGTGGGTGTGACCGAAATTGTGACTAGGAAGCTGGTAAGCTATTTACAGCCAGCAGCAGCTTCATCTTCTTCCAGAGATGCCCGAAGCAACCACTTTGAGCCATGGGAGCGACACGTCTCGAAATAAATTTCCCCCCTTTTGGCGCGAGATGAATCAAATTTCTCGACTATATCGAATGTAGCTAGCTTGACACGTTTCCAAAATCACCTGATAGTGGACCACAACAGGCATATACTTTTAGCTTAGGCACACCTTAAAAAAATTACTCATTTTTTAAAAATAAAATATATTTTACTCTCTTAATTTTAATAAATATTTTGAAAAGTTTTTAATAGTTCCTTAATTATGTAAAAAAGAGTTTATTTAAATAAGGGTAAAAAATTTTTTTAAAAAAACATCATTAATATCATTTTAATTATATAAAATATTACTTATTTTAAATTACGAAATAAAATAAAAAAATCACTTATTTTGAAATGAGGAAAAGGATATTGTAACAATAATTTAAAGTTGAAAAAGATATTAAATTTATTTAATTTATATCTAAATAAAATTCATAACTAAATTTACATAGGAATAAATTTTTCAGTTTATTGTCAAAATAGATTCCATATTATTTATAAATAAAAATAAAAATATTACTACTGAATATTTTATAATAAGATATTTTCCTTCAAAGGTATCGCCCGCTTCTGCTCTTTTGAATCGGCATATGCATCCATATGCATCGGCGGATTGACGTGGACTATTTTGAATCACGTGAACTTATACTTCCCTTGATAGTAATGATTCACTCATTTTTTTTTTTAGAAATTTTGAATATTCTGATCAGGTGGAGGAGAAACCAAAAATACGTTGTGGACTTGTGGCCTTAATACGTGCACGTATGGTGAGACAAGCAGCATAAGTTTTGGCTTGTGCAATCTGAAAAATGGGGTTAATCACAGGAGTTCATTCATTTTCTTTAGAGTAGTAACGCTTGGAGCTCGTTCATTTTCTTTAAAGGAGTAATGCTCATATCAAAGCGGTTTAACCATGTACCTGAGACGTGCCCTTAAGAACAGAATATGTAAATAACTAGTTAACTTATGTGATATCTCGATGATTAACATATTAAGCATCAATTTTACTTCTCTTAGCTTGCATTTTGGATATGTGATATGAAATTATAATTTTAAATTAACGTTTAAACATACGATTAGGATCATGATTTCAAATTTCAAAGTTTCCAACAGAAAAAGGTGATTTGAAATTCCAAATCATGATTTCATTTTTTTCCCTTTAAAAGCATATGTCTCAAATAGATATTTGTGATTTTTTTTTGTATGTCTAATAGAACTATGTATAATGCTTACCATTTTTTAGATTTTAAAGTATATTTAATTTATTATCAAGTATTTTTGAAATGCGTCAATTTATTAATTTTTCATATGCATATTTTAATATACATTAAACTCTTATATCTTATTCAAATTTGAGATGGTGTATTGATGATAATTTTTAAAATTGAATAAAGTGTACTATTAGATTTTAGTTTTTATATTGATTTTTGTATTGAATTATTAAAACTATGTTAAGTTTGAATGCGTACATCATTGCAAAGTTATTGTCAAACTAACAAGACAACTAACATGTACTTAATCGTACATATGTTTGTCACTTTGTCAACTGCTACTAAACATATATTGAATTATTAAAACTTTACCTATAGCTCCAAAAAAATTAAAATTAAAATTGTATCGTGTGAGAAAAAAAAACTCAAAAAACTGACAAAATCAAACTAACCAAATCGATATAGTTGGTTTGGTTTGATTTTGATAAAAATCGAATCAAACCACCGAATGTACACCCCAACCTCTGAAATTAGGATTTTTCACTGGCTCGACATGCGGAGTATAACCGCCGAATGTACACCCCAACCTCTAGAATTAGGATTTTTCACTGGCTCGACATGCGGAGTATAAGTCCAACATACGGTTGTATGTTGACTTCATATGTCAACACCTGAAACTTAATGCAAACTGTATGTCCCACATATGGTTTTATGTTGACTCAATATGCCAACATCCGAAACTTAAAAATTTCTAACTTTTAATACTTTCAAGTTTCTACAAACATTTGACATTTGATCTGTATTTGTCCAATATGCGACCCATATGTGACTTCCGCTTGTCTACTTCAAAGACTTGACTTTTCTCAACATTTTGGGTTCCAACAGACGACTCAACATGCGGATCTGTAGAGACCCGTATCGTGATTTTTAAAATTTTCTGTGTTTTGACTGTTTTACCCCGCTCCGTAGTTGCATTTTGGTATTTGTGAGTTGTGAAAGTGGGTGGTATGGTTCCCGATGCGTTTGGTTGAGAATTGAGCGAGTTTTTGATTTTTGGAAGGTTTTAAGTTGGAATGGTTGACTTTAGTCAACATTCAGAGATCCGAGGTCGTATCAGAATTTCATCAGTTCCATCAGCTCTGAAATGTCAATTTAGGGTTATTAGCGTGGTTGGTTCGGGTTCCGAGGCTTTCGGTGTGATTTTGAACGTTTAGATGAGAAGTTGGTTTTAAGTTGCCTAGAGTTGGTTTTGGTCAAAACTCGATGATCACAACCTTCTTTGGTGATTCTGATGGTTCCGTTGAGTACGGAACGTCGAAATTAGTCTAGTAACATAATTAGATTATTTTTGTGGGTTTCCGAACATGTTTCGAGGGTCGATTTCGAACTTGAGAGGTGATGGTTGCAGCAACTAGTGCTGGTACTGGTGCAACCGCTTATGCGGTGTTTCGATCGCATTTGCAGTGCCGCACCATCGACCAAATCTCTGCTTCAACGGAGTGGTTCCAGATAGGGTTGGCCACCTTTGCGGTAGCCTGTCCACATCTGCGGGACTGCTTATGCGACGTCGTGTCGCTTAAGCGGCCTTACTCCTGCGGGACAAGGCTCGCTTAGGCGGAGGGTCGCGTGGCAAGTGGTCTTCACTGAAGTGGTGGCCTGGTCGCCTTAGTGAGACCATAGAAGCAGAAAATTCTCCGCTTAAGCGACGCCACTGTCACTTTAACAATAACAAATCCTCCCTTTTTCACTTTATTCTTCTGATGTGCCGTGAATTTATGGCACTTGAGACGCTTAAAATAGTGAATAACTACAAGTACAAGGGTATTTTTTTGAGGATATGATGGATTTTCTGGTGTTTGCAGGATAAATAGGCTCGAAAAAGGAATGTGCTGGAAATTATACTTACAGAGGATCATACGAGTGAAAGCACGACCGTGAGATCTAACCACGGTCGTATCAGTGCTGTCGTGATTTGAAGCAGATCATCAGGAGTTAATCAGACGAGAGTTCCCACGACCATACCTTGATCATATGATTGTACCTTGTGGTCGTGGGATGGAGGACCTGGAAAATAAAGCTACAGGAAGTAGTGTGGGAATCATCAGACGAGGGCCAATCACGATCGTTGAAGCAACATACGATCGTACCTGGAGATCGTAGGAAGTAGGCCTAGATATGCAAGAGCTAAACCACGAGCACTAAGGAAGATCATGGGTTCTAACCACGATTGTACCTTCCTCTCGTCCGAGTCGGTCGACCCAGATTTCCTGTTTTGTTTAAGATAGGATTTATTTTGTCTATAAATACTCTTATAGGGTTTTTTGTACGAGTTTACACTCTTTAATATTTTACAACTCTATATTGTGAGATTCTAAGGCATATTTTTGGATTTTCACGAACATCGTTTCTAAGGTTTTAATTCAAGTTGAGATTTTGGAGTTCTACTCTTCTTGTAAGTTCATAATCATGTTTTCATCTATGAATTCTCCTTGTGTTCTTGCAATTATCAGTAGCTAAACCCCACAACTAGGGTTGTGGGAACCATGATGGATTAACAACACATTGTTCAAAGTACAAGGTCATTCTCAAAGGGTAGTTGGGCATGTATTGTTGTTTCTTCTGAATTGATTGCTTTTCAACGAGTTCACGCATTGGGACTCATCCTATCTCTACCATGTACTGTAGCAAGGGTAATCAGATAGGAATAGTGAATAAACAACAAGACTTGGAGTTATCTTCATTTAATTAGCCTTGAGTCGGTAAACGGGAAAGACTATATTGGGATCATGGATAGGGGTCAGTAATGCAACACTCATGACAAATTAGCATTTGTGCTTGGGGATAGTCATCTATAAGGGGCATAACATAATTGGTTAGGTGATACATAGCCTAGCGATTTTGCATGCCTAACACCATAAGAGATCATTAAAGTGCGGAGAACCTATGGAGTTAAGAAGTTATCAGGGAACACATTCCTAGTGTCTTTCTCATATTGATTACAAACCAACGAAGCCAACACTTGTTACTATTACTTTTTGTTTCACAAAATTCCCCCTCTTTAACTTATTTTCCAGTTACTTGGATAAACACGAGATTGAAATTTGACCTATTCCCTGTGGAATAGACCCCAACCTTGTTGGGTTCTATATTTGATTCAACGATCGCTTTATACTTTTGGGGAGGTGTAATTTGGGTGACATCAAATTTTGGTGCAGTTACCGGGGAATACGATTACGGAGTTGATTGATTGTGTTTGCCGAAGTTGTTGGTTTCGTTTGCTGATTTTACTTTTCTATTGTTTCTAGGGCACACACCCGTGTGTGCCCAGTACTCAGAGTTAAGGCAATCCCCTGATTCCACTTGATACAGAAATCAAAAGAACTCTGCGGAACAATCAAAGGATGGCCAACAATGATGGAGTTCAGAATCCACCAGCCATGCTGGTAGGTGCTCATGGTGGTGGTGAAATCCATAATCAACCACCAATTCATCCAGCTGGCCATGAAATTGTGGAACAAACTACCGTTAGGTTGCAGGCTGAGGAGAATGCAAGACAAGCAGCCAGAGACGAGAGAACAATGCAAGATGCAGCTAATTACCTTACTGCGCTTGATGATAGGGAGAGATAGAGAAGTCCCATGATGTAAAAACCACTACAACCATATCTCCCAGTTTATGAAGAACCAGAAGAAGATTTAGCCTACTTGGAGCCGGTTGAGACTGGTGCCATCATTCCACCTGAACTACCTGAAGGAACTAAGTTTGATATTACGAGTGCCATGATTCACTTGCTAAACTTAAAGGGGGTATTTACTGGTCTCCCTACTAATGATGCAAACATTCATATAATGAATTTAGTGGGGATCTACACTTCATATAATCTACCTGGGGTAAATCAGGAGGCTATTTGACTGAGGTTATTTCCATTCTTTCTAACGAAAAATGCTATTTTGTGGTTGGTTGAACTACCACATGGGTCTGTTACTAACTGGAATGAGTTGAGGACCCAGTTCTTGGACCAATTCTTTTCACCCTTCAGAATGCTGTAATTGAAAGACGAGATATATAATTTCAGATAGCTACACTCAGAGACATTGTACGAGACTTGGTTGAGGTTCAAGAAAAAGCTGCAAAGTGTTCCAAACCATAGGATGACTGGTCAAAATTGTTAGAAATCTTCTACTGAGCTTTGAATGCTAACATGAAGGATGTAGCGGATACTATCACAGGTGGGGCATTCATGAGTTTGCGATGGGATCAAGCCTCTGATATTATTGATCAGATCACTACAACCAACCGAGGTTGGTATAATCGAGAGGTAGATAGGCCCACAGGTACTTGTACAATTGGAGCGTCCACAGAACAGAGAGCACTAGATAAGACATTGGCCCAAGAGGTAGCATAGAAGAGAATTGAGATTGGGTTGCTTGCTAAGTAATTTACGGTAGATGGGATAGAAAAGGTGAATGCGGTAGGTGCACAAGGCAAGGCACCTAGGTATGAAGATTCAGATTCTGAGGAAGAAGCTAAGTATTTAGACAGAGAGTTGGCTGGTTTCTGAGCCAAGGGCCAAGGGTCTAACCAAGACAATTAGAACTCTAGGCAAGGAAATCAAGGTCGGAACTACTATGGAGACAATTACAACAAGTCGGGGTATAGAGATAGAGAGCGAGATCATGATGTTGATTGGAAGAAGAAAGATGATTACAAGGACAAAAGTGGCCTTTACGTTCCACCGGGGAACCGTGATGCTAATTTTGGCAATTTGAAGATGGAAGCTTTACTTGCAAAACTTGTTAAGGGGTCGGAGAGCCAAAAAAGTTGGCTTAAGGAGATTAGGGTAGACATTTTGGGGATGAGCCAAAAAGTTGAGTCTTATGCGACCGCCATTAAATAGTTTGAGCAATAATTTAGGCAGATGTCCGCCACATTAAATCAGCGTCAACCAGGCACTCTTCTGAGCAACACCGTCCAAAACCCCAAGAATAATGGTCATTGCCTAGCCATTACTACTGTAAGTGGGAAGACCATTAATGATCCGCCTATACCTGTGGTTTATAACAAGAAAGACGATCCTGTACTTGTTGATGATGTGGATGAGACGGAAGCAAAAAACTTGGTGGTAGGTAATAAGGTATCTCAAAAGCCTCTAAATGCTGAAAAAGAGGCTAAGTCTAAAAAAAGAAAGGAAGATGGGGTCACACAATTACTGAAGCCCATTCCACGACCTCCTCATTCTTTCCCACAAAGGTTAAAGAAGAAAGATGAAGAGAGAAAATATTAGAAGTTTGTCTCAATGTTGAAGGAGCTGTCAGTTAACATATCTCTTGTGGAGGCTTTAGAACAAATGCCAGGCTATGTTAAATTTATGAAAGAATTGGTGACCAAGAAGAGGAGAGTGAGTTTTGAGCCTGTGGATAATGTGCAGCACTATAGTACAATAGCCTTTAGATTGTTGGTTGAAAAGAAGGAAGACCCAGAAGCGTTTACGATTTCTTACACTATAGAGTGTTTCAACTTCACAAAGGCATTATGTGATTTGGGAGCCAGCATTAACTTGATGCCACTAGCAGTTTACAAACAGTTGGGGTTGGGATCACCCAAACCTACTTTGATGAGACTCCTCATGGAAGACCGCACTGTAAAGAAGCCAGTGGGTATCTTGTGTGATATTTTGGTAAGGGTTGCATCCTTTATATTTCTAGCTGACTTCGTTGTTTTGCGGAGAAAATGACTAAGACTTATTTTGAATTTAGAAAACTTAAAGAAATTTCCAAATTCAATTTAAAACAGAGTCGCCACTTATTTTATTTGAAAAAGGAAATTAAGAAAACCTTGGAAAATATTTAAAAGACTAAAACAGGAAAATCTTTCAAATATTTAGAAATTGGGTAAGGGTTCAAATTAATACCCCGAGAAGGTTTTTAAGGCACTTGGGGTATCCGCTAACTTGCGGTTATCCGGTCTATTTGAAACCAAATTATTTGACTAACTTTACAAAAACGGGTGTATCCCAACTGTTGGAAAATCATTAAACTAATAAAAAGATTCAAAGATATTTGAAAACTGGAAAAGACTTACTTAAAACGAAGAGGTGATTAAAATCTGAACAACCTCAATAAAGACTTGCTTGTTTTTGAATAGACATTAGAGCTATCTAGGAAAGGAAAATGTTTAAGAGTGTTAGAAATTAAACAAAAGTGGGTGTTTCTGAATTTTAGCAATTTATTTATTATGGAGAAAGAGCTAAAGAATTCCTGATAAACGCATGTAAGGAAAATTTATTTTAAACAAAAATGGTAATTCTAAAGGGAATTCATCTAGACTAAAGAAAATGAGTTAGTGTTAGTGACCAAATAACGACAAAGTATTATTATAACTAAAACAAACTAATGAACTTAACCCATCGGCCCAAATTCCACTCTAATTGGTCTTTTAGACCGCTGCTTGCTGCAACCTGTTCATCACTATACGTTGGAGCTTTTGAAGTTCATCACATAGCTGCTACATCCTCATGGGTTTGAACCCATTAGTGCCTCCTGCTATGTCATTTCCTTAGGCCTTTTAGCCCAAAATTCTTTAGCCATTTGACCCATCTTCCACCTATTCATTTACCTCCCATCCAACTAGCTCAATGGGGTGGATTCGAAGATGAAACTGGTCCTCCAAGGCTTAATCTCAGAAATGCAAGGATGACGTGGGAATCCAAATGGACTCAGATGAATTTCATATGCACAAGAATAGAAAAGAATTAGAGAACAGTGGTAAATAAACATATCTCAAATAAGGAGACAAATACACACATATCCTTTAGGACTTTGCAACGGGAAGGTTAAACAAAATGCTACTTATTCGTGTAACCTTTATATGAATCGAGGTCAGAGAAATACAAAGCTTATAAAATATTAATGGGTCAATGTACCTTAGCCATGCTCGAGCTTAGGAATCTAAAGTTTACCAAAAAATAAAATATCATTAAACTCGTGAAACCGTCTCAAGCAAATCATATATAGTATCAGAACCAATGAGTAAGGACCTTAAGTACTAGAATTGACTGGAAAGAGGAATTTACCAATATGCTGGCTATAGAATTCCAGAAACTAATTATTCGGAAAGAGATCAAGAAAAAGGCAGCCAAAGTTTGAGTTTTTTCAGAAAAGACCAATAAAGAAAATTCGAGGATCCTTGCTAAAAAGTTCAAACATTATACAAAGCAAGAAAATTGAAATAAGGTGTTGCATACATTTTTAAATCAAATAGCTAATTATGTGGACATTAGGCAAGCTATAGAATCATGAACAAACTTCTGTCATATACTGGACATGAATACAATACATGAATGAATAAAGGATTTTCCATTAAGACCCATACAAAAGCAGTCCACTCAAGAAGAAGATGAAGAACTGACCCTCACAAAACAGTAAAGGAAATAATAGAAACAAAAGGTTTGAGGAATGGGATTTGGCTCGAAGGTAAGCCTATCTTAACTCAATTTCTCTCTCTTTTAATCTACAAAGAGTGATCTAAAGAGAGGTCCTCTTCACCCTCTTGAACAACCTCAAGTTTAAAGGTGCAAATATGCTATGAAGAAGAGTATTTTACACCTTAAACCTCCTCAAGAGCCTTTCTTGGTATTGTGAGCCAAAAGGTCATTCAACTCAATATCCCACGATTTTATACAAATGAATGAAAAGAGAAAAGAAGGAGGCAACACCAATTTTAAAATAGTCATGCGACCTTGCTCATTAAAGGCTTTGGAGGATGGGTTATAGAGGTGAAGATAGGCTATTATTTAACTCTATTTCACCCAAACTCTGCTCCTTGGAGAAGACTATGGAGTAATTCCAAAGAGTGGCTATTCATTTACTTGTTGATCTTAAACAACCAAAACGAAATGAGAGGCAAAAAGATTCCTCTGGATAACGTAAAATAGTTAAAGCAAGAAATGGAAAATCTTTTGAGTGTTTCATGGTAAAGGGTAAGCACTCGATCAAACAAAAGAAAGGAAAAACAGTGATCAAACTATAATAGGAACAACAAAACTCCAACTTAAAACAAGTGGTTAAGAACTAGTCAAGAAAAATCCAAATGAAGCGATGATTTCTTAAAAATGAAGCCAAAATAGTGAGCTAAACAAGTAAGACAAGAACATTAATTCAACATAACGAATAACAAACATAATCGTCATAACACAAAAATCCTAAGGCCTTCAAGGCTTCTACAACATATAATTCCACCATTCTCGCTTAGCGCGAGATTCCAACAATGACTAAAAATACTACGTTACTGACACGAGGAAACACCATTAACAGTAAACTAAAAATGCAAGCAAAGGGGGTGTTTACCTTTTTTGGGGCAGCAAACCAGGACTCGATCCATCGTCGGAATCCTCTTGCCACCATCGGAAAAATGAACTCGATTCCTTAGCCTATAAATTCAAACTCAAATGGGTCCTATCGAATTTCTTGGCACCAGAATCTTCAATATAGCCAAATCCCTTTCTAAGTTGGGGTTCTCTGCTATTGACTGTTTTTCACCTCGTTCAACCCCAAATCAGTAGAATCAATGGGGTTTATATAGGGGTGAATTTTAGGGTTCGATTTTGATTTCTACCGATGTGGGAACAAGGGCTTTGAGGGATTTTTCGAGATTTTGCTCCAATGAGCTAAGGGATAAAGATGAGGAGCTGGAATCGTACCAACCTTGTACGAATTTGGTGAATTCGAATTTTGAATAAACGGATAGAAAATGAGGGACGAGTATATGGACATCATGTAGCGGGTTCTAGAACCTCCGTGGTATGACCTTCGTGCCTTGCACGCGACGAGGTGCAAAGGTAAGGGAGAATCGGGTTGGATTTTGGGGCTAGGCTTTGCCTGGTCGAATCGCGGGTTGGAGCTGTTGTTGTTGGAGTGTTGAATGTTGTTGAGGTTGCTGTTGGTGTTATGTCGATATGGAGAAGAAAGGTTTAAAGGGATGGACTAGGTCGGGTCACTACTGTGTTGGGCTAGGGCGGCTGAAATTGAAAAGAAAGGGATTTTGGGGCTGAATTTTGGGTCTAAGTAAGTGTAAATGGGTTGGGGGTAGATTAAGTTATTAAAATTGAAATAGGGATGGTAGAAATTAGGCTATAAATTGTATTTAAATTTAGGCCAAACTAAAAATCAATTGGCCAATTGTATTATAATTATGACCAATTTGATTTCAGTTATGACCAAATTCAATAAATTTGGCTAAATTAAAATCGAAATCTGATACGAATTACCAAATGATTTAATCCCGAGCTTCTTGATTTAATAAAATCAAATAGATATTTTACAAATAAATAATTTTAAAGAAAAATTATATTTAAACCAAGATCTTATACATTTGAATTTATTTTCAAGATTGTTCTTGATTAAAACTTGATTTTGGTAAAATAATCATTTAAGCAAACGAAACTATACAATCTCATAGACATGAATACGAAGATGTATAATTCATCACTTAAAAGAAAAATTTAACTCAAAATACTTTATAAAGCATTTATCCTGATAAAACAAATATTTCAATTTTATTTAAAATCGAAGAAACTCAAGATTAAATTTAGTCGGGGAGGGCAAAAATTAGGTGTCAACATTCGTCATCCTTGACTGTGAGGTTGACTTTGAGGTTCCCATAATATTGGGAACTCCCCTTCCTTATGATTGGATGTGCGTTGGTTAATATAGAGACTGGGCATATGAAGTTTAGATTGAATGATGAACAAGTCACTTTTAATGTATGCCAGTCTATGAAGCAGCCGAAAGACATGCGTGTTATTTCTGTGATAGATTTAGTCAACAAGGATGAGTTGGTAGCTCTTATTGAGGAGAGACTTAGGGTTTAGTATCTAGAAACAGTTATCATAAATTGTAACAGTGATGGTATTGATGAGTATGATGATATGGTAAATACACTTGTTGGTAGGGGATCATACAATTATACGCCAAAGAAGTTTGATCTTGATTTGAAGAATAGAGTGACCCCGCCAGCCAGACCTTCTATTGAGGAGCCTCCCATTCAGGAGCTCAAGGCTCTTCCCTCTTATCTTTGATATGCATTTTTGGGGGCCAACAACACTTTGCCGGTTATCGTTACAGCTAATTTATTAGAATGGAAAGTTGAGGCCTTGGTATCTATTTTACGGAGGTTCAAATGGTCCATTGCGAACATCATTAGAATTCCACCGAGAATTTACACACACAAAATCCAACTTGAACTGAATTGTAGACCTAGAATTGAGTACCAACGAAGATTGAATCCACCCATGTAAGAGGTTGTGAAGAAATAAATCATTAAGTGTTTAGATGCGAGTGTGGTTTATCTGATTGCTAACAGTAAATGGGTGAGCCTTGTCTAATATGTGCCAAAGAAGGGTGGGATCACTGCGGTCCCGAATGAGAAAAACTATGAGGCCAGTCACTGGATGGAGAGTTTGCATGGACTATAGAAAGCTAAATTCATGGATCGAGAAGGATCACTTTCCTATGCAGGTAGAGGATGGTATTATTTTCTTGATGGTTATGGGGTACAATTATATTTCTATTCCTCCCGAGGACCAAGAGAAGACCACTTTCACTTGTCCATACGGGAAGTTCGCGTTCAACAGGATGCCTTTTGGTCTATGTAATGCTCCCGCAACATTTCAGCGTTGTATGATGTCCAACTTTTCTGACATGTTGGTGGACACTTCGAGTTTTCATGGATGACTTTTCAGTCGTGGGTGATTCATTTGCTGATTGTTTGGCACATCTTGCCAATATTTTGAGGAGATGTGGGGAGTGTAACTTGATATTGAATTGGGAGAAGTTCCACTTCATGGTGAAAGAAGGAATATCGTTCGATCATCGAATTTCAAAGAAAGGGATTGAAGTTGACAAGGCGAAGATTGAGGTGATTGAAAAATTACCTCCACCAATTTTTGTGAAAGGCATTCGTAGCTTTTTGGGGCATGCAGATTTTTATAGAAGATTCATCAAGGACTTTTCTAAGATTACTAACCCTTTGTGTAAGCTTTTGGACAAAGAGGTGAAATTTGTGTTTGATGACGCAAGTCTAAAAGCTTTTGAGTGTCTAAAAGAGAAGTTGATTTCAGTCCCCATTATTGTATCTCCAGATCGTACCTTGCCATTTGAGGTTATGTGTGATGCTAGTAGTATGGTGCTAGGTGTAGTCCTAGGCCAAAGGCAAGAGAAGATCTTACATCCCATCTATTATGCTAGCAAAGCACTTAATCCGACTCAGAAAAATAACACTGTGACTAAACAAAAGTTGTTTGTTGTTGTGTTTGCATTCGAGAAATTTTAATCTTATTTACTTGTCACAAAAGTTATTATGCATACTGATCATAAAACTCTTAGATACCTCATGAAGATAGACGCCAAGCCAAGGTTAATTAGATGGGTACTTTTACTACAAGAATTTGACTTTGAAGTGAAAGATCAAAAAGAGACTGAGAATCAAGTGCCTACCACTTATCACATCTCGAGGAGGAGGCCATGCTAAAACTAAGGGATTAACTTGAGATTGATGATACTTTTCAACTCGAGTAAGTGTTGGCAGCATCACATGACTTAATCCCTTGGTTTGCAGATTTCACCAATTGTCTGGCGAGTGATCTAGTCCCGAAAGATATGTCATTGTAACAGGGAAAAAGGTTCATGCATGAGGTGAGAAAATTATTTTGGGATGAGCCATACTTATTTCATGTTTGTGCTGATGGTGTGATTCGGAGGTATGTTCCTGAGGTAGAGATGATGGGCATCTTAGAGGCATGTCACTCGTCGCCAGTTGGGGGCCATAATGGAGGTTTGCAGACTGCATATAAAATCTTACAATGCGGATATTATTAGCCCACTATTCATAAAGATGCCCATGACTATGCAAAGGCTTGCGACCAATGTCAAAGGCAAGGGAACATCTCGAAGAGACATGAACTGCCAATGACTACTATCCTTAAACTTGAGTTGTTTGATGTATGGGGTATTGACTTTATGGGACCCTTTGTGAGCTCTCATGGCATGAAGTATATATTGGTGGCTGTCGATTATGTTTCAAAGTAGGGGAGGCAGTTTCACTTCCTAACAACGAAGGTAAGAGTGTCACCGCATTCTTGAAAAAGAACATATTCTCCAGATTTAGGACACCTAGGTTTATCATTAGCAATGGAGGTTCCAATTTTTGCAATCGTCTATTTAAAGCCCTACTTGAGAAATATGGTGTGAAACACAGGGTGGCAACACCTTACCATCCTCAAACTATCAGGCAAGTTGAGGTCTCCAATTGGGAGATCAAGTCCATTTTGGCGAAGAATGTGAATGCCAATAGGACAGATTGGGCGAGAAAGTCAGATGATGCACTATAGGCATATCGGACAACATTCAAAGCCCCTATTGGCATATCGCCATATCAGCTTGTGTATGGAAAAGCTTGCCACTTTCCTGTTGAACTTGAGCATAAGGCATTATGGGAATTAAAGAAGCTAAATCTGGAATGGAGTGGCGCAACAAAGTTGAGACTTGAACAGATGAATGAGATGGATGAATTCCGTCTCCGCGCATATAAGAGTTCAGCCTTGTACAAAGAGAAGATGAAGTTGTATAATGATAGCAAGATTGAGTGGAGAGAATTCAATACAGGAGATATGGTACTATAGTTTGATTCAAGGTTGAAGCTATTTCCTGGGAAGCTAAGGTCGGAGTGGAATGGCCCTTATCGAGTGGTTACAGTGTTTCTTTATGTCGCAATTGAACTTGAGAATAAGGATGGGAAGAATTTTAAGGTAAATGGCCAAAGTGTGAAACACTACATGGGTGAAAGTAATGACGTGAGTTTCATTTATGAAGTGGATTTAAAGGAGGCTTGAGAAATCAAGCCAACTCGAGTCATGCCACGACATTAAATTGGGCGCTTCATGGGAGGCAACCCATGGGATTGTTGGTGAAGTTTGAGTAACCAACATAGCCACGTCGTGCCGTGATGTTAAATCAAGCACTTCATGGGAGGCAACCCATGTTTTGTACTTTATATGTTATAGGGTAATGTATGTATTGGTGCAGGGATTGTGCAAGAAAAAGGAGAGGCAGAACTGGACTCAGCATTGAAACCACGAGAGGATGTGACAATCGTGAGAAGATCCCACTATCATGGGTTCGGTCGTCTTAGAGCAATTGATCAAAATCCTACCAGATGAAAATTTGGAAGTGACCCTACGATGTGTCATCACAATCGTACCTAGATGGAACGATCGTGGTGCCCATCATTTGATCAAACTCCTAAAAATCATCAAAATAGGCATCAAACCTACTATTCTAAGAAACGATCGTTACATACCACAATCGTCCTTAAGCTTTATAGGTTCCCAAGTAAGTTTTCTTTATCCACTTATTATGAGAGGAAGACAAGATCGTGGTATCTAACCACGATTGTACTATCGATTCATCTGAGTGAGCCCATCTATTTAATAAAACCAAGACCCGACCCGACCACCTTAGGGTTTTAACTCAAACCCTTCACCCAATTTCCTCCCTTCCTCTTTTCAAAGAATTTTAACACCAAATCCATACCTTAATCGATCCCAAAGGCTAATATCAAGTGTGTTACCTATGATCCAAAGCAACACTTCCCGTGTTCTCCCTACTTGCAACCAAAAATAGTACTATAGCACCCAAGTCAAAGAATGCATAGGACAACGCTCTTTGAGAAATGATTGCTAAAGATAGGGCCTCACCTAATCAAAGTCCTCAAGTGGGATGGAGGTGAAGTTCACTACTAGTCCGTTTGATGGACAACACTACCTTCGGAAAACCTGGGGCAAAGCGAAAGAACTTGAGAAGCTCAAGGCCACAACATCCACGGCCTTGGTAGAAGCTGTTACTGTCACAACCCGAATCCCAGTCGGGCTGGACTGGCACCCGAAGCCGATAAGGCCCGAGAGAACCAATCTTTGCTCATGTACTCTCATATGTATGTTCGCGTATGAATATAATTTTTATCTCATGTAATTAAATATCAATGGCGGAAGTCATGGCAACATATGCAATATATGAAACTTGGCCGTTAGGGCCATTTCGTCAAAATGAACGTACACATCTTACATTCAACTTTCATCTCCCCATATATGTATACAAAACCTCTAATAGATACATGACCATGTCTATACAATATTTACAAAATGCCAAAATCTAATACATGTGACTTGGGAAGCCCCGAAGCAACTGGAGCTCACCAACAATCTGCGGATATCTTGCCACCTACTACGGAGATCTACTAACACCTGTGCCTACAACATGTAAGGTAAGTCCCCCAAGAGGTGTCAGTACGAATAAAGTACTGAGTATGTAAGGCCATATGAAACTATAATAGCACATAAGTACTTCCAAGAAATTAAGCGTAAGAGAATAATCAATTTGGATATACCTCCATCCTGAATATGTGGAACCATGTTCATTACTTCTATTATTTCATTATTTGGTCATTGAGTCGCATCATTACCATTCTTATCATAACCTTTCTATTTATATATTCATGTAAGGGATATGGCCTCATCTCTTTTACAACTATCTTTATTATTTTTCACTCAACTAGTTAGTACTGGGCTTCCACCTTTGGTGGGCTATAATATATGAATATAATACCGTACATCCACCTTTGGTGGGCTATAATATATATGTATATAGTACCGGGCCTCCACCTTTGGTGGGCTATAATATATGAATATAATATCGGACATCCACCTTTGGTGGGCTATAATATATATGTATATAGTACCGGGCCTCCACCTTTGGTGGGCTATAATAAATAACATATCATAATATTAGGATTATTCCATCTTGAACTTATACCCTCTAGATAGTTATCCATTCTCAATGAAACATAACATAAAGTAACCATTTGTGCATTACTTCTTCACAATCTTATTTCCTTGACATAGCTATGAGAGTGATACATTAGATATCATGACACTAAAGCTCACACTTATATACACATCTCACTTCACTTCACTTCATGAGATTAACATCTTCACTTATGAGGAATAATTATACTAACTTGCACATCGCCTCTCTTAATACTCTTATGAGATTGGTACTTTTACTTGTGAAAGATTAGAACAAAGATAATCATCATATTATAGGACTTTGGAACATGACATGATTGGAAAATGCTATTCAAGCATAAATAGATTCTCTTACATTATTACTCTCCTGAGATAATTCTTTTAGAAATTTCAACGTTATGGCAACTTTCCTTGAAGCTTTGGATCATTAACCAATGGGTGAGAGATATGTGAATAAACATTGTGAGAAATATAACATTATTAGAAACATAACACTATTGAAACCATTGGACCATAATCCATGAACAAGAGACATAAGTCTAATCACTATTGGAAACATTGGAACATAACCTTATTTGAGCTTTTGGAACATTAACCATGAATATGAGACATGAGAATCACAAATGATCAATGAGTAGGAAATAGATGACAATGACCATGGATAACCGGATATGGGATACCTTAGCACATTTCAGAATGGAACAAGCGTAATGTCCATGTGAATACTATTTGCCGCAGAAAGATACGGACAGAGTAACCTTACATACCTTATCGTCCCAATGTAAGTACACAATCTACTATGTGAGCACAACAATTCCGCTCCTTCCTTACGTTTCACTCTACATCACAAGTACATAACGGAACCAACATTAACCACCAACTACCTTACAAATGCATATGACAACAATTAGTTACATGTTTATCTTAAAATTTTCATTTCCTTCTCTACAATACCATTTACGGCATTGTCATACCAACAATACCCCATTCATTCCATACATTGACCACAAGCTACATTTCAAGTGTATAAGATAACCATAAGTTACATGAGTTCCTTATTCACCCTTTACAATACCATTCATGGCCCTTTTCATGCCAACAATACCATAATATTTTATACATTGACCAAAACATCACATACCAATAGATTTCACCACAAGGTTTCTCCTCTACACTTTCTCATAAGCACCATATCATAATTATTCCATTAAATTGCTTCAATACACCTCACGACGACAAATCGGCCAAAATCCCATAATTTACACTTATAGAAAAATAACAAGTTTAGGACCATAATAACACCATACATGTTGATATTTTATGCATACCATACTTTTTCATCAAAACTACAAGTCATAATTCAAGTTACAATCCCATGGATAACACATCTTTTTCACAAAAACCAAAAGTGCCATGTCCAACACTTCCAACCATAACCAACATGATATACATAATATCTCATGCTTATAACATGTTAAAGTACAAGAATAATCACTTACCCAAGCCTGGAAGATGATGATCTTGTCCAAAAATGCCTTAGGGTTTGAAGAGCCACAAAGAGTTCTCTTGAAAATTCTAGAAAATGAGAGAAAGTGATGTGTATGCATAATGAATAAAAATATTATTTTTCCCCCTTTTTATAGGCCTTGAGTCCATTCTTATCCAATATTAGTTGTGTATGTATTTATTCAATGTAAGAATGGGTCTTTTTGACCCATTGGGCCATGCATGTTTTGCTTATTTTGGTCTCAAATTAGGCCCAATAAACCATATCATCTTAAATCACTCACATCAATGTGTAATAAATAATATACATGTTACAACAATATTCCCACTCACGCAATTCATACTCGTAGCCTCAATTCCAAAAACAAGCAATTCTAGCCACGTATGGCTTATTTTGACTACAAGGGTAAAATCGTCATTTTGATACCAAATTGGTTCTCGAGTAATTTTATCATACCAATATAATATTTCACTCATTTCATGTATATTCTCATGGTCGTAGAAGAATCGTGGCAAAAATCGGCTCAATACGTCCCCGGGCACTCTTGGAACTTAAGAAAATTTCCAACTTTGAAAAGTGGCCAAAACCAGCGTGGCACGCCCTTGGGCCCGCCAGCTTGCTGCCTCTGGACTAAAATTTTTAGCCCAGAGCAGCCCAGACTTAGTTTTTTTGAAAATTTTGTTTTTCAACTTTTCTTCGCGGGTTTGGTTTGATACTTCAAGTCCTATTCTTTAACTTACTTCTTCCCCTTAATATCCTTTGTTTAGAGGTCTTAACATTACAAATTACATACTCATGGCATCTCTATACCTAAGTAACCATTGTTCAACGTCATCACATAGGGTTGGGAAGGTACGGGGTGTTACATTCTTCCCCCCTTAGAAACATTCATCCTCGAATGTTAGTAACATTGTTTCACTGTAACAACTTAAGTCGAAGTGAATCCTTCAAATTTTCCCGCAGTCAATAGAGTAACATATGATAAGGTAGAACCCAAATCGATTGATGCATATTCATTAGGTAAACATATAGATAACGTACCTGTCACTATATCAAGGAGAGCCTCCGAATTCTGCTGACCCCGTAGGTCGTGTCATACTACCCGTGGCCCTCTGTGGGCAGTCTCTCTTCACGTGTCCTAGATTTTTACACCAAAATCAAACGTCCATCTCAAACCAGCATTCACCTGAATGAAACTTTCCGCAGCGCTGGCACAATTGATGAAAAGATCCCACTGTCTGTGAACCCCGTATTCCACTACTCTGCCCAACCTGACTACCTCTAGATCCTCAAAATAGAGGTGGAGTACCCGCTGTAGGGTAGGAAAATGATGATCTAGGTGGTCTAGGGAAAACCCGAGGCCTAAATTCTCCTTGGGGGGCCATGAACTGTCCCAGGGTTTTAGCCCTCTTTGACGGCCCTGTCTCAGATTCTTGTATCCTTCCCCTTTGCCTTTGGTCCTCCATTTTTTGCGCGAAGGCTTGTATTCTGGCTATATCCATATCTTTATTTAACGCAGCAATGGTACAGTCCCTTACCAAATATGGCTCCAATCTGTCTACATACCGATGAACTCTATCGGCCATAGTCGCTACCATATTAGGAGCATATCTAGCCAACGAATTAAACCGAAGACTGTACTCCCTGACGCAAATTTAAAAACTGATCCGCACGAGCCTCACGGACCTCATATGGAAGATAGTGATCAAGGAATGCCGCTCTGAATTCCTCCCAACTAGATAGAGGTGTACCGATACCTTTGGATCGTTTCCAATCTTCATACCATAATATGGCCTCTCCCTTCAGTCTATATGCTGCAAGCTCCACTGTTTCTACACTAGTCACATACATAACATCTAGAGCCCTTTGAATTTGATCGATAAAGTCGTGCAGATCTTCATTAAGATCGGACCCGGTAAATATGGAAGGATCCAATTTCAAGAAATCCTGTGTCCGCCGACTAGCTATCCTAGCCGAACCATCATCACTTGTCACTGGACAAACTCGTCCTTGACTCTGAGCAACAACTATCTGAGTCAACATTTGCACCGCATTTCTCAAGTCCTGTAACTCCCGCCTAGTAACATTAACAGGCGATTCTGGGGATACTTCCCTCCTTTGTGGTCTCCCTGGAGAAGGGGGAGGAGAAGGTGCCCGTGATGCAAACTCAGTTTCAACCCCATATTGACTAGCTGGGTTAGGTGGTGATTTACTAGTTCCTTCTCCCGCTTGCATATCTACCTGCTTATCTTTACCCATACCTTGTCTTGTAATCGGCATTTTACTATACCAAAGAAAATCAATTACAATGGTCAGATGTAATCCCACCTATGACAATGGCTCTATTGCACGATCTAGAATGAAGAAGTGAACTCCTAAATGTCCCGTAGCCTCCTACTTATAAATGTGGCGCGCAACATATCCATAAGCAAGACTCTACTCAGACACGGCTTTGTAGACATCCTTAGAACGACCTGCTCTGATACCACTTTTGTCACGACCCGAATCCCAGTCGGGCCGGACTGGCACCCGGAGCTGATAAGGCCCGAGAGAACCAATCTTTGCTCATGTACTCTCATATGTATGTTCGCGTATGAATATAATTTTTATCTCATGTAATTAAATATCAATGGCGGAAGTCATGGCAACATATGCAATATATGAAACTTGGCTGTTAGGGCCATTTCTTCAAAATGAACGTACACATCTTACATTCAACTTTCATCTCCCCACGTATGTCTACAAAGCCTCTAATAGATACATGACCATGTCTATACAATATTTACAAAATACCACAATCTAATATACACATGTGACTTGGGAAGCCCTGAAGCAACTGGAGCTCACCAACAATCTGCGGATATCTCACCACCTACTACGGAGATCTACTAACACCTGTGCTTGCAACATGTAAGGTAAGTCCCCCAAGAGGGGTCAGTACGAATAAAGTACTGAGTATGTAAGGCCATATGAAACTATAATAGCACATAAGTACTTCCAAGAAATTAAGCGTAAGAGAATAATCAATATGGATATACCTCCGTCCTAAATATGTGGAACCATGTTCATTACTTCTATTATTTCATTATTTGGTCATTGAGTCGCATCATTACCATTCTTATCATAACCTTTCTATTTATATATTCATGTAAGGGATATGGCCTCATCTCTTTTACAAATATCTTTATTATTTTTCACTCAACTAGTTAGTACTGGGCTTCCACCTTTGGTGGGCTATAATATATGAATATAATACCGGACATCCACCTTTGGTGGGCTATAATATATATGTATATAGTACCGGGCCTCCACCTTTGGTGGGCTATAATATATGAATATAATACTGGACATCCACCTTTGGTGGGCTATAATATATATGTATATAGTACCGGGCCTCCACCTTTGGTGGGCTATAATAAATAACATAGCATAATATTGGGATTATTCCATCTTGAACTTATACCCTTTAGATAGTTATCCATTCTCAATGAAACATAACATAAAGTAACCATTTGTGCATTACTTCTTCACAATCTTATTTCCTTGACATAGCTATGAGAGTGATACATTAGATATCATGACACTAAAGCTCACACTTATATACACATCTCACTTCACTTCACTTCATGAGATTAACATCTTCACTTATGAGGAATAATTATACTAACTTGCACATCGCCTCTCTTAATACTCTTATGAGATTGGTACTTTTACTTGTGAAAGATTAGAACAAAGATAATCATCATATTATAGGACTTTGGAACATGACATGATTGGAAAATGCTATTCAAGCATAAATAGATTCTCTTACATTATTACTCTCTTGAGATAGTTCTTTTAGAAATTTCAACGTTATGGCAACTTTCCTTGAAGCTTTGGATCATTAACCAATGGGTGAGAGATATGTGAATAAACATTGTGAGAAATATAACATTATTAGAAACATAACACTATTGAAACCATTGGACCATAATCCATGAACAAGAGACATAAGTCTAATCACTATTGGAAACATTGGAACATAACCTTATTTGAGCTTTTGGAACATTAACCATGAATATGAGACATGAGAATCACAAATGATCAATGAGTAGGAAATAGATGACAATGACCATGGATAACCGGATATGGGATACCTTAGCACATTTCAGAATGGAACAAGCGTAATGTCCATGTGAATACTATTTGCCGCAGAAAGATACGGACAGAGTAACCTTACATACCTTATCGTCCCAATGTAAGTACACAATCTACTATGTGAGCACAACAATTCCGCTCCTTCCTTACGTTTCACTCTACATCACAAGTACATAACAGAACCAACATTAACCACCAACTACCTTACAAATGCATATGACAACAATTAGTTACATGTTTATCTTAAAAATGTCATTTCCTTCTCTACAATACCATTTACAGCATTGTCATACCAACAATACCCCATTCATGCCATACATTGACCACAAGCTACATTTCAAGTGTATAAGACAACCATAAGTTACATGAGTTCCTTATTCACCCTTTACAATACCATTCATGGCCCTTTTCATGCCAACAATACCATAATATTTTATACATTGACCAAAACATCACATACCAATAGCATTTCACCACAAGGTTTCTCCTCTACACTTTCTCATAAGCACCATGTCACAATTATTCCATTAAATTGCTTCAATACACCTCACGACGACAAATCGGCCAAAATACCATAATTTACACTTATAGAAAAATAACAAGTTTAGGACTATAATAACACCATACATTTTGATATTTTATCCATACCATGCTTTTTCATCAAAACTACAAGTCATAATTCAAGTTACAATCCCATGGATAACACATCTTTTTCACAAAAAACAAAAGTGCCATGTCCAACACTTCCAACCATAACCAACATGATATACATAATCTCTCATGCGTATAACATGTTAAAGTGCAAGAATAATCACTTACCCAATCTTGGAAGATGATGATCTTGTCCAAAAATGCCTTAGGGTTTGAAGAGCCACAAAGAGTTCTCTTGAAAATTCTAGAAAATGAGAGAAAATGATGTGTATGCATAATGAATAAAAATCTTATTTTCCCCCCTTTTTATAGGCCTTGAGTCCATGCTTTTCCAATATTATTTGTGTATGTATTTAGTCAATGGAAGAATGGGTCTTTTTGACCCATTGGGCCATGCATGTTTTGCTTATTTTGGTCTCAAATTAGGCCCAATAACCCATATCATCTTAACTCGCTCACATCAATGTGTAATCCATAATATACATGTTATAACGATATTCCCACTCAATCAATTCATACTCGTAGCCTCAATTCCAAAAACAAGCAATTCTAGCCACGTATGGCTTATTTTGACTACAAGGGTAAAATCGTCATTTTGATGCCAAATTCGTTCTCGAGTAATTTTATCATACCAATATAATATTTCACTCATTTCATGTATATTCTCATGGTTGTAGAAGAATCGTGGCAAAAATTGGCTCAATACGTCCCCGGGCACCCTTGGAACTTAAGAAAATTTCCAACTTTGAAAAGTGGCCGAAACCAGCGTGGCACGCCCTTGGGCGCGCCAGCTTGCTGCCTCTATACTAAAAATTTTAGCCCATAGCGGCATGGCACGCCCTCCAACGCGCCCCAGACTTAGTTTTTTTGAAAATTTCATTTTTCGACTTTTCTTCGCGGGTTTGGTTAGATACTTCAAGTCCTATTATTTAAATTACTTCTTCCCCTTAATATCCTTTGTTTAGAGGTCTTATTAGCCTTATTTTGAACCCCACAAATTCTCCATGAAAATTGCAAAACACCTCCTACGCAAGGTTAATCACATGTACAAGGCCAAATTTCTATTTTTCCCATCACTAACATTACAAATTACATACTCATGGAATCTCGATACCTAAGTAACCATTGTTCAACGTCATCACATAGGGTTGGGAAGGTACGGGGTGTTACAGTTACACTCATTAACCTTCCCCAGTCTGAACAGTTAAGGGACTATAGGGTTGACACTGCTGCTGTTGATGAGGAGATAGGCTCTTCGGTGGGGGAGGAGGAATCCAACCCCGACTCCTCCGAGGGAGCTACTGCAGCTCCAGTTTTGTGAGGAGAAGATAAGATAAAATGGTTGGTGCCAAATTCCAGAGAGTACTATCTGGATGGGGTGTCTTTGAAGGACAATGGAAACCAAAAAAAAAGTGTTCAAGAGGAATCCCAGTTATTGGTTGGATCACTGTAGAAGGTCCCGGAGGTTGTCCGGGTGTTTGATAAATACAGCTTGGGCTGGATGAATTGGCCTCTATGGATCTACGGGCCAGAGCTGGTGAGGGATTTCTACGCTAATTGCGCCACCACTCTAAAGAACATGACTCCCTCCGACAAGGAAAAAGACATGAAAAAGCACGCCCGATTAGATACTTTGATGGTCCGGGGTAAGGAAGTTGATATCTCTGTCAAGGCAATCTATAATGTCTTATTCAGAGAAGAGTTTGTACTGATTGAAGAAAATTCAAAATACAATTTTTGGATGACTGATTTGAAGAGGATCAAGAAATTATTCATTGATGATAAAGCCCTAAACGACATGTGTTTGGCAGACGACATTGCGAAAGCAGGAGAAAATGCCCCATGGATCAACGGGCTGACTATTTATAAGAACACCCTCAAATTCACCGCCAAGGCATGGTGATCCATTGTGAGGCACCTCATCACACCCACGACAAATGACAGCATATTGGGTGCCACTAATGTGGGCCTCGCAACAGTTTTTCTGGCAAAGCTTGATTTGAACATTCCACGAATCATTGCGGAAGTGATTTGGGATAGGGTGTTGGAGTTCAGCACAACCCTCACACAATTGCTCTAAAATTCTAAGGTTCTACAAATTTACTCAACCGATAAAAACTGCAAACCTAACAATGGTTAAGGACTTTAGGAACGCGACAGCTTCATTTTGAGGTCCTTTTCCAAAGGCACCAAAGGTTGTGGGAGGTTCCCTCACTAGTGAGATCCCACAGTCTGAAGCCAGCGTGACCTTATCCTCCTCACAGCCGGCTACAACACCATTGGGTGCATACACACATTACTAGCTACACATTGATACCGACTGCTCAGCTAGAGCAAATTTTGAGGATACAGGTACTGCATGATGCCTAGCTTAAGAAGTTGGCGGTAGGGGTTAAGCCCTACGTGGCGGATGAGATTAAGACCGCAGTACGGGAGGTGCAAACCCGTTTTGATAGGTTTGAGAGTTGAATTTTAGCTAAGGTAGACTTGATGTAGGCTCCGAACATGAGAGCCATTATAGATGATGTGGCTTCCTTGAAAGAGGTAGTCCAGACCCTCACAACACTAACTATTTCGGTTGCAACTTTTCCTCCTCCTATGATGCCTTCATTGGAGTAGTTAGTTGCGGATGCAGACTTTTTAGTACTAGATTTCTATACCCAGCACCAGATGTTGAGGAGATGGATAGTGAAAAGTTAGGAGATAACTTTTAGCCTCGAAAGAGGTAGAGAGGTGATGATTCTAAGAAAAAGAAAAAGAGTAAGCGATCAAAAAATACTGAGATCTCCGTGGGTGTGATATCGGAGGGATATAACATACCACTGGTAGTTGTGGTGATAGAGCAGAGGTTGGGGGTCACACATCTGACCCCCACAGTTGAGACATTAAGTGTACTAGCCTCCACTAGTACCCACGTAGTTGAGAGTGCCCTGGTAGCTGCCGAGGACATGAGAGGAGCTGAGGATGGAGGGGTCCCATCTCAGACCCCAATAGATCGGAGTATGATGGGCGTCTAGAGCGCCCCAGGTATGTCTCTTATCCCTTGTTTTTACTTTTTTTTGATTTCATGCAATAGGGACATTGCATGATTTCCATGTTGGGGGTGGAGGTGTACCACAACCAAGGGTTTATATTCCCGTGTTTCTTTTCCCTCGGCTACGCTATCATAGTTAGAACCAGCATGTTTAGGTATTTTATTTGTATTTTGCATATTTTTGTTGTTTCATGTATAATTTAGAGTAAAATGAGAAAACCTGGTACAGTTAGAATAATAGAATGCAAACCTATTTTGAACTTGTTTATGAGACCATTATGTCATGACCCGAAATTCCATTCGGGCCGAACTGGCACCCGAAGCCGATATAGCCCGAGAGAACCAATCTTTGCTCATGAACCTTCGTATGCATATACTTGTGTGAATCTTCTTATACCTCATGAAACTACGCGGAAGACATGAATCTGGTAATATATGCCATATACATATATATATAAATAAAACTTGGCCGTTGGGGCCATTACGTCAAACTGAACGTACATCTTACATCCATATACCCACATATGTCTACAAAATCCTCTAACTGATGCATTTACAAGACCATCTAAAAGTCGAGACAAATCCCCGCTTTATCTTTACAACATCAAAACAAATGTACAACTGTGATAAGTCCCGAAGCAACTGGGGCTCACCAAAGATCCACAACTAACTGTCAACTTACTGTCTTTTTATAAATCTACTAGTGCCTGCACCTGCAACATGTAAGGTAAGTTCCCCCTAGGGGGTCAGTACGAAGAATGTACTGAGTATGTAAGGCTCGTAAGAAACAAAATCATATATGAGAATATCAATGAAATAAAATATGAGAGAATATTCAATGTGGATAAACCATCATTTTAAATGTGGAAACATGTTCTTGCTTCTGTTCTTGTTATTTTGGATCACTTACTTACATTCGCATTACTCATATAATATCTTTCATTCAAGAGAATTTTCCTTTACTCAAGAGACTTACCTCCAAGAGGTTTTTCTATTCCAGAAATTCTTTTACTCAAGAAATTCTTCTATTCACGAGTTTTGGATTAATAACATAACGTACATCCACTCTATTGGGGGAAATAACTGATATGCACATTTTTCTTCATTTCTTACTTTTGAGAGATTGATACTTTAAGTATCAAGATATTATTGGAAACACACATATATGCATTACCTCTTTGCATTACTTCTTCTCTTTACTTTTGTCAATCATTAACCGTATACTGCTTGGGCCCAACTGATCAGTGGGAAATTAATAATATCGTCATGCAGGTGTTCATTTCACCCCATGGATAATAGGAATAAACATCATGCAGGTGTTCATTGCACCCCATGGATAATACACATCATGCAGGTGTGTTCTTTCACCCCATGGATAAATTAACATCGTCATGCAGGTGTTCTTTTCACCCCATGGATAAGATCATATCATCATGCGGGTGTTCTTGCACCCCATGGATAAATGGCCATCATCATGCAGGTATTTGTACCCCATGGATAAACTAACATCCTCATGCGGGTATTTGTACCCCATGGATAACACCCACGAACACAATCAATATGCATTACTTTATTCTTACTTCAATTCTTTACTTTTGAGATTGATACCTTTACTTATGATAGATTGATTCATTCACTTGTGAGAGATTGTTATATTGAGGATCATAACACTATTTGAAACACACAAATATGCCTTACTTCACTCTTATACCTCATGAGATTAACACCTTAACTTGAGAGGGATAGATATTCTAGCTCGCACTTCACCTCCTTCCCTATTCTTATGAGCTCTTATATAAGTAAGCATGATACAGGGCTTCCACCTTTGGTGGGATATAATAAATAACATATCATATTATTGGGATTTTCCATATTGAACTTATAGCCTTTAGAATGTGATCCATACTAAATTGAACATAAAGTAACCATACCCCTTGCTCTTTACAATCCTATACCCCTTACATAGTTATGAGAGTGACACATTAGAGATCATGACACTAGAGCACACACTTATATACACATTTCACTTCACTCCTTTAACCCATGAGATTGAGATCTTCACTTATGGGGACTGATTATACTACCTTGCACATCATCTCTCTTATTACTCTTATGAGATTAGTACTAAGATAATCCTCATACTATAGGAATTTGAAACATGACATAGTTGGAAAATGCTTTTCAAGCATAACTAGATTCCCTTATATTATTACCCTCTTGAAATAGTTCTTTTAGGAATTACCACGTTATGACATCCTTAGAACTTCAATCAATGAATAAGAGATAAGTGAATCATCATTCGTCTAAGAATAGGACACATACGAATAACAATATACGTCAACCTGAATCGATATACCTCAAGTCTCTCGAAATTGAAGCAAGTCCAATGTCAATATGAACAACATGTTGCAGAAGGATATAGAAAAAGGAACCTTACATACCTTGTGTTCTTAATACGAATACACAATATTAGACGCATATACAATAGTCCCGCTCCTTCTTTGTGTATCACTCTACAACACAAATACAGAACGAAATTCACATTGTGACGCCCTGAATCCCATCGAGACATGATTGGCACCCGTAGCCGATAAGGCCCGAGAGAACCAACCTGTGCCTATGCTCAATCATATTCATAACCACCATTGCATAATATTATGCTATACGAATAAAGGAGAACAAGGGACATATTTAGGCATACATATGAAACTTGGCCGTTGAGGCCATCCAGTCAAAACAACATGTGTCTTTTACACTATTACACCCACATCGGTCTACAAAAGCCTCTAACAAGAGCATTGACCAAAATGAACCATAAGTCGGGACAAGTCCCCGCTTTACACATTATGTACAATACCAAAACATATATACACTCTGACTCGGAGAAGCCCCGAATGAGCTGGAGCTCACCAAAGAGCCGCTAACACTAGCAATCTACTGAGGAGGCCTACTGGGACCTGCGCCTGCAGCAAGTAAGGTAAATTCCCCGAGAGGGGTCAGTACGAAATAAGTACTGAGTATGCAAGGCTCAGATGAAACTATACAACACATGAATGTTTCAATGAATATGTCAATGAACTCAAAACATATGAATACTCAATGTGAATAAGTCACCATGTTATTCTTTGGAAACCATGTGGATTGCTTTCATTCTTTTCATTACTTTCTTTATCTCAATGCTCACATGTCATTACATATCACAATGTACCCGGGCCCCGACTGATCAGTGGGTCTTTCATATCATCATATAGGGATCGAGTCGAGCTAGGCTTATGCCCCTAGACTTGCCACCCTTGGGATCGAGTCGAGCTAGGCTTACGCCCCTAGACTTGCCACCCATAAATCCATATCTCGGGATCGAGTCGAGCTAGGCTTACGCCCCTAGACTTGCCACCCATACTTGATCATTGACCACATTTGCATTACTTTGATCTTTACTTTGAGATTGTTACTTTGATAGTCATAACATCACTTGGAACTTTGGAACATAACATTGTTGAAAACTTGAATCATTGACCAATAAGGGACAAGTGAATAAATATCAATGAAACATATAACATCACTAGCACCATGATACCATTGGAACCATTGGACAATAATCCATGAACAAGAGACACAAGTAGAGTCACTATTGAAATATTGGAACATAACCTTATTTGAACTTTCGGAACATTAACCATGAATATGAGGCATGAGAGTCACAAATGATCCATGATTAGAAAATATATGACAATGACTAGTGATATACGGATATCGGATACCTTAGTACATTTCGGGATAGGACTAGTAATATATCAATGTGAACACTATTTGCCGTAGGAAGATACGGACAAAGTAACCTTACATACCTTGGATTCGCAATATGACTATTCAACCTTAGATGCGTATACAATAATCCCGCTCCTTCTTTATGTGTCACTCTACAACATAAATACATAACGAAATTCACATTAACCACCACATACTTGACAAATGCATACTATGTCAATGAGGTACATGTTTGTCTTTACACATGTCATTTCCCCTCGACAAAACCATTGATATACTATTATTCCAAAAATTCCATAATATTCCCAACATTGACCAATACATAATAATCATCGCATTTTACCATAACAATTCTCTTTTACACCTCCTTATCCATACCACATCACAAACAATCCATCAATTCACCTTAATCTACTTCATAGCACATATTGGCCAAATTCCCACAATTTACACTTATAGATAAGAACAAGTTTATCAACAAAAATAACACCATAGATGTTCATATTTTATCCATACCATGATCTTTCATCAAAGGCACAAGTCCCAATTCAAGTTCAAACCCCATGGATCACAAATCTTATATAAAAGCACAAAGTACCATATCCAACATTTCCAAGCACACCCAACATGATTTACATACCCTTTCATGCATATAATATATGAATCCATAATAATATTCACTTACCCAAACTTGCAAAGTGATGATCTTGCTCCAAAGGGTAGCTTTGAGTCTTTAGGGTTTGAGAGCAAATGTTTTTGGAAAATATCTAAAGAGACATGAGAGTTCTAAATGAAAAAAAAATCTGATTTTTCCATGTATATATAGTCCCTCAAGTCTCCTTGGCATTAAATGCCATGTACAAATGGTCAAATGTGAAGAATGGGTCATTTTTGGCCTAATTGGGCCATGCATTCTTTTCATTTTTGGGCCCTTTTTGGGCCCAATTCACTTAACCCAATAAAATCAATAATTTCTCGTCTTTATACATATTACAACAATATTCCCACTCATAATATTCATATTCGTAGCCTCAATCCCAAGAACAAGTGATTCTAGCCACGTTTGGCTTATTTTGACCTTAGGGGTAAAATCGTCATTTTGACGCCAAATTCGTTCTCGAGAAATTTCTCATATCAATATCATATTTTACTCATTTCATATGTGTTGTAGAAGAGACGTGGCAAAAATCGGCTCAAAACGTCCCCGGATACCCTTGGGACTTAAGAAAATTTCCAACTTTGAAAAAGTGGGATTTCCAGCGTGGCACGCCCCTTGGCGCGCTAGCTCTCTGCCCCTGGACTAAAAATTTTAGTCCAGAGCAGCGTGGCACGCTGCCCAACGCGCCCCTGCCTTAATTTTTGACAAAATTCATTTTTCGACTTTTCTTCGCGGGCTTGGTTAGACACTTCAAATCCTATCCTTTAACCTACTTCTTAACCTTAATATCCTTCGTTTAGAGGTCCTCTTAACCTCATTTTGAACCCCACAATTGCGCCATGAAAATCACAAAACAACTCTTACGAAGGTTTTTGCACATATACGAGGCCAAATTCAATTTTGCTTATCCTTAACATTACCAAATACATACTCATAGGTCTCTACACCTAAGTAAACATTATTCAATGTCGTCAAGTAGGGTTAGGAAGGTACGGGGTGTTACATTCTTCCCCCCTTAGGAACATTCGTCCTCGAATGTTAACAATGTCGTTTCAATCAACAAATACATCGCTATGTTAACATGCATACACACAAACACTTAAGGCTCATGAATACTTACTTGTCATTGTTCCACTTCTGTAGTTTGAACTTCTTCATCCATTTGAAATAGATAGGGGTACTTGGATTTCATCATCTCTTCCGTTTCCCACGTGATCTCCTCTACTTGTTGATTTCTCCAAAGGACTTTTACGGATGCTATGTCTTTATTTCTCAATCTCTTTACTTGTCGATCTAAGATAGCAATGGGCATCTCTTCATAAGTGAGATCCTTTGTAACTTGAACATTTTCAATTGGAACAATACGAGCTGGATCTCCTATGCATTTTTGAAGCATCGACACATGAAATACCGGATGGACTGATGAAAGGTCCTGGGGTAGTGCCAACTCATACGCAACTTGCCCAAATCTTCTAATAACTTCATAGGGGCCTATGTAACGTGGACTCAATTTCCCTTTCTTTCCGAACCGCATTACCCCTTTCATCGGTGACACCTTTAAGAATATCCAATCACCTATGGCGAATTCAAGTCCTCTTCTTCTAATATCGGCATATGACTTGTGACGACTTTGAGCCGTTTGTAACCGTTGTTGGATAACTTTAACTTTCTCCATGGCTTGGTGAACAATATCTGGCCCAAGTAAGGCAGTTTCACCTTCTTCGAACCATCCTATTGGTGATCTACATTTCCTTCCGTACAAAGCTTCATAAGGTGCCATTTTAATACTTGAATGGTAGCTATTGTTATACGCAAATTCAATAAGAGGTAAATGGTCATCCCAACTGCCTTGAAAATCTAATGCGCAAGCTCGTAGCATATCTTCAAGTGTCTGAATAGTACATTCCGCTTGTCCATCAGTCTGGGGATGGAAAGCCGTACTCAAATTCACCTGAGTACCTAAACTCCGCTGAAAAGATTTCCAAAAGTGTGCTGTGAACTGTGCTCCTCTGTCTGATATAATGGAAAGTGGAATACCATGCAGTCGTACTATCTCCTTCACATACAACTTTGCATAATCCTCAGCTGTATAGGTCATCTTGACCGGTAGAAAATGAGCTGACTTGGTAAGTCGGTCCACTATGACCCATATGGAATCAAACTTCCGCAATGTACGAGGCAAGCCCGTAATAAAATCCATATTAATCATATCCCACTTCCAGACTGGAAGATTGATACATTGCATGTAACCTCCCAGTTTCTGATGTTCCACTTTCACCTGTTGACAATTCGGGCATTGCGCGACAAATTCTGCAATGTTCTTTTTCATGTTGCCCCACCAATACACTTCTTTCAATTCATGGTACATTTTAGTAGCACCCGGATGAATGGAATAGCGCGAATGGTGCGCCTCTGTCATTATTCGTGTCCTCAGTTGATCTACATCCGGTACACATATTCTCCCTTGACATTGAAGCACCCCTTCCGGTGTAATCTCAAATGCCTTGGTCAAATTCTGCTGCACATTCTCCTTTAGCTGTAATAAAATAGAATCTGCATCCTGTTTCTCTTTCACTTCAGCTATCAAGGAGGATTCTGCTGCATTCTGCACCATAACTCTATCATCTGAAGTTTCAATAAGGCGAACTCCCAAGCTGGCTAATTGATTCAAATCTTTGATTATCTCACGCTTTTCATTCAACTGACCACTAGTGCTTTCGACTGCCTTACGGCTCAATGCATCAGCTACGACATTTGCTTTGCCTGGGTGATAAAGAATATCAATGTCATAATCTTTTAACAGCTCTAACCACCTTCGTTGCCTCAAATTGAGTTCCTTCTGCTTAAAAAGATATTGCAAGCTTTTGTGATCCGTATAGATGTCAACATGAACCCCATATAAATAATGACGCCATATCTTTAAAGCAAAAACTACTGCTGCCAATTCAAGATCATGTGTGGGATAGTTTTTCTCATGTGGCCGCAACTGTCGTGAGGCATATGCTATCACCCTACCATGCTGCATCAACAAACATCCGAGACCAATCCCGGAAGCATCACAATACACTGCATAGCCCTCTGTGCCTTCAGGAAGAACTAACACTGGTGTAGAAGTCAACTTATCTTTCAATTTTTGGAAACTTCTTTCACATGCGTCATTCCATTGAAATTTAATTGCCTTATGAGTTAACTTTGTCAATGGTGCTGCAATAGACGCAAACCCTTCTACAAATCTTCGGTAATAACCTGCCAGACCCAAAAAACTGCGAATCTCTGTGGGTGTCGTAGGTCTTGGCCAGGTTTTCACTGCTTCGATCTTTTGGGTATCAACCTGTATACCTTCATCTGATACAATGTGACCCAAGAACGCGACTGATTTCAACCAAAACTCACATTTGGAGAATTTTGCATACAACTTACGGTCACGGAGAATTTGCAACACTTGCCGTAAGTGATAAGCATGGTCTTCTGGTGATCTTGAATAAACAAGGATGTCATCTATAAATACTGTCACGAACACGTCTAGGAATGGCTTAAACACCCTGTTCATCAAATCCATAAACACAGCCGGCGCATTTGTTAGGCCAAATGACATAACTAAAAATTCATAATGGCCATACCGTGTTCGAAAAGCTGTCTTGGGTACATCCTCCTCTCTAACTCTGACCTGATGGTAACCCGACCTCAAGTTAATTTTCGAAAAACACCTGGCACCCTGTAACTGATCAAACAAATCATCAATACGAGGGAGGGGATATTTGTTCTTGATCGTTACTTTATTCAGTTGACGATAGTCGATGCACATTCTCAAGGTGCCATCTTTCTTTCGCAAAAATAATACCGGTGCACCCCACGGGGACATACTAGGCCTAATGAAGCCTTTATCCAGCAAATCTTTCAACTGCTCCTTCAATTCACGCAGTTCCGCTGGAGCCATTCTATATGGAGGAATAGAAATAGGCTGAGTGCCTGGAATCACATCAATGCCAAATTCTACTTCCCGTTCTGGGGGTAAACCTGGAAGATCCTCTGGAAATATATCAAGAAATTCATTGACGACCGGTACAGACTGTGGAGTTAATGGTTCCACATCATTATCTTTCACTTGTACCAAATGACATATGTATTCCTTGGCAATCATTTTTCTGGCTTTCAAATAGGAAATAAATCTGCCTCGTGGTGCCCCTACCTTACCCTGCCATTCTAGAACATTTTCTTGCGGAAAACAAAATTGCACCTTCTTGGCCCGGCAATCTACCGTAGCATAACAAGAGGCCAACCAATCCATTCCCATGATTACATCAAAATCCACCATGTTCAATTCAATGAGATCGGCCAACGTATCATGACCACACACAGTCACCACACAGTTACGATACACTCTCTTTGCAATAATATATTCACCAACCGGTGTAGACACTTCAATTGATTTAATTAATAATTCCGGTGCCTTTGCAAATTTGGCAGCAACCAATGGAGTAACATAGGAAAATGTAGAACCTGGGTCAATTAGTGCATATACATTATGTGAGAGTATGGATAATGTACCTGTGACGACATCAGGGGAAGCTTCTGAATTCTGGCGGTCCACCAAAGCATAAGTGCGATTCTGGACCCCGCTAGTACTGGCTCCTCTTCTGGCACCTCTACCTCGACCAATAGGCTGCACCCCTCGGCCCTGTGAAGGAACCGATGCTGAAGACGCAACAGCCGACCCAGCTGGTCGTGCTATACCACCCATGCTCTGCTGTGGACATTCTCTCGCTATATGTCCCGGCACACCACACCAAAAGCAGATATTCGTTCCTGTCCGACATGGACCTGTGTGCATACGCCCGCAGTGCGGACACTGCTGACGAGAGAAACCTGCTGCCTGTGATCCATGAACTCCACTACTCTGCCCAGCTGAACCACCTCTAAACCCTCGAGACTGAGAATAAGCACCACCTGTGGAATAAGAGAACGACGGTCTAGGTGGTCTAGGAAACATGCGGGGCCTAGATCCTCCTTGGGACATCATAGGTGGTCCCATAGGTCTAGCCCTTTTGGACTGTCCCCTATTAAATTCATGTACCCTGCGTCTCTGTCTCTGATCCTCCATTTTCTGGGCGAAGGCTTGTATGCGAGCAATGTCCATGTCCCTATTCAAGGCCGCAATAGTGCAATCTCTTACCAAATATGGCTCTAGTCTGTCCACGTATCTATGGACCCTGTCTGTCATCGTAGCCACAACATTTGGCGCATATCGAGCCAAAGAATTAAATTGCAAGCTATATTCTCTGACACTCAAATTTCCTTGACGGAGATTTAGGAACTGATCTGCACGTGCCTCACGGATCTTATAGGGCAAGTAATGATCAAGGAAAGCCACTTTAAACTCTCCCATGTAGGTGGATCTGCACCAATGTCACGGGATTTCTTCCAATCCTCATACCACAGTATTGCCTCTCCTTTCAACCTGTACGCAGCAAGTTCCACTGTCTCTACCCCTGTCACATGCATAACTTCCAAGGCCCTCTGAATTTGATCCACGAAGTCCTGTGGATCAGCTTTTGGATCTGCCCCTGTGAATATAGGAGGGTCCAGTTTCAAGAAATCCTGTGTTCTGCGACTTGCCATTCTAGCCTCATCATCATCATGTGCCATAGCACCAGCTCTTCCCTGGCATTGTGCCGCCACTAACAGTGTCAACATCTGTACAGCATTCCTAAGATCCTGATCTGTGGCATTTGTTGGTGGTTCCACGGGCACTTCCCTTCTTCTCGGCTCTTCTGGAGCTGAGGAAGTAGAAGAAGCTCGCGTTGCGAACTCAGTTTCAGCCCCACCTTGATTAACTTGTTCCGGTGGTGGTCTACTTGCTCCTTCACCAACAATTCTATCTATCAGCTTACTTTTACCTTTTCCTCTTCCTCTTCTAGTGTTCGGCATTTTGACTATACCAAAGAAAAACAATTACCAAGATCAGATACAAGGCAACTGACAACATTAGCTTTATTGCACGATCTAGAATGAAGGAAAGAAACAACATCCTATATGCCTCGTAGCCTCCTACGTATAAATGTGGTGCACAACACATCGATACGTAAGACTCTACTCAGACACGGCTTTGTAGACATCCTTAGACCGACTGCTCTGATACCACTTTTGTGATGCCCCGAATCCCATCGAGACATGATTGGCACCCGTAGCCGATAAGGCCCGAGAGAACCAACCTGTGCCTATGCTCAATCATATTCATAACCACTATTGCATAATATTATGCTATACGAATAAAGGAGAACAAGGGACATATTTAGGCATACATATGAAACTTGGCCGTTGAGGCCATCCAGTCAAAACAACATGTGTCTTTTACACTATTACACCCACATCGGTCTACAAAAGCCTCTAACAAGAGCATTGACCAAAATGAACCATAAGTCGGGACAAGTCCCCGCTTTACACATTATGTACAATACCAAAACATATATACACTCTGACTCGGAGAAGCCCCGAATGAGCTGGAGCTCACCAAAGAGCCGCTAACACTAGCAATCTACTGAGGAGGCCTACTGGGACCTGCGCCTGCAGCAAGTAAGGTAAATTCCCCGAGAGGGGTCAGTACGAAATAAGTACTGAGTATGCAAGGCTCAGATGAAACTATACAACACATGAATGTTTCAATGAATATGTCAATGAACTCAAAACATATGAATACTCAATGTGAATAAGTCACCATGTTATTCTTTGGAAACCATGTGGATTGCTTTCATTCTTTTCATTACTTTCTTTATCTCAATGCTCACATGTCATTACATATCACAATGTACCCGGGCCCCGACTGATCAGTGGGTCTTTCATATCATCATATAGGGATCGAGTCGAGCTAGGCTTATGCCCCTAGACTTGCCACCCTTGGGATCGAGTCGAGCTAGGCTTACGCCCCTAGACTTGCCACCCATAAATCCATATCTCGGGATCGAGTCGAGCTAGGCTTACGCCCCTAGACTTGCCACCCGTACCTGATCATTGACCACATTTGCATTACTTTGATCTTTACTTTGAGATTGTTACTTTGATAGTCATAACATCACTTGGAACTTTGGAACATAACATTGTTGAAAACTTGAATCATTGACCAATAAGGGACAAGTGAATAAATATCAATGAAACATATAACATCACTAGCACCATGATACCATTGGAACCATTGGACAATAATCCATGAACAAGAGACACAAGTAGAGTCACTATTGAAATATTGGAACATAACCTTATTTGAACTTTCGGAACATTAACCATGAATATGAGGCATGAGAGTCACAAATGATCCATGAGTAGAAAATATATGACAATGACTAGTGATATACGGATATCGGATACCTTAGTACATTTCGGGATAGCACTAGTAATATATCAATGTGAACACTATTTGCCGTAGGAAGATACAGACAAAGTAACCTTACATACCTTGGATTCGCAATATGACTATTCAACCTTAGATGCGTATACAATAATCCTGCTCCTTCTTTATGTGTCACTCTACAACATAAATACATAACGAAATTCACATTAACCACCACATACTTGACAAATGCATACTATGTCAATGAGGTACATGTTTGTCTTTACACATGTCATTTCCCCTCGACAAAACCATTGATATACTATTATTCCAAAAATTCCATAATATTCCCAACATTGACCAATACATAATAATCATCGCATTTTACCATAACAATTCTCTTTTACACCTCCTTATCCATACCACATCACAAACAATCCATCAATTCACCTTAATCTACTTCATAGCACATATTGGCCAAATTCCCACAATTTACACTTATAGATAAGAACAAGTTTATCAACAAAAATAACACCATAGATGTTCATATTTTATCCATACCATGATCTTTCATCAAAGGCACAAGTCCCAATTCAAGTTCAAACCCCATGGATCACAAATCTTATATAAAAGCACAAAGTACCATATCCAACATTTCCAAGCACACCCAACATGATTTACATACCCTTTCATGCATATAATATATGAATCCATAATAATATTCACTTACCCAAACTTGCAAAGTGATGATCTTGCTCCAAAGGGTAGCTTTGAGTCTTTAGGGTTTGAGAGCAAATGTTTTTGGAAAATATCTAAAGAGACATGAGAGTTCTAAATGAAAAAAAAATCTGATTTTTCCATGTATATATAGTCCCTCAAGTCTCCTTGGCATTAAATGCCATGTACAAATGGTCAAATGTGAAGAATGGGTCATTTTTGGCCTAATTGGGCCATGCATTCTTTTCATTTTTGGGCCCTTTTTGGGCCCAATTCACTTAACCCAATAAAATCAATAATTTCTCGTCTTTATACATATTACAACAATATTCCCACTCATAATATTCATATTCGTAGCCTCAATCCCAAGAACAAGTGATTCTAGCCACGTTTGGCTTATTTTGACCTTAGGGGTAAAATCGTCATTTTGACGCCAAATTCGTTCTCGAGAAATTTCTCATATCAATATCATATTTTACTCATTTCATATGTGTTGTAGAAGAGACGTGGCAAAAATCGGCTCAAAACATCTCCGGATACCCTTGGGACTTAAGAAAATTTCCAACTTTGAAAAAGTGGGATTTCCAGCGTGGCACGCCCCTTGGCGCGCTAGCTCTCTGCCCCTGGACTAAAAATTTTAGTCCAGAGCAGCGTGGCACGCTGCCCAACGCGCCCCTGCCTTAATTTTTGACAAAATTCATTTTTCGACTTTTCTTCGCGGGCTTGGTTAGACACTTCAAATCCTATCCTTTAACCTACTTCTTAACCTTAGTATACTTCGTTTAGAGGTCCTCTTAACCTCATTTTGAACCCCACAATTGCGCCATGAAAATCACAAAACAACTCTTACGAAGGTTTTTGCACATATACGAGGCCAAATTCAATTTTGCTTATCCTTAACATTACCAAATACATACTCATAGGTCTCTACACCTAAGTAAACATTATTCAATGTCGTCAAGTAGGGTTAGGAAGGTACGGGGTGTTACACATTGACCACCAACTGCCTTACAAATGCATGTAACGTCAATGAGTTACATGTTTGCCTTTAAACATGCTATTTCCCCTTGACAAAACCATTGATGAAATTATTATTCCAAAAATCCCCCAATATTCCCAAAATTGACCATTACATGACAATTAATATATTTCACCACAACACTTCTCCTTTACACTTTCTTATACACACCACATCACAAATAGTCCATCAATTCACCTTAATACACTTCATAGCACATATCAGCCAAAATCCCACAATTTACACTTACAGAAAAATAACAAGTTTAATAACAAAATAACACCGTACATGTTCATATTTTTTCCATACCATGCTTTTTCATCAAAGGCACAAGTCCTAATTCAAGCTTGAATTTCATGGATCACAAATCTTATACAAAAACCCAAAGTACCATGTCCAACATTTCCAAGAACAACCAACATGATTTACATACTTTTCCATGCATATAATATGTTAATACATAACAATAATCACTTACCTAGGCTTGAAAGATGATGATCTTGCTCCAAGAAGTGCCTTAGGGTTTGAAGTTGAGAGAAGAGTCTTGTAGAAAATTCTAGAAAAAGCAAGAAAGGCATGTGTGTTTGTTGTGAATTAAAAATCTGATTTTTCCTCCCTTTTATATACCCATGAAGTCCTTTGCTCAATTATTGCTTGGTCAAAAGAAGAATGGGTCATTTGACCCATTCTTGGCCCATGTTTTCCATCTTCATTTTGGGCTTTATTGAGCCCAAATCACTTAACCCAATAAAATCAATAATTTCTCGTGTTTAAATCATTTCATACGCATTACGAAAATATTCCCACTCACGAAATTCATACTCGTAGCCTCAATTCCAAAAACAAGCAATTCTAGCCACGTATGGCCTATTTTGACCAAAAGGGTAAAAACGTCATTTTGATGCCCAAATTCGTCCTCGAGTAATTTTATCTTACCAATATAATATTCCATTCATTCCATGTATAATCTCGTGGTTGTAAAATAAATGTGGCAAAAATCGGCTCAATACTTCCTCGGGCACCCTTGGGACTTAAGAAAAATTCCAACTTTGAAAAGTGGCCAAAACCAGCGTGGCACGCCCTTGGGCGCGCCAGCTTGCTGCCTCTGGGCACAAAAATTTGGCCCAGAGCGGCGTGGCACGCCCCACCCTAAATTTTTTTTTTTTTTTTTTTTTTTTTAACTTATTGTTCTCAAAACTAAGGTAAACATGTACGGGGTGTTACACATTACAAAAATGATACCCCTCCAAAATAATATTTTTTTGCGTGTTTGCATATGTTGTGACCAATGCTTGGATCTAGATATGGCATTAGTATTGAGAGTGTGATGATCTGGCTAACCTTGTATGAACCAAGTAGGTAGTAACTTAGACGAAAGCCCCGAGCCATGAGTAAGTAAGGTTTCTACCTAGTCGGTGTGTGTGCACGATCTAGAACTTGCCCGGTTAGTCTCACTTAAAGCTGTAGGATAGTAGATTAGGAAAGGATCATAGGTCAATTTTGAAAGAGTCCACTATTGCCTAAATAACCTACCAAATGATCATGAATCCCTTGAACCCGAATTTTGAGCCCAAATAGAACTTTTCTTTGAACTATCCAATTCACCGTACAAATATTTTACAATGAACCTTCTTTGGCCTTGGTCCCTCCTTGAACACTATGTACCTCAACTCAGGCAAATGTCTAAGTTGAGGGTAGCTATTGTGTAGGGGTACATAGAAGTTGGATATGAAGAGTTTTGTAGTAAAAAGATAAAGGGAGTCAGGTGGGGTAAAAGTGGTGAAAAAAAAGGGAAAAGAAAAGAAAAACAAGAAAAAGAAAGAAAAGAAAAGAAAAAAAGAGAAAAGAGTTGTTGTGAAAATAAAACCGCACCCGAGTTACAAAAAGAAATAAAAATGAGAAAATGGGAGAAATATAAGGGAAAATAGGAAAGTAGAGATAAAAGTGTTGTAGTATCAAGGAGGGTTAGTCACTATATCCATATGTATCATACCTATACCCGATCCTACATTACAGGCTAGTAAAGTCTTATAGTGATCCTGACCCGAGTGTTCGAAAGCTAATGCATAGAAAATAAGGGCAAGCCTATGGTATCAAACGCTCATGACCTGACTTTTTTGTGAGAGTGAGAGATTCGATGCCATCCCAGTTTTGCTATTTATCGCATATACTGAGTGTGGGACTTCTTTGATGTGAGGGCATAAGGGTTGTAGTCTACTTACTGCTTGTTTGGGTAAGAGTATGGGTCTGGATGTTAGGTTGTCTGCATACAATGTAATGCCATGTCCTGATTCCATTGTGTTAAAGTACCTATCATGCACATACACTGCATTTATTGATTTTGCTAACTTGGAGGGTGTTGAAACTATTTATCGTGTTTGCATGAATTAGTTTTGTAAAATTGGCTGCCATAGTGATCTTGTTTTTGTTTTAAGTTAAGCATCGTAGTGAGTCTAGTTTATTTTGTTCGCCTGAGGACATGCAACAATTCTAAGTTAAGGGTGTTGATGTAACGGGAATTTACGGCACTTGAGATGCTTAAAACACTGAATAATTGCAAGTACAAGGGTATTTTTCTGTGGATATGATGGGTTTTTTGGTATTTGTAGGATAAATAGGCTCGAAAAAGGAATGTGCTGGAAATTGTACTTATAGAGGATCATACGAGTGAAAGCACGACCATGGGATCTAACCATGGTCATATCAGTGCTGTCGTGCTTTAAAGCAGAGAAAGGGTCCTGAGGAGTTAATCAGACGAGAGTTCTCATGACCATACCTTGATCATACGATTGTACCTTGTGGTCGTGGGATGAAGGACCTGGAAAATAAAGCTGTAGGAAATTGTGTGGGAATCATCAGACGAGGGCCAATCACGATCATTGAAGCAACATATGATCGTACCTAGAGATCGTAGGAAGAAGGCGCAGATATGCAAGAGCTAAACCATGAGCACCAAGAACGATCGTTGGTTCTAACCACGATAGTATCTTCCTCTCGTCCATGTCGGTCGACCCAGATTTCCTATTTTGTTTAGGATAGAATTTATTTTGTTTATGAATACTCTTATAGGGTTTTTTGTATGAGTTTACACTCTTTCATATTTTACAACTCTATATTGTGAGATTCTAAGGCATATTGTTGGATTTTCACAAACATCGTTTCTAGGGTTTTAATTCAAGTTAAGATTTTGGAGTTCTATTCTTCTTGTAAGTTCATAATCAAGTTTTCATCTATGAATTCTCCTTATGTTCTTGCAATTATGAGTAGCTAAACTTCACAACTAAGGTTGTGGGAACTATGACGGATTAACAATACAGTGTTCAAAGTACAAGGTGATTCTCGAAGGGTAGTTGGGCATGTATTGTTGTTTTTTCTGAATTGATTGCTTTTCAATGAGTTCACACATTGGGATTCATCCAATATCTACCCTGGACTATAGCAAGGTTAATCAGATAGGAATAACGAATCAACAACAAGACTTGGATATCTTCATTTAATTAGCCTTGAACCGGTAAACGGGAAAGACTATATTTGGATCATGAATAGGGGTCAGCAATGCAACACACATGCCACATTAACATTTGTTCTTGGGGATATTCATCTACAAGGGGCGTAACATAGTCAGTTACATGATACATAACCTGTCGATTCTGCATGCCTAACACCATAAGAGATCACTAAAGTGCGGAGAACCCATGGAGTTATGAAGTTATCGAGAAACACAATCCTAGTGTCTTTCTCATATTAATTACAAACCAACGAAGACAACACTTGTTACTATTACTCTTTTGTTTCACAAAATTCCCTCCTCTTTTACTTATTTGCCTGTTACTTGGACAAACATGAGATTGAAATTTGATCTATTCGCTTTGGGATCGACCCCAACCTTGTTGGGTTCTATATTTGATTCAACAACCGCTTTATACTTTTTGGGAGGTGTAATTTGGGTGACATTATCTTTCACACCTCGAGTTTGGAGCTTCAGAGCATGATTTTTAGAGTTCAAAAAGGGATTTTTTGAGATTTCCACTTTAGGTGAGTTTCTAAACATATATGTCATCATTAACCATCGATTAATTTGTGTTTTCACCTTTAAATCATAATTTTTAAACATGCAATTTTGGAGTTTTCTTAGCAAAGTGAAATAATAGTATTTTGATGATTTCTAGCTCGATTGCAGCTCCATTTTTGATAAAATTTTAGACTTAAACTCCTTGAGTTATGGGTAACTTAATTTTTGAATAAAATTCAATTTTTTCCCTTATTGGCTCAGGGTTGATTTTTGGGTTGGCTATTTTGACCCGGATTCATAACATAGCAATATGGGTATCGTTGGTTTCCTTTTCTCTTATAGATTCCATATGTAAATAGATTGGACTCATTTGGAGGCGATTCAGAAGGGTAAGGCTTCTATCTAATTCTTCGGGCTTCGATTTAACTTGTGTTCTTTTTTCAATCGAAGTTGAAAGTTTCCTTGACTCTTTTTCAAAGTGCTTATGTGCTAGTTATTTGTATGGAAAGTAATGGGGTTATGGGAGTCCCATATAGGTGATATGACTAGCATCTATATGGATACCGATGTATCTATAAAGTGAATAAAACTAACCAATTGACTTGTTTTGATTATTTTCCTCTACTTGCTAGCATGGGTTGTGGAATATATTTGAAATAACTTGTTAAGCATGCTATGGGATGGGAAATTTATTTTTTTTATATTATTAGGTTGATTTATGCCCTGTAATGCCCTTGTGGGGGCCTGTGTTGACTTTGATAGTGATTTGAGCTGGTTTACCTTATTTTGATACCCGTGTGGGGGATCAAATTATGATTCACTGAGAATTGGAAGTATTGGCCCATATTTGATCCTAATTGGGCTTATTTCATGTGTTTTGGGTTTATATCTGTCATGTGCATGCATAATTATTCATTTTATTATTCATGGAACTGGTACCACTAATTTTAAAAAAAATGAATGATTTTAGTTTTGGTTTGAGTCTGAATCTTGATTTTATGAAGTATTAGTTTTGGAGTTCGAACATGGTATATGGATTTCATAAATCCCCCATGGGTTCTCTCTTATAAGATTAGGCTTGGAAGGTATATACCGTAGGATAAACAATGCAACATACTCATGGTTGTATCATCTCTATCATACTTATCTGATACATCATCTCTATTTGATTACATGGTATGCAGTTCCTTTGTCTCAACCTTGATTGTGTTTTGGTATGGTGAGTGGGTATAAAACTATAATGGTGAAATTGTGTCCTGCTAGGAATTGTACTACTATTTTTATCAGAACCCTATACATGTCCGACTTACTTGAACTGGACTGGCTACCTTGTTAAATGTTATTATTTGTTAGATTATGGTGGTTTTATTGAGTGCAAGTTTATTTGGTTGTTTTGGATGGTTGGTTTGGTGGTCCTTGTAATCACTTTGGATTAGGATCAATTATCGACGATGCTTGCTGAGTACACATGTTCCCATACTCACCCTTGCTATTTTTCTACACTTTACGTGTAGGTACTGAGCCGATGGTCCCTGCTCGCTGAGTATTATTGTGTGGGTGATACTTTTCAGGGCTTCTGAGGTAGTAGTTGTTGGTTCCAGATACTCTTAGATCCTCTACCTATCCTAGTCTTATGTATCTCTTTTGCATGATAGACACTTTGGGGGCTTTCTTTGTATTTTTAGATGCTTCAAGGCTTGTATTATGACAATCAGACCTAGAATAATGTCAGATTTTTTGGTTTCCTTTACTCATACTGTGTTGATCTATTTTAGGTTTTGATCTATCTTTATTTCTTCTGTATACTTAATATTTTATCTGTGTTTTGTTTGGGGTTGGCTTACCTGTATTGGAAGGTTTGACAGGTGCCATCATAGTCTTGATTTTGGGTCGTAACACGTTGGTATTAGAGCTCCAGGTTCATTGGTCTCACAAGTACAAGTCGAGTCTAGTAGAGTTTTATAGTTCGTACAGAGACGTCTGTTATTTATCTTTGAAAGGCTAGAGGACTTTAAGAAAATCCCTTTCTTTATTCCTGATCATGTGATCGCAGCTTAATATAACTCTATACTCTCTTGTCTCATTTTCCCATAAATGGTGAGTACACGTTCTTCTTTGGCTAGAGACTCAAAGCTCATGTTGTTGGTACGTGGCAAAAGCAGAGGACGAGGCAGAGGCTGAGTTTGAGCTTTAGGTCAACTAGGGGTCATACTAGGGTTGTCTTGTCAGGTTCAGGGGTTGCTCATGATAATGGATTAGTTGGGACAGAGGGGTTGAGTCCAATGCAGACACTACCTAGTTTCATTTTTATTCATGTACTTTAGGATGTCTTGGTTTGTACATTAGGGTTTCTTGAGAAGACGGCCTAGACTTCCAGTCAGCATATTGTTTTGGGGCTTCATACTTCATATGCACAGTTGCTTATGGCTATAGAGTCTCTCGATGTTGGTATATTATTATCGGGTATTGCTTCACACCTAGTGACTTTGCCGGTTATGTCCATGGAGGGACAGATCGAGAGGTTTGTGGAGTTCATGAGGATGGATCCCCCGCAGTTTAATGGGAATCCCAGTGTTGCTGCTATGGGTTTTTGGTTGGTTTCTATGAGAGATTGCATGGGTTGGGATTGGTAGGCTTTAATGGAGTGAATTTCACTACTTTTTAGTGTTTTGGACCAGCTAGACAGTGATGGATGACCATTGTTGAGGGTAGGCTAGTTGTTTCACCTCTTCTCTCATGAAATCAGTTTACTCAGGAGTTTATGTAAAGGCGTGAGGGGTGTGCATTCAAGGAAACCTGTAGATTTGACAGCAGTAATGGCATGTATGGTATAGGTCAGACTTCTCATAGTTATTATCAGAGGTGGTTAGGCTGTGGTGGTCATTAAAGTTCTTCAAATTCAGTCCAACGAAAGTTTACTCGTTCAAGTTGTTTCATATGTAGGGATCTCAGGTACTGTATGAGGGATTGACCATGACATAGACAGAGAGGTACGGTATCAGCGAATCAAGGAGGGGGTATGGGAGTTGTTTATATAGGAGGTGATAGGGCACAATGTTATGCCTTTTCGGGTAAGATGGAGGCAGAGTCGTCAGAAGCAGTTGTTACAGGTATTGTCCAAGTATGTCATACCTATTTCAGTTTTATAGGATTTGGGTTTTGCTTTCTCCTATGTGTCTTCATACTTTGCATCAACTCTTCATATGATTAGTGAGTCCTTTGTTGTGTCTGTTGTGTTTCTACCCTGGTAGGAGATTTTTTAGTGGTGGTTTGGGTGAACCGATCCTACGATTATGATTCTTTTGGGGTATGACACATATGTAGGTTGGATTATTCTGGATATGATAGATATTGGTGTGGTTTGTAGATGATCTTCTCGATAGTTATGTTGAGTTTTAGTGGTGGATCCATGGTAGGTATTATCATATTATGGTTGTGACACTACAATATTTTTGTCTTATAGACACCTTTGTAAAGTGTAGCCTAAAGTAGTAAAAAGTGTGGCCTTTGTTCAAAGGCTATGCTTTTGGACTTTAGGCCACGCTTTTTTGGGGGTGGACTAAAAGGGCGTAACCTTTGACTTTAGACCATGCTTTTTAAGTATGGCCATAGCATCTACGCTTACAAAGTGTGGCCAATGAGGTACAAAGGCCACGCTTTGTAGCATCTCATTGGCAACAGTTTTATTTAATTATTCTACACTTGGAAACCGTAGCCTATTCTTTGTTATTGGCCACGCTTTAAAAGTGTAGTCTTTTATACCCCTTCTACTACAACACTTATAAAGTGTAACCTTTTTCTTATGTATATGCACACAATTGATATTCCTATAGCCACACTTTTTAAGTGTCGCACCATTGTCTAGAATTTGATACGCATTATATATTCACTAATCACATTATTATATATTCACCAATCACATTATATATACACATACATATTTAAAAGATCTCAAACACCAAATTATGTAATAAATATTAAAACCTCCAAAATAACAATGTATTCAAAATATACTAACACATCCTTAGAATGCAATAACAAGATCAGTATATTGACAAGTTCAATATATTGACAAGATCAGTACAAAGGTAAATTCCATTACACAAAAACAAAAGTATTCAAGCATAGATCAAAATACTTCAAAAACTTTTTATCATTCACTTCAAAAGGTCGAGTTGACTTGTGGCCACCATTCAAATTCGATCACCGGCATTTCCCTGCATATTCAAAATGAAATTAAAAATTAAATCATGTTCAATGCAACAAGACAAACTAGATTCTAGTTTCTACTTCCTTAACCAACCAATTATGAAATCATCGGTGGGTTTATAAAACATACAAATGCATTTCACATAAAAATATTCAGCATAAAGTTAGAAGATAAAAACAAACTTTCTCGATCTCTCATTTCAGAGTTCAGTGCATTAGCTGCACCATGTCCAGCACACAATGTCAAAACTGATGGAAAACCAAAATCAAAACCAAAACCAAAGTGCACCTCCTCTAGTCCCCATTTACAAACCAAAACCAGTGCACCTCCTACAGTCCAAGTCAAAACCAAACCAAAACCAAAACCAAAATTAAAACACCTCCTTCAGTCCCCATTTACAAACCAAAATCAAAACCAAAACCAGTGTACCTCCTACATTCCCGACCATTTACAAACCAAAAGCAAAACCAGTACACCTCCTGCAGTCCCGGCCAAACCAAAACAAAAACCAAATTAAAACCAAGCCAAAACCAAAACCAAAACAAAACCAAAAACAAAACACCTCCTCCAGTCCCTATTTATAAACCAAAACCAGTGCACCTCATGCAGTCCTGGCCATTTACAAACTAAAACCAAAACCAGTGAACCTCCTGCAGTCCCAACCAATTACAAACCAAAACCTAAACCAAACCAAAACCAAAATCAAAACCAAAACCAAAACACCTCCTCTAGTCCCCATTTACAAACCAAAACCAAAACCAAAACTAGTGCACCTCATCTAGTCCCGACCATTTACAAACCAAAACCAAAACTATAAGCACCTTCTACAGTCCCTATTTACAAACCAAAACCAAAACCATACCAAGACATAGGTGTATGCTAAGAAACTGAACACTACTAAGACATCTGCCTCTATCCCTTACATGTGTCAATTGAACTACTAAAGCCACAGAGAGTAAGCAGATATTGCCAAGAAAACTTTATTTGCACTGCCTAATTTAATAGAAAGGCTAAAATCCTGATACAGAGGTCGATCTTTAGCAAATAATTACACAAATATCTACTTTATTCTAATGATTACAATGCATTACACAAAATAAAATGTATTCAACCATATACTATATGATGCATTATCTTGTAATATGGAACATTAACATACTTTCCATGAAGCTTAATCAACACGCCAATTAGTTTAGACTAATAGTATAGTTGAGTTACTGATCTGCCAATAAAGCTATTATTTTATTCAAACAAGTGGTCAACTTTTGAGTGTAAGTTGATTATCTAAAAGTCAACACATACAGAACAGATTTTACTAAGTCATACAACTAATCAAACAAATGACATATAGCTGTGACAACAGAGTACTCCCGGCTAACCACCAATAGTGCAACAAACTAAGAAATCACCAGTAGTGTTGCACCCTCTTGAATATTTAAAACTTTAGGATTTAAGTTTCTTGTGAATATAAAATATAAAGTACCTTTTCATAAATCGAAGCATATGCTGAGCCAGAAGAATTTGGTAGATTTTAACCTCTTACAGCTTGTGCACTGCTTGTATCAATAGGTGACGAAAGGTTGGATCCGGCACACCCTGGTATAGCTTGAACATTTAATTCAGGGTTGTTTTGCACCAATTGACTAAAAAAATATCTCATTTCACGCAGTTCTTCCTTAAGAGCAGTGACATCATTGGCATGTTATTTATTAAGCTTATTGGTTTCCTCATCTCTTTTTAGAGAAATTGTTGTCACTGATCTACCATAGCATCTAAGTTGACCAGGCTGGTCATTTCCAAAAACTTCCCTGAATGCATCATCCGTTGTCTCCCTAGAATTTTGATGATTCTGAAGTTCAGTCTATGAAAAAAAAAGTTCTATAAATAACATATACAAACATAACAATTCTCATAGTGACTAATCAAACAGGTTTAATTACTATCATGCTAGCAAGATCCAAATTGTGACCATGGAGTAGAGAAAGAAAAGATACACAAGCTACACGAATAGCTTAATTAATTTCATAGTATGTAACAAGGCTAGTGACATCACAGAGAGTTAGACCAAGTCAAAATTCATAAAGTTGATGACTAATGTTAAGATATTCTATCCTCTCAACCAAGTCAAAGGGACTACAATAGTGGTCACAGTACAGAGATTATCAAGCTATGCACATGGATCTTCTTAAAAAAAATTCCACATCCCCGCCCGTCAAACAATGTAGCGACTCCGACCAAGAATTGAAAAAAAAATCATCCCCTCCTAGCAAACAGTAAAACAAAAAAGAAGAAGAAGAATGTAGCACAAAAATGACTTACTATTACAAGTTGGCTATCTGCTTGAACTTCTTTCCCCGTCTTTGTACGAGTTGCAATAAATATTTTAGACTGTGATGGTTCCTCGTTGTTTTCTTTGGTTGTACGCTACAAATTATATCAAAATAAATTTAAAACAGACACCAATAAAATCAGATAAAGTACAAAAAAATGAAAAAAACATATTTTTCACAGACTGTATCGACTAAATATTATCAATGTCAAGCGTACTATTACAAAATTAATAGGTCGTCCCATCTTATGCCTCCACTTTTGTTTCTTTCTGTTTTGAGAATTTACCTCGCTCAATGCTTAAAATTTGATAAAAAGAGATATATTAATTTATAAATCAATAAACAAATAACAGAAATGATGCAAGATATGTCCAAGAGTAGAAATGCACTGTTTAGTCTCACTTGAACAGTTGGATGTTTCCCATATGCGATCAACTGGCACAATTGAACTTCTGACATGTCATCGAGATGTTTTGCTAGCATTTCTTCATCAGTAAGTTCCTTTTTAAAAAATATTCATTTGATACTTTGCTTGCATTGCCTCCAAGCATCACGAATACTATCCATTACCCACTTCGCTCCTTCTGCTGGAATAAGGAATTTTGACTATGCAAAACAAAATATATTTAGCTTGAGTTAGTAATAACATATAATAAATCTACAAAATATTAATTTTCTTACATTGACATAGTCCCACATGTATTTTTTATTTTCGTTTGGCACAACATGCCAACTAGTGTACATCAAGGTGACAAATCTAGGATTCCATGCAATTGTTTCTATGAAGCTGCTTAAATTAGAAACTATCTTGCCAGTTGGTTCCATTGCTTGTTCTTTGTAAAACATCACCTCCTCTCTTTTATCTAAGTTTCTAGCATGAATTTTCTTACATGTTGTTAGTCCTCGAACCTTTTTTGTCTTAAATATCCCTAGATTGGATGTAACAGACAAGAAATAAGAAAAAAGGTAAAATGAGTAAAAAAATTGAAAAGCTTAAGACATACCATTTGTACTACGAGCAATGTCCATATCGTCATCTCTTGGATGCCCATCCTCACCAATTTCTTCTTGTTCCATAAGATCATCTAATCATTTATTATGTTTACCAACAAAAGAAGCTGACAGATCAGTTGTGTTGTGAATATCATGTTATTTTTTACCACCTATGTTTTATATCTTATTTTTCTAGAAATTGATCAAGACTAGTCGCTGGTAGGACTGACTTCCTCTTCACCTATTTATAGTTTTGAAGCCCTTGAATATTTTGTTGTTTCTTTTGCTCACCTTGTGCTCTTTCAATGACATGTGAAGTATTAATATCTACCTTTGAAGATGCTTGGAAGATGGGGTTGTTCATAGGAAATTCCATTTCTTTTTTTTTTGAATGGACTGTCCCGTTTGAGATTTAAATAACCTCTGTGCATTTTTTCCTTTTTCTGTAACCATTTGTGAAGTATTAATCTCTTCCCTTAAGAACAATTGGATCATTGGCTTCTGCCCAGGAAATTTACTCTTTCCTTGTTTTGGAATGGACCCTTAGGATTCTTTCTTTTTTGCACCATTGGTGCCTGCACTTTCCTAGTTTATCATTGTGTTCTTTTGCAAGTTGTTCTCTCTTAATCTTATATTTCTTGGCCAATTTTGTACTTGATCAGTATTGAACATCAGAATTCATATTCTTCATAGGACTTTGAGCTTTATTCAGATTCAGAACTTTTTTCTTTAAAGTTGCTGCTTGATCCATTCTTTTTACCTTCTTCTAATCTCTCAGTTTTCTTTTATTTCAATGACTTCAACTCTGCAAATAGAGGCAACAAAATAATCATTGTGCTAGCTACTTACAGAACATAATAATAACTATTCCAAGGCCAAATTATCAGAGCAAGCTACTTACAGATGCTAGTTGTTTAGTATATATAACTGTGATGCCTCAAATATCGTTAGTCCCGCAAACCTTCTTAGGATGACCACTACCTAAAAAATAGAAAAAAATAGGTATTTAAGTAACAAGTTCAGTTTGCAAATCAGAATAGTAATCAGACACACAAAAGAGTAAGCTAGCACTATTGGTCATTAACAAAATAATAATTTGCCACAAAAAAGCCAACAAAATGCATAAAGATTGCTGATCTCATATGTGTTTCTACACAATAGATAGCTAAGAGTTTTTGTACCAGCAAACAATCAAAATATAGAAATAGTAAGCTAACACTATTGGTCAAAAATAAAATAATAAATTCACGGTTCATCATCAAAATCATTTTCGAACTCCTCTTCAGAATCTTGTTCAAACTTATCTTCAAATGCATCTTCAGACTCAACTTCAAATTGTTGAGCAAGAAATCCTTCAGCTGCCACATCAACCTCATCAATAATTGCTTTTGGTACATCATTCCTTACTAAGACAACTTCACCATCATCATCTGGTATAGATGGTCCCATCAAATGTTTAGAAGGCTCATTTCCATAACTTTGTTCAACCTAATCACTTATGTTAAACAAATCTCTCAGAACAGTCTTCATAACATAATGTCTATCTTGATCATATGGATTTTGAACATAGAAGCACTGGTCACTTGAGATGCTATCACAAAAGGCTCTTCCAGAGAACATTTCTTGTTGAAGTAGACGTAAGTAACACCATACATGTCTTTTTCAACCTCATACCAGTCGCACTTAAATAAAACAACCTTAAGATGGCCATATGTAGCACCTCGGGAAAACATTTTTGAATCCAAGTTAATATTATAGAGGAGTATAACATTAAGTTTATGAAGAGTAGTGTAAGTATAATTATTTATCTCAATATTTGATGTCATTGGGATAAAATAATTAAATGATGCCTCCTTATTTTATAATTTTTGTTATTTATATTGGGAATAGGTAGGGACCGCCTCTTAGACATTTTCTTAAAATAGCAAAGTGGAGAAAGAAGGGAGTGTTTCTTATTTCACTGGAAATTGATTTCCAGGAAACAAGAAACAACGTACTACTCCTCTGCTTCTTTCTTCCTCCTTTTTTTTTTGGCTTTCCTTTCATATCAAGAAGGGTGATTAATCTAGAGGATCAAGAAGGGATTATAATTGAAGGAGGAATACCTACATCTTTAAGATCATATAAACTAAAGAATTTTGTGGCAATCTCAAGAAATTTCAAGAATTGATTCGAAAAATCTATAGTTAGAGAGAAATTCAAGAGGTAAATTCTCTACCCTTCCTTGAATTTAAATATGAATAAGTATGTGGGGATATCTAAATTGAATTTTTGTATTAGTTCTTGAAGTGGGTTTGGTTAATTAGGATTCTTGAGGAAAGGGGAAAAAGTGAAATTTTGATAAAAGTTGAGTTTTTAGAAATTCCTATCAATTTGGTGGACTTGAAGTTGGATTTTATAAATTAGAAATTAAAGAATTCATTTTGGATTCTTAGTAAGAAATTCGATTAATTTTGAATATAAGTGAAGCCTATTGTAATAAATTGTTAATTATACATATGGGTTATTGATGGACGTACGTTATCCTTGTAATTAGTAGGTTGCCTATCGGATAGCGGGTACTAGTAGTTGGAAGGATATGGACTACACTTGCACGAGTTGTATTGCTTGAAGCTCGGAGTATCATCGTAGATAGTAAAGCACTAAGGTATGTAAAGCTAAACCTTCCCTCGCCACTAAGGCACCACCTACGTCTTGTGCTCATTTTAATCAACGTTAATATAATTCTCATAAAATACAATGATAAGGTCTTTACTTTCCTTACCTATTGTATCCTCTCCCTACATCAAGCCTATAAGCATCCGTTTTTCTTGCTTGTGTCGAATCTTCATAATATCCCATGTTATCGTAAGTTTCCTTTACTTGAAATTCTTAGTCCACATGGTATATATATATATATATATATGTCACATGTTACAAATGAAAGTAAATATCCATAGCATAGTTACAATTGTATGTAGTAGCTAAATGACCATTACCATAATTCACATGTCATAGGCCTTTGAGGTATTATTTGATAAACGTTAATGATGGGAGGGTACATAGATTTTACTTGGCATATGCGCTTGACGTGATTCCATGCACAGGATCGAGACTAGACCATTATAGTGAGCCCGAACATTGGGGTGTACCCACCTTTGTGGCATCATTTGTATTTGGAGTCAGTTGGAACGTCATGCACTGTTTCCCCTGACTCGAGCTAACATATGGCATATATGGACTATGGGCAGACCCTCATAGTGAGCCCCTGAGGGGGAGCATACCTTGTATCAGACTGCGATTACAGTTATACGCAGAAATCATAGTCATATGTATTTGGGGTGACATACACCTTATATGTGATTCAGATCGCCTTTTGTAGGACATCCTGTGATTATTTGTACTACAGATAGTTTAAGTTCATCACTTAGGCAAATTATAGGTTCTATGCTATAATGAATGCCCTCCCAAACATTATACAATGATCTAATAAAGTTGGTGCATATGTTACAGTTTCATATCGTATATGTGCTACTTGTATGCTCATACTTCTTTCACTTTGGTATTTGATTCATATGGGCTTCCGTGCTTGTTCAGCTGTTATTCTGTCTACTTTCATACCAGTATATGTTGTATATGTACTGACGTCTCCACATTGTCACATACTATTAATGCAGGCTCAGTTTCACAGGATAGCAGACATCCACGTTAGGCTCTATTTCCATTTTCAGCTGATATTTTGGTGAGCTCCATATCTCTCTGGAGCCAGTCTAGTATTTTTGATTATACGTACAAACTTCTAATTGGATATGTCGGGCCCTGTCCCCAACTAGTTATCAATGGTATAGTGTGTTAAACTAGCTAGAGGCTTCATGGACATCATGCATCATTTTATTGTACAGTTTTGGTTCATATAGCTCCCTCATGTGTACATACAACTTATATTGGATATCTTTCTTGTTATTATCCTATAATCTCATATGTGTCATAGATTTCTTAAAAAATAGGTCCATACGGTTCTTGTCCGTCCCTACTAGTTTGGGGCGTGACACCATAATAGTCTAACTCAACTATATCAACTATTCTACCATAATAAGCAAAATCTGCATCAGTTGGATTTTTATCCTTTGAACTTGCAAAGCTTGTGGCAACTAATGTAACACCGCTATTTTGGGTCTTACGCCTTGCATCACGAAGCCTAGTACAGAACCTATATCCATTAATAAAATACCCAGAATATCCTTTACCAACTAAATTTGGTCCTCTGGCCAGTTCTTTTAACAAATCAGGCCATCCTCTTGCAAAGCATGACTTTCAAACCATTGGGAGAAGCTTTGACTATGATTCTTAGCCTTGCTTCATTTAGATCTTCATGGCTGATTATTAACCTCAAGTTCATGCTCTCTGTAAAATAAGTAAATTTATTGTTAGAACAATTAAAAAAAATAAGTCAAAAACTACATGTAAAAAGGAAATACTATGAGTGATTAAAGTACCTAATATACTTTTGAACTTCATCACAATTGGTCAATAAGTATGCATGAGCCTGATTTAATGACTTGTTATATAAAATAGTACCAGTAGTTTTCTTTGCTCCTAAAGAAAAGAAACTGTTAGGAAACAAACTACAAGCTTGTACCCCTAAGCTACATTCATCATCATTTCGGGGTCTTCTATTAAATCTGGTGCGTACCCCTCATGCAAATATCTAGAGCATAAAGTTAAACACTCTTCAACCAGATGTGCCTCTGCTATAGATCTTTCTGCACATTTTTTGTTGTGGACATATGATTTGAATGTACACATATCTCTTTCAGGTGGATACATCCATCGATTCTAAACTGGACCTCCTAATCTCACCTCATTTGCCAAATAAATAGGTAAATGAATTATTATATTAAAAAATGTAGGAGGAAAAATCCGCTCCGACTGATTTATTATTTCTCTGATCTCCACTTCTAAGCAATCTCATTCCTCAAGAGTGATAACTTTTTGACATAAACATCAGAAGAAGGAACTCAGACGAATCAAAGCAATAGCAATAGGATTAGAAAGGATGCTTTTAATTGGTATTGGCAGCAAATAATGTAACATGAAATGAGAATCATGTGTCTTATAACCAGATATCTTTCTTTCATCTAGTTACACACACCTTGATATGTTAGAGGCACTACCATTAGGTAGCTTTACTGTTTTAGAACTCCACAGAAAACTGATTTCTCTCCATTAGTCATTGAGAAGTACGCTTTTGCAATCTTTGTTCTCTTACCATCCGTTGTATCTTTTGGATGAAGCTCTTTCAAATGATAACGAGCCTTTGCATGATCCTTTGTTTTGCCAAAAATATCCAAAAGAGTTCCAATTACGTTATCAACTATGTTCTTCTCTATGTGCATTACATCAAGGTTGTTAGGTAAGGGGTTGTGCTCCCAAAAAGGTAATTCAAAAAAGATTGACCTTTTTTTCCGCAGGCCATCATTTGATTTCTTTATCGTCTTCCCAAACACATTGATATGTCTTTTAAGCTATTTAGCATATCAGTACCATTTAACAAAGGCGGAGGAGGCCTAAATTCTATTTTTCCATTAAAAGATCTTTTGTTAGATCTCCATGGATGATCCATGGGTATAAAAACACGATGATCCATATAACACATCTTCCTACTATGTTTATACAAGGGCAGACCATCTTTTCTTTTATACTCCAACCTGATAATATAGAATATGTAGGGAAGTCACTGATTGTCCACATAAGATTTGCTTGCATTTGAAAGGTTTGATTTCTTGAAGCATCATATGTTACAACACCAGAATTCCACAACACATTTAACTCATCTATAGATTATTGTAACTAAATATCAATGTCAATTCCAGGTGATCGGGGAACGGGAATAAGTAAAGAAAGCATAGTGTATTCTGGTTTCATGCAAATCCAAAGCGGAAGATTATACACCAATAACATAACTGGCCATGTGCTATGAGATATACTCATGGTACGAAATGGATCGAATCCATCAATTGACAAGCGAAGTGTCAAAGTACGAGACTAGCGAAAAATTTGGATACAACCTATCAAAGTGTTTTCATGCTTGGCCATCAACGGGATGCCTTAGCTTTCCATCTTTACAACACTCCTCGTCATGCCACCTCAATTAATCTGTTGTCTTTAAGCACATAAATAGCCTTTTGAGTCTAGGAGTTAAGGGAAAGTGTCTCAAAACTTTTGTTGGAACATGATAAGGTTTTTTAGAAGGCTCAACAACCTCACTATCCACTTCAGTAGGTTTAATATATTGAGAAGCTCCACAAACATGGCAGAATTCATCATCCTTATGGTCATTCCTAAATAATATGCAATCATTGGGACATGTATCAATTTTCTCATAGTCAGGACAGAGATCCTTAACCATAGACTTGCTTTATTGTAGGACAGATGAATGTTCAACTGGGGAACGACCTCTTTTAATAACTCCAAAAGAGAAGTGAATGATTTATTGTTCCATCCATGTAGACACTTCAACAAATACAAATGGATTGTGAATGATAATCTTGAGAATCCTTTACAACTGAGATATAGTTCTTGGCTTGCCTCTTCAATTAAGTTATAAGATTTCTTGGCATCTTCATTTGGACCTTCATAAACTCCTTCCGCTTGTGCAACATCTCTAAACTGATCATTCAACGTCCCATCAATGTCATCACATGAGTAAGCCATATGATCATCAACATCCAACTGGATTTCCCATTCCCCGTGATTGGTCCATCTTTTATAATTTTCAACAAATCCATGGTCTATTAGATAATTATACACTACATTCCTTTTTCTCCAACAGACATTGCCACACCGATCACATGGATACTAAATTTGTTTGCCTTGAGGCTCTCCATAAGTGAAAGCAAAATCTAAGAAAGATTCAACACCATTAATATACTCTTGGTCATACCTAGGTAAATCCATCCAGTCCTTGGATGGAACATTTGAGTTCCTAAAACTCCAACATTAATGTTAGATCTTCCAATATACATTAATTACTACATACTTCAATTCTAAAAGTCACGAGCAAGTTATTAGAATCATGTGTTGGCAGATGATAAAAATTTCTTACCTAGTCATAGCCTTTATGCCAAGCCAAACCCAAGTTTAAATCAGCAGAAGATCCAATTCTACTGATGTTGAATATAACAAAATTAAGTATGAATTCTACATAATTTCCTACACCTAATTACACATAAGAATGAAATCAGGTTGCTCTCGAAGTTCTTAAAGCAAAATTTTTTGTCTCATAAGACATATATTTTGTTTAGTTGGACATACAATAAAATATCTGTATCGGTTTACTAAAAGTAAACTAAATGAAATCAGTTCACTAAATCACACAGTTTAGGTTAAATGAAATTAGTTCACTGAATTACACAGAAGAATCAGATGTTTATCAGTACTCCTGAATTTTAGACAAGCTCAACAACTTTACCAACTCATATCTTTATAAATTTAAAAGGGATGCAGACAAATGATTTGAAGATAACTATATCCTTAGAAGCTTATGACCCTAAATGAACTAATCTAGATTAACCAATTTTTACAAGAAGCAAGTTCAGGTTATAAACAGAATTTCAACCTAAAAGATATATAATTCTTTAATTTACTTCAATCTTTATCTAGTTTAAACAGGTTAACATAATTAGTAAAAACCAAACTTAGATTTAACTATCAGTAAGCAACATTAGAGTAGATTGCTTACAAATGTAAAAAATGGTGAGGAAGTTCCATCAGTTCCACAAGAATCAGAAGTTCCAACAGTTCCAACTTTTCCAAAGCAACAGCCTGCAACATTATTTACAGTTCATAAGATATCAGTGGGAAAGCAGTTACAAAACAAAAAAGACTTGATAGAGAAGCAAGAAGTCAATTGAAATAACATATAATTTACAAACACATAGGCCTTACAAACAATTGAAATGGCAAGCAAAAAGGAACTCAGTTCAAAAACATAGGCCTTACAAACACATAGGACTTACAATATACAAGAGTTGGTAAATTGTATGCCTTTTATTTGTTAATCTCTTAGTTCAAAAACATTTCTAAATATTACAAGGGGAGATAACTGATGTGCCATGGTTATATGGCACTTTTGATGCTTAAAACAAGGAAAATATGCAATAACTTGGGTGTATTTGGTTGGTATGATGTGGTTTCTATCTTACATTACAGGAAAATAGGTTTTGAAGGCAACAAATGATCAAAAGGAAGAATCAAACAAAAAATAGAGTGTAGGAAGATAAGAGATGAGATATGCACCAGATAGGTGATTCACGACACCACTCACGTGTCGTGAGACCACTCACGTGACGTGAGTGGCTGCCGTGAGTCGACTACCAGAGGATCAAAAGTTTCCTGATTTCCACGCCAGGCAGTCACGTGGCATGACTAAAATCATGTGGTGTGACTAGGTGGCGTGAGTTATGTTCTGAAGCTGTCAATTTGAGCCTGATTTCCATGACACTCACCTACGTGGCGTGACTTGGTTCCATGAAACCAATTCACGATACCGTGGAAGTTGCCGACTCTGTTCTCCTGTTCTGATTAGGATAGGATTAACTTTGTATCTATAAATATCCTTGTATAGTCCTATGTACCAGAGTTAGTCAGTACATTTTTTTGAGAGATATTTTCTATTACTTCTGAGTTCATAAATATATTATTGGTTTTGTAATCAAAAACCCTAGATTCGAGTTTTATTCATAATTGAGATTTCAGTTTTTCTTCATTATTGTGAGTGTGCAATTATGTTTTCATCTTTGAATCCTTCTTGTGTTCTTGCAATTATGAGTAGCTAAACTCATCAACTAGGGTTGTGTGAACCATGAGGAATTAACGAAACAGGTTAAGTGCAAAGCAACTCTGAACCGCTGTGAATGCATGTATTGGTATCTCCTTTGTTGTGATTGATCTTCTAACGGTTGCAAACGTTAGAAACTCGCCTGTATTCTAGACTTTCTCAAGAAAGAGGTATAGATTGGGAAAAAGAGATAACAAAAGAGATTTGAAGCTATCAACCTTCATCTAATAACTTGAGCCTTAGCGGAAATAGTTATTTGAGATTCAGGACAAGGGTTAGAAATGCGACACTCGGAGATCGAGAGGAGAAGGGTGAAATTCGTCTAACCAAGGTCGAGAGACGTTTAGATGAGCATATCTTGTAAGATTTTGCATGCAACATAGTGGGACGATTTTGTTAGCATAAGTAACTGGTGGAGTTAAGGAATCATTGGGGATCACAATCCTAGTGTACTTCTCATATTGAGTACAAACTCTATAATCAGAAATCATTACCGTTATTGCTTACTTACAAAAAAAACCCAGTTTTTACTTAGTTACCAACCACTCGAACAAGAACTTAACCTACTTCCATCCTATTCCCTGTGGGATCGACCCCAACCTAGTTGGGTTCTATATTTGATACAGCGACCACTTTATACTTCTTAGGAGGCATATTTTGGGCGATATCAAATTTTTGCACCGTTGCCGGGGAAATACGGTTACAGAGTTGATTAGTACTGGTTGGAGTTGATTGGTTTTGTTTTTACATACTTTTGAGGGTACACACCGGTGTATGCCCAATACTAGGAGTCAAGGCAATCCCCTGATTCCACTTGATCTTGAAATTGAAAGGACTCTGAGAGCTAATCAAAGAATGGTGAATATTGACGGAGTTCAGGATCCCGCAGCTGCGGGAGACATTCATCACCAACCAATTCAGCCAGTTGGTCATGAAACAGTGGATCAAACTACCGCTCGATTGACACGGGAAGAGCAATCTAGGCAAGCTGCTCTTAGACAAGCAGAAAGAGATAATCGAGCTATGCAAGAGGTAGCTCAGCTACTGGCTGAGGCTAAAGAGAGACAAAGAAGATTGGCAGCTCAACAACCACTTCAAAGACTGCATGTGCCAGTTTGTGTTGATCCTGGGGAAGAAGACGTGGCCTACTTCGAGCCAATAGAGAATGGTGCCATTATTCCACCTGAGTTACCTCCGGGCATTAAGTTTGACATTACTAGTGCCATGATTCACCTGCTAAACTTGAAGGGTGTGTTTGTCGGTCTTCCTACTGATGATCTAAACATGCACATGATGAATTTTGTGGGGGTATGCACCTCTTATAATTTTCCTGGAGTTGACCAAGAGTCCATTCAATTGAGATTGTTTCCATTCTCTCTAACAGGAGAAGCGAACTTGTGGTTGGCAGAATTACCACGAGGGTCCATCACTACTTGGCAGGAATTGAGAAATCAATTTCTGGAAAAGTTTTTCCCACCTTCCAAGATGCTACAGTTAAAGGATGAGATCTACAACTTCAGACAACTACATTCTGAAGCACTTTATGAGACATGGATAAGGTTCAAGAAGAAGCTGCAGAATGTGCCAAATCATAGGATGAGTGGTAGAAACTTACTTGAAATCTTCTGCAGGGCTTTAAACGTCAATACTAAGGCTATAGCAGATACTATCACTGGTGGAGCATTTATAAGTCTGAGGTGGGAACAAGCTTCAGAAATATTAGATCGCATCACTAAGACCAACTGAGGATGGCATACTTGGGAAGCAGATACGCCGGCTGGCACATATGCTATTGGAGCCTCAGTAGTACAACGAGCTCTGGACAAATATGTATCTCAAGAGGTCGCTCAGCTGAGGACAGAAATTGGTCTTCTGGCTAAACAGATTGCGACTAAGGATGCTGAAAAGGTGCATGTTGTAGGTACAAAAGGTAAAATGCCTAGACATGATGATAGTGAATCTGATGAGGAGGCTAAATACTTGGATCATAAAGTGGCGGGTTTCCGAGCCAAGGACCAAGGGGCTAATCAAGAATCTTGGAACTCAAGGCAAGGGAATCAAGGTCAGAACTATTATGGAGATAATTACAACAAGTCGGAAAACAAAGATCGAGAACGAGACCGTGATGGTGATTGGAGACGGAAGGATGATTATAGAGAGAAGAGTAGCCTTTATGTACCACCAAGAAGCCGTGATGATGAGTCTGGAAATTTGAGGATGGAGGCCCTTCTTAATAAATTGGTCAAAGGGTAAAAGATCCAGGAAAATTGCTTGAAGGAGATTCGGTCAAACATTTCGGGAATAAGCCAGAAAGTGGAGTCTCATTCAACTGCCATTAAATAGTTGGAGAAACAGTTCAGGTAGATAGCATTGGCACTGAATCAACGTCAGTCGGTCACCTTTCCAAGAAACTCCGTTCAAAATTCGAAGAATGATAGCCATTGTCTAGCCATTACTACTAAAAGCGGGAAATGCATGACTGATCCACCTATACCTACCGACAATGGTAAGACCAATGAGCCAAAGGTTATTGATGTAGAAACTGAGTTAGAGCCGGATAATTCAAAGGGTAAGACAATTCCAGATCATCATGATACTAGCGAAAAGGCAAAATCTGAAAAGAGGCAGGAAAAGGAGGTACCACAAGTGCTGAAAACTATCCCACAACCTCCTCCTCCCTTTTCTCAAAGGTAGAACAAGAAAGTTGAGGAAGGTAAATATCAGAAGTTTATTACAATGTTGAAGGAGTTATCGGTCAACATCCCTCTTGTTGAAGCATTAGAACAGATGCCAGGGTATGCTAAGTTCATGAAAGACTTGGTGACAAAGAAGAGAACTGTCAGTTTTGAGCCAGCAGATAACTTACATCATTGTAGTGCAGTTGCTTCGTGTTCCCTAGATGAAAAGAAAGAGGATCCAGGAGCTTTCACAATCCCTTGTACTATCGGGTCCTACAACTTTGCTAAAGCACTTTGTGATTTAGGTGCTAGCATTAACTTAATGTCGCTAGCCATTTTCAAGCAGTTGGGGTTGGGAGCACCAAAACCAACCTCTATGAGATTTCTCATGGCCGATAGGACTTTGAAAAAATTGGTGGGCATTCTGTATGATGTTTTGGTAAAGGTTGCATCTTTCATCTTTCTGGCTGACTTTGTGATTCTTGATTTTGAAGTTGACTTCGAGGTTCCCATCATACTAGAAAGACCATTCCTTGCCACTGGTCATGCACTGGTCGACATGGAAATAGGGCAGATGAAATTCAGGTTAAATGATGAACAAGTCAGTTTCAACGTTTGTCGTTCCATGAAGCAACTGAGAGATAAGCGGGTGATTTCGGTAATAGATGCAGTTGATGATAGTGATGTTGTTGTGTCTCTTGAAGAAAAGTTGGGGTTAGAAGCTCTTACAGTCGTGATTATGAATTTTGATAGCAACGATATTGAGAAATATGATGAGATGGTTGGTGCACTCACTGGAAAGGGAGCACACACTTATGCTCCAAAGAAACTTGATCTCGATTTGAAGAATAGGGTGACCCCACCATCTCGTCCATCTATTAAGGAGCCTCTAGTTTTGGAGCTTAAGGCTCTTCCGGCTCACCTTCAGTACACATTTTTGAGAGCCAACAACAGCTTGCCTGTGATTATTTTTGCTAAATTGGAGGAGTGGCAAGTAGAGGCTCTGGTTTCGGTATTAAGAAGATTTAAGAGGGCCATTGGTTAGTCCATTGCTGATATTATAGGAATTCCACCTGATATTTGCAAGCACAAAATTCAACGTACTCCTGAGTGTGTACCGAGCATTGAGCACCAACGTCGTCTAAACCCACCTATGCAAGAGGTTGTGAAGAAAGAGATCATTAAGTGGTTAGATGCAGAAGTGGTTTATCCCATTGCTGATAGCAAGTGGGTGAGCCCAGTTCAGTGTGTGCCAAAGAAGGGAGGAATCACTGTGGTTCCAAACGACAAGAATGAGTTAATCCCAATGAGGCCAGTTACCGAATGGAGAGTTTGCATGGATTATCGAAAGCCGAATTCCTGGACAGAAAAAGATCATTTTCCTATGCCCATCATGGATCAGATGTTAGACCGTCTTGCTGGTAGAGGATGGTATTGTTTTCTCGATGGCTTTTTGGGGTATAATCTGATTTTTATTACTCCTGAAGACCAAGATAAGACCACTTTCACTTGTCCATATGGGACATTCATATTTAAAAGGATGCCTTTCGGTCTATGTAATGCACCGACCACTTTCCAACGTTGCATGATGTCTATTTTCTCCGGCATAGTAGAGGACATTATTGAGGTTTTTATGGATGATTTTTCTGTTGTGGGAGACTCATTTGAGGATTGCTTGGCACACCTTGCTAATGTGCTGCAAAGATGCGAGAAGTGCAACTTAGTGCTGAATTGGGAAAAATGTCACTTCATGGTCAATGAGGGTATCATATTAGGGCATCAGATTTCAAAGAAAGGTATTGAAGTTGATAAGGCAAAGCTAGAGGTAATTGAGAAGTTACCTCCACCTATCTCCATAAAAGGTATTCGAAGTTTCTTAGTTCATGCTGGCTTTTATAGAAGATTCATCAAGGATTTCTCTAAGATTGCACATCCTTTATGCAAACTTTTGGAGAAAGAGGTGAAGTTCGTGTTCGATGAGGCATGTCTAAAAGAATTTGAGTGTCCTAAGGAGAAGTTGGTTTCGTCCCCTATTATTGTGTCACCAGATCAAACGATGCCTTTTGAGGTTATGTGTGATGCTAGCGGAGTGGCTTTGGGTGCAGTCCTTGGCCAAAGACGTGAGAAGATATTACATCCGATTTACTATGCTAGTAAAGTGCTTAATCCAGCTCAAAAGAATTATATTGTGACTGAGCAGGAATTGTTGGTAGTGGTCTTTGATTTTGAGAAATTCAGATCTTACTTGATAGGTACGAAGGTGATTGTGCATACAGACCATGCAGCTCTTCGGTATCTTATGTCAAAAAAGGATGTTAAGCCAAGATTGATTCAGTGGGTACTTCTATTGCAAGAATTTGACTTTGAAGTCAAAGATCGTAAGGGAACCAAAAATCAAGTTGCTGACCACCTATCACGTCTTGAGGATGAGGCCATGCTTAAATTAAGGGATGATCTTGAGATTAATGATACCTTTCCAGATGAGCAAGTACTGGCAGCATCTCAAGACTTAATCCCTTGGTTTGCTGATTTTGCCAACTTTTTGGCAAGTGATCTAGTTCCGAAAGATATGTCGTATCAGCAGAGAAAGAAATTCATGCATGAGGTAAGAAAATTCTTCTTGGATGAGCCGTATTTATTTAGGGTGTGTGCAAATGGCATAATTCAAAGATGTGTTCCAGAGGTCAAGATGATGAGTATTTTGGAAGCGTGTCATTCATCTCCAGTTGGGGGTCATCATGGAGGTGCGCTGACTGCTTATAAGATCTTACAATGTGGGTACTACTGGCCTACCATTTATAAAGATGCTCATGACTATGGTCGAGCTTGTGACAAATGTCAAAGGGAAGGCAATATCTCACGCAGACACGAACTTCCCATGACCACTATACTTGAGCTTGAATTTTTTGACGTGTGGGGAATCAACTTTATGGGCCATTTTGTGATCTCGCATGGAATAAAATACATATTGGTAGCTGTCGACTATGTTTCTAAGTTGGTGGAGGCAATTGCGCTTCCTAACAACAAAGGAAGAAGTGTCACAACGTTCTTGAAAAAGAACATATTTTCACGATTCGATACACCCCGAGTTATTATTAGTGATGGAGGATCCCACTTCTGCAATCATCAGTTCAAGGGCCTGATTGAAAAATATGGTGTTAAACATAAGGTGGCAACACTTTACCATCCTCAGGCAAACGGGCAAGTTGAGGTGTCAAATCGTGAGATCAAGTTGATTTTGGCAAAAACAGTGAATGCCAATAGGATTGATTGGGCTCGAAGATTGGATTATGCATTATGGGCATATCAAACTGCTTTCAAAACGCCAATTGGTGCATCACCATATCAGTTGGTTTTTGGAAAATCTTGCCATTTGCCTGTTGAACTTAAACATAAGGCTTTATGAGCTTTAAAAAGGTTGAATTTCGACTGGAGTGAAACGGCTAAATTAAGACTTGAGCAGATGAATGAGATGGATAAATTTCGTCTCCAGGCTTATGAAAGTTCATCTATATATAAAGAGAAGATGAAATTATCTCATGATCATCGCATTGAGAATCGACAGTTTCACCCGGGAGATTAGGTGCTACTTTATAACTCCAAGCTTTACTTGTTTACTGGAAAATTAAAGTCCAAATGGTCCATACCATTCACGGTGGTTAGGGTATTCCCACATGGAACAATTGAGCTAAAAGGAGCGGATAATGTTCTATTCAAGGTCAATGGGCAGCGTGTTAAGCATTATGTGGGAATCACGGAAGAAATAAAGACATGTGATGAACTTGAGCTTGATGAAGTCTAGGTAGTCAAGCTAGCCATGTCATGCCGCGATGTTAAATCAGGCGCTTCATGGGAGGCAACCCATGGGATGGTTGGTGAAGTCTGAGTATCCAAGTTAGTCGTGTCGTGCCATGACATTAAATAAGGCGCTACTTGGGAGGCAACCCACGATTTGAGGATGTTGTGATCTGAGCATTGGAAGAGCAGTTAGCTGAAATTCACAAGATTTACCTGAACAGGCTCAGGGCTACTCACGCCAGGCATCTACGTGACGTAGGAAAACCCACGTCACGTGAGTTGTGCCGTGGAAATCAGACAAAAAGGTGGTCTTTCTGAATCTTACCTACGACATGGGATCCACGTGACGTAGGTAGACCCACGTCACGTGAGTTGTGCCGTAGAAATCAGAGGTGATTTATAGTTGTAGGAAGTGAGTTACAACACAGACCCATGTGATGTGAGTGTAACCCACGTCACATGGGTGATTCCGTGGAAATCAGGAACCTGCAGATAACCCGAGACCCTACCCGACCCAACCCTTTTCTTTATATAAATTTCAGTACCCTTCTTCTTTACCCGATAAAAATCCAAACCCACCCTACTCTTTCTCTAATTTAAACTCATACACATAAACCCTAATTTCTCCACTTTCTCTACATTCTCAACCTTAAATCCAAGTTCCCACTACACTCCCAAACACCAAAGTCCTAAATAATCATCTTCTTTTTCCCTAATTTTCAAAATTCCCCAATCTTCATCAAGAATCCAAACCCAATCCAACCCAAATACCCACAAACCCGACCCCAGATTCGAAAACCCAACCCTAGATTCGACAAAACCGACCCCCACCCCAAATTCTGACCCAAATTCGACTCCCCTACCCTACAATCCAACCCAAACCCGCTACCATGCCGCCAAAATCAAACCCCAAAAGTGACCACCTTGATTCCTCGTCCAGAATTCGCACCAAAAATCCGGAATTACCAGCCCGTTTGCGTGATGAACTAACTGAATCCGAAAAAAGTGGGTATGTGAAGGAGTTTGAGATTGGACATAATGATACTGCATTAGTACCTCATACCACGAGGTTACAGACACGGGCCCAAGCTGTTGCCCGGGCTGCACTTCAGCCCATTCCATCGCTTGTAGAGCCGGTTATTCTGGATCAGTGTTTTGAGTCCGCCCCCCAGTCTGAAGAGGGGGAGAATGCTTTGAAATAAGGCTTTGCGGAGGATGCTACAGGTCAGGGTACCTCTGCGGTGGAGGCTACAACCTCTATTTCAGGTACTGGTGCACAGAGTGCTTTGGCTCCCGCACAGAGTAGGGAGGTTCAGCGATGGTGTGTTCAGGGCATGCGTACATTTTATGACAAGGATGACGAGGTGATGGAGCGGGGTATATGTAGGAGGAGTATTATGGAGGAGCCCCGATATAGGCTTGAGGAGTTGAAGGCGTTGCTTGATATTTAGGTTGTGTTTGAGCGGTATGGGTTTGGTTGGATGGAGGAGCCTCCTGGTCGCTATAGCTCAAAATTGGTCTGAGAATTTTATGCCTCATATGTTGCATCGGTTGACTTGAGTACACCTATTGGGCAGCGGTACAGGGATCAACCCTTATTGACAGATATTTTGGTTCGAGGTACCCGAGAGCAGACCATCCACCGCTTCTTGTTTGGTGCAGACCGTCCACTGCCAGCTACGACTGCTGAGTTTGATCACCGTATGGACACTGTCAGAGATTGGATTAAGATTCGGGATGCGGACCAGAAGTTGGAGCTGCTGAAGTGGATTGCGGGGTATATAGCGGAGGACGGTGAGGCTGCGAGTTGGGTGACTGGTAAGCTGGATATCAAGAAATCCATGCTACATTTTGTGGGCATATTTTGGTTATCAATTGTTTGGCATCGGTTGGGTCCAACTAATGCTGACAATTCACTTACATTGGACCGGGTTATGGTGGTAGCCATCACCCTTGCTGGTTATGATATTCATATTGCCAGAAACATCATACGGGAGATTCATGAGCGGGCCTTTCGAGATCATACCATTATACCATTCCCCTGCTTGATCCAGAGTCTATGTGATAGGGCGGGTGTGGCTAGGATACCTACCATCGATCATTATATAGAGTTGACTCGTATAGCGGATATTGGTTTGATGCAGTAGCGGGGATCTCACCCCATTGTTCCATGAGGGTCTCAGCCTTTCGGGCCATCCGGAGCAACCCTTTTTTAAGGGTTTAGAGATAGAGATGAGCTGGGTAGTGCCCCTATGCCTATTCCAGTATCGGTTAGGGTACCAGAGACTATTCATGTACCAGCTTAGGGCACTGGCCCTATTGATGATGCGGTATCCGGTACTACAGCTCCACCGCCTCCCTTTGGTATGGTTTCAGTTTTGAGGGACTTTCTAGAGTAGTTGATTGATAGACAGATGTAGATGTTCGAGCGGCAGACCCACACTGAGACCCAGATGGCTAAGTTGGTATCCCAGTTTAAGCCATGGGCTAGGACAACGGTGGAGGCTGCATAGGCTAGGGTGGAGGCCCGGATGACTGCGACGATGGATCAGTTTATGAGGGGGATGTATGGGAGTATTGATAGCTTTGAGGCACGAATGGCCTCCCGAATGAGTTCCACACAGGGTCCTTCTATGATCGGATTGACACAGGAGGTGGCAGCATTGAGAGAGGAGGTTAGAGCGTTGGCATCAAGCAGCACTCCTGTTGCCCCACCTATTCCTGTTCAGACACCGATGCGACCAGCCTTTGAGGTGGATCTGTTTGCCGATGAGGAGCCTCAGATTGATAGAGGCAAGAGACCACGCAGTTCGGAGGACCAGGTTGACAGTGGTGATGAGTATGAGAGTGATCTCCGGAGAGCGGTTAAGGACTCTAGGATGGAGTACCATGCTAGCCAGATAGCGGTGGAGCAGAGGGCACACGGTGCATCCTCCAGTCAAGCACCCCCTCCACCGAATGCACCTAGTAGAGATCCCCGAGGACAGACTGATGATCCCGCTATGGATGGGCCCACTTTTGGTGCCTAAGGCTCCACAGGTATGTCTTCACTCCCTTGTATTTTATTGATATCTGTGCACTGAGGGCAGTGCACCATTGTTAGTTGGGGGTGGGGGTGTACCACCACTTGGGGGGGGTTTCGCCGTGTTTCTTTTCCCCAGAGTGTGCTATCATAGTAGAACCGGCATATTTTAGGTTGTGTTTATATTATTATGCATTTTTGTGTTTAATTAGGAGAAAAATAGGGAAACTTTAGTGCAGTCTAGTTTTGAATGTTAAGGATACCCCTCCTAAAATATTTTATTTTAAAGTATGTGTGTGTAGCATGTTTATGTGTGACAGCTGTTAGATCTTATTATGAAACTAGGATTATAGACAAAATAACTGTAGCTAGCATTGCATGAATCGGATAGGTAGTAGTTGATAATGTAACTCTGTGCTATGTGTGTGTGAGGTCATTACTTAGTTAACTTTGTGTGTGCGATCCAGAACTTGCTCGGTTAGTCTTGCCTAGGTTAGAGGACAGTGGTTAGGAAAGGATCATAGGCCGTTTTTGATTAAGTCCACTTTTAGCCTAAACGCTCGACCAAATGAAGTAAAAATCCCTTGATCCCAAATTTAAGCATAAATTGACCAACTTCTTTCATTAGCCTATTCACCTTCCCATTTTGATTACAATGAACCTATCTTGGCCCTGGTCCCTCCTTGGACACTGTGTACCTCGACTCAGGCAAATAGCCTAAGTTGAGGGTGGCTATTATAGGGGTGCATAGATTGATTTGGGTATGAAGAAGGGGGTAGTAAAAGAAAAAGAGAAAACAGATTTGGGTGCGAAGAAAAAGAAAAAAATATATAAAGTAAAAGAAAAAAAAATTGTGTTGTGAAGTTTGAGAAAAATCACACCTGAAATCTGAAAATCAAAGAAAGGAGAATAATGGAGGGTAAAAATTAAGAATGGTTGGAAGTTGGAGCCAAAAATAGTGTAGTGTCAAGGAGGGTTGAGTCACCTTATCCATATGAACCATACCCATCCCCAAGCCTACATTACAAGCCGAGTAAAGTCCTATAGTGATCCTAATCCAAATATCCAAAAAACTAAGGCATAAAAAATAAGGGCAAGCCTATGGTATTTCATGCACACTGTTTGAACTTCTTTGTGAGAGAGAGTATTTTGAATGAGTCCCTAGTTTAAGATTCATTAGTATACTGTGAGTGTATGGGAATTCTTTGTTGTGAGAGTACATGGGTTGTATTGCTAGCTGCTATCTGTTTGGATAATGTCATTTGCATGTAAGCTTAGTTGTTTGTCCATAATCTGGTGCCATCACTTGATCCCTTCTGTTCCATGATAATATGTTGCCTGTATACACACTATGGTTTTGATTTACAAATAGGAGGGGTCGAAAAAGTTTTTGTGCCAAAGGCAATGAGTTAACTGCCATAGGTCCCTTAGGTTTCTCTTAATCAAGCATCGTATATATTTGTTTTTGTTTTGTTCGCCTGAGGACATGCAAATGTTCTAAGTTGAGAGAGTTGATGTGTCATGGTTACATGGCACTTTCGATGCTTAAAACAAGGAAAATATGCAATAACTTGGGTGTATTTGGTTGGTATGATGTGGTTTCTGTCTTACATTGCAGGAAAATAGGTTTTGAAGGCAATAAATGATCAAAAGGAAGAATCAAGCTCGAAAATGGAGTGTAGGAAGATGAGAGATAAGATCTGCACCAGATAGTTGATTCACGAAAGCACTCACGTGCCGTGAGGACCACTCTCGTGATGTGAGTGGCTATCGTGAGTCGACTTCCAGAGGATCAAAAGCTGCCTCATTTCCATGCCAGACAGTCACGTGGTAGGTGGCGTGAGTTATGTTCTGAAGCTGTCAATTTGAGCTTGATTTCCACGACTGTCACAACCCGAATCCTATTCGGGCCGGACTGGCACCCGAAGCCGTTGAGCCCCGAGAGAACCAATCTTTGCTCATGAACCTCCATATGCATGTCCCTTTATGAATGGCATTCTATCTCATGTAACTTATAAATTATAAACTACTAATGGCGAAAAACATGGAAACAGATGCTATATATATATATGAAACTTGGCCGTCAAGTCAAACTGAACATCCTTCTCTTACATTTGTCTTCCCACATCCGTCTACAAAGCCTCTACAGATACATATACATAACCAACCTACCATCGGGACAAGTCCCCGCTTTATACAACATACATATAATGCCAAAACCAAAACCCATGTACACATATGACTCGAAAAGCCCCAAACCAACGGAGCTCACCAATGATCTGTAAATGAACTACAAGCTACTGAGGAGGTCTACTAGCACCTGCGCCTGCAGTAAGTAATGTAAGTCCCCCGAGGGGGTCAGTACGAAGAATGTACTGAGTATGCAAGGCCATAATAAGCTGCATCAATGCATAAAAACTTCAATGGAATTAAATATAAGAGAATAGCCAGTAAGGATAAACCATCGTTCTATATGTTTGGAATTTTGTACTTTGCTTTTAATACTTTCTTTGCTTCTTTGCTTCTTTGCTTCTATGTTCATTCATCTTTGTCTGTGTTATATTATACCCGGGCCCCAACTGATCAGTGGGAAAAATAACATCATCATGCAGGTGTTCTTTTCACCCCATGGATACATCCCGTAATATTGGGAATAGACATCATGCAGGTGCTCATTGCACCCCATGGATACATCATGCAGGTGTTCCTTCCACCACATGGATACATCCTGTAATTCGGGGAATAGACATCATGCAGGTGTTCATTTCACCCCACGGATACACTCATAATTATACCTTACCTCATTATTTAACTTTTACGAGATTTCTACCTTTACTTGTGAGAGATTGGTACAAAGATAATCATAATCTTATTGGACTTTTGGAACATGACATGATTGGAAAATGCTATTCAAGAATAATTACGCTATCTTTACATCATTACTCTCTTTGAGATAGTTTGCTTAGAATTTACAACATTATGACAACTTCAGAACTTCAGTCAATGAATAGGAGATAAGCGAATCATAATCCATCTAACAATAGGACACATGTGAATAACAATATATGTCAACCTGAATTGAGATACCCCTTCGGAATTGAACCAGTACAATGTCAATGTGAATACTATGTGCTGCAGAAGGATACGGATAGAATAACCTTACATACCTTATGATCTCAATATGAATATACCGTCCTAGATTTGAATACAAAAATCTAGTTCCTTCCTTATGTGTCACTCTACAATACAAGTTCATAACGCAGCTCACGTTAACAACTAGTTACCTTACAAGTGCATAAGATGACAATGAATTACGTGACTGCTATATAGCGTCATTTCGTCCTTTACAATACAATCCACTGCATTATCATACCAAAAACACCATCATATTTCACACATTGACCAAGACATCATAAACCAATAACATTTCACACCAAGTTTACCCTTTACACTTCCTCATTAACACTACGTTACCTTTTCTCCGTCAAGTCACTCGATAGCTTTCACAATAACACGTTAACAACAATCCATATTTTATACCATTCAAAATACCTCCGGAATACTCCTTTATAATCATTTAAAAGGTACCATAAGTTGATAATTACATCCATGAAGGGTATAGGGGCTTTGGGGGGGTCAAAGAGACACGTGAACAACCGAAACGGACTTCTGGGCTGGCCTGAGAAGCCGCATGCACCCGAAGGTGGATGACCTATGTCTGCAGGTGACCTTTGTCAGTAGCCAGAGGCACCTACGAAATCACTTGCGCCCGCAGGTGCTTCGTCTACGAGGGCGGGTGCCCCGTTTCGGCCAAAAAGGGTCTTTTTTGGGTCTTTTTATGCAATGAATGGTCCATGATCATAACTAAACTTCTATTGACATATTTTAGATCATATTGGATGCCAAAAATCAGTCATGGTTCCACAACACACATGAACATCACCAAAACCACACTTTTCCTTCAATACACCACCAAATCTATGCACAATTTTGCAATAACAATTCCAACCATTATGTACAAGAATAAAACAATTTTTAGGCTATAATCACCTCTCACATGTCAATATTGAACCCATAAAGTTCACTTCCTTCAAGACCACAAGTCCATTTTCAAGTTTACAAGGCAAAAACCTTCACCGATTAAGCAAACGTAAATTGTTTCACATATAGTGAACTTCTCACACTTCACCAACATAACCAACATGATCTACACCATATTACATGAATATAATATATTAAATCATAAGCATAAATACTTACCAAAGCTTTCCAAGGAGTGATCTTGTCCCAAGAGGAAGATAGCTTAGGGTTTGAGTTGAGAGAATGTTGTGGAAATTTCTAGATTTTGGCATGTGTAATCAAATGAATAAATATCATATTTTTGGTGCCTTTTATAGAACCTTAATGGACATCTTTATCCATCTTTTGGTCAATAGTTAATGTGTTGATTTGGTCAAAAGAAGAATGGATCATTTCCCCTTCATTTGGGTCATGTCTTTTGTGTCTTTTTTTGGGCCTTAATTGAGCCCAATGGCTCAAGATTAATTTGACCCATCACATTTGATGTATAATTCCTCAAAACTCCCATGTTTAAATACTTCCATGAATGTTACGGTAATCAACTAGGTTCAGACATGTACCGGGTGTTACATTCTTCCCCCCTTAGAAACATTCGTCCTCGAATGTTAATAACATCGTCTCATGTACATCCAATGCATCTCTATATTAACATATGTATACATATACACATAATGCTTCTAGATACTTCCTGGTTATTGCTCCAATTCCGCACCTTGAACTTTGTCTCCCGTTTGAAACCATTACGGGTACTTTGACTTTATCATTTCTTCGGCTCCCCACGTGTTTTCTTCTACTTGTCGATTCCTACACTACACCTTTATGGAAACTACATTCTTTATTTCTTAATCCTTTCACTTATTGATCTAGAATAGCAATAAGTACCTCTTCATAAGTGAGATCTTCCAAAACTTGTACATCTTCACTGAAATCAATACGAGGTGGATCTTTTAGATACTTTCGAAGCATTAACACATGGAACACTGAACGAAATGTGGAGAGTTCTTGGGGGCAGTGCTAACTCGTACACAACTTGACTAATTCTTTGGCCAATTTCATATGGCATGTTATATAGGGTCACTTTTCCTTTCTTTCCAAATTTCATTATCCCTTTCATTGGTGACACTTTCGTGAATACTCAGTCATCCATGGCAAATTCTAATTCTCTTCCCCTAATATCGACATATAACCTCCAAATTTTTTTGATGCTCTACTATTATCTGTTGACAATTCGGACAATGAGTTACAAATTCTACAATGTTTTTTATTCTTCTTTATATTGCCTTATCAATACATTTCATCTAGACCATGGTACATTTTGGTTGCTCCCGAACGAATAGAATACTGTGAATGATATGCTTCTATTAGAACTCATTTCCTTAGCACGTTTATATTTGGTACATAACATCTACCTTGATATGAAGTACTCCCTTTTGCGTAAGCTCAAATACTTTTGTCGAACTCTGCTGTACATTTTTTTTTTTGAAAAAAAATAGGATTTGCATATTGCTTTTCCTTCTCTCAGTTACAAATGGAGACTCTGCCTCATTGTACACTATAATTCTTCCATATGAAGTTTCAAGAAGTAAAAAATCCATACTGGGTAATTTGATTTCTTGACTATATCTTTATTTTCTGTGAGCTGGCCATTAGTACCTTTTACTGCTTTGCAACTTAGTATATCAGCTACCATGTTTGCTTTTCCCGGATGATACAAGACACCAATGTCATAATCTTTTAATAGGTCAAGACACCTTTGCTACCTCAGATTTAAGTCCTACGACTTAAAGGTATATTGCAAACTTTTGTGATCAGTATAGATATCAACATGAATCCCTTACAAATGGTGACACCATATTTTTCAAGCAACTATCGCAGCTGCTAGTTCAGGTTCACGGGTTAAGTAATTCCTCTCATGTGGCCGCAACTATCGTGAGCCTAGGCTATTACCTTACCATGCTACATCAATACACATCCGAGTCTAACCCCGGAAGTATTACAATACACTGCATAAAATTCTATGCCTTCGGGAAGTACTTAAAACTGGTGTGGAAGTTAATTTATCTCTCAGCTTTTGGAAACTCTTCTCACATGCATACTTCTCTTGAAACGTGGTTGTTTTGTGTTAACTTGTTAAGGGTATTGAAATGGAAAATAAACTCTCCAACAAACTTCCTGTACTAGCCGATCAACCCAAGAAAATGATGAATCCCCGTAAGCATCGTAGGCCTTAGCAAGTTTTCACCACTCTATAACACTTATTAGCATGGTTCTCTTGTGATTTTGAATATCATCACCACACATGGTCACATACACACTTAAAAGTGGCTTGAACACCCTATTTATCAAACCCATAAACACAGCTGGTGCATTGGTTAGCCCAAATGGCATAACTAGTAATTCTGGTGTTCTTTCAAATTTCCAAGCAGTCAATAGAGTAACATATGATAGGATAGAGCTTGAATCAATCAATGCATATACATTATGTGGAAAGACAGATAATGTACCTGTCATTATTTTGCCGGTCTACTGGAGCATTGGTGCAATTCGAGGCTCTGCTAGAGCTAGTTGCTCCTCTAGAACCTCTGCCATGCCCAGTAGACTGTACACCTAAAGAGAAGGATGCCACAGCTAATCTCGTAGGTCGTGCCGTACTACTCATGCCCTTCTGTGGAAACTCTCTCATTTTGTGCCCCACTGTACCACACCAAAAGCAAAGATTTATCCCCAACCGACATTCACCCAAATGATAACTTTTGCAGCGCTGACACGGCTGACAGGGAGATTTTGATAGGCTCATACTTCCTTGTGCTTGATACCCTACTGTTCATGAACCCTGAATCTCACTTCTTTTCCCAAACTAGTTGTCTCTAACCCCTTGGGACGAGGTAGAGTATTTACTGTAAAATGAGAAAATAATGACCTAGGCGGACTGTTAGAAATTTGAGGCCCAAATCCTCTTCGGGATGCCATGGACTATCCCCTAAATCTAGCCCTTTTAGACGGCCCTCTTTCAAATACTTGTGCCATTCCCCTTTTCATTTGATTACCCCTCTTTTGTGCAAAGGCTGGACCAAATTGTCCTTGATTTTGTGCAACGACTATCTGAGTCAACAAGTGCACCGCATTTCTTATATCTTGATCAGTCGCATTTACAGGAGGTTATGCCGATACTTCCTTACCTCCCAGCTCTTCAGGAAATGAAAGAGTAGGAGAAGACCGCGATGCAATTTTAGTGTCAGCCCCACCTTGACTAGCTTGGTCAAGTGGTGATTTACTCATTTCTGTTTTGGAAGGCATATCTACCTGCTCACCTTTGCCTCCACCTTGTCTCGTAATTGGCATTTTTACTATAACAAAGAAAACCAATTTCATGGTCAGATAAAATTTTCACTTACAATATTGGCTCTATTGTACAATCTAGAAATGAAGAAATGAAACAACTCCTAAATGTCCCGTAGCCTCCTACTTATAAATGTGGCACGCAACACATCCATAAGCAAGACTCTACTCAAACACGGCTTTATAGATACCCTTAGAATGACCTGCTCGAATACCACTTTTGTCACAACCCGAATCCCATTCGGGCCGGACTGGCACCAGAAGCCGTTAAGGCCTGAGAAAACCAATCTTTGCTCATGAACCTCCATATGCATGTCCCCTTATGAATGGCAATCTTTCTCATGTAACTTATAAATTATAAACTACCAATGGCGAAAAACCTGGAAACACATGCTATATATATGAAAATTGGCCGTTGGGGCCGTCAAGTCAAAATGAACATAATTCTCTTACATTCGTCTTCCCACCTCCGTCTACAAAGCCTCTACAGATACATATACATAACCAACCTACCATTGGGACAAGGCCCCGCTTTATACAACATACATATAATGCCAAAACCAAAACCCATGTACACATATGACTCGGAAAACCCCGAACCAACTGGAGCTCAACAATGATCTGTAAATGAACTGCAAGCTACTGAGGAGGTCTACTAGCACCTGCGCCTGCAGTAAGTAATGTAAGTCCCCCGAGAGGGTCAGTACGAAGAATGTACTGAGTATGCAAGGCCATAATAAGCTGTATCAATGCATAAAAACTTCAATGGAATTAAATATAAGAGAATAGCCAGTAAGGATAAACCATCGTTCTATATGTTTGGAATTTTGTACTTTGCTTTTAATACTTTCTTTGCTTCTTTGCTTCTATGTTCATTCATCTTTGTCTGTGCTATATTATACCCGGGCCCCAACTGATCAGTGGGAAAAATAACATCATCATGCAGGTGTTCTTTTCACCCCATGGATACATCCCGTGATATTGGGAATAGAAATCATGCAGGTGCTCATTGCACCCCATGGATACATCATGCAGGTGTTCCTTCCATCCCATGGATACATCCTATAATTCGGGGAATAGTCATCATGCAGGTGTTCATTTCACCCCATGGATACACCCATAATTATACCTTACCTCATTCTTTAACTTTTACGAGATTGGTACCTTTACCTGTGAGTGATTGGTACAAAGATAATCATAATCTTATTAGACTTTTGGAACATGACATGATTGGAAAATGCTATTCAAGAATAATTACGCTATCTTTACATCATTACTCTCTTTGAGATAGTTTGCTTAGAATTTACAACATTATGACAACTTCAGAACTTCAGTCAATGAATAGGAGATAAGCGAATCATAATCCATCTAACAATAGGACACATGTGAATAACAATATATGTCAACCTGAATTGAGATACCCCTTCGGAATTGAACCAGTACAATGTCAATGTGAATACTATGTGCTGCAGAAGGATACGGATAGAATAACCTTACATACATTATGATCTCAATATGAATATACCATCCTAGATATGAATACAAAAATCTGGTTCATTCCTTACGTGTCACTCTACAACACAAGTTCATAATGGAGCTCACGTTAACAACTAGTTACCTTACAAGTGCATAAGATGACAATGAATTACGTGAGTGCTATATAGCGTCATTTCATCCTTTACAATACAATCCACTGCATTATCATACCAAAAACACCATCATATTTCACACATTGACCAAGACATCATAAACCAATAACATTTCACACCAAGTTTACCCTTTACACTTCCTCATTAACACTGCGTTACCTTTTCTCTGTCAAGTCACTCGATATCTTTCACAATAACAACAATCCATATTTTATACCATTCAAAATACCTCCAAAATACTCCTTTATAGTCATTTAAAAGGTACCATAAGTTGATAATTACATCCATGAAGGGTATAGGGGCTTTGGGGGGGTCAAAGAGATGCGAGAACAACCGAAACAGACTTCTGGGCTGGCCTGAGAAGCCACCTGCACCCACAGGTGGCTTACCTGTGTCTTCAGATGACCTTTGGCAGTAGCCAGAGGCACCTGAGAAGTCACCTGCTCCCGCAGGTGCTTCGTCTGCGAGGGCGGGTGCCCATTTCGGCCAAAAAGGGTCTCTTTTGGGTCTTTTTATGCAATGAATGGTCCATGATCATAACTAAACTTCTATTGACATATTTTAGATCATCTTGGATTCCAACAATCAGCCATGGTTCCACAACACACATGAACATCACCAAAACCACACTTTTCCTTCAATACACCACCAAATCTATGCACAATTTTACAATAACAATTCCAACCATTATGTACAAGAATAAAACAAGTTGAGGCTATAATCACCTCTCACATGTCAATATTGAACCCATAAAGTTCACTTCCTTCAAGACCACAAGTCCATTTTCAAGTTTACAAGGCAAAAACCTTCACCGATTAAGCAAACGTAAATTATTTCACATATAGTGAACTTCTCACACTTCACCAACATAACCAACATGATATACACCATATTCCATGCATATAATATATTAAATCATAAGCATAAACACTTACCAAAGCTTTCCAAGGAGTGATCTTGCCCCAAGAGGAAGATAGCTTAGGGTTTGAGTTGAGAGAATGTTGTGGAAATTTCTAGATTTTGGCATGTGTAATCAAATGAATAAATATCAGATTTTTGGTGCCTTTTATAGACCCTTAATGGTCATCTTTATCCATAATTTGGTCAATAATTAATGTGTTGATTTGGTCAAAAGAAGAATGGATCATTTCCCTTTCATTTGGGCCATGTCTTTTGTGTCTTTTTTTGGGCCTTAATTGAGCCCAATGGCTCAAGATTAATTTGACCCATCACATTTGATGTATAATTCCTCAAAACTCCCATTTTTAAATACTTCCATGAATGTTACAATAATCAACTAGGTTCGGACATGTACGGGGTGTTACAATGACACTCACCTACGTGGCATGACTTGGTTCCACGACACCAAGTCACGATACCGTGGAAGTTGCCAACTCTGTTCTCCTGTTCTGATTAGGATAGGATTAGCTTTGTATCTATAAATACCCTTGTATAGTCCTATGTGCCAGAGTTAGTCAGTACATTGTTTTGAGAGATATTTTTTATTGCTTCTGAGTTCATAAATATATTATTGGTTTTGTAATCAAAAACACTAGATTCGAGTTTTATTCATAATTGAGATTTCAGTTTTTCTTCATTATTGTGAGTGTGCAATTATGTTTTCATCTTTGAATCCTTCTTGTGTTCTTGTAATTATGAGTGGCTAAACTCATAAACTAGGGTTGTGTGAACCATGAGGAATTAACGAAACAGGTTAAGTGCAAAGCAACTCTGAACCGCTGTGAATGCATGTATTGGTATCTCCTTCGTTGTGATTGATCTTCTAACGGTTGCAAATGTTAGAAACTTGCCTGTATTCTAGACTTGCTCGAGAGAGAGAGATAGATTGGGAAAAGGAGATAACAACAGAGATTTGAAGCTATCAACCTTCATCTAATAACTTGAGCCTTAGCGAGAATAGTTATCTGAGATCCAGGACAAGGGTTAGTAGTGCGACACTCAGAGACCGAGAGGAGAGGGGTGAAATTCATCTAACCAAGGTCGAGATACGTTTATATGAACATATCTTGTCAGATTTTTCATGCAACATAGCGGGACGGTTTTTTTAGCACAAGTAACCAGTGGAGTTAAGGAAGCATTGGGGATCACAATCCTAGTGTACTTCTTATATTGACTACAAACTCTATAGTCAAAAATCGTTACCGTTATTGCTTACTTACAAACCCCCCCCCCCTAGTTTTTACTTAGTTGCCAACCACTCGAACAAGAACTTAACCTACTTCCATCCTATTCCCTGTGGGATCGACCCCAACCTATTTGATACAGTGACTGCTTTATACTTCTTAGGAGGCATATTTTGGGCGACATCAATAACCAATAACAAAAGGAAATAAAACACAACCAGGGCACCCATTAATGAATTCAAAACACAAATAGGGCACCCATTAATGAAAACAAAAGACAACCAATAGGAAAAGGAAACAAAACACAACCAGGCACCCATTAATGAAAACAAAACACAACTAGGGAACCCATTAATGGAAACAAAAGACAACCAACAACAAAGAAAATAAAACATAACCAGGATAATTTTAATATTTGAAAGCTCAAGTCGAGTATCAATTTTAACATGCAATAAACCCAAATGCAGTTGGTGAGATTGATAAGCAGGATTCAGAACACAATCAAAATAAACCCATATGCAGTAAATCCATAAGCAAAAAAATCAGATGCAAAATAAACATACAATAAATCCAGATGCAAAATAAATATGCAATAAGCACAAATGCTTAAAATAATAAAATTTCTACCTCCTTATCTCAACCGAACTGAAATTTCCATCTTCTTAGATCAAGCAAACTACAATTTACACCTTCTTTAGCTCAAGCAAACTTAAATTTCCACCTTCTTTAGCTCAAGCAAACTGAAATTTTCACCTTCTTTAGCTCAAGCAAATAGAAATTTCCACCTTCTTAGCTCAAGAAAATAGAAATTTGAGCTGAAATTTGAAGAAAATAGATGAATTTAGGCCAAGAAATTGACGGATTTGAGCAAAGAAATTTGAACAAGGTGAGGGTTTCTGAGCTGAGCTAAAATCGAGATATATTTTTTGGTGAAATTAAATAAATGATTTGGGAACCGTCAGATATATGTTAAATATTTACTTTGTATTTTATTTTTTTGGCCAATTGAAAATTGGAGGGAGAGCTAAATATTTTGAAGGAAGAGTGAAATATTTTAGTGAAAAGTTTAGGCCACACTTTTGAAGTGTTGCCCTGACAATTATAAAAGAAACTTAAAAGTTTAGTTAAATGCCTAAATAAGTGTTGCCAATTATATCATAATTTGGCAATGCTTATACAGAGTGGCATGTACCACTAAAGACCATGCTTTTGAAGCATCGCCTATATTAATGTTGAGAGAAGCTAAAAACTAAGGCTACACCTCAAAGCGTAACCAAATATATTTTAGGCCACACTTTACAAGGGTGGTCCATATTTAGTGTGGCCAAAAGACAAAAATATTATAGTGTGAAGTGTATTTAAGAGGTTTACTAAAGGGCTAGCGATATCCATTAGGAACAAAGAGAGTGGATTTAGTATTGTGGTGGTAAGCTTGTGGATAAAGTAAGTTTCCAGTGGGTATACTTGTGTGGAATTACCTGAAGGTGTTGGTAGAAATATGTGTGCATGGGTTAATTATCTTACAGGGTCAAATCGGTACATCTGTGGTTTAAGGTAGCATATCAATGACAAGATTACCTTGTGGGATAACTAGGGCTCCTAAGGTGATTTGGAGAGAAGACCTTATAATGGATTGTGCCTGTGATGTGGTAATTTGGAAAGGTTTATAGTTAAAGAATTCTAGTAATGTAGGGAAGAAGACTTTCAGGTGTCCAAGATTTATGGTTCATTACTACATGGGTGATTGACTTAGTTTGAATAGAAGGACTAACGATATTATGAAACACTCCTCGAATAGGCTTAAAGAGATACAGACTTGTCAGGGTAAATATGATTGGAAAAGGTGATATGACATTTGGAAAATAAGAATGCAGTAGCTACTTTTGATTTGAAAGGTTATGGGTTCATCTTTAAGGAGTGGGACTTGGGTTCAGAGCGACATGTTACTTGGATCTTGTTTACTTTATGGTGGTATTATCACAAGTATTTCCGATGGATTGCAAAATACTGAGTATGCTTAAAGGGAAAAGTCTACAGAAGTTCGAGTCAAGTGCAATGATAAGTTCCATGGCGATTTTGAGTTGGGTAACTAGTAAGGTTCAGATTTCAAGTGATAGGCGTGATCAGATTGATGGGGAAAAATTTTTGGCAGGGTGCTAAGGTATGTGGTGGTGCGGCATCCATAGGTGCATGGTTTAAACATCTTCATGATTAGAATCAGAATTCAGAGTTTCTATGGCAAGTTATATTTGTACTAACGGGTTATGTTAGGATATGGATGAGTAAAGAAAGAAATTTTGAGCATGATGTCTACGTAGGAAAGAACTTAGGCTATAGAATTTATTATTTTGGGATGTTAAAGGGTATAATAATCTATTTCACTCTAAGGTTTTAGGTTCAGAGTATGAGGTATACGCCATGGGCCTTGTGTTGGAGAGTATAGAAGCGGTGAACAAGTTAAGAAAAAGGATGGGGCTGGTATATATGAGAGTTCAGAGTATTTTGAGTTGCATCTTGGGTACAGAGATAAGGATTTGTGTGAATTTCAGTCATTGAGTTCAAAAATGACGGTAGAGGTGGGGACTTTCGTTAGTGGAAAATGGAACGATTTGGCGCAAACTTATAAGGGACTTGGTAATAAAACTTTTTTTGACTATTCAATTTTGGTTTGGGTGATAGTTAGTGAAATATGGGTAATTTGCATTTCCACGTCAGGTCGAATCGTTCATGTCATGACAGGCTACTTACGTTTTTATTAGCAAAAGGGGTTCATAGTTCTATACGGTTATTGGGTACTTTCGTTTGATTGATGCTACCTGGTTGATGAAAATTGCCTAGGCTATTATGATGGGTTGCATAGATATTTAGTGATGTATAGAGTGTATATGTTTATGGTACAGAGCGTTTTGGAGTAATTTGTGATTCTCTCTAAGGGTTGGCTTGGGTATCGAATTATCTCAATGGTGGTTGAATCATGGTACTTAAAGATTTGTATGGAATTGATATCGGTTTCTAGCTCAGTAGTATCATCTTGTAGAACAGTACAATCAGACTTGGAAAGTGTGTTTTCATCCTTGAATAAGGCTAATACGGATAGAAAATGCTTGAGTGGTAATATGTTTCTAATGGTTCTTGTATTTTGTTGGCACAATGTCTTCACAAGATATAGGTACAATTATCAGCTTGGGGTGACTATGATGGGTTTTGATGAACCAGGAATGGTCAAGACTATGGTTTTGATCTACTCATCTATTGTGTTTAGACACAATTCAAAAATATAGAAGTTAGATATATGGAGATATTTGGTTTCAGATACTAGAAATATGACTTTAAAAGTTAAAATGTGGGAGGATTCTGGTTACTAGAGTGGACTGATGGTACTACAAATGTGACTTGATTTGAGAGTGCTTGTGTGAGGTATACTATGGTATTTTCAGTTTCTTGACAGTTTTGAAACCTTCCTTAGCTCTACGTTTGAGGATGAACGTGTATTTTAGTGGAGGATGATGTAATAACCCACACCATGAATTTTGAAATTTTCTATATTTTGACTATTTTACCCCTTCCTATATTTGTATTTTGGTTTTTGTGGGTTACGGGAGTTGGTGGCATGGTTCTTGAGGCGTTTGGTTGAGAATTGAGCAAGTTCTTTGTTTTTGGAAAGTTTTAAGTTGGAGTTATTGACTTTGGCCAATATTCGGAGATCCGAGTGTCGGATTAGAATTCTGTCAGTTCCATCACCTCTAAAATATTAATTTTGGATTAGTAGCATGGTTGGTTCGGATTCTGAGGCTTACGGTGCATTTTTAAGCATTTAGATGAGAAGTCAGTTTTAAGTTACCTAGAGTTGGTTTTGGTCAAAACTCAATGATAACAACCTCCAGTTGCGATTTTGATGGTTCTATTGAGTCTAAACATTAAAATTAGTCAAATAGTATAATTGGATTATTTTTATGGGTTTTCGATCAAGTTTCGAAGGTTGATTTTGAACTTGAGATGTGATGGTTGCAGCTGCTAGTGCTGATACTAGTGCAACCGCTTATGCGGTGTTTTGATCGCATTAGCTATGTCGCACCAACGACCAAATTTCCACTTCAGTGAAAAGGTTTCTTGTAGGGGTTGGACGCCTTTGCAGTAGCCTGTTTGTATCTGCGGGACCACTTATGCGATGTTGTTTTGCTTAAGCGGCCTGGCTCTTGTGGAAAAAGGCTCTTTTAGGCGGAGGGTCGCGTGGCAAGTGGCCTTCGCTTCAGTGGTAGCCTGGTCACCTTAGCAAGACTGCAGAAGTGGAAAATCCTCCGCTTAAGCAATGCCACTGTCACATAAACAGTGACAAACCCTCTTTTTTCACTTTATTCTTCTACACCTTGAGTTTGGAGCTTGGGAGCACGATTTTGAGAGTTCAAAAAGGGATTTTTTGAGATATCCACTTTGGGTGACTTTCTAAACATATATTTCATCATTAACTATCGATTAATTTGTGTTTACACCTTCAAATAATGGTTTTTAAATTTGAAATTTTGGAGTTTTCTCGGTAAAGTGAAATAATGGTATTTTGATGTTTTTAGCCTGATTTCGACTCTGTTTTTGATGAAATTTTAGATTTAAACTCCTTGAGTAATGGGTATCTTGATTTTCTAATAAAATTTCAGCTTTCCCTTATGGTCTTGGGGTTGATTTTCATGTTGGTTTTTGGACTCGGATTCGTAACATAGAAATATGGGTATCATTGGTTTCCTTTTCTCTTATAGATTCTATATTTGAATAGATTGGGGTCGTTTGGAGGTGATTTTAAAGGGGCAAGGGTTCTATGTGATTCTTCGGGATTTGGTTCAACTTGCAGTCTTTTTCCAAGGCAAGTTGAGAGTTCTCTCTACTCTTTTTTGAAGTGTTTATGTGCTAGTTATTTGTATAAGGAGTAATGGGGCTACGGGAGTCACATATAGGTGAAATGAAGAGCATCTATATGGGTACCGGTGTGTTTATGAAGGGAATAAAACTAACCAATTGACTTGTTTTGATTATTTTCCTCTACTTTCTAGCATGGGTTGTGGAATATGATTGAAATGACTTGTTGAGCATGTTATGGGATGGGAAATTTATTGGATTTATATTATTAGGCTGATTTATTCCTTGTGACGTCCGTGTGGGGGACTGTGTTGACTTTAATAGTGATTTGAGCTTATTTACCTTATTGTGATGCCAGTGTGGGAGGCTCGAATTGTGATTCACTAGGATTTGGGAGTAATGACTCATATTTGATTCTTATTGGGCTGATTTCATGCGTTGTAGATTTATATGTAACATGTACATGTATAATTATTCATTTCATTATTCATGAAACTGGTACCACTGATTTTGAAAGAAATAAATAATTTTAGTTTCTGTTTGAGTCCGAATCTTGAAATATATATCTATATTTGGAAGTCCCGGTTTAAGTCTGGGCATGGTATTATAGATTTTACGAATCCTTCATGGGTTCTCTCCTAGAATCTTAGGCTCGGAAGGTGTATACCATAGGATGGACATGCATCATACTCATCAGTTGCATCATCTCTATCATACTCATTTGCTACATTATCTCTATTTGACTGCATGGTATGCATTTTTCTTATCTCAACTTTGATTTTTGGCTTGGTATGGTGAGTGGGTATAAGACTATGATGGTGAAATTCTGTCCTACTAGGAACTGTACTACTATTTTTTATCAGAACCCTACACATGTCCAACTTACTTGACTTGGACTGGCTATCTTGTTAAATGTTATTATCTATTAGATTAGGATGGTTTTTTCTGAGTGCAATTTTATTTGGTTGGTTTGGATGGTTGGTTTAGTGGTCCTCACCATCACTTTGAATAAGGATCGGTCGGCGATGATGCTTGTTGAGTACACGTATTCCCGTACTCACCCTTGCTATTTTTCTGCACCTTACAAGTAGATATTGAGCCGGTAGTCCCCGTTCATTAAGCATTGTTATGTGGGTGATACTTTCCAAGGCTTCTGAGGTAGTTGTTGTTGGTTTTGGATACTCTCAGATCTTCTATTCTATCCTAGTCTTATGTATTTCTGATGTTCCATGAAATTACGACACTTGAGACACTTACAACAGTGAATATTTGCAAGTACAAGGGTCTTTCTATGTTGATATAATGGGTTTTTGGGTGTTTGCAGGTCAAACAGGTCCAGAAGAGTAGAGTGCTTGATTTTGGACAGAAAAAGGCATTAGACAACCATTTCCACAATCATGGGATCTGATCACGGTCATACTTGGGCATCGTATGAAGAAGTAGAGAGGAGACTCTCAGGTGGTGATCAGACGAAAACTCCCACGATTGTACATGGATCATATGATTGTACCACCTAATTGTGGGAAGGGCTTTCTAGAAATACACTTGCAGGAGCTAAGTATGAAGAGTATCATATGATTGGATCCCACGACCATACCTATATGTGACGGTAATACCATGAGGTCTTGGGATTGAAAGGCAGAAGTGAAGTCTGCAGGAGTTGAAGTATAGGATGATCAGATGACCACATTGTACGATTGTAGGTAGAAGTCACGAAGTTGTATTGAGGGTCGTACCATTGAAGACCTAAAAATGACAAAGTCCATAAGCAAACCACGAGCACCATAGGATGATCCTGGTATCTAACCACGATCATACTGTAACACCCCGTACCCTCCTAACCCTACTTGATGATGTTGAGCAATGCTTACTTAGGTGTCGAGAGCCATACATACGTATTTTGTAATTTTGTAATGTTATGGATGAGGTAATTGACTTTTGGCCTCGTCTATGTGATTAAACCTTCAAAGGAGGTGTTTTATGATTTTCGTGGAACATGTGTGAGGTTCAAAACGAGGCTAAGAAGACCTCTAAACAAAGTATATTAAGGTTGAGAAGTAAGTTAAAGAATAGGACTTGAAGTATCTAACCAAACCCGCGAAGAGAAGTCGAAAAACAGAATTTTGGACAAATCTAAGTGTTGGGTGCGTTGGGGACCATGCCACTCCACTCTGGACTAAAATTTTTAGTCCAGAGGCAGCAAGTTGGCGCGCCCAAGGGCGTGCCACCTTGGTTTTTCCACTTTTTCGAAAGTTGGAAATTTCTAAGTCCCAAGGGTATCCGGGGTCGTACCGAGCCGATTTTTGCCATGTTTCTTCTACAAAAATGAGTATATACATTAAATGAATGACATATTATATTGTTATGATAAAATTACTCGAGAAGAATTTGGGGTCAAAATGACAGTTTTGCCCTTAAGGTCAAAATAAGTCAAACGTGGCTAGAATCACTTGTTTTTGGGATTGAGGCTACGGATATGAATAGAATGAGTGGGAATATTATTGTAATACGTATAAGACGAGAAATTATTGATTTTATTGGGTTAAGTGATTTGGGCTCAATAAAAGCCTAAAATGGGACAAAAGACATGGTCACATGACCCAATCTTCTATTGACTTAGTCAAATATGGCATTAAATTCCAAGAATGGATAAGGATGAATCAAGGACTATAAATAGGCCCAAACATTAGATTTTCTTCATTGTGGAATTCCCATGCCTTTGAAGCTATTTTCTCAACATTTCTCTTGTTCCAAAACCCTAAAGCAAATAGTTCCTTTGGACTCTTTGGTAAAGATCATCACTTTTCAAGCTTGGGTAAGTATTTATTCTCATGGATTAACATATTACATGCATGAGATATTATGTATATTATGATAGTTATGTTGGCAAAGTGGTGAATAGTGTATTTTTGCTTTTGCTGGAAGATGTGCTATCTTGGTGATTTGAACTTGAATTATGGCTTGTGCCTTTGATGAAAGATCATGGTATGGATGAAATATGAACGTGTATGGTGTTATTTTGTTATTAAACTTGTTATTTTTCTATAAGTGCAAATTATGGGATTTTGGCCGATATGTGCTATGAAGTGTATTAAGGTGAATTGATGGATTATTTGTGATGTGGTGTGGATAAGAAAGTGTAAAGGAGAAGTGTTGTGATGAAATGTATTGATTATCATGTATTGGTCAATGTTGGGAATATTGGGGGATTTTTGGAATAATAATCTTATCAATGGTTTTGTCAAGGGGAAATGGCATGTTTAAGGGCAAACATGTAACTTATTGATGTTATATGCATTTGTAGAGTAGTTGGTGGTTAATGTCAATTCCGTTATGTATTTGTGATGTAGAGTGACACATAAAGGAGGAGCGGGACTATTGTGTGCACGTCTAAGGTTGTTTATTCGTATTGAGAGTACAAGGTATGTAAGGTTACTCTGTCCGTATCTTTCTGCGGCAAATAGTATTCATGTTAACATCTCACTAGTCCTATTCCGAAATGAGTTAAGGTATTCTATATCCGGTTATCCATAGTCATTGTCATATATTTCCTACTCATTGAACATTGGTGAATCTCATGTCTTATATTCATGGTTAATGTTCCAAAATCTCAAATAAGGTTATGTTCCAATGTTCTAATAGTGATTATACTTATGTCTCTTGTTCATGGAATATTGTCCAATGGTTTCCTTGGTGTTATAGTTCTAATAATGTTATGTTGCCAAGTTAGTCACATGTCTCTTACTCATTGGTTAATGATCCAAAGCTTCATATCAAGTTGTGAATATCATGGTATCAATCTCAAAGTAATAAACAAAGTAATGCATAGGTGGTCAATGATCAAGTAAGGGTGGCAGCTTTGGGGGCAAAATGCCTAGCTCAAGCCGATCCCAATTCAAGGGGCAGTCCTAGGGGAATAAGCCTAGCTCGGACCGATCCTAACAGGGGGAAGCTCTAGGGGTAATAACCTAGCTCGAGCCGAACCTGAAATATTATACGGGTGGAAGCTCTAGAGGTACTAACCTAGCTCGAGCAAATCCCGATATATACATTGATTCATAGGGTGGCAGCTCTAGAGGCATAAGCCTAGCTCAAGCCGATCCCAACATAACATGATGTTATGTTTAAAACCCACTGTTCAGTCGGGGCCCGGGTATCACAGGTCACAAGCGAAGATGAATAATCATTAAATTAAAAATACAAGGAAAGTACCGAAAGCTATTTACATGGTTTCCAAAGTACAGAATAGTGACTCATCTACATTGTGACTTATCTATATTGCTTATGCATTTAAACTTGAGTTCCTTGACTTATCTACATATCTTACAAGTTTCATATGGCCTTACATACTCAGTACATTCTTCGTACTGATCCCTCTTGGGGGATTTACCTTACTTGCTGCAGGCGTAGGTACTAGTAGGCCTCCACAGTAGGTTGCCAGTTGTTGCAGATCTTTGGTGAGCTCTAGTTAGTTCGGGGCTTCTCCGAGTCACTATTGTACATATGTTTTGGTGTTGTTCATGTTGTATAAAGCGGGGACTTGTCCCAACTTTTAGTTCATTTTGGTCAATGCATTTGCTAGAGGCTTTTGTAGACGGATGTGGGTGTATAAATGTAAATGGTACATGTCGTTCTTGACTTGGTGGCCTCAACGGCCAAGTTTCGCATAGGTATATATATATCATGTTCCATGAATTCCATTGTTGGTATTTAAAGCTATTATGTGATTGTGGGTTTCTTATGGCATGTACATGATTGAGTAGAGGCAAAGCTTGGTTCTCTCGGGCCTTGTCGGCTACGAGTGCCAATCCTTCCCGATGGGATTCGGGCGTGACACTTACCTTCTACTCGTTCGAGATGACCGACTCAGATTTCCTGTTATGTTTAGGATAGGTTTGGTTTTATCTATAAATACTCTTATTAGTTTTATTGTATTAGTTTTTTACGCTCTATTACATTCGTGTAAGGTTCTAAGGCATACTTTTGGCTTTGTAATTAGAATTAAACAAACATCGATTATAGGGTTTTAATTCAAAGTGAGATTTTGATGTTTTTCTTATTGTTCTAGTAAGTCATAATTATGTTTTCTTCTATGAATCCTTCTTGTGTGCTTGCAATTATGAGTAGCTAAACACCACAACTAGGGTTGTGGGAACCATGACGAATTAACAACATAGGGTTCATAGTATGGAGTAATCTTCAACCAGTGTTCATATGTATTGATTATTTTCTTGGGTATGAATTTATTTGACTGTACTCAATGTTAAAACTTGCCTAAGTTGTATTTTGGATGAAAATATGAATACGGATGGGAATAAGGGAATAAACAACAGAGACTTGGAGCTATCAATCTCCACTTAATAGCTTAAGCCGATAATTTGGGATAGTTATCTGGGATCCAAGATAGGGGTTAGTAATGCATGCTCAAGAGAAGAGAAAACTCACTTGAGGATACTGCTTAGACAAGAGTGTAAAGTTGTTTTAAGTATACATAATCTATTAATTCTGTATTTCAAATACCGAGAGGAGCTACGAAGTATGAAGAACCTACGGAGTTATGAAGTTATTGGGGAACACAGACCTAGTGCTTTTCTCATATTGATTATAAATCCAACAAATCAACAACTGTTACTACTGAATTATTTATTTACAAATCCCCCTCTTTTACTAGAAATTGTTATTGATTGCCTCGACATACCTCTTGATTGATATTTTGACCTATTCCCAATAGGATCGACCTCAACCTAGTTGGGTTCTATATTTGATCAACGACCATTTTATGCTTTGTTTATAGGTGTAATTTGGGAGACATCAAATTTTGGTGCTGTTGCCGGGAAATACAGTTACGGAGTTGATTTGATTATGTTTGTTGGGTTTATTGGTTGTTGTTTCCTGATTTTACTTTTCTGTTATATTTAGTGCACACTAGTGTATGCCCAGTACTCGGAGTCCAGGCAATCCCCTGATTCCAACTGATACGGAGCATGAGAGAACTCTGAGAAATAATTGAAGAATGGTTGACGAAGGAGTTCTTGATCAAAGAGCCCTACTTGAGGGGGTTCATGATGATCCAGCATTCTTTAATCATCCACTACACCAGAACGGAGGTCAAGAGATTGTAGAACAACTCATGGCTCGGTTGATGACTGAGGAAAATTCCAGATAAGAAGTTGTCAGATGGGCAACCAGAGAAAAAAGGACTAGACAAGATGTGGTGAACCGTCTAACTGCACTTGATGAGCGAGAGAGACAGATAAGGCATAAGGGACAACAACCTCCACAATAGCCTTTGCAATAGTATCTATCTCAATATAAGGATTCGAAGGAGGATTTGGACTATTTAGAGCCGGTGGAAACTGGTGTTATCATCCCACCAGAATTACCTTCTGTGACTAACTTTGATATCACGAGTGCCCTGATTCACTTGATGAACTTGAAAGGGGTGTTCCCAAGCCTTCCCACTAATGATGCAAATATGCATATAATGAATTTTGTTGGGATTTACACATCTTATAATCTGCCTGGAGTGAGCCAAGAGGAAATCAGACTGCACCTTTTTTTATTCTCTTTAATGGGAGAGGCCACACTATGGCTAGCAAACCTACCTCGGGGATCGATCACTACTTGGAATGAATTGCGGACTCAATTCTTGGAAAGATTCTTCCCACCTTCTAGAATGTTACAATTGAAAGAGGAGATTTAAAATTTCAAACAGTTGCATTCGAAGACATTGTATGATACTTGGCTGAGGTTCAAGAAGAAGATGCAGAGTGTTTTAAACCACAGGATGACTGGTAGAAACTTACTTGAAATCTTCTATAGAGCCTTGAATTCTAATACTAAGGTTGTAGGAGACACTATCACTAGTGGAGCATTCATGAGTCTGCGTTAGGAGCATGCCTCTGAGATTCTAGATAGGATCATGAAAACTAACTGAGGCTGGCATACTCGAGATGCAGACAGACCCACCAGTATGTACGCAATTGCAGTATTCGCAGCGCAGAGAATACTAGATGAGACAGTAGCCCAAGAGGTAGCATAACTGAGGACTGAAATTGGGTTGTTGACTAAACTATTTACAACAACCGGAGATGAAAAGGTACATTTAGTCGGTTTACAAGGCAAGGCACCCAGGTATGAAGATTCTTATTTTGAAGAGGTGGCGGGTTTTGAGCTAACGGCCAAGGGTCTAACCAAGACAATTGGAACTCTTGACAAGGAAATCAAGGTCAGAAATACTATGGAGACAATAATTATAATAATTCTGGGTATAGAGATAGAGATAGGAATCGAGATGGTGATTGGAGGAGAAAAGATGACTACAAGGATAAAAGTGGCCTTTGTGTTCCATCGGGGAATCGTGATGCGGGTTCGAGCAATTTGAGGATTGAAGACATGCTTGCAAAGGTTGTAAAAGGAGTAGAGAATATGAAAGGTTGACTTAAGGAGATTAAGGTGGATACTTTGGGTATGATCAGAAAGTTAAATCTCATGCTACTGCCATAAAATAGTTTGAGCAATAGTTCGGTCATATTTTTGTTGTATTGAATCCGCGTCAACAAGGTACACTTCCAACCAACACTATTAAAAATCCAAAGAATAATGGTCATTGCTTGGCTATTACTACTTGGAGTGATAAGATGACTATGGATCCTCCTATGTCTGTGGTTGTTGATGATGTGGTAGAACCGGTGATTGTAGATGATGAGAAAGCTACCTACTCTTAAAAAGTGGTGGTAAATGAGAATGCACCTGAAAAACCTCAAGTTTGATTATCATAAGGACAAAGTAAGAAAGGGGAAGGACAAGGAGGTCTGGCAAGTATTGACTCCCATTGAGCGACCTCCTCCTCCTATTCTGGAAAGACTGAAGAAGAAATCCAAAGAGGAAAAATACCAAAAGTTTATTTCTATGCTGAAGGACTTGACAGTTAATATCCCTCTAGTTGAGGCACTTGAAAAAATGTCAGGTTACGTGAAGTTTATGAAGTATTTGGTGACTAAGAAGCGTACGGTGAGTTTTGAGCCCATTGATAATGTGCACTGTTGAAGTGCAATAGCCTCTAGACCTTTGGTGGAGAAGAAGGAAGACCCGAGAGCATTCATGATTCCATGCACTATTGGGTGTTTCAACTTTGCAAAAGCTTTGTGTGACTTGGGTGCTAGCATAAATATGATACTGCTAGCAGTTTACAAACAGTTGGGGTTAGGTTCGCTCAAATCAACTTCGATGAGACTTCTCATGGCGGTGGACAAAATTATGAAAAAGTCAGTGGGAATTTTATGTGATGTTTTGGTAAGGGTTGCATCCTTCATCTTTCCAGCTAATTTTGTCATCCTTGACTACGAGGTTAACTTTGAGGTTCCCATTATTTTAGGGAGACCATTCCTCACGACTGGGTGTGCATTGGTTGATATGGAGACTGGACAGATGAAGTTTTGGTTGAATAGTAAAAAGTCACCTTTAATATATATCATTCTATGAAGTAGCCAAAGGATATGCGGGTGATTTCTGTGATTGATACAGTTGACGAGGATGACTTGGTAGCTCCTATTGAGATGAGGCTTAGAGTGGAGGCCCTCGCAACAACGATCATGAATTTTGAGGGTGATGATATTAATAGTTATGATGAGATGGTGAGTGCACTGAATGTATGGGTTCATATAATTATGCACCAAAAAAGTTAGATCTTGATTTGAAGAACACAGTTACCCCACCAGCTCGGCCTTCTATTGAGGAGCCTCTAGTTTTGAAGCTCAAAGATCTTTCATCCAATCTTCGTTATGCATTTTTGGGAGCCAAAAATACCTTACCGATTATTATTACAACTGATTTGGTAGATTCGCAAGTTGAGGCTTTGGTTTTTGTTTTAAAGAGGTTCAAAAGGGCCACTGGAGGGTCCATTGTAGATATCATTGGGATTCCACCTAGAATTCGCACACACAAGATACAACTTGAGCCAGATTGTGTGCCCAGCTTTGAGCATCAACGAAAGTTGAATCCACCTATGCAAGAGGTGGTGAAGAAAGAAATCATCAAGTGGTTAAAAGCGGGTTTGGTTTATCTAATTTCAAACAGCAAGTGGGTAAGCCCGGTCCAATGTGTATCAAAAAATAGAGGAATCACTGTGGTTCCAAATGAGAAAAATGAGATAATTCCTATTAGGTCAGTCACTGGTTGGCATGTTTGCATGGACTATAGGAAGTTGAATGCGTGGACCGAGAAAGATCATTTTCTAATGTCCTTTATGGATCAGATGTTAGGTCGACTTGCTGGTAGAGGTTGGTATTATTTTCTTAATGGATAATCGGGTTATAATCACATTTCTATTGCTCCCAAGGACCAAGAGAAGACTATTTTCACTCGTCCATATGGGGCGTTTGCATTCAAGAGAATGCATTTTGGTTTGTGTAATGCACCCGTAACTTGTCAGCGTTGCATAATGCCAATTTTTTTTTACATGGTTGAGGACAATACTGAGGTGTTTATGGATGACTTCTCGGTTGTTGGAGACTATTTTGAAGATTTTTTGGCACATCTCACTAATATTCTACGGAGATGCGAGGAGTGTAAATTAGTACTTCTCCTTATCAACTCGTGTATGGTAAGGCATACTACTTGCCTGTCGAGCTTCAGTATAAGGCATTGTGGGCTTTGAAGAAACTAAATCTTGAGTGGAGTGATACAAAAAAATTGAGACTAGAGCAGCTAAATGAGATAGATGAATTTTATCTCCGATCCTATAAACGTTCAGCATTGTACAAAGAGAAGATGAAGCTATACCATGATCGCAAAATCGATAAAAGAGAATTGGCCGTAGGCGATATGGTGTTACTTTTTGAGTTTAAACTGAAGTTGTTTCCAGGCAAGTTGAAGTCAAAGTGGAGAGGGTCGTACAGAGTAACTAGAGTGTTTCTCTATGGTGCACTTGAGCTAGAAAATAAAGAAGGCCAAAAGTTTAAGGTAAATGGCCAAAGGGTGAAATACTATCTCGGGTCCATGGATGAAGTGAAAGTAATATGTGATGTGGATTTAGACGGTGCTTGAGATGTCAAGCACAATTGAGTCGTGTCGCTACGTTAAATCAGGCGCTTCATGGAAGGCAACCCATAGGCTTATTGGTAAAGTCTGAGTAACCAACCTATCCATTGTACTTTACTCAGTAGATTGTACTTAGTAGATACCTCCAAACTAGCATCAAATAGCTGACTTATACTCAGTAGATTGTACTTTAAGCTTTTGACAAGGTAAACGTTAGTGATATCACATGATTCATTAAAAGATATAGTACCAATACCTATTACTCTTCCTTTGGAATTATCTCCAAAGCTTATATCTCCTCCATCATAATCAACAATAAATTTAAATAAACTTTTATTTCCCATTATGTGATTTGAACACGCACTATCAAGATACCATTTCCCTTTAGGCTTTGAGCGAGGTTCCTGTAAGATAAATATATCACTTATTCTTTAGTATTGAAGTATTCTTGGATCCTTTGATGTTAGTACTTGGATTAGTAGACTCAATTTTGGGTCTCCAAATTCATTTGTCAGGATTTCTAGAATGAAATCTGTAATTATAATGCTTATGACCAGATTTACCACAATGGAAACATTAAAGATAGGAGTATTTTTCAGTAGTCGAATTACTATGATGAGTATTATAACTGTGATTTGTCGCTCTGGTCGACTTGTCAGAGTTAGTTGACCGTTGAGACCCTTCACAGCTATAACATGTATTATCACAAGTAGATCTACCACTGTTAGATTTTTGCCAGTTGGTTTAAGAGAAGCAATCGACTGATTTGATCTCACGATACTATGACTGGGGATTTTTGAAAACTGTTAATTTTAATTTTTAACTCATCTATTTCTTCTTGAAGAAAATCTTTTTCAATTTCATAAACTTCAAGTTTAACTTTTGAGTCTCTTCTTTCTTTTAATAAAGCTCTACTATCATCAAGAGCTTTATTTAAATCTTTTATGGAACGATCTAATAATCTTTGCATATTAAAGCATTTATTACAGGGTTCAGTTCTTACCTGACTGCTTTCTTCAAAAGCCGTGAAGCAGACATCTCCAATATTTTCATTTCATTTTCAGAGTTGTCTTCATCACTCCAACTGCTGAAAGACTTCTGATTTCCTTTGGAGAGTCTTCTATTTGCTTCGGGACAATCATTTGCAATATGGTGATATTTCCCACAGTTGTAGCATTTTCCTTCATTCTTGTTGTACTCAGTAATTTACTTTCCTCTTGAGTAGCTTAGTGTTCCTCTTCTCTGTTTCCTTTATCTCCTGTAGTTGTCAATAACTCTCTTGCTGATAAAAGCAATTTTATCTTCACACAAGTAGTCATCTTCTTCTTCATCAGTTGTAGCTTTGAAGGCCACCATTTTTTTTTCTTTTCATCCTATACTTAACCCTTCTTGTTCAGATATGCTCTTTCAAAGGCAATGAGATCTCCTCTTACTTTATCATAGGTCATTTTGCTTAGATTGATGCTTTCAAGAGCCATCACTTTAGAAATCCATTGAGTTGGCAGACTTTTAAGAATCCTGATAATTTGATCTAACACATGATAAGTTTTTTCTACTGCTTTGAGTTCACCAATAATTTTTCCAAATCAGGCAAATGTTTCTTCAATGAATTCTCCATCCTTCATCATGAAAAGTTCATATTCATAAACCAACAAACTTACAAGAGTTTGCTTGACCTTCTAAGTTCTTTCATATGTAACTTCTAGTTTGTCCCACATTTCCTTGGTAGTTTCACAGCAAGAGATTTTCTCATATTCCTCACCACTAATGTATAACACATTTCTTGCCTTTGAATTGATTTGAATGATCTTCATTTGTTCCTCAGTGTAATCCTCCAAAGTTGGAATCTTTTCATTTGATGCTTGACCATCATCTGACTTCTTTCCATCTTTGTTGGCAGAAACAATTGGAAGATCTCCAAGATTAATATCTCTCCATACCTTCACATCATAAGATTTTATGAAGGCTTCTATCTTTATCTTCCAGTGGGAAAAATGTTTTCCATTGAAATAGGGAGGCCTGATTTGAGATGTACCTTCTGAGAACAGTGCTCCAGCAACGGTTTGAGTTATGATCTTTTTCTCACTTTGCTCTTAGGTAAATATATATGAGCCTTGCTCTGATACCAATTGAAAGTGTAAGAGGGGGTGAATAACTATTTTTAAATTTCCCAATCGACTTACTAAAACAGTCAGTCAACTGTGCGAACAGTATTAAGGAATCAAAGATAATTACTGTAATGAAAATGCTAAAATATAAACTTGACACCAAATATTTTATATTGTTTAGGACTCAGAATAGGTTTTACTCCAGTCCCCTTGGGTTGCAAGGGATTCTACTAGCTCTTCTTTGGTGGATAAAAAATAGCACAAGATTTGAGAAAAGCTTTTTGACTTATACTCACACTCTCTTTTCTTTTTCTCTCTTTTGATACAATGCCTCACCAACTATATTGTTTTCTGTACTCTCTTTTTTTTTTGATACACAACAGACTTATGAAGTATACAATGTTTAATAAAAATAGAGCAAAGAGCTAGAGAAGGTTGAGACAAGTTGTATATCTCTTCCTTAATCTTCCATGTCTTTAAATAGAGAGGGATAGAAAGTAGCAGTTGGGAGATTTTATTAAAGAAGACAACCCAAGAGGTTGAGACAAGTTGTATATCTCTTCCTTAATCTTCCATGTCTTTAAATAGAGAGGGATAGAAAGTAGCAGTTTGGAGATTTTATTAAAGAAGACAACCCAAGAGATTTGATCCTTGAAAATTGGATGTGAAATATCCTATTTTCAAGAATAAGGTTAGACCATAAAAATGGTCTTTGTTTTACTGCGCCGCAATCTACTATCCTTAATTAAGAATTCTTGAGATTTGGTAAATATCTTCTTTCTTTGATGGAGATCCAGCTTTCAACTTCTTTCCTTTGCTGTGGCTTGAATCAAGGAACTTGGTATTAATGACATACGTGATTGATTTTATACATAAATCCTTCCTTCTATTTTGCATAAAAAAGGTCCTTTGCTTGAAATTGTTTTGGCTTCCTTTTTTATTCCGTATCAACTTGATACTTGATTTGCTTCTGCATAAATGTCATACATTGAAATTAGACACCAACACTATTATTACCTGATAGTGGAGGTGATTACCTGCCATGATACAATTTATGGTGCATTATAACTAAATCTAAGCTGTGAAAGATTATTGTCTAATAGTGAAGGATCCATGGTGTACTATTATTATCTAGTAGTGGGGGAGACAGCCCGCCATGATGCTACTCATGTTGCACTATTACTACGTCAGTTCAATGATAGAAAGTCCTTCATAGATAAGTATAAATTGTTTGTTTAAAGTTCGATCAAACGTGAATTTAAATGTTTAAGTGAAGAGAACTCCATCTTGATGTTTACTTTGTTTCTCATGTCTCGTTTATATTGTTTCGCATATATTCTTTTTCATGCAAGAACTATTTCATATGTACTCACGCCTATTTTGTCGGGAGCGCTACATCTCTGAGAGGATGCAGGTAGTGACATCCAGGCGACGTTGACCTTCGCTAGGTACCTCCCTCATTCTCTGGCATTTGGTGAGCCTCAATTTAGTTCGGGGTATTCTTTTGATGTATTTAAACATTGACAGTTAATTTGGGTATAACCGGGGCCTTGTCGCGGACGTTCCTTTCATATTTATCATCATAGAAGCTCCATAGGCATACTGGATATTGTTATGTCATAGTCCTTTCAATTGAAATCTCATTCAGCATGCATGTATTAACATCTTCAATTTGAGGATTTAAAGTTAATGAAAGAACGATATTTTTATGATTTTTTCCACAAAGAACGATATTTTTATGATTTTTTCCACTCATGAATGAATCACGTTCATAGATCATGTAAGGTTGGTTTGCTTGATAAAGTTAAGACACCGGATGTCGGTCTGTCCAATCAAGAATTTGGGGCATAATATATATTAGGATTTTAAGAAGCACATTTGAGGGTGCTAATTGTTACTATGGGAAAACAATGTTGTTAGCTAGAGTTTGCAACAATCTAGGATTGTTGGGTAAGAATTTAGAGGTATGTTCTTTGGGATTACGAATGTTATCCTTTTAGTTTTGCTTGAAACATAATATATCAATCAGATCGTTCGTTTGACTTTTGACACGACTTCTAATTGCACAAATTTAAAAAATAACAAACATTTGTTTATTTCAGAGTTTTTTAACAATTTTTTGTTTAGAGAATAAAATTTTCAAATTTTTTGCAAGATGAATAACAAATTTCTATATCTTGAAAAATCACATTTGACCGTTTTCAAATACAACACCTGTCATTTGTGGTCCTTCAGTAGCCTATTTTTCTTGAAATTTACAAGCATTTATTTAAATAAAGTTTTGGAATGATGAATAACCCCACGAATTTGTGTAATGCTCTGTGAATAGTGAAGCTTTCATGCCAATCAGACTAAGAAATATTAAGCTATTAAATTTGGGCAATTACTGCTAGAACGTATAATTCACATACGCAGCGCAAGCATAAGGTCCGAATCACAAACTTATATAACAACATGATAATGTAAATTAAAAAACGAAATTCAGAAAGTACATACATACCTCTTGAAACTTTCACAAATGTCGTTTAAATCCTTGCTCTTCAGGACTGAAGTCTTCTACTACTTCCTGATTAACTTTTTTTTAATCTATACTTGTGTGGACAAGTTCTTTGTTTTTCCAAGAAAAGGAATGAATCATTTCTGAAAAACAACTCCCTATTTAATCCAAAATTTCGTTGAATGAAGGAAAGGGAAGGGGCAAACGTTTTTCAACATTCATGCCAACTTAATACCTCCATAATGAGCAAAACGTTTTTCACCCTTAATAGTCCCATTATGTTCAAACGTTTTCAGCTCATTATTAGTATTAAGTTCCATTTAATCCTTATAGAAGACTAGTAAAATAATATCACCTCTTCCATAAAAATCCTTTTTCTTATCAAATTCGATTAGTTAATCAGGCGTAGCAGGGACCGCAGATTTATTAACTGAGGCTTCCAATTATGATATTAATTCGTAAATGAATGAATTACCATATCATAATAAATTACAAATCATTCCACTAAAAATCTGTAATTGCACTCCTCGATATTAACTTCGAAACCTATCATTACATCTTATTTAACTCCCCATGTTAGAATTACTGACACCAATCATTTAAATCAAATTTTTCTGAAAATTTAATTTATTGACTAACTCAATCCTATATTACTATGCTTAACTTATTTCACGTGACGGATACTAAATCCACCTGCAGGGTTCACACATGAAAACTTATAAGCAACCATATAGGGGTGTCTTCTATCTCAAGTCCGAGACATGGTTCTATCAACTAATTATTATTTCACTAAGTGATTTGTCATTATCCAATCTATTAGGAATATATTGACTCGTAATAGAGTCTCACCTTTTAATAGATTAAAATAATAAATCAAACTACATAGATCATAATAATTATATCAAGATTAAGAGTATACGTACATGTAATGGACTAGAGAAGTTGTTTACTAATATTCAGAACATAAACAAACATCTCTACTTGGTCCGTTCAATACATACGAAATGTACTAGCACAAGAAGTTGGAATATTACCACTCCCATAATTAAGATCAAATTATATTTTAATCTTGTGCTACAATCATCAAGATGTTTGTCCTACGTCATCTTTGATTGTGAACTTTAATTTATAACTTATAAGAACCAACAATTTTAATCTTCCGTGCATGAGTTAAATAACTCCATGCACAAAATTGTCTACTGTATAAGTAAAAGACACACATGTCAACATAATAATAATCTATTCAAACAAAGACTTTATCCAATCTATTTGTGTCCTGACGGTCTCCTATTTGGGAACCAGAAATTGTCTAATTGAACAGCAAAGCGTATCACAAAAATGCAAAACTTGAATCAATTTAAACTGAATTTATCTGCACTCGTATTGCCAAATTCATCATTTTGATAGTTGTTACAAGTAATTTGGCAATATAGCAAACAATAAACAAAAGAAGCATAGGGGACTTGCCACATCATGTTTTTATTATCCTCCGCGTACAAAGTGCTAGTTGAAATTTGGCAAGCTGAACTATAGTGATGCTAGCCATGTGATCACAATCGGGCTTCTTACTTTATGTGTTCCATCTTTCCATATCAGGGATCCAAATTCAGGTGCTTTTTGACGAGATTTTGTTTCGAAAGTCACCTTGTAAGACAGTTTCTGGTGTCTGCTGGTGAAACTCAATCGTGCTGGCTCAACCTTCACGATTGCTCCTTTGAATGATGAGGCTATAACATGGTAATTTGAGATGGGAGAACCCACATTGGTGACTGTTCTGTGAAGGGTCACCACTGAAACTTTTGCATCTTCAGGAAAAACTGCAGAAATGGCTGGGTAGTTCAAGTCCCCTGGATTAGCAAGCGAGTGGTGGCAAGTTCTGTTTGAGAACTTCCCAAAAACCATTAGCTGTGAAGGACTGAGTTCTTGTGTACACAGGAACTCGAAGTAATCCTGTGCCCCTATGTCATAAATCAGACCAGGGTCAACAGCTTTCCGTGGATTGATGTGTCCTGCACCATGATCATATGGAGTTGAAGGAGTAGCGGATGAGGCATCTTTTAGAGATTTATAAGTGTTATCATGAACATAAGCAGTTGTCATGAGTGCAGATTTAATTGCTGCTGGACTCCAATTTGGATGCCTGGCCTTGAGCAAAGCAGCAATGCCACTAACATGTGGGCATGACATTGAAGTCCCAGACAATATGTTGAAATTCGTCCTTCGTTGATCGATAGGCAAACTAGACGGACCTAAAGCACCAGTCCAAGCTGCAAGGATATTAACTCCTGGTGCCACCATATCTGGCTTTAGAATCTCCAGAGTGAGGAAGTTAGGTCCTCTGGATGAAAATGCAGCAACCACTGGAGAAGGCCTGATCCCTAATTTAGTCCCAAGAAATCTCAAAGTGGCAGTTGCATTTCGAGCCGAAGCGTAATGCTTGATTGCTCTTCCTGCCCTTTCACCAACTGCTACTGCCGGGAGAAGGTGACTATCTGCAACCAGCTCTTCGCCATTAGCTGCAGTGTTTGTCAAAATCATTCCTACTCCTCCAGCATCTTTCACCACTTGCCCCTTCTGAACTCGAGGACTAATTCCCCTGTCACATATCACAATTTTCCCAGCAACCGAGGCACCATCTAAGGTACCCTCTAAGCACAATGAGCTCGGCATGGGGCTGGTCGAATTATTTCCTAAATAAATTAAAGGATACTGCTTTTCTGTTGAAAGATTTTTCCTACCTTTATAAAGTGAAGCCCCAGTCACAATTTTCCCAGTCCCCAGCTTAACAGTAGCTGGAAAATCTCTGTCCATAGTGCTGGCTCCTACTGTAGTGATCCATGGTGACACATTTGTGAGACTAATGGGATCAGGCCCACCATTTCCTGCTGAGCATGAAACAAACACCCCTTTCTCCATGGCCCCAAAAGCAGCAATTGACAAACTGTCACGATTATAAGACGAAACTCCACCGCCCAAAGAGATTGACAGAACATTTACCCCATCAGCTACAGCTTGATCAACTGCAGAAAGTATATCCGAACTAAAACACCCACCCACCCAGCAGACCTTGTAAGCTGCAACCCTCGCACCGGGGGCCATTCCTCTGGCAGTGCCATAAGCATAACCCAAAAGATTAGCACCACGGACTTCAGACCCCGCAACTGTTCCAGCAGTATGTGTGCCATGCCCATCTTGATCTCGTGCCGATTTGTACTCATCCCTTTCATTTATTTTACCAGAAGCTGATTCATACCCACGGTAAAATACTCTAGCACCAACAATCTTTTTGCTACAATGATGCTTCTCAAAACCACGCCCTGTTTCACATGCGCCTTTCCAGTGAACCGGAACACCTGTCATGCCAGTATCATTAAAACTTGGACTTTCTGGCCAAATTCCAGTATCAAGAACACCCACAACTACATTGTGATCGGATAATCTATCGGACCACAACTTGCTGCTATCCTCACGGTCGAGGCCAAGAAACATAGGACTTCTAGTAGTATGTAACTCATATTTAGTCTCAGGAAAAACAGCTAAAACCCCATGTTGTTCTTGTAATTTTTTCACTTCTACTTCACTGAGCTGAGCAGCGACTCCATGAAATGCAGTCTGGTAGCTGTAAAGTATCCTTTCTTCTTCTTCCCCTGCAGTTTCTAGTGATTTTACTAGTACTGATTTTACTAGTGATGAGTACCATTTAACATGGTCAATGAATACATCTGGCTTTGCCCATTTATCCACTTGGATAATGTAAGTTTTCTTTGTGTTTGGGATGTTATTAGTACAATTGGCAAGGTTGATGCCAAGACATACTGCTGATACAAAGAAAAACAAGAATTTCACTAGTATTCCAGCCATGGAAAAGGGAAATGGAGAGTTAGGAATGAAGAAGAGAGGTGTATGAATAATGTTTATCTAAGAGAGCGTCGGTGTATGTTAGTATTGAATATTTTAGCAGAAAGGATGGGCCATTAATGTGTCTTCTTGTGCAGGTAATAAAGACGGTGGTTGTTTTCATGAATAATAGCAAGGCTTTTATTGAGAAAGGGGAGCTGGCGCAACTCGCAAGTGCGGTTAAAGTTACTCCTTCCATTTCAAAGAGAATAATTTATTTTGACTTAATATAAAATTTAAAAAAATAAAAAAAATATTTAAATCTTGCGGTCTTAAATTAAAGTTATGTTAAATGTATCAAAATATCTTTTAATCTTGTGATCTTAAACATGTCATATAGAAAATTAAAATTAAAGTATTATCAAAAAAAAAAAAAAAAAAAAAATTTTAAAATAAATTAAAAAAAAAATTGGTTATTCGTTTTAAAAGGGAGGGAGTAATAGTTATGGTCCATGTGTTGCCATGGTAAAATGCCTGGATGTTTATGCAAAGACACATTTATCGAGTTTGTGGAAACTATGTACTTTCTCCGTTTCATATTAATTGATAATTTTTATTTTTACATGCTTTTTAAGAAATTATAAATAAGAAGAATGATTTTACTATTTTCTTCCTAAAGATACTTTCTTAGAACTTTGTAAATTTATTTTTTCACTTCCAAAGAGTATTAATTATAGGGATAAAATGAGAAAATTGTAATTAATTTTATCTTGATTTAGTAAGTGGATAAGTAATTTGGAACATGTATTTTTAGTAATATGATCAACTAATAATATGGGACGGAGGGTGTATTGAGTATGAGTAAATTATTTAATTCTTCCAGTGTTTCATATTACTTGGTTTATTGAATTGGTACACCTTTTAAGAAAATTTTGATTAGATGTATATATTTTACTAAATTGACATTATTAATGATGATTTGAAAGTCTAAAACAGACTATTACTACTTTAGTCTTTATGTAGTTATTTAAGTGATAAAGATAGTATGAGGAAAAAATAAAAAGATTCTCTTGATTTGTGAAAATAGATAAATAGATTAAAACATTTATATTTTAGTAAAAAGGTCAGGTAAATGAAACGGAGGGAGTATTAACACACTTGTCCTTTTAATTTGTCTCAAAAAAATGTCATATATAAAATATAAATTTAATTTTAAATTTCTCATTTTATTCTTAATGATACAATTTATAATTATATAAATATCTATTACAAATTTCAACTTTTATTTAAATTTGGTAGCCAATCAAGTATCACAAGATGAAACACAGGAAATAGTAAAAAATATTTGGCCAGTAGATCATACGGTCGGGAGTTGGGACTAAGGGTGGCAGCGGTACCGGACCGGGCCTGCCGGAACGGTCCGCCGGCAGTCCGCACCGGTCCGATTGACCGTGACCGGCGGCCAAACCGGAACCGGTTCAACCGGAACGGTCTGACCGGTTCAGTGACCTTGGTCCGCACCGGTCCGGTATGAACCGGTCCGTTGGCGGGTCGGACCGGACTACCCCGGATTTTATTTATTTTTTATTTTTACTTTTTTTTTTTTATGTTATTCAAAATCAATTTTAAAAATTAGGTTTTTACAAATAAAGTCAATTTTTTACTTATAAAATGTTAAACAGTTAAAAAGTTTAAAGTTTAATTTAAATTTTCCACTTTAAAGTTTGAATTTAAATTTTAAACTTTAAAGTTTCAATTTTCAACTTTAAAGATGAAAATCTAAATTTTTAAACTTTAAATTTTCAATTTTCAACTTTAAATTTCAAAGTTTAATTTTTCAACTTTAAATTTTAAAGTTTAAATTTTCAACTTTAAATTCAAATTTGGAATTTTAAGGTTTAATTTTTTTAAAATTCTTAAAAGTATAAATAAAAGACAATATTAAAAAGAAATTCAAGGCGAATAGCCTATAATTTTATTCCAATCAATAAAGAAGTACATGTATTACAACTATTAGAAAAACACCTAATCTACGCAGCCACCTTCTAGGAAGGGTTCTGTTTCAGTTAGGTTTCGATAATCATACTAATATTTATAATTTGTAAAATATGCTTTTCTTAACTTATCTATCAATTCCTTGGAAACATGATTCGGAACTTGTATTTGATTTTCTTCTTCCATTGCTTCCATGCCATCATCACTATTTTCTCCAAGTGCTTCATCAATTATAATTTTGGCTTGATGCGATAATTTTGGTAGTCCAGCATTTCTTCGTTCGGCATTGATCCAATCTCTGAACAACACTGATATTTTCAAACTATCTTTCGCTAACGAATATCTATGATCTCCAATAATAAATCTCCCCGCGCTGAAAGCCTGCTCCGAAGCTACTGAAGATGCTTGCATAGCTAGCACATCTCGTACAAGTTTTGAAAGATTTGGAAATTGCTCTACCCGATTCTTCCACCAAGCTAAAAGTTGAGGATCTCCATTTTCATCCCTACTATTTTCCCGTGCCTGATTAATATATTGATCAAAATCATTATTGTTAGCAGAATCAAGACCAAGTTCTTCATTCATAATTTCGTCAAAATCATTAAATCTAGCCTTACGAGATGGAGGTTGAGACGGTTCATCATTTTTTAGGTTGGCTATATAAAGGTCATACAATTGTCTAGATTTAGTTAATATACTATCTTTACACAATTCAACAGATGGAATTTCATCACTTGTAATTTCTAATTTTTTATAAATCTTTTCAATCATTTTTTTCACACCATGTTCTTTGTAAGTTGGGTTGAACAAAGTGGAAATCAAAAATAATTGAGGAATAGGAAAAAAAATATTTTCTAAATTTTTCAATCATATATGAAATAGCAACTTTAAAATGTTCACGACTTTTATATTTAACAAATTCAGATGAAATAACACAAACATTTACTAAAGCCGAAGAAATAGTAGGATAATATTGACCAGATATAATATTTGTAGCACTATAAAAAAAATTCAAAAAATTAACAAGTTCTTCGCATTCTTTCCAATCCTCGTCGGTGACTCTTGCTCTCCGATCCGAATTATGTTTATTATAAAGCATTTGTAAAGGCTGGTGATACTCAATAGCAACAACAAGCATCTCAAATAAAGAATTCCATCTAGTATTTATTTCCTTTGGAATTTTTCTATATGGCATTTCAAATAAAGCACAAGTTTTTTCAAATTCTCTAATTCTAGACCTTATTTTTGCTTTAAAAACCCATGCACAAGCAGCTCGAATTCTAACACAAGAATCACCAAATACACCAATACCATCTTGCACTATTAAATTATAAATATGTGCATTACACTTAACATGAAAAAAATCATCATCAATTGGACAAAGTATAGGTTTTAAATAATCAACAACTTTCAAATTAGCAGAAGCATTATCTAACGTGACACCCATTATCATATTACAAAGTCCAAAATATTTTAAAATATTTGTGGCCAAACAAGCTATATAACAACCAGTTTTACTATCTTCAACATATTTATAGCCTATAATTCTTTTTTGCATGTTCCAATCATGATCAATCCAATGAACAGTAACAGTAAAATAATCATTATGATTAGGACTAACACCCATATCAGAAGTGATAGATACTTTACCATCAAAATAATCAAAGTAGCAACGAAGAAAATGACAATGTTCACGTTGATATTTAAAAATATCTGATTTAATTGTATTTCTTGAAAAATCTCGAAAATCAGGATTATACACTTTTCGAATATAATGAATAAAACCGGGATGTTCACCAAAACTAAAAGGCAAACCACAAACCGCAATCATTTTAGCTAATTCTTCACGATCTCTATCCTGACTATATGTGAGTGATGTGCTTGGGCCAACCGGGTTACTATAATCTAAAATTTGCTGGACCATGTTATTAGAACCTCCTACAGATTGATTAGTACCAAAATTCGTGGGAAAGGGGTTACCATTTTTTTTAGCCTTATTTATAGCATCTAAATGAGCAAATTCAGGAACACAAAGTCTCAAATGCCTAGTACGTGCTCCAGTACCACCGTGCGCTCCCCCAGTCAAATGTTTTATCACAGTCTTACATTTATTGCAAGTAGCAGTAGTTTTCTCCTTATTTTGGGTCATAAATTTCCAAACTAATGATCTCTTAGGACTTTCGGCCTTTTGTACTCTAGTAAACGTAGGTAAATTTCCTACATCTTCTTGTTCCGATAATTCCGTAGCCGGACTAGTAGGGGTATGGGGCACTTCTAACTCTTGTTCTTCTATATCTTCCTCTTCCTCTACATCCTCAAAATAGTTACCAAAACATCTATCTAATGCCTCATGGTCTACTACATTATTGGAACCAACATCAATAGCACAAGGACGTTCAAAAGAAGTATCATCAACATGAGTAAAATCGTCGGTATTAATTCTAAATCTAGGCGGCAATGATTTAGAACTACCTCCACCCCGGCCTCTACTACTACTAATACTACTAATACCCTTATCTTTTTTTTCCAACAATTTTATTTTTAACCTGACTAAAAATTGATTTCTTACCACTATTTTTTTTTACTGGAATCCATATTTAACGTGAAAAAAAAATAGATGACAAACAAATAATATAAATATACCAAAAAATTAATAGTAACTACTAAGTAGTAAGTAAACAAATTAAGAGAGAGAGTTGGAACGAAGTTACCAAACGTCTGCGTAAAAGCAGACGTATAAAATAAAAAGCCGAAATTGAGAGATGAAAATTGAAGCTTGCTTCAAAAAAAATCCCTCCAAATTCCAATACTTCAATTAGCCAAATTACACAATATTGTTGAGACTTGAGACTTGAGACTTGAGAGTTGAGAGTATTAGAAAATAAAGAGTAATTAATAAATAGTAGTAGAGAGTTTTTGAGAATTTGTGAAAAAATAAGGGGAAAGAATGGGTATTTATAGAGAAAAATAAGGTGGGGGGCAGGGGTTGGGGCCTGAGGGGTGGGGTAGCATGGGGGTGGGGGGTGGGGTGGGAACTAGCCGTTGGAGGGGCCCACTAACGGCTCCCAACGGCTAGTGAACGTTGGGGACCTGAACCGGACCGAAAAATCGGTCACCCAACCCTATTCCGCACCGGCCCCTTTTCCGGTCCCAAGGGTACCGGCCGGCAACCGGGCAGACCGGACACGGGCTGCTGGAACCGGAACCGGTCCGGACCGGGCAAGCCCGGTCCGTCTGCCACCCTTAGTTGGGACCCAAAAATTGTTTTTACTTCATGTACTAACTGCAGTCTTTATGAAAGCAAACTTTGCACAATTTTCTGTCACTTCCGAGACCTAACTACCATTCTCCAAATAAATGAGTCAAAAGTTCAGGAAAGTGTGTTGAAAGCAAATTTAGTCATGAATGAATGCTAGATATCCATGTGAGGTAGTTAGAGTACTATAATCTCCCCCATCCAATTTTATTATCTAATATATTAAAAATAATTGTTTAATTTTACTTGTTCAGTTTAAAAGATCAAGAGATAATTTATTATTTTGTGTCTATTTTACCATTATTTTTAAATACTACTCCCTCTAGTCCATATTAGATGAATGGTTGGAATTCTTTTCATAGTTCAAAATAAGTGAAATTTTTAACGTTCAAGAGAATTGTTAGAACATTTTCATATTTACCCTTCTTTTTAATGAGGCTTTTAACTACTTTCTATTTTTAGGAAAAGAGTTTGGGAATAATTAAAAGAGTAGTAGTGGAAAGTTGTCTTTAATTTGAATCCTTAAGGGGTCGTTTGGTTGAGTGTATTAAAAAAAATAATGCATGCATTAGTTTTGTGTATTACTAATACCTTGTTTGGTACATGTTTTCATCCTATGTATTACTAATGCTTGCTTTAGTTATACACTCTATTGTGTATTAAGGAGTGTATTACTAATGCATGAAAATCCTTGGTATTAGTAATGCAATGGATTCTAATGCATGCATTAGTATGGTTAAAGTCACAATTGTCCCTCAAAATCTTCTCTACATCCTTTCCATCATATTTATGGAGGGTATTTTTGTAAAAAGTAATTTATTTTTAGAAATTATGCATTCATGTTATTTTTAATACATCAAACCAAGCACTGCATAAGAAAAAAAGTAAGCATTACTAACACAAGCATTACTAATACATCATATTTTGTACTATTTTTATAAACTCTACCAAATGATCCCTAAGTGTTTTTCGGATATGTCATACCCCAGTTCATTTTACTTGGTTCCCTTGCTGAAAATAGTTGTTTCAATCTAAAAATCAAGAAAAGCTTATTATTTTCTTCTAATATTACTTTTATCATTAAATGATAATATAGAGTATTATTAGTCAAATTCAGATTTGTATAGTACAATTAAGTAGGTTAGTTTAGCAAATAAACCCTTAGTAAAAAAAATTAAAAAAAAAGTGTCAAGTCAACATAATCCAAGTAAAATAAAGCAGCATGAGGAATATTTATTTTGTTGATCAACGGTGGAAGAAAAGTAAATTAATATGCATTCATATTTCTTTCACTTTTTCATAACCTTCTAAAAGCCACTTTTGCTTTTCATATTACGCATGTGTTCAAGGTCCCATTTTTATTTTGCGACTCGTACAATATGGAATATAAAGTCAGTGATTTGATAATTATGAAGAATGTAACTGTTTGTGTTGCTTTATTATATTTGACCATAGTGCCCCGCTATTAATGCGAGTTGTAATGAATCTTGATCTCAAATCAAGTTAAAGCTTTATTTTATTATCTTAACAGAAATAAGTACACCGCAAGACCAAATAAATTGCCCCCTCGCCTTACAACAACGACATCTGCCTTTCAAATTAAGTCAATGTTATTTTGTGACTCATACATGTGAGTATTCTAGTTCCCCTGGTTGAAAAAAGTTGCTCTGAGTTTTCCTTTTTGTTTTTACGCTTTCTTTTAACTTAAATTTTATTTGAAACAAGGTTGTTTGTGTCACAATCCAAAACCATCGTGAGTGGCACCTACACTAACCTTTCGGTGGGAGAACCACCTAATCTGAATAATCAACACCAACACTTAACCATTTTAATAAGAGTAAAATCAATTTCCATTTAAAACATATAATATCTTTAAAACTTTAACCAAATGAGAAAACTAAAATATCAAGTCTAAAGCACCCCCAGAAACTGAAGGTCATCGTGCCAGAACATCTGTCTAAACAATTCATGGGTACAACCCAGAAAAACTAAGCAACAACAAATAATTGTTTGTGTCTGAAAGAAAGGACAAGATCAATAACATGAGAGATCCATGACTGCTCGAAAGATGATGCTCACCCTTGGATCAGAAGTCATGTCACAATCTACAAATGAGGTCTCGTCGTAGCCTCTAGAATATGATCTGCACTGAATAAAAAAAAGAGCACAGGTAGTATCAGTACAAAACCACTATGTACTGGTAGGGTCATAGGCCAACTCAACTTAGCCAATGTAAACAAGTAACTAACAATTTGTAAAAAGGGACAACCATGTCATCTAGCAATATACACCCAATCATTCCTTTTACCACAATTTCCACTTAAACAAATCAGGTCAAGTAAATAATGAAACATCCTTAAGCAAATAGTGTTCAATTCAATTCAACAATAACAATCTCATAAAACAGCTCAACTCATCACTTTCTCTGAGAACACCTTATTATTGTACAACAACAAACATTAACTCGTTTCAAATGCAATATTGACAACCCCGATGAAACAAGGATCCAAATACAACAATAACAATGTAATCCGGTTCACTCAAGGAACCATCAAACTCTCCAATTTATCGTGTACACACAATTTATGGGTCTTATATATATGCCCACTAGCCATGACCTATATGGGACTAGCTCATTCCATGTACCAAATAACCCAGACAACTAGTGTCTGTCACCCATATCCCAAGCCAAGTGTTATACCATCCTATTCCAACGTCCCCACCCTTATATTCCCTAATTTTCATCAATTCAATCATGATTAACGTTTACCAGTTCATCTCACAATAACAATCAGTACCATAAAGCAAGTACAACACATAATAAGGGAATCAACCACCTTGTACATCAAACAAGGTCCTTTTTATCAATATCATTATAAATTATCAATTTACAACTTGCATTTACAATTAACAAGTTCATTATTCATCATCATACATTGCAACAAGCAAATAAACAGCCAGTTAACATGCACACATAAAATTAACTTGAGTTTTAACTACAATTCAACCATCACCTACCTTAATTTAAGTCGTGCAATATTCTAAGTGACTTGAGCCTTGCCTTTTCTTATAACCCCGGCATGATATCGGTCTACAAACAACCTATAGGACACAATTCAACCAATGTTCTAATAATTCTAGGTATTTAACCCAAATCCAAATCCTAAGATCAAATTCATGAATCATTCCCTTATTCTAGGATTTTTCTTTTCAAAACCTCCATACATTAAGAGGTCAAACTCTAATTTAGAATACTTAATTTAACACTTCTAAATCATTAACAAGCAATTCTAATCCCTCCTCAAGCATATCATGTCAATTCCTCCAACTTAGGGTTAAACCTTCAATCCCCATCTCAATCAACCTAAGATGATTTTAAGGATTTGGGAAATTAAATATAGGTTAGATTGATGGAATGACTTACCTCAACGGTGAAATTCAAGGATAAGTGTAGAAAATTACCTAAAATCGCCTCTCAATGATCTCTGAACGTTTTTGGATGAAAAATAATGTTTTAGTCCAAAAACTATGCTATAGCAATTCAATTCCCACTATAAGACCATTGCTATAGCGGGATCTGCCCACTATAGTGGAGCTGACTAAAGCTGACTCCTGCTATAGCGGGACAATTTTCGCTATAGAGGGACCGCGGTAGCGGCCTGTCACCTGCTATAGCAGGATAGACGAGGCGGTAACTCCAGAAATTTTCTAGTTTTGTAAATTTTACGACACACTCACAGATTTCAACCTCCCAACCTAACCCATTGACGTCAACCGCTATAGCTAGAGTTCTACTAACTTAAATTCAATTTCGAAAGTTTCTACGAACTCTCTCACCTCTTAACTAACACATTATGATCTTAAATCATAGAATCATCAACCTATGTTTTACCGGATTTACCTAGACCACACCACACCTGAAATTCGCTTAAAACTAGCCTAGTCTGAAATTTTTAACACTTCATCCGGGGAGAATCTTTAACCGAATTTTGACACTCTAAGTTATACCGTAACGACGAAAAGGGTCATTACAGTTTGAATAGAAATAATATCTCAATATCTGAAAATCGTAAAGTTTAGTATTACTCCCTCAGGTTTATGATATGCTTTTTTTAGCTTTTATATTTAATTCAAAATTAATAACTTTTGTTTACATATTTGAAAAGATATCAAAATTTTTTCAAATTTATCCTTATTTAGAAAAATAAAATTTTACATAATCAATAAATCATATTAAATACGCACTATTATTTAATTAAAGATAATTTCGTGAAAACACCTTTTATTTTTAAGGGTGGGTGAATTTTATAAAAAGTGTGCTTAGGCTAAAAAAAACATCATATAATATGAGCCACAAAAAATAATATATATGATTTCAATACTTGAAATTTTGGTTAAATATCAAAAAAATTATTTCAAATGAAATGATAATTTTACTCATAGATTTTTAACTTTTTGCTCAAATAAAATTGAATCTAGAATTATTCTTTTTTAACCTGCAAGTTAAGTCTTGTACGGATGCAAATAGCTGGACTGGAATGATGGGAATTAGAATCCGCGACCAAATTGAGTCATAATATGGCCAAAGTGACACAAATAAGTCACTTTTTTAATATGTTATCAAAATAGGCTACGCGCTACTTTTTCCAACGTTTTCTGTCAATTTTTTGATAGAGTCGTTAACTGCATACTAATTAAAAAGATTGAATAAAACGCCAAAAAAAGTTGTGATTTGTAAATTGCACTAAAAAAATGACTTTTTACTGATTAAAAGTAAAACGTCGTTTATTCACATTTTACAAAACGCTATTAAAAGTAGTGTTTTAGTAAGAAAAAAAAAAGGTAAAATGTGACAAAAAGTAATGTTTTATTAATTTTTAAATTCTAAAATATTGTAATAAACGGTGTTTTATAAAACGTCAGTCATTACCACGTTTTGCAAACAAGTCATCTTCTTCCCCAATTGACTCCACCAAGGTCCCCCCCCCCCCCCCCACAAATCATTTTCCAAACTTTTCCAGTGGTCCCCCCTCCCCACGCGCCCACAAGATCGAACGATTCCACTGTGAAGAATGAAGATCCAAGAATCTTGATCGACCGTGAAGATCATGCATTAAGAATTTAGATCCAAGAATCTAATTTGATTTCCTGTTTAGGTATTTTTATTTTTAAAATCTCATTAAAAATTACTATATGTTTTACGAATGTCGGAACGTGCATCCACATTTTCTAGTTTATTCCCATTTAAGAATTTTGGATTAAATTATTCCTATTTAATAGTTTCGAATTAAATTATTTCGATTCAATCGAATTTTGGACCCATCCTCTCTTTTCTTTCATAACATCGGCTCCACATAGACATAGACAAAAAAGAGCATGCAAAATGATATTCTCACTATTCAACAAATGCATAAAAAAGGAGATATTTTTATTCCGATTATTGCTAGTTTCTATTTTGTTGTTAATCATATACATGATTAGTTGTGGATTCATAATTTAAATGTGTTCATAATTTAGTGAAATAGGAAACTTTAGAATCAGAATGAATTATTAATTCATGTGTAGTTAGGTCCATCACAATGATAGTTGTGAACAAATTGTTGTTTCTCGAATTTATATGATGCTACATGACCAACGTGTTTAAAAAAAAAATGATGCTACATGACCAATTTCTGTCTAACAAAAATTGAAGATGATATAACACCAACTTTTTGCTCTTAATTTGGTTTATTTTTTTAATATAAAAAAGCAATTATATATATACTAGGTAATTTATCCGCGCTTTGCGCAGCCATTAGTAATCAAATATTTAGAAATAATTAGTAAGTTGATGTTGTAAGATGTATTTTCCGATTGTAACAATTGTTTCATGTTGTAATTAGTTTTTCAATACATTAGGCATATCCATTTCTCTACTTTTTTGTACATAAATCAGCACTATTGAGATCAAGTGTTAGTTTAAATAAGCTAGATAGATTAATAAACTACTCAATAAAAATTGAATAAAAAATTAAGTTAATAAATCTTGTTTAAAAATTGTTTAGCACAATGATTTTTCAATGACCTATCATTTATGAATCTACACCATTCAAGTTATTATGGGAACCTGTGTTATTCGTCTGGCCAAAGAACATAAAAACACTAAAAGAGAGAGAATAAGGTAGAATACGTTACATAGAAAATGAAGATTAATAAGTTGCATATATTAATCAATCGTGATATATTCTCCCAAATTTTTTACAAAAGGACATCAAACAAATCGTGGGTATGGGTTCCTCCTCTTTCTTGACTTTTGCTTCAGCCACTATTTGCTTCAGCATTAATAATTAGAGTACTGGCCTCCATTGCGCTCTTCTAGCAGAAGCATTTTCAAAAGGTGTCAAAATAAAATAAACTCTACTATAATGCTATAAAAACCCAAAAGAAACAGCATTCAAAAGAACTAAGAAACATAAAACAATTCCCGAAAAAAAATGAATTTAAGAATCTTAGAAATTGATGGAGATATAATTTAATGTATGTTGCTTTTACCTGTACTAATTAGGTGAAGAGTTGCATATTTATCTTTGACCTATGAATCAATTCAAAGTCATTCACAATAAAGCCAATTGTACAACTAAAGTATTCTTAGATTAAATCATGAAAAAAATAGTATTTCATAGAAAAGTAAATTGATACTTGTTAAGCGGTTGGTTAATTCTATTGCTCAAGCCATATTCGGTCGTCCCCCTTTCCAATCTAAAAAACCATCTTAATTTTACTATCTAATGAGGCAAAGTAGATCAAAACTTCAATTAACAAAAGTCTTTTGTCTCTGTTTTTCTTTTCCAGTTTTTTTTTAAATATAAATCTGCTCATAGACAAATACTGTAAACGCCAAAATGGAAAAGAAGTAAAAAGAAATTGATACAATACTTCACCTGAATTGTATGTTTGAACTCATACTTTGTCAAAATTTGATCCCACTCTCGAGATAAACATGATGAATTATAAATGAAACGGCAAAAGAAGAGTAAAACGTTTCAACTGAATCTCCATGCTTGGACTCCTACTCTATCAAAGTTTGATGTAAAAAGGAAAACAAGGAAAGAAAATTTAACAAAGAGACACGTGAAATCAACACGAAGAATTCAAACCTTCGATTACTGTTCATAAGTTGAAACTACTTCCATCTGTAGATTTTTCTCTGCCTCAGCTGTCATTGAAATTTAAAACTCATAGGTTTTAATTTGAAATCTCTGATAGGCTGAATTATTCTCTTATGCTAATAATTTATTAGTTTTTCCAAATATTCTGATTTGGAAAAAGTAAACGAGCACCACTTTATTATGGAAAGCAGAAGGCAACAACCTATCAATTGAAAATCAAAAGGTGGCTTTATTAGGAAAAATCGGTTAACTATTTACTCTATGGAGATGTTGTGGCCTTTTAAATATAATGATCAAATATTGAAAAGAAGAAAAGGAAAATAGAAGTAAAACAACAGGACAGAAGATAAATGTGGATGCCAGGCAGAGAGAGATCACTACACCACCTCTAGAAACAACTTTGTATAGTAATATAAATAACAACACCTGAATCAAGTAAGCTTCTAAAATTATAATGAATCATAACAGAATACAAATATCTCTGTCATTCCTCACTCATCGAAAATATATCCAAAATAACCAAATAAATCAGCAATAAAAAAAAAGAAAAAAAGTCAACACAGAATTTTTCACTCGACTGTTGATCATAAAAGTGAAGAGCATAGAAGTCCATACTTCAATCACACAGCAAGGACATATTTGTATCTCCCTGTTTCAATCAACATAGAGAACTTTCATAATATTGTGATATAGAAAATGACCAGGAAAAGTAGTATGAACGGACTTTATTTGAAAACAAAATGATATTTCATATTTTGTTGAAAAGAAAAAAGATTAAACAACCAGGAAAGACAAAGAAGAAAAGTCTACTCTAACATACATATTCAAAGTGTTCTTCATCTAGTCCTCTTCTTTCAAACTATGTTGCTCAGACTCTACACTTTTGGTGCCTCACCCGTGTCAACACGGCATGGGTGTGGGTGTGGATCTGGGATCCGTACCCGATTTGGTCAACCGATTTTGAGTAATTTGACCAAAATCGACAGAGAAAATCCGGACAGATTCAGTGAAAAGGAGTGACCGATTTTGAGTACTTTGCAAAAAATGGAATGCCTTCTATATAAAATTTCTGTGTCATTCTTTTTCCTTTTATCTCCTTCCAAGATTCTCCTCTTATCAATATTTTCTCCTCAAGTTTTCCATATGATCTCTCACAATTTAGGTTTTATAACTCTATTTTTAGACAATAGACTTATTTTAGCCAAATTCCCGCACCCGTACCCATATATAGATCCATATTCCCGAATCTTAAAATTTAGATCATGAAAGATCTGACGTCTAGATCTGCAACCGTATCGAACACCCGCACCCGAGTCAGAGAAACTTAGCTTTTAAATACATTCCCAGCTTCTAGCTTTTCAATATAGACCACTTCAAGATCATAAAATTTCCGTAACTTCAACCTTCTTGATTTTAGATATATTTTGAACAAACAAAATTAATTTGTGAAAACAAATTACTTTCATTAGGATTAGGATGTTCATAGCCTTCACCCGTCTATGGGTTAATATACATAACTTAATAAAGGAACAGTTTCATTAATAGGACTTGTACCATAAGTTATGTTGCTCGTATATTTCAAAAATATTGTCACAGTCATGCTGTCGGATCTAAAAATGCATAGTTTTAAAGATGATTTGACACGAGCACGATGATATCTTTCAAAAGTTTGAGCAACATAGATCTTAGAATGCAAAGAAAAGGCAATTATAGACATGTATGTACCTTCAAATAAAGAAAACTCCATACCATTATCATAGTTTTTTCATCTGCAAAGCTTGCTACATACTTTACTAGTATAACCAATAAAACAAAAACAATAAGAACTTAGAAACATGAGAAAAAAATATTATTTACCGAGAAACCATTTTAAAATAAAATAAATTGAGATGATTTCTAAAGAGTAAAAAAAGAAGCCCTCGATTTTGCTAATTTCGAGGAGGGTCATAAATTTTAATCAATTTTAAAAGGGGAATTCAAGTAGTTGTATGTACCATATGGTCCGATGTCGGTTTGCGACGATCATAGAAGAGATGATTGTATTCGACTGCCGGACCAGATTCAGTAAAAAACTGTCACGATGCCCTGACAAATCTTTTTTTACAGAAATTGTGTTAACCCATCAACAATTTTATTCACAAATCATTTTTACAGAAATTGTGTTAACCCAATAACAATTTTATTTTGCTTGGCTCCAGTAGAGATAGCCATGGAAATAACTACTGAAAGACGGACGAGTAAAAGTTAATGTTGGATGGGAGAAAGAACAGGGAGAGACAGGGCAAATAAAATGTAGTGAAGATACGTGACTTCTCATTTTCCTTTTTGAAAAATGCGGTTTTTGTTTATCTTTTTCTTTTTATTTTTTTGTTTGTGAATAAAGCGCATGAGATTTTTTAAATAAGGAAAATTGAGAGTATAAAGATAAATAGCAAAACCTACTCTAGGAGAGTGCCACGTGGCGGGCATATGTAGATGTGTAGCATAGTTATCATATATTTTATTATATCTGTTGTTTCTTTGCTTCAATTATCGTATTATTTGTTGTTGTTTACTATTATTTTCTCCATTATTTTCAACATGGTTTCTTCATTGTTGTATTTTCTTTTCAAACTTGCTTTAAAATGTTGTACTTGAGTCGACGGTCTGTCGCCTATCGAAACTTTCTATCTTCACAAGGTAGGAGTAATATTTGCGTACACATTATTCTGTTGTTGTTGTATTCCTACAATGAAATTAAAGTTGGTAGAGTTAAAGGACAAGATGATGATTAGTTAAGTTTATGAAAGGTTGTTTTATTGTACATACTATAATTGTCAAAGTAGAAGTTGGTGCTTTAGTATAATTACTTCAATTTGCTTGGTTTTTCAATATAGAGAAGCAATTATATGTGGAGCATGGGAATTGAAAGGTGAAGAAATTAAAAGAAATGCCTGCTTTGAATTCTTTCTTCTGTTCCTAATCTAGTGGTTGTAATTTGTCAGTCCTATTTATAAATGACTAGAAGAATTGTTGGTTGGCCAATTACCTTGCACTAAAAGGATTCCTGTTACCACAAGTATATAGGCTACTGATAGGTACACTGGCAAAATTTTTGGATGGTAGCATATGAATTAAGTGTTCATAATTTAAATGTGTTCATAATTATTCTGATTTACATGATTGTTGCTAATCTTAGATTACATCTATATAACACAAGACCTTAGCTTTCTTTAATGACTAGTTGCGCATATATGATTATGCTTCATTAACACATTTGATAATTTTAGTCATTGATTTCAACTTGCTTGAGATTTATAACTATAGGTGGTGTTAGAAATACTGACGAGTTACTTTACTGTGAACCCAACTATTATTTGATCCCTGTTACTAATAGTGATGATCCTAATTCTAAACATAATAAGTACTTCGTTTGCCTACATTGCTTTGGCAGTTAGGCATCCGCAGTTAGGCATCCTTATATGAAAGAGTTCATAATTTTTTTTATCTCTCTGTATATTTTACATATATTTAGTTCACTATCGTTTGGTTATTTTTTTTCCAAATTATTACTTGAATTGAAAAGATGTTTGCTCTGATTAAATTATGTGTACAGGTTGTTATTAAAAATGGATACTGTTGTGAATCCCAATCCTGTTGTTCGTACTCTACTCAGATTACAGAATGACTATCGGTCGGAGTGACTTTGCAATGGTCTTATACCATTCAGAGCGTGTATGACGCCTAAGAGGATAGACTTGCTTGCTTGGAATTTATTTAGTTCACATCCGCCTCACCCTCGTATTGTAGATTATTTATCTATTGTTGGATTCTACAATGTTGTAAAATTAGGTAGGATATAGTATGATCGTCCCCTTCTGACGGCAATGGTTGAGCGATAGAGGCCGGAGTGTCATTGCTTTCACCTACCGTTCAGCGACGCTACGATCACTCTGCAGGATGTACAGGTTTTGTTTGGGTTGCGAGTTGATGATCGCCCCATTTATGTACAGGATGTTGCACAGAGGGATCAAAAGTGGGGTGATATGCTACATGAACTCACTGGATATGATGGGAAAATTGAAGGCATGACTTTTGTGAATATGACTAAGCTAACTAACTACCTTAAAGACGAGGTAGAGTCTGATCTCATATTAGATGATACTCCAATTATTAGAGTTGAGCAGATTACCCGATTGTACATGCTTGTTATACTTGGGGGTAATACTTGGGGGTATCTTATTCCCAAACACATCGGGCAACAGGATTAGTTTGAGTTTTTTGGCGTTTTTAGATCCCATCGCTGATGTTGGTCTCTATAGTTGGGGTACAGCCTTGGTTTACTTATACAGGTCACTATGTCGGTCATCTTTCAAAGATTTCAAGTGACCTATGCGGATTTCTTCCACTTATTCAGGTAACTAAATTACTTATAATATTATACATGTCAGTTTTACTTATGAAGTAACCTTCTCTAATATTATTCCAATTACATACTATACAAACTTGTACAAGTATGTAAATATTTATTTTAATAAAGATTATACAAACTTATATTAAAAGAAAATAAGTTTAGAAGGAATTAAGTTTAAACATTAAAATATGCTCATCATTATTTTTGTCACATTTTAAAGATTTATTATTTATAATCGTTACGTTTTATTACTCATTGCATTTTTTCACATTATGTATGTCCAGAAACTAGTGTTATGATATACTCCCTCTAGTCCAAAATAATTGAATTGTTGAGGTAATACACACCTATTAAGAAAAACATTTAAGGACATAAATTTAAGGCTATTTTCCGCTCTTACACTTTTGATTTTCCAAACTATTCTCCTAGAAAAAGGTAAGATAGTTAAGAATATCATTAAAGGAAAGGTTAAATACGGAAAAAGGTCCAAACAATTCTACGGAACTTTGAACAATGCAATTATTTAATATGGACTAGAGGGAGTATATAGCTAAAATATATTATTTTTGGTGTGTTTATTTATTATTTTCCATCGGTGAGTTTATTTATTAACTAATTTATTTTGTCATTTTAAGGTATGGTGTTGGGAGAGGATGTTGCCTCTACAGCCAGGATTAAATGATCCGGTGGATGATGACGCAGTCCTTCCATATGCCAGTAGATGGAAGGGAGGGATTGAATGGAAAAATGTGGCACATCACCATCTTATTCCGATCAGAGATCAGATAGATCGCATGACGGAGGAGCAGGTAAGCTTTACTTTTTAGCACTTTCATTTTGCACAAGCTATTTTTTAAAATATAAAATATCTGAGTGATTGGATTCTTATAAATATAAAATATAGTGCGCTCATTGAAGCAGGGTGATGGTGTCGGACTATACAGTATTAATATCCGTTGTGTTCGGCTTACTTTATCTTTTTTCAATTGCTCAATCAGATGTGTATGTGATTTAATATTTGTAAGTTTATCTATTCTATGTCTATTTAGGATAATAGTCAAAATTATCAAGGAATATGTTTTCCTAATTTAAGTTAAAGTGGTTATTTAATAGTTTTTGGTGTGTTTTATGATTCTTTTAGCTGTTATCAAAGCTTTTCGAATTTTTTTGATCAAAGAGTGTTAATTTTTTTGTGAGTTTTTGTTTGTTTTATAATTTTAGTACAACCATTGTTGTTTGTTCTGTGATTTAGTGTATAGGCTACCTTATTAATTCATTTAATTGTGTTTATTTAACATAGTTTTTGTGGACACCGTATGTTGCGATATTGGATGCACTGCCTGAATGTTGCAAGACTGACGAGGCTTTATGAAATGCACGAGTGCCTATGCTTTGCATCAAGGTAGATGAGTACACGTGTCTGACCGTGTCATGGGACAGTTTGGTCACCGACAGTACATACCCCAGGCGCTCGACTGGGATCTCAATCACTTTAATCATGATCAGTGTAATAGGTTGGATAAGCAAATTCTTGAAATATTAGATCATTGTTCTGATCAGTGGGAACACCGACATACCAGTTTGGCTAGTTCGATTCTTGGTGTTGTACAGAGAGATTATACACGATAGTTTTTGGAGCATGGACGGTTGCTGATAGGGAACCCTGCACTACAGGTACTTAGTAAAGCAGGATTTGTTCATTTCGCTGGTAATTCTGTTGCGGTGTCGAGAGGACTTGAAGAGGTACTTATAAGTCAGTCTCACCATCACAGTAACTTATAGGCCCCTTGCTACCTTCAAGAGCCCATTGAAGGACTCAGAGCTGTTTGTTGTCATCATGCCCCATCTCCTACCACCATCCGTGTGTAATGTCCATTTGTCAAGATCATACCTCATTAACCACGCATGGGCTTTCATGCTAATCTCTTAGATCTCCTGCATTTTTTCCAAAAACTTCTTCTCCTAATGTTGTGTTACAGCTGCCCATAGAAGATTGTTTAGAGTAGCATTTTTAAATTTATTAGAAAAGTTAGACTTAAAATGCCTTAAACAAAATCAGTGGTAAGCAAATGGGGTCTGCCAATCAGGCACACTATACAAAGTCGAAAGTATTCCCTTATGTCTATTCGATATCAGTGTGATGCCTCTACGATCCCTGACAACATGCTGATGCAAATGATCCAAAAATAAAGACCAAGTCTTTTTGCTCTCATTAGCTGCTATTGCAAAGGCCAAGGGAAATATTGAGTCGTTCCCGTCTGTTCTGATAGCAATCAACATGTTGATATCATATTTTTCGTACACATGTGTGCCATCAATTGATATAACAAGACGACAATAAAAGAACCCATCAATACATGGCTTGAATGTCCAGAAGACAAAGTTGAATACATCTTCATCGATATTATCATGCCGCTCTAACTTTCATTCGACTACAGTGCCTTGATTGAAGCATTCCAAAGCAGTCATGTACCTCCGCAACTGGCCAAAAGAGCCCTCCCAAGTACCATAAATCTTTTCAAATGCATTCTTGCATCAGAGGTAGACCTTTCTTCGACTTACCGTCTTTCCATATGATTTAAGGATAGCTGTTTGGCAGTCTTTGATAGGAAACTTGACATGTTCAAATGATATTAATTTTCAAACAAAAACACATATTTCCTTATTAAAGTAAAATGATCTGTGGATAAAATAGTACCTCGACATTTTTTCTATATCAGTACAGAGAACGGACGCAATCTTCTCAACATCCAAGTTGAAGTGTCCTTCACGACACGTACCCATATTACACGTGTGTTCACCATTGTATGACCTAATTTTCCACATATTAATATCTGTAGACTTAAAAGTAGTGGCCTTAAATCTACATCCTTGGTCTGCATGCCTACAACAAACTCACCACAATGTTTTTGTCGACTTAATGACATGGTACTCCCTCTCCCAGTGGTAGTGTAAAAGCTTAAGCACTCTTTACACCTCCTTCTTTGTCTTGAACAACATGCCTTTTTCAAGATAAAAATTATTATTCATAAAATCTTGTGGTTCACGACACGTACCTTGTGATGTATATTGATCACTATAGGTATCGACAAATACATTTGGACTATCTGAGACATGATCGAGAAAAGGAATTTCACGATAATAAAATTCGGGCATATGCACTGATGGTGACCTGGCTACTAACTGTAGATTCGGTGGTGGCAAAGATTTTTTCGCATGAACAGGACTCATGGACCTTGGTCTTGGTGATCTAGTGGAAATTCTAAATTCATCATCGCCGAATGATGCTACAAATGGTAGTTCATCTCTAGATACATTAGTATTAGGCAAATCATCACTATCATTATGTGAACTTGATCGATAATTTGGCTGATCATTATCATGATCGATGTTTGCGGGAACGTTGTGCTCATCTAGCGTAATTTTTTTCCTATATGTGCAAAAGAAAATAAAAAATATTTGCAACATATATTAAAATTAGTTACATAAAACTTCAAATGGTACATGTACCTATTATAGCCAACTGCACCAAAACTAGACGAGGCATGAATATTTAAGGATGTTTCAGCATTTTCCAATCCAAACTGTAAGGACTGTCCAAAATAGTTATCTTCTTCATAACTTGGAGCAATATTCATCTCATTCTGAGGTAAACTACTTCAAAAATAAATAATAATCAAAAACTAAAGTTGTTATTATTAAAATTTGTTAGTAGAAATAACACAAATGAAAGGGCATTACCACTTATTTTCATTAATAGCTTCGTTCAAATCAAAATCATATCTGCAGGTAAGAAGATTTTGGTATTGAGTTATGTATGGAAAATCACACGACTGAGTTACGGGGACTTTGTAACACCCCGTACATTTTTGAACTTATTTGAATACCTTAACATTTATGGAATTATTTAAACTTGAGATAGTTGGTATATTACCCACTAAATTTGTTGGGATGAATTAATATTATGTTTATGGACTTAATTTAGGCCCAAAATTAAGTAAAAAGACATGGGCCCCAAAAGGGAGATGATCCATTTAAAAATGGACCAAGTATACTTAGACTTTTTGACCAAATAATTGTCTAAGATTGGCCATGAGAGAGGCGGTTTAGAAGGGACTATTTAAGCTGAAATTCAGATCATTTTCAACATATCTCACTTGCAAAAAATTCAGATTTTCAATCAAACATTGTTTCCTCTCTCAAACCCTAGCCACCCTAATTTTCTCCAAGGCGTTTTGGACAAATCTTCCACTTGCAAGCCTTGGTAAGTGGTTACACTTATATATTAATATATTATATTCATAAGAGGTTGTGTAAATCATGTTGGTTATGTTTAAAAAGTGTTGAGCATTCCACTTTATTTCCAGCAATCCACTTTTGCTTAGTCGCTAAAGGATTTGCCTTCTATGTGGTTTAAACTTGAAAGGGGACTTAAGGTCTTGAAGGAATTGAATTAGATGGATGAAATTTCAGTTTTCTTAAGTGTGGTGTAGTACCTAATTTGTTACTCCTTGTGTATGACTTGTGGAAATGTTTATACGTAATTGTGTATGGAACGTTTGGCGTAGTGAAAGGAGAATACTTTCTTGTTATGTTAAAGTGAATTCTAAAACTGTGTGGACTGTTTTTGGTATATTGTTATGGATGGTATTTATGTGACTTTATGGAATAAAAATGTGGAGTTGCATTGAGGTAAAAATATGAAGTAAGCATTTGGTGGGAAATCTTGTCGGTTTGTGACGTCTATGTTGATGTGTGGACTGTTTTGGTATTGTTGGTGGTGTGAGGCAGTAAACTGTATTGTAGGAGGGTGTAATGAAGTTATATGGAAGTATAAAGGAAGGTGGAATGATGTCTTTGGGATGTTGGATAGTTTTTACTTCCCGTCAAGTAGCTAATTATCGCCTTGTGAACTTGTAATGTAATTAGCTTTTAATGTTAGCTTCGTTACGTACTTGCGTTGTAGAGTAATGCTTCAAGGAAGAGCTGAATTGTTGTGGTCACTTTTTGGAAATATAAGGTATGTAAGGTTACTCTTTTTCGTATCCTTTGGCCGCACCTATTGTTAACATCGTTACCGAACTTGTTTCCACTCCAAAATGTCTTAAAGTATCTCATTTCAAGTTTGTTAGCAATTGTTATTTACGTGTCTCTTATTTTGTTGACTATTGTTCCAAAGCTCCAATAATATTATGGCCACCGATGTAACAATCTCACAAAAATTAAAGAAATGAAGTAATGCATATTTGGTTGAGTACGGGTGGTAGCTCTGGGGGCAAAAACCGAGCTCGAGGCGATCCTGATTGATTATTGGATACAGGGGGTAGCTCTGGGGGTGAAAACCTAGCTCGAGCCAAACCTAATTTATTGATTTATGGGTGGTAGCTCTGGGGGCATAAGCCTAGCTCGAGCCAATCCCAATGTTATTTACCACTGATCAGTTGGTCCCGGGCATTGTATGATGTATATTGATAAAGGTAAAAGGAAAGAAATGAATGTAATGTACATGGTTCTACATATACTGTACGGTGGTATATCAGTATTATCCATTCACTTGTATCTGATTTTGTTTAAGTTCTTATATTTCATACAGTTACTTATAGCCTTACATACTCAGTACATTCTTTCGTATTGACGTCCCTTGGGGGACCTGCCTTACTTGCTGTGGGTACAGGAGCTAGTAGACCTTCACAGTAGGGTACGGGTCATCTGCAGGCTATTGGTGAGCTCCAGGTTGATTCGGGGCTTTCCGAGTCATTTGTATATATTTTTGGTACTGTGTAGTAGTTGTATAAGGCAGGGACTTATTCCGACCTTAGTCATGGTTATATATCTTTTAGAGGCTTTGTAGACATTATAAAGTCAAACGTAGAAGTGTCTTACCTTTTTAGACGTTGTGGCCCCAACGGCCAAGTCTCGTATCTGTTTTGAACGTCTTTACATGAATTCCGTCTTCGATATATTTTATCTGCATGTGGCAGAATTTTTGTTCACTTAATGACATACATATGAATGTACATGATCATAGGTTGGTTCTCTCGGGCCTTTACGCCTACGGGTGCCTATCCGCCCCAATGGAATTTGAGGCGTGACAATAGTGGTATTAGAGCGGGTCGTCCTAGGGTGTCTACAAAGCCGTGTCTGAGTAGAGTCTTGCTTATGGATGTGTTGTGCACCACATCTATACGTAGGAGGCTACGCGATATTTAGGAGTTGTTTCTTTTCTTCATTTCCTAGATCGTGCAATAGAGCCAAAGTTGTAGGTGGAGTCATATTTAACCACTGAATTTGTTTATGTTTTTGTTTCCTCAGTTTAGCAAAATGTCATTTACAAGAAGAAACAAGGGTAAAAGTAAGAAGCTAGACAGGGTTACCGGAGAAGGAACCAGTAAATCACCACCTAAACAAGCTAATCAAGGCGAGGCTGAAGATGAGTTTGCATCGCGGACTTCTTCTACTCTACCATTTCCAGGAGAGCCGAGAAGAAGAGGAGTACCTTCAGAACCACCTGTTAATGCTACTGAGTAGGATTTAAGGAATGCGGTACAAATGTTGACTCGTATAGTTGCTGCACAAAATCAAGGACAAGCTGGTCCATTTACAAGTAATGATAGTGCGGATGGAGCAACTAGTCTGTTGACATAGGATTTTCTTAAATTAGACCCTCCCACATTCACCGGGTCAGATCTTAATGAAGACCCATAAGACTTCATAGACCAAATTCAAAGGGCTTTAGATGTTATGCATGTATCTGGTACAGAAACAGTTGAGCTTGCAGCATATAGATTAAAAGGAGAGGCTATATTATGGTATGAAGATTGGAGACGATCTAGGGGTATCGGTGCACTTCCAGCTAGTTGGGAAGAATTCAAAGTGGCATTCCTTGATCATTACCTTCCATATGAGATCCGAGAGGCTCATGCAGACCAGTTCTTATTTCTTTGTCAAGGTAATATGAGCGTCAGAGAGTACAGTCTTCGGTTTAACTCTTTGGCCAGGTATGCTCCTAATGTAGTAACTACTATGGACGATAGAGTTCATCGGTATGTGGACAGATTGGATCCATATTTGGTTAGGGATTGTACTATTGCTGCTTTGAATAGAGATATGGATATATCCAGGATACAAGCTTTTGCACAGAAGATGGAGGATCAGAGGCAAAGAAGAAGAACGCAAGAATTTGAAAGGGGACCGTCAAAGAGGGCTAAACCTATGGGACAGTTCATGGCGTCCCAAGGAGAATTTAGGCCTCGGGTTTTTAATAGATCGCCTAGACCATCATTTTCTTACTCTACAACACGTACTCTATCCCAATTTCGAGGGTATAGAGGCAGTCAAGTTGGGTAAAGTAGTGGGATTAAAGGTTCACAGACAGCGGGGTATCAAGAACAAGGAATAATGAGCCAATCAAGGTTTTCTCATTAGCCGTGTCAGAACTGCGGAAAGCTTCATTTAGGTGCATGTTGGCTTGGGACAGATGCTTGTTTCTGGTGTATGACGCGACCTACTGGGAGAATGCCCACGGAGGGGCACGGGTAGTATGACGCGACCTACTAGATCAGCCATTGTATCATCCTCGTCGGGTGTACAGCCTACTGGGTGTGGTAGAGTTGTTCGAGGATCAGCTAATTCTAGTGGAGTCCAGAACCGTACATATGCTTTAGCGGATCGACAGAATTTGGAGGCTTCTCCTGATGTGGTTACAGGTACATTATCCGTCTTTTTACATAATGTATATGCATTGATTGATCCGGGCTCTACCCTATCATATGTCACTCCATTGATTGCTGAAAAATTTGAAAGAACACCGGAATTACTAGTCAAGACATTTGAAGTATCTACACTAGTTGGTGAATCTATTGTAGCTAAAAGAGTCTATCGTAATTGTATAGTAACTGTTTGTGATCATGATACGTTGGCTGATCTTATTGAGCTGGAAATGGTAGATTTTCATGTTATAATGGGTATGGATTGGTTGGCTTCTTGTTATGCCACGGTAGATTGCAGAGCTAAGAAGGTACATTTTCATTTTCCACAAAAGACCGTCCTTGAATGGAGGGGTAATGTTGGAGCACCGAGAGGTAAATTTATTTCTTATCTTAAGGCAAAGAAAATGATATCCAAGGGGTACATATGCCATCTAGTAAGAGTGCAAGATATAGATGTGAAGCCACCAACTCTTCAATTGGTTCCAGTGGTTAATGAATTCCTTGATGTATTTCCTGAAAATCTTCCAGGTTTGCCTCCAGAATAGGAAGTAGAGTTTGGTATTGATGTGATTCCAGGTACTCAGCTATCTCTATTCCTCCGTATAGAATGGACCCGACAGAGTTACGGGAATTGAAGGAGCAATTAAAATACTTGCTGGACAAGGGATTCATAAGGCCTAGTATGTCCCCATGGGGTGCACCAGTGTTATTTGTATGAAAGAAAGATGGCACGTTGAGAATGTGTATTGATTATCGACAACTGAATAAGGTGACAATTAAGAAAAAATATCCCCTCCCCAAAATTGGTAATTTGTTTAATCAATTACAGGGTGCCAAATACTTCTCAAAGATTGACTTGAGATCGGGTTATCATCAAGTAAGGGTTAGAGAAAAAGATATACCCAAGACAGCTTTCTGAACACGGTATGGTAATTATGAGTTTTTAGCTATATCATTTGGGCTAACAAATGCACCAGCAGTTTTTATGGATTTGATAAATAAGGTGCTCAAGCCATTCTTAGATGTGTTCGTGACAGTGTTTATAAATAATATTTTGGTTTATTCAAGATCAAAAGAAGACCATACTAATCAATTACGGCAGGTATTACATATTCTTCATGATCATAAGCTATATGCAAATTTCTCTAAATGTGAATTTTGGTTAAAATCTGTAGCATTCTTGGGTCATATTGTGTTCGATGAAGGAATAAGGGTTGATACTCAAAAGATAGAAGCTGTGAAGAATTGGCCAAGACCTACAATTCCTACAGAGATTCGTAGTTTTCTTGGGTTGGTAGGTTATTATAGAAGATTTGTTGAAGGGCTTTCTTCCATTTCGGCCCCTTTAACAAAGCTAACACACAAGGCAACCAAGTTTCAGTGGAATGATGCATGTAAGGAGAGTTTCCAAGATCTGAAGGATAAGTTGACTTCTGCACTTGTATTGGTACTTCCAGAAGGCACATATGGGTATGCGGTATATTGTGATGCTTCAGGAGTCAGCTTAGGATGTGTATTGATGCAGTACGGTAATGTAATAGCTTATGCCTCAAGACAGTTGCGGCCACATAAGAGAAATTATCCGACACATGATCTTGAGCTAGCAACTATGATATTTGCTTTAAAGATATGGCTCCAATACTTGTATGGGGTTCATGTTGACATATATACCGACCATAAGAGTTTGCAATATATCTTCAAGCAGAAGGACCTTAATCTGAGGTAGCGGAGGTGGCTTGAACTATTAAAAGATTATGACATCGATATTTTATATCATCCGAGGAAAGCAAATGTGGTAGCCGATGCATTAAGCCGCAAAGCAATAGGAAGTACTGATGGCCAGCTCACGGAAAAGCAAGGTATAGTCAAGGATCTACGTCAACTAGCTAGTTTGGGGGTTCGTCTTCTTGAAACTCCAAATGAAGAAATTATGGTGCAAAATGCGGCAGAATCTTCATTAGTAGCTGAAGTGAAGGAAAAACAGTATGCAGATCCTATTTTATTGCAGTTGAAGGGGAATGTACAACAAGGTTTGAGAAAGGCATTTGATCTTACGCAAGAGGGAGTGCTTCAGTGCGAAAGTAGATTGTGTGTACCTGATGTAGATGAGCTTAGAAGACGGATTATGATAGAGGCATATCATTCATGGTATTCTATTCATCCGGGAGCCACCAAAATGTATCATGATTTGAAAGAAATGTATTGGTGGGGTAACATGAAGAAGAACATTGCAGAATTTGTAACTCATTGTCCAAATTGTCAACAAGTAAAAGTAGAGCATCAGAAGCCTGAAGGTTATATGCAATGTATAAATCTTCCAATCTGGAAGTGGGATATGATCAATATGGATTTCATCACAGGTTTGCCTCGTACACTTCAGAAATTTGATTTCATATGGGTAACAGTTGACAGGCTTACCAAGTCAGCACACTTCCTACTGGTCAAGACCACCTACACAGCTGAAGATTATGCGTGGTTGTATATTAAAGAGATTGTTCGACTACACAGAATTCCAATCTCTATTATATCAGACAAGGGAGCTTAATTTACTGTAAATTTTTGGAAGTATTTGCAGAGGAGTTTGGGTATACAAGTGAATTTAAGTACGACTTTTCATCCTCAAACAAATGAAAAAGCAGAACTTACTATACAAACACTGGAAGATATGCTACGAGCTTGGACATTGGACTTTAAAGGTAGTTGGGATGATCATTTATCTCTTATTGAATTTGCCTACAATAATAGCTATCATTCAAGTATCAAGATGGTGCCTTATGAAGCCTTATACGGGAGAAAATGTAGGTCACCGATTGGGTGGTTTAAAGTAGGTAAGACTGTTTTATTTGGACCAGATCTTGTTCATCAAGCTATGGAGAAGGTTAAGGTGATACAACAGCGGCTACAAACGGCCCAAAGTCGGCACAAGTCATATGCCGATATTAGAAGAAGGGGGCTAGAATTTGCCATAAATGATTGGGTATTCTTGAAAGTGTCACCAATGAAAGGGATAATGAGATTTGGGAAGAAGGGAAAGCTGAGTCCACGTTATATAAGGCCATATAAGATTGTCCGAAGATTTGGTCAAGTTGTGTATGAATTAGAACTACCCCAAGAACTCTCCATAGTTCATCCAATGTTTCATGTTTCAATACTTCAGAAGTACATAAGAGATCCATCTCATATTACTTCCACTGAAGATGTACAAGTTACGGAAGATCTCACCTATGAAGAAGTACCCATTGCTATTTTGGATCGACAAGTTAAAAGGCTAAGAAATAAAGAAGTAGATTCTGTAAAAATGCTTTGGAAAAATCAGCAAGTAGAAGAAATCACATGGGAAATCGAAGAAATGATGAAGTCTAAGTACCCGCATTTATTTCCAACCAAAGAGAAAATTCAAGATGCGGAATTGGAGCAATAACAAGTAAGTATATATAAGTATTATGCGTATGTGATAATATGAAGAATGAACTTAGACTTGAACTTGTTTAGATTGAATAAACTTACTAACATTCGAGGATGAATGTTCCTAAGGGGAGAAGGATGTAACACCCCGTACATTTTCGAACTTATTTGACTATCTTAACATTTATGAAATATTTAAACTTGAGATAGTTGGTGTATTACCCACTAAATTTGTTGGGATGAATTAATATTATGTTTATGGACTTAATTGAGGCCCAAAATTAAGTAAAAACACATGGGCCCCAAAAGGGAGATGCTCCATTTAAAAATGGACCAAGTATACTTAGACTTTTTGACCAAATAATTGTCTAAGATTGGCCATGAGAGAGGCGGTTTAGAAGGGACTATTTAAGCTGAAATTCAGCTCATTTTCAACATATCTCACTTGCAAAAAATCAGATTTTCAATCAAACATTTTTTCCTCTCTCAAACCCTAGCCACCCTAATTTTCTCCAAGGATTTTTGGACAAATCTTCCACTTGCAAGCCTTGGTAAGTGGTTACACTTATATATTAATATATTATATTCATAAGAGGTTGTGTAAATCATGTTGGTTATGTTTAAAAAGTGTTGAGCAGTCCACTTTTGCTTAGTTGCTAAATGATTTGCCTTCTATGTGGTTTAAACTTTAAAGGGGACTTAAGGTCTTGGAGGAATTGAATTAGATGGATGAAATTTTAGTATGTTTAAGTGTGTTGTTGTACCTAATTCGTTACTCCTTGTGTATGACTTGTGGAAATGTTTATACATAATTGTGTATGGAACATTTGGCGTAGTGAAAGGAGAATACTTTCTTGTTATGTTAAAGTGAATTCTGAAACCGCATGGACTGTTTTTGGTATATTGTTGTGGAAGGTATTTATGTGACTTAGTGGAATAAAATGGGGAGTTGCATTGAGGTAAAAATGTGAAGTATGCACTTGGTGGGAAATCTCGTCTATGTTGATGTGTGGACTGTTTTGGTATTGTTGGTGGTGTGAGGCAGTAAACAGTATTGTAGGAGGGTGGAATGAAGTTATATGGAAGTAGAAAGGAAGGTGGAATGATGTCTTTGGGATGTTGGATAGTTTTTACTTCCCGTCAAGTAGCTAATTATCGCCTTGTGAACTTGTAATGTAATTAGCTTTTAATGTTAGCTTCGTTACGTACTTGCGTTGTAGAGTAACGCTTCAAGGAAGAGCTGAATTGTTGTGGTCACTTTTTGGAAAGATAAGGTATGTAAGGTTACTCTTTTCCGTATCCTTTGGCCGCACCTATTGTTAACATCGTTACCGAACTTGTTTCCACTCCGAAATGTCTTAAAGTATCTCATTTCAAGTTTGTTAGCAATTGTTATTTACGTGTCTCTTATTTGTTGACTATTTTTCCAAAGCTCCAATAATGTTATGACCACCGATGTAACAATCTCACAAAAATTAAAGAAATGAAGTAATGCATATTTGGTTGAATACGAGTGGTAGCTCTGGGGGCGAAAGCCTAGCTCGAGTCGATCCCGATTGATTATTGGATACAGGGGGTAGCTCTGGGAGTGAAAACCTAGCTCGAGCCGAACCTGATTTATTGATTTATGGGTGGTAGCTCTGGGGCATAAGCCTAGCTTGAGCCTATCCTAATGTTATTTACCACTGATCAGTTGGTCCCGGGCATTGTATGATGTATATTGATAAAGGTAAAAGGAAAGAAATGAATGTAGTGTACATGGTTCCACATATACAGTACGGTGGTATATCTGATTCCATTTAAGTTTTTATATTTCATACAGTTACTTATAGCCTTACATATTCAGTACATTCTTTCGTATTGACGTCCTTGGGGTACCTTCCTTACTTGCTGCAGGCACAGGAGCTAGTAGACCTTCACAGTAGGGTACGGGTCATCTGCAGGCTATTGATGAGCTCCAGGTTGATTCGGGGCTTTCCGAGTCATTTGTATATATATTTTATACTGTGTAGTAGTTGTATAAGGCGGGGACTTGTCCCGACCTTATTCATGGTTATATATCTTTTAGAGGCTTTGTAGACATTGTAAAGTCAAACGTAGCGTTGTGGCCCCAACGGCCAAGTCTCGTATCTGTTTTGAACGTCTTTACATGACTTCCGTCTTCGATATATTATATCTGCATGTGGCAGAATTTTTATTCACTTAATGGCATGCATATGAATGTACACGATCATAGGTTGGTTCTCTCGAGCCTTTACGACTACGGGTGCCTGTCCGCCCCAATGGAATTTGAGGCGTCACAGAATTCATCAGGGTTGTTACGATTTTTCAATTAATGATGGACACCATTCGGTAAAGGAGAACGACGACGACTAGTCCTACGCTCCGTCCTAACATAGACTTCAAGCACAATTAGCTTGATTTGATCTATAAAGTCATTCGGAGCACTTAAAAAATCTCTCAACGAATCGTCATTGTTGATAATCCACTCTCCAAAATTTACTTGTCCTTGTGCTAAATATGAGGTCGGATATTTTTCGATTATAATCAATTTATAATCGGCACTATCCAAACCCATCCTTTTATAAAGTGAATTACATAATTTTTGAAATCGAAGATTAACTGAATATTTAACATTATTTTTTGGGGGACAATTATAATGTATGGTGTTTCCATCATAAGTAATTTCACCATCCCCAAAAAAAGAAACTCTAACTTTTGATTCCGAAGACATCTGTGTAATTGTTAATGAAGAAAAATAAAGAAATGATGAAAATGGTGAACATGGTGAAAGTGGTAGTTTAACACCTTCTTATATAGTAATTGGAGGAGTAACACTTTCTTTAAAATTACAAAAAAGTGGATAAGTTGTTACAAAAAGTAACACTTTCTCTGTAACATTAATAAAATGTCACCATTTGTAAAACACTTTCTAAAACGCTACTTCTTATGACGTTTTAGCTTTTTAAATTTTTTTTTTTTTTAAAATTAAAATGTCACTTTTAGTAACGTTTTGTAAAACAACGTTTTTCACTTTTTTATTTAACAAAACGTTACTTTCAATAGCGATTTCCAAATCGCTACTTTTTCCAGCGTTTTACTTCATTTTTTTGAATGATTTAGGAGTTAACGGCTCCGTCAAAAAATTGGTAAAAAACATTGGAAAAAGTAGCGCGTAGCCTAATTTGGTAGCATATTAAAAGAGTGGTTTATTTGTGTCACTTTGGCCATATCATGACTCAATTTGGTGGCGGATTCTAACCACCCATTGAGTTTGCATATCGATTGGGATGAGGTCTTTGGATTTCTGCTTTGAAAGTTGAGTTATGATCATTCTATATTATTCATGCTTCATAGATTTAGTATTTGACGTACAAGAGGGTGTTGAGTTCCTAAATCGATTACCGATAAGATCTTTAAATTCCTAATATAACGTTGGACAATTCTCCTCTTCTAAACTAAATTTTAAAGTTAAAGAGTTAGACTCACATTCACAGTAAACTGTTACCTTCAATCCTCGTCGCCATCGGCCCCGAATCCAATGTAAAGACTAAAGAGTAACCGTTACAGTAAATTAGAACAGCAATTTTCCTTATAAGACTCATTTGTCTGGCATAACAATGATCGTTCACCATAATTGTACTAAAGAGAAGTGGGTGGATAGGTGTGACAGACGAAGATATTAAATAAGAGCATTCAAAGACATGCTACTGAATACTGTGGGCTTCGTGTCCTTTTTAAAACAAGCAAAATGGTCGCCAAATTTGACTACTTTTCCCTGTGAATAAGTAACACCACATCAAACTGGAGGCCACACTTGTTTGGTATATTTAGTGGACGTTTGCACATACGATTTTATCTTATGATTTGAAATTATGAGATGAAAATAACGTTTTAACATACGATTTAATATTGATTTTATATCATGTTTTCATATGATGAGATGAAATATCAAATTCTCCAAAAAACTTGATTTGAGATTTCATATCATGATTTAAGATTTTTCAAATACAAAAATTGACCCACACATTTATATTTTGTAAAAAAAATTCACCATTTATTTCATATGTAAATAAATTTACAGTTCATATTAGTACTCTTTAAACCATTATATCTTATATAACCATTACTCTCACCAACATAACATTTATTATTACTTTAAACAAACTCCTACTTTATCATTTATTATTCACCAAATCCATTATTTTTTAACAAATTCATTCACCAATCAAATTTATTACTACTTCATTCAAACCAACGTTTAATAAAAAAATAATTTTCAAGATTATAGAGGAAGTGAAAGAGAGCCTCAGAACGCTAAAAAACTATTTAACTTTAGCATTCATCTCTGAGCAATTTGATTGAACGAACTTTTGAAGCTTGAAAAAATAAATTCCAGAATACTAAAACAAGGCATGAACTATTATGATATTGACACATAAGTGACAATTGTCATAGCTTATGCAGTGATACATAATTTTTTGTGAGAAATATTCACGATATATGAACATGAAGATATAGTGACTAATGAAATTGACCAACAAACGGCTCAAAGTAACAATGTCGGTTCGTCTTCTCGGTCATTTGATTGCGAAATGCAAGCTCAACGTGAGGAGATTGTCCGTATTATATGAGAGGATTACATTAAATAGTAATACACCACAACTCATGCTCAATTTTACTTTTTTATTGAACTAAAATTTGATCAATAAATATTATTTTTTTTAGAATAACTTTGTGATAGTTTATTATACTTTTGCTTATTTGGTAAGATTGTATAAAGAATTATGACAGTTTTGATAGTTTTCGCAACTTATGAGATTTCAATGTTTATGAGAAAACATACAACAAAAAAAATTCAAATTGCATGTCCAAATAAAACTTAAACTTCATCTCATGATTTCACATCATGATTTCCTCTCACATGACGAAACGAGCCCTTAGTTGCCATTTCATTCTCAATTATAAGGATCTGTTTTACTTGGGGGAGGGGGGGGGGGGGGTTATTTTTTACTTTTTGAAAATCTTTTTCAGTTTATTTGAAATTTAGGGTTTGGCTATAAAAAATTTAAACACATCTTGAAATTATATTTAAAATTGAAAAAAAAAGGTTAAATATACTTCTATATTATTTAAAATTGATCATTTATATCTTTCGTTATATTTTTGGTTTAAAAATATTCTCATTGTCACGTTATTAGCTTAAAAATATCCTCCAACTGGCAAATAGCTCAAAAATGTCCTTTTTACTAATATTTGCTCCAAAACAAAAAAAAAAATAAAGGATCAATCTTATCCTTGAACTATTCAAAATAGGATAATTTGTTTTTCTTCTTCTAACGTTTTTTAAAAAAATTTTAAGGGTGAGGGAGGGGGTTAAATGTATGAAATATAATATATAAAAAAATAAGTAGCATAAACACTTTCCATTTTAACAAATAAAAATGATGATATATAACTTTCTTTATACATTGGGTTTAAGTTTTAATTCTAAACATGATATAACATACTTTTTGATACATAACTATTTAAAATTTACTTTTTAATATTAATAATAATGAATTTATTTAACTAACTCTAAGAATGATATGATAAAAGAAATCAAATTCAATTAAACTGTGGTATGTTAGTACTCCCTCCATTCATTTTTACTTGTCACGTTTTGCTTCTCGATAGTCAAATTGTATGGACTTTGACCAACATTTTAAGATGTATGTTTCATCTTATTAATATGAGAATGATTGCAACTTGCAATATTTTTTGTATAGCACCACGGTTATAAAAAAAAAGTAAATTAAATTAATCTAATTCAATTTAGTTTTAAAAATTAGCCAAAGTGACTCTCGTGAAGCGAAACGTGACAAGTAAAAGTGAACAGAGAGAGTATTAATTACTTATCGTAACTTTAAGGGCTTGTTTGTATGAGAGATAAGGAATAAATAATGCCGTGATTAACTTTAGGATGAGTTTATCCCATGTTTGGTAGGAATAGAATTGCAGAATAACTTATCTTGGAATTAATTATCCCAAAATTTTAGTGTTATTTTTCTCACATCGAGGGTGGAACAATAATCCCGGAATGATTATTGCGGGTTAACATGTTCCCCAACCAAACGAGCCCTAAGTCATCGCAAGCTTCAAGTCAATTTCAGTCGAGGACAATATAATAATTTTGAAAAGAAATAGTAGAAAAATTATGTAGTTGAAAATTTAATGCAGATAATTAAACTTTATATAAAACATAAAATTGACATTTACATAGAAATTATCATTCAAAATAGTCAAATTAATATCATAATCTTCAATATAAGTTTTTGCTTAAATCTTTACAATTATGAGTACCCTGAACTTCAAATTGGAGGGGGATGGGGTGGGGGTGGGGGTGGGGGGTTAAACTAGTCTATTTCAAATAGTTAAAGGGTAAAATTGGACTATTTTTTTTTATTTTGGAGCAATCGTTAGTAAAAAGGGTATTTTAACATTTTTGCTAGTGTGAGGGCATATTTAAGCCAAAAACGTAATTATAAGGGCATTATTGAGCCAAAAAGTAACAGAGGATAAAACTGACCTATTTTGAATAGTTCAGGATATATTTGACCTTTTTCCATTTGAAAGTTAGAAAACACCCAAAATTCTGTTTTCACTTTTTTAACTTTCATTATAATTTCCTTTTTTAAGTTCTACCCTAAAAATTTTATTTTTATAAAAATGACCTTATTTAAATTATATTTCACCTTTAAATCATTAGTCATATCTTTTTTTTTTTTTTAGGAAAAAAGACATTCAAACAATCAAATATTATCTGCGAAAATTATAATCAAACATAATTTCATCTTCAACTTCAAAATTTTCAATTAAAGTGAAAGAATAATTGTAACAATATGTAGCAGCTCGTATGCGGGATCCAACATATGACATTATGTAGCTATTTTAATAATTAAGATATAACTCTTTTAGAGCAGATTTGATTGTGTTTTCATGTAAATTAGTCAAGTTGATGATTTTGCTAATTTACAAAAATTGATGGATTTATAAATCGTATTATTTGAAAAAGTACATTCACATTCTAAATATTGTTTACAAAAAGTATGGCGAAACACAACTCCAACTCTAAAATTTTCAAATAAGTTGATTAATATTTAGTTTACATAATCAAAACCCCATCGAATCCCACATTTTAAAATTCAGAATTATATAAAATTATTTTTATTTATTTATTATGTTACATACTAAGCTAAAAGGACGTTAGGTATTAGGCGTTGGATTTAGCTAGCTTAGTCACGCTTCGCCCATTATTTGATTGATTAATTATATAAGATGCACTAAACATAAAAGATAGGACAGGAGATTCGGTGAATGCCTATATCAACTTTTATTTTCAAGCTACTTGATTTTTATCTATATCTATAATCTATATCTATAATGTCACGATCCAATATTTAAGTCATGATGACGCCTACCGTAACCCACCAATAGGCAAGCCAAACCCTAGCCCGGAGCAACAAGCGATGGGCTAACAGGCGGAATCTCAGAAAACAGAGATGAGATGGAAGTAACCATACTAATAAGCATGCTAGAAATATAAAAACAAACAGAACCAAAATATACCCATACCGAGACTGAGAAGGAAAAGGACAATATGTATAAAGTCAAGACCCCTCCCAAGACCTGGTGAGGTCGGTACAAGAGTCACTACTATACATACCCAGAATAGAAGACAGAAACCAAATATATATAACAACTACAACAGTCTTGAGTGCAAAAGACTATACAGTAGAGATGGAGTAGGATCTGCCTCGAACGTCAGTAAGCTCACCCTGCTCCGGAGTAAGTGCTGAGAAGAGAGTCACGTCAAACTCGCCGACTAGTGCCCGGATCTGCATCGGGGAAAAAGATGCAGAAGTGCAGTATGAGTACAGGGGCAACGGGTTCTCAGTAGGCATCATCGGTCGACTGAGCTCAATGTAATATAAGCAAGCTAAAATGCGAGGGTGCATGCTAAGTCCGGGGTATAAGTAATAAATACATAAGTAACTGCTGAGGCATATAGATATGCTTAGGAAATGAATAAATGTAATACCAAATAATCGAGTAAATAAATGTGTAAGTAAACACACAAGTCAAACATAACCTATCTGGGCCCCATAAACCCGATAGGCACACCAAAAAAAATAATAACCCAGCCTGGCCCCCATAAACCGACGGGACACACAAGAATAGTAAATGCATAGTCACCAGTGTCTTGAAGCTGTATCAGTATCCAGTAACCACAATAACCAACAAGAGTGCACCGGGCTTGAACCGACACCAATGGGTAATAACAAGAGGCCAGACGCCGGAATCGAACCGGATGCAGTGGGTAATAATAATTGGACACATATATATCATATCTGTCGGACTAGAACCGGAACTCAGAGAACAACAATATCATAGTCACGGTACCCAGTACCAGAACTCATAGTGTACCACAATTCGGGGCCGGACTCGAACCGAAACACCCAATAGTCAATAACCAAAATCATCATACCTGAATCAGTAGCCGAACTCAAACCGGAACTCATCATAGTCAGTAACCAGAACAGAATTAAATGTCATATCATATCAGATAAATGGGGAACGCCCTAGTCCCAAGTCAATACTAGTATATAAGTACAGAAGCTAACCCCACAGCATGCTACAAGTCAATCTCGGGGTCCTTCTAGGTCAACTATTTACTATAAAAAATATGTATATACAAGTCTGGGTATACATTATAAGTCATAGAAAGGCGGGTCAGCGTTCTAAGTCAAACTAGCTGACCCCGATCAAATACGGTGCTATCAGAGACGAACAAAGCTAAACAGGCCAACCGAGTATAATCAGGGTGACTCAATCTTGTCACAACCCTAACAGTCATATAGGGCATATCTAAGCCCAAAGATGTCAAAGTTTTGACAAGTCGACAAAAAGGGTAATGGGGTCCGCTATCGGGTCCCAAAAAACAGGTCTGGTTAAACTTGTCTAAGTCTGTCTAAGCCTGGACTAAGGTCCAATAATAACATTCCAAAACTAGCAATAACAATAACAATACTATTCGACCGCAAATAGGTCATCTGTGGTGTACCACGAGGATAACGGGCCTGGAATATATCCGAATAGCCCTATCCAGCCTAGAAGGCCTAAATCACAGCAAACCAGCACCACCAAGACTATAATACCAGCCTGCAACACCAGCACAATAGCATACATATATCACACATAAGCCCAATCTAAGTGCAAAGGAAGGTAAACCTAGCCTACCTGGACGTCGCTGTAGGCTTGCTAAAAGAACCAGCTATTCAGGAGCCTTCCCCTTCCGAGAGGCCTCTGAATGCCGCCACGCTACCAAAATAATAAACTACAGGTCAAAACATGACTATTGATACCCATATTTCATTAGTTTGAAAAATGCCCGAAAGGTCCACGTGGGGCCCGCTTGCGGTATCGTAAAATTGAAACCGTCACAGCGTCCCAAATAACTCAGTGACCAATAGTCACAGCTAGCACCATTAAATCCAAGCTCAATATATGTCTCAAATAGCAACAACAATACCAACATATAGAAAAACTACCATAAATACAATAAAACTTACCAAAATAACGACGATTACACGTACATAAACACTTCCCCACTAGAACCCGAGCTTGAATAACTTGACGTAGATAATTTATTTTCTAGCAGTTGTTAAGTATAAGCTCAAAGGTACTATTTTCCGCAACTCTTCTTTCACTTTGTTAAAGGAATATATGTAGTAACTATGTGTTAATTGTGTAATGAAAAGGAATGGAGAGAAGTTATACTAATGGTCATATATATATATAACTGACCAGTAGTAATCTTAACCGACAAAAAAATGAAATCAAATTTACTTAACTTAATGTCATGATTATTTTAACAATTGATCACCATTTCACTCTTGCCAAGGTACCACGTGGCTATGTGGTGGCACCTTATTACTAATTCATTTCATTCCGTTACATATCTATTTGGATATTGCATAGGTTTGTGGTAAAATAAATACAACTTTTTGAATATATCATAATTAATAGAAAATTATTTCGAATAAAACCTCTATAAAATAATAATATTATTTTAACATATTTAGATTTACTATTTATGCTTAAAATATTAATAAATTATAAAACTATTATAAAGTAGTATAAATATATCATAACTAAAGAATTTTATAAATTTCAAAAAACATTTTCGAAAGGTAATTAACTATGTCATTTTACCAAGTTCTAATTTAATTAGATATTTTACAACGTGCTCGGTCTAAATAATATTCTCAAATGAACTGCCTGGAAACCGAACTGTCAGTCCCAGCAAGTCATAAATAACTTGGGGCAGTTATAGAGAAGCTCTAAACACCGAGAATGCACGAAAACGAGGAAAATGACCTAGAAGGTCAATACATATAATCTATCTATAATCTATAATATATTAAAAGTGTGCAGACGTGAACAAGTAGGGATACTGGGCTCGCATATCACGTTTAAGCTCCCAAATGGCCTCCTCGACCGGACGGTGAAGCCATTGTACCTTAACCACTAGAATGTCCCGAGAGCATAACCGTCTGACATCTCTGGCTAAAATGGACACAGGCTCCTCCACAAATGCTAACTTATCGTCTAACTGAACCGATTCCCACTGAAGCACATGCGACTCATTCGAAATGTACTGTCGCAGCATAGAAACATGAAACACTGGGTGAATAGCTGAAAATGCCAGAGGTAAAGCTAGCACATAAGCCACCTCTCCAACTGTCCGCAGAATCTCAAAGGGTCCAATATATCTGGGGCTAAGCTTACCCTTCCTACCAAACTGCATCACGCCCTTCATGGGCGATACTCGTAAGAAGGCCCTATCGCCAACTCCGAATTTCAACGGACGACGTATACGATCTGCATAACTCCTCTGACTACTCTGGGCTGTCCGCAGCCTGTCCTGAATCACCCTAACTCGGTCTAAAGACTCTGAGAGCAAATCCGTACCACGCGGATTGACCTCTGAAGTCTCGAACCATCCAACTGGAGACCGACACCATCTACCATACAAAGCCTCAAATGGATCCATCTGAATGTTGGAATGAAGGCTATTATTATACGCGAACTCTTCTAAAGGCAAGAATTGATCCCACTGACCCCCAAAGTCTAACACACAAGCGCGGAGCATATCCTCCAATACCTGAATCGTCTGTTTCGACTGCCCGTCGGTTTGAGGATGAAATGCAGTACTAAGGTTCACCTGAGTACCCAAATCTTTCTGGAAAGTCTGCCAGAAATTGGAGGTAAACTGAGACCCTTGGTCTAAGATAATAGATATTGGCACTCCATGTAGGCGAACCACCTCCTGAATATATACACGAGCTAACCTCTCAGCACTATAGGAGTCTCGAACAGGGATAAAGTGTGCAGACTTAGTCAACCAATCCACAATAACCCAAATACTATCAAAACCACGGGAGGTGCGAGGCAATCCAACAATGAAATCCATAGTGACCCGCTCCCATTTCCACTCGGGGATGGGTAATTGCTGAAGTAAACCACCGGGTCTCTGATGTTCGGCCTTTACCTGCTGACAACAAAGGAATCAAGCTACAAACCCTGCTATATCTCTTCGCATACCACTCCACCAATAGTGCTGCCTCAGATCCCGATACATCTTAGCTGTCCCAGGGTGAATAGAATATCTGGAACTGTGCGCCTCATGCAAAATCAACTGAATCAAATCTCCAACCTCAGAACACAAATACGATCGTCAAACCTCAAAACACCATCAAAACCCAAGGTAGCTCTCTCAGACTTACCCTTCAATACCTGATCTCGAATGCTACGGAGACCGCTATCCTCAACTGACGACTCTGAATCTGCTTCAGCAAAGAAGATCTCACACCAACACAAGAGATAACCCTTCCGGGGTCAGAAATATCCAAATGCACCTTTGAGTTAGCTAAGGATTGAATGTCCAAAGCCAACGGCCATTGAGAGACTGGAATGAACGCTAAGCTACCCATACTCACTGCCTTCCGACTCAAGGCGTCCGCTACCATATTTGTCTTGCCCGGATGATAGATAATAGAGATATCATAGTCCTTCAGCAACTCAATCCACCTACGCTGCCTCGAATTAAAATCCCTCTGAGTCATAATATGCTGAAGACTGTGGTGGTCTGTAAAGATCTCATAATGAACACCGTATAAATAATGCCTCCAAATCCGCAGTGAAAATACTATCGCTGCTAACTCCAAGTCATGAGTGGTGTAATTATGCTCATGCACTTTCAACTGCCTCGATGCGTAAGCAATGACACGACCCTGCTGCATCAGAACACATCCCAAACCAATACCAGACGTATCACAATACACGGTAAAACCCTCGCCCTCAACTGGAGAGTCAACACAGGGGCAGAAGTAAGTCGATCCTTGAGCTTCAGAAAGCTCCCCTCATAATCCTCAGACCATTGAAACGGAACCTCCTTCCTAGTTAGTCTGGTCATAGGAGATGCAATAAATGAGAAGCCCTCAACAAACCGCCTGTAGTACCCTGATGTCACCCAAAATATACCTCCAAAAAAGTACAATGCGGTCGCTGAATCAAATATAGAACCCAACTAGGTTGGGGTCTATCCCACAGCGAATAGGTCGAAGTATAAGTAGAATACCAGATGGAATAATTGGAAAGTAAATAAAACTGGGGGTTTTTGCTAACAAATAGTAACAATGGCGATTTCTGGTTGTATTGAGTTTGTCGACAATAAGAGAAATTCACTAGGACTGTGATCCCCAATGATTCCTTAACTCCACCGGTTACTTGTGCTTAACAAGATTGCCCCACTGCGCTACATGCAAAATCTAACAAGTTAGGTTCATCTAACTGTCTCTCGACCTTCATTAGACAAATTTCACTCTTCTCCTCTCGGACTCAGAGTGTCGCACTACTAACCCTCATCCTGGATCTCAGATAACCTTTCCCGCTAAGGCTCCGGTTATTAGATGAAGGTTGATAACTTCAAATCTCTGTTGTTATCTCCTTTTCCCAATCTCTACCTCTCTCTAGAGCAAGTCTAGAATACAGGCGAGTTTCTAACGTTTGCAACCGTTAGAAAAGCAACCCTAACGAAGGAAACAACTATACATGCATACACAACAATACAAAGTTATTTTGCACTTAATCGATTTTGTTAATTCCTCATGGTTCACACAACCCTAGTTGATGGGTTTAGCTGCTCATGATTGAAAGAACACAAGAATAATCCAAAGATGAAAGCATAATTATGATCTCACAAGAATGAAGGAAAACCAAAATTTCAATTATCAATAAAACTCCAAATTAGGGTTTGTGAATACAAAACCAAATATATGTCTGAAACAGTATGAAATAACTCTCAAAGTAGTAAATTGTCCAACTCTCGCACTTAGGACTACATAGGGGTATTTATTGATACAAAACTAGTCCTATCCAAAACCAAATAGGAGAACAGAGTTGGCAACTTCCACGGTATCGTGACTTGGTGTCGTGGAACCAAGTCATGCCACGTAGGTTGATGTCGTGGGAATCAGGCTCAACTTGTGGTTTTCAGAAGTTGGATCACGACAGGCTTCCACATCACATGGGTGTCAGTCACGCCAAGTGACCCCTGCCGTGGAAATCAGGCTGAGTTTTCAGTTTCTGGACTTGAGTCACGACAGCCACTCACACTTACAAAGAAGTTAAGACAGTGTGCATTAAATACCATAGGCTTGCCCTTATTTTCTACGCCTTCATTTTCGGACAGTCGGACTAGGATCATTATAGGACTTTATTGGGCTTGTAATGTAGGCTTAGGGATGGGTATGGTGCATATGGGTATAGTGACTCAACCCTCCTTAACACTACACTATTTTTGGCTCCAACTTCCAACCTTTTTCATTTTTATCCTCCCTTATTCTCCATTCTTTTATTTTCAGATTTTGGGTGTGATTTTTTTTTCTTCTCAAATTTTAAACACATATACATTTTTTTTTCTTTCTCTTCTTCACACCCAAATTTGTTTTCTTTTTTTCTTTTATTAACCCTTCTTCATACGCAACTCAATCTACGCACCCCTATAATAGCCACCCTCAACTTAGGCTATTTGCCTGAGTTAAGGTACACAGTGTCCAAGGAGGGACCAGGGCCAAGACAGGTTCATTGTGATTAAAATGGGAAGGTGAATAGGCTAATGAAAGAAATAGGACAATTATGGCTCAAAGTCGGGATCAAGGGATACTTCTTCATTTGGTTTGGTATTCAGGCTAAAAGTGGACTTTCTTCAAAAATGGCCTATGATCCTTTCCTAATCCCTATCCTTTAACTTAGGCAAGACCAACCGGGCAAGTTCTGGATCGCACACACACAGCTAATTAAGTAGTGACCTCACACACACATAGCACAGGGTTGTATTACCAACTACTACCTATACGTTCATGCAATGCTAGCTACGGTTATTTGCCTATAATTCTAGTGACATAACAAGATCCAATAGCTGTCACACACAAGCATGCTATTAACACAATTCAAAAACCAAAATTTCAGGAGGGGTATCCTCAATAGTCAAAACACATAAAAATCATCCAAAACTGGACTGCACTACAGTTCCCTTATTTTTCTCCTAATTTAGCAAGAAACATAAAAACATCATCACTAACATCATAAACATGCCAGTTCTACTATGATAGCACACTCGGAGAAAAGAAACACGGCAACAAAAACCCCCAAGTGGTGGTACACCCCCACCCCCAACTAAACATGGTGCAATGCCCTCAATGCACCGATATCAAATCAAATACAAGGGAGTGAATACATACCTGTGGCGCCCTAAGCGCCGAAAGTGGGCCCGCCAGCAGTGGGATCATCAAACTGTGCAGCAGTAGGTGCATCTGGTGGAGGGACAGCCTGACTAACAGATGCACCACGCACCCTCTGCTCCGCCTCAATCTGGCTGGCATGGTACTCTACCCGGGAGGCTTTAACAGCTCTTCTCAGATCACTCTCGTCCTCAGCATCACTATCACCCCGCTCCTTCGGACTGCGGGGTCTCTTGCCTCTATCCATCGGAGGCTCCTCATCAGCAAACAAATCAACCTCAAATGCTGGTCGTACGGAGGTCGGGACAGGCATATGTGGTATAATGAGAGTGCTACTCGATGCCAGTACTCGAACCTCCTCTCTCAACGCAGCTACCTCCTGGGTCAAGCCGGCCATATCAGGGCTCGGTGCAACACTCAATCGGGAGGCCATACGTGCCTCAAAACTATCAATCCGCCCATGCAATCCCCGCATAAACTGGTCCATCGCTGTGTTCATCCGAGCCTCCACCCTAGTCTTTGCAGCCTCTACTGTAGATCGAACCCAAGGCTTAAGCTGGGATACCAACTTAGCCATCTGAGTCTCAGTGTGAGCCTGGCGCTCAAACATCTCCGTTTGCCTGTCTATCAACTACTGCAGAAAGCTCTCGATACTGAAACCATCCCAGCAGGAGTCGAAGGGGCACTAGTACTGGGTACCCCATCATCAATAGGGCCCGCGCCCTCAGTCTGTATAGGTACCCTAACTGGTGCAGGAACCGATTGTGATCCTTGTGGAAAAATGGGGTGTGAGCCCCTCTGCTGCATCAGCCCAATATCCGCAATGCGGGTCACCTCGATATAATGGTCTAGGGTAGGTATCCTGGCCACCCCTGCCCTATCACACAACCCCTGGATCAAGCATGGAAAGGGGATACTCGTGTGATCTCTGAACGCCCGCTCGTGGATCTCCCGGACTATGTATCTAGCAAAAGAAATCTCATAATCAGCTAAGATGCTGGCTACTACTACAGCCCGGTCCAATGTGAGGGAGTTATCAGCATTGGTTGGACCCAATCGATGCCGAACCACGGACCACCAGAATTTACCAGCAAAATAAAGCGTGGACTTTTTGATGTCCAGCTTCCCAGTCACCCAACCAGCCGCCACACTATCTTCGGCTATGTACCCTGCAATCCATTTAAGCAATTCCAATTTTAGCTCCGCATCTCTCATCTTAACCCTATCTCTGACAGTGTCCATACTATGATCATATTCAGCAGTCAACGCTGGAAGTGGATGGTCAGCCCCAAATAAGAAACAATGAATGGTCTGCTCTGAAATATCCACACGGGTACCACGAACCATGACATGGGTCAAAAATGGCTGCAAAATAAATTTTTGCCCAACAGGAGTGCCCAAATCCACTGACGCAGCATATGAGGCATAAAACTCTTAAACTACTTCCGAGCTATATCGACCAGAAGGCTTTGCCATCCAACCTAACCCATATCTCTTAAAGACAGGCCATATATTAGTCAAGGTCCTCAACTCATCCACCCGATACCGTGGCTCCTCCATAATGCTCCTCCGACACACCCCTCTCTCAATCAATTCAGCATCTCTATCATAGAAGGCATGCATGTCCTACACACACCAACGCTGAATCTCAGTACTCTGCGCGGGAGTCGGAGCACTCTAGGCACCAGAACCTGAAACAGAAGCCGTAGCCTCCGCCGCAGAAGTACCCTGGCCTGTAGCATCATCAGCAGAGCCTGACGCAGAACCATCCTCCCCCTCTTCAGACTGGGGGGCGGACTCAGAAGACTCAGTTGAAATAACTGGCTGAACAGGTGGTGGGGCCGACTGAATTGCTGCCCGGGTAGCCGCTCGGGCTCGCATCTGTAACCTCGTAGCCTGAGGAACCAAAGCAGTATCGTCTATGCTAATATCAAATTCCTCCACAGAACCACTTTGCCTTGACTCAAATGGTTCATCCCGCAGACGGGTCGGTAGATCCAAATTTTTGATCCGAATTCGGGATGAGGCATCAAGGTGGTCACTCTTGGGGTTGGATTTTGGAGGCATGGTAACGGGTTGTTGATCAAATTGTGGGTATTTGGGTCAGTTTTGGGTTGGGTTTGGTATATAAGATTCGGATTTTTGGGCTTGGGGGTCAATTTTAAATGGGGGGTTGGATTTTGTGAGTTTTGGGAAAGGGATTGCGAATTTGTTGGATTTTGAGAAGGAGGGGATTCGGATTTTTGGAGAGAATCAGAGAGAATTGGAATTTTAGGGTTTGAATAGATGAATTGAAAGTGAGGAAATAATGGAGTGTGGTTCGGGTTTTATATCGGGTGGAGAAGAAAGAATTTGGTTTTATTATGGAAAAATGGGCCTAGGTCGGGTCGGATTTGGGTTTCTGAAGTTTTTATATTCCAGGACACGACCCACGTCACGTGGGTGTGACCTACGTGATGTGAGGTCTGTCGTGACTGATGTTCTGAGATTGACTTTTTGGCTTCTGATTTCCACGACACTACTCACGTGGTGTGGATCACATCCACGTCACGTGGATTCCTTCCGTGGAGAGGATTCAGAAGCTAAAAATTTTCCTCTGATTTTGACGATACCAACCACGTGGAGTAGAATACCCTCACGTGATGTGATTCATGTCGTGGATGATAGTTAACCCCTTTAGGTAAATTCTTTGATTTTCAGCTAACTGTTCCTCAATAATCCGATCTCCGCATAACAAATCTTGGGTTGCCTCCCAATCAGCGCTTGATTTAATGTCTCTGCACGACATGGCTAACTTGGATACTCAGACTTCCCCAACTATCCCATGGGTTGCCTCCCATGAAGCACCTGATTTAACGTCGCAGCACGATATGGCTGACTTGACTACTCAGACTTCATCAAGTTCAAGTTTTTCAATCGTCCTTATCTCTTCCAGAACTCCTACTTAATACTTAACACGCTGGCCATTGACTTTGAATAGGACATTATCTGCACCTTTTAGCTACATAGCACCATGTGAGAATACCCGAATGACAGTGAATGGGCCAGACCATTTGGATTTTAGTTTTTCAGCAAACAGGCAAAACTTAGAATTATACAATAAAATCGAGTCGCTCGGGTGAAATTCGCGGTTCTCAATCCGACGATCATGGTACAATTTCATCTTCTCTTTATACAATGCTGAACTTTCATAAGCCCAGAGACGAAATTCATCCATCTCATTCATCTGCTCAAGTCGCAATTGGGCCACTTCACTCCAGTCCAAATTCACCCTTTTCAACGCCCACAAAGCTTTATGTTCTAGTTCAACAGGCAAATGCCAAGACTTCCCAAATACCAACTGATATGGTGATGCACCAATTGGTGTTTTGAAAGCCGTCCGATATGCCCATAACGTATCATCCAGTCGTCGAGCCTAATCAGTCCTCTTTGCATTAACTGTTTATGCCAGAATGGACTTAATCTCGCAATTTGACATTTCCACCTGCCCGCTTGTCTGAGGATGGTAAGGTGTTGCCACCTTATGTTTAACACCATATTTTTCAAGCAGGGCTTTGAACAGTCGGTTGCAAAAGTGGGATCCTCCATCACTAATAATAACTCGGGTGTCCCAAAACGTGAGAATATGTTCTTTTTCAAGAAAGCTGTGACACTACTCCCTTCGTTATTAGGAAGCGCAATTGCCTCCACCCACTTAGAAACGTAGTCAACGACTACCAAGATGTATTTCATTCCATGCGAGCTCACAAACGGACCCATAAATTCAACTCCCCACACATCGATCAATTCAAACTCAAGTATAGTTGTCATGGGAAATTTGTGTCTGCGTGAAATATTACCTTGCCTTTGACATCAGTCATAAGCACGGGCATAGTCATGAGCATCTTTGTAAATACTGGGCCAGTAGTACCCACATTGCAAGATTTTATGGGCGGTCCGTGCACCTCCATGATGACCCCTAACTGGAGATGAGTGACATGCCTCCAAAATACTTAACATCTCGGACTCGGGAACACATCTTCGAATTATGCCATACGCACACACCCTAAACAAATACGGCTCATCCCAAAAGAACTTTCATACCTCATACATAAATTTCTTTCTCTGCTGATATGTCATATCTTCCTGGACTAGATCACTTGCCAAAAAGTTGGCAAAATCAGCAAACCAAGGGATCAAGTCTTGAGATGCTGCCAGTACTTGCTTATCCGGAAAAGTATCATCAATCTCTAGGTCATCTTTCAATTTAAGCATGGCATCCTCCTCAAGGCGTGAAAGATGGTCAGCCACTTGGTTTTCGATCCCCTTACGATCCTAGACTTCAAAGTCAAATTCTTGCAACAGAAGTACCTACCGAATCAGTCTTGGCTTAGCATCCTTTTTCGACATAAGATACCGAAGGGCTACATGAGCTGTATGCACAATCACCTTCGTACCAATCAAGTAAGATCTGAATTTCTCAAAAGTGAATACTACGTCCAACAACTCCTGCTCAGTCACAGTGTAATTCTTTTGAGCCGGATTAAGCACCTTAGTAGCATAGTAAATCGAGTGTAATATCTTTTCACGTCTTTGGCCAAGGACTGCACCCAAAGCCACTCTACTAGCATCGCACATGACCTCAAAAGGCTTGGTCCAATCTGGTGACACAATAATAGGGGCTGACACCAACTTCTCCTTAAGACACTCAAACGCTTTAAGACATGCTTCATCAAACACAAACTTCACCTCTTTCTCTAAAAGTTTGCACAAGGGATGAGCAATATTGGAGAAATCCTTGATGAATCTTCTATAAAAACCAGCATGACCTAAGAAACTTCGAATACTTTTCACAGAGATAGGTGGGGGAAGCTTCTCAATTACTTCAATTTTTACCTTATCCACCTCAATGCCGTTCTTCGAAATCTGATGCCCCAATACGATACCCTCATTGACCATAAAGTGACATTTTTCCCAATTCAGCACTAGGTTGAACTTCTCGCATCTTTGTAGCACATTGGAAAGTTATGCCAAACAACCTTCAAATGAGTCACCCACCAAAAAAAAATCATCCATAAAAACCTCGATTGTGTCTTCCACCATGTCGGAGAAAATGGACATCATACATCGTTGGAAGGTGGCCGTTGCATTACACAAACCGAAAGGCATCCTCTTGAATACGAACATCCCATATGAACAAGTGAAAGTGGTCTTCTCTTGGTTTTCGGGGGCAATACAAATCTGATTATACTCCGAATAACCATCAAGAAAACAATACCATCCTCTACCCGCAAGACGGTCTAACATCTGGTCCATGAAAGGCATAGGAAAATGATCCTTTTCAGTCCACAAATTAAGCTTCCGATAGTCCATGCAAACTCTCCATCCAGTCACCGGCCTCATTGGAATCAACTCATTTTTGTCGTTTGGAACCACCGTAATTCCTCTTTTTTTCGGCACACACTGAACTGGGCTCACCCACTTGCTATCAACAATGGGATAAACCACTCCTGCATCCAACCACTTGATGATTTATTTCTTTAAAACCTCCTGCATAGGTGGGTTCAGACGACGCTGGTGCTCAATGCTAGGTATGCACTCAAGAACAAACTGGATCTTATGAGTGCAAATGTGATCTAAGGCGCATTTATATGCATTATTAGCAACTTTAACCCATGATTACCTTAGTTTTGAGAACAATACTTGTGTATTATATAAGTTTTTGATGCAATATGGGATATTGTGCTAACCAATATGATTAGGCTCTTGTAGGTGGAATTTGCGACTTTTTGGAGCATGTTTGGCATGGAAAGTGAGGCTTGGATGAGATACAAATGAAGAATATTGAAGATAAGAGGCAAGCCAAAGAGTTGAACTTGAAGAATCCGACCAAATCCGCGAAGAGAAGTCAATGAAAGCAAAAAAAAAAAAAAAAAAAGGGCCTGGCGCCAAAGGGCGTGCCAGGCCGCTTCTGGCTTATTTTTCACTTGCCCAGGCAGACTTGGGGCGTGACTAGGGGCGTGCCACGTCGCCTGGGAGCACCCTTTTGCTGAGGCAAAATCTGCCTAAGGGCGTACCGGGCCGCTTTTTGGCCGATTTTTGCCTCTACTTTGGGTCTATAAATAGGGCTTTTGAGTTATTGTATCACATTCCATCATCCTTAAAATATTTTGGGTGTTTTTGGGCATCTAAATTAGGTTCCATTCCTCTTCTTTTCAGTTTTTAATTTTTTTTTTAGGGTATTTATTACTTTTGGATGTTGATAAACATTATGAGTGGCTAAAATCCCTCATTCTTGGGGTTAAGGCCAACACCATGAATCTCTTGGGTTAATTGTATTGGTTATTTCTGGAGTTTATCATAAATTGGTTATTCATATATTCTAAATTTCATTATTTTGATGCTTGATCACCATTGGAATATATTCCTTGTCTTGAAGTGAGCTCGAGAGAGAAACTAAGAGATAGAACTTGAATATATGAAGTGTGGTCTTTCTCGGGGAAGTAATTCTAAGGGATTGACATGTGGTTAGGATAGAGAGGTACCTAATCCACCACACTTGGTCAATTACGAGAAGAAAACTTGAATGCTCTAGAATTGGTTAAGCTTATCACCACTCACGGATGTAGGTAGGTTTCTAAGTTCTAGTAGAAGATTATATTTTGGAGACGAATATAGTTATAAAATTAACCTCGGGATCAATAACCACGATAAGCAACTCAAAGTGCTTAAAACAACAACAATTATGCTCAAGAGATGACGTTCAGGGTGCCTTAGCCCTAGGAATTCACTTTTTATTGTTTTTTTCAAGCATATTTGCGAAAACCAAAGTTACGGTAGAGAAGATAGGAGTTCTTAGTCCACAATCATTTAATTTTTAGCACTAAATCTCTTGTCATTTTCGCAACACTAGTTTTTAATTATAGTTTGACGTCCAGAGTTGATTTCTGTTGATGAAAGTCCCTTGGGTTCGATATCCGGCTCTTTAAAAGGAGCCACTTTATTACTTGCACGATCACATACACTTGCGTGTATAGCTGGGTCACAACAAGTTTTTGGCGCCGTTGCCGGGGACTTTCAAATAGATAGATTTCAATTATTGACGTTTGTACTTTAATTTTCAGCTACGTGTTGACAACTTGATCTTAGCTGTTCTATTTTGCAGGACTACTTCATCGGAACACTGGCAAGGAACAAGATTTGGTAGCCCCGCAGTCTGAACCTGAAAGATATTTCAATAGAATGAGGAGACAGGCTGCAGACTACCCAATCCCACAAGTGGAACTGGCTGGAGAAGGAATATGGGGTAATCTCGTAAGAATTGAAGAACCAGGTGCAGAGAGACGTGAATTGGAAGTAATGGCAGCTAGAACAGTTCGCGATGTGGCAATCCCACTCGCCACTAATGTGACCTCCAGTATTCTCAAACCGGCAGCTGGAGGTATATTTGAGCTTAAACAGAACATGGTGCAACTCTTGCACTCAAGTGGACAGTTTACTGGTCTTGCTCATGAAGACCCGCAGAGGCATATTCAAAATTTTCTAGAGATCAGTGACACATATATTACTGCGGGTGTGTCTTCAGATTATGTGAGACTTACTTTGTTTCCCATTTCTCTGTTGGGGGAAGAAAGGAGGTGGTTAGATGCAGAGCCGGCTAATTCTATCACTACTTGGGATGATCTTTCTCGGAAATTCTTGATAAGGTTCTTTCCGTCTGGAAAGACAGCAAAGCTGAGGAGTGAGATACTAAGTTTCAGACAGAGAGATGATGAGAATTTGTACCAAGCTTGGAACAAATTCAAATCCATGTTGAGGGATTGTCCTCACCAACACCAAGCTAATGAAGTGTTGGTGCATACGTTTATAGAGGCTCTCGACCCCAACACTAAAATTCTACTTGATTCAGCTACAGGTGGACAGGCTTTAGAGAAGACGTATGATGAATTATATGCTCTGTTGAATTATATTTCGCAGGGAAATCCAGACTGGCATAGTGATAATTCGAGGAATTCTACAAAGAAGGTTGCTGGGAAACTAGATGTGGATGCAGTCACAACATTATCTGCCCAAATTTCAGCTATGCAAAACATGACGAACAATCACTTTAGTAGTTTAAACTTGGGGCAACAACCAGCTCCCATGAATGCAGTCCAGCAACAGGTTTCTGTAATATGTAGTGTATGTGCAAATGGTGATCATACCAGCGATTTGTGTAGTGCTAATCTGAATTCGGTAAACTTTATTGGTAATGCACAAAGGGGAGGTGGAGCTCAGAACTACGGAAACACTTATAATGTCGGGTGGAAAAACCATCCGAACTTATCTTGGGGAGGAAATCAAAATCAATATAGGCCTCAAGGATATGCACCTCAGTACAACTAACAACAAGGTCAAGGAAATCAAGTGGGTGCTAAGCCTGGAAACATGAGTGTGGAGGATATGTTAAAACAGATTATGGCTGAACAAGCAAAGCTGGCAGCAGATGTGAGGAACAATCAGTTGGCTACTCAGAATTTGGAAAAGAAGATTGGCCAGTTAGCTAATGCACAGAATACAAGGCCCCAAGGAGGTCTTCCAGGTGATACTAAGCCAAATCCCACGCAGGTGAATGCTATAGTTACCCGTAGTGGTAAGCAGTTAGAGGATACGGTTGCACCAGCGAAAGAATTGGAGCCAAAAGTAGTGGTGATTGAAGACGAACAAGTGGGGTCTACCAAAAGCTCCAAAGATGATAAAGTGATACATAGTGTGAAGTTGCCTCCTTCTTTCCCTCAGAATTTCAAAAAGAAGAAGGAGGATGAATGCTTTGGTAAGTTCATTGAACTACTTAAACAAGTGCACATTAATTTGCCTCTTGTGGATATCTTGCAGGGTATTCCAAAGTATGCCAAGTTCATGAAAGATATTGTAGCAAACAAGAGTAGATTGACAGAATATGCCACAGTTTCTTTGACTGAGGAGGTTAGTTCTCGCATTCAGAACTGGTTACCTACTAAGCTGAAGGATCCTGTAAGCTTCACTGTGAAGATTACTCTGGGAGATCGTGTCTGCGCTCGTGGATTGTGTGATTTGGGGGCTAGTATAAATCTAATGCCCACTTCGATTTTCAAGGAGTTGGGTTTGGGTCGTCCTAAGCCTACCACTATTATTTTGCAGCTGGCAGACCGATCTGTGACTAGACCTGATGGTATTGTTGAGGATGTTTCTTTTCAAGTGGGGTCGTTGATCTTTCCCGTTGATTTTGTGGTGCTGAATTTTGAGCCTGACCATGAAGTCCCATTTATTTTGGGGCATCCATTCCTGGCTACAGGAGGTGCAATCATTGACGTAGCAGCTGGGAAACTTACTATGCAAGCTCATGATAAGGTTGAAGTCTTTGATGTAAATAGGGCTTTGAAGCTTCCAGAAATTTATGAAAACTTGTCGGTTATCACAGCTATAGATTTGGCGGTTAAAAGCATTTACACTTTGTCTACAGATCCGTTGAAAAAAGTTTTGATGGGGCAAGATGTGTTTGGTGATGCAGAAGCTAGTGAGATGGTGCAAGTTCTTGATCTTATGGGTATCTATGCTAAAGAGGGTAGATGGGAACCTTTAAATCGTCCACTCGGTCCTCCAACTAAGCCCTCAATTGAGGAAACACCAAAGCTTGAATTGAAGGAACTTCCATCTCACCTTCAATATGTTTTCCTAGGTGAAAATGAGACTCTTCTTATTATTTTGGCAGCAGATTTGTCACAGGAACACGTTGATGCGACATTGTTGATACTAAAACGAAGAAAGAAGGCTATTGGTTGGCAGATGTCTGACATCCATGGTATTAATTCGGGTTTATGTATGCATAAAAGTTACATGGAAGAAGGGCACGAGCTGAGTGTGCAACACCAACGACGCTTGAATTCGGTGATGAAAGAAGTAGTAAGGAAGGAGGTAATTAAGTGGCTAGATTCTGGCATTGTTTACCCTATCTCTGATAGTACGTGGGTGAGCCCAGTACAATATGTTCCAAAAAAGGGTGGTATGACGGTGATCACAAATGACAATAATGAACTAATTCCTACAAGAACTGTAACTGGATGGCGTATTTGCATGGATTACCAGAAACTTAATGATGCTACGAGGAAAGACCATTATCCTATCCCTTTTATTGATCAGATGTTGGATCGTTTAGCCGGGCAGGAGTATTATTGCTTTCTTGATGGGTATTCCAGATACAATCAAATTGCTATAGATCCTCAATATCAGGAGAAGACTACATTCACATGTCCTTACGGCACATACGCTTTCAAGCGTATGCCATTTGGATTGTGTAATGCACCGGCTACCTTTTAGCGTTGCATGATGGCTATTTTCTACGACATGGTGGAGGAGTTCGTAGAGATTTTTATGGATGATTTTTCAGTCTTTGGTAACTCTTTCGAGGTATGTTTGCAAAACCTTGATAAAGTCATTGCTCGGTGTGAAGAAACTAATCTTGTTCTCAATTGGGAAAAGTGTCATTTCCTTGTGACAGAAGGTATAGTTCTTGGGCATAAGGTGTCAAAGCAGGGGCTGGAAGTTGATAGGGAAAAGATTGAAGTTATTAAAAAACTCCCTCCACCTGTATCGGTTAAAGGGGTGCAAAGTTTTTTGGGTCATGCTAGATTTTACAGAAGGTTTATTCAAGATTTTTCCAAAATTGCACGTCCCATGTGTGCACTCTTGGAGAAAGATGTGAAGTTTGTATTTTGTGAATCATGTGTGAAGGCATTCGAGGTTTTGAAAGAGAAGTTGGTAGAGGCACCTATCCTTATTGCTCCTGACTGGGCTTTGCCATTTGAGCTCATGTGTGACGCAAGTGATGTTGCAGTGGGTGCGGTTCTCGGTCAATGGAATAATAAGGTATTTCACTCTATTTATTATGCAAGCAAGACCCTTGATGCAGCCCAAATGAATTACACGGTGACTGAAAAAGAGATGTTAGCTTTGGTGTATGCATTTGATAAATTTAGACCGTACTTGGTCGGCACGAGCGTCATTGTATACACGGATCATGCAGCAATACGATATTTGTTCAATAAAAAAGATACTAAGCCGCGCTTAATTATATGGATCCTATTGCTACAGGAGTTTGACTTAGAGGTTAAAGATAGAAAGGGGACAGAAAAACAAATTGCTGACCATCTTTCTAGACTTGAGAGCTCGACACATATAGTGGATGATGGGCGTATTGGTGAGGAATTTCCAGACGAGCAGTTGTTGGTGTTAGATGTCGATGAGTTGCCATGGTATGCAGACATTGTGAACCTATTGGTAAGTGGGTTATTTCCTCCTGATTCGAGTCCTCAACAGAAGAAGAAACTGGCATATGAGGCACGTTTTTATATATGGGATGAGCCTTATTTATTCAAGCAAGGGCCTGATCAAATAGTACGAAGATGTATTCCGGATGCGGAAGTGAAACAAGTGTTAGAGAGATGCCACGCATCACCTTATGGTGGACATCATGGTGGTGAACGAACAGCCTAAAAAATATTGCAATCAGGTTTCTTCTGGCCTTTGATATTTAAAGATGCTCATGCCTTTGTGAAGAATTGTGATCAATGTCAACGTATGGGGACGATTGCTAAGAGACATGAGATGCCTCTTAACAACATCCTAGAAGTTGAAATTTTTGATGTATGGGGGATTTATTTCATGGGCCCTTTTCCAAAGTCAAATGGCAATCTATACATACTCGTAGCAGTGGATTATGTATCTAAATGGGTAGAGGCTGCAGCTCTTCCTACGAATGACTCCAAAGTTGTGGTAAAGTTTCTTCAAAAGCACATCTTCACTAGGTTTGGAACTCCAAGAGCTATTATTAGCGATGGAGGATCACACTTCATTAATTATTGGGTGAAGGATGTATTGGCAAAGTATGGAGTGAAACACAAGGTCTCAACAGCGTATCATCCCCAAACAAGTAGCCAAGTGGAAGTGTCTAATCGCGATATTAAGTAAATCTTGTAAAAGACGGTGAATACTCAGAGGAAAGACTGGTCACTTAAGCTGGATGATGCTCTTTGGGCTTATCGAACGGCGTATAAGACTCCTATAGGGACTTCTCCCTATCATTTGGTCTTTGGGAAAGCTTGTCACCTCCCAGTTGAGCTTGAGCACCGAGCATATTGGGTGGTAAAGAAGTTGAATCTTAATCCGGGGTTGGCTGGTAACAGGAGGTTGTTACAACTCCATGAGTTGGAAGAATTTCGTGCCCATGCATATGAAAATGCTAAGATCTACAAGGAGAAAATGAAGTGATGGCATGACAAGCATATTCTCCCCCGTACTGTTGAGCCAGGCCAGTTGGTACTCTTGTTTAACTCAAGACTTAGGTTGTTTCTGGGCAAGCTAAGATCTAAGTGGAGTGGGCCTTTTGAGGTCGCACGACACCTCATGGTGCGGTGGAAATTTTGAACAAAACGGATGGTACAAGGTTTATGGTAAATGGCCAGAGATTGAAGCATTATTTCGGTGAGGAAGAGAAGCAGACGGAGGACGTGCTTCACCTTGATGATAACTGAGCTCTTATATTTGGTCGCGCCGCGACATTAAATCAGGCGCTACATGGGAGGCAACCCATGAATGTGTTGTAATAGTTAGGATTCATAAAGTAAAAATACAAAAAGAAGAGTCGTGCCCCGACCAAAACTAAGGCGCTTGATGGGAGGCAACCCATCTCGATTAAAATTTTTGTTTTCTAACTTAGTGCTAGGATCTTGTGTTTATGCAGAGGCACGGAGCATGTTGACATGGAAATCCACAAGAAAAAGGTAAAATTGATGGATGGATGATTATTTGAAGGCGCCGGGCAGGTAGGACATGTTTTGAAGCTAGTTTTGAGTCTTGGGACTTGGTAAAGCCCCAAGATTTTGTGAAAAAAGGAGAAAAGTTGTTCAGGTATTAGGTTAAGTGTTGGACGTGCTACCTGGCGTGCCAGGGTGCAATTGCTCCAAATATTTTTTTGATTGGCAGTGGGCAGGCGCGCTGGCCAGCGTACCACGCCTCCTGTGCTCAAAATTCTTGGCACTGAGGCAGTGGGGTAGCGCGCTAGGCAGCGTGCCACGCCGCTACCCCCTTATATTTTTGGGGCAAAATTTTTTAAAGTCTTTTATTAAACCATAACCGACCCACCCCCACCCCTTTTCTTTTAAATCCCTAATTTTTCTTATTCTTCACCATCATTCCCAACTCCATACCCAAACCCACGATTTTCCTACCAAAGAATCCCCACATTTCTCTTATATTTCTCTCCTCTTGCCATCACGTGTGCGATTTCTTGCTTCCTAATCTTGGGATTAAGTTTACAAGACTCCGTTCAAGCTATCAAGGTATGTCTCCTTCACTTTCTCTTTCTATAAATTGCCATGAAGTATGAGATTTTGGGTACTATTGATTTCGTTTGTGAAGCACAATATGTTCTTGTTTTGTTGACTTGCTTCTTATCCTATGGTTGGGGTTTATGGGTGGCATTACAATGAAATTGGAAGGCATGTGAACTTGTGGTTAATAATCTTATTCTAGTGACAAATTGGAAGTGGGTTCATCTTTATTAGTGAAAAGTGAGAAAATTGGTGGTGGCAATCACTGAATACAACTCATATGTGTTGAATATGTATGACTATTGTTGGAATTCTTGAGTAAAACAAGCATGTCATTCTAATGCTATTTATGAGATTGCTAACCTTGTGTGGGAATGTGCATTTATCATATTGTTGGGACTTGGTTTTGGGCATTAAGTGATGAGGCGAAGTCTGAGTACCCTCCACCCATATTTATTTTGACTTGGTGCTAAATAACTAAGTATGGGGTGGCCTTAAACGTCACCGCACTTTAAGTTGGTTAGCTATTTTTACATGGGAAATTGATTTGTTTGTGGAACTTTGCTACAGCTATAATGTCGGATTCTAATGTCGCTGCCTCCAGCTCTCACAAGAGACGTCGGTCGGGTAATAAGGTCCCCGCAACTCCCCCAGTCCCTAAAGGACAAAACGAAAGTATGGGATACACGCGGTCTCCAGTGCGGGGAAGAGTTGGTACAAAAGCCACCCGAAAGCTAAATATTTTTCCGATGAATGTATTGATAGGGCAAGTATGGCTCGAGCTTACCCGAGAATATTGGCTCGGCTTGAGCAAGTCGGTATGGGCTTTGTTTTCAACAGACCTACAGATTGCAACCTCCATCTGGTGAGGGAATTGTATGCAAATTGGAACCCGGACGCACCTACATGCTCAGTAGTGGTACGAAGTTCAGATGTTATACTTGACTCCTTAAGTTTGACTAGATTATTGGGAGTTTCCAGTCGGGCTAGTCCCCAAGACATACTCAGGCTAAATGCTAGGCCTCCATATGCTGAAATTCGACACACTCTGTGCGACCCACGTTCAACAGTGAGGTGGATGCGCCATCACAAAAGAGGGTATCACAAGAGTCTACCCTTTGCCCACCTCAACAAAGAGGCAAGAATTTGGCTGAATATTGTGTGTTGCTGTTTAATTCCGGGGAGCCACATGACTGAGGTTACACGGGATCGTGTCTGTCTGGTATATGCTCTCATGACTGATGCAGAGATTGATATAGGTTATGTGCTGTTGTCGGCTATGCGCCGAGCTCGCCTCCAAGGAGGTCTTCGATATACTTTCGGTGGACTATTGACTAAATTAATGCAAGCATTCGAAGTGCCCGAAGAAAGTTTTGACTATCATCCTCCTTTGGTGACGACGCCTGTGGATGTCACCCAAACTAAGGCGCTGGATTCACTCGGCCCCACTTTGACATTAGTAGAGCGTCATGCTCAAGATGACGGGATTTTATCCCGTATGTATGGGTTAGAGATGCTGTGACACAAGACTGGGGGTAGGCCCTTCACGGCGGATGAGCTGAGCCAGGTAGAGAGGGATTATCCGCTCAATGAGCATGCCATGGCCTTATTGAGGATTGGTCCTGATTTTGTGGAGCCTATGGATGATGATGTCCCCACAGATGAAAATGACCTCCAGAGCGACTCTGAGGATGAGGAGGCTGAGGCGGATGATCCCCCGTTAGAGGTCCGTGGGCCGAAGGACGACGACTACCTCGATTGACCAGGGAGCTCCTTACATCCTACCCTTGCTTTGTTTATTTTTGTAGCATTGGGGACAGTGCTAATCTTTAAGTGTGGGGTGGGGTTTGATGGACTTTCCTTGTATGTATGTATATGTGTGCTGCTGTATGCTTTTATTTTTTTGGGTTCCTTAGCGTTTGTTTTCAATTTTTTTACTAAGGAGAGTCCCTTTGAACCATACAAAAAAAAAATAGCCAAGTTTTGGATTTTTGATGTTGTTTTGTGTTGCTTTTGGTGTTGATTACTTTTGAGTCGCCTTAGTCATAGGACTAAGGGATTTGCTCTATGATGGATGGATGACGACCGTCTTAAGAGCAAATTAGTCATATGGTGTCGTGTTGGGTGTTCTTGTTTGCTATACAATTGTGCATACACATGTGAAACATGCGCGGATATATAATAGCAAGTGTTGAGACGCCTAGTTCTCACCTAGTTGACTCGCCAAGTTGCTTAATGTTAAATTTATGCATGATTTCAGAGTTTTATGGTGAACCTGCTGAGCTGAACATGTGCCATGTGTGAGTAAGGTTTTTTATGATATTCCATGTGCATAATGATGTCTATAACTTGCCCGGGGTGTGTGCAAAGCGAAATAAGAGGTGTTAAGTTTAGGAGATGATAGAGGAATTTCTTTGATAGCCATATTTTAGACCTACTTTATCTACCCTCTTTGCATAATCCTAGTTAGCCCCGTTGAGCCTTTAGCCTTTTCCTTGGTAGCTTTTCATGTAGCTTAATCCTCTTCTTTCAATGAACCAAAATTTGATCTAAAACTCCTAAGCGCTTTAATTAGGAAATCAAGAGGTGAAGGAGTACAAGAGTTTGGAAGAAGGAAAGAGTTAAGTTAAAGCACCAAGCATATCTCCTATGGGTGTGTGAAAAAGTTTGTGCATGTTGGTGGGGAATATGTTAAAGAAAGAAAAGAAAAAAAAGAAAAAAAATAATATATAATTTTTTTTTTAATCAATGGGTGATAACAGTATTCCTTATCCAATATGCTGAAGCTAGTTTAAAGTTATGGGGCAAAACAAAGAAAAGTTGGGAAGATAAAAGTAGTGGAAAATAGGTCGGTTGAAGATGCTCTGAATGTAATTTGTAGTGTATTAAAGCGCTCAGGAAAGATAGTCACTATCCTTGACCAAATAGTTCCTACCCGTCCTTGTGCTTACATTACAACCCCTAAAAAGTCCTACTTGATCTTGAGCTTTAACATTTTAACATTAGTGAAGTATTACACTAAGGGAAAGCCTATGGTTCATCTTTGTGTTGCATGTGAATTCTTTTTGAGAGTGAGTGACTTTCATTCATGCACCCAGTTAGTAATTACTTTGTAGAAGTGTGGGGTGATTCTCTTGTGGTGAGGGCACATGGTTAGTGAAGTTTGGTGATCTACTAATAATGTGTCACGCATGAATTTGCAACTAGTAAGTTGTTTTGTGAGGATAGGTTGTTTCAATTTGTTATTTATTTGTTTGATATCCTAGTATGTTGGTGCATAAGTTGATAAATGTGGTTGTGTAAGCTGTGCAAGAATGCTCATTTTGTGTCTATTGTCTAAAGTCGCCCGGATTTGAGTGTGATTAATTGTTCGAGGACAAACAAAGGTTTAAGTGTGGGGTGGTGATCTAAGGCGTATTTATATGCCTTAGTAGCGACTTTAACCCATGATTACCTTAGTTTTGAGAACAATACTTGTGTATTATATAGGTTTTTGATGGAATATGGGATATTATGCTAACAAATATGATTAGGCTCTTGTAGGTGGAATTTGCGACTTTTTGGAGCATGTTTGGCATGGAAAGTGAGGCTTGGAGGAGCTACAAATGAAGAATATTGAAGATAGGAGGCAAGCCAAAGAGTTGAACTTGAAGAATCCGACCAAATTCGGGAAGAGAAGTCGATGAAAGCAAAAAAAATCACAAAAAAAGGGCCTGGCGTGCCAGGCCGCTTCTGGATTATTTTTCACTTGCCCAGGCAGACTTGGGGCGCGCCCAGGGGCACGCCGCCTGGGAGCACCCTTTTGCTGAGGCAAAATCTGCCTAAGTGCTAGGCGCGCCCAAGGGCGTGCCGGGCCACTTTTTGGCCGATTTTTGCCTCGACTTTGGGTTTATAAATAGGGCTTTTGAGTTATTGTATCACATTCCATCATCCTTAGAATATTTTGGGCGTTTTTGGGCATCTAAATTAGGTTCCATTCCTCTTCTTTTCAGTTTTTAATTTTTTTTTTTAGGGTATTTATTACTTTTGGATGTTGATAAACATTATGAGTGGCTAAAATCCCTCATTCTTGGGGTTAAGGCCAAGAACATGAATCTCTTGGGTTAATTGTATTGTTTTTTGCTGGAGTTTATCATAAATTGATTATTCATATATTCTAAATTTCATTATTTTGATGCTTGATCACCATTGGAATATATTCCTTGTCTTGAAGTGAGCTCGAGAGAGAAACTAAGAGATAGAACTTGAATATATGAAGTGTGGTCTTTCTCGGGGAAGTAATTCTAAGGGATTGACTTGTGGTTAGGACCGAGAGGTACCTAATCCACCACACTTGGTCAATTACGAGAAGAAAACTTGAATGCTCTAGAATTGGTTAAGCTTATCACCACTCACGAATGTAGGTAGGTTTCTAAGTTCTAGTAGAAGATTATATTTTGGAGACGAATATAGTTATAAAATTAACCTCGGGATCAATAACCACGATAAATAACTCAAAGTGCTTAAACCAACAACAATTATGCTCAAGAGATGACGTTCAGGGTGCCTTAGCCCTGGGAATTCACTTTTTATTGATTTTTTCAAGCATATTTGCGAAAACCAAAGTTAAGGTAGCGAAGATAGGAGTTCTTAGTCCACAATCATTTAATTTTTAGCACCAAATATCTTGTCATTTTCGCAACACTAGTTTTTAATTATAGTTTGACGTCCAGAGTTGATTTCTGTTGACGAAAGTCCCTTGGGTTCGATATCCGGCTCTTTAAAAGGAGCCACTTTATTACTTGCACGATCACGTACACTTGCGTGTATAGCCGGGTCGCAACAAAATGTCGGGTGGAATACCTATGATATCCGCAATGGACCAACCAATGGCCCTCTTAAATCTTCTCAAAACTGAAACTAAAGCCTCTACTTGCCAATCCACCAGGTTAGCAGAAATAATCACTGACAAGGTATTGTTGGCTCCCAAGAAAGTGTAGCGAAGGTGGGCCGGAAGAGCCTTAAGCTCTAAAACTGGAGGCTCCTCAATAGATGGACGAGCTGGTGGAGTTACCCTATTCTTCAAATCAAGATCCAGTTTCTTGGGCGCATAAGTGTACGCTCCTTTACCAGCTAGTGCACCCACCATCTCATCATAGTCTTCTATACCATTGTCTTCAAAATTCATGATAACGGCAGCCAAAGGTTCTACTCCCAACCTTTCTTCAATGGACACAACAACCTCACTATCATCAACCGCATCTATCATTAAAATCACTCGCTTATCTCTTGGCTGCTTCATAGACCGACAGACATTGAAAGTAACCTGTTCATCATTCAATCTAAATTTCAGGTGCCCGATTTCCATATCAACCAATGCACGACCCATGGCAAGGAATGGTCTTCCCAATATGATGGGAACCTCAAAGTCAACTTCATAATCGAGAATCACAAAATCAGCCAAAAATATGAAAGAAGCAACCTTCACCAAAACATCATACAGAATGCCAACCGACTTTTTCACAGTTCTATCGGCCATGAGAAGTCTCATAGAGGTTGGTTTTGGTGCTCCCAACCCCAATTGCTTGAACACGGCTAATAGCATTAGGTTGATGCTAGCACCCAAATTGCACAGTGCTTTAGCAAAATCGTAGGACCCAATAGTACATGGGATTGTGAAAGCTCCTGGACCTTCCTTCTTTTCAACTAAGGATCGTGAAGCAACTGCACTACAATGATGAATGTTATCTGCTGGCTCAAAACTGACCGTTCTCTTCTTTGTCACCAAGTCTTTCATGAACTTTGCATAACCTGGCATCTGCTCCAATGCTTCTACAAGAGGGATGTTTACTGACATCTCCTTCAATATGGCGATGAACTTTTGATACTTTCCTTCCTCTGCCTTCTTTTTCAACCTTTGAGGATAGGGAGGAGGAGGTCGTGGGATGGTTTTGAGAACTCTTGGTACCTCTTTCTCCTTCCTCTTCTCAGATTTTGCATTATCGCTATCGTCATGCTGATTTGGAACCATGTCACCCTTTGCATTATCCGACTCTAACTCAGCTTCAACATCGATAACCACTGGATCATTAAGCACACTACTGTCGACAGGCATAGGTGGATCTGTCGTGCACTTCCCGCTTCTAGTAGTAATAGCGAGACAATGACTATCGTTTTTCAGATTCTGGACGGTATTGCTTGGAAGGGTGCCTGGCCGACGTTGATTCAGTGCCAATGAAATCTACCCGAATTGTTGCTCCAAATGTTTAATGGCAGTTGAATGAGACTCCACTTTCTGACTTATACCCGAAATGTCAGTCCTAATCTCTTTCAAGCAATTCTCCTAACTTTCTGCTCCTTTGACCAATTTATTTAGGAGTGCCTCCATTCTTGAATTTCCAGACTCCTCATCACGCCTTCCAGGTGGTACATATATGTCATTCTTTTCTCGATTATCATCTTTCCGCCTCCAATCACCATCACGGTCCCGTTCTCGATCTCTGTATCCCGATTTATTGTAGCTGTCTCCATAATAGTTTCGACCTTGGTTCCCTTGCCTTGAGTTCCAAGAGTCTTGATTAGACCCTTTGCCCTTGGCTCGAAAACCCGCCACTTCGCAATCTAGATACTTCGCCTCTTCATCAGACTCACTATCATTATGTCTAGCCGATTTACTTTGTGCACCAACAACATGCACTTTCTCCGCATCTCTGGCCGCTATCTGTTTGGCCAGAAGGCCAATTTTTGTCCTCAACTGAGCAACCTCTTGCGCCACAGATTCATCCAAAGCCCTTTGAGCTACTGAAGCTCCAATAGCATATGTTCCAGCCGGCGTATCTGTCTCCCGAGTATGCCATCCTCGGTTGGTCTTAGTGACACAATCTAATATCTTAGAAGCTTGGTCCCATCTCAAACTCATGAATGCTCTACTAGTGATGGTATCTGCTACCGCCTTTGTGTTGACATTTAAAGCTCTGTAGAAGATTTCAAGTAAATTCCTGCCACTCATCCTGTGATTTGGCACGTTCTGCAGCTTTTTTTTAAATCTCAGCCAAGTTTCATAAAGTGCTTCCGAATGAAGCTGTCTGAAATTGTAGATCTTGTCTTTCAACTGTAGTATCTTGGACGGTGGGAAAAATCTTTCCAGGAATTGGTTTCTCAATTCCTGCCAAGTAGTGATGGAACCTCGTGGTAGCTCAGCCAACCACAACGTGGCTTCTCCTGTAAGAGAGAATGGGAACAACCTCAATCGTATCGCCTCTTAGTCAACTCCAGGCAGATTGTATGACGTGCAGACCCCCATAAAATTCATTACATGCATGTTTGGATCATCAGTAGGAAGACCCGCAAACACGCCCTTCAAGTTCAGCAGATGGATCATGGCACTAGTGATGTCAAACTTAGTGCCCGGAGGTAGCTCTAGTGGAATGATGGCACCATTCTCTATTGGCTCAAAATATGCCACATATTCTTCTTCAGGATCATCATAAACAGGCACATGTGGTCTCGGTTGTTCACTCAGTCATCTTTATCGCTCTTCAGCATCAGCCAGACGCTGTGCTGCTTCCTGCATAGCTCGATTATCTCTTTCTGCTTGTCTAACATGCTCTTCTCGTGTCAATCGAGCAGTAGTTTGTTCCGCTGTTTCCTAACCAGCCGGATGAAGTGGCTGGTTGTGAATGTCTCCCGTAACTGCGGGATTCTGAACTCCTTTAGTATTCACCATTCTCCGATCAGCTCTCAGAGTTCTTTCGATTTCAAGATCAAGTGGAATCAGGGGATTGCCTTGACTCCTAGTATTTGGTATACACCGGCGTATGCCCTCAAAAGTATGTAAAAACACACCCAATCAGCTCCAACCAGTAATGTTCAACTTCATAACCGTATTCCCCAGCAACGGCGCCAAAATTTGATGTCGCCAAAAATATATCTCCGAAAAAGTACAATGCGGTCGCTGAATCAAATATAGAACCCAACAAGGTTGGGGTCGATCCCACAGGGAATAGGTCGAAGTATGAGTAGAATACCGGATGGAACAATTGGAAAGTAAATAAAACTGGGGGGTTTTGCTAATGAATAGTAGCAATGACGATTTCTGGTTGTATTGAGTTTGTCGACAATAAGAGAAATTCACTAGGATTGTGATCCCCAATGGTTTCTTAACTCCACCGGTTACTTGTGCTTAACAAGATTGCCCCGCTGCGCTGCATGCAAAATCTAACAAGTTAGGTTCATCTAACTGTCTCTCGACCTTCATTAGATGAATTTCACTCTTCTCCTCTCGGACTCCGAGTGTCGCACTACTAACCCTAGTTCTGGATCTCAGATAACCTTTCCCGCTAAGGCTCCGGTTATTAGATGAAGGTTGATAGCTTTAAATCTCTGTTGTTATCTCCATTTCCCAATCTCTACCTCTATCTCGAGTAAGTCTAGAATACAGGCGAGTTTCTAACGTTTGCAACCGTTAGAAAAACAATCCAAACGAAGGAAACAACAATACATGAATACACAGTAGTACAAAGTTATTTTGCACTTAACCGATTTTGTTAATTCCTCATGGTTCACACAACCCTAGTTGATGGGTTTAACTTCTCATGATTTCAAGAACACAAGAATAATCCAAAGATGAAAGCATAATTATGATCTCTCAAGAATGAAGGAAAACCGAAATTTCAATTATCAATAAAACTCCAAATTAGGGTTTGTGAATACAAAACCAAATATATGTCTGAAAAAGTATGAAATAACTCTCAAAGTATTAAATTGTCCAACTCTCGCACTTAGGACTACATAGGAGTATTTATAGATACAAAACTAGTCCTATCCAAAACCAAATAGGAGAACAGAGTCGGCAACTTCCACGGTATCGTGACTTGGTAGCGTGGAACCAAGTCACGCCACATAGGTTGATGTTGTGGGAATCAGGCTCAACTTGTGGTCTTCAAAAGTTGGATCATGGCAGGCTTCCACGTCACGTGGGTGTCAGTCACGCCACGTGACCCCTGCCATGGAAATCAGGCTGAGTTTTTAGTTTCTGGACTTGAGTCACGATACACGCGACTTGTGGCTTGACTACTCCTCTTTTGCAGCCTCTTGTTCTTTCTTCTTCCAACACTTCGTTCTTAGGCTTGATTCTTCCTCTTTTGCTCATTTTGCCTTTGAAACCTTTTTTCTGCAAATTAGGAAAGAAACCACATCATACCAACAAAACACACACAAGTTGTTGCATATTTTCCTTGTTTTAAGCATCAACAGTGCCATGTAACCATTTCACATCATACCCTTGATGTCACCCAAAATATACCTCCAAAAAAGTACAATGCGGTCACTGAATCAAATATAGAACTCAACTAGGTTGGGGTTGATCCCACAGGGAATAGGTCGAAGTATGAGTACACTATCAGATGGAATAATTGGAAAGTAACTAAAACTGGGGGGTTTTGCTAGTGAATAGTAACAACGACGAATGTTGATTGTATTGAGTTTGTAATCAATAATAGAAATTCACTAGGACAGTGATCCCCAATGATTCCTTAACTCCACTGGTTACTTGTACTTAACAAGATTGCCCCGCTGTGCTGCATGCAGAATCTAACAAGTTAGGTTCATCTAACTGTCTCTCGACCTTCATTAGACGAATTTCACTATTTTCCTCTCGGACTCCAAGTGTTGCACTGCTAACCCTTGTCCTGGATTTCAGATAACCTTTCCCGCTAAGGCTCCGGTTATTAGATGAAGGTTGATAGCTTTAAATCTCTGTTGTTATCTCCTTTTCCCAATCTCTACCTCTCTCTCGAGCAAGTCTAGAATACAGGCGAGTTTCCAATGTTTGCAACCGTTAGAAAAGCAATCACAATGAAGGAAACAACAATACATGCATACACAACAGTACAAAATTACTTTGCACTTAACCGATTTCGTTAATTCCTCATGGTTCACACAATCCTAGTTGATGGGTTTAGCTGCTCATGATTGCAAGAACACAAGAATAATCCAAAGATGAAAGCATAATTATGATCTCACAGGAATGAAGGAAAACCGAAATTTCAATTATCAATAAAAACTCTAAATTAGGGTTTGTGAATACAAAACCAAATATATGTCTGAAACAGTATGAAATAACTCTCAAAGTAGTAAATTGTCCAAATCTCGCACTTAGGACTACATAGGAGTATTTATAGCTACAAAACTAGTCCTATCCAAAACCAAATAGGAGAACAGAGTCGGCAACTTCCACGGTATCGTGGAACGAAGTCTCGCCATGTGGGTTGATGTCGTGGGAATCAGGCTCAATTTGTGGTCTTCAGAAGTTGGATCACGGCAGGATTCCACGTCACGTGGGTGTCAGTCACGCCACGTGACCTCTGCCGTGGAAATCAGGCTGGAATTTTCTATTTCTGGACTCAGTCACTATAGCCACTCACGTGGCGTGAGTGGCTTCCACGCCACGTGACTTGTGGCGTGAGTGGCTCTCTTCTGCAGCCTCTTGTTCTTTCTTCATCCGACACTTCATTCTCGGGCTTGATTCTTCCTCTTTTGCTCATTTTGCCTTTAAAGCCTGTTCTCCTGCAAATTAGGACAGAAACCACATCATACCAACAAAACACACCCAAGTTATTGCATATTTTCCTCGTTTTAAGTATCAATAGTGCCATGTAACCATGGCACATCAACACCCTCAACTTAGAACGTTTGCATGTCCTCAGGCGAACAAAATAAGAATACACAAACACAATGCTTAACCAAGAGAAACCTAAGGGACTTATGGCAGTCTACTTGTTGCTTTTGACACAAAACCTTTTCGACCCCTCCTATTTTAAAAGTAAAACCAAAGTGTGTATGTCAGCAACATAGGACCATGACACAGAAGGGATCAAGTGATGGCACCCATTTACGCACAAACAACTAAGTGAATACGCAATTGACATTTCCCAAACAACTAGCAGCTAATTATGCAACCCATGTGCCCTCACAATCAAAAAAGTCCCATGCACTCTCAGTATACTAATGGATATCAACATAGGGACGAGGTCAAAACACTCACGCTCACAAAGAAGTTAAGACAGTGTGCGTTAAATACCATAGGCTTGCCCTTATTTTCTACGCCTTAGTTTTCGGACCGTTGGACTAGGATCACTATAGGACTTTACTCGGCTTGTAATGTAGGCTAAGGGATGGGTATGAAGCATATGGTTATAGTGACTCAATCCTCGTTGACACTACACACTTTTTGGCTCCAACTTCCAACCCTTTTCCATTATTCTCCATTATTCTCCCTTCTTTTATTTTTAGATTTTGGGTGTGATTTTTCTTCTCAAACTTTAAACACGTACATATATATTTTTTTTTCTTTTTCACACCCAAATCTGTTTTCTCTTTTTCTTTTATTAACCCTTCTTCATACCCAACTCAATCTAAGCACCCCTATAATAGCCACCCTCAACTTAGGCGATTTGCCTGAGTTGAGGTACACAGTGTCCAAGGAGAGACCAGGGCCAAGACAGGTTCATTGTGATTAAAATGGGAAGGTGAATAGGCTAAATGAAAGAAATAGGACAATTATGGCTCAAAGTTGGGATCAAGGGATACTTCTTCCTTTAGTTTGGCATTTTAGGCTAAAAGTGGACTTTAGTCAAAAACGGCCTATGATCCTTTCCTAATCCTTTATCCTCTAACCTAGGCAAGACTAACCGGGCAAGTTCTGGATCGCACACACACAGCTAACTAAGTAGTGACCTCACACGCACATAGCACAGGGTTATATTACCAACTACTACCTATCCGTTCATGCAATGTTAGCTACGGTTGTTTTCCTATAATTCTAGTGCCATAACAAGATCCAACAGCAGTCACACACAAGCATGCTATTCACACAATTCAAAAATTTCAGGAGGGGTATAGTCAAAACACTTAAAAATCATAAAAATCATCCACAACTAGACTGCACTATAGTGCCAACCGACTTTTTCACAGTTCTATCGGCCATGAGAAGTCTCATGGAGGTTGGTTTTGGTGCTCCTAACCCCAATTGCTTGAACACGGCTAATGGCATTAGGTTGATGCTAGCACCCAAATCACACAGTACTTTAGCAAAATCGTAGGACCCAATAGTACACGGGATTGTGAAAGCTCCTGGATCTTCCTTCTTTTCAACTAAGGACCATGAAGCAACTGCACTACAATGATGAATGTTATCTCCGGGCTCAAAACTGACCGTTCTCTTCTTTGTCACCAAGTCTTTCATGAACTTGGCATAACCTCGCATCTGCTCCAATGCCTCTACAAGAGGGATGTTTACTGACAACTCCTTCAACATGGTGATGAACTTCTGATACTTTCCTTCCTCCGCCTTCTTCTTCAACCTTTGAGGATAGGGAGGAGGAGGTTGTGGGATAGTTTTGAGCACTTTTGGTACCTTGTTATCCTTTCTCTTCTCTGATTTTGCATTGTTGCTATCATTATGCTGATTTGGAACCATGTTACCCTTTGCATTATCCGACTCTAACTCAACTTCAACATCAATAACCACTGGATCACTAGGCACACTACTGTCGGCAGGCATAGGTGGATCTGTCGTGCTCTTCCCACTTCTAGTAGTGATGGCGAGGCAACGACTATCATTTTTAGGATTCTGGATGGTATTACTTGGAAGGGTGCCTGGCTGACGTTGATTTAGTGCCAATGAAATTTGCCCAAATTATTGCTCCAATTGTTTAATGGCAGTCGAATGAGACTCCACTTTTTGACTTATGCCCGAAATATCAGTCCTAATCTCTTTCAAGCAATTTTCCTGACTTTCGGCTTCTTTGACCAATTTATTTAGGAGTGCCTCCATTATTGAATTTCCATACTCCTCATCACGGCTTCCAGGTGGTACATATATGTCATTCTTTTCTTAATTATCATCCTTCCACCTCCAATCACCATCACGGTCCCATTCTCGATCTCTGTATCCCGATTTGTTGTAGCTATCTCCATAATAGTTCCAACCTTGATTCCCTTGCCTTGAGTTCCAAGAGTCTTGATTAGACCCTTGGCCCTTGTCTCGGAAACCCGCCACTTCACGATCTAGATACTTTGCCTCTTCATCTGACTCACTATCATCATGTCTAACTGATTTGCTTTGTGCACCAACAGCGTGCACCTTTTCCGCATCTCTAGCAGCTATCTTTTTGGCCAGAAGACCAATCTCTGTCCTCAACTGAGCAACCTCTTGCGCCACCGATTCATCCAAAGCCCTTTAAGCTGCTGAAGCTCCAATTGCATATGTTCCAGTTGGCGTGTCTGCCTCCCGAGTATGCCATCCTCGGTTGGTCTTAATGACACGATCTGATATCTCAGAAGCTTGGTCTCATCTCAAACTCATGAATTCTCCACCAGTGATAGTATATGCTAATGCTTTTGTGTTGACATTCAAAGCTCTGTAGAAGATTTCAAGTAAGTTCCCGCCGCTCATCCTATGATTTGGCACCATCTGCAGCTTCTTTTTAAATCTCAGCCAAGTTTTATAGAGTGCTTCCGAGTGAAGCTGTCTGAAATTATAGATCTCATCTTTCAGCTATAGTATCTTGGATGGTGGGAAAAATCTTTCCAAGAATTGATTTCTCAATTCCTGCCAAGTAGTGATGGAACCTCTTGGCAGCTCAGCCAACCACAGTGTGGCTTCTCCTGTAAGAAAGAATGGGAATAACCTCAATCGAATTGCCTCTTGGTTAACTCCAGGAAGATTATATGACGTGCAGACCCCTACAAAATTCATTACATGCATATTTGGATCATCAGTAGGAAGAACCGCAAACACGCCCTTTAAGTTCAGCAGATGGATCATAGCACTAGTGATGTCAAACTTAGTGCCCGGAGGTAACTCTGGTGGAATGATAGCACCATTCTCGATTAGCTCAAAATATACCACATATTCTTCTTCAGGATCATCATAAACAGGCACATGTTGTCTTGGTTATTCTCTCAATCGTCTTTGTCGCTCTTCAGCATCAGCCAGACGCTGTACTGCTTCCTGCATGGCTCGATTATCTCTTTCTGCTTGTCTAAGTGCAGCTTGTCTAGCATGCCCTTCTCGTGTTAATCGAGCAGTAGTTTGTTCCACTGTTTCCTGACCAGATGGATGAATTGGCTGATTGTGATTATCTCCCGCAGCTGTGGGATTCTAGACTCCTTCAGTATTCACCATTCTCCGATTAGCTCTTAAAGTCCTTTCGATTTCAAGATCGAGTGGAATCAAGGGATTGCCTTGACTCCTGGTATTTGGCATACACCGGCGTATGCCCTCAACCGTATGTATAAACAAACCCAATCAACTCCAAGCAGTAATGTTCAACTTCATAATCGTATTCCCCGGCAACGGCGTAAAAATTTGAGGTCGCCCAAAATATACCTCCGAAAAAGTACAATGTGGTCGCTGAATCAAATATAGAACCCAACTAGGTTGGGGTCGATCCCACAGGGAATAGGTCAAAGTATGAGTAGACTACCAGATGGAATAATTCGAAAGTAACTAAAACTGGGGGGGGGGTTTGCTAGTGAATAGTAACAACGACGAATGTTGATTGTATTGAGTTTGTAATGAATAAGAGAAATTCACTAGGACAGTGATCCCCAATGATTCCTTAACTCCACCGTTTACTTGTGCTTAACAAGATTGCCCCCCTGTGCTACATGCAGAATCTAACAAGTTAGGTTCATCTAACTGTCTCTCGACCTTCATTAGACGAATTTCACTATTTTCCTCTCGGACTCCGAGTGTTGCACTGCTAACCCTTGTCCTGGATTTCAGATAACCTTTACCGCTAAGGCTCCGATTATTAGATGAAGGTTGATAGCTTCAAATCTCTGTTGTTATCTCCTTTTCCCAATCTCTACCTCTCTCTCGAGCAAGTCTAGAATACAGGCGAGTTTCCAACATTTGCAACCGTTAGAAAAGCAATCACAATGAAGGAAACAACAATACATCCATACACAACAGTACAAAATTGCTTTGCACTTAATCGGTTTCGTTAATTCCTCATGGTTCACACAATCCTAGTTGATGGGTTTAGCTGCTCATGATTGCAAGAACACAAGAATAATCCAAAGATGAAAGCATAATTATGATCTCACACGAATGAAGGAAAACCGAAATTTCAATTATCAATAAAAACTCTAAATTAGGGTTTGTGTATACAAAACCAAATATATGTCTGAAACAGTATGAAATAACTCTTAAAGTAGTAAATTGTCCAACTCTCGCACTTAGGACTACATAGGAGTATTTATAGATACAAAACTAGTCCTATCCAAAACCAAATAGGAGAACAGAGTCGGCAACTTCCACGGTATCGTGACTTGGTGTCGTGGAACCAAGTCACGCCACGTGGGTTGATGTTGTGGGAATCAGTCTCAATTTGTGGTCTTCAGAAGTTGGATCACGGCAAGCTTCCATGTCACGTGGGTGTTAGTCATGCCACGTGACCCCTGCCGTGGAAATCAGGCTGGAATTTTCTATTTCTGGACTCATTCATGATAGCCACTCACGTGGAATGAGTGGCTTCCACGCCACATGACTTGTGGCGTGAGTGGATCTCTTCTGCAGCCTCTTGTTCTTTCTTCATCCGACACTTCATTCTCGGGCTTGATTCTTCCTTTTTTGCTCATTTTGCCTTTAAAGCCTGTTCTCCTGCAAATTAGGGCAGAAACCACATCATACCAACAAAACACACCCAAGTTATTGCATATTTTCCTCGTTTTAAGTATCAACAGTGCCATGTAACCATGGCACAATAACCCTGCCAACCCAATAAAATAGCGAACTTCAGTAGGCGACGTGGGCCTAGCCCAACCTCGAATAGGCTCAATCTTTGCTGGATCTACCATGATACTGTGTCTGGATACAACATGCCCCAGGAAAGCTACAGACTCAAGCCAGAACTCACACTTTGAGAACTTGGCATAAAGCTGATGATCTCTCAAAGTGTGGAGCACAATCCTCAAATGCTGCTCGTGCTCCTCGCTGCTCCTTGAATAAACCAAGATGTAGTAGTCAATAAACACAATCACAAAAGAGTCCAAGTATGGCCTGAATACACGATTCATCAAATCCATGAAAGCTGCTGGGGCATTAGTCAACCCAAAAGACATTACCAGGAACTCATAATGGCCATACCGAGTCCTAAAGGCTGTCTTTGGGATGTCCTCAGCCCTAACTCTTAACTGATGATATTCAGATCTCAAATCTATCTTCAAGAATACTACTGCACCCTAAAGTTGATCAAACAAATCATCGATAGGAGGCATAGGATACTTATTCTTCACCGTCACCCTATTTAGCTGTCTGTAATCGATACACATTCGCATAGACCCATCCTTCTTCTGTACAAACAGAACTGGAGCACCCCACGGCGACACACTCGGCTTGATAAAACCCTTCCCCAGAAGGTCCTGGAGCTGACTACTCAACTCCCTCAATTCAGCAGGAGCCATACGATACAGAGCCATAGAAATAGGTCGGGTGCCCGGCTCAAGGTCAATAATGAACTCTATATCACGCTCAGGAGGAAGGCCAGTGTAACACCCCGCACATTTTCGAACCTAGTTGATTATCGTAACATTCATGGAATTTTTTTAAATATGAGATTGTTGGGGAATTATGCATTGATTTTTGTGGGCTAAATTAATATTGTTCAATTGGGCTCAATTTAAGGCCCAATTCAAATTATAAGACATGGCCCAAATGGGAAATTTGACCCATTCATCTTGGCCAAGTAGACAATTATTATTGGACCAAATGTTTGGATAAGGAGGGCCATTAAGGGCTTATATAAAGTGGAGAAAAATCAGATTTTAATCCACACAACACACTTGCCATTTCTAGAAATTTCCCAAAATATTTTCATTCTCTCAAACCCTAAGCAACAAACTCATTTGGACAAGATCACTCCTTGGAAAGCTTTGGTAAGTGTTTATGCTTATTATTTAATATATTATAGGCATGGAATATGGTGTATATCATGTTGGTTATATTGGTGAAGGTTGAGAAGTTCACTATATGTGAAACAATTTATGTTTGTTTAATCGGTGAAGGTTTTTGCCTTGTAAACTTAAAAATGGACTTGTGGTCTTGAAGGAAGTGAACTTGATGGGTTCAATATTGACATGTGAGATGTGATTATAGCCTCAAATTGTTTTATTCTTGTACATAATGTCTGGAATTTTTATTGTAAAATTGTGCATGGATTTGGTGGTGTATTGAAAGAGAAGTGTGGTTTTGGTGATGTTCATGTGTGTTGTGAAACCATGGATGATTGTTGGCATCCAAGATGATCTAAAATATGTCAATAAAAGTTTAGTTATTATCATGGACCATTCATTGCATAAAAATACCTAAAAGAGACCCATTTTGGCCAAAACGGGCATCCGCCCCTGCAGACGAGGGCACCTGCGGGCGCAGATGCCAATGCAGGTGCCTATGGCCTCTACCAAAGGTCACCTGAGGGCACACCTCAGCCACCTAAGGGTGCATGTGGCTTCGCAGGTCACCCCAGAGTATCATTTTGTATAGTTTCATCTCTCTTTGATCCCCGAAGACCCCTATACCCTTTATGGATGTAATTATCAACTTATGATCCCTTTTAAATGAAGTAAGGGGGGTCGTATGGCGGCATGTTGGATAAAATTAATTATGGATTGTTGTTCATATGTTGTTATGAGGCAATTTGATGGAATAGACGTGACGGAATGATAATGAAGAAGTGTAAAGGGTAAGCGTGGTGTGAAATGTTATTGGTTTATGATGCATTGGTCAATGTGTGGTATGTTATCATATTGTTGGTATGATAAAGCAGTGGATTGTACTGTGAAGGATGAAATGATGCTATATAGCAGTCACGTAACTCATTGTGACACTTATACATTTATAAGGTAGTTGATTGTTAACGTACGCCATTATATACTTGTTTTGTAGAGTCAAACGTAAAGAAGGAGCTGGACTATTGTGTTCACATATAGGATTATACTTTCTTATTGAGAACATAAGGTATGTAGGGTTACTCTTTCCGTATCCTTCTGCAGCATATAGTATTCACCGTGTTATTGTACTTACTCATTTCTGAAATGACCAAAGATATCTCATCTCAAGTTGTTATCTATTGTTAAGTCACATATTCCTCATTCATTAGTCGTTGTTGTTCTTGTGTTACATAGTTATGGACATGGGTCCAATGTTCCAATAATGTTATGTTCCAAAGTTTTCGACAATGTTATGACTATAAAAGTATCAATCTCTCAGAAATAAAAGTGTTAATCTCTCATAAGTGAATGTGTTAATCTCTCATAACTGAATGTATCAATTTCTTATAAGTGAATAAATTAATCTCTCACAAGTAAAAGAATGAATCTCTCAAGAGTAAGAAATAACGTACTTCATTTATGGTTTAATTTTTGAGAACTGCTCAAAGGGGTACATAAGCCTAGTTTGAGCGGACCCTAATACTACCCACTAATAAAGTGGATGCCCACCAAAGAGGTGGATGACTACCCACAAATAAAGTGGATGCCCACCAAAAGGTGGATGACTACCCACTAATAAAGTGGATGCCCACCAAAAAGGTGGATGACTATCCACTAATAAAGTGGATGCCCACAAATAAGGTGGATGACTACCCACCGATAAGGTGGATGACCATAATAACCCACCAATAAGGTGGATGACTAATAATACTGATGATGAACATAAAAGCAAACAAAGAAATATCTTGGATGGAAGAATCTCTTGAATAAAGGTAAATCTCTTGAATGAAGGTATTATATGAAAGATATTATATGAACGATAAGAATATGATTGAACGATCGAAAATACCAATAACAGAAGCAATGTACATGGTTCCACATATAAAACGATGTTTTATCCACATTGACTATTCTCTTATATTTGAATCCATTGTTGTTATTATGTATGATGCAGTTTTATATGAGCCTTACATACTCAGTACATTCTTTGTGCTGACCCGCTCGGGGGACTTACCTTACTTGTTGCAGGCACAGGTGCTAGTAGTAGGCTACAAGTCATTTGCGGATCATTGGTGAGCTCCAGTTGATTCGGGGCTTTTCGAGTCATAGTGTACATTTGTTTTGATACTATGTAAATATTGTATAAGCATGTTCATGTATCTATTAGAGGCTTTGTAGACGGATTTGGGGAGATGAATGTAAGAGATGTATGTCCATTTTGACTTGATGGCCCTAACGACCAAGTTTTATATATATATATATATAGCATATGTTTCCATGACTTCCGCCAATGGTATTTTATGGTTATACGAGATAGAATGCTATTCACACGGAGACATGCATATGAGTGCAAATGAGTAAAGATTGGTTCTCTCGGGCCTCAACGACTTTGGGTGCCAGTCCTTCCCGAATGGGATTCGGGGCATGACAAAAGTGGTATCAAAGCAGGTCGTCCTAAGGGTTTATACAAAGCCGTGTCTGAGTAGAATCTTGCTTATGGATGTGTTGCGCACCACATTTATAAGTAGGAGGCTACGGTACATTTAGGAGTTTTTTTCATTTCTTCATTTCTAGATCGTGCAATAGAACCAATGTTGTAAGTGAAAATTGTATCTGACCATGGAATTGCTTTTCTTGTTTATAGTAAAATGCCGATCACAAGATGAGGTAGAGGCAAAGGTAAGCAAGTAGATATGCCTGTCGGAGAAGGAATGGGTAAATTACCACCTGACCAAGCTAGTTAAGGTGGGGCTGACATTGAAATTGCATCGCGGTCTTCCTCTACCCGCCCATTTTCTGAAGAGCCGAGGGGTAGAGAAGTATCGGAAGGAGTTCCTACAAATGTGACTGATCAGGATCTAAGAAATGCAGTACATATGTCGATGACCAGTGAGGATGACGCGACTAGAGCGGCTAGTCGGCGAACGCAGGATTTTCTAAAATTAGACCCTCCCATATTTACTGGGTCAGATCCGAAAGTAGATCCACAGGATTTTGTAGATCAAATTCAAAGGGCCCTAGAGGTCATGCACGTAACTGGTGTTGAAACAGTTGAGATGGCAGCCTACAGACTAAAAGGTGAAGCTATATTATGGTATGAAGACTGGAAAAGATCGAGGGGTATTGAAGTGCCTCCAGCTGGTTGGGAGGAATTCAAAACAGCCTTTCTTAATCACTACCTCCCATATGAGATCCGACAGGCCCGTGCAGACCAATTTCTAAATCTCCGTATGAGTGTTAGAGAATACAGTCTTCAGTTTAATTCTTTGGATCGATATGCCTCGAATATGGTAGCCACAATGGAAGACAGAGTCCATCGATATGTAGACAGATTAGAGCCATACTTTGTAAGAGACTGTACTATTCCTTCTTTGAAAAGAGATATGGACATAGCCAGAATACAGGCCTTTGCACAAAAGATGGAGGATCAGAGGCAACGAAGAAGGACACCTGAGGTTGAAAGAAGGCCTTCAAAGAGGGCTAGACCAATGAGATAGTTTATGGTGTCCCAAGGAGGATCTGGGCCTCAGAGTTCTCCTCGACCGCCTAGACCATCATTTTCTTCCCCTACAATAGGTACTTCATCACAATTTTGAGGGTCTAGAGGTAGTCATGCTGGGTAAAGCAGTGTGGTCTGAGGTTCACAGACAGTAAGATTTTCTCGATAGCTGTGCCAGTACTGTGGGAAGTTTCATTCAGGTGAATGCTGGCATGGACCAAATGTTTGCCTGTGGTGCGGTATGTCGGGGCATCTGATAAGAGAGTGTCTACAAGGAGATACGGGTAGTATGGCGCGACCTACGATGATCTGTCGTTGTGGCATCATCGTCTGGTGTACAACCTACTGGTCATGGTAGGGGTGCTAGAGGAGCATCTAGTTCCAGTGGAGCCCAGAATTGCACCTATGCTCTAGTCGATCGACAAAATTTGGAGGTTTCTCCTAATGTGATTACAGGTATAATATCTGTCTTTTCCTATAATGTATATGCATTGATTGATTCAAGATCTATCCTATCATATGTTACTCTATTGACTGCTGGAAAATTTTTTTTTGAAGGCACACCAGAATTACTAGTTATGCCGTTTGAAGTCTATGCACCAGTGGTGAATCTATTGTAGTTCAAAGAGTATATTGTAATTGTATAGTAACTATACGTAGTTATGATGCACTGGTTGGTCATATTGAACCGAAAATGAGAAATTTTAATGTTATAATGGATATGAATTGGTTGGCTTCTTGTTATGCCATGGTAGAGTGCCAAGCTAAGAGGTTACATTTTCATTGTCCACAAAAGAATGTTCTTGAATGAAGGATAATGTTGGAGCACCAAAAGTTCAAGTTACTTCCTATCTAAAGACAAGGAAAAGGATATCCAAAGGGTAAATATGTCACTTAGGCAGAGTGGAAGATACTAATGTTAAGGATACTAATGTGGAAGATATTAGTCTGTCCCCGTAGGGTGTACCAGTGTTAATTGTATAAACGAATGATGGCACGTTGAAAATGTGAAGTAATTATTGGTAACAGACTAAGATGCCAGTTAAGAATAAATATCCCCTCCCTAGGATTAATGATTTACTTAACCAATTACAGGGTACTAAATATTTCCAAAGACTGACTTGAGATCAGGATATCATCAGGAATGGGTTAGAAAAATATAATATACCCAGGGCAGCTTTCTGAATACATTATGGTTACGATGAATTCCTAGTTATGCCATTTGAGCTAACCAATGCACCAACTGTTTTCATGAACTTGATGAAAGGGTTGATACACAAAGGATTGAAATGGTGAAAAAAATTGGCTAAGGCATACGATGCTTACAGAGATCCATCATTTTCTTGGGTTGTTGGTTATTATAGGAGAATTATTAGAGGATTTTCTTCTATCCCTGTACCCATAACAAAGCTAACACATAAGGCAATCAAGCTTCGGTAGAAGAATGTATGTGAGAAGAGTTTCCAAGAGCTGAAAGATAAACTAACTGTATTAGTGCTTCCCGAAGGCACAAGAGGGTATGCAATAGGTTGTGCTGCTTCAGGGGTCGGCTTGGGATAGGTATTGATGTAATACGGTAATGTAATAGCTTATGCTTCAAGACAATTATGTCCATATGAATACAGAATTAGCTAACACATGATCTTGAGTTAGCAGTCGTGATATCTGCTTTAAAATGTGGCGCCATTAATTGTATGGGGTTCATGTTGACATAGAAACAGATCACAAGAGTTTGTAATATATTTTTAGGTCGAAGGATTTAAGTCTGAGGTAGCGAAGGTAGCTTGAACTATTAAAATACTATGACATTGGTATCTTGTATCATTTGGAAAAAGCAAACGGGTAGCTGATACATTAAACTGCAAAGCGGTAGTACGGAAGTATTAATGGCCAACTCACAGAAAAGAAAGATATAGTCAATAAATCTACATCAAATAACCAGTATGGGGTTTCATCTTCTTGAAACTCCAGATGAAAGAGTTATAGTGTACAATGCGGCAAAATCTTCATTTGTAGCCGAGCGAAGGAACAATATGCAAATTCCATTTTATTTCAATTGGAAACGAATGTACAATGAAGTTCGGCAAAGGGTACTTGAGCTTGCATAAGGGGGGAAATATTTCAATATCAATGAAGATGATGTATACCAAATATATTTGAGTTAAGAAAATCAAAGCACGTTATTTACGGTATTCTATTTATTCGGGAGCAATCAAAAGGTACCATGATGTGAAGGAAATGTATTGGTGAGGCAATATAAAGAAAAAGAAAATTGCAGAATCGGTAGCTCATTATCCAAACAGTCAACAGGTAATAGTAGAGCATCACAAATCTGGAGGTTACGTGCCGATATTATAAGAAGAGAATTAAAATTCGCCATAAGTGATTAGGTGTCTTTGAAAGTGTCACCGGGGTAATGGGATTTTGAAAGAAAGAAAAATTGGTCCTATAAATTAACACTACCCCAAGAACCCTCCACGGTCATTCAGTAGCTTGTGTTCGATGCTTTGAAAGTGTGTAGGAGATCCATCTTGTAATACTCCCATTGAAGATGTACAAGTTACGGAGGATCTCACATATAAAGAGGTACCTATTGCTATTCTAAATCGTTAATCGAAAATATTAAGCAAATAAAGAAATAATTTTCGTAAAGGTACTATTGGAGAAATAAGAAAGTAGACGGAATCACATATGAAACTAAAGGAATGATAAAATCTCAAGTACTCGTATTGGTTGTAACAGAAGAAAAAGTTCAGGATGCGGAGTTGAAGAAATAACAAGCAAGTCTCTATAAGTATCATATGTATATGGTAACATGAATGATACATTTAGATTTAGATTGTTTCAATGAGATAAGGTTACTAACATTCGAGGACGAATGTTTCTAAGGAGGGAAGGATGTAACACCTCGCACATTTTCGAACCTATTTGATTATCGTAACATTCATGGAATTTTTTTAAACATGAGATTGTTGGGGAATTATGCATTGATTTTTGTGGGCTAAATTAATATTGTGCAATTGGGCTCAATTTAAGGCCCAATTCAAATTATAAGACATGGCCCAAATGGGAAATTTGACCCATTCATCTTGGCCAAGTAGACAATTATTATTGGACCAAATGTTTGGATAAGGAGGGCCATTAAGGGCTTATATAAAGTGGAGAAAAATCAGATTTTAATCCACACAACACACTTGCCATTTCTAGAAATTTCCCAAAATATTTTCATTCTCTCAAACCCTAAGCAACAAACTCATTTGGACAAGATCACTCCTTGGAAAGCTTTGCTAAGTGTTTATGCTTATGATTTAATATATTATATGCATGTAATATGGTGTAGATCATGTTGCTTATGTTGGTGAAGTGTGAGAAGTTCACTATATGTGAAACAATTTATGTTTGTTTAATCGGTGAAGGTTTTTGCCTTGTAAACTTGAAAATGGACTTGTGGTCTTAAAGGAAGTGAACTTGATGGGTTCAATATTGACATGTGAGATGTTATTATCACCTCAACTTATTTTATACTTGTACATAATGTTTGGAATTGTTATTGCAAAATTGTGCATGGATTTGGTGGTGTATTGAAGGAGAAGTGTGGTTTTGGTGATGTTCATGTGTGTTGTGAAACCATGGATGCTTGTTGGCACCCAAGATGATCTAAAATATGTCAAGAAAAGTTTAGTTATGATCATGTACCATTCATTGCATAAAAAGACCTAAAAGAGACCCATTTTGGCCAAAACGGGCATCCGCCCCTGCAGACGAGGGCACCTGCGGGCGCAGATGCTAACGCAGGTGCCTCTGGCCTCTGCCAAAGGTCACTTGCGGGCGTACCTCAACCACATCCGGGTGCATGTGGCTTCGCAGTTCACCCCAGAGTATCATTTTGTATAGTTTCGTGTCTCTTTGATCCCCGAAGACCCCTATACCCTTTATGGATGTAATTATCAACTTATGATACCTTTTAAATGAAGTAAGGGGGTCGTATGGAGGCATGTTGGATTACATTAATTATGGATTGTTGTTCATATGTTGTTATGAGGCAATTTGATGGAATAGACATGACAAAATGATAATGAAGAAGCATAAAGGGTAAGCGTGGTGTGAAATGTTATTGGTTTATGATGCATTGGTCAATGCGTGGTATGTTATGGTATTGTTGGTATGTTAAAGAAGTGGATTGTACTATGAAGGACGAAATGATGCTATATAGCAGTCACGTAACTCATTGTGACACTTATACATTTATAAGGTAGTTGATTGTTAACGTATGCCGTTATATACTTGTGTTGTAGAGTGAAACATAAAGAAGGAGATGGACTATTGTGTTCACATATAGGATTGTACTTTCATATTGAGAACATAAGGTATGTAAGGTTACTCTTTCCGTATCCTTCTGCAGCATGTAGTATTCACCGTGTTATTGTACTTACTCATTTCCGAAATGACCAAAGATATCTCATCTCAAGTTGTTATCTATTGTTAAGTCACATATTCCTCATCCATTAGTCGTTGTTGTTCTTGTGTTACATAGTTTTGGACATGGGTCCAAAGTTCCAATAATGTTATGTTCCAAAGTTTCCAACAATGTTATGACTATAAAAGTATCAATCTCTCACAAACAAAAGTGTCAATCTCTCATAAGTGAATGTGTTAATCTCTCATAACTGAATGTATCAATCTCTTATAAGTGAATGAATCAATATCTCGCAAGTAAAAGAATGAATCTCTCAAGAGTAAGAAATAACGTAATTCATTTATGGTTTAGTTTTTAAGAACCGGGACGACTCAAAGGGGAACATAAGCCTAGCTCGAGCGGACCCTAATACTACCCACTAATAAAGTGGATGCCCACCAAAGAGGTGGATGACTACCCACTGATAAAGTGGATTCCCACCAAAAGGTGGATGACTACCCACTAATAAAGTGGATGCCCACCAAAAAGGTGGATGACTACCCACTAATAAAGTGGATGCCCACAAATAAGGTGGATGACTACCCACCGATACGGTGGATGACCATAATAACCCACCAATAAGGTGGATGACTAATAATACTGATGATGAACATAAAAGCAAACAAAGAAATATCTTGAATGGAAGAATCTCTTGAATAAAGGTAAATCTCTTGAATGAAGGTATTATATGAAAGATATTATATGAACGATAAGAATATGATTGAACGATCGAAAATACCAATAACATAAGCAATGTACATGGTTCCACATATAAAACGATGTTTTATCCACATTGACTATTCTCTTATATTTGAATCCATTGTTGTTATTATGTATGATGTAGTTTCATATGAGCCTTACATACTCAGTACATTCTTTGTACTGACGCCCTCGGGGGACTTACCTTACTTGCTGCAGTCACAGGTGCTAGTAGACCTCCACTGTAGGCTACAAGTCCTTTACTGATCATTGGTGAGCTCCAGTTGATTCAGGGCTTTCCGAGTCATAGTGTACATTTGTTTTGATACTATGTAAATATTGTATAAGCATGTTCATGTATCTATTAGAGGCTTTGTAGACGGATGTGGGGAGATGAATGTAAGAGATGTATGTCCATTTTGACTTGATGGCCCTAACGGCCAAGTTTTATATATATATATAGCATATGTTGCCATGACTTCCGCAAACGGTATTTTATGGTTATACGAGATAGAATGCTATTCACACGGAGACATGCATATGAGTGTACATGAGTAAAGATTGGTTCTCTCGGGCCTCAACGGCTTCTGGTGCCAGTCCGTCCCGAATGGGATTCGGGGCGTGACAGCCAGGTAGGTCAGTCGGGAATACATCAGGAAACTCATGAACAACAGGGACGGAGTCAAGCGATTGACTCTCAATACTAGCATCCTGAACATCAGCACGAAATGAATCACATCCCCTCGACATCAATCTACGAGCCTGAACATATGAAATAATCCCTGTCGGTGTGCGGCTAATAGAACCCTGCCACACCACCGGGGGTAAGCCAGGCATGGCTAAGGTCACGGTCTTGGCAAAGCAATCTAAGACTGTGTGATGGAAAGACAACCAGTCCATGCCCAGAATCACATCAAAGTCTACCATGGTCAATACAATAAAATTAAACCGAGTCTTAAACTCCCGAACAGTCACCAGACAAGATCTATATACCCGATCCACTACTAAGGAATCACCAATTGGGGTAGATACACGTAAGGGTACAGATAAGAACTCAGAACTTAAACCCAACCGTGGTGCATAATAAGTAGATACATAAAAAAACATGGATCCAGGATCAAATAATGCAGAAGCTGGCTGATGGCATACGAAAATCGTACCTGTAATCACCACATCTAAAGCCTCAGCCTCCGGCCTAGCCGGCAGGGCATACAACTGACACTGGCTACTACTAGTCTGAGCACCAACCTGACTACCAGTTCGACCTCCCTGCGCTCCACCTCGGGAACCCTGGGGACCACCCCGACGACCCTGTGCACCACCTCTGCCTGCTGGCGGTACAGATTTGATGGGCTGTGCTGTCTGAACTGAAAGCTCAATAACCCTGCGTTGAGGACACTCACGTACAAAATGACCAACAACCCCACAAGTATAACATGCTCCAGGCTCCCTACTCGGCCCAGAAGATCTGATATAACCACCTCTAGCCTATAAACTGGGTTGACCACGTCCCTGAGGCTGACTAACAGAACCACTATAGGCGGGCTGACCCCTATCAGATATCTGCAAGGCTGACTGTATGGGTCTACTAGGCTTACCCTGTCGCTAAAAAAACTGCTGCTGCTGCTGAGGGTACCTACCCTGAAACTGGAAACCACGACCTCTGAACTGCGAACCACTATGGCTCCCACTGAAACTACCCTGGACACGAAGTCTTTTATCGCTGCCCCATTGGGCCTCGCGATCCATCTCCTCAATAGAGTATACATGGTCATAATCTCTGTGAATGACTTCCCTGAAGTCACTAAACTTTGGGTAGCTCTGCGAAGTGATAACCGCAATCCCCTGACAAAACATTTAATCCTTTCATAGTCATCCGGCAAGATCGCAGTGGCATGCCTGGTTAAATCATGAAATCTATCCCCATACTCAGCTACTGTCATAGACCCTGTCTCAACCTGGAAAACTCATCTCGAAGATGCTCACGCATGTTGCGGGGCATATACTTCCCCAAGAACACCTCGGAGAACTGTGCCCAAGTAACGGGTGGAGACCCAGCTGGCCTGGAATCAAGATAACCTCTCCACCATCTCCTCGCGACTGTATCAAACTGATAAGCAACAAAATCTACCCCGCGCGACTCCACTAATCCCAAATTTCTCAGCTTCTCCTCGTAGCTGGATAAGAACCCATAAGCGTCTTCTCCTAGGGTACCCACAAACCTGGGTAGAGCTAGTCTCAAAAAATGACTCAACTTTTTTTTCTCCTTGGCAGACATAACTGGCTGAGCTACTACCGGCTGTGGAATTACCAGTGCTGGCGGAATCTCAACTCTGGGTGCTGCAGCTGCAGGCTGCGCCCCAAAACCAACTCCCTGTACCGCTGGTTGGGCTTTCTCGACTGACGGACCTCCAACTAATCCCAGCAACTGCACCAAAGTGTCTTGGAGTACTGAAGCATCAATAAATCCAGGTGGAGCCTGGGCTGCTCCCTAGCCCACGGGCTGCTGTGGCAACGGAACATATGGAACTATAACGGGATCGGGTGACTGATCCCTAGCATGATCTCGGCCTGGGGATACTACTCTGCCCTGCCTCTGACCTCTAGGTCGACCTCGGCCCCTAACTAGAGCCCTCACTGCAGGCTTGTGGTTTTGACCCTCGGCTTTTGCACAATGCGTCCTAGCCATTTGCGTAAACAGTGAACCAAATGAAGATCAGAAACCAACATAGACTCAACGCATGGACATGAGTCAAGAAAATGAGAGACTTCCCTAAGAATGCCCCGTAGCCTCCCGAGGATAGGATACAGGCGTCCCCGCACTGATCCGCAGGACTCTACCACACATTGGCTCATGTGCCGACACTACCTACACAACCTAGGCTCTGATACCAAGCTGTCACGACCCAATATTTGAGTCATGATGGCGCCTACTGTAACCAACCAATAGGCAAGCCAAACCCTAGTCCGGGGCAACAAACGACGGGCTAACAGGCGGAATCTCAAAAAATAGAGATGAGATGGAAGTAACCGTACTAATAAGCATGCTAGAAATATAAAAACAAACAGAACCAAAATATACCCATATCGAGACTGAGAAGGAAGAGGACACTATGTATAAAGTCAAGACCCCTCCCAAGACCTGGTGAGGTAGGTACAAGAGCCACTACTAGACATATCCAGAATACAAGACAGAAACCAAATATATATAACAAGTACAACAGTCTTGAGTGCAAAAGACTATACAGTAGAGATGGAGTAAGGACTATACAGTAGAGATGGAGTAGCATCTGCCTCAAATGTTAGTAAGCTCACCCTCCTCCGGAGTAAGTGCTGAGAAGAGAGTCACGTCAAACTCGCCGACTAGTGTCCGAATCTGCATCGGGGAAAAAGATGCAGAAGTGCAGTATGAGTACCGGGGCAACGGGTACTCAGTAGGAATCATCGATCGACTGAGCTCAATGTAATATAAGCAAGCTAAAATGCAAGGGTGCATGCTAAGTCCGGGGTATAAGTAATAAATACATAAATAACTACCGAGGCGTATAGATATGCTTAGGAAATGAATAAATGTAATACCAAATAATTGAGTAAATAAATATGTAAGTAAACACACAAGTCAAACATAACCTATCTGGGCCCCCATAAACCTGATAGGCACACGAAAAAAAACAATATCCCAGCCTGGCCCCCATAAACCGTCGGGACACACAAGAATAGTAAATGAATAGTCACCAGACTCAGTGGGTAATAATAATAGGCCACATATATATCATATCTGTCGGACTCAAACCGAAACTCAGAGAACAACAGTATCATAGTCATGGTACCCAGTACTAGAACTCATAGTATACCACAATCCGGGGCTGAACTCGAACCGAAACACCCAATAATCAATAACCAAAATCATCATACCTGAATCAGTAGCCGGACTCAAATCGGAACTCATCATAGCCAGTAACCAGAACATAATTAAATGTCATATCATATCAGATAAATGGGGAACACCCTAGTCCCAAGTCAATACTAGTATATAAATACGGTGCTATCAGGGACGAACAAAGCTAAACAGGCCAACCAGGTATAATCAGGGTGACTCAATCTCATCACAACCCTAACAGTCATATAGGGCATATCTAAGCCCAAATATGTCAAAGTTTTGACAAGTCGACAAAAGGGTAATGGGGTCCGCTATCGGGTTCCAAAAACCAGGTCTGGTTAGACTTGTCTAAGTCTGGGATAAGTCTGTCTAAGACTGGACTAAGGTCCAATAATAACATTCCAAAACTGGCAACAACAACAACAATACTATCTGACCGCAAATAGGTCATCTGTGGTGTACCACGAGGATAACGGGCCTGAAATATATCCGAATAGACCTATCCGGCCTAGAAGGCCTAAATCACAGCAAACCAGCACCACCAAGTCTATAATACCAGCCTGCAACACCAGCACAATAGCATACATATATCACACATAAGTCCAATCTAAGTGCAAAGGAAGGTAAACCTAGCCTACCTGGACGTCGCCGCAGGCTTGCTAAAATAACCAGCTATTCAGGAGCCTTCCCCTTCCGAGAGGCATCTGACTGCCGCCACGCTACCAAAATAATAAACTACAGGTCAAAACATGACTATTGATACCCATATGGCATTAGTTCAAAAAATGCCCGAACGGTCCATGTGGGGCCCGCTTGCGGTATCATAAAATTTAAATAGTCACAGCGTCCCAAATAACTCAGTGACCAATAGTCACAGCTAGAACCATTAAATCCAAGCTCAATATATTTTCAAATAGCAACAACAATACCAACGTATAGGAAAACTACCATAAATACAATAAAACTTACCAAAATAACGATGATTACACGTACATAAACACTTCCCCACTAGAACCCGAGCTTGAATAACTTGACGTAGATAATTTATTTTCTAGCAGTTGTTAAGTATAGGCTCAAAGGTACTGTTTTCCGCAACTCTTCTTTCACTTTGTTAAAGGAATATATGTAGTAACTATGTGTTAATTGTGTAATAAAAAGGAATGGAGAGAAGTTATACTAATGGTCATATATATATATATATATAACTAGCCAGTAGTAATCTTAACCGACAAAAAAAATGAAATCAAATTTACTTAACTTAATGTCATGATTATTTTAACAATTGACCACCATTTCACTCTTGCCAAGGTCCCACGTGGCTATGTGGTGGCACCTTATTACTAATTCATTTCATTCCGTTACATATCTATTTGGGTATTGCATAGGTTCGTGGTAAAATAAATACAACTTTTTGAATATATCATAATTAATAGAAAATTATTTCGAATAAAACCTCTATAAAATAATAATATTATTTTAACATATTTAGATTTACTATCTCTGCTTAAAATATTAATAAATTATAAAACTATTATAAAGTATTATAAATATATCATAACTAAAGAATTTTATAAATTTCAAAAAACATTTTCGAAAGGTAATTAACTATGTCATTTTACCAAGTTCTAATTTAATTAGATATTTTACAACGTGCTCGGTCTAAATAATATTCTCAAATGAACTGCCTGGAAACCGAACTGTCAGTCCCAGCAAGTCATAAATAACTTGGGGCAGTTATAGAGAAGCTCTAAACACCGAGAATGCACGAAAATGAGGAAAATGACCTAGAAGGTCATTACATATAATCTATCTATAATCTATAATATATTAAAAGTGTGCAGATCCTTAGAAAAGTGATTTGAACTTTTTACCCTTTATTAAAAATTTCTGCAATAGACAAAATTGTCTTTTCACTTATTTCCTTCAATTGTTCTTATTAAAAATTTAATTTTGTAGAATTAAATTTTTAGACCTAAATTATATAGGAAGATAACCAATTGAATTTGTATAAATATAAATTTAGACGGTCAATTGAATTTGTAAACCTAATTTGGTAAGCCTACTTTTTACCTTAGTTCTTAGCCTACTTTTGATATTAGTTTTTAGCCTAATTGTTGTTTGTTACAGAATAAACAAACACCAATTATATTTATATTTCTCGGCTATTGTAATGTGTAGAGGCTATTGATTTTATTGTTGCTTATGATTTGAGGTAAGTTTTTTTAAAATTTTGATTCGTTCTTGAGACAATTGCTAATTGAGAAGTTTATTATTATGATTTTTGTTTATTATATATCATATATAATAAATAATTTGAAATTGACTTATTTATACTTTTGTATAGAATATTTGGATCATTGCTCCGTCCCAAGAAACTGGTTAGGCATTTCAATTCATAACAATTAGTAATCTTATTAATTTAAAATTATTTAATATATGTTTTATAATTATTAATTGTTAATTGGTATGTCAGATTGATTTGAGGTTATAAGTTTTCTAAAAGTTTAGTCTGTTTGTGAAGTTTACAATAATAAATTATTGTGGTGTGTTTTTGAAGACAATTGCTAATTGAGATGTTTTCTTTGTGATTTTAGTTTACTAAGCCTTCTACTTCGGACTTGACGGGTTCTTATCAACCTTTTCGTTGTTGCAGGTCAGGAGTATAGTCTGAGGTATGCTCTTTGCACGATTGTTGTAGCCTGTATGTAGTGCTGCCTCTTTTGATATCTTTAAATTCTCGGTTTGTTATTTTATATTGTTAGCCAACATTTTAATGTGGTTGCAGATGTAGATGGGCATAGCAAATAGATCTTTGTAATTTTCTCTTTTGATATCTTTAAATTCTCGGTTTGTTATTTTATATTGTTAGCCAACATTTTAATGTGGTTGCAGATGTAGATGGGCATAGCAAATAGATCTTTGTAAGGAAAATTGTAGGTAAGAATTTTTGTCAAGCATTGAATATTTCATACATAAATTCTTCTGACGAATAGGTTCTATCGTTTATTTGTAAGATTGTGCTTTTTAGAATTCACTTATATTTCAATAGGAGTGTCAAAAATTTAAAATTTTCTTGAAATAGTCACAAAGAGATCAAGCTATTAAATATTATCAAGTACTTTAAGAAGATCCACAACAATCTTCGCTCAACAAATATACCACATTGACCCTCAATTGAAGAAACAAGAAGGAGAGGTCAAGAGAAGTTGTTCCACATGATCGATTTGAAGTACTACCCAACTTTCTCGGAGAGCAAGGATATCATAAGGAGGTTTACATCACCCTGCATTCTAAAAAATATTACAATAGTTTCTGCCATCAAATCCCAAGAACAATTTCGAGGGAAGAATGAAAGAATCAAGGATAAATAATATTGTACTAACAAGGTTCATCAATAAATTAATTTTTTTCATCTTTTATTTATAATTTCAATTCTAGCTAGCAACCAAAATCTGTCCCAAATATAAAGCAAAAGGGTTTCTTGCAAGGTTGAATCTTGCCTTTTAATATTTAAAATTCTATATCGTACCTTCTATGACCATTATAAAATTATTATTGTGATACCATGCATGAACAAAGAGATTGAACGTTGCTATCAGTTTCTTACATTATCTCAATAAAAAGGTAATTTTCTAACATGATTTGATTTTACGTTCTTTTTTAGTCTTTTATTTCATAGTGCTTAAAGACGAAATATACACACAACAAAAAAAAAACAAGTGTCCTCATTGCGTTAGTACCCTAGACTAAAGATGTAACACCCCGTACGTTTCGGAGTCTAGCTGACTACCGTAACATTTATGGAAATATGAAAACATGATATATTTGATGAATTATGTATTAAATTGTGGACATTAATAAGTCTTGTACAATTGGGCCCTAAATGAAGCCCAAAAACCATAGAAAGACATGACCCAAAGTGGGAATTTGACCCATGCTTGCCTAACTCTTCCATTGAACAAGTAAACACACCAAGTGTGTTGATGAGGATCATTATAAAGGGAATATATAAGCCAAGAAATCAGATTTTTATTACATAAAAACACACATGCCCTTTTCTAACATTTTCCACATTTTTCTCTCAAAATACAAACCCTAACCTCTCATCTCTTTGGGACAAGATCACTCTTTGGTAAGTAGTTATTCTCATGGTTCAGTATATAATATTTTTAATATGGTGTATAAATCATGTTGGTTGTGTTGGCAAAGTGTTGGACAGTGTGCTATGCGTAAAACTGTCTATTTTTGCAATCGGAGAATGGTTTTGTCTTGTGAACTTAAACATGGACTTGTGGTCTTGAAGGAAGTGCACTTGATGGATTAAATATTGACATGTGAGATGTTATTATAATCTTACCCTATTTTATCCTTATGTATAATGTTTGGAATTGTTATTGTGAAATCGGTTATGGATTTGGTGACGTATTGACCAAGAAGTGTAGTTTTGGGTGTTGTTTATGTGTGTTGTGAGACCATGGCTAATTTTTTGAATTCAATATGATCAAAAATATTTCAAAATAAGTTTGGTTATGATCATGGACTATTCATTGTATTACAAGACCCAAAAGAAACCATTTTGGACTAAAACTGGCATCCGCCCCCGCAGACGAGGGCACCTGCGGGTGCAACTCAGCCACCTGTGGGTGTAGGTGGCTTCGTAGGTCAGACCCAGGTTTGGTTTAGTATGTTTTCGCATCGTCTTGGTCCCCGAAGGCCCCTATACCCTTTTTGGATGTAATTATCAACTTGTGATGTCGTTTTAATAACTTTAAAGTGTCGTATGGAGGTATGTTGGACTATATTAAGTATGGATTGTTGTTCATATGTTGTTATGAAGGAGTAATTATGACGGAATGATGATGAGAAAGCATAAAGGGGAAGTGTAGTGTGAAATGCTATTGATGTATGATATCTTGGTCAATGTGTGGAATGTTATGGTGTTGTTGATATGAAAATGCAGTGGATTGTATTGTAAGGGATGACATGATGTTATACGACAGTCATATAGTTTATTGTCGTCTTGTACGCCTGTATAGTAACTAGTTGCTAATGTAAGCTCTGATATGTACTTGTATTGTAGAGTAAGACGTGAGGAAGAAGCTGGGCTATTGTATTCACGTATAGGATTGAGTATACTCATACTTAGAAGTGAAGGTATGTAAGGTTACTCTATCCATATATGCTATCCCGAAATGTGCTAAGGTATCTTATATCCGGTTACCAATTGTCAACATCATATGTTTCCTACTCATTGATCAATTGTGAATCACATGTCTCATATTCATTGATAATGTTCCAAAAGCCCAATAAGGTTGTGTTCCAAAGTTCCAATAGTGGTTATACTCATGTATCTTGTACATTAATTATTGTCCAATGGTTCCAATAGTGTTATGTTTCCAATAAGGCTATGTTTCCAATAATGTTTATTCACATGTCTCTCACTCATTGATTATTGATCCAAAGCTTCGAATAAAGTTATGACTATCATTGTATCAATCTCAAAGTAATGAATGGAGTAATGCAAATATGTGGTTAATGATTGAGTACGGGTGGCAGGTTTGGGGGCATAAGCCTAGCTCAAGCCGATCCCAAGGTTATTGGATCAGGGGGAAGTCCTAGAGGCATAAGCCTATCTCGGACCGATCCTGACAGGGGGCAGCTCTAGAGGTATGAACCTAGCTCGAGCCGAACCTGATACATTAATTTATGGTTGGCAGCTCTAGCAGTAAAAACCTAGCTCGAGCCGAACCCGATATATTGATTCTTAGGGTGGCAGCTATAGAGGCATAAGCCGAGCTCGAGCCGATCCCAACATAACGTTATGTTATGTTAAAACCCACTGTTCAGTCGGGGCTCGGGTATCACAGGTCACAGGCAAAGATGAATAATCATAGAAGCAAAAAAGCAAAGAAAGTAATGAAAGCAATATACATGTTTCCCTAAACACAGAATGATGACTTATCCATGTTGGTTATGCATTTGTATTTGAGTTCATTGATATATTTACATATCATACAGTTTCATTTTAGCCTTACATACTCGGTACATTCTTCGTACTGACGTCCCTTGTGGGACTTACCTTACTTGCTGCAGGCGCAGGTACTAGTATACCTCCACAGTAGGTTGCCAGTTGTTGCGGATCATTGGTGAGCTCCAGTTAGTTTGGGGCTTCTCCGAGTCACAGTTGTACATATGTTTTGGTGTTGTACATGTCGTATAAAGCGGGGACTTGTCCCGACTTTTAGTTGGTTTTGGTAAATGTGTCTGTTAGAGGCTTTTGTAGATGGATGTGGGAGTATAAATGTAAAAGGTACATGTCGTTACTGACTTGATGGCCTCGACGGCCAAGTTTCACATATATATATATATATATATATATATATATCACATATTCCATGAATTTCGTTGTTAGCATTTTAAGCTCTTACGTGAAAAGGGTGTTCTGATGGCATGCATATGAGTGAACATAAGTATAATTTGGTTCTCTCGGGCCTTATCGGCTACGGGTGCCAATCCGTCCCGATGTGATTCGGGGCGTGACAAAAGTGGTATCAGAGCAGGTCGTTCTAAGGGTGTCTACAAATCCGTGTCTGAGTAGAGTCTTACTTATCAATGTGTTGTGTACCACATTTATAAGTATGAGGCTACGGGATATTTAGGATGTTATTTCTATTCTTCACTTCTAGATCGTGCAATAGAGCCAGTGTTGTAAGTTGAATTGTATCTGACCATGGTAATTGTTTTTCTTTGGTATAGTAAAAATGCCAATCACGAGAAGAGGTAGGGTTAAAGGGAAGCAGGTGGATATGTCTACCGATGAAGGCATGAGTAGATTACCACCTGACCAAGCTAGTCAAGGTGGAGCAAATGCTGAAATTTCATCGCGGTCTTCTTCTACTTTTCCAGCTCCGGAAGAGCCAGTAGGTAGAGAAGTACCCACAGAACCACCAATGAACACCACAGATCAGGACCTTAGAAATGCAATACATATGTTGACACAGTTAGTGGTAGCACAAAGTCAAGGATGAGCTGGTCCAATGATACATGAGGATGATGCGGCTAGAGTAGCGAGTCGCAGAACACAGGATTTTCTGAAACTAGACCCTCCTACATTCACTGGGTCAGATCCGAAAGCAGATCCACAAGATTTCGTGGATCAGATTCAGAGGGCTCTGGAAGTTATGCACGTGACGGGGGTAGAAACAGTTGAACTTGCTGCGTATAGATTGAAAGGAGAGGCGATATTGTGGTATGAGGATTGAAAGAAATCTCGTGATATTGGTGCAAATCCACCTAATTGGGAAGAATTTAAAGCGGCTTTCCTTGATCATTACCTTCCCTATGAGATCCGTGAGGCTCGTGCGGATTAGTTTTTAAATCCCCGTCAGGGAAATTTGAGTGTTAGAGAATACAACTTGCAATTTAATTCCTTGGCTCGATATACTCCAAATATGGTGGCTACAATGACAGATAGAGTCCATCGATACATGGACATATTAGAGCCATACTTGGTAAGGGATTGCACCATTGCTGCCTTGAATAAAGATATGGATATAGCGAGAATTCAGACCTTCGCCCAGAAAATGGAAGATCAAAGACAGAGAATAAGGGTACATGAATTTGACAGAGGGCAGTCCAAAAGGGCTAGACCTATGGGACCATCTGCGATGTCTCAAGGAGGATCTAGGCCTCGTATGTTTCCTAGACTACCTAGACCATCGTTCTCATATTCTACAGTAGGTGCTCACTCTCAGTTTCGAGGGTTTAGAGGTGGTCCATCTGGGCAGAGTAGTGGAGTTCACGGATCACAGGAAACAGGTTTTACTCGTCAGCAGTGTCAGCACTGCGGACGTATTCATGTAGGTACATGCAGAGTGGGGACAAATGCTTATTTCTGGTGTGGTATGATGGGACACATGATGAAAGAGTGTCCCCAAAGAAGCATGGGTAGTATAGCAAGACCGGCAGGATCGGCCGTTGCATTATCAACATTGGTTCCTTCATTGGGCCGAGGTGTACAGTCTATTGGCCGTGGTAGGGGTGCCAGAGGAGCAGCCAGTACTAGTGGGGTCCAGAATCGTACTTATGCTCTGGTAGACCGGCAGAATTCAGAGGCATCTCCTGATGTCGTCACAGGTACATTATTCATATGTTCATATAATGTATATGCACTAATTGATCCAGGTTCTACATTTTCCTATGTTACTCCGTTGGTTGCTGCAAAATTTGCAAAGGCACCAGAATTATTAATTAACAATTGAAGTGTCTACACCGATTGGTGAATAACTGTGTGTGGTCATGATACATTGGCCAATCTCATTGAATTAGATATGGTGGATTTTGATGTGATAATGGGAATGGATTGGTTGACTTCCTGTTATGCCACGGTAGATTGCCGGGCCAAGAAGGTACATTTTCATTTTCCACAAATGAATGTTCTTGAATGGAAAGGTGATGTAGGGCACCAAGAGGAAGATTTATTTCTTATCTGAAAGCCAGGAAAATGATTGCTAAGGGTTATATATGTCACCTAGTACGAGTGAAAGATATTGAAGTGGAACCACTAACTCCGCAGTTGGTTCCAGTGGTCAATGAATTTCTGGATGTATTTCCAGAAGATCTTCCAGGATTACCCCCAGAACGGGAAGTAGAGTTTGGCATTGATGTGATTCCAGGCACTCAGCCCATCTCTATTCCTCCATATGGAATGGCTCCAGCAGAATTGCGTGAATTGAAGGAGCAATTGAAAGATTTGATGGACAAGGGCTTTATCAGGCAGAGTATGTCTCCGTGGGGTGCACCGGTATTATTTGTACGAGAGAAAGATGGCACATTAAGAATGTGCATCGACTATCAGCAATTGAATCAGGTAACGATCAAGAACAAATATCCCCTCTCTCGAATTGATGATTTGTTTGATCAGTTACAGGGTGCCAAGTGTTTTTCCAAGATTGACTTGAGGTCGGGTTACCATCAAGTCAGAGTTAGAGAAGAAGATGTACCCAAGACAGCTTTCCGAACACGGCATGTCCATTATGAATTTTTAGTTATGTCATTTGGACTAACAAATGCACCAGTTGTGTTCATGGATTTGATGAATAGGGTGTTTAAGCCATTTCTGGACGTGTTCATCACGGTATTTATAGATGACATCCTGGTTTATTCAAGATCACCAGAGGACCATGCTAATCACTTACGACAGGTGTTATAGATTCTCCGTGAGCGTAAGTTGTATACAAAGTTCTCTAAGTGTGAGTTTTGGTTAAAATCAGTCGTATTCTTGGGTCACATTGTGTCAGATGAAGGGATACAAGTTGATACACGGAAGATTGAAGAAGTGAAAAATTGGCCAAGACCTACAACACCCACAGAAATTCATAGTTTTCTTTGACTGATAGGTTATTATCGAAGATTTGTGGAAGGTTTTTCCTCTATTGCTGCACCGTTAACAAAGCTTACACATAAAGCAGTTAAATTTCAGTGGAATGATGCGTGTGAGAAAAGCTTCCAAGAGGTGAAAGATAAATTAACCTCCACACCAGTTTTAGTACTTCCTGAAGGCACTGAAGGTTATGCAGTGTATTGTGATACTTTCGGGGTTGGCCTCGGATGTGTATTGATGCAGCATGGTAATGTCATAGAATATACCTCACGATAGTTGCGGCCACATGAGAAAAACTATCCCACACATGATCTTGAATTAGCAGCGGTGGTTTTTGCTTTAAAGATATGGCGTCATTATTTGTAAGGAGTTCATGTTGATATCTATACTGATCACAAAAGTTTACAGTATATCTTTAAGCAGAAGGAACTCAATTTGAGGCAACGAAGGTGGTTAAAGCTCTTAAAAGACTATGATATTGACATTCTTTATCATCCAGGAAAAGTAAATGTAGTAGCGGATGCATTGAGCCGCAAGGTAGTAGAAAGCACTAGTGGCCAATTGATGGAAAAGAAAGAGATAATCAAAGACCTATATCTATTAGCCCGCTTGGGGGTTCGTCTACTTGAATCCTCAAATGAAGGAGTTATTGTACAAAATGCGGCTGAATCTTTACTAATAGCCGAGGTGAAAGAGAAGCAGTTTGCAGATCCTTTGTTATTGCAGTTAAAAGAAAATGTACGAAAGAACTTGACAAAGGCATTTGATCTTACACAAGAAGGGGTGCTTCAATGCCAAGGTAGATTATGTGTACCGAATATAGATGAGTTGAGGAAACGAATTATGACCGAGGCACATCATTCGCGCTATTCTATTCATCCGGGGGCTACTAAAATGTACCATGATTTAAAAGAAGTGTATTGGTGGGGAAATATGAAGAAGAACATTGCAGAATTTGTCGCTCAGTGCCCGAATTGTCAGCAAATAAAGGTAGAGCATCAGAAACAAGGAGGTTACATGCAATGTATCAATCTTCCAGTCTGGAAGTGGGATATTATTTAATATGGACTTCATCATAGGTTTGCCTCTACGCTATGGAAGTTTGATTCTATATGGGTTATAGTCGACAGGTTTACCAAGTCAGCGTATTTTCTACTAGTTAAGACCACCTATACAGCTGAAGATTATGCAAGATTATATGTTAAAGAGATAGTGCGGTTACATGGTATTCCACTTTCCATTATATCAGACAGAGGAGCAAGTTTACAGCGCACTTTTGGATATCTTTCCAGCAGAGTTTGGGTACACAGGTGAATTTGAGTACGGCTTTCCATCCTCAGACTGATAGACAAGCAGAACGTACTATCCAAACACTTAAAGATATGCTACGAGCATGCACGTTAGATTTTCAGGGCAGTTGGGATGATCATTTGCCACTTATTGAATTTTCTTACAACAATAGCTATAATTCAAGTATTAAAATGGCACCTTATGAAGCTTTGTACGGAAGGAAATGTAGATCACCAATTGGATGGTTTGAAGCGGGTGAAACTGCTTTACTTGGGCCAGATCTTGTTCATCAGGCGATGGAGAAAGTTAAAGTGATTCAACAATGATTAAAAATGTCCCAGAGTCGACACAAGTCATATGCCGATGTTAGAAGGAGAGGACTTGAATTCGCCATAGGTGATTGGGTATTTCTGAAGGTGTCACCGATGAAAGGGGTAATGCAGTTCGGAAAGAAAGGGAAATTGAGTCCACGTTAGATAGGCCCATATGAAATTATCAAAATATTTGGGCAGGTTGCGTATGATTTGGCACTACCCCAAGAACTCTCCACAGTTCATCCAGTATTCCATGTTTCGATGCTTCGAAAGTGCATAGGAGATCCATCTCGTTTTACTCCTATTGATAATGTACAGGTTACGAAGGATCTTACCTATGAGGAGATACCTATTGCTATTCTGGATAGACAAGTGAAGAGATTGAGGAATAAAGATATAACATCCGTAAAGGTACTTTAGAGAAATCAGCAACTAGAAGAAGTCACATGGGAAGCTGAAGAAATGATGAAATCCAAGTACCCTCATTTGTTCCAAAGGGAAGAATGACAAGTAAGTATTTATAAGCTTTGAGAGTATCTTTATATGATGACATGAAGAATTCTCCTAAACTTGTAATTGGTTACTTTGAAATGATAACACTAACATTCGAGGACGAATGTTTCTAAGGGGGGAAGAATGTAACACCCCGTACGTTTCGGAGTCTAGATGACTACCATAACATTTATGGAAATATGAAAACATGAGAGATTTGGTGAATTATGTATTAAATTGTGGGCATTAATAAGTCTTGTACAATTGGGCCCTAAATGAAGCCCAAAGCCCATAGAAAGACATGGCCCAAAGTGGGAATTTGACCCATTCTTGCCTAACTCTTCCATTGAACAAGTAAACACACCAAGTTTGTGTATGAGGATCATTATAAAGGGACTATATAAGCCAATAAATCAGATTTTTATTTCATAAAAACACACATGCCCTTTTCTAACATTTTCCACATTTTTCTCTCAAAATACAAACCCTAAGCTCTCATCTCTTTGGGAAAAGATCACTCTTTGGTAAGTATTTATTCTCATGGTTCAGTATATAATATTTTTAATATGGTGTATAAATCATGTTGGTTGTGTTGGCAAAGTGTTGGACAGTGTGCTATGCGTAAAACTGTCTACTTTTGCAATCGGAGAATGGTTTTGTCTTGTGAACTTGAACATGGACTTGTGGTCTTGAAGAAAGTGAAATTGATGGGTTAAATATTGACATGTGATATGTTATTATATTCTTACCCTGTTTTATCCTTGTGTATAATGTTTGGAATTGTTATTGTGAAATCGGTTATGGATTTGGTGACGTATTGACCAAAAAGTGTAGTTTTTGGTGTTGTTTATGTGTGTTGTGAGACCACGGCTGATTTTTGGAATTCAATATGATCAAAAATATTTCAAAATAAGTTTGTTTATGATCATGTACCATTCATTGCATTACAAGACCCAAAAGAAACCATTTCGGACCAAAACGGGCATCCGCCCCCGCAGACGAGGGCACCTGCGGGCGCAGATGCCAACGCAGGTGCCTCTGGCATCTGCCACCAGCCACCTGTGGGCGTACCTCATCCACATACGGGTGCAGGTGGGTTTGCAGGTCAGCCCCAGGTTCGGTTTAGTATGTTTTCGCATCGTCTTGGTCCCCGAAGGCCCCTATACCCTTTTTGGATGTAATTATCAACTTGTGATGTCGTTTTAATGACTTTAAAGTATTGTATGGAGGTATTTTGGACTATATTAAGTATGTTTTATTGTTCATATGTTGTTATGAAGTAGTAATTGTGACGGAATGATGATGAGAAAGCATAAAGGGTAAGTGTAGTGTGAAATGCTATTGATGTATGATATCTTGGTCAATGTGTGGAATGTTATGGTGTAGTTGATATGAAAATGCAGTGGATTGTATTGTAAGGGATGACATGACATTATACGGCAGTCATATAGTTCATTGTATTCTTGTACGTCTGTATATAGTAACTAGTTGCTAATGTAAGCTCCAATATATACTTGTATTGTAGAGTAAGACGTAAGGAAGAAGATGGGCTATTGTATTCACGTATAGGATTGAGTATACTCATACTTAGAAGTGAAGGTATGTAAGGTTACTCTGTCCGTATCTTTCTGCAGCATATAGTATTCACATTGACGTTACACTTGTCCTATCCCGAAATGTGCTAAGGTATCTTATATCCGGTTACCAATTGTCAACATCATATGTTTCCTACTCATTGATCAATTGTGAATCACATGTCTCATATTCATTGATAATGTTCCAAAATACCAATAAGGTTGTGTTCCAAAGTTCCAATAGTGGTTATACTCATGTATCTTGTACATTGATTATTGTCCAATGGTTCCAATAGTGTTATGTTTCCAATAAGGCTATGATTCCAATAATGTTTATTCACATGTCTCTCACTCATTGATTATTGATCCAAAGCTTCGAATAAAGTTATGACTATCATTGTATCAATCTCAAAGTAATGAATGAAGTAATGCATATATGTGGTTAATGATTGAGTATGGGGGCATAAGCCTAACTCAAGCCGATCCCAAGGTTATTGGATCAGGGGGCAGTCCTAAAGGCATAAGCCTAGCTCAGACCGATCCTGACAGGGGGAAGCTCTAGAGGTATGAACCTAGCTCGAGCCGAACCTGACACATTGATTTATGGGTGGCAACTCTAGAGGTAAAAACATAGCTCGAGCCGAACCCGATATATTGATTCTTAGGGTGGAAGCTCTAGAGGCATAAGCCTAGATTGAGCCGATCCCAACATAACGTTATGTTATGCTAAAACCCACTGTTCAGTCGGGGCCCGGGTATCACAGGTCACAGGCAAAGATGAATAATCATAGAAGTAAAAAAGCAAAGAAAGTAATGAAAGCAATATACATGTTTCCCAAAACACAGAATGATGACTTATCCATGTTGGTTATGTATTTGTATTTGAGTTCATTGATATATTTACATATCATACAGTTTCATTTTAGCCTTACATACTCGGTACATTCTTCATACTGACGTCCCTTGTGGGACTTACCTTACTTGCTGCAGGCGCAGGTACTAGTAGACCTCCACAGTAGGTTGCCAGTTGTTGCGGATCATTGGTGAGCTCCAGTTAGTTTGGGGCTTCTCCGAATCACAGTTGTACATATGTTTTGGTGCTGTACATGTCGTATAAAGCGAGGACTTGTCCCGACTTTTAGTTGGTTTTGGTAAATGTGTCTGTTAGAGGCTTTTGTAGATGGATGTGGGAGTATAAATGTAAAAATTACATGTCGTTACTGACTTGATGGCCTCGCCGACCAAGTTTCACATATATATATCACATGTTCCATGAATTCCGTTGTTAGCATTTTAAGCTCTTACGTGAAAAGGGTGTTATGATGACATGCATATGAATGAACATAAGTACAGTTTGGTTCCCTCGGGCCTTATCGGCTACGGGTGCCAATCCGTCCCGATGTGATTCGGGGCGTGACAAAAGAGGACTTAAAAGACACGAGCATCAGCTTTGCGTTAGTACTCTATATCTTTTTCATTGTTTATGGTTTGTGAAGTTCTTAGGTGTTGGAAATTTTTGGATATTCTGGAAGTCAATCAAGAGAACTAATTTAAGAGTGAGTTTTAGGGTTTTCTAAATAAGGAAAAAATAAAGTTTTAATCAATTTTAAAGTATTTATTCAAATAAAGAAAAATCAAAATTTAAGTTATTGACTATACATAATCCAAAAAATCTTGAACACATCGATAATATTTTCGAAAAATTCTCGATTTTCACTCATCCATGTTGCAGTTATTGAGCAAAAAATTAGGAGCCTAATTCATGTTTTTTTTCAAAACTTCTTCTTTTTATCATTTAAATAAAGTGAATTTTTTTTTGAAAATAAATGAATATTTCACATGGACAAACAGGGCCTTAATTGTGATCTTTTATTTGTTTTTTCCTCTTCTGCCACGACAAAGAGTTAATTACTTCCTAGGTTTTATTTTTTCTGGTCCATATTGACTTGACATTTTTTTAAAAAAATATTTATTATGAATTTATTTTATTAAAATAATCTTATTAATTATATTTTAAAATTTAAATTTGACTATTAATATTTTATGTAGTCATCTAAGGATAGAAATAGTATTGAAAGAAAATGATAAACTTCTCTTGATTTCATAAATTGAACAAATAAATTGAAATAATAATTTTTAGTAAAGAGATTAAAAAAAAATGAAACGAAGGGAAGTAGATGTAATTTTGCTTGATGTATGTCACGACCCAAAAACGAGTCATGATGGCACTTATCGTGGCTGAGCCTTGATAAGTAAGCCAACCACCCAAACCAATAAAGGAAAAACAAAATCTATAATAACACAAACCAAAACGAGACTTCTAGAGCGAAGTCAAGCCAATACGAAACATAATTAAAACAAAAGTCTGAAAGAAATATGATAATTTCCCAAAATCTGGTGCCATAGTGTAAGAGCATCTAGTACATGACTGAATTTGAAAATACATAAATGTCTTTGAAATTGAAATAAAGACATAAGGTAAGACAAGAGGAGGTCCGGAGTTAACTATGAAATTTTCTAGAGCACTCAGTACCTCGAACACCTCTCCGAATCAGCACAGAATCAACTACCGCGTCCTGTACTCGTAGTCAGATCTGTACCAAAAGGAAATAGTAGGGGTAAGTACGGTCCACTTGTACTCAGTAGGTATCATAGGCAGACTGAGCAAAGTAGGAAATAAGATAAGTAAAATATACTATGACCACGACACCTGCAAGTAGAAAAGTTCCAAACAGTTGCTCACACCGTCTCCACTAACAGTTTAATATATACACATAAATGGAATACAACATATATATAAATATATATGAAGTAATGAACCAAACACAAACAAGGAAACTAAGGAAATCAAACAAGATGTGTGTGTAAATGCAATGCAATGCAATATGGATGGGATGAATGGTGAAAGCCATCGCATGACTTTCTATATACACCCATCGAGCCCGCAGCTTCCAGGTAGGACCCATGGGGGGTTCGCAACCCATATACTATATCTCATATCTCAATCTCAACTAACCTCTCCGGCTCGTGTTCACGGAGAGGATTTTCATAAAAGTGTCTCATTTTCTTTCAAAAACAGTGTTTATCAATGGTACCAGTATCTCATGAATGTATATATATGGAATGAGGATGTAATTTTCACAATCAACTCAAAATGAGGATATCCAATCCAACCAACACGCAAATATATATGTGAGCCCAGAAATCAACTCAATATGTCCACAATTCATGATTATCAACTCTATTTAGGCACCATCAGAATAAATATGTATGTAAGACATCATTTATATCATATCAACTCTAACTCGGGTATTACTATCATGATAAAGGCAACCAATGCTCAAATAAGGCCTATATTATCAAATTAAGCCCTTGCACAGGAATTATATCTAGAATGAAGGCATATAAATGCACAGATAAGGCCAATGATGTCAAATAAAGCCCCTACACAGGCAACACACAATATCAGATACCACAAGTCAACAACAACATAATATAAACCCCCACACGAGCACACAACAGTAAAATAATCTCAAAATATAAACCCCATAGTTATTCTCCCCACCCCATAGCATGCTTTACTTATTTATTAACTACCCACCTCAATCTGAAAAAAGCTAAGCCATAACCTACCTCTAAACGATAAAATCCAAGCCTAATGTGCTTCAACAGGGAGCCTTCCCCTTACGAACGACCTCAAAATCAACTACAACATTAAAATATAGCACTACACGTTAAAAGAAAGCTAATGGTACCCATATTGTCCATTTTCGGGCCGGGTCCAAAACGGGTTTGAAAAATGAGTTTGAAAATTCAAAGGGTAAAATTGAAATTTTGTTTTAGAAATACATTCCCCAAGGTTATAGGAATCTACAGGTGAAAACGCACGCGAAAAAGGGTTAAAAACGAGGTCCAAATCGAAGAAAACCCCATTTTAAACTTTACCGATAGCCCCCCTAAATATCCATTGAAAATCGAAGGTAAAACAGAATCTTATTTGAAAATCATATTTCTCGAGTGAAAATAAATCTATGGGTGAAAACTCAAGCAAAAACGAGTAAGAATCGAAACTCAAATCAAAGAAATACAAAATTTTCAATTTGGGGGGAAAGCCCCAAAAACCTCTTTTGAAATCTTTGATTTAGAGGAATTTAGATGATAAAATTGGTATGGTAGGAAATGATTTAGAATTGAGATAGGAATTTACCTGCACGAACTTACGCAAGAAATCTCTCCAAAAATCCTCTCCTGAGCTCCCAATATGATAAAAATGGTGCAAATGAGCAAAAAAGTGGATAAATCCCAAAATTGGGTTGTTTCAGTAAAGAAAAGTAGCCCGTTGACCGTGTTGTTGACCGTTGACCTTTGATCGTGGTCCATTACACCAGCAACCATAAACCAAATTTTTACTTTTATTTTTCAAGCTTTCGAACGGACCCTCGAAATTTGTTTGGGACTCGACAAAAATAAACCATATATGCTACTAGGCTAATTTTGACGTTCCGAACTCAATGGCGACGTCGAATTTCAGAAAGATTGTTTTCAATAAATTAACCCCCGGGAGCCCATTTTCACTATTTCCAAACCAAGGGTCAAAATGAGATATAAAAGGTCCGAGTTTGTACCAACCCTGCTAATAACCCAAAATCTACATTCTGGATCTGCTGGCGTAGTCTAAATTTCCATCCGACACTTAGAACAACGAATGTTGACCAAAGTCAACTATATGGCTTCTCAAGCCTCTAAAAACCACAAATTTGCACAAAACGTTTCCGTTCTCATCGAAAATCGTGCCAACCATCCCCAAACCCCAAAATCAACATGTAGCAACTACGGGAAAGGGCAAAATAGTACAAACACATAAAAATAGAAACTCACAAATTCAGGTCATTTCAGCATCCACCACTAAAACTCTAGTTTGTCCTTGAACGAAAAGGAAATGAAATGCCTGAATTGGTGAAAAGCTGAGGGTAGCTACCATGCATGTAGAACTTGACCACCCAAGTGACTTCCTAAACAGGACTGTGTCTCCATTGAACCTTAACCACAAGAATATTTTTAGAACGCAACCGTCTGACATCCCTGGCTAAAATGGAGTCTGACTCCTCAACAAAGGCTAACTTCTCATCCAACTGAACTAAGTCCCTACGAAGCACATGAGACTCATCCAAAATATAGCGTCGGAGCATAGACACATGAAAATATGGATGGACGGCTGAAAAATCTGGAGGTAAGGCCAAACTCATAAGCAACCTCCCCAATCATCCGAAGAATCTCAAAAGGTCTAATATAACTAGGGCTAAGCTTGCCTCTCTTCCCAAACCTCATCACACCCTACATAGGTGACACACGAAGGAAGACTCGATCACCAATCCCAAACTTCAAGGAACGAAGCCTACGATCTGTATAACTCTTTTGCCTACTCTGGTCTGCCCGAAGCCTATTCTGAATTGTCCGAACCCTATCCAAAGATTCGCGAAGCAAGTTGGTACCACGAGGTCTAACCTCGATAGTCTCAAACCAACCAATAGGAGATCGACAACGCCTACCATACAACGCCTCGAAAGGTGCCATCTCAATACTCAAATAGTAGCAATTATTATAAGCAAACTCCGCTAAGGCCAAATGCTGCTCCCACCGACCTTCGAAGATCATAACACATGCGCGGAGCATATTCTCTAAAACTTGAATAGTCCGCTCTGACTGACCTTCTGGCTGGGGGTGAAAAGCTATGCTAAGATCAATCTGAGTACCCAACTCCTCCTGAAAAGTACGCCAAAAGCTAGAAGTGAGCACTGAGCCTCTGTTTGAAATAATAGACATGGGTACTCCATAAAGATGAACTGTCTCACGAATATAAATATGGGCCAACCTCTCGCCACTGAAGGAAATCTGAATAGGTACAAAATGAGCTGATTTGGTCAGCCGATCTACGATGTCCCAAATATTGTTAGATCCACGAGAAGTATGGGCAACCCACTCACGAAGTCTATAGTGATCTGCTCCCACTTCCACTCAGGAATGGGTAATCTCTGAAGTAAACCGCCCGATCTCTGATGCTCGGCCTTCACCTGCTGACAACACAAGCAACAGACTACAAAATCCGCTATATCCTTCTTCATACCACTCCACCAGTAAAGCTGCCTCAAATCACGATACATCTTAGTCACCCCAGGATGAATGGAATATCTGGAATAATGTACCTCTTCTAAAATCAATCTCACCCATCCACCAACCCTCGACACACAAACTCGGCCACCAATCTTCAAAACACCATCAGGATCAATTGAAGCCTCCTTGGCATAACCACTCAACACCTTATCCTGAATATTCCTGAAACCCTCATCATTAAACTGGTGAGCTCGAATCTGCTCCATCAAAGACGTTCTAGCATCAAGAAAGGATAAAACACATCCAGGTGCCAAAATATAAAGTCTAACCATCTGGTTAGCTAAAGACTGAACCTCTAAGGCTAAAGGCCGCTCCTGAGTCAAGAGATAAGCTAAACTCCCCATACTAGTCGACTTCTAACTCAAGGCATCCACAACCACATTAGCCTTACCCGGATGATACAGAATAGTGATGTCATATTATTTAAGAAACTCAAGCCAACGCCGCTGTCTCACAATAAGCTCTCACTGGGTGAAGAAGTACTGAAGACTACGATGATCTGAGAAGATCTAACAATGAACTCCATACAAGTAGTGCCTCCACAACTTCAACACAAATACAACCGCGGCCAACTCCAAATCATAGGTAGGGTAATTCTTCTCATGAGGCTTCAACTGACGAGAAGCATTAAGCAATCACCTTACCCTTCTGCATCAAAACTATACCCAAACCAACACCGAAAGCATCACAAAACATGATAAAACCCACGCTCTCCTTGTGCAAAGTCAAGATAGGAGCCAAAGTCAACAACTCCTTGAGCTTTTGAAAGCTCTTCTCACACGCTTTCCATCACTGAAAGGTAATCTTTTTCTGAGTCAACTTGGTCAAAGGAGCCACAATAGAAGATAAATCCTCAACAAAATACCAATAATAGCCCGCCAAACCAATAAAACTCCGAATCTCAGTAGGAGAAATAAGTCTAGCCCAATCACAACCGCAATCTTGGCGGGATCGACCATAATACTATCCTTGGTCACCCCATGACCTAGAAAGAGATAGAATCCAACCAAAACTCACACTTGGAGAACTTAGCATACAACTTTTCATCACGCAATCTCTAAAGTACAATACTCAAGTGTCTTACATGATTAACCTCATTCTTGGAATAAACCAAGATATCATCTATAAATGCAATCACAAACGAGTTGAGATAAGGTCTAAACTCTCGGTTCATCAATTCCATGAAAGCTGCTGGGGCATTGGTCAACCCAAATGACATGACCAAGAACTTATAATGATCATATCGAGTTTGAAAAGCTATCTTCGGAACATTCAAAATTCTAACCCTCAACTGGTGATACCCGAACCTCAAATCAATCTTAGAAAACACATTTGCATGGAACTATTTTTTTTCTTTACGAACAAGACCAGAGCACCCTAAGAGGATACACTTGGTCTAATGAACCCCTTACACAATAAATTCTGCAACTTCTCCTTCAACTCCTTCAACTCAGCTAGGGCCATCATATAGGGAGCGATGGAAATAGGCTTGGTGCCTGGCTCCTCATCAATAGCAAATCAATATCACGATCAGAAGGCATACTAGGAAAATTCATAGGAAACTCATCCATGAACTCATAAACAACCTAAATAGAATTCATAGGAGGCGGTGAGGCAACACTAGTATCACGGACATGAGCCAAATAAGATAGACACCCTCTCTCTATTATATGATGAACGCGTAGAAAAAGATATAACACCTTTCAACCCCAAATTAAGCGTACCCTTCCAAGTTAACCTCGGCACACTCGGCGTCGCTAAGGTCACGATCTTGTCATAACAGTCCAAAATAGCATGACAAGAAGCTAACCAATGCATATCCAAAATAACATCAAAATCAACCATATGTAGGATAATCAAGTCTACCCAAGTCTCATGGCCCATAAAGGTAACCACATAAGATTGGTACACCCGATATTCCACTAAAAATCTCCTACGGGGGTAGAAACATGAAGAGGCATAGCAAGAGGCTCACATGCAACATCAAATCCAAAAGTAAAATAGGTAGGTACATAGGAAAATGTAGATCCAGGGTCAAATAACACGAAAATAGATCTATAGAAAATTGGGATGATACCCGTAATAACAACAGCAGAGGTATCTACCTCGGGTATAGCAGGTATAGCATAGCACTGACCACGTTAGCTCCTGGACTGAGTAGCCCCTCGACCACCACCACGAACACTTCAACCTCTACCTTTAGCACCTCTAGCAGTACCCCTACCACTCAATGAATCACTTTTCACTATAGATATATGAGTAGGTCTGAAGACATACCGAGGACAATCCTTGGCCACATGACCGAACTCATCACATACAAAACATACTCTACAACCTGACTCAAACTGAGAAGGTACGACTGAACTAGAACGACCAACCTGGCCCGATGTCTGAATACCCGAAGTCACTGAACCTGAAGGTTTACCACCTGATCCTTGCAACGTGGCCTGAATCGGCCTACCATAATAACCACGGGAACCTCTACTAAAGTAATCTCTACCTCGAGAGGCGTGTCTACTAAACTCACCATGACGATGCACCTTCTTGGTGCCTCCCTGAGTAGCCTGGATAATAGACTCGTTCATCTTAGCATGCTCAATAATACTCTGAAAAGAAGCCCCTAAAACTACCATCTGGGTTGTAGCCAACTGATAAGTACCATCTAACCCCTTCACAAACTTTCGAATCCTCTTAGACTTGGTGGATATGGTAGCGAATGAATATCTGGATAGAGCATCAAAACTCGCCTCATACTCAACAATAGACATGAAGCCCTACTCTAAATGATTAAACTCATCCCTCATCTGATCTATGAAGCTATAAGGCGTAAACTTCTCCAAGAATGCCTCAGAAAATTGAGTCCAAGTTATAGTAGGCAAACCCAAAGGTCTACAACTAGCAAGCCACCTCCAGTAATCCCTAGCCATATCCGTCAACTAATAGGTAGTATAAACAACTCTATGAGACTCAAGGGATCCAAGATTATGTAACTTCTCCTAGCAATCAGTCAGAAACTCATAGGTATCCTCGTCAATAGCACCACTAAACTTGGGTAGACCCAAGCGAATAAACATATCAAACCTCTTCTGATCATCAGAAGACATCACTGTACCTGAAGTAATCGGAGGAATAATAAGTCTGGTAGGCAAAGTATCTGTACGTGGGGGTACCATAGATGATGGTTGTACCCCGGAAGTAGGAATACCATAAGCAGACTCTAGAACTGATAGTGGAACATCACTCGAAGTCTGAGGAACAATAGGTACACTCAAAGGAACACCCTCTAAACGAGTCAATAAATGAATCAATAAACCCTCCAAGACTAGGGTAGTAGTACCCTGTGGAACCTGAGCCAGCCCTGCATCCTCCGCACGCTCAACCTCGGGCTTGGGGGAGGTCCCCTAGCTCTACCTCTAATAGGGGCAGCTCCTCATGCCCGTCTGTGACCCCTTCCTCTCCCTCTAGACTAGGCTCTGTTCTCGGGTGATGGCTCAACATCCCTAGCCTCTCGAGATCTAGTTTCCACCATCTGCACAGAAAAGAGTGAAACACAAATTAGAACATTGGGTATGAATAACCCGCACGACTAGGAATCAAAATAGAGAAGTTTTTCTTAAAGACATATTATAGCCTCTCGAAGCTAGATACGAACATCTATAAACCAATCCGCGAGACTTAATTGGACATCCTACTCTTACACATATGAGACCGGTAAACTTGGCTGTTTTGATACCAATTTGTCACGACCTAAAAATGGGTTATGATGACACTTATCGTGGCTGAGCCTTGATAAGTAAGCCTATCACCCAAACCAATAAAGGAAAAATAAAATCGATAATAACACAAACCAAAAAGATACTTCTAGAGCAAAGTCAAGCCAATACGAAACATAATTAAAACAAAAGTCTGAAATAAATCTCATAAATTCCTATAATCTGGTATCACAGTGTAAGAGCATCTAGTACATGACTGAATCTAAAAATACATAACAACAACAACAACAACATACCAAGTGTAATCCCACTACGTGGCGTCTGGGGAGGGTTAAGTGTATACAGTCCATACCACTACCTCAGCTGAAGTAGAGAGGCTGTTTCCGATAGACCCCCGGCTCAGGACAGATAACAGTATAACAAATTAGAAAACATCAAAACAAACAACAAAATGGGGTAGCACACCACTAGATAAAAGAAACAAAACACCCACGGAGTAATGCTATGAACTATCAATCCGAAAACACACACATCACCAAAAACACCATAAACAAGAAACTACAAGACACAGGCATAACACCATGACTACAGGTACATCGACGAACAAAGCACTCCTCCCTACTAGTAAGGACACACTTCTACTCACTAACCCTCTACCATAATCCGCACCCTCCACACCTTCCTATCTAGGGTCATGTCCTCTATAAGCTGTAACTGCTCCATGTCATGCCTAATCACTTTCCTCCAATATTTCTTCGGCCTACCTCTAACTACTTTACAGAGACAAAAAGATCATTCCATTCGGAGGATATCAAAATCTATCAATCCTGGAAGCCTGCACTGAGTTTTGACCTCTGGACCATGTGCAGAAAGCTCCCTGGAAAGGAAAATCAACTAATCCACCTAAGGTGCTTATCCTTTAAGAATAATTATATACATCAAAGAAAAAAAATTCAAAACTATCAGCTTGTACATATAGCGATTTTGGTCATAGCCATCTTAGTTGTGCTTTTTGAGGATTGAAACCTCAACCTTTCAGAGACCTTAGGCACTCTTTACTGCTGAACCAAGTGACATTTGCACTCATAGACATCTTTGTTAAGCTTTAGAGGAGGATTTATCCAAGACATGTTGGCTTAAATAGTAGGAATTGCATTATAAAGGGTATATCAACATGCTGAAGGTATATCTGGAAAATTAATATTTTAGCACAATCTAGTTCTTTCCACCCTCTAAATTTCTTTGGGAAGTCACTGGTACTAGGATATGAGGATTTAGGTCAGAGTCCCAGAGCCATTTCTAGATAACGATCTCAGTAAAATACTACTGGACTACAAAGTGCAGAGTGGGTTAGAGGAGGTCATAGCCGGATGACAAACCTGGACGATGGGGTGACAGACGAATCTCTGACTGTCAGCGTGAGGAATCAAATAGTTATTTTTTGACACTCAGAATTTTAAAACAGCCTCTGGAAACAAGATAGAAAGAAGCTTAGTGATTCTTACTTAAATCAATAAATGGGAATATGTGTTTGTCAATGAGGTCTGGAGGATATCATAGCATATGATACACAGCCCAGGGAAGGATAAAAATCAACAGTGTCCCAAACTATTATTTTAAGAGGACTCTGGTGGCACCATCCTATTGAGAGAACTCCATCAATATAAAAAAGAATTATAATTGGTGTATGGGCTAGCTTATGCGCACCTCGACTAATTGCACTAGTTACCTGCTACCTCTCGCCAACGAAGGTACTAGGTAACTCTGTCCACCAAGGCTCAGATAGATAGAAGAAATCACTTAGTGGTTTGTTTTGCCTCTGCTAGAAATTGAACCTGAGACCTCATGGCTCTCAATCCACTTCAGTGACAACTAGGCCACACCCTTGGGTGCAAAAGTCAATCAATGTAATTGGACTGCAAACATGCCATACGAGGACACTCTAAACCTTTAAAGAGACAGACATCATATACATACTGATGCACTTTATGACGGATAACATAGTGAGAGAAAGTAATAAAATGATTGTGGTTGGATGCATAATAAAGGTTAAAGACCCAGGCAAATTTCAAAAAACATCATGACCTAATTATTACCGATCATCTCAAGGTCAATCCATACAAGTGGCAATTTGCACTCTCCTGCAACTGATTCTAGCTTCTGATCCCCTGTTTCATGCTCAAGTACTTTCATCTCTCCTGGGCTGTCATCTGTCTCCTTCTCTTTACCTTCTCTTGTTACTCCATCAGTATCTCCACTATTAATCTCAACTTGAGTCTCATCCTGGTTATCAGGTGTATAGTAGCGAAGTTGGGGTCTTAGTCGAAAGCAGCTTGAGGAGACCATCTAAAAATACATAAATCGTCTTTGAAACTGAAATAAAGACATAAGGTAAGGTAAGAGGAGGTCCGATGTTAACTCTGAAATCCCTAGAGCACTCAATACCTCAAACACCGCTCCGAATCCACACAAAATCAATTACCGCGTCCTGTACTCGTACTCAAATTTGCACCGAAAAGGCATAGTAGGGGTGAGTACGGTCCACTTGTACTCAGTAGGTATCATAGGCCGAATGAGAAAAGTAGGAAATAAGATAAGTAAAATATATTATGAGCACGACACCTGGAAGCAGAAAAGTCCCAAATGGTAGCTCACACAGTCTCCACTAATAGTTCTAATATATACATAAAAATGGAACACAACACACACACACACACATACACAAACATATATATATATATACACACACACGAAGGAAGTAATGAACCAAACACAAACAAGGAAACTAAGGAAATCAAATAAGATGCGTGTGTAAATGCAATGCAATGTGGATGGGATGAATGGTGAAAGCTATCGCATGACTTTCTTGATACACCCACCGAGCTCGCAGCTCCTAGGTAGGACTCATGGGGGGTTCACAACGCATATACTATATCTTATATCTCAATCTCAACTCACCTCTCCGGCTCATGTTCACGGAGAGGGTTTTCATAAAAGTGTCTTATTTTCTTTCAAAAAAAATGTTTCTCAATGGTACTAGTATCTCATGAATGTATATGTATGGAATGAGGATGTAATGGTCACAATCAACTCAAAAATGAGGATATCCAATCCAACCAATACGCAAATATATATAAGTGAGCCCAAAAATCAACTCAATATGTCCACAATTCATGATTATCAACTCTATTTATGCACTATTAGAATAAATATACATGTAAGACATCATTTATAGCATATCAACTCCTAACTTGGGTATTACTATCATGATAAAGGCAATCAATGCTCAAATAAGGCCTATATTATCAAATAAGCCCTTGCACATAAATCTAGAATTATGTGCAAGGGCTTAATTTGATATCTAGAATTAAGGCATATAAATGCACAGAAAAGGCCAATGATGTCAAATAAAGCCCCTACACAGGCAACACACAATATCAGACACCACAAGTCAACAACAATAAAATATAATCCCCTAGCGGGCACATAACAGTAAAATAATCTCAAAATATAAACCTCATAGTTATTCTCCCCAACCCATACCATGCTTTACTTATATATTAACTATCCAGCTCAATCTAAAAGAAGTTAAGCCATAACCTGCCTCGAAATGATGCAATCCAAACCTAAAGTACTTCAACATGGAGCCTTTCTCTTATGAACGGCCTCAGAATCAACTAGAACATTCAAATATAGTATCTACGCATTAAAAAAAAAGCAAATGATACCCATATTGCCCATTTTTTGGCCGAGTCCAAAATGGGTTTGAAAATGAAAAAGGTAAAACCAAAATTTTATTTTAGAAATACATTCTCCAAGGTTATAGGAATCTACAGGTGAAAACCCACGCGAAAACGAATTTAAAACGAGGTCCAAATCGAAGAAAAATCTTTTTTTATCTTTATCGATAAAACCCCCCAATATCCATCGAAAATCAAAAAGGGTAAAAATGGAATCTTATTTGAAAATCATAATACTCAAGTGAAAAGGACTCTATGTTGAAAACCCAAGCAAAAACGAGTAAGAATCGAAATTCAAATCAAAGAAATATCAAAATTTTAATTTGGGGGAAAACCCCCCAAAACCCTCTTTTGAAATCTTTGATTTAGAAGAATTTAGATGTTAAAGTTGGTAGAAAATGATTTAAAATTAATCTAGGAACTTACCAGCACGAACTTACATAAGAAATCTCCCCCTAAATCTCCCTCCCGAGCTCCCACTATGATAAAAATGGTGAAAATGAGCAAAAAAGGGATAAATCCTGAAATTTGCTATTTCAGCAAAGAAAAGTGGCCCCGTTGACCGCACTATTGACCGTTGACTATGCGTTGACCGCAGTGCACTATTGTCCATTGACCACGCCATTGACCGGTGACCGCGTTCCACTGCACCAGCAACCATAAATTAGATTTTTGCTTTTTTTTTTTCAAGTCTCCGAATGGACCCTCGGGATTCTTTTGGGACCTGACAAAAATAAACCATATATGTTACTAGGCCAATTTCGACATTCCTGATTCAATGGAGACGTCAGATTTTTTTAAAAAAGATTATTCTTAATAAATTAACCCCCGGGACCCCATTTTCACTATTTCCAAACCAAGGGTAAAAATGAGATATAAAAGTCCCGAATCCGAACCAACCCCACTATTAACCCAAAATCGTCATTCCGGATCTCCTGGGGTAGTCCAAATTTCCATCTGACACTCAAAACAACGAATGTTTACTGAAGTCAACTATATGGCTTCTCAAGCCTCTAAAAACCACAAATTCACACAAAACGTTCCCGATCGCATAGGGAATCGTGCCAACCATTTTCGAACCCCAAAATCAACATGTAGAAACTATGAAAAAGGAAAAAATAGTCCGAACACATAAAAATAGAAACTCACAAATTTAGGTCATTACAATGTAGATAATTGCAAGTTGCAACTTAATTTCAGCTTGATTAGGCAAAATATCATTAATACACTGTCTACAATTAGAAGGAGTAGTTGTTGTCAGCATCTTAGAGCTACTACTGGCTCCAATACCTCATTTGCGAATTAATGCGTGTAAATGAATGCAACGCGCTAATTAAGGAAAGTTGATATTAATGAAAAATATACTAGTAGGGAATTGGTTTGTTTGATATCGTAAAATCATTGTCAAAGAAAGTTTTAGGATAGATGAAATTCCTCTGGCATTAATCAAAGGTCTTCAATTGAGTTTCAAGAATTAAAAAAATTCTAATATAATAGTCATGTAAAATAAGAATTCAAATTAGTTGAACTAGTCCATACCAGATACCAAATTATCATGGGACACTTGCAGAAAATAGTCTATGTTTCTGCAAAATAGGAGTGCCCCTTTCAAAATTACAATCCGTCTTTTTTTTTTTCTTCTTTTCTTTTTCATTTTCTTTGTTTTTAGTTTCTTTTTTTTTTTCTCTCTTCTATCTCTACCCACTATTTCTCTTTCTTTTTTCGTTTTTTCCCTCTCTTCTATCTCTAGCATCTATTTCTCTTTCTTCTTTTTTTCTTTTTTCTTTTTTTCCTTTTTAGTTTCCTTTTTTTTTTGTATTCTCTTTTTTTCTTTCTCATTTTCTTTCTTTTTTTGATTGTATTTTATATTTTATATTTTTTTGTATTTTTGAAAAATACAGCTACGTCGAGTATAAGTCATGGACGATGCCGAAAACATCATAACCGCTCATTGTATTTGTATTCATCATCATTTATATTTTTATATTTGTTGCTACAATTGAATTTTTTGATACAAATGGAACCATCCGAATACAAATAATATGTTTTTATACAATTCTATTTTCGTTGATGTACTTGTATGTTAAAGAATTATTTTGTATTTTTTATTTTATAGTTGGCATATTTTAATTGTATTTTTTGGTTTCATTTATTTCATTTTATTTGTAAGTGTATTTTTATTCTATTTTCGTCGATGCGCTTGTATTTTAAAGAACTATTTTGTATTTATATTTGTATTTGTAATTTCATTTATTTGTATTTATATTTGTAGTTGACTGCATCATTTGTATTTTTAAATAATTGAAAAAGAAATGTTATTTTTCTTTCTTTAAACGCTTGTATTTGTATTCATTGATATGAATTATATTTTATTGATACAAATTGAATAATACAAATACAAATGATAAATTATATAAATACAAATGATACATTTATATCAAATGATACATGTTTATATAATTTGAACCATACACATACAAATGATACTTGCTTATATACAAATACGAATGATAAATTTGACATAGAAATACTAACATTACATTTGTATTAAATGATATATTGCATATTTGTATATTTTAGACTCAAGTAAATACCAATTAATGCATATACTTTCTTTGTATACAAATATAAATGATAAATAGTACATATTCACGGCTAAACTTTTCAAATACAAATGATAAATTTATTTGAAATATATAAATTGTTTAATACAAAAAAATATAAAATACAAAAAACCTATGAAATATAAAATACAAATATTAAATTGCACATATTCACGGCTAAACTCTCCATATACAAATGATAAATTTATTAGAAATATATCATTTAATATAAAAATATATATAATACAAAAGATATATAAAATACAACCAAAAAAAGAAAAAAAATGAAAATACAAAAAAAAACTGAAAACGAAAAAAATGAAAAAACGAAAAAGAAAAAAAAGAAAAAAAAAGACAAAAAAACATGAAAAAAAATGAAAAAGAAAAAAACGAAAAAAGAAAAAAAAGAAGGAAAAAAATGAAAAAAAAAGAAAGAAGAAGCTTATGCTTATAATTAATAAAAGGAGGGAGGCTATGGATTGTATTTAATTAAGAAGAAAGGCTATAGATTGTAATTAATTAAAACTTAGGCTACATAGGGTAACTAGGAGCTTATGTTTGCTACCCTATGTAGTGTTCCCAACTATCATGGGTGAAGTGACCAAATTGACCATTTTAAGGACCCTACATGTTTAAATGTTAGCAAAACAAATTTTGAAGTCTAACCATCTATAACCAAATTCAAACTCACAGGTCTAAAGTTAGGATTGATTAAGCCTAACTTAAAATCTAAATATATTAAGTTGAATTTTAAAGTCTGAAGCTAAGGAGCTAGCAGATTTGGAAAGGTTTTAAATCAAAAAACTTTTTTTTTTGGTAACCATGTAAACAATTTATTTTTTTTGAGTTAAAAAGGCTACCTGGCCTGTTTTATTGAAAGCAAAATCTATACAAAAATATATTGGGCTCAATGCCCCAAGCCCAACAAAAACTAAAGAGATAAAATCAAAGGAAAAGAAAATGAAAAGACAAAACCAAAATATCTTTAAAAGAGGAAAGTGGAAAGTGAAGTGTCTTTGTTCTTCTTGAAAGCTCTCAAATCTCTTCACCATTAATCTCATCTCCGACGTCGGCGACTGTTTCATCTTCAGGTAATTTCTCATCACCTCTATCTTCTCTTGCTGGTTCGCATTTCTTCTCCAATTGCTTGCTTAATCTGATCTTCAAACGAGCTAAAAAATAAATAAATAAGCTACTTTGAATCGAATATCTCAAGTCACCTTAATATCTCACCAGGTGCTATGTATTCAGATCCGATTAGAGCTAACTCCAAGCTGTGCCTATTATTTTTTCGATCATTTGAGGTCAGATTTGTAAACAGAGAGTTTTTCAAAGGTACACAGTTAATACTTTCGTCTATTATCTGCAAGGGGTTGAATCCCTGATGAGCTTGATACCACCCTTTTAGACTCTAATGAAATTACCAATGTGCCCCTAGTTTTCATTCTCCATTTGTTTGATGTGTATGAACATTATTCTTGTACCAGTTATTTGCTTGTAGTGACAACTTTTGATGCTCCCATACTATATATTGCTTTTGTTGGGAGTGCCTTCTATTAATTGCCCTTGAATGTGTTACTCAGTCTGGTGCCTTTTTACTCTCATGTGTGGAACCTGCTGTTTGTCTAGTGTGAGTACCTTTAGCCTCTTATGGTATTTTTGCAAATGTATTATATCTTTGAGTACCTGCAAAACTATCTTTAAGTACCTGCAAAACTAAAACACCAATTAGTTAAAAAATCTACCATTGTATTGCCTTTTCTGAATGTGTGCTGGATTTGAATTTGTCTTCCCTTCATACAGTCTTTGATCCTCTTGGTTAACATCACAATGTTTCGTGGACATTCCCATTCTCCTCTCACTATATTTATTAATGCTAAAGAATCAATTTCCAGAATTAAGGGTAAGAATTGATGCTCCACACAATAATTACAACCTTCTTTCAATGCAAGAGCTTCTGCATATATACTAGTATTCTCTGCTATTTGCTTACACAAAGCAAATTTTAGGTTACCCTCATGATTCCTAACACAAAAGGCAATAGAACTGAGACCAGGATTACCCCATGAGGCCCCATCTGAATTACATTTGAACCAACCATAATTAGGAAGTTTCCAGCACACCTGTATAGATCTCACAGAGGGTTTATATTTTTGAAAGTAATCCACTAGTAAAGGCCATTTTTGTGGTATTTCCTTCATCCAAGGATACAAAACAATAGATAGGAGGTGCAAACTTCTTGAAATTTTATAAATCACTCTCCTCCAATGCACAAAACCCCCATGATTCACCTTATTCCTACTTTTCCATCTATGCCAACATATCATTCCTGGAACAACTTGAATGATTGGTTTTAACCTGCTAGGACACTCCACATTCCACTATTTCTGTATTGTTTGATGACATTTCACAAAAGACATATCCACACCAGAGCATATAGTAAAATAACTCCAAATTCTTTGAGCAAAGTCACTTGTGACAAACATATGATGAGCAGTTTCTAGGTGAGGTGTTGTACAACATCTAAACCTTGAAACTAAACTAATGCCACATCTTTGTAAAATATCATCAATAGGTATTTTGAATTTCCACAACCTCCAAAGAAAAAAGTTGTTTTAAAAGGAACATCCTTACTCCATCACCTTTGCATATCAACAGATGGAGTACTTCTTTGCCTAAACAACTAAAACACACTTGTAACTATAAGATTTCCATTTTCCGTGGACATTCACCATGGTATATCCCATGGTGATTCATCCTTACTGATGGTAATATTTTCCTGAACATGTTGGACAATCTCTAATATCTTCTATCCATCCCATCCTTCATCAATCATTAGAGAGTCTGTATCACATGTCTCTTCTACTATTTCAAAATTAGGATCTACAACATGATACAATGCCCTAAGTTTAGTATAGTTGTCAAACCATATGCTATATGAATCAACAGTAGGCTCCCACCAAATCTCTTGTTCCATAGAATCTCTTGCCTCAAGCATTTTCTTCCATATTTGAGAACCCTCTTTCCATTGTACTAATGTGGGAATAATCTTCTTTACAGTATTTATTTCACATATAGTCTGTCCAATGGGATCTTGTGGTTCTGAATATCCACCAAGGCTTAGAATACATAACTTTAGAAATGTCAAACAATGACCTAAAACCCAAACCCCCTTCATCCTTTGGGTAACACATTTTGTCCTAAGTTACCCAATGCTTGCTCTTGCCTTCATCCTTAGTACTCCAAGGGAATCTATTGAAAATGTTATGCAATTCATATAAAATGAACTTAGGAGGTACCATGATGCCAGGCTATAAAACATATTATTTTATCATCTTGAGCCTCACATTTGTTCTCATTTTGGTGTCGTCTTGAGCTTAAATGATGTGATTTACAGTTGTGTTTCATGATTTGCTTATATATTAGTGTATTGAGTTATTTGGAGCTTAAATTAGAAGAAAAAGAGTACCAAGGAACCAAAAGATATCAAGGAAGGATCAACGTCACAACACATAGCAGAACGAGCAAAAAATGGCCAAGGGGAAGAGGGTTTGCACCACTGTTGCAAAGAAAGCAGTGGCGCGAATTTGTGAAGCTATCAAGACTGTTCGCACCACTCCCCCAAATCAAGGAAAGGCGCAAGAAACACCACCAATCTGAATTTTCACTTGTTCCTTGAGCCACAACTCCACTTTTGGTATGTGGTGCAAACCAAGACTTATCCTAACCTGATTGAGATTGGTTTTTGACATTCTAAAGGTTCCTAAACTCTATATATACCCTCCCCCTCCCATATTAATAACAAAAACAATGGATTTTGGGAAGCTAAACGCTAGGGAAAAGCTCAAGAACAAGGTTTAGTTTTATTTTCTTATTTTAATTTTGATTTCTACCTTGTAAAATCATGAAATCTCTTTTTCCAAAGAGATTCCTGAGTAGCTAAACCTCTTAATTTCTAGGGTTGTGGTTAAACATGAAAGTTGTGTCTTGGATATCATATTATCTATTTCAATTTCCTTACATTGAGTTATTTATTTCTCTTTGCTTTTAATTATTCGTTTGATTGATTACCTTGCGAATACTCTCTAGGGCTTGTATTATAGACTTGAAAAAGGGAACGACAAGTGACAAAAGAGGAAATAGGGCTAGTTTGTGAACCTTATAGGGAAAGGGAATCGATTCGTCACTGATGATAGAAATATACCATGTGATCTAGCTTAGTTGATACAGACGATATCTTTATGCACCTCACTATTAACCAATGACCATAGAAATATAGACATTAGAGATAGTCGAGTGGGCTTAGAGTTGTTGGAAAGATGCTCCAATTAACCTGCAACTAGCAACTCAGAAAAGCAAATTAGACGAATGATTGGATAGTGCAACTAGATTGTCAAAACACCGTAACACTAGATATTTTCTCAAATTTGAATTACAATACAACCAATCTATGACTTGTTTACAATTATTTTTATTTATATTCAAAACATACAAATCACTCTTTATTATTGGTCACCTACTGAATAGCTCGCATAAGAATTCAAAGTAGAATTTTAATTCATCAAATCCCTGTGGGTACGATATCTGGACTTACATCCTTTACTACTTTTATGACCACGTATACTTACGTGTGCAAAAGGACGTAACAAGTTTTTGGCGTCGTTGTCGGGGATTTGTTCGAATTGATACTAGTTTGAGTTTTTATTGAATTATTCAAATTTCACTTTTTTTTGTTGTTTTTGTTTCTTTCAGGGTACAGGTTAGTTTATGCTAAAAACCCAAAGTCAAGGAAATCCCTTGATTTCAATTAACCACGAGATTGAATGTACTCTCAAAGGGCTATGAGCGATGGGTGACAACGTGAACAACCAAAATGCCCAAATGATGTGGTAGATAGTGCTACAGTCTAACCTGATCTTGGACCATATGTTTTGATGTTGAATTTTTCTAGATCGAATCAACAAAATGCTTCTAGAGCTATTGTCAAGCCGAATATCACCAAAAATTTTGAGCTTAAAGGGGGCACAGTGTGACTAGTGCAAAACACTTGTCAATATGAGGGTAAACCACATGAAGACCCACACAAGCACCTGCTAGAGTTTACTGAGTTGAGTGACAACTTCTATTATCAAAATGTTTCAAATGAATATCTGAAGTTGACATTGTTCCCCTTCTCACTGATTAGGGAAGTAAGCAATGGTTGCTGAATAAACCGACAGGATCTATCACATCTTGGGATGCTTTGTCTAAAAAGTTTCTCAATTGGTTCTTCTCATCTAGAAGAACAAAAGGGATCAGAGATAGGATTTTTGAATTTGTTCAAAAAGATGCCAAATCCCTTCCCGTAGCTTGGAACAGATACAAGGGATACTTGAGAGATCGCCCACACCACCATCAGCCTAAGGAGATTATTAAGCATAATTTTATTGAAGGATTGAGGTTAGACTCTAAGTATTTACTAGATGCTACAACTCAAGGGTAAATTTTGTCCAAGATCTATGACGAAATAGAGGTGTTACTTAATCTTATGTCTTCAGGTCACCGAGACTATTCAGAGCCCAGCAGAGTGTTCACTTATACACAGAAAATGCTAGGTAAGTTAGAGTTGAATGATGTGTCAGCTATTCAGGCTGATATTAGGCAGTTGTATGCCTTAATGAAGCAAAGTTTACTAGCTCCAAGTGCAGGTCAAGTTCAACAGGTACAACAGTTTCAGGCAGCTGCACTATTTTATGGGAAGTATGGTAAAAATCATGCTTACTCTGGATGCCCTTTGAATCCAGAATCTATATACTATGTGGTGCAGCAAAATTATAGAAACCACCCAAATTTTTCTTGAGTGGAAATCAGCAGGTCCAAAGACAACAATAAATGCAACAAGTTCCACAGGTGAGCAATTATTTAGAGGAAGCAATGAAGCAGTTTATGGGACAACTGTCACGACCCGAGACTACCCCTTAGTGGTAACACAGTGCTTATAGTCATAAGTAATCCCAAGCTAACCCATGGCCTGGCATGTCACTATAAATACTGAAATAACTGATAAAAACATTGTGTAGAAGCTGAACTAAATAATGAAATAGTAATCAAAACCAACAACAATATCTGAGTCTAAAACCACAAAGCTGACCATCTAACTGTATGTCTAAAAGCCTCTACTAAGATGAGTCGTTGGGACAAGCCCCCAGCTAACTCTAGTTGTCTGAAATTGAAATAAGATAAAATAAAATATTGATAACTAGTCCTCGAATGATGAGGACTCACCAAACACTACTACTGATAAGGTGCAGAATCATACTAAGCGCGATCTGGATGCTGAGTACCAGAACCTATATTATCAGGCAATATAGCGTAAAGGAAAAGTATACGATCAATACTTTGAATGTACTGAGCATGTGAGATATGCACTACACTATATATGCTGATTATGAGAAAATGAACTAAACATGGAGTGAGGAAAGTTAACTGATGCAATGTCCAAGTGAATAAACATGTAACTGAATAATAGTAATATGTTGAATAAACTGAGTACATGATTATACAATATCTAAGTCTGAACGATAGGAGTACAAGGACATTCTGAATATCATAAGAGGTATGTAAACTGACGTACTGACGATATAATATCTAAATCAATTACATATTACTGAGGTATACTGAGATGCAAGGACCCATCTGAATAATCATGAAAACTGACTTCATAAATATTCTGATATAACAGAGATACTGTGAAATAAACTGAACTGAGGGTCGTGCAAATACCAAAGTGTGAGACTGTGGGAGATACTATTAATAGACATATAACCATGTGAGCTAAACATGGAGTTCGATGTATAATCCCCATCGAAGATGGCCCAATATGCTTTGTCAGGGTATAAAGACTGAGCTGATCCTACAACTAAGGTTTTTGCTTACTGAACCATAGTCCAACTCGGTGCTAAGTACTACTCCCAACTGAACATAATTGATAGCTCGATGAGATGACATACTTGGATGTCTACCTGAGATGACATATATAGTTGTGAACCTGAGATGATCACGGATGCCATACTTGACTGCCACACTACTAGTGAACTCTATTTTTATAAGAAAACTGATCCATGATCATTAATGGCCTTCCGAATACCATAATAATTGGTAACTTACTTTTGAGAAAAGGTGTTCAAAATCATTGGTGGCATATCTGGATTTCTTACATATCATATGTTTTATTGATATGAGCTGAAGCTCCTGACTATGATATGAATATATATATATATAGATCATGTATTTTTGAATTATGAGAACTGTACATTTTATGGGGGACATGATATGGCTGGAGTAAATGTATAAAAGAAACATATGAGTACTGAGATTTGGAACGAAATTATAAAACTGGCCCTGAGCCCTGAATTCTGAATCATGGAGATGTTAATAGTCTAGTAGGGTGAATTTTTCTGAAAATATTGTTTAGAACATACTTCATCTGAAAACACATTGCAGGTCAGCAACACTGAAAGTACGGATAAACTGAGACTGATAATCATGAGTACTAACTTCCATATGGAGATGAAAACCTTGTTGAAACCCTTTAATTTTGAGCTTGAAGAAGATGAACCCTAGTTATGCCTTGGAGGAGAGAAATCGCCTCTTTTCTTGTTTTCTCTCTAAGTGTCGACTTAATTTTTGAGTAATGGCGGACTTAGGGTAAGCTTAGGCTTAATATTCAGCCTTAGGATAGTTAAAACAACGTATTTTAGGGGTTTAAATATTGGAAAAATATTGGAAAGCCCCTTATAAAACATAACTGAAAAAGCTGCAGACCCGACGTACGAGCCATCCCACGATAGTGGGACCCACCTATGATCGTGGGTGGTGCTCATGGTTGGGTGGCTGAATTGAGGATCTATGGACTCCATAGATGAGCCTTGGTACAATCGTAGGACCCACCTATGATCGTACCTTGGTTCGTAGGTTGTAAGTGCAAGTCGGATCATTTTTAAGAGTCAAGATCCTGCCTAAGATTATGGTTTCTAACCATATTGTGGTACCCTTTCGTGGTTAGAAGGTATACATATCAACTTACTAGTTTTGGGGGGCTGTTTCAAGCAGACGAAACCATTGTACAGTCGTGGTTTCTAGCCACGATCGTGGTTACGATCCTATGTTCTTACTGTTGGACAATGCTTCACTAAAATGGCCATAACTCTTATCTTCGCTATAAGTCTAAGGTAAAACTGGATGCGTTGGAAAGATAAATACAATATCTATCATTTGGTGGGTCTTGATATAAAAAATTCATTAAAATATAGGAGTTATGGTCGTTTTAAGTTGACTATAGCAAGATTTTTCACAAGAAAACCACCGGTAAGGAAGGTTTCAACCACCGGTATGGATTCTTCACAAGAAAACCCAAAATATGATGTTTGATTCTACATGTACTTGAAGTAGGGTTTTAATCTTAGCTTGGATTTTTGGGGTGTTACAATATCTCCTCCTTGGGATCATTCGTCCCCTAATGAACACTACTAAGCTGAGAGAATAGGGAAAGAACTACAATCCCAACACTGAGTTAGTTGGTGCTGAATACTAATATGATAATTGATTCTTTACTGAAACATGAACTGAATGGACTCATGAATGCATGCTATGACATTGGAGTTACTAAGGGACATGAGAGTGAAGAAAGTAATAAGGTGGAAAATGCTACCTTGAACTAACTTTAGGCTGAGAATAAGACTCAAATGTATTCACATACATTACTAATGTACAAAATAGCTCGTAGAGAATAAGAACAGGCGTGGACTTAGGAGAGTACGACTGGAAGGAAAAAGAAAAAGTTACTAGTATTATTCGCTTGATCTCTGAACTGAACCCTTGGATAAAAGGACTGATCCATACTGAGAATTAAGAACTCACTGAAGTATTCATGACTGAAAAATACACATGGAACTATGAGGCAATGGATAGTGATATGAAATTTTTGATAGTCATTAAGAAAAGAGCTTTGTCCCTTCCAACTCTCTTAGTTAGGAATTCTAGTTATTTCTAGGTAAAGTAATCATGAGTATGGTCTGAGCGTTACATCCGACTGGGGAAGCTTTGACATGATCTACGCATCCTGGTCTACTGATCTAAGTTCATAGGAAAAGAGAACGATATAGATTTAACCATGAGATACCTTTACCCTGAAATTTATAGCATGAAGTAAGAGTATCCTAGGACAAAAGGAATGATAGGAATACTATACTTGTAGCAAAATGACTGATAACTTCCAAATTGGTCTGTCACCCACCCCACTACCAAAGCATATTAAATGTCACAGAGACTCTAATAGAAAGATCTAGAGTAAGAAGGGTACTACAAAATTATAATTCAAAGACTCCCATAACCCTTTACACTCAAAACGGGTCTGAGGAGTACAATATAGTATGAATGAGCTAGTTCAAGAAGTTTGGTCTAAGAATATACCTGACATCTGGTGATTCACTAATCAGTAAGAATGTATCATGAGTACGCGGGACTGAGCATGCTGGGAAATCATGAGTGCATGTGTCATGACCTTTATGGTGTGAGAATGATATTCATGGGTTCATAGAGCATGATTTGGATTTCTAAGGAAGACTATTACTCCTTATACTAGGAACTGAGAATGGACATACATCCAAATAAAGTGCGTACATTGAAATGATGCCAGGAAGGAGTAAAGTGTCATGATGACATAAGTATACTGAATAGGCTAGGATAAGAATAGGTCTCTACTTCCAACTAACTCTGATATAGAACTTACTAACACTACTACTTAAATCTCCAAAACCTGATGGGTTCTACACTCTAGTATCTCCCCTTTATATCAAAGTAACCACATTGAGTTTGCAAGTCTTTTTTTTCTCACGACTCTCTAACCAAACTCACTCAAATGATCAAGATATACCACTTTAGGATCTATTCTGGTTATGGACTTTCTTATACTGTCTAAGAATATCTCTCTTTGTATTGTCTGCCTTACTGCTACTCTTCACTAGCACAACTTTTCTCTAAACTATAATTATCCACCACTTTGGGACGGTAAGCGCCTGAGGACTATAAATACATAAAGGAGAAAAATCTGGAAACATACTCGACTTGACCTTAGGTGAATCATTCTGATTCGGATGGCTGGAAGATGAATGGGATTGAGTTAGGTGCTAACCACAGCCTGTGCTAGGAGAGGCACCCTGCTGATTTGGGTGACCTTGAGGGGTTGTGGAGGAAGTAGGTTGAGCCTACTAACGAACCTCTCTGCACTTTTTCAAACCTACCGAATAATCTCTCAACCTGTGGCCTAGCTTACCACAGCCAAAACAACCTTTACGGCCTGCCATACACTCTCTTATGTGGTTCTTGCCACACTTGTTGTAAGTGGGCTGGGATTTTTCTCTTACCTTATTTTTCTGAGGATGAAAGCCAGATGCTCCCTCTTTATGATCATAACAAGGCCTGGGGGCTAAAGATAAAGTACTAGATGATGATATTGCTGGACCTGATGACCTTTGTGGAAAAGAAGATCAGTTCCCACTAGTGATCTTCTGACAGTTAGAGTTACAATTCCCTGATAAGACCCTCTTGCTCTCCCTTCTTCTCTTCTTACTAATCAAATTTGTAGGAACTGCTATTTGCTGATTCAACTGAATGGTCATAGCTCGAGCTAATAATTAGATGGCATCACAAAACTCTACATTAGAAATATCAGCACTTGCAGACTGATCGACTGGTGCGGAAGGGTTACCATTTGCATTTCTCTTTCTCCTTCCCTTGGCTCTTCTGGAAGACATTTTCTTTAAATGCGTAGAACACCAGTTAGAATAAGATTTTAATAGAGTTCACACTCTATCACATGACATGAAGATGAAAGAAGTAAAATTTTCCTAAAATATTTTATAGCCTCTCACTCATAAGTGTGGTGCGCTTCACACCTATGAACAAGACTCTATGTAACGCGGCTTTTAGACACCCTAGGACACTTTAAACCTGTCTCTGATACCAAGTTTTTCATGACTCGAGACTACCCCTTAGTGGTAGCACGGTGTTTAGAGTCATAAGTGACCCCAAGCTAATTCATGGCCTGGCATGACACTATAAATATTGAAATAACTGATAAAAACATTATGCAGAAGCTAAAATACATGATGAAATAGTAATCAAAACTAACAACAATATCTGAGTCTAAACCACAAAGCTGACCATCTAACTGTATGTCTGAAATCCTCTACTAAGACGAGTTGCTGGGACAAGTCCCCAGCCAACTCTAGCCATCTGAAACTAAAATAAGATAAAATGAAATACTGATAACTGGTCCTCAAATAATGAGGACTCACCAAACACTGCTGCTGATAAGGTGCAAAATCGTACTAAGCGTGATCTAGATGCTGAGTGTCAGAACCTTTATTATAAGACAATATAGCACAAAGGAAAAGTATGCGATCAGTACTTTGAATGTACTGAGCATATGAGATATACACTACACTATATATGCTGATTATGAGAAAATGAACTAAACATGAAGTGAGAAACGTAAATGATGGAATGTCCAAGTGACTAAACATGTAACTGAACAATAGTAATATGCTGAATAAACTGAGTACATGATTATGCAATATCTAAGTCTGAACGATAGGAGTACAAGGACATTCTGAATATCATAAGAGGTATGCAAACTAACGTACTGGCGATAGAATATCTAAATCAATTACATATTACTGAGGTATACTAAGATGCTAGGACCCATCTGGATAATCATGAGTACTAACTTCATAAATATTTTAATATAATAGAGATACTGTGAAATAAACTAAACTGAGGGTCATGCAAATACCAAAGTGTGAGACTATGGGAGATACTATTAACCGACATATGACCATGTGATCTAAACATGGAGTTCGATGTATAATCCCCATCGTAGAGGGCCCAATATACTTTTCCACGATAGAAAAAGTAAGTTGATCTGATGTGGTATAAATAAACCTACGATGGCAAGTAGTCTGGGACTAAGGTTTTTGCTTACTGAACCCTCATCCAACTCGATGCTAAGTACTACTACCAACTGAGCATAATTTATAGCTTGATGAGATGATATACTTGGATGTCAACCTGAAATGAGACATATAGAGGTCAACCTGAGATGATCATGGATGCCATACCTGACTGCCATACTACTAGTGAACTCTATTTTTATAAGAAAACTGATCCACGATCATTAATGGCCTTTTGGATACCATACAAATCAAAAACTTACTTTTGAGAAAAGGTGTTTAAGAGCATTGGTGGCATATTTGAATGTCATATCATGTGTTTTACTGATATGAACAGAAGCTCCTGACTATGATATGAGTGTATATATATCATGTATTTCTGAATTATGAGACCTGTACATTTTTTGGGGGACATAATATGGCTCGAGTAAATGCATAAAAGAAACATATGAGGACTGAGATTTAGAGTATACTTTACCTGAAAACACTCTGCAGGTCAGTAACACTAAAAGTACAGATAAACTGAGACTGAATAACAGACCCTCTATCTAAAATTATCCTAAAACATGTAAATTTGAAGGAAAAAGTGTTTAAATTAATAATGCATGAGATCCTAGGTCATTAGGTTTTCATAACCCGCCATCTTTGAAGAATGCAACTATTTATGACAGCTTCTATGATATGAATGGAATAGGAAATTACATAATACAAGCCCAAAAATCATAGAATGTCATTATATTTAGAGTTCATGAACATGATACTATAAACGTAATGAATTAAATGGACAAATATATATTTATAGTTTACTAGTTATGGGGAATAGAAGTATAAGACGAATCATAGCTGTAGTGAAAACCCTAATTTTGAGATCGTGAATTAACCTGAGGAACTGAATGTATTTTGGGACTCAATGGGTGAAAGGATACCCACTGATAGAATCCCACATACTTGGAGATGAAAATCTTGGTGAAACCCTTGAATTTGGAGCTTGAAGAAGATGAACCCTAGTTATGCCTTGGAGGAGAGAAATCACCTTTTTTCTTGGTTTTTCTCTAAGTGTTGACTTAATTTTTTAGTAATGAGGGACTTAGGGTAAGCTTACGCTTAATATTAAGCCTTAGGATAGTTAAACTTATGTATTTTAGGGGTTAAAATATTGGGCAAAGACTGGAAGGCCCTTTATAAAATGTAACTAAAAAAACTGTAGACCCGACGTAAGAGCCATCCCACAATCATGGGACCCACCTATGATTGTGGGTGGTGCTCGTGGTTAGGTGGCTGAATTTAGTCTCTCTAGTCTCCATCACACAAGCATTGGTACAATCATGGGACCCACATTCGATCGTAGGTTGTAAGTGCAAGTCGGATCATCTTTAGGAGTCAAGATCATGCCTAAGATCATGATTTCTAACCAAGATCATGGTATCCTTTCGTGGTTGGAAGGTATACATGTCAACTTTCAGGTTTTAGGGGCTGTTTCATGCATACGATACCATTGTACGGTTGTGGTTTCTAACCACGATCGTGGTTACGATCGTATGTTCTTACTACTGGACAGTGCTTCACTTAAATGGCCATAACTCTTACCTCCGACATCAGATTAAGGTAAAACTGGATGTGTTCAAAAGATAATTTAAATATATATCATTTGGTGGGTCTTGATCTCAAAAATACATCAGAATATAGGAGTTATGTTAGTTAGAAGTTGACTATAGCAAGATTCTTCACAAGAAAACCACCGGTAAGGAAGGTTTTAACTTGGCTATGATCTAGGAGTTACTTGTGGCCTTAATACATGTATAAATCACTTCTCATACTTCCAAAATATAATGTTTGTTCTATATGTACTTGAAACATGGTTTTAATCTTAGCTTGGATTTTTGGGGTGTTACAACAGACTCGGATTGTGGTCGAAATGCAAAAATCCATTCATGAACTTGAGCGTCAAGTGGGCCAACTATCTTCATCACAACATGCAAGACCTACAGGTGCACTACCGAGTGATACAAAAAATAATAGTAAGGAGGTAATGGCAGTCTCACTCAGGAATAGAAGAGAGTTGGTTGAAGCTCCTCCTAAATAGAGAAGTCAAGATTCTAGTGTAGAGTTGGCAGATGCAGAGTCTCCAAAGAGAAGAGTAATAAACTGGGACAGCTACAATCATCCACCTTCTTTTCCACAAAGGTTGATCCCAATACCAACTTGAGAGCTATGGACTATGCAAGAGAAAATAAGAGAAGAGAGGTTGTTGAGCAACTTGAGATTGCGGTTGAGAGACCTCCACCACCATTCCCACATACATTCTAGAAAAGCAAGGAGGAGGCAAATTTTAAGAAGTCCCTTGATATCTTTAAGCAACTTCACATCAATATTCCCTTGATTGATGCTTTGAGGGACATGCCCAAATATGCCAAATACCTAAGAGAAGTGGTGGCTGAAAAGAGAAGACATGTAGAATTTGAGACAGTTGCACTCACTGAAGAGTGTAGTTCGAGTGTATTGAGCAAGCTCCCTAGAAAGCTTAAAGATATTGGGAGTTTCACCCTCCCCATACAAATTGGTGAAAATGAGATTGGGCATGCATTGTGTGATCTTGGAGCAAGTACAAACTTGATGCCCTTATCTATGTTCCAGACACTTGGTTTTGGAAAGCCATGCCTAACTACTATTACTCTACAATTGGTAGACTGCTGTCGTGTGCAACCGGAAGGAGTAATTGAAGATGTGCTCATCAAGGTAGATAAGTTTGTGATTCCTGTCGACTTTATTATTTTAGATTTTGAAGTAGGTGAGAAGGTACCAATTATTTTAGGATGCCCATTCTTATCCATCAGTGGTCCATGATGAGTAGGCAATATTTAAAGTGTATAAGTCACTCTCCACTCCTTCACATTATAGAGACTTATGTATGATCGTAGAGGTGGTCAATGATAAGTGTTGGGTGGAAGAATATGGGCCCAAAAAGTGGAAAATCTGAAGACAAAGAGAGTGAATGATAATTATGATCCTCCTAGAGTGAAGAAGAGGCCGAAGTTGGATCATATGGGGAGGAAAAGATTGAGAGAATTTGGTTGATCTATGACTCACGTTGTGGCACGACATTAAATTAGGCACTGCTTGGGAGGCAAACCAAGTTTTAATATTATAATTTTATATTTACAGTGTCACTTTTTGTTTTCATTTTTGGTTTGTGCAGATTTGGGAAAGTATGAGTACCTGGATTTTGAAGCTAAGAGGCATGGATGAAGAATAAGTGTGGGGTCATTCACCCTTTTTGAAGAAAGATTGAGAGAAAACATGCTACTATCTAGGCCTTAGAGGGTCTAAGGGAGTACTTCTAACCACTATTTTATTTTGCTTAATGCTTTGGGGACAAAGAATGACTTTAAGTGTGGAGTGATATTCTTTCTATATTGGTTAAGGGTGAAGTATGCGATAGGAATTGTTTTATTTTTAATTATTTGTTCCGGTTGAGAAATTGTTAAAAAAAAAGATTAAAAAATCCAAAAACACAAAAAGATTTTATTTTTAGTTTTGTAAATTAGAATAGCTTGTGTTGGCTGTTAGATTTTTAGTTTTTTAGTAGAGCATACTTCACTCACCCCTTGGTTTTTCTTTTCGGTTCTTTTTCGAGGGGAGGCCCTTTGAACTGACTATCCTTTTTATTTTTAGAATAATTTTTCTTTTATTTTTAGGAAGAATGACTTTTCCCGATGATGGATGATTGACGACTGTCTTGTGGGAAGAGTTAGTCATTAGGAGTTAGAGAGTCTTTAGGACCAATTGAGTGAGAGGTGCTCTTGCTAGGTACTACACATGACTAAATAATTCAAGTTGGTTTTGATCTTAAATGTATGCTGTGAAAAAATTGGACTACTTCTTTTAAGACACCTAGGTTCTTTTACTAGACTCTTGTGAGATTTTAGCTTAAATTTGAACTCTTGTTGTTTGCTTGATTGAGAGTCTGTATGAATCCTTCTTGAGTTGAACATGTTCCATGTGTGTTAGGTGTTTGTTGATATTCCATGCTTTTATATTTATGTCTAGAACTTTCCCGGTGTGTTTACAAAGTGAAATGAGGAACGTTGAGTTTAGGAGATGATATAGGTGCTTATTTGATTACCTTATTTTTTTTATCCTTTGCTTTACCTACCTATAATGGATGATCCTATTTAGCCCCATTGACCCCTTAGCCTATTCTTTGGTATCCACATATGAAGCTTAATCCTTTTCTTTCAATAGACCTTTAACTTGATCCAAAGCTCCTAAGTGCTTTAATTAATAAATAAAAGTTAAAAGGAGTGAGAATTGAGAAAAGGAGATAGTTGAGGTGGGAAGCCTGTAGAAAAGTCTAATGGGGCAAGTGATAAAAAAATTCATATGCGATTGGTAGGTAGTAGAAAAAGAACAAAGAAAAGTGAAAAAAAAGTGTCTGATAATTGAGTACTCCTTAGTTGTGGTATGTGAACTTGCTTAAAGAGATGGAAAAACAAAGAAATCTATGGGTAAAAAGGTAGAAGAAAGATTTGGTTGATTGAAGAGCATGCAAATGATGAAAAATTTGTGATGTATTAAAGTGCTTCGGAACATTAGTCACTATTTTAGCCAAAATAATTCCTACCACCCCTTAGCCTATGTTACAACCCGAAAAGTCCTACTTGATCTTAAATTTTGATGTTGTTATATTAGTAAAGTCGTACACTAAGGTCAAGCTTATGGTTCAACGTATGTGCATGTGAAATTCTATATGAGAGTGAGCGTAATTCTATTCTTATACCCATGTATGTGACATTGTGTATGATTGCGAGTGAAAATGGGTAACTCTCTGGTTGTGAGGGTACATGGTTAATGAAAGATTGGTAAAATATTTGATCTCTTGGTTGGGTTAATTATATGAGTTTGCTAATATAATAGAGTTGGTTCTTGAGGCTAGGAGGACTTGGAGTAATTGTTTAAATGCTTGGTATGAATGAAGCATGTTTAATAAGAACTTGTCATCTATTGTAGTCGTTGTAGTCTTAGCTTGAGTAATCTTGTTTTAATTGGTGTAGTTATAGTAGAGTCTAAGTCATGTGTGCATAGTTTACTCGAGGATGAGTAAGGGTTTAAGTGTGGGGTGTTGATGTGAGGCTAAAAACCACATTATTTTATCATCTTTCGCCCCACATATGTTCTCTTTTTGGTGTCGTCTTGAGCTTAAATGATGTGATTTACACTTGTGTTTCATGATTTACTTATATAGGAGTGTATTGAGATATTTGTAACTTAAAATATAAGAAAAAGAGCATCAAAAAACCCAAAAAAAACAATAAAGGATCAATGTCGCAACACATAGCAAAATGAGCAAAAAACGGCCAAGGGGAAGAGGGTTTGCACCACTGTTGCAAAGAAAGTAGTGGAATGGATTTGTAGAGCTGTCAGGACTACTCACGCCACCCCCCAAAGCAAGGAGTGGCGCAAGAAACACCACCAATCTGAATTTTCACTTGTTCCTTGCGCTATGGCTCCGCTTTTGGGATGTGGCGTGAACCGGGGCTTATCCTAACCCAATTAGCATTGGTTTTTGACATTCTAAGGGCTCCTAAACTCTATATATACCCCCCTCCCACATTTTTTTAACAAAAAAAAATGGATTTGGGGAAGCCAAAAGCTAGGGCAAAGCTCAAGAACAAGGTTTAGTTTTATTTTCTATTTCTACCTTGTAAACTCATGAAATCTCTTCTTCCAAAGAGATTCATGAGTAGCTAAAACTCTTAATTTCTAGGGTTGTGGTTGAACATGAAAATTGTGTCTTGAATATCATATTATCTATTTCTATTTCCATACATTGAGTTATTTATTTCTTCTTACTTTCAATTATTTGTTTGATTGATCACCTTGCGAATATTATCTAGGGCTTGTTTGTTGGACTTGAAAAAGGGAATGACAAGTGTAAAAAGAGGAAATAGGGCTAGTTTCTGAACTTAATAGGGAAAGAGAATCGATTCGTCACTGAGGATAGAAATATACTGTCATGCCCCAAATCCCATTGAGGCGGACTGGCACCCGAAGTCGATAAGGCCCGAGAGAACCAATCTTTGCTCATGTCCATTCATATGCATGCCATAAGAAACATCACCATCACGTAAGGACATAAAATGCTAATAGTGAAAGTCATGGTTACGTATGTGAAACTTGGCCATCAGGGCCATTAAGTCAAAACGGACATACACCTCTTTCATTCATATACCCACATACGTCTACAAAAGCCTCTAACAGATGCATCTACAAGACTAACTTAAAGTCGGGACAAGTCCCCACTTTATACAATATTTACAACAACAAAACAAATGTACAACTGTGACTCGGAAAGCCCCGAACCAACTGGAGCTCACCAAAGATCTGCAATAACCGGCAAACTACTGTGGAGGTCTACTAGCACCTGCGCCTGCAGCAAGTAAAGTAAGCCCCCCAAGGGGGCCAGTACGAAGAATGTACTGAGTATGCAAGGCTATAAGAAACTGCATCAATACATAAGAACTTCAATGGAAATAATTATAAGAGAATACTCAATATGGATAAACCATCAATCTGAAAGTTTGGAACTATGTACATTACGTTATTTACTTCTTTTGTTTTCATGTTTATTCATCTTTATCGTTCTACCCATGTTAGGCTTTTCTGTTGCCCCTGGGATGAGATTAACCCATGCTAGGTATTTTAACCCCTGGGATATTAGATTAACCCATGCTAGGCTTTCATGTCGCCCCTGGGATGTTATTAACCCATGCTAGGTACTTTGACCCCTGGGATGTTAGATTAACCCATGCTAAGTACTTTGACCCCTGGGATGTTATTAACCCATGCTAGGTACTTTGACCCCTGGGATGTTATTAACCCATGCTAGGCTTTTATATCGCCCCTGGGATATGTCGGGATCGACCCATGCTAGGTATTTTAACCCCTGGGATGCCACCCATAAATACTCAAACAATTATACGTTACTTCATGTCTTTACTTCTATGAGATTGATACATTGGTAGTCATATCATTATTGGAACTTTAAAATGTAACCTTATTGGAAATGCTACTCATGAATGAATAGATTGTCTTTTCATCATTACTTCCTCTGAGATAGTTCGTTTCGTAGTTACAACATTATGAGAACTTTGGAACGTTAGTCAATGAATAAGAGACATGTGAATCGCATTTGGTCTAAGAGTAAGAAACATGTGAATAATAATATATGTCAACCTGAGCTTGGATACTTTAGCACACTTCGAAATGGAACAAATATAATGAAAATGTGAACAATATGTGCTGCGGAATGATATGGTAAGAGTAGCCTTACATACCTTAACTTCCCAATATGGATATACAATCCTATTCGTGGACACAACAATCCAGCTCTTTCCTTACGTCTACTCTATATACAAGTGCATAACAGAGCTTACGTGAACCACCAACTACATTACAAATGCATAACCTGACAACAAGTTACGTAACTGTCATACAACGTCATTTCACCCTTTACAATACAATCCACTGCATTATCATACCAACAACACCATAACATTCCACACATTGACCAAGACATCATATACCAATAGCACTTCACACCAAGTTTACCCTTTACTTTTCCTCATTATCATTATGTCGCCATTACTCCATTAAGTCACTTCATAACAACACATTAACAACAATCCATAATTGATACAATCCATCATGCCTCCATACGACCCCTTAAATGTAACACCCCGTACCTTACTAACCCTATGTGATGACGTTGAACAATGGTTACTTAGGTGTCGAGATGCCATAAGTATGTACGTTGTAATGTTAGTGACAAGAAATTTGAAATTTGGCCTCGTACATGTGGTTGACCCTTCGTAAGAGGTGTTTTGTGATTTTCGTGGCACAGTTTTAGGGTTCAAAATGAGTCTAAGAGGACCTCTAAACAAAGTATATTAAGGCCAAGAAGTATGTTAAAGGATAGGACTTGAAGTATCTAACTAAACCCGCGAAGATAAGTCAAAAAACAAAATTTTCAAAAAAACTAAGTCTGGGGCGCGCTACGGGGCGTGACACGCTGCTCTGGCGTGCCACGCTAGTTTTGCCACTTTTTCAAAGTTGGAAATTTTCTTAAGTCCCAAGGGTGCCCGGGGACGTATTGAGCCAATTTTTGCCACGATTCTTCTACAACCACGATTATATACATGAAATGAATGAAATATTATATTGGCATGATAAAATTACTCGAGAACGAATTTGGCATCAAAATGACGATTTTACCCTTATTGGTCAAAATAAGCCATACGTGGCTAGATTTGCTTGTTTTTGGAGTTGAGGCTACAAGTATGAATTGCGTGAGTGGGAATATTGTCTTAATGCATATGAAATGAATTAAACATGAGTAATTATTGATTTTATTGGATTAAGTGAATTGGGCTCAAAAGGGGCCCAAAATGAGAAAGAAAACATGGGCCAAGAATGGGTCAAATGACCCATTCTTCCATTGACTTAGCCACACTTAGCATTAAATGCCAAGAGTGGCTAAGGATGACCCCCAAGGTCTATAAAAGGATACCAAAAATCAGATTTTTAATATACAACAACACACATGTTTTTTCTATCTTTTTCTAGAAGTCTCAAGAAAGCTTTTCTTGCTTTCAAACCCTAAGAGCTCAAAGCCAAATTTTGGGGCAAGATCATCATATTACAAGCTTGGGTAAGTGATTATTATTGTGCTTTAACATATTATAAGCATGAGATATTATGTATATCATGTTGGTTATGCTTGAAAGTGTTGGAGATGGCACTTTTGGTTTTGTGAAAAAGATGTGTTATCCATGGGATTGTAACTTGGATTATGACTTGTGGTCTTGATGAAAAAGCATGGTATGGATAAAATAACAACATGTATTGTGTTATTATGGTCCCAAACTTGTGAATTTCAATAAGTATAAATTATGGGATTTTGGCCGATTTGTTGTTGTGAGATGTATTGAAGTAAATTGATGGAATAATTGTGATGTGGTAGTGATGGAGAAGTGTAAAATATGAACTTGGTGTGCCATGCTATTGGTTATCATGTATTGGTAAATGTATGGAATATTGTGGGATTATTGGTATCATGATTTCATAAATGGTATGGTCAAGGGGGAAATGACATGTTAAAGCTAAACATGTGACTTATTGTTATTGTATGCCATTGTAAGGTAATTGGTGGTTAATGTTGGTTTCATTATGAACTTGTGTTGTAGATAAAAACACAAGGACGGAGTGGGACTATTGTATGTACGTCTAATATTGTGTATTCGTATTAAGAATACAAGGTATGTAAGGTTCCTTTTTCCATATCCTTCTGCAACATGTTGTTCACATTGACATTGGACTTGTTTCAATTTCGAGAAGCTTGAAGTATACCAATTCGGGTTGACGTATATTGTTGTTCATATGTGTCCTATCCTTAGATGAATGATGATTCACTTATCTCTTGTTCATTGATTGAAGTTCCGAAGATGTCATAACGTTGAAATTTCGAGAAGAACTATTTTAAGAGAGTAATAACATAAGAGAATCTATTTAATCTTAGATGACATTGTCCAATCATGTCTTGTCCCAAAGTCCTATAGTTTGATGATTAGCCTTGTACTAATCTTTCATAAGTAGAAGTACCAATCTCATAAGAGTAATAAGAGAGGTGATGTGCAAGTTAGTATAATTATTCCTCATAAGTGAAGATGTAAATCTCGTGAAGTACGGTAGTGAAGTGAGATGTGTATATAAGTGTGAGCTTTAGTGTCATGATCTTTAAGTCACTTTCATAACTAGGTAAGGGGTTTAATATTGTAAAGACGTAATGTGCATGGCCACTATATGTTTCATTGAGTATAGATCACATTCTAGAGAGTATAAGTTCAATATGGAATAATTTCAATATTGTGATAAGTCATTTATTATAGCCCACCAAAGGTGGAGGTCCGGTATCATATACTTACTTATATAAGCTCTCATAAGATTAGCAAAGGAGGGAAAGTGAGAGTTAGTAGATCTACCCTTCACAAGTTAAGGTGTTAATCTCATGAAGTATAAGAGTAAGGTAAAGCATATTTGTGTGTTTCAATTAGTGTCATGATCCTTAATGTATTAATCTCTCATAAGATGATGTATCACTTTCCCCCACCATAGAGTGGATGTATGTTCCCCCACCATAGAGTGGATGTATGTTCCCCCACCATAGAGTGGATGTATGTTCTCTTACCATAGAGTGGATGTATGTTCCCCCACCATAGAGTGGATGTATGTTCTCCCACCATGAGAGTGGATGTATGTTACCCCACCATGAGAGTGGATGTATGTTACCCCACCATGAGAGTGGATGTATGTTGCCCCACCATGAGAGTGGATGTACACTAAACCACCAATAGAGTGGACATAGGCTAAAACCACCGATAGAGTGGATGTATGTTAATAGAGTAGATGTATGTTATATTATTACCCCCACCACTAGAGTGGATGTGTGTGGATGAGTGTTATTCTTTTACAACCTACTAACCAAGTAGATGAACAATAGTGGTAATGAATATAGAAGCAAGAAAGAATCTCTTGGGCATAAAAGAATCTATTAGAGACAAGGCTTTTGAGTGAAGGTAATTTTTCCCTTGAAGGAAAATAATTATAAATGATATTATATAAAATGATGGTTTATCCACATTGACAATTCTCTTGTATTTTATTCTATTGATATTCTCATGTATGATGATATTTTTATTAGCCTTACATACTCAGTACATTCTTTGTACTGACCCCCTCTGGGGACTTACCTTACATGTTGCAGGTGAAGGCATTAGTAGACCTCCTCTGTAGACTGGGGATCATTTGCAGAGTTTTGGTGAGCTCCACTTGGTTCGGAGCTTTCTGGGTCATAGTTGTATATTTGTTTTGGCATTGTAAATATTGTACAAAGCGGGGACTTGTCTCGACTTTAAGTTGGTCTTGTAAATGCATCTGTTAAAGGCTTTTGTAGACATGTGTGGGTTATGAATGTGAAAGATAAATATCCGTTTTGACTTGATGGATCCAACGGCCAAGTTTCCTAAAGATGTATATAGCATATGTTTCCATGTTCATGTTTCCGCATAGTTGCATAAGGTTTAATAATGTTCATACGAAGATATGCATACGAATGTTCATGAGCAAAGATTGGTTCTCTCGAGCCATGTCGGCTTCGGGTGCCAATCATGCGTCGTTGGATTTTGGGGCGTGACAAAAGTGGTATCAGAGCAGGTCGGTCTAAGGGAGTCTACAAAGCCGTTTCTGAGTAGAGTCTTACTTATCGATGTGTTGTGCACCCACATTTATAAGTAGGAAGCTACGGGACATTTAGGATGTTGTTTATTTTCTTCATCCTACATCGTGCAATAGAGCCAGTATTGTAAGATGAATTGTATCTGATCATGGTACTTATTTTTCTTTGGTATAGTCAAAATGCCAAACACGAGAAGAGGCAGAGGTAAAGGGAAGCAGGTGGATATGCCTGCTAAAAGAAGGAATGAGTAGACTACTACCTGACCAAGTTAGTCACGGTGGAGCAAATGCTGAAATTACATCACAGTCCTCCTCTACTTTTCCAGCTCCATAAGAGCCCAGAGGTAGAGAAGTACCCGCAGAACTGGGAATGAATGCCACAGATCAAGATTTACGAAATGCAGTACATATGTTGACACAGTTAGTGGATGCACAAACCCATGGACGAACTGGTCCAATGGTAAATGAAGATGACGTGGCTAGAGCAGCTAGTCGGCGTACACAAGACTTTCTAAAATTAGACCTCCCATATTCACAGGGTCCGATTCGAAAGCAGATCCACAGGATTTCGTGGACCAAGTTCAAAGAGCACTAGAGGTGATGCACGTCACAGGTGTAGAAACGGTTGAGTTGGCAGCCTATAGATTGAAAGGAGAGGCGATATTGTGGTATAAAGATTGGAAGAAGTCTCGTGGTATTGGTTCAATGCCACCAAATTGGGAAGAATTTAAAGCAAGATTTCTTGATCACTATCTTCCCTATGAGATCCGTGAAGCTCGTGCGGATCAGTTTTTAAATCTACGTCAAGGGAACATGAGTGTTCGATAATATAGTCTTTAGTTTAATTCCTTGGCTAGATATGCTCCAAATGTAGTAGCCACCATGAAAGATAGAGTTCATCGATATGTGGATAGATTGGAGCCTTATTTGGTATGAGACTGCACTATTGCTGCCTTAAATTGAGATATGGACATAGCTAGAATACAGGCCTTTGCGCAGAAAATGGAGGATCAAAGGCAAAGAAAGAGGATACAGAAAGCGGAAGAAGGGTCATCAAAAAGGGCCAGACCTATGGGGTAGTCTATGTTGTCCCCAGGAGAATCTAGATCTCGAATATTACCGCCTAGACCCTCATCCTCTTATTCCACAGAAGGTGCTCATTCTCAATTTCGAGGGTCTAAAGGTTGTCGATCGGAACAGAGTAGTGGGATTCATGGATCACATGCAATGAGATCTTCTCGTCAGTTGTGCCCGCGCTGTGGGAGATTTCATGCAGGCGAATGCCTGTTTGATACGAATGTTTGCTTTGTATGTAGTAGGCCAGGACACATGATGAGAGAATGCCCACAGAGGCCTACAGGTAGTATGACACGGCCTACCAAATCAGCCGATGTGGCACCGGCAGTTGGTGTACAGTCTGCTGGTCGCGGTAGAGGTGCCAGAGGAGCAGCCAATTCCAGTGGAACTCAAACTCGCACTTACGCTTTAGTGGACCGACGAAATGAGGAAGCACCTCCTGATGATGGTACAGGTATTTAGGTATATTACCATATTTTACATGATGTATATGTATTGATTGATTGAGCTCTACTCCATCGTACGTTACTCCATCGACTACCGTGAAATTTAATAGTACACCAGGGTTATGAGTGAAGTCAATAGAAATATTTCCACCTATCGGTGAGTTTAGTATAGTGAAAAGAACATATCGTAATGGTATAGTAGATGTTTGTGATCATGAAAGGTATAATGAAATTCAGAAAGAAGGGAAAATTGACCCTATACAATATCCCATGTGGAATTGGTGAAAGTGTATAAGAGTTTCCTTTCATATTATTCCCATTGGAAAGATATAAAGTTCGGGGGATCTCACCAGTTGATACAAGATCAAGTCCACAACACAAGATTTCAGCAACAATAACCAAGAACAACAAGATGAACACAAATGCTAGTGAATCGAAAGAGCCCCACACGGCTTCACTAGACTTCAAGGTCACAAACACAGCAACAACAAGATAAATAAAAAGATAGTTAACTTGACATATGATATTCAAAAGGCTAAGAACCCTAAAAACAAGAGAGGACCCTAAGACTATTGAATATGAACACCAAGTTCTTACTCGGACCAAGAGGAACTCAAATGACCTCAAGACCCTAGTTTCTAGCCAAAACACAACACAAGCTTCACTCTTGTGAACCTTGGCAGATTCTGCCTCCCAATGGTAGAGAGAGAGAGAGAGAGATATTACAAGTCTTTGTCTTGAAATTACAATGAGAAAACTAAGCAAAATGACCCTAAGCTTGTCTATTTATATTACAAGCCAAAAATGAAAGCTAAAATGACAAGTTTAGCCCTTGGCAGCCGCCCCCTTGGAGTGTAAGCTTATTACACTTCAAGGTCCCACTTCACACTTAAAAACATTTAGGTCCTTAGGTGGCTGACTCACCAACTCACACACGGCCATTTGCATGAACAAGGCTTGGAGTTTTTGTAACTCCCGAGCTTGGCATCGTGTGAAAGGCCGTGCACTTGTGGATCTTGTCCCACCCGTATCATCCTCTCCATCTTGAGAGGAATTTGACCTCAAATTCAGCATTTGGTCATCTTCAACCGCATCCACGAGAGAGAGGTCACCAATATTGAAAGTGTGGTGCACTTGATATTCCGGTGGAAGGTCAATCTTGTAGGCGTTGTCATTGATTCTCTCAAGTACTTGGAATGGACCATCACCCCTAGGCAGCAATTTGGACTTTCTTTGAGATGGAAATCGATCCTTTCGAAGATGCACGCACACCCAATCTCCGGGTTCAAGCACAAGCCTTCTTTGTCCTTTGTTTACCCTTTTTGCAACCTCTTGGTTCTTCCTTTCAAGCTTGATCCGCACCTTCTCATGCACCTTTTTCATTGCCTTGGCTCTTTTGCATCCATCTAAACTTGTCATGAGATCACTAGAAAAAGGAGTGAGATCTAAAGGGGTAAGGGGATTCAAGCCATAAACACACTCAAAGGGAGTCATTCCCGTACTTGAATGTATTACCCGATTGTATGCAAATTCCACCAAGGGTAGGTGATCCTCCCATGAAGTCAGTTTACCTTTAACCATAGAACGTAGCATAGACCCTAAGGTTCTATTTACTACCTCCGTTTGGCCATCGGTTTGTGGGTGGCAAGACGTGGAGAAAAGCAACTTCGTTCCAAGCCTACCCCACATGGACTTCCAAAAGAGACTTAGGAACTTTGAGTACCTATCACTCACAATAGTCCTTGGGACTCCGTGAAGCTTTACAACATGTTCAACAAATAATGAAGCTACACTAGGAGCATCTTCAGTTTTAGCACATGGAATGAAATGAGCCATTTTGGAGAATCTATCAACAACAACAAAAATGCTATCTCGACCCTTTCTAGTCCTTGGCAGCCCCAAAACAAAGTCCATCGAAATATCTAACCAAGGGCTAAGGGGAGTGGGAAGTGGGGTGTACAATCCTTGAGGTCGGAGGTGGGATTTTGCACACCGGCAATCCACACATTGGCCGCAAATTTTAGCAACATCCTTGCGCATTTTGGGCCAATAGAATTGTTCCTCTAAGATACCGAGGGTCTTGTCAACCCCAAAATGACCCATGAGGCCACAATCATGTGCCTCTCTCACAAACAATTCCCTCTATGAACTATAAGGAACACACAACCTCCTCCCTTTGAACAAATAGCCATCAAATCAAGAGTAGGAGGAATTGCTATTCTCCTTAAGCCATCGGTCCCTTCCCCACTCTTCACATTCCCTAAAAATAGGAGCAAAGGTAGGATCCTCGGAATACAACATCCGCAAGCTCTCAAATCCCATCAACTTCGAAGACAAGGTAGCAACAAGCACATGTTTTCTAGACAACGCATCAGCCACAACATTTTCCTTCCCCCTTTTGTAATGAATTACATAAGGGAAGGTCTCAATAAACTCAATCCACTTAGCATGACGCCTATTCAACTTGTCTTGGCTCTTAAGGTGTTTCAACGATTCGTGGTCCATTCGTATCACAAACTCCTTAGGCCACAAATAATGTTACCAATTGCCCAAAGCTCTAACAAGGGCGTACAACTCCAAATCATAAGTCGAGTAATTAAGAGTTGCCCCTTTGAGCTTTTCACTAAAATAAGCAACGGGCTTGCCTTCTTGCATTAAAACAGCCCCGAGGCCAACCTTACTAGCATCACACTCTACTTCAAACATCTTATCAAAATTGGGCAATTGCAACAAAGGCGCCGAGATGAGCATAGCTTTCAAGGCTTCAAAAGCCTTAGCTTGCTCTCCCCCACACTTAAAGGGTTGGTCCTTTCTAATAACCTCGGTCAAGAGTGCTGCTATGGAGCTGAAACCTTTGACAAACCTCCTATAAAAGCTCGCCAACCCATGGAAACTTCAGATTTCTCCAATAGTTTTAGGGGTCGGCCAACTTCGTATAGCGTCTATCTTGGATTCGTCCACTTTCACACCCCTTGAGCTCACGACAAAACCCAAGAAAATCACTTTATCAACACCAAAAGAACACTTCTCTACGTTGGCATACAACTTCTCCTTTTGGAGCACATCAAACACACACCTCAAATGCATCACATGATCATCAATAGATTTACTATATACCAACACATCATCAAAATACACCACCACAAACTTTCCAATATAAGGCTTCATTACATGATTCATTAGCCTCATAAAGGTGCTAGGAGCATTGGTAAGGCCAAAGGGCATGACCAGCCACTCATATAGACCAAATTTGGTCTTGAATGCGGTCTTCCACTCATCACCGGGTTGCATGCGAATTTGGTGGTAGCCACTCCTAAGATCCACTTTAGAAAACAAACAAGAACCATGGAGCTCATCTAACATATCATCTAGTCTAGGGATTGGATGACGATACCTTATAGTGATTTTGTTGATGGCTCTACAATCGACACACATGCGCCAAGTTCCGTCTTTTTTTGGTACCAAAAGCACCGGGACAGCACACGGACTCATACTTTCCTTAATGTATCCCTTGTAGAGAAGCTCCTCAACTTGTCTCTCAAGCTCCTTAGTGTCCATGGGATTGCTCCTATAGGCCGGTTTGTTTGGAAGTTGTAAACCCGGCACCAAATCAATTTGGTGCTCAATTCCCCGAAGTGGGGGCAATCCTTGTGGAAGTTCTTGAGGAAATACGTCTTCATAATCCTGCAATACACAAGAAATCAAAGGAGACATGGAAGGATTAGTGGGGTTAGTATTAAAACAATGAGCCAAGAGTAACATAGGCGTGCCCTCATCATGATCTATGAAAAGTTCCTTCTTCCTAGCCAACATCACCATAGTCCCCCCCCCTATTGCTGTTGGGGCAGCCTCCGATGTCCCTACTGCCCCAACTACCCCATCTACGGAACTCCCTCTCTTTTCTCCCCTTTTGGGTTCCTTTCCCTTTTCTTCAATTCTCTCATCCTTTGATGCCACTCATTTACTTGGGAAGGTGAAAGAGGATGAAGTGTGACCTTTCGGCCATCCTTCTCAAGTGTATATCGATTGGACCTCCCATCGTGTTTGGTAGACCTATCATATTTCCAAGGCCTAACTAACAACAAGTGACATGCTTGCATTGGTATCACGTCATAAAGTACTTCATCGTGGTAGTTTCCCACCTTAAACCGTATCACACATTGCCTTGTGACCTTCAATTCACCACAATCATTCAGCCATTGTAACTTGTAAGGACTAGAGTGCGGTGTAGTTGGTAACTTCAAGAAATTTACCAAAGCATGACTTGCGATGTTTGTACAACTACCACCATCGATCACCAAGGTGCACACACTCCCCTTTACAAGACATTTAGTGTGGAATAGATTTTCCCTTTGGCTTGGGTCATCTACTGCCGTACTAATCATGACGCGCCTAACCACAAAGTTTGGAACCACACACTCCCCTTTTTGAGGATAAACATCTTCACCATCATCACCGTCATCATCATGTGGTCCATCATCGGTTTCCTCTCCATCTTGAGGCTCGGCCTCATCTTCTCCCCTTTTGGGACCCACCTCCTCACCAAGGTAATACACTCTCCCTTCCCTTAGGATCACATTGTATCGGTTTGGACATTCATTGGCCTTATGCCCCCAACCTTGGCACTTGAAACATTGGAATCCCTTTGGGTTAGGATACTTGTGAGCCTCCGGTTTTGGAGGAAATTTGGGTACTGTTTTGGACTCGGGCAGCCTTGTAGTGGCGGGTTGGTCCTTGTTTTTGGGCCAACCCGAGGGGGCTTGTCCCCTTGACTTGAAGGATGATCTCTCTTTAAGTTCTCTTTCAATATCAAGAGCCGCTTGGAAAATACCGTCAACGGTTTCAAACTTGTAAAGGGTTAAATGAGTGGAGATCTCTTTGTTCAACCCACACTTGAACCGGATGATGTCGTGACTGATTTGCTCCCCACGATGATCAAGTTTCAACATGAGTTGTTGAAACTCATCAAAATATGCCATCACACTCTTGTTACCTTGACGCAAGCCATATAATCTAGCAAGCAACTCATGGCGATATCTCTCGGGAAGGTATCGTTGCCTCATCAAGTACCTCAACCGATACCAAGGTGGTGGCTGCCCATCCACTAGTTCATCACCAAACCGCTTGACGTACTCCCACCAAGTGTTAGCATAACCCTCAAAGTGAGCTATAGCATAACTTTTTTTCTTTTCTTCCGAGATATCATTAACTTGGAAGACTTTGTCACAAGCCGATTCCCAAGCTAAGTATGCCTCGGGGTCACTTTCACCCTTAAAGAAAGGTAGACTCAACTTGATGGTGTTGATGCCTACATCCCTCTCATGGTGTCGGTTTCCTCTTTCTTCATATCCACGGTATCTCCGTTGAACTCCTCTGCCCCCTCTCACCTCCTCCTCCCTCATGTAAGTATCATCAAAGGCCCCATACCCTTCATACTCCTCCCTACCATACTCCTCAAGGTGGGCTGGTCGGTTTTGGATATTTGGAATTTGATTTGGGGGTATTGGATTTTGTGGAGGTGGTGGTCTTTGGTTTAATGGAGCTTGGAATGGAAGGTTCGGATTTAATGGTGGAATTTGACGTCCAAATCCCTCATGCGGGACTTGGGAATTCTGGAAATGCGTTGGTCTATTGGGGCCACGGTTAGGAGGGAAAAAGGTGGTTTGGCTTGCGGCATTTAGTGGAGCTTGAGGTGCATTTAGCATTTGGTGGACTGTTTCGGGGGTGATGGTTGCGGAGGAAGTCCTATCATGCCCATTGGTAGAAACATGTAGAGGAGTAGAAGGACGAGAGTTCCTTTGACTCTCCACTTGTTCTAACCTCCCACTAATAGTCGACACCTCTCCCTTGATTGCTGCCAAGTCCCCTCTCACGGCCCCAAATTCCGAATTCAACCTTTCAAGTGTCCGGGTAACGGCCTCAAGAGTGACCCTCATAGAGTCAAGTGCATTAGTATCCACGTTATGGGACGTGGTCCAGTCCATTGTCAAGGTATTATACTCTTTAGATCGCCACACGCTTGAGTTCCGCAAGTGTTGTAAATTGGCTAGTAACCGTGAATCCTTTAAGGTATGAATAAGCTCTTATCCGGAGTGGATTTTTGTTTGAAGACTCAAAGAATTCTTGTCGGACTAGAACCAAAAATAGCAACATATTCAAAAGATAAAAAGGCACTCAAGTAATCGTCGACACGAACAAACGGATTCAAAGGACTAATCGACAACCTAGTAGGAATGTACTAGTTTGTTAATTAGTTCTAGAACCAAGTAAAGGAAACCAAAAATCAACAATTAGCAACTAGAATAATATCCAAAGTTGAGCTTAGGGGTGACGTGGCAGCATGCAATTGGTCTTGGACCCACACGGTTTTGTATATATAACTTCTATGTATATTTCTTTTTTTGTGTGTGTGTGTGTCTCAAATCTGAAATTCAATATTCATATAACTTGTGATGGATGACAATGTGTTTTGGAGGGAAAAATAATAGTCTTGTAGCCTTTTCAACTTTTCAAACTCAAAAAGGTGATGTTTGACTAACTAGTCCCACAAAACAAGGCTCCTTGAATTAGGGAAGAGTGGTTGAGAAGACTAGGAAGTGATGGGTGCAAGTCTTTCACCAACAATTTTATGACTTGTGTTGCAACTTGAACACAACAAGATGAACAAGTTTAAAAGATGAACACCTTCATCACTTCTTCAAGCACATAACACACAACCATCAAATTTTGTCATCAACAACATACAACTTTCAGCCGCTTCAAGTCACCACAACAATGGTCAAGTTTTCAAGCTCAACTTTTAGATCTAGACACTTTAGTGTTGGTGGGAAAGAGACCAACACTATAAACACACTAAACAAGCAAAATAACACCTAGATCTAAACATACAACAACATTCTCGGTTTTGTCTTCAATGGACAGATTTCAGAATTTATTTATTTTATTTTTTTTTTGTTTAATCCGAGAACAAGCCCAAGATGGGTTGTGTTGGAACACAACCGGTCTTGCTCTGATACCAAATGATACAAGATCAAGTCCACAACACAAGATTTCAGCAACAATAACCAATAACAACAAGATGAACACAAATGCTAGTGAATCGAAAGAGCCCCACACGGCTTCACTAGACTTCAAGGTCACAAACGCAGCAACAACAAGATAAATAAAAAGATAGTTAACTTGACATATGATATTCAAAAGGCTAAGAACCCTAAAAACAAGAGAGGACCCTAAGACTATTGCATATGAACACCAAGTTCTTACTCGGACCAAGAGGAACTCAAATGACCTCAAGACCCTAGTTTCTAGCCAAAACATAACACAAGCTTCACTCTTGTGAACCTTGGCAGATTCTGCCTCCCAATGGAAGAGAGAGAGAGAGAGAAATATTACAAGTCTTTGTCTTGAAATTACAATGAGAAAACTAAGCAAAATGACCCTAAGCTTGTCTATTTATATTACAAGCCAAAAATGAAAGCTAAAATGACAAGTTTAGCCCTTGGCAGCCGCCCCCTTGGAGTGTAAGCTTATTACACTTCAAGGTCCCACTTCACACTTAAAAACATTTAGGTCCTTAGGTGGCTGACTCACCAACTCACACACAGCCATTTGCATGAACAAGGCTTGGAGTTTTTGTAACTCCCGAGCTTGGCTTCATGTGAAAGGTCGTGCACTTGTGGATCTTGTCCCACCCGTATCACCAGTCAAGTGTGAAGGTTAATGAATAAAGACGTAACTTCCATAAAAGTTCTTTGAAGAAATTAATAAGTCGAAGAGATACCCATGTTTGTTTCAAATGGAAGAAAAGGTTCAAAAGGTGGAAGTGGACCAATACTACGTAAGTAGCCATGAGTTTCACGTGTCTATACATGTATAGGCGAATATAGAAATGCATTTGTTGTAATTAAAGCGACATCGTTAACATTTGAGGATGAATGTTTCTAAGGGGGGGAGAATGTAACACCCCGTACCTTACTAACCCTATGTGATGACGTTGAACAATGGTTACTTAGGTGTCGAGATGCCATGAGTATGTACGTTGTAATGTTAGTGACAAGAAATTTAAAATTTGGCCTCGTACATGTGGTTGACCCTTCATAAGAGGTGTTTTGTGATTTTCGTGGCGCAGTTGTGGGGTTCAAAATGAGGCTAATAGTACCTCTAAACAAAGTATATTAAGTCCAAGAAGTAAGTTAAAGGATAGGACTTGAAGTATCTAACTAAACCCGCGAAGACAAGTCGAAAAATAAAATTTTCAAAAAACATAAGTCTGGGCGCGCTAGGGGGCGTACCACGCCGGTCTGGGATAAAAATTTTATTCCAGAGGAAGCAAGCTGGCCCGCCCAAGGGCGTGCCACGCTGGTTTTGCCACTTTTTCAAAGTTGGAAATTTTCTTAAGTCCCAAGGGTGCCCGGGGACGTTTTGAGCCGATTTTTGCCACGATTCTTTTACAACCATGAGTATATATATGAAATGAATGAAATATTATATTGGTATGATAAAATTACTCGAGAATGAATTTGGTGTCAAAATGATGATTTTACCCTTATGGTCAAAATAAGCCATACGTGGCTAGAATTGCTTGTTTTTGGAATTGAGGCTACAAGTATGAATTGCGTGAGTGGGAATATTGTCGTAACATGTATGAAATGAATTAAACATGAGGAATTATTTATTTTATTGGATTAAGTGAATTGGGCTCAAAAAGGGCCCAAAATGAGAAAGAAAACATGGGCCAAAAATGGGTCAAATGACCCATTCTTCCATTGACTTAGCCACACTTAGCATTAAATGCCAAGAGTGTATAAGTATGACCCCCAAGGTCTATAAAAGGAGACCAAAAATCAGATTTTTAATATACTACAACACACATGTTTTTTCTATCTTTTTCTAGAAGTCTCAAGAAAGCTTTTCTTGCTCTCAAACCCTAAGAGCTCAAAGCCAAATTTTGGAGCAAGATCATCATATTCCAAGATTGGGTAAGTGATTATTATTGTGCTTTAACATATTATAAGCATGATAGATTATGTATATCATGTTGGTTATGCTTGGAAGTGTTGGAGATGGCACTTTTGTTTTTGTGAAAAAGATGTGTTATCCATGGGATTGTCACTTGGATTATGATTTGTGGTCTTGATGAAAAAGCATGGTATGGATAAATAACAACATGTATTGTGTTATTATGGCCCCAAACTTGTGATTTTTCTATAAGTATAAATTATGGGATTTTGGCCGATTTGTTGTTGTGAGATGTATTGAAGTAAATTGATGGAATAATTGTGATATGGTGGTGATGGAGAAGTGTAAAATATGAACTTGGTGTGAATTGCTATTGGTTATCATGTGTTGGTCAATGTATGGAATATTGTGGGATTATTGGTATCATGATTTCATAAATGGTATGGTCAAGGGGGAAATGACATGTTAAAGCTAAACATGTGACTTATTGTTATTGTATGCCATTGTAAGGTAATTGGTGGTTAATGTTGGTTTCATTATGAACTTGTGTTGTAGAGAAAAACACAAGGACAGAGCGGGACTATTGTATGTACGTCTAAGATTGTGTATTCGTATTAAGAATACAAGGTATGTAAGGTTCCTTTTTCCATATCCTTCTGCAACATGTTGTTCACATTGACATTGGACTTGTTTCAATTTCGAGAGGCTAGAAGTATACCAATTCGGGTTGACGTATATTGTTGTTCATATGTGTCCTATACTTAGATGAATGATGATTCACTTATCTCTTGTTCATTGATTGAAGTTCCGAAGATGTCATAACGTTGAAATTTTGAGAAGAACTATTTTAAGAGAGTAATAACATAAGAGAATCTATTTAATCTTAGATGACATTGTCCAATAATATCTTGTCCCAAAGTCCTATAGTTTGATGATTAGCCTTGTACTACTCTTTCATAAGTAGAAGTACCAATCTCATAAAAGTAATAAGAGAGGTGATGTGCAAGTTAGTATAATTATTCCTCATAAGTGAAGATGTAAATCTCGTGAAGTACGGTAGTGAAGTGAGATGTGTATATAAGTGTGAGCTTTAGTGTCATGATCTTTAAGTCACTTTCATAACTAGGTAAGGGGTATAAGATTGTAAAGATGTAATGTGCATGGCCACTATATGTTTCATTGAGTATAGATCACATTCTAGAGAGTATAAGTTCAATATGGAATAATTTCAATATTGTGATAAGTCATTTATTATAGCCCACCAAAGGTGGAGGTCCGGTATCATATACTTACTTATATAAGCTCTCATAAGATTAGCGAAGGAGGGAAAGTGAGAGTTAGTATATCTACCCTTCACAAGTTAAGGTGTTAATCTCATGAAGTGTAAGAGTAAGGTAAAGCATATTTGTGTGTTTCAATTAGTGTCATGATCCTTAATGTATTAATCTCTCATAAGATGATATATCACTTTCCCCCACCATAGAGTGGATGTATGTTCCCCCACCATAGAGTGGATGTATGTTCCCCCACCATAGAGTGGATGTATGTTCTCCCACCATAGAGTGGATGTATGTTCCCCCACCAAAGAGTGGATGTATGTTCTCCCACCATAGAGTGGATGTATGTTCTCCCACCATGAGAGTGGATGTATGTTACCCCACCATGAGAGTGGATGTATGTTACCCCACTATGAGAGTGGATGTATGTCACCCCACCATGAGAGTGGATGTATGTCACCCCACCATGAGAGTGGATGTATGTTGCCCCACCATGAGAGTGGATGTACGCGAAACCACCAATAGAGTGGATGTATGTTAATAGAGTAGATGTATGTTATATTATTACCCCCACCACTAGAGTGGATGTATGTGGATGAGTGTTATTCTTTTACAACCTACTAACCAAGTAGATGAACAATAGTGGTAATGAATATAGAAGCAAGAAAGAATCTCTTGGGTATAGAAGAATCTATTAGAGGCAAGGCTCTTGAGTGAAGGTAATTTTTCCCTTGAAGGAAAATAATTATAAATGATATTATATAAAATGATGGTTTATCCACATTGACTATTCTCTTGTATTTTATTCTATTGATATTCTCATGTATGATGATATACATTCTTCGTACTGACCCCCTCTGGGGACTTACCTTACATGTTGCAGGTGCAGGCATTAGTAGACCTCCTCTGTAGACTAGGGATTATTTGCAGAGTTTTGGTGAGCTCCACTTGGTTCAGAGCTTTCTGGGTCATAGTTGTATATTTGTTTTGGCATTGTAAATATTGTACAAAGTGGGGACTTGTCCCGACTTTAAGTTGGTCTTGTAAATGCATCTGTTAGAGGCTTTTGTAGACATGTGTGGGTTATGAATGTGAAAGATAAATGTCCGTTTTGACTTGATGGATCCAACGGCCAAGTTTCCTAAAGATGTATATAGCATATGTTTCCATGTTCATGTTTCCGCATAGTTGCATAAGGTTTAATAAGGTTCATACAAAGATATGCATACGAATGTTCATGAGAAAAGATTGGTTCTCTCTAGCCATGCCGGCTTCGGGTGCCAATCACGCCTCATTGGATTTCAGGGCGTGACATTAAAGTCATTAAAAAGGTATCATAAGTTGATAATCACATCCAAAAAGGGTATAGGGGTCTTCGGGGATCAAAGAAAGACAAAAACATACAAAACGGAATCCTGGAGTGACCTGCGAATCCACATGCACCCGCAGGTGGCTGACATGCTGCCGCAAGTGACCCTTGGCCCTGTCCAGGGGCACCTGTGTTGGCATCTGCGCCTGCAGGTGCCTTCGTCTGCGGGGGTAGATGCCCAAATCGGCCAAAAAACGTCTCTTTTGGGTCCTTTTGTGTAATAAATGGTACAAGGCCATAAGTAAGCTTTTATTTACATCTTTTTGGTCACTTGGATGCCAACGAACCATCATGGTTTCACAACACACATGAACATCACCAAAACCACATTTTTCCTTCAATACACCACCAAGTCCATGCACAATTTTGCAATAACAATTCCAAACATTATGTACAAGGATAAAACAAGTTAAGGCTATAATCACATCTCATATGTCAATATTGAATCCATAAAATTCACTTCCTTCAAGACCATAAGTCTATTTTCAAGTTTACAAGGCAAAACCCTTTTTTCGATTGCAAAAATAGACAGTTTTACACATAGTGACCTGTCCAACACTGTGTCAACACAACCAACATGATTTATGCACCACCTTAAGCATATCATATATTAAACCATGAGAATAAATACTTACCAAAGCTTTCAAGAGAGTGATCTTGTCCAAAAGAGTGAAGGCTTAGGGTTTGAGGTTGAAGAGAAATGTCTTGAATATTCTAGAAATTAGCACCTGTGTTTAAATGAATAAAAACCTGATTTTATATAATGCCTCAAAGGTCATCCTTAGCCATATTAAATGTATGTTTACTTGGTCAAACACAAGAATGGGTCATATTCCCTTTTTGGGCCATGTCTTCCTTGTAACTTTTGGGCCTCATTTGGGCCCAATAGCTTTGCCCAATAAAACTAACACATAATTCACCAACTTTCTCATGTTTAAAACAAAATTCCATTACGATAATTAAATAAGGTCGGAAATGTACGGGGTGTTACATATACCTGTGACCTAGCTTTGTTGATACAGACGATATCTTTATGCACTTCACTATTAACCGATGACCATAGAAATATAGGCATTAGGTATAGTTGAGTAGGCTTAGAATTGTTGGAAAGACGCTCAATATGGCTACAATTAACCTACAACTAGTAACTCAGGAAAGCAAATTAGATGAATGTTTGGATAACGCAACTGGATTGTCAAAACACCGCAACCCTAGATCTTTCTCAAATCTGAATTACAACACAACCAATCTATGACTTGTTTACAATTGTTTTTATTTACATTCAAAACACACAAATCACTCTTTATTATTGGTCACCTACTAAATAGCTCGTATAAGAATTCAAAGTTGAATTTTAATTTATCAAATCCCTGTGGGTACAATATCTGGACTTATATTTTTTATTACTTGTATGACAAAGTACACTTTCATGTGAGAAAGGATGCAATATACCACAAAAAATCATAAATATAAGGTAATACTCTGTAGCACACTATTACTTAAAACAACCTTACCACCATAAGATATTAACTTTCCCTTTCTGTTTTGAAATCTCCCTTTCACTTTATTGATCAAATCGTTGTAGTATGCCTTTCTTTTTCTTACATGTGTAATGGGGCAGCCCAAATATAGAAAAGGAAATTCTCCATGATGAAAACCTATAATCACCTTCACTTCATTTTGCAAATCAGTAGCCACATTTTTGTACATATAAAAGCTGCTTTTGTGCTCATTGATGAGTTGTCTTGACACCAATTGGTAATATTTAAGCACTTCCATCACATTTACTAGAGAATCTTTATCAGCAGAAGTCAATAAAGTAGTATCATCTACATATGCAAGATGGTTTATGTCCCTAGTCCATTTAGGCAGACCATATCCCTTATATCTGTCATCTTCAAAAAGAGCACTAAGAGTTCTAGATAGAACCTCTGCAATGAGAATGAAAAGAGCAGGTGATAAAAGGTCACCCTATTTAATTCCCCTTGTAGAATGAAAGAAACTATGTGATTTTCCATTACTAATAATGGAATACCAATTGTTAGCAACCAATCTCCAGGTCATACCAATAATCAACTCTATGAAATCCATCTTCCTCATGACCCTTGTAAGAAAGAGCCAAGAAACCCTATCATAAGCCTTTGACATATCCTTCTTTATAACAACATGAGCTAGCTTCCCCCTCATTCTGATATCAGTAACTATTTCCTAAGTAATTAAAACATTCTCAATAATTCTCCTTCCTTTGATGAAACCTGACTGATTTTTGAATATCAGTTAGGTAACATGCCTTCCAACCTCTCATGTAACACTCTGGATATGAATTTATTAATAAAGTTACTGAGACTGATAGGCCTCAGATCTGTGAAGCCTTCTATAACTTTCTTATTTGGAATAAGCACCAAATTGGTATGAGTAACACTCTTAGGAAGAGTATTACCTTCAAAGAAGTCCTTTACCATATTATACACATCTTGTTTCACTATCTCCCAACAGTGTCTATAGAAGAGATCTGAGAAACCATCTGGACCACATACACTATTTCCTTTTAAGCAAAACATAGCCTGTTTCACCTCCTCCGTAGTAGGCATTTCTACCAACATTCTATTATCTTCAGTTGTAACCATTTGTGGTAATGGTTCAGCAGATCAAAGTTGGAACCTTCCTCCTCTTGAGTGAACTGATCTTTGTAAAAAATTTACTGCTTCATCAGCCACCACATCTTTATCCTCAATCCAGTTTCCTTCAGCATATTTGATTATGTTGATATGTAATATTTTTATTCTTCCCTTCACAAGGCTATGAAAGAACCTTGTATTTATATCTCCCTTATCAAACCAGGTAATTCCAACCTTTTATCTCCAAAATTCTTCTTCAAGATGAATTAATTTTTTACCTTTGCTTTAGCTTTCTACATGATCATCCTATTAGAAAATGATGGATCTTCCTCAAATAGTTGCTCCTTTAGTTTCATTATATCTTCCCTAATTTACAACTATTGAAAAATATCAACAAATCTTTTTTTGCTCCATGATCTCAAAGCCTTCTTCAGATTTTTTAGCTTATGTTTGAAAATCCAAAAGCTATTCCCTCTTTCAGTAGTCTGCCAGTGCTGATTAACCACCACTTTTATAGACTCATATTCCACCCAAAAGGTAAGAAACTTTAAAGGTCTTATGATAGATTGAGCTTCTGCATTCATTGTCAAGAAAACTAGGGCATGATCTGACCCAATTTTTGGCAAATGTTCAACTTTCATTGTAGGGAGCCATTCTAGTAATTGAGAGTTGACCATAAGTCTATATAACCTCTCAAAAATACAATTATCTCCTGCTCTACCATTCCACTAAGTAAATGAACTTCCTTTAAAAGAAATTTCTTTGAGTTCACAGGAATTAACACAATATGCAAAATCTTCCATTTCTTGTTGGGTAACTGGTAATCCCCCAATTTTGTCTTCCTCATTTAGTATAGCATTAAAATCTCCTCCTATCAACCAGTGAGACATGGTATCATCACACCTGTAAATGTCATGCCACAATATAATTGTTTCCTCTTCTGTACACTTGGCATATACTATTGTGATCAACATATGTTTCTGATTCTCCAAGAATGTAGCCTTTATTGTAATTTACTATTCTGCATCACTAATTATCTATATATCTATCCCTTCTCTTACAAAAAACCAGATCTTATTAGTTACATTTTCTCTTGCCATGTTCATGTTCAATCTTCTTTTGTAACCCTACATGTGTCTCCTATTTTGGAAAGGCTCCATTAGAGCTATTAAAGAATATTTATGATGTATATTAAGCATTTGCAACCTATTAAAGGCTTGTTGAGTGTTAATAGATCTAATATTCTAAAATATAGCCTTTATCATCAACTAATAGACTTGTTTGGAATCCCTCTTTTTGGCACCACCCTTTTTGGTAGTCGGTTCTCTGTTTTTCCTTGCTTCTTGCCCTTTCTCATGTTTTTCCTAGTGTTTTTTTGGAGACAGATCACCTTTTTTGCTTACATTTTCCCATACAGTTTCATTCTCCTCTATATCTACTGTAGCTTCCTTTGCTGATTTGTTTGTATCTCTTGTTTTATGTGTATCTTTTGTATTTTTCACCTAGTGTGTAAAAATGTCATGTAATGTTTTTGATGTACTTTTATGCTATGGTGTGTCATTTATCTATAGTTGTGTACCCTTCTTCCCTTGCCCTGTGTCTTCAATTTCATTGTTGTTCTCATGTACATCTTCTTCCTCAAATTCATCTAATTGCCTATCTGATATGGAAATAGCATCATTTACTATAGCCAAAGCTATAGGCTATGCGGTTATCACAATGTCTTGGCAAATACTTGCTACCCTGTCTCTAATTCTCCTTCTTTTACCTCGATATCATTCTTCTTATCCACTCTATCTCCCCATAGTGTACTTTTTTCTCCTCCCTAAAGAAATATTTTTTTTGTTGTTGCTAGGTGATGCTCTATTACATGCTCTTTTTGGAAAGCTGTTGTTGGTACATTTCTTTGGTGAAGGAGAACTCTGTGATCTTGTACTGCTTGTGAAGGCCTTATCTACCCAATCCCTAGTATTGTCTTCTTTGTTTTTGTCATGACTTGTTGTATCATCCTCTTTGCTACCTGATTCTTGCCCTGCATCTTGCACACTCTTCGATACCCAAGAAACTACGCACCCCTTTAACCGATACAGGTGGAGGTAATTTTTCAATAACTTCAATCTTTTCCCTATCAACTTCGAGCCCTTGCTTTGAAACTTTACGCCCAAGAACTATACCTTCCGTCACAAGGAAATGGCACTTCTCTCAATTGAGAAAAAGATTAGTTTCTTCACACCGAGCAAGGACTTTATCAAGGTTTTGCAAGCATTCCTCGAAAGAGTTACCAAAGACTGAAAAATCATCCATAAAAATCTCTACGAACTCCTCCACCATGTCATAAAAATAACCATCATGCACCGCTGAAAGGTAGCCGATGCATTACACAATCCAAATGGCATATGCTTGAAAGTGTATGTGCCGTAAGGACATGTGAATGTAGTCTTCTCCTGATCTTGAGGATCTATAGCAATTTGATTGTATTCAGAATACCCATCAAGAAAGCAATAATACTCCTGCCCGGCTAAACGATCCAACATCTGATCAATAAAAGGGATTGGATAGTGGTCTTTCCTCGTAGCATCATTGAGTTTTCGTTAATCCATGCAAATACGCCACCCAGTCACAGTTCTTGTAGGAATCAATTCATTATTATCATTCGTGATCACCGTCATACCACCCTTTTTTGGAACACATTGTACTGGGCTCACCCACGTACTATCAGAGATAGGGTAAACAATGCCCGAATCTAACCACCTAATTACTTCTCTCCTTACTACTTCTTTCATCACCGTATTCAAGTGGCGTTGGTGTTGCACACTCGGCTTATGCCCTTCCTCCATGTAAATTTTATGCATGCATAAACCCGGATTAATACCATGGATGTCAGACATCTGCCAACCAATAGCCTTCTTTCTTCGTTTGAGTATCAACAATGTCGCATCAACTTGTTCCTTTGACAAATTTACTGCAAGAATAATAGGAAGGGTCTCATTGTCACCTAAGAAAGAATATTGAAGGTGAGATGGAAGTTCTTTCAATTCAAGCTTCGGTGCCTCCTTAATTGAGGGCTTGGTTGGAGGACCGAGTGGACGATTCAAAGGTTCCCATTGCCCCTTTACCATACCTCTTCTGTTTTTGCTGATCTATTGCTACTGCGTCTTTAGGTGTATCCAGCTTCTTCTGCAACTCCGAATAAAGTACTCTACAGTCATCTTCACTTTGCCCCTGTAGCTTGCATTTTTCTTACAATAAGAGGGAATCTAATCATATTGTATCTTAACTTTTACTATTCTTTTAGCATTATTCACTTTAACTTCAATCTTCATTTGAACAAATAGTTGTTTTTTTGCAAGCAGGTCCAATTGTTCTTTTACCCTAGCATAACTAGGGTGTGTTTTGTTCAAATTTCTTTGATCAAGATGCAAAGGTTTACCAACAGAAGAAGCCAAACAAAATAGGGCTTCTTTGATTAAGAATATGGGGAGAAGATCTGGGAAGAAAATCCAAGTAGTTGCTAGAGATATTTCTTCGCTTGTTTTAAATATTTCATCATATATGAGAGGGCTCATTTGATATGAATATCCTGTCACGCTCCCAGACCAGAAGGGGTGGACAAGGGTCCATATGAACACTTGCTATACAAATGACCTGCATTAAGCGGATGTGCCACTATTTATAAGACAATTATAAGAGTGGTACATAAGTAGCACTGGACAAATGGCCACACTGATACAGTACACAACTAAAATTATGATTACATATGATAACTTTACATTATCTACGAAGCCTCTAATAGAATTATTTACTATACAACAATAGATGGTCGAGACAAGACCTGACATACCCAAGCTATAAATATAAATATGACTTAAAGAGTGCTAGACATCTATTAGATCTAAATGAGAAAAGAGCTTGCCAATTGCTCTGTTGAATCAAAATGAGTGTCTAATATAAAAGTATGCTACCTGGTGTACCTGATATTGTATATACAAAGGTGTGGTGCCCCCGAATGTAGGGACTTCAGTACATATACAACATGTATTGGTACACAAAGCAGACTGAATAATAAGTAGACATATAAGGATGTTCAATGAATTGAATGACAACATGAGCAACTATAAACAGATGAATACCAGAAACTCTCATCTTGACTATAAATTATGAGTATACAAGTGACTGATAGGTAATATAGAATGGTAGCCTATGAATTTGCCTTTTTAACTTATCATATAACGTCTTATGAGTAATTCATAATTATAAAGCGCCTAATGATTTGCCTAGATGATGTCCTCTGCCTATATGAAATACAAATGACCATAATATGGCCTACTGAAGGTGGTCTGTGTCAAATATATAGCAATGTTGCCTCAAATCTATGTATGCTTTTGTTACTGAATCACAGTTTGTTGTAGGGTACGCCCCTCCTTGGGGGCTTACTATGAGGGTCTACCCCCAGGCCATATGTGCCATATATTGGTTCGAGTTAGGGGAAATAGTACGTGATATTCCAGCTGATTCTAGATGCAAATGATGCCACAAAGGTGGGTACACCATAATGTTTAGGCTCACTATAACGGTCTGGTCTCAATCTTGTGCACAGAATTACGTCGTGCATGTGTGTCAAGCCAAACCTATGAATACCATACCGTCGTTAACTTTTATCAAGTTATGGTTTATAGGCCTATGCAAGTATATTATGACAAATACTGTTTAGCCATTCAAGTAGTGTTTTCCATAGACAACCAACTTCTTTGATAGTATTGAGTCATTTAACACTAGTTCTTTATATCATCATATAACTGTATCGCTTTGTGATCCAATATACTATTGCGACTATAGTATGACCATTTATTCTAATATATAGCATGTGATAGATATATCATTTGCATTCTAAGAATTTCTAATAAACACAAACACAATCCTGTATAACTCTATAGATATTTGGCTTGACAAGAGTAATATGAATATTATGACTACAATAAATAAACGCATGAAGGGTGGAGACAAGTAAATTCAAATGGAAATGACATGTGGATACTGTGGCAACATTAGGCATATAGTCATGTATTAGATGTATAGAAAGGGGAGGCTATGTTCACATATATCAGGTAAACTATATTGATTCTTTTAGAAGAAACAAGTGACTTACGATCATTCCTTACTGATGAAGGAGGTTTTAGCTTTACGTACCTTGGATGTATCTCTAGCTAATGGTAGCATCACAAGTTTCAAACGACTCAACACTTCAACCACCCAAACAATGAGAAATCACTCCAACATAATCAACTACATATACAATACATAGATATGTTCATCAATATTATGAAAGTTCATTTACCAACTTATTTCAAAATTCTTCCCTTACTTCTAAAATTAATCAAATTTCTTATCAAACGTTGGGGAGAATTCTTTATTTTTCCAACTCACAAAGTTTGATATTAAATCTACCACTGCCAATAGAAATACCCAAAAATCCCTCTTTTATCACAATTCACCTTTCCCCCCTTTTCAAGAACCCTAATTAACAAGACCCATTTCAAGAATCAATATGAAATTCAAATTAAATAGTGATTACCACCTTATACTACCTCCCAAAAATGTAATCTATCATTATTTTCAAGTATTGAGGAGAGAAATTACCTATTTAAAAATAGACCTCAACTTGAGTTCTTGGAGAATCTTTAAAATCCTTACATAAAAACTAGTACTTGCCTAACAATATGGGATTGTATCGTATGCCTCTCCATTGTAAGAATTATTGTAACTCTATAACCCCCAATATCTCATTAATTCACTATAGAATAAGAAGAAGAAGAAGAGAGTTAAGGGCACTACAACCCACTCCCTCACGTTCTCTAGAAAAAGAACACACTAGAAGTTTTTAATTCTCTTTCTAATTTATTTACCTATAGAGAAGTCAAATGTTCATAATATCATGATTACTTTTAAAAAAAACATTCTACCAACATGCAACAATAATATTATGTATAACCAACTTCTTAGATACCAAATTATATATGCCACTAGAAGATAAACTCAAAGATTACTGATTTGATATATAATGCACCACATAACTCTTTATAGACCAAGAGTTACACTCATTTATAGTGTTAACTCAAATTTTTCCCAAAGCGCTACATATCCATCTTTTGCAATAATATAATAAGCATTTTTAGACATAATGTTAATGAAATCCTCTACTAGTTCGAATTCCATTAAAATATGTTTGTTTCTAAGGAAACCAATCTTACAATCACCTTTAACACCACACTGCTTGGGAATTATGTCCCTTAGTTCTGATAATTCAGTCCATCCATATGAGAATTTGCCAACAATAATAAATTGTAAATTCTTAATTATATTTATCCTTTTAACTTCTTGAGTTGTCCACTTAACCACAGGAATACAATCTGCAAAAGCTACTTTCTTCATTGGAATAGGTTCCACCTCTATCTTAGCCTTAGTAACTTTGTTCGAGTTTACTGTTGGATTAGTACTTGCTGCATAGTTTCCAATAGGGTTGGGAGTTTAAAATATGCTTTGATTGGGTTTTTGTAAATGGTTTTTCATAGGATTCAAAGGTGGTAATTAAGATGTAGAAGATATGGAGGGGACCTGGCCAGCTATCGGAGGTGGCTGGCCGTTTACTGGATTCATGGAAGGGGTTGTAAAGCGAGGGTTTAATTCGTATATTTAGGAGAGAGAAGAACCATGTAAACAATTCCATTAACAAACAAACCAATACACGTCAAGAACACTCATCCCTTTAACCACCTTCTAGGAAGGGTGTCAAGTAGAATGATCCTCTAGTAGTTCTATCTAGTTATAATGTGATAAATAAAAAAATTTAAATGCAAAGTATCCTATATATGAACTCTCTACTCCTATATGCCTTCTTTGAGTTGTTTAAAATTTCTATTCTTGAGTTGCTTAAAATTTCTATTCTATGTACAATTTCTTCCTTAATCTTCCTAACTACATCAGTAGTTTGCATGTTCCGTGCTGAAATATTTTCCAATTTCTAGCTTTCCATGTGTAATAAATCATTACACCACAAATAAATGCTTTCACTTCCTTATGAAACTTCTTCAATTGTTTTCTTCTAATGTCCAGTAGAAGTAGTCTGATGTCTCCTACATGAATCTGAGTGTTTGTCCACAGTACAAGCTCCTCTTTTACTGACTTTATCCAATTGCAATCTGCAAACAAGTGAGTACTTGTCTCTGGAGTCTGAGTCCCACACAGATAGTAATAAGGGTCATCAAATTTTATCTTGATATTAATCATCCTCTCTTTAGTAAGTAGTCTACCTCTTACGGCAAGCTATATTATGATTCGATGCCTAGATTGAGCTACTGTTGTCCAAATTAAGTCTGCAGTGTCCATCTTGGTATGTACTTCCAGTAGGTTCAAATAGCTTCTAGTAATTGAGTATTTTCCATTAGTTATGAGCTTATAGGTATTAACATTACGTCATCTTGACATAGTGTCTTTTAAGGAGTTGAGCTTTCTCCAATACCAGCTACTATCTTGAGGGGCTTTATGACTCCAAATACTACTATCATTTTTCATATACACTTCATGGACCCATCTCACTCACATGGAGTTTTTATCCACCACCAGCTGCCACAATTTCCCACAGAAGCTATGTTCTAAAGTCTACAATCCTTAACATTTAAAACTCTTTTGTTCTTAGGTAAACAAATCTTTTCCCAAGACACTAGACAAGGCTTCCGTTTACCTTCTGCACTTCCCATGACATATTGTCTGAACTTTTTATCTAGTTCTTTTAAAATGCTTTGTGGAAATATGAAAGTTGTCCCCAAAAATTATGGATGGAATATAATACTGCATTAAGTTCCTGAAGCCTTCCTGCATATGAAAGTTTTTTGCATATCCTGTTGTAATACTACAAGTAATTATATCAATCAGTTGCTGACATTCTAATTTATTCCATTTCTTGAAAGCCAAGGGAAGGCCCAAGTATTTTATGGGAAAATCCCCTAGTGTGTGGTCTATTCTTGCTATCAATGAGTGTTTTACTTGATCAAATACTCCACCAATATATATATATATACACACTTGATTTGTCTAGGTTTTCCTCTAAACCTATGGTAGAACTAAAGTGATCCAGTGATTCATTCACTTTAGCTACTACCTGTTCGTCACCTTTGCAAAATACCATTAGATCATTAGCAAAGATCAAATATGTCAATTTAGTCTCCTTGCACATAGAATGATATTTGAACTCAGCTAGCACACTCGTGCAATGAAATATTCTAGACAATTACTCCATCAATAGAACAAAGAGCAAGGGGGTTGGTTTATCCCCTTATCCTAATCCTCTTTGGCCTTGAAAATATCCATGTCCCTCCCTATTTATCTAGACAATGTACATTGGAGTAGTAACACAAGTCATCAATAACTTTGCAAATCTTTCAGGAATCCATACCCTTGCAACACTTTCTCTAAAGACTCCAGTTCACCATGTCATATGCTTTTCTAAGATCAATTTTCAATAGGTATCTGTCACGACCCGAGATTACCCCCTAGTTGTAATACAGTGCTTAGAGCCACAAGTGACCCCAAGCTAACCCATGGTATAGCATGACACTAAGAATATTGAATATAACTTAAGGATACTAAGCGCAAGCTATAACTAAAACGATATAATAATAGTCAAAGCCAATAAACAAGTCTAATGTTGAATCTCAAAGCTGGAAATATCTGATATAATTGTAAAATTGAAAATCTAACTGTCTATCTGAAAACCTCTATTAATGATGAGTTGCTGGGACAAACCCCCAACTAACTCTAAACTGTCTTAGAACTAGAAAGAAACACTAAAATAAAACATAGACTCTCATTGTTGGATGATAAGGACTAACCTCTATCAGCTGCTGGAAAGAAATTGGAATGTATCAACTGTAGAACTAATGTTGAGTGTCCAAACCAATATTATGATATGATACAACGCAAGAAAAGGTATGCGATCAGTACTTTGAGTATACTGAGTATGTGAGATACACAAATATAAAATGTATTGAAATATAATGGTAAATATTGAAATGTTATACTAAGCTGGAATATGACTGAATTGAAGTAGAATGACCCTGTCTGAGATGAATAAATATACATATAAATATTGATATGAAATAATAATATGAAAAGTTATGAGTTTAAATAAATACAACTGAACTAAGGGTCATGTACTATACTGTATCTGTAACTGTGGGAGAGCCTGTTAATTGACATACTTCATTTGAGCTAAATGAGGTCCAACATATAACCTTGGTTGGGAGGGTGTTCTATACCTTGTCAAGGGTATTAGACAATTAACGTGGATCCACAAACTGATTTCCATTTGGACTAAGCTATCAGCCTAAAATAACGAGTGACCCTCAATAACCTACGGTTGTTATATAGTTCTAGGACTTAGGGACCTTTATTAAAGATGTCAGCCTCAACTAATGGGTAACCCTTCATCCCTGCGTTCGCTTGGTGCAAAGCACTACTCCAAAAATTGAATAACTGATAGCTCATAAATTTAGCATACTAAAACTGATTCAAAAATACTTTATCTGAAAGTACCATGATAGTCTGAATAATTGAGATCATAATGAAAATTTGTAAATTGACGCAAAATAGGTTATTTATGCTGAATTAATTAATTTAGGGTATCGTGTGTTCATAACACGCCAATATGTATAAAACTATAATCAAATTTATGCATAAACTGATATTCAAGGTCAAGAGATGTTTAGGAACATAATTACTAAAAGAAATCATGAAATAGGGATACTGGTGAAACTTGCCCTAATTCTTGAGTTTCATAAAAATTGATTTTGAAAACATATTTAGGCATGGTGAAAAAAGGAGACCCCTCATTAAATACCCACATACCTGGAAGGAGAGTTCTTGATAAGAACTTGAGAGAAATTTTGAAGCTTGAGAAGGAACCCTAGTTTGCTCTTGAGAGATAAGGAATCACCTTTTGATTTCAATTTTCTAAGTGTTAAGAGAGAATGAAGAGAGTTAATTGACTAATCCCACTTATAATAGCCTTAATGACGTAGTATAAGTGTTGAAAGTGTCACGACCCGAATTCCCATCGGGACGTGATTGGCACCCGAAGCCGATAAGGCCCGAGAGGACCAATCTTTGCTCTTGATCATGTACTCTCATAAGTATGTTCGCGTATGAATATCCTCTTCTTTCATGTAATTAAATATCAATAGCGGAAGGCATGACAACATATGTAATATATATGCAATTTAGCCGTTAGGGCCATTTCGTCAGAATGCACGTACATCTTTTACCTCATGATACCCCACATATGTCTACAAAGCCTTTAATAGATACATGACCATGTCTATACAATGTTTACAAATGCCAACATCTACTATACACATGTGACTTGGGAAGCCCCGAAGCAACTGGAGCTCACCAACAATCTGCGAAAATCTTGCCACTTACTGAGGAGATCTACTAACTCCTGTGCCTGCAGCATGTAAGGTAAGTTCCCCAAAAGGGTTCAGTACGAAGAATGTACTGAGTATGTAAGGCTCAAATGAAACTATACAACACATGAATAGTTCAATGAACTCAATGAAACTCAAATGCATATGCATAATCAGATGAATAAGTCACCATGTTGCATTGTGGAAACCATGTGGATTGCTTTCATTACTTTCTTTATCTCAATACTCACTTGTTATCACATATGTCACAATGTACCCGGGCCCCGACTGATCAGTGGGTCTTTCATATCATATCATTGTGTAGGGATCCAGTCGAGCTAGGCTTATGCCCCTAGACTTGCCACCCATAAATCCAAATCTCGGGATCGAGTCGAGCTAGGCTTACGCCCCTAGACTTGCCACCCGTACTTGATCATTGACCATATTTGCATTACTTTGTTCATTACTTTGAGATTGATACTTTGATAGTCATAACATCACTTTGGAACTTTGGAACATAACATTGTTGGACACTTTGAATCATTGACCAATGAGTGAAGGACATGTGAATAAATATCAATGAGAAATATCATATTACTAGCACCATGATACCATTGGAACCATTGGACAATAATCCATGAACAAGAGATACAAGTATAGTCACTATTGAAACATTGGAACATGGGAACATAACTTTATTTGAGCTTTTGAAACATCAACCATGATAATGAGACATAAGACTCACAAATGACCCATGAGTAGGAAAGATATGACAATGACTATTGATAAACGGATATAGGATACCTTGGCACAATTCGGGATAGGACTAATGAATTAGCAATGTGGATACTATTTGCCGCAAAAAGATACGGACAGAGTAACCTTACATACCTTGTACTCTCAATACGGATATACAGTCCTAGATGTGCATACAATAGTCCCGCTCCTTCTTTATGTGTCACTCTACAACACAAATACATAACATAATTCACATTAACCACAACTACTTCACAAATGCATATAACATCAATGGGGTACATGTTTGCTTTGAAACATGTCATTTCCCCTTGACAAAACCATTGATAACATCATTATTCCAAAAATCCTCCAATATTCCCAACATTGACCAATACATAATAATCATTGCATTTTACCATAACAATTCTCTTTTACACCTCCTTATCCATACCATATCACAAATAATCCATCAATTCACCTTAATACACTTCATAGCACATATCGGCCAAAATCCCACAATTTACACTTATAGACAAGAACAAGGTTAACAACAAAAATAACACCATAGACGTTCATATTTTATCCATACCATGATCTTTCATCAAAGGCACAAGTTCTAATTCAAGTTCAAATCTCATGGATGGCACATCTTGTACAAAAACCCAAAGTACTATGTTCAACTCTTTCAAGCATAACCAACAAGATTCACATACTCTCCCATGCATATAATATATTAATCCATGACAATAATCACTTACCTAGGCTTGGAAGATGTTGATCTTGCTCCAAAGGTTAGCTTTGACCTCTTAGGGTTTGAGAGAAAAAGAAAGGGTTGAAAAAAAAAATATCTACAAAGGCATGTGCTTTCCAATTGAATAAAATCAGCATTTTTGCCCTTTATATAGGCTCTCAAGTCCATGATTAGCCACTCTATATCATTCCATGTGGTGTTCTAGAAGTTTTTACAAGAATGGGTCAAATTTTCCCATATGGGCCATGTCTTCTTTCCATTTTTGGGCCCTTTTTGGGCCTTTCACTTAACCCGATAAAATAAATAATTCCACGTGTTTAAGTCATCTCATACATATTACAATAATATTCCCACTCATGCTATTCATATGCGTAGCCACCAGCCAAAAACCAAGTGATTCTAGCCACGTATGACCCATTTTGACCAAAAGGGTAAAATCGTCATTTTGACGCCAAATTCGTTATCGAGTAATTTTATCATACCAATATAATATTTCACTCATTTCATGTATATTCTCATAGTTGTAGAAGAATCATGGCGAAAATCGGCTCAATACGTCCCCGGGAACCCTTGGGACTTAAACAAAATTTTTCAACTTTTGAAAGGTGCGTAGGGGCGGTATGGCACGCTGCCTGGCGCGCCCCTCTTCTGCCTCTGGACTGAAAATTTCAGCACAGAGCAGCGTGGCACGCTACCCAACGCGCCCTTCCCTTAAATTTTTCGAAAATTTCATTTTTCGACTTTTCTTCGCGGGTTTGGTTAGATACTTCAAATCCTATTCTTTCACTTACTTCTTAACCTTAACATACTTTGTTTAGAGGTCCTCTTAGCCTCGTTTTGAACCCGACAAATGCTCCATGAAGATCGTAAAACACCTTCTACGCAAGGTTAAGCATATGTACAAGGCCAAATTTTAATTTTCTTGTCAATATCATTACAAAATACATTCGTGTGGCTCTCGACACTCAAGTATACATTGTTCATCGTCATCACATTGGGTTAGGAAGGTACGGGGTGTTACATTCTTCCCCCCTTAGGAACATTCGTCCTCGAATGTTAGTAATACTGTCTCATTGCAACACTTAAGTCAAAGTGAATGCTCTATATTATAATATACACACTTAACACTTGTAATGACTTATAACGCCAAATCTGTATCTTGAACTTTTCCTTCCATGTATCACAAGTACAAGTACTTAGATGTCATTAATGCTTCAATTTCCCTTGTGATTTCTTCGATGTACTAAGTTCTCCAATAGTGCCCCTACGGAAGCTACGTTTGCTTTTCTTGATTCTTTCACTTCTCGATGTACCTTTGTACGTGTGAGATCCTCTGAAATTTGTACCTTTCCATTGGCAACGATACTATATACCCTCCGATACACTTTCGGAGCATATGAAATGGACTGTGAAGAATTCCTGGACTAGTGCTAATAGGTACGCAAGTTGCCCAAATCTTTGGACAACTCCTCTTTCTTTCCGAATCTCATTATCTTTTTCCATTGGTGACACTATCAACTTCTAATATCGGCATATGATTTATACCGACTTTGGGCCATTTGTAGCTACTTTTATATCACCTTCACTTTCTCTATAGCTTGATGAATAAAATTTGACCTGGGCAACGCAAAATTTCATCATCCATAACCCATCCAATGGATGATCTTATATGTCCTTTTATATAAACCTTCGTAAGGTACCTTTTGATATCTTTATTGTAGCAATTTCATTAGACGATCGATATTCATCCCCACTACCTTTAAAGTCCCACGTACAAACTCGTGACATATCTTCACATGTTCGTATAATACATTCTGTTCGTCCATCCATTTAAGGATGACCAGCCATACTTACATTTCTCTGTGTACTCATGCTTTACTGGAAAGACTTACCCACACTGTGCAATCAAGTGAGCCCCCCCCCCTGTGTGATATAATAGTGAGTGGAGTCTCATGTAATCATACGATCTCTGTAACCTACAATTTTGCATACCGTTCATCTGTATCGGTGGTCCTAACTGGTAGGAAATATGTTGACTCGGTAAGCCAGTTCATGATTATTTATATGGAATCAACCTTCGCAATGTATGAGACAACCCTTTAATTAATTCCATGTTATTCATGTTCCACTTCCAAACTGGGAGGGTAACATATTGCATAAAACATACAGACTTTTGATGCCATACTGTTCGTCAGTGACCGCTTGGACATTGAAATACAAGTTCTACAATGTTCTTCTCATATATTCTTACCAACACATCTCTGCTACACCATGGTGTATTTTGGTTGTTTTCGAACAAACAACTACCATGAACGATGTTCTTCTGTCGTAATTCATTTCCTTAACTCATCTATACCCAGTACACACAATCTACTTTGGCGTTAAAGTACTCCCCCTTGTGTTTGCTCAAATACTCTCGTCGACTTAACTGTACATATTTTTTTTTTTCCAATTGAACTAAAACTGGAATTTACATATTGCTTTTCCCTTTACCTCCAATATCAATGAAAATCCTACCACATTTGACACTATAATTCTTTCCTCTGGAGTTTTAAGAAACAAAACCCCATATTGCCTCATTAATATAGATTTCCTGACTATATCTTTCTTTTCTGTGAGTTGTCCATTCATACTTCCTACTGCCTTGCAGTTTAATGTATCAACTACCCTATTTGTTTTTCCCAAATGATATAGGATACCAATGTCCTCACCTTTTAAGATTTCAAGCCACCTTCGCTACCTCAGATTAAGTCTTTCGGCTTAACACTATATTACATTGTCTCACATCCAGAATATATATAGCAACATGAATCCCTTACAAATAGTGACACCATGACGTTAAATCAAATATCACTGCTGCTACTTCAGGGTCATGTGTTTAGTAATCATTTGTATTCTCATGTGGCCGCAACTGTCGTGGCGCATATGCTATTACCTTATCATGCTACATCAATATACATCCGAGGCCAACCCCGAAAGCATTACCATACATTGCATAATATTCTTATGCCTTCAGAAGGCACTTACAACGGATGTGGAAGTTACTTTCTCTTTCAACTCTTGAAAACTTTTCTCCAAGGCATCATTCTACTGGAACTTGATTGCCTTGTGTATCGGCTTTGTTAAGGGTGTAGGGATAGAAGGAGATCCTTCCACAATTCTCATATAATAACCAATCAACCCAAGAAATCGATGGATCTCTGTAAGTATCGTAGGCCTTAGCCAATTATTCACCATTTCTATCTTTTGCGTGACAACTTTCATCTCTTTATCCTATACAATGCATAGTCCTCTTGTGATTTTTTTTTTTGAATACCATCACCGAATATGGTCACACACACATTTACAAGTGTCCTGAACGCCCTGTTCATTAATCTATAAATCTACAGGTGCATTCTCTAGCCCAATTGACATACTAAGACTTATAAGCATGTTTGTAATGCTGCCTTGGGTATATCATCATCGTTCATATATATTTTTCTTTTTATTTCATCAACATTCATTATCATTTATCCCGTAACTGATCAAATAAATCGTCAACTCTGGGGGGAAACTATTCTTATCCAGTTGCCAATAGTAAACACACATTCTCAATAGGCCATTTATTTTTTTATTTTTTTGCTACTAGTGACACTGATGCACCCCAAGGGGTAGTACTAGGCCTTATGAATCCCTTATTCAACACGTCTTTTACTTTCTCCTGTCATTCTCGTAACTCGACCAGGCCATACTATATGAAGAGGCCATGCTATATGATGAAAATAAAAATAGTTCGAGTACCTGACGTCACATTCATACCAACTCATACATCTGGGAATTCATTTACCACCCGGACTGATTAAAGAGGTGGGGGCTTCGCATTAATATCGTTCACTCTTACTAAGTGGCATATGTATTTCTTAGAGTATCCTTTTCTTTGCCGTGAGATGGGGAATACATTTTCCTGGCCATTCAAAATATTTCTTTGGGGATAATGACAATAGAACTTCTTAGTTCGGCCATCTACTATGGCATAACCCCTTTATAACTCAATAAGATCAACCAGTATCTCATGACCACAATTAATGACTATGCACTTATGATATACTCTTTTACTTACAATAGGTTCACCAACTGGTCATTTTGGTGTTCTTTTCACTTTTCAGCAATTAACAAAATACCATATGCTTTATGGGTCAATCACTACGTGTACGGTACATGTAGCTTCACCAGGAGAAGCCTCATTTTGTGACCTGACATATCACACCAATAACAACATTTGGCCCCAACCGACATTTGGTCTCAACCTTCTCCATTCTTATGCTTGATACCCCATTGCCCATGAATCATGAATCTCACTTCTTTGCCAAACCGACTGTCTCTAAACCCTTGGGATCGAGGTAGAACATTTACTATCGATTAAAGAAATAATGATTTAGGCGGTCTGCTAATCATCCAAGACCTCAATTCTCCTTGGGACGCCATGAACTGTCCCCATAGATCTAGCCATCTTTAACGACCCTTTGTCAAATAGTTGTGTCCTTTTCTGTTGCCTCTGGTCTTTCATTATTGTGTGCAAAATGCCTATATCCATTGTACAATCCATTTGTCTCTATACTGATGCACTCTATCGGTCATAGCAGTTTTCACGTTTGGAGCATATCTAGTTAAATTATGACACTAAAAACTGCACTTCCTGACACTTATAGTCCTTTGGCAAATTTTTTTTTGGTCCACATAAGCTTTTCTGACCTCATTTGGGAGGTACTAGTCACAGAATGCCATTTTACATTCCTCCCAACTATCTGAAAATACATCAGTAGATCAGTCATATGCATACCATCTAGAACCCTTTTTAACTTAGTTCATAAAGTCCTATGGGTCTTCATTCAAATCCGACCCGGTGAACGTAGGAGGGTATGATTTCTAAAAATACTGTGTTTGACGACTGGCTACCCTAGCCGCGCCATCATTACTCGTCATCAGGCCATCTTGACCGTGACATTGTACAACAACTCTCTGAGGCAACATATGCACTACATTTCGTAAATCCTGTTCCGTGACATTTATAGATGGCTCTGCAGGTACTCCTCTATCTTTTGGCTACGAGAGACCCGTATAACAATTTCCATATCAGCTTCACCTTGACTAACTTGGTCAAGTGGTGATTTACTCATTTCTACTTCGACAGGCATATCATCCTGCTCACCTTTGCCCTTATCTTGTCTGATACTCAACATTTGACTATATAAAAGAAAACCAATGTCAATACGTACATATGTGTCCACCTACAACTTTGGCTCTATTGCACGATCTAGAAGTGAAGAAAAGAAACAACTCCTAAATGTCCCGTAGCCTCCTACTTATAAATGTGGCGCGCAACACATCCATAAGCAAGACTCTACTCAGACACGGCTTTGTAGACACCCTTAGAACGAACTGCTCTGATACCACCTTTGTCAAGACTCGAATTCCCATCGGGACGTGATTGGCACCCGAAGCCGATAAGGCCCGAGAGGACCAATCTTTGCTCTTGATCATGTACTCTCATAAGTATGTTCGCGTATGAATATCCTCTTCTTTCATGTAATTAAATATCAATAGCGGAAGGCATGACAACATATGTAATATATATGCAATTTAGCCGTTAGGGCCATTTCGTCAGAATGCACGTACATCTTTTACCTCATGATACCCCACATATGTCTACAAAGCCTTTAATAGATACATGACCATGTCTATACAATGTTTACAAATGCCAACATCTACTATACACATGTGACTTGGGAAGCCCCGAAGCAACTGGAGCTCACCAACAATCTGCGAAAATCTCGCCACTTACTGAGGAGATCTACTAACTCCTGTGCCTGCAGCATGTAAGGTAAGTTCCCCAAAAGGGTTCAGTACGAAGAATGTACTGAGTATGTAAGGCTCAAATGAAACTATACAACACATGAATAGTTCAATGAACTCAATGAAACTCAAATGCATATGCATAATCAGATGAATAAGTCACCATGTTGCATTGTGGAAACCATGTGGATTGCTTTCATTACTTTCTTTATCTCAATACTCACTTGTTATCACATATGTCACAATGTACCCGGGCCCCGACTGATCAGTGGGTCTTTCATATCATATCATTATGTAGGGATCGAGTCGAGCTAGGCTTATGCCCCTAGACTTGCCACCCATACATCAATGCATCGGGATCGAGTCGAGCTAGGCTTACGCCCCTAGACTTGCCACCCATAAATCCAAATCTCGGGATCGAGTCGAGCTAGGATTACGCCCCTAGACTTGCCACCCGTACTTGATCATTGACCATATTTGCATTACTTTGTTCATTACTTTGAGATTGATACTTTGATAGTCATAACATCACTTTGGAACTTTGGAACATAACATTGTTGGACACTTTGAATCATTGACCAATGAGTGAAGGACATGTGAATAAATATCAATGAGAAATATCATATTACTAGCACCATGATACCATTGGAACCATTGGACAATAATCCATGAACAAGAGATACAAGTATAGTCACTATTGAAACATTGGAACATGGGAACATAACTTTATTTGAGCTTTTGAAACATCAACCATGATAATGAGACATAAGACTCACAAATGACCCATGAGTAGGAAAGATATGACAATGACTATTGATAAACGGATATAGGATACCTTGGCACAATTCGGGATAGGACTAATGAATTAGCAATGTGGATACTATTTGCCGCAAAAAGATACGGACAGAGTAACCTTACATACCTTGTACTATCAATACGGATATACAGTCCTAGATGTGCATACAATAGTCCCGCTCCTTCTTTATGTGTCACTCTACAACACAAATACATAACATAATTCACATTAACCACAACTACTTCACAAATGCATATAACATCAATGGGGTACATGTTTGCTTTGAAACATGTCATTTCCCCTTGACAAAACCATTGATAGCATCATTATTCCAAAAATCCTCCAATATTCCCAACATTGACCAATACATAATAATCATTGCATTTTACCATAACAATTCTCTTTTACACCTCCTTATCCATACCACATCACAAATAATCCATCAATTCACCTTAATACACTTCATAGCACATATCGGCCAAAATCCCACAATTTACACTTATAGACAAGAACAAGGTTAACAACAAAAATAACACCATAGACGTTCATATTTTATCCATACCATGATCTTTCATCAAAGGCACAAGTTCTAATTCAAGTTCAAATCTCAGGGATGGTACATCTTGTACAAAAACCCAAAGTACTATGTTCAACTCTTTCAAGCATAACCAACAAGATTCACATACTCTCCCATGCATATAATATATTAATCCATGACAATAATCACTTACCTAGGCTTGGAAGATGTTGATCTTGCTCCAAAGGTTAGCTTTGACCTCTTAGGGTTTGAGAGAAAAAGAAAGGGTTGAAAAAAAAAATATCTACAAAGGCATGTGCTTTCCAATTGAATAAAATCAGCATTTTTGCCCTTTATATAGGCTCTCAAGTCCATGATTAGCCACTCTATATCATGCCATGTGGTGTTCTAGAAGTTTTTACAAGAATGGGTCAAATTTTCCCATATGGGCCATGTCTTCTTTCCATTTTTGGGCCCTTTTTGGGCCCAATTCACTTAACCCGATAAAATAAATAATTCCACGTGTTTAAGTCATCTCATACATATTACAATAATATTCCCACTCATGCTATTCATATCCGTAGCCGCCAGCCAAAAACCAAGTGATTCTAGCCACGTATGACCCATTTTGACCAAAAGGATAAAATCGTCATTTTGACGCCAAATTCGTTATCGAGTAATTTTATCATACCAATATAATATTTCACTCATTTCATGTATATTCTCATAGTTGTAGAAGAATCATGGCAAAAATCGGCTCAATACGTCCCCGGGAACCCTTGGGACTTAAACAAAAATTTTCAACTTTTGAAAGGTGCGTAGGGGCGGCGTGGCACGCTGCCTGGCGCGCCCCTCTTCTGCCTCTGGACTGAAAATTTCAGCCCAGAGCGGCGTGGCACGCTACCCAACGCGCCCTTCCCTTAAATTTTTCAAAAATTTCATTTTTCGATTTTTCTTCGCGGGTTTGGTTAGATACTTCAAATCCTATTCTTTCACTTACTTCTTAACCTTAACATACTTTGTTTAGAGGTCCTCTTAGCCTCGTTTTGAACCCGACAAATGCTCCATGAAGATCGTAAAACACCTTCTACGCAAGGTTAAGCATATGTACAAGGCCAAATTTTAATTTTCTTGTCAATATCATTACAAAATACATTCGTGTGGCTCTCGACACTCAAGTATACATTGTTCATCGTCATCACATTGGGTTAGGAAGGTACGGGGTGTTACATGAGTGGGAAAAAACCAAAACGCCCTTAAAAAATTAAATAGAAAATTGGTGGTGTCGCTTCCAACAACTCTTGTAATGACCTATAGGGTCTGGGGATGAGTTATGGTTTGAATTATCATCCCAGACCCTTTATAGAACTTGTCTGAATAGTGGTGATGAGTCTCAGGATGACTTATAGGGTCTAATGATGAGTCGTAGGGTCTTGCTAAAAAGTCATCGCCTGAGTCGTCGCCATCGACAACTTTGACAATTCCTCACTAAAACACCCATAAACTTTTATTCCGATATTAGATTTATGAATGGTTGGTGGTTTTGAAATGAGGATTCAAATATCTTTAATTTGGTGGGTATTGAGACACCTAACTCTTCATAAACTAGGAATAATGATCGTTTGAAGTTGAACTAATAAAACTCTTACACTAAGACTTAGCCGAAAAAGGAGTTTTCAACTCAACTTTGGGATAGGGACTCCTTATGACTTTAAATAACATCTAATACTCACATCATGCTTATGTAATGGTTCTTATTTACTTTACATGTCATGGAATTGGGAATAAAACTATTTTTAAATGATTACTGGACTGAATAAGCAACCTACGAGTCATATGACGACTCGTAGGTGGATGACATGAATTATGGACTCCACTCATTGCCACTGGGAGGAATTTCAATCTTCAGGTATTTTTGGCTAACACTCAGGATGGCTCACCCAACTAGTCATTGGCACAAATGATGACTCATTGCCTGAGTCATTCTATGAAGAATTTTTCAGAAAATTAATTGGTTTTCTGTGCTAAGTGTGAAATGGAGTCTTAGGAACTTTTAGAGTGCTACAATATCTTCCCCTTGGGAACGTTTGTCCTCGAATGAAGACTAACTAGGCTAAAAAGATAGGGAAAGATATGCAATCTCAAACTTAGTTTTGAAAGTTGAATACTGACATGATAATTGAATTTCTGACTGAAACATAGAATGGACTAAACTTATGAAATATGCATACATACTAAGACATGAGAGTAACTGAAGGACATGAAACTGTGAGAAATATTAAGAAGGAAACTATTACCTCAAGCTAAAACTAAATTTGAGGGGAAAAGATGAGGGTTCTTGGTTATCATATCTGCCTCCGCTTCCCAAGTAGCTCCATCAACTAGCTGATTTCTCCAAAGAACTTTCACCAAAATGACTTTCTTGTTTCCCAGCTTACGAACCTGATGGTCAAGAATCTCAATTGGGTCATCTTTATAAGAGAGACTATCTTTTACGCCTACACTCTCTAAAGCCACAACTAAATCTGGATCACCAATGCATTTCTTTAGTAGGGATATATGAAAGACTGGATACATCGATGCTAAATCTATGGGCAAATCTAACTCATAGGCCATATTATCAATGTACCTCAAAATCCTATAAGGACCAACATATCGGGGACTAATTTTCCCTTTTCTGCCAAACCTCATCACCCCTTTCATGGGAGAAATTTTCAAGTAAATCGAATCATCAACCGCAAACTCAAGCTCCATTTTTCTCACATTAGCATAGGATTTCTAATGACTTTGAGCCATTTTTAACCTTTCTCTAATCAACTGAACTTTCTCCTTCGATTCATGAAACGAATCAGACCCTATCTACGTAGTTTCCCCAACTTCAAACTAACCAATAGGAGATCTACACCTCCTACCATAGAGTGCCTCAAACGAAGCCATCTGAATACTGGAGTGATAACTATTATTATAAGTAAACTCAATAAGAGGCAGATGATCATCCTAACTATCCTTAAAGCCAATCACACAGGCTCTCAAAATATCCTCTAAGGTCTGAATGGTCCGCTATGACTGACCATCTGTCTGCGGGTAGAAAGTTGTACCAAGATGAGCTTGGGTACCAAGGCCCTTCTAAAAAGATTTCCAAAATTGTAAAGTAAACTGAGTACCCCTATTTGAGATGATAGTAAAAGGGACTCCATGCAACTTAACCAACTCTCTAAGGTAGAATCTAGCATAATCCTCAGCTGAATTTATAGTGTTAACTGGTAGAAAATGCACTGACTTAGTCATCAGATTAACAATAACCCAAATCAAATTATGATATCGGTGAGTACCAGGTAACCCTGTAATAAAGTGAATACTCACTTCTTTCCACTTCCAAGTAGGAACACTGATATCCTAAAGCATACCATCTGGCCTTTGGTGCTCGAGCTTAACTGCTAGTAAATTGGACACTTAGCCACAAATTCTATAATATCTCTTTTCATGTCACTCTACCAATAGATTTCCCTCGGTCACGATACATCTTGGTGGCACCTGGGTGAATAAAATACCAAGAACTATAAGCTTTTACCAACATCTGCTACCTTAATTCATCTATACCTGGAACACATAATCAGCCCTGACAATAAAGAACACCATCTCCCTATTGTGAGAAAATCTTAACTTTCTGACTTTGGACTTCTTCCTTCAAATTAAACATAATAGGATCACTATCTTGCTTATCCTTTACCTCTACCACTAATTAAGATTCTGACCCATTTTGAACCATAACACTACCTTCTGCTAAATCAACTAAACAAACTCCCAATCTAGCAAGACTATGGACATCACAAACCAACTTTTTCTTCTCATCCTCTACATGAGAAACACTACCCATTAAAAGTCTGTTAAGAGCATCAGCCACTACATTGGCTTTACCAGGATGGTACAAGACACTCATATCGTATTATTTCAGTAACTCAAGATATCTTCTAGAATGAAGGTTCAAATCTTTTTGACTGAACACATACTGAAGGCTTTTACTATCCGTGAACACATCTACATGAACTCTATAAAGATAGTGCCTCTAAATCCTTAAGGTATAAACAATTGATACCAGCTCAAGATCATGAGTCGGGTAATTCTTCTCATAAGGTTTGAGATATCTAGAGGCATAGTCCACGACCTTACCATGTTGTATTAGAACATATCTGAGGCTAACTATGGAGGCATCACAGTAAACAACAAACCCATTTGAACACTCTGGTAGAGTCAAAATTGGAGCAGAAGTGAGTCGAGTCTTCAACTCTTAAAAACTCTTCTCACAAGCATTAGACCACTGGAACTTGACTTTCTTCTGAGTCAATCTAGATATAATAGATGTAATAGAGAAAAATCCTTCGACAAACCATCTGTAGTAATCAGCTAACCTGAAGAAACTTCTAATGTCTGATAGAGAGATGGGTCTAGGCCAGATCCTGACTGCTTCGGTCTTTTGAGGATCAACTTGAATGCCCTAAATAGAAATAATATGACTAAGGATTGCTACTGATTTTAACTAGAATTCACACTTGCTGAACTTGGCAAATAAATGACGATCTTTGAGAGTCTGCAAGATAATCCCCAAATGGTTTGCATGTTCATTCTCACTTCGAGAATATACGAGGATGTAGTCTATAAAGACTGTGACAAACATGTCTAAGTACTGCTTGAACACCCTATTCATCAAGTTCATGAAAGCTACAAGATCATTTATCAGTCTAAAAAAACATAACAACAAATTTGAAGTGACCATACCGAGTTCTGAATACTGTCTTTAGGATGTCACATTCCCTAACTCTAAGCTGATGATAGTCGTATTTGCGGTCTATCTTTGAAAAACAACTGGCACCCTAAAGCTGGTTGAACAAGTCATTAATCCTAGGAATTAAATACTTATTCTTGATGGTGATTTTGTTCAACTGACGATAATCGATGCATATTCTGAGGGAATCATCTCTTTTATACACGAATAGAACTAGAGAAACCCATGGAGAGATGCTGGTCTAGATGAAACCTTTGTCTAAGAGGTCCTTTAACTATTCCTTCATTAAGCTCGATTAGAGACATTCTGTAAGGAGAAATTGAGATAGGCTAAATATCTGAAAGAATTTCTATTCCAAAGTCTATCTCCCATTTGGGAGGGACTCCTGGTAGATCTTTGGGAAATACTTCTAAAATTCATTCACAACTAGAACTGACTGAAGAGTTGATGTTTCTAACTTGGAATGCTTGGCCCAAACTAGATGGTAGATGGAACCCTTAGAGATTATTTTACTGGCCTTAAGGTATGAGACAAACCGACCTATATGTGCTGAAGTACTACCCTTCCACTCTAAAACTGGTTCATTTGAAACCTTAACAACTTTGTTCCTATAATCAACCAAGGCATAATAATAATGCAACCAATCCATGCTTAGAATGACATCAAAATTGGTCATGTCTAACTCTACTAGATCAACTGAGGTGATATTTAAGAAATTATGACTGGGAAATTTCTGTATACTCATTAAGTTATGATTGAGTCACTAATAGGAGTAGCGGGTGAGAAGGGTTCTGAAAGGATTTTGAGACTGACATCAAAGTCTACTGCTATGTAGAGAGTCATGAAAGAAAGTATGGCTCTGAGATCTAACAAGGTATACACATCAATGTGGAAGACTCGTAACATACCAGTGGCTCTGAGATCTAACAAGGCATACACATCAATGTGGAAGACTCGTAACATACTAGTGACTACATCAAGGGAACCCTCTTGATCCTACTGAGTCTGTAAAACATAGAACCTATTTTGATATTATCCGCCACCCGCACTATATAAGGCACCATGCTGAGTTGTGACTTGTTGGAGCTGCTGATGAATTAGACTAGGTTTTCTGGTGAATATCTCTGTCTCGATGTGAAGCCACTAGGATCCCTCAACCTCTGACCTAGCTTACCGCATCCAAAACTACTACCATTTACAGCCATACACTCTTCTTGGTGGTTCTTACCACACTTTTTGCAAATTGAGAAAGTACGTCCACTAGTAACGCTACCCTGGGAATTAGATCCTCGTGTTCTACCCTGATGCTCCTATCTAAACTTAGGTACTGGGGCACTAGTAGATGATGGGTATGGATTTGAAGACCTCTGATAAAATTGAGAGCGATTATCACCACCCGACTTCTGCTGAGAAGAGTTAAAAGTTCTTGTTCTAGCTTTAGTCTCCCTTTCCTTCTTCTTAATCTTTTTTTCCTTAATCTATTGAGCATGAGTCATAATTATAGATATGTCCATATCCACAACAAGCATAGAGGTCCTATACTCCTTAACCACTAACTTAGAAATACTTGACACGAACTTACTCATCCTAGCCCTTGGCTCTGTAACCATCTCTAGAGCATACCTGACGTGCTGGGTGAACTTTAGAGAATACTCTTTCACCGACATGTTACCTTACTTCAAATTGATGAACTGTTCAACCTTAGCTTCCTTCATCTCACGGGGAAAGAATCTATCCATAAAAGCAGTCATAAAGTCATCCCAATCAACTGGGCCTGCACCCACATGTATAATTTCTTTTCACTATTTGCACTGAGTCTGGGACTCTTCCTTCAACTGATATGCAGCCAAATCTGCACTCTTCACTGAAGTAATACCCATAATTTATGTGATCTTTTAAATCTTATCAATGAAGTCTTGTGGATCTTTATCCACCTTTGAACTATGAAATTCTGAAGGATTCATCTGAGTGAAGACCCAAACTCTCATAGTCGTTGTATTACTATTGGGGTTAGCAGATGTAATAGCCTATTGATTGACCTGGTTGGTCATGGATTGAGAAAGCATTTGGAAGGCATCCCAGAATTCAGCGTGACTGACTTGCTCATTCAGGGAATCTGCTAGAGCTGGTGGGGCTTGCTGATTTCTATTACCATTGTCGTTCCTTCGTCTGTTGGCTATTGTAGGAGGCATTTTTTGTAAACGCATAGAGCATGAGTTATAAGGATATTATAAACAGTTCACACTCTATCGCATAATATGAACATGAAAGAAGTGAGACTATCCTAAAACATTTCGTAGCCTCTCCCTTATAAGTGTGGCACACTTCACACCCATAAATGAGACTCTACTTAACGCGGCTTTCAGACACCGTAGGACACTTTAAACCTAATGCTCTGATACCAAGTTTATCATAACTAAAGACTACCCTCTACTCGTAACACGGTGCATAGAACCATAAGTGACCCCAAGCTAACCCATGGTATAGCATAACACTAAGAATATTGAATATAACTGAAGGATACTGAGCGAACGCTAAAATTGAAATGACATAATAATATTCAAAGCCAATAAACAAGTCAAATATTGAATCTCAAAGCTGGAAATATCTGACATAATCATAAAATTGAAAATCTAGCTGTCTGTCTGAAAGTCTCTACTAATGATGTGTTATTGGGACAAACCACTAGCTAACTCTAAACTGTCTAAGAACTAAAATGAAATACTAAAATAAAACATAGACACTCATCCTCGGATGATAAGGTCTCACCACTATCAGCTACCGGAAAGGCACTGGAATTTATCAACTACATGACTAAAAATGTTGAGCATCCGAACCTATATCATGATATGATACAACGCAAGAAAAGGTATGTGATTAGTACTTTGAATGTACTGAGTATGTGAGATATATAAATATAAAATATAATAAAATATGCTGAGTTGGAATATGACTGAATTGAAGTACAATAACCCTGTCTGAGATACATAAATATACATATAAATACTGATATGAAATAATAATTTGAAAAGTCATGAGTTTAAATAAATACAACTGAACCAAGGGTTATGTACTATATTGTATCTGTAATTGTGGAAGAGTCGGTTAACTGACATACCTCATTTGAGCTAAATGAGGTCCAGCATATAACCTTGGTTAGGAGGATGTTTTATACCTTGCCAAGGGTATTGAACCTAACTGACGTGGATCCACTAACTGATGTCCATTTTGACTAAGGTATCAACCTTAACTAGTGGGTGACCCTCAATAACCTATATTGGTCGCATAGTTCTGGGACTTAGGGAACTTTACCAAAGATGTCAGCCTCAACTAAAGGGTGACCCTTTATCCCTGCATCCGCTTAGTGTTAAGCCCTACTCCCAAAATTGAATAACCGATAGCTCATAAATCTAGCATACTTAATTTGATTAAAAAATACTTTTTCTGGAAGTATCATGATAGTTTGAATAAGTGAGATCATAATGAAAATCTGTAAACTGAAGCTAAATAGGTTATTTATGCTAAATTAATCAATTTAGGTATCGTGTGTTCATAACATGCCAACGTGTATAAAACTATATTCAAATTCATGCATAAACTAATATTCGAGGTCATGAGATGTTTAGGAATACAATTACTGAAAGAAATCATGAAATAGGGATACTTGGGAAACTTGCCCTAATTCTTGAGTTTCATAAAAACTGAATTTGAAAACATATTTGGGCATGAGGGCAAAAGGAGACCCTCAGTAAATACCCACATACTTGGAAGGAGAGTTCTTGCTAAGAACTAAAGAGAAATTCTGAAGCTTGATAAGGAAACCTAGTTTGCTCTTGAGAGATAAGGAATCACCTTTTGATTTCTATTTTTCTAAGTGTTAAGAAAGAATAAAGAGAGTTAATAGACTAATCCACTTTAATCACATTAAGAATAGCATTAAACAATGTAGTATATGTGTTAAAAGAGTGTAAAAATACCAAAAGGCCCTTAAAAAATCAAATAAAAAGTTATTGGTGTCGCTCTCGACGACTCTCGTGAACCCATAGGGTCGGGGGACAATTCGTGGCTTGATTTATCATCCCAGAACCTTTTTGGAACTTCTCTAAATAGTGTAAATAAGTATCAGGACTACTCGTAGGGTCTGGCTATGATTCATAGGGTCTTGGCAATGAGTCGTCGTCACTGGCAGCTTTGACAATGCATCACTAAAACACCCATAACTTCTTATTTTGATATAAGAATTATGAATGGTTGGTGTCATTGGAAAGAGAATTCAAAATCCTTTAGTGGGTATTGGTACATGTAACTCTTCATATACTAGTAATAATGATCGTTTGAATTTGAACTAATAAAAATCTTACACAAAGACTTAGCCAAAAAAGGAGTTTTCAACTCAACTTTGGGTTAGGGACTCTTTATGACCTGAAATCATATCTAATACTCATATCACAATTATGTAAAGGTTCTTGGTACTTTACATGTCATGGAATTAGGAATAAAGCTATTTTTAAATGACTATTGGACTGAATAGGCACCCTATGAGTCACACGATGACTCGTAGGTTGATACCACGACTCATGGCCTCCACTCATTGCCACTGGGAGGAATTTCAATCTTTAGGACATTTTCAATAACACTCAGGATGGATCACCCAACAAGTCATTAGCACTGATGATGACTCATTGCTTAAGTCATTTTGTGAAGAATTTTCTAAGAAATTGATTGGTTTTCGATGCTAAGTCATAAATGGAGTCATAGGAAATTTTGGAGTGTTATAGTATCTAGGAATAGTTTTCCTTCTATAATGTCTAAGTAGATCATGACATATAAGTACATTATGTATCATAGACCTGCTTTGCACAAAGATTGCCTGGTTATCTGCCACAATATAAGCCACTGCTTCCTTTAGCCTACTACACAACATCCTTAATATGCATTTGTACAAAATATTACAATATGAGATAGGTCTATATTGACTTGCATCTTCTGTATATTCTACCTTAGGTATTAATGTTGTGCTTGTAGCTTTGATTTACTTCATTAATTTACCATTCCTAAAGAATTAAAGTACTGCCTCTGTTATATCAGCACCTATCACTTCCCAAGATTCTTTATAAAAGTCACTACCATAACCATCAGGTATAGGACTCTTATTCTTGAGAATTCCAAACATAACTTTCTTTACAGCCCTTGCTGTGAACTCTTGTAATAACTACACTTGGTGAGCACTGGTTAGAGTATTACCTTCCTGTATAATACCTCTATTAGATCTACAACTACCGGCAGCCTTTCTACCTAATAGATTCCCATAATAGTCCACAAATATCTTTGTAATATTTGTTAGATCACACTGCATCACTCCTTGCTCATTGTTGATTTATGTGATAGCCTGTTCTAATTTCCTATGCTTAATTACTACATAAGAATAACTTGTATTATCATAACCTAAGTTTATCCAATGCACCTTACTCCTTCGTTGCGAGTAAACCTCAGCTAGATACGATGATGTTTTGAATGCTTTGTAATTTTCTTTCTCAATTTACTGGAAAATCATATTAAGTGGGCTAGTGCAACAACCCTCTTCATCATTACGTATGAGCCCTATATTTAAAATGTCGCATCCAAATTCTTTTCGGTTTGGAAGTTACAAAATTTAGGCTAGGCTAGTTTTTGTCAAATTCAAAGCAAGCTAGGCTCTAGGGGATTTTGGGAATGATTTAGACTAGTTTGGTGGTTACAACTTTGATTCTTAGTTAGCTAAGATGTTAAGAAACCCATAGAAATTTACGAAATCAAATTTGGGTAAGTAGAACTTCCAAAATAGATCTTATCATAAAGGGCATTGTTTGGAATGTCCCAGGTACAAGGTGTGTTGTTAAAATGGATCTTTTGGGTAAAGACGGACATTCTATCCCGTCGAAACCACCATAGCATTTAACACACCTCTATAGCGGTGAGCGCTATAGCGAAAATTATCGCTATAGCGGTGGTCAAAGTGTTCAACGACTGCTATAATGGTAGGGTACCACATAGCGGTAGAAACCACAGATTAATGAAATATTTCTCCCAAAATAGTTCATTATTTCATAACTCATTTTGGGGCAAAGGAAGGGCGAATTAGGGCAATTTTCACCGATTTTTCTTTGTTTGTCTCCATTAAGGAAAGAAATTCATCCCCGTTAACTCATAGTTACTTATTAATCCTTAGAATTTCTAATTTATGGAGTTCGGGGAGGGTTTTAGGGTGAATTTTGGTTAATTGCTGGTGCAAGGGGGAAAATTACAGAATAAGTTAATGGGTTTTGGTTATTAACTATTAATTTACCTTTGCATTTCATCAATTCACTACTTAATCCATGGAATTGGTAGTTTAGGGTGAGTTACGGTAGAAAATCCCTAGGTTAGGAAGGGAATGCTATTGAATTTAACCTTTGGAGTTGGGAGTGTGTTATAAATCCCGAAATGTTAGGTATTTTCTTAATTTATGCATTTATATGCATGTTCTAGACCACGAGGAAGCGAGAATTGCACGGAAGGGCAAAGCTCTGGCTTATAGGATTGTGCAAGCTTGATTCGAGGTAGGTGATGGTATTCTAGTTTAATCCAACTTGTATTATATATGCATGTTAACTACTTTATAGTGTGGCTGGTTAATGTATGTTGTTTGGTGGTCAATGCAATGGTTTTACTTACTTTTGATTGACCAATCTTATTTCTAAATGTGTGGAATATTTTAGAGTTGGGAACGTTCTCACGAGATATTGGCGAAATAATGCTGGCAAATAATTATGTCTAAGGTTTAATACAAGGACCATAATTTTCCCCTACAGGTCATACCTAAAGGGTGGTTGTATAACCCATAGAGTGTATGTACGAGTTCACGTGAGTTTGAAGATTCCATGAGTGAATCGGGGAATATGTGTTTATCTATGCTGGATAATGGTATATGTGTCTTAACTTGACTTGACTGTACTTAACTTGGTGATATTTGTTGACTTGTTGGTTTTTAATCCTGAACTATATTTTTGGTGTTTATGTGTTAAGTGTATGATGTGTTGGCATGGATTAGTTGGTTATACTATTATTTAGTTAAGTGTTCATATTTTCATCTTGGGTTGGCCAAGTGACCCTACAAGTACACTATTGATTTCTTATGTGATGATACTATATATGCATTTGCTTCTGTGAGTACAACGCATATTGCAGCGGCTCCTAAGAGACCTCAGTTGTGATTTCAGCAGTTGATTCCAGATTTCAGGGTCAGCAGCATTTTTGGGAAATCAAGGAATCTCTCTCTTGGCATGGTTCTTTATTTCTAGAATTGTTTTTCATTTTTGTATTTGGGGTTGCATCCCCTTTCTTGATATTCCAATAGTGGTTTTGAGACTCAACTTTTGGTTCCTAGGGGTGGTTTTTTAAGTATAATGTTTTTACTTTCATTTGTACTTGTTTTTGTGTTTAGATTTGACATTTATTTATTGATGGATTAGTTTTGACTCCTCTAAGTATTGATTATGAGTTGGCATTTGGGGTTGGTTTTGGGTAGTTAGTTCTCCCATCGGATGAGTAGTGTGGGTACCACTCACGATGGATTTTGGATCGTGACAAAGTTGGTATTAGAGCCTAGGTTTGTCGATCTCCCTGTACCAAAACAAGTCCAGTAGAGTCTTGCAGAATGGTATGAAGACATCTGTACTTTTCTTCGGAAGGCTATAGGACTTTAGGAAATCTATATGTCTTACTTCTTTCGTGCTATATCTTAATCCCAATTGGTATTTGGCGATCCAAAACGGTATCTGATCTTTCACTCTTTTGTCCACAGATGGTGAATACTAGGTCCAATGGAAACTGAGCAGCAGCCCCTGCACCGATTGTTCTATTTGAAGAGCCAGTCGTGAGGAGAAGAGGATGAGTGAGGGAGAGAGGAAAAATAGGAAGGGGGATAAGCCACACTCGCTAGGGGTGGAGCTCAAGCAGATGCTGGCTATGCTCGTGAAAGGTTAGTATCCCCCCCCCCACTTCAGGATCATTTTGAGGAGAGGGAAGAAGTAAAGGAGCAGGAAGTGGGGCTCGAGGTGGCAGCACCAGCTGGGTTTGCAGCCTTCCCTCATATGTCTACTGAGGTTGTTCAGTAAGTGTTAGCTTTTCTAAGTGGGTTGGTAGGGACTGGAGCCACTCCTATTGTACTGACTTTCCAGGCTCTGGTTGTTCACCCTACTGTTGCTATGGCTCCACGGATGGATGAGGCTTCCAGGACTGATGCTTTTTCTTGTCCAGTGTTAGGTTTTGTGATGACTAGTACAGAGCATGATATGCTGACTAAGTTTCTAAAAATGAAGCCACCTACATTCCAGGGTACTGAGTCTGAGGATGCTTTTGAGTTTATCATTGATTGTTATGAGAGGCTGCACAAAATGGGCATTGGTCAGCAGCATGGGGTTGAATTTGTGACTTTTCTATTGGACAAGGATGTTAAGCAATGGTGGAGGGCGTATGTTGATTCTCGTTAATCGATTTTACCTCAATTGACTTGGGTGCAGTTTCATGCCTTGTTCTTGAAGAAATATGTGCCACGGGCCCTCCATGATTGCAAAAAGGATGATTTTTTGGCATTGGAGCAGGGTGACATGTCAGTTACGGCCTATGTGGCCAAGTTCCATGCTCTTGCTATGCTACTCAGTTGTTGACTTTTGAGGAGGAGAGGATTTGAGTGTATGTTAAGGGGTTGAACTATGATCTTTAGGTTTTGAATGTTCATATGACTTCTGCGGGGAAAGGGTTCAATGAAATTGTAGATTATGTGAAGATGTTGGAGGGGGTTACACAAGCGGGTCAGGCTAATATGTTAGCCAAGAAGTCCCGCAGTGTTGGGAATTTTTGTAGATCTTATTCTAAGGGCTACAATCAGCAGGCTTATTCATCCCATCCTATTCAGTTAGCCTTGCCAGCTTCTACTGTGGTTCCAGCTAAGGTTTCTTCTCAGACATAGATTTTTAGGGGTTATTACTCTTCTGCCAGTCATCCTTATCTTGAGCATGGATGTTACTATTGTGGTGGTGTTGGTCATTTTATGAGAAAGTGTCCCTTGAGACAGCAAATGGCCAGGCACAGCAGCAGACTCGAGCTATCATTCCAGTAGGTAGAGGCGAAGAAGGTAATGGCAGGGGTCATTCATAGATTGGGTAAGAAATTAAGCAGCTGGTCGAGATGGTTGTGGTAACAGCGGCGCAGGGGGAGGAGCGTAGCTGGGGAGAGAGTTATCTCAGATTGATGACCGGGCTCATTGTTATGCATTTCTGGGAAAGACTGATGTCGAGGCTGCTGATGCGATGACTATAGGTACTATTTCTATTTGTGACCAGATGGCTTCTGTCTTATTTGATTTGAGGTCCACTTATTCTTATGTATCTGCTCAGTTTACGATGGGTATGACTCTGTTTTGTGATATACTTGATCATATTATTTATGTGTCTACTCCGGTTGGAGAGTTTATGGTAGTAACCTATATTTTTCGTTCTTGTTCTATGTTGTTTGTGGGTTTTCAGACTTGGATAGACTTGATTATTCTGGATATGTTGGACTTTGATGTAATTCTGGGTATGACCTGGTTATCTCCATATCATGATGTTCTGAATTGTAATGCTAAGATAGTGACTCTAGTGATGTTGGTATTGGATAAACTAGAGTGGGAGGGAGTATATAAGGCCAAACCAGTGAAAATTATATCATTTGTGCGGGCCAGAAGGTTGGTAGGAAAGGGGTGTTTAGCATTTCTAGCTCATATATAGGATGTAGACGCGGGGTCCCCTCTTATTGAGTCAGTTTTGATAGTTTCCAAGTTTCAGGATGTGTTTCCATCAGACCTACTGAGTATTCCTCCCTATAGAGATATCCATTTTTGCATTAACCTATAATTGGGCACTCGCACTATATCTATCCCTCCCTATCGAATGGCTTCAGTGGAGTTGATGGAGCTCAAAACTCAACTGTAGGAGCTAATTGATAAGGGTTTTGTTCATCCAAGTGCTTCACCTTGGGGTGCTACGGTTCTGTTTGTTAATAAGAAAGATGGTAGCACGAGGATGTACATTGATTATAGGCAGCTGAATAAGGTTACTATCAGGAACAAATATCTGTTGTCTTGCATAAATTGACTTATTTGATCAGTTATAGGGGGCGTCTGTATTTTCATTGATTGATTTGCAGTCGAGTTATCATCAGTTGAAAATAATACCGAAGGATATACCAAAGATAGCTTTTAGAACTCGATATGGCCGTTATGAGTTTCTAGTGATGTCTTTCAGGTTGACTAATGCACCTGCAGCCTTCATGAGTTTGATGGGCATCTTTAAGTCATTTTTGGACTCTTTTGTTATTGTGTTTATTGATGACATTCTTGTCTACTCCAAGAGTAAGGAAGAGAATGTAGGCCATCTTTGCGTAGTTTTGGAGATTCTAAGGGAGAAGCAGTTATTTGCTAAGTTTTCATAATATGAATTTTGGTTATCTTCTGCTGCCTTCTTGGGGAATGTGGTTTCTAAAAGAGGGGTGATGGTGGATCCTCAGAAGATTGAGGCAGTAAAAAATTAGACTCGTCCTAGTTCAGTGACCGAGGTAAGGAGTTTTGTAGGTCTTGCCAGTTATTATCGCAGGTTTGTCTAGAATTTTGCATCCATTGCAATGCATTTGACAAGGTTGACCTAGAAGGAAGTGCCATTTGTTTAGTCAGACCAATGTGAGGAGAGATTCCAAAAGCTCAAGACACTCTTAATTACAGCGCCTGTTCTTTCATTGCAAATTGAAGGTAAGGATTTCATTATATTTTGTGATGCTTCACTTTTAGGCTTGGGCGCTGTGTTGATGCAAGATAGGAATGTTGTGGCTTATGCTTCAAGGCAGTTGAAGCCTTATGAGAGGAATTACCTAACCTATGACTTAGAGTTGGCAGCGGTGGTGTTTTATTAAAGATTTGGAGAAACTATCTTTTTGGTGTCAAGTGTGAGGTCTTCATAGACCACCGCAGCCTGAAGAATGTGTTTACTCAAAGGGATTTGAACTTAAAGCAACGGAAATGGATGGAAATATTGAAGGATTATGATGTAAGTATTCAGTGTCATTCGAGTAAGGCCAATATAGTGGCAGATGCATTGAGCCGAATAGCTATAAGTATGGGTAGCTTGTCAGTCTTGAGGGTATCTAGACGACCTTTAGCTAGAGAGTTTCAAATACTAGCATCTCAAAGCATACAGTTTGGGTCTCGAACAGGGGTGGAGTATTGTCTAGTGTTGAGGTAAAGTCGACATTTGTGGAGTGGATCAAGGACAAGCAATCCGAGGACAAGAAGTTAAATGCACTTTGGAATAAAATGGTGAGCGGGGAGGTGTCGGATGCCACTCTCGATGCGGGTGAAGTGTTGTGGTTTAAGGAGAGGTTATGTGTTTCTCAGGTTGGTGATTTGATTCGTGATGTACTTTCAGAGGTCCATGATTTGTGTTATTCTATTTATCCGGGTACAACCAAGATGTACCATGACTGGAGGAAACTTTATTGGTGGCCCAGGATGAAGAGGGACACAGTGGATTATATGTCCAAATGTCACAATTGTCAACGGGTAAAGTATGAACACTAAAAACCTATGGGTTTACTTCAGAGGATGCCTAGTCCTGAGTGGATATGTAAGCATATTGCCATGGACTTTGTGGTGGGTCTTCCTAAGACCCTGGGTAAATATGACTCCATTTGGGTAATAGTAGATTGGCTGACAAAATTAGCTCATTTTGCATCGACTCGAGTGGACTACAACTCTCAGCAGTTAGCTAAAATCTATGTCAAGGAGATTGTCAGACTTTATAGGTTACCACTTACTATCATTTCGGACAGACATGCAAAGTACACTTTAAAATTTTAGGACAGGTTGTTTGAGGAATTGGGCACCAGGCTCACATTTAGCATGACTTTTCATCCTCAGACCGATGGTCAGTTAGAGAGGACAATTCAGGTGCTAGAGGACATGTTGAGGGCCAACGTGATTGATTTTGGTGGTCATTGGGACCAGTTTATTCCATTGTGTGAATTCTTATACAACAATAGTTATCACTCTAGCATCGATATGGCACCATTAGAGGCTCTTTATGAAAGGAAGTGTAGGTCACCTATTGGGTGGTTTGAGGTGGCAGATGTCAAGCCTTTGAGAACAGACTTGGTAAAGAAAGCTCAAGAAAGGGTAAGGTTCATTAAAACAACGTTCCTGGCTACTCAGAGTATGCAGATCGTAAGGTAAGAGACATAGACTTCAAGGTTGGTGAGCAGGTTTTGCTTAAGGTGTCTCCCATGAAAGGGGTCATGAGATTTGGAAAAAAGGGCAAGATCAGCCCTTGGTATATCAGTCCCTTCGAGGTTCTTGAGGGTGTAGGTATAGTTGTATATAGGTTAGCTCTACCACTAGGTTTGTTAGGAGTCCATACGATAATTAATGTTTCCATGCTGAAATGGTATTATGGTGATGGAGTTTACATCATCAATTGGGATTCAGTGCTTCTAGATAAGGATTTGGCTTATGAGGAGGAACTAGTAGCAATGTTAGATTGGGATATTTGTAAATTGAGGACGAAGGAAATACATTCTATAGAGGTTCAAGGGAAGCATCATTCGATTGAGAAATCCACCTTGGAAACGAAAAAAGACATGTGGGACAAGTACCCTCAATTGTTTGAGGATATATGTAAACTCTTTTTCCTCTTTATTTAGCCATCTTTTGTGTTTGATCATTCGTGGATGAACAATGAGTAAATTGGTATCTGTTGTAATGACCCTCTTTGTCGTTACGTATGAGCCCTACGTTTAAAATCTCGCATCCAAATTCTTTTCAGTTTGGAAGTTACAAAATTTAGGCTAGGCTAGTTTCGATCAAATTCAGAGTTGGGTGGGGTCTAGAGAAATTTGGGAATGATTTAGACTAGTTTGGTGGTTACAAATTTGATTCTTAGTTAGCTAAGACATTTAGAAACCCATAGAAATTTATGAAATCGAATTTGGGTAAGTAGAACTTCCGAAATTGGTCTTAGCATAAAGGGCATTATTTGGAATGTCCCAGGTACAAGGTGTGCTGTAAAAACCAGAATTTTTGAGTAAAGACGGACATTTTTTCCCGTCGACACTACTATAGCATTTGACACTCATCGCCATAAAGGAAAAATTACCGCTATAGCAGTGTTCACGACGGTCAACGACTGCTATAGTGGTTGTGTACCACTATAGTGGTAGAAACTGCAGATTAATGAAATATTTCCCCCAAAATAGTCCATTATTTCATAACTCATTTTGGGGCAAAGAAAGGGCAAATTAGGGTGATTTTCACCGGTTTTTCTTTATTTGGCTCCATTAAGGTAAGAAATTCATCCTCGTTAACTCGTAGTTACTTATTAATCCTTAGAATTGCTAATTTAGGGAGTTCAGGGAGGGTTTTAGAGTGGATTTTGGTTAATTGCTGGTGCAAGGGGGAAAATTATGGAATAAGTTAATAGGTTTTGGTTATTAACTGTTAATTTACCTTTGCATTTTGTCAATTCACTACTTAATCCATGGAATTGGTAGTTTAGGGTGAATTACGGTAGAATGCCCTAGGATGGGAAGGGAATGATCAAGAATTTGACCTTAGGAGTTGGATGTGTGTTATAAATCCCGACATGTTAGGTCATTTCATAATTTATGTATTTATATGCATGTTCTAGACCAAGAGCAAGGGGGAAGTATACGGAAGGGCAAAGCTCCGGCCTAAAGGGTTATGCAAGTTTGATTCGAGGTAGGTGATGGTATTGTAGTTTAATCCAACTTATATTAGATGTGTATTTAAATACTCTATAGTGTGGCTGGTTAATACATGTTGTGTGGTGGTCAATGCAATGGTTTTACTTGCTTATGACTGACCTATCTTATTTCTAAAGTATGGAATGTTTCGGTGTTGGGAACATTCTCAGGAAATATTGGCAAAACAAGGGTGGCAGACAATTATGTCTAAGGTTTAGTACATAGACGAAAATTTTCCCCTGCAGGTCATAGCTAGAGGGTGGTTGTATAAACCATAGTGTGTATGTACGAGGTTCAGGTGAGTTTGACGGCTCCATGAGTGAACCGGGGAATATGTGTTTATCTATGCTTGATAATGGTATATGTGTCTTGACTTAACTTGACTGTACTTGACTTGGTGATATTTGTTGACTTGTTGGTTTTTAATCCTGAACTATCTTTTGGTGTTTATGTGTTAAGTGTATGATGTGTTGGCATGGATTAGTTGGTTATACTATTATTTAGTTAAGTGTTCATATTTTTATCTTGGGTTGGCCAAGTGACCACACTTGTACACTGTTGATTTCTTGTGTGCTGATACTACACATGCATTTAGTTCTATGAGTGCAGCGCATATTCCAACGGCTATTATGAGACCTCAGTTGTGATTCTAGCCATTAATTCCAAATTTTAGGGTGAGCAGCATTTTTGGGCTACCATGGAATCTCTATCTTGGCATAGTTCTTTATTTCTGGACTTATGTTTCATTTTAGTATTTGGGGTTACATCCCCTTTCTTGATATTCCAGTAGTAGTTTTGGTACATGACTTTCGGTTCCAAAGGGTGGTTTTGTTAAGTACAATATTTTTGCTTTTAGTTGTACTTGTTTTTGGTTTATATTTGACATTTATTTATTGATGGATTAGTTTTAACTGCTCTAAGTATTGATTATGAGTTGGCATTTGGGGTTTGTTTCGGGTAGTTGGTTCTCCTACTGGATAAGTAGGTAGGTTCCACTCACGACAAGTTTTGGGTCGTGACAGCTAGAGTGGAATTATGTCTGGGCTTACTGTAAAGCAATTCTATCCTTAGCTTGCTGTAAAGTGCTGGGAGTTTAGTTTAATTAGAGGTTTCTTAAGCTTCTTTAACTTCTGAACCACCTGAAATATTTTGCATCATTGAATATTGTCTTCTTACCCTTTCTTAATAATCTCTTGAAATAAAAGGTGATGACTCAAATTATTGCAGTAGTGGAAAGGCTTGGAATCTCCCCTTCTTTTAGCTGTTAGTACTATTTTTACAGGCAAGTGGTCACTTGCGCCTTCTGGCAGAAATGTGACTTTACTGGTTGGCATCAACGCAAGCCATCTTTCATTGATAAATGCCCAATCCATCTTTGAAAAGAAATCATATGCTTCCCATACTTATCATTCCATGTATACCTTCCTTCTTGGTAAGGAATCTCAAATAAACCACACACTTCTACACAATTAGCGAAGTCAGTTGTTTCAGCCCAAGTAACTAGATTACCCCTTATTTTATCATCATCTTTCAGCACAAATTTAAAATCTCCTAAAATCAACCAAGGCAGTTGTATTGAGGAACTCATACTACATATTTCATCCCACAATTCTTTTCTTTCTTCTTTAGTGTTGTATGCATACATAAAGCTAACCACAACCTTCACTAGCAAAGGTATCTGTTAAATATCACATATGATCATTTGAGTAGACTTGCTAATAGATATTATTTAAAAATAATCAGGTCTCCAAGATATTCATATTCTTCCATTACAATAACACTAAATTAGTAGTATACTCCCAACCATTAAACACCTTAGTAGCAATTTCTTCAATCTTATTACTCTTTATTTTTGTTTCTTACAAGCCTACCAATCCCATTTTCTCTTCATTGCAAAGAAGTTTCACTCCTTTTTCTTATTGGGGGCATTTAGCCCTCTAAAATTCCAATTAAGTATGCTTTCCATCCCCATCATGAGGATAAAACTTCCCTACTTCATTTCTTATTTCTTCTTCTTCCTGCTGTGGCAAAGCTGTTGGCCTATTCAGAGCCTGAAACTTGTTTGCCAACACTATTTTATTCTGCTTCACTTGACCATGACTAGACTTTGTTGGTGTTACCTATATTTCCTTAGTCATATCTCCTTGACTTTGTTATGGCTTGATGTTACTCTCCTTGTATCCTTTCATAGTATCTTTTTGCCCCCTGACCACAACTTCTAGGATGAGCTTGAGTTTTGTTCTATGACCCTTCAGTAGCTTACTTATAACTTTCATCAGGTTTGTCTTATCTTCCTTGTTCATCATGTACTTCCACCTCTTTTCCTCTTGGAATTACTGGTTTTAGAGCCTTTTTTTCCTACAATGTCCTTAGAATGTTCATACTTTTTACAGTATTTACATAGAGTTGCTCTCCAGTCATAAGTAACCCTTTGCTCAACTACATTACCCTTTTTATTTTTGAACATAATCATCTCTAGGAGTATTGAATCAAGCTCTACTCCTACTAGTAACCTAGTAGTTCATTCCATATTTCTTCTCCATATTTTGATCAACCATGAGAGGCTTGCCAACTAAACTTCCAATTTTTCTTAGCGCCTTTTGACTCCAATACTTAAAATCAACTCCAGAAAGCCTTATCCATATTGGAATTACGTGGAGTTCATCTTATGTGAACTCCATTTTAGGTATCCATGCCTTTACAGTAAAGGGCTTATTGTCAAAATAGAAAATGCCTCCTTGCACTACTTCATTTTGCCATTTTTCAGTGTCAAATCACACTAATACCACCCCATTCTTTATTACTGAAATTTATTGATATCATGCTATGACCATAGTATTTGGATTGTAACGATCGTTTCATCATTACGGTATAGCTTAGCATACCAAAATTTGGGTTAAAATTCTCCACAAATGAAGTGTTAAAAATTTTAGGCTAGGCTAGTTTTGGATGAATTCCTAGCGTATTGTGGTCTAGGTAAATTCAATAAAGGGAAGGTTGATGACTATGTGATTTGAGACTATAATATGTTAGTTAGGAGGTTAAGGAGTTCGTAGAAACTTTTGGAATTGAATTTGGGTTAGTAGAACTTCGGATATAGTGTTTGACATAAATAGGTTAGTTTGAGATTTCAAATTCTGGGAGTGTGTTGTAAACTTGGCCAAAAATTGGGACTAACAGACTTTATGCCTCACTTAGGTCGCTATAGCGGCAGGCAAGCCACTACCACGATCCTATTATAGCAAGAATTTTCCTATTATAGTGGGAGTCAACATTGGTCAGTCCCACTCTAGCAGGTAAATCCTGCTATAGCGAGGTTGCTATAGTAGGAATTAGGCCGCTATAGCGGGCTACACATAGTAAAATGTAGTTTTTGGACATAAAATATATTTTTCATCTCAAACTCGTTCAAGACCAAGAAAGGGTGTTTTAGGGCAAATTCCACCAATTTCCATATAATTTTCATCATTGAGGTAAGTTAATCCACCAATTTAACTAGTTTTTCATAAATTAATACCTAGAATCTCTAGGTTTTGATCATGATGGAGGAATTAACTTGATCTAGGTTGATTTTTTAGTGTAAATAGTAAAAAACAAAGTGTAATCCTTGGGTTTTAGTCAAGGGTAGATGGGTTTTGATTACATGGCTAGAATTCATTCTTGTAAATATGAATTTGGTAGAATTAAAGTTGAACAGAAGTAGAAAACCCCTAGAACAAGGTAATGATCATGATTTTGACCTTGAGGTTATGGGATTAGGTTGCAATCCTTGAAATTGTTAGATCATTATTTGATTAGTGACTATATTATTGTTTTAGATCATAATCAAGCTGAAGTTACAAGAAAAGGCAAGATTCAAGTTTGTTAGAGAATTACGGGGCTTGGATTGAGGTAGGTGATGGTTGAATTGTAGTTAAAGACTCAATCTAGTTTATGTGTGCATGTTAACTGCCCATTTGTCTACTTGTTGCAATGTATGTTGTGGAATGTTGACTTGCTGGATAATTTTACAAGTTGTTTGATCACCTGAAAAGATTATATAATAAGGCTTGTTTTTAAGTGCAAGTGTTGTTAGACTATCTCATTATGTGATAATACATGTTATGACATGGGTTGATATTGTGAGATGAATTGATAAAGGTTGATCGTTATGGAATTGGTGGATTTTAGGGAGTATTAGGGTGGAGACGTTGGAATTAGGGTGATATAACACTTGGTTTGGGATAAGGGTGGCAAACACTAGCTGTCTGGGTTATAAGACCCATAGAATGTGTGTACACAGTATTGGAGAGTTTGACGGTTCCATGAATGATTCGGGTTATATTATTTGTTGATATTTTGGCTCCTTGAGTAAACCAGGTGATATTATTGTTGTTATTTGGATCCATGAGTGGTCCAGGATATTGATATACTTGAACTGAGTTGATATCATGGTAATTTCCTGGGTTAAATTTTTATACTTGTATTATGGTTTCTTTGTTTACGTGATTGATTACTTAATGAATCTGTAAGGAAAGACTAAGTGAAGGTATAATTACTACTGTTACATGGTTGCTCTTGTTTAAAAATTATTGGTTATGTGTTCACAGTTTTTAAGTTGAGTTGGCCTATGACCCTACCAGTACATATTCTGTAGACAGTGACCAATTCTCGATCCAAGGGTGAGCTTCTTCTTTCGAGCAGCCATGGTTCTTCTTACGTTATCTCCTTTTCCAGTAGTTTTGCACACAAACAGTTTAGTATTATTACTTTTTCAAGTTATACCCGCAGATTTCCTTATTTAGGTGTTTTGAGTATAATGACCTTCAGTTTCTAGGAACATTTTAGACTTTTGTTTATCATTCCACATTGTTTGTTTTAGAATTACTTGGATATTTTATTTAATATAGAATTGACTTCTTTTGAAATTATAAATGATTATTTGAAATTATAAATGATTAAGTGTTAGTAATGGTTATTCGGGTAGATAGTTCTCCCACTGGAGGGTTAGTGTGGTGCCACTCACAATGAGGTTTGGGTAATTACAAAGTTGGTTTCAGAGCCTTAGATTCATTTATCTCATCATATTAAAATGAGTATAGTAGAGTCTTACAAAATGGTATGGAGACATCTGTACTTTTCTTCAAGAGGCTACAGGACTTAGGAAAATTTCACTCTCTTCCTTCTTTTGGGATACGACTTGATTCCAATTGGTATCTGGCGATCTAAATAAGTATCTTACCTGTTCACTATTTTGTTTCATAGATAGTGAATATGAGCGCAAGTAGATTTAGGGAAGTAGCTCCCACACCAGCAGTTCCAGCCACAGAACCCACTGCCAGAGGCGAAGGATGGGGTAGAGAGAGAGAGGTAGAGGTAGTACAAAACCCACCAGGTGTGGAGCTCAAGCTACATCTAATCCAGCCTAGTATAGATATGAGACACATCCCCTACCTAAAGATCATTATGATGAGGTTGTGAATGAGGAGATTCTAGAGTAGGAGGGGGTCGTACCATCTCTAGGAGGTGTAGTCTCTCCCTAGTTGTCTTCTAAGGTAATTCAGTAGGTTCTTGGTATTCTAAGTGGGTTGGCTGATACAGTGGCCATACTTATGATACCTGCTCTCCAGCAACCGAGCGTGCATCATGCTGCTGTTGTAGCCCTTAGGATAAATAAGCTGTCTGGGATAGAAGTTTCTGAAGATGAAACCTCCATTCTTCCTGGGTTCTCAGTCAGAGGATGCTTTCGAGTTTATTGTAGATTGTCATGAGAGGTTGCACAAGATAAGTATTATGGAACAGCATGGTGTGGAATTTGTGACCATTCAACTACAAAGTGATTCTAAGCAGTGGTGAAGGACTTATGTGGAGTGTTGGTCTCCAAATTTACCTCTATTGACATGGATTCAGTTCTACACTTTGTTTCTAGAGAAGTATATGCCACACACCTTGTGAGAAAAGAAAAAAGATGGGTTTCTCTATAATGACCTGATATGTGAGATTTTACTTTATATGTGATTTGACCATTTTACTCTTCCCTGTAGTCACTACATGTTGATTTTGAGGTATGGGATGGTTGGCACTGTTCTCAATGCCTTTGGGTGGTTTTTGGGAGAGTTTGTGATTTTTAGAGGCTTTGAAAGTTTTATAGTTGACTTTGGTCAACATTTGATATTCTGAGTGCCGGATAGCAATTCGGACAGTTTCATTGGATCTCAAATGTTGAATTTGGGTTAGTAGTAAGGTTGGTTTAGGTTTCAGGACCTTTATATTGCATTTTGACCCTCGTTGTGAAAATTAGTTAAAATAAGCTTAAAGGGGTCCCAGGGGTTAATTTGTTGAAAACGATCCTTTTTCAAAAATCCAACATTTCCATTGAGTCCAGAACATCGAAAATAACCTGGTAGCATACATGGTTTGTTTATGTGGGGTTCAGAACGAATCCTGAGGGTCCGTTCAGAGATTTTGAAGGCATGCAAAACTCAGCATTTTGCTGACACCTAGTGTATGCCAGATCCTTCTTCATGAAAGAGGGCCCCTAGCCGTGAATGCTGAGAAGGAATTCCATATTCATTGCGATCGCGTGGTGGTGGCCACGATCGCGAAGGGTAACTGAGTTTGGATTGGATTTTTGCCTTCTTCGCAAACTTAATGAGGCTGTCGTGAACGCGATGGTCCAGGTCATGGACCTTCGTGAATGCAAAGCCTTTCCCACTAACGCGAAGGCCATTTAGTTGGCCTGGACAGCATTGACACTCGCAATCGTAAGGTAAGATCTGCAATCTCGAGGCAATGTTCACAGAATTGTATAAATACCCCATTTAGCGATTATTCCACCATTTTTGGACCTCCATGCTTTAAGAAAGGCAATTTTTTGAGGGTTTCTTCATCGAATTTTGTATGGGTAACCTCTAAAATCATATTCTCATTATTTTTCATTAATTATGTCTTCAAAAACACCTTTTAATCTCAATTTTTGAAATGAATTTTGTGGTTTTTGCAGGTAAAGCTTAAAAATAGTTTCTCTTCAATTTGGACCTCATTTTAAAATTATTTTCACGTGGGTTTTTGACTGTAGACTCATACAACCTCGAGGGATGTATTTCTAAAATAAAATTCTGATTTTACCCCTTTTGATTTCAAATTTATTTTCCAAGTCCGTTTTGGACCCATCTTAAATAAAGTCGATATGGGTATTGTTAGCTTCCTTTTAATGCGTAGATGCTATATTTGTATGTTTTAGTTGATTTCGAGGTCGTTCAAAATGGGAAAGCTCTATACTGAAGGAATTTAGGCTTGGATTTCGATGCTTCGAGGTAGGTTATGGCTTAACTTTCTTCAGACAGGCTAGGTAGTTAGTAAATAAGCAAAGCATACTATGGATTGGGGAAAATAACTATAGGTTTTGTTTTTGAGCTATTATATATTGCGTGATCCCGTGTGGGGGCTTATATTCTTGTTGTGTTGATTAGTGAAATCCTATATTACGTGTTGCCGAGTGGGGGCTTTGTTTGACATCGTTGACCTTATTTGTGCATTTACATACATTATTCTTATTTGATGCCCATGCGGGGGCTTGAATAGATATTATAGTCCTAATTGAGTATTGTTGCCTTTATCATGACGGATATACCTGAATTGTGGATTTGATTTGATATTAATGATGTCCTATATGACTAATTTTCTAATGGTGCCAAATGAGATATTGAGATTTTGATTATTGATACATTGAGTTGATTCTGAGCTCACTTTTACGTGTATTGAATGGATTACCGTTTTCATAATGATTAGTTCTGAGCATCACATTCTCATTTCATACACACTCATGAGAATTGGTACACTGAGAAACACTGATTATAAAAGAAAAGAAGACACTTTAAAAAATGCCTAGACCGAGGGATGTGTCGGTCGGGTTGATTGAGATATGAGATACACTTTATAGACTTTGATCTATAAACATTAGCCGGAGAGGTGGATTGAGATTTTGAGATAGGTATACAATTTGTGAACCCTCCATAGGTTCTATCTTGGGAGCACTGAGGCTCGGTAGGTGTATACAAAAAGTCATGCAATGGCTTTCAAATCAGCCATCATTATCCCATCTTCATTGCATTGCATACACATTCTTGTGTTGTTTTAATATTCATGGTGTGTATTTAGTTTTTGTACTTATTTGATTATATCTGTTGGTACTTATTCTTTATTGATATATATATAAATATATATTAGAACTGTTAGTGAAGATGGTGTGAGCTACCATTTGGAAAATTTTCTGCTTGCAAGTGACGTGCTCATAGTATTTCGTTACTTGTATTATTTTCTACTTACTCAATCGGCCTATGGTTCTTATTGAATACAAGTGAACTGTACTAACTCCTACTGTGACTTTTTGGTGTAGATCCTAGCATAAGTACGACATGTAGAGGTTGATTTTGTGTTGTTAAGTTGGTGATTTAAGGTACTGGTCCTCTCTAGGCTTGATCAGAGTCAACCCCACACCTCCTCTTATTATTTAGTTGTCTTTGTTTCTATTTTAGAGACAGACTATGTATCATTCAAGATTTTGAGTTGTAGTAGATGCTCTGACACTTGTGACACTAATTCTGGGGCTTTTATGATATTTTGTTCAGACTTCCATTATTATTATGTACATGTGACTTGACTTTGTTCTAGGAGTCTCATTTACTTTATTTCCTTTATTATCTCATAGATCTTTCCTTTTTGGGTGATTGACTTACTTATCAAGGCAGGGCCGCGATAAGTGTCATCATGACCTTGAGTTTTTTGGATCATGACAAATTGGTATCAGAGCAGTAGGTTCACCGGTCTCATAAGCGTAAGTGTAGGATGTCTAGTATATTCTCGCAGATCGGTACGTAGACATCCGTATCTATCTTCGAGAGGCTATAAGATATCTTTAGGAAAAACTTCTCTAATTTGATTCCTTATAGTACGGGTTGTTCATACCCAATGTTCTAAACTTGTATTCCATTCTTTTCTGCATAGATGGTGAGGACTAGGTCTAAAAATGCTAAGGATGTTTAATCATCACCTGATATGGGAGCTCCGATCTAAGGATGAGGCATGGGTTATGGCTGACCTAGAAGGAGAGAATGGGCAGGAGAAACTGCCCTAGCCAGAGGGCGTGCAAGGGAGGACTCTCTTGAGCCTGAGGTCGGGTATACAAGGGATAACTATCATACAGGAGGTGCGGGGCCAGCTCAGGTTCCACAAGGTTCAGTTGATACCCCAGTGCTTCAGGATTTATTGGTTCGCCTTTTGAGTTGCTTAGATGGTGTTTCTTTGAGTGTACCGGGTGTTCCTCGAACTTTGAGTGGTGTTCCTCCATCAGTACTGGTATTTGCTAATGGTTTTCCTACTTCAGGGGTAGAACCATCATCTATGGTACCCCATGTGTGGATTTATTACCTATCAGACTTACTATTCCTCTAGTTGTTTCGAGTACAGTAATGTCTTCTGATGACCAGATGAGGTTTGGGAGGTTTATTCACTTGGCTACTCCCAAGTTTAGTGGGGCGAATGGCAATGATGCCTATGAGTTTCTGATTGACTGCTAGAAAAATTTATATAATCTTGGATCCCTTGAGTCTCACAGAGTTGCTTATACTACCTATCACTTGATGGATGTGGTCAGGGATTGGTGGAGGTATCTATCCAGTTGTAGACCTTTAGGTTTGCCTGTTATGACTTGGGCTTAGTTTTCTGAGGCCTTTTTAGAGAGGTTTGTGCCGTATAGTTTGAGAGATTAAATGCGGGATGAGTTTCATCACATAGAGAAGAGCTACATGTCTATTGCCGAGTATGAGACACGCATCTATGCCCTATCTAGATATACGGATGCCAGTATATCCACAGAGCCAGAGAGGATTCAAATATTTGTTAAGGGTTTAGATGGTTCCTATCAGTTGGCTTCTGCCTAGATGGTTGTTTCAGGGGATTCTCTTTAAAGTATTATTGATCATGCTAAGTTGACCAAGTCTATTACCCAGGCTACTCAGTGAGGTGCCAGAAAGGTACACCAATAGGGCCAGTTTAGTGGTCGCGCCTCTCGAGGTAGAGATTACTTGAGTAGAGGTCCCCGTGGTTATCATGGTAGGCTGTTTCAGGATTCTTTACAAGGATCAGGTGGTAGGCCTTCAGGTTCTATGGTTTTAGGTAGCCAGGCATCAGGTCATGCAAGTGGTGGTTCCAGCTTTGGTTCTTTGGCCCAGGGAGGTCGTTCTAGTTCATTTATGCCCCTTAGATTGAGTTAGGCCATAAAGGATGCTTTGTTTGTAAGGAGGTTGGTCATTTGGCCGAGGATAATCCTCAGCATGTGTTTGGTCCTGCCTAGTAGGGTTCTCAGCTTCAGCTTTGCCCTACTCCTATTTCTGTAGTCAAAGGTGGTTCACAGAGTGGTAGGGGTAATGCTCAAGGTAGAGGTAAAAGAGCTTGTGGTAGTGGATCCGGGGTTTCTCAGTCCATAAGTATATGTGGTCAGTGTTATGCTATACCTGGGAGACCCAAGACAGAGTCCTCTGATGTTGTTATTACAGGTATCGTCCTTGTTTGTTACCAATCTACTTCTGTGTTATTTGATCTTGGGTCTACCTTTTCCTATGTGTCTACATATTTTGCCTCTGGTATTGATGCTTCATGTAATCCCCTTGCTATGCCTCTTCATGTATCTACCCCCGTAGGAGATTTTTTAGTGGTGGATCGGGTGCATTAATCTTGTGTAGTTACCTTTGCAGGGCGTGAGACTTGGGTAGACCTGATTATCCTAGATATAGTTGATTTTAATGTTATCTTGGGTATGAATTGGTTAGCTCCCTATCATGCTATTTTGAATTGTTATGCCAAGACCGTGACCTCAGCTATATCGGGTGTGCCAAGGTTAGCTTAGAAGGTTATGCTTAATTTTGGTCTGAAGGGAGTTATATCTTTTCGATGTGCTCACTGTATGGTAAAAAGAGAGTGCTAGTCTTATTTGGCTTATGTTCGTGATACTAGTGTTGCCTCACCACCTTCTTTAGATTTTGTTCGAGTTGTTCGTCAGTTCATGGATGTATTTCCTACGGATTTGCCTAGTATTACTCTGAATCGTGATATTGATTTTGCTATTGATGTGGAGCAGGGCCCTAAGCCCATCTCCATTCCTCCTTATAGGATGTCCCCAGCTGATTTGAAGGAATTCAAGGAGCAGTTGTAGGATTTATTGGGTAAGGGGTTCATTAGACCTAGTATATCCCCTTGGGGTGCTCCTGTCTTGTTTATGAAGAAGAAGGATGGTTCTATGCATATGTGTATTGACTATCAACAATTGAACAAAGTGACTATTACGAACAAGTATCCTCTTCATTGCATTGATGATTTGTTTGACCAGCTTTAAGGCTTCTGTATTTTCTAAGATTGATTTGAGATTTGGGTATCACCAGTTGAGGATTAGAGCTTTGGATGTCTCGAAGATGGTTTTTCAGACTCGATACGGTCATTATGAGTTCTTGGTCATGTCTTTTGGGTTGACCAATGCCCCAGCAGCGATCATGAAGCTGATGAATCAAGTATTTCAATTGTATCTCGACTTCTTTGTGATTGTATTTATAGATGATATCTTGGTTTATTTCATGAGTGAGGTCGATCATGTGAGACACTTAAGGACTGTACTTTAGAGACTGTGTAATGAGAAGTTGTATGCTAAGTTCTCCAAGTGTGAGTTTTGGTTAGATTGTATCTCTTTCTTAGGTCATGTGGTGACTAAGGATGGTATTATGGTTGATCCGACCAAGATTGCGACGATTCATGATTAGGCAAGGCCCACTAGTCCTATTGAGATTCTGAGTTGTGTTGGTTTGGTAGGATATTATCATTTTTTTTAGAGGATTTCTCATCTATTGCGGCTCCTTTGACCAAGTTGACCCAGTAGAAGGTTGTATTTCCGTGGTCGGATGCTTGTGAGGTGAGCTTTCAAAAGCTCAAAGAGTTGTTGACTTTGGCTCCTATCTTGACTTTGCCTAAGAAGGGCGTGGGTTATACCGTGTATTGTGATGCTTCAGGTATGGGTTTGGGTGCAGTGTTGATATAGGAGGGCAAGACGATTGCATATACTTCTCTTCAGTTGAAGCGTCATGAGAAGAATTACCCTACCCATGATTTGGAGTTGGCCGCGGTTGCGTTTGTGTTGAAGTTATGGAGGCATTATTTGTTTGGAGTTCGTTGTGAGATTTTCTTGGATCATCGTAGCCTTCAGTACTTCTTCACCCAGTGAGACCTTAATATGAGATAGCGGCATTGGTTGGAGTTGCTTAAGGATTACAACCTCACCATTCTTTATCGTCCAGGCAAGACTTATGTGGTTGTGGATGCCTTGAGTTGAAAGTCCACTAGTATGGGGAGTTTAGATCATCTCTTGACTTAGGAGTGGCCTTTAGCCTTAGAGGTTCAGTTTTTAGCTAACCAGAAGGTTAAGCTTTATATTTCGGCACCCAAATTTGTTTTAGATTTTGTTGATGCTAGATCTTCTTTGATAGAGAAGATTCGAGCACACCAGTTTAATGATGATAGTTTGAGGGTGATTCAAGATAAGGTGTTGAGTGGCAAGGCTAAGATGGCGTCTCTTGATTTTGATGGTATTTTGAGGATTGGTGGCCAAGTTTTTGTGCTGAGAGTTGGTGGATAGGTGAGATTGATTATGGAGGAGGCACATTGTTCTAGATATTTTATTCATCCAGGGGTGACCAAGATGTATCATGATCTAAAGCAGCATTACTGGTGGGGTGGTATGAAGAAGGATGTAGCAGACTTTGTAGCTCGTTGCTTATGTTGTCAGCAAGTAAAGGTCGAGCATGTAAGACTGGGTGGTTTTCTTCAGAGATTACGCATCCCTGAATGGAAGTAGGAGCGGATCACTATGGCTTTCGTGAGTGGGTTGCCTCATAGTTCTTGTTGTTCTGGAAATATCTGGGTTGTCGTGGATTGATTGACCAAGTCAGCTCGTTTTATCCCTATTCAGGGTTTTTTCAGTGCAAAGAGGTTGGCTCGTATCTATGCTCGAGAGATAGTTTGTCTTTATGGAGTACCTGTGTCTATTATTTTAAATAGAGGCTCGGTGTTCACTTTTAGCTTCTGAAGGATGTTTCAAGAGGAGTTGGGTACTCAGATGGACCTTAGCATAGCTTTCCACCCCCAGACCGACGGGCATTAGGAACGGACTATTCAGGTTTAGGAGAATATACTCCGCGCATGTGTTATGGACTTAGGAGGTCAGTGGGAGCAACATTTAGCCTTAGCAGAGTTTGCTTAACTACTATTCTAGTATTGGGATGGTACCTTTTGAGGCGTTGTATGGTAGGCATTGCCGATCTTTGATTGGTTGGTTTGAGATTACTGAGGCTAGACCCCATGGTACCGACTTGCTTCGCGAGTCTTTGAATAGAGTTCAGGTGATCTAGGATAGACTTTGGCAGCCTAGAGTAGGCGCAAGAGTTATGCCAACTGTAGGCTTCGTGCCTTGAAGTTTGGGATTGGTGATTGGGTTTTCCTTTGTGTGTCCCCTATGAAGGGCGTAATGGGGTTTGGAAAGAGGGGCAAGCTTAGCCTGAGGTATATTAGACTTGTTGAGATGCTTCAGCCAGTTGGGGAGGTTGCTTATGAGTTGGCCTTACCTCCAAACTTTTCAGCTATTCATCCAGTCTTTCATGTATCCATGCTTCAGCGCTATATCCTGAATGAGTCTCACGTGCTCCATTGGGACTCAGTTGGATGAGAGATTGACCTTTGTTGAGGAGCCAATTTTCATTTTAGTCAGGGATGTTAGACGGTTGTGTTCTAGAGATATTCTTGTGGTTAAGGTTAAGTAGAGACACCGTTCCCTCGAGGAGGCTACTTGGGAGGACGAGTCTGACATGAGTAGTAGTTACCTCAGCTCTTCACTGATTCAGGTACTTTTTTCGCTTTTAGTTCGAGGATGAACTAAAGTCTTAGTGTAGGATACTGTAATGACCTGATATGTGAGATTCTACTTTATATATGTTTTGACTATTTTACCCTTCTTCGTAGTTGCTACATGTTGATTTTGAGGTGTGGGGATGGTTGGCACGATTCCCAATACCTTTGGGAGACTTTTGGGAGAGTTTGTCATTATTAGAGGCTCTAAAAGTTCTATGGTTGACTTCGGTCAACATTTGATGTTCTGAGTGCCGGATAGCGATTTGGACATTTCCATTAGATCTAGAATCTCAAATTTGGGTTAGTAGCGAGGTTGGTTTAAGTTTGGGACCTTTATATTGCATTTCGACCCTCATTGTGGAAACTAGTTAAAATAAGCTTAAAGGGGTCCCAGAGGTTAATTTGTTGAAAACGATCCTTTTTTGAAAATTAGATATTGCCATTGAGTCCGGAACATCGAAAATAGCCTAGTAACATACATGGTTTGTTTCTGTGGGGTCCCAAAGGAATCTCAAGGATCCGTTTGGAGATTTGAGGGCATGCAAAAGTCAGCATTTTGCTAATATCTGATGCATGTCAGATCTTTCTTCACGAACATGGTCCCCTGATTGTGAAGGCGGAGAAGGAATTCCCCCTTCATCATGATCGCGTAGTGGTGGCCGCGATCGCAAAGGGTAATTGAGTTTGGGTCGGGTTTTCGCCTTCTTCGCAAACATGATGAGGCTGTCGCGAACGCGATTGTCCGGGTCGTGGACCTTCGCAAACGCAAAGCCTTGGCCATGAACGTAAAGGCCATTTAGTTTTCCTGGTCAGTGTTGACCCTCGCGGTCATGAGGTAGGGTCGGCGGTCGCGAGGCACTGTTCACAAAACAATATAAATACTCTGCAATTTTCCCACCATTTTTGGACCTCCAAGCTTTGGAAAAGGCAATTTTCGAGGGTTTCTTCATTGAATTTTTTGTGGGTAACCTCTAAACTCATATTCCCATCATTTTTCATTGATTATGTCTTTGAAAACACCTTTTAATCTCGATTTTGAAATGGATTTTGAGGTTATTGTGGGTAAAGCTTAAAAATGGTTTTTCTTTGATTTGGACCTCGTTTTTAACTTGTTTCTGCATGGGTTTTCAACTGTAGACTCCTACTACCTCAGGGAATGTATTTCTAAAATAAAATTTTGATTTTACTCTTTTTATTTTTGAACTCATTTTTCGAGTCTGTTTTTGACCCGTCTTAAATATAGTTGATATGGGTTATGTTAGCTTCCTTTTAATGCGTAGATGCTATATTTGTATATTTAAGTTGATTCTGAGGCCGTTTGGAAGGGGAAAGCTTCGTGCTAAAGGACTTTAATTTTGGATTTTGACGCTTTGAGGTAGGTTATAGCTTAACTTTCTTCAGACTGGCTAGGTAGTTAATAAATAAGTAAAGCCTGCTATGAGTTGGGGAAAATAACTATGGGTTTTGTTTTTGAGCTATTATATATTGTGTGATGCCCTTGTTGGGAATTATATTCTTGTTGTAGTTGATTGGTGATATCGTATATTTGTTGCCGAATGAGGGCTTTATTTGACATCATTGGCTTATTTTTGCATTTACGTACATTATTCTTATGTGATGCCCGTACGGGGGTTTGAATAGATATTATAGTCCTTATTGAGTTTTGTTTGCCTTTATCATGGAAATTCCCGAATCGTGGATTTGATATGATATTAATAATGTCCTACATGACTAATTTTCTTATGGTGCCAAATGAGATGTTGAGATTTTGATTATTGATACATTGAGTTAATTTTGAGCTCACTTTTACGTGTATTGAATGGATTATCATTTTCATAATGATTGGTTGTGAGCATCACATTCTCATTTCATACATGGTGTGGGCCACCATTTGGGAACTTTTCTGCTTGCAGGTGACGTGCTCATAGTATTTCTCTACTTGTGTTACTTTGTACTTTGCTCAATTGGCCTATGATGCGTACTGAATACGAGTGGACCATACTTACTCCTACTGTGCCCTTTTAGTGAAGATCCTAGCACGAGTATGTTATGTGGCGGTTGATTTCATACTGAAGAGTTGGTGATTCGAGGTACTGGCCCGCTCTAGGCTTGATCAGAGTCAACCCCAGACCTTCTTTTATCATTTAGTTGTCTTTATTTCAATTTTGGAGGCAGACTATGTATCATTCAGGATTCTGAGTTATCATAGATGCTCTTACACTTGTGACATAATTTCTTTATGATATTTTGTTCAGACTTCAGTTATTATTATGTTCATGTGACTTGACATCATTCTAGGAGTTTCGTTTGCTTTATTTTCTTTATTATCTTATATATCTTTCCTTTTTGGGTGATTGCTAACTTATCAAGGAGGGGTCGCGATAAGTGCCATCATGACCTTGAGTTTTTGGGTAGTGACATTCTCGCCCTTGAGCAGGGCAATATGACTGTATCAGCCTACAAGGCTAAGTTCCATGCCTTGTCCAGATATGCCACTCAGTTGCTTGATACTGAAGATGAAAGGATTCGCCTCTTTTTGAAGGGTTTGACTACTGAATTGCAGGTTATGGCATTGCAGATGACTTCTTCAAGAAATACTTTTAATGATATGTCTGACTTTTTAAATAAAGTAGGAGTCAAGCAGGTTGGGCATACAAATATGGTAACGAAGAAATCCTGGAATGCACGTGACTTTAGCAGATCCTACTCCCGAGGTCATAGTCATCAGGCCTACCCAGCACGGGGGTTCCGTCATGGACCCTTCAATAGGTTTCAGGTTGGGAAGCCAAGTGGCTTTGTATTCTGCTACCAACCGACCTTTATTGGATTGAGCTTGTTTTACTTGTGGCGGTGTTGGGTACTTTCAAGAGAAATTGTCCAAATGTTAAGCAGTTGGGTTTTCAGGGTCAGCAGCAATCCAGAGCTATAGTTCCGACCAGTAGAGGAGGTGGTGGCAATGGTAGGGGTCATCCACAGGGTGGGCATGGTGTTAATTGGGGTGGTGGTAATGCAGAGAGAGGTGATGCAGAGCCTGTTAGAGAGGTTGCTCAGATTGATGACAGAGCCCATTGTTATGCCATCCCAGGCAAATCCAAGGTAGAGGCTTTTGATGCATTCATTATAGGTATTAGTTTTGTCTGTGACCATATGGCTACGGTCTTGTTTGATTCGGGATCTACTTATTCGTATGTGTCTATTAAACTTGCCTTGGGTTTAGACATAGTTTGTGATATGCTTGACTCACCTGTGTTTGTATCTACTCCGATTGGAAACTCTGTGGTGGTGACTTAAGTATATCGTGCTTGCTCTGTGTTATTTGTGGGTTTTTCAGACTTGGGTAGATCTGGTGATTTTGGATATACTAGATTTTGATAACATTTTGGGTATGACTTGGTTGTCCCCATATCATGAAGTTCTGAATTGTAATACTAAGACTGCGACCTTAGACATGCCGATGATGGATAAGTTAGAATGGGAAGGTATTTATAAGTCTGGGCCAGTGAAAATAATTTCCTTCATTCATGCTAAGAAGCTAGTAGGGAAGGGGTGTTCGGCCTTCTTGGCACATCTTTGGGACTCTAGTGCAAAGGTCCCCTCTATTGAGTCAGTTCCCGTAGTGTCTGAATTTCAGGAGGTATTTTCTACTGACTTTCTTAATATGCCTCCAAATTGGGACATTGACTTTCGTATTGATTTGGAGCCGAGCACTCGCCCCATCTCTATTTCTCCCGATAGGATGGCTCCGGCTGAGTTAAGAGAGCTTAAGACTTAATTGCAGGAGCTTCTTGATAAGGGTTTCATTCTTCCTAGCACTTCCCCTTGGGGTGCCCCTGTGTTTTTTGTTAAGAGCAAGGACGGTAGCATGAGAATTTATATAGACTATCGACAGTTGAATAAGGTGACCATCCGGAATAAGTACCTATTTGTAACAACCCTCATATTGAAATTTAGAAATTTATGTGTTTAGACCATCTTGCCCTTCCTTGTTGTTGTTTTACCTCGTTATGATTTGTGGGAATGGTTGGCACAGTCCCCGATGCATTCGAAAGTGTTTTATGTGAAATTATGATTTTGAACATCCTTAAAGGGGTTAGTTTGACTTCGATCAACATTTTGTGATCCAAACCTCAGATGATGATTATGACAGTTCCAGTAGATCCGCAATGTCGTTTTGGGTTAGTAGCTTGGTTAGTTTGAATCCCGAGCCTTTGTTTTGCATTTTGACCTCTTGGGCGAGAAATTAGCGAAATAGCCTAAAAGGTGTCCTGGGCTAAATTATTGTAAACGTATATTTTTTGGAAATTTGATAGTTCCATTGAGTTCGGAACGTAGAAAATAGTCTAGTAGAAATATTGGTTTATTTTTATAAGGTCCCGGACGAATCCCAAGGAACTATTCGAAGGATTGTAGAGCTTGGAGTTGTTGTTTTATGGTGCATGCTCCTTTCCTCTTCGCGTTCACGGCGGCCCTAGGCTCGAGTTTGCAAAGCTCTAATGTTCCAACCTTCACATTTATGGCTAGAGGCTCGCGCTTGCAAAGGGTCAAGTTGTTACTCTTTGCGTTCGCGGACAAAGGCTCGCGTTCACGAAGGTCCGGGTCAGGTAGTCCTGCTTTCGCTACAGCAAACGACCCCTGGACAAATTTAATCACCATTTTGGCCGCAAAACTTTATTTCTCCATTTTTGGACTTTTAGAGCTCGGACTAAGGCTATTTTAAAGGGGTTTTAGAGATTTGTTCAGTGGGTTAGCTTCTAAATCTTTAATCCATCATTTCCCATTGATTTCATCTTCAAAACAACTTCAAATTCTTGTTTTTAAATGTGATTTTGGGGGGGGGGGGGGGGGTTTACCCAGTAAAGTGAAAATTGGGTTTTTCTTTAATTGAGGTTTGATTTCTACTCATTCTCACATGAGTTTTTATCTACAAACTCTTCTTGATATGGGAAACATTATTCTTAAATAAAATCTTGGTTTTACGCTTGTGTTTTTAGAAATGATCTTTTAAGCGGATTTTGGACCCGAAGCAAATATAGTCAATATGGGTATCATTGGAATCCTTTTGACTTGTAGATGTCACATTTAATTAGATTGGATACATTTGGTGCTGATTCGAGGGAGTGAAGCTTCTGATTTGTGATTGGACTACGTTTCAGCTTACAGATCTCCTTTTTAGGCAAGTGGAGTTGTTCCTTGACTTTTTCCAAAGTGTTTATGTGTTGTATGCTTGTTTACTTGTATTTCTGTGATTTTCTTAGGATTAGGGGTCCAGCTTAGACTATATGGCAAGCATATCTGCAGGTACCAGAGTCTTTTGATGGATTGTAGTTAGATAATTGTTATCTCAGTTAGCCTTCCTACTCGTGGATATCCTTAGAATATATTATAGGTAGATAACTTGGTAACCTTGGATATTTGATAGGGATTACCTAATTATGAGCTTGTATCGGACATAGTGAACTTCTAGAGGATAATTATGCATTCTTGCCTTCTACGGAATAGTTGAAGTTTAGTGAACACTTAGAGTGTAAAAGGACTTGTAACTTGCAAGCATAATTATCGGGTCTAATATATATTATTAGAGCATGTTGTTAACTAGAGTAGTTTCCTTGAATGACTTAGCCTAATGATGTCATTTATGAGAGAGATGGACCTATTGTAAGGAAAAAATGCTAGGTTCTAGTAGTTTTGCTATATCTTGTGGCTTGGATTGTTTATCATATTCGGGTTGCCAAGTGGGCCTTATGTGCATATTATTACTGATTTGAGAGTATATATGGTGGTGATGCCCGAGTGGGGGCTTGAGTTTATATTGTTGGCTATAATTGTGCATTAAATTGTCGTACTTACTATTGTGCATTAAATTTTCTTTATCATATTGATGATACTCTAATGAGGGACTTTAAATGATATTATTGAAGTCATGCATGACTATTTATACCAGTGGTGCCCAACGATGGCTTACATCATGGAACATTGTCATATGAAGTTGATTCTGAGCTCACTTATACTTGTAATGAATTGATTCATATCTTCAAACTGATTTGGTTATGACCATTATATCCTCATATCATTGATTTATGTTCATGAGATTATTACCACTGAGGTTTTCCCAATTCAAAAAAAAATGATATTTTTATAAAACTCTTGGCTGAAGGTCACTCGCTAGCAAGGTTGATTGAGATATTTTTGTGAGATACTAGGGTAACCTTGATCCATGAACATTAGCCAGAGAGGTGTGAGATATTGTGGTAACCATGATCTGTGAACACTAGCTGGAGAGGTGGATTTGAGATTATGGAAAGTATATAGGTTGCGAACCCCCCATGGGTCCTACTTTGGGAGCTGTGAGGCTCGGTAGGTGAATACAAAAAGTTATGCGATAAATTTTATATATTCATCATCATCCCATCATTATCACTACATTGCATTGCATCATTGAATTGCATTGCACCCATTGGTATGGTTTGATACTGTGTTAGTACTTTCCCATACAATGAATTACTGTGATAGGACCTGTTTGTGATATTGTGCTTGAGCATCCATTTCACTTCATTATATCGTCCTTTATATCATCTTGTATTGACTTAGAGTTTGAGATATTATGAGACTTGGGGTATGGCTATGGCTTAATCTGAGAGACTGTTGTAAGGCACATTTTGGTAGTATGTTAAACACTTGTACATTCACTCTCCTTATTTTATCCCACATTATTGGTTGATTATAAATGATTAAACCTGATGTATTGTAGTAGAGATTCTTCTCCTTAAATGATTTTCCTTACTTACTTAGACTAAAGTACCTACCCTGTATAGAATTATTCTGCGTCGGTTATGTTGGGTTACCTTGATAGGATAAAATGGTGAATTTGTTGGCTATAGAACTATTTGGGAAACCTTAGGTAGTTGGGGTGGTGGTACTCACCATTACTTTGGATTAGAGTTGGCTACCAATGATGTTTGTTGAGTACACGTGGTTTCGTACTCACCCTTTCTTTTCTTTTCTTTTTCTTATTTCTGCACCCCGTGCATGCATTGGTTTGAGCAGTAGATAGTATATTGTGTTTCTTTTAGTATTGGCATTGCGGAGATCGAGGTAGTGGCTGATGGTCTTCAAGACTTACTCAGATCTCTCCACTTTATCTTATGCTTTCTTCGCATTTATGATACTAGGCTTTCAGTATTATTCTGTACTAGAGGCTTGTACTGATGAAAACCAGACTTGGGATGTATATTTGATATCTGTGTCTCATATGTATATATATATATATATATATATATATAAGATTCTTCTGTTTTTCTGCTTCTGCTTTAGATTCCCTTTAATTTTTGTTCTTTGGGTTGGGTTAGACTTATATGTCCGGAGGGTGTGACAAGCGTCATCACGTGCTTATTTTGGGTATTGACAAAATGGTATCAAAGCCCCAAGTTCATTGGTCTCATTAGTACAAGCCGAGTCTAGTAGAGTCTTGCGGATCGGTGCGGAGATATCTGTTATCTATCTTTGAGAGGCTACATGACTTTAGGAGATTTCCATTCCTTCATTCTATTTCAGGCGTTCAGAGCTTTGTATAGCTCAAAAACTTCTTATTCACTCTCTCACAGATGGTGAGCACGCATTCTTTTATGGCTAGAGATTCACAGACTGTGCCTTCTGTGTAGGGTAGGAGTAAAGGCGAAGGCCGAATCAGGATGTCTAGACCAGCTAGAGCCAGGTTATAGTTGGCTCTTCAGGTTCTAGGGTTGCTAGTGGTGGTATGCCTAGTGAGTTAGGGGAGTTGAGGCCAGTACAGACACCGCCTGTGACCATACCTATTGTTGAGGATTGTTTGGTGTAGGTGTTGGGTTTTCTTCAGAGGGTGGCTCCTATCTTGATACAACATACTACTTCAGGGTTTCAGACTACAGATGCACACGTGACTCATATTGGTTCTCTTAGTGTTGATGAGATGTTGTCGGGGATTGCTTCACATCTACTGACATTACCCTTCATGTCCATGAAAAGACAGATGAGATATGTATAGTTCGTGAGGATAGACCCTTCTCGATTCAATAGAGACCCTAGGTTCGATGCTTACATGTTCTTGCTTGGTTATTGTGAGTGGTTGCACAGGTTGGGCTTGGTGGAATCTAATGGAGTATATTTCACCGCCTTTCAATTCTTTGGACTAGCTAGATAGTGGTGAAGGACCTTGGTAAAGAGTAAACCAGTTGGATCACCTCTTTTTTCATGTGATCAGTTTGCTCGAGAGTTTCTAGAGGAGTTTGTATGGAGATATGAGATACTTGTGGAGCATAGGCCCCATAGATTTGATGATGATAATGGCATATATGGTGGAGGCTAGGGTCCTCATAGTTATGCTTGAAGAGGGTTAGATCATGGTGGCCATTCAGGTCCTTTGGGGGTATCTTTAGCGGGCTTCTACTTCTTCAAGTTGCTTCTTATGTGAAGATTTCGGGCACTATAGGAGGGACTGCCCATAGCTTAGATAGAGAGATGACTCATCAGTTGCTCGAGGATATGACATATATCAGTATCGTATTTCACCAGATAGGCTCGAGGCAAGAGTTTCTGGTACAGCAGCCACAGGTATGATTTTAGTGTGATGTTGATATATGTTGGTAGTGTTTGACTGGGGTTCTACATCCTCCGCGGTTACTTATTCAGCATTGAGTTTTGATATGATTTATGAGTTTTACTGGGTCTATTGATATTACTACCCTATAGGTGATTCTTAGGTGCTGGATCGAGTGTGCCGATCCTATATGATGACTCTTTTAAAGTATATTATCTAATTAGAGTTGATTTTTGTGGGTATTATGGATTTTGGTGCATTTTGGATTTGATCTTTTCGATTAATTATGTTGTGGAATAGTGTTGGATCGATTTTTAGATGGGCCGATGTCTAATGGTACTCATTAGTAGTACGCTTTGTGAAAGACTAGGCCTGTGGTGTGATTGATTCAAAGGGTTTGCAGGTAAAGGAATTCTAGTTGGATAGGGGAAGATTCTCAGGTGTCCTTGCTTTACAATTTGTTACATCCATGGTGATTAGCTTTGCTTGCATGGGAAGACTTATGTGTGTTGAAATACTCCTTGGTTATACTTAAAGGATTTCAGCTTATAAAGAATTTTTGTATTGGTTTGGAAAGAGTATCGAAATGTAAAGGAAACTTACTTTAGTAGCTAAGCGGCTTAATAAAATATTTTTACTCATGAGTTTCGAGTTAGAATATGTGTTATTATTCCCTGGTTCTTGTGTTAAATAATACTGAGAGGGAATTGAGTTGGAAGAAAGATAAGGACCTTGTACCTAAGGAAAAGTTATATTTGATATTCATCTATGGGTTCGAGTTAGAAATCTGAACTTCTAACATTGTTGTTCTTCAGCAACTTATGAGGAGTCTAGTTGTGACTTTCCCGAGGTTTGATCTATAAATTTAAGTGTCCGTCAGTGAGATATCGTGATTGTTGCACTTTTCCTATGGGTTGATTGTCCCTGATATGATGGGTTACTTGTGTACGTATGGTCGTAGAGGTTTTTCATTCTACCAGATTATTGAGGACTTCAAGTTGATTGACATCTTTTGGGGTATTGAGGTTGCATGGATTATTGTGATGAGTTACATAAGACTTTGGTCTCTTTTTGAGTGTTTGTGTCTATGGTATATAGAGTTTTATTATTATTCTCAGTTGCCTCAAGGGCTGAACCTAATGATTTGACTCTAGTATAATGTCTTAAACATGCTAAGTGTGACTTTTTAGGTTTTGAGTGGATTGGATATTGATTTCCTGGCTCAGCAGTTTTAGTTTAGGGATATAGTGTTGTCCGAGTTGATAGTTATAGTATCGGCCTTGAATAGGTTGATTCAGTATTTTGGCGGGTGGTTATGTGGTTTCATGGATTCCTTGGCATTTTATGGGTCCGAGGATGATTTTGGTTTTGTGGTTGTAGTCTGTGTCTTGTGGTGTCTTGGTCAGGTTTAGGTTAGCTGAGTGTAATTAGAACTGCTATTGTGTTTGACTCAGTTTTTAGGTAAAGAGAAAGTTCGTTAATAAAGGTTCCCGATTTCATTGAGGAGTTGACCTTACATGCTAGTGTTGTGACCTGGTGAGTCATTATGTGATAGACTTCTGATTCTATGGTAAAGCCGGTAGTTCTATAGTTGTGACTCTGCATTGGAGTGCTTACTTGATGTTTCCCGAGGGTATTTCTATCCTTTACCTATTTTGACACCTTCTTGATTGTACGTTCGAGGACGAACGTGAATCTTAGAAGTGGATACTATAACAATCCTCATATTGAAATTTAGAAATTTTTGTGTTTGAACCATTTTGACCTTCTCCATAATTGTTTTACGTTATTTATGATTTGTGGGAATGATTGGCATGGTCCCCGATACGTTCGAAAGTGTTTTATATGAAATTGTGGTTTTGAACATCCTTAAAGGGGTTAGTTTGACTTTGGTCAACATTTTGTGATCCGAACCTCGGATGATGATTCTGACAGTTTCAGTAGATCCGGAATGTCAATTTTGGATTAGTAGCATGGTTAGTTCGAGTCCCGAGCCTTTGTTTTGCATTTTGACCTCTTGGGCAAGAAATTAGAGAAATAGCCTAAAGGGGTCCTGTTGGCTCCAAGCGCACACGCAAGTGTACGTGGTCAAACAAGAAGTAAAGTAACTCTTTTTGAGAGACGGGTTGTCGTACCCAAGGGACTTGAAGTCAGTTCTTCACCAATTCTAAGTATACTTTTCAGTTCAACAAGTGTGAGTTTGTAACAAGAGTATAAGTGTTGTAATTATAAACTAAGTAACAAGAAAATGACAATGGTATAAAATTTGGATTGTAAAAAATATATGGAAAGCTTCCAGGGTTGAGACTTACTACACATTCAGGCATAATTATGGTTTCTAGCAGGTGTTGGTGGTTATCGTGATTGTTGATCTATAGGATTGATATTATAACTTGGGAATGGTCACCCTCTAAGTCATCTACTCAAATTAATCTCACAACTACATTGTTGAGCGGAGATGTGAGTCTTTAATTCGATTGCATTAAGATATCTTCCCATTTTATTAACCAAATGGGGCATTTAGGTATATCTCTATCTTAACCGCAAATCTTCCCTTATCAAAGCAAAGATAAGATCCACACTCCTTACATTCTTCATTCCGTCCCTCCACTCTTATGTTCAATTGGTTTTGAGACTTCAATTTATCCTAAAGTTTACAATTCTTTAGAATAGTAAAACAAGAACGCAAGAATAATCACATGACTTAATAAACATATAAACCAAAATGTAAAACCATACTAAAGCACTCATGTTGTAGCCTCAACCCTAGAAAGAGGGTGTTTAGCTACTCATACTCTTACAAATAATCACCATACATGAGTTCATATAATAAAACTACAAGAAAGAAAAGTACAAGAAGAACCCTAGTTTGATCCTTGATGTCTTGTTTTCCTCCTTAAATCTTGTATGTTCTCCCAGATTCCTTGTAATTGTGGCTAAGTTCTCTTTATATAGTCCTCTAAGTCATCCCTAAGCTTCCCCACACGAAACATATGCATTGACGCCTTTGCCCTCAACTTAAACCAAGAAGAAAACCAAGTTTAGTCGATTTTGGGAGGGGAGGTTGCATCGCATGGCCTAATAGTGTGCCTCGTATGGACATCACAAGGACAAACCAGTAGCTAATGGAAGTAGGGGGTGTGGCGCATGGCCACTACCCATGCCTTGGGGGGGGGGGTGCAAGATACTCCACAACGTGAGATTTCTTCCAATCTTTGTCCTATGCTTCTTGTTAACTCGTTCCTTGTTTCACCACTCGTTGTGTCTTGTGTGTAGGCGTCATTTAGTTTCCATAGATTCTATAACGGTCTCCTACAACAACTCATCACAAACATTAGTCCATACAACACAATAAAGCTCATCAAAGTACACTAGATCAAGCATCGCTTAGGCAGCCGACTTAACTAGTGATCTCATCTAATCTCTATTTGATCATTTTGGCTCTTGAATTGATTCAAATGTACCTTAAACACTCTAAACATGCAACTTAGCACATAAATACACAAGGAACACTTTATATTTCATTAAACACACCAAGTTATCCTCAAAACTAATCTAAACGTGCGTAAATAATGACACTTAGGTGTATAAATATGCCTAAGATTACCACCCCACACTTAAAGCCTTGTTTGTCCTCTAACAACTCTTTACACTAATCACAATCAAGGAAGACTCTAACATCACTACTTGAACTAAGAGACTCAAGCTAGAACTATAACGACTACATGAATAGCAAGTTCTAAATTAGGCATGTGATGTGAATACTACTTCAAGACATCCTCGCCTCAAGGATTGACTCTACAAAGTTGGCAAAATCATGCACATTACTCAACAAAGAGACCATATAAGACACCTATCCATCATTAAACATGCACCCTTACCATAAGATAGTCACTCGTATTCACTCACAAATACAAAATTTTAACACAAGAATGGGTGTAAGAATAGAATTTCACTCACTCTCATAAAGAATTCTCATGCCACATACAATAAACCATAGACTTTCCCTTAGAATAGTACTCCACTAATATAAGAATATCAAGGCTCCAGATTAATTAGGACTTTAAGGATTGTAATGTAGGCTAAGGAATGGGTAGAAACTTTTTTGGATAAAAAGAGTGACTAACTTTCCCAAGCACTTTAATACATTACACAATTCATTTAGATCATTCTTCAATCACAATTTTTCCACCTTTTTTCTCTTCCACAACTGTCTTTTGTTTTGCCCCCTCTCTTTAAGTTAGCTTACACATCTTTTAGTAGGGAGTTTTTGATTATCTTTTCAAAACACTTAAGCTCTTTTTATTTTACTCCCTACCATCAACACATAAAAAAATTTTACCACACCAATAGCTATTATTTTGGGAGCTTCAACCTCACTTTCTCCTTTCTTCAATTATCACTCCTTAACATGTTAACTTATCAACTAAAGCGCTTAGGCGTTTTGGATCAAATAATGATAAATTGAAAGAAAAGGAATAAGCTACATATGAGGCTACCAAACAATAGGTTAAAGGCTCAATGGGGCAGACTAAGATCATGCATTACGGGTAGATAAATAAGGTATACAACATGGATATCAAAGAAATGCCTATATCTTCTCCTAAAATCAACATTCTTCATTTCGCTTTGCAAACACACCGGATAAGTTCTAGACATCAATATGCAAACATGGAATATAACAAAAACCTCAACACACATGGCACATGTTTTACTCAAGAAGGATCTCTATAGACTCTCAACCAAGCAATTGCAAGAATTCAAATTTAAGCCAATATCACACAAGAGTCAGATAAAATAGCCTAGGTGTTTCACAGAAATCATTTAATTTTCACATCATGCCTTAGAATTCAACACCACTTGCAACAAGTAATCATGTGTAGCACCTAGTTAGAGCATCTCTATTTATTCCAAATGACAATTTTTTTAAAATTACTCCTAAAAATCAAAAAGGATACTGGGTTCAAAGGACTCCCCCTCAAAAAAAAACTGAAAACAAAAATCGAGGGTTCGGTGAAGTGTGCTTCTACTAATACAGACAAAACAACAAAAACTGAAAAATAAACAAAGAAAAACTCTTTTTTTGTATTTTTTAAGATTTAGTCAAAAACTTGCAAATAAATCAAAATAGAAAACCTATAGCGCACTTCACCCTAAATAAATCGAAAGATTCCCACCCCATACTTGAAATAATGCTATGTCCCTAGAGCATAAATCAAATTAACAACAAGGATTAGAAATACTCCCTGAGGCTTGGAGGCTTAGCTAGCAGCATGTCACTTTCTCAGATTTCCATCATGAGTGCTAGGGGACCCCACACTTATGCTTTCATCATGATCCTTAGCTTAGATTTTGGGTACTCAGACTTCCCCTAATCTGTAAAACAAACAAACAAAAACAAAAAATAAAGGTGACACTATATAAATAACTACTCTATTACAACTTGTGTTGCCACCCAAATAGCACATGATTTAACGTCGCGTCACGAGTTTCATCACTACTATCATCCACAGTGTCTCAATTTTTTTGCCCTTTTGACCACAACTTTCTTCTCCTCTTTACTCTACCAACAATACCATCAGAATTTTCCCTTTTACAACTTTTATCACCCCGTGTAGGATCACATGCAAGCTTTTCAAGCTCAGGCTTACTGACCAAATTGGGTAATTCTATGAGAGAGTCCAAAGTAGTAATTAGAATATTGCAACTCAACACCCCATACATATCCACTTCCATAACTGTAATCATGCATAGATCTCTATATTATGAGGGTGTGTTAAGTGCTTTGTACAAGCTAAAGACCATCTCTTAATCATTTAATCTCATCTTGAGTGTGCCTTCTCTAACATCTATCAAAGCTCCACTGGTATCCAAAAATAGACATCCTAATATGATTAGTACCTTGTCATCTGCCTCATAGTCAAGAACACTAAAGTTAGCAGGACTAATGAATTTACCAACCTTAATTAGAACAACCTCTATGATTCCTTCGGGGACCACTCTAGTTCTATCTTCCATATATAACACAATGGAACTAGGCCTTGCCTTTCCCAAACCCACTGTTTTAAATACTAAAAGGGGCATCAAATTGATACTCGACCCTAAATCACTAAAAATTTGAATAATATCACTTTCACCAATTTATATGGGGAGGATGAAACTACCAAGGTCCTTGAGCTTTTTGGGCATCTTGCTCATAACCACAGAACTGCACTCCTCCATAAGTGCTACAGTTTTACTATCACCCAGCTTTTTTTTATTCGTCACCATATCATCAGGTACTTAGCATACTTGGGCATTCCCTGCAAAATATCTAACAAAGGAAAGTTAATGTGAAATTCTCTGAATGTATCAAAGAACTTTTTAAAACAAGCATCCTCTTTGGCATCCTTATGCTTTTGAGGGAATGGTGGTGGTCGTCTGTTTTGAGATTGCTCAATCGACTTTTCATTCGGGCACTTAAACTTTCCCCTTTTTTTTAGCTTCTTTGATTTCAACTTGCTTTTCCATCTGCTTAGATGTGATTAACTCTACTTGCACCTCGTGATTTTTCTTTGGAGATGCGTTAATCAAATATCTACCACTCCTCAAGGTGATTGCCATAACTTGCTTTGGATTTTGCTCTGTATCACTAGCAAACCCCCTTCAGGTCTTGTGTTTTCCACCTAAGCTAATTGACCCACCTACATCTCTAAATTCTTTTGGTCCATTTGCTAATATTTTATATCCGCAACCATTTGTTCTTGATTGGCAAAAAAAAATTTCAAAGTCTCTTCTATATTATTGGCCTAAGTGTTAGTCTGCATACCTTGATGTTGATGAAACTACTGATGTTAGACCTGATTATTTGCCCAGGATGAATTGGGTTGAGTCTGCCAAGTTTGATTATAGGTGTTACCATAAGCCTAATTACCTCTCTGAGCATTTTCTATAAAATTGACTGACTCTGGACTAGCACTGTACAGGTCTGCATAATGATCACTACCTCTACAGACATAACACCAAATCTGATCCTGTTGAACCTTCTCCATTGGTTGCATAATATTGGATAGAGCTTGGCCCTAAGCCATACTAAATTTATTCAACTGAATCATCATTTGATTTTGCATGCTAGACACTTGTGCAATTAATGTTGTGATGGTATCGCTTTTTGATGCACTTGAAACATGATTCACCGCAGCTCTGGAGGCATCACTATGCCAATTCAGATTACCCTATGCAATTTTATCTAATAGGGTGTATAGTTCTGTATAGGTTTTCTCCAAAGCTTGACCACCTGCAGTTGAATCTAGCAAAATCTTCGTGTGTGGGTCAAGACTTTCAACAAAAGTGTGAGTTAGTACCTCATTGGATTGTTGATGATGTGGGAAATCTCTAAGAAGACCTTTGAACCTCTTCCAAGATTGGTAGAAGTTTTCTCTGGGATTCTATTTGAAGCTAAGGATTTCACTTCTCAATTTCGCAGTCTTCCCAGATGGGAAGAATCTGATGAGGAACTTTCTTGCAAAATCGTCCCATGTTATGATGGAATTTGCAGGTTCTCCCTTTAACCACTTCTTAGCTACTCTCAAAAGTGAAAATGGAAAAAGTGTAAGTCTCACATAATCTGGGGAGACCTCTGTAGGAATAAACGTGTCACTTATCTCTAGAAATTCTGAAGATGGACCTGTTGGTCCTCATGAGTCTGACCAGTGAACTGTCCACTCGTGTGCAACAACTGCACCACATTCTATATCAGCTCAAATCTACCTCCAGGTTCCAGTTTGTGGATGGAAGAGGTAACATTAGTTGCGAGTGGGATATCCACTTCGCGCACTGTCCTAGGTGCTGCCATGACTTCAGGGAAAACCTCGACCTATTGATCCATCTCAACCTGCGGTATTGGGTAGAGAAGTGCTACTTCTCTTCTAAACCAATGTAAGCGATGCTCAGGTTCAGGATCCGGTTGGACCAAATACCTATCCCTTGCCATCTTACTAGCTTCACAAATCTGTACCTTTAAGATGAGTAGCTAAGACCAAGTTGTTAGCATTTATCAAATAAAATAATAAACTTAAAATTAGAAATTTACTAATATTAAGTCCTCATCAACGGCGCCAAAAACATGTTGGCTCTAAGCGCACACGCAAGCGTACGTGGTCAAACAAGAAGTAAAGTAACTCTTTTTGAGAGACGGGTTGTCGTACCCAAGGTACTTAACGTCAGTTCTTCTCCAATTCTAAGTATACTTTTTAGTTCAACCAGTCCGAGTTTGTAACAAGAGTATAAGTGTTGTAATTATTAACTAAGTAACAAGAAAATAACAATGGTATAAACTTTGGATTGTAAAAAATATATGAAGAGCTTCCAGGGTTGAGACTTACTACACATTCAGGCATAACTATGGTTTCTAGCTGGTGTTGGAGGTTATCGTGATTGTTGATCTATAGGATTGATATTATAACTTGGGAATGTTCATCCTCTAAGTCATCTACTCAAATTAATCTCACAACTACATCGTTGAGGGGAGATGTGAGTCTTTAATTTGATTGCATTAAGCTATCTTCTCGTTTTATTAACCAAATGGGATACATTTAGGTATATCTCTCTCTTAACCGCAAATCTTCCCTTATCAAAGTAAAAATAATATCCACACTCCTTACGTTCTTAGTTCCGTCCCTCCACTCCTATGGTCAATTGGTTTTGAGACTTTAATTTATCCTAAAGTTTGCAATTCTTTAGAATAGTAAAACAAGAATGCAAGAACAATCACATGACTTGATAAACATATAAACCAAAATGTAAAACCATACTTAAGCTATCATGTTGTAGCCTCAACCTTAGAAAAAGAGTGTTTATCCAATCATAGTCCTACAAAGAATCACCATAGATGAGTTCAAACTACAAGAAAGAAAAGTACAAGAAGAACCCTAGTTTGAGCTCCTTGATGTTTTGTTTTCCTCCCCAAATCATGTATGTTCCCCCAGATTTCTTATAATCGTAACTAAGTGCTCTTTATATAGACCTCTAATTCGTACCTAATATGCCCCATACAAAACATATGCATTGACCACTTTGCCCTCAACTTAAACCAATTAGTCAATTTTTTTTGGGGGGAGGGGTTGAGTCGCATAGCCTCATAGTATGCCTCACATGGCCATCGCAAGGCCAAACCAGTAGCTAATGGCAGTAGAGGGTGCGGCGCATGGACACTACCCATACCTTGGGGGGTGCAGCACATGGCTAAGGCCCATGCCTTGTAGGGTGCGGTCCAAGGTACTCCACAATGTGCGATTTAGTCCAATCTTTGTCCTATGTTTCTCGTTAACTTGTTCCTTATTTCTCCACTCATTATGGCTTGTGTGTAAGCCTCATTTAGATTTCATATCTTCTTCAATGGTATCCTACAATAACTCATAATAAACATTAGTCTATACAACATAGTAAATCTCATCAAAGTACACTAGACCAAGCATCGCTTAGCCCGGCCTAACTAGTGATCTTTTCTAGTCTCTATTTGGTCATTTTAGCTCTTGAATTTTTTTGAATGTACCTTAAACACTCTAAACATGCAACTTAGCACACAAATACACAAGGAACACTTTATATTTCATTAAACACACCAAGTTATCCTCAAAACTAAGTTAAACCTACATAAATAATAACACTTAGGTGTATAAATACACCTAAGATCAGGTATTGGGGGGATAAATTGCTGTAAACGATCTTTTTTTTGGAAACTCGATGGTTCCATTGAGTCTAGAACATTAAAAATAGTCTAGTAGCATTATTGGTTTATTTCTGTGGGATTTTGGACGAATCTCGAGGGTATTTTCAGAGGATTTTAGAACTTAGAGTTGTTGTTTTCTGGTGCATTTTCCTTTCCTCTTCGTGTTCATGGCCCTAGGCTCGCGTTTGGAAAGCTCTAATGTTCCAACCTTTGTGTTTGAGGCCAGAGGCTCACATTTGTAAAGGGTCAAGTTGTTACTTTTTGCATTCGCAGCCAAAGGCTCATGTTTGTGAAAGTCTTGGTAGGGTAGTCCCATGTTTACAACATCTGGGCCAGCGTTCATGAAGGCAAATGACCCCTAGACAGATTTAATCCCCATTTCGGCCCCAAGACCTCATTTTTCCATTTTTGGACTTCTTGAGCTCGGACTAAGGTGATTTCAAAGGGGTTTTCGAGATTTCTTTAGTGGGTAAGTTTCTAAATCTTTATTCCATCATTTTCCATTGATTTCATCTTCAAAAAAACTTTAAATCCTTATTTTTAAATGTGATTTTTTTATTTTTTATTTTGGGGGGAGGGGGTTACCTGGTAAAGTATAAATTGGGTTTTTCTTCAATTGAGGTCCAATTTCTACTTATTTTTGTGTGGGTTTTCATCTACGTAATCCTCTTGATATGGGGAATATTATTCTTAAATGAAATCCCAATTTTACCCTTGTATTTTTGGAAATGATTTTCAAAGCAAATTTTGGCCACGAAATAAATATTGTCTATATGGGTATCGTTGGACTCCTTTTGACGTGTAGATGTCATATTTGATTATATTAGATGCATTTGGTGCTGATTTGATGGAGTGGAGCTTCCGATTGGTGATTGGGATTGTGTTACGGCTTGCGGATCTCCTTCTTAAGCAAGTTGAGATGAACCTTAACTTTTTTCAAAATGTTTTATGTATTGTATGTTTGTTTGGTTATATTTCTATGATTCGTTTAAGATTAGGGGTCCCATTTAGATGATATGACAAGCATCTCTGCGGGTACCAAAGTCTTTTGATGGATTATAGTTAGATAATTTTTATCTTAGTTAGCCTTCCTACTCGTGGATATCCTTAGAATAGACTATAGGTAGATAACTTGGTAAACTTGGATAATTGATAGGGATTACCTAATTATGATCTTGTATCGGGCTTAGTGACCTTCTAGAGTATAATTATGTATTCTTACCTTCTACAGAATAGTTGAAGTTTAGTGAACACTTAGAGTATAAAGGGACTTGTAATTGGTTAGCGTAATTATCGGGGTTTAATATCTCTTATTAAAGCATGTTGTTAACTAGCATAGTTTTCTTGAATGACTTAGCCCATCTATGGGAAAGATAGACCTATTGTAAGGAACAAATGCTAGGTTTGTGTAGTTTTACGATATCTTGTTGCTTGGATTGTTTATAACATTTGGGTTGCCAAGTGGGCCTTATGTGCATATTATTACTGATTTGAGAGTATATATGGTGGTGATGCCCCACTGGGGGCTTGATTTTATACCGTTGGCTATGATTGTACATTTAATTGCCCTATTTATCATTGTGTCACCTAGTAAGGGCTTGACTTGTTATCATAGGCCATGATTGTGTATTAAATTGACATACTTACTATTATGCATTAAATTACCTTTATCATATTGATTATACTCAAATGAGGGACTTTAAATGATATTATTGACATCATGCATGACTATTTATACTAGTGGTGCCCTGTGATGGCTTACATCATGGAACATTGTCATATGAAGTTGATTCTGAGCTCACTTATACTTGTAATGAATTAATTCATATCTTCATACTAATTTGGTTGTGAGCATTATATCCTCATATCATTTATACATGTTCATGAGATTAATACCTCTGAAGTTTTCCACATTCAAAAGAAAATGATATTTCTATAAAACTCTTGGCCGAAGGTCACTCGCCGGCAAGTTTGATTGAGATATTTTTATGAGATATTATGGTAACCTTGATCTGTAAACATTAGATGGAGAGGTGTGATATATTGTCTTAACCTTAATCTATGAACACTAGCCGGAGACGTGGATTTGAGATTATGGAAAGTATATGGGTTGCGAATCCCCCATGGGTCCTACTTTAGGAGCAGTGAGGCTCGGTAGGTGTATACAAAAAATTTTGCAATAATTTTCAAATATTCATCATCATCACTTCATTGCATTGCATTGCATCCGTTGGTATGGTTTGACACTGTGTTAGTACTTTCCCTTTTAATGAATTACTGTGATAGGACCTTGTTTGTGATATTGTGCTTGAGCATCCATTTCACTTCATTATATCTTCCTTTATATCATCTTATATTGACTAGGAGGTTGAGATATTATGAGACTTGGGATATGGTTGTGGCTTAATATAAGAGACTGTTGTATCTCTCTTTTTGGTAGTATGTTAAACACTTGTACATTCACTCTCCTTATTTTATTGGTTGATTATAATTTATTAAGCCTGATGTATTGTAATAGTGATTATTTTTCTTAAATTATTTTCCTTAATCGCGGATCATCAAATGTCCAGCATTGACTCACCTTAACTAAAGCGCCTACCCTGTATAGGATAATTATGTGTCGGTTGTGTTGGGTTACCTTGATAGGATGAAATGGTGTATTTGCTAGATATAGAACTATTTTGGAAATCTTAGGCAATTGGGGTGGTGGTTCTCTCCATCGCTTTGGATTAGGGTCGGTTATCGATGATGCTTGCTAAGTACACGTGGTTTCGTACTCACCCTTTTTTTTCTTTTCTTTTCTTGCTTCTGCACCCCGTGCATGTATTCGTTCAAGCAGTAGATCATAAATCGTGCTTTATTCAATATTGATATTGCGGAGATCGAGGTAGTGGTTGATGGGCTTTAAGACTTACTCAGATCTCTCCACTTGATCTTATGTTTTCTTCATATTTAAGATACATACATATATATATATATTTGGGATTCTTCTATTTCTTCTGCTTTCGCTTTTGATTCCCTTTAATTCTTGTTCTTTGGGTTGAGTTGGCTTACTTGTTCGGAGGGTGTGACAAGCCTCATCACGTGCCTATTTTGGGTCGTGCCACTATTGCCCTAAATAGATGATTTATTTTACCAGTTATAGGGTGCTTCAGTGTCTTACAGATAGATTGGAGGTCAGGGTATCACCAGTTAACGATCCTGCTTGAGGATATTCTCAAAACAACCTTTAGGACTCGTTATGGGCAATACAATTTCTTAGTGATGTCCTTTAGGTTGATTAATGTGCCTGAAGAATTCATGAGTTTGATGAATGGTATATTTAAGTCCTTCTTGGATTCTTTGTAATTATATTTATTGATGATATTTTGGTTTACTCTAAGAGTAAAGAGGAACATGCAGGACATTTGCACATAGTCTTGGGTATATTGAAGGAGAAGCAGCTTTATGCCAAATTCTCTAAATGTGAGTTTCGGATGTCACTCATGTCCTTTTTGGGGCATAAGGTTTCTGAAAAGGGGGTGATGGTGGATCCCCAAAAGATTGATTATGTTAAGAGCGGGCCTAGGCCTAACTTTACGACTAAAGTTCAGAGTTTTGTGGGTCTTGCTAGTTATTACCAGAGATTTGTCAAGAACTTTGCCTCTATTGCTACTCATTTGACTAGGCTGACATAGAAAGAGGTACCATTTGTTTGGTCCGACAAGTGGGAAGAGAGCTTTCAAAAGCTTAAGTTTCTTTTGACCACAGCTCTCATCCTTGCTTTGCCAGTTGAAGGTATGGATTTTATAGTGTTTTGTGATGCTTAACGTTCTGGCTTAAGTGTTGTGTTGATGTAGGATATGAACGTGATAGCCTATGCTTCAAGGCAATTGAAGCCTTATGAGAGAAATTATCCAACTCATGACTTGGAGCTAGTAGTGGTGGTTTTTTTACTTAAGATATGGAGACACTACCTATATGGTATCAAGTGTGAAGTTTTAACAGACCATCGCAGTTTGCAACATATTTCCCCTCAGAAGGATTTGAATCTGAGACAGAGGCGGTGGATGGAGTTACTGAAAGATTATGATCTGACCATCCAGTATCATCTAAGAAAGGCTAATGTAGTGGTAGACACACTGAGCAGAAAATCTACAAGCATGGGCAGTATGGCTTATTTGAGAATGATGAGGCAACCTTTGGCTAAAGAGATCCAAACTCTAGTAATGTGGTCAATGCAATTTGGGGTGTCTGAAAGGGGTTGAGTGTTGGATAGTATAGAGGTAAGTTAACATTTCTTGACCAAATCAAGTCTAAATAATTTGATGATGCAAAGTTGAACAAGATTCAAAACAAAGTGGTATGTGGCAAGGCTCAGGATGCTACACTTGATGCTTATGGTGTGTTGAGGGTGAAGGGGCATGTGTGTGTGCCTAGTGTTGATGATGTGATTCCTAGTTTGCTTGCAGAAGCTCATGGTTCCCAATATTCTATACATTCTGGTGCAACCAAGATGTATCATGATTTGAGACAGCTCTATTGGTAGCCTTGCATGAAGAGGGATATAGTGAAGTGTGTGGCCAATTACTAGAATTGTCAGCAGGTGAAATATGAACATCAAAGGCCTGTGGGTAGGCTTCAGAGGATGCCCATTCCCGAGTGAAAATGTGAGAGAATTACTATGGATTTTGTGGTGGGTCTTCCTAAAACCTTGGGATAGTATGACTCAATATGGGTCATTGTTGACAGAGTAACAATGTCTGCTTATTTCATTCCAGTTAAGGTGAACTACAACTCGGAGAAGTTAGCTAAGATTTATGTTAAAGAGGTTGTGAGATTGCATGGGGTGACAGTATCCATCATATCCTATAAAAGTACACATTTTATCTCCAAATTTTTTCACAAATTACATGAGGAGTTAGGAACAAAGCTTGATCTTAGTACTGCATTTCATTCTCATACCGGAAGATAGTATGATAGGACCATCCAAGTGCTTATGGACATTCTATAGGCATGTGTTGCTGACTTTGGGGGTCATTGGGATCAGTTCTTATCGTTGTGTGAATTCCCATACAACAACAGTTATCACTCTAGCATTAACATGGCTCCGTTTGAGGCTCTTTATGAAAGAAGGTATAGACACCTATAGGTTGGTTCGAAGTGGGTGATGTGAAACCTTTTGGCACAGACTTAGTAAAGGAAGATCAGGAGAAAGTAAGGTTCATTCAAAATAAGTTGTTGGCAGCTCAAAGCGAACAAAAGGAATACGCCGATTGTAAGGTAAGAGACATATACTTTAAGCTGGGTGAGCATGTGTTATTAAAGGTGTCTCCTATGAAGGGAGTAATGTGATTTGGCAAGAGGGGAAAGGTTAGCCTCAGGTATATTAGTTTGTTTGAGATTCTCAAGGATGTGGGTCCAGTAGCTTACAGACTTGCATTGCCTCCCAGCTTGTCAAAAGTCCATCCGATGTTTCATGTTTCTATGATTAAGAAATACAATGGGGATGGCAATTAATTCAGTAGGACTAGGTATTGCTTGATAAGGATTTGTCTTGCGAAGAGGAGCTAATAGCGATCCTTCATTAGGATGTTCAAAAGTTGAGGACCAAAAAGATTAGATCCGTGAAATTCCAGTAGAAGCACCATCCGGTAGAAGAGGCCACTTCGAAGATGGAGTTGGCTATGCCTAACAAGTACGCCCACTTGTTTGAGGATTCAGGTACTTACCTAGTTACTTTTCTCATTTTTCTTGGTTGATTGTTCGGAGATGAACGATGGATAACTTGGTATCTATTTTAATGACCCTTTCGTCATTACGGTATAGCTTAGCATGCCAAAATTTGGGTTAAAATTCTCCCTAGATGAAGTGTTAAAAATTTCATGTTAGGCTAATCATGGATGAATTTCAAGTGTTTTGTGGTCAAGGTAAATTCGGTAATGGATAGGTTGATGACTATGTGATTTGAGACCATAATGTGTTAGTTAAGAGGTTAAGGAGTTTGTAGAAACTTTTGGAATTGAATTTGGGTTAGTAGAACTCCAGATATAGCGTTTGATATAAATGAGTTAATTTGGGATATTAAAATATGGGAGTGTGTTGTAAAATTAGCCCAAATCTGGGACTGCCAGACTTTCTACCTTGCCTAGGACGTTATAGTAGGAGGCAGGTCGCTACCATGATCCCTCTATAACGAGAGTCAGCATTGGTCAGTCCCGCTATAGCAGGTAGATACAGTTATAGCGAGGCCTCTATAGTGGGAATTGGGCCGCTATAGCGCGCTACATACAGTAAAATACAGTTTTTGGACTTAAAACATATTTTTCACCCCAAACTCGTTCAAGACCAGGAGAGGGCGATTTACGGAAAATTCCACCAGTTTCCATCCAATTTTCATCGATGAGGTAAGTTTATCCATAAATTTAGTTATTTTTTTATAAATTAATCCTTAGAATCTCTGATTATGGTGGAGGAATTAACTTGACCTAGGTTGATTTTCTTGTGTAAATAGTGAAAAACAAGGTGTAATCCTTGGGTTTTGGTCAAGGGTGGATGGATTTTGATTACATGGTTTGAATTCATTCTTGTAAATATGAATTTGGTATAATTAAAGTAGAAAAACCCTAGAACAAGGGAATGATCATGATTTTGACCTTAGGGTTACGGGATTAGGTTGTAATCCTTGAAATTGTTAGAGCATTGTTTGATTAGTGACAATATTGTTGTTTTTAGACCACAATCAAACCAAAGTTTCAAGAAAAGGTAAGGCTCAAGTTCGTTAGAGCATTGTTGGGCTTGAATTCAGGTAAATAATGGTTGAATTATAGTTAAAAACTCAATTTGATTTGTATGTGCATGTTAACTGCCCATTTGTCTACTTGTTGCAATGCATGTTGTGGAATGTTGACTTGTTGGATAATTTTATAAGTTTTTTGATCACCTGAAATGAGATTATGTAAAAAGGCTCATTTTTAAGTATAAGTGTGGTTAGATTATCTCATTATCTGATTGTACATGTTATGACATGGGTTATTATTGTGAGATGAACCGGTAAAGGTTGATCGTCACAAAATTGGTGAATTTTAGGGAGTATAAGGATGGAGACATTAGAATAAGGGTGGTATAACAGTTGGTTTGGGATAAGGGTGACAGACACTAGCTAACTGGGTTATTTGGTACATGGACTGAGCTCATTCCCTCCGGGTCACGGCTAGTGGACATTTATAAGACTCATAGCATGTGTGTACATGGTATTAGAGAGTTTGATGGTTCCACGAGTGAACCGGGTTATATTAATTGTTGATATTTTGGTTCCTTGAGTTAACCGAGTGATATTATTGTTGTTATTTAGATCCATGAGTTGTACGGGCTATTGATATACTTGAACTGAGTTGATATTGTTGAAATTGAATAAAGAGGTAGATGTGACAAGGTTGAGTCATCTGTTTATAAGTCATGGTAATTGACTGGGTTGAATGTTTATACTTGTATTATGCTTTCCTTGTTTACGTGATTGATTGCTTAATGAATTTGTAAGGAAAGACTAAGTGAAGGTATAATTGCTAATGTTATATGGTTGCTCTTGTTGACAAATTGTTGGTTATGAATTTCCATTTATTAAGTTGAGTTGGCCTATGACCCTACTAGTACATAGTTGTTTTGTACTGACACTACATGTGCTCTTCTTTTGTTGAGTGCAGAAAATATTCCAGTGGCTCAAACAATACCTCATCTGTAGATAGTGATCGATTTTTGATCTGAGGGTGAGCTTTATCTTTCGAGTAGCTATGGGTCTTCTTCTATTACGTTCTTGTTCACTTGTTTCAGATACAGACAGTTTAGTATTATTATCTTTGTAGGTTGTACCCACAGATTTTCTTATTTAGATGTTTTTAGTACTATGACCTTCAGTTTCTGGAGGTATTTTAGACTTTTTTTATCATTCTGCATTGTTTGTTTTAGAATTACTTGGATATGTTATTTAATATAGAATTGCCTTCTTTTGCAATTAAAAATGATTTAGTGTTGGTAATGGTTACTCGGGTAGATGGTTCTCCCATCGAAGGGTTAGTGTGGGTACCACTTACAATGAGGTTTGGATCTTGAGATGGATATACCTCTTCATTACTTCAAATGAGGGGTAGACTCCCAATACATAACAAACTACTGCATTTTCTATAAATCTGCCTCTGTTTTTATGTCCTCATAAGCAATTCCAACATTAGGAGACTTACCTTTCTTATTTGGAGCCACATACTCTAGTTTAAACCCTACATTCATAGTTTTTGAAATGGTGAAGTTGTCCCATATCAAACTCATTTTCTCTACCTCCAATCATTCCTCTTCAACTAGGCCAACCCATGATTTGGAGTTGCTACTAGTTGTGGTATTGCATACACTAGTAGGGGTTTGATGCATCATCTCATTCCAAGTCCCAATCGCTTTCTATTGTTGGTACTTCATCTCCTTTGAGTCCAAATTCTGAACCTATTTTCCTTGTTGCTTCACAATAGCACTTGCTACTATTCCATTGGTTTTGGATCCACTAAAGCTAGATTCTTCTCTACTTTTTTCATCAAAGTGTTTTTTGTTCCTCTATGAGATACTGGTAGCGAGACCTAAGTTTCCATTGCCATTTTTTACTTCGCCGAAGGAATGCAAGCTCTCTTGCCCATTACTGACGTAGGTTAGCTTAACATGCACCGAGAGAGAAAAGCATTCGTTCAAATCATAAAACTTGTAGCTATATAAAAAAATCTTATTTCATTATAGAGGCAATATGTTTCTATATGTTTTTTCATAAAAATTCATTTGCAAATTTTTTTTGTAGATTTCAGTATTATTCAGGTTACACATCAGAAGAATGCGAAACTGCAGGATAATTGTGTGGACTGTTTTTGCTCATGCTTGAAGGACGATTTGCTATTGCTTCAAGAGATAAGTATCAATGTTATGTTTCATTAAAATCTGTGATTATGTATTATCTACATTATATACAAGATTAATTCTGGAAATTACTTCTATTGCTTATATACATACACCTACAATACCAAATTAACAAAGACTTCGTTTCGATTTGATTACATTATTTTGATCCGTTGCCCCAATTTTTTGATTGATCATATCGACAAAACATGTTGAGTCAAGTCAATAAATTAAGGGTAAACAACATAAATCTCATCACTTTAGTTGATTACTCCTTATCCTAACTCTTTTTAATATTACTAAAAATCTCAAAATAATTTTACACGGAGACATCACTGTCGTCCAGATACATTGTGGCTCCGATACATTGTCATACTCTGATATGTATCATATCTCATTTTACATATAACATGTGATGATAGATAGTTTTTAATGTATCAAGACACTAATTAAGTCATGATACATAAGTTATTAGTTTGACTGTTATGTATCATGTTACAGGTACATACAAGTAATATGAGATTCCATTATAATGCATCATAACCAAAATTATCTCACGCTTAATGTATCATGAACAAGATTTATTTGTGTATTAGTAACATTAACATCAGTTTGATACATAACTTTAGTCAGATATATTAGTCTATGTATCAGCAATATGAAAATCCATTAGATAAATAGATTTCGTGGAATTCTTCGAATGGAGAAAACAAATATTTCTGACCAGATCTGGCCAGATCTCCACCTGTATCGTCAAAATTCTTCAACATTCACTGGAAAAGATGAAGCTTTGGTAGGTTTTCATTTTGATGGTAGTTCACCAGTGGTTTTTTTGATTGGAGATAACCGGAGATGGGGAGACATGGAGGTGGAGAGAAGGAGATGAAAGTGGAGTGAAGAAAAGGGAGAAGAGGGAGAGGGCGGCGCGTTTCGTAGTGGCTAGACAGTGGGAGTCACAGAGATGGAAGCTTTCGCCGCCGTCGACGATGCTTTTCTGACGAGAGAAAGTGAGGGAAAAGGAGAAGTTAAGAGAAAGGTGGAGATGCAGTGGAAAAATGGTTGAAATTTGGGATATCTGAGAACAATAGGGAGGGAGATCTGAGGAGATAAAAGTAAAAATATGATGTATCAAGTACAATAGAGAGAGAAAAATCAAAATATGGGATGAGATGTAATTAAATAAAAGAATAGGGATTTTAAGTAGATAGGTAAGTTAAGTAGTGCTATCATGTAATTTTTTCATAAATGAATTATAAGTTAACTTGTTTATCCTGGGTGAATTGAGCAAGTTAGAAAATTAATGAGTTGATCTTGTTCCTTCTACTCTTAGGGGTCCTTTGGTTTGAAGACAAGTTATGTTGGGATTAGTTATGTTGGGTAAGTTATTCTGGAATTAGTTATGCTGGGATTATTTCTTATTGACTGTTTGGTTTGTTATATTCAAAATAATATGCATGCATAATTTCTAAGAACAAGTTAATTGTTTACACAAATACCCTCCACCTTATCTGGTTTTTTATATTATTTTTTAAAGCTTTAGTTATTCATTCTTAAAAATAAAACTTCCATCTTATTTAGATTAATTTTTTTGTGTGTGTATGCATTCTCATCATTATGTCGTGTGTGTTTAAAAATAAATTTTCATCTTATTTAACTTAAAAATAAAACTTCCATCTTAAATTTGTTAAAGTAAAAGAGGATTTGTTGTTTATGTCACTTCATTTAAGCATATATATATATATCATTCATATATTACTATAAAATAATAAAAAATTATCTTCATTTTAACTGATATATAAAATGATATATAAGAAAATGATAAAGTTTTCATTTAAAAAAATGATAATATAAAATACAATTTTTCAAGATACTAAAAGACTGTTTAATTTAAAATATGTAATTCAACAATATAGTCAACATTTTTATTACTCTTAACAGAAATTAAAATATAAATAGACATAAGAATTAGTCAAATAAATTCAACGTATAATATATTCATAAATAAAAAATATATTTATATAGTGTAATTTTTTAATGCAAAATGTGAAGAATTATCATTAAAAAAATGAGTAGTGGAGGTTGTGAATGTTATTATAAATGGTATTAAAAATGACGTCGTGAATATACGTGGATGTGAAAAGTAATTATAAAAAGAGTTTGAGGGGTACTTTTGCCATTTTAATTGTTTTATTGCAAAATAACTATTTTAGTATTATTGTACCACCAAGAGGGAGGGATAACAAGAGATTAAGGGCATCTCCAATCCACCTCTATTTTCTCCTCTGTACTCTATATTTAGAGGGGGGGAAATAGAGATGGGCAACTCCAACCCATCTCTATTTTTTCCTCTATACTCTATATTTGAAGGGATGAATATTGAATAGTGTATCTCCAAATTTGAAGATACACTATTCATCATCTCTATTTCATTTTTTCATTATTTCATTATTATTTATATTATATAATATTTTTAATTTAACATATTATAAATTATATAAGACCATTAATTAAGTCCTTGATATTTATAATTATTTTCTAATGTAATATCTTTCTTATATTAATTTTAAATTTATGTTACTTTATAAATTTTATAAATTAATTTCCGTATATAATATATTTATTTAAGATATAAGTTAATTTTATTATAATTTATAATTGTATAATAAAAATAACCATCACAAAAATGAAAAGTGCACGTGTAAAATAATTTTTAGCTAGACATAAAAAAAATTAAGGACAAAAATGCTCATTTTAAACTTCATAATGCATTAATAGAGTATTTATGGGACCAACGTAATAATTTTGAAAGTTAAATATTTATGTAGAAATTAAAATAAATTTTACTATGATATAATATTTATTTAATTGTATTTCATCAATGATTTCACTTTTGTTTGAATTGTCCATATATATGCATAATATATAATATTTGCTTGCAATTTATGTTATTTAAAAATTTGGGGTAAAAAATAATTTTATATTACATGAAGATTTTGAAAATAATATGAATTTTATAGGGTGATTAAAAAAGAAGAAATGATTTATTTTATGAAATAAGAAAATATAAATGAAATAAAAATAATAATATAATATTGAAGAGAGAGAAGAAGATTTTTTTTTTGGAGTTCAAAATAGAGTTGTGGGCTGGAGCTGGATCTATATTTCGAGATAAAAATAGAGATTTGGGTTGGAGATGGTCTAAGAGGTACTAAAATGTTATTCTAGGACTATTTGCTCTTATCCATCATACCAAACGACCCCTTAGAGTAACGCGTTACATGTGTCATGTGATAGCAAAAACTGCCCGATTTTATTGAGAGCGTATGATGTTCCATCAATTTAGTTTTTCAATTTACGACAATCTTTTGAAACCCAATCATCCATATTTAGCAGTATGTCTAATGTAAGCCTAGGGGTGGCTCAACATAATTCATGGCCTAAAACGAAATTTCAAAATGAGGCTTTAAAATTTTTTTTCACAAGTTTATTTTTATAGCCTTTTGAGGTACAAAGTTATGAATAAAATTATTTTGTAGTCGATTTATTCTAAATTTCCTTTTCAATTGATAGTATACCTAATTCATTTGATTTCTCTTGAAACATTTTTTGTTATCTTAAGTAAGATTTTATAAATTTTAATTTTAAAAAACTTCTTTCAGCCGAACCAATTATTATAGGAACTCTATAAGCAATATATAAATTTGGAAAATAATAAAATTTGTTATCTGATTGAACAATATCTTACCTTTCAACTCCTTCAGTCCCACTTTAACCGTTGTTTTAAAAATTTTCACGTCTATTAAGCAAAATAATAAATACATGGTACAATTTTCTAAGCTACCCTTATTTATTAGATGCTCTTTTTAGAATTGAGAGTATTAAATGAAATCTTCTTTAACGTTAAAGATAAAGTTGAAAATGATTGTCAATTTTAATCTTAAATTTCTGAAATGCTATTTTTGTTTGAGTTAAAGAGACATCAAATGAGACGAAAAAATATTTAAAAATAGTTGATTTTTTCTAAAGAAAAAAAATCTACAAAACTTCCCTAATATGCCAATTCATACCGCAAGGAAGAAGAAGAAGATTGTATCCCAAATTTGTGTAATGTCATCAAAGCAGGTTCCATATCACTCCCTCCGAGCTTCAACCCTTTTCCCATCTCCTTTCTCAATGACTTCCCTAAATATTGGCAAGCAAAAACGATCTATCACTGACTTAAAATTAGGCACGTAAATATTTGCAGTTGATTTTTTGTCTATCAACTTCTTTTTCAAAGTAGAAAACTCGTACCAAAATTTCTCAGTAAAAGGCAAAATTTTTGAACCAAGAACTGTTATGTTGGACTTGAGTGCTTCTCCTGCCTCTTTCAATAAGTCCCTCTTTAGTTTAACCCCAGTAAATCCACCTGAATCCTCTTCGCGATAAGCAGAAAAATAGCCCTTATCATCAAATGACCTCTGAGTTCTTATAGTCTTGATAAGCTTGTATTTTGCTGTGTTTTTAGCTTTTTTTTAATTGGAAATTAAAATACCAGCAGCACCCATTCAAAATAGACAATTAATAGCCAACATGGATGGTTCTTTGCCAGGATACCAACATGTGGATAAAATCTCTGTGCTAAGGATAATGACAATCGAATTCTTGTGAGACTTCAATATATTTTTAGCCATGTCAATAGCTAAAGCGCTGGCACGGTAACCCATGCCACTAATCGTGTAATTTTTAATGTCTTCTTTCATGCCATTTTTATTCACAATGATGAAAAAAAGCGATGGAGTAGGGCAAAATCCGCTGCAATTGACAATTAAAATATCGATATCAAGTGGGGTGAGCTTAGTTTTAACCAAAAGGTCTTCAAATACAGAGAAGAGCACCATATGGACTTCACTCATCACTTCTTGATATTATGATTTTGGCGGAATGTAATAAAGTGCAGGAGGTAAATATGTTTCTTCACTTTGTCCTGATTGAATCAAGATTCTAGTCATGAAAGTTACGCTCTATTTATCCAAGAAATATTGAGCATATTCGATGAAGGTCGCGTGAGGAACTCGGTAGAAACTTGGTGGCTTTTAGACAAGAATAGTCCACCAAGTATATTGGTGAAGGCCTTGATTTCAAGATTAAGAAGAAAATATCACATAAAAGGAACACAACATAAAAGATGGTGAACTCTACTTCTAGTAGAATAACCAGAGCTCCTATAGTAAAGAAGATGAAAAGATGGAGAAGTTTCATTAGCTCTATAAGGATTAAATAAAGATTATTTGCAAGAAAATTGAAGGTGAAGTAGAGGGGAATGAAGTTATACTTGTAGTGATAATTGTTATGGAATGGAAGAGACATGAAAGAAAATCGAAGACAGAATAAACAAAACTCATTCCATTAATTTATTACATTATTTCTTGCACTAAAAATAAAAGACGACATCTCTATTTGTAGAGAACTAAAGAGAATAAAATAAAATAAAATATACTATTTTCCTAATAGATGCTAAACTAAAAGGAAACTAAATATTATGTAATTAATATAGGAAGAAAATAAATATTCTAAAATATTCTTAAACTAAAAAGAAGGTAAATATGCTACCATTAATATAAATCATAAAGAAAAAGGAAAGTAACTTTTAACATTCTCCCTCAAACTCAAGTTGGTGTATTCAATTTGAGTTTGAACAATTGATTCTTCTCCTTCTTCCATTTCTTTTTGATTCTTCTCCTTCTTCCATTTCTTTTTGTAATGAACTCAATATAATAGAACAAACACAATTCCAAAAATTCGAGAATCCCACTAAAACTGTGAAATGAACAGTGCTCAACAGTGATAACTGAAACTCTGAAATGAAATTAACGTAATTCAAACTACAACTTAACAGAATCTCAATTCGACAAATTCGATCACAAATGCTAATTCTACTAAATCAACCACCAACGATTCGAAATAATCATCTCAAGTCCAGCTCAAATGATCTTCATACCTGATACAGTAGTCAAAAGAAAGATCAACTCATTTCTAATTATTTCCAGATAATTCCAATTCGAGTTGCATAGAACAGAAAGAGGAAATTTGAGAATTAAAAGGGAAGAAGAGAGTGAGATTAGATTTAGATTAGGGAAAAAGAAAGAGAAGAGAGAGAACGAGTTGAGTGCATACTAGATTCACAATGATCTTCTCGTTTGGATTGTTTTGTATATATATGTCCAGCTGAATGAATCCTGGCTTGATTTGATTAATCTCCACCCTTGGCTGCTAACTAACGAGAGTTTTATTTAATGAGTCATTAAGGGGCTAATCCAGACCAAAACAACTGCGTATTACTTAATTGAGATGCATTTCTAATGATGGATCATTATATTCAACCGTCGATGAAAACATTCTTGTCCTCAAGAATAGGATGTTGCCTGCTGAATAAAGTCAGAAAATTGGGCTTTGATAAAGCCCAATCTTCCCATGTAGCCTCTTCAGGATCTAAGTTCTCCCACTGTATCAACACCTTAGTTGCCACAACATTATTTTCTTTCACTATTTTCCTCTGCAGGATAGCCAAGGGCCTAACCAGTATTTTTCCATCAACACCTACGAAGGGAAGTTGTTGTTAAGGTATAATATTCGAACCAAATCCTTTTCTTCAAAAATTGAAACATGGAAAACTGGGTGAATAAGGGAAGTTGTAGGAAGTAACAGCATGTAAGCCACCTTATCAATTTTTTGCAATACTCTATATGGGACATAGAACTTGGGGCATAGCTTAAGGTATCTCCTAAGAGAAACAGAAGTTTGTCTGTATGGCTGAAGCTTCAAGTACACCCAATCCCCTTCTTGTACTTCCCTCTTACTCCTTATTTGATCTGCATACCATTTCATAGCTTGGGCTTGCACTAGATGATCCTTGAGCACCTGCTGAAACAGCACCCTTTGTTGGATAGAGTATTGCACTGATTGCAGAGGTGTGTCAGTATAAGGTCCCATAGATAGTAATGGGGGTCATATCCATATAATGCATGAAAAGGGGTATTATGCAAGGCTGTGTGATATTTGGTATTGTACCACCACTCAGCTAGGTGTAACCAAGCTACCTAATATTTAGGGTTGCTCATGACTATTGCTCTCAGATATCCTTCCAGGCACCTGTTAAGCCTCTCAGTCTATCCATCTGACTCTGTATGATAGGTTGTGCTCATGCACAATTTATTCCCAGCACTTTTAAATAAATGCTGCGAGAATAAGCTAGTGAATATTTTATCTCTGTCAGAAACCATTGTTTTAGGCAACCCATGCAGTTTATAAATCTCTTTGATGAAAACATCTACCACCTGAACTGCTGTGTAAGGGTGTTATAAAGCTATAAAATGCCCATTTTTGGTGAACCTGTCAATCACCACTAATATGGTATCCTTGCCTTGAGACTTTGGTAACCCCTCAATGAAATCTAAGCTAATATCACTCTAAGCTTGAGTTGGAATGGCTAGGGGTTGTAAGAGTCCTGGTTGTGCAACATTCTCATCCTTGCACCTTTGACATATGTCATAGATGGAAACAAATTCTTGTACATCCCTTTTCATAGAAGGCTAAAAAAATATAGTTATAACCTCTTAAGTATACCATGTTGTCCTGAATGACCTCCAATTGCAGAGGAATACATAATCTGCAACAATTGTTGTCTCAAAGCTGTGGTCTTTCCAATTTAAACCTTGCCCTTGTACGTTAACACCCTTGAGGTCAACTTATAGTCTTGGTAGTTGTTAGGAACTGCTAGGGCAGTTAAGAGTTCTTGAACGTTATCATCACCTTCATAACTCTTCTCTACTTCCCCCACAACTCAGGTTATACTCCTGACATGGCATGAACTTCACCCTGTTCTTTAGGAATTCTGTAAAGAGCATCAACTACCCTGTTCTCAGCCCCTTTTCTATAGATAATTTCATAATCCAACCCCAATAACTTGGTGAGACCTTTTTATTGCATTGCAGTGGTGACGTTTTGCTCCATCAGATACTTAAGACTGAAGTGATCAGTCTTGATTATAAAATAAGTTCCTTGCACATACTGCCTCCATTTATTAGAACAACTATGTATTCCTTTTCATAAACTAATTTACCAATGTGCCTTACACCTAGGGACTTACTGTAATAAGCTAGGGGTCTGTTGTCTTGAGTGAGGACTGCACCCATGCCTTGATGACTAGCATCAGTCTCAATAGTGAATACCTTGTTATAGTTAGGCATTGCAAGTACTGGAGCAGCACTCATAGCCTGTTTCAACCTCTTAACCTCTATACTCCCCCGGTAGGATTTCTTCTTAAGCAAGGAAGTCAAGGGTTTACTAATAGTACCATAGTCTTTCATAAACCTTCTGTAGTATCTTGTCAATCCTAGGAAATCCCTCAAATATTTGAGGTTTCTAGGAATAGGCCAAGTCTTCATTACAGATACCTTGGAAGGGTCTGTTGCTACACCTTCTTTAGTGATGATGTACCCCAAATACTCCACTTGAGACTTGCAAAAACTACACTTAAGCTTTTTAACAAATAGCTGATTCTGCTGCAAAATCATAAATGTCTTCCTCAAGTGTTCCACATGCTCTGGTAAGCTTTATCTATATAGTACTATGTCCTCAAAGAAAACCAAAATGAAATGCCTCAAATATTGGTGAAAGATTGAATTCATCAGGGACTGAAAAGTGGCAGGTGTATTTGTCAGTCCAAAGGGCATCACCTTGAATTCAAAATGCCTATGTTGTGTTCTGAATCCAGTCTTTGGCACATCCACCACCTTCATTCTTGTCTGGTGATAACCAGATCTCAAATCTATTTTGAAAAACAAACATGATTCTTGTAATTCATCTAACAAATCATCCACTATAGAAATAGGAAACTTGTCCTTGATAATGATTTTATTCAGCTCTCTATAGTCAATGCAGAACCTCCAATTCCCTTTTTTTTTTCTTAACTAAAAGCACAGGTGAAGAGTATGGGAAATGATTAAGTTGAATAATTCCCATTTGCAACATTTCTAAAACTTGTTTCTCCAGTTCATCTTTCTAGTAATGATTATATCTGTGGGGCCTTAAAGAGTGGTTTGGCACCAGAAATGATTGGTATTGCATAATCTTGAGCTCTAGCTGAAGGCAATACAATAGGTTCTTCAAATACTCTAGCATAGTCACTTAAGACTTCCTGCACTTCTGTTGTCATTATTTTTTCATTTTCTAACATTCCTCCTTTCATAGTGAATAGATGGCCTAGAAAGGCTTGTCCCTTTCTTAGTATCTTGCCCATGGATTTAGCTGTGATCTGATGTAAAGAAACCTGCCTTGTGTCCCCTTTCAGTATCACCATCTTGCCCCTTTGTTTGATACTTAACTCATACAGGTCATAGTCAAATGTCACAGGTGTGTGTTTATGTCCTCATCCAGTCACCACAAAGCACCATGTCAAAATAACCTAAATTCAGCAGCCTAAATTTATCCTAAAACTCTACATCACTGGCCTTCCATTTCACTCTTGATACACTGTGATTGCTATACATATGTCGGTCATTAGAAACAGTTACTCTCAATGGAGTATATACTATTGACACTACTCCTAGCTCCTTGGCAGTTTGAGTATCCAAGAAACTATGAGTGCTACCAAAGTCTACTAGTAAGATTACTGCTCTCTTTTTAATCCAACCTTTCAGCATGAAGGTGTTGAGTTCTGGGACCCCTGACATAGCATTTAAGCAGACTGCTTCCTCCTTTATAATCTTTTGTTGTGTAACCATTATTTCTTCTTGTGATCTTTTCTGTTTTTTCACTTTTGAGCCTTCATCTAACCCCTCTTATGCTATAATAGTATTTAATAGCTTGTCTCTGCAAACATTCCCTGGGAAATATCTTTCTCTATATTTTTAATAAGCTCATGAAATCTTCCTGAAGTCAGGTTTATTCTCAGTCTTAGTTACAGTCGTGTCTGGTTTTTGACTAGCATAACTAGTCCTGTGTATCTCTTTGCTAGGGAAAACTAGTGCCCCCTTGTATGAATCTTTTTTCTCTAGCATTGATCACTTTCTCCTGCTTCTTATCTAGGGACACAATTTGTTCCATAGTATAGGGGTCATGCATCTTGACAGCTTCTCTCATCTCTTCCTTAAGCCCTCGAATGAAGCATTCAAGTATAAAGTCATCAGTAACTCTGGGATTCTTTATCAACATTAAGGCCCTTAAGTATTCAAATTTTTTAAGGTAAGCGTGAACTGATCTTGTCTGTGTGAGCAACTTGAACTCACTTATCACACTCTCACTGCTATCATCCTCAAACTTCAGCTCCACATCTTCACAGAATTCCTCCCACCTCACCTGTCTCTTAGTGACTGTGTAGGAAAAGTACCATGCCTCAGCATTCCATTCTAGATGCAATATGGCCATCTCTAGTTTCTTGTTAAGGTCTGTAACCTTGTATACATTAAAATATCTTTCATATCTCCTTATCCATGCTCTAGGTTCACCCCCACAATAATTTGGAAATTGCATCTTAGAATGAAACTCTGGAGCTTGTCCTCCAGTGTCATGACCTAGTCCTCTAGTTTCTCCTCATTTAGGTCTGGGCAGCAACTTATTCCTTTGACTACTACCTATTTGTTCAGAGTTGGGATTCCCAACTCCTCTTTCTAACGGTCTCACAAGACCTGCATGTGTATCCTTCATCATTTGTTTCATGCATAACTGTGTAGCACCTAGTTCAATCATCTTCGATTCAAGTGTAGCAAACTTAGATTCACCTTCTACCTTATTAGCCTGAACCATAGCCTCTACCCTCCTAAATTATTCCTCTGCTTGCTTAGCCCTAGTAGCATCAGCTTCAGTCATTCTACCACATGTATGGTCAAAAACCTGACTCTGATACTAATTTGTAAGGAACTCAATATAATAGAACTAACACAATTCCAAAAATTTGAGAATTCCACTAAAACTATGAAATGAACAGTGCTCAAGAGTGATAACTGAAACTCAAAAATGAACGATAATTCAAGTTACAACTTAACAAAATCTCAATTCAACAAATTCGACTACATATGCTAATTCTACTAAATCAGCGACCAATGATTCGAAGTAATCAACTCAAGTCCAGCTAAAATGATCTTCATACCTGATACAGTAGACAAAAGAAAGATCAACTCGTTTCCAATTATTTCCAGATAATTTCAATTCGAATTGCATAGAACAGAAAGAGGAAATTTGAGAATTAAAATGGAAGAAGAGAGTGAGATCAGATTTAGATTAGGGAAAAAGAAAGAGAAGAGAGAGCACGAGTTGAGTGCATACTAAATTCACAATGCTTTTCTCTTTTGGATTGTTTTGTATATATATATATGTCCAGCTGAATGAATCCTAGCCCTTGATTTGATTTAATCTCCACACTTGGCTGCTAACTAACGAGAGCTTTATTTAATGAGTCGTTAAGGGGATAATCCAGACCAAAATGACTGCATATTACTTAATTGAGCTGCATTTCTAATGATAGATCATTATATTCTTCTTGAACACCATATAAAATTATTGTCTTCACTGATCAATTGTGATGGTTTTCATCGACGAAGATTTATCAAACATTTAAAGATATATTGATGCTTGTCATGGTTCAAATAGTATTCGTTAAAGATTGGAGCCTATGCGTTGAAAGTGAGCATGCGTTAAAAGTATTGGAGCCTTTTTCGGGTTAATAGTATTGGAACCCTTTAATGTTAAAAGTATTGGAGCCCTTTCGGGTTAAAAGTATTATTGGAGCCCTTGTGGGTTAAAAATGAGTCCTTTACATGGTTAAAAATGAGCCATTTCGAGTTTAAAATGAGTCATTACAGAGTTAAAAATGAGCCCTTTGTAGGGTTAAAAATGACCCCTCACGGGTTAAAAAATGAGCCCTTACGGATTAAAAGTTGTTTTTGTTTTCAACAAAACTCACAAATCCATGAAAATCGATGAAGGCACTGATACCACTGTTACGAAATGGAAGAGACATGAAATAAAATCGAATACAAAATAAACAAAACTCATTGCATTGATTTATTATATTGTTTCTTACACTGAAGATAAAAAACTACATCTTTATTTGTAGAGAACTAAGGGGAATAAAATAAAATCTACTATTTAATTTCCTAGTAGATGCTAAACTAAAAGGATACTAAATATTATGTAATTAATATAGGAAGAAAATAAATATTATAAAATATTCTTAAATTAAAAAGAAGGTTGTTTTGCTTAAAAAAAAAACTAAAAATAAGGTAAATATTCTACCATTAATATAAATCATAAAGAAAAAGAAAAGTAAATTGTAACAATAATGAACATATTATGTCGAAGGGGATTATATAGGTCAAATACATGCACAACCACGTCAACTTGACATCATTTTTCATCCAAAATATGTCTATTAAGCCACTTGTGTTGATCATTAAAACAACACAAATGTGTGTCGTATCATCTTGTGGCAAAGACAAACGTTGAAAAAAATCACCTAATTTTGACAATTACTTTTTTAGAAGAGGAAATGACGTTTTTAATCCTTGAGTTATCGTGTTATTCTAATTTCAGACCTTCTGATATCCGATTAAGCACTTTTAACCTTCAATTAAGTATTGCGTGCTATTTTGATCCCTGGATAATGGATCTCATCAAATTAAATGGAATGATAACTATTAATAAGACACTTTGGACATAGCACATACAAGTTTTCATTTGCACGTTAGTTGTTTGAACAATAAATAGTTAATTGAAGGTTAAAAACGTCTTATTAATAGTTATCATTCCGTTTAATTTGATGAGATTCGTCAGTCAGGGATTAAAAAAAAAACACATTTCTTAATTGAAGGTTAAAAATACTTAGTCAAATATCACAGAGATTGGAATTGAAATAGCACGATAACTCAGAGACTAAAAGCACCATTTTCCTTTTTAGAAATAAAGCTTTTGAAAGAAAGAAACAAAAAGTAAAAGAAAAAAATAGTGTTCGTTTCTTCTTCTTCCGTCGTATCATCATCTTATTCGGACATCTTTAGTGGCAGACCTAAAATTTTACCTAAATAAATTTAGTTGAAAAAAATTGTTTAACCACAAGTGTAAATTGTCCGACACTCTTTTTTTTCCGTTTTTTTTCTCAAAACAAGTTGGGGAAGAAATCTAAAATGTTTAACAAAAATCTTTTATTTTTATTTTTATTTTTCATCCGATGTTGGTACCTATTTTAGAGTTTCAACTAATCCAAATTTACATCACGTATAGCCCATTTAAAGGAGAAGCGCTCCCTAACAAGATTTTTTTATATATAGAGCTCAAATCCAAGACCTCTCATTAAGTTTTCCTACCACAATCCTCCTTGGTAACAAAGATTAATTACTTAAACTAAAAATGTTAAAAACTTATGTATTTTATTTTAAAATATTATTTTCTCAAATTTTGCAATTTGTTAAGATTTAACCAAAAAAATTATATTTTCCAATATTAAAAATTTAATAACTCCAAGAAATTTGAAAAATCTAAAATTTCATTTTTTATTGATCAAGGACGACAAAGTTTTACTACCATATATGTCTATATCTTTTCTCTTATATATAAACGTCCAAGAGGGACGAACACAGCTATAAATATTTGTACCATATGTTGCACTGCAAGTACCTTTTGAGGCAGTCTGATGATTCACTCTATTCAAGACACGTGTATTTAATTGTAACACGTGTCTTCCTTTTATTACTCATATACTCTCAGATCCATCCATCCTTAGAATCTCCATCATTCTAAAATCCATTTCACTTTTCCTTTTTACTCCACCTTCAATTCCATCTCTATGAGTTCGCCGACGTCTCTTGCGCTTACTGCTTTCTTTGTTCTCGATCGTGAGTTTTCTACTCTTCTTTCTCCGTTTAATACATTCATTTTGCTGATCTCTGTTAGTTCTTCTATGGAGCTGGGTCTTTGGATTTTCTATCTGCATGTATTGTAACTTCGCTTGATTTTCGAATGGATGTTTTGAATTTATACTCTCTACATTTTCTTCTGCTTTTCCCCTAATTTGAACATTACGATTGCGATAAACTATTTGTGTTCTATTCTATTCGTAACACAACTTAAAATAAAAGGGTTAATACGATCTAGTAAATTTAATTTGGGTATAGTAGAATTCCTTTCTTCTCCTTTGATTTGAATTTTTAATTGTAGTTCTCCACTGTCCAAAGGTATTGGGCAAGTAAGTGATACTTGTATGTGATGAAACAGTAATAAACGACTTGATTACAAATCACTTAAATGACAATATACTGAACTAGAATAGTATGCTTTTTGTAACGAACTCAAATAGTAACCAATTTCTCCACTATATTAATAATCTAAGTTGCGCGGACTCTTCACTTTTGATGCCGTACTCGTGTCGGATTCTTCAAAAATACACTAACTTTGGTAAATACGGCATGCAACCATTGATATTTTTGAAGAGTCCGAGCAACATAATTAATAATACTAAAGTTCAATTTCAATTCCGAGAAGTAAATGCTACAACACAGAAGGCAAAAGCCCAAATGAAATTGCAGATATATTGAAAATAAGAACTAGGGTAGATCGAAAAAGGAGATGAGGAACTAGACTTAGAGAAAGCGAGATGAGAAACACGGACTTTGCCTAAGCATGATCATAATACGCATAAACTCTTTTGCCTAACCCCAAGTCCCTTTTTAAATCAATTCAGATGCTAATTGGATCTGGATCCCAAATAAAATTCTCCAACATTTAATCGGTGCAATAGAGTTATCTTGGTTCACTACACTTTTACACTTTTTAAAATCTTATTGTTTGAGTTATTCAACGCAGACTAAATGTTTGTTCTTGTGCCAGAAACAGCCAAATAATATTTAGTTTCTTTTCATCTTTTGACTGATGCTATTCTACAACATACTCATCTATTATTCATGAATTCGAGAGACTTCTATCGAATAGTTTTGATAAAGAATATTTATGCGGCATGTGTATTTCTATTAGAATACTGCCTTTCTATGTCACATCGCGTTCTTCCTTTTTTTTAAAATCGACAAAGAAGCTATTGGAAAAAAAGTTTCAGAGTATTTTGGTGTTAACGATGATGCCCCGAGAGCAAAATATATTTAGGGCCCGTTTGGCCATGAATTTTTTTTGCTTTTTTTCGAAATTTTATTTCACTTTAGTGAAAAAAGTAAAATTTGGTGGTGTTTGGCCATGAAATTTTTTTCACTAAAGTGAAATAAAATTTCGGTAAAGTGAAAACAAGTTTTTCTTGTTTTCACTTCTACTTCTCTCATAAAAAGTCAAAAAGAACTCAATTTTTTTTCATGGCCAAACATAACTCCAACTTCAACTCCAACTCCAACTCCAAAAAATTAAATTTTCATGGCCAAATGCCTACTTAGTATACGAATATTCTGTATTTCAACTTCTATGAACATCCTACCATCAAACTTGAGATTTAGACTCGAAAGTGAAATAACCTTGGATGATGAATGGTAAAGCTTGACATTAATTGGTGAGGTACAATGGAATTCAATTTTTACAGTTTTGGATTTACAAAATGAGATCTGACACATTGATGCAGCTCTTTTTGCAGGAATGCTTCCTATTACTATTGGGATTTGCGAAAATTTGTGCTCTCTTTAGTGGTTGAAGATTATGTTTAGGTTGAATATACTTTTGATTAAGGAGACATTTGTCTACAAATTGAGTTGTCTATTGCACAAAACACGATTATGTAATATATTGCCAATTACATTACATTTTATTCTCTGTAATTCTTTTACTCCGTTCCATTTTACGTATAATGGGATGGAGGGAGTATCATTTTACCTAACATTTTACAACAGATGTAAAAAGTTTGAAGAATAGTACTTGTCATTGTTACGTCAGGCCGTGCACTGCACGGGCATTCCATTACTAGTATCTCTATTACTAATATATAAGTGTAGATGAAGCTGCTGAAGCAGGCAGCTCATGATCGACGTGTATGTTTCAGCTGCTTCAATCGTGATTTTATCATATTAATTGAATTAATTATTATAAGTTATCTAAATATTAAAAAATAAATAATATTTAATAAAAATAATAAAATAGACATAAAATGATAAATTAACTCTTAATGTTTTAAATTAACTTGATGTCTTATATGGGGTTTATTTAATTTTTTTTGTGAGTATTTTTTATAGTAATTTTACTATATTATTTTTAATTATTTATTATATAAGTCATTTAAATATTAAAAAATAAATAATATTTAATAATAAGAATAAAATAGCTATAAAATGATAAATTAAAAATGGATGAATAAAGTACTTTTCATTTTTGTCTGTGAATATTTCGAATGGGATGAAAATTATAGTTAAAAAAGCAACTGTGTAATGAAGATGCTGAAGCAGGCAGGTCGTTATCGACGTGTCTGCTTCAGCTGCTTCAATCGTAATTTTACTATATCACCTATAATTAATTATTATAAGTTATTTAAGAATTAAAGAATTAATAATATTTAATAAAAAAAGATAAAATAGGCACAAAATGATAAATTAACTCTTGATGTTTTATATTTATTTCTATTGTCTATTATCTTCCATTACTATCTTATAAGCGGTAATGAAGCTGCTGAAGCAGGCAGCTCATGATCGACGTGCCTACTTCAGCTATTTCAACCGTAATTTTATTATACCACTCCTAATTAATTATTATAAGTCATTTAAGCATTAAAAAAATTAATAATATTTAATAAAAAAGATAAAATAGATACAAAATGATAAATTAACTCTTGATATTTTAAATTAATTTGACTTCTTATATGGAACCCACTTAAATTTTTTTGCAGAAGTATAGTAATTTTACTATATCACTTCTAATTAATTATTATAAGTAATTTAAGTATTAGAAAATAAACAATACTATTTAATAATAAAATAGATACAAAATGATAAATTAAAAATGGATGGATGAAGTACTAATGTCTGTAAATATTTCGTTTTAAATTAACTTGTCATTTTATATGGGGCCTACTTAAATATTTTTCAAATATTTTTATAGTAATTTTACTATATCACTTCTAATTAGTTATTATAAGTCATTTAAGTATTATAAAATAAACAATATTTAATAATAAAGATAAAATAGATATAAAATAATAAATTAAAAAAGAACGGATGAAGTACTTTCTAATAGTAATATCTGTGAATATTTCAAATATGACGGAAATTATAGTTAAAAAAATATAGACTGTGTAAAATCATTTTTATATAGAGCCCACTTAAAAAAAAATTACAAGTATTTTTTACAGTAGTTTTACTATATCACTTCTAATTAGTTATTATAAGTCATTTAAGTATTAGAAAATAAACAATATTTAATAACAAGGATAAAATAGATACAAAATAAGAAATTAAAAATAGACGGATGAAGTATTTTTCAATAGTAATATCTGTGAATATTTTAAATGTGACGAAAATTATAGTTAAAAAAGGGACAGTGTAAAATCTTCAGCTCATGGTCGATGTGTCTGCTTTAGCTGCTTCAATCGTGATTTTACTATATCACTCCTAATTAATTATTAAAAGTCATCTAAGTATTAAACAATTAATAATATTTAATAAAAAAAATTGACATAAAATGATAAATTAACTCTTAATGTTTTAAATTAACTTGTCGTCTTATATGGAGTTTATTTAAAAAAAAAAATAGAAGTAACTTTTATAGTAATTTTACTATATCACTTCTAATTAGTTATTATATGTTATTTAAGTATTAGAAAATAAATAATATTTAATAATAAGGATAAAATAAATACAAAATAATAAATTAAAAATGGACAGATGAAGTACTTTTCAATAGTAATATCTGTGAATATTTCAAATGTGAACGAAATTATAGTTAAAAAAAATGGACTGTGTAAAATCTTTTTTATATGGAGCCCACTTAAAAAAAAATCATAAGTATTTTTTACAATAATTTTACTATATCACTTCTAATTAGTTATTATAAGTCATTTAAGTATTAGAAAATAAATAGTATTTAATAACAATGATAAAATAAATACAAAATAAAAAATAAAAAATGGACGAATGAAGTACTTTTCAATAGTAATATTTGTGAATATTTTAAATGTGACAGAAATTATAGTTAAAAAAAGGACAGTGTAAAATATTTTAAAATTAATTTTTTTTAAATATAAAAAAACTAATATTCTTTTGGGATAAATTAAAAATAAAAGTATAATATATAAATTAAAAAATAAAGTATAAATATTAGACTCGTGCTTAGCACTGGTACCATGCCACTCAGTTAGTATCATATAGAAGTGTGAAGAAGCACACAGCTCTTCGTCATCATGTGTGCTTCTTAACAGGGGCAATTTAGGAAACTTAGGTATTATCTAATTTTCGTTCTTAGCAGTGTTATATTTAACTGCATTAATATGTGTACCTTTTCAATTTTGGACATAAAATCAGCCTATGTTTTACTTTTTACGTGTGTCCCCACCGTAAAGTGTACTTACTTTCCTATGCCGTGGGCCCATCTAATATGTACTCCACTTCTAAATTTTGTAGGACAATTCCTTTTTTTTTTAATCTTCCGACAACATTTTGTCATTCAATTTTTCCACTGAAATTCTTTAAATACTAATTACTCCATTATAATATTTTATCAGAAATGAAATATGACTATCAAAATTTTATCTGTATCATATAAATTGATATAAATAAAGTAATATATATCATGTAAAACTTACATAAAAAATAGGATAAACTATAATAATTAACAACAAAAATATCTACAAAATAATACTTGACTCTCAAAATTTCATCTATGACACATAAATTAGGATAAAAGAAGTAACATACATTATATCAAAATTATGTAAGAAGTACTATAAATCATATATAATAGGTGATAACTTAAAATATTTTGAAAAACATATAAAAAATTTAATTGACTCTAAATTTTATTTGTATCACATAAACTAAAACAGAAGAAGTAATATATATTGGGCTCATGCTGGCACGAGCTCTATAACTAGTATATTTATAAGTGGGGATGCAACGAAGCTGCTGAAGCAGGCAGGTCATGATCGACGTGCTTGCTTCAGCTGCTTCAATCGTGATTTTACTATATCACCCTAATTAATTATTATAAGTCATCTAAGTAATAAAAAATTAATAATATTTAATAATAAAAAAATAGACACAAAATAATAAATTAATTCTTGATGTTTTAAATTACTTGACGTTTTATATGGAGTCTACTTAAAAAAATTTCACAAGTTTTTTAATAGTAATTTTATTATATTACTTTTAATTAATTCTTATAAGTCATTTAAGTATTAGAAAATAAATAATATTTAATAACAAGAATAAAATAGATATAAAATGATAAATTAAAAATGGACAAATAAAGTATTTTTTAATAGTAATATTTATGTTAAAAAGGAAGTATTTTTTTTAAAATATAATAAAAAAATTTAAAAACAAATTATTTCTAAAAATTGAAAAATGATATTTTCTTTTGAATAAATTAAAAAACAAAATGTGTTACATAAATTAAGATAAAAAATTATAAATATTGGCTCAGCATCGACAACCACTAGTTTCTAATATATAGAAGAGGCTTAAAGCTGTCGTCATGCCTGCTTGCCGACCAAGGGGCATTTTTGGTATATCAAAATTAGTTGCTTTGACAAAGTTGTACTAAATGTTGTTATGGTCACATATTTTCTCATTTTTATTTTTTTTTATATGTCCTATGAAAAAAGCACCATTTCCTGACTTTGTGGACCCCATTCGGTACAACAATTAATAGAGCTACGCGCATTCCTTTTTCACAGCTGAAAGGGTGGTCCTCAGTTGGAAGTTTATGACGCGCCACATCTGAAGCACTTTTAAATTGATTCGTCCAAAAAAAGTGACGGGCCCCATTAACTTTTACATGCTAGTTGACTCTTTTTCTTTTCTTTCCTTGGCATTTTAAGATAAAGTAACGCAAGAAGTTAAAATGAAATGCCGCATAGTTGTAACTTTGAAGGGTTGGTTTGGTAGGATGTATAAGAATAAATAAAATATAATGTATTAGTAATATTTGTATTAATAATATTAATATTAGTTATATTTATATTAGTTATCCTGAAATTATTTTTTATGTAGTGTTTGATTTGATGTGTTAAAAATAACTTGCATTGTATAATTTTAAATAAAAAAATTACTTACAAAAATATGCTCCACAAATACAATGAAAAAGACGTGGAAAAAGTTTTGAAGGGCTATTGCGTCTTTACCCATGCATGCATTAAAGTCATTTGCATTGCTAATACCAAGGTTTCTCATGTATTAGTTACGCATAACATGATACACAATAGAGTGTATAACTATTACTTGCATTAGTTATACCAAATAAAGTATTAGTAATACATAAAATTAATATATGCATTATTTTTTCTAATGCATCCTATCAAATGACCCCTAAGGGGGCGTTTGATAGAGTGTATTAAAAAAAAAAATGCATGCATTAGCTTTGTGTATTACTAATACCTTGTTTGTTACACCTTTTCATCTTATGTATTATTAAAGTTTGCATTAATTATACACTCTATTGTGTATTAAGGAGTGTATTACTAATACATGAAAATTCTTGGTACTAATAATGCAATGGATTTTAATGCATGCATTAGTGTGATTAAAATCACAATTGTCCCTCAAAATCTTTTCTACATCCTTTCCATCTTATTTATGGAGGATATTTTTGTAAAAAATAATTTATTTTTAGAAATTATGTAATTTATGTTATTTTTAATACACCAAACCAAATATTGCATAAGAAAAAAGCAAGCACAACTAATACCTATCATTACTAACACAAGCATTACTAATACACCATATTTTACACTATTCTTATACACTCTACCAAACGAACCCTAAGTGTTTTTATTACTTAAAATATATCCATGCCTTTCAATATTACTTCTTTAGTTTGAAATCTTTATTTTAAATCAGTTACAACTAATCAAATTTTATGATAAATAAGAAATAATTGCTTAAGAAATAACTATAACTGAGTACCATCACTAATCGTAATTTTGTGATTAAATATGTTTATAGCTGAAGAAATAAATTACGTTGAGTTAACAAGGCATTTGTCAATGTATTTTAATTCTCCTTTTTATTTTGTTATATATTTAAAAATTACGTAAAAAATATTATAAATCACAATAATTAACTATTAAAAATATTTCTAAAATATACAAAAAATAATTTGGTTGACTCTCGAGATCCTATTTGTACCGCATAAATTTGGACAGTGGGAGCAATATATGAGTATGTAAATTGCATAAAAAGTACTATAGTTCACAATAATCAACAACTTAAATATTTTTTAAGTAAAAACTTTCTAAATTTTATCTATATTACATAAATTGAGATTAAACGAGTAACATGTATTGGTCCCGTGCTGGCACGGGCTCCATTTTCTAGTATATATATATAAGCATGAGTGAGCAGGCATGACAACAGTGAGCAGGCAGCCGGCGGTTGTCATGCCTGCTTCCAGCTGCCTGCTTATGATCGGGAATATTTTTGTAATTTCATATTTCCTGTTTTAATGTAATTATTTTATTTTTATTTTAATATATTATATACTTGAAAATTGAATAGAAAATATTATAAATTACAATAACTAACAATTTAAATTATTTAGAAGCACATAAAAAGTTTTGGTTGACTCGAAATTCTATCAGTGCAACATAAATAGATATATATTATTTGAAAATTTCGTGAAAAGTAATATAATTCACAAAAATTAACAAATTAAAATATTTGAAAGATATATAAAAAATTTGTTTGACCTTTCAAATTCTATCAATGTCATATAAATTATTGGGATAGAGGGAGTAACATATATTACTTGAAAATTACATAGAAAATCGTATAAGTCATAATATTAACAATTTAAAATATCTACAACTATATAATAAAGTTGATTGACTTTCTCAAATATTTCATCAGTGCCACATAAATTGGGATAAAAAGAGTAACATATAGTATTTGAAAATTATGTAAAAGTACTAATATAAATTAATGATTAATAACTTAAAATATTTAAAAATCATACAAAAAATTTGATCGACTTTTTAAATTTCATTTGTGCCACATAGATTGGGAAAAAAAAGTAACTTACATTGGGCCCGTGCTGGCACGGGCTCCATTATCTAGTCTAAGTTACAAACAAAGCACAAAATGAAGAGTTATAACTTAAATTAAACAAAACTTATACTGTACAAAATAAGAGAAGAGAGCATAAAACTTATACTTATGAAATAATAAATTATATTTTCAATGACGGCACTTGCATAATTTTTTTTAAAAAATAATATAAAATTTCGCATAGAAATTTTTGACCTTTTGAAATGAAATTGATTGTAGAATAAATACTATTGAAATAAGTAAATAAATAGAAAGAAATATGTTATATTATATTTCTTTTTCTTTAGCAATGGCATAATGGTGTAAAATTCAGATGTCTATATGCATATATTTGACCGATATATATTATTCGTTGCATTATTATTAAAATCCAATCTAAATTCTCTGGGTGGTAATAGATCTTATATACTACAATATCTATTCAGTATTTTAGTTGACTTGAAAGCCTCTGTTATAATTTGCTTTGCTACCCGCTTGAATTCGGTGGCTGACTAGATCATTGTTCATGTTCCATCAATTTCATATGTATACACAGACAATATAAATTTTGTAGTACTCTCATGTTACTCAAATAAGTAAGTGTTGTGCAAGTAGAAATTGATCAATGAAATTGGTAACTCAAAAAATAAGATAAGTGACATTTGATCATAACAGATTAAGTAGGCGTTTGGCCAAAAATATTATTCACAATATTTCGGAATACGTTTTCACTTTATTTCGAAATACTTGTTTGGCTATGAAAATCAAAAACATATTTCGGAATACGTTTTCATAATTTTTGATTTTTTGAAAAACACCTCTTGAGGTGTTTTCACTTTTTTTTTAACTTAATTTTTCCTATCGCTTTATAAAAACGTACATCCAAAGTCTAAAATATTTTTGAAAATACTATGACCAAACACAACTCTAACTCTATTTTTAACTTTAAAAATATCAAATAAAGCGAATATATTTTTTGTTTTCATGGTCAAACGGCTCCTAAGTACCTGTTCTGCAATATCTAGTAAAACCTCAGTATTTTAGTTGACTTGTAAGCTTCTGCTATTATTCGCTAGCCACTTGAATCCAGTGGCTGACTAGATCACTGTTCATGTTCCATCAGTTTCATTTTTGTATACAGGCAATATAAATTTTGTATATTCCCAAGTTACTCAAATAAGTAAGTGTTGTGCAAGTAAATACTCATAACCAATGAAATTAGTAGCTTAAAAAATAAGATAAGCGACCTTTGATCTTAACAGATTAATTGAATTGACTATATGTAAAATTAAAATTTATTACATGTCAGTAGTGGATACAAGTTACATCGTTTGATGGGTCAACCTTTGACTAGCCAGCCATGCATCGAGTAAACACGTACTAATATGGAAAAATGAACTCTTCTAATGTTAGGTGTATTATAAATTTTCAAATACATATAATTTTATAAAGCTTGATTCAATAGATCGACAATAGTACTCTCTTCGTTCATATTTGACTTGGCACACTCCATAAAAATAATAAATAGAATAATAATTTTATTATATCACCTTTTAAAGATAACAAATTTAATGCCTTGAAAAATTCATTAGAAAATGACCATAATTAATAATAAGGGTAAATCAGGAACTAAGTGATAAATTATCAATTGATTTATAAATTAATTGAACAAATAAAAATGAAAACTTATTTTTAATATGAGACTAGTAAAAGTGGATGGAGGGAGTAGTAAGTACTCTCTCCGGTCACCGGTACTTGTCCATTATATTAAAATAAATTTCACTTTTACTTGTCTACTTAAGCATATTAAGAGAAAGACAATTTCGTTCTGTTTTACCTCTACCATTAACTATTCATTTTAAATTATTTCTTAAATCTATTAAATTTTTTACATCAATTAATATAGATATCATGATAAAATATAGACTTTGCACTTCATTTCTTATATCTTAAGGCATGTGCAAAGTCCATTGTGCAGGGACAATAAAAGTGAACCGGTGCAATAGTAATTAACTATTTTTAATATAATCTACTCACATGGAACATACAATCTATTTATGTCGAGCATGATTTTTTATTTTTTTACAAAATTTAAAATCATGGTTCTTTTTTTTTTTTTGGGCATATTTTCAGTTTTAAAAAAATTGAAATCACAAACTTGAAATTGAAATCTTACTTTTTAGTAGAATTTGAGATTTGAAATCAAAATTACAAATTAAAGCTGAAATTTTGTTCAAAAAACATTAAGAAACACCAATTTTTAAATCAAGGCTTCAAATTACACAACTAATAAACACCTAATAAGGCGATTCAAAGAAATTGTAAGCAAATAATTATAACAAATGAAACTAGTAACTCAAAAAATAAGCTTTGATATCGAATTAATTCCAATGATTATTTATATAAAAAATTCATTACATGTTAGTAATCAATCTCTGACTAGCTAGATCTCTCGATTAAAAGGTCACTTTCAAAATTTAATTTGACAAATAGATACAAGTTTTGAAAAATTGAAGGAATAGACAATCTTTATGATATAATCATTTGAAGTACAAAAAATGTCGACTCTAGCACCAAAATCTTAAATAATACAAGAAGTGAAGGAATCAGGTCATTCACAATAGATTAGATAATACTTTTGATCAAGTACAAAACAGATTCCAAGTTCATGATGATTACTCGTGGAATTGAGATTACAACTTATCACATGGATCAAGGAACAAGAAATCAAGATGAAAATATTACTATCATATTTGCACACAAGGAAAGAGCTATGGAAATAGAAAGAACCAAGTGAGGCCATGCACAAATTGAAAACCAAGTCAAACTTGAATTAGTTTCTTGGAATACTGAAACTATTCTTGTTTGAATTTGGAGAACAAGAAGGGGTTATTCCTATTCCTATATCAAGCATTAAAAGATGCTATTAAAGGCATCACCCAGCACCGAAAAGAGCACAACGAAAGAAAATATTTATAATGTCTTCATGTGAGAGAGATAGACAACTGCAACGTGAAAGTTTTTCATTATCTAAAATTGAATATCCGTTTAGAATAATAAAACAGATGATTTTTGTGAAAAAAATATATTTCCAAGAAGATTATTGATACAATTCATAAGAATTAGTTATTTAGTTTGATTCTTTGACCTTAAATTGTAACCTTTTACCTTCAGAAAGAACTTATATTAGGTGCTTGTTCCTCGAGTTGCAATGGTTAGTAATTTCTATTTTATGGACTCATATATTAATATATTATATATAGATATGCTATTTGTAAATAAGTCCATTTTATGATCTAATAAAGTATTAGTGTTTGGGCCTAAAATATAAATACCTATTAGTATGAAATTTATTTTAGATAAGTTGAAATCCCTCGACCTTTTCGTTTGTCTGATGAAAATTTATGGAAAGGTACCTTTCATAAAAAGGCACTTCAAAAATCTTTTAAAGATATGGTCCTTAAACTAGAAGAAATCGCTTCTTCTCTTTCTCTCCATCTCAGAAAAAGAATAACAAAGCAATCTTTGAGGTTTAGAAGATCTTGTCTTCTTCAACCAATTCTAGCAATGGAACAAGGTTAGTGTTCTTACTTTTCTTTTAGATTTATATCTCTGTCTAGTGATTTACATGCGATCTTATATGAGTTATTTAAAGTATTACAACAAGTGGTATCAGAGCAAGGTCTTGTTAAATCATTAGATGTGATATAAAGATACTTATGAATTTGTGGTCAAAGTAAATCGAAAAGTTCTATATATTTTTTTTCCTGGTTTTCAAAGAAGTTCTCAACATTGCTTCGGTCTGCCTAGAAAGTATTTTCACGTTGTTTTTTTTAACCAAAGTTTTCTGTAATTTTTTTTTTTTTTAATCTGTTCAAACTTTTTTAGTTGCGTGTGTTATGCGCTTAGACTTCCGCTAAGTACACCATGTGGGACTTGACAACTCACTCACGTATCTTACACGATCTTGCAAGCTCAAGTAAGCCTTTTTAGAACTAGATCGCTAAGGGAATGCTAAATTGAAGAAAGAGAAAGAGAATTTCTAAAGGAAGCTTTTATATTGCTCAAGACTTGGAAGATTTTTGCTTGATGGTTTTACAAATGAATGCCCTTCTATTTATACTACTCATCTTGGAACTAATATGCAAATAATAATTATTTTACAAGTCCCTCATATTTATAAAATAGCCCTCTCTCTAGAGTTTTACAATGCTAAAAGATTCCAAGGACTTTCCATGCGAATCCAAAGAATTCTATAGTCTTCCATGAAAAATCTCCATATTTCTCTAGAATATTATACTAAGGACTATTCTTCTTCTTATGTAAGACTTCCACGTGAGAAATTTTCTGTCATGTGGCGCCTATGTGTCATGATGATGTGGTGGGTCATCACACTCTCCCCCACCTGATGTCGCAACAGCCGCGGTGCATTGCATTGCTGCTGCATAAAATCCCTGATCTTATCTTTGAATTGCCACAAGTCTTCATACCGTTCCCATGTGGCTTCCTCCGGGAATTATCCATTCTAATGTATGAGGAACATGGTAGTGGCTTTTTGTCCTTCCTTTTAATGAGCTTGATTAACATTTATAGCCTCAATATCCCGATCATGTGAGGAGGTAATGGTAATAGGTGCCTAAATTGACTAACCTCGACTGGGATCATCCTTGTCTTCATGGTATGGCTTCAGCATGCTAGCATAGGAGACGGGATGAACCTTAAGATGAGGTGGTAGCCCTAACTTATATGAGATCTTGCCCATCTTTGCAATGATCTTAAACGGCCCCTCATACTTCTGTACCAAGTTCTAGTGCACGCCTTGTAGTGCCTTAAATTACCGCGGGTTAAAATTCACTAAAACTATATCTCCAACCTTATAATCTGTGGGACGATGCTTGCGATCGACAAACTTTTTCATCTTCTTTACTGCCTTGTCCAAGTAAGACTAAGCAGTGTCAAGCTGCTCTTTGAACCCTTTGGCCATATGGTAAGCCCCCAAACTCTTACCCTCGAATGTGGCTGCTAGTGAATATGGAGTTTGTGTCTACTGGACTATAGCTAAATCGAATGGTGTACGCTCGGTAGACTCGCTTCACTGCAAGTTATATGAGAATTGGATTATGTCTAAGAGCCTCGCCCAATCCCTCTAATGCGAACTCACAAAGTGCCTCAAGTAGCACTCCAAATTCCATTGATCCGTTTTGTCTATCTATCCATCTGTGGGTGAAAACTAGTAGAGAAATGCAACTCTGTGGCAATCATATCAAACAACTCTCTCCAAAAGTTTTCTGTAAAATACTAGTCTTGATCGCTAATGATGTGACTTGGCAAGCCCCAATACTTCACCACATTCTTAAAAGAATAGTTTGGCAGGCTCTTTGGTGGTGCAACCTGCTTTGGCTGGCATGAAGCCAGAATACTTCAAAAATCTATCCACCATAACCATAATCTTCCCATATCTGTTGGACTTTAGCAAGCCAGTAATAAAGTCTATAGTAACACTCTCCCATGGATGCTCTGCAACAGGTAATGACTCCAGAATTTCTCTAGGTTTTCGGTGCTCCACTTTATCCTATTAGCACACAAGACAAGTCTGCATATACTATTTAATATCTTCACGCATGTGTGGCCAATAATAAACTGACTCGATTAAGGCCCTTGTGTGATGCTGTCCCAGGTGCCCGACCCATAATGTGTCGTGGCTTTTCTTCATGATCTGCCGCCTAATGTTTACAAACTTAGGAACGTAAACCCTCCGACATGTGGTGAGTAATAGTCCATCATCGACCCAGAACCATCTTATCCTTCCTTGGGAAGCCAACTCCACAAGCTGCTTTGCTTTTAGGTCGTGTTGTATTCCATCTTTAATAGCATCTGGCTGTGGTGATAGAAATAAGCACGAGCTTTCTACTCAAACCGTCAGCCACAAAGTTACCCTTGCTAGGCTTGTACTCTAATACGTAGTTAAACTAAGCCAAGAAATCCTGCCACCTAGTTTGCTTTGGCATGAGCTTCCTTTGTAACTAGAAATAGCTAGTGGCCATATTATCGGTATTGACTATGAACTTGAACCCGAGCAAGTAATGTCTCCATGTGCATAGGCAATGAACTATGGTTGTTATCTCCTTCTCTTGTATGGTGTACAACCATTCTGTCTCGCTCAGGTTATGGCTCTCAAAAGGAATAGGGTGTCTATCTTGCATCAAGACACCTCCAATGGCAAATTCAGAAGCATCAGCGTGACCTCAAACGTCTTGGTGAAATCATGCAACACTAGGACTGGCTCTTCTGTCATGACAGTCTTAAGCTCTTCAAACGCCTTTTAATAATGCTCGCTCCAAACCCATGGTTTATTCTTCTTCAGTAACTCGGTTAGTGGGGCAGCCTTAGCAGAGTAGCTGCTAATGAACCTGCGATAATAGTTAGCAAGTCTAATAAAAGATTTAAGTTCGGTCACCTTCATGGGTGCCCCTCATTCTTGAATAGCCCGCACCTTGGCCTCGTATATACGTAACCGCCCCTGGCTAATAACATGACCCAAAAAGTGTATCTCATGTTGGGAAAACTCACACTTCTCTCAGTTGATGTAAAACTCATTCTCTCGTAAGACCTAGAAAAACTTTTTCAAGTGTTCAACATGGTCCTCCAAGGTGTTGTTGTAAATGACTATGTCTTCTAGGTACACTATCATGAATTGGTCTAAGTAGGGATAAAAAAATTTATTCATTAGTGTGTGAAAGGTAGTGGGTGCATTGGTTAAGACGAAGGACATCACCAACCACTCATAGGCTCCATATCTCATCACACAATCTATCTTTGGCTCATCCCCTTCTCCTATGCGCACTTAGTAATAACCCTTTCAAAGATCCACCTTGGTAAAGTATTTTTCTTGTCCAAGTCTATCGAATAGGACAATAAGAAGCGAGATAGGATACTTGTTCTTTACCATCACTTTGTTGAGCTCCATGTACACTATGCATAGCCGCAATGACCTATCTTTGTTCTTTTGAAACAAGACTGGTGCTCCATAGGGTGCTTTAGATAGGCGAATATGACCGTCTTCAAGCAACTCCCTCATTTTTTTTTTCTTATCTCCTCCAACTCAAGTTGAGCCATGTAGTATGAGACATACGCGGGTGGCATAGCTCTAGGCTCTAACTCTATCTTATGAACCATTTCACTCCTAGGAGGTAAGTGCTTTGATAGTTTGTCAGGCATTACATCCTTATTCTCTTCAAGAACCTTCTCTATGTATGGTGGCAATGCTTTTTGGGCACCATTTTTATGTATGTATGGTTGGGAATCTGAAGTGTGAGAGTGGTAAACTTTTTCACGTATGCCCGTATATTGCCCGTCTGCTTTAATTTCCAAAACCTGGGCTTCGCCTCATAGATGACATTATTGGAAAAAAAGCCCTGATGAACTCAGCTCGAAATTGCTCCCATGTATCGATGGTGCAATATCGCTTCTCTATCTTGAATTCCTTTCGTTTCCACCATAGTATGGCCATCTCCGAGAGATACAACATGACGGTGTTGATTTTATTCTCATCACTTTCACCTTGTTGCACTTGAGATAATTCTCCAAATGCCAAAGAAAATTCTCTATCTCTTGTACATCACTACTACCTTTGGACATAGGTGGGTTGGGAGCCTCAACCTTGGCCTTCCTCTCCTTTCTAGATGTCGTGGACCCTCCAGCTTCAATTTCTCTCTTGAGTGCCTCTATCTAGGCCTTCATGGTCTCAATCGTACTTAATGCTTCCATGAGCCGGCACTCCAAAGAAGTGATGGTTTCTCGCATCTCCTATTCCACATGCTTGTGCCCCTCTAACTCTTTTCAGATGCTGTCATTCTCTTCAAGGGTGATTTCTTCGAGTCTTGAACTTATCATCGACCTCGTTCAAACATTTACCAAAAATCTCCATAACCTACCTCCCCGTGTGAACCCTTGTGATGCACTCTATTTCCGGCATGATGTATTGGAACACCTCCTCCTGTTCGTCGTCACTCACCTCAGTGCCCAAAGGTGAGTGGAATGCCAACGCTTTACTTGGTGTAAGGCTGGACAATAGTTCCTCACTCTTCTTATGACTATTTCTCCCCTTTCGGTGCTTCTCTGCAGTATCCTATTTGATGTTGGTTGTGCTAGCAGCGTTAATGTCTCCCTCGTTTGCCATATTATCCTATGCTCTAATATCATGTTGTCACGGACTTAGACTTCTACTAAGCACACTGTGCGGTACTTGACAACTCACTAACGTATCTTTCACGATCTTGCAAGCTCAAGTAAGCCTTTTTAGAACTAGATCGCTAAAGGAATGCTAAATTGAAGAAAGAGACAAGAGAACTTCTAAAGGAAGCTTTTATATTGCTCAAAACTTGGAAGATTTTTACTTGATGACTTTACAAATGAATGTCCTTCTATTTATACTATTCAAATATGCAAATAATAGTTATTCTATAGGTTCCTCATGTTTATAAAATATTCCTCTCTTTAGAGTTTTCTACAATGCTAGAAGATTTCAAGGACTTTTCATGCAAATTAAAAGAATTTTATAGTTTTCATAGTCTTCCATGAAAAATTCTCATATTTTTCTAGAATATTTGACTAAAAACTATTCTTTTTTCTTATGTAAGACTTCCACTTAGACAACTTTATGCCATGTGACACCTATGTGGCATGATGTGGCGGATCATCACACGTAGTTGTATAAACTTTTTGTTGTCATCGCCGCAAGACATTTTTTGGTTTGGCACGCACTTTCACCAAAACAACTTTTTTGGGACTGTAGTTCCGTTATATTTTTTCTACCCTCATTTACTGTTTTCTATCAAGAGTTTACAACTCATTATGATTCTGTAACGGAATAAATACTTGAAAATATTATTATTTTATTTTGGAACAAGGGTAAGAGTGAAGTAAACTTTTTTGTTGTTTTACTTTTTATTATGAAGTTTCCATTTTCCCTGTTTCAGCATTTTGGGAAGTGAACTTCTCTTCTAACTTCTTATTAAAATAATGAAACAATAATCTTGGATAAATTACTGCCTAGTGATGGCTAAGCATCTGTTAAAAATTAATTTTTTTTAATGGGTCAAACATTATTTGCCATGTATGCCTAACTACTTATTAAAGAATGCTATTGAAGTAATTGTGGATGCCTTTTATGATCATATCTGATACATTCTCCCTTATTTCAGTTCGTATATGTTTATCTGCTATTATTATAATTATTAAGTTTGAACATTATTCTATTATCTATTATTTACTTGTGCTTCTTGTTTAAAAGTGATTAGATTGAATCAATAAGTTGTCAAAGTAATCTCTATTATGTAGATTTTTGTTTACTTTAAACATGTCAGCATGTTTTATCTATGTGAAATAATTATTCCAAAGGAGATTATTTTGGCCAGAATATGGATAGTCATGAATATGTGATACATTTGTAATGCATGCTGATAATGTATCGCTAAAAAAAGCCTACTGTTAGGCCGCTTTAATAATCAATGTTTATGAACTATGAATAAGAATACTACTTACAAGTTATTATTTCTGTCCATAGATTAAATGATAATGTTGTGTTAGGTATCTTGATATGGGTCCATCTTTATGTATATGTGTGTGATAAATAGAGTTTTTGATTTATTTATCATTTTCCTCCAGATTTATTTAATTTAATTATCTGCACATATACATTATCTATTTGTTTGATTAATTGTGAGCATTATTTATTTTATCTTATAGTGTCTTCTATATCTGTCAATATGAACAATATTTCCATGCCTAATGGCATAAACTTTAAGACCTTGACTTTGGATGAGCTTATAGCTCAATATGTGCAAGAAGAGGATAGACTTAAACATGAGCAGATTGAAAGTGCTCATTTGACATCTAGCTTTGGAGCTAAAATAGTTGTACATAAGCGAAAAAGGAGTAAGACTAAAGGAACGGCAGACAAAGGGACATCATTCTGTTTCTTTTGTAGCAAACTTGGTCACAAAAAAAAAGAGTGTTCCAAGTATGCCACCTTGCATGAAAAGAAAGGTAAACTTTTCAACTTTGTTTGTTCAGAAGTTAATTTGACTATGGTACCTAGTGATACTTGGTGGATAGATACCAGTGCAGCTACTCATGTAAGTGTCACTATGCAGGATTGCATAAGGAGCTGAGTGTCGATTGATGCTGAAAGATACATCTATATGGGCAATGGTAATAAAAAGGTTGTACAGGATATTGGTGTCTGTAAAATTCTATTAGATACTGACTATTTTTTGAAATTAGAGGAAACATTATTGTACCGTCATTTAGACGAAACTTAATTTCTATTTCTTATTTGGACATATCTGGATATAATTATTCAATTGAAAATGAAATTTATAGTATTTCTCTAAATTCTAATATTGTCGGGACTGGTATTATGATTGATAAGTTATACAAAATAAACAAACAAGCCTCATGCAACAATGAAAACCTACATTCAAGTAATTTTGATACTAAGCGCAATTTAATAAATGAAAATTCATCAATATTATGACATAAGCAATTGGGCCATATTTCTAAACAAAGAATACAAAGGCTTGTGTCTTAAGAAATTCTTGATTCCCTTAATTTATCAGATTTTGTAATTTGCATAGAATGCATTAAGGGAAAGCAAACGAATATAAGGAAAAGAGGTGCTTATAGGAGTAAAGAACCTTTAGAGTTGATACATACAAATATTTGTTGTCCGTTCCCTACAACTTCATGGAATGATCAATAATATTTTATTAACTTTATAGATGACTACTCCCGTTATGGATATCTCTATTTAATTCATGAGAAGCCACAATCTTTGGATGTTTTTAAAATTTTCAAAGCTGAAGTTGAAACTCAATTAGGAAAGAAAATTGAGGTTGTCAAATCTGACCGTGGAGGAGAATGCTATGGTAGATACGATGGATCAGGTGAACGACGTTCAGGACTTTTTGCAAAATATTTGACAGAGTGTGGGATTGTACCTTAATACACCATACAGGAGACTCTAAGTCAAAATGGTGTAGCTGGGATATAAAATCGAACTCTTAAGGATATGGTAAGATGTAGGGGTGTACATAGGTTGGGTTGGTTTGGTTTTTCATTAAAAAAAACCAAACCAATCATATCGATTTTTTAATCTATAAACCAAATCAAACCAATATATAATCAGTTCTTTCGATTTCGATTTTAGTTGGCTTTTTCGGTTTTCTCAATTTTTTAATTTTTTTAGTTTTTTTTACAATTGTTACAATTATGTTGTGATTGAAAAAAGATCAACTGTGTTTTTACTAAAAGGATCAAAAATATTTTTCCTAAATATATATTCTTAAAGTATACTTTCAAAAATATAAATGTAGTGACATTACATTGATATTGATTTGTTATTTCAACTAATTGGAGGTTCATCCAAGATTCAATATTGAAATAATATTTTTGCCCCTTACGTTGTCCAATTTCCGCAAATATTTCAGCTAATTCCCTTTCAATTATATGCTTCAAAACTTTGTTTTTGATATTCCAACAACATTCTGGAAGACTATGAACAAACCCATAAAATAGAAGAAAACATAATTCTATTCTCAGAACTAAACTTTGCTCCTATTAAATTATTTATTTTTAATAATAAATTCACAAAAGTGAAAGTAATATATTAAGCCTGTATTGTAATTTGTTGTTATAGAATTGGTGGTACAGGGGCCGATGGGTCAACTACTTGAGGCAGATGACCTCTGAGAAATGACAATTTGCAGGCCCAATCTGAATATATATCTAAATTCTAAACATTGAAAAAAAAAAAAGTAATTTAAAAAATATTTATAAAATAGATTATAATTAATATTTTTATGTATAAAAAGTTAAAATTATATATGTAATGTGTCGGTTTGGGTTGGGTTCGGTTTGACTTTAGTTTTGTTAAAACCAAACTAAACCAAGAATGGTCGAATTATTTTTTTCAACACCAAACCAATCACAAACCAAACCGCAAGTTTTTTTTTCTCGGTTTGGTTTGGTTCGTCTGTTCGGTTTGACTTGGCGGTTTGGTTTGTACACTCCTAGTAAGAAGTATGATTAGTCATTCTTCGTTACATGAATCATTTTGGGGAGAAGCATTAAAGATTGTTGTTTACATACTAAACATAGTTCCTAGCAAAGCAGTAGTTAAGACCCTATACGAGTTTTAGATCGGAAAGAAGCCTATTATTAAGCACTTACATGTCTAGGGATGTCCAGCCGAAGTAAGGCCTTACAAGACTAATGAAAATAAACTGGATTCAAGAACTATTAGTTGCTATTTTGTTGGTTACTCAGAAAGATGGAAAGGTTTTAAGTTTTATGACCTCTCAAATCGATTCTTTTTCAAAACAAGGAATGCCAAATTTATTGAGGATGTTGATTATGGTGGAAAGCAATCAAAACAAATAAATTGTGTTTGAAGAGGAATTTGATAATGTCCCTTTATCACGATCCAAATTATCGGATCGTGAGGGCACCTATTCTAATCCACATAGATAGGAGAACTACTTACCACCCTTTAAGAAGATGTGCGGAAGTCTTAAATACAAATACCAATCCTTATTACTATAGATTTTACAAATAATAAATGCGGAATGAAATCTACCCCTAGGTCCTAGTCTAAACAAGTACAAGAGCTTCTAAGTAAGAAGGTAAGACTGGACATAACTTCCACCATGAATGAGAGGAATAGAAGCTGCTAGAGATCACTATCCACGTCACCTGTGAAATATCAACTGATCCTGCAACCATACTATACCCCAAAAAGGGTATAGCAAGAGTAGTATCAGTACAAAAAATACGTACTGAAAAAAATCATTGGTCGACTAAGGTTAGATCACATAAACATAATATAGAAATCACAAAGAGAAAATATGACAACTTAGATAACAGTTTAATCCACAACACTATTATCCACTTGTGTTACCTAAGAGTATTCTCATTCTTATTCCCATTGATCATCCATCACCTTCACATCAAGTGTCATCCATCCTAACTCTCACTTTCTTAACCCCAATAGTTATTAATTATGGTAAATGATTAATAATCATCACACCTTGTAACAAATAAAACTATAAACACACATTATGATAAATACCTCAAGTTTATGACACTTAGTCTTCTTAAGTAACTCTACAACTTCAGTCAAGTACACGTCAAGAGACAACAAGTCAAGTCACTATGACCAAGTCAACAATCCTGACTCTAGCAAATATCCAAGTCAACAAACCATGACTCTAACCATATCCAAGTCAACAAACCATGACTCTGACCATATCAAAGTGAACAAACCATGACTCTAACCATATCCAAGGCAACAAACCATGACTCTAACAACAAGAATCCCAAAATATACCAAGCAACATCATAATTCGGTTCACTCAAGGAACCCACAACAACAACCACATTATAACTTGGTCCACTTATGGAATCAATATAAACAACAATAATAATAATATTCATATACTCGGTCAACTCAAGGGATCGTCATACTCATACATATCTTGTACATACACACTAAGGGTCTTATGGTTGTCCACTAGTCATGACCTGTAGGGGACGAGATATTATCCATGTACTGTACCAGTGTGGTACCCGAGCCAACAAATGAATTATATCAACCAATCCCGTGAAGATGTCCAAATTTTGATAAGCATAAATTCGAACAATCACCACCACAATAAGAATAAGCAATCATACTTGTATAATCAACAAACCTTTAATATAACTTCATTATATGTGATTAACATTTAGGATATCATTTAACACCTACATTCCTTAAGTATTCTTTGCAACAATAGACAACCACCCAAATACTTGGTCAACTCGAGTTACTCAACTCATGTAAACAACAATTAGACTTTAACACACTAAATCACAAGTAGATATGAATCATTGGTTTCATCAATTATAGCATGTCTGAAGCCCAATCCCGGCTTATTCAAGTAAGCATTATCGAGCCATATTCATTCAATTCAAGTAGTCATTTTAGGAGCGCACGTTCAACCACATGGAGTCTAAAGTCCAGTAATTCATTCATTAATACAATCCCCTTTTATTCATACCGGAATTGGGGATTCCTCTATTATCTAGGAACCCTTACATTCAAGTCATTATTAGGTTCACGACCTACTCCATTAGCCAATCATTCAACTCTATTTAACTTACAATATAGCTTTAGTTATACACCTTTATACCTTTTACTTCCTAACCCTTAGCCTAACTTGACCTTACGCTCCTAAGTTAAGTCACCTCCTCCTTAGACCATAATCAGTCCGCATTACTAACCTTAAGTAAGATTATCCCATAATCCAACCACACATACTACCAAGTTCACTCTTTTATGGTAATTAGGCTAAATAACTAGATTATGAGCTCACACAATCTCATTGTCATCTATATTCACATAATTCACATTACAATCCATCATAGAGTCATACATACACAAAACATCCATTAAGGATTCATACATTAACATAATGACACACCATTAGGCCTTATTTACATTAAATTCATGTTTTATCCATCCAAACTCCATGCCCGTAGGCCTAAGCATGATTTCTCCGGTCAAATCTATATTATGGATATGATTACTAACCATAGTCTACTACTCATAAATCATAACCTACCTGGGCGCCAAGATGCTGCAACAAGTAGTTATAACACGGATGGAACTCCTTCTTCTTCACATTTTCGAAGGTCAATCATCTAACAAATAACAATTATAAGAGTAATTAATAAACTACTCTTCAAATAAATACCTTGGGGATTCAAACCAACTAATTCTACCCCCATTTACGGTCTACAACATTACCCAAGGGTCAATTAGTCATCAAAATAGTTCCTTTAAGCTCAACCCAACTCTATTAATTGAGTTTTTAGGCTAAAGGTTCCACCTTTAATGAATTCAAGGGCCCCAACTATCAATTTTCATGTTTTAGAACCACAATTTCATACTAGAAATCGTTAATGAACAATTTAGAAGTGATTCTAGGTGATATTAACCCAACCCATAAGTTTTCCCCAAAATATCATGAACTTAGGATTCAAATCCCCAAGAATTTAACCATTAAAGGTTGTTCTAATGATTCTAGGATGTTAAAGGATTGAAAAATGAAGAAGATGACAGAATAAACTTACCTCAACGATGAATTTCCACCCATATCAAGATAAAATCACCCCTCAAGGGCTTAAGAATGAATTTTTGGGTATAACGGCCTGACCCGCTATAGCGCCTTCAGCTTTTCAACATAGACAGTCTTCAGTAAAATGGACATAACTCTTTGCTCAGAAAACAGATTGATGAACGGTTAGTTGCGTTGGAAACAACACTCAGAGATATTTAATTTGGTGGGTATTAGAGCCTCTAAATAATTATATACTAGGAGAAATGCTAGTTTGAAGTTGACCCTAGTTTAAACATAGCCCAAAACTAAATCGACAAGGATACTTTCAACTTAACTTTGTACTAGGGGTATTGTATGACCTTAGTACATATCAAATGCACTACCATACTAACACTTATGAATGAGAAGAACGTGCCTTTACAACATACATTTTCAGTAATGACAGAATCGATCGTTACAACAGATACCAATTTACCATCCGTTCGTCCCCAAATGGGCATTGGGTGAAGAGAAGCACGAATTAGTTATTTCCCTCATCGGTCTAAGAATGAAACCTTGAGAATTATGATGATGTAACATCTAAACTCAGAGAAAACTAAACAACTACATCAATCCCGCTATAGCGACATCATTATAGATGGAATTCTTCCGCTATAGTGGCATGCACATCGCTATAGCAGCCTAGGCGAGGTAGAAACTCGAGAATCCTCCCAGTTTTTCCTTTTTCATGACATGATATTCAGATTTTTGACATCCCAAACTAACCCCTTTACGTTGAACAATATACCCAGAGTTTTACTAACCCAAACTCCATTTGTCTTAGCTAAACTTTATTTCATCCAAGACTAGCCTAGCCTAAAAATTCTAACTCTCAACCCGAGGAAAATCTTACCCCTGGCAATTACACCCTAAACAATGATATAATGAACATAACATCATCAAACACTACACCGTGTTTTTCTTTTGGGACATCTACCTTATGACCCTTTTCCCCCTTCCATAATCAACACGTAAGAATAAATCATCTAGAGTATAACCACTAACCAACACACCACTTCATTAATACATAGATTCTCCACCACTACCTACATTAGTCTATTCAACCCTCAACAATCAATAATTTATAACCAAATTATTACGACCCAAATAATCGGATCGTGAGGGCACCTATTCTAATCCACCCAGATAGGAGAACCCCTTACCACCGTTTAAAAATATGTGCAGAAGTCTTAAATAGATAACATAATACCAATCCTCATTACAATAGATTTTACAAATAATAAATGCGGAATGATATCTTCCCCTAGGACCTAGTCTAAACAGGTACAAGAGCCTTTAAGAGAGAAGGTAAGACTGGACACAACTTCCACTATGAATGAGAGGAGTAGAAGCTGTTGGAGATCACTATCCACGTCACCTGTGAAATATCTATACCCCAAAAAGAGTATAGCAAGGGTAGTATCAGTACAAACAATATGTATTAGAAGGTAACATCAGTTGACCAGGGTTAGATCACGTAAACATATTAGAGAAATAACAAAGAGAAAACATCATAACTTATATAACAATTTAATCAGCAACACTATTATCCACTTGTGTTACCTAAGAGTATTCCCATTCTTATTCCCGTTGATCATTTATCACCTTCACATCAAGTGTTATCCATCCTAACTCTCACTTGTTTAACCCCAATAGTTATTAATCATCACCTTGTAACAAATACAACTATGAACACACATTATGATAAATACCTCAGGTGTATGACGCTTAGCTTTTTTAGCTATCACCACAAGCTATACTTATTTAGCCTCACAACCAGCTTACAACTAGTCAAGTTACTGACCCAACATACCTCAATCACTCAGGACCAATAACAACCAAGTATTACCAAGATCAACAAGAGGGATATGTCTATTCAAGAATACATCTACTAACCTCATTCCCTCATCTGACCTTACAACTAAGGATCATCAATCATAATCAAGCTATCTCATTGCAAGGACCCTAGGAATTCAATTATACCATTCCCAAGGAACACTATTAATCATTAATTATTGTCATATAATAAGCATTTGAGCAATGTCAAACAATAACCAGCCAATGACAAGTCATTTTAGTAATCAATACATGGATGACTATTTCTATCAATAGATAGCCATAATTTCACAAATACCCAGGAACTTAGTTCCATCATAATCTCACGATTTCCTCATCAACTACACATTATCATCAAAAAACAAGTAGCTACTCAATCAACAGGAAAAACCACCAAGTCAAATAAAGTCTGATGTTCAAATATAAATGTTATCTCAATCGACAATATCACCCACATCAAACAACTAACTTTCATGCCAAGGGCTACCATATTCACCCTTTCATTTACTTAACCGACAATCCAGTCATCAATTAAACCTTAAGTTATCACAAAATTTAAAGCCAAAACAACTTTCCTTAAGTCAAAATCATGAATTAGCACAAAAAATTGCTTACCATAATTTCCGCTATCAAGCAACGATAACCCTTTGTCCATGGTACTTATTCACATACCAACCACTTGAAACATAAGTTTACACAATCATATACCATTTTTCCCTTACCATTTTATCAATGATAAGACCATGCCCAATATTTAGCATACCATTTTTCACTTAAATCACATAACAAGAATTCCTTTAATTATTAACACATATTCAAGTTATGACCTTTCACAATTCACAAAAGTTACATTAATTCAACCAACTACGATTCACATAAGTACCAAGGTATTAACCTTATGCACCAACTTAAACCTTTATGTTACTACCAACAAGACAAACAACAATCGTAGTCAGGTTCTATCACACACCACACAACACATGGAAACTTGCAACATTTACCTATCATAGATTCAGAGTTAACCAAGCAACTACAAATCAAGAACCCATCTTATATTACACCAACAAAGTCACAACCAACCAATTTCATCATAATTCATATGAAAATCATAAGTTCTAGCCCGTATAGACAGATACCAATTGGAAACAACTACGTTCCAATTGCGAACTCCTCAAGATACCAATTGAAATCGACTAGATTCCAATTATGATGGTAGAGATACCAATTGGAATAGGGAGATACCAATTGGATTCAACCCATACAAGCAACTATACAAATCGCACGAGAAGGAAGAAAGAAGTGAAATAATTTCCTAGAATGCCTCATAGCTACCAGAAAATTAGATGTGGATGTCAACACACCAATCCGCGGGACTCTACTCGACACCAACTCCTATACTGGAAGACTGATAACCTAGGCTCTGATACCAAATTGTCACGACCTAAATTATCGAATCATGAAGGCACCTATTCTAATCCACCTAGATAAGAAAACCCCTTACCACCCTTTAAGAAGATGTGCCGAAGTCTTAAATACATAACAGAATACCAATCCTTATTACAACAGATTTTACAAATAATAAATACGGAATGAAATCTACCCATAGGACCTAGTCTAAATAGGTACAATAGCTTCTAAGTAAGAAGGTAAGACTGGACACAACTTCCACTATGAATGAGAGGAGTAGAAGCTGCTAAAGATCACTATCCACGTCACCTGTAAAACATCAACTAATCTTGCAACCATACTATACCCCAAAAAGGGTATAGCCAGAGTAGTATCAGTACAAACAACACGTCCTGAAAGGTATCAACGGCCGACCAGGGTTAAATCAAGTAAACATAATATAGAAATCATAAAGAGAAAACATGACAATTTATATAACAGTTTAATTCGCAACACTATTATCCACTTGTGTTACCTAAGAATATTCCAAAGCTTATTCCCATTGATCATCCATCACCTTCACATCAAGTGTCCTCCATCCTAACTCTCACTTGTTTAACCCTAATAGTTATTGATCATGGTAAATGATTAATAATCATCACCTTGTAATAAAAACAACTATGAACAAACATTATGATAAATACCTCAAGTTTATGACACTTAGCAGTAACTCTACAACTTTAATAAAGTACAAGTCAAGAGACAACAAGTCAAGTCCTATGACCAAGTCAACAACCCTGACTCTAGCAAATATCCAAGTCAACAAACCATGACTCTAACCATATCCCATTCAACAAACCATGACTCTAACAACAAAAATCCCAAAATATACCAAGCAACATCATAATCTGGTTCACTCAAGGAACCCACAAAAACAACCATAGTATAACTTGGTCAACTCATGGAATCAATATAAACAATAATAATAATAATTATAATTATAATAATAATCATATACCCAGTCCACTCAAGGAACCATCACACTCATACATTCCTTGGACATACATGCTAAGGGTCTTATGGTTGTCCACTAGTCATGAACTACAGGGGACCAGATCTTATCCATGTACTGTACTGGCATGGTACCTGAGCCAACCAATGAATCATATCAACCAAACCCGTGAAGATGTCCAAATTCTGGTACATCCCATAAGAAGAAGTATAAATCCCAACAATCACAACCACGATGAGAATAAGCAATCATACTTGCACAATCAACAAACCATTAATATAACCTCATTATATGTGATTAACACTTAGGATATCATTTAACACTTACATTCCTTAAGTATTCTTTGCAACAATAAACAACCACCCAAATACTTGGTCAACTCGAGTTACTCAATTCATGTAAACAACAATCATATTTTAACACACTAAATCACAAACATATATGAATCATTGATTTCATCAATTATAGCATCTCCGAAGACCAATCTCGGCTTATTCAAGTAAGCATTATCAAGCCATATTCATTCAATTCAAGTAGTCATTTTAGAAGCGCACGTTCAATCACATGGAGTCTAAAGTCTAGTAATTCATTCATTAATCCAATCCCCCTTATTCATATCGAAATTGGGGATTTCTCTATTAACTAGGAACCCTTACATTCCAGTCATTACTGGTTCACGACCTACTCCATTAGCCAATCATTCAACTCTATTTAACTAATAATCTAGATTTAGTTATAAACCTTTATACCTTTTACTTCCTAACCCTTAGACTAACTTGACCTTACGCTCCTAAGTTAAGTCATCGCGTCCTTAGACCATAATCAGTCCACATCACTAGCCTTAAGCAAGATTATCCCATAATCCAACCACACATAGTACCAAGTTCACCCTTTTATGGTAATTAGGCTAAATAACTAGATTATGAGCTCACACAATCTCATTGTCATCTATATTCACATAATTCACATTCAATCTACCATACAGTCATACAAACATAAAACATCCATTAAGGATTCATACATTAACATAATGACACACCATTAGGCCTTATTTACATTAAATCCATGTTTTATCCATTTAAACTCCATGTACACAGGCCTAAGCATGATTTCTCCCATCAAATCTACATTATGGATACGATTACTAACCATAGTCAACTATTCATAAACCATAACCTACCTAGGCGTCAAGCTGTTACAACAAGTAGCTATAACACGGATGATCCTCCTCCTTCTTCACGTTTTTGATGTCTAATCATCTAATAAATAACAATTATAAGAGTAATTAATAAGCTACTCTTCAAATAAATACCTTGGGAATTTAAATCCGCTAATTCTACCCTCATTTATGGTCTACAAAATTACCCAAGGGTCAATTAGTCATCAAAATAGTTCCCTCAAGCTCAATCCAACTCCATTAATGGAGTTTTTAGGCTAAAGGTTCCACCTTTAATGAATTCAAGGTCCCCAACTATTAATTTTCATGATTTAAAACCATAATTTCTTACTAGGAATCGTTAATAAACAATTTAGATGTGATTCTAGGTGATATTAACCCAACCCATAAGTTTTTCCCAAAATATAATGAACTTAGGGTTCAAATCCTAAAGAATTACACCATTAAAGGTTGTTCTAATGATTCTAGGATGTTAAAGGATTGAAAAATGAAGAAGATGACGGAAGAAACTTACCTTTACGATGAATTTCCACCCATACCAAGAGAAATCGCCCCTCTAGGACTTAGGAATAATTTTTTGGGGTTTGGGGGATGAAACCCATCAAAATAAGGTTATAAACTATTGTTACACCGCTATAGGGCAGTGCATTCGGCTATAGTGGCATCGCATAGCGGCTTGACCCGCTATAGCGCCCTCAGCTTTTCAGCACAGACAATCTTTTATAAAATGGACATAACTCTTTGCTCAAAAAGTGTATTGATGAACGGTTAGTTGCGTTGGAAAGAAGACTCAAATATCTTTAATTTGGTGGGTATTAGGCTTCCTAACACCTTATATACTATGAGGAATGCGTATTTGAATTTGACCCTAGTTTAAACTTATTCCTAAACTAAATAGACATGGATACTTTCAACTTAACTTTGTGCTAAGGGTATTGTATGACCTTAGTACATATCAAATGCACTACCATACTAAATAATTACTACTAACACTTATTATGAATGAGAAGCACGTGCCTTTACCTCATATATTTTTAGTAACGATGGAACCGGTCGTTACACCCTTCTACTAGTGAAAATAATCTGGTAGGTTTACCAAATATTTTCTACCTGTAAATCATGATTGTATAGAAAATACAATGACATTACCTCATGTTCAACAACCTCAAGTTGAAGTTCCTAAAAGAAGATCTAACAGAGAAAGGCGAAATATAATTATAGATGATTATATTGTTTATCTCCAAGAACATGATTTTGACATGAGATTGGAAGATGATCCTGTAACTGTTATTTAAGCAAAATCATGTTGAAGCTCTGCTAAATGAATCAAAGCCATGAAAGATGAGATAAAGTTTGTGAAAGACAATGATATTTGGGATCTTGCTGAGTTACCACAAGGATTGAAACCAATTGGTTGTAAATGAATTTTCAAAATCAAATGTGATTCGAAAGGTAACATCAAAAGATATAAAGCACGCCTAGTTGCAAAGGGATTCACTCAAAAGGAAGCATAGATTTTAAAGAGTATTTTTCGCCAGTATCATCTAAAGACTCTTTTGGAATCATTATGGCACTTGTAGCCCATTATGACTTAAAGATACATCAAATGGACGTTAAGACTGCATTTCTCAATGGAGACATTGAAGAAATGATATATATAGTGCAACCAGAAACCTTTGAGTCTCAAGATTCAAAACACCTTTTGTGTAAACTAAAAAAGTCCATATATGGTTAAAAATAGTGTCACAACCTAAATTACGAGATCATGCGGGAACCTACTCTATTCTAACTAGATAAAAGAACCCTTGCCACCTAACCAATATCATGCAAAAGTTCAAGTAAGTCTCATATATAAATTAATGTAATCAATAGTAAAAGTTTTCTACAACATTTATATGCATGATTAATACTTTAGTTACTATCTAAGAGCCAGTCTAGATATGTACAAGTGCTTCTAATACAATGAAGAACAACCAAAGGACATAACTCCCACCATAGGAATAAGATGAGTAGAAGTTGAGGGTGAATACTTGACGCTTTAAATAAGAAACCTCAACTGATCCTGCAATATATCTATATCCCAAAAGGGGATATAATAAGAGTAGTATCAGTACAACCATACGTACTAGTAGGTATCATCGTCCAACTAAGGTTAGATTATGTAAACATCATATAGAAATCACAAAAAAAGCATGACAATTTATGTAACAATTCAACACCAACTTTACAATTCCCTTTACCAACACCACCTTCTTAGTCTACTTCCAATTATGTCTTTTTAGCTGGACTGACCAATTTAATTACAAGTGAATAATCTAATCCCTTCCTAGAGATTCTACTTAATCACCATTACTATAATTAACTCTATGATCCAGAAATGGCTACCTCATTCCCTCACTCTTAACCATGATCCTACTACCCTCTTAGCAGATTTAGATAATGTCACACTAATTCTCAATGTATAAGGATCACTAAACTCAAAAAGTATCTCAACTAAGAGGTGAGCACTACCACAGTTAAAACTAATTAGGTATGAACAACTTAGTAATTATCATGTAACAAGTAAATCCAACCCGCACATTACCATTCACAGATAATCACTCAAACAACCAATAACCTCAACGTGACTAACCTTCACCCTATCAAAGACCTCACCATGACATTCGCGGGCATGAGTTTATGTCACGACCCAACATGTCCTGTTTGGCACCTGCCCTAACCCTATGGCAGAAGAACCATACTAATCTCACCCTTACTCACTTAGGTGTTATTCTCACCTTCGTAATAATATTAACTCATATGTTTTTAAATAATTTCAAAAAAAAAAAGAATCTCAATCGATAACTAATAACCATCCAAAGACATTATCATCCATAAGATGAATAAAGTGCAAAACCCTCTAATTATTACAATCTCCGGGACCTGAAGACACCGTACAAGAACATATAAAAACCACTAAGTCTGGAAATAACTAGAATATCCCAAAAACATAACAAGAAGGAATCGTCTTAGTCCCAAAATAAGGGACATCAACATAATAAGGAGATCTGAAGGTTACCCGTACATGGTGCTCACACTCAAAATCGAATTTGAATAGCTAACTAGAGTCGAGGTCAGATTTCAACCACTGAAATATGTTCTACACTCAACAAAAAAAATAGTATAGGTAGCATCAGCATATCAACAAGTACTGGTAAGCATCATAGGCCGACTAACTTAACAATGTACAAGTAAGCAAGTCAACAAGTATAAAAACGATCATAACAAATATCATAAACAATGATATCAATCAATTGAACACATCATGATTCATCATATAATTGCAACTTACAGGTTCACTTTCACAGGCTTTGACACTTAGTCATTTTCATCAATAACTCATCATCATATATAATCATCATAAAAGCACTCAATGTATATGAATGAGTGAATGTATTCAAGATGTGCTCATTATCTCTTACTCTTCTCATCCTCATAATCAACATCATAACGTACTAGCGTGGTACCTGACCCATTATCACAACATATCAAATCATATCGGGGTGGTACCCAACCCATTATCATAATATATCATATCATACGAGCGTGGCACCCGACCCATCATCTCAACATATCATTACCATGCAAATGAAAATCATAAACAAGCACAAAGCCAAGAAAGTCTAAGTGCTACAACAAAACCATAGCCTACCTCAACTCCTTTTCTCAAAGTCACCTGTAAGCCACACTTTTGCCTTTTCGATCTGATTCTTGATCTATAACAACAAGAATATATATTCATTTCAATAATTCATCCCTTTTTAACTATTAGGGATAAAAGCTCACCGATTTTAGCCATAAACTTATCCTATTTCATCATCTTAGGGCTTTCTATCTCTTAAACCACATGAATTTAACTTGGATAAGCATGAAAAACGGTAATTCTAGTCCCATTAATAATTTCTAACACCCTAGGGTCATTATATACTGAATTTATACACATTCCCACTACTTTTATCAATTTCCTTGAACTAGGGTTAAATCTCAATTTCCACCATTAATCCGTTTCTAGTGGTTTTCTAAGGTTGAATGAAGTAAATTCAGGTCTAGAATGTAATTACTTACCTCTAAAGATGAAAAAGTCCAAAAACTCCTTGAAAATCGCCTTTCCCATAGCTCCCTTGTATTTTTTGAAAAAATAGGGAATAAAAACATTTTTTGGTTTTAAACTATAATTTTACTGTATGTTACCGATACGGTGGGTAATTACCGCTGCAGCGTTTCACGCCCTTGTTCTTGGAGGTCACTATTGTGGGTCCCATGACTGCTGCAGTGATACGCAGTGGTACCACTGCAGTGGTTACTTTTTTTGCTGCAGCGGTATGAGGCAGAAACTTGGGAGCTCTCCTCAGTTTTCCTCATTTTACAACACACACCATGAATTTCAACATCGCGAACTAACCCTTCCACGATAAATGTAATAACCAGAGTTTTATAACTCTATTTTAGGTATCAGAAGTTGCTATGACTTCCTGTACTCATTGGCTATCCAACCATCATATCAAACCCCTCTATTACTAATCATATTAATACCAAATTTCATTCAACTACCACACCCTCAAGAATAAGCCAATACTAGACTAGCCCTGAATTTCTCATAATTTTGCTAAGATGAGTCTAGGTGAAACTTCTACCTCCTATTTTAGTGTAACGACATTTTGGATTATTACATTAGATACCAATTTACCACTCATTCATCCCCGAATGACAATTGACCCGAAAAGACATAACAACTAGAATAGAGCATACCTAAGTCAATGAACAAGTGTGGATACCACTTATGCATGTTCACTTTGTGTCCCATGTAGCTTCTTTAATAGTACGGTTCCTCCATTAAACCTTCACATAAGGAATAACTCGCGTCCTCAACTTCCTCACATCTTTATCTAGAATAGCAATTGGTTCCTCTTCATAGGACAATTACTTATCAAACAGTTTTGGGTTCCAACGAGAAATATAGTCACCATCTCCATGGTACTTCTTTAACATTGACACATGGAATACGGGGTGGAACCTGTATATACTAGGGAGTAAGGCCAGCCTACTGACCTCACTTTCTTCAAAACCTCAAAAGGTCCTATGTACCTTGGGCTCAACTTGCCCTTCTTGTCGAATCGCATCACACCCTTTATGGGTGACACCTTCAAGAGTACCTTTTCCCCTTTCTCAAACTTCATGTCTCTCACCTTCTTATCTGTATATTCCTTCTGTCAGCTATGAGCTTCTCCTGTATGAACCTCACTTTTTCCATAAAGTCCTTGAGCATATCAGTGCCCCAAGGCCTCACCTCGAACGCGTCAAACCACCCAATTGGGGACCTATATTGCCTACTATATAAGGCTTCAAAAGGAGCCATGTCAATACTAGAGTGGTAGCTATTAGTGCAGGCAAATTCACACAATGGTAAGAATTGGTCCCATTGACCCCCGAAGTCCATAACACAAGCTAGGAGCATATCCTCAAGCCCTTGGATAGTCCACTCAGATTGACTGTCAATTTGAGGGTGGAAAGTTGTGCTCTGGTCCAATCTAGAACCCAACTCGGACTGAAACCTCTCCTAGAAATTGGAAGTGAACTAAGTACCCCTATCGGACATAATTGACATTGGCACCCCATGTAGCCTTTCAATCTCTATCACATAAATCTTGGCCAACTTAGCCGCATTATAATCAACTTTTACATGAATGAAATGAGCCAACTTAGTCAATCGGTCAACAATAACCCAAATAGAGTCGCATTTCCTCAAGGTTTTCGGGAGACCAACCATAAAATCCATCGTTATCCATTTCCACTTCTATTTTGAAATGGGCATCTACTGAAAAGTACCTCTAGGCTTCCGATGTTTGTATTTAACTTACAGGTAGTTTTGATACTTAACTACAAAATCTACAATGTCATGCTTCATCCTTCCCCACTAATAGTGTTGCCTCAAGTATTTATATATCTTGTTGGCACCTGAATGCATGGAGTACTTAGAATTATGAGCCTCTGCCAGAATGGTGGGAATCAAGTTACGTACTTGAGGTACATACAATAGACCTCAAATTCTCAAAGCCTTATCATTATCAAGAAAGGCCTCTTTTGCCTCCCCTTATAACACATTTTCTCTGAGGTTGTTCAATTTATTATCTTCAAACTATCTACTCTTAATCTGATCATAGAATGTGGACCTAGCCTTCACATGTACCAACACCTTTCCTTGGCTAGTTTCCTGCAATCTCATAAAATCATTAGTCAAAGACTGTACCTCTCTCGCCAATGGGCGCCTGGACACCTTCAGAAATGCTAAACTCCCCATGCTCACTGGTTTCTGGCTTAATACATCTGCCACCACATTGGCCTTACCTGGGTGATACAAAATTGAGACGTCATAGTCTTTAATCAACTCCATCTATTTCCTCTGTCTCAAAGTCAAATCCTTCTGGGTGAAAACATGTTAAAGCTGTGGTGGTCGGTGAACACCTCACACTTCACCTTATAGAGATAGTGTCTCAAAATATTTAGACCAAACACCATGACTGCCAATTCCAAGTCATGCGTGGGGTAATTTTTCTCATAGGGCTTTAGTTGTCTTGAAGCATAAGCAATCATATTCCGATTCTGCATCAACATATCACCTAAACCCAAACATATGGAATCATAAAATATAATAAAATCCTTACCCTTGATAGGCAGGGTAAGTACTGGAGCCGAGGTCAACACAGTTTTAAGCTTTTGAAAGCTCTCATCACACTTGTCATCCCATTCAAATGAAACTTTCTTCTGACTCAGCCGGGTCATGTGCAAAGCAATGGCAACAAACCCCTTAATGAACTGGCGGTAGTAATTAGACAACTCCATAAAACTACGAATTTTTGTCATGTTCATCAGACTGGCCTAATTTTTAACTGCTTCAACCTTTTGTGGGTCCACCATAACCCCATCTTTAGAAACCATGTGCCCCAAGAAAGACACCAAAGAAAGCCAGAATTTGCACTTAGAGTACTTCACATACAATTGTTTCTCCTTCAATGTCGTTAACACAACATGCAAATTAGTTTCATGCTCTTCCTCACTCTTAGAATAAACAAGTATATCATCAATAAAAACAATAAAAAATAAATCCAGAAAGGACTTAAACACTCTATTCATCAAGCTCATGAAAACAGCTGGGCCATTGGTCAAACCAAAAGCCATCACCAGAAACTCGTAGTGCCCATAAAGGGGTCGGAAAGCCGTCTTCGGGATGTCCTCAGCCCTAATTTTTAGCTTATGATAACCTGACCTCAAATAAATTTTAGAGAACACTACAACTTCTTGTAACTGGTACTACAACTTCTTGTAACTGGTCAAATAGATCATCTATTCTAGGCAAAGGATATTTGTTACAAATGGTTACCTTATTCAACTAGCGGTAATCTATGCATATCCTCATACTACCATCTTTGTTCTTCACAAACAATACTGGTGCACCCCAAGGAGAGACACTTGGGTGAATAAAGACCTTTTCCAATAACTCTTGCAATTGGGAATTCAACTTTCTCAGCTCTGCAGGTGCCATATGGCATGGAGTGATAGAAATGGGTCTAGTCCACAGCTCTAGGTCTATACAAAAGTCAACTTTTTGATCTGAAGGCATACGCAGAAGAACATCTGGAAACACTTTTAGAAATTCACATACCACTGGAACTAATGCTATTGGAAGGACTACAGATTTCTCTTCCCACAGATGGGCTAAAAATTCCCTACACCCTTTCTTTACTAATTTTTGGGCACAAATTGCGGACACAACCTTCACAGGATTAGACTTAAAGATACCCTCCCACTCTAACTTCTCTCTCCTGGGCATTGTTATAGTAATGGTTTTGGCATAACAATTAAGAACAACATAATAAGGGGACAGCCAACTCATCCCCAAAATAACATCAAACTCCTTTATGTCTAGAATAACCAAGTCTGTCAGGGTCTTAAACCCCATGAACATTATAGGACATGCACACTATACCTAATGCAACACATACAGACACCCCAACTGGTGTAGACACATACATAGGAGTATCAAGATATTTGCAGTCCAAGTCCCAACCCATAGCAAATTTCACAAACACATTAGAGAAAGTGGAACTGGGATTAAACAATACAAAAGCCGGACTATCATTGATAAGAATAGTACTTGTGATCTCCATATTGGAAGCTTCCACCTCAAGGAGATCTGGAACTGTAGAAAGATATGCCCACCCTAGCTTAGCCACTACTCCCACCTTATGGATGACCCTTACTATTTTCTCCTCCACCACGACTTGCCAAAACTAGAGCCATAAAAGCAAGTTGTTGCATTAGTTGGACTGCAGACAAAAAATTAGGACAATACCTCCTGACATGCCCTAAATCCCCACACTTAAAGCATTTGGGTCCTAAGGTAGGCCTCTGAATTGAAGAGAAAAAAAGAGTGTAGCTGTCAGCTCGGAAAGGATGATAGCTAACCACAGATGGGCCCCCTACAGATACTGGCATAGCTGAATGATAGAGCTTAGAAGAACCACACTCCATTGAGAAGGTACCACTGAATTGGCCTGAGGTTTGAGCCTTCTTCTCTTCTGCTTTTACCTCTCTCTGTTTCTCAAGTGATTCAGCCTTCTTGGGAAATTCAACAAAATCCTAAAAGGACTTACCAGACACAGCCACAGATAAGGTAGCCAACTGAATCCCTAAATTTAGACCTTTCACAAAGTACTTGATCTACTCCTCTTCTGAGGTAATCAACTGTGTAGCACATAGTGAGACAGGGCATGAAACTTAGCCCCATAGGCAGTCACAGACATGTTACCCTTCTCCAACCTCAAAAAGTCATCCTTCTTCTGGTTATAATAAGTGTGGGGAACATATTTCTCAAGGAATACATTCTAAAATTGAGCCCAAGTAAGTGGAGGTAAGGCAGCCCAACACTCCACAAATGACATCTACCATTGCTTGACTTTATTCTGTAGCTAAAAGGAAATAAACTCCATACCATACTTTTGAACAATACCCATCTTGTGTAGACATTCATGACAATCTATTAAAAACTCAAAAGCATCCTTGGATTTTGTACCTTGGAATACCAGGGGCTTCATCTTCATGAACTTGCAGAATAACTTATGTTCACCGTCAGTCATTACCGGTCCAAGTACTTAATGGGGATACACTCTTGTTTCAGAGCCTGCATCCATCCTGGGTGCTACAGCAGTGGCATATTACAAGGCTGTAGAAGGAACAGTCGAAACAACTAGAGTGTAGCCCGTGATAGCTAAGCTGTCCATACACTCCAACACTTATTGAATCACCTCTATAGACAAAGGCACCTGTGCTGCACCATTTGGTGCTGACACTACATTCTCTGGAGCTATCATTTCTTCTTTCTCAATGACTTTCTCTTCATCCTGAGCATGGCCTGGAGCGTCCTATTATGGGGAAGGCATCGGTGATCTCTATCTTACCGGTCTCTCGTCTACCTGTGCTCCACCCCTAACGGGCACTACTCACCATCCTCCCCTTCTTGCTCTGTCTCTATGTGGGTGTTGCCATGGATGCTGCCGTGGGTGTTGCTGCTGCTACTCTAGTGGAACGAGTATTCACCATCTGCAAATAAGAGTGAAAGGATTAGATACCAATTAGAATCAAGTAATAACACGACAGGAAGAAAGAAAGGAAATTCTTCCTAAAGCCCTGTAGCCTCTCGAAGAAAAGTACAGACGTCTCTGTACCTTTCTACAAGACTCTACTAGACCTGTTCTTATATGACGATATCTACAAATCCAGTGCTCTGATACCATCTTTGTCATGACCTAATCGATCATGATTGGCACCCGCCCTAACCCTATGGCAGGAGAACCATACTAATCTCACCCTTACTCACGTAGGTGTTATTGTCACCTTCATAATAATATTAACTCGCATGTTTTTAAACAATTCCAAAAAAAGAATCTCATTCGATAACTAATAACCATCCAAAGACATTATCATTCATATAACGAATAGAATGCGGAAACCTCTATTTATTACAATCCCCGAGACCTGAAGTCACCATACAAGAACAACTAAAAACCACTAAGTCTGGAAATAACTAGAATATCCCAAAAATGTACAAGAAGGAATCATCTTAGTCATGAAACAAGGGACATCAACATCATAAGAAGATCTGAAGGCTGACCGGACATGGTACTCACCCTCAAAATGATCTGAACTACTAACTAGAGCCGAGGTTGCATGTCAACCTTTAGAAGATGTTTTGCACTCAACAAAAATAAGAGTACAAGTAGCATCAACTCATCAACAAGATGGTAAGCATTATATGACAACTAACGTAACAATGTAAAGTAAGCAAGTCAACAAGTATAAAAGCGATCATAAAAAATCTCATAAACAATGATATCAGTCAACTAAACACATCATGATTCATCGTATAATTACAACTTAGAAGTTCACTTTCACTGGCTTTCATACTTAGTCATTTTCATCAATAACTCATTATCATAAAAGCACTCAATACATATGAATGAGTGCATCTATGCAAGATGTTTGCATCTTTTCTTACTCTTCTCATCCTCATATTCAACATCATAATGTACTGGTGTGGTACCCAACCCCTTATGATAACCTATCATATCGTACCAGTATGATACCCAACCCATTATCACAGTATATCATATTGTACTGGCATGGTACCCGACACATCATCTCAATATATCATCACCATGTAAATAAAAATGCGATGCAGTCATTAACTCATAAGTCATACTAAAAGGCAATCATAGATGTCTAAATCACAAACAAGCATAAAGCCAAGAAAGTCTAATTGCTACAACAAAACTATAGTCTACCTCAACTCCTTTGTTCAAAGTCACCTTTAAGCCACACTTTTGCCCTTTCGATCTCATTCTTGATCTATAACAACAAGAATACATATTCATTTCAATAAATCATCCCTTTTTAATTATTAGGGATAAAAAATCACTGATTTTAGTCATAAACTTACCCTATTTCATCATCTTAGGGTTTTCTATCTCTTAAACCACATGAATTTCACTTGGATAAGCATGAACAACTGTAATTCTAGTCCCATTAGTATTTTCTAACACCCTAGGATCATTATATACTGAATTTATACACATTCCTACCACTTTTTTTTTAATCAATTTCCTTGAACTATGGTTAAATCCCAATTTCCACCATTAATCCGTTTCTAGTGATTTTCTAAAGTTAAATGAAGTAAATTCAAGTCTAGAATGTAATTACTTACCTCCAAAGATGAAAAACTCCAAAAGGCCTTTGAAAATTGCCTTCCCCATAGCTCCCTTGCGTTTTTCAAAAATTTAAGGAATGAAAACATTTTTTGATTTTTAAAAATATAATTTTACTGTACGTTACCGGTGTGGTGGATAATTACCGCTGTAGCAGTTCGCGCCCTTGTTCCTGGAGGCCGTCGCTGTGGTTCCCATGACCGCTGCATCAGTTACTTTTTTTGCTGCAGTGGTCTGAGAATGAAACTTGGGACCTCTCCTCAGTTTCCCTTATTTTACAACACACACCACGAATTTTGACATTGCAAACCAACCCCTCCACGATAAAGGCTATAACCGAAGTTCTGTAACTTTATTTTAGCTGCCGAAAGTTACAACGACTTTCTGTACTTGTTGGCTATCCAACCATCATATCAAACCCCACTATTACCAATCGTATTATTACCAAATTTTATTCAACTACCACACCCTCAAGAATAAGCCAATACTAAAATAGCCCTGAATTCTTCACAGTTTTGGTAAGGGGAATATGGGTGCAATATCTACCTCCTATTTTAGCGTAATAATATTTTGGGTCATTACAGTTTAACCCCAATGAAGAAAGCCTATGACTCCCTACTTACCAGAAGTAAACAACGCAAAACTATTTATCAGTTAACTATCTCACAAGAATAGTCTTATACTACCCTATTGGTCACAAAACTTATATACTGTAGTTAAACAACTAATGAATAAATAATATGAAATAATGCATCATAACCATGAACCCAATCAATGAATGAATAATATTGACCAATGTATCACAACCATGAACTCAATCAATGAATGAATAATATGAACCAATGCATCGCGACCATCAACTAAATCATAAAAAGTGTATACACATACTAAGGATCTTTTATGCCCATTAGTCATGACCTGCAGGGGACGAACTCAAATCCATGTACCGTACCGGCGAGGTACCTGCTCCTCTAATATCATAATATTAATCACAACCATCATAACATCTACTCACATTTGTACATACATACCAAGGAGACTTATCTTACCAATAGTCATGACCTGTAGGGGACGAGCTCAAATCTATGTACCATACTGGCGAGGTACTCGGTCCTCCAAATATCAATCTGTAAGCAACATGTACCACTGAGCTACCTGACCTACTGAATATCATAATATATGTATGTCATCACCAACACTAACCAAAATATGATGAGGTGCACCAATATGTAAATATACAGTCTATCTAAACATATAATTAACTTCAAGGTTCATCAATTCATGTATACAACCAATACCACCCTACTCACTAATCACAAGTACGCCCGAAGGTTAATTTAACAGCTTATTCATACAAGCATTATTAACCAAATCGAATCTATATTCTAATTCAACATACATAAGTTCATTTACTCATCTGATCCTCTTTTGTTTACATCGAGATCAGTGAATTCAATTAGTAAATAGTAACTCTTACATTCAAGTCATTACTAGGTTTAAGATACTATTTCATTAGCTGATTATCAATCCATTAGACTCTATTCAACTTATAATTCTAGTTTTAGTCATGCATCTTCACACATCTTATTTCCTAACACTTAGCCAAACTTAATATTAGGTTCTTAAGATATGATACAACATCCTCTTTTCATGATCAATTCTCATAACTATCTTTCAACAAGAAATTCACACATTCAAGATATGCACAATAGTGAATTTGCTCTTTTAAGGTATTTAAGCAGAGTTTTTAGATTACAAGTTCATACAATTCCTTTATCATTACTCACATTCATATATTCACCTTACAATTTATCAAGGGATTCATACAACAACATATCAACAAACAATTAGATCTCTTCCGTCAAATCTATATTATGAATACAATTTCTAACCATAGTCTACTACTCGTAAACCATAACCTACCTCAACCAAAGATCTTAGAACAAGCAAGCCACACCATAAATGCTCCTTCCCTTTTTTCATGTCTCAGAATATTCAATCATCTTATACACAAGTAATTATAAGAGAAATTAATCAATTACTCTTCAAATAAATACTTTGGGAATTCAAATCCACTAATTCTATCCTTATTCATGATCTATATCATTACCAAATGATCAATTAACTATTAGCTAGTTCTACCATGCTTACATTACTTCTATTTATAGAGTTTTAATGCTAAAGGTTCCATCTTATAACTCAAGGTACCAACCACCAAATTTCATATTTTAGAACAATCAATTCATGCTAGAAGGCGTTAGTTAACAATCTAGAAGTAATTATAGGTAAAAATACACATATCCATAGGTTTTTCCCAAAATTTCATGAACCTAGGATTTTATCCGTCGAGAATTTCACCATAATTCCCCATTCTAATAATTATAAAAGAAGAATGGATTAATTGATGTTAAAAAGAGTAATAATCTTACCTCAATGAAGAATTTCCCCCCTAGACTTGGGAAAATCGCTCCTCTAGGGCTTGGAAATGAAGTTTTTGAGTTTAAGACATGAAACTTGGTAAAATAGGCTTATAAACTGCCCTAGGTTCATTGCAGTGGCCCAAATATACTGTAGAGACCTCTCTACAGTGAGCTTATCCCGTTGCAGCGATCTTATCCCGTAGTGGCGAGCCTTAGCTTTTCAACATAGACACCTTTTAGTAAAATGGTCATAACCTTTTACTTTGAAACCAGATTAATAAACGGTTGGTGGAATTGGAAAGAAAAATCGAAGGCCCTTGATTTGGTAGGTCTTGGACCTCTTAAATCTTCATATTATAGGAGAATTGATCATCTAAAGTTAACCCTAGTAGAAACTTATACCAAAACTCAATCACTTGTCTAAGAGTAATTGTGATATCACTTTTCTTTAAGGTACTAGTCATTAAGTTTCCTCAATAAGCTTGTTGTCCACTTGCACTCAGCAAACAAATGTACAACAGTTTCAGCAGCCCATGTTATCCACCAGCACTAAGCAAAACAAAAGCACAACAATTTCAGCATCCCCTATTTTATATAAGCAACACACAACATCTACACCAGTAATGCCCATCCTTACTAGTCTATAACCTATAAAATTTATGGAATCTAGGAAGTTCATGAACTTTATGATTATTTTTTTTATGTTTTGGTTCGTATCATGAACTTTGTGGAGTTTAAGGAAAATTATCCCCAATTTGAGAACTTGATGGAGATTTGTTTATTTCTGTGATCTTTAATGTAGTTTTGGTTGGTTCTATTTTTCTTATAACTAAAGGATATAAATGTTATGTATATTTCTGTGATCTTTAATGTAGTTTTGGTTGGTTCTGTTTTTCTTATAACTAAAGGATATAAATGTTTAATTGTTTTACTAAGATATCAACTGGAAAACTCCAATTGTTTATATGTTAGTTATGAATCTTAACTAGAACACTCATAATCACTTTTTAGTTCATTAAGGATAGCAGAAGCCATGACTTGAAATATTTGTGGGATGTTGCAAGACTTTATTTTCATGACTATCCCAAAAATGGTAAGTATCGATAATAAACCATGATGCATGAACTCAAAGTGGTTAAATTTCCCAGCATGAGCCTAAAAAGGCTAAAAGTATGAGCATGAGCCTAAAAAGGCTAAATTATAAGCATAAACCCAAAAAAGTTAGTTGTAACGATCCTTTCCATCATTATGGTATAGCTTAGCGTGTCAAGATTTGGGTTAAGATTATCCTTAGGTGAAGTGTTAAAAATTTTAGGCTAGGCTAGTCATGGATGGATTCCAAGTGTGGGATGGTCTAGATAAATCCTGTAATATATAGATTGATGATTATATGATCAAAGACCATAATATGTTAGCTAAGAGATTAAGGATCTCTAGAAACTTTCAAAATAGAGTTTGGGTTAGTAAAACTCTGGATATAGCATTTGACATAAAATAGTTAGTCCGAGATGGAGAAATCTGAGAGTGTGTTGTAAAATTGACCAAAATTTGAGAAAGCCTAACTTTCTGTCTCGCATACACTGCTAAAGCGGGAGGTAGACTGCTACCATCGGCCCATTATAGTGGGAATTATCCTGCTATAGCAGAAGCCAATAATGGTCAGTCTCGCTATAGCGGGCAGATCCCGATATAGTGAGGCTGCTATAGCAGGAATTGAGCTGCTATAGTGGGCTATGTGCAATAAATAGAAGTTTTTAGACTTAAAATATTATTTTCATTCCAAATTCATTTAAGGTCAAAGGAGAGCAATTTAGGGTGAATTTCACCAATTTCCATTTAAATTTCTTCATTAAGGTAAGTGAATCCACCTATTTAGCTAGTTTTCATTAATTAATCCCTAGAATCTCTAGGTTTTGATCATGGTGGAGGAATTAACTTGATCTAGGTGGATTTTCTGGTACAAAGTAGTAAAAAGGAGTGTAAAGCCTTAGGTTTTGGCCAAGGGTTGATAAATTTTAATTATATTGCTAGAATTTTTTTTGTAAATAGGAAATTGATAGAATTAAAGTGGAATGAAGGTATAAAAATCCTAGACTAAGGGAATGATTCATGAACTTGACCTTGGAGTTATGGGATTTGGTTGTAATCTTTAGAATTGTTAGAGCATTATTTGTTTAATGCTTATTATGTTGATTTTAGACCATAATCAAGCCGAAGCTTCAAGAAAAGGCAAGGCTCAAGTTCGTTAGAGCATTGCGGGACTTAGATTGAGGTAGGTAATGGTTGAATTGGAGTTAAAAACTTAAGTTGATTTATATGTGCATGTTAACTGCCCATTTGTCTAGCTGTTGCAACGCATGCTATTAAATGTTGAACTTGTTGGATGTATATAGAAGTTGGTTTGATCGCCTGAAATGAGACAATGTAAAAAGGGCTTGTATAATATACAAATGTGATTGAATTATTTCATTATGTGATTGTACATGTTATGTCATAGTTTGATATTGTGATATGTACCTACAAAAGTTGATCATCATGGAATTGGTGGATTTCAGGGAGTATAAGAGTGGGGACATTGGAATAAGGGTGGTATAACACTTGATTTGGGATAAGGATGGAAGACACTAGTTGTCTAGGTTATTTGGTACATGAACTGAGCTCGTCCCCTGTAGGTCATGACTAGTGGATAATTATAATACCCATAGCATGTGTGTACATGATATTAGAGAGTCTGACGGTTCCTTGAGTGAACCGGGTTATATTGTTATTTTTCATTTTTGGTTCCTTGAGTAAACCATATTACATTGTTGTTTGCTAATTTGGACCCTTGAATGGTCTAGGCTATTGATATAGTAGTTGAACTGAGTTAATATTGTTGAAGTTAGATAAAGAGGTATTTGTGATAAGGTTGAGTTGTCTGTTTATGCGTCATGATAGTTGACTTGAATTGAATATTTTGTACTTGTAATATACTTTCCTTATTTACTTGATTGCTTGCTTAAATGAATCTGTGAAGGAAAGACTAAGTGAAATGGAAATTGCTAATATTACATGGTTGCTTCTTGTTTACAAATTGTTGGTTGAGTGTTCACATTGTTAAGTTGAGTTGGCCTATGACCCTACTAGTACATAGTGGTTTTGTACTGATACTACCATGTGCTCTTCTTTTTGTTGAGTGCAGAGCATATTCCAGTGGCTCAAACAAGTCCTCATCTGTAGATCGTGACTGATTTCTGATCCAAGGGTGAGCATCATCTTCCGAGTAGCCATGGATCTTTCCTGCATTATATTTTTGTCCATTTGTTTCTGACACAGACAATTTAGTTTTATTTCCAGTTTTATGGGTTGTGCATATGGATTATCTAGTTTAGATGTTCTAGTATGATGACCTTCAATTTCTGGGAGCGTTTTAAACTTAATATTTCGTTTTTCGCATTTGGATAATGTTTAGAGATATTATTTATTTTAAATAGGAATTGATTTTACCCTTATTAAAAATGACTAAGTGTTGATAGTGATTATTCGGGTTAGATAGTTCTCCCACCGGAGGGTTAGTGTAGGTGTCACTCATGACAGGGCTTGAGTCATGACACTAGCACATTGATCACAATTCAGTAAAGATAACATTGTGAGCTTAATGGAGTTGGCTGGTTGACCAAGAAGGCATAAGTCTAAACAACAATTGCCCGAAACTACATTTGACGATGTAGGATACATGTTATTCCGCAAGTTGGGTGACTCTTTTTTATGTTTCCCAAAAAGGCTAATTAAGGATCCTTGGTAGAAAATCATGTCACGTCCTATGCCCAGCAAGGTATAGGATGGCTTAGTTGATCGGGCCGAGATCAGACTCCATGCACTCACATGGTAGTTTATGTCGGTTCATGTCACGACCCAAAAGTTGAGGTCATGATGGAAACTACCTCAGAACTAACCTTAGTAGATAAACCAAATCCCACACAAGAAAGGACAATGGAAATCTGAAAGGAAACCATAAAAGTGAGACTACTAGAACGAAGTCAAGCCATAATATATAACATAGTAAAAGTCTGAAAAAATACATAAATCCCTAGAAATAGTGTCATAAATAGCAAGAGCATCTAATACATAGTCTAAAAAACAGATAATACAAGAGTCTATCTCCGAACATAAATAAAGAAAAGATAAAGTAGAGGAGGTCCGAAATCAGCCCCGAACTCTTGAGCACACCAGTACCTCAAAAGTCCAACTACACGATATGAAATCAGCCACCGCGGGTCACACTCGAACTGGGATCTGCACTAAAAGGCCACAGAAGTAAGAGTGAATATGGTACACTTGTACCCAGTAGGTATCATAGGTCGACTGAGCAATGTAGAAAATAAAATAAGTAAAAGATACTATGATTCCGTCACCAGCATACAAAAAAAATTTCAAATGATAGCTCACACCGTCTCCTTTAACATTTCAACAATATAATAAGGGAAAAAGGAAAACTACACACAAAATATATATATAATGAAACTAAGTACACGTTAAAGAATACATAAAAGAAACACGAAATAATGCAAATGCAATGCAATGCAATGATAGTGGGACTTTTGTATACAACTTCCAATCCTCAACGCTTCAGGACAGGACCCATGGGGGGTTCACAACCCATATACCTTTATAATCTCAATCTCATATCTCAATCTACCTTACCGGCACATCCCTTGGTATAGACATTTTATAAAGTGTCTCATTTTCTTATAAAAATCAATATTTGTCAATCAACCTTATCGACACATCCTCGATATAGGCGTTTTAGAATGTGTCTCATTTTCTATCAAAAATAAGAGTTTTCCAGTGGTACCAATCTCATGAATATGTATAAATAAATGAAGATGTAATGCTCACAACCAATCTATATGAAGGTAATGATCAATTCAATACAGCTATAATTGAGCTTTGAATCAACTCAAAATGACAATATTTCATGATAGAAAGCCATTGCATGGCACTACTAGTGTAAATAGTCATGTAAGATATCAACAAGATCATTTTATACCCTATCAACAAGATCATTTTATACCCCTTACTCAGGTATGTCATAATAATAAAGTTAAATAATACTCAAGCAAGACCTATATTAACCAGTTAAGCCCCCGCTCGGAAGACACAATAATAAATAAGGTAATCTAATGCACAAATAAGGCCTACAATATCATATAAAGCCCCCCACTCAGGCATCACAACAATCATATTCTCTCAAGTCAACAACAATATACAAATAAGCCCCCACAAGGGGACACAACAATAATAAAAATTCTGAAATGCAACTCCCATGACTAAATTCCCTAACCCATAGGATGTTTTACATGATTGTTAACTACCCATCCCAAATTGAAGGAAGTTAAGCCATAACCCACTTCGAAGAGACAAAAATCCAAGCCTAGACCTTTCAATGCGAAGCCTTTTCTTAAAAGGTAATCTCAGATCAAGCTAAATATATCAAATAAGTAATCTACGCTTCAAAAGGAAGCTAATGATATCCATATTAGCTATGTTTAAATCGAGTCCAAAAATAGTTCAAAAAATAGGTTCTAAATCAAAAGGGATAAAATCAAAATTCTATGTTAGAACTAAATTATATATGATACTAGGCTATTTTTTATGTTCCAGACTCGATGGCACCGTCGAATTTACGAAAAGAGGTCTTTTACAATAAATTAGCCCCTGGGACTCTTAAAAGCGTATTTTAACTAGTTTTTAAAAGAAGGGTCAAAATGAAAAATAAAGGCTTGAGACTCGAACTAACTATGCTCCTAACCCAATATTGACATTCCAGATCTAATGAACTATACAAATTGCCATCCAGCGCTCGAAACACTAATTGTGGACTAAAGTCAAACTCGAGGCTTTTAAAGCCTCTAAGAATCTCAAATTCTCCCAAATCATTTCCAAATGCATCGGGGATCGTGCCAACTATCTCCAAAACTCACAAATAGTATAAAACAACTACAGAAAAGGGTAAAATGGTCAAAACATATAAAAAATAGAAAATCAAAACTATGGTTGTTACATTATCCACTACTAAAACACTAGTTCATCTTCAAACTAAAAGTAAATAAAGTACCTGAAGCGGTAAAAAGCTGGGGGTATCTATGTCTCATATCAGACTCGACCTCCCAGGTAACCTTCTCAATAAGGCTATGTCTCCACAGGACCTTCACCGAATCGATATTCTCAGACCTTAACTTCCTAGTCTGCCTTTCTAGGATAGCAATGGGTTTCTGCTCGAAGGATAAATCATGGTCTAATACAATAGAATCCCACCAAATCACATGTGCGTCATCTGTACAGTAACTCTTCAACATGGAAATATGGAATATAGGATGAACAACTGACAGATGTGGAGGCAAAACTAGCCTATATGTCACATTACCATACTTCTCAAGGATCTCGAAAAGGCTAATGAACCTTGGACTAAGCTTCCCTTTCTTCCCAAAACTCATCACACCCTTCATGGGTGAAACCTTCAACAAAGCCCGATCTTCAACCAAGAAGAAAACGTCACGAGCTCGATGGTCGGCATAACTCTTCTGCCTACTCTGGGCAGCCACTAGCCTCTACTGAGTCAGTCTTACACGATCCATTGAATCTCTCAACAAATCTATGCCCAAAGGCCTCACCTCTATAAGTCAAACCATCCCACGGGGGATCTAAACCTCCGCCCATATAAAGCCTCAAAAAGCGCTATATAAATGCTGGAATAGTAACTGTTGTTGTAGGCAAACTATGCTAAGGTAAAGAACTGGTCCCAATGACCACCAAAATCCATAACACATGCTCGTAGCATGTCCTCTAGCACTTGAATAGTCCTCTCAGATTAACCATCCGTCTGAGGATGAAAAGCTAAGCTCAAATCAAGCTGAGTATGCAACTCACTCTGTATAGTACTCCAAAAACTTGAGGTCAACTGAGTACCTCTATCAGAAACAATGGATACGGAGACACCATGCAATCGAACAATCTCTCTAATGTAGCTCTTTCCCAACTTCTCCGCATTATAATTTGCCCTCACAGGTATAAAATATACTGATTTGGCCAATCTGTCTACAATCACCCAAATAGAATCAAACTTCCCCAAGGTCGGGGGTAGGCCAACTATGAAATCCATAGTGACCCACTCTCCTTCCACTCGAGAATGGGCATCCTCTGCATCGTACCACCTTGACGCTGATGCTCATACTTCACCTGCTGGCAATTTAGGCACTTAGCCACGAACTCCACAATATCCTTCTTCATACCACCCCACCAATAATGTTGCTTTAGGTCATAATACATCTTAGCCGTTCCTGGATAAATGGAATATCTAGAACAATGAGCTTCCTCCAAGATCAATCTAACCCATCCACCCACTCTCGACACAAAAACTCAGCTGCTAATCCTCAAAATACCATCAGAATCAAGATATGCCACCTTTGTCTCGCCACTCAACACCTTATCACGAATCACCCTCAATCTATCATCATCAAACTGATAAGCTTGAATCTGCTCCATCAAGGAAGACCTAGCCTCAACAAAGGCCCAAATATACCCGGGTGAAGAAATATCAAGCCTAACCAACTGGTTAGCTATAGACTGAACCTCTAAAGCTAAAGGTCACTCTTGGGTCAAGAGATAAGCTAAACTCCCCATACTCACTGCCTTCCGGCGCAAGGCGTCTGCTACCACATTGGCCTTACCCGAATGATAAAGAATAGTGAGGTCATAGTCCTTAAGCAACTCAAGCCAACGATGATGTCTCATATTAATATCTCACTAGGTGAAGAAATACTGAAGGCTACGATGATCAAAGAAAATCTCACAATGGACGCCATATAAGTAGTGTCTCCATAACTTCAACAGAAACACAACCGCGGCCAACTCCAAATTATGGATAGGGTAATTTTTCTCATGAGGCTTTAACTGTCAAGAAGCGTAGGCAATCACTTTACCCTCCTGCATTAATACATCACCTAAGCCAACTCCAAAAGCATCACAAAAAATGATAAATCCTAGACCCTCCTTGGGTAATATTAAGATAGAAGCCAAAGTCAACAACTTCTTGTGCTTTTGAAAGCTCTCCTCACACACGTCTAACCATTAAAATACAATCTTTTTTTGAGTCAACTTGGTCAAAAGAGCCGCAATAGAAGAAAAACCCTGCAAGAAGCACCAATAATAGCCCGCTAACCCAACAACACTCTAAATCTCGATAGGAGAAGTGGGTCTATCCCAATCACAAATCGCTGCCACCTTAGTCAGATCGACCATAATACCATCTTTGGTCACCACATGACCCAAGAAGGAAATAGAATACAACCAAAACTCATAGTTGGAGAACTTAACATATAACTTCTCATCTCCTAGTCTCTAAAGTACAGTCCTCAAGTGTTTCACATGGCCAACCTCATTCTCGGAATAAACCAAGATATCATCGATGAATACTATCATGAAGGAATCAAGATAAGGTCAAAATACTCAGTTCATCAACTCCATGAACGCTGCTGGGTTATTGGTCAATCCAAAAGACATGATCAAGAACTCATAATGACTATACCGAGTCTGAAAAGCCATTTTCAGAACATTCGAAGCTCTAATCCTCAACTTGTGATAGTCAAATCTCAAGTCAATCTTAGAAAACACTAAAGCACCTTGAAGCTGGTCGAATATATCATTAATGTGAGGAAAAGAATACTTGTTCTTGACCGTCACCTTGTTCAACTGCTGATAGGCAATACACATGCATATAAATCCATCCTTCTTCTTCATAAACAACACAGGAGCACCCCAAGGAGACACACTAGGCCTAAAAAACCCTTTACCAACAAATCTTGTAATTGCTCTTTCAATTCCTTTAACTCAGCAGGGGCCATCCTATAAGGAGGAATGAAAATGGGCTTGGTGCCCGGCTAAACATCAATAGCAAAATCAATGTCCCGATCTGGAGGCATACCTGGCAAGTCTGTAGGAAAACACATCCTGAAATTCTCTAACAACTCGGACAAAATCTAAGGGGGGCGGTGAAGCAACGCTAGTATCGTGAATATAGTCCAAATAAAAAAGACACACTTTCTTTACCATATGAAAAACATGTAGAAAAGATACAGCTCCCTTCAGACCTAAACTAGACGTACCCTTCTATGCTAACCTAGGGACACCTGAGTAGTTAAAGTCACGATCTTGGCAAAATAATCCAAAACTGCATGATAATGAGCTAACCAATAAATACCCAAGATAATATCAAAATCAATCATATCTAGCATAATAAAGTCTATCCAGTTATCACGCCCCGCAAACATCAATACGCATGATCGGTACACACGATCCACTACTAAAGAATCTTTTACTGGGGTACAAATACGAAGTGGCGCTCAAGGGACTCATATGAAGCATCAAATCCAGTAGCAAAATATGTAGACACACATGAGAATGTAGATCCAGGGTCAAATAACACGAACAAAAAATGATGGCAAACTGGGACAATACCTGTGATAATGCATTAAATGCCTCTACCTCAGGTCTCCCAGGTATAACATAACACTGACCATGCCTGCTCCCAGATAGAGCAACCCCGCATCCACTACCATGAGCTCCATCTCGAGCACCTCTAATACCACCTCTGCCACTCTGTGAACCACTTCTAACCACAAAAATAGAAGTAGGACAAAGCTGAAGCTGAGAACTCTGCTAGGCAAGACCCAATGTATGCCAAGGATAGTCCCTCGCAATATGACCAAGCTCATTACAAACATAACATCCCCTGCTACTCGACTCACGGTGAGAAGGCCTAGAAGGGCCAGAATGACCTCTTTACCCTAAAAACCAAGACTGGAGACTCTACTAGCATATCCTGATCTTTGGCTACCTGAAGCTGCGAAAACCACAGACCTACTATTTGAACCATATAAGTCTGCCTGAACTGGTCTACTATGATAATCGTGAGAACCTCTACAGGAAAAGCTCTTACCTTAGAATGTGTGTCTATTGAACTCACCTTATCAGTGTATTTTCTTAGCACCACCATACTGGGCACCTTGATGAATTAACTCAATTATCTTAGCATGATCCACAATGCTCTGGAAGGAACCACCCGAAACCACAAGCTGAGCCGTTGCCAATTGATACTCACTTATCAAACCCTTAACAAACTTCCTGATCCTTTTAGGCTCGGTGGAGGTACTGGCAGTGGCATATCCGTATAGGGTATAAAAACATTCCTCATACTCTGCAATAGTTATAGAGTCCTACTCCAGGTGATCAAACTCATCTCTCATTTGATCCCTCAAATTATAGGGCACGAACCTCTCTAGAAAAGCCTCAAAAAACTGAGTCTATGTCATAGCAGGTGAACCCAATGGTCTACAACTAGTAAGAGACCTCTACCTCTATCTGGCCATGTTAGTCAACTGATAAGTTTTATAGACAGCACCATAGGACTCAAGGGATCTGAGGTTATGCGACCTCTCCTGACAATCAAGAAAAAACTCATAGGCATCCTCTCCAATGGCACCACTAAACTTGAGAGGAGCCAGGCAAATGAATCTCTCAAATCTCTTCTGATCATGTAGGTAGTGAATCAACATGAGGGGGTATGATAGTTGTATACCTGAAGGTAGAAAACCATAAGTGTGGCCTGCCCTGACTGCAAAACACCTCCTGGAATCTGAGAAATACCTAGCAGACTCAGTAGAACACCTATCTGGGAAACGCTATCAAAACAACCCAACAGATGAATCAATAAGTCCTGTAACATTGAGGTAGCAACTTAACTCTAAGGAACCTGAGCTAGCCCTGTATTCTCTGTCAGATGGTCCTCATCATCATAATAACTCTCAGGCTAGAGAGAGGTTTCCCTAGCCTGTCCTCTGGTCAGAGCAACTCCTCATGCCCGACCCCTACCTCTAGCTTAACCAGAACCCCTCTCTCATTCCCAGATTGAGGGTCCAACAATGGGTGCTGGCTCAACATCCTCAATATCTCTGGATCTAGTCCTTACCATCTATACAGAAAAGAATGGAATACAAGTTTAACATATTGGGTATAAATGACCGGCACAATAAGGAATCAAAATAGAGAAGTTTTTCCTAAAGATATCTTATAGCCTCTCAAAGATAGATATGGATGTCAACGTATCAATCCGCAAAACTCTACTAGACATCCTGCTCTTACACTTATAAGACTGGTGAACCTAGAACTTTGATAGCAATTTTTCATGACCCAAAAGTTGAGGTCATAATGGCAACTACCTCGGAACTAACCTTAGTAGATAAGATAAATCCAACACAAGAAAGAGCAATCAAAATATAAAAGGAAGCCCATAAATGCTAGACTTCTAAAATGAAGTCAGGCCATAATATATAACATAGTAAAAGTCTGAACAAATACATAAATCCCCAAAAATAGTGTTATAAGTAGCAAGAGCATCTAATACATAGTCTGGAAAATGGATAATACAAGAGTCTATATCCGAACATAAATAAAGACATGATAAAGTAGAGGAGGTTCGGAATCAGCCCTGAACTCTAGAGCGCACCAGTACCTCAAAAGTCCAGCTACCACGACATGAAATCAACGACCACAAGTCACACTCGAACTGGGATCTGTATCAAAAGAGAACTAAAGTAGGAGTGAGTACGGTCCACTTATACTTAGTGGATATCATAGGCCGACGTACGATCCATTTGTACTCAGTGGGTATCATAGGCCGATTGAGTAATGTAGAAAATAAAACAAGTAAAAGCTACTATGAGCACGTCACCTACATACAGAAAAGTTTTCAAATGGTAGCTCACACCATCTCCACTAATATTTCTACAATATAATAAGGCAAAAAGGAAAACTACACACAAAATATATATAATGAAACTAAGTACACGTCAACGAATACATAAAAGAAACACGAAAGAATACAAAAGCAAATGCAATGCAATGCAATGATGGTGGGACTTTTGTATACACCTTCTAAGCCTCAACGCTTTCAGGACAGGACCCATGGGGTTGGCAACTCATATAGCTTTATAATCTCAATCTCATATCTCAATCGACCTTACCAACACATCCCTCGATATAGGCATTTTATAAAATATCTTATTTTTTTATAAAAATTAGTATTTCTCAATCAACGTTATCGACACATCCCTCGGTATAAGTTGTTTTAGAAGGTGTCTCATTTTCTATTATGAAGATAATGATCAATTCAATACAGGTATAAATGAGCTCAGAATCAACTCAAAATAACAATATTTCATGATAGAAAGTCACCGCATGGTACCACTAGTGTAAATAGTCATGTAAGACATCAATAAGATTATTTTAAACCCCTCACTTGGGTATACCATAATAATAAAGGTAAATAATACTCAAGTAAGGCATATATTAACTAGTCAAGCCCTCGCTCAGGCGATACAATAATAAATAAGACAATCTAATGCACAAATAATTCCTACAATATCATACAAAGCCCTTACTCGGGCATCACAACAATCATATTCTCTCAAGTCAACAATAATATACAAATAGGCAACCACACAGAAATAGAATTTTTGAAATACAACTCCCACGACTAAATTCCCTAACCCATAGCATACTTTACATAATTGTTAACTATCTAACCCAGTCTGAAGGAAGTTAATCCATATTCTACCTCAAAGAGCCGAAAATCCAAGCTTAGACCCTTCAACGTGGACCCTAGCTAAATCTATCAAATATGTAATCTATACATTAAAAAAAAGTTAATGGTACCTATATTAGCTATGTTTAAATCGGGTCCAAAAATAGTTTGAAAATAGGTTCGAAATCGAAAGGGGTAAAACCAGAATTTTGTATTAGAAACATGTGTACTATATCAAAAGGAGTCTATATTTGAAGACCCATGAGACAACAAGTTAAAATCGATGCTCAAATTGATGAAAAACTATTTTAAGAGTTTACCGAAAAAATCCTCAAATTCTAGTTTGAAAACAAGATTAAAAGATGTTTTTGAAGATATAATCAATAAAAGTTAATGAAAATAAGAGTTTAGAGCTTATCCAAGTACGAACGATGAAGAAAACTCTAGAAATTGCTTTTTCCCGAAGCTCCCAAGTCTAAAAATGGTGAAAATCATGAAAATAGAGTATTTATACTATTCTGTGAACAGTATCTCGCAAATACGGTCAACCTTTCGCGTTTGCGAGGGTCAACGGTGACTGGGCCAATTAAGTTACCTTCGCATTTGCAGTCAGCCTCTCGCATTCACAAAGGCTGATGACCCAGACCTATCACATTCATGATGGTTCGGTAGTGTCCGCAACGATCCGGACGCGTTCGCAATAAAGAGAAAACCCAACCCGATCCCGATAACCGTTCACAATCGCTGCCACCCCCTTGCGATCATGATAAAGGAGATTTTCCTTCTCTGTATTCACGTCCAAAGGCTCGTGTTCGGGAAGAAGGTTTCATGCACCAGATATCTGCTGTACACCAGCTGAATTTGCATGATTCCAAATCCTCCGAACGGACCCTCGAGATTATTTCGGGACCCCACAGAACTAAATCATATATTATACTAGGCTATTTTCGATGTTCTGAACTCAATGGAACCTATGTATTTACAAAAATAGGTCGTTTACAACAAATTAACCCTGGGACCCTTAAAAGCTTATTTTAACTAGTTTTCAAAAGAAGGGTCGAAATGAAAAATAAAGTCTCGATACCCAATCTAACTATGATTCTAATCCAAAATCAATATTTCAGATCTAATAAAACTGTCCAAATTGTCATCCAGGGCTCGAAACACTAAATGTTGACCAAAGTCAAACTCATGGCTTTTAAAGCCTCTAAGAGTCTCAAACTCTCCCCAATCATTTCTGAATGAATTGAGGACCGTGTCAACCATCCCCACAAGTCACAAATAGTATAAAACAACTACGGGGAAGGATAAAATGGTTAAAACACATAAAAAGGGGAAAATCACAACTACAGTTGTTACAGTTCACTACTTGATCCCATAAATAACTAAAGAATTAAATTTAATTTACTTTGTTAGATATCACTTCAGTTTATGCTCTTGTTTTTTTCCATCTTGTCATCACTTAAACTGAATTTCTTGCATTAATATTTCTCCATGTTTCATTATTTTCTTGGTACGATCTTACATACAACTACATTCCACGTATTGATCGTTTTTGGCGCTGCATCATTTCATGATGTAGGTTCATACTCTCAAGTCCTTGATCAGGTGCATCATTAGGATCTCAATCTTCTGTCATTGGTGAGCCTCCTTTATATCTGGGGGAAAGTTTAGATACTATGATTTTCTTATGTTTCTTCTAATGTTGGAGTATGCCGGGGCCCTATCCCTGCGGTCACTGTTACTCATTAGAGGTTTAACAGATTGGTTTAGTTGCCAGACAAGTTTTGTAATTTTCAGTCTTTATTTAACATGACTATTCGTATCATTGGATATTATATAGTGTTAATGAACATTGGTGAAAGTTTTTCTCCTTTAAAGAATCTTATTTCATATTATTTCTGCTTTATTCATAATATTAGATGTATATTCATGAGATATGCTAAAACGTTTGCTCGTACTAGCAATAGTATCAAGTGTGTGCCACGTCTAGTGTCTCAGCTCGGGGCGTGACAAATATCAAGTCAGAAATCTCAATTTCACATCATTATCACAGTACATGACCTAATTTGAAACTTCTCAATAACAATTCATCTCAATTTCTGCAATAAGTCACTAATTCACCCAACCCATAGCATGCTTTACAAATTAAGTCCCCACCCAAGCAAGTCTGAAGAAAGTTAAGCCATAACCTACCTCAAAGTCGAACCACAAGCCACCAATGGTCACACACAAGCCTTCCCCTTCTGAATGGCTTTGGAATGCTCCCAATCTATCAATAACAAGATCTCGCATAGCTACGAGTTCAACGATACCCATAACTTAAGGAGTTTAAATCTAAAATTTCATTGAAAATGGAGTTAAAATCGACCTTTAAATCATCAAAATATCATTTCTTACCTTTATTGGGAAAATCCCAAATTTTCAGGTTGAAAACTCAAGATTTGAAGATGAAATCATAAAATAATCATTGAGGAATGTATACAAATAGTATAAGAAATTCCCCAATAAAGAAATCTCAAAAATCTCCTTTTGATTCTCCCCAAAATGAGTTCCAATGCAACAAAAATCGAGTTATGGGGCCTATGTTCGAAAATGACATTTAAATTTGTCCAGGTGTGAAACCTTCATCATGATCGCATGGCCAGCATCGCGATCTCGACCTGAACCGGCCTCGAACCTTTCACGATCGTGGGGGTCTATTCACAAATACGAAGACCAAACTCGCCCTGCCCCGGACTCGGCTCAAGTACCCTTCGCGATCACATGCCCTCCACCATGATCACGATGACTAGGTTTCTCAGACCTTTGCGATCGAGAGAGAGCCTTCGCGAACGCGAAGAGGGAGGTGGTATTACACCAGAAAACAATAGCTAACAGTAACTCATGGCTCAAAAATTCCCCAACCAACTATGCTACTAGACTAAAATCAATATTTTGGACTCAATGGAATCGTTGAATTTACCAACGGAGGTCGTTATCAATGGATGTTGACCGAAGTCAGCTCTAGGCCATAAACTTTCAACTTTCCAACCAACGACTTAAAACGCATGTGAACGCCTCGGGACCCAAACCAACAATGTTACTAATCCAGAAATGATTTGGAACTGAAAGAACTTACGGAATTCTCATACAACGTCAAAATCACCAAATTTTGACCAAAATCAACCCTATCAACTTCAAAACTTTTCAAAATGAAAAACTTGCATAAAACTCAACCAACCACCTCGGGAACCATACCCCCACTCCTGCAAACCACAAATATCATAATACAATACGCAGAGGGGTAAAACGTTTGATTCCGTGAGAATGAGAAAAAAATAAACATTTGACTGTTCATGTTCATGTTGGGGGCGCTACTAATACAAAAGATGCCACAATTGAACGAAGTCCCTAGTTGTTAGCAGTAAAAATGTCAAAACTCTTTCAGAAAAGACTAATCAAAATACTAAGTTCGAAGGACTGTGATCATGACTTGATCAGAGACAACTCTTTCTTTCTCTGAGTTAGGTAGTTTAAAATCGAGATTTTAGTTTATTTGCAGAAATAACAATCAAAAAGATGTCAATGCATTATATAGTTTACAAAACTCACAGTGTAACAATTCACTATATTCGCATTTGGAAATGCATCAATTGAAAAGCACCAAACCCTTTAAAATAAAGTTCTGCTGCACTTGTCGGACGAATCAAGTATTTATACAGGTGCGACGTGTCTTTTTTTGTGTGCAGTAACTTGATTTACCTCACCACTTGTGTTGTTTTCGGCTCACAGTTAAGTAATGCTTTCTCGCTGCATTAAAGAGAAAACATTTATGTTAAGTAGTATTTTTTCGTTGCAGTGAAAAGTGATATATCCATATTATATGAAGCTGGTCAATTTTCATATAACGTTGGTCAATTTTCATATAACGTTTAGGCACCGCTCGTGCTCAGCACAGGCTAATTCCACTAGTATATATATATATTTCCTCCGTTCCTATTTACTTGTCACTCTTTTAAGTTACATATCCCTTAAAAAAAGTATTGACGAGGAGGTAATTTGACTAAATTACCCTTATTTATTGCTTATCTTTATTTAATCCTTCTTTTTTTATACTATATTAATATTTCTCCACATTTATTACTAAGGGTAAAAGTAAAAACAAACAATTAATTATGCCTAGATTTTGTGAAATGACAAGTATTAAGAAACATCTATTTTTAGTAAGGACGACAACTAATTAGGAACGGAGGGAGTATATATATATATATATATGTGATTCTTCCCTAAATGATTCACAACGTTAAGGGATATCTATCAATAGTCTCAGTCCATGGACCTCTTTGGTCTTCCCCAGAAAGAGGCCTAATACATTCCCAAATTAGACTAATGCACTTAGGACCACTTCCCATCCCAAGCTGCCACACTTTATCACCTTTTTTCACCCTTTCTTTAGCCTCCAAATATGCCAATTCATACCACAAGGAAGAAGAAGATTGGTTCCCAAATCTGTGTAATGTCATCAAAGCAGGTTCCATATCACTCTCTTCAAGATTCAACCCTTTTCCTATCTCCTTTATCACTGGCTTCCCTGATGTTGGCAAGCAAAAATGTTGTATCACTGACTTAAACTTAGGCACATAAATCTCTGCAGTTATTCTTTTGTCTACCAACTTCTTTTTCAAAATTGAAACCCCGTACAAAATTTTCTCAGTAAAAGGCAGAATTTTTGAACCAAGAACTACTATGTTGGACCTAAGTGTTTCTCCTGCCGCTTCCAATACGTTTCTCTTTAGTGTAACGCCAGTAAATCCATCTGAATCTTCTTCACGATAAGCAGAAAAATAACCCTTATCGTCAGAGGCTCTCTGAGTTCTTAGAGTTTTAAGAAGCTTGTATTTTGCTGTGTTTTTTGCTTCTTGTTTGTTGGAAATTATAATGCCAGCAGCACCCATTCGAAATAAACAATTAATAACCAACATAGATGGTTCTTTGCCAGGATACCAACCAGTGGATAAAATCTCTGTGCTAAGGACAACGGCTATCGAATTCTTGTGAGATTTCAGTATGTGTTGAGCCATGTCAATAGCTAACGCGCTGGCACTGCAACCCATGCCACTGATCGTGTAATTTTTAATGTCTTCTTTCATGCCATATTTATTCACAATGATGGAAGAAAGCGACGGAGCAGGACAAAATCCGCTACAATTGACTATTAAAATATCGATATCATCTGGGATGAGCTTGGTTTTAACCAAAAGGTCTTCAAATACAGGGAAGAGCACCATATGGACTTCACTCATCACTTCTTGATATTCTGATTTTGGTGGAATGTAATGAAGTGCAGGGGGTAAATATGTTTCTTCACTTTGTCCTGATTGATTCAAGATTTTAGTCATGAAAGTTACGCTCTCTTTATCCAAGAAATATTGAGCATGTTCGATGAAGGTCGCGTGAGGAACTCGACAGAAACTTGGTGGCTTTAGACATGAATAGTCCACCAGGTATATTGGTGATGGCCTTGATTTCAAGACTAAGAAGAAAATGTAACATAAAAGGAACACAACATGAAAGATGGTGAGCTCTGCTTTTAGTAGAATAACTAGAGCTTCTATAGTAAAGAAGATGAAAAGAAAGAGAAGTTTCATTAGCTCCATAAGGATTAAAAGAAGATTCTTGACAAGAAAATTGAAGGTGAAAGTAGAGGGGAATGAAGTTATACTAGTGGGAGGTAATGAACATGTTATGTCGAAGGGGGTTCTATATATAGATATTGGAAAACGTCCCAACTAATTTTTTGTTGCATTGTTATTAAAGTCCCATTCCAAATTCTTGAGTGGTACTAGATCTTATAAATGCAAATTAGGCACTGTTCTGCAATATCTAGTAAAAAGTACAGTATTCTGGTTGACTTGTAAGCCTCTGAGCTATCCACTTGAGTCCAATCGCTGCCTAGATCACTGTTCTTGTTCCATCAGTATAATTTTTATATGCAGAATACAAATTTTGCACTCTAGAATATGTGTTTTAGCTTTTTTACTTTGTTTCAAAATAAGTGATGTTTTTTTTATTCAATTTTACCTTTATTGAAATAAAAAGAGTTTTATATAGACCAAAAAACTACTAAAAGTTACTCCCTCCATTTTATTTTACTTGTTACTTTTCCACTTTTTGAGGTCAATTTATATTAACTTTGATCAATAATTTAAGATGCATTTTTTCATTATATTTATATGAGATGGATTGCAACTTATGGCATTTTTTGTATAGTTTTCGATCATCTAAATTTTTAATTTAAAATATTAAATTATTCATCTTAAAATATTGGTCAAAGTTAATATAAGTTGATCTCGAAAAGTGAAAAGTTTACAAGTAAAAGAGAACGGAGGGAGTACATCTTTGTAAAATATTTATTAAGAATAAATTAGTAAAAGTACTCCTTATTTTCTAGAAAAAGTAATCTTTTAAGTGGTGTGCCAAATTAAAAATACCACGTATTTCGAAACAGAGAAAATATACTAAAGTTTCATGTTAACCAAAGTTAGTGCAAGTGAATACTCAAGATAAGTGGCCTTTGATAACAGATTAATTGAATTGATTATATAAAAATATTCACTACATGTCACTATGTCAGTAGTGGATATAAGTTTACATCGTTTAACAGGATCAATCTTTGACTGGCTAGCCACACATCTATTAAACATCTATTAATGGAAAAAAAGACTACTCCAATGTTGGGTCTTTCGATGGATAATAAATTAACAATACATTATAAGTTGTTTTGTGGTTTGTTAGAGTTATGAAGGTATTAGTTATGTGAATTTTGGTTATTTCTTTTTTATACTTCACATAATATAATATATCAATTTTCTCATAACTTATGCATATATTAGTTATAGATTTTCTAAATTACAAATCAAAGATCTTATTAATTTATACACGAAAAAAATATTTATTATCTAACTATCAAATATTGTATAACTTATACATAAATTAATACGTGAATATCAAGAGAACGAAAATTGTTTTTTTCATTTTGCCCTTAGCATCACTACTCATTCCAATCATTTCTTAAGTCCATTAAAAATTATACATCATTTAATATGATATCATGATAAAATACACACTTCATTTATTATTTCTTAAGGGGTATACAAAGTCTACTACAGACAAGTATGTTGGGATTTTTTGGGAGATGCAAACAAAAAGGTAGAAAGCATGAATGAAAAATTGGAGTCCGGAGCCTAAAGGTCAACTTTTTTAATTCAAAATTTCAAAGGGGCATATAAAAATTGAAAAATTCCAAATGGGACAAGGCGGATGAAGGCTCACTCCTTGTCCTTGAAAGGTTAATGACGTTAGCTAATGGTAAAGTGAAAGGTGGAGAGACTGCTTTACCTTATAAGGTAAAAAGAGTCTCACACCTTACATGGTAAAGTGCATGTGTGCCTTAAAAGGAGTGACGCCATTCATAACTTACAAGGTAATTGTATCTACACACCTTATACATTAGGGTTCCTGCTGTCTCTTCTTTTCCCATTCGTTAAAAGTATAAGCCTTATACATGTTTATTTCTACACGCCTTATATATGGAAGCTTATACTAGTTTTACGTCTTTTGTATTTACGTAAGTTTATTTTGGAAGAGATCTCTCATTAAACATTATAAATTATAACAGTGTAGTACAATAGTTAAGCTTAAAATTAATTATGACACTAACGCCACAAACGTATACGCATCCTATTATTATTTTTGTAACCACATACTTGATCAAATTCAAAATACGCAATCAATAATACAAAATATGTGATCAATAAAATATATAATTGGATGCTTCTTATTGACAACCAAAACTCGTTTATCTATATAGACATTAGAGAATAAGAGAGAATCAAAACATATATCTATATACATAATTACATACACTGATACACATACATACTTAATACCAATGTTTTAAAAGGTAGTTTTGGGACTCGCCCTGGGCTTGCTCCGGGGCAGGACACTAGTAAAACGCTTCGGGGCTCATGTGTGGGACTTAGTTCTGTGAGGCTTACGCCCTAAGCGTCCGACTGTACGCCTTAAATACGCCTAACGCCCAACGCCCAACGCTCGGGACTGGCCTAATAATTCTTACATAAATTGTTCAAATTCCTTAGCCAACATTGTTGATCCTCATAATTCTTTACTAAATGAATGATGCTTAGTAGCTTTTTTCATCTATAGAAATAAAAAAATTGAGAGTAACTAGCTTATTTACTATTGGAGAACGTTGTGGGGATGAATATCACTTAATATTTTTGTTTAAAATACATATCCGAATTTTGCATCTTCACTTGTCATTGGTCTTTATGTTTTTATCCTATATCTCAAAATTATTATAGTTTATTATTTTATTATTTGAAAATATTTTATTTTTATTCGTGAAAGAATGATGTTTTAATTATAATATTAATAATTTATTTATTAATTTTTTTAGGGAGGTAAATTGCATAGTACGATAATCATATATTTTAAGAAATTGTGATTCTCTTATTGATTGAAAGTTAATATGTTAGAGTTGATTTAATTTACATTACATTATAGTTTTTATATCATTGTATTATTTCTACTTGTAAAATGATGTTAAAAGTTTCATTTCTATGAGTTTTAATCATATTTAATTTTTTAAAAATTATTAACGTATTTTTTTGTATAATATTTGTGTTATTGTATTATTTTTACTATATTATAAATTAAAAATTAAAGATCCATGTGGCTTAAGCCCCACGCCCCAGGCTTTATGCCTCGTCCCGTGCTACGTAAAAACCCCGCCTCATGCCCCCGCCTTTTAAAACACTGCTTAATACATATACTATAAAATTTTTGTATCAATTAGATTTTGTGATTAAATCATAAAAGAATTATTTTACTAATAATGTTAATGAATTAAAATAAAAATGGTAAAGAAGCTAGGGTTTCTGATTATGAAAAAAAACAAAGTGTGAGTCCATGTGTACCTTATAAGGTGTGATGTCATGGGTTGGTATTAGTTAAAGGGTAAGGCGTGAGACTTTTTTTACCTTGTAAGGTAAAACAACCTCTCCGCCTTGTACTTTACCATTAACTAACGTCGTTAACCTTTTAAGGACAAGGCGTGAGCCTTCATCCGCCTTGTCCCATTTGAATTTTTTTTATTTTTATATGCCCCTTCAGAATTCTGGATGAAAAAAGTTGCCCTTAAATTGTCTCATATAAATTTTATTATTCATAACTCTTTATTTAGCCACATAAACAAAGTAGTAGATTCCTCCTACGTATTAGGCGCTTACTAAAATTAAGAAACAGAATTCTATTAAATCAACTGTTAGACTCATCCTATAACTAAACAACTAATTATTCTACAAGTTGTACCGTTAACAAATGAAACATCCAATAAAGTAAAAGTGAAAGGAGGAAGTAGTTAGCTATTTTTAATATAATATTTTCATGATACATACAATCTATTTACGAATACTTTTTTGATAAAATTTAAAACTATGAATCTTTTTTTTTTTTTTCCAAAATATAAATTTATTGGATCAAGTTTTAAATTTTAAAAAAAATTAATACCACAAACTTGAAGCTGAAATCCTACTTTTTAAAATTAAAATTTCAACATGAAGCTTAAATTTTGTTCAAAGATCATAAAAAAATATCAATTTTAAATTAAAGCGTAAAATTACATGATCAAACCCTACAATGATTATTCAAAGTAGATGCAAGTAAATACTCATATATGAAATTAGTAACTAAAAAAATAAGATAAGTGACATTTTATAACAAATTAATTAATTGCATTGATTATATAAAAACAATTCATTACATGTCAGTAGTAAATATAAGTTACATAGTTTGATGAATCAATCTCTGACTAGCTAGCCATGCATGTATAGTCTACAAACCTAAGGAGTAGTTCGAGAGAGTGAGTTCTCCTACGCAAGTTGGTTCTGAGTATTTTCTCCATCTTAAAATATTTATCATGTTTTTTATTTACACATTTTAAAGAAAATATTAATTAAAATGAATATTTGATTATTTTTATTTATATTTAAGATATAATCTCTTTTCATTAAATATTTAGTTTATTTGTGACTTTGTGTGCAATAGTTAAAGTGTTTACGGTCCTCAAGAACCATTACTGTTAAAGCTAAAATAAGAAAATAAATAATTTATTTTATTTTAAACTTTCTAAAATAATAAATATTTTAAAATAGATATTTCTTTAATAAAAATGGCATATTTTAAGACGGAAGAAACAGCAATGAGTAAGTAAAAGGCTATTAAAGCAGGTTTTGTTCAAAATGGAGAAGAGAAACTGGGACTACCAAGTTTAGGGATACTTTCATTTACTCATTTACATGTCAGTAGTAATACTTCTCAATTTTTTCATGGAAAAATAACATAAATATACACCTAACTTACTAAATTTACACAAACCTCTACCCTTACAAAGTAATTACAAAAATCTCAACTATCAGTTATGTATCTCAATGGAATGTATCGGAAACGATGCATCTCTGTGTATATCAGTGTGAGTTTTGTTTTAAAGCTTTGAATGATTACAGTGTGGGTAATTATGTATTTCAACGGAATGTATCGGGAACAAATTATGTATCTCAACAGTCCAAAGAATGGGATTTTCTGTAACTATGCAAAATGTTGAGATTTTCTGTAATTAGGCACCAAACTGTTGGGATTTATGTTGTTTACCCTTTTTTCATATGTCTTTTAAATATCTTGAATTGTCAACTGTTGTAACTTATAGTTTTCAAATATGTAAATTTTATTTCAAAAATCTTAAATATTTGATGCCCAAATTCACAGTCAAATTAAATTGTTTGACTCTCGAAGTTTGAACTGTACCACATAATTTGGGACAGAGGCAGTAAGAATGTATCTTTTTTCAAGGCCTTCACATTAGACTAAACTTTTGATTATATCTCAGAAGTTATCATACTAAAATTTTAAGGCTCGTTTGGTACAAGGAATAAGAAATAATTAACCCTGGAATTAGTTTTAGGATGAGCTTATCCCATGTTTGGTTGGGATAAAATGCATGCGATAACTCATCCTAAATTAATTATACTGGGATTGTAGTAGTATTTCTATCCCACTTTGAGGATGGAATAACTAATCCCCGATAGCTAATCCAGGAATAACTCGTTTCTCAACCAAACGACCCCTTAATAGTGCAAGTAAAGAATCAACGCCAAATGATGAATTTGAAAGATACCAACGTCTTTGGAAGAGGAAGTGTAATGGTGGGGTAAAATGAGTTCGGGCGATGAGGTAGCATGTGAAACATGATATTCATATATCTATAATCTATAATCTATATCTATAATCTATAATATATTAAAAGTGTGAAGACCCTTAGAAAAGTAATTTAAACTTTTCATCCTTCATTAAAAGACTACACAATAGACAAAATCGTCATTTGCCATTTTTCCAAATTATTATTAATATATAGGAAAAAGTCTAAATTTATAAAATTCATTAAATTTGTCTTTCGTCTACGAATTTTGTTTGGCTTAGGATTCTTTGACAACCGATTAATTAATATTTACTTTCATAATTAGTTGTCACATTCTTTAACTTTTATACTGACGTAGGCAGGAGGCAAAATTAGGTTTAGTGTATAATTTTTTACCAATTAAAATTTTGATAGTATTTATGATTAAAGAGATAAATTTTCTTGTTATTTGAGGTAAGTTTTCTAAAATATTAGTATGTTCTTGAAGTTAATTTAGGTTTACAATTTTTACGAATTGAAATCTCGATAGTAGCTATGTTTGAAGAGATAAATTTGTTTATGATTTGAGGTAAGTTTTCTTAAATTTTAGTTCGTTTTTTTATGTTTGATAATAAACTATTGTGTATTCTTGAATACAATTGCTAATTGAGATTTTTTTTGTGTGATTTTTATTTATTATCTCATATACAATAAATAATTTGAAATTGACTTCGTTATAATTTTGTACAGATTATTTGGATCATTTCTAATTAATATGTCAGTTTGATTTCAGGTAAGTTTTCTAAAAGATTTAGTATGTTCCTGAAGTTTACAACAATAAATTATTATCATGTATTTTTTAAAACAATTGCTTATTGAGAAATTTTATTTGTGATATTTGTTGATTATATCTCATATACAATCAATGACTTAAATTTTTATTTGCTTATTTATTTTGTTTCAACGTTAGTTTTGCAAGAGTATATGACGAAACAATGGATAAGAAAATTCACTACGTTAACTAAATTTGAAGGTACTTTTCCCTTGTCGTTTTCTTAGTGAATTATAGTTTGCCTTTTTATCCTTTATGTATGAAGTTGAGAGGAGAATCATTTAAATTAATTTCTCTAAAACGGTGAAACTACTTGAAATTATTGCACAAAGACGAACAAGTTTCATTAACATAATCCTTTAGTCAAATTAAGTTTCAGATTTTTCATTACATTGATTTTATTGATCATGAATAACAAATCGCCTTTTTATGCTTGTAAGTATAATTTCGAGGTTAGTAGGGTCTTCCAGTAGACGATGAATAAACAGAAAGAGTGTGATCCGTAAAGTTCTGACCTAACTAAACATGTTAGCATCTAATTACTATCAGAAAAGAAACCTTTTGCTATGTTAATACTAACAGGTTTAGTGATTTTAGGATACTATATATCACACTTATATATCATGAATATGTTGGTTTCCAATCAACAAACTTTTATCATGAATATGTAAGACATCAGTTTTATTACTTTATATCATTAACATATCATGAAAAGTTTATCAACAGAAAAGTTTAGTGATTTGTTCACTTTTACCCAAATCAACTTCCAACATTCTTTTTCTCTTTAGCATCATTAAACTGCCAAGAATATTTAAACTAGCTACGACCTATAACTTTTATCTCGGTAAGCTGGTTTTGGCTTTCGTATTTTTTCCTCCTTGTAATACTGATTGGGTTTATTAAAGATTTTAATTTATCCTTGTGTTATAGATAAGCTTTACCTGAAGACCCATACTTCGCCACACAGGAGATGCTACCTATCCTCGGAAGCAACTCTGACTGAAAAGACATCTGCAGAAAGGAATCAATCTCAGGTCTCCCATTAATTTACTTTTCAGGCAATAAGTATATTCACATATTTAATTACCCTAAGAATGATCTCAAGTCTCGAATCTCATTTTTATTGTATATTAGAGGATGACGGAGAAACTAGAATTTAGGGATGACTTGTGATATTTTTCTGAGTTTCAATTTGGATATTGTTCTTTATGTGCACGTGGGAATTCAGATGGTGAAATGGTGATTTTTCATTATGAAAATTCAAAGAGAGTTTCTTTAAAAAGATAATTTATAGTCATGTAAAGCATATAATTTCGACTTATAGAAAAAATATTAGCTGTCGTAGGAATATATTAGTTTTAGATGTATTAGGAATTATCTAATATACCACAATTAGTTGTCTCTATTTCTTTAGGTTTAGTGCCGTAGGAAAAAAAATATTTGGTTTAGGTTAAGTAGTCATTTACAATTTTCCTACTATTTTTTAATAATTTAAAATCAACAAATATATCGGCTATTTAGTATTAAAATCAATCTAATATGTAGGTAATCAAACGCTTGAATTTTAGGTTATTTGGAATTGGAGTTATTTTTACATTGGTATAAGATTTATGGAAGAAAAATAAAAATATTCTATATTTAGGTAATTTTTTTCTTGGAGGAAAAGGACACTTCTATAAATTGAATTTTTCTTTTTTATAATAATATAATAGCATTCACAATATCGTTCACAAATAAAGTTTTGTTTAGGGGAGATTATTCTCCAATAATTTTTTATATTGACCATATGTAGGTCAATTGACTAATTTCTCTTTGTTATCATGCATGATTTAACATTTTTTTTGTTAGCTTTGCACAACACATAAGAGTGTGGAGTATGATGTATTTTTGCTTGACAGATTTCTTGATATTCAACAGGATTTACATGAAGAGGATATTCAAGAAACGATACTGTTACTAATTTTTTTGGTGTGTTTTGGTACTTTCACTGAACCCCTTTGCTGTAATACTTGATAATTTGTGGTTTGAATGCAGTATGCTAATGAAACATTTTGCTTAATTTTGTTGGTTTGCCTAAACGTTCAAAATTTTGAATTCAACTAATTAAATTTTACTATAATTTTGGTGGATGGGATTTAAGGATTGATTTTTTTTCCCCAACATTTAAGGATTGATATTCAAACTATGTATTTTTATTTATATATATATATATGTATATAAACCTTTAAAAAAACTAATTTATTATTTGGAAAAAAAAAATCAACAGAGACACAACATGCAATAACATATTAATTTGAGATATGATATTTTCTTATATCGTTTAATTAGATATAACATTTATTTTAATATCAATTGCTATGTTTTATTAACTTTTTTTTTTTTATATAACTTTATTAATTGAGGAAAGACACAAGTGCAAAGCACGTACACTAAACTAGTCTTACTAAAATATTAGTGTCATGTAAGGGACTTATCTTCTTTGTTAGAGTGGGTGACTGGGTTCTAAGTCCCGCATTAATTGAAAAATAGATTGATGATTTGCTTATATAGACTTTGACAGTAGTCCTTCCCCTGAAGAACTAGTTTTTAGGAATGAGTTAGGCCATCAATCGAGTCACATAGGCTGTCCATCCACATTCATAACATGTCTTAGATGGCTTAGAGTCCTCATCATTATAGACATCGATGAGCACATTTTTGCATTTAGGATCACAAGATTTTCCTTCTTTTTTGGAAATTTGCCAACGGTATATATACTGTATTATGCATTTAGAGTGGCAAGATTTAATTCCCAAATGACAGCCAGTCGAATCATGTGATTTAGTCTCATTTACACGATTTTCCTTCGTTTTGATAATCAATTAAAATACATAGGGAACCCATACTAAGTGGGCGTTTGGACATGCGATATGAAGTGTGTAATTTGAAATCATGAGATAAAATCAGCATTTGAACATGAAAATTTTTCAAAAAGTGTGATTTGGGATTTCATATCATGATTTGGGATTTTTTAAAATACAAAAGTTGACCCACGAGTTTATATTTTGTAAAAAAACAAACACCTCACCATTTATATATATCTAACAACCATTTATTTCATATGTAAATAAAATTTATAGTTCATATTATTACTCTTTAAACCATCTATATCTCATATAACTATTACTCTCACCAACATAAAATTTATTATTACTTCAAATTACATCCTTACTAATTTCAATCGTTTAGAAATAGTCACCGCCTAAATATTATTTGTTTACACAAAGTTATCTCATTTCCGTCACATGTCTTTTTAATAATTCTTTACAAAAATATTTTTGTTGACAGATAAATATTATGTTGTTGATGTTGGTTTTCTAAACACGAAAGGATTTTTAGCTCCATACAAAGGACTACGCTATCATTTGCAAGATTATAGAGGAAGTGAAAGAGAGCCTTTGAACATTAAAGAATTATTTAACTTTAGACATTCATCTCTGCATAATGTGATTGAACGAACTTTTGGAGCTTGAAAAAGTAGATTCCGAATATTGAAACAAGGCATGAACCATTATGATATTGACACACAAGTGACAATTGTCATAGCTTGTGCAGTGTTACATAATTTTTTGCAAGAATACCAAAGGAGTGATGAAAATATTCACGGTACATGCACATGGATATATAGTTACTAATGATATTGACCAATAAACGATTCAAAGTAACAATGTTGGTTTGTCTTCTCGGTTATCTAATCAAGAAATCAAGCTCAACGTGAGGAGATTGTCCATACTATATGGGAGAATTATATTAAAGAGTAGTACACTACAGCTCATGTTCAATTTTACTTTTTTATTGAACTAAAGATTAATCAATAAATATTGTATTTTTTTTATAATAGCTTTGTGATAGTGTATTATACTTTGTTATAAACTTTTGCTTATTTGATAAAATTGTATAAAGAATTGGGGCAATTTTGATAGTTTTCACAACTTATGTGGTTTTTATGTTCATGAGAAAATATACAACATAAAAAAGTCCAAATTGCATGTCCAAACAAAACTTCAACTTCATCTCATAATTTCAAATCATGATTTCATGTCACATGGCCAAACAGGCCCTAAATGATTTATTTACCCTATAATTTACTCTAGTTAATAATTTCTTCTCTTTTAGTGAATGACTTCTTGTTTATTTTATATATACAGTTCATGAATGACTTGCTGTGGGTTATACAGATACAAACTACAGAATTATTAAGAGTCCGGAGCCTAACGGATAATTTTTTTAATCCAAAATTTCGAAGGGGCATATAAAAATTTAAAAATTTCAAATGGAACAAGGCGGATGAAGGCTCACGCCTTGTTCTTAAAAGGTTAACGACGTTAGTTACTGATAAAGTGCAAGGCGGAGAGATTGTTTTACCTTACAAGGTAAAAAGAGTCTCACACCTTACCCTTTGACTTGACAATTAACTGACATTATAACCAAATTATCGCACAACACGGTCAACCATGTGCCATTCACGATGAATTCCACAAATAAGTGGAACTTTAGCTATCCAAATAGGACGTTCTCGGCGACACCGCTCGGACAACTCATTAATAAGTTGTTCTGAATAAGGCTGCCAAATAAATAATAAAATAATAAAAAGTATTATTATTAATGTTAACAGTATTATTATTTATGCATATTGTTAGAAGTATTATTATTTATGCATATTGTAAGTTAGTGTTTTCAAGTAATCATACCACACACGACTACACGAGAACTAAGGCACGGTTGAATTTCTACTTTAAGAACTTGCATCCTCTGTCTATTTTCTTTAGAATTTGAGACACAAAATAAAAGAAACTCACACACTGAAAAGATTCCCAACCCTCATTTCTTACAATGTCAGCTGATTGTCAAGTAAAATGGTAAGGCGTGGGACTTTTTTTACCTTATAAGATAAAATAATCTCTCCGTCTTGTACTTTATCATTAGCTAACATCGTTAATCTTTTAAGGACAGCGTGATGCAGGAGTGTCTCGTCCATTAGGCCACTTAGGCAATTGTTTAGGGCTCCATAATTGTGGAGGTCCCATATTTTCATGAATAAAAGAGTTATATATACTATATATAAAGAAAAAGATATTGAAATATTTTATTAGCATAAAATGAAAAAACAGCTCATATTTTTTGTAAAAAAAAAACAAAAAAACTTCTTTTATAGAATTTTACATGGATTTTTTCTTGAAAACCAACTTTTTGGGGATCATATACCAAAAATATATTATTTACTTTACATTTATCCTTTTAGCTTTTCCTCAACACTCATTATTTACCACAGGCAAAAAAGGACATTTTCTCATATTAGTGTGTTTCTTTGTTTTTCTTTGATATTTTATTCTTCAATCCTCATTCTTCATAGGGTCAAAATCAATTGACCAAATACTATTTTAAGGGAGAAAAAGAGTCAAAATACACTATATGAGATATATTGTGTTTTTTTAAAATTTCTTTTTTAGGTTTTCAAGGATCGTGAATTTTGGAAGAGACGAAGTTATTTTACAATCAAGTAAAAAAAAAATTATTAGTAATTTTGCATCTCAAAAAGTTAGAAAAATATGTTTAAATAAATAAATATATACAAAAAAATCTAAGAAAAGGCTCCTCATAAAGTTTCGCCTTAGGCCCCCAATATGGTTGAGACGCCCCTGGGCGTGAGCCATCATCCGCCTTGTCCCATTTGGAATTTTTTGATTTTATATTTCCTTTCGAAATTTTGAATGAAAAAAGTTGTCCTTTAGGCTCCGACTGACTCGAATTATTAATTATACGTTCGTTGTTGGTAGATGAGTAGGAGTAGAAAATCATCAGTGATGCTTAAATGTTAAAAGCTTTGTACTTATTTTTCAGGACAAAAAGATCTGAAAATTGAAGAATATACATGGAACCTTGATTGCTCAAAATAAAAGAATTTGGTGGAAGTTGGCTGATCTCCTGGCGCTGAACTTAATTTGGTGGAAAGTGGTGGCATTAATTGGTTGTTTACTTGACTTACATTTTCCACTTTGAAGAAATGCTGCCATTAGACCACGAAATAATATCTATAAGTATTTTCAATGAATACACGGTAAAAATATTATGTATTATGCATATTCAAATAATTCAGTTCTTTGTACATCAATTTGAAGATAAATAAAATCTATCTCTCCCCTTTCAGTTTCTTTGGCTATATTTTCAATTGTCTTCGCATTTTATTATTATTTCATAACACGTTATTAGCATGATATTCTGCATTAAGCTCTTATTTTGAAAAGATCATGAAATCTGGAACGAGGAAAACTCTCCTTGTTCTAAACCTTTGGTTCTCACGGTAAGTAGTGTTGGATTCTAAGTAAAAATGTGAATAAAAACTGGAGGGAAAAGGAGTGAATTGTGGTTTCACTTTATAGAAGAATGTTTCTCCCACATTGGTAGGAGAAAGGAACATTCTTATGCTTAAATTAAGAAGCATTCTTTCATGTGGATAGTGAGGCAAGAACAAGACAAGCCTCGCGCCGTCGTCGTCGATTTGGCAATCGATCGAGAGACTATCTTTTTGGACAAAATTCATTTAAAATTTGAGAGTTAATGATTCAAAAATTCAATCTGAAATTTCTCCATTTGCGGACGCACCCGAGCATGTGCGGACACATGTCACAACACACCTCAAAGGAACGCGACCCTTCGAGGCACTGTTTGGTAATGGAAAGGCGACCTGCGCGCGCACCTGGCGACCTGCGGACGCAGGTGCCAATGCAGGTCAAGCCTGAAGTTTCTGTTTTGTGCCAAAAGGCAACCTGCAGGCGCAGGTGGTCCCGACGTTCCAAAACAGTGAGATTTTTCATGAACATTGCTTCCTTTATGAAGAACCAACTTTTGGCTATAAATACCTAAAATTTTCCTCAGGTATAGGCACGAAGTTTTGAAGTGAAAAAACCCCTCTTCTTCATAAAACTCAAGTGTGATTTACGAATAGTTGAGTGTGTTCGTTGTTCGACAGAGTTTGAGGTACCGCTATTCTGTCGATGTGATTCATTTTATCCTGGGAGGATATATCCCATACCTCGGGTACTTGAGGGGAATACTTTCCCTAAGGACACACTGTGAATTCGGTGGACTTGAATCTTCTAATCTTCATCCCTTTCTAAACGTTTTGGTTTTGCTATTTTCTAGAAAATAGTTTGAACTTCATTTTGTTGTTGTTCATAAGTTGGGTTGAACTTATTATTAAAGTTCAAAGTTGTGAATACAGAGTTCAAGCTTCATTTGATTGTTCATTCTTTAAGTTGAATATGTGTTTGAAGTTCTTGTTGAAAAAATACAGATTTTACTAAACCCGAAAAACAACAATCTTAAAGAAATTATTAAGTACCTAGTTAATCTGTATCGGTTCTGATTTTGTGGAGACTAAAATCTTTTGATTTCTACTCCCTCAGTTTAAAGAATATAAAAACTTTGCCGAGAAATCAGATTGAGCATTTAGTTCGAAGAATATAAAAGCTTCACTGATTCATTGAACTCTCTGTATTAGTTTCTGGAGTTTAAAACCTGTGGATTTTCACTCTGTTTGAATTTGATTCTGATTTGAAGAACATAAAAACTTCGTCAGGTTTCAAAGTTCATTCGGTTGATGATTTAAAGACATAAAGCCTTCATCGTTGACTAGAAACAAGTAGTTTAAAGATCAAGTCTTTATTATTAGTATTCTAAAATACTAAAGTATTTGTCAAAGATTAACAGAAAAATGACAAATGAAACTAAACAATGAATTGATTCGGTTGTGAATGGTGTTGTCCCAACGGCAACCAATGTTGCGTCATTAAGTCTCTCAGATGTTGCTCTAGCAATGAAAACGATAGAGAAACCAAAAAATTATTCGGGTGTGAACTTCAATGAATGGTAGCAAATGATGTTCTATTGGCAGACCAAACTTGAAATGCAAATGTTCACAAGTAGAGATCCTCATGTTTCGAAAAAAAGAATGTTTGAAAACCAATTGTCTGGTTTGGAAGATCTTGTGATTCGTCTCAAGAATAGAAGAGGATAATGAGTTGAATGAGAAATCATCAATGATGATTGCAAATCCTGTTAAGGATGATGCTCCAAATAATAAGAAGAGGAAGAAGTCTTCTAGACAAGAGAAAGAGCAGAACAAGAAAACGTTCAAAGCAAGTGTTACAATAGTAGTGATATTGGCCACAAAGCTCTAAATTGTCAAGTTCTGAATAAGAACAAGAAAAGAAATCAGATAAACATGTTGGAAACAACTGATAAGATTGAAAATTTGTGTGCTATGATCACTAAATTAAATCTAGTTGGAAATACAAATGAATGGTGGTTTGATTCAGGAGCCACTAGACATGTTTGTGTGGAAAAAGAAGTTTTTGCTACTTATGATACCGCTAGTCCCAAAGAAGTGATCTTCATGGGAAATAATGCAACAGCCAAGGTTGAAGGAAGTGAGAAGATATTCCTAAAAATGACTTCCAGCAAGGTGTTGACTCTCAACAATATTTTCATGTTCCTACTATTAGGAAGAACTTAGTGTCGATAACACTTCTCGTTAAAAATGGGTTTAAGTGTGTGTTTGTTTAGGAGAAAGTTGTAATAAGCAAGAATGAAATGTATGTAGGAAAGGGCTACCTCAATGAGGGGCTTTTCAAACTTCATGTAATGACTGTTGAAATGAATAAAGCTGAGGCTTCTTCTTACTTGCTTGAGTCAAACGAATTATGGCATGAACATTTAGGACATGTCAATTACAAAACCTTGCGAAAACTGATTAGTTTGGAAGTTTTGCCTAACTTTGAGTGCAGTAAATCAAAGTATCAAACATGTGTTGAATTGAAGAATGCTAGGCATCCGTATAAGTCTATTGAAAGAAGACTTAATTCACACAAACATTTGTGATATGAAGTCAACACCATTTCGTGGTAGAAAAAAGTATTTCATAACTTTTATTGACGGTTGTACTAGATATTATTATGTTTATTTGCTGAATAGTAAGGATGAAACAATAGAAGAATTTAGGCAATATAAAACTAAAGTTGAAAATCAGTTGGATAAAAAGATTAAAATGATAAGAAGTGATAGAGGTGGAGAGTATGAACCTCCTTTTGCAGAGATATGTTTGGGAAATAGAATTGTCCATCAAAGTAATGCCCCGAACTCACTTCAATCAAATGAAATTGCCGAAAGGAAAAATCAAACGTTGAAGGAAATGATGAATGCCTTACTTATAAGTTCAGGTTTACCGCAAAACTTGTGGGTGAAGCTATCCTTACAGCAAACCGATTACTCAATCGAGTGCCCCATAGTAAGACAAAATCTATTCCATATGAGAAATGAAAAGAAAGGAAACCCAATTTGAAATATTTCAAAATGTGGGGGTGTCTAGCCAAAGTCCAAGTTCATATACCTAAAAGGGTGAAAATAGGATCAAAGACTGTGGACTGTGTTTTCATCGGATATGCTACAAAAAGTAAAGCATGTCGATGTTTGATTCATAAATCTGAACATTCGGATATCCATGATAATATGGTAATGAAATCAGATAATGCTGAGTTCTTTGAACACATTTATCCGTATAAGACTAGACATGAGCTGTCTAGTGAAGGGTCTACGACCTATGGATGAACCAAAGGAAAATGTACTTAATGAAAAGAATCCAAGGCGTAGTAAAGGACAAAGGACGTTAACTTCCTTTGGATAAGATTTTGTAATATTTTTTCTTGAAAATGAACCTCAAACATACAAAGAAGCGATGTTGTCTGTGAACTCATCCTTTTAGAAAAAGGCAGTCAATAGTGAGATTGATTCAATCTTGAGCAACCATACTTGGGAGTTGGTTGATCTTCCTTCAAGAAATAAACCTTTAGGTTCTAAATGGATCTTCAAAAGAAAAATAAAAGCTGATGGTACTATTTACAAATACAAGGCAAGACTTGTTGTGAAAGACTTTAGACAAAAGGAGAGTCTTGATAATTTTGACACATACGCACCAGTAACAAGAATAACGTCCATTCGGATGTTGGTTGCATTAGCTGTATATGGTCTTGAAATTCATCAAATGGATGTAAAAACTACATTCTCAAATGGAGAATTGGAGGAAGAAATTTACATGGAACAACCCAAGAGTTTTGTGGTTCCTGGTAAAGAAAGAAAAGTGTGCAAACTTGTTAAGTCACTTTATGAACTAAAACAAGCACCCAAACAGTGGCATGCAAATTTTGACCAAACCATGTTGACAAATGGATTCAAGATAAATGAATGTGATAAATGTGCTTACATTAAAAATACTCCCATCACAAAGTCATTGTTTGTTTGTATGTTGATGACATGTTGATCATCAATAGACATTTCTGACATAAATGCTATGAAACGAATGCTTGAGAGCAAGTTTGATATGAAAGGCCATGGAGTTGTTGATATGATCTTAGGGATAAGAATACATAAAACTCCATAAGGGTTGACATTGTCACAGTCTCATTACATTGAAAAGGTACTTGACAAGTTCAAGTATTTGGATTTCAATATTGCCAAGACTCTATTAGACGTGAGCTTTGCACTTCAAAAGAATGAAGGTGAAAGTGACTTACAATTGGAATGCAAGAGTATTGCGTAGTTTGATGTATATCATGAATTGTATGCGATCAGATATAGCATGTGCTATTAGCAAATTGAGTCGGTACACGAGTAATCCCAATCAAACTCATTGGATGGCAATGAAAAGAGTTTTGGGGTATCTAAAACATACTCAAGATTATGCTTTGCATTATAACAAATATCCTGCAGTAATTGAAGGATATAGTGATGCAAATTGGATCACCGGATCGAATGAAGTAAAATCCACGAGTGGATATGTATTTACTTTAGGTGGAGGAGCAGTCTCTTGGAAATTGTCCAAACAGACATGTATTGTCCACTCTGTAATGGAATCTGAATTTATCGCGTTAGATAAAATCGATGAAGAAACTGAATGGCTCCAAATTTTCTTGGAAGATATTTCCTATTGGCCCAAACCGTTGGCACCAGTATGTATACACTGTGATAGTCAGGCTGCAATAGGTAGGACAGGGAGCATGATGTATAATGGTAAATCTCGTCATATAAGACGGAGACATAATACTATTAGAGAAATTCTCTCTAGTGGAATTATCATGATTGACTATGTGAAGTCAAAGGATAATATGTCGGATCCACTTACAAAAGGCCTAACTAGAGAGGGAATTGAGAGATCATCGAAGAGAATGGGTTTAAGGTCTAGGACAAGTCATCACGACGGTAACTCTACCTAGCGGACTGGAGATCCCAAGAGCTAGGTTTAAGGAGATCAAACAAAGTTGTGACTGACGGTTCAACATTGTCAAATAACTTAACCCGTTCTCATGATGAAGACAATGTTCAGAAAATAAGGATAAGGCTTATGGTTTGAAGCTCTTTAATGCTCTCTAAGTTTGGTAGGTATGACCAAATAGTTTGATCTAGAGGATTAACGTGCAGGAATCACCTATGTGAGGGTGAAGTGGAAGCCGCTTCAAAGAGAATGATAGTAAAGGCCTATTCAAAACGCTCTCATGAAACCAGGTAGTGTTCATGGATGAAACGAACAAAATTGTGAGAACCATAAATTGTAAAAGGCTGGTTGTGTGACTTGTGTTGTCTAGGTGTACACTAAAATTTGATGGTTCAAAGATATCACATCTACCGATTGACTGAGTGCATCCGATGCAAGTTCACTACAAAAATTTCAAAGAAAAACCTACTTATCCAGATGCATTTAGTCTTTGCTTGTAGATCACACACTTTACTATAAATTTTTTAATGAAATAGTAATTTCCCATTCATATGGGGGATTGTTGGGTTCTAAGTGAAAATGTGAATGAAAAATGGAGGGAAAAAGAGTGAATTGTGGTTTCACTTTATAGAAGAATGTTTCTCTCACATTGGTAGGAGAAAGGAACATTCTTATGCTTAAATTAAGAAGCATTCCTTCATGTGGATAGTGAGGCAAAAACAAGACAAGCCTCTCACCGTCGTCGTCATCGCTCGTTCGGCTCGGCTTCTGCTTCATATTCGAATTTGTCAAATGATCGATCGAGAGACTATCTTTTTGGACAAAATTCATTTGAAACTTGAGAGTTAATGATCCAAAAATTCCAAATGAAATTTCTCCATTTGCGGATGCACCCGAGCATGTGTGGACACATGTCACAATGCTCCTCGAAGGGACGCGACCTTTCGAGGCACTGTTTGGTAATGGAAAGGCGACCTACGCGCGCACCTGGCTACCTGCGGATGCAGGTGCCAACACAGGTCAAGCCTGAAGTTTTTGTTTTGTGTCAAAAGGCCACCTGCTGGCGCAGGTGGTCCTGATGTTCCAAAATAGTGCAATTTTTCATGAACCATTGCTTCCTTTTGTGAAGCACCACCTTTTGGCTATAAATACCTGAATTTTTTCTCAGGTATAGGCACGAAATTTTGAAGTGAAAAACACCTTCTGCTTTATAAAAACTCAAGTGTGATTTATGAATCGTTGAGTGCATTTGTTCGACCGAGTTTGAGGTACCTCCATTCTGTCAATGTGATTCATTTTATCCTGGGAGGATATATTCCATAACCTCGGGTACTTGAGGGGAATAATTTCCTTAAGGACATATCGTGAATTCGATGGACTTGAATCTTCTAATTTTCATCTCTTTCTAAATGTTTTGGATTTGCTATTTCCAGAAAATAGTTTGAACTTCATTTTGTTGTTGTTCATAAGTTGGGTTGAACTTATTATTGAAGTTCAAAGTTGTGAATACAGAGTTCAAGCTTCATTTGATTGTTCATTCTTTAAGTTGAACATGTGTTTGAAGTTTTTGTTGAAAAATACAGATTTTATTAAACCCAAAAAACAACAAGTAATACCCTATTTGTTGCATTTATGAAGTTTCTGCCATTTGTATACAATGGCTAGAAGGGGAGGCAATCCTTTTACGTTAGTGTTTGTTTTAACATTAACAAAGTAAGATAATCTCATGATGGTATCTCCTTCGTATCTCAAGGTTTTTTTCTTTGTCTTTTGCTATTTATGATACGATTTTGTTGGTTCGTTTGATCTGAGGAACTTAGCTAAATGATCAATTGACCATTTACGTCATAAGTGGTAATATTTCTACAGGCTTTCTGTGGTTATAATTGAAAATTCGTCAGAGAAAATTCTCTATATTATATGTATGCCTCAAATTATCTTTATAGCGATAATCTGAAATTTATTCTGTGGACGATAAATCTGAAATTTATTTCAATAAGGTAAATTTGAAGTATACTCATGTAGTTGTAAATCTGAAATTTACTCGGTCTTGAACCGGTAAATTCAAAATTTACACATTGTAGTGATAAATTTAAAATTTATTCTCAAAGTAGTAAATCTGAATTTATTGCCCTGGATATATAGGACAAAAGCTATTTGTCTTGGGTGCTTGAAGTTGAAGTTCATCTTGATGTGATGGATCTGGTAGACACTATCAAAATAAATATTAGACATCAAATTATGGTTGTGCTGAAGGTAGTAATATTCCTCCACCCATTGACGAGGGCTTGAAATTGCAATATCTCATTGTTAAAGATTCTTTTATGTTGTAGAATAATCTGAAAGATAGATATGACCACTTGAAGATAGTCATTCTTCCATAATCACTTTTTGATTGAATCCAAATTTTTTCAGTATCCAATTATGAGCTATTAATGAAAAATCATGAAAGTCGACCAACTGATTCTAGTCCATTTCCTGAAGTGAATGAGATAAATTTTCCCAAGCTAAGCGTGAAAAAGATCATGGCCCAGTCGTTGTAGTGACTATGGTCGAAAGAAAAATTCTTTATATTACTATACATATCCCGATTTGCTCTTGAAATAGCAATATCTTAAAAAAAAATATTAAGCTAATTTTGATTTGCTTAAGACATGTGTAGATGATTGTGTTTCACTCTTGAAAAATAAAAACTTTTGATAAATACTAAAAATACAATTCCTTCCTTTAAGTGAATATGACAATATTGAGTAAAATTTATAAATATGAACGTTCACTTAATCGTGAAGATGTCACGACCCACCTTCAGAAGAGGTAGAATAATTGAGAAGAAATATTTTGGATATTTTATGTTTTATTTCTAAAGTAGTAAATACTCTAAAATTTACTTTTGAAATAGTAAGAATCTAACATCTTCTCCTAAAGTAGTATAACTTTAAACTCACTCCCAAAGTAATAGAATTATATTAAAGTAGTAAAACTTTGAACTTTACTGCTGAAGCAATAAAACTATAAAAATAAAATAAAATTTGAAGTAGTAAAAATTTGAAATTTTCTCTTGAAATAGAAATAATTTATAAATATTAGAGAAATATTCTAAAGCAATGTCTTCTTGTGCTTGAGCAAAGCAATGAGTTATTGACAAATATCTTATTTCAACTAAATTTAAATAATCATATTTTATTCTTCAAAGTGAGCGAAAAAAATATCACACTTACCTTCTGGAGATAGAATAATAAGTGATATATTATTATTTATGTGGTATGTGTTGGGTTCGAAATCGAGAGGGCGTCATGCGAAGCATATAATTTGCAAACCATAGAGGCGATAAATCGGATGACAAATAAAAACATACTAAAACATATTATTGATAGGGTTTGGCCAATTGGCCTACATATGAAAAACTAATATTGAAAAATATAAAACCTATTGGGAGAAATCTCCCCCTAAACAAGACTCTTTAGAGACTACATTGTGGATGGTATTGTGTTATGGTATGAGAAGAGGGGTCTTCTATTTATAGAGTTTCAAAACTTTTCCTACAATAAAGAGGTTAGCCAAATATGGAAGAGTTTTATATTTTCCTTTTAGGAAAAGTAAAAGTAATTATGGTATTACTTTTATTTTCCTTTCAAGAAAAGTAAAACTTAAATTTGGCCTAACAGTATGAAAGACCTTGCAATTTTTACATGTCGTACGTAGAAATATTTTTGAATATTTTTTTAAAATATTAAGGCAAAAGAAAGCAGAAGAGAATGTTTTCTACTGATACATTTTTGATTAATTATTTATTGATTTTCTTGAAGAAAATAACGATTAAAGTATCTTTTACCGAAGGATGTGATTTTTATGTGGTTGCCTCTTTGATACAAAATATTCAGGTGTTAATGAAGAATCTCCCTCAAGAAGATGTTTGAAATAATAAAGTTTAGAACATTGCATTTACTTTTCAGCATTTATAAATTTAGAATTATCTTTAAATGTTCATTTAGTTAATGTTTTCTTATATGGCACCAACCATGTCTAACCAAATTATTTTTCATGATACCAATAGTATCTAAACTAATACAAAACTAATGATGAAGAATTCTAGAAGAGTTAATTGGTTGTCTACAATCTAGTATCATGACACTAACAGTGTCCAAATAATATTTGATTATGGTTAATAATTAAAGTCTCTCGAATAGCTTATATATGATAACACCATTTATGCTAGATAGTATTATATGAAGTTGTTACAATCGGAACACGAATTATAGTAAATCAGAAGTTTACTAGCAATAAAAATGATTATTATATTGAGTAATTAAGAAAATTCATCTTGATAATATTGATTTATTTTCAAGCTGATTTTCGATAAATAGATGAACCATTGCTTATGAGAATAAAGTTTCATGTGTTTGTTTGAGATATGATATATTGCATACAACTACACTTAGCTTGTATTCATTAAATCAATAAATTATGATTAAGCCTTTCTTTCAATTGGTTCACGGTTAGGAACCAAATATTTTTCATCTTCTTTGATGTGCGTTATATGTTAGATCGGGGATATATGTTATATTTTCTTACATTAGGGAAAGAGAATAAGCAGGTATGAAATATGTTATAAATTATCATCACTATGGTCCTCATATAAAAGATGATTCAATTCAAATGTTAGAAGTATTTTCTGATCCAAATTAATTTTATATTTCTGCTGCAAATATTCCTACCAAATGTCCTTGAAAGATAAAATTTATGATACACATGAAGAATGATAGAAATCATTTCAAAATGCAATAATCCTTGAAAAACAAGGAAGGAGCAAATGATCATAATAAGGAGGCAATGTGCTCTTGAAGAGCCAACAACTTAATAGTTCATGAAACCTTATGAGAGATTCAGGGATCCGAAAATAATTAAGCGATGAGATTTCAGTAAGTTATATTGCATTCTTCACCAACACAAAATGATATCTCGTCGATTATATCTTTGATACAATATGCGCCCAATATTGTAAAAAATTATAAAGATCGGAATTCTATGTCTGTTAACGCTTGCTGATGTAGAAATAATTACCTACTGGAATGAAGCATATTGATAAGCATAAAGCTTATTTGAACTGCAGTACTCCAGAAGATGTCATGCTTTAAATACTAATGGATGTTGTCATTTGATAAAATTTACATTTTTTTTTTTGAAGAACTCGTAATGCCAGAAGCATTTACAAGTTCTTGAAACTTGTTCATAATCCCTATATGAAATAAATCAAGTAAGATAGATGTGACTTAATCACCTTAGTAAGGATACAAAAATGACTCTGTTTACCTTTATTTTTTTTCATGAAAATCAAGATCTTTCATATGATGACTTGACTCTTGAAGAGTTTCCAAAAATAGTAGATTATATGCTGAAAGAAGTTAAAATAAAATCAATTGCATATTACAAATGAAAGCATAATATATATTAGTTTATCCTTACAATTGTTGTCAAGTTTCTTGCACATACAAAAGATAATAACAATTTATGAAGAAAGTCAGGAATGTATTTGGCGTGATTCCAACAGTACTATATGATGATAATGCAACTCTATCAAGAGAATGAAGATGCAAATGATCAGTTAGTTCATCAAATGATAATTTGATTGATCTGATCACAATGGCCCTACCAACTCAAACATATGACAATCTCGTATAGAAGATTATATTGTAGTAAATCATTCTTAAGAATTATGTGATGCTTTATTCAGGGGGTGTAAAATACGCGTTGTACTCTTTTTTTCTTAAACCAATGTTTTATTCCATTGGACTTTTCTGGTAAGATTTTTAATGAGGCAATTAACAAATGCGTATTACTAGATAAATGTACTCTTTTTTCTTTACTAGGATTTTTTTTCACTACTAAAATAAATAGAAAAACCGACCACCAAAAGCGACCACAAGTGGTCGGTTTTCCTATTTTTCGACCAAAAAACCGACCACAAAGTGTGATCAGTAAAATAGTGGAAGCTTTTCCAAAACCGGCCACACGTGGTCGGTTTTTTCAAAAAAATTTATTTATTTATATATCGATATTAATTATATTATACAACAACAACAAAATAAATTTTTTCTATTAAATTTTTTTATATTTATATATTTTTATTTTTATTTAGTATACCGACCACAAGTGGTCGGTTTTTGTAAACAAAAAATTAAATATTTATTTAAAGAAACCGACCACAAGTGGTCTGTTTATTAAAAAAATATTTAATTTTTTTAAGAAGTGGTTGGTTTATTTAAATAAATATTAATTTATTTTAAAAAAATCGACCACAGTGGTCGGTTTTTCTGGTAATTTTTACCAAAATCGATCACGAGTGGTCAGTTTTCTGGTAATTTTTACCAAAACCGACCACGAGAGTGATCGATTTTTGATTAAACATTCCAGAATAACTGACCACGTGTGATGGTTTTTTTTTCAAATTTCTAAAAAATCAACCACTTGTAGTCGATTTTTTTGGAAATTTTGTAAAGAAAATTACAGCATATATGCTGCATTTCCAATATAAACCCTGCTAATACAAAACAGCCCACCAATTCAGAAACATTCAATCATCTCAATACAACCCACCAATTTAGAAACATTAAAACATCTCCTTAAACATTCAAATACCAAAATCAAAACATCCAAATATCAAAATCAAAACATACAAACATCAAAGTTTACAAATCAAAAATAAACTAAAAGTCATCCTCATCCCCATCATCCTCAACCCCATCCTTCTCATCATCATCATCAAAATCCTCCTCCTCATCTGTATTGTAATTATCAAGGGAGCTTAGGCCTCTCGCAATCCGAGGAGCATCACCGAAACACGGAGGAAGTATCTGTGGAGCATGACAAAAACTATTAATCTGCTCCTGCAATATTTTCATTTGCATACCCATTTCTTCCTCTCTCTTCCTCGCCCTCTCAGCATTTTCCTCTTCTCTCTTCCTCGTCCTCTCAGCCTCTACAACCATTTGACTGGTGAGCTGAGCAACTGTATTTTGTAACAAAACAACGGTTTCTCTATCAACTAGTAGGGTAGAGGAGGATCCGCAATACAAAGAGGTAATGTTCTCTATAAAGCATTTTCTCGAGTAGCCGTAGACATTACCCCTAACAGGTGAACCCACACATTCTTGCCAGTACTTCTCCTCTACTTTTTGAGGTAGTGGGTTACCCTGACTTTCTGGAGACCGAGTCGCACGTAACTCAGTAATCCTCTGTATATATTTTTCCTATATTTAAAGTAAAGTGAAACATTAGTAATAAAAAGATACTAAACTATTCAAACTTAAATATTATCAAATTTAGTAATAAAAAATTATAAGTATGAATGTAGTTCTTACATGGGTTTCTTTAGCACGTGGCTCTACCCACCTATCTTCATCTGTAGGGTTCTTTTCCTTTTTTATGTGAGTATGCGAAAATAACTCACCCTGAGATACCCTTCTACCCAACTTTTTTTTCTGCATACGATAAAATTATTAATCTTCAAAAAGTAAAAATATTTGAAATAGAAATAAACATTTAAATTGATAAAAGTTACGTACCATTTTATCCTCCACAACAATCTGACTGATAGCTCCCGCAGTGTGTAGAGAGTCACCTTGCATAAACGCTCTGGCTTTCTTTCCTTTTTCACTCAACTTCTTAAATTCTTCGCTATTCCAATAGCGAAGGAAATCTTGCCACATATCTGCCCCAATAAACCTTGGCATTTTCTTTTTATTTCTTGCATAATTCAATAGACCATTAAGTCTTAAGTCTGGCTCTCCTAAAAAAATTCCTCTTTATAACATAATGGTCTGCTGGATCATACCAGAAATATTTCTACAATAAAAATAATAGTACTCATTATTAGTTATTACAAGTCTATATTAAAGAAGTTTAATTTCCTAAAGTACTTAAACATCTAAAATAAACAGGAGACTCCAATTTCACAGTATGTCATTAAACTCCAATATTAATTTTCCTGATTAATGACAAAGATCGTGAAATAAATTTCATCTAACAAGTAAAAGGATCAAATATCTATCACTAGACTAATTTAAATAAGAAGGCATCAATCAAAAATTAAAAAGTTTGGTGAGAAATGCTAAGTTACCTGAAATTGTTCGAACATTTTCTCTCGATAAAATTCTGGAACCTCTCGCCAACTTGTCCAATAACCTTTGTAGTTGCGACGAATGCATTTGCGGATAATTTTGGCAATTCTATTATCCGGCTTAAACCTGCAATACATGATCAAACATTAATATCATAGAGCATAATTTAGTAATTGAAAAATAAATAGAATTTTTATATATTAAAATATACCCTTTTCCATATGGTATAATGTACTCCCTCCGACTATTATCTCTCTGTCCTGAATATGGAGCCGGTACTCCTGTGTGCGCTCTCATGGGTGTATCTAAAGTACTGGGGGTGGTGTCTCTTAGACGAAGATCGATCAGCCCAATCGATCCAGTAGAACCACTATGAGTCCCTGGCTGACTGGTAGCAGATGCTAGCACAGGCGATGGTAGATGAGTATAGGTACCATCGATCTTCTGGTAGTACTGTGAAGGTGGTGGCATGGTGATGGGGGCGTGTTGAGTCTCAGTAGAGCCATGTAGTGGACCCACATGCGTAGGAGCACTATATGAATGATGGGACGACCTAGAATGAGAGGGTTGTGCTGGAATGTCATCTGACCGACCCTCAGATATATGAATTCCTGTGGGTCGGCTATGAGGTGACGGTACCCTTTTCTTTTTTGATTTACTAGTGTCAAGTATTTGCTTACCCTTGTAACCCTTACCTACCATCTAAATTATTTAAAGACAAAACAGTTGGTCAAATATCATTTTGTTAATATTGTTATTCATTAATCAATCAATTAATAAGTAATCTAAACAACACTTAAACACAGAATACCAATTCTTTTTCAAGATCAAATTAAACACTTCATAAATTCAATAAGAATTTCAATAGGTAAAAGAGTTTGATTCATTTGCAGATCTTACTTAGGCTATTACACAACAAACTTCTAAAAAACAACAACATAAAAGGTAAGTACTACAAAGCATGAAGACATCAATAATAGTTCTCTCTAGAAGATTCTCCACTAAACCATTCACCCTCTTCAAAAGTTTCCTCCTCTTCTACCCATTCAGCCTCTTCTGGACTAACTTCTTCGTAAATGTGTTCCAAATGATTCAAATTATCCACTAAGTTAGTGTCTACTAATTGGTGATCAGTTTGCATTTCATTTTGATATGCAGTCTCAAACACATTCTCAACTTCCACCCGCTCCATAGGCTTGGTTTTGATTACAGCCCACCAATTAGACTTGTCCCTGCGCAATGAATAAGGAGCATAGTACACTTGTTTAGCATTTTGTGCAAGAATAAAAGGATCGTAAGCAGGATACGTCCTAGTGTGTTTGACTTCAATGATGTTATGCTCCTTAATACTCTTGTGCCTCTATTGCTTGGATCGAACCACTTACATCAAAACAGTACTAACAGGATAACCATCATACTCCATATCTAAAATCTCTTATATGACGCTAAAGTAATCAACATCATTATCATCCTTAACCCAAACACCACTATTGTTTATTTTTCTTGTTTTGGAGTGTTCCTCGGTGGAAAATTTAAGCCCATTAACTGTATAGTGGGACATTGTACTAGCTTCAACTGGTCCAATAGCAATATCCTTCAAGAATTGATTATATGTGGCCTCATTTGTTGAATGGAATACCTATATATATGTATATATTATGGTTGGTAGAAGAATGCGTAAACGCTTTAAATTTGTTGTGTTATTATTACAATTACACACCAGATATGTATACCATATTGGAAATGACTCATACACTTGATTTGGGTGGAATTGGGCATTAAATGAACTGAAGATTCACAATACAAAGACAATTAGTTCCTTAGTAAAACGAGTAATTAAATTTGATATGTAAATATTTAATATCCTTACTTTAAAAAGGGCTCAACTTCTGGGTAATTCAGCAAGACATACAATGTTGCTGATTTGTGCTCCATGGCAGTAAGTCGACAAAAATTGCTCTTTTTTCCCCTACTACCTGATCGATTGAAGATTGATATTGGTTGCAGATATGACTCATTCTCATCATCTTGGTGTCGATTCGGTCTGTTTCTCAAACAACCGACTTGATCACCAAAATAGTAAGAATAAAATTGGGATGTTTCTCTAGCAAGGTACGCTGCAACTATAGAGCCTTCAACCCTATATTTATTTTTAGGACCCTTTTTAAATTTCCCAATGGTCCTGTATAATTTTACGTTACGCATGCATCTAATATATAAAAAAAGATATCTACTTAAACAATTAAGAAATAAATTAAATGTTTTGCACTTGCTTACCGCTTGCCTGGATACATCCACCTAGTTTGAACTGCACCACCTAGCTGGGCTTCGTGGACAAGGTGGATGGGAAGCTGTTCCATCACATCAAAGAACCCAGCTGAAAAAATCTTCTCCAATTTGTTGGTGATAACAACAATATTACCTTTCATTTGCATCAGATTTTCTTCTTTTAATGTGGTGGAACATAAGTCTTTGAAGAAGAAACTGATCTCTATTATCGGTTTTCATATATTTTCAGGCAAACCAATAAAAGCAATCGGAAGTAACTATTCCATGAAAACGTGAAAATCATGACTTTTCATTCCATGTAAGATTTCATGTTCCATGTCTACCGTTTTCCCAAATTCGATGCATATCCATCTGGTATCTTTAAACTTTGGACCCACTCACATATTTTTCCGTTTTTGGTCCAACTTGAATGTATAACTAGCCTTGAGCTTAAGCAAATTACCATTGGTCCGCTCCTGCAAGTGTAATTCCCTGCGCTTGCAATGTTCTGGTAAATCAAGTCTAGCCTTTGGATTATCTTTTGTCTTGCTAGTCACATCCATAACTGTGTTGAACAAGTTATCAAAATAGTTCTTTTCAGTATGCATGACATCAATATTATGTCTAAGTTTGTTATCTGGCCAATATTCTAACTCCTAGAATATGATCTGCTTTGTCCAATTATGTGAAACGCCATACCCATCAAACCTATACAGTTGTTCCTCGCTAACCTTTGGAAAATCTTAAACTCTCTCCCAAATGTCATGACCACTTAATGTTGGTGGTGGACCGTCAGGTTCAGTTCTATTCTTTCTAAATGCATGCTTGAGCCTCCTAAACTCATGATCAGGTGGCAAGAAACAACGGTGACAGTCAAACTATGAATTTTTTCGGCCATGTCTCAATGTGAACGATTTTGTATTTTCCATGCAATATGGACAGACTAACTTACCATCTGTCATCCACCCAGACAACATTTCATAAGCAGGGAAATTATTAATAGTCCACATTGGATAAGCACACAAATTGAAATTCTGTTTGAGTGAAATGTCCCAAGTTTCAACCCCCTCATGCCATAACAATTGCAGCTCATCAATCAAAGGTTGCAAGTAAACATCTATCCCATTTTTTGGATTACGCGGGCTAGGAACAACACAATTCAAAAATATATATGGACTAGTCATCAATATTTCAGGAGGAAGATTATATGGTGTGATAAACACAGGCCAACATTAATATGGCGCAACACCAACAGAAAAAGGTGAGAAACCATCAGCACACAACCCCAACCTAATATTTCATGGTTCAGCTGCAAAATCAGGATAAGCTGCATCAAAATGCTTCCAAGCTTCTCCATCAGACGGATAACACATGACACCAGGGGGCCTTCTATTTTCACTGTACCATCTCATATGGGAAGTTGAGCTATTTGATGCAAACAACCTCTTCAACCTTGGTATAGTCGCCCTAATCGCAATTTTATTTCCTGTACAACCACATTTATAGCTAGGGTGTAGACAAAACTTACAAGACTCTAGTCCAGCATCCTCCTTAAAGTATAACATGTAATTATTTTCACAGCAATCAATTCTAATCGACAAGAGACCTAACTTAGACACCAGTCTTTTTGCCTTATAAAAAGAATCAGGAACCTCTAAAGCGAGGTCAACTAACTCTTTAATAAGGTCTATAATAGAGTCCATTCCTCTTTCAGCAATATTCCAATCAGATTTGATACTTAATAATCTAACAACAACAGACAATTGAGAGTGTGAACTCCCGTCAAACAAAGGATGACTAGCAACACACAATTCTTCATAAAAATGGTGTGCTTCTACATTGGGAACATCTTCTACATTTTCCAGGATTTCAATCCCCCCTGCATCCTAAAAGCATCATGCACCATTTCTGAAATCCTAGTATGTTGATAGTTATTATGCCCAGCAGACCTACTACTTTCACCAACATCAAAGTTATTTTGCCCAACTTCTCCATGACTAGTATTCAATCTTAAATAGTCCTCATGAAACCCCTTGCTATAAAGATGATTCCTCACAACATCTTCTTTTAGAAAGCATGTACGATCACATCTTACATAAGGACAACAAATTGATTCGAAAATTGACCAATCATCAAGTGTCTTGGAATGTTCAATAAATCGATTGACACTTGCTACAAATTCCTCCCTTATACCCACTCTGTTATCATTATTTTGTTGATATATCCAGCTATAATCAAATTCCATCTACACAAGCAATCACAATCTTAATTAAAGTCACTATCTTATCCATTTTAAAGTCACTAAAACACATTTCAAATGACTACACTTAACCATTTTTAAGTAACGAATACATATTTTAATTGACTACACTTAACCATTTTCGAGCCATTAGTTCACTATTTCAAGTTACTACACTTATTCATTTTCAAATAACAAGTTCACATTTTCAAGTGACTACACTTAACCATTTTTAAGTAACTAATACACATTTCAAGTGACTACACTTAACCATTTTCAAGTCATTAGTTCACTATTTCAAGTTACTACACTTATCCATTTTCAAATCACACGATCACATTTTCAAGTTACTACACTTAACCATTTTCAAGTAACTAATACACATTTCAAGTGACTACACTTAACCATTTTCAAGTCATTAGTTCACTATTTCAAGTTGCTACACTTATCCATTTTCAAATCACAAGTTCACATTTTTAAGTTACTACACTTAACCATTTTCAAGTAACAAACACACATTTCAAGTGACTACACTTAACCATTTTCAAGTAACTAATACACATTTCAAGTGACTACACTTAACCATTTTCAAGTCATTAGTTCACTATTTCAAGTTACTACACTTATCCATTTTCAAATCACAAGTTTACATTTTCAAGTTACTACACTTAACCATTTTCAAGTAACTAATACACATTTCAAGTGACAACGCTTAACCATTTTCAAGTCATTAGTTCACTATTTCAACTTACTACACTTATCCATTTTCAAATCACAAGGTCACATTTTCAAGTTACTACACTTAACCATTTTCAAGCCATTAGTTCACTATTTCAAGTGACTACACTTAACAATTTTCAAGTCATTAGTTCATATTTTCAAGTTACTACACTCTTCCATTTTCAAATAACAAGTTCACATTTTCAAGTGACTACACTTAACCATTTTCAAGTCATTAGTTCACTAGTTCAAGTTACTACACTTATCCATTTTCAAATCAAAAGTTTACATTTTCAAGTTACTACAATTAACCATTTTCATGTAACTAATACACATTTCAAGTGACTACACTTTACCATTTCCAAGTCATTAGTTCACTATTTCAAGTTACTACACTTATCCATTTTCAAATCACAAGTTCACATTTTCAAGTTACTACACTTAACCATTTTCAAATAACTAATACACATTTCAAGTGACTACACTTAACCATTTTCAATCCATTAGTTCACTATTTCAAGTGACTATTCTTAACCATTTTCAAGTAATTAGTTCACATTTTCAAGTTACTACACTTATCCATTTTCAAATAACAAGTTCACATTTTTAAGTGACTACACCTAACAATTTTCAAGCCATTAGTTCACTATTTCAAGTTACTACGCCTATCCATTTTAAAATAACAAGTCCACATTTTCAAGTGACTACACGTAACCATTTTGAAGTGACTAAAACACATTTCAAGTGACTACACTTAACCATTTTCAAGTCATTAGTTCACATTTTCAAGTTACTACACTTTTCCATTTTCAAATTACAAGTTCACATTTTGAAGTGACTACACTTAACCATTTTCAAGTAACTAATACACATTTCAAGTGACTACACTTAACCATTTTCAAGTCATTAGTTCACTATTTCAAGTTACTACACTTATCCATTTTCAAATCACAAGTTCACATTTTCAAGTTATTACAGTAATCCATTTTCAAGTGACTACACTTAACTATTTTCAAGCCATTAGTTCACTATTTCAAGCGACTACACTTAACCATTTTCAAGTAACTAATACACATTTGAAGTGATTACACCTAACCATTTTCAAGTAACTAATACACATTTGAAGTCACTACACTTAACCATTTTTAAGTAACTAATACACACTTTCAAGTCATTACCATTTTCAAGTAACTAGTTCACATTTGAAGTCACTACACTTAACCAATTTCAAGTAACTAATACACATTTCAAGTGACTACACTTAAGCATTTTCAGTTCATTAGTTCACTATTTCAAGTTACTACACTTATCCATTTTCAAATCACAAGTTCACATTTTCAAGTTACTACACACAACCATTTTCAAGTAACTAATACACATTTCAAGTGACTACACTTAACTATTTTCAAGCCATTAGTTCACTATTTCAAGTGACTACACTTAACCATTTTCAAGTCATTAGTTCACATTTTCAAGTTACTAAACTTATCCATTTTCAATTAAAAAATTCACATTTTCAAGTGACTACACTTAACTATTTTCAAGTAACTAATACACATTTCAAGAGACTACACTTAACCGTTTTCAAGCCATTAGTTCACTATTTCAAGTCACTACACTTATCCATTTTCAAATAACAAGTTCACATTTTCAAGTGACTACACTTAACCATTTTGAAGTCACTAAAACACATTTCAAGTGACTACACTTAACCATTTTCAAGTCATTAGTTCACATTTTCAAGTTACTACACTTATCCATTTTCAAGTAACAAGTTCACATTTTCAAGTGACTGTACTTAACTATTTTCAAGTAACTAATACACATTTCAAGTGACTACACTTAACCATTTTCAAGTAACTAATACACATTTCAAGTCACTACACTTAACCATTTTCAAATAACTAATACACATTTTCAAGTAACTAGTTCACATTTAAAGTGACTACACTTAATCATTTTCAAGTAACTAATACACATTTCAAGTGACTACACTTAACTATTTTCAAGCCATTAGTTCACTATTTTAAGTGACTACACTTAACCATTTTCAAGTAACTAATACACATTTCAAGTGGCGACACTTAACCATTTTCAAGTAACTAATACACATTTCAAGTCACTATACTTAACCATTTTCAAGTAACCAATACACATTTTTAAGTCACTACCATTTTCAAGTAACTAGTTCACATTTCAAGTCACTACACTTAACCAATTTAAAGTAACTAATACACATTTCAAGTGACTACACTTAACCATTTTCAAGTCATTAGTTCACTAGTTCAAGTTACTACACTTATCCATTTTCGAATCACAAGTTCACATTTTCAAGTTACTGCACTTAACCATTTTCAAGTAACTAATACACATTTCAAGTGACTACACTTAACCATTTTCAAGTCATTAGTTCACTAGTTCAAGTTACTACACTTATCCATTTTCAAATCACAAGTTCACATTTTCAAGTTACTACACTTAACCATTTTCAAGTAACTAATACACATTTCAAGTGACTACACTTAACCATTTTCAAGTAACTAATACACATTTCAAGTCACTACACTTAACCATTTTCAAGTAACTAATACACATTTTCAAGTCACTACCATTTTCAAGTAACTAGTTCACATTTCAAGTGACTACACTTAACCAATTTCAAGTGACTACACTTAACCATTTTCAAGTCATTAGTTCACTATTTCAAGTTACTACACCTATCCATTTTCAAATCACAAGTTCACATTTTCAAGTTACTACACTTAACCATTTTCAAGTAACTAATACACATTTCAAGTGACTACACTTAACCATTTCAAGCCATTAGTGCACTATTTCAAGTGGCTACACTTAACCTTTTTCAAGTCATTAGTTTACATTTTCAAGTTACTAGACTTATCCATTTTCAAATAACAAGTTCACATTTTCATGTAACTATACTTAACCATTTTCAAGTAACTAATACACATTTCAAGTGACTACACTTAACCATTTTCAAGCCATTAGTTCACTGTTTCAAGTTACTACACTTATCCATTTTCAAATAACAAGTTCACATTTTCAAGTGACTACACTTAGCCATTTTCAAGTAACTAATACACATTTCAAGTCACTAAACCATTTTGAAGGCCCTAAAACACATTTCAAGTGACTACACTTAACCATTTTCTAGTAACTAATACACATTTCAAGTGACTACACTTAACCATTTTCAAGCCATTAGTTCACTATTTCAAGTGACTACACTTAACCATTTTCAAGTAACTAATACACATTTCAAGTGACTACACTTAACCATTTTCAAGTAACTAATACACATTTCAAGTGAATACACTTAACCGTTTTCAAGTAACTAATACACATTTCAAGTGACTATACTTGATCATTTTCAAGTCATTAGTTCACTATTTCAAGTTACTACACTTATCCATTTTCAAATCACAAGTTCACATTTTCAAGTTACTACACTTATCCATTTTTAAATCACAAGTTCACTTTTTCAAGTAACTCCCCTTAACCATTTTCAAATCACATGTTCACATTTTCAAGTAACTACACTTAACCATTTTCAAAGCACAATTTCACATTTTCACTTGAGAACACTTAATCATTTTCAAGTCACAAGTTCACAATTTGAAGTCACTAGATTTAACCATTTTCAATTCTAATATAAGTCAAATAGTTCAACAAATTTAATAAAACAAATAAGTAGAGGCGTGGCATGTCCCTCTCACACCATATAATCATCACAAAACTTATGGCTTTCAAAGCCTTCTACAGTAAATAATCCCACCGTAACACTATATTTAAAGACTTTAATATAAGAAAATAGAGAGAAATCAACTTACCTTCAAGTAAACTAATATTCCAAAATTACTTTTACAAAAATTGCTCCTTCTGTATGATATGCCTCTTTGCAAATATCTAATCCAAATCTAAAGAAAAAATATCATTTAGTGCCAAATCGATCAGTACCAAAATAAACTAGGCAAATCAACAATGTAACTAATTATTAAAGCGACGATAGGAAAATCAACCTTTTCAAATACGTCGGAGCTGCTGAACGGAGTTGCTGCGTCGATGAACGGAGCTGCTGTCGTTGCTGCTACTGTCGTTGGTCGGAGCTGCTGCTGTCGTTGGTTGGAGCTGCTGCTGTCGTTGGTCGGAGCTGCTGCTGTCGATGAACGAAGCTACTGTCGTTGGTCGGATCTGCTGTTGTCATTGGTCGGAGCTGCTGTCGATGAATGGAGCTGCTGTCGTTGGTCGAAGCTGCATCAATGAACCGCGGTTGCTACCGGCGTCAGGTGTGTGGGTTCGATGTGTATCGGGGTAATTAGGAAAGGGGTTATTAGGAAAGGGGTGATGGGCTAGTCAGGTCAGGCGATATAGTTGGGCTGGGTCGGGTGAAAACAATTGAGAAAACCGACCACAAATGGTCGTTTTTTTTTTTTTAAAATTATTATTTGCAAAACTGACCACTTGTGGTCAGTTTTCATTTAAAAAAAATTAAAAAATATCTAATGAATTGTGTAATATTTATAATAAATACAAAAGAATTTAATACGATGTATATAAATCGGATAATTAGTTAATTCATCATCACACCCGAGTAGTATATTTCCTCAATTGTATAATAATATCAATGTATTTCGTATATTAGGATGAATTTTTTGTTAGTTAGCTTTTGAATATGTATTATATACCTCGTTATACGACATATTTCATATATAATCTGATGAATTATCGATTAATTAGCTTACTTTATTATAACTTCAAAAGTAATTATTACGTCGAGCGTATGATATCAACGTGTTATTCAAAATATTTGGATAGATTCAGTTAGTTTGCTTTTGACTACTACGTGTATATATCACTACACGAGATATACATATATATACATATCGAGTGACTATCAAGTTCAAAATACGTACTGTATACATTACATACAAGAGTATATTATCTCGTAATACAACGAATTTCATATATACTCTGATGAATTATCGATTAATTGGCTTACATTATTATAATTTCAACAGTATATATATTATTACGTGGATCGTATGATATCAACGTGTTATTCAAAATACTTGGATAGATTCACTTAGCTTGCTTTTGACTACGTACTACGTACATCACTACACGAGATATACTTATACACACACACACTCTATCGACTATCAGGTTCAAACTACATACTGTATACATTACATACAAGAGTATATTACCCCGTAATACAAAAAATTTCATATATACTCTGATAAATTATCGGTTAATTTAGATTACGTTATTATAACTTCAACAATATATATATTATTAAGTCGATCGTATGATATCAACGTGTTATTCAAAATACTTGGATAGATTCACTTAGCTTGTTTTTGACTACTACGTACATCAATACACGAGATATATGTATATACACACACACTCTATCGACTATCAGGTTCTAAATAAATACTATGTATATACATTACATACACGAGTATATTACCCCGTAATACAACGAATTTCATATATACTCTGATGAATTATTGATTAATTAGCTTACATTATTACAACTTCAACAGTATATATATTATTATGTTGATCGTATGATATCAACTTGTTATTCAAAATACTTTGAAAGATTCACTTAGCTTGCTTTTGACTACTACGTACATCAATACACGAGATATACGTATAGATCACATGCACGAGTATATTACCCCATAATACTGCGTATTCCTTATGCTCGAATGAATTATCGATTATTTACCTTACATTATTATAACTCTAACAATATATTATAATTACCTCGATCGTATGATATCAACGTTTTCAATATACTTGTATACATTCAATTAGCTTTTGACTACTACGTAAATAACTACACGAGATATATGCATATATATATACTCGATGGACAATATATTTATTTTATTGAAACGTAAGTAAAAAATAAAGATTGTTTTTTATGTTATTTATTAATTTTATTTAATATATTTAATATTTCTTAATTTATTTTTAATATTTTTTACAAAAATCAACCACAAGTGGTAGATTTTTCTTAATTCTTTTTACAGAAACCGACCACTTGGGGTTGATTTTTTAATATAAATTGATTTTTATTATTGTTAAGAAATAAACCGACCACAAGTGGTCGGTAAAATTTTTTAAAAAATATTTAATATATTTTAAAAATATATTCCGTTTTACCTTTTTTTTAATTTTATTTATATTAATTTTTTGGGAAACCAAAACCGATCATTTGTATAATTTTTTTTTAATCTAAAACCGACCACAAGTGATCGGTTTTTGTAAAATAACTTTCACAAAAGTTTAATATATTTTGTATAGCAAAATAAAAAAAAAATTTAAATAATTATTTATTTATTTTTTGTTATTACCGACCACAAGTGGTCGGTTTTAAGGAATATTATTTTCGCGGGTTAATTTAATTACTTTCCCGCAATTATTAAATAGAAAAACAACCGACCACATGTAGTAGGTTTTTATGCGACCACAAGCCGTGGTCGGTTTTTCTGTTTTTTTTTAGTAGTGTTTTTTGAATCTTTTTTCTAATAAGGTTTTAACGATGCACATTATCTATTAGTGTCCATCCAATAGGGGAGTGTTATAAATACACCATATTGTGGATGTCCATTATATAGTTTATTAGATAAGCTTGCAATTGGATAAACTTGCAATCGAATAAGCTTGTAATTGGATAAGCTTGCACAAACAAGCCGCTTAACTTCTATTAATCTTTTATAAATAAGAAGTCAATTCAATTCATTTGTACATCAATTGAGGAGAAATGAAATCTCACTCTCTCCCCCACAGTTTCTTTTAAACAACTTCATATTTTCATCATCTTTTACTCCTTTTTAACAACCAAACAAAAAACTTTCTCAAGATTTCTAATCTTTTCTCCCTCCCCTTTTGTTCTTGGCTCCTACTAAAGAATCTCCTTATATATATGGTACATACACCACACAAAAAAGCAATGGAAAAGGTCCCCACTTTGGCACTTATTCATTCTCTTTTCTCCATATTTCTTCACACAATCTGAATTATTAGCTGACCATAAATTATCAACATTAAAAAAGAAAAAAATCATGGCTAAGCCTTATACTTCATTATCATGTCTAGTCATCGCATTTTTCATCACCTTATTGCAATTGATCACTCCTAGCCAAGAAGAGAAAATAACACCACCTCCATTGCCAATTCTCCCGTTACCAAATTACGCTCAATTGAAATGGCAACAAAGGGAACTTATCATGTTCCATCATTTTGGTGTCAATACATTCACGGATAGTGAATGGGGCACCGGGCATGAAAATCCTGCGATTTTCAACCCAACCAGCCTAGATGCCAACCAATGGATTGACACGGTGGTTCAAGCAGGAGTATCACTTGTGATACTCACTGCTAAACACCACGATGGTTTTTGCTTGTGGCCTACTAAATATACTGATCATTCGGTTATAAGAAGTCCTTGGAAGAATGGCCAGGGCGATGTGGTTAGAGAATTTGTCAATGCGGCCAAGGCTCGTGGCGTGGACGTGGGATTGTACCTTTCTCCGTGGGATCTCCATGATAGGAGATATGGCCTAAATAAGGAGTACAATGAACACTACTTGGCTCAACTACAAGAACTTCTCAATAAGTAAGCCTTTGATCTTTTCTCCCCTTACATGATATGTTACACATGTATGTAATACAGAAGTAAAAAAATGTTCACTTACATACATTGGATGTGTAAAGATTTTTAGCCTATTTTAGTATAACAATTAACAGATATAATTTACCTTATTTTTCAGGGAATTAAATTCTATGTATTAACGGTGTACACGTTATTTTCACAATCTAATCATTTATTATATAATAATGGGTGAATCTCTTGATAAATTTAACTCTCTCGTTCAAATTTACGTGACCCACTTTTTTTTTTTTAGTTAGTTCAAAAAAAAAATGACACATTTATAATTTTAGTAACCATTTTAACTTTCAACTTCTCATTTTACCCTTAATAAGCTGATCTAATTTTTTTAATATCACAAATTTCAAAAAAATTTCTTTCATCTTTAAATTTCATGAGATTAGTAACTGATACTATTTGGTAAAGATGATAACCAACATGCATATAGTGTATACAACTTAAAAACCTTCAAGTTGCTAATCTAACTTTTACCTAGATTAGTGCTATGTAGTTATCTTTTACTGTAGATGATTTGATAGTGTAATTTCTTTTATATATTATTATCGTGTATAAGTTAATAAGGTCAACAACGAACGGGACTAAAATTTTCTTTTTTTTAATGGTTGAAATTAAAGATATGGAGATGTTAAAGAGATATGGTTTGATGGAGCCAAGGGTTCGAATGCACCAAACATGACTTACTACTTCGATGATTGGTTTGCAATGGTGAAGGAATTGCAGAGCGCAATCAACATATTTTCCGACGCCGGACCGGGGGTCAGATGGGTCGGAAATGAGAAAGGATTCGCCGGAAGCACAAGTTGGTCCACCATCAACAGAACATTGTTGTCAATTGGCAATAGTAACGTTGAGTATGTAAACTTTATTTTTCCCAACTTAGCTAAATATAATTATTTTCCTTAATATGCTTTGTGCCAGCTGTATTCATTAATCATGAAGTTAGAGTGCCCACAGGATTGAAATTCGATTTTTGGTAAAAGAAAAACACGTCACTAGAGACAGTACTAAAGTTGGCTACATGTCGATCACCCTTTGTATGGAAAACAAGAAGATACATGTCAATTATATTAGATAGTGGCTTTCACTAGGTGCAAAATTTAAGAAAAAAGATTTTTTTTTATTGAAATTATGATCTTAAATATGTTATAATCTTTATTTTTGAGATAGTAAAATCATGTCATTAAGGATAAATTAATGAAAAGTAAAAGTTGCTAAATTATTTTTCAAATATTAAAAAAATGTGTCATTCTTTTGAACTCGAACAAAGTAGTGTCAAGTGAGTTCAATTGAACTCCCTTCGTTAAAAAGTATATTATATATGCAAATAGAGTAAAAAGGATTTTTTTTGGTTATATGTCATGAGTTGTTGAATCTCCTTGATAGGAGAAAATTTCATATATAATGATAAAAAGGGTTCAGAATTGCTTTAGGCTATATGTTCAAATTACAATTGTGACATTATTCTAGAACTTTTTTTGGATCCCCTTAAATAAATTTCTGATTTCGGCCAGTGGTCCTAAGTAATTTCTTTGTTAATCTAAATAATGCAGTTATCTCAACCCTGGAGACCCAAAGGGGACAGATTGGCTACCACCAGAATGTGATGTATCCATTCGAACAGGATGGTTTTGGCATAAATCACAAGCACCAAAGAACCTAAGTGATTTGCTCGAAATTTATTACAAGTCCGTCGGGCGAAATTGCGTTTTGCTACTTAACGTGCCTCCTAACACACAAGGATTAATATCCGACAGCGACGTGCAAAGACTCAAAGAATTTAGAAGTGCAATTGACACAATATTCTCCACCAATTTGGCGGCCAACAATTGTTCGATCAAAGCAAGTAGTCGTAGGGGCGGTAAAAATGGAGGTTTTGGACCCGAAAACGTGCTAGACAATGACCATTTGTGGACATATTGGGCTCCAAGAGATGATAAAGACGACCATTGGATTGAGTTCAAAACAAAGGGTAAGCCATTGAATTTTAATGTGGTAAGGATTCAAGAAGCAATTGGGTTAGGACAAAGGATCAAAATGCATGAAATTTACGTAGATGGGAAGAAAATTGCAAATGGAACCACAATAGGATACAAGAAGCTTCACAGGCTAGAAAAAGGAACGGTGAAAAATGCTTACAGTGTGAGGATAAAGATAATTGGATCAAGAGCAACCCCTTTGATTTCATCAGTTGGTCTCCATTTTGATCCCTTTTGGAATCCAGATGGGCAGGTAGTTAACCACATGATATGATTGGTTTACTTAGTTTAGCACATTCTGTGATCTCCATGTGGACTTATATGTTTGCCTAATTCTTGTCTCAGTGTAGTCTTCTATAAAGTAGAAACACAGGATGTGAATGTGATAATAAAGTGTTGATGTTGCTAATTCTAGCACCTTTGCATACCTTTGCATATGCGATCGAGACCTGGTATGAGACAGTGGACTAACCAAAAAATCTTCTCCAACTTCTAATCAATGATCAAAATAGCTATTTGACGCCAGAAAATGACATGTCATTACCATATTATCAATTCTCCACCTTATACATGCCCATATAAGAAAGTTTTTATCATAAAATTTTATCTTTTCGTAACCTTTACTTTAAGCATGAACAATTAAAAACATAAAATATATTTAAAAGAAACGAAGGGTGTGTTTGGTATGATAGAAAACTTTTTCCGGAAATGTTTTTCAATTTTCTAATGTTTGGCTGGTCAAAATGCTTTGGAGAACAATTTCTCTAGGAAGATAAATTCCTTAAAAATGAAGAAAACCACCAAATCTGGAAGCACCGCCGACGATGAACTGGACAAAGACACACAAACATGAGACTAATCTTTGAGCAAAGAAAAAGGAAAATGTAGCAAAGCAAGCATAAAATTATCAATAAGCTGCGACGAAGTCAAAGGAAAATTAAACTTAGCTGGCCAGAGGAAAAACGGCGTCGATGCCAGATCGGAGTACAAAAGACCGGCGGTCAAAGAGAAGATGGAATGTTCAAGACTTTCCAAATACATTTTGAGAATCATTTGTTTTTGTTTTATTTAATTTTGCTTTATGCTTTAATTATTTCAATTGTTGTAAAGACCTTTTATTTAAGGGTAAACACCATAAATCCCGACAGTTTAATGTCTAATTATAGAAAATTCTGATATTTTACATATTTATAGAAAATTTCATTTTTTGGACTGTTGAGATACATAATATTGTTTCCGATATATTTCGTTGAGATACATAATAACTCACACTGTAATCATTCAAAGATATATATGGTAAACCCTAAAAAAAAGACTTTCTTAATAATAAAAAGAGATTAACTAATATACACTGACGGTGTAAATATTTTTTTACACACTCAGATAACTTTGAAGTCTATTACAGGTAAGTTAAATTATTCCTACTTTTTAATATTTATAAAATTATAAAAAAGGAAAATAGTAATAAAACAAAACTTGGACTCTACATTTATTATACCCAAATCGATACTGTTTACCAAAAATACATTTATTCTACCCGTCTTCGTTTTCATCATCACCAAAAATTGTATTAGATAAAAATCAGAAACTACAAGCAACAGTGCTTTAAAGACCAACAACTAGTTACCTTCCCCTGTATAAGATGAAATCAGCGTAGAGATGTGGTCATGAACAATTTTATTGACGTTTGACCATGTTTAATTGAGAAATTTGAAAAAAAATATTTTTTTATTTTTTAGATTAAAAATGATATTTGAAAATTGAAGTTGTGTTTGACCATGAATTGACAAAAATATTTTACAATTAAGAAAATATTACACTGATTTAAGTTGATCATGTGAAATTTGTGTTCTTTAATAGCCATTAAAATTGCATTTAAATTTCTAGGGTTCAAACGACTAAGTTTATTTGGAACTGAAATCGTAGATATATTTCGTAAAAACAATTAAAAAAAAAAAAACTTGGACTTAAAGTATTGAAGTCGTAGACCTAAAATAAATCTCTCAAAAATTAATATAATAATCTCCTATTTGAAATACTATGATTTAGAGTTCTAATGAATAAATAAAACTCTAAATATTTGATTGGGAGTTAGAAAGATGATTGAAGCAATAAATGAAAATATTAGAAGGGACAGAGGACAAGATTAGGGGTGAGCATAAAAATTGGAGAACCGAAAAATCGTACCGAACCGAAAAATCGTACCGAACCGAATTAGTTCGGTTCGATTTCATTTTTTTTTTTATAGTTCGGTGCTCGATATTCTGTTTAGGGGTAACGGTTCTTCGGTGCACCGAAGAATCGAAGTTTTATTAATTTTTTTTTTCTAATTTTCATTTAGCTCATGTTTGACCCAAAACTTTTCAAGACCAAGCTTCAAAATCCATACCCAACTACCCCATCAACATTTACCTTCCATCCTTATTACTTTTACATTTTCCTAATTTTTAATTTTAATTCCTAATATATTTGTATTTCTAATTGTAATTCCTAAAATTTTTCACACAAATACTACCACCGTATTGTGATATGAAAAATGAAGCACTACAATGATATGTATTTGAAGTTGTCTTCACTTGATAATCTATTTACAATGTTTTAGATTTTTTAGTGTCTTATATTTTGATTCGGTTCTCATTTTATTTTTTATTTGACACCGAAAAACCGATTTAAAAACATCGAACTAAATCGAACCAAACCGAATTAATTTGGTTCGATGTTTGGTGCACTTTTTCAAAATCGAAAACTAAAATTTGATAAAACCAAACTGAAGAATCGAACGTTCACCCCTAGACAAGATAGAGAATGGAAGAGTTAGAATGCAAAAAGGGGACTGCTTAAAAAAAAAAGCAAAAAAAAAAAAGAGGGAAAATTAGGATGCTAGTAAGTTGATTACCTGCTACTGTCGGTCAAAGTGCATGAGTGTGTAAAAAAATATTTATACCATCAATGTATATTAGTTAATCTCATAAAAGAGATAAGTTTCATAAGTGATATTCCAAATTCGTTGTTGATCCTCCGCACCCATCCATGATCTAACGTCCCCATTCCTTAACCATCCCACCCTCATAATTTTTTCTAACTATATATAATTACTCTTGAAATAATATTATTTTACTTATTTACCAATTCAAAAAAAAAAAAAAAAAATTATTTTTCAAGAAAATATTTTCCTCCATGCCAAACGTACACCCAAAAAAGAAAGGGAAAGGCAAGGAAGTTACACGTACAAAAGAGAATTTTTATTGTTTCGACTTCTCTTTTTAATGTACAAAAGAGAGTTTTTATGTGTCCAAAATGCAGTAGTGGTGGGTGACCACCATGCACGCACCAGCTTAGACTGTTCCTTTATCATTGTAGTGATCAATCATGCATGTACTAGTACTAGGAAAAAGACAACTCGGTAGCTATCTCCAACACATTTTCCCATTCAAAAAGTGAAACAAAAAACAAAAGTGACAAGTTTGATCATCATAGCAAGGACGCAGTTTCTCGAGATAAGATTCTTCTTTCTTTCTACAAAATACTTATGAAAAATGCAAAATTTCCAGTTTCAAACATAGAGATAACACATGCATTTTTGTGCTTAGCCAAAAAAGTTTATCCACACACGATGGTTGCACTATTACTAGAATAAATAAAAGACAAACGGTACATTATCACTTAACGTTTGTAGTATGGTTATGTGATATATATACACATTATATTCTTAGCTTAATTTGTAATTCAAAATTAAATTATTTGATTTGATATAAATACTTTGGGTAACCGGTCACTAAGCGAAGTGGAGCACCGAGAAATGAACGAAGTTGTGCGACAGCTCGCCGAGGTGTAACTCCCCATATAACATTTCAATGATTTATTTAGAATGATAAAGTTAACTAATGTACTTTTCGGACTTGAATCACCTAGAACTATAACATTCTTTTTAACTAGTGAAAACGCCATCATTAGGGAAATGATGACAAAAAAGGAAATCTTCATTTAAAAAAAACTCCAACATTATTATATTTAGTAGAAGTTCAAACATAAAAGTATGACATTTGAAAAAAGTTTTAAAGTATTTTGGAGGTTAAATTAATTGTTTTGACATGCATTTAATTTTTAAAAAGGTATTTACGTTTTGTGAGTGAAAAACATATTCACTTGAAAAACTGTTTCACTCACAAAACTGGTCAAAATCACTTTTTTGAAATTGAAACTCAACTTTATTTATTTTTCTCAAAAAATCAGTTCAATATTGTAACACCCAAAATTTTTGAGCTAAAAATTTGGACCGCTCTACATATGTAGTTGGACCTAAAATTAGAAAATTTATATCTAGGTGTAAAGGTCATGTCTTAAGTGTGGGAGGATATTGGATACTAATTAAGGGCATAAGAGATCTCTATCAAGGAGTTGAGTTGAAAGGTCCTTTAACAATTTAGTTTTCGAATAGGTTCATACAAGAGTCAACTTCCAACAAGCATTCCTCCTAGAATATGTGGAGTTACATGACCCACTACCTATCAAAATAAAGCTTTTTGAGTCTTCTTTCCAACGCCACCAATTTCTTGTCAGTCCGAGCCGGAGGAAAAAGTTATGTGTATTTTACTGAGGAACAGTCAGAACAACCCTATACTTGATGTACCGGCTAATAACGACACATTTTACACTTTTAACTAAGGAAAATAGTAAGTTTTCAAGTAATCATTGGTAGTTTGATGTTCTTTTGTGTTTAATTTGCAGGAAATTGAGCTAAGTGCAAAAAAATCCAAAACTGTGCTAAAAATGCTCCATGACGACTCAGCTGACTGACCGCCAGGGTCGTGACGAATCGTCCTTCCAGCCATCGTGCCTAAAAAAAATGAACGAGAAACTGAAGATAAGTGACAGCTCATTTGACTAGCCATTAGGGCCTCGGCGAACCGTCACCCAACTCGTCTTGCCTAAATAGAATGAATGAGCAACTGAAGTCAAGTGATGGCTCAGCTGATGGGCCGTCAAGGCCTCGACGACCGTCACCCAACTCGCCAGGCGTAAACAGAATGTGAGCTTAAGTGGAGTCAAGTGACGGTTCAGGCGATGAACCGTCACCTTGCTGGCGAACCGCCAGACGACCCGTCAAGGTGGAAACGGCAGCACAAATTCAAATTTTAAATTTTCACATCTTTGGAGCCTATAAATACCTAGTCCAGGTCTAGAGTAGACATCTTTTGACACTTTGAATATTTCATAACGTATTTTCTCTAGAGAAACGATTTCTTAGTGCTAAAAACGCTACTCCGTGGTTTTTGATCGAAGTTTGAAGATCTGAATTTCTTCTTTGTAAGGCTTAATCTTTGCATTATGAAATATATTTCTTTCATCTCTTTCATTACTGTGAGTGGCTAAAAAGCCTATAACTAGGGTTATGGAATCCTTGGTGGAAAATCACTTCTAGATTTGATGTTTATATAAATTCATATTTCTCGTGTAATTATATTCCTAATTCCTTCGCTTTGAACGATTTCTAATGGTTGCAAACATTAGAACAAGTCCTAAGTTTGACTTGCTTGAACAAAGAGGTTAAAACAGGGAAAAAAATTGGTAACGAGAATTTAGAGTTTCTAACGTCCGTCTAATGGTTAATGCTTTGACGAGATTAATCATTTGAGGCTAAAATCAAGTTACAAATCAATCACTTTAAGTTCGAAAGAATTAAAGTGAAAATCATCTAGTTAGGTTGGAAAACATTTAGGTGAATATTTGGAGTCAATTGCTTTATAATTACATGTGTTGATGCGAATTCTTCTTTTAATTAATCCAAAAGTGGTTGGAAACCATGGTGAACATAATCCTAGTTTGCCCTCTCTCTCTCTATTGATTAAATGTTGTAAATGTAACCGTCTTAACTTGACATACGTCGAAACTATTCTACAAAACTTTCATAACAAAGCCCACCTATTTCATGGAAATCGTTGAATAATAGTTATTTGAACTGCATATAACTTAGTTAGCACCTTATTCCTAGTGGGATTCGACCCCAACCTTCATTGGATTATATATTTGACAACGACCGCTTACGCTTCCTTAAGGGAGTTATTGTTTGGACGTATCGATACCCAGGCAAAAATTTTCAATTTTTTTTTCTTTTAACATTCTTGGAGGGGTATTTTCATCCTTTCCTTATCCCATAAACCCCCAACATATTTTAAAACTTCATCAGTTTCAGGCATTTTTTCCAGCTCTTAACACCTCTTTTCTTCCTCTCAAACTCAAGCTTAAGAAATCCAAGAGAATTGGCTCAAGAATCTTAATCTTAGTTCCCTCCCTTCCTATCACTAGTTTCTCTAATGTTTGAAGGTATGTAAGACTACCATTTTTATGTAAATTACATGCTCAATAAATTCAATTGTTCAAGATAAGTTAGGGTTAAAGAAATTCCCATAATCATATCCCACAATCAAATGCACAAGTATATTCCTCAAGATGTTTTTGGGTAACAATTGTTCTTTGTCTGATTTGCTCCAAACTATTCAATTTATATTATCTTTATGCCGGATTTAATTGTTGAAGATTAATTACTGTGTGAATTTCTATAAATCCACGAGTCTCTTGAATCTTATAGACAGATTGATTTTTTTATGAATTCCGAGACTTAGACCCATATGATTTTCCAAAGTGGTGATTTACTTAAAGAATGAAATTTTCTTTGTTCCTGAATATGGACTTTTGTTATTCTCTAACAAGAATGTTGTGAATTATTCTTATCATTGCAACAACTTGATGACTTAAGACCCCTCATTACATGATATGAATATGATCCTCAATAAAGTTGTTTAAAGTCATCTCATAATTTCCTCAAAGGGTATGTAAGCCATGTTCACGAATTATAACGTAACAAACCATGAAATTACCTATCATGGCCCTCTAATATTGATGTTAGTCTCTCCAATATTGATGTTAACTCATAATTGTGAACCTATTACGGTTAACTCCCAATATGAGCCCTAAAGTGGCAATACATAATTATGAGCCTAAAAAGGCTAAACTATGAGCATGACCCTAAAAAGGCTAGACTATGAACATATAACATATAACTTATAACATTTTGATCAAGAACTAATAAGATAAACATATAACATTATGAGCTTAAGGGAGTTAGCTGGTTGACCTAGAAGGCATAGGTCTACATAACAAATGCCCAAAACTACGTTTGCCGCCATAGGATAGAGATCATTCCGCAAGTCGGATGACTTTTTTTCATGAGTCCTGAAAAGGGATATTTATGGATCCTTGCTAGTAAATCATGTCATGTCATGTCCTATGCCCCGCAAGGTATAGGATAGCTTAGCTAATCGGACCGAGATCAGACATCATGTGCTCACATGGTGGTTTATGTCGGTTCACCACTTGCTCCCATAATTAATTAAATGGGATTAATTTATTTTATGTTACCAATTATTATTTCAGCTTACGCTCTTGTCCGTTTTTAGCTTATCATGTCTTTAGTTGTACTTATCACCTTTGTATTTCCCTGCTTCATTACTTCCTTGTATGATTTTACATGCCAATACAATTTTTGAATTAACGTATGTGGCGCTACATCATTTCCTGATGTAGGTTCCAACAGTCAGACTCGTGACCAGGAGCATCGTTAGGATTATCAGCTTCTGCTATTGGTGAGACTCCTTTCAACCTTAGGGCAAGCTTAAATTTTGTGATTTATAGATGTTTCTTTCAATGTTGGGGTATGCCGAGGCCTTGTCCCGACAGTTATTGTTACTCATTAGAGGCTTCACAGGCTTGTTTAGTTGTTAGGCAGATTTTGTAATTTTTAGTCTTATTATCATGACTATTGGTATCGTCAGACATTAAGTGATATTAATGAACATTGATGAAAGTCTTTCTTCTTTATGGAATCTTATTTCATACTTTTTCTGCTGTATTCATTATGTTAGATGTTTGCTCATGTGATATGCCAGTACGTTTGCTTGTACTAGCATTAGTATCGGGTGTATGCCAAGTCCAGGGCCTCGGCTCGGGGCATGTCAAATATAGTATAACCAAATGTTGTTTTGAAAAAAATAATTTTTTTTGGAGATTTTTACATCAAATGGAGAAATATGACTCCTAATTACCATTTTTATAAAAAATTCAAGTAATAACCCAACCTAACAATAGTTTTTAAAGTATAGCAACTTCATAAAATAGATATCCCTTGAATTTAGGCTCTAATTTTGATAAATTTAATCCCTCCTAATCTTTCCAATTTTCTCTCTCCCTCTATTTCCTCAACTTCTTCTCCACTCCTTTGATATATTCCTCTGTGTCACGGACTGGCTCGCTTGATGTCAAGCCTCGAACCTACATCTTGGGCGTAACTGACACCCAAAGTCGCGTTCGAGCTAACTTTCAATCTGGCATACTACTAAAAATTTAATACCGAAGATAAGTAAAAGCTCGAAATATATGAATATAGATTCAAACTTTTGAAATAAGGTAAAGCGTACTTTTATAAGTGAGGCACAAAGTCAACTGAAAATCTAAATACAATTGACTGACAAATCACTAGCTGTTTATGGAAGCCTCTACTGATGTAACTGAGTATGGTTTGTCGGGACAAGGCTTCTGGTCTACCTTTATTAAGTAAAGACTGCACTACTAAACTTCTAAGCTATTAACTAGACATAACTCGAGCCCTCTGAATGTATGGAAGACTCACCACAAGCCGAGGAGGTGAAATCTAGTGGAACATCTGGCTATGCAGGCTTGAGTATCTGAATTTGCATTTGTAAATGACGCAGTGTCGAATGACGTAAGTACAAGGAATGTACGGTATGTGATAAAGGTGTAGTGAAACAACATAATATCTGATAACTGAATAACTGGATACTGAAATACAACATACTAATTTTCTAAATAAAACATATACTGAAAAGTTAAAACAATGAGATAAACGAGATGTCTGAACTACTAAAAACATGAAGTAAAAATGAATATCTGATTGTTTGAATTATGATCTAAAACTGAGTAGCTGAAATTCTACAATATGTAAAATGCATACAAGATGTTGTAAAAAAATATATTTAGAATTGGTGGCCAGGTGCCATAATTAATACTTAAATAAAAATATTAAATTTTCTGATTTGGAAATTTTCTTACAACTGACACACATGACGTGAACTCATAATGTCCAACCTCTGATCCTATTGGGAGAGTGGTCCTATACCTTTTTGGGGTATAAATCGTAACTGAACTATGGATCCACTGAGCCTCTTTAGGCTAAAAGACAAATTTATTGAACCAATGACATGATCCTATCCTATGGTGGTATACATAGTTTTAGGACATGTGTTATCTAAATTCATATCCTTTTCAGTGTTAAATAATCCTTCCAAAACTTATATGTGCTTATACTATAACCTTTTTAAGGTACACTAATAATCATATTGGTGAATCTTTGCTCAAAGTTATTTCATAATATTGTACTATTAGTAAGTCTTTGCTCAAAATTATCTAAAATAACATGAGTCTTGATTTATAGGATAAAAGTATTTCTTTCTTAAATCAAATTTAAGTTTCATAACCAAGCTTCTACATATTTATAAGATAAATTCACAATACAAAATAAAACTTTCAAACATGAGATATATTAGGTCTCATGTTGTCTTCTTAAAAACATGAATAGTTCCATAACATGAGATAACTACATAAGCTTGACACAAGTTCATATTATTCCAAATAGACTCATGAACAATAGGATAAAATCAAGGAATGACTTTAATTTATGAAATTTTTTACTATTTTCATGGAGGATTCATAGCTTTTCATCAAGAGATAAAGCAGCTAGGCTTTGAAATTTTAATTCAAAGCCCTAATTAACCCATGAACAAAATTAACTATTGGGAACATGCTTGTGGAGAAGAAAAGAGTTTCCACACTGAAGATTATACTTACATACCTTAAGAGATAGAAGAAATTAAAGAATACTGAGAGAATCCCTAGCTTTTCTATAGAGCTCTGGATAGTAGTTCTTGAAACCCTTGGAATTTTGATAGAGGAAAAGAATTATACGATGATTATTCTAAGTGTTTCCACATTTTGGGAGGTTTTTAAGTCATGGATATTGATAACATAAAAAGGATAGGAATAAAATACTTAGTAAAATAAAGTGAGGCTAATTTCCAATCGGGACAAGCTTCAATGTGTCGCGTTGCCCATAACGCTGGGGAGGGCAGTGCACCACGTTGTTGTAACAATCGTAGTTGTGAATTCCATCTTCTTATGTATTTTGACCATTCATTCCCTTCTCTATAGTTGTTATATACTATTTGTGAGTTGTGAGATTGATTGGCACGGTCCCCGACGCGTTTGGGAGTGATTTGGGTGAGTTTGAGACTTTTAGAGGTTTTTAAAGCCATCGGTTTGACTTTGGTCAATATTTCATGTTTCGAGCATTGGATGATGATTTGTAAAGTTTCGTTAAATCCAAAACGTTAATTTTGGGCTAGTAGCATAGTTAGTTAGGGTCTCGAGCCTTTATTTTGTATTCTGACCCTTTTTGATGAAAACTAGTTAAAATAAGCTTAAAGGAATCCCGGGGCTAAATTATTGTAAACGATCTCTTTTTGAAAATATAGCAGTGCTATTGAGTCTAGAACATCAAAAATAGCCTAGTAGCATATCTGGTTTACTTCTGTAAGGTCCCGAATGAATTTTGAGGGTCCGTTTGGAGGTTTTGGAATCATGTAAAATAAGCTAAGTTGTTGACATCTGGTGTATCTAGCCTCCCTCTTCATGAATATAGACCTTGGTTTGAGAACACGGGAAGGAAAATATCCTTCATTGTGATTTTTAGGGGGTGGTTGCGATCGGGAAGGATCATCGAGAATCGAGTTGGGTTTTTTGCTACATAGCTATCGCGATTGGACCATCACGAATGCGACTGGTTTGAGTCATCAACCTCCATGAACATGAAGGGATGACCATGAATACTAAGACCAATTTAATGGATGTTCATCGTTGACCCTCGCGAACGCGAAAGATTGACCAAGGTACTGTTCACCTGAACAATATATATTTAGCTCATTTTCATGATTTCTCACCATTTTTGGATTTGGGAGCTTCGATAAATATGACTTCAAAGGGGTTTATTTGTCAATCTTACTTGGGCAATCTCTAAACTCCTATGTATTCTATCTTCTAAATAACTTTAAGAACTTGAATTTAAATTGGATTTTTGGGATTTTTATCTGGTAAGCTTAAAATTGGTTTTACTTTGATTTGAAGATCGATTTCACCTATTTTTTTTTACTTGGGTTACATATTTAAAATCCTATTGGTAAAGGAACATTTTTCTGAAATAAAATTCTAGATTTTCCCCTTTCAATTTCAAACCTGTTTTTCGAATGATTCTTGGACCCAATTTAAATATAGTAATATGGGTATCATTAGTTCAATTTTGATGCATAGATTACATATTTGGTAGATTTAGTTTGTTCTGAGATCGCTCGTGAAGGAAAGGCTCTGTGGTGAAGGGTCCATGCTTGGATTTTGGCTTTTCGAGGTAGGTTATAGCTTAACTTCCTTCAGACTGGGATGAGTAGTTAAATATTTTTATAAAACATGATATGGGTTGGTGAATTTTATGTGGGTATTGTATTTGGAAGTTATTATTATTATTATTCATATTATTGTTGACTTGAGAGATTATATTTATTGTGATGCCTGCATGGGGGCTTTATTTGACATTGTAGGCCATATTTGTGCATTATTTGTCTTTATCATTATAGTGATGCCTGAGTGAGGGATTTGAAATGATAATATATTGTCTTACATAACTATTTATTCTAGTGGTGTCATGCGAGGGCTTATATCATAAATTAGTGATATGTTGAGTTGATTCTCATTTATACCTGTATTGAATTGATTATCATCTTCATCTTGATTGGTTGTGAGAATTATATCCTCATTTGAATACATACATATTCATGAGATACTAGTACCACTGAGAAACAGTGTTTTGGAAAGAAAATGAAACACTTTATAAAACCCTTGATTGTGATCATTTGCCAGCAAGGTTGATTGAGATTGTGAAAGTATATGGGGTGCGAACCCCCCATGGGTCCAGTCTTGAAGCTCTAAGGCTCGAAAGGTGTATACAAAAATTCATGTGATGGTTTACATCATTATTATCCCAACATCATTGCATTGCATTGCATCATCATATTTTTCTTATGTGTTCTGTACCTTGTACTTAGTATTCCTTATATCTTCATGAGTAGTTAGTCTTACTCTGATTATATATTGTAGAAACTGTTAGGAGATACGGTGTAAGCTACCATTTGAGAACTTTTTTGTAAGCAGGTGGAAGTGTGCTCATAGTATCTTTTACTTGTTTAGTTTTTTACTTTGCTTAGTTGGCCTATGATACCTACTAAGTATAAGTGGACTATAGTCACTCCTACTTTTGTGCCTTTTTAGTGCAGATCCTATTAAGAGTATGATCTGCGGTGGCTGATTGATGTGGTGAGAGGTTGACATTTTGAGGTACTGGTGAGCTCCAGCGTTCAGGAAAGATTTTTGAACCTCACCCTATCTTATTTGTCTTTATTTACTTTTAAAGATAGACTTATGTATTATTCAGTTTTCTGATTTGTATCAGATGCTTTTCACACTTAAGACACCGGGTATTGGGAATTTTTTTTTTTTGGATAATTATGTTATTAAAATGTCATGGCCTGATTTTGTTCTAGAAGTCTCGTATTGTGTTATTTATTCTATATTTTAATTTTTCCTTTCTTTGTGGGTTTCGACTTACCTACCAAGGCTGGGTCGAGGTAGGTGCCATCATGACCTTAACTTTTGGGTCGTGACAAATTTATATTAGAGCACTAGGTTTACCGGTCTCATAAGTGTAAGAGCAGGATGTCTAGTAGAGTCTTGCGGATTGATACGTTGACGTTCATATTTATATTCGAGAGGCTATAAGAAATATTCAGGAAAAAACTTCTCTAAATGAATTCCTTATCGTGCGAGTTGTTCATACCTAATATTCTAAACTTGTATTTCATTCTTTTATACGTAAATGGTGAGGACTAGATCAAGAGATATTGAGGATGCTGGAAAGCACCCGCTGTTGGAGCCCCAGTCAGGGGGTGAGGCAGGGGTCATGGATGAGCTAAAGGTAGAGGTCGAACACGAGGAGCTGCTTCAGATAGAGGATGGGCTAGAGTGGCCTCTCCCAAGCTTAAGAGTTATTATTATGATGAGGAGTATTAGACAAAGAATGTGGGACCAACTTAGGTCCCTCAGAGTTTAGTTGCTACCTCGATGTTACAGGATTTGTTGATTCATCTGTTGGGTCATCTGGATGGTATCTCTTAGATGGGTATTCCCTTGAGTGTACCGGGTATTTCTCAGACTCCAGGAGTTATTCAACCGCCAGGACAGACTCTTACTTATGGTTTTTTTACTTCAGGGGGACAACCAGTTTATGTGGTACCCTCACATGTTGATTCTTTGCCTACTAGACTCACTATTCCTCCTATTACTTCAGGTTCTGTGATGTCTTTTGATGATCAGAAGAGGTTTGAGCGGTTCATTCACTTGGCTCCTCCCAAGTTTAGTGGTACTATTGGAGAGGATGCCTATGAGTTGCTTGACTATCAGGAGAGGTTGTATAACCTCAGATCCCTTGAGTCCCATGGTGTTACCTATACGACTTATTAGTTGAATGATATGTCTAGGCAATAGTAGAGGTCTCTTAGTAGTTGTTGACAATTGGGTTTCCCTTCTATGACATGGACCCAATTTTTTTAGGCTTTTCTGGAGAGGTTCTTGACCTACAGTTTGAGGGATCAGATAAGAGATGAGTTTAACCACCTAGAGTAGGGCTCTATGACTATTATAGAGTATAAGGCACGCTTTTATGCACTATCCAGATATGCCACTGCCAGTATCTCCACTGAGTCAGAGAGGATCAGAAAGTTTGTCAACGATTTGATAAGTTTTTATCAGTTAGCTACAACTCAGATGGTGATGTCAGAAGCTTCTTTCCAGAGTATAGTAAAGAATACTAAGTTGATTGAGTCAATTTGTCAGGGTATTCAGGATGGTGGCAGTGCTAAGAAGATCCATCGACAGGGTGAGTTAAGTAAACATATGTCCCGTGGTAGGGATTTATCTAGCTGAGGTACTCACTGTTATCATGGAAAACTAGTTTAGGTAGCTTTACAGGTTTTGGAAAGTAGGCTCGTTGTTTCTAGGGCTTCAGACAGCCAAAGGTCAGGTCATATGGGTAGAGGCTCCAATTTTGGTTCATCGGGACAGAGAGGGCATTCTGGTTATTCTAGGCCTTCTCAATGTGATACAGGTAGCAGAGGGTGTTACATATGTAAGGAGTCGAGGGACTATCCTTGGCTTGTATTAGGTTCTTCCCAGTAGGGTTCTCAGCTTCAGCTTTGCCCTACTCTTATTTCTACAGTTAGAGGTGGTTTACAGAGTAGCAGGAGTGGTACTATAGGTGCTCATGGTAGTATATGTGGTGTTGCTCAGTCTGGGGCGGGCGTGGTCAATGCTATGCTATACTTGGAAGACCTGAGGCAGAGGCCTCTAATACAGTTATTATAGGTATCATCCCGGTTTGCCATTATTCTGCTTCCATGTTATTTGACCTTGGGTCTACATTCTCCTATATGTCTACATACTTTGCTACTAGTTTTGATGTTGTATATAAGTCCTTTGCTGTGCCTATTCGTATTTCTACCCCCATTAGGAGATTTTTTAGTAGTGGATCGGGTGTACTGATTATGTATAGTGACCTTTGTGGGGTGGGGCGTGATACCTGGTTAGACTTGATAATCCTAGATATGGTTGATTTTGATGTTATCTTAGGTATGGATTGATTAGCTCCCTATCATTCAATTTTGGATTGTTTTCCTAAGATCATGACTTTAGCTAAGCCAGGTGTGCCAAGATTAGCATGGAAGGGTACTCCTAGTTCGGGTCTGAAGGGGGTGATATCTTTCTTGCCTCCTCTTCCCATGGTAGAAAAGGGGTTTCTTTCTTATTTGGATTACGTTCGTGATACAAGTGTTGCTTCACCGCCTCCCTTAGATTTTGTTCGAGTTGTTAGAGAGTTTCAGGATTTGTTTTCTATGAAATTACCTAGTATGCCTCTAGATCAAGCTATTTATTTTGCCATCAATGTTGAGCCTGGCACCAAGTCCATTTCCATTCCTTCTTATAGGATGGCCCCGACTGAGTTGAAGAAATTCAAGAAGCAATTGCAGGATATGTTGAGTAAGGATTTTATTAGACCTAGTGTGTCTCCATGGGATGCTCCTGTCCTATTTTTGAAGAAGAAGGATGGACCTATGTGCATGTGCATTGACTATCGACAAATAAACAAGGTGAAGATCAAGAACAAGTATCCTCTACCACACATTGATGATTTCTTTGACAAGCTTCAAGGTGCCTCGGTGGTTTCTAAGATTGACTTAAGGTATGTTTATCATAGATTAAGGATTAGATCTTCAGATGTTTCCAAGATGGCTTTACGGACTCAGTATGGTCATTATGAGTTCTTGATCATGTCTTTTGGGCTGACTAATACCCCAGTAGCATTCATGGAGTTTTGAACTGAGTATTTTGACCTTATCTTAACTCTTTTGTTATTGTATTTATCAATGATATCTTGGTTTATTCCAAGAATGAGGCTGATAGTATGAACACTTGAGGACTGTACTTCAGAGATTGCGAGGTAAGAAGTTATATCCCAAGTTCTTCAAGTGCGAGTTTTGGTTGGATTTTATTTCTTTCTTAGGTCATGTAGTGACCAAGGATGACATTATGGTTAATCCGACCAAGATAGCGATAGTTTGTGATTGGGCTAAGCCTACTTGCCCTACCAAGATTGGAAGTTTTATTGGGTTAGCGGGCTATTATCGATACTTTCTACATAGTTTCTCTTCTATTGTGGCACCTTTGACCAAGTTGACTAAAAAAAATTATATTTCAATGGTCGGATGTGTGTGAGGAGAGCTTCCAAAAGCTCAAGGAGTTGTTGACTTTGGCTCTTAGCTTGAACCTGCCTAGGGAGGGCGTGGGATTTACGGTGTTTTGTAATGCTTTCGAAGTTGGCTTGGGTGGGGTTCTGATGTAGAAAGGTAATATGATTGCTTATGCCTCTCAACAGTCGAAGCCTCATGAGAAGAATTACCCTACCCATGATTTGGAGTTGGCCGCAGTTGTGTTTATGTTGAAGTTATGGCGAAATTACTTGTATGAAGTCTATTGTGAGATTTTCTCTGATCATTGTAACCTTTTAATACTTCTTCACTTAGCGAGGTCTTAATATGAGACAACAATATTGGCTTGAGTTGCTTAAGGACTATGATCTCATTATTCTGTATCATCTGGGCAAGACTAATATGGTAGTAGATGACTTGAGAAGGAAGGCGGTGAGTATGGGGTGTTTAGCTCATCTCTTAACCCGAGAGCAACCTTTGGCCTTAGAAGTTCAGTCTTTAGCTAACTAGTTGGTTAGGATTGATATTTTGGCACCCGGACATGATTTGGCCTTTGTTGAGGCTAGGCCTTCCTTCACGGAGTAAATTCGATCTCATCAGTTTAATGATGATAGTTTAAGGGTGATTCGTGATAGGGTTTTGAGTAGTGAGGAAAAGGCGACATCTCTTGATTCTAATGGTGTTTTGAGGATTAAAGGCCGAGTTTGTGTGTCGAGAGTGGATAGATGGGTTAGATTGATCTTGGAGGAGGCTCATTGTTCTAGATATTCCATTCACCCAGGAGCGGCTAAGATGTATCATGGCCTAAAGCAGCATTATTGATGGGGAAGTATGAAGAAGGATATCATAGAGTTCTTGTCTAAGTGTCTAAATTGCCAGCAGGTAAAGCATGAGCATCAGCGATGGGGTGGTATGATGCAAAGAATGCCCATTCCTGAGTGAAAGTAGAAGCCAATCACCATAGATTTTATAGCTGGCCTACCCCCGACCTTAGGGAAGTTGGACTCTATTTGGGTGATTGTGGATAGATTGACCAAATCAGCGTATTTTGTACATATGAGGATGAATTAAAATGCGGAAAAGTTGGCCAAGTACTACATTAGAGAGATTGTTCGATTGCATGTTCGATTGCATGGTGTCCCTGTGTGCATTATTTCTGATAGAGGTACTCAGTTTACCTTGAGCATTTGGAGTACCATGCAGAGTGAGTTAAATACTTAGCTTGATTTGAGCACAACTTTTCATCCTCAGATCGATGGTCAATCTGAGAGGACTATTCAGGTTTTGAAGTACATGTTTCGAGCATGTGTTATGGGTTTTGGTGGTCATTGGGTCCAGTACTTGCCCTTAGCGAGTTCGCCTACAACAACGGTTACCATTCCAGCATCAAGATAATGCTTTTTGAGGCTTTATATGGGCGAAGATGTAGATCCCCGTAGGATGGTTTGACTCTTTTGAGGTGAGGCCTTGGGGTACAAATTTGTTGAGAGATTCAATGGATCGAGTGAGATTGATTCGATAAAGACTAGCGGCTGCCTAGAGTAGGCAAAAGAGTTATACCGACCGTCTAGTCTATGATATTGTCTTCATGATTGGAGATTGAGTTTTGTAGAAGGTTTCACCCATAAAAGGTGTGATAAGGTTTGGGAAGAAAGGGAAGCTCAGTCCAAGGTTCATTGGCCCTTTCAAGATAGTATAGGCTAGTATTTCTTTTATATGTTTCATTCGTTCATCTCGTATTCCATATTTCCATGTTGAAGAGGTACCATCTAGATGATGCACATATGATTCAATGGAATTATATTGTATTAGACCATGATTTATCTTTCGAGGAGGAGCCCATTGCTATCCTAGACAGGCAGACTAAGAAGTTGAGGTCTAAGCATATTGATTCAGTGAAGGTCTAGTGGAGACATCGCCCTATTTATGAGGATACTTGGGAGGTATATTCCTATATTCGACGTAGATACCCCAAGCTTTTTACCACTCCAGGTACTTTCTTTATTTTCTAGTTTGAGGACGAACTTGTATTTTAACGGTGGATAATGTTACAACCGTAGTTGTGAATTCCCTTTTCTTATGTGTTTTGATCATTTTGCCCTATCCCCATAGTTGTTATATGCTATTTGTGAGTTGTGGAATTGGTTGGTAGGGTCCCCGACGTATTTGGGAGTGATTTGAGTGAGTTTGGGACTTTTAGAGGCTTTTAAAGTCATGGGTTTGACTTCAGTCAATGTTTTGTGTTTCAAGCATTGGATGGTTATTTGGACAGTTCCATTAGATCCGAAATATCAATTTTGTATTAGTAGTACAGTTAGTTTGATCTCGAGCCTTTATTTTACATTTTGACCCCTTTTGATGAAAACTAGTTAAAATAAGCTTAAAGGGGTCCCGGGGGTTAAATTGTTGTAAACAATCTCTTTTTGAAAATATAACGGTGTCATTGAGTCTGGAACATAAAAAATATCCTAGTAGAATATCTAGTTTACTTCTGTGGAGTCCCGAACGAATCTCGAGGGTCCGTTGGGAGGTTTTCGAATCATGTAAAATCAGCTAAGTTACTGATATCTGGTGCAGCTGACCTCCCTCTTCGCGAACATGGAGAAGAAAAATGTCCTTGATCATGATCGTGAGGTGGTGTCCATGATCGCAAAGGATTATCGGGGATCGAATTCGATTTTTACCTCATCGCTATCGTGATAGGACCATCACAAACATAAGAGGTTCGGGTCAACAGCCTCCGCGAACACAAAAGGCAGACTAAAATGTGAAGACCAATTTAATGCTTGGTCAGCATTGACCCTCGCGAATGCAAAGGATTGACCGCGTTCGCGAGGTATTGTTCACCTGAACAATATATATATCTCATTTTCACAATTTCTCACCATTTTTGGACTTGAGAACTTCGGGAAAGACGATTTCAAAGGGGTTTCTTCATCAATCTTACTTGGGTAATCTCTAAACTCCTATTTTCATCAATTCCTATTGATCTTATCTTCTAAATAGCTTTAAAAACTTGATTTTAAATTGGATTTTTGGAATTTTTACTCGGTAAGCTTAAAAGTGGATTTTCTTCAATTTGAAGGTCGATTTCACTTTGTGTTTACTTGTACTTTCAGATTTAAACTCCTCTTAGTATTAGGAACATGTTTCTAAAATAAAATTCTAGATTTGCCCTTTTCAATTTTGAACTTATTTTTTGAATGATTTTTGGACCCAATTTAAATATAGACTATATGAGTATCATTAGTTCAATTTTGATGCGTAGATTACATCTTTTATAGATTTAGTTTGTTCTGAAACCACTCTAAAGGAAAGGCTCCGTGGTGAAGGGTCTATGCTTGGATTTTGGATGTAGGTTATGGCTTAACTTCCTTTAGACTGTGCTGGGTAGTTAACTATTCTTTTAAAGCATGCTATTGGTTGGAGAATATAAAGTGTGAATTGTATTTGGAAGTTATTATTATTATTGTGTTGCCTGTGTGAGGGCTTATATGTATATTGTTGTTGACTTGAGAGATTATATTTAGTGTGATGCCCGTGTGGGGGCTTTATTTGACATTGTATGCCTTATTTGTGCATTATTTGCCTTTATCATTATAGTGATGCCCGAGTGAGGAGTTTGAAATAATAATATTGATGTCTTACATGACTATTTTTTCTAGTGGTGCCGCGCGAGGACTTATATCATGAATTATGATATGTTGAGTTGATTATGAGCTCATTTATACCTGTATTGAATAGATTATCATCTTCATACTTATTGGTTATGAGCATTATATCCTCATTTTCATACATACATATTTATGAGATACTGGTACCACTGAGAAACACTATTTTGGAAAGAAAATAAAACACCTTATAAAACCCTTGGTCATGATCATTAGCCAGCAAGGTTGATTGAGATATAAGATTGAGATTGTGAAAGTATATGGGTCGTGAAATCCCCATGAGTGCGGAGGCTCGGAAGGTATATACAAAAAGTCATGTGATGGCTTACATCATCATTATAACACCATCATTGCATTTTATTGCATTGAACGACATCATCGTATTTTCCTTATGTGTTTGTTGCCTTGTACTTAGTTTTCCTTATATCTTCATGTGTAGTTAGTCTTACTCTAATTATACATTATAGAAACTATTATGAGATATGGTGTGAGCTACCATATAAGAAATTTTTTGTATGCAGGTGGAAGCGTGCTCATAGTATTTTTTACTTGTTTAGTTTGCTACTTTGCTTAGTCAGCCTATGATACCTACTGAGTACAAGTGAACCGTACTCACTCCTACTTCTGTGCCCTTTTGGTGAAGATCCTAGTATGACTATGATCCGCGATGGCTGACTGGTGCGGTGAGAGGTTAACATTTTGAGGTACTGGTGAGCTCCAGCGTTCGAGGCAGATTTTTGAACCTCACCCTATCTTATTTGTCTTTATTTACTTTTAAAGATAGACTAATGTATTATTTAGTTTTTGGATTTTTATTAGATGTTCTTCACACTTATGACATCAGTTTTTGGGAGATTTATGTATTTTCTTTCGGATAATTATGTTATTTACATATCATGGACACACTTTGTTCTAGAAATCTCATATTCTGTTTTTTATTCTATATTTTGATTTTTTCTTTCTTAAGGGATTTTGGCTTACCTACGAAGGCTGGGTCGAGATAGGTGCCATCATGACCTCAACTTTTGGGTCATGACAGTTGCCCAATATGCTGACTAGGAAAATTTTACCTCTCTCTGAAGTTTAGTGATAGGTGTGGTGTATTGGACATAGTGTTGGCCTGCCAATGTGTTGCCAAGCACAACGCCTTAACCTAGAATTTTTGTCTAAGTCCTGGAACTCATTTCAATTGGTTTCTAATCAATTCATGGGGTCAAATAACTTGATTTCTAATCTGTAACAGGTGTATAAAACAACTTAAACATGCCTCAAAATATGAGGTGTTACACTCAAGTTCAATAGATCTACTTTAGACGATCTGGAACTCGAGAGAACATATTGTTATAAATAATTTAAAAAAATTAAAATTCCATAAAATGGACAGCTCCAACAAAGAAGAGTAGATCTTGCTCAGAAAATGATTGCAGACAGATTTTAATCCAACAAAACTTTTTTTTTGTATTTGAATAGTTTTTGCCGTATTTTTATGGAATGAGTGATGGTTATATATGGTGGATTTAATGGTAGTTATGGCATTTTTAGAGATGATTGAGTGGTGGTATGATAGTATATCTAATGGATATGTAATTGTATTGACCCAAAATGTCATTATGCAGAAATAGAAGGTAGAAGTTGCACCTAGACTCCCCTTAGCGAAATGGTGAAGAATTCACAGCTAGTCGAGTATTGGCTTATTCTTGAGGGTGTGGTAGATGAATAAAATATGGTATTAATGTGATTGGTAATAACAGGTTTTGATGTGAAGGTTGGATATCCAACGAGTAAAGGAAGTCGTGGCAACTTCTGGTAACTAAAACGTAGTTATAAAACTCCGATTATAGCATTTATCATGGAAAGGTTGGTTTGCAATGTAGAAATTTATGGTGTGTATTGTAAAATAAGAAAAACTAAGGAGCGGTCCTGTGTTTTTGCCTTGGACTACTGCAGTGGAAAAAGTAACGTTGCAGCGGTCACAGGAACCACAGCGGCGGCCTCGAGGATAAAGGGCGCAAATCACTGCAACAATAATTATCCGCTGCAACGATAATGCACAGTAAAATTTCAGTTTTTAAAATCCAAAAAATATTTTCATCCCCTACTTTTTGGGAAAATACAATAAGGTTCTGGGAAAGGCAATTTTCAGAGGGGTTGTGGAGTTTTTCATCTTTGGAGGTAAGTAATTACATTCCAGACTTTATTTTACTTTGTTTAACCTTAGAAAATTACTAAAAATTGGATTAATGGTGGATTTTAGGAGTTTAACACTAATTTGTGGGAATTGATGAAAAATAATAGAAATGTGTATAAATTCAATAGGAGATGATCCTAGGGTGTTAGAAAACACTATGGAACTAGAATTATGGTTGTTCATGCTTATCCAAGTAAAATTCATATGGTTTAAGAGATAGAAAACCCTAAGATGCTGAAATAGGGTAAAATTATGACTAAAATCAGTGGTTTTGATCCCAAGTAATTAAAAAGAGGATGAATTATTAAAATGGGTACATATTCTTGTTGTTTTAGATCAAGAACATATTGTACGAGATCGAAAGGGCAAAAGTGTGGCTTAAAAATGACTTTGAGTAAAGGAATTGAGGTAGGCTATGGTTTTGTTGTAGTACTTAGACTTTCTTGACTTTGTACTTGTTTGTGATTTAGACATCTATGATTGCCTTCTAGCATGACTTGTGATTTAGTGATTGCATTGCATGTTCATTTGTATGGTGATGATATGTTGAAATGATGGGTCGGGCGATGCCGGTATGATATGATATGTTGTGATAATGGGTTGGGTACCATGCCGGTATGATATGATATATTGTGATAATGGGTCGAGCACCACACCGATGCGTTATGATATTGATGATGAGGATGAGAAGAGTAAGAGAGGATGCACACATCTTGCATTCATGCACTCATCCATATGATTGAGTGCTTTTATGATGATTATATATGATGATGAGTTTTTGATGAAAATGACTAAGAATGAAAGCCTGTAAAAGTGAACTTGTGAGTTGTAATTATATGATGATACATGATGTGTTCAATTGATTGATATCATTGGTTAAGAGTTTTGTTATGATCGCTTTTATACTTATTTGACTTGCTTACTTGTACATTGTTAAGTTAGTCGGCCTATGATGCTTACCAGTATTTGTTGATGTACTGATGCTACCTGTACTCTTCTTCTGTTGAGTGTAGAACATCTTCTAGTGGCTGACATGTGACCTCGGCTCTAGTTAGCAGTTCGAACTCGATTTTGAGGGTGAGCACCATGTCTGGGCAGCCTTCAGATTTTCTTATGATGTTGATGTCCCTTGTTTTGGGACTAAGATGATTCCTTCTTGTTATATTTTTGGGATATTCTAGTTATTTACAAACTTAGTTGAATTTAGATGATCTTGTACAGTTACTTTAGGTCTCGGGGATTGTGATAAATAGAAGTTTTCACACTCTATTTGTTTTATAGATGATGATGTCGTTTGACAGTGAGTTTTATTCTAATGAAAACATTTCAAAATTGATCTAAAACATAGGGAATTATATAATATAAATGTGAGAGTAATACTTACATGAGTAAAGGTGAGACTAGTGTGGTTCTCCTGCCATACATTAGGGTGGGTGACAATCATAACTAGTTGGGTCGTGACAGAGATGGTATCAAAGCACTGGGTTTGTAGATCTTATCATACAAGGACAAGTCTAGTAGTGTCCTGCGAAACGGTATGGAGACGTCTATACTTTTCTTTGGGAGTCTACTGTGCTTTAGGAAAAGAATTTCCTTTCTTTCTTCCTGTTGTGCTATTACTTGATTCCAATTAGTATCTGACGATCCAAATTGGTATCTAATCCTTTCACTCTTGTTCGCAGATGGTGAATACTTGTTTCGCCAGAGCAGCAGCAGCACCACCCACGGTAACACCTACAACAACATTTGTACCGGTCGTTGGGACCGCAGTCCACGGTAGACCTAGAGTTAAAGGTAGAGGAAGAAAATATGGATGGGGAGCAGCATCCGTTAGGGGTGGAGCACATGCAGTTGAGAGACCGGCAAGACAGAGATCACTGACCCCTTCCCTACAACAGGATGCTCCAGGCCATGCTCAGGATAAAGATGAGGTAGTTGAGGAAGAAGAAATGATAGCTCCAGAGAATGTGGTGCCAGCACCAAATGGTGCAGTGCAGGTGCCTTTATCTACAGAGGTGATTCAACAAGTGTTGGGGGTTTTGGGCAGCTTGGCTGGCACGGGCTACACTCCAATTATTCTGACTATTCCATCTACATCCTTGCAACATGTTGCTGCTGTAGCACCTAGGATAGATGCAGGCTCTGAAATAGGGGTGTATCCCTAACAAGTACTTGGACTGGTGAGGACTGACAATGAACATGGGTTATTCTGCAAGTTCATGAAGATGAAGCCCCCGGTATTCCAAGGTACAGAATCCAAGGATACTTTTGAGTTCTTAATAGATTTTCATGGACTTCTGTATAAGATAGGTATTATTGAAAACTATGGTATGGATTTTTTTCTTTCAGTTACAGAATGAAGCCAAGCAATGGCGGATGTCATTTTTGGAGTGCAGGGCTGCCTTACCTCCACTTACTTGGGCTTAATTTTAGAATATATTCCTTGAGAAATATGTTTCCTACACTTATCGTGACTAGAAAAAAGATGAGTTCATGAGGTTGGAGCTGGGTAATATGTCTGTGGCGGCCTATGAGGCCAAGTTTAATGCCCTATCTCGCTATACACTATAGTTGATTACCTCATAAGAGGAGCAAATAAGGTACTTTGTGAAGGGTCTAAATTCAAGGATTCATTTGGCTACCTTATCTGTGGATATGTCTGGTAAGTCCTTTCAGGATGTTGTTTAATTTGCCAAAAATGCTGAAGCACTTGAGAAACAGGGAGAGGTAAAAGCAAAAGAGAAGAAGGATCGGACCTCGGGCTAATTCAGTGGTACCTTCTCAAGGGGGCGTGGTTCTTCTAAGCCCTATCATTTAACTATGCCAGTATCTGTAGGGGACCCATCTGGTGTCAGCTATCAGCCTTCCCGAGCCAACAGCTACACGCCTTTTTCAACTCCAATTTAGAGGCTTACCTTGGGACCCAAATGCTTTGAATGTGGGGTTTGGGGCATGTCAGGAGGTATTGTCCTAAATTCTTATCTGCAGGTCAGTTGATGCAGCAACCAACTTTTACTGCTCTAGTTTCGGTAGGTTGTGGTGGAGGAGAAAATGGTAGGGGTCGTCCATAAGGTGGGCATGGTGGCCGAGCTAGGGGCAACAACCAGGCTAATCGATAAGGAGGACAAGTTGGTAGAAATGGAGCTCAGGGTGGTAGAGGTGGCAACCAGGGTGGTGATAAGGCACATCTTTATACAATTCTAGCTCGCCCTGAGGCAGAAGCTTCCGTTGTGGTGATCATAGGTACTATTCTTATCTGTGATCGTATGGCTTATGTATTGTTTGATCTCGGTTTCACTTTCTCTTATGTGTCTGTGAAATTTGCTATGGGTTGGGACTTAGATTGTGAATACCTTAATACTCCTATGTATGTGCCTATACTGGTTGGGGTGTCTATATGTGTTGATCAGGCATATCGTGCGAGTCTTGTGATGTTCATGGGGTTTAATACCCTTGCAGACTTAGTTATTCTGGACATGAAGGAGTTTGATGTTATTTTAGGGATGAGTTGGTTGTCCCCTTATCATGTTGTTCTTGATTGTTATGCCAAAAATGTTACTGTAGCAATACCCGAGAGAGAGAAATTAGAATGAGAGGGTACCTTTAAGCCTAATCCTGTGAGGGTTGTGTCCGCAATTCGTGCCTATAAATTAGTAAAGAAGGGGTGTAGGGAATTTTTAGCCCATCACTGAGAAGATAAATTTGTAGTCCCTCCTATAGCATCTGTTTTAGTGGGAATTCCTAGAAGTGTTTGCGGATGATTTTCTAGGTATGCCTCTAGATCGAGAAGTTGACTTTTGTATAGACCTAGAGTCGGGGACTAGACCCATTTCTTTCCCTTCATACTGTATGACACCTGCAGAGCTGAGAGAGTTGAAGTCCCAATCATAAGAGTTGTTGGAAAAGGGCTTTATTCACCCAAGTGTCTCTCATTGGGGTGCACCGATGTTGTTTGTGAAGAAGAAAGATGGTAGTATGAGGATGTGCATAAATTATCGCCAGTTGAATAAGGTGACCATTCATAACAAATATCCTTTGCCTAGAATAGATGATCTATTTGACCAGTTACAAGGAGCTCCAGTATTCTCTAATATTGATTTGAGGTCGGGTTATCATCAACTAAAAATTAGGGTTGAGGACATCCGAAAGATGGCTTTTCGAACTCGTTATGGGCACTACGAGTTTCTGGTTTGACCAATGCCCCAGCTGCTTTCATGAGCTTGATGAATGGAGTGTTTAAGTCCTTTCTGAATTTATATGTTATTATGTTTATTGATTATATACTTGGTTATTCTAAGAGTGAGGAAAGGCATGAAGATCATTTGCGTCCTGTGTTAACAACATTGAAGGAGAAACAATTGTATGGTAAGTACTCTAAGTGTGAATGCTGGATTTCTTTGGTGTCTTTCTTGGGGCACATGGTTTTTAAAAAAGGGGTTATGGTGGAGCCGTAAAAAGTTGAGGTTGTTAAAAATTAGGCCATGCCGACGAACGTGACAGAAATCCATTGTTTATTGGGTTGGCTTGTTACTACCATCGATTCGTTAAGGGGTTCGCTGCCATTGCTTCCCATATGACCCGCCCGACTCAGAAAGAAGTTCCATTTGAATGGGATGGCAAGTGTGAGGAGAGCTTTCAAAAATCTTAAAACTGTGTTGACCTCGGCTCCAGTACTAACCCTACCTGTCGAGGGTAAGGATTTTATTGTATTTTGTGATGCCTCATGTTTGGGTTTAGGTGTTGTGTTGATGCAGGATCGGAATGTGATTTCTTATGCTTCAAGACAACTAAAGTCCTATGAGAAAAATTACCCCATGCATGACTTGGAATTGGCAGTCATGGTGTTTGCTCTAAATATTTGGAGACACTATCTTTACGGGGTAAAGTGTGAGGTGTTCACTAACCACCGTAGCTTCTAACACGTGTTCACCCAAAAGGATTTGAATCTGAGACAAAGGATATGGATGGAGTTGATTAAAGACTATGGCGTCTCAATTCTGTATCACTCAGTAAGGCCAATGTGGTGGCGGATGCACTAAGCTGGAAACTAGTGAGCATGGGGAGCTTAGAATTTTTGGAGGTGTCCAGGCGCCCATTGGCGAGAGAGGTACAGTCTTTGGTTAACGATTTTTTGAGATTACAGGAAACTAGCTAAGGAAATATATTGGAACATATGGAGGCTAGGTTTGCATTCTATGATTAGATTAAGAGTAGATAGTTTGAAGATAAGAAATTGAACAACCTCAGAGAAAAGGTGTTACAAGGGGAGGCGAAGGAGGCCATTCTCGATGACGAGGGGGCTTTGAGAATTTGAGGTCGATTGTGTGTACCTTGAGTAGGTAAATTGATAACCACCATTCTGGAAGAGGCTCATAATTCCAAGTACTCTATACATCCGGGTGCCAACAAGATGTATAGAGACTTAAGGCAACACTATTGGTGGCGAAGGGTGAAGCTTGACATTATAGATTTTGTGGTTAAGTGTCAAAACTGCCTGCAAATCAAATACGAACATTGAAAGCCTAGTAGTACTTTTCAGTGGATGCCCATTTTAGAATGGAAGTAGGAATAGATAATGATGGATTTTATGGTTGGTCTCCCGAAAACCTTGAGGAAATGCGACTCTATTTGGGTTATTGTTAACCGATTGACTAAGTTGGCTCATTTCATTCCGGTAAGAGTTAGTCAAGGTTTATGTGAAGGAGATTGTAAGGCTACATAGGGTACCGGTGTTAATTGTGTCCGATAGGGGTACTCAGTTCACTTCCAATTTTTGGGAGAGGTGTCAGTCCGAGTTTGGTTCTAGATTGAACCTGAGCACAACTTTCCACCCACAAACCGACGGTCAATATGAGCGGACTATTCAAGTGATTGAGGATATGTTTCGGACTTGTGTTATGGACTTCGGGGGTCAATGGGACCAATACTTACTGTTGTGTGATTTTGCCTACAATAATAGCTACCACTCTAGTATTGACATGGCTCCTTTTGAGGCCTTATATGGTAGGCGATGTAGGTCCCCTATTGGGTGGTTTGACGTGTTCGAGGTGAGGCCTTGGGGCACTGATATGCTCAAGGACTCTATGAAAAAAGTCAGGTTCATACAAGAGAAGCTCATAGAGGCTCAAAGTCGATAGAAGGAATATGTGGATAAAAAGGTAAGAGACATTAAGTTTGAGAAGGGGAAAAGGTACTCTTAAAGGTGTCACCCATGGAGTGTATGATGCGATTCGGCAAGAAGGGTAAGTTAAGCCGAAGGTATATAGGACCTTTTGAGGTATTGAAGGAAATAGGGTCAATAGCATACAGGCTGGACTTACCCCTTAGTATGTCCGGGGTCTACCCCATATTCCATGTGTCAATGTTAAAGAAGTACCATGGAGATGGTGACTATATTATTTGCTGGGACCAAAAACTGTTTGATAAGAAACTGTCCTATAAAGAGGAACCGATTGTTGTTCTACCTAAAAATGTGAGAAAGTTAAGTACGTGAGTTATTCCTTGTGTAAAGGTTCAATGGAGGAACCGTACCATTGAGGAAGCTACATGGGAGATAGAAACGAACATGCGTAAGCGGTATATGCACTTGTTCATTGACTTAAGTATGCTCTATTCCAGTTGTTATATCTTTTCGGACCAGTTGTTGTTCGTGGACGAACGAGTGGTAAATTGGTATCTAATATAATGACCAAAATGTCATTAAGCTGAAATAAGAGGTAGAAGTTGCACTTAAACTCCCCTTAACAAAATGATGAGGAATTCAGGACTAGTCTAGTATTGTCTTACTCTTAAGGGTGTTGTAGATGAATGAAATTTGTTATTAATGTGATTGGTAATAACGAAGTTTAATGTGATGGTTGGATAGCCAACAAGTATAGGAAGTCGTAGCAACTTCTGGCACCTGAAATGGAGTTATAGAACTATGGTTATAGTGTTTATCCTGGAGGAATTGGTTCACGATTTTGAAATTTGTGGTGTATGTTGTAAAATAAGGAAAACTGAGGAGAGGTCCCAAGTTTCTGCCTCGGACCGCTGCAACAAAAAAGTAACTGTTGCAGCGATCACGAGAACTGCAGCGGCGGCCTCCAGGAAAAATGGTGTAAACCTCTGGAGTGGTAATTATCTGCTGCAGCGATAACGCACAGTAAAATTTCAATTTTTAGAAACCAAAAAATGTTTTCATTCTCTACTTTTTCGAAAAAGGCTATATGGATCTAGGGAAGGCAATTTTCATAGAGTTTGTGGACTTTTTCAAGTTTGGAGGTAAGTAATTACATTCTAAACTTGAATTTACTTCGTTTAACCTTAGAAAATGGATTAATGCTGAATTTTGGAAGTTTAACCCTAGTTTGTGGAAATTGATGAAAAATGATGGGAATATGTATAAATTCAGTAGGAGATGCTCCTGGAGTGTTAGAAAACACTAATGGGACTAGAATTATGGTTGTTTGTGCTTATCCAAATAAATTTCATGTGGTTTAAGAGATAGAAAACCCTAAAATGATGAAATAGGATAAAAGTATGACTAAAATTAGTGGTTTTGATCCCTAGTAATTAAAAAGAGGATGAATTATTGAAATAGGTACATATTCTTGTTGTTTTAGATCAAGAATGGATTGTACGAGATTGAAAGGGCAAAAGTATGGCTTAAAGGTGACTTTGATCGAAGGAATTGAGGTAGACTATGGTTTTGTTGTAGCACTTAGACTTTCTTGGCGTTGTGCTTGTTCGTGATTTAGACATCTATGATTGCCTTTTAGCATGACTTGTGATTTAATGATTGTATTGCATTTTCATTTGCATGATGATGATATGTTGAGATGATGGGTCGAGTACCACGCCGGTACGATATGATATGTTGTAATAATGGGTCGGGTACCATGCCAGTATGATATTATATGTTGTGACAATGAATCGGGTACCATGTCGGTACATTCTGATGTTGATGATGAGGATGAGAAGAGTAAGAGAGGATGAGCACACCTTGCATACATGCACTCATCCATATGCATTGAGTGCTTTTATGATGATTATATATGATAATGAGTTTTTGATGAAAATGACTAAGTATGAACGCCTGTGAAAGTGAATTTCTGAGTTGTAATTATATGATGATGCATGATGTGTTTAGTTGATTGATATCATTGGTTATGAATTTTGTTATGATCGTTTTTTTACTTGTTTGACTTGTTTACTTGTACATTGTTAAGTTAGTCGGCCTATGATGCTTACCAGTATTTGTTGATGTACTAATGCCACCTGTACTTTTCTTTTGTTGAGTGCAGAACATCTTCCAGCGGCTGACCCGCGACATCGGCTCTAGTTAGCAGTTCGGACCCGATTTTGAGGGTGAGCATCATGTCCGGGCAACCTTCAGATCTTCTTATGATATTGATGTCCCTTGTTTTGGGACTAACACGATTCCTTCTTGTTATGTTTTTGGGATATTCTAGTTATTTCCAGACTTAGTTGTTTTTAGATGTTCTTGTATGGTGACTTCAGGTCCTGGGTATTGTAATAAATAGAGGTTTTCACACTCTATTCATTTTATGGATGATGATGTCGTTTGACAATGATTTTTATTCAAATGAAAACCTGTCAAAACTGATTTAATACATGAAGAATTATATAATATGAATGTGAGAGTAACACTTACGTGAGTAAAGGTGAGACTAGTGTAGTTCTCCCCCCATACGTTAGGGTGGGTGCCAATCATGACAAGTTGGGTCGTGACAGTAATGGATATCATTGTAAATCATATTTATTTTGTATGTCACATATATCTCTGTACATACCGTCACATACACATAATACAAGTGATGCGTATATTTCACTTGTATACCGTGGAAATACATACGATATATACGTGACATACAAGTGATATACAATGTATTAATGTATATTATTGCATGTCAAGTGTATGCCTGTGTATATATCGACATACATACCACGTATAAGATATACAAGTTTATATGGAGAGAAGAATTTGCATAAATCATGGGATAACTATAGAGAAGAAGAGGACTTCAGTAAAGAAAGAAAAAAATGCAATGAGAAAAATCTAGTTATCTCATATTTCAGCGAAATTCCAACAAATTTTGGTGACCTTGAAGTTGCATTTGTATAAACCTCACGTGTGATTTGTATAAATAGTTTTTAACTTTATATGCCCAGTACATGTATAATGAATGATAAATAAATTTATATAAATTTGTATATGAAATGTATGATAATGTATATAGAAAAAATAAGAAAAAGAAGAGGATTGAAGGAAACACAATGTTGTATAAAAATCTTTACATACCTAATTTAAAATATTTTATTATAATTGCGTATAATACTGTATAATGTTGCATACGAAAGCTGGATTTTCTTCTTCAGCTTTGTTTTCATCTAGTATGATTTTCAAGACTAACATTTATCAAACTCCATCAATATTAGGTAAGAAGGTAAAATATGAATCAATTTTGATAGCATTGCATTGTTGCGCCAACTAATGGAGAGCGTGATTATTGAAGTCAATTCCTCAAATGATAACTGAACTTGTAGAAATAGCTCAATAAAGTAACATTTGAATTTTTTTAACAGTATGATCACTATATTTATAAAAATATCTCACTAAAGTACCTTTTGTATTTTGTGGACAATATGGTCATCAAACTAAGCACATATTTCCAATAAGTTGAAAACTAACAAAAACGTTAAATTTTTACGGAAGTTTATACATATATCTTTTGCTTTCCATTTTTAACCAAATACCCATTAATCAATGATATAGAACTCATTGTATAAAATTTATTTGATCCATTTCAAATGGGTCTTTAATAAAATAAAGTATATTCATGTAACTAGAGCAAAATAGAGGTGCAATTTAACATTAGAGCAAAATAGAGGTGCAATTTAACACTATTTTTTCATGAAAAATTAGTACCATCTTCTCCTATTTTTTGTCTAAACATTAATCTCAAGTTCGCAATTAAAAATATTTGGTATCGTATTTAAAAAGTTTCTCTCAACTGAAAATAAAGATTAACTAAAAACAAAAATGTTGAAATGCATAATTACTAGCCATCTTTGCATATTTGAAATATACTTCTATTATTAGATTGAATTTTAAAGATAAAGCAAACTAAAATGAGAGATGTATAAGCTTCCATAAAAAGAGATACGCTATAAGTTTTTAATGAAAGATTACACCTTTACTTTAATAATATGAATATAATTTATTTTATGAAAAAAATACATGATAGCACTACTTAACTTATCATATTTATTTAAAATCATACTTTGTTATTTAATTACATCCATATCATATTTTAAATTTTTTCTCTCCATCGTACTTGATACATCACATTTTTATTTTTATCTCCTCAGATCTCTCTCCCCATTGTTCTCAGATCTCCCAAATTTCAACCATTTTTCCACTGCATCTCCACCTCTCTCTCACTTTCTCTCGTCAGAAAAGCATCGCTGACGGCGACGAAAAGCTTCCATATCTGTGACTCCCATCGTCTAGCCACCACCAAATCCGCCGCCCTCTCCTTCTTCTCTCTTTCTTTCACTCCACTCTCATCTCCTTCTCTCCACCTCTATCTCTCTCCATCTTCGATCATCGCCAATAAAATAAACCATTGGTGAATCACTACCAAAACTTCATCTTTTCCGGTGAATGTCGAAGAATTCCAATGATACAGTGGAGATCTAGCCAGATCTGCTCGAAAATTTTTGTTTCCTTCATTCGGAAAATTCCACGAAATCTATGTATCCGACGGTGAACCACAACCAAAACGAAAACCTCCCAAAATTTCATCTTTTCCTGCGAATGTTGGAGAATTCCAATGATACAGTTGGAGATCTGGCCCGATTTGATCGGAAATGTTTGTTTCCTCCGCTCGGAGAATTCCACGAAATCTGTGTATCTGACGGATTTTCATGTTGCTGATACATAGACTAATGTATCTGACTAAAGATCTAACTAAAGTTATGTATTAAACTGATGTTAATGTTACTGATACACAAACAAATCTTGTTCATGATACATTATGTGTGAGATGATTTTGGTTATGCTACATTGTAATGGAACCCCATATTACTTGTATGTATCTGTAGCACGATACATACTAATCAAACTAATAACTTATATATCATGACTTAATTAGTGTCATGATACATTAAAAACTATCTGTCATCACATGTTATATGTAAAATGAGATATGATATATATTATAGTATAACAATGTATCGGAGTCGCAATGTATCTGGACGATAGTGATGTATCCGTGTAAAATTATTTTAAAATTTTTAGTATTATTGAAAAGAGTTGGGAGAAGGAGTAATTAGCTCCTAAAGTGGAGTGGAATTTATGTTGTTTACCCTTATTTTATTAAAGATCCACTTGAATGGATTAATTAAATTTTATATAATGAATTTATGGGTATTGGATCTAAAAATAGAATCTAAAAAAATACATGCATAAATTTCCGTTATAACTTTTTGTTAGTTTTCACCTTGTTGGAAATATGTACATAGTTTGATCACCATATTTTTTTAAAAAAAACAAAATAAATTAATTTAATAAAATATTTCTACAAGTTCAATGACCATGCTATAAATTTTTTTTACTTTAATGGGATATTTTGACTAATTCATGAACATTTGATAAATTGACTCGGAATTATTCCTATTTATAGTTGGTGATATGGGAATTATTTCTTTGATTTTTCTTCTAGAAATTGAGTACAATGGCATGCATCCATCTCAATCGTTCTCGGCAGGCTGGTTCTGGTGGCCAAATCTGTAGGAAGCAAGAAGATGGAGTCCCCCGTCAATGTGAAGAGTGAGCATTGTTCTGTATTTAACTCTTCTATGTTCATCACTCAACTTAAATCTGAAGGTACCCAGCAACACTGCTGAAAATATCTTCATCTGCCTGTAAGCAAATTCCTTCCCTAGACAAATTCTTGGCCCAGCCTGCAATAATTATTAACCTACCATTTTACTTTGGAGCAATTCATAGCAGTAGCACCATATAGTATATGATTGTTAGAAATAAGGAAATACCATAAAATGATTATCAACTAGAAGGTTATAATCTTAATATAAGACTATATTACACAAAATGAGACTTTTCGTGGTTACCTAACGACGGATTTAACGATACGATATAACGAAACTAAAGTAACAATCAAAATAAACATTGTATTTAAACTAACAACACAATACAATACAATAGGTAACAACCGTCCAAACAAGCTGTAAAGATTTGAAAAAGGAAAAAGAGGCCTCCTACTTTAATAAGCAAAAGCATGGAGCTTTAGCTATTAAACCTTTATATTATGGAATCAAGCACAGTTGGTAATAAGTATCCAGCAGTTACTGAAGCTTCATATATTCCAGACACATTGATCTTATTTGCAAGTAGAATAATTTACTCATAATATTCATGAACAAAGTGTCTTATATCTGGTTTGAGTCATTCAAGTTCTTGTTATACCACTTACGAGTCCTAAAAAGGTGAGTGCCCTGCCAAAAATCATGAGATCTTTTGGGGAAAGAGTGGGATGTTGGGAAGACCGAGATTGAAAGGGTGTTCAATAAAGAAGGTTCTCATGTGAATGATACGTGCACATGAGCTGATCCATTAAAAATAAACAGATGTTAGGAAGGAGATTAAAAGTGCTCCAATATCTCAACCATGGAGGACTATATGAAAGAAAAAGGATGATTTTGAGTCTAAAGCCAAAGATAAGGGATCATTTTTGGTCTTTTTCTCTAAGCCATTCATTACATGAGTTAGATCCCTAAGCTACCTTTCTTACTATAATAATCTTTTGTATGAGTTTATTGCATAATTTTACCATTCACTCATCATAATCATTAAGGCTGTAAACCTTAACAATTAGCGTGTTTCTTTGTCAAGGCTGGATTTTGAAAAACTATTTCTGTTTGGTGAAGCCAAGCTCCTAGAAGTTCTAACTCTAGTCGTTAAGATTGTAAAGTTCTGTGTACCTGAAAGGCTGTGAACTTGAAGGGACTTTCTTGCTGAAAGCAACCATTTTCATCAAACCATCTCCCTGGCCGGAAATCCTCTGCATCATTACCCCATAAAGATTTCATCCTGCCCATAGCCCATGGTTGATATGCGACAGAATCCCCTTTCCTTACTCTAAATCCATCAGGAAAAGTGTCATCTGATAAACAGAGTTTCCCATCCTGCATGGAGCAAAAAACTCAATATCAAGAGGTGTATATACATGAAGCAGTGGCCTAATAGGCGTATAGTATATGTATGCATGGTTCATCTGTAAGCGTTGCTCTAATAGGCTTATAAACAGAGGTATATTCATGAAGCATTGGCATAATAACATCTATGTTTGTGAATATTATACCATTCTCACTATATGTATGTATTACCACAGGAATTGCAGGGTATAATCTGAGTGTCTCAGTTAATGATGCATGGAGATACTGCATTTTATCCAGTGCGTCATCAGTAATGCTGTTAGCTAGCTCATCAATACTTGAATTCTCGTTTGTTCCAGTTGCTTTCCTGACTTCCTCTGCAATTCTTTCTTGTATGAGAGGGTGCTTGCACATCATATAGAAGAACCAGGAAAGTGTGCTAGCTGTAGTGTCTTTGCCAGCAATTATAAAGCTAAGGATTATGTCCTTAAGGTACTTTGGATCCGTTTTGTTCATTTCCAGGAACCTAGACAGAATGTCTGATTTCCTCATCTGCCAATCATGTAAAATTTCAAATATCATTTGGTGCTCTTGCTCACGGGAAATAAGTTAGAAGGTTATTCAACTTACAACCCTGCTGTCATCTCTCGACTTGCTCATCTGTTCTGTCTTGTTTCTGATAATTTTATATACAAAGTCATCAACCACTTTAATACACTGTTTCAAATTTGCTTCTGATCCAATGTTTAGAAATCTTTTCACTTTCCAAAACACATCAACGTAGCGATAAAGAGTTACTGCACTAGCTTCATCAAAAAAATTGGAAAATAAACTGCCTTCTTCAGTTGTAGTGTCTAGATCCACACCTAGTAAAATCTTGAAAACTGTCTCCAGTGTTGATTTTGTAAATAAGTCCTGCCAGAAGTGTAAGAATTAGCTTAATATTAACTTGTTAATTTTACTGCAGAAGAGCAAACCGAAGATCCATACTTGAATTTCTGTTGCTTGGTTTGAGGTCACGGCTTCAGATACTTTCTGAGCAAGTTTTACTGCACTAATTCTGAAAACTGCACTACTAAAGTCCCTTAAATTTTTAGTGGAGAATTCGTAACTTGATATCTTCCGTTGGTTTCTCCACTTCTCTCCATCAACTGTGAAAATCCCATCACCCAGAAGATCATTCAGCTTGCTATAATGGTGCCAACCCTGCAAAGTTTTAGGTGTGAGAAACTAGGAAATTCTTTTCTAATCTCCTTGGTTCTTTAGGGAAATAAAGACTATGGGAGACATGACTCACCAATATCACATTATTATTGCTAAGGGTAGTTGTGGTGCATTTACTAGACAATTTTTGGTTTCTGTCTTAACATCAATTGTTGCAAGCACACATTAACAGTGATTTTATGGTCAGCAAGGTCAAAGGGCCATTTTGCATCAGATTGAGATTCAGAAACTAGAAAGGTTTAGAGCCTGTTTGGATGAGCTTATAGCTTATAGGTAACTTATGACTTTTGGCTTATTTTTTGTAATTTTGTCTTAAAAATCAAGTTCTTAAAAAGTACTTTTTAATCTTACCCAAACACTACAAAAGTATTTAAAAGCTACTTTGGCTTAAAAATACCTAAAATATGCCAATCCAAACAGGCACTTACTATTTTTCGACGTTTCAAAGAGTGCTTTTTTAATGTTTTGCTAGATATTATTTGAACTACTCTGTTAAAAGCCTGCAAAACACACTGTTAAGAATTAACTTTGAGTTTTAGCATAATCGTGATACTCCCGGTGAATTCTAGTGATTGGTACTCACAATGAATCTTGAAAACTTCGTGGTTTTTGTTTACAAGGGAAGTAGAGAAAACAGGTCATATGTGTGCTAAGGTGCATCAATAATGTAGCATTAAACTTCTTCATATATAACATCCAGAAATGAACGCCGAATCTTTATGTCTGATTCAAGAATGGTCCTTATAAGCCCAAAAGGAGGGAAAATTTTGGGGGTATGGGGGGTTAAGAGTAACATGTTACCTTGCCATAGTTGGGGAAATTGGTCTTCAGAATATACTCAACATTAGCAGGGTCCGAGGTGTAAACCTCACTTTGGAAAAGATTAAGTATCCTGTAGGTCTTGTATTTACTTGCCATTTCTTTCATGTAATCATGCAGCCTGTTGAAATTCAGCAAATGATCGATGATTGTTCCCGCGACAGGATGGTACTTTCCCTTGTTTGCTGAGCCATTGAAGACAAGTTTGAACACACATGCTGCTAAAATGACAGCCAATGCTGTTATTGTGAGAGTCGTAGGAATAGATAGAACATCCATCTCCAGTGTGAAACTGTGAATATTTGACACCCTTGCCAAATTTGTGTTGTCTCCAATTATAGAAAGATGCTGATTCAAGCCCATAAAAAAAATCATAGAACAGGACTGATTTATCCAAAAATGTGATCTCATCCGGGTAACAGCTATCTGTCTTTATTATCAGCAATCACTTGCGTGTACCACCTACTCCACAAGAGCACAAATACATGGCATTAGTTGTTTACTCCATAAAATGTATAACACGTCAGCCTCAATGCACAATATACAAGATATTTTGAAAACGACAGAAACAGAAGAGGCTAAGAGCATATTTGACTACGCTTTCAAAATTTGTTTATTTTGAGAAGTGTTTTTTATTAGATGTTCCTTTCGAAAAAGTATTTTTGAAATGGTAGCAGATTGTGTTTGTTTAATCAATTTAAAACTAATTTTGCAAATATAAAAGCAATACTTTGTGTTTGTTCAATGTTCCCAAAGTGCTTTTCGAGAAGAAAAAAATTTAGCTTCTAAAAACAATTTATGTACTACTGCTTAAAAACACTTATTTTTCTCTAAAAGTTTCGTCAAACAATTCAACTTTCTAATATAAACACTTTATGAAGAAAAAAAAACACTTTTAACATTCGAAAATCTCAATCAAATAGGATATAAGAACCAAGAAAGAAAATTTAGACTACAAACAAAACACTTGTAAGTTAAATTAGAACACCTGCATCCATGGCTCATAAAATTTTGAGAAGTTGCAGTATTAAAGCTGAACTTATTATGGCTGACATAGATTGCTTGAGGACCAGGTGCTAGGCCAATAACTACCTCTACCATTTAAATTAGGGTCTAGAAAGCAACCATAAGCTAATTCATGTATCATCAGGTGTTATGAATAGAGGGTTAAAGAAGAAATAAATGAAGTGGAGGGAGTGAACAGTAATAATAGAAATTAGAATAAAAGGTCAGGATCTATCCTAGTTTAATGAGGCTCAACGACTAAGATCAATTTGGGGTGTTATTATTAACAGAATGGCAGAAGAGAGAGAGAATATTCATAAATCTGGTAATTGTCACATTTCTTCCATTTCCTTTCTCTCTCTTCTCTTCTTCCAAATTCCTTCCTAATTATTCTTATTCTTCTCTTCTTTCTTCTCTGCAGATCTAAGCTAGCTATGGAGATTCAGTTTTCCATTTTTATGTTTTTTTCAATTCAATTTAGTTTTAATCGTAATTTCCTTTTTTGATAAATCAAAAAATTGTCCCGAATATTACTTGTTTCTTTATATTTCTGCATTTAATTTTTTATTAAGGATCTTAGTTTGAAACAATTGGTATCAGAGCCTCGACTCTGCTACCCGTGGAGCTATGTCAGAAGGCACAAAGATGAAAACAATAGGTGAGAAATTGCAACAACATGACCAATTACTGAATGAAATAGCTTAACAGCAACGAGGTTTGCTCACTATTCAAGCTGGGATTCAGGGTACCCTTGTTGATTTTAGATCGACTAACTAATTTGGAGAGAAAACCACCTACGGGTTATGAAGGTCCTCTTCCTGTTGGGGATGGATTTTACCAGTGCCTGATTTTGATGGTCAAGCTGTAAGACCTCCAGTGTCTATTCCTCCCCCTAAGTAGGAATTGCCAATGTTTCAAGGTTGGGATCCTAAAGTCTGGATTCGAAAGTGTGAAAGGTATTTTTAACTTTATAGAATCTAAGAGAACATGAAGGTTGATGGGGCTACCTTGTATCTGAGTCAGGTTGCTGAGACTTAGTATAATTCATTGGTAATGAGTAGAGGTATAGTCAACTGGCTTGAGTTTAAATAGGAATTATGTTGAGGTTTGGGGATGTGGGAATGGAGGTCATAGTAGAGGAGTTCAATAAACTAGAACAAACTGGTAATGTAGGATTTCCTTGTGAAATTCAAGGACATGAGGCTCAGATAATAATCAGGAATCTTACTCTCAATAAGGCACATTTTTTGTCTAGTTTCATAGGAGCTGTCAAGGAGGAGATTTAATATGTTGCTAAAATGTTTAAACATACTGCCATGAGTTATTCCATTCAACAAGCTAGAATGCAAGAGAGAGTCATTGAGGCTGCTCACAAGAAGGCTAAGACTGTGGTTAGGCATGGGGTCAACACTAGTACATCATCAGTCTTGTGGTGCAAAGAGTAGGAGGGGTGGTTAATCCTAAACCTAGCCTACTAAGGTTGAGTCCTGAGGTCTATGAATATAGAAAGACCAATAATCTTTGTTTTAGATATGGTGAAAAATATCAGTCGGGCCATAGGTGCAAAATAAAGCAGCTGCAATGTATGATCGGAACTAGTGAAGTGTTGCCTCAAGACTAACAAGAGATGATAACTAATGATGAAAGAGCCCCTCATAACTCAGCTGACTTAGCACAACCAGTAGAGATTAAGACTATTAATGAGGCGGATATCCAAGAGGTTGTATATTGAATGATCTATCAGGCAGTAGTAACGGGGTTAATACTATTTTGGTCAGCAGGATTATTAAAAAGTGATCACTGTCAGTTCTAGTAGATTCTGGTAGCACTCAAAGTTTTGTTAATGAGGTAACTATATTAGAGATAGGGTACTAAGTTGTGTACTCTACCCCCATCAGAGTGTATGTAGATGATGGTAATTACATGTATTGTAGCTCCACTTGCCCCAGTTTTACATGAAAGATGAGGGTAAAACCTTCAAGGAGGATCTAAGAATTCTAAAGCTATGAGGGAGTGATATAGTACTAGGAAATGATTGGATGAAGAAGTACAACCCTATCGAGTTTGATCATAAGAAAAAGTGTGTTACAATAGGCAAAAAGGGTAATAAGGTGGTACTACATGTTATTCTTAAAAATAGCCAGCTCAGCCTCATCAGTGGTAGTACTATGGGCAAGCTACTACAAAAAGGACAAACTATATTGGCTCACTTATTACTCATATAATCCAGTAGTGGTTATGAGCAAGAGCCAGTGGAGAACACAATTCTAAAGTTACTGTCTGGTTATGAAGATGTGTTTATTACGCCTAGATCCTTGCCCCCACCTAGAGACTTCGATCACAAAATTCCTCTCAAACTAGGCTCCTCACCTGTGAGTTTGAGACCCTATAGATACAATTATTATATAAAAAAAAAGTTGGAGAGACAAGTTACTAAAATGGTGACTAATAGGATCATTCAGCATAGTTAGTCTCCATTTTATTCCCCTGCTTTGTTAGTCAAGAAAGAGGATAGGACATAGAGGTTTTGTATGGATTATAGAGGTCTTAGTGAGGTCACAGTCAAAGATAATTATCCAATTCTCATTATATATGATCTACTAGATGAACTTCAAGATTCAGTAATATTCTTTAAAGTGGATTTGAGAGTAGGATGCCATCAAACTAGAATGAAGTTGGAAGATATTTATAAACTGTATTTAGAACTCATATGGGCCATTATGAGTTCCAGTTCATGCCCTCTGGGCTAACCAATGCACTTGCCACTTTTCAAGCATTGATGAATCGGGTATTCCAAGTTTTACTTAGTCAGTTTGTTTTGGTTTTCCTTGATGACATATTGATTTATAGCAAGACCTTAAAGGAGAATTTTTTGCATTTAGAGGAGGGGTTTATTATTCCAAGACAGCATGCCTTGTTTGTCAAAAGGTCAAAATGTATTTTGGACAACCAAGGCTAGAATATCTTGGTCACAACTTCTTCAGTCACAACTTCTTCAGTACTATCTTATCAAAGCTCAGGAAAGAATGAATCTATTTACTGATCAACATAAGTTTGAGAGAGTTTCAGGTAGTGGACTTTGTGTTTCTGAAGTTACAACCATATATAGACAGACCTCCTGGCAAAGAGTTTAAAGTTAATCTCCAAGTACTATGGTCCTTTAAAAGTCTTGGAGAGGATTGGTGCAGTTGCCTACAAGTTAGAACTACCACCTAATTCTATGGTTCACTATGTGTTCTATGTGTCCTTGCTTAAGAAGAAGGTGGGCTCTAAAGTATTGATTTAAACTTGTTTTCCCTCTACTAGAAATGATGGTCAGTTTCTTGACACTCTAGTGAATATTTTGCACAGGTAAACGGTGTATAACGGTAATGTTATTAATATCTTCCTCCTGAGAATGGTGTGTATTTGCCAGGAGGAAGGAAAATGCTTTTAAAATTCTTGTTCAATGGTTTAACCTTCGTCCTGAGGATGCTACATAGGAAGATTATGACTATATCAAGGCCAAATTTCCTAATTTTAATCCTTGAGGACAGGGATATTTTTTAAGGCCAGGGTAATGTTATGAATAGATGGTTAAAAAATAAATAAAAGAAGTGGAGGTAGTGAACAGTAATAATAGAAATTAGAATAAACGTTCAGGTTTATCCTAGTTTAATGAGGCTCAACGGCTGAGATCAATTTGGGAAGTTATTCTTAACAGAATGGCAGAGGAGAGAGAAAATATTCAGAAATTCAATAATTGTCACATTTCTTCCATTTCCTTTCTCTCTCTACTCTTCTTCCAGATTCCTTCCTAATTCTTCTTCTTATTCTCTTCTTTCACCTCTGCAGATCTAAGCTGGTTATGGAGATCTAATTTTCTGTTTTTATGCTTTTCAATTCAATTTAGTTGTAATGGCAATTTCCTTTTTCGATAAATCAAAAAATCGTCCCAAAAATTACTTGTCTCTTTATATTTTTGCATTTAATTTTTTATCAAGGATCTTAGTTCATAAAATTAGGCTTCACTGGCCTTCTTGCTTTCCTATCTATGGTCATGTTATACTACAAGCATCGATGATCGATATATATTACATGTTACTTTAAATGCTTATAAAAAAGCCTCAAACAATAAAAATAACTCGTTGGCAATCTAATTTTGACTTCTTAATTAAAGTTGACTATATGTGCTACTTACACAACGTATAGGGATAAGATTAAATAATTAGGACTAATACTAATAAGATTAACCAATAACTCTCTGGGTCTCTAGGCTTCTGCTTAATATATGTGGCTCATGTTGGTTTCTCTACCAACTTACTCAGAGATATGCTACCATCTGTTTTAGGATTCTAAAGAGATTGAACATTAAGATCAGCTATATTATAATGGAGGGGTTCAATTGAATCTTTTTTGTCAGAAAATTATATTTCTTGTATAGCTAAATAAAAAACTATGTATCTATATAACTTACTGAATCCCTTCTACAATCGAATATCTCTATTATAACCATCATCTATAACAATATTTCACTATAACTGTTAAGTTTGTAGAATTAAATTTTCATGTTATGTTATATTATACTCCCTTGGTTAATTTATATAAAGGTGTTTGACTGTGCACGAAGACCTAAAATTTCTTATTCAAGAAGCGATTAAATATCTGGGCTTTATTACAGTAAAAGCTCCATCTAATTTGCCTGAGGAAGTATCCATTTGAGGAGTGCCACTATTGAAAGATGATAGAAGTTATGTTATTCTACTCAAGTTTCTTAAAAATAGAGAATTCAAGGTTAAGGAGTCATTTGCTATGTCAAGAACATGATTTTATGGAGAAAAAAGTTAAAAACATTGAAGAGCTGGTAGATGAAAATTTTGGGGTTGATCTTGAAAAAGTTATGTTTATGGATGGTCATGATAAAGAGGGAGACCTTGTTTAATATAATGTATATGGTGACTTTCAGAATAAGGAATTGTATAACAAAACCTTTGGAGATGAGGAGAAGAGAAACAAGTTTTTGCGCTAGAGGTTTCAGTTCTTAGAGAAAAGTATAAGGAATTTGGATTTCAATCCTAGTGGAACCAATATTATATTTCAAATTAATGACCTCAAGAACTCACCAGATCTAGGGAAAAAGGAGCTTCGAATTGCTACAAGGCAAGCCTTGCAATTACTTCAAGATAATTATCCCGAGTTTGTTGATAAGCAGGTATTTACTACACAAGCGATGATAATCCTTTTAGTGACTGACTGTGACTCAAGAACAGATGCGCCTGATATATTCCATACAAGATCCTGCAGATCATAGAAGGATATTAGCAATTGGATGCGGTATTATATTTAATAGAAATGACAGCTTTTAGGTGTGATCTATCACTCTGCTTTTTACAGTCAAGATGTGCCCGTGGGATAAGACTTTTGGGATTTAGGGAGAGACTCGCTTTTTTCTCATATTAAAATATGGGACCGATAGTAGGGTCAATAGTATTTTCAAGTGGCATGTTTTTATTGGGCATAATACTTAGGGGCTGGAATGGAGTTTCCCTATTGGATAACATATCGCCTTAGTTGTCTATAAATAGTAGTCATTGTTCATTTGCAAAGGAGATTCTAAATAATAAAAAATAATAAATTCATATTCTTGTGCTCCAAGCTCTCTATATTTTACTAAGTTTTAGTTCTCAAGAATTTTCATATCTGATTGCCTCTGGATTTGAGACCAGTAACATCACATCATCTCCAGAGCTATCCCTAAAATCAAACAACTAGGCCTTAGTGTTTCATTCAATTTGGTTTTGCTTCATTAATGTTTATTTACTTCATAAGCATACATATTTAATTGGAGATATACTAAACAATGGGCTAAATTGATACATATTTCCTTGATCTCATGACAAATTCAAGGCTACTATTTTCCTGGCAAACATGTATGTCAAACATAAAATCTTAAATATGCAGAGTGCAACACATTCATTAATGATGGAGATTCACTTTGAAAGGAGGATTCAATCCAGAATTATGTGTTAATTTAACAAGATTCTAGGTGAACTAGTGTGAACATTTGGAAGAAAGGTAATTTTTTGGGGAATAAAATGTCAAGGTTATAAATTTATAGTAGAAATTTTTGAAACCATTAAATGGTTTCACAAGTTGAACCTTGACATTTGCATAATGGCGGCGATGTCATTGATAACATCAAGAAGAAGAATTCACTCTTATAAATAAGTAGCATTTGGTTCATTTGTAATATAGTTCTCACTAGCATTCTCATTTTCTGGGACATTTAAGTCTTCTTTCTCTCTTATAGTATTTCACTTGTCTTTTTTTAGAGTAAAATAAAATTTGGGTCGGTTGTGTCCGAGAAGTATGTAGAAAATAAAGTTTTACCGAACCTTATAAATTTTTAGTGTTCTTTTATTGTTGTCTCATTTACTATTTATTAGTTGCCATTAGATATAGTTGTTGTGATTTAATCGCTCTCTATATATTCGACTTCCGCAATAATTGGTATCAAATCCAAGATTCTATCTGCGTATGCACTGTGGTTGCAGCATAGTTTGATTTTCCATATCATAAAACAATTACTTGGTCTTTGGTACTGTTAGCCTATTAAATAGTATTTGTAGTATAAATGACAGACAAGAAAGATGAAGAGTCCACATCGAGTGTCAATAATACATCATCGTTGACATCTTTGCTTATGACAATAATTGTGTCAATGTGAAATTTGTAGTTGAAATATTTGAGGGGTCAGGATATTTTGGGATGTATCAAGGCAAGGTTCTTGATGTCCTTTTTCAACAAGGACTAGATATTTCCATAAAAGAAAAGAAATTAGGCAATTTTGGAGAAGAAGATTGGAAGATTGTCAACCATATTGCTTGTGGTACCATTCTATCTTACCTTGCAAGAGAACATAACTATTCATACACGAAGAAAACTTCTGCAAGTAAATTATGGAATGCACTCCAGGATAAATTCTTGAAGAAAAATAGTCAAAATAAACTTTACAAGAAAAAAATATTTTTATGCTTCACATATGATTCTAGTACCACAATGAATGATAAATATCACTAGCTTTCATAAATTGACGACTGATCTACAGAATATTACTATGAATATTAGTGATGGAGATATAGTCTTAATGTTGTTAAGTTCACATACCTATGAGTCTGAGCACCTTGAAACTACTCGACTTCATGGCAATGATGAAGTATCTCTCAAGGAAGTTTGTTCCACCCTGTATAGTTATGAACAAAGAAAGAGAGAAAAATAAAATGATGGAGAAGGAGAAGCACTGATCTAAGAGGTCATTCTCAAAATCATATGAGAACGAAGAAAAGAAGATCTAAGTCAAAATCCATACCCAGCAAAAATGAATGTGCCTTTTGTCGAGAAAAAGGGCATTGGAAGAAAGATTGTCTAAAGTTGAAAAATAAGGCCAAACCTAGCAATAGGAAGGTTTTCATGGATTAAAATGCAGTTGATTGTGATGGGATTAAAATGCAGTTGATTGTGATGTCTCAAACTTATCACTAGTTACAACATAGCCATCCAAATCATCTGAAGTATGGTTGTTGGACTCAGCTTGTAGTTATCACATGTGGCATAATCGAGACTGATTCACTGATTTACATAAAAGAGAATATGGAGTTACTCATACTACAAATAATAATCCTCTTACCGTATATGATATTAGTTTCATCCAATTAAGGAATCATGATGGATTGAGTAGAAAATTAATAGATGTTCCATATGTATCGAATTTGAAGAAAAATCTTATTTTTGTAAGGGTACTACAGTTAAAGGGGTTTAAAGTCATTATAGAAAATGGGATAATGAAAATATGCTTTGGTGCGCTGGTGGTAATGAAGGCAATTCAAAGAAACAATAACATGTATTACTATCAAGTTAGTACAATTATTGGGACTGCGACAGCAACAGCCTGTGATAACAAAGAGCCAAAAATGACCAGGCTATGGCATATGCACTTGGGACATATTGGAGGAAAATACTTCAAAACTTTATCATATCAAGAATTTCTAACATGAGTAAAGACGTGTAACTTGAAGTTTTGTGAGAATTGTATCAAAGGAAAACAAACAAGGGTTATATTTGAAAAAATTATCCATAATATTAAAGGTATTTTGAATTATGTTTACTCTGATGTTTGAGGTGCTTCCAAAACACCTTTATTAGGTGGAAAACGCTATGTTGTGACCTTTTTTGACGACTTTTCCCACAGAGTGTGAGTGTATACGATGAAAAATAAAGATGAAGTGTTGGAAATTTTTCTCAAATGAAAGACGATGAAAAAGACTCAAACTAACAGAAAGATCAAGTGTCTTCGCACATACAATGGTGGAGAATACAAAAATGATCTTTTCAAGAAGATTTATGAAGACAATGTCATTGTCCGATACTTCACCGTCAGAAATATACCATAATAAAATGGAGTGGCAGAATGCATAAATCAGACTTTGCTGGAGAAGGTTCGATGTATATTATCCAATGCTGACTTGGGCAAAGAATTTTGGTTATGCATGCCACCTCATTAATCGTCTACCATCTGTCGTAATTGGTGGCAAAACACCATTAGAAAAATGGTATGAAAAATCTATTGGAGATTATGGTTCTTTGTATATATTTGTTTTAATTGCATATTATCATGTAAGAGAGTCAAAAATGGATCCAAGAGCAAAAGAAAACTATATTTGGGGGGATCAATTCTGGAGTCAAAGGATACACCTTATGGTGTCAAGAGACAAGAAAAATTATATTAAGCAGGGATGTTATTTTTGATGAATCTACCTTGACAAATAAGTAACAGTTGAAGGTATCAAACAAACTAATGGTTCTTCAAAGCACGTGAAGTTTGGGGAAAAAAATAATTTTCCCAACACAAGGAGCAAAGGAGAAAACAACACAAGATTTTCCTCTAGAAGAAGAGCTAGAGGAGGAGAAGATTCCATCTCAAGAACCTCAACCACAACTTGAATTAATAACAACCACACCAAGCCAAAATAATAATAAGAAAGCCAGCTTGTTTCACGAATATAGTGGCTTGTGCAGTCTTAGTAGTTGATGGTATTCCTATCACTTATAAAGATGTAGTCCAAAGTTCAGAAGAGGATAACTAAAGGGTTTCCATGAATGAAGAAATATAGTCCCTTAATCAAAATCGCATATGGAACTTGGTCAATCTCCCGAAGGGCAAGAAAGTAATTAGGTATAAATGGATATATGCAAAGAAAGAGAAATTTTCTAACCATGAAGGTGTTCTCTATAAAGAAAGATTGGTGGCCAAAGAATATGTCTCACTAGCAGGGGATTGATTATAATGAGGTTTTTTCTCTGATCATAAAACACTTCTCCATTAGAGTTTTGTTGGCTTTGGTAGCATAGTTGAATTTGAAATTATTTCAGTTGAATGTAAGAACTGCATTTTTACATGAAGACTTGGGAGAGAAAATCTACATAACTTAGCCATAAGGATTCAAATTTACTGGAAAGAAAATATGGCGTGCAAACTTAAAAAATCGTTATACGGATTGAAACAGGCTTCTAGATAGAGGTACAAATGATTTGACAAGTTTATATTAGATAAAAGTACAAAAGAAGCAAATACGATCATTCTGTGTATTTGTGAAGCTTGAAGATGGATCCTTTATATATCTTTTCCCATATATTGATGATATGTTGATAGCTTTCAAAATCCAAGAAGAAATTCAGAAGTCAAAGATTCAACTAAGAAAGGAGTTTAAGATGAACGATTTAGGTGAGGCGAAGAAAATTCTTGTCCATTAAAAATCAAGAATTGATGTAAGTCATTTTTATTTATAAAATACTGACTGAGCGTATCATACTCTGAAAAAGCTCATATCCACATTCTTACTCTGCAGAACAAAATAATTTTTTTTTATACAAATAAAGGTTGGTCATAGTTGCATGTTGTGCAGTACCGTGAAAGAAAAAGATTGATTAGTACAAAAAACACTAATAGCTCAATGCTTTAAAATTTACATCTGATAGAATATATGGAACTTGCTCTCACCATAAGATGCCTCTGAAATAATATTGTTCTCGCTCAATCTGATTGATGACCCCAAATTCCTGTCCCTTAGTGTCTTTAATTGCATGGCTAGACTTCTAAGAAGGTGTATTCGTGATCAAAAATAGCGTTCACAAGGCAAAAAAGTGTAGGTTCATTATTATGCAGCTCACATTATTGGCTCCTACACCATGAATAAAGTTAGGTGTAATTTTGCTATTAATAGACCTCTTAATTAAGAGGTAAGATAACTTCAGTAAAGCTAAAAGTGGTTGTTAGAGCCAGGGCGGAGCTATAGTGTTATAGGGGGATTCGGATGAACCCGAATGCTTTTGTGTATACCCAGTATTTGTCTGAAAAAATCTAATAAATATAGATAATTATTTACTTGTGAAATAATAAATCAAATCGGATCAAGATTACAAAGGTAATGAAGTGACTGAAAAAAGCCCTTTGTGTTGTGAGTTGTGTGTTCAAATCCCATTTTCTTCAATTTCTTTTCCTATTTTGCTAGAAAACATTAAGTTGCATACATTTTACCTTTTTGTTATGTATGTTTTTAATCAACTTCATTTTTAAAAAATAAAACATTCTTTTTTTGCTAAGCAATAAAAAAGTTTACATGTGTGTTTCCCATTCGGTATGTATATATATAGCAATGTAAAAAAAGTAAAACTAACGTTTCTCCCTTAAAAATCAAAACCAATTATGTTCCTTTCACAAACACTCAAATTTTAAATCCCAAAATCACATTATCAAAGAAAGTTAGGGCCTTAATTTTGCTCTGTTGATCACTACTACTGCAGTCGTTTGAAATTCATACCTCTAAGTAGTGACTATCTGACCGGTACATATCGAAAATTCTTTCATCTTTCTCCTTTATTCGACTTTTCCCTTCAATTGTTTGCAAGTTATTATAATGTGTAACAATATTGTAACGACCCTTTTCATCATTATGGGTGAGTCAATCATGCAAAAATTCGGGGTATGTTTCTCCCCAAAATGAAAGTTAAAATTTTAGGCTTGGCTAGTTTCAAATGAAATCGGAGCGAGGTATGATCTAGGGAATTCTGAAAATGTATTGGGTAAATGTAATAAAGTTTAGCTTAATTTTATGTTAGCTAACTCGATAAGAAATCCATAGGACTTTTTGTAAGTGAATTTAGGTGAGTAGAACTCCCGATATCGAACTTGACGCAAAGAGGTTAGTTTGAGATATCGAGGTTTGAGGGTGTGTTGCAAAAAAGGCAAAAATGGAAGGACTTCCAAATTTTTGCCTCACCACTCCAACTATAGCGAGTGGCATGCCGCTATAGGGAAAAATTTTCGTTATAGCGAAAGCCAACACCGGTCAATCCCGCTATAGTGAGCGATCCCGCTATAGCGAGATCAGGATGCTATAGCGGGATAAATCACTGTAAATGCAGAAGTTTCCCCGAAAATGGTTTATTATTCTAAATTCATTTTTTGAGGAGGGGCTCAGGTGATTTGGCCATAGTTCATCAGTTTTCCATTGATTTTCATTGGAAAGGTAAGTATTTTGTTCCCATTAACTAGTTTTTCAGTTAATTAACCTTAGAATTACTAGTTTATGGATTTTGGAGAGGATTTAAGATTGAATTATCACATTTTCTGGTGTAAGAGGGTAAAATTGATGTAAAACCTTTCGATTTTAGTTGTTAATCGTTTATTTACTCTTGCATGATAATAATGCACGGTGATAACCATGAAATTGGTAGGTTTAAGGTAAATTATGGTAGAAAAACCCTAAAACGGGAGGAATGATCATGAATTTGGCCTTGGGAGTTAGGGATTAGGCTGTAATCCTTAACATGGTCGGTCATTTGGTTGATTATTTGTTATGCTCATGTTTTTAGATCACGACCAAGTGAAAATTATACAAAAAGGCAAGGCTCAGCCTTAATTGAGTGGTGCAAGCTTGGATTGAGATAGGTGATAGTTTTAATGTAGTTGAAACCCAATTTGTGTTATGTGTGCATGATAACTAATTCTTAGTATTGTTTGTACAATGCATGTTCAAAGAAAGTGAATCACTGTTTGATATCCTAAGTTTTAATCACATGCAATGAACTTATATGAAAGCTTGTTGGATTTTACAAGTATTGTTTGTTATCATATCTGTCATTATTGTAAAATGTACCTACATTTGGACAGTTCCATGGGATTGGAGATATAAGGTTGGTAGACACTTGATGTTTGGGATTTGGTACACGAACAAATACTTGTCCCCTGCAGGTCATGCCTAGTGGGCGCATACATAAGACCCTTAGCATGTGTGTATAAGGTACAGGTGACTGTGACGGTTTCTTGAGTGAACCGAGGATTATGTGTTTCTTGATTGCATTGGTTCATTGAGTGAACCGAGTTTGTATGCTTAATTGCTAAGGTGGTTTCTTGTGTAAACCAAGATGTATAATATGCTATGATTGTTGTTATTAAGGATCCTTGAGTAGTTTGGGTTGCTTGTAAGTTGTGACATGGCTCTATGTTGTTTATTACTTGCACAAATGGGACATGGTTTTACGATAGTTGTGTCATAGTTGTTGACTTGAAATCTTATTATTGGTCGTAGTTGACTTGAATGGTTATCCTTGTAGACTCTATTTGACTAAACTTCATGTTGTACTTATTTACATGGTTAAGTATTATGAACTTGAAAGATAGTTGTATGATAGGGTTCATGGTTGTCTTGTTCTACTATGTTTTGGTTATGTGTCCATATTTCTTATTTTGGGTTGGCCGATGACCCTACCGGTACACCGTTGTTTCTCGTGTGTTGATACTACACATGCTCTTTTTTATTGAGTAAAGAGCATATTCCAGCAAATGTTGCGATACCTCAACTGTGATTCAGACCGAATCCAAAATCAAGGGTGAGTTGCATCTTTCGGGCTACCATGGGTTCATCTACTAGTTTCTAGTCCATTTGTTTCGGACTTAGACTTTACTTTGGTTTGGGGGTTGCATTCCCTCTTTTTGAAATTTATTAGAGTTTTGGTGTGATGACTTTCAGTTCCTAAGGGATGGTTTTCCGCATTATTATATTCTTGTTTTGGTTATATTTTGGATATTGATTTTATTCAACGGAATCGGGTTTAGTTGCCTATTTTTGACCAAGTGTTGATTGGCTTATGATGTTGGTTGGTTCTCCCTTTGGGGGGTTTAGTGTTGGTGCCACTCACAGTGGGTTTAGGTCGTGATAAAATTTGTAACAGAGCCCTAGGTTCATTGATCTCATCGTACCAAAATGGGTCTAGTAGAGTCTTGAGAAATGGTACGGAGACATCTGTACTTTTCTTCGAGAGGCTATAGGACCTTAGGAAACTATCCTTTCTTTCTTATTTCATGATATAACTTGATTCCAATTGGTATCTGGTGATCCAAATTGGTATCTGTCCCTCTTTATTCTTTTGTCCGCAGATGGTGAACACTCGATCGAATGGAGCAAGAGCAGCAACCCCAGCACCAGCAGCTCTAGCTGCGGAATCGGCTATGTGAGGATGAGGAAGGGGAAAGGAGAGAGCAACACCCGCCAGAGGTAGAGCTCAGGCAACAGCTAACCATGCTCGTCATAGGTCAGTATCACCTTCCCCACCCCAGGATCATTTTGAGGAGGTTGAGGCAGTAGATGAGGATGGTTTGGGTCCAGAGGTGACAGTACCAGTTGGAGGTGCAGTACTTCCTCCAATGTCCTCTGAAGTTGTTCAGTAGGTTTTGGCTTTTCTAAGTTGGTTAGTTGGTAATGGATCCACCCCTACTATACCAACTTTCCAGGTTTCGGGTACTCATCTGTCAGGATTCGAGACTACTCCCTAGTCGTAACACGGTGCTTAGAGCCACAAGTGACCCCAAGCTAACCCATGGCCTGGAATGACACTATAAATACTTAAATAATCTGGAAATCACTTTTGCGGAAGTTAATAATCTGGATAATAAGCTTGACAATATGCCCAAGTGACAATATCTGAATAAAACTCATAAAGCTAAAATCATAATCTAACTGACTGTCTGAAAGCCTCTAAATAATATGAGTTGTTGGGACAAGCCCCTAACTAACTCGAACTGCCTGAAAATGAAATACTGATAATCAGTCCTCGAATGATGAGGACTCACCAATGTACTACTGCTGATGTGGTAGGAGATCGTACTAGGCGCGATCCGATTGGTGAGCGTCGACACCTATAATATAAGACAACATAGAACAAAGGAAAAAAATGTGGTTAGTACTTTGAATGTACTGAGCATGTAAGATATTCACTACCCTATATATGCTGATTATGAGAAAATGAACTAAACATGGAGTGAGGACAATAAACTGATGCAATGTCCAAGTGACTAAACAAGTAACTGAACAATAGTAATATGTTGAACCTGAGTACATGATTATGAAATATCTAAGTCTGAACTATAGGAGTACAAGGACATGTTGAATATCATAAGAGGTATACAAATTGATGTACTGACAATAGAATATCTAAATCGATTACACATTACTAAGGTATACTAAGATGAAAGGACCAAAATGTATAATCATGAGTACTGACTTCATAAATATGTTGATATATCTGAGATACTGTAAAATAGATTGGACAGAGGGTCATGAAAATACCAAAGTGTGAGACTGTGGGAGAGACTATTAACCAACATATAATCATGTGAGCTAAACATGGAGTTCGATGCATGAACCCCATCGAAGAAGGCCCAATATACTTTTCCAGGGTATAAAGGATGATTTGATCTAATATGATATAAACAAACCTACGGTGGCACATAGTTCTGGGAATAGGGTCTTTGCTTGCTGAACCCTAGTCCAACTCGGTGCTAAGTACTAGTCCCAACTAAACATAATTGATAGCTCGATGAGATGACATACTTGGATGTCAACCTGAGATGGCCATGGATGTCATACCCGACTGTCATACTACTAGTGAACTTTGCTTTTATAAGAAAATTGATCCACGATCAATGATGGCATTTTGAATACCATATTAATCGGGAACTTACTTTTAGGAAAGAGTGTTCAAGAGCATTGGTGGAAAATCTGGATTTCATGCATGTCATGTATATTACGGTGATGACCTGAAGATCCTAATCATGGTATGAGAACGTCTATGTGTGTGTGTATATATATATGTATACACACGTCATGTATTTCTGAACACTGTGACTTGTAAGTTTATGGGGACCTGAGATGACTAGAGTAAAATGCATAAGATACACATGAGGACTAAGCTTTAGAATGCCCCTAGAAGGCTGGACCACAATCCTAATTCTTGACTCATGAAGATGCGAATATTTTAATAGTATGTATTATCTGAAAATACTATTTAGTATATATATACTTTATCAAAAAATCACTTTGCAGGTCGATAACACTGAGGGTACGGATAAACTGAGACTGAGTAACAGACTATCTATCTGAAAGTATCCTAAAACATGTAAAACAAGAGGAATGAGTGTTTAATTAATAATGCATGGATCCTAGGTCATTGGGTGTTCATAACTCACCATCTCTAAAGAATGCAACTATTCATGACAACTTTTATGACATGAATGGAATATGAAATTACATAATACAAGCCTAAAAATCATGGAATATCATTATACTTAGAGTTTATGGACATAATACTAGCAACATACTGAATTTTATGAAGAAACATGTATTTATAATTTACTAGTTATGGGGAACAGAAGTACATGAAGAATCATGGCTATAATGAAAACCCTAATTTTGAGATCATGAATTAACTAAGAAACTGAATATATTTCGGGACTCAATGGGTGAAATGATACCCATTGATGAAATTACACATACCTGGAGATGAAAACCTTGGAGAAACCCTTGAATTTGGAGCTTGAAGGAGATGAACCCTAGTTATGCCTTTGAGAAGAGAAATTGCCTTTTTTCTTGTTTTCTCTCTAAGTGTCGACTTAATTTTGAGTAATGAGAAACTTAGGGTAAACTTATGCTCAATATTCAGCCTTAGGATAGTTAAAACAACGTATTTTAGGTGTTAAAAGAGTGGGAAAAGACTGAGGGACCCTTATAAAAATATACTAGAAAAACTGCTAGGACGAACCCATAAGACCTTCCCACAATCGTGGGTTCTACTTATGATCGTGGGTTGTGATCGTGGTATGGTCTGGACTTTTGGGTTCTCTGAACATGATCATATGATCCATGGTATGATCATGGGATCCACTCACAATCATGCCTTGTTCCGTAGCTTGGAAGTTCAAGTCGAATCAAGTTTCGAAGTCACGATCGTGGTTTCCTCCCCTGGTTGAAAGGTATACATATCAAATTTCAGTTTTTTGGGATTTTTTTGATCAGACGGGAGCATTTTATGATCGTACAATGTAACCACGATCGTGGGTTCTGTTCGTAGGTTCTCACTGTTTGACAGTGCTTCACTAAAATGGTCATAACTCTTAGTTCCGAAATCTGATTAAGGCGAATCTAGATGTGTTGGAAAGATAATTAAAGTATCTATAATTTGGTAGGTCATTATATCATAAATTAATCAGAATATAGTAGTTAAGCTCGTTTGAATTTGACTATAGAAAGATTCTTCATAAGAAAACCACCGGTAAGGAAGGTTTCAACTTGGCTATGAGCTAGGAGTTACTTGTGGCCTTAATACATATATAAATAACTTCTCATACTACCAAAATATGATGTTTCATTCTACATTAAATTGAATCATGGTTTTAATCTTGGCTCAAATTTTTGGGGTGTTACAATATCTCCCCCGTGGGATCATTCATCCCCGAATGAACAATACTGAGCTGAGAGAATAGGAAAAGAGCTACAATCCCAAAACTTAGTTGGTTGGAGCTGAATATTGGTATTATTACTGATTCTTTACTAAAACATGGACTGAACTGGACTCAATAATGCATGCTATGACATGGGAGTTACTAAGGGACATGAGAGTGAAGAAAGTAATAAGGAGGAAAATGATACCTTGAACTAACATTAGGCTAAGAATAAGACTCAACTATAGTTACATACATTATGAATGTACAAAAGAGCTCGCAAGAAATAAGCACAGACATGGACTTAGAAGAGAAAGGCTGGAAGAAAAAAGAGAAAGTCACTAGTATTATTCGTCTGATCTTTGAACTGAACCATTGGCTAAATGGACTGATCCATACTGAGAATTTAGAACTCCCTGAAGTATTCATGACTGAAACATATGCATGGAACTACGAGTCAATGGATACTGATTCAAAATTTCTGGAAGTCATTAAGAAAAGAGCTTTGTTCCTTTCTTTGTTAGGAATTTTAGTTACTTCTAGGGAAAGGAATCATGAGTATGGTCTAAGCGTTACATCCGACTAAGGAAGTTTTGACATGATCCGAGCATCCTGGTCTACTGATATAAGTTCATACGAAAAGGGAATGATATAGATTTAACCGTGAGACACTCTTACCCTAAAATTTTATAGCATGAAGCAAGAGCATCCTGGGAGGATACGGGCATGAAGACTATGCACTTCCTCATACCGGCTAAGAATATCTTTTTTTCTATTGTCTGCCTTACTGCTACTCTACACCATCACAACTTTGTTCTAAACTATAACTATTTACTATTTTGGGAGGATACAGGCCTGAAGACTACAAATGCATGAAGGAGAAAATCTGGAAACATACCTGACTCGGCCTTAGGTGAACCATTCTGATTCGGCTGTCTGGAAGATGAAGGATATTGAGTTAAGTGCTGACCATAACTTGTGCTGGGAGAGATATCCTTCTGATTTGGGTGACCTGGAGGGGATGCAAGGAAGTAGGATAAGCCTGCTGATGAGCCTTTGTTCCCTTTGCTAAAGCTATCGGACAATATCTCAACTTGTGGCCTAGATTGTCACAGCCAAAACAACCTTTATGGCCTGCCATACATACCTTTATATGGCACATGCCACACTTGTTGCAAGTGGGGTGAGATTTTCCTTTTACAATATTTTTCTGAGGATGGGAGTTAGATGCTCCCCTCTTTTAATCGTAACAAGGCCTGGGGGCTATAGACAAAGTACTAGATAATGATATTGTTGTACCTGATGACCTTTGTGGAAAAGAAGATCGGTTCCCACTAGAGATCTTCTGACGGTTAGAGTTACCATTCCCTAATAAGACCATCTTGCTCTCCCTTCTCCTCGTCTTATTAATAGGATTTGCAAGGACTGCTACCTGCTGATTTAATTGAGTGGTCATAGCTCGAGCTAATAATTGGATGGCATCACAAAACTCTGCATTAAATATATCAGCACTTTCAGATTGATCAACTAGTTCGAGAGGGTTACTATTCTGATCACTTTTCTGACAGATCTCTTTTTGAGGAGACATATTCTAAAACATGTAAGGAATGAGTTAATAAGGATGAATAGAGTTAAACTCCATCACACAATATGATCATGAAAAAGGTAAAAAAAATTCCTAAAACGTTTCATAGCCTCTCACTCATAAGTGTGGCACGTTTCACACCCATGAATAAGACTCTACTTAATGTGGCTTTCAGACACCCGAGGACACTTCAAACCCAATGCCCCGATACAAAGTTTGTCACGACCCAAGAATATCCCCTAGTCGTAACACGGTGCTTAGAGCCACAAGTGACCCCAAGATAACCCATGGCCTGGCATAACACTATAAATACTGAAATGATCTGGAAATCACTTATACAAAAGTTAATAATATGGATAATAAGTTTGAAAATATTCCCAAGTGAAAATATCTGAATAAAACTCATAAAGCTAAAAAAATAATCTAATTGACTGTCTGAAAGCCTCTAAATAGATGAGTTATTCGAACAAGCCCCCAACTAACTCTAACTTCCTCAAATTGAAATAGCATAAAATGAAATACTGCTAACCATTCCTCGAATGATGAGGACTCACCAATGTACTGTTGCTGATGTGGTAGCAGATCGTACTAGGCGCGATCTGGATGCTAAGCGCTAGCACCTATATTATAAGACAATATAGCGTAAAGGAAAAGTATGTGATCGGTACTTTGAATGTACTGAGCATATGAGATATGCACTAGATATGCTCTACCCTATATATGCTGATTATGAGAAATTGAACTAAACATGGAGTGAGGAACATAAACTGATGCAATGTCCAATTGACTAAACATGTAACTGAACAATAGTAATATGCTGAATAAACTGAGTACATGATTATGCAATATCTAAGTCTAAACGATAGGAGTACAAGGACATTCTGAATGTTATAATAGGTATACAAACTGACGTACTGACGATAGAATATCTAAATCGATTACATATTACTGAGGTATACTAAGATGCAAGGACCCAACTAGATAATTATGAGTAATGACTTCAATAAATATGCTAATATAAATGAGATACTGTAAAATAGACTGGACGAAGGGTCATGCAAATACCAAAGTGTGAGACTGTGGGAGAGACTATTAATCGACATATAACCATGTGAGCTAAACATGGATTTCGATGCATGAACGCCATCGAAGAAGGCCCAATATATATATATATATATATACACGTCATGTATTTCTGAACACTGTGACTTGTAAGTTTATGGGGACCTGAGATGGCTGGAGTAAAATACATAAGATACATATGAGGACTAAGCTTTAGAATGGCACTAGAAGGCAGGATCACAATTCTAATTCTTGACTCATGAAAAAGCAAATATTTTAATAGTATGTATTATCTAAAAATACTGTTATATATATATATATATATATATATATATATATACTTTATCAAAAAAATCACTCTGCAGGTCGAGAATACTAAGGGTACGGATAAACTGAGACTGAGTAACAGGCCATCTATCTGAAAGTATCCTAAAAGATGTAAACCAAGAGGAACGAGTGTTTTATTAATAATCCATGGATCCTACGTCAACGGGTGTTTATAACCCACCATCTCTGAAGAATGCAATTATTCATGAAAACTTTTACGATATGAATGGAATATGAAATTACATAATACAAGCCTAAAAATCATGGAATATCATTATACTTAGAGTTCATGGACATGATACTATCAACATACTCAATTTCATGAAAAAACATGTATTTTTAGTTTACTAATTATGGGGAACAGAAGTATAGGAAGAATCATAAACCCTAATTTTGAGATCATGAATTAACTGAGAAACTGAATGTATTTCGGGACTCAGTGGGTGAAAGAATGCCCATTGATGAAATTCCAAATACATGGAGATGAAAACCTTGGAGAAACCCTTGAATTTGTAGCGTGAAGGAGATGAACTCTAGTTATGCCTTGGCGAAGAGAAATCGCCTCTTTTCTTATTATCTCTCTAAGTGTCGACTTAATTTTAAGTAAAGAAGGACTTAGGGTAAACTTAGACTTAATATTTAGCCTTAGGATAGTTAAAACAACATAGTTTAGGTTTTAAAATAGTGGGAAAATACTGGGATGCCCTTATAAAAATGTACTGGAAAAACTGTTGGGACGAACCCATGAGACCTTTCCAGGATCGTGGGGTCTACTTACGATCATGGGTTGTGATAGTGGTATGGGCCATACTTTTGGGTTCTCTGTACATGATCATATGAGCCATGGTACTATCATGGGATCCACTCAAGATCGTGCCTTGGTCCGTAGCTTGGAAGTTCACGCCGAATCAAGTTTTGAAGTCACGATCATGCCTTTAATCGTGGTTTCAAAGCACGATCGTGGTTTTCTCTCATGATTGGAAGGTATAAATGTCAACTTTCAGGTTTTTGGGACTGCTTAGATCATATGGGAGCATTGTACGATGGTACAATGTAACCACGATCGTGGGTTCTGTTCATAGGTTCTCACTGTTGGACAGTGCTTCACTAAAATGGCCATAACTCTTAGCTGCGACATTGGATTAAGGCAAATCAGGATGCGTTGGAAATATAATTTAAATATATATCATTTGGTGGGTCTTGATCTCATAAATTCATCAGAATAGAGGAGTTATTATGGTTTTAAGTTGACTATAGAAAGATTCTTCACAAGAAAAACCATTGGTAAGGAAGGTTTCAACTTGGCTATGAGCTAGGAGTTATTTGTGGCCTTAATACATGTCTAAATCACTTCTCATACTCCCAAAATATGATATTTGTTTCTATATGTACTTGAAGCATAGTTCTAATCTTAACTTGAATTTTTGGGGTGTTACATCATCCCACTGCTACTTTACCTCTCAGAATGGATGAGGCTTCGGGTACTGATACATTTCCCCATCTTGTATTAGGACCTATAATTACCAAAAATGAGCATGAGTTGTTGACCAAGTTTCTAAAAATGAAGCCTCCTTCATTTTATGGTACTAAGACTGAGGATGCATTTGAGTTTATCATTGATTGCTATGAGAGGCTTCATAAGTTGGGGATTGTACAATAACATGGTTTGATTTTGTGACTTTCCAACTGCAAGGGGATGACAAGTAGTGGTGGAGAGCCTATGTAGAGTGTCGGTCACCAGTTTTGCCTCCATTGACTTGGGCCCAGTTTCATACCCTATTTTGGAGAAGTATGTGCCTCGTACCCTTTGTGACCGTAAGAAAAATGAGTTTTTGGCCCTTGAATAGGACAACATGTTAGTTGTGGCCTACGAGGCCAAGTTTCTTGCTCTGTCTCGCTATGTTACCCAGTTGTTGGGCACTAAAGAGGAAAGGATCTAGTTATATATTAAAGGTTTGAACACTGATCTTCAGGCTTTGTCTGTTCAAATGACTTATATAGGAAAAAGTGTTAATAATGTATCTGATTATGTGAAAAAACTTAAGGGAGTTCAAAAGGATGGTCAGGCTAAGGCATTAGCCAAGAAGTCCCAAAATGCAGGTAAATTCTATGGTTCTTATTCCAGGGGTCACAGCCAGTAGGTTCATTTGGCTCGCTCCATTCAGTCAGCTTTGCTGGCCTCCACAGATGGTTATTCGAGGTCTATTCAGCAGCCTCCAATTGCTAAGGGCCAAGGTCCTTCCTATTCTTCGGCCAACAGGTCTTCTCTTGAACGAGGTTGTTATTATTGTGGTGCTATAGGATACTTAAAGAGGGAATGTCCTTTAAGGCAGGTAGGTAATCAGGCACAATAGTAGACCAAGGTTGTGGTTCTAGCAGGTAAAGGTGGAAGTGGTAACTGTAAGGGTCATCCACAGGGTGGACGGGGTAATAATCAGGGAGGTCATGGTGGAAATAGAGGTAATGGTAATGCAGGGAAGGGTGGAGCGCAACCAGCTAGAGAGGTTGCCCAGCTTGATGATAGAGCTCACTATTATGGCTTCCTAGATAAGACCGAGGCTAAGGCATCTGACACCGTTATTACAGTTACTATTCTCATCTGTGACCATATGATTTCTATTTTATTTGATCCGGGTTCCACTTACTCTTATGTATCTGTTAGATTTGCTTTGGGTATGGATTTGGTCTGTGATATACTTGAATCTCCTGTGTATGTTTCTACTCCGATTGCAGATTCTGTGGTGGTGACCCATGTTTACGATGCATGTTCTATTTTGTTTATGGGTTTTCAAATCTGGGTAGACTTGATCATTTTGGAATGCTTGATTTTGACATTATGCTAGGTATGACTTGGTTATCTCCATATCATGTTGTCTTGAACTGTAATGCTAAGATAATGACTCTAAAATGTCGAGTATGGGTAAACTAGAGCGGGACGGAGTGCATAAGTCTAAGCCAGTGAAAATTATTTCTTTTGTTTAGGCTAGAAAGCTAGTGGAGAAGGGTTGTTCATCCTTTCTGGATCATCTTTGGTATGTTAGTGCGGAGTCTCCTTCTATTGAGTTAGTTCTTGTGGTTTATGAGTTTCAGGAGGTATTTCTTATGGATTTACTTGGTATGCCTCTGGATAGGGATATTGATATTTGTATTGATTTGGAGCTGGGCACTTGCCTAATTTTTATTCCTCCATATCTCATGGCTTTGACGAAATTGAGGGAACTTAAAACACAGTTATAGAAACTCTTTGATAAGGGATTTATCCATTCTAGTGCTTCACCTTGGGGTGCTCCAACGTTATTCATTAAAAATAAAGATGGTAGCACGAGGATGTGTATTGATTACAGATAATTGAACAAGGGTACCATCAGGAATAAGTATCCCTTACCTCGTATAAATGATCTTTTTGACTAGTTGCAGGGTACTTCGATATTCTCCAAGATTGACTTGAGGTTGGGTTACCATCAGCTGAAAATTCAGCCTAAGGATATACCTAAGACAACTTTTAGGACTCGATATGGGCATTATGAGTTCCTAGTGATTTCTTTTGGGTTGAACAATGCACCGGCGGCCTTCATGAGCTTGATGAACGACATTTTCAAATCTTTCTTGGATTTCTTTGTGGTAATTTGTATTGATGATATTTTAGTTTACTCAAAGAGAAAGAAGGAATATGCAGATCATCTTTGCATTGTCTTGGGAATTTTGAAGGAAAATCAGTTGTATGCAAAGATCTCAAAATGTGAATTTCAGTTGTCACCAGTTGCCTTCTCAGGGTATGTCATTTCAAAAAAAAGGGTGATGGTAGATCCCCAAAAGATTAAGGCGATTAAGAGCTGGGTTCATCCTAGCTCTGTGTCTGAGGTTAGGAGCTTCGTGGGTCTTGCTAGTTATCACTGGTTTGTCAAGAATTTTGCTTCTATTGCTACTCACTTGACAAGGTTAACCCAGAAGAAGGTGCCCTTTGTATAATCGGATAAGTGTGAGGAGAGCTTCCAAAAGCTCAAGACACTTTTGACTACAACTCCTATCCTTTCATTGCTGGTTGAAGGTAAAGATTTTGTTGTATTTTGTGATGCTTCACTCTTAGGTTTGGGTGTTTTATTGATGTAGGACAGAAATATCATTGCTTATGCTTCGAGGTAATTGAATCCTCATGAGAAGAATTACCCAACTCATGACTTGGAGTTTGCAGTGGTGGTGTTTGCACTTAAGATTTGGAGACACTATCTTTATGATGTCAAATGTGAGATATTCACAGACTATCGTAGCCTGCAGCATGTGTTTACGCAAAGAGATTTGAACTTGAGATAGAAGAGATGGATGGAGTTGTTGAAAGACTATGATGTGACCATCCAGTATCATTTGGGTAAGGCCAAATGTAGTGAAAGACGCATTGAGCCGGAAAGTGGTAAGTATAGGCAGTTTGTCCTATTTGAGGGTGTCAAGGCGACACTTAACTATGGTATTTCAATCTCTAGTATCTCAGTTCATGTAGTTTGGCATTGCAGAAAGGGGTGGAGTGTTGGCTAGTATTATAAAGTCAATCTTTCTTGATGAAATTAAGACCAAACAGTTTGAGGATGTGGAATTGAATAACTCCCAAACAAGGTGATGTCTGGAGAGGCTTCAGACGCCACACTTTACACATGTGGAGTGTTGTGGTTTAAAGGGCGGCTATGTGTTCCTCGGGTTTGTAATTTGACTCAGGATGTGCTTGTTGAAGCTCATGGTTTGCGGTATTCCATTCATCCAGGTGCAACCAAGACGTACCATGATTTGAGGCAGCTTTATTGATGGCCTGGGATGAAGAGGTACATAGTGGAGTATGATCCAAATACCGTAATTGTCAGCAGGTAAAGTACGAGCACCAAAGGCCTGCGGAATTGCTTCAAAGGTTACCCATTCTCGAGTGAAAATGGGAGAGAATAGCAATAGTGGTAGGTTTTTTTAAGACCTTAGGAAAGCATAACTCTATTTGAGTCATAGTAGATAGGCTAACTCAAGCAGACCATTTCATTCCAGTTAAAGTGGATTTCAGCTCTAATTAGTTGGCCAAGATCTACGTCAAGGAGATAGTGAGGCTAAATGAGGTGACCCTTTCCATCATTTCAGACAGAGGTACGCAATTCACTTTTAAATTTTGGGATAGGTTGAATGAAGAGTTGGGCACCCAACTTACTTTTAGCATAACTTTTCATCCTCAGACTGATGGACAGTTAAAGAGGATAATTCGGGCGCTTGAGGACATGATGAGGGCATGTGTGATTGACTTTGGTGGCTATTGGGACTAGTTCTTACCGTCGTGTCAGTTTTCATACAACAACAGCTATCACTCTAGCATTGACATGGCCCCATTCTAGGCACTCTATGGGAGGAGGTGTAGATCACCCATAGGATGGTTTGAGACTGGTGATATGAAGCCCTTGGGCACTAATTTGGTGAAGGAAGTTCAGGAAACGGTGAGGTTCATCTAAACCAAGTTGTTGGCTGCCAAGAGTAGGCAAAAGGAGTATCTAGATCGTAAGGTCAGGGACATGTCATTCAAGGTTGGTGAACAAGTTTTGCTAAAGGTTTCTCCTATGAAGGGAGTTATGAGGTTTGGTAAGAAGAGCAAGCTTATCGATTAGTTCGAGGTTCTAGATGATGTAGGTCTGGTTGTGTACAGGTTGGCATTGCCACCAAGCTTGTTGGGGGTCCATCTGGTATTCCATGTATCCATGCTGAAGAGATATCATGGGGATGCGGATTACATTATCAAGTGGGATTCAGTTTTTTAGATAAGGGTCTTACTTATGAGGGGAAGCCTATTGCTATTCTTGATCGGGATGTCCGAAAGTTGAGGACAAAGTAAATTCGGTCGGTGAAGGTCTAATGGAAGCATCATCTAATTGAAGAAACTACTTGGGAAATCGAGAATGACATGCGGGACAAGTAGCCTCACTTATTTGAGGATACAGGTACTCTTTATTACCTTAACTTTGATCATTTTCTTACTTTGATTGTTTGGGGACGAACGGTGGATAAATTGGTATCTTTTGTAATGACCTTTTTTGTCATTATATGTCACGCTCCGAATCTCATCGAGACATGATTGGCACCCGTAGCCGATAAGGCCCGAGAGAACCAACCTTTGCCTATGCTCAATCATATTCATAACCACCATTGCATAATATTATGACATACGAATAAAGGAGGACAAGGGACATATTTAGGCATACATATGAAACTTGGCCGTTGAGGCCATCCAGTCAAAACAACATGTGTCTTTTACACTATTACACCCACATCGGTCTACAAAAGCCTCTAACAAGAGCATTGATCAAAATGAACCATAAGTCGGGACAAGTCCCCGCATTATACAACATGTACAATACCAAAACATATATACACTTTGACTCGGAGAAGCCCCGAATGAGCTGGAGCTCACCAAAGAACCGCTAACACTGGCAGTCTATTGAGGAGGCCTACTGGGACCTGCGCCTGCAGCAAGTAAAGTAAATTCCCCGAGAGGGGTCAGTACGAAATAAGTACTGAGTATGCAAGGCTCAGATGAAACTATACAACACATGAATATTTCAATGAATATGTCAATGAACTCAAAACATATGAATACTCGATGTGAATAAGTCACCATGTTATTCTTTGGAAACCATGTGGATTGCTTTCATTCTTTTCATTACTTTCTTTATCTCAATGCTCACATGTCATTACATATCACAATGTACCCGGGCCCCGACTGATCAGTGGGTCTTTCATATCATCATATAGGGATCGAGTCGAGCTAGGCTTATGCCCCTAGACTTGCCACCCTTGGGATCGAGTCGAGCTAGGCTTACGCCCCTAGACTTGCCACCCATAAATCCATATCTTGGGATCGAGTCGAGCTAGGCTTACGCCCCTAGACTTGCCACCCGTACTTGATCATTGACCACATTTGCATTACTTTGATCATTACTTTGAGATTGATACTTTGATAATCATAACATCACTTTGGAACTTTGGAACACAACATTGTTGGAAACTTTGAATCATTGACCAATAAGTGAAGAACATGTGAACAAATATCAATGAGAAATATAACATCACTAGCACCATGATACTATTGGAACCATTGGACAAGAAGCCATGAACAAGAGACACAAGTATAGGCACTATTGGAATATTGGAACATAGCCTTCTTTGAACTTTCGGAACATTAATCATGAATATGAGAAATGAGATTCACAATTGATCAATGAGTAGGAAATATATGACAATGACCATAAATAAGTGCATATGGGATACCTTGGTACATTTCGGAATAGAACTAAAGAAATGTCAATTGTGAATACTATTGGCCGTAGAAAGATACGGACAAAATAACCTTGCATACCTTGGATTCGCAATACGAATCTACAACCTTAGATGCGTAGACAATAATCCCACTCCTTCTTTATGTGTCTACAAATACATAACGAAATTCACATTAACCACCAATTACTTTACAAATGCATACCATGTCAATGAATTACATGTTTGGCTTTCAACATGTCATTTCCCTTTGACAAAACCATTGATCATACTATTATTCCAAAAATTTCATAATATTCCCAACATTGACCAATACATGAAAATCAATACATTTCACCACAATACTTCTTCTTTACACTTTCTTATCCATAACACATCACAAATAATCCATCAAAGCACCTTAATTCAACTCATAACACATATCGGCCAAAATCCCAAAATTCCCACTTTTAGAAAAGAACAAGTTTTATACCAAAAATAACACCATAAATGTTCATATTTTGTCCATACCATGCTTTTTCATCAAAGGCACAAGGCCTAATTCAAGTTCAATTTACCAAGATGACACATCTTTCACCAAAGGCAAAATACACTATTCATCATCTTGCCAACACAACTAACATAATATACATAATCTCCCATGCATATAATATGTTAATCCATAATAAGAATCACTTACCTAGGCTTGAAAGATGGTGATCTTGATCCAAATATGGCTTAGGGTTTGAGAGCCCCCAAAGAAACTTTCTTGAAAAGTCTAGAAAAAGAGAGAAAAAGCATGTGTGTTCTTTGTCTTAAAAATCTGATTTTTGTGCTCCTTTTATATACTTTTGAAGTCATGCCTAGCCACTCTTGGCATTAAATGAGGTCAAAGTGGAAGAATGGGTTTTTTTGCCCCTTTGGGCCAATTCTTGTAAATTCCATTTTGGGCCTAACTTTGGGCCCAATAACACATACCCATGTAACCCATCCAATTTCATGTATTATTCACCATATATCTCATGTTTACATAATTCCATAATGTCACGACAATATTCTTTTAAACATTTCTCATTCGTCCTTTCGATCGCAAAAATTGGAATTCTAATCGCCCTTGGCTTCATTGAACATTTTGGATCACTATTCACATTTCATGATTTGATCATGTAGGAGTATGTAGGAGTATATTGAAGTGTTTGAAGTTTTAACAATGCTCAATTAACTCCAAAGAATCAAAAGAAACCATCGAGAAATCGTCGTAGAATTGCGTTACGAAACGACGCCGGAAAGGCTAAACTTTTGTTCCTTGCGCCACACCCCCTGAAACAGGGTAGTGGCGCAGTAAATGCAGCCTCTCTGAATTTTTTTGCAGGCTGGTGGCTTGAGCCACACCCCTGAAACAGGGTAGTGGCGCAAGTTTCAGCATTTTGCTGAAATTTCCGGCCACTTATCCAACGTTTACGTATCGTCTAATCCCTTATCAAAACACTACAAAATACTTACTTAGTGATCTTAACCATCAAGTAAACATGACTTAAAGTCACCAAATGAGGTTAAAATGTGTACGAGTTCTTACCCAAATGCTCCACGAAATCACAAAACACCTCCTACGAAGGTCTAATGGCACATGTTAAGTCCGATATCAAATGTTTCACCAATGACACTATAAAACACATATGCATGGCATCTCAACACCTATGTAGGTATGATCCCACGGTATCAAGTGAGGTAATAAAAGTACGGGGTGTTACATTATAGGTGAGTCAGTCATGCAAAAATTTGGGTTAAGTTTCTCCCTAAAATGAAAGTTAAAAATTTGAGGCTAGGCTAGATTCGAACAAAATTGGGGAAATCTGAGAATGGATTGCGTAAATGTAATAAAATTTTGCTTGATTTTATGTTAGCTAACTCGATAAGGAATCCATATAACTTTTCATAAGTGAATTCGGGTAAGTAAAACTCTTGATATTGAACTTGACACAAAAAGGTTATTTCGAAATGTCATGGTTTGAGGGTGTGTTGCGAAAAAGGCAAAATTGGAAGGATTTTCGAGTTTCTGCCGAGCCACTCCTGCTATAGCAGGTGGTATGTCTCTATAGCAACTCCCGCTATAGCAAAAAATTCCTACTATAACAGAAGTCAACGCAGGTCAATCCCGCTATAGCGGGGTAAATCGCTGTAAATGCATAAATTTCTTTCAAAATAGTTTATTATTCTAAACTCATTTTTGGGGAAGGGCTTAGGCAATTTGGGCATAGTTCATCAGTTTTTCATCGATTTTTATCATAAAGGTAAGTATTTCGCCCCATTAACTAGTTTTTTGGTTAATTAACCTTAGAATCACTAGTTTATGGGTTTTTAAGCTTGACTTGGTAGATTTTCTGGTGCAAGAGGGTAAAATTAGTGTAAAACCTTTGGGTTTTAGTTGTTAATCGTTAATTTACTCTTGCATGATTAAATTTCACTGTGGTAACCATGAAATTGGTAGGTTTAAGGTGAATTATGATAGAAAAACTCTAGAACGGAGGAAATGATCATGAATTTGGCCTTGGGGGTTAGGGACTAGGTTGTAATCCTTGACATGGTAGGTCATTTGGTTGATTATTTATTGTGTTCATATTTTTAGATCACGACCAAGCGAAAATTGCACAGAAAGGCAAGGCTTAGGCTTAATTGAGTGGTGCAAGCTTGGATTGAGGTAGGCAATGGTTTTAATGTAGTTAAAAACCAATTTGTGTTATGTGTGCATGATAACTAATTCTTAACATTGCTTATACAATCCATGTTCAAGGAAAGAGAATGATTGTTTAATATCCTAAGTGTTAATCACATGCAATGAACTTATATAAAAGCTTGTTGGATTTTACAAGTGTTGTTTGTTATCATTGTGATTGTGATTGTTGTGATATCTGTCATTCTTGTGGAATGTACCGGTATTTAGAGAGCTCCACGGGATTGGTGATATAAAGTTGGCAGACACAAGATGTCTGAGATTTGGTACATGGACAAGGACTTTTTCCCTGCAGGTCATGACTACTGGGCGCATACATAAGACCCTAAGCATATGTGTACAAGGTGCAGGTGAGTATGACAGTTCCTTGAGTGAACCAAAAATTATGTGTTTCTTGATTGCATTGTTTCCTTGACTAAACCAAGTTTGTATGCTTAATTGCTAAGGTGGTTTCTTGTGTAAACCGAGATGCATAATATTGTTATGGTTGTTGTTATTAAGGATCCTTGAGTGGTCCAGGTCGCTTGTAAGTTGTGGCATGGCTCTATGTTGTCTATTACTTACACAAATAGGACATGGTTTTATGATAGTTGTGTCATGGTTGTTGACTTGGAATCTTATTGTTGGTCTTAGTTGACTTGACTGGTTATCCTTGTCGACTCTATTTGACTAAACTTCATGTTGTACTTGTTTACAAGGTTAAGTATTATGAACTTGAAAGATAGTTGTATGATAGGGTTCATGGTTGTCTTGTTGTAATATGTTTTGGTTATGTATCTATATTTTTTATTTTGGGTTGGTCGATGATCCTACCGGCACACCGTTATTTCTTGTGTGTTGATACTACACGTGCTCTTCTTTTGTTGAGTGAAGAGCATATTCCAGTGACTGTTGCGAGACCTCAGCTGTGATTCAGAACGTATCCGAACTCAAGGGTGAGCTGCATCTTTTGGGCTACCATGGGTTCATCTACTGTTTTCTGGTCCATTTATTTCAGATTCAGACTTTACTTTGATTTGGGGGTGCATTTCCTCTTTTTGACATTTATTAGAGTTTTGGTACAATGACTTTCAGTTCCTAGGGAATGATTTTCTGCATTATTAGATTCTTGTCTTTGTTATGTTTTAGATATTGATTTTATTCAATGGAATTGGGTTTAGTTGCCTATTTTTGGCTAAGTGTTGATTGCTTATGATGTTGGTTAGTTCTCTCACCGGGGGATTTAGTGTGGGTACCACTCACAGCGAATTTGGATCGTGACAAATATATTCAAAAACTAATTCTTAATCTTTCATTTTAAAGTTTTCCAAATGTTAGCTTTTAAGTTTATCAATATTTAGTATTTTACCTCCACAAGTTTCAATGCTAGAATCACCGAGGACAAGGCAACAAGTAAATAGTCCCTTTCTTCTTCTAATTTTTCAGTGCAATCTTTTTGAGAGTATTTGAAAGTGTTCCTAAATAATGCGATCACTAATAGTTTTCAAAACATGATAACTAATGAATATAATTGTAATGATAATTATTTTATATAATGTCTAAGTAGCTCATTGCCTTTTAATATATATATATATATATATATATATATATATATATATATATATATATATATATATATCGAATATTGATACTCATTCATTCGCTAGTGATTTTTTTTTTTTTTTTTTGTGTGTGTATATATACATATATATGGCTTGAAATAGTCATTTAGAACCCATAGACCTCAATCTTGGCTTCGCCTCTGTCTGAAGGTGGATTTAAGATATAAGTTTTATGGGTTTAACGGTCTTTAACGTTGAAGCCAAAAAATTTACTTGAATTTTAAGTTGTAAATTGGTGAACAACCATTTATTGCAATTAAAAAGCTTTTTGATATATAGACTTTGCCTCTGTTCTTTGTTCCATGGCAGGCCCGTCCCACATATTCATTCCTACCCTATAACAATTTCACTGTTGACAGGAATGGACTTATTATTTTCAGTAAGCAGGGCCGGCTCTATGGCTAGGCCAATAAGATATATATTTTATGCCCCAATTTTTGAAGGCTCCAAATTTTACTAAGAATATTAATTGACACCTTTAATTTTGATATAAGTAGTAGAAAAGGATAACTCAACTAATTAAAATTAATGCAAATAACATTAATTTTCTTTTACTTTATAAGTATAGCTCACACACATATTTAACAATAATATATATGTGAATTTAAATTTTTGTTATTAGTTGACACAAGATGTATGTAGCGTGCACAAGATGCACATGCGGCGCACGAGATGCACGTCACGTAGTTCAGCTAATTTCTTGAATATATTTGAGACCTCTTATTAAGATTTGACTTTAGGCCACCAATTTCATTGAGCCGCCTCAAAGAATTTTAACCATAGTTCACACTTATATATAGATATTTTCATATGTTTTTTGGGTTGAAACAGATTTTTCCAGCTCTATGTTGCATTGACCCTGTTCTTGCAAAAGGAGGAAAGTGGCGTGAAGATTTTAAGTCAAATTTTATCCTTTTAATTACGGGGTTCTTCGGCTTAATTTTATTGACACTTCTCATACTGTATTGGGAAGCATGCTTTAGGATTAGTCGTGATACCCCTGAGACGTGCTAGACGTTTAGTCAATTTATTCCTTCTTGTACGATATTCAGTTCAAGAGAGAATAAATCTCACAAATGGTACATATCAGATCTGTCTGAGCGAGTTCGAACAGACAGAATACTTACGAGTCCTCCCATGTTGTCCTGTATGTCATCATCAGTGGCGGAGCCACCTTGTATCCAGGGGTTCCCCTTCGGCGAAAAATTATATTAATTATACATGATTAAAATTATTTTTTATGTATGTATAGTAGACGTTGAACCCCTTTCGATTAGTTCGTGTGTTTACTTTTTTCAATCTTGAACCCCCCTACATGAAATTTCTTGCTCCGCCATTGGTTATCATGACTGCACTCTATTTCCATTGTAATAGTTTAGATATTATATTACCAAGAAATAATAATTTTTGTTAAATTAGTTATGATTATTGTGATTATTTATTTTTTTTTTGGAGAAAAAGCATGTAGCCAACCCAAAATGTTTATAACTTTTTATAGCCCTAAAAACAAGTTTACAGAACTAGCCCTAAAATAATATGGCTGTATCGATCAAATTTAATGTTGTCCACAAAATTTCTTAAAAGATAACATGGTGTACAGTACAATACAATTATCTTCTTTATAATAACATGGTGTACAGTACAATACAATTATCTTCTTTGTAAGTTACTTTGTCATTGGTGAAATATATAATCAAATATATATTAAATTTAAAATAAATTATAGAAAAAAAAGTTTAAAACACATAAATCAAGAGAAACATCTAGATTAAGAGAATAACCCAAAATTAAATATTTACCTGAGTCTAGATCAATTATATACTATTTATACACATCATTTATTGAATATGCATTGTATAGTTGATGTATAATTATTACATAATATGTATATAATTAATATATATATATAACAATTATGCATTAATTATACCTTCATATTATATTAAAAAGGAAATAAAATATAAATAAAAGAAGGTAACGAACTAATATAAAGAGTGGTTAAAAATTTACAAAAAACTCAAGGCTATACATTAATTATACATCAACTAACACCTCTCAAATAACATCACAAACATATCCATGATATCTTCTTTAAAATAAGTTACCAGACTTTCAAATACTTAGTAACTTTGTACAAAAAATATTACTGGTTCAGATAATGAAAAATCTTTATTAAAATTTTAAGAAAAATTTATAATAAAAAAAAAAGGGGAAATTAGATGAAGGACTATTGAAAAACTTCTCCAGTCAAATATTCGTTGTTATCCTCCTTATTCCTCCCTAGTTTTAATGTTTACACGGGGAGAGAGAAAGATAGAAATTGTGAGAGAGAAAAGAAAAGAAAAAAACAGCCACTTTGGGTTTAAAAGAGAGAAAGATTAGAAATGCTTTTTGAGGCTAATGAAAATTATAAAATACGCTCGATAGGCTATTATTTGTAATTTAGATTAAACTAGGATTATTTTAAATTTATGACTTAAATGTACTGCTAATTGAGTTAAAAAAAAATCCTCTTAGCAGGTAACGACAGGACCTAGTGGGCCAATCAATTTGAATCCTGGGCTAAAGATCGGCCTTTGTGATAAAAATAAAGGCTAAAAGTTCGGCCCTATCAATTATCTATAATCTATATCTATATCTATAATATATTAAAAGTGTTAACACCATTAGAAAAGTAATTTAAACTTTTTGTCCCTCATTAAAAGTCTCCGCTTTAGACAAAATCCTTTTTTTACCTTTTCTCCTCAAATTATTATACTATTAAATATTGACTATAATAAATATATAAAAAGTAAAACTCCTAAATATATGGACAAAACCCTCAAATAATCCTAATTCTACCCAAAAGCCACCATCCTAATTAACGCCAAATCCCCAATATGTTACTCCCTACGGTCCTACCCTATATATGTACCAAAATTGGAGTAAAAAAAAAAAATTAGCTTTAGGTTTAGTATTCTTCTAGCATTTAATGTTATTTAAGTTTTTGATTGTAGATCATTCTTTTGTGAGACGTCTTTTGGTAAATTTATGTTGTTTTTGTATTATTTGTGAAACTTCTTTGCTTTCGTAAGATGAAGGAGTAAGGAAAATTTGTTTTAGCCCGGAAGGCTTGACTTCTATGTTTTGTTAATATTTTGATTTTGAATTTGCATGATTATTATTCTTTTGTCTTTTTTTGTTTCTTTTTATTATTAAATTTAAAGATTATATATGAAGTGTGTATAACCAACAATTGATAATAGATTCTCTCCTTTGATAATTTATTGTATTTTTTTTTCAGTCGAAAGATCGGACGAAACAAGTATCTGCCACTGACTGAAGAAAACAAAAGTTAATTGATTTTACATGCCATTTATTTTATGTTACATTGTTATCATTTTTTCTTCAGCAATTTATAATTTATGTAAAATTATGGCCCAAGTACTTGATAGGATGTGTGTCACCGAGCGACTCCCGAAGAGGATTCATTTTGTTTGAATTTTGAGAAAATTAAATGTAGTATTGATATATAATTTTGGTGAGTAGTTTGCTTCTTTTCACTATTTTGGAGATCTCTTTATTCATTTTGTGGATCAATTTTTCTCATGCGAGTACTTCTAGGGTTCCTACAAAGTCATATTTCTACGTGATTCAATTTTTTTTTGAATAAAGAAAATTACTTTTTGAGGTAATAACTATTAATCGAGACAATCCGAGAAATCAACTCTGGGTGTCAGGGCATAGGATTTTGTTGTCTGTCATCTTTGTCGTGATGTCTTTCATGCATATTTATGGAAAGACTAAGGAAAGATATAGAGAAACCCAGAGGAGAAACTGTATGTATTAAGTACTGGTTTGAAGGATGGAAAAGGGAAGAACAAGGCTGTGATTTATGGAAGGCGGGGATGAAGAAGAAGAGGAGGATGAGAAAGACGATATCCAGGTCTTTAGTTACGATGAAACGCCATAGACGGGGATGAAGAAGTTGCTGGCTTTTCATTCCGAGACTGTACATGGTGTTCTTCAAGAAAAGATACTATGTATTGTTTTATTTTATAATAAAAGCAAATTGATAGTTATCGAGTAAACCAAAATATATGCATCATCGTTTGGAAGTAAAAACTTATTTACATATAGAGTATTTAATTGCACAAAACTAATGAATAAAAGACACATCTTTTAGTTATAACTAAAATAACAATGATTGACTGGAATAGATATTCTTTCTTGCCATCTTATACTTTGTTTCTTACTTTCTTACACTTGTCATTTAAGTTTTCCTTATTTAAGAGTTTTTTAATTAATTAAAAACAAAAAGATCCACAGAAAATAAGTGAAACATAAATTGAACATTTTTTTCCTTCATTCAAAGACTTTTCACTAGATAAAATTGTTATTTAGTATTTTTCTTAAATAATTTTTATTTAATTATTATCTTGATACTTAGATTTGAAATTAATTAAAATTATAATTAAAAAAAAAGAATGAAAAGAAAGAAAACCAAGTGTGAAAGAAAAGAAAAGTGGCAGAGAGAAAAAAGGGAAGCGAGAAGAATCAGACTAAAGTAAGAAAAAAAATCAAACGTAAAAAGAGATAAAGATCAGAAAGCAAGGAAAGAAAAACCGCGGTAAATATTTGCATAATTTTTTCCTTATTTAAATCATAGAGTTTTACTGTTTAGAATTTTAATATTATTAGAATTTTACCTTACTTAAATTACACATAAATGATAAATAAAATAAATAAAAAAGAATTAAAAATATTGAAGAAAGAGGAAGTACGGGGTTCTTGAATAATAATGAGATGATTCACGTCTTTAGATGGAGTAACTTTTTAATATTAGTATTTTATATTATTTTATCTTTACCTTTCAAAAGTTTTAAATCAATTTTGCAATTATTCAGAATATTGAGAAAAAAAATACTAATACTTTCTCCGTTCAGATTTACTTGTCACTATTTTTCTAATTTGAATTTCATTTTTATTTGTCATTTTTAATAAATCAAGAAAAGACCAAAAAAAAATCATGTTTTACCCTTAACATTAATTACTTATTCTCCAAATCATTTTTCAATACCTATTACTACTAAACATTAATTAATAAGGATAATATGATAAAGTTAACATACCAATCATTGTTTTCTTAATAGATGTGCCAAGTTAAAATGTGACAAGTAGAGTAATAAACTCTTTATAGGATACTTAATCAAACTGTGACATTCAACCATAAGTAAGTACGGTGATGAAATAATTATTGCTCACTCGACACAAAATTATTAATTATTATAATAAGAGTAGTTTTGGTCCCTTAGTTATTGATAAGTTTTTATTTTATTATATATAACTGAACACTTTTAAGTTATATTAATGGAGATGTGTGATTTTATAATCTTTTGTAATTTGCATCTTCTTGATGAAAATCTTTTCTACTTGCTATTGGTATTTTGTTAAATTTGAAATTATTAATTAAGGATAGAGAAATCTCATTTATTTCACCACTTTTTTTTAATGGTGAATAGCAATATCGTCAATATGAGCTACCTTAAAGCCACCTTAGATTAATTAAAGAGATAAAAAAGAAATATACACCAAAAAACATCATATGTGAAAGAGGTATTAAGTGTGCTACAACTATGTAATATAACTAAATTATTCATTATTGTGGATTGACATTTAATTTTTCTCAACTATTGCATATATGCAGTAATATTTATTTTGTACCATTTAAATGAATGTTACAATATAATTATATTTGTTTAATCATATAAATAAATCTTGAATTTATTTTAATGTTAATTTTCATTTTTTAAATAATTTATTATCATGTATATACTTAGGAGCTTTATATCAACTAATTAAAATACTCTAGATCTTTGATAGAAATAGATTCCTAATAAGCATTAACTTTGTGATAGTAAACTATTCTTCTGAAGTCAAAAACAATAAGTATCGAGAGTATTATCAGGGCCTTCTGAGATGGGTTTTTGTATATGTTCTTCAGATTGTTCCTGATAAATTTGTGTTGCTTTTTGAAAACTTGTGTGGCTTCTTATTTAGTGTATTTTTGTTTAAAGAACCTTCAATGATTGTGATTGTTAAGGAAGTAGTACAAGCGTGTGCTTCCATCATTTGAAGTTTGTCAATTTTTTAATTTTTTTTTTAAATATAAGTAGGCTATTTAGATAAATTAAAAGGATATTTTAGAAATTTAACTTTTTGTCTTACGAGTTTTATTTTAATGTGATATTTAAATTAATTTAAAAGAATATTTAAGTAATTTAACTTTTAAGTTAGGAAGAGTTAGAATCGGTATTTGATTTGTCGGGTAAAAAGACAAAAATATAAGTAATATTTTCTGATTTTACATTTCGAATTATGCATCTTCTCTCCTATTTATATTTGTGGATGATATAGGAGATAACTGCACACGTGCAACGCAAGGGCCTATTTTTTTCAGTACTCTTTAACCTCATTTTGGCGATAATGTCTTAATATTTTTGTCTGAAAAATTTCACGGTTGTTATGCTAATATTATTTGATGTTTATTGCATTATTGTTATATACTTTTATATTTTATTTAACTATTATAAACAAAAGTACGCAGAAAAATAGTTTCATAATTTTGTGTATCAAAAATAGGAATGTATTTGTTAACCAATTTAATCAAAAAATAGAAAGAGGATGAATGTCAAAAAAATCTTTTAATGTGATCCAATTGAGGCTATGTTAAATTATATGGTAACAATTATTTTTTTCAAGTCAACTGAAACACTGTTTTATCTTACTGAGTTTACTGAAACACAATTGTAAGAGCGGCTTACTGGGTTGTTTAATATTGTTTTTGAGATGATGAGAATGTCTGAAGAGTGAAGGAGGAGTATGATGATTCTATTGTACAAGAAAAAGGGTGACATTCAGAATTACAACAGTTATAGGGGGTATCAAATTGTTAATCCACACTATGAAAGTTTGGGGAAAGAGTGGTGGAGATGAGAGTAAGGACGGACGTGACTATCTCTGTGAACCAGTTTTGTTTCATGCCGGGACACTCGACTACTGAAGCCATTCACCTTGTAAGGAGACTGGTGGAGCAGTACAAGGAGAGGAAGAAGGACCTGTATATTGTGTTCATTGACCTGGAAAAGCCTTACGACAAAATTTCTAGGGAGGTTATATGGGGATGCTTAGAGGATAAAGGTTTACATATGGCGTATATTAAGGTGATCCAGGATGTGTATAATGGAGCCAAGACTCAGGTAAGGACAGTGCAGATGCAACTGTGTGAAGGTATGAGAGATTGACTATGGATGGTTTTAAAAAGGGTAGAGGTAGACCGAAGAAGTATTGTGAGAGGTAATTAGACAGGACATGACACAACTTTAGCTTACCGAAGACATGGCCTTAGATAGGAAGTTATGGAGGGCACGGATCAAAGTAGAAGGTTAGTTAGATAATTTAGTGTTGTGTCGCTTATTCTTCTTTACTATTAGTCATACTATGAGTCGTATTTCTCTTATAGTTTCTTGTCCTTTGAGTTTGGTTATTAGTTGTGGCTTTTACACTTTGATTATCATTATATCTTATTACGACTTTTATTTAGGATGATTTGTCAGATTGTCTATGGTATTTGTCATGACTGTCTTCATTTCTGTTATTTCTTTCTCTATGCTGCTTTGACATATTTTTTGTTTGAGCCGAGGGTCTATAGTGTACACTCTACCCTCCCCCAGACCCTACGTTGTGGGATTATACTGGGTATGTTTTATTGTTTTTTGTGTATTTTACTATAATTCATTAATTTGGATATCAAAACATATATTACCATTACTTTTATTAATAAACGTTTGATACACGTGCAATGCACGTACACTAAACTAGTTTCATGAATATTGTGCTGATTTTTATAGGAAACATAACCATATCAATTAGCTGTATAATTTTCTTTTTATTATGATACCTTTTATTTTATTTGCATGTATAATTAATGAATTTGAGGTATTGTAACAATCGTAGTGGTAAATTTTACTTTTTCATGTATTTTGATCATTTTTTCCTCCCTCGTAGTTACTATATGTTATTTGTGAGTTGTGGAGTAGGTTGACATGGTCCTCGATGCATTCGGGAGTGATTTGGGTGAGTTCAAGACTTTTAGAGGCTTTTAAAGCCATCAGCTTGACTTCGGTCAATATTTCTTGTTCCGAGTGTCGGATGGTGATTTGGACAGTTTCATTAGATCGAGAATGTCGATTTTGGGTTAGTAGTATAGTTAGTTTGGGTCCCGAGCCTTTATTTTGCATTTCGACCTTTTTGACGAAAACTAGCCCAAATAAACCTAAAGGAATTCCTAGGGCTAAATTGTTGTAAACAACCTCTTTTCGTGAATCCAACGGTGTCATTGAGTTCGGATCATCAAAAATAGTCTAGGAGCATATATGGTTTAGTTCTTTGGGCTCCCGAACGAATCCCGAGGGTTCGTTCGAAGGATTTGGGAACATGCAACTTCAGCTGAATTGCTGATATTTGGTGCATCTGGAGTCCTTCATCGCATTCGCAGGGGAGACATCGCGTTCGCGATGAAGGAATATTTTGTCCATCTCGATCGTGTGGTGGTGGCCTCGATCGCGAAGGGTAATCGAAAATGAGGTCGGGTTTCGTCTTCTATGCATTCGCGGTTGGTCCGGGTCGTTAGCCTTCACGTTCATGAGGAAAGGGTCACGATCCCGAAGGAAAATTAATGCCCAGTCAATCTGACCCTCATGATAGCAAGGTTGGGACCACGATCGCAAGGTACTGTTCACCTAAGAAGTATAAAGTTCTATTTTTGAGATTTTTCACTATTTTTGGATTTGGGAGTTTCAGAAAAAAGGATCTCGGAGGGGTTTCTTCATCATTTGTGCTTGGGTAATCTCAAAACTTCTATTTCCATAATTTTTCATTGATTCTATCTTCTAAATAACTTTAAAAACTTGATTTCAAAATGGATTTTTGGGGGTTTTACCCGGTAAACTCTAAATGGGTTTTTCTTCGATTTAAAGGTTGATTTGACCTCATTTTTACATGGGTTCTCAAATTTAGACTCCTCTTGATATGAGGAACATGTTTCTAAAATAAAATTTTAGATTTACCCCTTTCGATTTTGAACCCATTTTTTTGAACTATTTTTGGACCCAATTTAAATATAACCGATATGGATATCATTAGCTCCCTTTTGATGTGTAGATTACGTTTTTGATAGATTTAGTTCTTTTTGAGACAACTCGTTAAGGAAGGGTTCCGTGGTGAAGGGTCTAGGCTTGGATTTCGGCTTCTCGAGGTATGTTATGGCTTAACTTTCTTCAGACTAGGTTGGGTAGTTAACCATTCTTGTAAATCATGCTATGGGTTGGGGAATTAGATGTGGGAATTGAATTTTGAGGTTATTATTATTATCGTGTTGCCCGTGTGGGGGCTTATATGCATATTGTTGTTGACTTGAGAGGTTATATTTAGTGTGATGTCATGTAGGGGCTTTATTTGACATTGTAGGTCTCATTTGTGCACTAAATGTCATTATTATTGTTGTGATACCCGTGCGGGGGTTTGAATAAATATTAAAGTCCTTATTTGAACATTATTTGCCTTTACCATTATGATGATGCACGAGTAGGGGGTTTGAAATGATATTATTGAGGTCTTACATGACTATTTATTCCAGTGGTGCCGTGTAAGGGCTTATATCATGTATTATTGACATATTAAGTTGATTCTGAGCTCATTTATACCTGCATTGAATTGATTATCATCTTCATACTAATTGGTTGTGAGCTTTACATCCTCATTTCATATTTACATATTCAAGAGATACTAGTAACACCGAGAAACACTGATTTTGAAAGAAATATTTTATAAAATCCTTGGCCGAGGTCACTTGCCGACAAGGTTGATTGAGACATTTTATAAAATCCTTGGTCGAGGTCATTTGTCGGTAAGGTGATTGTGATATTTTGAAAAACTCGCATTGATGTTTTTGTTTGACCAGCTTCAGAGTGCTTCGATGTTTTCTAAGATTGACTAGAGATATGGTTATTATTAGTAGAGGATTAGAGTTTTGGATGTTCCAAAGATTGCTTTTCGGACTTGGTATGGTCATTATGAGTTCTTGGTCATGTCTTTACAGTTAACTAATGCCCCAACAACGTTCATGGAGTTGAAGAATCGAGTATTTTAACCTTATCTTGATTCCTTTTTTATTATATTCATCGATGATATCTTGGATTATTCCAAGAATGAGGCTGACCATGTGGACACTTGAGGACTGTACTTCGGAGGTTGTGAGATGAGAAGTTGCATGCCAAGTTCTCCAAGTGCGAGTTTTGATTGGATTCTGTTTCTTTCTTGGGTCATGTAGTAACCAAGAAGGGTATATTTGTCGATCCGGCCAAGATAGCTACAGTTCATGAATGGGATACACCCACTTCTCCTATAGAGATTTAGAGTTTTTTAGGTTAGCGGGCCATTATCAGTGCTTTGTGTAGGGTTTCTCTTCTATTGCAGCACCTTTGATCAAGTTGACTCAGAAGAAGATTGTTTTTCAGTGGTCGGATGCTTGTGAGGAGAGCTTTTAAAAGCTCAAGGAGTTGTTGACTTCGGATCCTATCTTGACCTTGCCCAAGGAAGAGGTGGAATTTACCATATTTTATAATGCTTCTGGAGTTGGCTTGGGTGGTGTGTTGATGCAAGAGGGTAAGGTGATTGTTTACGCTTCTCGACAGTTGAAGCCTCATGAGAAGAATTACCCTACCTATGATTTGGAGTTGGTCACGGTTGTGTTTGTGTTGAAGTTATGGCGACATTACTTGTATGGAATCTATGATGAGATTTTATCCAATCATCGTAGCCTTCAATACTTCTTCACTCAACGAGATCTTAATCTGAGACAACATCGATGGCTTGAGTTGCTTAAGGATTATGATCTCACTATCCTTTATCATCTGGGCAAGCCTAATATGGTAGCGGATGCCTTCAGCCAGAAGGCGGTGAGTATGGGGAGTTTAGCATATCTCTTGGACCAAGAGCAACCTTTAACCTTGTAGGTTCAGTCTTTAGCTAACCAGCTGGTTAGGCTTGATATTTCATTATCTGAACATACTTTGGCCTTTGTAGAGCCTAGGTTTTTCTTGATGGAACAAATTCGAGCTCATTAGTTTCATGATGATAGATTGAGGGTGATTCGTGATAAGGTGTTGAGTGGAGAGGCGAAGGAGGCATCTCTTAATTCCGATGGTGTTTTAAGGATTAGTGGCCGAGTTTGCATGCTGAGAGTTGATAGATGGATTAGATTGATCTTGGAGGAGGCTCATTATTCTAGATATTCTATTCACCCAGGAGCAGCTAAGATGTATCATAACCTAAAGCAACATTATTGGTCGGGTGGTATAAAGAAGGATATTATAGAGTTAATGGCTAAGTGTTTAAATTTTTGGTAGGTGAAGTATGAGCATCAACGACCGGGTGGTATGATGCAAAGGATGCCCATTCCCGGGTGGAAGTAGGAGCGGATCACCATGGATTTTATTGTTGGCCTACCCCCGACCTTGGGGAAGTTTGACTCTATTTGGGTAATTGTGGATAATTGACCAAATCAGCGCATTTTGTACCTGTGAGGGTGAATTACAATACAGAGAAGTTGGCCAGGATCTACATTAGATAGATTGTTCGATAGCATGGTGTCCCTGTATCCATGTTTCTGATAGAGGTACTCAGTTTACCTCGAGTTTTTGGAGTACCATGCAGAGTGAGTTGGGTACTTATCTTGATTTGAGAACAGCTTTTCATCCTCAGACGGATGGTCAGTCTGAGAGGACTATTCAGGTGTTGAAAGACATGATTTGAGCATGTGTTATGAATTTTAGTGGTCATTGGGTCCAGCACTTACCCTTAGCGGAGTTCGCCTACAACAACAGTTATCTCTCCAGATTCAGATGGTGCCTTTTGAGGCTTTGTATGGGCGGAGGTATAAATACCTCATGAGATGGTTTGAATCTTTTAAGGTGAGGCCCTGGGGCACGGATTTGTTGAGAGATTCGATGGATCGAGTGTGATTGATTCAGTAGAGGCTAGTGGCTGTCCAGAGTAGGAAGAAGAGTTATACCGACCATCGAGTTTGTGATGTTTTCTTTATGGTTGGAGATTGGGTTTTGTTGAAGGTTTTCCCTAAGAAGGGTGTGATGAGGTTTGGGAAGAAGGGGAAGCTTAGTTTGAGGTTCATTGACCATTTTGAGGTCCTTGAGAAGTATGGAAATGGGTGTATAGGCTAGTTTTGCCTCCATATCTGTCAGCTGTTCATTCGGTATTCCATGTTTCCATGTTGAAGAGATACCGTCCAGATGATGCACATGTGATCCGGTGGAATTTTGTTGTATTAGACCATGATTTGTCCTTCGAGGAAGAGCCCATTGCCATCCTAGATAGGCAGACTAAAAAGTTGAGATCTAAGCACATTGATTCAGTGAAGGTCCAGTGGAGACATCGCCCTATTGATCGAGGAGGCTACTAGGGAGGTCAACTTCGATATGCGATGCAGACAACCCCAGCTTTTTACCACTTCAGGTACTTCATTTGTTTTTTAGTTCAAGGACAAACTTGTGTTTTAGTGGTGGATAATATAACAACAGTAGTGGTGAATTTCACCTTTTTATGTATTTTGACTATTTTTCCCTTCTTTATAGTTGCTATATGCTATTTATGAAATGTGGGGTTGGTTGGCATGGTCCCCGATGCATTCGGGAGTGATTTGGGTGAGTTCGAGACTTTTAGAGGCTTTTAAAGCCATGAGTTTGACTTCGGTCAACGTTTCTTATTTTGATTGTTAGATGCTGATTTGGACAGTTCCTTTAAATTTAGAATGTCAATTTTGGGTTAGTAGCGTAGTTATTTTGAGTCCCGAGCCTTTATTTTGTATTTTGATCCTTTTGACAAAAACTAGCCAAAATAAGCCTAAAGGGGTCCCTGAGGCTAAATTATTTTAAACAACCTCTTTTTTGTGAATTCGGCGGTGTCATTGAGTCTGAAACGTCAAAAATAGCTTAGTAGCATATATGATTTAGTTCTGTGGGATCCTGAACGAATTTCGAGGGTCCATTCAGAGGTTTTGGGAATATGCAACTTCAACAGAATTGCTTATATATGGTGCATAAGGAGTCCTCATCGCATTTGCAGGGGAGCCATCGCATTGGCGATGAAGTAATATTTTTTCCATCGCGATCGCGTGGTGGTGGTCTTGTTAGCGAAGGGTAATCGGGGACAGAGACGGATTTCGTCTTCTACGCGTTCAAGACAAGGCCGCCGCGTTGGTGGTTGGTCCGGGTCGTTAGCCTTCACATTCGCAAGGAAGGGAAGTTAATGCCCAGTCAATGTTGACCCTCGCGATTGCAAGGTGGAGACCATTATCGCGAGGTACTGTTCACTTGAACATTATAAAGTTTTATTTTTGCAATTTTTCATCATTTTTGGACTTGGGAGCTTCGGAAAAGTCAATTTCAAAGGGGTTTCTTCATCATTCGTGCTTGGGTAATCTCTAAACTTTTTTTTACATAATTTTCATTGATTCTATCTTCTAAATAGCTTTAAAAACTTGATTTTAAAATGGATTTTTGGGGATTTTACCCAGTAAACTCTAAATGGTTCTTTGATTTGAAGGTTAATTTTACCTCATTTTTACATGGGTTTTCAAATTTAGACTCCTCTTGATATGAGGACATGTTTTTAAAATAAAATTTTAGATTTACCCCTTTCAATTTTGAACCCATTTTTTTGAACCATCTTTGGACCCAATTTAAATTTAACTGATATGGGTATTATTAGCTCCCTTTTGACTTGTAGATTATGTTTTTGATAGATTTAGTTTGTTCTGAGACCGCTCGTTAAGGAAGGGTTCCATAGTGAAGGTTCTAGGCTTGGATTTCGGCTTCTCGGGGTAGGTTATGGCTTAACTTTCTTCAAACTGGGTTAGGTAGTTAATCATTCTTGTAAAGCATGCTATGGGTTGGGGAATTGGACATGAGAATTGAATTTCGAGGTTATTATTATTATTATTATTATTATTATTGTGTTGCCTATGTGGGAGCTTATATGCATATTGTCGTTGGTTTAAGAGGTTATATTTAGTGTGATGCCATGTATGGGGCGTTATTTGACATTGTAGGCTTTATTTATGCATTAAATTTCATTTTTATTATTGTGATGCTCGTGCGGCGGCTTGAATAGATATTATAGGCCTTATTTGAACATTATTTGCCTCTACCATTATAGTGATGCCCGAGTGAGGGGTTTGAAATGATATTACTGAGGTCTTACATGACTATTTATTCTAGTGGTGTCGTGCGAGGGCTTATATCATGAATATTGACATATTGAGTTGATTCTGAGCTCATTTATACCTGTATTGAATTTATTATCATCTTCATACTAATTGGTTGTGAGCATTACATTCCCATTTCATATATACATATTCATGAGATACTAGTACCATCGAGAAACACTGATTTTGAAAGAAATATTTTATAAAACCCTTGGCCGAGGTCACTTGCCGGCAAGAATGATTGAGACATTTTATAAAACCCTTGACCGAGGTCATTTGCCGGCAAGCTAATTGTAATATTTTGAAAACCCTTGGCCGAGGTCATTTGCCGGCAAGGTGATTGAGATATGATATTGAGATTGTGAGAGTATATGGGACCCTCCATGACTCTTATCTTAAGCTCTGAGGTTTGGAAGGTGTATACGAAAGTCATGCGATGATTTATATCATCATTACTCCACCACTATTGCAGTGCATCATTTGCACGTATTTGTTGCCTTGTACTTGATTTTTTTATATTTTCGTGTGTAGTTAGTCTTTATAGATGTTATATTGTAGAATTGTTAGTGGAGAAGCTGTGAGCTATCATTTGAAAAAATTTCTGTATGCAGGTGGACGTGCTCATAGTATCTTTTATTTGTTTAGTTTTCTACTTTGCTCAGTCGACCTATGATACCTACTGAGTACTAGTGGACCGTACTCACTCCTACTTTTGTGCCCTTTCGGTGCAGATCCCAGTATGAGTGTGACCCGAGGTGGCTGAGCTTGTGCGGTGAGAGTCTGATTTTTGAGGTACTGGTGAGCTCCAGCATTCGGGGCAGATTCCAGACCTCCTCCTATCTTACTTTGTCTTTATTTACTTTCAGAGACAAATTTATAAATTTTAGATTTTCTATATTGTACTAGACGCTCTTCACACTTATGACACCAGATTTTGGGGATTGATGTATTTCTTTGGATATTTACGTTATTATGAGTATTATGGCCGGACCTCGTTCTAGAAGTCTCATATTTATCTAGTTTCTTTCTTCTTCAATTTTTTTCTAATGTGGGGGTGTAGGCTTACCTACCAAGGTTGGGTCGAGGTGACAGGTATACACCTTTTAAGCATTTTAGTATAAAAATATACAAACGTTTACGCAAATTATTGGATTATACAATATATCAAGATTATACAATATTAGGTTAGGTGATGTTATTAGAGAAAATTATCTAGCTAAAAGAAAGAGATCAATCCGTGTGTACTAAAATAGCTAGCAATATTCTCAGCTTAATAGCTAGCAATATTCTCAGCTTTATATGCACATTATGCAATTAGGTTCCTCCTATAATAATAGTGATTGAGATAAAACAGAACAAAAAAAGTGAGGCGTTATATATATTGAACGAAATATGTGGATTGAACTGATAGATAGACGACATAATCACTATAATTGTGTGATTTAAAATCAAATTTTCTAAAAAGTCATGTAAATATTAACAGGCAAAAATTACTTAACATGGTGTGGAACTCGCTATATAGATAAACTAAGTTTATTTTGAATTTATATCTTATATGAGCTGTTAATTCTTCTTCGTTTACTAGTGAATTAAATAGCACACACTTCGTGCGGTTATAAATAATGACATTACTATATAGGTGATACCATTGAAAATTTGGTATATACCTAGTATTGTTGTAAATATAATCGATATAACATAGTTTTACTTTTTCCCATATACACATGCGATAATTAATATTATCCATTTGATAAAACAAATATTATAAAAAAAATTATTAGAAATTGAACATAGATGAACTGAGTTTTCATTAGCAGGTTAAACAAATCACTGTGGCTGAAAATATATATCAAGTTAATATATAGTAGAAAAAACTGGTCATACCTTTTTAGCAAGTCTAGCTATGTACATTTGTTCTCTAACCCTTTAATTCATCTAACATGAACATAATCTTTTGGTAGCTCTGGCAGCTTCTGGACATCTTTATTTATATGTCTTATGTATTTTGAGTGATTAATTTTTGTTGAATCTTGCAGAGTTTTAAATAAAATTTCTATCAAATTTAATAATTTATAAGTTAACTAAAAAGTAAATTACAGCATGCTCAAGTACATATGCTCTATATGGCAAACATGTATGTTTGACAGAAAATTTTAAATATGCAGAGTGCAACATATTTATTAACGATGGAGATTCACTTTGAAAGGAGGTTTCAATTCAGAATTATGTGTTACATCCGACAAGATTTTAGATGGACTAGAGTGAATATTTGGAAAAGAGGTCATTCTTTTTTGAAATGAAATATCAAGATAATAAATTTTTAGCAAAAATCTTGGCAACTATTAAATAGTTTCACTAGTTCAACCTTGATATTTGCATAATGATAATGTCATTGATGACATTAAGAGGAAAAATTCACTCCTATATATAACTAGCACTTGATTCATTTGTAATAGACCTCTCAGTTGCATTCTCATCTTCTAAGACATTGTAAGACATTTAAGTTTTCTTTCTCTTATTTTACTTGTATTCTTTTGGACTGGAATTTTATTTTTCTTCTTTCAGTTTCTTTATTCTTCTTCTACAAATTATTTTTCAACAGAGTACAATGGCATGCATCCATCTCAATTGTTCTCGGCAGGCTGGTTCTGGTGGCCAGATCTGTAGGAAGCAAGAAGATGGAGTCCCCCGTCAATGTGAAGAGTGAGCATTGTTCTGTATTTAACTCTTCTATGTTCATCACTCAGCTTAAATCTGAAGGTACCCAGCAACACTGCTGAAAATATCTTCATCTGCCTGTAAGCAAATTCCTTCCCTAAACAAATTCTTGGCCCAGCCTGCAATAATTATTAACCTACCATTTATTGTAATTGTGGTATATTACTTCAACAATTTTAAAGAGATTCATGTTTTGTTACAGTTTGAAAATTGCGGATATCGAAATAGGAAATCGCAATATCTCAACGTTACTAGTCTCTTTAAGAGATGGAAGGGAAGAGATGAAGGGTAAAGTATTTTTCTACTTGCTCAACTCAAGCGAAGAAAAGGTATAAAACTTTTCTACTTGTTGCAGAGGAAAGGTAAAAAAAACATACCTAATATTTTCATGAACATTTGATTTGATTAAATTCTTGAAATAGTGGGGGTTAATGAAATGAGAAAAAATATCATCATGAAAAATGTGATATTTGCACTTTTGAGAATGAGTTAAAATAAAAAGTGTTAGAAGTGCATATATTAGTCTTGAAAAAAATCACATGTTACTACTTATACATGAGTTGATGTCTTTTGCTCTAACATGCATGTTATCAAAAAGAATGAAAAATTGAGTAGCTATTTTGACATAAAAAATTGGGTGAGATAAATTTCATTCTAGGAATGAAAAATACCTAAATCATGTGATGAACTTTTTCTTGACATGTCACATTTTGGTGAAAAATATTGTGAAATACATTTTGTTGATTGTATGAGTCATGCAACTCCTTTTGATTCAAATATGTAAAAGTGGTGTGACAAATAAAAAAAGGAGTTTTCTAGCCTCATAAAAAATGAGATATGTGGCTAATTGCACTTGGCTTGATATTGTGTATGCAAAAAATAAAATACTTAGCAGGTACAAGCAAACCATGTATATTTACTTGGTGCAAAAATTAAAGCTTATTTTACAAAAGAAAAAATATTCTACTATACTTAGAAGTATTTGGTGATGCAAATGAGAACACTTGGTGCTATATGTGTTGAAATGAAAAAAAATAAATTATTATATATTCGCTAACTCTAATATGGAGGTTGAACTAATTATTTTAGCTTCAACTATTGAAAAAGTGAATTGATCAATCACTTTATTTTGAGAAATTGATTTCTCTAGTTTTGAGTTATTGTGATAGCACCAAAATTATTGATATAGTTTAAAACTGTTATTATAACAGTAAATTCAGATCATAAAGAGAAAACACAATATTGTGAGATCACATTGATCATTGGTATACCATTAATATTAATTGTGTTAATCTTGCAGATTCATAGTCTAAGGTCTTGGCAAGATAAAGGGTCTAAGCACATCGAGGGGGATGAATGAAACCTCTAAAAATACATGATTCATATATGAGGAAATCCAACTTGGGGACTAGAGATCCTATAACCAGATTCAATGGGAAGAACGAATCATATGATGACTTGGTGTGGGATGCACTATTATTTAATCCCTTTCTATAATATGAGTGCATTTTGTTCCTGTAATTATTTGTGAAGGTTGAGTCTAAGAACTCTTAATGAAAGTCTGTATTTCTTATAAGTGGGGTGTCAAAATTACAAGACCACCCTTGACAGATTTCACCTATGTGAGTGTGGAAGTAGGCCGCTTCCTATGAGAATTGGGCTTACTCTCAAAAACACTCATGAAAAAATCGGGATAGCACATGACCGTAATGTGTTGGCTATTAAAGATTATGTTAACACCTTGATAATTGTGTGTAGGCAGTGATATTGTATTTCCCTTGAGCAATCATAATTCAAGTCTGAGACCACTACTGACTCTGGAGTAAAGATTACTGTTTTACTAAGTGGAGGTTCAATGTAGAGCACACCTCTGTCATGCATAATAGTCTCTGTTCAATTAATTGGTGAACGCTCTTATGTTAATATTAAAATGAGTAGGGGAATGTTGGGGTTAGCATTTTACTATTACTTTTATATAATATTATTATGCATTTGTGATGTAACTTCTATCCGTTGCAACATGGTGAAGCAACAAACTCCCCATCCCTTGGTGTCATTATGTGCTAATTAATAACACATTACTCCTTGGCAATAAGTGACAACATTAAGTAAAAAACATGGTCTTTTTGGCTGCATTTCTTCTAACGTTTGTGACTATTACAGCCTTTGTATAATTTGCAGAAAATGGTTATATTTTTGCCTTAAAACCATTGAAGTCACTAACTCATTATTCTTCTCTTTATCCCATGTAACTCATGTAACATCTAGGCTTTTCTCTTACCCACATTACTATCCCACCTTCTTTCAATTCAATGCAAGAAAGTGTTATTCACCTATAAATAATGGTGGCCTTACATTATAGAGAAATAAGAGAAAAATGTTAAGTGTGGGAAAATAATAGGGAGGTAAGAGTAGTGAAAGAGAGAGTTGAGGCAAAGAAAATATTCTAAGTCTTTAACTATTTTCACTATACAATGAGAGTAAATTATATGTTGAAGGAAGGTGTTTTTTGTGGTGGAGCTTTGGACTCTTCCACTAATTCGGAGTTGCTTGAGTTATGACGTTGATGGGTTGATGTATCCTGGAGGGGAAAAGTCAAGAGATATAGTGCTGGATCGGTGTACATTATGCCTCAGACTTGAATCTCCTTAAAGAGAGTGAGATATCCTCGCCTTAGCCAAGAAGAAGATTATTTTATTTTCGTCATTTTTATTTCAATTGTAATTTATTGTAATTGTGGTATATTACTCCAACAAGAACTAACTTGCAAAACTGTACTGGAGTTTACTTGCCAAAGAATGATGCAAAATATAGCTTGAATTGGCTGAAGAGAAGGCACTGGAGTAAATTTGAAAGGGAGACGGAAGTTGCTATATGAGGGGCTTTAATATACTACACTTGACAGGTAAAAACCTGGAGAGTGCATAGGAATACACTTGTAAATACAAGTTTTTCCATAACATAGGTAAAGAAGGAAATCATGGAGAAATTAGATTTGAGTAAACGGATCAAAGAAGCTAGGAGATGTCTATTTTGGATAGTGGATACAAATACTTTGCAATTAGTTGATAGTTGTTACTAGTTTTTCTGTTTCGAAGTCTAGTGGTACATTACCCTTCCTAGAGGTGACTGGTACTCCTAGATGCTCTTTTGATTTGTATTACTCATTTGATTTTGTTGGTTATGGTAATATATTCTGATGATGCATAGTTACTACGGTACAATGCTTTGTTTTAATGATTTGACAAACCCGCTGAGGGACCAGATGAAGGACCAGGTACGCACACCAGGCTGATCTGTACAAGTCAACTCTCACACCAGTCTACAATAGTCTATTGTTGTAAAGATGTTGCCAAATATGACAGAGCTGCAACAAGCCGCTATGTTCTCTTATTTATATAGGGACCAGATAAGGGACCAGGTCCCCACCAAGATGATTTATACGAGTCAACTCTCACTATTGTCTACAGCTGTAAAGTTGTTGTCACTGCTATAGAAAATACAGCACTGCAGGCAGCATGACAGAAAATTTGTTGCAGTCCCCCTCTCTTGTCCAATGGTCAAAGTTTACACTTCTCTCATCCTTCATATATATTCAACATACTAAGAGATGAAAACTCAAGTCTTGCAAAACCAAAATTTTTATATTCTCTCTCCAAAGCTACAAGGTGTTCAAAAAGAAAAAACTTCAACAATCAAGGGACCAGTCTGCTACAGCTGGATGTGTCTTCAGGTCTAGGTTGTTGATTCTTTATATTTTGTTCTTCATTGCAAACCTACTCCTCATTATAGAGAAGCTTTTGTAGGTATTTTATTTTAACTCTTATCTTGTAGATCTGAGTTGAGGGCTAGAGTTAGCCATTTGAGTTATGTCAACTAGAGTTAGTTGATACAGTGGGGTAGAGTTAGCTCGGAGGTGATCAGCTAGAGTTAGTTGACGTTGTAGGCTACAATAGAGTTATTGTAGTGTGGTTCGTGAAAAAGCTATTAGAAGGGGTTAGGGTTAAGAGGTTAATCCTAGGATTATTGGAGTCTGTAATCCGACATCGCTCTTGTTTTAGTGAAGTTGTTGGTGAAAATCCTATGAGGTAGGTTGTGGTTTTACTCCTTTGAGCAAGGAGGCTTCCACGTAAAATTTGTGTGTACTTTGTTGATGTTGTTCTTGTTATTTGCACTTTACTGTTTGTAGTCGTTCTTAGTCAAAGGAACTAGTCCCTTGACTGGTGGTGGATACATACAAGCCTACAATTGGTATGAGAGAAATTTTCTCCTAAAAGATTAACACCTAGGAGAGATCCTGGTAAAATGGTTGCTCCACCAAATATCGAAGCAAGTCAATCAACTACTAAAAGACTCCAAAAGATGGTTAGAAGAAAAGGAAGTTTTACTAAAAAAAGGAACTCGAGCAGGTTTCCTAATGGAAATGACTGTTGCCACAAGTGTGGGAAGTATGGGCATTTTATCAAAGATTGTCCACTTCATAAGCTTGACTACAAAGAGTATATCAAGAACAACCTTGAGAAAGGAAAGAACAAGGACCTGGCCCCTGATAAGTTCAAACAAAGGACAATTGCAGACAAGATTGTCAAACAAGCCATAGCCATGTGGAGAGATTCCTCAAGTGATTCAAAATGTGAAGAAAGAGCAAGGGAGACTTCTATAATGGTGGTCAAGCATGAACCTTCAATGTTTTATTCTCTATTTTCTCTCATGGCTTCATCAGATGATGAAGATGAAGATGAGGAGGTAACCTTTCTTGACATTAAACAAAACCTCAATAACTATTCATTGAAGAAACTAAAAGGTTTAGCTAATGTCTTGATAGACTCCTTGTGTGAGCTCACAAATGACAAAGATCTTTGGGATGAGAACCTTGATGTGTTTGAGAGTGAAAAAATTGCTTTAACTGCCCAAATCTCCAAGTTGAGAGAAAAATTGTGTCAAATGTCGTCTGAAAATGCTAATCTAAAAGAAAAGTTAGAGAAACCGCCTTTGCATGAGTCTAGGGGTAAGAATGAAGCAAGTCGTCTCCAAATTGAGCTTGAAGAAAGCTTGAGCAAGTCTAAATAAAATATTGTAGCCTCTCTAGAAAGAAACACTCAACTAGAAAGGGAATTGGTCCGTGTAAAAGAAGAGCTTGAAAAATTACTCAAGTGAACTGCCTCATCTCAGAGCTTGGCCAACTTGACAAGTCAAAGGTCTAACATTGGGAAAGGTCTAGGGAGTAAAAAGGTTAATTCTTTATACAATTCCCACAGTAAGTATGTGTTTGTGGCTAACAATCTACTGTGTACATATTGTGGTAGAAATGGTCATCTCAAGAAGGATTGTGAGGCTAGAAAAAGGTATGAGTAGAGTTTTTCAAAATATATTGAGGAGGAGGAACATGTTAAGATGGGACCAGGTCCCTTTGTTAAAGCAAGATCATCTAGGTTGCCTGGATGAACCAAGAAAGTGTTGATTACTCCTCTATCCCCTTTTTGGGAACTCAGACTTAAGTGGGTTCCCAAGTCTAACAAGTGATTCTATGTGGAGGTAAGAGGAAGAGAAAGCATTCAGTGTTGGTTCAAGGATAGTGGGTGTTCCAAGCATATGATCGGAAGAACAAAAGACTTTCTCTTACTCAAGGCACTTCAAAGAGGAGGTGTCTCTTTTGAAAATGAAAAGAAGGGGTATATTTGAGGCGCTGGAAAGATTGGGAAATCTCGCAATCATGTAATCAAGATTGTGTACTATTCATTCTTACAGTAAGGAGGTGCAAGAATATGTATGTTGCGAATTTAGATTCAATTCCTAGTGATGGTCTTACTTGTCTTGGAGCTCAAAATGACAATGCTGATTTGTGGCATAAAAGATTGGGTCATCTCAGTTCCTCTATTATAAATAGGTTGGTCTCCAAGGACCTGGTCTATGGAATTCCCAAGATAATATTTGCAGACAACAAAATTTGCAATGGATGCACCATGGGCAAACAGACTTGGTCCTTGTTCTAGCAGAAGAAGAAAATCAATACCTCCACGTCACTTGAACTTCCTCACATGGACCTGTATGGACCCGTAAAGATTCAAAGCAGAGGTGTAAATAAGTGTATTATGGTTATCATTGATGATTTGTCAAGGTTTACTTGGACTATGTTCTTGAAGCCTAAGGATGAAACCTTTGAAGTATTAGCAGTTTTTGCCAAGCAGATTCAAGTGAAAGTTGACAGCAAAATTGCAGAGATCTGGTCCATTCTAGATAAAAACCCTATGAAGTTGTTGAACAAGAGAAAGCCCAAGCTTAGTTACTTGAGGGCATTTGGGTGTAAGTGTTTTGTGTTGAACAATGACAAGGATGATCTTGGGAAAATTGTTCCTAAGAGTGATGAAGGAATCTTTGTGGGTTACTCATCAAGTAGCAAGGCTTATAGAATCTATTACAAAAGGACTCTTTGTGTTGAAGAAAGTGTTCATGTTATCATTTGTCACACCCCAAATCCCATTAAGGCGTGATTGGCACCCGTAGCCGATATGGCCCGAGAGAACCAATCTTTACTTATGAACCTTTGTATGCATATCCTCGCATGATTCTTATGATACCTTACTATGCGGAAAACATGAACATGGAAACATACGCTATATAAATGTATTCAGGAAACTTAGTCGTTGGGGCCATCAAGTCAAAACGGACATTTGTCTCTTACATCCATAACCCACATTTGTCTACAAAGCCTCTAACCATACATGAACACAACAACCTGTAGTCGGGACAAGTCCCCGCTTTATACTATGATCACAAACCAAAACAATATACACATGTGACTCAGAGAAGCCCCGAACTAACTGGAGCTCACCAATGATCCGCGGATGAGTCGTGGCCTAATGTAGAGGTCTACTAACACCTGTACCTACAGCAAGTAAAGTAAATCCCCCAAAGGGGTCAGTACGAAGAATGTACTGAGTATGCAAGGCTATAAGAAACTTCATGAAACTTAAAAACCTCAATGAACTTGATTTCAAGAGAATAGTCAATGTGGATAAGTCATCGTTCTAATTGTGTGGGATTATGTACCTTATGTTCATTACCTTTATTTTTCCTTTATGTCCATTACCATCAATATTCATAACCATCATTAGGTATAACCGTTAATATGCAATGCATCCGTCAATATGCAACCGTCAATATGCAATGCATCCGTCAATATGCAACCGTCAATATGCAATGCATCCGTCAATATGCAACCGTCTCAAGTTCGGCATCAAGCTAGGCTTTTACCCCACTGAGCTTTCCCCCTGCTACCACCCGAAAAACAAGGAAGCAGGTTCGGCGTCAAGTTTGGCTTTTACCTCACTGAGCTTCCCCCTTGATCCAGTGAATATAATAAAGTTCAGCGTCAAGCTTGGCTTTTGCCTCACTGAGCTTTCCCCCTGCTACCACCCGAAAAACAAGGAAGCAGGTTCGGCATCAAGTTTGGCTTTTTCCCCAAAGCTATTACCCGCACTCAAAGAACTATAAAGTAATTTTAAAGTACTTGTAAAGTAATTATACAATAATCTTGAAGTAACCATAAAGTAACCATAAGAAAAATATAGAGTAACCATACGGGATCACTTCTTTCATCACCTCTTTGAATTACTTCTCTCTTTTACTTTTATGAGATTGGTACATTGGGGGATCATAACCTTATTGGAACACATAAGTGCATTACTAAGTCTTTTAAGTTCATGATATTGGTACTTGGTAATAATTATAACATTATGGAAGCTTTGGAATATCAATCAATGATTAAGAGACATATGAGTCATGATTGGTCCATGATTAAGAAACATGAGAATAGTAACATGTGACAACCTGAAATGATATACCTTTTACCATTTCGGAATTGAACAAGGACAATGACAACATGAATAATATGTGCTGCAGGAAGATACGGACAGAATAACCTTACATACCTTTACTTCCAAGTACGAGTACACAAGTATATATATGAACACAACAGTCCAGCTTCTTCCTTATGTTTCACTCTACAATATAAGTCCACAATGAAACTCTTGTTAACGATCATTTACCGTATAAGCGTACAAAACGACAATGAACTATATGAACGCCACATAACTTCATTTCACTCCTTACAATACCACCCACTGCATTATTATACCAACAACATCATAATCATTCCACACATTGACCAAGATATCATACATCTATAGCATTTCACACCACAAGTGCCCTTTACGCTTTTCTCTTTATCATTCCGTCACCTTTACTCCTTTATAACAACATATGAACAACCATCCATATTTAATACAGTCCAACACACCTTCATACGATACTTAAAAGTCATTAAAACGACATCACAAATTGATATTTATATCCAAAAAGGGTATCGGGGCTTTCGGGGATCAACTAGAGACGAGAACACACAAAACGAGTTCTGGACCTGACCTGCGCTGCCACCTGCGCACGCAGGTGGCTGAGATGTGTGCGCAGGTGGCTTCCTGGAAATTCCAGGGCCATCTGCGTTGCACCTGCGCCCGCAGGTGGCCTCTTCTGCGGGGGCGGGTGCCCGTTTTGGTCCGAAATGGCCTCTTTTTGGGTCTTTTTATGCCATGAATGATCCATGAGCATAACCAAACATATTTGCACATATTTTTGGTCATCTTAAACACCAAAATTCAGCCATAACCTCACAACACATAGAACGACACCCAAAACCACATTTCACGGCCAATACGGCACCAAAACCATAACCAACTTCACAAGAACAACTCCAAATGTTATACACAAGGATTGAACAAAGTAAGCATATAATCACATCTCATATGTCAATATGTACGCCGTCAAGTCCATTTCCGTCAAGACCACACATCCATATTCAAGTTTTACAAGACAAACCATCCTCCGATTTAGCAAACATGTAACCTATCATACTTTGTGAACTTCTTAATACTCCATCAACATAACCAACATAATATAAACCATGTATCATGCATAAAATATATTAGATCATCATAATAAACACTTACCAAGCCTTGTATAAGGATGATCTTGTCCACAAAGATGAGGGCTTAGTGTTTTTGTGAAAGGAAAGTATGAGATAATTCTAGAGAAGGCATGAGTGTCCAAATGAGAGAAAAATCTGATCTTCTCCCTTTATCTAGTCCCTCAATTCTCACTTATCTTCTCCTTAGAATTAAATGCATTGGTTGGTTAAGTCAAATGGACAATATAGAAGAATGGGTCAAAAATTATGTGTTTGGGCCATGTCTTCTTGGTCATATTGGGCTTCATTTAAGGGCCCAATTATACAAGACCCATTAATACCCACAATTCAATACATAATGCATCAATTCTCTCATGTTTTACTAATTCCATAAAGGTACACGTAGTCGTATAGGTTTGACAACATACGGGTATTTCACCTCCTACAAGGGTCTAATCCCTTGTACTAGGCCCAATATCAATTATATCATCAATAACATTACAAAATACATACTTTTGGCTCTTGACCTCTAAGTAAACATTGTCCAACATCGTCAAGTAGGGTTTGGTAAGTACGGGGTATTACATCATTGATGAATCGGGAGACTTAAGCAACCCAAAGGATAAAGATGATGCGGAGATAGAAGAGCTTCTACAAATTCAGTAAAAGAGTCTTGATAAGGAAGACATTGTAGATCAAGTCCATCCAATAATGAAAATGATGTAATTGAAGAGGTCGAAGCACGAGGTCCTCAACAGAATACTTCAAAAACTGATGATTCTCAGCCTTTTATATCTCAAAAGCAAGTTGCAGAGGGACCTGGTACCAGTCAGCAACAGTCTATCACGAAGAGGTTAAACTGGAAGCACTCAAAAATGGTGATTGGGTGAATGCCATCTAGAAAGAACTTCATCAATTTGAGAGAAGTCAAGTGTGGCATCTGGTTTCCTGACTTGCTGACAAAACCTTCATAGGGACCAGGTGGGTGTATAGAAACAAGTATGATAGAACTGGACAAGGCCATGTATGGTTTAAAGAAAGCTTCTAGAGCATGGTAAGAACTTGTTGATGGTGCAGGTCTACGTAGATGATATCATTCTTAGAGCAACCTCAAACTCACTATGTGAAGAATTTGCCAAGCTTATGGGAAGTGAGTTTAAAATATGCATGATGGGTGAATTAAACTTTTCCTTGGGTTGCAAATCAAGTGGATTTCCAATGGCACAATGGTCAGTCAGCAGAAATATATCATGGAGCTTTTGCAAAGACTTCACATGGATGAGGCCAAGCCCATTGACACCCCCATTGGTACAAGCTCAAAACTGGATGCTGATGAACCTATTCCTCTGGTGAATGAGGCCATGTACAGAGGAATCATTGGATCTCTACTTTACTTGACAGCTAGCAGACCTGATATTGTCTTCATCATGTGAATGTGTGCAAGATTTCAAGCATGTCCAAAAGAATCACATCTAAAGGCTGCTAAGAGAATTTTGAGATATCTGAAAGGAATAAGGGACCTGGTCCAGTTCTATCCATCTGGTGATGCTTTTGACGTAATTGGCTTTACTAATGTAGATTATGCAGGGTACCTAGTTGATAGAAACTGAGTATGTAGCAGTTGTTTCATTCCTATCAACATGACTAAAAACCCAGTGCAGCACAAGAGGACCAAGCACATCGATGTGAGACATCACTTCTTAAGGGACAATATGGAGAAGGGGACCATCTGCATGCAGTTCTGTAAGACTGAAGATCAAGTGGTTGATATCTTTAACAAAGCTCTTAATAGGGACCAATTTGAGAAGAATGCTGAAGCTAGGGATAATCGAGCTGAATTGAGTTGCCTGTGTTGATTTCATCTCTCTCTAAAATGGCTATGATTAGGGAACAGGTATCCTTGTGGTAATTTGTTCATTAGGTCTAATTTAGTTCCATACCTTTTGTTGGTAACATGAATGGTGAGCAACCCGAAGGAGGGAGGCAGATGGGACAAACTAAAGTCAAACATCTTTTAGAAATTCGAGGGATGGACCAGGTCCCCCCTTGGAGGTCAGTATCATAAATATTGCCTTTTTGAAATTGTTTGAAGAACTGTTTACAAATTTCATGTGTTTTTTCCCGCTTCTTTGAACCGTTGTCTCTATATCCACTATCCCTATTCCAGAAAAAGATACTATATCCGTCTCCCTCACTCCAAAAAAGAACCCTACTTTCTCTACTCTCCCCTTAGAAATAACTCCTGAATATCTTGATGCATCTCTTTTCTCTGCATTAAAGGCTCCTGAGTCTCTTTTAGAAATGGGTCAAAACCCTCACCTGGTCCCATCCAAGCAAAAGTCACTAATGTACTTTCTAAGGGACTAGGTGCCAAGAAATCCTTTGAATCCCTACCCATTGAAGAGGACATGTTTGATGATAATTTGCTGGATGAAAGAGGAAATTCATCAAACATTCTAGCAGCGGGGGTTAATTGGGTCGTTCAGAGTCAAATGGAAAATGATCCTAAAAGAGCATTCACAAGGAAATACCTCTACCTCTCATGGAGGATGATGAGGTTTATGATCTTGCTAAGGAGCGTTTGACATGGAAAAGGGTTGGACAAAGAGGTTCGAAAAGAAAAGAAAAGCTTGATGTGCAGAAAAAGGTTGTGAGGAGTTATAGGATTCGAGGGGTAGGAGAGAAATTCATGGGAGATATTACAAAAGCAAATGAGTCTGCTACTACACATAAGTGACCATTGGGGAAGACAAGGAAATTGATTTTGATGCTGCCATTAGAACGCTAAAGAAAAAAGGTTGTGAGGAAGAAGAATCTTGTGGTAAAGAGGAAACGTGTTGATTAGGCAGAGGGATCTGGTACTGAATCTGGTTCTACCACTCTTGTACAAGTGGTTAAGCCCATAAAAGGACCAGGTACTGCATCTAAGTGGAGGAAAATTCAAAAGGTTGCCAGGGTTCTCACAAGGGAAGATCGAATCAACATTCTGAGGAAACAGAAGGCCTCAAAGGTAGAGTGTTCTACCTTGATATTATTGATCTTCTTGGGATGACTAAACTGGTTGAGTTTGTTAAGTTCCAAGAATGACTTCATTTATTTGACTTGTCTGTTCCTAATGTTCATGAGAAAGAAGTTTGAGAGTTCTACTATATGATGGTATTTTTTGAAGAATGTCTGATCCTAATCAAGAAGGTATGTGATATTGAGATTCAACTTGTTGAACCCACTCTTGTGCAGATTCTACATGTACCTATAAAAGGGACTAGGTCTGCTCTACTCTGATTGAGTGTGAGTATGTGAAAGAAAAAACTGGGACCAGGTCCAAGTCACTAGTGTCAGATCTCATTGCTACACAAGATAAGTTGACTGCTGACTTGGAAGAAATGACCACTGTTTTGTCCATGCGTGATGTAGAGATTTCCCAGCTGAAGGCTGTAGTTTAGCAGATATCTACTGAGGGACCTGGTACAACTGATGCCTTGCGTACAAAGAATAAAGAACTGAGATCACATGTCACCACATTGAATGCTAAAGTTAAGGACCTGATCAAGCAACTCCTCTCCACTCATGCCTCTGAAAATGAGCATTTGAAACTGGTCCTTCGCTCCCTTACCTCTAGGCCTCCTATCTCCTACCTCCTAATCATCTTTGTTCTTTACCTCATTATGTCCTCCTTCCTGTTTGGCTCTGTGGCTAATGTGAATAGTTCTTTATGCATTTTTTTTTAATGCAATGTTTATGATGTTGTTCCTATGAATTATGAATGATGTGTTTGCTTTCTCTACTATCTTTTCTTCCTTGTTTTGGATTTGTTCATTCGTGTTAGTATTGCTCCAGTGGCCATGAATTAACCTAGTGTGCACTTTGCTTCACTTGGTTTACTTTTATTACTTTTTTATGATGCCAACAGGGGGGGGAGATGTGTGTTAATGATAGGTAGTTGATTCATGATTAAGGCCTAGAAGTGAAGGGACCTGGTAGATGACAGGAGGAATGTAAGTGAAGATATATGTGCGCGCTAAGAAATCTAGTCGAAAGGGGGAATATAATTGGAGGGACCTGCTAGACAGGGAGAATTGTTTGTCATCATCAAAAAGGGAAAAATTAATGTACATGTAGGTTTTGATGAAATGACAAACCTCACGGAGGGACCTGTTACCTGAGATGCATGAGTACATGGTCAACTAGTGTTTGGCAGTATTGTAGTAGAGAATTGGAACTGGTTCATAAAATCGAGTATGTTCGGATATTTTTGGGTAAATCTGGTCCTCAAAGAAGGAACTTATTTCATGTGTTTGCCAACATCAAAAAAGGGGAATAGATGATGCATAGTTACTACGGTACTATGCTTTGTTTTGATGATTTGACAAACCCGCTGAGGGACTAGATGAAGGACCAGGTACGCACACCAGGCTGATCTGTACAAGTCAACTCTCACACCAGTCTACAACAGTCCATTGTTGTAAATATTTTGCCAACTGTGACAGAGCTGCAACAAGCTGCTATGTTCTCTTATTTGTATAGGGGCCAGATGAGGGACCAGGTCCCCACCAGGACGATTTGTACGAGTCAACTCTCACTATTTTCTACAGCTATAAAGTTGTTGTCATTGCTGTAGAAAATACAGCACTACAGAAAAGTTGTTGCATTCCCCATCTCTTGTCTAATGGTCAAAGTTTTCACTTTTCTCATCCTTCATATATATTCAACATACCAAGAGATGAAAACTCAAGTCTTGCAAAACCAAAATTTTCATATTCTCTCTACAAAGCTTCAAGTTGTTCAACAAGAAAAAACTTCAACAATCAAGGGACCAGTTTGCTATAGCTGAATGTGTCTTTAGGTCTACGTTGTTGAGTCTTTATCTTTTGTTCTTCATTGTAAACTTACTCCTCATTATTGAGAAGCTTGTGTAGGTATTTTATTTTAACTCTTATCTTGTAGCTCTGAGTTGAGGGCTAGAGTTAGCCATTTTAGTTGTGTCGACTAGAGTTAGTTGATAGAGTGGGTTTGAGTTAGCCCGGTGGTGGTCAGCTAGAGTTAGTTGACGTTGTAGGCTACAATAGAGTTATTGTAGTGTGGCTCGTGATAAAGCTATTACAAGGGGTTAGGGTTAAGAGGTTAATCCTAGGATTATTGGAGTCTGTTATCTTGACATCGCTCTTGTTTTAGTGAAGTTGTTGGTGAAAATCCTATGAGGTAGGTCGTGGTTTTACTCCCTTGAGCAAGGAGGTTTCCACGCAAAAATCGTGTGTACTTTGTTGTTGTTGTTGTTGTTGTTTGCACTTTACTGTTCGTAGTCGTTCTCAGTCAAAGGACTTGGTCCCTTGACTGGTGGTGGATACATACAAGCCTACATATTCACAATTTATTACAAAAAAAAAAAAAAAAAAACTAGAATTGAACGCCTAGAATCTGAATTCAAGAAGCTTATCAGAAGTCTTTTATATAATCTGATTCGTAGTGTACAAAGATAGTTTAATTCGAAATTCGGGCACCCAAGAACTTGATGGATCGTCAGAGTTCTTTGGCATGAATTGCATCGACATGTAAAGAGATAAGCCCTTCAGTTTGAGTTGCATTAGGCAGTGTCTCATTTGGTCCAATTGTCTTGTGTCGATATCATTACAGAAAGAGGTGGTGAGAAAAGTAGAGGCTGCTGGTTTATGATTAAACAATCTTATTTTGCAAAGGGCATTTCCAGACGGGTTAGCCCATTCATTACATGAGTTAGATCCCTAGATTACCTTTCTTACTACATTACTCTTTTGGATAAGTTTATTGCATAACTTACCATCTATCTATCATAATCTTTCAAGGCTGGATGGGAAAAACTAATTTTGTTTGATGAAGCCAAGCTCCTATAAGTTTTAGCTATAGTCATTAAGATTGTAAGGTTCTGTGGTATCTGAAAGGCTGTGAACTTAAAGGGACTTTCTTGTCGAAAGCAACCATTTTTATCGAACCATCTCTCTGGCCGGAAATCCTCTGCATCATCACCCCATAAAGATTTCATCCTGCCCATAGCCCATGGTTGATATGCGACATCCCCTTTCCTTACTCTGAACCCATCAGGGAAAGTGTCATCTGAAAAACAGAGTTTGCTATCCTGCATGGAGAAAAAACCTCAATATCAAAGAGGTATATACATGAAGCAATGACCTAATAGGCATATAATATATGTATACATGATTCATCTGTAGGCATTGCTCTAATAGGCATATAAACCTAGGTATAAGCATGATGCATTGGCCAAATGACATCTATGTTTGTGAATATTATATCATTCTCACTATGTGTGTATTACCAGAGGAATTGCAGGGTATAATCTGAGTGTCTCAGTTAATGATGCATGGAGATACTGCATTTTATCCAGTGCATCATCAGTAATGCTGTTAGCTAGTTCATCGATATTCGATTTCTGGTTTATTCCGGTTGCTTTCTTGACTTCCTCTGCAATTCTTTCTTGTAGGAGAGGGTTTTTGCACATCATATAGAAGAACCAGGAAAGTGTGCTAGCTGTAGTGTCTTTGCCAGCAATTATAAAGCTAAGGATTATGTCCTCAAGGTACTTTGGATTCGTTTTATTCATTTCCAGGAACCTAGAGAGAATGTCTGATTTCTTCATCTGCCAATCATGTAAAAATATTCAAATATCATCTGGTGCTCTTTCTCACAGGGAATAAGTTGGAAGGTTATCTGCTTGAACTTACCACCCTGCTGTCATGCCGCAATTTGCTTATCTGTTCTGTCTTGTTTCTGATAATTTTATATACAAATTCATCTACCACTATAATACACTTCTTCATATTTGCTTCTGACCCAATGTTTAGAAATCTTTTCACTTTCCAAAACACATCAACATAGCGATATAGAGTTACTGCACTAGCTTCATCAAAAGAACTGGAAAATAGAATGTCTTCTTCAGTTGTAGTGTCTAGATCCACACCTAGTAAAATCTTGAAAACTGTCTCCAGTGTTGATTTTGTAAATAAGTCCTGCCAAAGTGTAAGAGTTAGCTATGTTACCTTTCTCAAAAAAAAAAAAAGTGTAAGACTTAGCTTACTATTAACTTTTTAATTTTACTGCAGAAGAGCTAACCGAAGTTCCATACTTGAATTTCTGTCGCTTGGTTTGAGGTCACGGCTTCAGATACTCTCTGAGCAAGTTTTACTGCACTAATTCTGAAAACTGCACTACTAAAGTCCCTTAAATTTTTAGTGGAGAATTCGTAACTTGATATCTCCCGTTGGTTTCTCCACTTCTCTCCATCAACTGTGAAGATCCCATCACCCAGAAGATCATTCAACTTGCCGTAATGGTGCCAACCCTGCAAAATTTTAGGGTGAGAAACTAAGAAATTCTTTTCTAATCTGCTTTGCTTCTTTAGGGATTTAAAGAATTTAAGAGACATATCTTACTAATTTCACATTATTATTAATTGCTAGGAGTTGAGAATGATGTACGTACTAAATTTTACATTTTGTCTTAGCATCAATTGCTGCAAACACACGTTAACAGTGATGTCATGGTCAGCGGCTCAAAGGACCATTCTGTATCAGATTGTGATTCAGAAACTAGAAAGGCTTACAAGTTCTTGACGTTTCAAAGGGTGGTTTTTTTTTAATGTGTTGTGTAGATAGTATTTTGAACTACTCTTATGAAACCTGCAAAACACACTGTTAAGCATTAACCTCATAATCGTGATAAACTGATAGTTGCGGTGAACTGTAGTGATTTGTACTCACAATGAATCTTGAAAACTTTGTAGTTTTTGCTTACGAAGTTATGAGTAAGGAAGTAGAGAAAACAGGTTATTCATGTGCTAAGGTGCATAAAAGATTTAGCATGAAACTTCGCTCATGACCTCCAGAAATGAAATACCCAATTTTTATGCTTGACTACTCAAGAATGATCTTAAGCCCAATAGAGGGAAGATATTGGGTGGGGACGTGGGGTAAGCATAATATGTTACCTTGCCATAGTTGCGGAAATTGGTCTTTAGAATATACTCGACGTTAGCAGGGTCCCAGGTGTAAACCTCACTTTGGAAAAGATTAAGTATCCTATAGTTCTTGTATTTGGTTGCCATTTCTGTCATGTAATCATACAGCCTGTTGAAATTCAGCAAATGATCAGTGGTTGTTCCAGCGACAGGGTGGTACTTTCCCTTGTTTCCTGAGCCATTGAAGACAAGTTTGAACACACATGCTGCTGCTAAAATGATAGCCAATGCTGTTATTTTGAGACTAGGAATAGAGAGAACGTCCATCTCTCTTTTCAGTGTGAATGAAATGTTAAGCTGGTTGAGAAGGCCTGGCCATATATGAATGTTTGAGATTAAGACACCTTTGCCAAATTTGTTGTCTCCAATTAAGGAATGATGCCAGATTCAAGCCTGTAAAAAAGGAAATTACAGAACAGGACTGACTTATCCAAAAATGTGATCTCATCTGTAACTTATCCAGTTAACAGCTCCGTAAGCGTTCAGTTATCTGTCATTGTTATCCGAAATCACTTGTGTATAACACATGACTCCAACAAAGCACAAACACAAGCCATTATTTGTTTACTCCATATAATACGCCAGCCTCATGCAGAATAGACGAGTAACATATTTTATGACAATAATAGGAAAAGGACAAACAGAAGAGGCCAAGAGCCAACAAGTGATTAATAGCCTATTTGGCAAACTTTTCAAATTTTATTTATTTTGAAAAGTGCTTTTTATTGGATGTGTTTATTGAATAAGTGCTTTTAGAGAGTAGCAGTTTGTGCTTGGTTAATCAATCAATTTCGCAAAAGTAGAGCAGTACTGTGTGTTTGTCCGATGTTCCAAAAGTATTTTTTGGGAGAAATACTTTTTTAGCTTTTGAAAAACTTCTTTTTTTAACTCTCTCTAGGAGCTCCCAACCTTTTGCTACCTTGGTGACTCAAACTCACAACCTTAAGGTTGGAAGTGAGGGGTGGGGTACTTACCATCCGAGCAACAACCTCTGGTCTTTTGAAAAATAGTTTCTGCTGCTGTTCAAAAGCACTTATTTTCTCTCTTAAAGTTTTCGCCAAACACCTCAACTTTCTAAAATAAGCATTTTGGGCTTCCAAAAACTTGGCCGAACTGTCTATTAAGAGGCAACAAAGTAAATTTAGACTACAGAGGAAACACTTGTAAGCAAAATTAGAGCACCTGCATCCATGGTTCACAAAAAGTTGAGGAGTGGCAGGTTGGCAGCATTGAAGCTGAACCCTTATGGGCTGACATAGGGTTGCTTAAGAACCTGGTGTTAGGCAATGACTACTTCCATCACCACCTACCATTCAAATTAGGATCTAGAAAGCAACCATAAGCTAATTCTTGTATCTTGTTTTCTAATGTTTATGGGTGCTTAGCCAGAACTCTCAGGGTCTCTGGATTTCTGCTTAAATATGTGGCTCATGTTGGTGTCTCAGCAAACTCACTCAGTGATATGCTACCCTCTTGCTTTAGCATCCTGAAGAGATTGAACATTTATGTCAGCCATATTGAGGTGAAGGGGTTCAATTGAATCCCTTTCTTCGGAAAATTATACTTATACTGTTTATATAGTTAAAAAAATATTTAATGTATTTATGTAGCTTGTTGAATCCCTTTTACCGTCAGATCTCTCTATAACAACATTTAACTATGACGGTCAAGTTTCTTAGAATCGAATTTTTGTGTTTGTTATATTATACTCTCTATGTTCCAATTTATGTGAAATTGTTTGACTGAGCACACAGTTTAAGAATGAAAAAGAAGACTTTTGAAAGTTAAGAATTTAATACAAGTCATAGATATGTGCACAAATCGTTTCATTAAAAGTAAAATTGATATACAGTGTAATTTATCGACATAGGTTAATCCCACCCCCTTTTTCTGCCCCTGTCTTAAGCCGAGATAATTTGATCCTCGTATTCGGAATCAAGCAAAATAAATTGAAACAAAGGGAGTACGTGTTTAAGTTAGTAAGTTAGAAATGGAGAGATATACATACTTGCTCCTTTGAAGTCTCGGATTTGGAGTCAATTGATTAGCGACTGGTTTTTTTCAGCAATCTTGATCGAGATTTTGAATAATAGTTGCTCTTTTTGCATAGGACTCAACGAATAGTATGTGTATGTGGACAAAAAATGATAAATTTGCAGAGTGCAGTGCATTCATTAATGATGGAGAATTCACTTTGAAAGGAGTTTTCCCAATGAACACAATCCAGAATTATGGATATATATCTTTTATGAGATCTATTTGTCTTCTTTCATTTTCTTTATTCTTCTACAAATTGTTTGGCAACAGAGTACAATGGCATCCATCTCAATTGTTCTCGGCCGACAGGTTCTGGTGGCCTAATCTGTAGAAAGCATGAAGATGGAGGCCTCCATCAATGTGAAGAGTGAGCATGGTTTTGTATTTAACTCTTCTCTCTTCATCACTCAGCTTAAATCTAAAGGTTCCGAGAAGCACTGCTGAAAATATCTTCATCTGCCTGTAAGCAAATTCCTTCCCTAGACAAATTCTCGGCCCAGCCTGCACATTATTAACCTACCATTTTACTTTGAAGCAATTTATGGCAATAGCATCATATAATTGTTTGAAATAAGGAAAATACCCTAAAGAAGATTACACTACAATGTTTACATTGAGGAAAACATAAACAGGGAGAGAAAGGAAATCAACTAAGCTTTATGCTGGGAAAGGGAAGTGTTGATCTTGGTGGCTAGGGGGCAAATACTTTATTATGTATGAGGAACTCAAATCTCTGAGTTGAAATGAGGATCAACAAAAAAAGAATATGACCTATTATTCCTACATGTTCCATTGGTAACAGTCTCTTGAAATGTTACTGTGGATTTTGCTTGTGTTTAATCTTTCCCGATTAGACATCATAGAGGAATTTCTTCTAAAATGAGTGAATTTATTGTATGATAATACTAGAATTAAACGCTTGGAAACTGAATGTAAGAACTTAGCTATCAGAACTCTTATGTAACCTGACTCGTAGTGTACAAAGATAGAGTAATTTGAAATTTGGGCATCCAAGAACTTGAAGGATCCTCAGAATTCTTTGGCATGAATGGCAGTGACATGTAAAGAGATAAGCCCTTCAGTAGTTGCATCAAGCAGTGTTTCATTTGGTTCAGTTGTCTTGTGTCAATGTCATGACAGCAAGAGTTGGTGAGAAAAGCAGAGACTGTTGGTTAATGATTGAACAATCTTATTAAGCAACAGGCATTTCCAGACAGGTTAGCACATTCATTACATGAGTTAGATCCCTAGATTACTTTTCACACTATATTAATCTTTTGGATAAGTTTATCACATAATTTGACCATTCATCGATCATAATCTTTTAAGTCTGGATGGGAAAAACTAATAAGCTCCTAGAATTTTTAACTGTAGTCGTTAAGATTGTAAGGTTTTGTGGTACCTGAAAGGCTGTGAACTTAAAGGGACTTTCTTGCCGAAAGCAACCATTTTCATCAAACCATCTCTCTGGACGGAAATCCTCTGCATCGTCACCCCATAAAGATTTCATCCTGCCCATAGCCCATGGTTGATATGCGACAGCATCCCCTTTCCTTACACTAAACCCATCAGGGAAAGTGTCATCTGAAAAACAGAGTTTGCCATCCTGCATGGAGATAAAACTTATTATCAAGAAGTATATACATGAAGCAGTGGCCTAATAGGCATATAATTTATGTATCCATGATTCATCAGTAAGCATTGCTCTCATAGGCATGCATATGAACAGAGGTATATGCATGAGGCATTGGCCTAATGACAATTATGTTTGTGAATATTATATCAAATTCTCACCATATGTATGTCTTACCACAGGAATTGCGGGATATAATCTGAGCGTCTCAGTTAATGATGCATGGAGATACTGCATTTTATCCAGTGCATCATCAGTAATGCTGTTAGCTAGCTCATCAATACTCGAATTCTGCTTTATTCCAGTTGCTTGCCTGACTTCCTCAGCAATTCTTTCTTGTAGGAGAGGGTGTTTGCACATCATATAGAAAAACCAGGAAAGTGTGCTAGCTGTAGTGTCTTTGCCAGCAATTATAAAGCTAAGGATTATGTCCTTAAGGTACTTTGGATCTGTTTTATTCATTTCCAGGAACCTAGACAGAATGTCTGATTTCTTCATCTGCCAATCATGTAAAAATATTCATATATCATCTGGTTTTCTTGCTCAAGGGAAACAAGTTAGAAGGTTATCTGCTTGAACTTACCACCCTGCTGTCATCTCGCGACTTGATCATCTCTTCTGTCTTGTTTCTGATAATTTTATATACAAATTCATCAACCACTTTAATACACTTCTTCATATTTGCTTCTGACCCAATATTTAGAAATTTTTTCACTTTCCAAAACACATCAACATAGCGATAAAGAGTTGCTGCACTAGCTTCATCAAAAGAACTGGAAAAGAGAATGCCTTCTTCAGTTGTAGTGTCTAGATCCACACCTAGTAAAATCTTGAATACTGTCTCCAGTGTTGATTTCGTAAACAAGTCCTGCCAAAAGAGTAAGAGGTAGCTAATTATTAATTTGTTAATTTTACTGCAGAAGAGCAAACCAGAGTCCCATACTTGAATTTCTGTTGCTTGATTTGAGGTAACGGCTTCAGATACTTTCTGAGCAAGTTTTATTGCACTAATTCTGAAAACTGCACTACTAAAGTCCCTTAAATTTTTGGTGGAGAATTCATAACTTGATATCTTCCGTTGGTTTCTCCACTTCTCTCCATCAACTGTGAAGATCCCATCACCCAGAAGATCATTCATTTTGTCGTAATTGTGCCAACCCTGCAAAGTTTTAGGGTGAGAAACTAGGAAAACAAAATTTTTGGGATACATGACTTAGTAACATCACATTATTATTAATTACTAGGAGTAGAGAATGGTGTACGTACTAGAAAATTTTACGTTTGTGTCTTAACATCAATTGTTGCAAGCACATGTTAACAGTGATTTCATGGTCTACGAGCTCAATGGGCCGTTCTGCATCAGATTGAGATTCAGAAACTTGAAAGGAAACTTGGAAGGCTTACTAGTTTTCAACGTTTCAAATGGTGCTTTATTTTATGTTTTGGTAGATACTATTATTTTGATCTACTCTTATAAAACCCTGCAAAACACACTGTTAAGCATTAACCTTAAGTTTTAGTATAATCGCGATGCTTGCAATGAATCTTAAAAAGCTGTGATTTATCGTTTACGAGGAAGGGAAGTAGAGAAAACAGGTCATAGATGTGCTACGGTGCATCAAGAATGTAGCATTAAACTTCTCTCATAACCTCCACAGTGAAATAACGAATTTTTATGCTTGACTCTAAGAATGGTATTAAGCCCAAAACATGTTACCTTGCCATAGTTGAGGAAATTGGTCTTTAGAATATACTCAACATTAGCAGGGTCCACGGTGAAAACCTCACTTCGGAAAAGATTCAGTAACCTATAGGTCTTGTATTTGGTTGCCGTTTCTTTCATGTAATCATGCAGCCTGTTGAAATTCAGCAAATGATCTATGATTGTTCCGGCTACAGGATGGTACTTTCCCTTGTTTGCTGAGCCATTGAAGACAAGTTTGAACACACATGCTGCTGCTAAAATGATAGCCAATGCTGTTATTTTGAGGCTAGTGGGAATAGAGAGAACGTCCATCTCTCTTTTCAGTGTGAATGAAATGTTAGGCTGGTTGAGAAGGCCTGGCCATATATAAATGTTTGAGATTAAGACACCTTTGCCAAATTTGTTGTCTCCAATTAAAGAATGATGTCAGATTCAAACCCATAATAAAGATATTATAGAACAGGACTAGTTTATTCAAAAATTGTGATCTTGTCTGTAAACGTATCAGTTATTGTTGATTGTTATCCGCAGTCACTTGCGCGCAACACATGACTCCACAAGAGCACAATAACATGGCATTAATTGCTTACAGTAATATAGTAACTAGTATTGGAACCCGTGGATGTCCCAATTGTGTTTCACTTTGTTAGAGCAGTGTTAGATTATATTACTTTTATAAATTTTTTACTGATGTGTTGTTTCTCTTTTTCTTTTTTAGTAGAAAAGATAATAATTATATCAATACACTTCTAAAAAATTATCACCTTGTTTAGTCTTTGTAGCCTGTAGGTAATATTTTCTTTACAATCACTGTAAAAAGGAGGTAAGGCCCTATTTTTTATAGTTACATATTGAGGTACAAGATCCATAAAAATGTGTGCTCAAAAATTTTATCAACTACCCATTATCATTATTGAATAACAGCTAGCGACGATCTCGGAATCTCACATGATGGCTGATCGTTCATATGATTCTGATTCGGTCTATGCCTCATAACCGGTATCAGGTTGCTGGAGTTGGACGGGCTCTCGCTGTATCATCAGTAGGGGTGTCGATGGTACGGTTCGAACGGTTATTTTATAAAATTTATATTGTACCACTATTTCGATTATTTTATTTTATATAATCAAAATTAGACTTTTCAAAACTATTCCATCATCTCGATTTTTCTTTGGTATCGGTACGGTTTGATTAATTTTTTATATTTTTTTTTTAAAAAGTAGAACATACTACCATGTATACTTTTGTATGACTTTGACAAAAACTCTGTAGATATTTTTACTGTTTAAAAGGTGATGAATCAAAAATAAAGATTCACCTCTGTTGGGTTCGAAATCGAGAGGGCGTCATGCAGAAGCTAATAGTTTGCAAACCATAAAGACGATAATTCAGATGACAAATAAAAACATACTAAAAGCATAACTATTGTATAGTTTGGCCAATTGGCCTACATATAAAAACTAATATAAAAATAACATAAAAACTATGAGAGAGAAATCTCCCCATAAACAAGACTCTTAAATGACTACATTGTGTATGTTATTGTGTTTTGATATGAGAAGAGGGGTCTTCTATTTATAGAGTTTCAAAACCTTTCCTACAATAAAGAGGTTAGCCAAATATGGAAGAGTTTTATATTTTCCTTTTAGGAAAAGTAAAAGTAATTATGGTATTACTTTTATTTTCCTTCCAAGAAAAGTAAAACTTAAATTTGGTAAGAAAATCAGGGCAAAAACCCTAACAACCTCATTATTTTACAGTAGTGTAAAATAATATTAAGCAAAGATAAAAAAAATATACTTTTCATCACACGAACGGGAAGAAATCAGTCAATATAAAACTAAAGAACTGAGTTTACTTAAATTAATTATTCAGTTTACTTAAATTAATTATTCAATAAAAGAAATTTAAGTACATAAGAGAGAAAAAATATCTAATAGCTTGCAGCTTCCTACCCAAGATTGTTGAAGTATCTTGTAGCTTACTAATTATTACTCGAGAGTAGAGATGTTAGGATTAATTTAGTTTTGATCGGAGTAGTATAAAAATTACAACGTTCGGACTTCGAGTATTAATTATGTTGCCACTTGTAGTAGCTTCCATCTCTTCAGATCTAAAGCAAAAAGTTTAATATCTAGTACTCTTAGACTTAATATATATAAAATATATTTTACACATATATTATTTGGTACGATTTGATTATTGTTTAGTTGATTTTTATAAAATAAAAAATCTATCTAATTTTTCGGTATGATTATAAATTTATATAAAAATCATCAATTTTATCTAAACAAATCTAAAATCGATTCAGTACAATACAATTCAATTGATTTAATCGATTTTCTTGAAAACCATTGACACCCCTGATCAGCGGATGCTAATGATAATACATCGGACTCTTCTTGTGAACGAAGCCGTTTACTACCACCGACCTCCCTAATGCTACTTTTGTTGACTCATTTCTGACTTGTCAGTTTTGCCACATTTCAACTCTTAATTCACACACTTGTACTTAGGAGTGTACATGATCAGGTTGGTTCGGATTTTTAAATACCAAATCAAATTATTTATATCTAATTTTCAAATCTATAAATTAAACCAAATCAATAAAATTTGAATCTTTCAACCTCGGATTTTTTCGATTTTTCCGGTTAAAGTCTTCATACAAACATATAATTAACTTATGCTTCAAATATTTCTTTAGTCCTAGCAAGCTACAACTATCTTAGGTGTTCCGTAGGAAAATAACTCAAAATATGAAATGAGTTATGATTATAAAATATTCAATAAAAATAATAATATAAAATAAATATTACATATTAAATATATATATATATATATATATATATATATATATATATATATATGAGAGTTATAAACATGCTGATGTGGCATGCTTCTCTTTTTTTTTTGATTTTTTTGGCCTTTTTCTTAATTTTAAAAAGCTGAAAACTTTACTATAAAATTTTATAGAATATTAAAGATAACCATATTTAATTACTTTGTCATCAATGCTATTAATTAAATCAATTGCAGAATTCATCCAAACAATTCAAGGTTTAATTTATTAATTAATGAAGAAAGAGACAAAGCACCGTTTAAACTTTAAACCTTGGAAAATCAACCATTTCAAACTAATTGCAGATATTAAAGACAACAATTTTCAATTCATAATTCTATTTTGGTACATGTACTCATTTTCTTTTGTGGACGTTGAAAGCCTGAATTGGTTAAATTTATTTTTACTTTTAATGCTCCTGATCATTTGGGAGTTAATTCCTCAAATTGTCACTCAACTTGTAGAAATATTTCATTAAAGTAACTATTGAATTTTTTTTGGACAATATTGTCACTGAACTATACATATATTTCCAATAAGGTGAAAACTAATGGAAAAGTTAAATTTTTAACGGAAGTTTATTCATATGTATTTTAAGCTATAATTTTAGATCAAATACCTATTAATTATGTAAAATTTATTTAATCCATTTCAAATGTGTCTTTAATAAAATAAATTATATTTATGTAATTAGAGAAAAATAATGGTGCAATCTTTCGTTAAAAAGTGATACATGTATCTTTTATTTTTAATGAAAGTTTATACATTTATCATTTTAATTTATTTTTTTTGGTTTAAAATTCAATCTAATTATAAAATTTATCGTAAAGATGTGCAAAGATAAATTGTAATTATGCATCTCCGATATTATTTTTTTAGTTAATCTTATTTTTTGTTAAGAAGAACTTCTTAAATATCAAAAAAAAATTAATTGCAAACTTGAGATTAATATGTAGGGGGGAAAAGGGGGAAGATAGTAGAGTATCATTTTTTATGAAAATAATGTTTTAGATTGCAACTCCATTTTTCACTAGTTACATGAATATAATTTATTTTATTAAAGACACATTTGAAATGGATTAAATAAATTTTAAATAATTAATGGGTATTTGATCTAAAAATAAAATTTAAAATATATATCAATAAACTTCCGTTAAAAATTTAACTTTTCTGTTAGTTTTCTCCATGTTGGAAATATAGGTATCGTTCAGTGACAATATTGTCCAAAATAATTCAAAAGTTACTTTAGTGAGATGTTTCTACAAGTTGAGCGACAATATTATCCAAAAAAATTCAATAATTACTTTAGTGGAGTACTTTTACAAGTTGAGTGACAATTTAAGAATTAACTCATCATTTGGCCATTTCTTATCCTTTTTCTTTTTTCTTTCTTGACTTTTTTTCTTATTTTTTTCCAATTACTTTCCTTTAAAAACTCATCTTTATTATTCATACCTTTTCATTTTTATAACCTCTATTCTTAATTAGTACTATTAGTAACATCCATAACTCCCAAATGTTTTATGTTTATAACTCCAATTATTTAATGAGTAATTTTATGACACCTTAAAATCACACCTAAATATTTTTCTTATTTAAATAAAATTATTTTGAGTTGTATTGGCTATGCCATACTTTGTAGTGCAATAGCTACCAATAAGAGCACATTTGATTGGCTTCAACAAGGTATGAATAGAAGAATTCTTTAAAACGTAATGTTAAGTTTTGTCTTTATTTTTCTTCATTTTTATACAAAATGGTCGTCTGACCCTGTGTGAATGAAATATGAGTCAAATTGGTCTGAAAATTGACTGCTTCATTGGACATAATGCAACAATTTCTGAAAATTTAACAATAAACTATTTGAATTATATCATCTTTTAATATTTGGATGTTATAAATTGATTGGAGTTAGTTTGAATATTTCTGTTATATTTATGTACTAATTATTCTATCGTTCCCCAATATTCTAATGGATGTCTCTTTTACAGATTTCGGTCCAAGCATAAGGTTTTGTAAGCATGTAAGTTTTTATTGGTGTTATTATTTTTGGTTTAATTGTGAGGACTAGGCATAGCTAGTGTTTCTTGCATGTCATTATAGTAAAATATAATCCCTTTCTCCTTTCCTTTGATCAGTTGTCGTACGTAGATGACCAAAAAAAAATTACATAATTAAATTAGAATAATTTTTCATTTGAGTGATTTTATCACATTTTTGTCATGCTTGCTAAATTGATCTATTAGATATATGAAATATAGAAAATCACATGAATTATTATCTATATTTATATATAATAAAGTTAGGTGAAAGAAGAATAATGTGATAGAGTATCTGTTTTTGGGTAAGGATTCTATTAAATTAATTACCTTAATTATAAAAAAGTTACCTAATTTCCTCTTCTTTGAAATTAGTTAATTTGTATGAAATGAGAATGGAAAAAGAGAAGCAAGCTTATTGCAATAAGGGGTATATGTTTTTTCTTTTCTTGTTTTCTTGGCCATTATGGAAATAACTATGATAATTCTCCACAATTTTGGCTTCGTACTGTTTCTTGGTTTCATGCTTGTGTCATAGTAAAAAGTTAATTTCATGTCTCTCTTTCTTCTTTTCTTGTTCTTCTTTGCTTTTATTTTCTTTTTGTTTTTATTTTCTTGTGAGATATTTGCATAACTAACCAAAAAATTGTAAAATTGACAATAAATTTATTTTTACTTGTTATTGAAGATTCATTTAAGTTTTGGACACGTTGTTTAGCCATCTTTTTGTTGCAGCAGCATAATCTCATAATTTTATACTTTAACAATAATTTATATGTTATTGGAGGCCAAAAAAATGAGGAAAAAACAAGTGTTGAGGTTCAGATAAAGTCCTTTAGATCTTCCTCAACTAAATTTGTTTCTTCGCTAATAAATAATTCGCTTTTAATTTTATAATTTTAAAAATATTAAGTGCACAGAAATTTAATGCCGATTACACTTACATGATGATTTGATTCTAGAAATAAGTGTGTATACAATTTATGTTATAGTGATGTCAATGAAATTGATATTAACAATTAATTTATAAACTACAGAAACAAATTTAAAAAAAAAAATCAAATAAAGTGAAGAAGATGGAAACAACAACCAAATGGTGCAGATATATTTTTTCTTTATATTTTTTAAAAATACGAGCATTTTGTTACTTTTTAATGCCGATTACACTTACATGATGATTTGATTCTAGAAATAAGTGTGTATACAATTTATGTTATAGTGATGTCAATGAAATTGATATTAACAATTAATTTATAAACTACAGAAACAAATTTAAAAAAAAAAATCAAATAAAGTGAAGAAGATGGAAACAACAACCAAATGGTGCAGATATATTTTTTCTTTATATTTTTTAAAAATACGAGCATTTTGTTACTTTTTTGTATTATACTTCAACTACGCTATCTAAGAGGAAAAATGATAATGAGTTTAAAGAGTGCATTATTTTGCATTTGAAAAAGGCATTATATATAGCAAAAGCTCGATAAATTGCTATCATCCAAAAAATTTTAATATTTCGACTCATCTAAATACCTATAAGTATCCTTCTACCAAATGGAACTCTAATATTGTTGCAAGCCACACTTTATATGAAAGCTTAAATGTTAAAACTTAAAACACTTATTAAACATAATTTTGGTAAACATTATAGGTATTTGGATAAGGGACATTTACATAAATAGTATAAATATATAGTCTTATTTATCAATTATAGTACATGAGTTGATAACATAACTTTTTTTTAACCAAAAATAGCAAAATACATATATAATACATTTTTTAACACAATTTTAATATAGTAACACATAAACTAACTTGAATAGCATTTAAATGTTTCAAATTTAATTATAATACGTTTTTAACATCATTAATAAGAGAAAAAAATAAACAATAAATTTAATACATTTTGAATTCAATATATTATACGTATTAAAGACGTATTTCAATATGCGTTGAAAGTATATATAACTAAAACATTTTTAATACAAATGTATTATAAGTATTATACGTGAATTTCAAACATTTCGAATTCATAAAATGTATAATATTGAATTTGAATTGTATTACAACGATCCTTTACGTTTAATACCATTTGAATTCAATAGATTATACGTATTAAAGACGTATTTCAATATGCGTGGTGAATATATATAACTAAAACACTTTTAATACAAATGTATTCAAACATTCCAAATTCATAAAAATGTATAATATTGAATTCAAATTGTATTGCAACTATTCTTTACGTTTAATACATTTTGAATTCAATATATTATAAGTATTAAAGACGTATTTCAATAAACGTGGTGAATATATATAACTAAAATATTTTTAGTACAAATATATTATAAGTATTATGTGTGAATTTCAAACATTCCGTTACAATTAAATTAGTTTACGTTGTTAGAAATGTATTATATTTGTTATGAACTAACAATTATCGAATTTTATAATAAAACAAAGTAAAAAAATGTTACATGCAGATAGAGAAGAGAATGGAGAATGTACCTGAGGTTGAGAAGCAAAAGAGGAAAGTGAAGTGAAGAAGAAATGAAGAAGAAAGGAATAAACAAAGAAAACATGATATTAAAGAGAAAGTCGTTATTAAAGTCAAAGTTAAGCTAAAAGTCGTAATTAAAGACAAAGTTAAGCTAAGAGTCGTAATTAAGTAAAAGTTTTACTATTACTGGTTATATAAAGCCATAAAAGTTATTAATTATGTAAAAAATTGTTTGGATAACTGAAAATTAAAACAATTAGCACTAATCATTATAGTTTATAACATTTATAGAATTTTTTTTAAAAAAATTATATTAGTGAATATTGACTTTTTAAGTAATTACAGATTTATAACATGATCACTCGCACCGCGCGAAGCGCGGTTGAGTTCACTAGTGTATAATAAAAATAATCATAATTTAAAAATATTAAGTAATGCTAAAATAAGTCTAGTAAGTATTAATTACATGACTAAATATTAAATAGAAAAATAAATTTAGGTTATGTATTTATCCAAAATTAAAGAATAAATATCCAACACTATTATCATATTAGTATTGATTTGGGCTTTATTTCAGTTACTAGGGGTGTTCATGGGTCGGTTTGGATCGGTTATTGGTTAAAACTATAACCAAACCAATTTAGTCGGTTATTAAATTTTTAAAACCAAACCAAACCACACCAAAACAATAACCGTCGGTTTGGTTCTTGTCGGTTTGGTTCGGTTTGGTTTGGTTTTTGCGATTTTTTCGGTTATGACTAGGGATCCGCTACTGCCTTAACCTTCCCAGTTCCCACAACACCAGCCAAACTTGAATATAAAATTTCAGATCATACATACTTACTAATCATACAAACTGCAGGTCTTAACAAAACAGGAGGCTAATGGAAACCAAACCTGGGATAATGAAAAATATTTGTGAAAAGGATTTCTATTCCACATGCAAGTTTTTATTTTAAGAATCCTAAAATATAAAGTAACATTAAGATTCTTAAATATTTCAAAATATATATTGGTTATGACTTAGGAGCTCGAGAAATTAACTACATATCATTGCAGTTGTCTTCTCTATTTGTAGCCTCAAGTCAGTACTTATAACTAGCGACTAAGATTGAAAAACTATTCCTTCTTCCATAAAAGCTTCTGTTGATTGGCCTTAATTCAATACAAGCACCAGAAAATATTTAAAGTTTTTACTTTTCAACCAATTGAACAGAGAAGACCTGTTCAATCTTCACTTACACTTTTCCTTGTGAAATGAAAATGAGGGTTTTTTGTTTTTTTACTTTGCTAAGAAGAAGAAGTTGGACGGAGAAGACCTATTCAATCTTAATTTGCAGTAAAAATGTGAAGACCAACTATCAAAAAAACGCAGAGAGAGAGTGAAGAAGCTGGACGGAGAAAACCAGCTAGGGTTTTCTCCTTTGCTTCTCTAAGAACTAAGAAGAAGAAGCTGCCCAGAAAGAGAGTGAAAATGTGAAATTTGTGTAGGGTTGGGAGACTTGGGGAGTTGGGGTATTAATGTATAGTAAAGGCTGAGTAATGTATTGTTGGGCTTGAGTTTGGGTAGTTGGGCTTAAAAAATAATCTGGTAAGTGCTAGAGTTAAAAGACCTAAATTTATCTATGATTAAATTTAACAAAATATTTATATTTTTTTTGTGAATAATATATAAATAATTATAAAATTTATATATACAATTTATCGGTTCGGTTTGGTTATTTTTTCGGTTTTGTTTTTAGTAAAACCATAACCAAACCAAATAGTAACGGTTTTCAAAATTTAAAACCAAACCTAACCAAACCAAACCATATGTTTATTAATCGGTTTGGTTCGGTTTGCGGTTCGGTTTGGTTTGGTTTTTAACCAAAACCATGAACAGCCGTATCAGTTACTAATACTATGGACTATAAAACTTATTGGATCATTCAAAGTTCTAAGTTTAAGCTTGAAATAATCTGTTGAAAGATGAAAACAATGAAAAAGTTTAAGAAATATTTATAAATTACATCACAATAAGTATTTTTATGCATTAAATATTTTTAAAACTTGTACAAATGTAATATCGGGTTGGTTTGACTTATTTTAGTTAAAACCAAACCAAACCAATTATAGTCGGGTTGTTTTTTCAAAACCAAACCAAGTTAAACTAAACCATTAGTCCAATTATTTTTTTTGATTTGACTCGATTTACGATTTGATTCGATTTTCGATTCGATTTTGTTTATCCCTACTTGTACTCAAACTTAGATTTACCCTACAAAAACATCCTAAATTCCTAGTAAAGTATTCATATCAAATTGCCTTCATAATTTCTCATTCGTACCACAATCATACTAATAAAATGTCTATTCAAACAACGAAATTATTATAAAAGAAAATTATGATCTAAACAAAGTAAAATCATGTCTAGATAGATCATACTACTAATTGTTCATATTCAAATCAACCACTACTCAATTTTGGTAGATTAGTAGATTCTATGCTCCTATGCATATCAAAATCCTCCATTGAATGTTGTCAAGAAGATTGCAAAGATTGACACTTTATATACTTTCCTTCTCATATTTGAGATACTGATACAGGGAATCAAATGCTAATAGGTAGAGTTGCTGTCATGTGACCAGGAGGTCACGGGTTCAAGTCTTGAAAACAGTCTCTGACATAAATGCAAGATAAGACTGCGTACAATACACCCTTGTGGTGGGGCCCTTCCCCGGACACCGCGCACAGCGATAGCTTTAGTGCACCGAGCTGCTTTTTTTTTTTTTTTAAGAAATTACATTCCATTTGAATTGTTCTTCACTAATATGAGAACATCGCACTGCGATTTTGAATCGACAATAGCAAAACTGCATTTGAGATATCAATACAGGGAATCAAATGCAACAAAATTTGTTTCTGATTTCGAAGGAGTTATATCCCATTCGAGTTGTTCATCGCTGACGGGGAACATCGGACAAATTTTTTGAAAAATATTTTCTCTAGAAAAATAAGTTGCTTAAAAATAAGAAAAATGACTTTCTTAATAGAAGTAGGGAAAACAAGTTATACAAATGGACATTCCATATTGAGTGTTCTCCCACCCTCCGACACACTTCATCTTCACCCTCACCTCCCATAGCCCTCATCCCCACCACCCCCCAACCCAACCCCCACCTTTCATAGTATTTGTCTAGATTATATATAAATATAAATTCTTGCATACATGTCATGCCGAACATAAAAAAATAAGTAAAAAATTCACTTATTTTCCTAGAAAACATTTTCCTTCGTACCGAACACACCCTAATTCTTACAATGTCAACCAACAAAAGATAATTGTTTACACAATGAATACCGGTTTTTTCTTTTTTGGGATTTTGTCCCTTCGGTCAAACTTATTTATTGGAGCTAGCCCGAATATACAAAGCCTACACACTGATTATGTATATGTATAAATATTACTCCGTATATGTATATTTATACTTACATACACAAAATTTATACATTTGCTGACTATTTTGTAAAGTAGATCACTCAAATGCATTGAACCTGAATCACTCTCTTCTTCTTTTTTTCATTTTGGGGCATGAAAATTAGGAGCCAAAGCAACCAGTAATCAGCTGGAGCTGGTGCAAAAAGAGGTCCTAATCTGTTCATATTGACTGGTGTTGACTGTAAAACAAGACCACCACAAGTGTGGCATATGAAAGTATGACTTTCATGTCTTCAGATGGAATGCCATGCTCTGGAGACATATCTATTGAACAACCAAATAAGCATTTTTCACTTGGTAATAAAATTCTCTCTTCATCATTCGAGAACGGGGCTCAGATTAATACTCCTTCCTATCTCATCACTCAAACTAGCTAAAACAGACTTTATTTCCTTCATCAAAACTTGAGGTGATCCTCTTACAGAAAATTCGCGGACAACTCCATCAACTTCAATCGTGCTGCAGCCGGGAACAGTCTTCTCAATCCCTTTCTCCTTCATAAGGGCTCTAACTTCCTTCACATGATCAAACCTTCCAGCTTTGGCATATATATCGCAAAGATTAACGTAAAAAGCATGGTTCAGAGGCTCTAAAGCAATTAAATACCAGGCGACTTTTTCTCCTAACTGAAAATTTCGGTGCATTTGACAGCCACCGAGTAGTGCACCCCAAACGAAAACATCTGGCTCCATCGGCATACTTCTGATTAGCTCTTCTGCTTCATCAAAGAAACCAGCTCGACCAAGAATGTCAACCATGCAAGCATAGTGTTGGCCTTGTGGTTCTATTTGATAAGCATGCCTCATCACACGAAAACACCAGCGGCCTATCTCTATAAGGCCAGAATGAGCACAAGCAGACAGCAATGCAGTAAAAGTCACCGCATTAGGTCTCACTCCAGCTGCTTCCATGTCCAAGAAAAGCTCGAAAGCTTCTCTGCCATGCCCATTAATTGCAAATGCGGAAAGCATAGCTGTCCATGCCAAAACATCCTCATTTTTCATTGATCTAAAAACATCAAGGGCTCTAGAAACACTCCCACATTTACCATACATATCGATTAATGCTGTTGCAATCACCATATCACATTCCATTCCGCTTGTAATCAAGTAACCGTGCACCCACATTCCCTGATCAACCGCTCCAAGAGAAGCACAAGCTGAGACCACACTAGCAATTGTCATTTTATCTGGACTAACCATATCATCACCAAAAGCTTGCATTTCATAGAAGAATCCTAAAGCTTCTTTTGGCCTACCTCCTTGTACGAACCCCGTGATAATTGAATTCCAAGTTACAATATTCCTCTTCTTCATACTCCTAAACAACTCTAAAGCCATATCCAGCTCTGAGTTTCTCAAACACCCAATTACAATAGAATTCCACGAAACAATATCCTTATTAGACATTTCATCAAATACCCTCCTCGCATTGTCCACTGACCCGCACTGTGAATACAGACTAATCAGACAATTCTGCACAAAAACATCAGTACGAAGCCCAAACTTAACAACGTGGGCATGAACACTTTTTCCGACAAGTAAACTAACTCTGCTAACGCAATGTTTTAACACGAATGGAAATGTAATACGGTCAGGTGTAATACCATCAACAAGCATTTGTTTGTACAAAATTAAGGGCTGAGATGAAGTGGGGTCATGGATTCTTGAAGCTTGAGCTCTGATCATGGCGTTGTAAATGAAGAGAGTTTTGCGAGGAACGAGGTTGAATACGGTGTTGGCATAGCTAAGAGATCCCGATTGTGAAACCGTGCAGAAGAAAATAAGGCGAGAGATTAGGAACCAACGGTCAGTGATGAAAAGCTGAGGGGATGTTGTGATATGGGCATGAATCTGCTTGAGCTCTCTCATGTTCTTGCAATTCTCAAGCAGGTATGCTAGTGTATTCTTCAAATTTAACCATTGGAACTCCATCACTTTCGTAGCTCAAACATTTGACGACTTTAATTCTTCATGGATTATACATATGTTATACAACTGTCCGCGTTGAGTGGGCAGCTATTTGGGTTAATTCTTTATTTTTTTCAGAATTGTAAAACGGAAACAAGAAAATTGAGAAATGATAACCCCCAAAATATGAAAAGAGGAAAAAAGTACGAAAACAAGAAAAATGATAAAATCAAAATACGAAAAGATAAAGGATAGAGATAAAGATAGATAGATACAAGAAGATAAGAAAAAAAAGAAGGATATATCAAATTGAACGACCCTTTTTAAGATTACCAACAAGCACCTAACTCTTACGATGACCGAAAGGGAATCGTAACTCCCTTACAACCACCGTTTCTAAACAAAAGTCAACACAAGTTTTTCCAAGCTCTCATGCTCTCTCAAGAGTCATAATTCAATATTCATAAAAATCTAACGAAATGAAATGGCTAAGACACCTATTTATAGTATTTGTCTTTGCACAAATAACCTATTACAAAAATAGACCAAAAGTGGTTATTTCAAAAATAACCCACAAGGGCTCTCTTTATTCCTTATGCTATGCTTCCCTTGGCTCCAAGCTATCATCCATATGTGGTATTGCTCGAGTTGGAGCTCAACAAGGGTCCTCCAAACACGTCCTTGTGGCCTTAATATCTTCATGGCTTGAATTCCTTGGTGTTGTCCTTGAAATGTAGGCCAAAAAAGGTTGACGTCAATTTGACTTGTATCATCCTCCCTTTCTTGAAAAGGTTTCGTCCTCGAATCTAAACCTTGCAAAACCAAAGGAAAAATAAGCAACCACAATGTCCTTAAGGCATTAGGGTTAATGTTAGCAAAATCAATCCTATCACCATGTCAAGATTGCACACACTTAACATATAACCAAGTATCAAAATGATCAACTAAAGGGTCATAACCCTCAAAACAAAAGCTACTTGGCTACTCAAGTGATTGTGACAAAGGGGTAAACCAAAAAAACCATGGTAATTAGTCAACCACATATGTAAGCCCACATTGGTTGTACATTTCAACAAGCACAAAACCCTCTTTAGGTCAAGAATCACATGATAATTCCCATAACTAAGTGCAATGTAATAAATAAGGTCATCCCCAGTTAAAACTCCACTCAATGCACTAGCTATCTTCAAAACCTCTTTGTTGGAGTTTTCCCTTACACAACTTTGGTCCATCAAGTGGATTATAAATCCTTAAGAAAGAATTTCCATTGTAGGGAAGGTGGCCAACAACCTCAATCAAATTTTGCTTGTCGTCTTGACCAAGCACTAAGTTGGGTGTATAAAAACCACCATATTCTGAGAGGTCATCGAGGTCAGATGGGAGAAGAATCCAAGAACATGGGTCAAGGCAATACCCACTTTCTCCAAAGGTCCCACGATCACAAATAGACACACCCTCTATACTATCATAGACAAGATCATAAGCAAAGAGAAGGTAGAGAAAGGTGTCACACAAACTAACTTCAACTAAGGTGCCCTCATTCATATACTCATTATTAGCTTCAAGATTATCAACACCTTTTTTCTTAAGGGAAGAATCCTCAAGTAGACACAAACTACCACTAACATCAAGGATTTCATAACTCAAGTCACCACAAGAATCAGCATATTCACCAAACAAAGGTGGGGTATCATACAAAGGATCACATCCAAAATCATTTTCATAGGAACAATCACTACTTGGGTTTCTCAAATATTCAAGTAAATCAAAGCTATTTTCACCCAATTGATCATTCCTTTTCAAAAGTGAGAGATCACTATCAACAATTGGATAGTTAGCACAATCTTCACTCAATCCTATATTCTTAATGGATTTTAAGAAATAGGATAACATGTGAATCTTAAGCACACCACCCTTCTTTTTAAGCACACCAAAATGCACATCACTAAGTGTCAAGCAAGGAGTGATCTCACTATTTTCAAATAAGACATCTTTCTTTAAGAGAGGGTCAAAACCCAAAGGTGAGGAATTTAAGCATGCAAGTTCACTCTCAAAAAGATATATGTCATCTTTCACAACATCTTCATTCACATGATATCTGATACATGTCATCTTTCACAACATCTTCATTCACAGGATATCTATGAGAAAAACTAATAATAGGATCTTTATCACATGATATGCTCAAAGAATCATTTTCATTCACACGATCAACTCTATCAACATCATCACTAACTTGAGACTCATCAAGCACAACACAAACATGCTCAAGTAGTGAATTAGACTCACAAGAAAGTTGATCAATACACGCACCTTCACTAATTACAGGCAATTCACATGCCAACATAGACTTACCTTGGTTCTCACAAGGGTCAACTAGTGTGTGAATACCCTTATCACATGGCAATGGAACCTCATTCAAGCTACAAGTGCTAACACTAGGCGGACACAAATTAATCTTACTAGAAGGGTCAATTCGGTCATCTATAGGATCAATTAGTGTTTGCAAACTGACAACACGAACTTGATCATCATGTAACATATTGCTATCAAAAGTATCCCAAAGGGAAGACTCATTATGCTCTACATTAGACAACTACCATTTACACTTACTTGGCTACTAGCCATATCATGACCTTTTAAGTTTAAAGAAGTGCAAGAGTTAACTTGAGGCTCACAAGAAAGATCTTCTTCACTTTGGAGTGTAACTCCCATCAAGGTGTTGGACATTTGTGTCCCTCCGTTGGCAAACATCGTACCTACACATGTGTCTTTACTAAGAGAAGAACGCACAAAAGGGTTAGATTGGGTTTGTGGCAACCCCCTTACATCACTCCTCGCATTCTCTCTTTTTTCCCCTCTTAGGTTGCCACTTTGCACTCCCTTACTCCTCTCAATATTTTTTCTCTCATTTCCGTTAAGAGCTTGTCTCTTCTTTTGGGATATGCCTTTGATTCTTCTATACCCCTTTTTATTAGGTCCGGGATAATGATTGGGTTTGTGGCAACCCCCTTACATCACTCCTCGCATTCTCTCTTTTTTCCCCTCTTAGGTTGCCACTTTGCACTCCCTTACTCCTCTCAATATTTTTTCTCTCATTTCCGTTAAGAGCTTGTCTCTTCTTTTGGGATATGCCTTTGATTCTTCTATACCCCTTTTTATTAGGTCCGGGATAATGATATCTCATATGTCTTTTAAATGTTTCCCAAAAGACAAATGGATTTTCACATACTCATTCGTAGTAATTCCCCCAATAGATGACAAGTCTCTATTCAAAGGTCCCAAAGGCAATTTCTATCTTGCTTTCTTCTGAGTAGTTGTAGCTAGAGAAGATTACATCTATCATGAACTCCCATTTTTCATACTCTTCTCTACTAGATTCCATAAACAAGGTAGGCCTTTGCACATTGCGATCATACTTTCCTTCAAAAGAAGGAAAAGTGATCTTGATAGAATTGGGACTCATATCACTTTCCCCATAGTCATCTTGGTTCCCATATCTCAACATTTATTCATTAGAATGAGATGAATAGGATATGGTATTCCTAGATGGGAAATAGGCATTCGCATGCTTCCTTATTGTTCCTTGTACCTACAAAATAAGCAAACAAAGTTAGCAGTAAAAGCTCCTCACCAATACTCTTAAGATTCTCACCTTTGAATGCCTCACAATTGGATCGGCTAGTGTTGAAGATTGCTTATACTTTGGTGGTACGCAAGGTGTCGATTGCTACTCTTGGCCGGAATAGATTCTTATCTTAAAGAAAGACGGACGACTCGATTATAAACAAAAGGACTTGAATCAAGAAGTTAACTACGAAATAAAACTAGAAAAGCACACAAAGAAAATGGACTATGAAAGAAAATGAACTCAAAGACTAATCAATCAACTAAGTAAGGACAATTACCCGTTGATAATTATCTTAGGAATCAAGAAATGAAACTAATATGATGGAACCTGAGAAAAATGGGATTTTGGATACTTGAGATGCGTTTGGTTGAGGTGCGGATGCAGGTCATGACCTACCCTCGCAGGTGAGGGTCGCATGTCAAAGCAGAATAACCTGCCTTGGTCACCTGCTCACGCAGATGGGGGCGCAGGTGGCCAGACAGCCAACTGTAACCTCCAAATTTTAAGCTTTTGTGGGCACTTTTTGTACTTATTTCCTTTTTGTACACCCTCTTTTCACCTATCCTTTTTGGATCAAAACACCTTTTCCAAAGATTCTTCTTCAACAAGACATGAATTTCATGAAGAACATTAAGAACATGGATGAACTTCAAAAATTCATAACTTCTTCATTTTAGCTCGGAATTCAATGAAATGTGAAATCTAGGCTCTTTTTGATATGAGGATCAATCCCAAATACTCTTTAGACCTCAACTCCAAGCCAAAATCTTCAGATTTTTCAACCTATTTGCAATTTTCTTCAAGTCATGAAAAATCCATGAACATGAAGAATACCCAAATCAAAACCCTAAGGGATTCCTTCTTCCTTTTTGCCCAAATTTCAGATTTGAACTCCAAATGTGAAGACAAACAAACCCCAATACTCAAGAGTCTCTAATTTCACCTAGATCTACTAACCCACTTGAAGAGTTTTCAAGTTCTTCACCTCCAACAATGGTGGATCCTTCCAATCAAACCCAAACAAGCTCAAATCTCAAATCTAGACTCTATTTATGCTAGAGAACACTAATCTAACATAAGAAACTCAAGAAGACACAAAAATCAAAACTCAAACTTTCCAAAACACTAAAAATATTATATTTTTTTTGCTCTTTTTTTTTTATTTTCTAGATAACAAAATCCAAAATTAAATTTGTGGGAACGAACTCAAGCTCGACTCTGATACCAAATGATAACCCCCAAAATATGAAAGAGGGAAAAAGTACGAAAACAAGAAAAATGATAGAATCAAAATACGGAAAGATAAAGGATAGAGATGAAGATAGATAGATAGACACAAGAAGATAAGAAAAAGGACAATCGAAGGATATATCAAATCCAACGACCTTCCTTACGATTACCAACAAGCACCTAACTCTTACGATGACCGAAAGCGAATCGTAACTTCCTTACAACCACCGTTTCTAAACAAAAGTCAACACAAGCTTTTCCAAGCTCTCATGCTCTCAAGAGTCATAATTGAATATTCATAAAAATCTAAGGAAATAAAATGGCTAAGACACCTATTCATAGTATTTGTCTTTGCACAAATAACCTATTACAAAAATAGACCAAAAGTGGCTATTTCAAAAATAGCCGACAAGGACTCTCTTTATTCCTTATGCCATGCTTCCCTCGGCTCCAAGCTATCATCCATATGTGGTATTGCTCGAGTTGGAGCTCAACAAGGGTCCTCCAAACACGTCCTTGTGGCCTTAATATCTTCATGACCTGAATTCCTTGGTGTTGTCTTTGAAATGTAGGCCAAGAAAGATTGACGCCAGTTTGGCTTGTATCAGAAAAAGATAATCGTAAGATTTTACACGATATTGGCATGTTATCTGCTTCTGTCGACATAGGTGAAGTACTTCAGTAAGGCTGTTTCAACAGCAGCTTCACGATTACATTGGCAATTATACCAGTTTTGTATTTGTACACGGTTGGTAGCTTACTGTTCCACTTTTGTGCTTTCATTAGAATGTTACCAAGTAACTAGCCTTTCACAGATAGACCAGGATTTGTTTGGTTCGTGGACTAAATTATATTGGGATTATAGTTCTAAAATTATAATTTTAGATAAAATATATCCCACCTCCTAGGTGAGATAATATCTCAAGTTTGATGGGATAAGCACGGCTTTGAATAAGGCACTTACTGCAGAGCAACCAGAAGAAAACTTAAGGTCGTACAATAGCACTCCTACAAGAAAAGGGATTTGCTAAGGCGCAAGGGCTTTCACATAGCTACTATGCCCTTGCTTCTTGCCACTTTATTTCGAACTCAAGGAAACTCTTCATCAATACGAGAAAGATGCGATTAACATTGATTTTAAACTTATACAGTGTTTGATTGATAGTACAAATTTGTCCTGAAATAAAATTTATATTATCAAATAAACATAGGATAAAATGAATCTCAAATTTAATCATGATATCTCACCTTATCCAGCATACCAAACGATCATGTAGGGTAACGGAGTGATAATGGTCATCATTGCCTGAAAAAAGAAGCGCATTGTTCCAACCAAAAGCCGAGGCGTTTAGCCTTTTTTTGCGGTGTCTTACATAGCGTAGGCAAAATGGACCTTCATCAGATGTTGTTAGAATGTTGATTCACTGGTCTTGGTTAATGCAGTGGCAGGGCGTGGAATATACCATGGCATGACGTACAATATACATTGTGAATGACATTCAGAATTTCTTGGAAAAGATGGAAACTTGCCTTACATATTGCTAAAGGAAAGAAAATCAGATGACAATGATCGACAACACAACTGCACTCGAAAAGATGGAACGTTGCTTTTCAAGTTTCTTCCTAGATCTCGTAGAAACTTGAAAACACAGGATTTGAAAGGGTTACAGATAAACAATCATGCTTATTGAACAGTTAATTTCAGCAGCCATGAAAGGGAACTGGAGTTGTCCAAAAACAACAATTTTGTAAAGACAATTCTTTGCTTGATCTTCACTTACCGTAACTTGTAATGAAAACCAATCAAGATGTAAAGGAAGGACCAACATAACTTCCAGAGAAACTGCCTGCTTAGGCTTCTGGAAGGCTCCCTACTCACATGGCCTGTGCATTTCAGCCTCCTCTATAAGAAACCCTCAATCCCCTTTCCTGCCTGTACTTCCCTATATATCGTAAGGGCTTCATCCATTACTTTAGCCTGAGCCAACAACTGAGCTCTCTTCTTCCCAGAAGGATGAGTAGACAGATAATCTCTCAAGGCTGACTCGCCAGAAATTTTGCCCAGCTTCTCATAGACTGAAGGAGCTATTCGCGGGTTATATCCAGCAGAAGCCATCAATAGCAGCCCTATGTAATCTGCTTCCATCTCCATCCTAATACACAGAAATGCATGAGAACTCGATACGACAGGAAAAACCAGGCAGAACATTCATCCTATATATCAAAATTGAAATGACTAGTTCCTTGCATTACATATGCATGCTTGCTAAGAAGACGTGTGCACGGTTGAGATATAACAGGGAACATTAACAGAATTTAACAAAAAACCACATAACAAGTAGGTGATGCCATAAAGATATGAAAATCAAGAGTTTCAGTTCCAAACTCTCGATGATCAGTGATTAGTGATGTCATCAACCTCTACTACTGGAACAAGCTCATCGAGCAATTTTCTCAAAGACTTTAACCAACAAAACCAGAACAAAAGTAAACCTAAATATATAGACTTAAAGAAACAACAGCAGACTTATTGTTGCACTATCTCATTAATTATGAACTGCAGGAACACAGTAAAACTCTGAACGCAGAGTGATCACATACAAACTTTTTTCATCTGAAAAAGATATAAACAGGTTAAGAGAATCAAAAATTTACTAGCTGATGCTCAAATATTTTTATTTGTGGGACGGGTGGATCGAAAGGTGGGTTACACGACAGATATTTCCACTCGCATTCTTTTTGAATGTTGAGGTTTGTAATCCATTTGGACAAAGAACCTTCTATCCTATTCTAATCCTTTTCAACATTGTTTCTTTCGTCACTCACAACATGATCAACAGAATCTAGAACCCTTTACCCAAGTGACTAGATATGGATTATGCCAAACACAGACAAATTAGTAAATTTTGGAGTCAACAACTAAACTGATGTCATAAATGAGGATACTAGGATATGCTTTCAATGCACATATAGAAACAGGTCAGAAAGTTGCATTAAATTGTACAAAACATAAGCTGGTCACATATTATTGCTTTCCATTCACACAGACTATATTGCCTATTGGCACCGCTAAGCTCAAAAGCACTTAAAGAGCTTGAGAGGGTAACATGTCAAACTTTGGTTGTTCCACTTGAGTTGACCGACCGAGATCCAGATTCTAACAAATCATACTTGTGGCTCTCCCCCTCCACAGCCTCCTCTCTACCCCTAAACCTCCCAGCAGGATAAAAAGAAAAGTGTCTCCTCCTAACTCTTTTTTTTTTTTGGCGGGTTGGGGCTCACTTTTGCCACACTGAATTTCCTCTAGTAGATTACTGAGAACCACCTTAGATTCACTAACCAAATAAACACCCCAAAAATTAGCCCCTAAACTTTAGAAAATTCTGGTTCCCGTTTCTTAAAATTATATTTCTCACCCGAAAGGCTCACCAATTGACAAGACACCCTACGGCACACAGGTATTAATAATTTTAGTTGCACACTGCCATCATTGATATTTCAGGCAAGATTGAAGGATATGACCAGGATGAGGTATTTCTTGTTTCATTTTTGGATAGAGCTTCCTGATTTTTCAGATTCAAATATCATCCTAAAATTGGTATTCGCTGGACAAATTTGAGGTCACAATACAATTGTGAGAAGTAACAAGGTGGGTGAGTTCATTCAAATAAGAAAAGCCACGACTCAAATTAAACTAATACTTCTTGTGTAAATTTTGAAGGGCTGCTAGCAGTTCGTGAAAGGTTTTCTGGTTGAAAACTCTCTTTAGATTTCTGGTAAATTGGAACTTCAATTGCCCTTCTTATGAATAAGAAAAGGATAAATTTGCTTCGAAAAGATGTGCTTGCAATTTTTTCATGGTTAAGCACACTGCTTCAGTGTGTTTTATTTCAAAGAACCATCTTTAGCTTGTAACCCCCATTCCGGTTGTATATTGAAATGTTTGAGATAACATCTTATGCTTAACATCCATTCAGATGGTAATTTGACTAAAATTCACAATTCTTAAGGTTAAGAGCAGTAAGAATTGATGGAACATGTCTTGTTGCCTTTGTTTTTCATTGTTACAATCTTTAGACTTCAAGCATATTAAGGAAAACTATCAAACAGCAAATAACTCGAATCTATAAATAGAACCCTGTATTCTGATTCTCATATTTTATTTTATTTTTTGAGTAAAGGGTAACTTATATCACTGAACCAAAAAATGAGAAATAAATCAGGGTTGAATCAACACACGAAATGGAAAAAGGAGAGAAAAAGACCAAAGGCCAGAAGAAAGGGGGAACCAACAATATCAGAAGATGAGTACCATGTGCACTTCAATTGCTCCAGCCGGCCAGATAAAATGGGAACTCGGTCTTTACTAAGTAACTTGAGATATCTAACACATTAGAACCTGGACAAAAAAGCACTCAAAGCAAAATCCTCTCTTTTGCTCCTCATTGTAGAAAGCAAGTAGAGGAGCACCCTTACAAGCGCTGAAAACCAAGTTGCCTGTATTACCTAGGAGTGACAATGCTTTAGTTTGGTCAGTTAAGAAATTTATACCATATGTCGGTTACTCTACTGTGCATAACCAATATTAGACTTCCAAGAACTGTCTCAATCATCTCGGCTTCTCTTCAGTAAAACCAAGTTGCCTACATTACCTAGGGGTGTCAAAGCTTTAAAAAAAAAAAAAAAAGGGGGCAGCCCGGTGCACTAAAGCTACCGCTATGCGCGGTGTCCGGGGAAGGGCCCCACCACAAGGGTGTATTGTACGCAGCCTTACCTTGCATTTCTGCCAGAGGCTGTTTCCAAGGCTTGAACCCGTGACCTCCTGGTCACATGGCAACAACTTTACCAGTTACTCCAAGGCTCCCCTTCTTGTGTCAAAGCTTGTGTAAAATAATAACAAGCTTTAATACAACATGTATATGGTGTAGATTAAGAGTGCATTATATGTTTGTTGAGCAAAGGTTTTACTCTAAAAGCTATTATACACACAATGCTCAAGTAAAATTTTGATTTACAGGATTGAGGTTGCATAATGTAGGTTGTGCACTTGCAAAACGCTCTTTACCAAAAAAAATATTGTTCTATCTCGGAATGATTACAGAGTTGCTAACCAAAAATTATGACATTCAAAAAACATAAATATGAAAAAATATCGTGTAACATCGCTAGAATTTTGGAAAATATACTAACTTGATACTTAACTAAAATACCACAAATATATATATAGGGGAAAAGAAACAACAAGAGGAGAATACATACCTAGGTGGCTTGATACTGTAAATTGCCAAACCAATTTAGTTTTAGTAGTAGTAGAATTCGGTCAGAGTGTTACTTGTAGCCGTTACCAAATGAATCCACCCCAAGTCCCGAGGTTAAAAATTTAGTGCTTCGTTATTCTTAAACTTCATATAAAAGATGCATTTTGTACATATAAGAATTTCTTCAGTTCAATTTAGTGTTTATTAAAATTAGAAAACCTAACATAATTATTCAGTACAGTTATAGATCTACAATTAAACATACAATTTTATTATAAGAAAACTACGAATGGTTCAGTAAGGTTCAGTTCAGTCGGTACTATCCACTCTCAGAAAACCATTGACACCCCTAATATTATCAACTTGTTCTACTTTCATACATTCCGAACAAAAACTTAATAAATGTTTCCCACATTAAGCCAGAGTTAAGCTATCGAGTTCCCGCACACCCTTCTCTGCTGGACCAAAGCAGCAGAAAGCAATCTGGCATAACTTGTTTTTCTTTTTCTTTGATTGTTGTACAAGCTCTACTCACTTTGTATAGAAGCAATGACACTAGGGACAAAACATTGGACCCCAACTACCAACAACATCAACGTCCACTATTATGCTGTAGTCTGTACTATAACATATGCATCAGACATAGAGGGACAACCTCTTAGAAGGGCCCATGTATGCACAATGAAAACCATAGCACGAAATATAATGTAACTTAGATAGGGAGTATAAAAGAGATTGTAAAAATATCCTCTTCTTAACATGAGCTTTTGGAGGATGCAAATGAAAGAAACAAAGGACACTAAAGACATCTGATCAAGATTTTGAAGCGACCACCTTTATACAAAGAGGCTCAAGCTCTATGCCTACATGTTGCAATGATGCCAACGACTTTTAACAAATATTTCACATGAGCAGTACTTATATAACACACAAAAGTTAGCTTATTAGACTGACATAATCTATGATGCATACTGACATAATCTATGATGCATCTTTCTTGGCTACATATTAGCTGGACATGACATTTCAATGACTATAAATTTACCAACTTAATATAATTGAATAACAGAGAGAATTGGTACGATAAGACACATCAATGTTAACTAAACCCTAAAAGAGAGATTAGACATAAAACACACAAGCAAGAGAAACTTAACAAATCCAGACAATAAAAGGTGATACACATACCTGCGCGAGAATGGAAGCCTTAGGAACAGGGCTGACATGGTGTTAACAACATCAGGAATAACAAATTGATAAAGAACCAATTGAATGATTGCAAACCACAAGTTCTTTGTAATTCCCTCAGCAGCATGGCGAGCCACAGCATGCCCAACCTATCAAGCAAGCAAAGGCGTGAATAGGTCCATACTAAAACAAGGCTGAGATGTAACTGTATATAATGCACTAAGGGGTCGTTTGGTAGCTGGTTAGAATTATGGAGGTATTAGTAATTCAGAGTTATTAATTATGCAAGTATTAGTTATGCAGGTATTAGATATTCCACCTTCTACCCTGCATAAGATAATACACCAATTCCCTCATAACTTATACATATATTAGTTATGCGGGTTTCTGAAATACAAACAAAACGTCATATTATCTTTATACATGAATAATTTTTCCTAACTAGCTACCAAACATTGTATGACTTATACACAAATTAATACATGGATAAACTACTTCTTACTAGCTAAAAACGACCCTAAATGAACAAAATGGCAAAACTGATATATACCTCATGCCCAATTATGGTTGCAATTTCAGCATCAGTCCTAAAATGTTCGAGCAACCCTGTGAAAACTACAATCTTCCCACCAGGCAAACAAAAGGCATTTACAACAGGATCATTTACAACCAAAACCTCCCACTTCAATCCCTCGATATGTCCAGTGGCAGCCTCTGACCCTTTCTCCTGTCCCTTCTTTCTACTTTGCTGAACCCAACTGTCATCAAGAATCTCATCCGCTTTATTCCACTTCGCCTCGGGGTTACTATCACTTAATGCCATCAAAGTCTCATGCCCCCCACTAGTCTCACCAGATTCCACTGCATTCGATGCGTAGTGAAGATCAGTCCATACTTGCTCTTTTCGCAATCCTCTTTGTAAAGCTTCAATTATCTCACTAGCTATCAGTCTCACCCTAACACTTTCCGGGTGTATCGCAGGTAATATTCTCCCTCTGAATGACGCTTTCATCTGTTGAAACTGAGACTCACCTAACCTTCTCTCAACATCTTTAGACAAAAGCACAAAATGGGTTCTTTTTGTATAAGGTATAGTCTCTAAATTGCCCAAGTAAACAGTAATCACTAATCCCGAACCCACCAATACAACAATAAGAACAGTTCTTGGATTTTGAAACCATTTATGAGGACCCCTTGGACGAAAATGATGAATTTGGTGTCGATCAACATAGTAATATCTCCTAGTACCCCCACCGAAGAAGAAAGAGCCACTGTTACTGTACTGGTTTTGCTTAATGCCATACTGAAAACACGAATTTCTCAAAATCCGTGAGGACCCAGATGGACTAGGTTTGCCTAGAGCGTTTGGCGTCAAAGAATTGGTTCTTTGAATTGAATTCTTGGGTGAAAAATGCAGTTTTGATTTGAAACTGCGAAAAGCATCAATACCAAATTTTGATCTTCTGTACCATCCCATGACGATGCTTCGAGAAACTCAAACAATCAAGATCAACAAGAGTGATAAGGACTAGGAACAAAAGTCATTCAGACATCAGACATCATACATCATACATCATATTTGTTGGAGTAGAAAGAATCTAAAAATATAAGAGGAAAAACAAATGTTAGAAATGGAATCCGTGATAGGTGAATAGAGGAGGCGAGGAGAGCGTGGAAGCATCTGGAAACTGCTTAGAGACCTGCAAGTTACCTTAGAGACTCAAAGCAATGAAGTGGCCAGCGGTGAAACCCCCAGAACCATTGAACCAAGCATTACTCCAACTATACTTGTCACTGTACTAAAAATAATACTCTTTACTTGTGAGTTGGGAAAAAATGAATGGATAATTTATTTTTCATCTATTTTATCCTTAAATAATAATTATAGTCATTATTTAATATATTTTTTTAATTATTAAATTAATTATATTTAAAGGATAATATAATAAAATTATTTTTATTATTTATTATTTTTTAATTTGTGTGTCAAGTTAATAATGAAAAAATATTGTTGGACTGAGGGAGTAGTTTAAGAAAGTAAAAAGTAAAAAGACTTGTGGTTTTAGATAAGTTATTTAAATAATATTTTTAAAAGAGTACGATAAATAAATTAAACACATACACAGTCAGATCTCTCTATAGAACATTTCATAATTACTATAGTGAGGTGTTATTATACATGCATATTATATTTGACACTTAAACCTCATTTAGTTGTTAATTGTTATAAATAAAAGTATGCAAAAAATTAGTGTAATGTTTAGTGTACCAAGGAGAAGGAATGTATTTGTTAGTCAACTTAACCAAAAATTTAGAAGAGTATGAATGTAAAAATGTAAACATCAATAGTCTTTTCTCGTGGAGTTATGACCATAACTCATGGTATGATATTCGTACTTAAAATATATTATGTGCATGACATTAATAATGATTATTATAAATATTTTAATATTTTATTTTATACACAATATGTAAAATATTATTACACAATATTTGATTATGGTTGTTATAGAGATGTAATTTTATAAAAAAACGTATAGCTATAATAAATGTCACTGCTGCAGGTAGAATGTTTGTATGGGGTAAAATGGCTTAAGGCGGATTTGGACCAATAGGGCATATTGGGTCGGGTATGAGCGGAGTCGGCCTATAATGACACCACCTCGAGGACGGCACCAACGCGCTGAGACACTAACTCAGGCAAAGAAGCAAGGGTGCCCGAGACCAGTTTGGGGCGAGGAATGCGCGCCATCTCGGGAACCACAGTTACGCAGCAAGAAATTACTCATGAGAGAGGAAGGTCGTCCAAAACCAGTTAAGGATAATGATCATTCGCTATCATACAAACGGAAGGACATTGTGTCAGGAATTCAGAAGGCACCGCCAACCCTTGATAGAACTGCATCTGACACACACTAGTGGGATGGTTGCCTCCTCAACGGCATTAGGACGAGCGACAATCATTCATTGGTCATAGGCAACGTCTGTACCCTATAAATAAAGACTCCCTCCCCCATTGTAAAGGATCTGATTTCTGTTCCTCCTTACCCTTTAAGCAATAAAGTATCTTTAGCTTGGTCCTTAAACATTCCCTATTTTCCTTTAGCATTTTTACTGTATTTTCATTATTGCACTTGAGTGCGGATACGTCTCGCCCTCAGAACGAAGATCCCAACAGTCGATTGTCGTTACAGATTTGTTCCAAATCTTTGTGTTATTTGATTTATTTGATCTTTCGTTCATGACATTTATCTTTTTGCAAACTTATACTACTAATTCGAAGCTAAGATCGCAACGTGCGCTCTTGACTCACGAACAAATTCAACTGTACCCAAAGGATGGTAAACAACATTGTTACAGAAAATTAAAATATAACATCACAAATTCGTTCCGGAGAAATCAAGATATTATAATGAAATGTTATTATAACTAATGGTTGTTATAGAAAGATTTAACTGTATATGTTTTTCTATTATTTCCTTGTTCGCAAATTTACGTGCACACCATTGGCCAGTGACCCACACCTTAATTTTTAGTATATTCCAATGTAGTTTAACTTAAAATTTTATTTTTACGTTTAATAAATGTAACTTAGAGTTATATAAATATTTTAAATTTATTTTAGATTATAAATTTTAAGTTCTTTTTTAAAAACAAATTTGTATCCGGTCAAGGAATACAAAGGGGTCGTTTGGTAGAGTGTATTAAGAAAAATAATGATTGCATTAGCTTTGTGTATTACTAATACCTTGTTTGGTACACTTTTTCACCCTATGTATTACTAATGTTTACATTAGTTATACACTCTATTTGGTATTAAAGAGTGTATTACTAATGCATTCAAATCCATGGTATTAGTAATGCAATGAATTCTAATGCATGCATTAGTATGGTTAAAGTCATAATTGTCCCTTAAAATCTTTTTCACATTCTTTCCACCATATCTATAGAGGGTATTTTTATAAAAAAATATTTTTTTTTAGAAATTATGTAATTCATGTTATTTTTAATACACTAAACCAAACACTGCATAAGAAAAATGTAAGCATAACTATTGCAAACATAACTAACGAAAACATTACTAATGCAAGTATTACTAATACATAATATTTTACACTATTCTTATACACCCTATCAAACGATCCCAAGCGAGATGACTGCTGCAATTACCAACACTAATAAAGGACTGTTAATAAAAAGGACAGGAAAACAAAATACTCCTAAAAAAGTGGATTTTTCAACTTGTAACTTCCACCTTAATATCAAGTACACTACTACCTTTTACTGTTTCAACTTAAGATATTGTCCAATACTCAATTTATTGAGTGCCTCACCCAATTTGCTTCTTGGATCTACACATACAAAAAAATGCTTGCTCACAAATCACACAGTCAGCTTCTATTAAAACTAGAATGCCCTTGCCCGGGTTGAGCACAGACATTTTTGCAATATTATTGTACAAAAGAGATTTGACTTTCGAAAAGGTAATACTTTCTCAGTCTCAATTTATGTGTCGCTTTTTGTTTTTCGAGAGTCAAACAGTTTAAGTTTGACCGTAAATTTGGGCACGAAATCTTCAAGTTTTTTGAAATAAAATTTATATATTTGGAAACGACATAAAAAGTACTATAAGTCACAGTTATTGACAATTCGAACTATTTAAAAGACATATGAAAAAATTACGGTCAAAGATAAACTTGTTTGAATCTTCGAATTCGAAAAGTGACACATAAATTGGAACGGAGGGAGTATCTTGTTTTAATTGTTTAGGAGTTTAAAAAAATACTATCAAGTTTAATGTTATCAAATCAAATATTAACATAGCGTGTTTCATACTATTTGCATTCATTTGTGGCACAAAATTATACCATTACATTGTTGAGCTTGTTAAAAAAAAAAAAGAAAAAAAGATCAAGATTGGTCTTGTTGGTAGTCTAACTAATACAAGAGGTGATTCTAGAAATGCCGCAATAGTTGGCAGCATATGTCTCTTCTGAGTATTCACTGGAAAAGAAAAAATCAAGCATACAAAAGTTACAAACAGTTGTCACAACCAATACTTCAAATTGTAAAGCAATCATTAATGCAATTCACAAGGACTTGACCATACATTATGTCATTGTGCATAGGATCTGTGAAACTTCTATTTTCTTAGGCCAAACACATTGTCAGACTTCTAAATTTGATACGAACTTTAATTTTGACACATAAAATGGACGTTATTCATTTTAAGTACCTCAACTAATGTCCCGGTGTGTCATTTTGACACTTTTTGCTGACATGACATGACAAGTGTAATACACTGGATACCAGCACGTGAGAGACCTATTTAGTCGATTTTTATTTTATTTTTGCTTCTTCTTTCTCATTTTTCAGCCACTATTTCACTCAATTTTAAGCTCCTTCAATGGTGAAAAGTTTTGAGATAGATTCTAGAGTTAATATGAAAGAATGAACAATATCAAATGCAATTCGATGTGAAAATTTCCTCCAATTGTGAAATCTCAACCTATCCTCCATGCGATTAATATTATCTTTTCTAAAAAAATTCCTCCAATTTTGCCTCATTGTTAAATTGAATTGTGAAAATTTCAGCTCCGCAGTTAAATCTCAAAGTGTCAGCTATACGTTCTCTTTTCAAATTTATATTTTGTTTCTAAATTGAAAATCTTTAGATAATGATTAATCAAACCCAATTAAAAAAAATATGAATACATGGTTGAGAACTATGAATAAGCATAAGCTCGTGCACCCACAAAAATAATTTGTAATTTTTTAGTTCTGTTTTTGGAGTGTGACGTTGACAGTGAAAAGGTCGTCGCCATTTTTGGTTTGGTAAGGTGTTGACTAATTGCAATTTCATTGTCTAGGAAATGGGTTCTTAACAGATTTTATTTTATTTTATTTTTTGAAAAAGATGATTGTGTATGTGGGGGTAAGGAGTTGCAGAGAACGATTTTGGTTAGGGAGGAGGGGGGGTGACAGTCAGGGGCGGACCCACATAGGTTCAGGTGGGTTCATATGAACCCACTTCGTCGAAAAATTACACTGTATATATAATCAGTTTTTGTGAAAAGGTAGAGTTATATATTAAATTTGAACCCACTATGCACAAAAGCAGTGCCTAGCCTAGTGGTAAAGTGGGTTCAACTTATTCTCAATCCCAACATCACGGGTTCAAATCCCCCTACAACACTCTTTTATTTTGGACGTTTAATGTTCATTGTCCAGCAGGCTCTCTCCTTTAATTAGCCTAAAAAGTTGTTTTTTAATCTTTTTATTATTATAATATAACTTCAAATATAAAAAGCTAAATCTTTATTAAATAATAATCCCCAATCCCCCGCCCCCCCTTTTTTTTTAAAAATCAAAGGGTCAAATAGGCCAATTTATTATAATAAAAAAATTGTACAAATAATCCCCAATCCCCATTATTCCCCCCTCAAATTCCAGAACCCTTTGAAAACTTTAAAAAAAAATACGCCACTTGTATGGTGCCTTATGTGGAAAAAAGAATATCTAATACTATTTTTGACGAAACGAGAGTATTATGAATAGGTTTCAAGAAATGAAAATTCGTAGAATAGAATTGTTATAATATGTTTTAGTTAATCAAACTTTATTTTATTTGCTTCTTTGTGTTTTCACTTTTTATATATTGAACCCACTTGGTGAAAATTCTGGGTCCGCCACTGGTGACAGTGGTAGGTGTTGGAGAAGACGATTGGGGGGTAGGGGAGTGGGAGAATGGGGAGGGGTGTTAGAGAAGACAATTGGGGTTGGTGGGGGAGGGGTTAAATTTTTATAAGTGCTAAATCCTTTTTTTATAATTATTTGGGGCAAAAATGCCAAGTGTCAATAATTTATTGGCAACTTTTTAATTTTAATCAAAATTAATTATTTAAGAATTAATTTGGGGAGAAATGACAAATATCCGCGTTTTATTTGTCGCTTTACACTTCATTAGAGAGTGTAACACACGCACACAGTATTTTTTTGCTGATTATAAAAAAAAGTGTCAAAATGACACATCGGAACACTAGTTGAGTTGCTTAAAATGAACAACGTCCACTTTAGATGCCAAAGTGAAAACTTATGTCAAGTTTAGAGGGCTAATGATGTGTTTGACCATTTTCTTAGTATCTATACATAGGACAATATATCTGACTTTGCAGATAAAACAAGAAAGCTAAATGATGTTGGCCTTAACCTTAAATTATATCATCATCATACTTATTCTACAGGTTCATTTTGCAGGATGTATAAGAATAATGCAAAATATGATGTATTAGTAATACTTACATCAGTAATGCTAGTTTTAGTTATGATTGCATTAGTTATGCTGAGATTATTTCTTATGCACCATTTGGTTTAGTGTGTTAAAAATAACTTGCATTGCATATTTCTAAAAAAAAAAAAATATTTATAAAAATACCCTCCACAAATATTATGAAAATGATGTGGAAAAGATTTTGAGGAGCCAATACGTCTTTACCTATGCTAGTGCATACATTAAAGTTCCTTGCATTGCTAATACCATGGTTTTCCATATGTTAGTTATGCATAACATAATACACGATAGAGTGTATAACTAATGCTTGCATTAGTTATACATATGCTAAAAAAATATATCAAACAAGGTATTAGTAATATATAGATCTAATGCATGCATTATTTTTTCTAATGTACCCTACCAAACGACCCCTAAGTGTGATTCTCCTTAATTTAAAGTTAGATTACCATTTTCCCATTGCACTAAATATCAAAATATAATAAATAAAGCATCTAATCTAATTAAATAATCATATTTAGATTGCATTCGTACCACATGTTCAATAGGAGTGATAAATTTATTTGCTTCCTTTAAGAAGGAATGACCAAACAATTAATTCTTCCAATCAATTTAAAACAGAAAATACTCCATCACTTTATTAGGGAATATGAAGAGGTTCCCCGTCATTGATCATGGAATTTGAAGAGATTATGTAGTAGAGTATGTCATTAAACAACGAGTAACAACCTATAAAACAAAATTACCTTTCAGTTTGGGGTTATTTATATCTGAAAGTTCAAGTGCACTGTAGGAAACTACCTACAAGGAAAGACGCGGATAAAAAAAATTTGACTGTTAGTTGATTTTGTGTTCCTTTCAGTGAAATTAAGGTAATTTTCTTTTTCACTTTTCATCAGCGCATGATATCAGTATTATTAGTACATTATTTTTAAAATAAAATTGGCCACGAGGTGTACAGGTTATTGGCGGGGACTGCTTAAGCATGTTAGTGGCCTAAGGCCAAAATCAAAAGGAGGCCTTAAATTTTTATGATTTTTTTTTTTCATAAAGTCTATTTTCAAGATTTTCTAAGATGCAATGTTATTAAATTTTTTTATATAATCGATTTCTTCTAATAATTCTTTTTCAATTAATAATATAACCACTACATTTAATCTTTCATAAGACATATACTCAAGATATATCAAACTTCTTCTAATAATTCTTTCTTTTTACGAAAAAGGGACAAATATACCCCAGAATTATGATAAATGGTACGTATATACCCTTCGTCATACTTTGGGTACACATATGCTCCTACCATTAATAAAATGGTACGTATATGTCCCTCACACTAACGGACGAACACGTGTCGCAATCATATGCATTTACCCTTTTCTTAATTTTTTTTATCCCAAATCCACTACCCGATCCGGTCTTGATTAAAACCCAAGAGACGCTTATCTGTCATTTTTTCCACCCCTATAACGATATACACACAATATAGTAACACCCATCAAGAATAACAACAACCCTTTTCTAATTCTCCATTAACAACACCAACAATAATACACCAACAATAACAACAATACAATGAACAACAACTAACTACATAATCTCCTTTAATTCAATTGAAAAAATACACTCACAAATTCCACTCCACTACTACCAATTTTAAAAAAAAACATTAATCCATAACACCCAAAAATAACACCAAATAAATTGAACCTCTCACGTTTCAATTTCCAGCTAAATTCCGTAGGGAAAACACTATCCACCACCGGTCAACACCACACAGCCACCGTCTCTGTCAAACCGAAAACACCCCACGGGCGAACCATCGCCGCACCCCTAGCTCCGGCCACCTCCGGCCTAATATCCACTCCCTCCAACCAGTAAGCACCAACTAGCAGCAATGACCAATTACTGTAATTTGATTGGGGTTCACGTTTAAGAGAAAAACAGAGGGAGTATCGAGTTTGAAACAAAAAATGAGGTCGGGGCGAGTTGGTTTGAAGTCGGGATCGATGGATTTATTGGGTCGGATAGTGGGTTTGAGTTAATTATTTGGAATAAAATTTTTTTAAAAAGGATAAATGCGTACAATTGCAACACGTGTTCCTCCGTGAGTGTGAGGGGCATATACGTACTATTTCATTAACGATAGAGGGATATGTGTACCCAAAGTATGACGGACGGTATATACGTATCATTTATCATAGTTTGGGGGTATATTTATCCTTTTTCTGTTCTTGTTATATTAAAAGTTTGTTTTTTCTATAAATAATTTTTTTTTAAAATAAAAAATTTATAATTTATTATTACTAAAAAACGAGGCCCATCAAATTTGGAGGCCTAAGTCAATCGCCTTTTTTTGTAAAGGTAGAGCGGGCACTGGTTATTGGAAGGCTAGAAACTTGGAACAGTTTAGAGGCGTACAGGTTCAATTCACTGATGTAGTAGGACAGATCACAAGGGAAGTTGTAGATAGAATTAAGTTTTTTCAGCATACTAAGATGGCAAAAAGATGCAGAGTTTTTTGACAGAAATTCTTTTAAGTAGTTTGGCTCCTGTTGAGGTCTGAACATCATGCAATATGATGTTTAAGATGCTCTTTAGTTTGTATGTTTCTTTCTTGGTTGTTAATGGTAATGTTCACATGGTTGTCAAAAAAAATAAAAATAAATTTGGCACGAGGGATGAAATCCTAAAGTAAGTAGGCGTTTGGCCATGAAAAATAAAATATTTTGGAGTTGGAGTTGGAGTTGGAGTTTCTAGCCTGTTTGGCCAAACTTCTACAATCAACTTATTTTCAGAAGTGATTTTTTCAAAAGAGTACTTTTGATGAGAAGCAGTTTGTGTTTGACCAATACAATTAAAAAAACACTTTTGAGCAGCAATTAGTGTTTGACCAAGTTTTTAAAAGTGCTTTTAATTAGTGTTTGACCAAGCTTTTAAAAGTGCTTTTAATTATATTTTTCTCATAAGTGTTTTTTTCAAAAGTGCTTTTGGAGAGAAACTACTTTTTTTAGCTTATGAAAAACTGCTTTTTTTACTCCCCAGAAACACTTATTTTCTTCCATAAGTTTGGTCAAACACCTCAATTTTTTAAAATAAGCACTTTTGAGAAAAAATAAACACTTTTGAAAAAAAATAAGCTTGGCCAAACAGGCTAGAAGTTGGAGTTAGAGTTGTGTTTGGCCATGAAAATAAATTAGAGTTCTTTTTGACTTTTTGTGAGAGAAATAAAAGTGAAAACAAGTAAAACTTGTTTTCACCTTTCCAAAAAACAATTTCACTAAAGTAAAAAAATTTTTATAGCCAAACACCAAAAATTTCACTTTTTTCACTAAAGTGAAATAATTTTCCGAAAAAAAGTGAAAAAAATTCATGGTCAAACGAGCCCTAAGTTTGATTAGAGTTATGACAAATTTTCGAACTCTTTTGAATAAAGTTAGCATTGTGGTATTTGGATTAGATAGTTGTACTTTTTTATGAGGATCAAATAATCCTAAGTAGATGAGTTTTTGCAATATGCTTGCAATAACTAGGATATAAGATTGTTGATAACGTCAATTTGCCTTTTCTTTTTCTTTCTCAAATGAACTTTCTCTATTATGATTTATTGGATACAATTTATGATTCTCAGTGGTACTTTAACTTAGTGTGGTTCAAGATTAAGAAAAGACCCAACTGAAGCTAAAACATGAATAGGAGATTCTGATAATTTTGCTAATAAGTCCTGTATTTAAGCACTGAAAATAATTGGACTTTGAATATGAAAAGTTCATTGAAAAAGTCATACATGCATACCAAAAAGGAAAATATGACATATAGAGGAAAACATTAGAATCTACATATGTAATAGATAGGTTTATTTTCTCTTATGTATTCGTGAAATTATATATTTTATTTAAAGAAAAAACATAAAGTAACCACTGAAGTTGTTCCGAATTTGGTAAAAGACACTTTAACTTTGTGGGTGATTTATTATCCCACAAAAGTTATACAGACCATTGTAAATAGACCATTTTGATCGATTTTGAGCCCATGTTTGCATTCACGCAAAGGACGCGCGTGAGGCTGAAAAATTTGCTGCAGCCACAAATTAAAAAATTTCACGTGTAATATTTTTTGTTAATTATTTTAAACCCCTGTCTTCTCTTCTCTTTAATAGAACTGATTTCCCAAAATCTCTATTGAAAGAGCTGTTGGAGCTCTGAAAAAAAAAGTGACTCTCTTTTTAAGCTCTTCTCAACTGAATCGGCCTAAAAAGGTAAGAACTTTCCATGTATGTTCTAATTTTTTCTTACTTTCCAGCCGTTGGAGCTTTAGTTTTGTCTTAATTTGTTTAAATTTTTTGAAATCAAGTTATATTTTCTGATTAGGTTTTGAGGGAAAAAATTCTTTTAATGTCAAATGCAATCTTGAATTGTATTTGTAATGACGAGAATGATCCCATGTTGCGTGTGAAAATGCGATGCAAACTTACATTTTAGATTTTACTTCGATGGTAATTTTAATTTTTTGATGATTTTGCTTTTTTAAATAATAATTATTGGTGATTTGAAAATTATTTGAAAGAGTTATGGAGAAAATTGTTGGTGGTTGCAGCTATGGAGGAAAGTTGAGTTGAAGAAGAAAGAAAAAAGAAAAGTAAAAAGAGGGGGAAAAAAGAAGAAAAGGAAACAAATAGGAAAAATAATTAAGAAAATGAGTTAAAATCTTATTTGACACGTGTCAATTAATAATTGGTGCGTGATTAACACCTATTCTTTATAAATTGGGACTGGTCTAAAAATGATGTAATAATACTATTTTAAACTTGTTTAGTGGGGTAATAGGACGCCCGCAAACTTTAGGCGTCTTTTTGATAATTCGGGACAACTTTAATGATATCTTTATGTCTTTTCTCATTTTATTTATGCAATCTTTGGCATGAAATTTAGTTTTTACTGTTTATGATTAATTGTGTGAATTAGTGAAGAATTAAATTTAGTTTTTAAAAGGAATTAAATTATAGCATTATGAGATTAATTTATCTATTCACATTTTACTTTGATGTGTAATATTTTTTCTACAATAAATGTAGGTTGATTTTATCCGAGTATATTCCTATTTCACATATATAAGACATTTTACTAGGAAGTTAAAAGATTTTCTGTGTGTTTGGGATCTTACTGGTTTCGTACATGTGTATAATGAGACTCCTTTTTGTTCATGCAATTGAGTTTAAAATTATTTGTGATTAGCTAATACACAAAGGTATAGTTTGTTTGTTTTTTTGTTTAGAAATTGAAGAACACTCGTGTTCTTTTAGTTAAATGTTACTAAAGGCACCTCTTATAAAATCGACCCATTAAGCGGGTCGAGTCAAGAGATGGATCGGGTTTAGAGTGGGTTGAGTCCTACATAAAATAAGTTTGAAAAACTGTATTTTCAGCTAAAATAATTATGGAAGGTAACAAGTCAAAGATGAATCACTTTTGGAAGACAAGATAAAATTGAGGGACTATTTAATCATTTATCATAAGTTGAGTGACCATCTAGACCACTAACTCTTAGTTTAACTTTAAGATTATCTGATTCATGTAATCTTGATATTAAGAGGGGTGCACAAATTCAACTATTTCACCACTTTTTCTTCTTCTTATTTTCACCCTTCCAGAATTGCTTTTTGTAGGAAATTTCAAGGTTTGCAAAAGATGGGGTCGAGCATGAAGTGCATGAGAACTGCTGTTGAAGAAGAAAGAGAAGAAGAGATTAGCTCCTTTGGTTCAAAGTTCAGGATTCAACCGTAACTCATTTGATTTACTGGTGTTCGAAATCAATTATTTGTACTATTTTAGTGAATTTTTTTAACACACATACATAGTCAAAGCTAAAGTTATTAAGTATAGGTTCGAATAAATCTATATCTTTCTGCGTACGGGTTTAGAATTTGAAGTTTATGAGTTTGACATTGGAATTCTCCCATAGTCCATTTAATTTACTCATATGTAGTTCGATCTGAATCCCATGAAATACACATTTGTCCCTCTTCAGAAAAGTATACTTCTAGAAGTGACAAGGATTATGTTTAATGATTTTTGTTTCAAGTATCTCTGAGTCTCCTCCTAAAACTTTAATGTTGAATCTGAGCAAATGGAGTTTGGAAATGGTAATCTAACCTGAGATTTAGGCTTAATAACTCCTCCATTTCTGGCTCTGGATGGAAATAATTCCAATTACTTGTTATCATAAAATTCTTTATCAAGATGGATCGCCCTTACATGATCACGCCTTGTCCTTTATTGTAGTAATGCTATCTTCAGCTTAACATAGTGCATATGAGGAAGAAAAACATCGCTATTTACCTCGTTACTTCTTTCTTGTCAGATTCTCAAAACCATTAGGGGGCGATAGATGTGGATTATGGAGAGGTTAACCTACGTCATATTAACTCTCTTTTCAAGTCATAATCTTCTCTCAATCGCTCTAAGATGGAAAATGGACTACTGCCGTGGTAAAGAGTAGAGGTTCTATCTTTCTTCCTTCAAGTTAAAAAAACAATGGGAAGAGAATTAGTAGAACTCTCGTCTGCCCTCTGGAATATTCTTGCTTATTAGAAGCTTATATTTTTACTGGCAGAAAGTACAGAGTTAAAGAATCTACATCCATCTAAAATAAAAGGTTAAAGAAAGTTTTAATGGATTATGCCAACCAAAAGAATAGTTGGATGGTTCTAACCAAAAAAAAAAAAAGGAATAGTTGGATAGCTGGTCTTTATTTGTTCGAAGATGGCTAGAAGTAGTTGGAATAGAATAAGATGTTAAACCAGCTGTGCTTTTAAGGACAGCCGCTAATGGGAACAAAAAGGGCAACTCCGAGGTGCTTGTCTTAGAATAACAACATATGTGAGATCAGGCTCCTTGCCAGGGCTTACAAAAATATTGGAAATTGTGGTGTATGAGGCACTATAGGCTGGAAGAGGATGTATTGCCAAATTTTCTTCTTCATGGGGACTTGGGAGTACTATAAATAGTAGTACTATATATGGCATGGCATAAATGGATAATTCTCATTAATGTGAAGATTTCCCATCCTGCTGACATTAACTGAGCAATCAAGGTCAACTAACAACTTGTAATTTAACCTTATAGCTGTAGAGAATAGCAGAAGAGAGGTATAATTGGGGAAACCTTCTGCTAGCCCAAGATCGTTAACTAAGATCGGAAGACCCAACTAAGAAGAGGAAGCTATGAAAAGAGAAGCTTCTTGAATTGGATTATAGAAGAAGACTCCTTGAATTGGATTGATTTTTGGTTTTTGAGGTTCTATTGGGTTGATTATAAACGTACAAGACTTCCCGTATTTATACTTTCCTAGGGAAGTTTCTAGATTCAGTTCTAGATACAAAGAAGCTAGGTTAGACAATTTTACCATTCTCTACAAATATCTAGACTTTCCCTCCCTACAAAATTAAAGAGACCACACTGTAACTTCCTAGATTTTTCTAACTAGAATTACCTAAAATATCTAGATATTTCTTCAAGATGGTTATCCTAGATACTACGCTAGGCTATTCTAGAAACTTTACTAGAAAATCTATGATATCCAAAAAATAAACTTTAATATTTTTCACAATAGTATCCTAAATCAATCCATAATCATTACATGAGTTCTTATTCTTGCAGAATTATATTCTAAAGACAATATATGCTTAGCAACTTTCTCCGTTCTAACACCTTTACTATTCACGTACTATTGTAGCACTGCGGCCTGTTGAACACAACTGAAAGTAATACTTTATTCTGGTAAATTAACATCGCCTTATATAGGCGTACATCAAAGACCAAATACTACCTTATTTACCTAGCAACTACTACTCCAAAATTCACTAGGAAACAAAGAGACAAAATAATACGTACATTATTTACCTAACAGCTATTAATCCAAAATTGACTAGGAAACAAAAAACTAAATACTACTAGGAATAGGCTAATGGCTAGGACTTTTATTAGACTACTACTAGGACTTCTATTGTGTGCTGGTGTTGTCATCTTTAACACTCCCCCTCGACACCAACTTTCCTCCTTGCCACCACGACTAACTGATGACAAAAGTCTTCAAACTTGATATTCAAACCTTTTGTGAACAAGACTGCTACTTGGCCTTCGGTGTCAATGTGCTTCAATGTGATCTCTTTTTGCAAAACTTTTTCTCGGATGAAATGATAGTGCACCTCCACATGCTTAGTTCTTGAATGAAAAATTAGGTTTTCTGCTGACCGAATTGCTGATAAGTTATCACAATGCAAAGGAATTACATAATCCATTGGTTGATGTAGGTCCCTTAATAGTTGCGCAAGCCATGTACTCTCTTGTGCTGCCATGGTTGCGGCTCGATACTCTGCCTCTGTTGTTGATAAAGAAACAATAGGCTGCCTCTTACTGCACCAAGAAATAGCACCTGACCCCAATTTAAAGACGTACCCAGTCGTAGAACGTCGAGTGTCATAGTCACCGGCATAGTCGGCATCACAATACCCCTGTAATTTGCATTCTCCGACTTTCTTATAATGAATACCATATCCAAGAATACTTTTCACGTACCTTAGAACTCGCCAAGCTGATTCCAAATGAGGCTTCTTTGGCTCTTGCATATGTCGGCTCAACACACCAACTGCAAATAATATGTCCGGCCTAGTTAATGTTAGATAGATAAGACTACCCACCAGCTGCCTATACATAGTTGCTTCCAATAAATTTTTTCCATCATCAGAACAGATTTTCATGTTTGATTCCATTGGTGTCGTCGTTGGCTTACAATTGACCATTCCAAATTTGTTCAGCAACTCTTTAGAATATTTGTGCTGGTGCAGAATCATTCCTTCTTCACTATGGTCAACTTCTAGACCAAGGAAGTGCTTGAGCTCTCCTAGGTCTTTTATTTGAAACCGAACTGATAAATTTTGTTTTGTCCCAACAATATCTACTTCACAGTCACCTGTTATTATTAAATTATCACCATAGACCAACACAACGAACAACTTCTTGCCATTGATTTTAACAAATAAACTGGAATCCGCAGGTGTCGCTACATAGCCACTTTGTGTCAAAAATTCAGCAATCTTTTCATACCAAGCCCTTGGTGCTTGCTTTAATCCATAAAGCGCTTTTCTCAACTTGCACACATAATCCGAATGTTTTTGGCTTTCAAAACCAATTGGCTGAGTCATGTAAATATCCCTATCCAGTTCTCCGTGCAAAAATGCATTCTTCACGTCCATTTGCCATAACTTCCAATCTTTGCTTGCTGCAAGCTCCAATAATACATGCACTGTTGTGAGCTTGGCTACTGGACTGAACGTTTTATCATAGTCTAGTCCATATTTTTGAGAAAAACCCTGAGCCATCAAACAAGCTTTGTTTCTCTCAACAGAACCATTGGTACAACGCTTCACTTTATAAACCCATTTGCAGAAAATGGGTTTGACATCTATTGGCTTCGGTATGAGCTCCCAAGTCTGATTTTGCTCTAATACAACAATCTCCTCTTCTATAGCTTTAGTCCACTCTGGATTCTGAGATGCCTCTTCAAATGTTTCAGGTTCTTCTGCAGCTTCTTCTACTATGGCGGAATTAGCGTACTTAGGATTTTGCTTGCGAATTCTCTGTCCTCTTCTAGGTGGAGGTGGATTGTCTTCTTCTCCTTCCTCATTCAGTTGTCGATAGACACCTGATTGCCAAGGATTTTGACTTGTGCCATGTTCATCTTTATCATCGTATTTTATATCTTCAGTTTCTCCTAAGCTCAAAGGGATAATTTTCAGCTCATCTTTAAGGATATCTGAGCTTGAAAGTGTACCATCTTCTGAAGACCACCATGAGGATGCTTCGTCAAACACAACATTTCGGGATGTGTAGCACCTTCCAATTGTAGGATCACAACACTTCCACCCTTTTCTTTGATTATCATATCCTACAAAGATGCATCTGACAACTTTTTTTTTCAATTTTGCTGCGCAAATGATCAGGTACAAATACATAGCAGACACATCCAAAGACACGTAAGTAACTAATTGTAGGCTTAAGATTCCACACTTTCTCAAAAGATGATATGAAACCCAACCTTTGTTGTGGAAGCCTATTGATCACAAAGGGTGTTGTCCTCATTGCTTCTGCCCAAAATCTTCCCTGTACATTCTTTGCATGAAGCATACTTCGACAAATTTCTGCAAGATGTCGGTTTTTTCTCTCCATGACCCTATTTTGTTGCGGAGTATAAGCACATGTAAACTGATGATTTATTCGACATTTGCGAAGAAACTCCAGAAACTCTGTTGAGGTATATTAGCCTCTATTATCACTTCGCAAATTACCAATTTTCTTGTCAAGATCTGCTTCAACTACCTCCTTGAACTCCTTAAATTTTGAGAAAGTATCAGACTTTTCCTTCATAAAATACACCCATACGTACCTGGAAAAATCATCTATAAATATTACCATATACTTCATTCCGCCAATTGATTGTTGCTTCACAGGACCAAACACATCTGAGTGTATCAACTCAAGTGTTTCCTTTGCTCTAAATTTGGACTCTTTATATGGTAGTTGATGTGCTTTTCCATACTGACATCCGACGTAAATTGCATTTGTTCTTACTTCTAGTTGTGGCAATCCCTTGAGCATTGACTTCTTCATCATCACATTCAGCTTGGAAAAGCTAACATGACTCAATCGCATATGTCACAGATCCACTGTTTCATTCTTCCTCGCCTTGTCTATGTATACAACTTCTGCTGACATCACATAAATTGAGTCTAGTTTTCTTCTTTCCATCATTGGTGTTTCTGTAATATTGAGCTCGCCATATACCTTAACATCTTCCGGACCAAACAGAACATAGCGGCCTAAGGATGTTAGTTGTGCTACTGATAGTAAATTCTTCTTCTTACCTGGGACATGGTAAACACCTTAGAGTGGTACATTGTCAACGCCACACAGAGGTGATAACATTGTACTGCCGACGTGAGCAATAGGTAGCTTGGAGTTGTCAGCTGTTACAACCATATGACTTCCTCTGTATTGAGATAAATTCTGCAATTTTTCTTTCACACCCGTCATATGGTTTGTGCAACCCGAATCGACAATCCAATCATTCTCATAATCAATATGGTCTCTTGTCATTGCTGAGAGAGCTAGCTCTTCTTTAGCAGCAAAGCATGACTCAACATCCCATTCGTCGTCGTCATTGTACGTAGCAACATTACCCTCCACAATTTTTCCTTTTTAAACCAACAATCTATTGCCTTATGACCCATCTTTCCACAATTGAAACACTTTCCTAGGAACTTTTTCCTCTCGTATTGTTTTGTGTTACCATCATATCTTCTAGATCCACGAAAGCTATTATGCTTGATTTCACCTCTACTTTTGTTGGCGTACAGATCTTCCTCCTCACTTTTCAAAGAAATTCCTGCTATTTGCTTAGCTAGTGCTTCTTGACTAGCTAGCAAATTTTCAAACTCAACAATTGATGGTTGTTTCTACCATCCTTGCATAGCTGCAATAAAACCTCTATACTCGGGTCTCAAACCATGAACACTTATTCTCTTTGTCCTGGTTTCTCCAATGGCTTCCTCTGGATCTAGCTTAGAAATTTCACGGCACAACATCTTCACCTTGTTGAAGTATTGAGCAGTTGTCATATCATGTTGTGCTATCGACAATAACTCGCTTTCTAGAAGTTGGAGTTTCATGCCATTCTTCTTTGTGAAGAGAGTCTTAAACGTGTCTCATGCTTCTTTCGGAGTCTTGGCATCTCGAATATGCTTTAGGACATCATCTTCAACTGTTGTCTTCAAAACAAACATTGCTTTGCCTGCCTTGATGGTCCACTTTCTCAACGTACCAGTTGCATCTTCTGTCTCTGGTTGTACAACCTCGCTGCCATTGATGACCTCTCATAAGTCTTGGCCCTGCATATAAGACATCATACACGTTGACCATGTATTGTAGTTTTGATTGTTGAGCTTCTTGATTCCACCAACAACTCCGAGTTGCTGCATATCACCCATTGTTTGGGAAGAGGAACAAACTTCCATCAAATAGTTATGATCTTTCGCCGGCTCTTCATACCAGATTGTTGAACACAACTGGAAGTAATGCTTTATTCTGGTAAATAACATCGCCTTATATAGGCATACATCAAAGACCAAATACTACCTTATTTACCTAGCAACTACTACTCCAAAATTGACTAGGAAAAAAAGAGAAAAAATAATACTTAGTTATTTACCTAGCAGCTATTAATCCAAAATTGACTAGGAAACAAAAAACTAAATACTACTAGGAATAGGCTAACGGCTAGGACTTCTATTAGACTACTACTAGGACTTCTATTGTGCACTGGTGTTGTCATCTTTAACTCGACCTTAGCAATGGTGCAGCAGACTAACTTAGTTCATTATTTTTAGGTTACGTTTTGATTTTTTTTTATTCAGATTGCCATCACCATAGGTAGAACCTAGGTGTTATGGGTCTGGCTTGACCCTGTCTATCCCATTCCACAGAAGTGCATTACAATGAAGAGGGGGGCATAGACCTTACCTCCAAAAAATCAAGCTCGTAGATTGTAACTTATAATCATCGAAAAGTAAAAGGAAGTCTAAACATCTTCCTGAACACTATACAAAGGATGAACAACTTAACTAACAAAGAAGTTGGATTTATCATATCTCCTTCTTATACTAGGAAGTTGGCTCTTATCGAGTTGAAAAAATCCCTTCACCTCTCTCGGTAGTTGCTGGAAAGATGAGTAGAAGTACTTCTTCCACTAGATGCTGTCAATTTAGCAAAAAAATCAGCTACACAGTTAGCTTCGCGATAGCAATGAAAAATACTCACCTCAAAACCTTCAGTAGTTTGCAAACTGTCTCGGATGATCCTCTTAAGCTTAAGATTAGTAGTATCCTTCTTAAGAATATCCACAATAATTTGAGTGTCTAGCTCCATGTGAATTTTCCTATAGCCATTCTGTACACACCATTTGCTGCCGTAGTTAGCAGCGGCTGCTTCCGCCTGGTTATTACTTCCACATTGGATAGGGATTGAGTATGTCATGATAAGATCGTCCTTGTGATTTCTCACCGCACCACCTATACCAGCCTTACCAGAATTTTCATCAAAGCTGCTGTCAGAATTGACTTCTACCACATTAGTGCGAGGCTTGGTCCAGTGGACCTTTCTCCAAATCACTATCAGTTTCAACCTTTCCAATTTGTCGCAAATACTTGTCCAATTACCAGACATCTTAACTTTCAGGAAAGCAGTATAATGGCTGTCAAAATGTTCCAGTAAATTTTGTGTTCCATCTATACTTACTGATTTTATTTTGATCACCATATTTGCAAGAGGTCCAACTTCTCCAAACTTCCCAACAGATAATTATAGGCAAGACTTGAAGGACAAACTTGTGAACTTCATTATTAGCTTTGACATCCCACCAACGCTTCAAAATTCTATTCACTGGCCAGTGTTGGTGCATGATTCCCGAAGGAGCTCCAAAGAGCTTCCAGATATAAGAGACATTGTCACCTTCTATAAAAGTGTGGTATATGGAATCTACCTTGGCAGTTTGACAGCAATAACATGTAGCATTTGAATTGATACCAAATCTTGTCACAACTTCATTAAAAGGAAGTTTTCCAAGATAAAGTCTCTAAGATAGAAATGAAAATTTGAAAGGGATATCCTTATGCCACAGTTTGTCCAAATCTTGATTGATAATAATCTTCTTTTGTGTAACAATATGCCAGACTGATTTACTTGAAAATTTTCCATCATGTGTGTCAATCCAAATAGGGTCATTATCTTGATCTGCATCTCCTATATCGACTTGATATAATTGTGAGGCTAGATTATCAGGGAGTTATATATCCTCGATTTTCTGAATGTCCCAATTACCATGAGAAAAAGGATACTTCACAGGAAGTTTGACATTTCTACCAATGTTAGGAATATAGTTGCCAAGAGCACCCAAGCCAGACCAATTATCCCACCACATGTTGCTATTACCTGAGTTGATCTTCCATAAGAGTTCTCTTTCAACATCATCTCTTACAGCTAGCATGTGTTTCCACAATTGGGAGTCAGTGTTAGCCTTCATTTTAGCCACAGGATGATGTCTAGAACAATATTTAGCCTTCAGGAAAGAAGCAAGCAAGGAGGGCAGAGTTCTTAACCTCCACCATCTCTTGATAGAGAGAGGTCTAGCTATGTCCTCTATTCTCCTAACTCCCACCCCTCCCTCCTCAGTAGAAAACATAGCTTTTGCCAATAGCTCCAATGATACTTACTTTTGTCTCCTATATTTCCCCAAAAGAATCTGGAAAAATGTTTAATTTTGTCCAAAAGCTCAATAGTGTTTTTAGGAGGACAAATAGTAGATAGTGTATAAGTAGGCAAGGCTTGAAGCACACTTTTGATTAGCACCATTCTACCTCCCGGAGAGAGTAGTTTGCCATGCCAACCACCGAGTCTTTTCACCACTTTTGTAACCGTACTATTAAAGTAACTGATCTTCTTTCTTCCGACATATATAGGGCAACCTAAATTTATCAATTATGTTTAGGCCTTTACTATTCATTTTATATGTAATTATCATCCTACTATTCTTATTGGTGTTTTGCAATTGGTAATCTTTATCTGCCCTTGAGTGAGTGAGTTTCTCCAAACTCTGAACCATTTCATACATGAAGCCGAAAGGGAGGTGATATTCTAAATGCGTGAAACTCAACAATTTCTTCCCCTTAGTGGATCATTCATCTTTTACTATCTTTTCTCTCTCGAACCTCTTCTGTTCTTTTTCTCTTTTGTGGAGCATGTATGCCATCTTTTCTTGCTCGTGATGGAACCTAGGGAATAGTCTTTACAAATTGAGAAGAAGAGGAAGGAGGAGGAGGAGGACTGCCAAATCCATGCTGGACATATGTTCTTTGCCATATCTGTTTGTACTAATATATATGGACTGAAAGAGTTCCTTTAAGTATAAGAGTTGAAATCTATCTCATGTCCATAATACTAATAAAGATGTGTTTTGGGTTGAGAAAGTTGTTATAAGGAGGACTGGCAAATCCTTGATGGAGGGGTAGAGGTACATTTTAATGATTTTGTCGCAATACAAGTTAATGCACGTTAAATTTCATTTTCTTCACGAAAATTATACCATTACGAACGATATTTTGTTTTGTTTATCCTCTTGCAGATGACAATATACTTGAAGGTCATTAAAACAGTCGCTTTAAAAGTTAAGGAATCAGATAGTATCGGAAATGTCAAAGCTTTATTACATGACAAGGAGGGGATACCGGAATGTCTTCAGCAGCTATTTTCAAAAGGTGTTAGGCTTATGGACGAACAGATATTAGTCGATTACCCCATTATCAAGAACTCCACCCTTCACGCTTATGTTGAAGATTCAGTCCCAAATATTTTATTGGTGAAGAGACCCCTATGCTGAAGGTACAATTACGGTTTATTCAAGGATTAATGATACTATCCGCGACATCAAATCTAGGATTGGGGCCAAAGAGAAAATAAACACGCACAGATTCTCTCTTTTCCATGAAAATAATTTCTTGAAGTTGACAAAACATTAGGTTTTTACAACATCGATGGTGGATTGACCATTCATATGGTTTTCAATCGTATAGAGAAGTTGTTTATTTCTGTGGTAATGCCAAAACCCGAAATAGTAAAAATAGAAATCAACGTTGCCTCAACTGTTTGCAACGTTAAAACAATTATTGAGAGTAAAGTTGGCCACTCAATGGATGATATGGATCTATATTTGGGAAATGAGAGACTGGAAGATTCGAAGAAATTATTAGATCAGTGTAATATTGAGGTAGACACCATCTTTCAGGTGAAGCGTAAAAAAATGCAGATCTTTATCAATAAATGGAGTGGTGGAAGCATAATGCTTGATGTGGACAGGTACGAGTTGGTGAAGAATGTGAAGGGCAAGCTTGTAGAAAAGGTAGGAATACCAGTTGATAAGCAAAAGCTTTCGTATCAGGGAAAAATATTAGATGATTCGCGGGATTTAGCTTGCTAAAATATCGGATGGCACTCAACTGTCCACTCTGGATTTTATTTGCTGCATTAAAAAGGAATAGCATGTCTTTTTTAATCTTCGTTTTATGCTGTCTTGGCGATTATGAAATATGCAAAGGACACCGAATTGGTAGTATGATTGGTCCGACAACTTGTGTTGTTTATAAAGACAGAAAGGGTCAGTTTTTGCAAACATGCCTGTTGATATTTGGAAGTTGGTGAACTTATTTTGTTTTAGTTCTTTTTGGTCAGCTAGATGATTTTGAGACTGAAAACCAATGCAATGTAATGTTGTTCCTTTTTTCTGTTATATGTTGTTTTTGCCTGCCCATATGAGTCACTTTCTTCTGCTTTGTGTAGTGTGTACTTTGATTTGTTGACTTGGTCAATTACTACTCCTTTTGTTCCAATTTACGTAACATTGTTTCCTTTTTTATTTACTCTTTTCAAGAAGAATGACATCTTTTCATCTTTGACAATAATTTACCCTTATAGTGTTTTTTTTTAACTTTTGATATATTTTCCTAGAAATTGCTTTTGGTCTTTAGTTGGTGAGTCATGGAAAATATTTTCAAGCAAAAATATATATATTTAAAGATTAATTATTGTATTTGGAGAATGTTTGATGAGCTTTTGGTTACTAGATATTAATGATGGGAGTAATGTCCACGTCTTAGCTTGTAATGCCTCGCAATTCTATGAGTTTTGACGTCTTTTATTGGGCCTTGTTAAGCTAGGAAAATAATGTGGTTTGAGTATTGAAACTTTGAAAAAAAAGAGAGAGAGTGTTTAGGTGAAATCAGTCTCGAGCGTCACAACGGTCAAAAGTTGGTCGCTACGACGGTCCAAAAATCTTCTTAGCAGTCCCCATCGATGCAGCGGCCAAAAGTTGATCACTGCAGCGGGCGACCCTTGATGTTTTCTTAAAGTGCATTTTTTCCAGAATTTCACATCCATTATCCAACTTTCCAAGCCCTAGAATGAATATCGTCTCCTCCCCACTTCATCTCACATCAAGGTAAGTCTTTCCCATGTAATTCTAGGTGTTTTTAAGTATTTCTAACATCAAAATACGGGTTCTTAACGAATTCTATATTATAATCACAGGGAACCCATATCAAGATCTCAAGAACAATTCTTTAGGGTCTTCTTCAAAAAAAAAGTTTAATCTTTCTTCAAGTAATTTAGAGTGTTTAAGGTATGTAGAACTACTTTATTTCTCTCGAATTTCGAAAGTATGTTTCCTAACCTCTTATGTACGTGCAAATTATGATTTCAACTAGGATTGGAAATTATTGAATGATAAACGAAATTGGGTTTTATGCACACTTTCTTCTTTTAAAAGGGGTTTTCATCGAATTCATGAGTGGGGTTCAAAGTATTACTTGGATTATGAACTTATCCTTATTCCTATTATAAATGTATGATTGTTCAAAGAATTGATTTACATCTAAATACTTTAGAAAGGATCTTGAACAAGCTATGTTGACTTAACCTTTAACTAGATTTCAAGAAGAGTTAAGTGTGAGTCTAAAGTGATTCATTATGTGAAATCCTTATTATGGTGGTGACTAATAAGGTCACAAATGTTTATAATGATGGTAAGAGATGGTATGTTGTCTTGCAAGTCTTGGTATGACGATACCAATTTAACGAATGCCTTAAGAATGATAAATGTCCCTAATGAGTGGTTTCTTTTATGTTTTGAAAAGACTAAAAGATAGGCTTAAAGAGAATTAGATGATTAACCGAGAAGGTATGGGTTCCAAAAGGCACATTACCCAAAACTGTATTTTGTCGACGCGAGATTGGTTCTATCCTGAAATACGGATATGCTTGCTTCGCGCAGTTGTGTACATGAGAGAAAATAAAAGAGATATGACATGCCTCAGTCCTTGAGGCAAACTCAGATTGGGGGCTCAGTCGATGAGTAATAGTCGAACCCACATAGCCCGTGGTGTATAGAGAGATCGGTAATACCATCTAGTTCAGAATAAAAGAAAAGAAATGAATTTATGCTTTGAGAGTCACTTTGAAGTCCTTATTATATTTTTCTAATGCCTTGACTTCTACTTTTGAGATTATTATTGTGTAAAGATGGTCTTATCTTTTTCCTGTTGTGCATACCAATATATTCCACTTATTGACCATCTCCGAGTACTACATCATTTCATGATGGAGGTTCGGAGGCACCTTATAACACCCCGTACCTTTTTGACCCTATTTTCTTGGTGATATATATGTCATATTTGAACCATGTCTAACTTGGTTTTGAGAGCAATAAGTGTATATTTTGTATTGGTTTTGATGGACTATTGATATTGTATTAACGTCCAAAAAAAAAAAAAAAAAAAAAAAAATTTGGTCTAGGCGCGCCCGGGGGCGTGCCACGCCGCTCTGGGCTGAAATTTTCAGCCCAGAGGCAGCAAGGGGGCGCGCCAGGCAGCGTGCCACGCTGGGATTGGCCACCTTTCAAAAGTTGGAATTTTTCTTAAGTCCCAAGGGTATCCGGGGACGTATTGAGCCGATTTTTGCTACGTTTCTTCTACAACCAAGGGTATATACATGAAATGAATGACATATTACATTAGTATGATAAAATTTCTCGAGAACGAATTTGGGGTCAAAATGACAGTTTTGCCCCTAAGGTCAAAATAAGCCAAACGTGGCTAGAATCACTTGTTTTTGGGATTGAGGCTACGGATACGAATATTATGAGTGGGAATATTATTGTAATACGTATAAAGACGAGAAATTATTGATTTTATTGGGTTAAGTGATTTGGGCTCAATAAAAGCCCAAAAATGGGACAAAAGACATGGGTTATGTGACCCAATCTTCTCTTGACTTAGTCAAAAGAAGCATTAAATGCCACAAAGGGCTAAGGATGACCCAAGGACTATAAATAGCTCCAAAAATCAGATTTTTGTCATTTAGAACTCTCATGTCTCTTTAGATATTTTCCAAAAACATTTGCTCTCAAACCCTAAAGACTCAAAGCTACCCTTTGGAGCAAGATCATCACTTTGCAAGTTTGGGTAAGTGAATATTATTATGGATTCATATATTATATGCATGAAAGGGTATGTAAATCATGTTGGGTGTGCTTGGAAATGTTGGATATGGTACTTTGTGCTTTTATATAAGATTTGTGATCCATGGGGTTTGAACTTGAATTAGGACTTGTGCCTTTGATGAAAGATCATGGTATGGATAAAATATGAACATCTATGGTGTTATTTTTGTTGTTAAACTTGTTCTTATCTATAAGTGTAAATTGTGGGAATTTGGTCGATATGTGCTATGAAGTATATTAAGGTGAATTGATGGATTGTTTGTGATGTGGTATGGATAAGGAGGTGTAAAAGAGAATTGTTATGGTAAAATGTGATGATTATTATGTATTGGTCAATGTTGGGAATATTATGGAATTTTTGGAATAATAGTATATCAATGGTTTTGTCGAGGGGAAATGACATGTTTAAAGACAAACATGTACCTCATTGACATAGTATGCATTTGTCAAGTATTTGGTGGTTAATGTGAATTTCGTTATGTATTTATGTTGTAGAGTGACACATAAAGAAGGAGAGGGATTATTGTCTACGCATCGACGGTTGTATATTCGTATTGTGAATCCAAGGTATGTAAGGTTACTTTGTCCGTATCTTTCTACGGCCAATAGTGTTCACATTGACATTTCACTAGTTCTATGCCGAAATGTACAAAGGTATCCCATATGCACTTATCCATGGTCATTGTCATATATTTCCTACTCATTGATCAATTGTGACTCCCATTTCTTATATTTATGGTTAATTTTCCGAAAGCTCAAATAAAGTTACGTACCAATATTCCAATAGTGCCTATACTTGTGTCTCTTGTTCATGGATTATTATCCAATGGTTCCAATGGTATCATGGTGCTAGTAATGTTATATTTCTCATTGATATTTATTCATATGTCTCTTACTCATTGGTCAATGATTCAAAGTTTCCAACAATGTGATGTTCAAAAGTTCCAAAGTGATGTTATGACTATCAAAGTAACAATCTCAAAGTAAAGATCAAAGTAATGCAAATGTGGTCAATGATCAAGTACGGGTGGCAAGTCTAGGGGCGTAAGCCTAGCTCGACTCGATCCCGAGATTTGGATTTATGGGTGGCAAGTCTAGGGGCGTAAGCCTAGCTCGACTCGATCCCAAGGGTGGCAAGTCTAGGGGCATAAGCCTAGCTCGACTCGATCCCTATATGATGATATGAAAGACCCACTGATCAGTCGGGGCCCGGGTACATTGTGACATATGTGATAACAAATGAGTATTGAATGTAAAGAAAGCAATGAAAGTAATGAAAGCAATCCACATGGTTTCCAAAATGCAACATGGTGACTTATTCACATTGATTATTCATATGTTTTGAGTTCATTGGCATGTTCATTGAAATATTCATGTGTTGTACAGTTTCATCTGAGCCTTGCATACTCAGTACTTATTTCGTACTGACCCCTCTCGGGGAATTTACCTTACTTGCTGCAGGCGCAGGTCCCAGTAGGCCTCCTCAGTAGATTGCCACAGTTAGCGGTTCTTTGGTGAGCTCCAGCTTATTCGGGGCTTCTCCGAGTCAGGATGTTTATATGTTTTGGTATTGTACATAATGTGTAAAGCGGGGACTTGTCCCGACTTTTGATTTGTTTTGGTCAATGCTCTTGTTAGAGGCTTTTGTAGACAGATGTGGGTGTAGCAGTGGCAAGGACATATGTTGTTTTGACTGGATGGCCTCAACGGCCAAGTTTCATATGTATGTATTATGTCCCATGGTTTCCTTTATTCGTTTTTCATAATATTATGCAATGGTGGTTATGATTATATGCATATGAGTGAACATAGGCAAAGGTTGGTTCTCTCGGGCCTTATCGGCTATGGGTGCCAATCATGTCTCGATGGGATTCGGGGCGTGACAAAAGTGGTATCAGAGCAGGTCGTTCTAAGGGTGTCTACAAAGCCGTGTCTGAGTAGAGTCTTACTTATCGATGTGTTGTGCACCACATTTATAAGTAGGAGGCTACGGGACATTTAGGATGTTGTTTTTGTTCTTCATTCTAGATCGTGCAATAGAGCCAAGGTTGTCAGTTGCATTGTATCTGATCCTGGTAATTGTTTTTCTCTGGTATAGCCAAAATGCCGAACACTAGAAGAGGAAGAGGAAAAGGTAAAAGTAAGCTGATAAATAGAATTGCTGGTGAAGGAACAAGTAGACCACCGCCTGAACAAGTTGATCAAGGTGGGGCTGAAACTGAGTTCGCAACGCGAGCTTCTTCTACTTCTTCAGCTCCAGAAGAGCCGAGAAGAAGGGAAGTGCCCGTGGAACCACCGACGAATGCCACCGATCAGGATCTTAGGAATGCTGTACAGATGTTGACACAGTTAGTGGCGGCACAAAGCCAGGGAAGAGCTGGTGCAATGGCACATGATGATGATGCGGCTAGAATGGCAAGTCGCAGAACACAAGATTTCTTGAAACTGGACCCTCCTATATTCACAGGGGCAGATCCAAAAGCAGATCCACAGGACTTCGTGGATCAAATTCAGAGGGCATTGGAAGTTATGCATGTGACAGGGATAGAAACAGTGGAACTTGCTGCATACAGGTTGAAAGGAGAAGCAATATTGTGGTACGAGGATTGGAAGAAATCCCGTGATATTGATGCAACCCCACCTACTTGGGAAGAGTTTAAAGTGGCTTTTCTTGATCATTACTTGCCCTATGAGATCCGTGAGGCACGTGCGGATCAGTTCCTAAATCTCCGTCAAGGGAATTTGAGCGTCAGAGAATATAGCTTGCAATTTAATTCCTTGGCTCGATATGCGCCAAATGTTGTGGCTACGATGACAGACAGGGTCCATAGATACGTGGATAGACTAGAGCCATACTTGGTGAGAGATTGCACTATTGCGGCCTTGAATAGGGACATGGACATTGCTCGAATCCAGGCCTTTGCTCAGAAAATGGAAGACCAGCGACAGAGAAGAAGAGTACATGAATTTGACAGGGGACAGTCCAAAAGGGCTAGACCTATGGGACCACCTATGATGTCCCAAGGAGGATCTAGGCCCCGCATGTTTCCTAGACCACCTAGACCGTCGTTCTCATATTCCACAGGTGGTGCTTATTCGCAGTCTCGAGGGTTTAGAGGTGGTTCAGCAGGGCAAAGTAGTGGGGTTCATGGATCACAGTCAGCAGGTATCCCTCGTCAGCAGTGTCCGCACTGCGGGCGTATGCACACAGGTCCATGTCGGACAGGGACGAATGTCTGCTTTTGGTGTGGTATGCCGGGACATATAGCGAGAGAATGTCCACAGCGGAGCATGGGTGGTATAGCACGACCAGTTGGGTCGGCTGTTGCGTCTTCAGCATCGGTTCCTTCACAGGGCCGAGGGGTGCAGCCTATTGGCCGTGGTAGAGGTGCCAGAGGAGCAGCCAGTACTAGCGGGGTCCAGAATCGCACTTATGCTTTGGTGGACCGCCAGAATTCAGAGGCTTCCCCTGATGTCGTCACAGGTACATTATCCATATTCTCACATACTGTATATGCACTGATTGATCCAGGTTCTACATTTTCCTATGTTACCCCATTGGTTGCTGCAAGATTTGCAAAGGCCCCAGAATTATTAATTAAGTCAATTGAAGTGTCTACACCGGTTGGTGAATATATTGTTGCAAAAAGAGTATATCGTAACTGTGTGGTAACTGTGTGTGGTCATGATACGTTGGCCGATCTCATTGAATTAAACATGGTGGATTTTGATGTAATTATGGGCATGGATTGGTTGGCCTCTTGTTATGCTACGGTAGATTGCCGGGCCAAGAAGGTACAATTCTGTTTTCCGCAGGAAAATGTTCTAGAATGGCAGGGTAATGTAGGGGCACCACGAGGGAGATTTATTTCTTATTTGAAAGCCAGAAAAATGATTGCCAAGGGGTGCATATGTCATTTGGTACGGGTGAAAGATGACAATATGGAACCGCCCACTCCACAGTCGGTTCCAGTAGTTAATGAATTTCTAGATGTATTCCCAGAGGATCTTCCAGGTTTACCCCCAGAACGGGAAGTGGAATTCGGCATTGATGTGATTCCAGGCACTCAGCCTATTTCTATTCCTCCCTATAGAATGGCTCCAGCGGAACTGCGTGAATTGAAGGAGCAGTTGAAAGATTTGCTGGATAAAGGCTTCATTAGGCCTAGTATGTCCCCGTGGGGTGCACCGGTATTATTTGTGCAAAAGAAAGATGGCACCTTGAGAATGTGCATCGACTATCGGCAACTGAATAAAGTAACGATCAAGAACAAATATCCCCTTCCTCGAATTGATGATTTGTTTGATCAGTTACAGGGTGCCAAGTGTTTCTCAAAAATTGACTTGAGATCGGGTTACCATCAAGTCAGAGTTAGAGAAGAAGATGTGCCCAAGACTGCTTTCCGAACACGGTATGGTCATTATGAATTTTTAGTTATGTCATTTGGACTAACAAATGCACCGGCTGTGTTTATGGATTTGATGAATAGGGTGTTTAAGCCATTCCTAGATGTGTTCGTGACAGTTTTTATAGATGACATCCTTGTTTATTCAAGATCACCAGAAGACCATGCTTATCACTTACGGCAAGTGTTGCAAATTCTCCGTGAGCGTAAGTTGTATGCAAAATTCTCCAAATGTGAGTTTTGGTTAAAATTAGTGGCGTTCTTGGGTCATATTGTATCAGATGAAGGTATACAGGTTGATACCCAAAAGATTGAAGCAGTGAAAAACTGGCCAAGACCTACGACACCCACGGAGATTCGCAGTTTTCTGGGTTTGGCAGGTTATTACCGAAGATTTGTAGAAGGGTTTGCGTCTATTGCAGCACCATTGACAAAGTTAACTCACAAGGCAATTAAATTTCAATGGAATGACGCATGTGAAAGAGGTTTCCAAAACTTGAAAGACAAGTTGACTTCTACACCAGTGTTAGTACTTCCTAAGGGTACAGAGGGCTATGCAGTGTATTGTGATGCTTCCGGGATTGGTCTCGGATGTGTGTTGATGCAGCATGGTAGGGTGATAGCATATGCCTCACGACAGTTGCGGCCACATGAGAAAAACTATCCCACACATGATCTTGAGTTGGCAGCAGTAGTTTTTGCTTTAAAGATATGGCGTCATTATTTATATGGAGTTCATGTTGACATCTATACGGATCACAAAAGCTTGCAATATCTTTTTAAGCAGAAGGAACTCAATTTGAGGCAACGAAGGTGGTTAGAGCTTTTAAAAGACTATGACATTGATATTCTTTATCACCCAGGCAAAGCAAATGTAGTAGCTGATGCATTGAGCCGTAAGGCAGTAGAAAGCACTAGTGGTCAGTTGAGTGAAAAGCATGAGATAATCAAAGATTTGAATCAACTAGCCAGCTTGGGAGTTCGCCTTATTGAATCCTCAGATGATAGAGTTATTGTGCAGAATGCAGCAGAATCCTCCTTGATAGCTGAAGTGAAAGAGAAGCAATTTGCGGATTCTATTTTATTGCAGCTAAAGGAAAATGTGCAGCAGAATTTGACCAAGGCATTTGATATGACACCGGAAGGGGTGCTTCAATGTCAAGGGAGGTTATGTGTACCGGACGTAGATGAACTGAGGACACGAATAATGACAGAAGCGCACCATTCGCGTTATTCCATTCACCCGGGTGCTACTAAAATGTACCATGAATTGAAGGAAGTGTATTGGTGGGGCAACATGAAAAAGAACATTGCAGAATTTGTCGCGCAGTGCCCAAATTGTCAACAAGTGAAAGTGGAACATCAGAAACCGGGAGGTTACATGCAGTGTATCAATCTTCCAGTTTGGAAATGGGATATGATTAATATGGATTTCATTACGGGTTTGCCTCGTACATTGCGGAAGGTTGATTCTATATGGGTCATAGTGGACCGACTTACTAAATCAGCGCATTTTCTACCGGTCAAGACAACCTATACAGCTGAGGATTATGCAAAGTTGTATGTAAAGGAGATAGTACGATTGCATGGTATTCCACTTTCTATCATATCAGACAGAGGAGCACAGTTCACAGCACACTTTTGGAAATCTTTTCAGCGAAGTTTAGGTACTCAGGTGAATTTGAGTACGGCTTTCCATCCTCAGACTGATGGACAAGCAGAACGTACTATCCAGACACTTGAAGATATGCTCCGAGCTTGTACGTTGGATTTTCAAGGTAGTTGGGATGACCATTTGCCTCTTATTGAATTTGCATATAACAATAGCTACCATTCAAGTATTAAAATGGCACCTTATGAAGCTTTGTACGGAAGGAAATGTAGATCACCAATTGGATGGTTTGAAGCAGGTGAAACTGCTTTACTTGGGCCAGATATTGTTCATCAGGCTATGGAGAAAGTTAAGGTGATTCAACAGAGGCTACAGACGGCTCAAAGTCGTCACAAGTCATATGCCGATGTTAGAAGAAGAGGACTTGAATTCGCCATAGGTGATTGGGTGTTTTTGAAGGTGTCACCGATGAAAGGGGTAATGCGGTTCGGAAAGAAAGGGAAATTGAGTCCACGTTACATAGGCCCATATGAAGTTATTAGAAGATTTGGGCAAGTTGCATATGAGTTAGCATTACCTCAAGAACTTTCCTCAGTCCATCCGGTATTTCATGTGTCGATGCTTCGAAAATGCATAGGAGATCCAGCTCGTATTGTTCCAATTGAAAATGTTCAAGTTACAAAGGATCTCACTTATGAAGAGGTGCCCATTGCTATCCTAGATCGACAAGTAAAGAGATTGAGAAATAAAGACATAGCATCCGTAAAAGTCCTTTGGAGAAACCAACACGTAGAGGAGATCACATGGGAAGCGGAAGAAATGATGAGATCCAAGTATCCCCATCTATTTCGAATGGACCAAGAAGTTCACAGTGCGGAGGTGGAACAATAACAAGTAAGTATTTAAAAGCATTATGTGAATGTGTAATGGTATGTGAAAGTAAAGATGCATTTGTTGTGTATAAGACAATGTCGTTAACATTCGAGGACGAATGTTTCTAAGGGGGGAAGAATATAACACCCCGTACCTTTTTGACCCTATTTTCTTGGTGATATATATGTCATATTTGAACCATGTCTAACTTGGTTTTGAGAGCAATAAGTGTATATTTTGTATTGGTTTTGATGGACTATTGATATTGTATTAACGTCCAAAAAAAAAAAAAAAAAAAAAAAATTTGGTCTAGGCGCGCCCGGGGGCGTGCCACGCCGCTCTGGGCTGAAATTTTCAGCCCAGAGGCAGCAAGGGGGCGCGCCAGGCAGCGTGCCACGCTGGGATTGGCCACCTTTCAAAAGTTGGAATTTTTCTTAAGTCCCAAGGGTATCCGGGGACGTATTGAGCCGATTTTTGCTACGTTTCTTCTACAACCAAGGGTATATACATGAAATGAATGACATATTACATTAGTATGATAAAATTTCTCGAGAACGAATTTGGGGTCAAAATGACAGTTTTGCCCCTAAGGTCAAAATAAGCCAAACGTGGCTAGAATCACTTGTTTTGGGATTGAGGCTACGGATACGAATATTATGAGTGGGAATATTATTGTAATACGTATAAAGACGAGAAATTATTGATTTTATTGGGTTAAGTGATTTGGGCTCAATAAAAGCCCAAAAATGGGACAAAAGACATGGGTTATGTGACCCAATCTTCTCTTGACTTAGTCAAAAGAAGCATTAAATGCCACAAAGGGCTAAGGATGACCCAAGGACTATAAATAGCTCCAAAAATCAGATTTTTGTCATTTAGAACTCTCATGTCTCTTTAGATATTTTCCAAAAACATTTGCTCTCAAACCCTAAAGACTCAAAGCTACCCTTTGGAGCAAGATCATCACTTTGCAAGTTTGGGTAAGTGAATATTATTATGGATTCATATATTATATGCATGAAAGGGTATGTAAATCATGTTGGGTGTGCTTGGAAATGTTGGATATGGTACTTTGTGCTTTTATATAAGATTTGTGATCCATGGGGTTTGAACTTGAATTAGGACTTGTGCCTTTGATGAAAGATCATGGTATGGATAAAATATGAACATCTATGGTGTTATTTTTGTTGTTAAACTTGTTCTTATCTATAAGTGTAAATTGTGGGAATTTGGCCGATATGTGCTATGAAGTATATTAAGGTGAATTGATGGATTGTTTGTGATGTGGTATGGATAAGGAGGTGTAAAAGAGAATTGTTATGGTAAAATGTGATGATTATTATGTATTGGTCAATGTTGGGAATATTATGGAATTTTTGGAATAATAGTATATCAATGGTTTTGTCGAGGGGAAATGACATGTTTAAAGACAAACATGTACCTCATTGACATAGTATGCATTTGTCAAGTATTTGGTGGTTAATGTGAATTTCGTTATGTATTTATGTTGTAGAGTGACACATAAAGAAGGAGAGGGATTATTGTCTACGCATCGATGGTTGTATATTCGTATTGTGAATCCAAGGTATGTAAGGTTACTTTGTCCGTATCTTTCTACGGCCAATAGTGTTCACATTGACATTTCACTAGTTCTATGCCGAAATGTACAAAGGTATCCCATATGCACTTATCCATGGTCATTGTCATATATTTCCTACTCATTGATCAATTGTGACTCCCATTTCTTATATTTATGGTTAATGTTCCGAAAGCTCAAATAAAGTTACGTACCAATATTCCAATAGTGCCTATACTTGTGTCTCTTGTTCATGGATTATTATCCAATGGTTCCAATGGTATCATGGTGCTAGTAATGTTATATTTCTCATTGATATTTATTCATATGTCTCTTACTCATTGGTCAATGATTCAAAGTTTCCAACAATGTGATGTTCAAAAGTTCCAAAGTGATGTTATGACTATCAAAGTAACAATCTCAAAGTAAAGATCAAAGTAATGCAAATGTGGTCAATGATCAAGTACGGGTGGCAAGTCTAGGGGCGTAAGCCTAGCTCGACTCGATCCCGAGATTTGGATTTATGGGTGGCAAGTCTAGGGGCGTAAGCCTAGCTCGACTCGATCCCAAGGGTGGCAAGTCTAGGGGCATAAGCCTAGCTCGACTCGATCCCTATATGATGATATGAAAGACCCACTGATCAGTCGGGGCCCGGGTACATTGTGACATATGTGATAACAAATGAGTATTGAATGTAAAGAAAGCAATGAAAGTAATGAAAGCAATCCACATGGTTTCCAAAATGCAACATGGTGACTTATTCACATTGATTATTCATATGTTTTGAGTTCATTGGCATGTTCATTGAAATATTCATGTGTTGTACAGTTTCATCTGAGCCTTGCATACTCAGTACTTATTTCGTACTGACCCCTCTCGGGGAATTTACCTTACTTGCTGCAGGCGCAGGTCCCAGTAGGCCTCCTCAGTAGATTGCCACAGTTAGCGGTTCTTTGGTGAGCTCCAGCTTATTCGGGGCTTCTCCGAGTCAGGATGTTTATATGTTTTGGTATTGTACATAATGTGTAAAGCGGGGACTTGTCCCGACTTTTGATTTGTTTTGGTCAATGCTCTTGTTAGAGGCTTTTGTAGACAGATGTGGGTGTAGCAGTGGCAAGGACATATGTTGTTTTGACTGGATGGCCTCAACGGCCAAGTTTCATATGTATGTATTATGTCCCATGGTTTCCTTTATTCGTTTTTCATAATATTATGCAATGGTGGTTATGATTATATGCATATGAGTGAACATAGGCAAAGGTTGGTTCTCTCGGGCCTTATCGGCTATGGGTGCCAATCATGTCTCGATGGGATTCGGGGCGTGACAAAAGTGGTATCAGAGCAGGTCGTTCTAAGGGTGTCTACAAAGCCGTGTCTGAGTAGAGTCTTACTTATCGATGTGTTGTGCACCACATTTATAAGTAGGAGGCTACGGGACATTTAGGATGTTGTTTTTGTTCTTCATTCTAGATCGTGCAATAGAGCCAAGGTTGTCAGTTGCATTGTATCTGATCCTGGTAATTGTTTTTCTCTGGTATAGCCAAAATGCCGAACACTAGAAGAGGAAGAGGAAAAGGTAAAAGTAAGCTGATAAATAGAATTGCTGGTGAAGGAACAAGTAGACCACCGCCTGAACAAGTTGATCAAGGTGGGGCTGAAACTGAGTTCGCAACGCGAGCTTCTTCTACTTCTTCAGCTCCAGAAGAGCCGAGAAGAAGGGAAGTGCCCGTGGAACCACCGACGAATGCCACCGATCAGGATCTTAGGAATGCTGTACAGATGTTGACACAGTTAGTGGCGGCACAAAGCCAGGGAAGAGCTGGTGCAATGGCACATGATGATGATGCGGCTAGAATGGCAAGTCGCAGAACACAAGATTTCTTGAAACTGGACCCTCCTATATTCACAGGGGCAGATCCAAAAGCAGATCCACAGGACTTCGTGGATCAAATTCAGAGGGCATTGGAAGTTATGCATGTGACAGGGATAGAAACAGTGGAACTTGCTGCATACAGGTTGAAAGGAGAAGCAATATTGTGGTACGAGGATTGGAAGAAATCCCGTGATATTGATGCAACCCCACCTACTTGGGAAGAGTTTAAAGTGGCTTTTCTTGATCATTACTTGCCCTATGAGATCCGTGAGGCACGTGCGGATCAGTTCCTAAATCTCCGTCAAGGGAATTTGAGCGTCAGAGAATATAGCTTGCAATTTAATTCCTTGGCTCGATATGCGCCAAATGTTGTGGCTACGATGACAGACAGGGTCCATAGATACGTGGATAGACTAGAGCCATACTTGGTGAGAGATTGCACTATTGCGGCCTTGAATAGGGACATGGACATTGCTCGAATCCAGGCCTTTGCTCAGAAAATGGAAGACCAGCGACAGAGAAGAAGAGTACATGAATTTGACAGGGGACAGTCCAAAAAGGCTAGACCTATGGGACCACCTATGATGTCCCAAGGAGGATCTAGGCCCCGCATGTTTCCTAGACCACCTAGACCGTCGTTCTCATATTCCACAGGTGGTGCTTATTCGCAGTCTCGAGGGTTTAGAGGTGGTTCAGCAGGGCAAAGTAGTGGGGTTCATGGATCACAGTCAGCAGGTATCCCTCGTCAGCAGTGTCCGCACTGCGGGCGTATGCACACAGGTCCATGTCGGACAGGGACGAATGTCTGCTTTTGGTGTGGTATGCCGGGACATATAGCGAGAGAATGTCCACAGCGGAGCATGGGTGGTATAGCACGACCAGTTGGGTCGGCTGTTGCGTCTTCAGCATCGGTTCCTTCACAGGGCCGAGGGGTGCAGCCTATTGGCCGTGGTAGAGGTGCCAGAGGAGCAGCCAGTACTAGCGGGGTCCAGAATCGCACTTATGCTTTGGTGGACCGCCAGAATTCAGAGGCTTCCCCTGATGTCGTCACAGGTACATTATCCATATTCTCACATACTGTATATGCACTGATTGATCCAGGTTCTACATTTTCCTATGTTACCCCATTGGTTGCTGCAAGATTTGCAAAGGCCCCAGAATTATTAATTAAGTCAATTGAAGTGTCTACACCGGTTGGTGAATATATTGTTGCAAAAAGAGTATATCGTAACTGTGTGGTAACTGTGTGTGGTCATGATACGTTGGCCGATCTCATTGAATTAAACATGGTGGATTTTGATGTAATTATGGGCATGGATTGGTTGGCCTCTTGTTATGCTACGGTAGATTGCCGGGCCAAGAAGGTACAATTCTGTTTTCCGCAGGAAAATATTCTAGAATGGCAGGGTAATGTAGGGGCACCACGAGGGAGATTTATTTCTTATTTGAAAGCCAGAAAAATGATTGCCAAGGGGTGCATATGTCATTTGGTACGGGTGAAAGATGACAATATGGAACCGCCCACTCCACAGTCGGTTCCAGTAGTTAATGAATTTCTAGATGTATTCCCAGAGGATCTTCCAGGTTTACCCCCAGAACGGGAAGTGGAATTCGGCATTGATGTGATTCCAGGCACTCAGCCTATTTCTATTCCTCCCTATAGAATGGCTCCAGCGGAACTGCGTGAATTGAAGGAGCAGTTGAAAGATTTGCTGGATAAAGGCTTCATTAGGCCTAGTATGTCCCCGTGGGGTGCACCGGTATTATTTGTGCAAAAGAAAGATGGCACCTTGAGAATGTGCATCGACTATCGGCAACTGAATAAAGTAACGATCAAGAACAAATATCCCCTTCCTCGAATTGATGATTTGTTTGATCAGTTACAGGGTGCCAAGTGTTTCTCAAAAATTGACTTGAGATCGGGTTACCATCAAGTCAGAGTTAGAGAAGAAGATGTGCCCAAGACTGCTTTCCGAACACGGTATGGTCATTATGAATTTTTAGTTATGTCATTTGGACTAACAAATGCACCGGCTGTGTTTATGGATTTGATGAATAGGGTGTTTAAGCCATTCCTAGACGTGTTCGTGACAGTTTTTATAGATGACATCCTTGTTTATTCAAGATCACCAGAAGACCATGCTTATCACTTACGGCAAGTGTTGCAAATTCTCCGTGAGCGTAAGTTGTATGCAAAATTCTCCAAATGTGAGTTTTGGTTAAAATTAGTGGCGTTCTTGGGTCATATTGTATCAGATGAAGGTATACAGGTTGATACCCAAAAGATTGAAGCAGTGAAAAACTGGCCAAGACCTACGACACCCACGGAGATTCGCAGTTTTCTGGGTTTGGCAGGTTATTACCGAAGATTTGTAGAAGGGTTTGCGTCTATTGCAGCACCATTGACAAAGTTAACTCACAAGGCAATTAAATTTCAATGGAATGACGCATGTGAAAGAGGTTTCCAAAACTTGAAAGACAAGTTGACTTCTACACCAGTGTTAGTACTTCCTAAGGGTACAGAGGGCTATGCAGTGTATTGTGATGCTTCCGGGATTGGTCTCGGATGTGTGTTGATGCAGCATGGTAGGGTGATAGCATATGCCTCACGACAGTTGCGGCCACATGAGAAAAACTATCCCACACATGATCTTGAGTTGGCAGCAGTAGTTTTTGCTTTAAAGATATGGCGTCATTATTTATATGGAGTTCATGTTGACATCTATACGGATCACAAAAGCTTGCAATATCTTTTTAAGCAGAAGGAACTCAATTTGAGGCAACGAAGGTGGTTAGAGCTTTTAAAAGACTATGACATTGATATTCTTTATCACCCAGGCAAAGCAAATGTAGTAGCTGATGCATTGAGCCGTAAGGCAGTAGAAAGCACTAGTGGTCAGTTGAGTGAAAAGCATGAGATAATCAAAGATTTGAATCAACTAGCCAGCTTGGGAGTTCGCCTTATTGAATCCTCAGATGATAGAGTTATTGTGCAGAATGCAGCAGAATCCTCCTTGATAGCTGAAGTGAAAGAGAAGCAATTTGCGGATTCTATTTTATTGCAGCTAAAGGAAAATGTGCAGCAGAATTTGACCAAGGCATTTGATATGACACCGGAAGGGGTGCTTCAATGTCAAGGGAGGTTATGTGTACCGGACGTAGATGAACTGAGGACACGAATAATGACAGAAGCGCACCATTCGCGTTATTCCATTCACCCGGGTGCTACTAAAATGTACCATGAATTGAAGGAAGTGTATTGGTGGGGCAACATGAAAAAGAACATTGCAGAATTTGTCGCGCAGTGCCCAAATTGTCAACAAGTGAAAGTGGAACATCAGAAACCGGGAGGTTACATGCAGTGTATCAATCTTCCAGTTTGGAAATGGGATATGATTAATATGGATTTCATTACGGGTTTGCCTCGTACATTGCGGAAGGTTGATTCTATATGGGTCATAGTGGACCGACTTACTAAATCAGCGCATTTTCTACCGGTCAAGACAACCTATACAGCTGAGGATTATGCAAAGTTGTATGTAAAGGAGATAGTACGATTGCATGGTATTCCACTTTCTATCATATCAGACAGAGGAGCACAGTTCACAGCACACTTTTGGAAATCTTTTCAGCGAAGTTTAGGTACTCAGGTGAATTTGAGTACGGCTTTCCATCCTCAGACTGATGGACAAGCAGAACGTACTATCCAGACACTTGAAGATATGCTCCGAGCTTGTACGTTGGATTTTCAAGGTAGTTGGGATGACCATTTGCCTCTTATTGAATTTGCATATAACAATAGCTACCATTCAAGTATTAAAATGGCACCTTATGAAGCTTTGTACGGAAGGAAATGTAGATCACCAATTGGATGGTTTGAAGCAGGTGAAACTGCTTTACTTGGGCCAGATATTGTTCATCAGGCTATGGAGAAAGTTAAGGTGATTCAACAGAGGCTACAGACGGCTCAAAGTCGTCACAAGTCATATGCCGATGTTAGAAGAAGAGGACTTGAATTCGCCATAGGTGATTGGGTGTTTTTGAAGGTGTCACCGATGAAAGGGGTAATGCGGTTCGGAAAGAAAGGGAAATTGAGTCCACGTTACATAGGCCCATATGAAGTTATTAGAAGATTTGGGCAAGTTGCATATGAGTTAGCATTACCTCAAGAACTTTCCTCAGTCCATCCGGTATTTCATGTGTCGATGCTTCGAAAATGCATAGGAGATCCAGCTCGTATTGTTCCAATTGAAAATGTTCAAGTTACAAAGGATCTCACTTATGAAGAGGTGCCCATTGCTATCCTAGATCGACAAGTAAAGAGATTGAGAAATAAAGACATAGCATCCGTAAAAGTCCTTTGGAGAAACCAACACGTAGAGGAGATCACATGGGAAGCGGAAGAAATGATGAGATCCAAGTATCCCCATCTATTTCGAATGGACCAAGAAGTTCACAGTGCGGAGGTGGAACAATAACAAGTAAGTATTTAAAAGCATTATGTGAATGTGTAATGGTATGTGAAAGTAAAGATGCATTTGTTGTGTATAAGACAATGTCGTTAACATTCGAGGACGAATGTTTCTAAGGGGGGAAGAATATAACACCCCGTACCTTTTTGACCCTATTTTCTTGGTGATATATATGTCATATTTGAACCATGTCTAACTTGGTTTTGAGAGCAATAAGTGTATATTTTGTATTGGTTTTGATGGACTATTGATATTGTATTAACGTCCAAAAAAAAAAAAAAAAAAAAAAAATTTGGTCTAGGCGCGCCCGGGGGCGTGCCACGCCGCTCTGGGCTGAAATTTTCAGCCCAGAGGCAGCAAGGGGGCGCGCCAGGCAGCGTGCCACGCTGGGATTGGCCACCTTTCAAAAGTTGGAATTTTTCTTAAGTCCCAAGGGTATCCGGGGACGTATTGAGCCGATTTTTGCTACGTTTCTTCTACAACCAAGGGTATATACATGAAATGAATGACATATTACATTAGTATGATAAAATTTCTCGAGAACGAATTTGGGGTCAAAATGACAGTTTTGCCCCTAAGGTCAAAATAAGCCAAACGTGGCTAGAATCACTTGTTTTTGGGATTGAGGCTACGGATACGAATATTATGAGTGGGAATATTATTGTAATACGTATAAAGACGAGAAATTATTGATTTTATTGGGTTAAGTGATTTGGGCTCAATAAAAGCCCAAAAATGGGACAAAAGACATGGGTTATGTGACCCAATCTTCTCTTGACTTAGTCAAAAGAAGCATTAAATGCCACAAAGGGCTAAGGATGACCCAAGGACTATAAATAGCTCCAAAAATCAGATTTTTGTCATTTAGAACTCTCATGTCTCTTTAGATATTTTCCAAAAACATTTGCTCTCAAACCCTAAAGACTCAAAGCTACCCTTTGGAGCAAGATCATCACTTTGCAAGTTTGGGTAAGTGAATATTATTATGGATTCATATATTATATGCATGAAAGGGTATGTAAATCATGTTGGGTGTGCTTGGAAATGTTGGATATGGTACTTTGTGCTTTTATATAAGATTTGTGATCCATGGGGTTTGAACTTGAATTAGGACTTGTGCCTTTGATGAAAGATCATGGTATGGATAAAATATGAACATCTATGGTGTTATTTTTGTTGTTAAACTTGTTCTTATCTATAAGTGTAAATTGTGGGAATTTGGCCGATATGTGCTATGAAGTATATTAAGGTGAATTGATGGATTGTTTGTGATGTGGTATGGATAAGGAGGTGTAAAAGAGAATTGTTATGGTAAAATGTGATGATTATTATGTATTGGTCAATGTTGGGAATATTATGGAATTTTTGGAATAATAGTATATCAATGGTTTTGTCGAGGGGAAATGACATGTTTAAAGACAAACATGTACCTCATTGACATAGTATGCATTTGTCAAGTATTTGGTGGTTAATGTGAATTTCGTTATGTATTTATGTTGTAGAGTGACACATAAAGAAGGAGAGGGATTATTGTCTACGCATCGACGGTTGTATATTCGTATTGTGAATCCAAGGTATGTAAGGTTACTTTGTCCGTATCTTTCTACGGCCAATAGTGTTCACATTGACATTTCACTAGTTCTATGCCGAAATGTACAAAGGTATCCCATATGCACTTATCCATGGTCATTGTCATATATTTCCTACTCATTGATCAATTGTGACTCCCATTTCTTATATTTATGGTTAATGTTCCGAAAGCTCAAATAAAGTTACGTACCAATATTCCAATAGTGCCTATACTTGTGTCTCTTGTTCATGGATTATTATCCAATGGTTCCAATGGTATCATGGTGCTAGTAATGTTATATTTCTCATTGATATTTATTCATATGTCTCTTACTCATTGGTCAATGATTCAAAGTTTCCAACAATGTGATGTTCAAAAGTTCCAAAGTGATGTTATGACTATCAAAGTAACAATCTCAAAGTAAAGATCAAAGTAATGCAAATGTGGTCAATGATCAAGTACGGGTGGCAAGTCTAGGGGCGTAAGCCTAGCTCGACTCGATCCCGAGATTTGGATTTATGGGTGGCAAGTCTAGGGGCGTAAGCCTAGCTCGACTCGATCCCAAGGGTGGCAAGTCTAGGGGCATAAGCCTAGCTCGACTCGATCCCTATATGATGATATGAAAGACCCACTGATCAGTCGGGGCCCGGGTACATTGTGACATATGTGATAACAAATGAGTATTGAATGTAAAGAAAGCAATGAAAGTAATGAAAGCAATCCACATGGTTTCCAAAATGCAACATGGTGACTTATTCACATTGATTATTCATATGTTTTGAGTTCATTGGCATGTTCATTGAAATATTCATGTGTTGTACAGTTTCATCTGAGCCTTGCATACTCAGTACTTATTTCGTACTGACCCCTCTCGGGGAATTTACCTTACTTGCTGCAGGCGCAGGTCCCAGTAGGCCTCCTCAGTAGATTGCCACAGTTAGCGGTTCTTTGGTGAGCTCCAGCTTATTCGGGGCTTCTCCGAGTCAGGATGTTTATATGTTTTGGTATTGTACATAATGTGTAAAGCGGGGACTTGTCCCGACTTTTGATTTGTTTTGGTCAATGCTCTTGTTAGAGGCTTTTGTAGACAGATGTGGGTGTAGCAGTGGCAAGGACATATGTTGTTTTGACTGGATGGCCTCAACGGCCAAGTTTCATATGTATGTATTATGTCCCATGGTTTCCTTTATTCGTTTTTCATAATATTATGCAATGGTGGTTATGATTATATGCATATGAGTGAACATAGGCAAAGGTTGGTTCTCTCGGGCCTTATCGGCTATGGGTGCCAATCATGTCTCGATGGGATTCGGGGCGTGACACACCTTCCTGTGGTTCTGTGCAGCATTAGGATTACTTAGGAGAGCTATCAGAGTTGGTGAGCCCTCCATACTTTGTAAGGCAACTTATTTCAAAGTTCGAGTTATTTTTTTATGGTATTGCCAGGGCCTTGTTCGGACTTAGACAGTTCTTTATGTTAGAGGCTTCATAGACTGGTGTTGAATTTGATTAGATATTCTTTTTAAGTATTTCCGCATTGTTTTCTTTAAAGACTATTAAGTCAATTATGGGCTTTAATTAGAGATTTTGTGTTCTCTTTCACAAGTATTTTCCGCAAATCTTTATTACATGCTCTTAAAGAATGCTAAGTGGTTCTTCGGGCCTTAGGGGGTTCCGGGTTCCATGTTGCATCTAGGGCCTAGTCTTGGATCGTGACAAACTTGGTATTAGAGCCAGGTTTTAAGTGCCCTAGGGTGTCTATGAAGTCATGTCAAGTAGAGTCTTTTTTATGGGTATGTAGAGCGTCACACCTATAAAGGGGAAGCTACAAGGTATTTAGGGATGTTTCCCTTCTTTCATGATTTATTTCGTGCTAGAAAGTCTAGTCCTAATAAAATTTCTATCAACTCTTAATTTTTCCCACGCTTCAGATCATGCCTCCAAAAAGAACTACCGGCCAAAGGACTTTAGCTGGGAACTCTGTCCCTACCGGGATAAATATTGAAGAGTTCCGCGCTACTCATCTGATGTAGACCCATAATGGAGTCTGCACGTTTGGCCAGAATGCTCCTACTGGGGTCCCACATACCCCGATTAGTCCCTCATGGGCTCCCAGAACCGGCCCTACTCAGACTCATCCCTCTTAGGGTGACGTTACTAATGCTGAGTTCAGACAGATTATTTAGATGCTTGCTCAAATTATGTCATCTCAGTCTTTTTGGTCAGGTAATGCTGGTTCTGCTATTGATCCCTCAGCCACTACTAGGGTTGGTCAGTTCATGTGACTAAACCCACTGATTTTCACGGGGTCCAAAGTTGAGGAAGATCCTCAAGATTTTGTTAATGAGATGGAGAAATTTTTTAGAGTCATGCATGTCAGTGATACAGAGGGAGTTGAACTGGCAACTTATCAGCTGAAGGGTATGGCTTATCAGTAGTATGATGAGTGGGAAGAGATTAGGGGTGAGGACGCTGAACCTGCAGTTTAGGAGGATTTTTCTGTTGTCTTTCTTGATCATTTCTTTCCTCAGGAGTTGAGGAAAGCTAAGGCTGAGGAATTTGTGAACCTGAAGCAGGGAAATATGTGTGTTAAGGAGTATGCTTTGAAATTTACTCAGTTGTCTTGTTATGCTCAGGAGTTGGTGTCTACTATGAGAGCCAGAATGAGGAAATTTGTGTCAGGTGTTTCTGATGATGTGGTACTTGAGTGTAAAAGAGCAATGTTGAACAATAACATAGATATATCTAAGTTAGTAGTACATGCTCAGCAGGTGAAGGATGAGAAAAAAAAGAAAGCAGAAGCTGAGAAGCGTTAGAGTAAGAGGGCTAAACCCGCAGACCATGAGGTGAGTCACCAGCATAGTGGTAAGAGTAACAGACCATTCTCTAAGAAGTCTTGGGGCTATGCCAATTCGCCAGCTAGCGCACCTGCACCTATGCCTTCGGGCGATCATAGTTTTCAAACAACTTAGGGCCCCAGGATGAAGGGTTCTTAGTCCCAGGGTAATATTACTCAGTCCTACCCGTCTTACCCTCCTTGCAATACTTATGAGAAATTGCATCGAGGAAGGCGTCAGTTTGGTAGTTGCGTGTGTTATGGGTGCGGACAGCCTGGTCATATTCAGCGGGAGTACCCCTCAGCAAAGGGAGCATTTGGGGGCAACACGACACAAGCTACTACTTCTTCAGCCCCAGCTGTAAAGGGGATGTAACACCCCGTATGTTTCCGAACCTAACCTAGGTAATGTCCATAACATTCATGGAAATATTGAAACATGAGAGCTTTGATGAATTATCACATTGAATTGTTGGACTTAATTCATCTTGGGAATGGGCTTAAAAATTGACCCAAAGTAATAAGAAGACATGACCCAAAAAGGAACAAAAATGACCCATTCTTGATCCATGTATTAATGACCAAATAGACACCTCATCTTTGACTTAATGTTGGCTAAGGATGATATATTTAGCTCAAAAAAATCATATTTTAATCACAAAATCCACCTTGCCATTTCTTGAAATTTCTAGACTATCCAAGGAGACCAAAAAGAAACCCTTCTTCAAGCCAAGGCTACTACACTTATTTTGCCAAGATCATCACCTTGTAAGTGTTGGTAAGTCTTTATTCTTGTGGTCTAATATGTTATGTGCATAAGAGATGGTATGGCTTTTGATGGTTATGTCGAAAAGTTTTGATTGGTGCACTTTTGCTTATGTGACACAAGTGTTATTTTGGTGACTTGAACTTGGAAGTGGCCTTGTGGTCTTGAAAGAAGTGAGATTGATGGTTTGAACATCAACATGTATGATATGGTTATGCCCTAATTTGATTTCTCCTTATGTGTCATCATCATCATCATCATCATACCCAGTGTATTCCCACCAGGTGGGGTCTGGGGGGGGTAAAGTGTACGCAGTCCATACCACTACCTCAGAAGAAGTAGAGAGGCTGTTTTCGATAGACCCCCGGCTCAGAAAAAGTGTTATGGAAATTGTTGTTATGGAAAAAGTGTACGGAATGGTTGACATAATGAAAGAAAAATGTGATTTTGGTGATGTTTTTGTGTGTTGTGGGATCATGGTTGTTCATTGGTATTAGGTTGATCAAAAATATGTAAAGGGAAGCTTGGTTATGGCCATGAACCATTTAATGCGAAAAAGGACCCAAAAATGAACCCCGGTGGCTGAATTTGGGCATCCGCCCATGCAGACGGGCACCTGCGGGCGCAGATGCCAACGCATGTGGCCCTGGAAGTGTCCAGAAGGTCACCTGTGGCCGCAGGTCACCCACCTGCGCGCGCAGGTGGCCCCTCCAGACCCCCCAGGGTCCCATTTTGCATGTTTTCGTCCCGTAATGATCCCCGAAACCCCTCTAACCTTCTTGGATGCAATTATTAACTTATGAATGACCTTAGAGGAGTACGTTGGAGGTATGGTGAATTATATCAAGTATGGATTGACTTTAATGTGTTGTTATGAAAGACGTTTATGCGACGTAATGACGTAAACGTAACATAGTATTGAAAGGGAAGTGTAAAGTATGATCTTAGTGTGGAATGTTAGTGATGTATGATATCATGGGTGATGTGTGACTTGTTTTGGTAATGGTAAAGCAGTACATGATAGTGTACGAAGGTGAAATGGTGTTGTGTGACAATTATGTAACTTATTATCATGTTATACACTTGAAATGAAGTAAGTGGTTAATGTAAGCTTCATTATGTACTTGTGTGTAGAGTAGATATAAAGGGAAAGCTGAACTGTTGTATTCACGAGTAAGATTGTGTATCCATATTGGGGAATTAAGGTATGTAAGGTTACCCTTCCCATATCTTTCTGCAGCATATAGCGTATATCTTGTTATTGTACTTATTCAGTTTCGAAATGTCCTAAGGCGCCTCATTTCATGTTATCATCTATTGTCATTCATGTACAACATACTTATAGACATGATTCCAAGTTCCAATAATGTTGTGTTTCAAAGCTTCCAATAAGGTTACAATTCCAAAAGTATCAATCTCATGAACGTGAAGGCATAAGTAAGCGTCTATGTATTTTCCAATAATGATATAATCATCGTATGAACTTTCCCCAAGATTAAAGAAGTAATGTTGTGAAAAGAAGTGATGTGTTCTTGGGTGGTATCCCATGGGGTTCAATTACCTCGCATGGGTCGATCCCAATATCTACGGGAGGTATCCCATGGGGTTAAAATACCTCGCATGGGCCGATCCCGCTTCTACGGGTGGTATCCCAGGGGCAAAAGGAAAGCCTAGCATGGGTTGATCCCGAAAACTATTGAGTACCCACTGATCAGCTTGGGGCCCGGGCATTGTAAGAATGGAAGAATGAGTTGTGAATGAAGAGGTGAATGACGAAGGAACGAATGAGTATAAAGATAAAAGAAGTAATCCATCTAATGTACATATTTCCATACATATAGAGTGATGACTCATCCATGTTGATTCGTTAATTATATTTGTTTCCATTGAAGTAATGATGTATCATATAATTTCTTATGGCCTTACATACTCAGTACATTCTTCGTACTGACCCCTTTGGGGAAACTTACCTTACTTGCTGCAGGCACAGGTACTAATAGACCTCTACAGTAGATTGAGGATCTTTTTCTGATCTTTGGTGAGCTCCAGTTGGTTCGGGGCTTTCCGGGTCTCTTGTGTACATTTATTTTGGTACAGTAGTGTTGTGTAAAGCGGGGACTTGTCCCGAATTTAAGATGTTTATATGTGTACTCTTGTTAGAGGCTTTTGTAGACCGATGTGGGTGTATGAATAAAGAGTTGTATGTCCACCTTGACTCGATGGCCCTAACGACCAAGTTTCTTATATGTGTATATATATAATGCTCCATGATTTCCGCACTTATCATATTATGTCTTTGTGAGGTGGTGATGATTGTTATGGTATGCATACGATTAGGCATGAGTAAAGATTGGTTCTCTCGGGCCTTATCGGCTTCGGGTGCCAATCACGCCTCAATGGGATTTGGGGCGTGACAGGGGACTACTTCCGAAATAGACGGGGGTCACAGCCATCTGTATGCTCTGTCTGATTGCCAGGATTTAGAGGCCTCGCCAAATGTTGTCACAGGTATGTTACCAATTTTTTCCCGTGATGCTTATATGCTACTTGATACCGATTTTATGTGTCCCCTTATGTGGCTATAAATTTTGGTTTTGGTCTCGAAAATATTCATGAACCCTTTTCAGTTTCTACCCCTATTGGTGAGTCCATTATTGTTAGAAGGGTCTATAAAAGTTGTATTGTGACTATCTTTCATAGGGATACTGTAGTGGATTTGGTAGAACTTGATATGGTAGATTTCCATGTCATTTTGGGAATGGATTGGCTTCATTCTTGTTATGCTACTATGGGTTGTAGAACCAAAAAAGTTACATTTTGTTTTCCTAATGAACCAGTTCTAGAGTGTAAGGGTAGTCCTGTAGTGCCAAAGGGAAGATTTATCTCTTATCTTAGAGCTCGAAAAATGATATCCAAAGGGTGTTTGTACCATTTAGTCCAGGTCATGGATTCTAGTGCTAAAGTCCCCCACTCCAGTTTGTTCCCGTGGTTAATGAATTTCCCAAAGTTTTTTTCGACGATCTTCCCGAAATTCCTCCTGACAGGGAGATATACTTTGGGATTGATCTATTGCCCGATACTTGATCGATTTTCACCCCACCATATAGAATGGCTCCTGCGAAGTTGAAAGAGTTAAAATAATAGTTGAAAGACCTCTTTGATTAAGACTTTATTTGTCCTAGTGTCTCTCCTTGGGGTGCCCCCGTACTTTTTGTGTATAAGAAATATGGATCTCTCCGTATGTGCATAGATTATCGCCAGTTAAATAAGGTCACAGTGAAAAATAAGTACCCTCTTTTCGAAATTGATGATCTTTTTGACCAGCTTCAAGGTGCTAAGTTTTTCTCCAAAATAGATCTCTGATCGGGTTATCATCAGTTGAAAGGTAGGGAGGCTGATATTCCCATAACTGCTTTCCAAATCCGGTATGGACATTTTGAATTTTTGGTTATGTCCTTTGGTTTAACCAACGCTCCTACAGCCTTTATGGATCTTATGAATAGGGTGTTTAAGCAGTTTTTGGACATATTCGTTATAGTCTTTATTTGATGACATCCTGGTTTACTCTCAGAGTGAGGAGGAGCATGCCAATCACCTCTGAATCATACTTCAGACTCTCAAGGATCGAGAATTATATCCCAAATTCTCCAAGTGTGAATTCTATCTAAAGTTCCGTGGCTTTTCTCGGTCACATTATTTCTAGTGAAGGAATTAAGGTGGATTCCCAAAAGATTGTGGCAGTAAAGAAATGGACAAGACCCACGACTCCGACTGACATTAGGAGCTTCTTGGGTTTGGGGGGTTATTATAGGAGGTTCATGGAAAGTTTTTTCCTCTATAGTTGCTTCATTAAAAAAGTTGACTCAGAAGAAGATAAAGTTTCAATAGTCTAATGCTTGTGAGGGTAGTTTTGAGAAATTAAAAGACTGGTTGACTTGCGCTTGTGTTTTGACCCTACCCGAGGGTACCAAAGTATTTGTGGTTTATTGTGATGCGTCTAGGGTGGGACTTGGGTGTATACTTATGCTGCATAGCAAGGTCGTGGCATATGCTTCCCGACAACTCAAAGTTCATGAGAGAAACTATCCAACCCACGATCTGGAATTAGCGGCAGTGGTTTTTACACTCAAGATTTGGCGTCAATGCATGTGGACATCTTCACCGATCATAAGAGTCTATAATATGTTTTCACTCAGAAAGAGCTGAATCTTAGGTAAAGGAGGTGGCTTGAATTATTGAAGGACTACGACATGAGCTTGAATTATCACCCAGGTAAAGCTAATATGGTTGTTGTTGCTCTTCGTAAGTTGTCCATGGGGAGTCTTTCTCATGTGGAGGAGGAAATGAGAGGGTTGGTAAAGGATATTCATTGGCTTGTTAATTTAGGAGGTCGACTTCTAGACTTCAAAGAAGTGGGAGTGATTTTTAACGAAATGGCTAAGTCATCTCTGGGTGCCGAAGGTAAGGAAAAGCAGCCTGATGATCCTATACTTATGCAAATTAAGGAGGATGTTGGATAGCTGAAGGTAATGGCTTTTGAAATAGGGAGAGATGGCATCTTGCGGTAGCAAAGGAGGTTGTGTGTTTCGGATGTTCATAATTTGCGTGAGAGGATTTTGACCGAAACCCATATTTCCAGGTATACTGTTCAGCCTGGCTGTACTAAGATGTATCATGATTTGAGAGGGTTGTATAGGTGGAATAATATAAAGAGAGATGTGGACAATTTTGTTACTAAGTGCTCTAACTATCTACAAGTAAAGGTTGAACACTTAAGGCCGGGTGGTACTTCTCAAGACATAGCTATTTCAGTGTGGAAATGGGAAATGATAAGTATGGATTTTATCACAGGTCTACCACATACTCACAACTAGTATGACTCTATTTGGATCATTGTTGATAGAATGACCAAGTTCGCTCACTTTCTACCTATGAGAACGACTTATTCGGGAGAGGATTATGCAAAGCTGTACATTCAAGAGATTGTTAAGTTGCATTGCACACCTGTATCCATAATATCTGAAAAAGGTATGTAATTTACTTCTCAGTTTTAGAGAGCTTTTCAGAAAGGTTTGGGTACGCAAGTGAACCTTAACACCTCTTTCCTAACTCAAACGGATGAGAAAGCAGAATGCACTATCCAGACTTTGGAGGATATGTTGAGAGCCTATGTTATTGGATTTAAGGGTAGTTGGGCGGATCACTTACCTCTTATAGAATTCGCTTACAATAATAGCTACCATTCTAGCATCCAAATGGCTCCATTCGAGGCCCTTTATGGTAAAAGATGTAGATCACATATTGGGTGGTATGAGGTAGGTGAAGCAAGATTATTAGGACCAGACCTTGTACACCAAGCGATGGAGAAAGTTAAAGTCATCCGAGAGAGGCTGCAGACTGCTCAAAGTCGATAAAAATCCTATGCCGATGTGAGGCAAAACGAGTTGGAGTTTAAAATTGGTGATTGGGTATTTTTGAAGGTCTCTCCCATGAAAGGAGTAATGAGGTTTGTGAAAAGGGTAATCTAATCCCTCACTATGTTGATCCTTATCAAATTGTAAGAAAGATTGGAAATATTATTTATGAATTAGAGTTATCAGAGAGTTTGGCATCAGTTTATCCCGTGTTTTCTGTTTCTTTGCTCAAAAAGTGTGGGGGTGATCATTCTTTTTAAGTTCCCATAGTGAATATTGGTGTGAAGGATTCCTTGACTTATGAGGAGATCCCTTTTGAGATTATAGATAAGTTTGGAAATTGAGGACTAAAGAAATAGCTTCGTTAAAAGTGTTGCAGTGAAATCTAAAGGTAGAGGAAGCTACTTGGGAATTGGAGGAAGACATGAAAACTCGATATCCTCACTTGTTTACAACGTTCGATGGTGTTACTGAGGTACCAATCCTAGTTCTACCCATATTTTTCCCTCTTGACTAATGTTAATCAAAATCAAAAGTTCCCTATAAATTCTTGTCTTAGTTCATGTTTATGTGGTATTATGATGTATAATGATTCTTGCATAACTAAATGGTGTGATGTTATAATAGAACCCTTGTGATGCAATCCTCATGTCATGAATAAAGAATTCTAAGAGTCCTTAACCTTCATTTGAGGACGAATGATCCCAGGGGGGATATTGTAACGCCTCGTAATTCTATGAGTTTTGACGTCTTTTATTGAGCCTTGTTAAATGATGTGGTTTGAGTATTGAACCTTTGGAAAAAAGAGAGAGGGTGTTCAGGAGAAATCAGTCTCGAGCATCACAGAGGTCAAAAGTTGGTCACTGCCACGGTCCAAAAATCTTCTTAGCAGTCCCACGGATGCAGCGGCCGAAAATTGAACGCTACAGCTGGCGACCCTTGATTTTTTTTAAAGTGCATTTTTTTTTAGAATTTCACATTCATTCTCCAACTTTCCAAGCCTTAGAACGAATATCCTCTCCTCTCCACTTCATCCTACATCAAGGTTAGTCTCTCCCATGTAATTTTAGGTGTTTTCAAGTATTTCTAACATCAAAATATAGGTTCTTAACAAATTCTATATCATAATCATAGGATTTTGAAGAAAACCCATATCAAGATCTCGAGAATAATTCTTTAGGGTCTTCTTCAAAAAAAAAGTTTGATCTTTCTTTAAGTAATTTGGAGTGTTAAGGTATGTAGAACTACTCTATTTCTCTCAAATTTTGAATGTATGATTCCTAACCTCTTATGTACGTATAAATTATGATTTCAAGTAGGATTGGAAATTATTGAATGATAAATTAAATTGGGTTTTATGCACATTTTCTTCTTTTAAAAGGGTTTTTCATCATATTCTTGAGTGGGGTTGAAAGTATTACTTGGATTATGAACTTATCGTTATTCCTATTATAAACGTATAATTGTTCGAAGAATTGATTTACATCTAAATGCTTTAGAAAGGATCTTGATCAAGTTGTGTTGACTTAATCTTTTACTAGATTCCAAGAAGAGTTAAGTATGAGTCTAAAGTGATTCATTACGTGAAATCCTTATTATAGTGGGGACTAATAATGTGACAAATATTTATAATGATGATAAGAGATGGCATGTTGGTTGGCAAGTCTTAGTATGACGATACCAATTTAATGAATGTCTTAAGAATGATAAATGTCCCTAAAGAATGGTTTCTTTTATGTTTTGAAAAGACTAAAAGATGGGCTTAAAAAGAATTAGATGGTTAACCAAGTAGGTATGGGTTCCAAAAGGCTTATTATCCGCTATCATATTTTACCAATGCGGGATTGGTTCTATCCTGAAATATGGATAGCCATACTGTACGCTTGCTTTACGCAGTTGTGTACATGAGAGAAAATAAAAGAGATATAACATGCCTCAGTTCTTCCGGCAAACTCAGATTGGGGGCTCAGTGAACGAGTAGTAGTCAGACCCACATAGCCCATGGTGCATAAAGAGGTCGGTGATGCCATCTAGTTTAGAATTAAAGAAAAAAATGAGTTTATGCTTTCAGAGTCACTTTGAAGTCCTTATTATATTTTTCTTTTGCCTTGACTTCTACTTTTGAGATTACTATTGTATAAAGCTGGTCTTATCTTTTCCTTGTTCTGCATACCAATACATTCCATTTATTGACTATCTCCGGGTGCTACATTGTTTTACGATGTAGGTTCGGATGCACCTTCTTGTGGTTCTGTGTAGCGTTAGGATTACTCAGGAGAGCTATTAAACTTGGTGAGCTCTCCATACTTTGGAAGGTAGCTTATTTTAGAATTTGAGTTATTTCTTTTATGGTATCGTTGGGACCTTGTCCCTACTTAGACAGTTCTTTATGTTAGAGACTTCATAGACTGGTGTTGAATTTGATTAGATGTTCTTTTTAAGTATTTCCGCATTGTTTTCTTTAAAGACTATTAAGTCAATTATGGGCTTTAATTAGAGATTTTGTGTTCTCTTTCATAAGTATTTTCTGCAAATCTTTATTACCTGCTCATTAAGAATGCTAAGTGGTTCTCTCGGGCCTTAGGGGCTTCGGGCTGCCATGTTGCGTCCAGGGCCTAGTCTTGGATCGTGACATAACTGAAGTAAGTAATAAGAAGATTAAGGTTAGGATAGTTGTAACAGAAATGATTTTTGCCTATAAGTAAGGTAAGTCATCTTACTCCTTTTAGTGGACGATGACTTTCATCATATCAAGTACCAAAAAATGATGTCTTCAAGGAAAACATTGCCATCGTACTAGACAAAATGATATGATTTTTAGCCACAAAATTTTAGTGGCATGTTTAAGATCACTTGTTTCAAATATTGTTCTTCTTTTCTTTCTTCAACTCCATTTCTAGTTGTACTAAAAGTGGAAATACCCTATGTTGAAAGTTGGATTATTATTTTACTCCTACGTAATATTCTAACACTACAAAGGGAAAAAGGTTGTTATTGATAATATAATTTGCTATCCTAAATATCAGAGCAATATATATTCATGCATAAAAAAGATAAACAGCCAAGCTCATAAAATGAGATCAGCTCTCAAGGCCAAAATACCTTACCCAATGCTGGTTCTTCCTCAAGACAAAAAATATTAACAAAGAGACCCTTGTAATTACCATAGCCAAATCAACTTCACTTGCCCCTCTTCAACAAATAAAGTGTCAGATGTCAAGCTTTCAAAGAGGGATAAACTAAACTCATTCTTAAAATTAGTGAAAGTACTATATTGATTATCATAATTAGAAAAAAATGGCTAACACTTTCATCAAAGAGATTACAAATCGGCCTAAACCAAGAGCTATTTTTCTTTTTCTTATTTTGTTAATCAATCTCCAGTATCAGTGATTGAATTTAAAACTCCAAATGAGATCTGGTTAGGTGAACTCTCTAACTATTCATACTTGCGAGTATTTGGGTGTCCAACTTATTATCATGTTAATGAAGGAAAGTTTGAACTAAGGGCTAGGAAGGCCATATTCGTAGGGTATGTGGATGGAGTAAAAGGGTACAAACTTTAGTGTTTGTATTTACTCAAATTTGTAGTTATTAGAGATGTTACCTTTGATGAATCCTCTATACTTAATCCTCGTAAAGTTTCTGTGGAGTTATCAGGAAACGAGAACAATAAGCAGGTGGAGTTACTGGTGAAGCTTACCAAGAAGAAGGATCAAGAGACTCAAGTTGATGAGTCAAAAGATATAGATCTTGGAGAACTTGCTATCAATGAACCATACACAATTGTGAAGTGAAGGGACAAAAGGCAGATATGAAAACTAGAATGCCTTATAGAGCAAGAAAATCTGATTGCATTAAGGATCTTGAGCTATTATCATATGTTGAAGCAACTTTTTGCAAGGATTGCTACACAATGACAGTTATTCATAAAGGAAGAGATGGAGTCAGTTCACAAGAATCAGACATGGGTCTTAGTTGAAAGGCCAAAGGGGAAGAGGACAGTCGGATGCAAATGGGTCTACAAAAAGAAAGAAGGAATTTCAAAAGTGGAAGATGCTAGGTTCATGTTTCTACGGTGGTCGATTGTCAATTTGCGGCATCTTTACGCTCGTTCTCCATCCCTATCAGGTAATTTTTTAAACATTATTTTTATCACTTTCTCCTCAGCTCAGCACACCTATGGTAAAAAATTCATATCTTACCGTAGAAACGACAAAATCAAGATCCATTTGATATTCCAAAAACTAGACTTGTAGATCTAAAATATATCTAAAAATAAACTCTAAACTCCTTTCAATTAACGGTAATTAATTTTTGAAGTTGGTAATGAATCTGGCTAATTTTTTTTACAGATTCATACCGTCTCACCAAAACATCCCCGTCTTGGTGTAGGAGTGTCCAAACAATGAGTGACTTAATTCCTAGAAACTACACTTGGAAGATACAATATATCCAAAAATCAAGGCAAAAATCCTTCCGTATGAGCCGCAATCAATTTTTGAAATTGGCTATAAATCTGACCGGCTTGTTTGACAAATTTGTGTAGTTTCATCAAAACGTCCATATCTTGGTATAGGAGTGTCCAAATAACAAGCGACTTGATTTCATAGAAACTACACTTTGAAGGCTACAACATATCCAAAATTCAAAGCCAAAATCCTTTTTGAATGACAGAAATTAATTTTTGAAGTCGACTATAAAATCTTGCAGTCCTTGACTTTGGACAACATTCATGAACACATTTCTCCTTTTTGTTTCTTTTCTTTTTGTTGGTCTTCCCGAGGGTGTTAATGGTCTGTATTTCAGACCGGGAAGGTGTAAGGAATATTCATATAGTTTACGAGGTACCAAATGGTGGGTTACCTCTTGTGGTTTGGCAAGAGAGAAACTTGGAGCAACCGCATTCCGTCCTTGGCGAGCAAACATGTTATGCACCTCATTCTTTCGTAAGTTTTTTTTAAAGAACCATATTCCATCCGTGGTGCTCAAGCATGTGCCCATCTCAACTATGCAGCTTTGTGAGAAATAGTCTTGGAGTAGTATTTCCCAACTTTGGCGGCGGAACATCCTTATATTCGGCTTGACGGAGAGCACACTCCAAAATTCCATTCTTGATGAGCAAAGCGCATGAAGTGTCCTTTTCTTTTAGTTCACCAAAGATGTAGATGGTGAATTTTTAGTACAAGATTTGGCAAAAAAGTAGACAAAATACTTTTTCCTTGAAGCTTTCCATAAATAAGGCGTCATTTTTCTATTGCTCGGAGAAGGAGAATTAGAAGCAAACCAAAAGCCGCATACTGATTTTTGTATTACTACAAATTTGTCTTCGACACCCAAATTAGAGAGGCTCTAAACTTTAAGCCATTAGAATAGTATTCATCATTACAAGGTGAAACATATATATGGTAACACTCTCATCATGCCGACTTGATGAATTATGCCATTGGCAGGGAAGAATACATCACCCTCTTTTTTGTTGCATATTTACAAGGGATAACCACATGCTTGTCGAGGAACCACTCGATGTTTTTCCTTTCAACTCTGGCGAGCATGTTCTCGGTGCATCTTTGCAAAAATAATTTTTTTGATATAGGAATGATGAAATTTAGATCCTCTTTATTTTGAGGAAATTAGACTCCAAAAGATGCAATATCTCAAATATTAGACCGAAATATTATTAAGATCAGCTTGAATTAAAATTTAAATTGATCAAAAGATCTGCTGCAATGACTTTTTAGCTTTGGGTGCTTCAGCCACATCATTCTTATCCCAATCTAGGAGGATTCAACTTGGGGATTTGTCTCATTTTCATGGAGATTTCGCAACTTGAAGATCGCTTTATTTTGAGGAGCTTTTGTTAATTGAAGACTTGGGTCAAATTTGAAGAGCATTTTTGTTAAACTTGAAAATTTAGCTCGAATTCGAGGATCTTTATGACTTCAAGAATTTGGCTCAACCTTGAAGAGCTTTGTAATCTGAGGATTTGGCTCAAATTGAAGAGCTTCGACACTTGAAGATTTAACTCATTTTAATAGAGCTTTTGTGACTTCAAGTTAGCTTGAATTTGAAGAGCTTTCAAATTTAGCGACTTCGCTCGAATTTGAGGAGTTTTGTGACTTGAATTTAGGTCAAATTTGATGAACTTCATGACATGCATTTTAGGTTTTTTTGTCAAGAAGCATTATAACTTATAGTTTAGGCTCGTACGTCGAGGAACATTATAACTTGTAGTTTAGGCTCGTGCATCGAGGAGCATTTTGGCATGCAGATATAACTCAAATTTGATGAGCTTTATGACATACAGTTTAGGCTCGTGTTTCTAGGAGCATTTCAACTTGCAGTTTAGGCTCATGCATCAGAAGTATTTCAACTTACATAGACTCTTCAGTATCAGTTTCAGATGAAGAACAAAAGAAACATCCCACGACCTGGTAAGGCTAGTACAAGAGCTACTAATAAAAAAAATAAGAGTACTAGTAGTATCAATATGCAGGTAGTCTCGAATGTAAAGACTGTCCAAAATTAAGGAAGGAGAGGGGATCAACTCAGGCTCTGAAAGCTTACCCTATCTTAGGATCTCATAAGCAATCTAGAAGGAGTATCAGCAACGTCAACTAGTTCTCGGATCTGTAGCAGAAAAGGATACAGAAGTGCAGTATGAGTATCAAAACAACAGGTACTCAGTGTCGCGCCCTATTTAGAACCGATAGAAACAGTACACAATTTAATTGGCTCTTCTACCTGATTTTAAAGGTTTCAAAGTTGCCACCTAATTTTAAGGATTAATTAGGAAACCCTATGTTATTGCAAGCGTTTAACTCTATTAGTCTACTAAACCAGAGATTCTGGGTAAGGGCTTTATTTATCTCGAGGGGAAGGGGTTAGACATCCCTCAAAACCTATCCTAAGATAGTCCTTAAAACTCAGTCTAAGATATAAGAGGGAATTGCTTATTTCATTATTACTTAAAAAAAGATGTTTAAAAGATGTAATGCTTCATAAGTATATTTAGAAAATATAATGAAATGATTTGGAACCAATTCTTATGTTTAAGATAAAAGTAAAATATATAAGTATATAAAAATATCATGGTTGAGTAAAAGTAAAATGCACGTGTCATGTCAAAAAGTAGCATAAAATATATGTAAAGTGTATGTGGAATGTATAATGTGTGTGCAAACTAAATATATGAATATATTTTACTAATTATGACTAGTGTATGTATAGTATACCATGTATAATAAAGTGTCACGCCCCAAATCCCATTGCGGCGGACTGGCACCCGAAGCAGATATGGCCCGAGAGAACCAATCTTTGCTCATGAACATTCGTATGCACATCCTCGTATGAATCTTGTTATACCTCATGCAACTATGCGGAAGTCATGGACATGGAAACATATGTCATATCTATACATATATATGCCGTTAGGGCCATCAAGTCAAAACGGACATTCATCTCTACATTCATATACCCACATACGTCTACAAAAGCCTCTAACAGATGCATCAACAAGACTAACTTAAAGTCGGGACAAGTCCCCGCTTTATACAACATTTACAACAACAAAACAAATATACAACTGTGACTCGAAAAGCCCCGAAGCAATTGGAGCTCACCAAAGATCTACAAATACCCGGTAATCTACTACGGAGGTCTACTAGCACCCGCGCCTGCAGCAAGTAAAGTAAGTCCCCGAGAGGGGTCAGTATGAAGAATGTACTGAGTATGTAAGGCCATATGAAGTTGTATAATGCATAAGTACTTCCAAGAAATTAAGCATAAGAGAATAATCAATATGGATAAATCCCCGTTCTGAATATGTGGAGTTATGTTCATTACTTCCATTATTTTCATTACTTGATCATCCATTCTTATCATCATCATTCTTATAATAACTCTCATATTATATATTCATGCAAAGGAATATATTCTCATTTCTTTTACAACTATTTCATTACTGTTCATCCAACTAGTTAGCGGTTCATAATACCTTATGGATCATCCACCTTATCATTATCTTTTGCATAACATCACTCATCTAATACCGGACATCCAGCTGACCAGTGGGCTATAATATAAATCGGACATCCAGCTGGTCAGTGGGCCATAGTCGTATATATAATAATAATAATAATAATACCGGACATCCAACTGATCAGTGGGCCATGATATAGTAATAATAACATAGCATATTATTGGGATTGTTCCATCCGAGCTTATGCCATTTTTATTGCTACATACTCAAAGAAACATAAAGTAACCATGCGTACATTACTTCTTTGCATACTTCTTTTCCTTCCATGAGTTATGAGAGTGATACATTGATGATTGAAACATTATTAGGAACACATATACACATTACTTCATTCCTTTACTTTCATGAGATTGATACCTTTTCTTATGAGAGATTGATACGCTCACTCATGAGAGATTAATACATTCACTTATGAGAGATTGATACTTTTGTTTGTGAGAGATTGATATATTTGTAGTCATAACCTTATTGGAAGCTTTGAAACATACTATGATTGGGACTTTGGAACCATGTCCATGATTATGTAACACATGAGCAACAACGACTAATGAATGAGGGATATGTGACTTGACAATAGATAACAACCTGAAATGAGATACCTTTGGACATTTTGGAATGAACTAGTACAACATCAATGTAACTACTAGGAGCTGCAGAAGGATACGGAAAGAGTAACCTTACATACCTTATGTCCTCAATATGAACACACAATCCAATATATGACTACAACAATTCAGCTCCTTCCTTATGAGTTACTCTACATCACAAGTACATAACAAAACTCACGTCAACAACCAACTATATGGGAAGTGCATAAGACATCAATGAGTTACATACTTGCCCTATAACGTCATTTCACCCTTTACAATACAATTCACGGCATTAACATACCACCATATTCTACACATTGAAAACAACATCATAAACCAATAACTTTTCACACCAAGTTCCTCCTTTACATGTTCTCATTAACACCACATCACAATGAATCCATCAAATCGCTCCAATACATTTTATAACCAAAATAACCAAAATTCCACAATTTTCTCATATAGAAAAATAACAAGTTATGGACATAACTACACCATACATGTTGAAATATCATCCATACCATTCACTTTCATCAAAACATCAAGTCCCTTTTTCAAGTTTAATTCACAAGAATGCACATCTTTTAGCAAAAAGCCAAAGTGCACTATTCAACACCTTGCCAACATAGCCACCATGATATACATAATCTCTCATGCCCATAATATGTTAAAGTACAAGAATAATCACTTACCTAAGCTTGAAAGATGATGATCTTGTCCAAAGAGTGCCTTAGGGTTTGAAGAGCAAAAGAGAAATATCTTGTGGAAATATTGTAGAAATGTCTAGTGTCATGCCCCGAGTTCCAACGGGACGGACATGGCACCCGAAGCCGATAAGGCCCGAGAGAACCAATCTACATCCATAAACACCCATACACATACCACGCAATAGTCATCACCACCACAATTAGAAATAAGAAGCCAATAGCAGAAATTATGAAAAATATATAAGAAATAAGAAACTTGGCCGTCAGGTCCATCAAGACAAAACATACGTTCATCACCTTCCCTTTATCTATCCCACAACATCTACAAAGCCTCTACAGATGCACAACCAAAACCAACCTAGAGTCGGGACACACCCCGCTCTATACATAAGACCAAAACAAATGTACACATAAGACTCGGAAAGCCCCGAACCAACTGGAGCTCACCAAATGTCCGCAAACGATCCGCAACCTACAGTGGAGGCCTACTAGTACCTGTGCCTGCAACAAGTAAGGTAAATTCCCCCGAGGGGGTCAATACGAAAAATGTACTGAGTATGTAAGGCTATAAGAAACGGTATCAATAAGTGAGAACATCAAAGTAACTCAAAGATAAGAGAATAGGCAATATAGATAAACCAACATTCCATGGATGTGGAACCATGTACATTACATTCTTTATTTCCTTTATCATTCATCTTCATATCAACAATAATCATATCATGCCCGGGACCAACTGATCAGTGGGAAAAGAGGATGACCCATGCTAGGCATTTTAACCCCTGGGATACGGTCCTCATCAATATACATATCGGGATCGACCCATGCTAGGATTTCCTTTCGCCCCTGGGATACCACCCGTAATATTGGGATCGACCCATGCTAGGTGTTCCTTCCACCCCTGGGATACCACCCAAGAACACATAACTTCTCTTTACAACATTACTTTAATCTTTAGTTATAAAATTGAAACATTGTTGGTTATCGCATTATTGGAATTTTGGGACAATGTTCAATGTACAAGAGACACATGAATAAATATATATATAGGTAACCAACTGACATGAGATACTTTGGAACATTTCGACATAGGTACAAGTACAATGGCAAAGGGAGCAATATGTGTTGCAGGAAGATACGGACAAAAATAACCTTACATACCTTAGATTCTCAATAAGAATCCACAATCCTATTGCATATAATGATCCAGCCCCTTACTCTGCAACACAAGCACATAACGGAGTTTACGTCAACATCTAACACCTTACAAGTGCAAAAGACGAAAAAAGGTACATAATTGCCTATAACGCCATTTCCCCCTTTACAATGAAATTTCGGCATGACCATTCCAAAAATACTACAACATGCCATACATTGACCAAACATCATAACCAATAGCATTTCGCAACAAAGCTTCTTCTTTACACTTTCTCATTCACACCATATCACAAAGAATCCATTCACCTTAATACACTTCATAGCACATATCGGCCAAAATCCCATAATTTACACTTATGGAAAATAACAAGTTTAATAACAAAATCACACCATACATGTTCATAATTTATCCATACCATGCTCTTCCATCAAGACATCATGTCTCTTTTCAAGTTCAAATCACAAAGATGGCACATCTTTCACCAAAAGCACAAATATACTATTCACCACCTTACCAACATAACCATCATGATATACATAATCTACCATGTATATAATATGTTAATCCATGAAAATTAATACTTACCAAGGCTTGGAAAATGATGATCTTCTCCAAAAGTTGACTTAGGGTTCTTAGGGTTTGAGAGAACCAAAAAGGAAATGTCTAGTAATTTCTCAAAATGTGTTGTGTAAGTTTTAGAATAAAAATATGATTTTGGCCCCTTATTTATATCATCCTTATCCACTCTTAAGTCAAAGATGAGGTGTCCAAGTGGTCATTAATTCTTGGGTCAAGAATGGGTCATTTTATTCCCTTTTTGGGCCATGTCTTTCTTGAAATTTTTGGCCAATTTTCGAGCCCAACAATCCAAAGAAATAAAGTCCAACACTTTGCATATATAATATATCCTTTATTACATGTTCAATTAATTCTGTCACTTAGTTGCATACGTTCGGAAATTTACGGGGTGTTACATCTAGAATGGCATGTGCCCCTTTGAGATTAAAAATATGATTTTTGGCCACCTTATATAACCTCTTTAAGTTATACTTAGCCATTTGGTTCAACAATTGACAAGTCAAAGCAAGAATGGGTCATTTGACCCATTGGGCCTTTCATGCTTTACTCATTTTGGATCTCAAATTAGGCCCAATAACCCATATCATCTTAACCCACCAAATGTAATGTATCATCCGCCATATATCTCATATTCAAATGATTCTATAATTGTCTCGATAACATTCACTTACGAGATTCCCTTTTGTAGCCTCAATTGCAAAAATAGAAATTCTAGCCGTTCATAGCTTATGTGAACAAAATTTGTTAAAATACTTGTGATGAAGCATTAACCCCATTTTGGAGGCTAAACGCGTTTAAAAATAGTCTTACTATGATGGAGTAATGATACCATGACTTATAGGTCTTATACGCCTCATAATAGTCGAAGAAAAATTTTGGCGAAAACCACCCCGGTACGCCACCTGGCCAGCCCCTTTGCTGCCTGTAGGCTGAAAATTTCAGCCCAAAGCGGCCTGGCACGCCCTGGGGCGCGCCTCACCCAAAAAATTGAAAAAAAATTTCGTTTTTCAACTTTTCTTTGCGGATTTGGTTAGATACTTCAAGTTCTAATCTTTAGCTTGCCTCTTGTCTTTAAGAACCTTTATTTAGGAGTCATTCAAGCTTCGTTTTTCCACCCCAAAAGTCATAAACTTTCCCCACAAGGGTTTCATCACACTTACCAACACAAGATCAAATGTTCCATCAATAACCATGCAAAAATACGTACTTATTGCTCTCGAAACTTACGTAAGCATTGTTCAAAGTTGTTAAGTAGGATCGGAAGTGTACGGGGTGTTACATAAAGTATGAAATTGTGAAGTATATATGTATAGAAAATATTTTTGTATATACAAATAGGTGAAATATGATTATGGTAAAATATAGATAAATGCATGTGCAAAGTAGTATATGTGTATCCGTATGTGTATGTGTATGTGTAGAGATAAGTATATGTATAATCGTCGACATATATGCATATATAATAATTACATGTGTATATGCGTATAGCGTGCATATTATATATGGAGATGTATTACGCCAAGAATGTGTGTATGTATAAATAAATATAAGATATGAATGCAACAATGGTAGCATATACTAGTTGACAAATGTATATACATACATATAAATTAAGTACGAAGTAAATATACTCTATAATAAGATTGATGAAAAATAGTGTATGGGGTATACCTTATCGGCTCGCTTTGAAGTAAATGGCTTGGATCAAATATATCGTCTCGATAAAAATCCATTTTTTTGTCGTAGTCTTGAATATTATGCCTGCTCTTTGTGAGTAGCAAAATAATTTATTTATTGTAATACCCCGTACATATTCCAACCTAATTTGGTAACTTGGAGTCATGTTTACTTGGTGATTAAGATCACTAAGTACGTATTTTGTAGTGTTTGGATGGGGCATTGGATGATACACTAGAATTAGACGGAGTAGGAAAAAATTCAGCAAGGTGGCCAAACTTGCTCCACTCCCTGTTTCAGGGGGTGTGGCGCAAGCCCCTGATTCAGAGAGCAGCCAAGTCTTGCGCCACTTCTTTCTTTGTAGCAAGTGGTGCAAGGCACAACACTTTGGCCCTTCTCGTGCTCGTTTTGCAACGCATTTCAACGACGATTCTTTCTTGGTTTCTTTTGGTTATTTGGGTTCTTTGAGCATTGTTAAAGCTTCAAATACTTCAATACACTCCTACATACTCCTACATGATCAAATCATGAAACACAAGTATTTATCAAATTGAGTTCCAGTAAGCCATGGGTGGCTAGAATTCCTATTTTTGCGATTGAGGCGACGAACATGACTCTCGTAAGTGAATATTGTCGTGACATTATGGAATTATTTAAACATGATATATATGGTTGATTATACATGGGATTTGGTGGGATAAGTTGAGATAAGTTATTGGGCCCAATTTGAGACCCAAAATGAGCCAAAATGAAGGGCCCAAAGGCAAAATGACCCATTCTTCCAATATTTGACCAAGTAAACATATCATTTAATGACAAGTGTGGCTAAGTATGACTTGAGGTCTATATAAAGGCCCCAAAATCAGATTTTATTCACAAATACTCTCATACCTTTTTGGATATTTCTCAAACATTGCTCTATTCTTCCAAACCCTAAAGCAACTATTTCCTTTGGACTCTTTGGTAAAGATCATCACTTTGAAAGCCTTGGTAAGTGTCTAACCTCATAGATTAATATATTATATGCTTAATATGGTGTGTATATCATGATGGTTATGTTGGCAAGGTGGTGAATAGTGTATTTTTGCTTTTGGTAAAAGATGCGCCATCTTTGTGATTTGAACTTGAAAAGAGACTTGATGTCTTGATGAAAGAGCATGGTATGGATAAAATATGAACATGTATGGTGTGATTTTGTTATTAAACTTGTTATTTTTCTATAAGTGTAAATTATGGGATTTTGGCCGATATGTTCTATGAGGTGTATTAAGGTGACTTGATGGATTATTTGTGATGTGGTGTGGATGAGAAAGTGTAAAGGAGAAGTTTTGTGGTGAAATGTTATTGATTATCATGTATTGTTCAATGTATGGAATATTAGGGGATTATTGGTATGATAATTTCATCAATGGTTTTGTCAAATGGGAATTGGCATGTTTAAAGGCAAACATGAAACTCATTATCGTTATATGCATTTGTAAGGTAGTTGGTGGTTAATGTAAACTCCGTTATGTATTTGTGTTGTAGAGTGACACATAAAGAAGGAGCGGGACTATTGTGTGCACATCTAAGATTGTATAGTCGTATTGAGAATACAAGGTATGTAAGGTTACTCTGTCCGTATCTTTCTGCGGTAAATATTATTCACATTGACATTACGCTTGTCCCATCCCGAAATGTGCTAAGGTATTCTATATCCGGTTATCAATAGTCATTATCATATGTTTCCTACTCATTGACCAATTGTAAATCTCATGCCTTATATTCATGAATAATGTTCCAAAAGCTCAACAATGTTATGTTCCAAAGTTCCAATAGTGGTTATACTCATGTATTTTGTTCATTGATTATTGTCTAATGGTTCCAATGGTGTTATGTTTCCAATAAGGCTATGTTTCCAACAATGTTTATTCACATGTCTCTCACTCGTTGGTTAATGATCCAAAGCTTCATGTAAAGTTATAACTATCATAGTATCAATCTCAAAGTAAAGATTAAAGTAATGCATATATGGTTAATGATCAAGTATGGGTGGTAGCTTTGGGGGCGAAATGCCTAGCTCAAGCCGATCCTGAGATTGTTGGATCAGGGGAAAGTCCTAGAGGCATAAGCTTAGCTCGGACAGATCCTGACAGGGGGAAGCTCTAGAGGTAATAACCTAGCTCGATCCGAACCTGATATGTTGGTATGGGTGGCAGCTCTAGAGGTAATAACCTAGCTCGAGTCGATCCCGATATATATAGATATTGATTCATAGGGTGGCAGCTCTAGGGGCATAAGCCTAGCTCGAGCCGATCCCAACGTAACATGATGTTATATTAAAACCCACTGTTCAGTCGGGGCCAGGGTATCACAGGTCACAGGCAAAGATGAATAATTATAGACGCAAAGAAACAAAGGAAGTAATGAAAGCAATATACATGGTTTCCAAAGTACAGAATAGTTACTTATCTATATTGTTCATTCATTTGTATTTAAGTCCATTGGCATATTTACATATCATATAGTTTCTTATGAGCCTTACATACTCAGTACATTCTTCGTGCTGACCCTCTTGGGGGGATTTACCTTACTTGTTGCAGGCGCAGGTACTAGTAGGCCTCCACAGTAGGTTTCCAGTTGTTGCGGATCATTGGTGAGCTCCAGTTAGTTCGGGGCTTCTCCGAGTCACAGTTGTTCATATGTTTTGGTGTTGTACATGTGGTATAAAGCGGGGACTTGTCCCGACTTTTAGTTTGTGTTGGTCAATACATTTGTTAGAGGCTTTTGTAGATGTATGTGGGTGTATGAATGTAAGGTGGTATATGACGTTTTTGACTTGATGGCCTCAACGGCCAAGTTTCACATATGTATATATATATATATATGTCCCATGTTCCATGTTTTCTGTTATTCGCCTTCCATGTTCTTATGTGACGGTGGTGTTGTCTATGAGTATGACATGCATATGAATAAATAGAAGCAAAGCTTGGTTCTCTCGGGCCTTGTCGGCTACGAGTGCCAATCCGTCTCAATGGGATTCGGGGCGTGACATTTATCATCGATTTATTACTCATTTATTGAATTATTTTTTTATGCTAAATTTGTGATAAATATAACGAGTGATAATTTTAGTAGCAAACCTAACTTCTACTTGAATATCGAATATTAAGAAAAAGATAAAGCGTTAGTTTGCGGTAAGACAAATAGCGTGTGTATAAGCTTGAAATGATTAACTAAAATTGTAAACATAAAAAAATATATTTTGCTCGTTTATTCAATTCTCCATTTACCAATTTGATATATTTTATTATTTATTTTAACAATCCGCAAACTCCAATGTTTAATTGTACCTGAAAGATAAGAAAAAATAATTAGTTCATACAATATCTCACGATATAGTGTAGCTAAATAATTTAGACCTACATCAGTCTCATATACATAGGTCATAAACCATAAAGGTTTTGATTAAAGAGGCTCGGATATAATGAAACGAAATCTTAGACGAGTGATTGAGTCGAGTTGTCGTTGAAAATACTAGTTGTTCGTCAGCCGTCCTAGTACACAACCACAACACGTCTGTCAATTTCACCTTAAGTAAATTTAATTTCTCGTCATCGCCTCTTATAAAAGGGCCCCGATCGAGTGGCATTTACTCTGAAGGAGCATGGCCTCAAATTAAATTTCATCGTCCCGTCGTTATGTAGTATTCGATTCTTTATCAGTTTAACAGACTGTAAAAACAGTTGAGGGCATAATCGTCCAAAAAAAGTACTAAAATAAAGTCAGTAGTGAAACAGACCCAAAACAATAGCAGATTCATGGAAACAAAAACCAAATGGTGTACCAGTCATATCAACAACACACAGAATAATTAGTAAAAATAAGGCCGTAAGAAGATCTGAATAATGATCAAAATCGGAACACACATATATATACATATGCATATATGTATAAAAGTATACAGTCAACATAGTCTTGAGCATAACAACCGTGTTAGGGCTTTAACAGAAAACACCTCAAGGAGGTGACCAAAGTTCCGGCGAAGCAGCAAAATAGGAGAACCAATAGTGGTAGCCGAACGATGGTGCCGCTTCAACGGCATTGCCGGAGTAACACCAACACAAATATCCAGTCAGCATGGGATGTATTCAGATGAAACAAAACAGAATTGAGAGGGAGGGAGAGTAAAGAGTGTAAAGATCTAAAAATTGTAATGTTCCCCATTTTTTCTCCCTCCAAACTCTCTCCTCTCAAACTTTCTCATCCTCGACCTCCCATTTGGAGGGTAAAGAACACCTATTTATAGGTAAATTCGGACTTGAAATTCGAATTTCAAACCCAAAATTTAACCAAAATGTGGGAAGTAGAAAGAGGATATTTGAAATTCAAATCCTTCCAAATATTTTGTCTCTTTCTTTATGATTTAATGAGAATTTGGAATCAAAATTCAGTATTTGCATGAATTCGGGACTGAACTTATCTACCAAAATGGATTCATGGGCTTGGAAGATGAAAAATGAGGGAATGTCCCAAGATGATGTGGATTGATGACTTGTGTAAAGAGGGAATGTTATTGGACGGGGTTTTGGGCCAAATCTTGGGACTCTCTTGTCCAAAAATTGATGAGTAAATTGAGTTTGAATAAAAATGTAATTGAAATAGCCCATATACCTTTTCCATTAAATTAATCTAACAATTCTTCTTTAAATTAATCTAACAATTCTTCTTTGTCCTAATTAATTTTCTATAATATATACGTATATAAATTATGTAAACAATTTAATATACGTATTTAAATTTGATAATTTCATAAAAAGTAAAATACAGTAGTGATGTAGTGAGAAATAAAAATGCATTAGATGCAAGTGTTAAAATATTTCATTATATTTTAAAAGCATTTAAAATATAGTAGATGAAAATAGAGAATTTATTTTAGAAAATCATTTAGGACTAACAAGCATAGGAAAATTAATCAAAGGAAAAAACGAGCCAAAATTGGGTGTCAACACTCAGTAGGCAACATCGGCCGACTGAGCTAAATCATAATAAAAGTATAATAAAATGTGAGAATGTACGCCAAGTCAAGGAGAAAGGGGCAAACCTGAGATCATGCTCCAACGCAGAAAAAATAAATAATTAAACACGCGATACTGAAATTAAAGTAAATTAATTATAACCTAAATAGGCTCCCATAAGCCTAGAAGGTGCAAACAAGAGAAGACTAACCCAAACGAGCCCCCAAAAGCCCGATGGATACAATCAAGAGGAGATCTATAGACACTAAGCATGATATAACCAACCAATAATCTCATATCCATGAAACCATTCGTACTTAACACCATAACCATATTATAGATGCCAGACTCGAACCGGTCTTTAATACCATAACCATATCATAGAAGCCGGACTCGAACCAGTCTTTAATACCATAACCATATCATAGATGCCAAACTCGAACCAGTCTTTAATACCCTAACCATATCATAGATGCCGGACTCAAACCGATCTTTAATACCATAATCATATCATAGACGCCGGAATCGAACCGGTCTTTAATACCATAACCATATCATAGATGCCAGACTTGAACTGATCTTTAATACCATAACCATATCATAGATACCGGACGCGAATCGGTCTTTAATAAAATAAAGTCACACTAACTAGCCTAGCCCCGAACTAGGTGAATGCTATATAGACTAAGGTTCAAGATTAACTACAATGTTGCGAACGAAGGCCTCCTAAGTCTACAAGGAGCTAAAAGAGATTTCACAACCTAAAAGAGGGCCGGTGGGGCCCATTTCTAAACCCGAAAGTCTATACTAAGGTAATTTCTACCCGAAAATGACTAAGTCTCCAAAATTCCACTACAAGTTATTACATAAGTCTAACTAAAGCCTAAAAACATCATTTGACTTAAAGGAAAGGTAAATGGGTCGATTCTACCCCCAAAACGGCTCACAAATCAGCCAAATAAATCAAACTTCACGAACTAAGCAACCAAACCGTAATTTTCAACCCAAAATTAGCAAAATATCATAATAATACCATATTAAATCTTAATATATAAGTAAGGTAAGCCTAGACTACCTGGACACCAAAGAATGCTCGATAAAGTCCGCTAAATTGGGGCTTTTCTCCCCCGAGAAGCCTTCGCATGATGCCACGCTATCATAATAATGATCTACGCATTAATACAAGAATAATGGTCCCCATGTTGCATATAAATGCTTTGAGTCCAAAATCGAGCTAAAAATTTCATATGGGGCCCGCTTATGGAATCATAAATTTGAAACCGTCAAAACGTCTCTCAAGGCTCAAGGATCATTTACCCTCAAGAGTGGGTAAATTTCAAGCTCCGAAACATCCAAAATCAACCGATAAATGAATTAGGGATTTAAACCCAAAATGGAGAATTTATCGAGGAATTAGACGGAACTTACAAGAATTAAGACGAGGAAGATGGCTTTGAGGAACTCTCCAACCTCTCTTGATCTCCCAAGACTCGCCCCCTCTCTTTCTCTCTAGGGATTTTAATGCCCAACACTTAGAGAATAATGAGAGAAAAATGGGTGAAAGGGGGATTAAATGTACTACAGGTACCGCTAAAGTGCCCACTTGACCACTAAAGCGGTTCGAAAACCTGGGCTGACCTCGGCTAAAACAGACCAAACGTTGCTTAAGCGGCGTCCGCTAAAGCGGTAAGGCCTCCGCTTAAGCGGTCCATCTAGGACCAGTGCTAGCCGCTAAGCTGTGCCCAGGCCGCTAAAGCGACCTCCGCTTAAGCGGTGGCACCAGCTGAAGGCATGCACCAGCTATGTCTTGGTTTTTGCCAAGTCTTTGACGCACCCTCGAGATTCGTTTGAAATCCCGTGAATGTAAATGAACTATGCTACCCTATGAAATTTAACATATCAATCTCAACGGCGTAATCAAAATTTCCATCTGGGGTTGTTTCGATGAAAAGTAGGTCCTACACCCAAATGGCATTTTCATTACTTTCCACCCAATAGCCCAATATGAGTCTGAAAACCTCGGGACCCGGACCAAGGGTCTCCTTAGCCTAAAATCGATGCTCTAGAGCTAATAGAACTGTCATAATTGGAATACGAGGTCATTTACCTAAAGTTTAGGACAGTAGCCAAATTTGAATAGTAAAGACTTAAAAATAGGGAATTAGCTCTAAAAACCAAACGAATTGCCCGGTAACCAAACTGTCAGCTCCAGCAAGTCATACTTTACTTGGGGTAGCTTTAGGAAAGCGCTAAACCCCAAAAAAGTGTAGAAATGCAAAAAATGACCTGGAGGGTCATTACAATATCCACTACTAAAAAGACTTTCATCCGCGAAAGTAAAGGTCAAGAAGTACCTAAAGGCTCAAACAGGTGAGGATACTGGGTCTGCATCTCGCTCTCGATCTCTTAGGTAGCCTCCTCGACTGGACAGTGCCTCCACTGAACCTTAACCACAGGAATCTCTTTAGAGCACAACCGTCTGACTTCCCTGGCTAAAACTAGGACTGGCTCCTCTACGAATGTCAACCTCTTGTCCAACTGAATCGAGTCCCACCGAAGTACATGCGACTCATACAGAATGTAACTCCGCAGCATGGAGATATGAAAAACTGGATAAATAGCTCCGAAATCTAGGGGAAAGGCCAACTTATAAACTACCTCCTCAACAGTCCGAAGTATCTCGAATGAACTAATATACCTGGGGATGAGTTTAACCTTCCTCCCAAACCTCATCATGCCTTCATAGGCGATACAAGGAGGAAAACCCGATCACCAACTCTATACCTTAAGGCATAAAGTCTACGATCAGTATAACTCTTCTGCATACTCTGAGCTGCCCTCAACCTATCCTGAATCACCCGCACCCTATCCAAGGACTTACAAAGTAAATCAGTACCATGGGGGATAACCTCTGAAGTCTCAAACCAACCAATTGGATATCAACAAAGCCTACCATATAATGCCTCAAATGGTGCCATCTTAATGCTCGAATGGTAGATATTATTATAGGTAAACTCTGCTAAAGCAAAGTGCTGCTCCCACTGACCTCCAAAGTCCATCACACACGCCAAAACATATTCTCAAGGACCTGAATAGTCCGCTACACCTGATCGTCAGTATGAGGATGGAATGCGGTGCTAAGATCAACCTGAGTGCCCAACTTTTCCTGAAAATTCCCCAGAAGCTTGAAGTGAACACTGAGCCTCTATCTGAAATAATGGACACTAGTACTCCATGAAGGCGAACTATCTCACCAACATAGATGTGGGCTAACCTCTCGGCACTGAAGGAAATCTGAATCGGGATGAAAAAGCCGATTTGTTCAATCGATCTACTATGAACCAAATACTATCAAAACCTTAAAAAGTATGAGGCAAACCAGTCACAAAGTCCATAGTAATGCGCTCCCATTTCCACTCAGGAATGGGTAGCCTCTAAAGTAATCCACCCGGTTGTTGTTGCTCGGCCTTTACCTATGACAACATAGGCAATGAGCAACAAAATCTGTAGCATCTCTCTTTATGCCACTCCACTAATAAATTTGTCTCAAGTCTCTATACATCTTGGTTGTCCCAGGGTGAATAGAATATCTGGAGCTATGAGTCTCCTGCAATATCAACTGAATCCAGCCCCCAACCCTCGGAACATAAATGCAACCATTAAATCTCAGAATGCCCTCTAAATCTAGGGTAGCCTGACTGGACTCACACCTCAGAATTTTGTCATGAAGGCCACAAAGTCTACTATCCTCAACCTGGCGACTGGAAATCTGCTCAAGCAAGGTAGACCTAGCCTCAACACTCGCAAGGATCTTTCTAGAGTCTAAAATATCGAATCAAAGCATCAGGTTGGCCAAGAATTGAATGTCCAAAGCCAACGGTCGCTCTGAAGTTGAAATAGAAGTCAAACTACCCATACTCATAATCTTCCAGCTCAAGGCGTCATCTACCTCGTTCGCCTTACCCGAATGGTAAAGAATAGAGATGTCATAGTCCTTCAATAACTCAATCCACCTACGCTATCTAGAATTAAGCTCCTTCTGAGTCATAAGGTGCTGAAGACTACGATGGTCAGTGAAGATCTTGCAATGAACACCATACATGTAATGCCTCCTAATCTTAAGTGCGAAAACTACCACCACCAACTTCAAGTCATGGGTGGGGTAGTTGCACTCATGAACCTTAAGCTACCTCGACGCATAAGTGATAAATTAGCCCTGTTACATCAGTACGCAACCTAAACCAACACCGAAAGAATCACAATAAATCGTATACCCCTCGCCCTTAACAGAAAGAGTTAATATAGGAGCTGAAGTGAGCATCTCCTTGAGCTTTCGAAAGCTCAAATCACAATCAAAGGACCACTAAAAATAAACTTACTTTCTAGTCAACCTGGTTATAGGCATGGTAATAGAAGAAAAATCCTTAACAAACCTTCTGTAGTAACCTGCCAAACCAATAAAGCTACAAACCTCGATCGGAGATATAGGTCTGGCCCAATCACGAATAGCCTCTATCTTCACTGGATCCACCATAATCCCATTCCTAGACATCACATGTCCTAGTAATGTAACAAAATCAAGCCAAAACTTACACTTTGAAAATTTGGCATAAAGCATGTGATCTCTCAAAGTATGAAGCATAATTCTCAAATGTTGCTCGTGCTCCTCCCTACTCCTCGAATACACCAATATGTCATCAATGAAAATAATCACAAAGGAGTCCAAATAGGATCTTTAATACCATAACCATATCATATATGTCAGATTCGAACCGATCTTTAATACCATAACCATATCATAGATGCCGGACTAGAACTGGTCTTTAATAGAATAAAGTCACATTAACTAGCCTAGCCCCAAACTAGGTGAATAATATATAGCCAAAGGTTCAAGATTAACTATAATATTGTGAAATAAGGTATCCTAAGTGTACAAGGAGCTAAAAGAGATTTCACAACCTAAAAAAGAGTCGACGGGGCCCGTTTCTAAACTCGAAAGTCCATACTAAGGCGATTTCTTCCCGAAAATAACTCAGTCTCCAAAATTCCACTACAAGTTATTGAATAAGTCTAACTAAAGCCTAAAGTATCATTTGACTTAAAGGAAAGGTAAATGGGTTGATTCTACCCTCGAAATGGCTCACAAATTGGCCAAATAAATCAAACTTCACTGACTAAGCAACCAAACCGTAATTTTCAACCCAAAACTAACACAATATCATAATAATACCATAATAAAGTTCAATCCTTGGTCATATTATTTCTAGCAAAAGAATAAATATGGACCCCCAAAAGGTTGAGGCGATAAATAAATGGCCCTGACCCACGACTATGACTGATATTAGGAGCTTTTTGGGTTTGGAAGGTTATTATTGGAGGCTCGTGGGAAGTTTTTATTCTATATCTTCCCCATTAACAAAGTTAATGCATAAAAAGATGAAGTTCCAATAGTCTGAAACTTGTGAGGGTAGTTTTGAGAAGCTGAAAGATCGTTTGATTTCTACTCATGTTTGGACCCTTCCTGAGGCTACCAAAGGATTCGTGGTGCTTATGTGTCCAGACAACTTAAAGATCACGGGAGAACTACCCAATCCATGATATTGAATTAGCGGCGGTGGTTTTTACACTTATGATTTAGCGCCACTAGCTATATGGGTTTTATGTGGACATTTTCACTGATCACAAAAGTCTGCAATACGTTTTCACTCAGAAAGAATTAAATCTTAGGCAAAGGAGGTGACTTGAGCTATTGAAGGACTACGACATGAGCTTGCATTATCACGCAGTTAAGGCTAACGTAGTTGTTGATGCTCTTAGCAGGTTGTCCATAGGGAGTCTCTCTCACATAGAGGAAGAAAAATGAGGGTTATTAAAAGATATTCATTATGTTGCTAATATAGGAGTTCGACATCTAGACTCCAATGATGGTGGAGTGATTGTTCATGAAATGGCTAAATCACCTTAGGTACCAAAGTCAAGGAAAAGCAAAACAACTATCCCATACTTATACAAATCAATGAGAAAGTTGCCCAGCAAAAGGTTATGGATCTCGAAATAGGGGAAGATGGCATCTTGAGGTATCAGGGGAGGTTGTCTGTTCCCTATGTAGATGGTTTGAATGAGAGGATTTTGACTGAAGCTCATGTTTCCAGGTATACTATTCATTCTGGCTCTACTAAGATGTACCCTGACTCGAGAGAATTATATTGATGAAGTAATATGAAAATGGATATTGCTAAATTTGTTGCTAAGTGCCCGAATTGTCAATAAGTCAAGGTTGAGCACTTAAGGCCTAGTGGTACATCTCAAGACATAGCAATTCTGATATAAAAATAAGAGATGGTGAATATAGATTTTATCATAGGTCTACCACATACTCATAACCAGTATGGCTCTATTTGGGTCATTGTTGATAGGATGACCAAGTCTGCTCACTTTCTTCCCATGAGGACCACTTACTCAGCAGAGGATTATGCAAAGTTGTATATTCAGGAGATTGTCAAATTATAAGATGCACCAGTGTCGACAGAGGTATGCAATTTACTTTTTAGCTTTGGATATCTTTTCAGAAGGGTTTGGGTACTCAAGTAAAACTTAGTACCGCCTTTCATATTCAAATGGATGGGTAATCTAAGCATACTATATAGACTTAGAAAGATATTGTAACACCCCGTACATTTCGACCCTACTTGATTGGTGATCTAGGGCGTATTTATATGCCTATTGCCAACTTTGAACCATGTTTACCTTAGTTTTGAGAGCATTTTTGGAGTGAAAAGTGAGGCTTGAAGGGCTTCCGAGCAAATGATCTTAAAGATAAGAGGCAAGCTAAAGATTTGAACTTAAAAAATCCAACCAAATCCGCAAAGAAAAGTTAAAGAAAGGAAGAAATCAAAATTTTAGTGTCAGGCACGCCAGGCAGCGTACCGGGCCGCTTTTGGCCAAAATTTTTATGGCATGGGAAGTAGAGGGGCACGCCCAAGGGTGTACCAGGCCGCTCATGCACACCCTTTCAAGGGAAGAAATTTGAAGTCCCAGGCGCGCCCAGGGGCGTGTCGGATTGTTTTTTGCCAAATTTCTTCTCCGACCACCGGTCTATAAATAGGGCTCTTGGGTTATTGTATCATTATTCCATATTAGTAGGACTACTCTTGGGAGATTTTGGCATCCAAATTAGGGTTAATTCTTCTTCATAATATTTTTATCAATTTATGTTAAATTAAGCCATGAGTGGCTAAAATTGCTTATTCTTGGGGTTGAGGCTACGAACATGAATCTCGTGAGTGGAATATTGTCTTAACATTTATGGAATTCTTTAAACATGATATAGTTGGTGGATCATGCATTGAATTTGGTGGGCTAATTTAACATGTGTTAATGGGCTCAATTTAAGGCCCAAAATGATGCAAAAGACATGGCCCAAAGGTGGGAAATGACCCATTCTTTTGTTGACCAAGTAAATATGGCATTTAATTACCAATAATTGGATAAGGATGACTTGAGGGCCTATATAAAGGCACAAAAATCAGATTTTTATTCCACAAATCACACATGCCATTTCTAGACATTTCCAACATTTTTCTTTTGTCTCTCAAACCCTAAGCCATCTCTCTTTGGACAAGATTATCACTTTGCAAGCTTGGGTAAGTTTTTAATCTTATGGTTTAATATATTATATGCATGAGATATTTTGTAGATCATGATGGTTATGTCTAAAAGTGTTGATTAGTGCACTTTTGCTTTTTCCTAAAAGATGTGTCATCTATGTGACTTGAACTTGAAAGGAGACTCGAGGTTTTGATGGAAGTGAATGGTGTGGATGAAATATCAACATGTATGATGTGCTTATGTTCCTTAACTTGCTTTTTATTTGTGTATAACTTGTGGGATTGTTGTTATGAAACGTATTGAGGTGACTTGATGGAGTAATTATGATGTAGTGTTAATGAGGAAGCGTAAAGGATAAAATTAGTGTGAAAGGCTATTGGTTTATGATGTCTTGGTCAATGTGTGGAATGTTGTGGTATTGTTGGTATGACAATGCCGTGAATTGTGTTGTAAAGGGTGAGATGACATTATAGGGCAATCATGTACTCATTGTCGTCTTATGCACTTGTAAGGTAATTGGTTGTTAACTTGAGCTCCGTTATGTACTTGTGTTGTAGAGTAAAACGTAAGGAAGAAGCTGGATTATTATATTCACATATAGGACCGTGTATTCATATTGGAAAGATAGGGTATGTAAGGTTACTTTTTTCGTATCCTTTTGCAGCACATATTGTTCACATTGACATTGTACTTGTTCCACTCCGAAATGTCCAAAGGTATCTCATTTCAGGTTGTCATATAGTATTACTCACAGGACCAATTGTGATTCACATGTCTCATGTTCATTGACTAATGTTTCAAAGTTCCAATAATGTACAATCACCAATGTATCACTCTTATAATGAAAGAAAGAAGTAATGTATAATTGTTTGTATATTCTTGAGTAATATCCCAGGGGCGACAGAAAAGCCTAGAATGGGTTAATCTCATCCCAGGGGTTAAAATACCTAGCATGGGTAATCCTCTTTTACCACTGATCAGTTGGTCATTACAATTTCTTAATGCAAAGAAGGATAAAGTTAAGTAATGAATGTAACGTACATGGTTCCAAACACATACAGAATGATGGTTTATCCATATTGACTATTCTCTTATATTTGATTCCATTGAAGTTCTTATGTATCATGCACTTTCATATAGCCTTACATACTCAGTACATTCTTCATACTGACATCCCTTGGGGGACTTACCTTACTTGTTGCAGGCACATGTGCTAGTAGACCTCCACAGTAGGTTGCGGGTCATTTGCAGATCATTGGTGAGCTCCAGTGGTTTGGGGCTTTTTGAGTCATTATGTACATTTGTTTTGGTATTGTATAAAGCGGGGATGTGTCCCGACTGTAGGTTGGTTATGTATATGTATCTATAGAGGCTTTGTAGATGTTGTGGGACAAACGAAGGAATGTGAGGGATGTATGCTTTTGACATGATGGCCCTAACGGCCAAGTTTCATATATGTATATATATCATATGTATTTCATGACTTCCGCCATTAACATCTTGTATCTATATGTGATAGTGATGTTCATTGAGTGACATGCGTATGAGTGTACATGAATGAAGATTGGTTCTCTTGGGCCTTACCGACTTTGGGTACCAGTCTGCCCCGTTGGAATTTGAGGCATGACAGATATGTTAAGGTCTTGTGTTATTGATTTTAAAGGAAGTTGGGTGGATCACTTGGCTTTTATTGAGTTCGCTTACAATAATAGTTACCACTCTAGCATCCAAATGGCTCCATTTAAGGCCTTATATGGTAGAAGATATCGGTCACCTATTAGGTGGTATGAAGTAGGTGAAACTAGTTTATTGGGACCCGACTTAGTACACCAAGTGATGGAGAATGTTAAGGTTATTAGAGGGAGATTGAAGACTACCAAGAGTTTCCAAAAGTCCAATGTTGATGTGAGGAAAAAGATTTGGAGTTGAGCTTGATGATTGGGTATTTCTGAAAGTATCTCCCATTAAAGGAGTTATGAGGTTTAAGAGAAAAGGCAAGCTCAGTCCTCGAAACATTAGTCCTTATCAAATTGTGAGAAAGATTGGGAAGGTGTCTTATGAATTGGATTTTCCAATGGACTTGGTGTTGGTTCACCCTGTTTTTCACGTTTCCATGATTAAAAAGTTTGTGGGCGATCATTCTCTTATTTTTCCCGTAGAGAACACTGGTGCGAAATATTCCTTGAATTATGAAGAGTTCCCTATTGAGATTATAGATCATCAAGTCCGATAATTAAGGACCAAAGAAATAGCTACGGTAAAAGTGTTATGGAGAAATCAGAAAGTGAAGGAAGCTACTTGGAAATCGGAGGAGGAAATGAAAGCTAGATATCCTTTTTAATTTACCTCTTCCGATGGCGTAGATGAAGGTACATGTCCTAACCGTAGTCTCTACCCCCTTTTTACGTATTTTTATTGCACGTTATTCGAGTGACTCTTTTTCTAGAAACTCATGCCTTAGCCTATGGTTATGTAGAGTCTTAACGTCTCATGAATTCATGCTTGTTGAATGTTTTTAAGTCCTTAGTCCTCATTTAAGTATGAATGATCCTAAGAGGGAGATATTGTAACACCCCAAAAATTCAAGTTAAGATGTGAATCGTTCTTTATATGTGTATAGGCCTAAAAGTAATGACTTCTAATTTTAGATAAGTGTAAAGATCAATTTCCTAGTATGGTGAATGCTTTTGATGTGAATCATGGTCATAATAAACATTTAGCGCAAAGTTGAGTTGAGAGCATTTCGATCAATCTAGTTTTAGTATGAGATTTTACTAGGGTCAACTTCAAACAACTATAACTCCTAGAATATGAAGATTTTGGTGGCCCAAACCCACCAAATAAAAGTTCATTGAGTCTTCTTTCCAATTCTAGCAACCGTTCGTTAATATGAGTCTGGAATAAAATTTATGACTATTTTATCAAAAGATAGCAAGTTGACCGACACAGTGAAATGCTTATACGGACTAGTTTGCGGCTGCAAATCCCTTTTTGCATCCGTAAACCAATAAATTCAAGAGAAAATGTTAATACAACTACTTGAAGCCATATAGGGGCCATTATGTGGCTGCAAACCACTATTTGTGTCTGCAAAAGTCCCCGACAGGATATTTTTCCAGCGTTGTTATTAGAGGCTTTTTAGTCTTTTCCTTAACCTAAATCATCCCACCACCCTTCTAAAACATCCCTACTCTTCCAATTGCCTTAAATATATTGAAAACTCTCCTCTAGTCCTCTCAAAGTTCAAGAACTCACAAGATTTCAAAAGCTAAATCTAGGGTTAATCTTCAAGGTCCCTCTTCTAAGTTCTTCTTCAAAAGGTATGTAGAGCAACCCTTTTTAAATCAAATTTTGAATCTATGATTTATGAATCCTTATGTACGTATATGTATTTCAAATATTGATTTAGGGTTGCAAATTATATATTGAATTTATGAGAGAAGCACGAAATTGTGATGAAACTCTTTTCTTAAAATTGCTCTTAACTACTTGGTGAATTAAACTTTGAAGAGGTCAATTTAATATACTTTACTTTCCTCCATATTAAAGTGTTTTATATATTGGTTGGGTCAAATGTTATTGCTATTTGATTAGTTTTTACGGTATATTAATGTTTTAATGAAACAAAAATGAATTAACCCATACTAAATTGTTTATTATAAGACTTGAGGAATTGTGACTCCTATTTGGTAAATGGATTCATAAACGCTTTGCTTGATTGTCAAGGATTATCTTATACTTGATTTTGATGTAATGGGCATGAGAAATTGATGACAGACCTTATGGTTAAATGAATAATGGAATTGATGACTTGCAAGTCTTGGTATGACGATTCCAACTATGATCTATGCCCTTAATGGAAATGGAATATTTTCTGATGGTGTTTGATGATATGAAAATACTAAAATATGAGCTTAAAGAGAATTAGATGGTTAACCAAGAATGTGTGAGTTTAAATGGCTCAACACTCGAAACTTGTTTTTTGCCGACATAGGGAAGGTACAATCCTTAATTGGATGACCATATGTTTCCTCTATGAGGATGATTATGCTGGCCAAAATGATTTAATCTCGATCCATGCAAAAAACATGGATTGGGGCTTGGCCAGTCAAGCATTGATCGGACCCACATAGCCCTGGTGTTTAAACTGAAGTCGGTGATACTATCTAGTTCAGAACTAAAGAACAGAAAGTCTATGTTTTAACTTTAGAGTAACTACTAATATATATTCCTTTTATGTTTTGATTTTACTTTCATGTCTTTTTTTATATGAAACATATCTTATCACTTTACTTGTTCTACATACCAATACATTCCATGTATTGACCGTCTCTGGATGCTATATCATTTCATGATGTAAGTTTGGAGACACATTCTCGTCGTACTGTGCAGTACTAGGTTTATTCAAGATAGCTTCAACTTTGGTGAACCCTCCATTCTTCGGAAGGTGTACCTTATTTTAGACATTTTAGTATTTTATTCTACGGTATCATTGGGGCCTTGTCCCGGCTTAGACAATTTCCTTTATTGTTTAGACGCTTCGTAGATGGATATTATTATTGGATAGGAGTTCAATATTACTTTATTGTGTAGAGATTTATTAATGTTTTTAAGAGCTTTCAGACAGTTTGATATAGTTATCCTCTAAGGGTTTTCTTCTGCAAACTTTAATTGAATGTTCATAGTGAATGCTAAGAGGTTCTCTCGGGCATTAATTGGTTTCGATTGTCTGTTACTTCCAAGGCCTAGTCTTGGGTCGTGATAGGCCACCCAAGAAAGAACTAAATAATAAGTCCTATTAAACCTATATGTGGGAAATCTAATGTTAAACCCCTTTTTTGAACAGATTTTTTGAACTTTAATAAAAGGGCCAAGTCCCCAAATTTAATTTTAAAAAATGGTCGTATTTTATAAACAACAACCATGATATATATTTTTCTTCATCATCATAAAATTTTAAAGCCACGAGGGCAAAAAATTTCCTATACATTCAGCCTGAATAAACTGTTTGCATTCTTCACCATCTACGACCAAAGTTTTCGTAACCTCTCCCACCACGTCTTCTGCCTTTACCTCCAAAAAGTCGACCTCCACTTCTCCTGTCAGAGAAGCCACCACAACCACCATCAAATCTGCCACCTCTTGCCTGGTTTTTCTCTTGCAACCGAGATAGTTCTTTTACTACCTCTAAGCTTACACCTTGTGCATTCTTCTCTGTAGATCCCCACGGGGTAAGAAAAAAAATAAAGATAAGAAAGATCTTAGATGAGCATTGATTTTGATCAGTAATTAATAAGATAGTGGGGTTACTTAAAATGTCTGTAAGAAGAAAATTCTGATGGAGGAAGGCTTTAGAGTAGAATTTGTTTGGATAATTTTCATTACAGAAAATGGAAAAACACACCTGCTAGAAAAGTATTCAGGTCATCAGCAAATATGTCAAAAACCATGCCCTTTCCATCAGCTGTCAAAGTAAGACCTTTGATTGATTCAACCTAGATCTTAGGTAGGAACCCCAACAAAACATTATATACAAAGCTGCTATATTAAAAAAGCACAAACAGCTACCTTGGCAAGTTCCTTTGCAAGCAATTCAGCTGGTGATAGTTCAGAGGTATATAGAAGTTCCTCCACAGCAGCCTTGAAAGCTGGAATTACACTACAGAGATTTCAAAATAGATGAAATGACAGAGCGAAGGCATATGAAATTCCATAAAGAGCACAAATACAAAAACATACTTATCAGAAATTTCAGTAACTGCTTTTGCTGCTTATTTGTGGGGAAAAACAAAGCACTAACAAAAGTGCACGACAAGGTAACAATGGAAGAATACCCAAGTTTATATTTTCCTACCAATTTGAAACAAGAGAAAAAAAACAAAACCAAGCACAATGAGGATATGGCAGTAAATATATCAACCAAAGCAAGAGAAGACCAAATGAGTAAACAACACGAGTCACCAAGATTTTAGTGGAAAATCTTTTGTTGTGAAGATTAAAACACTATGGGACCAAAAGCTCCACCATAATCAACAAGAATTACAATAATATTCTCTAAAACTGGCCACAAAACAAGTGCCAAACAACAAGCAACAATGAACCAAGATTGCACCAAAACTAGAGAAGAAAGGGAGAGTATTCACCCAAAAGGGATCTACTGTTCACGCCCCAAAACCTGGTGCTACAGACTACTAAATCCGATCTTCACCGTTAAAAACACCCAGTTAAAATTTAAGCACGATCCAAAGGTTAATGAAGCAGCAAATGCAGTTTAAAGTGGACTGCCTGAGCAAAAAAAATTTGAAGCAAAAGAACAAAACCTCCTCTTTTTCAAAACCTCTAAACCGGCTGCTCTCTTGATTTTTACTCTTGTTTGTGTGATAATAAGACCTAAAGAAGTCTTAAATATGCTATTTGGCTTGTAGGCAAAAGTGGGCTGGTCCAAATTTGACTTTTATTTATTCACAAAGAAAGGAAAAGACCCATAACTCAATAATTTTTCCCCTCCTGACTATGTGGAGGAGACCGTCATCCCATCGATCATGCAACATTCTTTAAACTTTCCTCTTAGGAAAGCTTTAATCATTATGTCAGAACCATTATAATCTGTATGAATCTTCTCAAGTTCAAGTAACTTAGAATCCAACACATCTCAAATCTAATAGTATCTTACATCAATGTGTTTAGACCGACCATGAAATGTAAAATTCTTGCCAAGATGTATAGCACTTTAACTTTCACAATAAAGTACATACCTCTCCTAAGAACTGATGTGTCATGGACTTACGATATTTTTGAAGTTTAAAATAAGGGAAATTTTCTTGTTAAAAGGCATATTTATGTGGGTATGATGTGATTTTATGATATTTGTAAGTTAAACAGGTCTAAGAAAGTGAAGTACAGAAAATGGGACTTAAGGGCATCAGATGAGTCATTCGAAGACCGTTGGATCTGAAAATGATTGTCCTATGCTACCATTGGATGAATCAGAGAGGGTGAAAAATAAAGAATTACAGACAAGAGATCCCATGATTGTTGGAGGAAACAACGGCCTCATCCTGATGATCCTGGGAAGGTGATCCTATAAAGTGAAAATCCAAGGTGGAACTAATGACCTTTCCTTAAAACAATGAGCTTGTCCTGAACATCATCCAAGCAAACAACTGAAAGTTGAAAAAAAGGCGTTATCCAACAACGAGCACAAGGAATTATCATGGGATCAAACCACGATCATCCTATCCTTCGTCCGAGATACCGACTCTGTAAATCCTATTGTATTTAGGATAGGATTCTTTTATGTCTATAAATACTCCTAATAGGTTTATTATTTTAGTTTACATTCTATTGCTACTTTTGAGACATATACTTGTTCTTAAAGGTTGTAAACATCGATTTTTAGGGTTTTGATTCATAATTGAGATTCGTGGTTATTCATCTTATTCTTCGTAAGTTCATAATTATGCTTTCTTCTCAAAATTATTTTTGTGTTATTATGATCATAAATAACTAAACACCACAACTAGAGTTGTAGAAACCATGAAGGGTTCATAGTATGAAGTGATTCTCAAAGGGTGTTTAGGCGTGTATTGTTGTTCTCTTCGGTTTGATTGCTTTTTAATGATTACAAACATTAGAAGTCACCAGATCCTTACTCTGGCCAGGGGTAATGGATAGAAAAAGAGAATAAACAATAGACACTAGGAGCTATCAACCTTCAATTAATAGCTTGATTTGATAATCTGGGGAATCTAATCCGGGATCCAAGATAGGAGTTAGTAGTGCAAAACTCAGGAGACTAGAATATGTACTTGATGATAGTCATCTAAAAAAGTGTGGAAAGCCGTTTAGGTGAACATAACCTATCGATTCTATATGCCAAGCACCGGGAGAGATCATAGTATGAAGAATCTACAGAGTTATGAAATTGTGGGGAACACAATCCTAGTGCCTCTCATATATTTATTACAAAATCAACAATTGTCACTATTTGAAATCATAATTACAAACCCCATATTTATTAGAGATTATTTACTGATTGTTTAGATAAAAACTTTGATAGAGATTTTGATCTATTCCTCGTGGGATCGACCCCAACCTAATGGGGTTCTATATTTGACAGCGACCACTTTATACTTCTTTTGGGAGGTGTAATTTGGGTGACATCAAATTTTGGCGCTGTTGCTAGAGAGTACGGTTACGGAATTGATAGATTGTGTTTGTCTGGCTGTTGGTTAATGTTTTCTTATTTTACTTTTTCTATTATTTTTAGGGTGCACACCAGTGTATTCCCAATACTCAGAGTCAAATCAATCCCCATAGTCCACTTGATTCTGAAATTGAAAGGATTTTGAGAGCTAGAAGAAGAATGGTTAACGAAGGAGTTCATAATGAGGGAGTTCTGAACCAAGGGTTGTAGAACCAAGGACTTCACGAGACTGTGGAACAAACCACTGCCTGCATGCTCACTGAAGAAAATGCAAGATAAGAAGCTACCATACGGGAAGTACTCAGAGAAAGGGCTAGACAAACAGAAGTCAGTCGTCTATCCGCCCTTGAGGAACAAAATAGGAAAAGAAGGAATAGGGGATAACAGCCTCCCCAACATTATGCTCCTCAGTTTGATGATGCATATTGTCGCGCCCCATTTTTCTTATGAAAAGAGAGATTCGACGTGACAACTCCTTTTGGGATATTTAAAAGAGAAGAGTCACCACCTAACTAATTGAGGTACGTTAAGGCACCATTCTAAACTAATTGCGATTATTTAATTAATCTACTTCGCCAGAAATTTGAGTAAGGGTTCAAGTTACCTCAAAAGGAAGGTGCTAGGCGCCTTTCGAGGTCCACAAATGTGGGTCCTGATCGAATCCATATGTTATGTGGGGGAATTCTATGTGATAAGCAAAAGGTCAGTTTTTACTAACCAAGTATTTAAGCATGAAACTTCTATCTTATTATAATTAATAACTAAATGGTAAAGTCATTAAACACATAAATGAAACATGGATCAGATAAGTGAGGAGATAGAAGAGACACAATTTATAGCCGAAAGATTCACTTAAATGATAAGCCTAAACTACCTCAAACACTCAAAATAAAGAAAGGCAAAGCCGATTTAGAAGACTTGGATAGGGAGTTAATTTTATCCTATTCGGATCAGCACCCGGCTTATTAATGGATGACAATGTCGTATGTTGCATTGTCGTATTCTGCTCGGATCAACCTCCATTATTGTCTATCTACCCACCTAGTTTGATTATTAGGTTGTTATCAAGTCTAGAGGCGCACTAAAGAAAACGATAAAACTAACGTTCCCTAAAAATGCCTACCCGTCCCAACTTAATGTCCAAGAGGCTTCGGACGATCTATTTTGGATAAGGGTCTAGACATAAAAAAACCTTAGGCTGCTTAATTAGACTCGGAGAAGTGTTATACAAAACAAATAAGACTAAGCATTTAGCATGTAACGGTTTCAAATATGCCTCTTAATTAGTTAAAGTTGATTAGGCGATAAACATACTAAAATAATTAACAATTTTATGTGATTAAGACCTATAGACATGATATCTAATTACCTGGGACTGATTGGCATGTTGAAATTAATTTAAAGCTTTGGATGATGTTAAAAATGAGATGGATTTGTTGAAGCTAAACGTTTCTAGGTGAAAGCTGTCAAGTTAATATGCTGGAAATTAATTTAAATATGCTGGAAATTAGTTTAAATATGCAGAAAATTAATTTAGATATGCAGAAAATTTGTTTAAATATGTAGAAAACTAATTTAACTTTGCAGCAAATTAGTTTAAATATGCCGAAAACTAATTTAACTATGCAGAAAATTAGTTTATTATGCTGGAAGTTTAAAAAGCTGAAAAATCAATTTTTATATGCTGAAAATTAATAAAACATGCTGGGAAATAAATAAAAATACTGAAAATTAGTTATAATATGCCAGAAATTAATTAAACATGTTGAACATTAATTAAACATGCTTTAGATTAAATTGTTATGCCGAAAATTAATTAAACATGCTGAAAATTAATTTGATACGAAAAAAATTAGTTTTAACATGTTGAAAGTCAATAAATAATCCTAAAACATGATTTCTAGGTGATAAACCGATTAATATGCCGGGATTTAATTAATAATCCTAGAACATGTTGCCTAGGTGACAAAGTAATGGAGTTATCAAACATTCAAGCCACATAATCCCCGCCCCTGTAAGCAATCCCCATAATATTTTATTATATAGTCATAGAGTTTGTACAACAATTATTACAGACCGATGAATAAAGAAAGAAGAAACGGAGAAGGGCTGAGTGGGACAACCCTTAACTACTCCCAATCCCCTGGCAACTCTTCGTCTCGTCTAAATTCTCGCTTTCTACCTGTTGAACATAAACAAAGATACCAAAACACTCCCAGAATCCAAAACATACCTTTGGCAGCCCATAACCAACCCTTGGTGCTATCGAGATCATAAGGATCTCAAGGATCCCAGGCAGGCTCATACCAAAGGGGTTATGAAATGCGCAAAGGTCTTTTTAGATTCATATACAACGACACTACAGTGGGGAAACACGTAATTGCAAATAGAGAAGAAAATATCCCTTTTTTATGTCAAACTAACATAGGCAAGTAGCATAGACATCTCAACAAGTCGCAAGAAACTATAACAAAACATTGGGATGTCAGGTAAACGAGTGTAAAAGCTATGACATCAAGTATTTAAAATTCAAGTAAGTATGTTGAAGCAACACAGCAACCCAGATGCATTGTTCAAACGAACATACTAGTTAACAATGCAAGTGAGAAGAATCAAACTTTAACAGCAAGTGAGACGAGAGTAGCAAACAGCAAGCAAAAATCGAGAAGCAGTACTTCGAGAACACCAACACGACGAGAATTCTAAGTATTTGTGTGTGACCAGCCAAAGCAGAAGTAAAATATTTTTAAGTGTAGCAAAAAGTAGTGCTTGAGAGAGTGAACCATGAATGAGAGGAGGCTACTGATTATATAGTAAGAGAGTAGAAGTTATGCCAATTGTTTAAAGGAAAGAAGCATATTCAAAAAAATCAATCAAAGAGATTATTTTCCTTTAAACCAGTAAACTAAATCAATTAAGTGCAAGAGTTACCATAATTAAAAAAGTAATTGAAAAGGAGAATCAGTCAAAAGAGCACAAGGTTGGAATTTACCAAAAATAAATGAGGACGGAAGCTGTCACAGAATTTTTATTCAATCAGCCCGAATAGTATTTTCAATTAGGTGTAAAAGTGAGTCAAGTTTACCATAAATAGCTAAGTAAAACGAAAGAAAAATCAATTAGAGACATGCTAAAGTTTTCATAACCATATAAGTAAAATCTATTCACACTAAATAAGGGCAAAAGATTAGTCCAGAATCAACTAGGGCGTGGAATCACGTTCAAATACCAAAACAGACAAGTCAAACTTGTTATGTATTTTGAAATAACATTCATGAAGGAAAAACTCTCAAGTAAAGCAAAAGAATTGGTCCAAGATAACATAATACACAACCGCATAATCATAGTCTAGAAATTAGGGTTTAAAGAAAGGTCATGGAAATTGGGACTTTTCATATATGTCAACCCAAAGATGTAAATAAACATAAATTTAGAAGAATTGAGCCAAAATTAACAATCACGATGCATGAATTTTGAATCTGAGAATCTGCCAAGTCAACGAACATAAATTCAAACTAATTAAATACGTAATGGGTTATGTAAAGTCATACCAGAGACAAATTTGTTGTAGACCCAACAAAAGAATCTTGAATTTAAACCCACTAAACACACCATGTGAGTTTTGCTTGGATTGGAGAATTTCGATCGAGTCTTCGATGGAAGGTGATATCGGGGTTGGCTCGGTAGTGTCATTAAGGGTGGTTCACCGGTCATCACCTCTGGCAAGGCAGCGGTGAAGATGAACCAGGGAGGTTCAGAGAAAAAGAGTGAAAGCAAGATAGGCACGGGAAGAGAAAGGGAGAGGAGAAGAGATGATGGAGATGAGAGGCGGCGCTGGCTAATTTGCCGACCGACAGCGGAGCAGCGGTGGTAGGGTTTAGAGAGGAGGTCAGCTGTTTTGGTTTAGAGAGAGAGTGAATGTGTTTTGATTAGGGATTTAGGGGTTTAATTACTGAAAAAAAGAAAGGGAAAATGGAGAATGATCATGGACTGTTGGATCTTATGATGGACGGATGAGATTAAAACTAAAAAAAATGGGTCGGATCCGGGTCATCCGGATTTGAGTCAAATTAGAATTGGATTTGGGATTTAAAAATTGAGCGAAATTGGACTCAATTTAGGCTAAAAGTGTCATAAATTGGATAGAATTGGACTAGAAATTAAATAAATTGGGAAATTGAATTGAATTAAGCTACTATTTAATAAATATAGTGGTAAATCGATAAATATATAATAACAATACTAACAAAAATTAACGAACGTCATGAAAATCATTATGAATAAATTATGTAAGTAAAATTAATGACACGTAATATATTATTTAAAATCAACAAAAAAATAATTTGAAATAAATTAGGCACCTATGAATAAGAAATTTAAAAATACTATAATAATAATAATAACAACAACAACAACAACAACAACAACAACAACAACAACAACAATAATAATAATAATAATAATAATAAGTAATAAACTATGTGTTTGTAAGTTATGAGTATGCATATTTGCGGAGATACTTTAATAAATATTAACAAAATTGTGTAAAATATTATATTTAAATTAATAAATTATATATACTATATTAAAAAAATATTAATATAAATTACTTCAAAATCATGAATGTGAGACGTCAAAATTTATTTGATACTAAAATAATAAGTAAAGGAATATTAATACCCAAAACTAATAATTTTGTAAAATAGAACAGATACAGCTAATGATCCAGATAATTGGGTGTCAACACAGATAATGATCCAAACTTTTTAGCGGCGGCCGAAACAGGTGCTATAGTTCCACCCGCATTGACACCAGGAGCTAAGTTCGACATCACCAGTGCCATGATACAACTGCTAAACTTGAAGGAAGTGTTCACAGGCCTTGCTACTGCTAATGTGAACTTTCACTTGATGAACTTTGTAGAGATTTTCACTTTCTACAACTTACCTGACATGAGTCAAGATGCTATTAGACTAAGGTTGTTTCCTTTCTCTCTGACTGGAGAAGCCACTCGATAGTTGACAGAGTTGCCAAAAAGGTCAATAACCACTTGGAAAAAACTGAAGACATAATTGTTGGAGCAGTTTTTTCCACCTTCCTGAATGCTACAGTTATTCAGTTAATAATGAGATTTATAATTTCAGACAACTACATTCGGAGGTGTTGTATGAAACATGGTTGAGGTTTAAGAAGAAGCTGCAACAAGTCCTAAATAAAAGGATCCCTAATAATAGTTTGCTTGAGATATTCTATAGAAGTTTGAATGCGAATAATAAGGCCATAGCAGACACTGTGATGGGAGGAGAATTTATGAGTCTATCTTGAGAGCAGGCTTTGACAATTCTTGATGGGATCACTAAAACCAACCGGAGTTGGCACACATAAGAGTCATATGTGCCCGTGGGCACTTATATAATAGGAGCATCTGTAGAACAACAAATGGTTGATGATTCTGTCGCCCAGGTGTTAGCACAATTGAGGACTGAATTTAGCATGTTCACAAAATAATTTGCAGCAGTGTGGGCAGAAAAGGTGAATGCAATTGGCTCACAAGGAAAATTACCCAGCTATGATGACTCTAATTATGAGAAGGAGGCCAAGTATCTAGATGATTAGGTATCGAGTCTCCGAGCTAAACGCCAAGGGTCTAATCAAGACAATTGATGCTCTGGTCAAGGGAACCAAGGTCAAAACTACTACAAGGATAACAACTATACCCGATCTGGGTATAGAGATGGATTCGAGGGGAAAATGGTGATTAGAATAGAAAGGATGACTATAAAGATAGAAGTGGCCTCTATGTTCCACCTGGGAACCGTGATGTTGATTCGAGCAATTCTAGAATGAAAGACATGCTTGCTAAAGCGTTGAAAAGGGTAAAGAAGATTGATGATTACCTTAAGGAGATTAGAGCAGATATTTTGGGGATGAGTCAGAAAGTCAAATCACATACTACCGCCATCATACAGCTTGATCAATAGTTTAGTCAGATTTCATCCGTAGTGAATCATCGTCAATAGGGTACACTTCCAAGTAACACCATCCAAACTCTAAAAAATAATAGTCATTGCTTGGCTATTACTACTAGGAGTGGTAAGATGATTGTCAATCCACCTATGCCAATGGTTATTGAGAATGATGTTATGCCGGTGATTATCAATAATGAGAAAGTAACTGAATCTAAAAATCAAGTTGATGATGAGAAAGCATCTAAAAAGCCACCTTCAGTTGCTGAAAAGGAGTTTACAGCTAGAAAAGGAAAGGAAAAGAAGGTCCCATAATTATTGACTCTCATTCCATGACCTCCTCCTTCATTTCCACAAAGAATAAAGATGAGAGCTAAAGAAGGGAAGTATCACAAGTTTATCTCAACGTTGAAAGAGTTATCGATGAACATTTCTCTAGTTGAGGCACTTGAGAAAATGTCGGGTTATGCAAAGTTTATGAAGGATTTGGTGACTAAAAAGAAGACTATGATTTTTTAGCCTGTTGATAATGTACACCATTATAGTGCAATAGCTTCCCAGTCTCTATTTGAGAAGAAGGAAGATCCTGGAGTGTTCACGGTTCCATGTACAATTGGGTCTCTCAATTTTGCTAAATCCTTGTGTGACTTGGGTACTAGCATTAATCTGATGTCGCTAGCAGTATATAGACAATTGGGGGGGGTCACCCAAACTGACTTCGATGAGAGTTCTTATGGTGGATCGTACTGTGAAGAAACCTGTAGAGGTCTTGTGTGATGTTTTGGTAAGGGTTGAATCCTTTATTTTTCTGGATGATTTCATCAGCCTTGACTGTGAGGTTGATTTTGAGGTCCCTATTATCTTAGAAAGACCATTCCTTACGATTAGAAGAACATTGGTTGATATGGAAACTGGACAGTTGAAGTTTTGGTTGAATCATGAGCAAGTGACATTCAATGTATGCCAATCCATGAAGCAACCAAATGACATACGTATGATATCTATTATTGATACAGTTGATGATAATGCATTGGTAGCTTCTATTGAGGAGACACTTGGAGTCGAAGCACTTGCAATAATTATCATGAATTTCGAGTGTGATGCCATTGATGGGCATGATGAGATGTGAGCGCACTTTCTGGTTTGGGTTCCTAAACTTTTACACCAAAGAAGTTGGATCTTAATTTGAAGAATAGGGTTACCCCACCGACTAAACCTTCTATTGAGGAGCCTCCTATCTTAGAGCTTAAAGTTTTTCCATCCCATCTTTGCTATGCTTTCTTGGGAGCCAGCAATACTTTGTCGGTTATTATAGTAGCTGATTTGGTTGAATGGCAAGTTGAGGCTCTAGTTTCTATTTTGAAGAGGTTCAAGAGTGCCATTGGATGGTCCATTGCTAATATCATTAGGATTTCGCCTGGAATTTGCACACAAAAAATCCAACTTGAACCTGATTGTGTTCTTAGAATTGAGCATTAACAAAGACTTAATCCGCCTATGCAAGAGGTATTCAAGGAGGAGATCATCAAGTGGTTGGATGTTGGTGTGGTTGATCCTATTACAGACAGCAAATGTGGGAGCCCAGTTGAATGTGTACCGAAGAAGGGTGGAATCACTATCGTTTCAAATGAGAAGAATGAATTTATTCTGATGAGGCCAGTCACTGGTTGATGAGTATACATGGACTATAGGAAGCTAAATGCTTGGACTGACAAGGATCACTTTTTGATGTCTTTCATGGATTAGATGTTAGACCATCTTATCGGTAGAGGATGGTATTATTTTCTTGATGGTTATTCGGGTTACAATCAGATTTCTATTGCTCCCAAAGACCAAGATTAGACCACTTTTACTTATCCATATGGTACATTTGCTTTCAAGAGGATGCCTTTCAGATTGTGTAATGCACCAGCGACTTTTCAGCCTTGTTTGATGTCCATCTTTTCTGATGTGGTGTTGGACACTATTGAGGTATTTATGGATGATTTCTCAGTTGTTGGTGATTCGTTCAAAGATTGCTTGGCCCATCTAGCTAGTATCTTAAGGAGAGGTAAAGATTGCAATTTGGTGCTAAATTGGGAGAAGTGCCTCTTGATGGTGAAAGAAGAAATAGTACTCAGTCACAAGATTTTAAAGAAAGGGATTGAGGTCGATAAGACAAAGATCGAGGGTAATTGAAAAATTGCCTCCACCAATTTTTGTCAAAGGTATTTGAAGTTTTTTAGGGCATGTTGGGTTATATCATATATTCATCAAGGATTTTTCTGAAATTGCACATCCCTTGTGTAAGTTGTTGGAGAAGGAGGTGAAGTTTATTTTTGATGATGCATGTCTAAAGGCATTTGAGTGTCTGAAAGAGAAGTTAATTTCAGCCACTATTATTATTTCACCTGATTGTTCCATGCCATTTAAGGTTATATGTGATGCTAGTGGTGTGGCACTAGGAGCAATCCTAGGATAAAGGAGAGATAAGATTCTACATCTAATTTATTATGCTAGCAAATCACTTAATCCAGCTCAGAAAAATTATATTGTGACTGAACAAGAGTTGCTTGCTGTGGTTTTTGCATTTGAGAAGTTTTGATCTTATTTTCTTGGCATGAAAGTGATTGTGCATACTAACCACGTAGCTGTTAGGTACCTTATGGCAAAGAAGTGAAGCCAAGGTTGATTTGTTGGGTACTTCTATTACAGGAATTTGACTTTGAGATCAATGATCGCAAGGGGACTGAAAATCAAGTGGTTGAACACTTTTCACAACTTGAGGAAGAAGTAATGCTGAAATTAAAGGATGAGCTTGAGATAGATGATACTTTTCCTGATGAGCAGGTGTTGCCTGCATCGTAAGACTTGATTCTGTGATTTGTAGACTTTGTAAATTATTTGGTGAGTGATGTGGTGCCTGAGGAGTTATCGTTTTAGCAGCGAAAGAAGTTTATGCATGATGTGAGGAAATTTTTCTGGGATGAGCCATACTTGTTTCGGATTTGTACAAATAGACTGATTCGTAGATGTGTTCCGTAGATAGAGATGATGAGTATTTTGGAGGCATGTCATTCTTCACTAGTTGGGGGTTACCATAGTTATGCGCAAACCGCTCATAAAATTTTACAATGTGGGTACTACTGACCCACCATTCATAAAAACGCACATAACTACGCAAGATCTTATGACCAATGGCAAAGACAAGGAAACATCTCACGAAGGTAAGAGCTCCTAATGACCCCACTACTAGAGCTTAAGTTGTTCGACATGTGGGGTATTGATTTCATGGGCCCATTCGTGATCTCATATTATATGAAGTACATCTTGTTTGTTTTTGAATATGTTTCAAAATGGATGGAGGTAGTTGTGCTTCCAAGCAATGAAGGGAAGAGTGTGACAACATTTTGTAAGAAGAATATATTTTCCAGATTTGGTAAGCTGAGGGCAATAATCAGTGATAGGGGTTCGCACTTTTGCAATCGTATGTTCAAGGCCTTGCTTAAGAAATATGATGTAAAGCATAATAGGGAAACACCATACCATCCGCAATCAAGTGGGCAAGTTAAGGTCTTCAATCGAGAGATAAAGTCCATTCCAGTGAAGACTTTGAATGCCAATAGAACGGACTGGGGTAGAAAGTTGGATGATGTATTATGGGCCTACTGAATAGAATTTAAGACTCCTATTTGGCCTTCTCCATATCAATTTGTGTTTGGAAAAGCATGCCACTTGTCTGTCGAACTTGAGCATAAGGCATTGTGGGCACTGAAGTGGTTAAATCTGGAGTGGAGTGATGAGCAAAGTTGAGACTTGAGTAGTTGAATGAGATGGATGAATTATGTATTTGAGCATATGAAAGTTCAGCTTTATATAAAGAGAAGATGAAATTGTACCATGACCGCAAGATTGAGAAAAAAGAGTTCACTGTTGGCGACATGGTTCTGTTATTTGATTCCAAGCTGAGACTATTTCCTGGAAAGTTGAGATCAAGATGGAAGGAACCTTATCGGGTGTTGATGGTGTTCCCTTATAGTGCTATTGTGATTGAAAATGATGAGGGCCTGAAGTTTAAGGTGAATGGCCAAAGGGTGAAGCACTACCTCGGTGATGTTGCTGAGGTCAAAATGATATGTGATGCAGTTCTTGGTGAAGTCTGAGTAACCAAAAACACCCAAGTCTTACTGCTATATTAAATCAGGTGTTTTATGGGAGGCAACCTATGGGTTAATTTGTTGAAGTCTGAGTAGCCAAATTAGTCATGTCATGTCGCGATGTTAAATCAAGCGCTGCTTAAGAGGCAACCCAAGGATTTTGTACTTGTTCTTGGGTTTTATTTATAGGGTAACAAGTGCTGAAGTGTGCAGGGACAATGCAGAAAAGGACTTGGGAGCATGAACAAAAATAGAAACCACGAGCCCAATGGGCGACCATTGGAAGATCCAATGATAATTGTTTATGTCATATGCATGAATTCCAGAGGATTGATTTTTAGGAGGTGGTAAATGATTGAACATTAACGATCAGTCCAAGAGAGAATGATAATGGTATCCATCGTCTGACTAACTCCTCAAAACCAACTTTTAGGAATTGGAGCTGACGAGCTTAAGGAATGATCATTGCATCATACAACGATCGTCTTTAATCTTCATCTATTCCCAGGTAAGTTTTATTAATCTCCTAGGAATGATGTCATACAATGATTGTTGTATTAACCAATGATCCTAAGGACGAGCCATTGGTTGGGTCTTAAATTTTTGAAAAACATCTGACTCGATACAACCCGATTTGCCTTTTAATCCCTAAACATACTACCTGAAGACCCAATAGACTCCCACACCAACTCAAACCCAAATTCAATCCCACAACTTGCTCGATTACTGCAAGAAACAAAGCAACAACTACAAGATTATTCCTAACTTCAAGTGATTCAATTTTCTATTTGGGTATACTTACTCAAACTCACAAACTCCAACTCAACTGTCATCTTTCCAAGAACTTGCATTCTCAGTGTAAGTAAGTCATGATATTTTGTTGATGTTTTGCTCATGTTTATTTGTTGAAATTAATTGGAATAGGATTACATATACCTTGTATACACTATGCATTTGCATAATTGAGTTTGGAAAAATGTTCATATTGCAATTGCACCCCTTATTTGTTGCTTATCTATAGTTTTTGAATAACTGGGTGTGGTAGGGTGAAGACTGAGTAACCCCTTAATGTCAAAATAGGGTCAATATGTTGAAGTCAACTGGTTTAAAGTTAGTGCACACTCAACGATGGAACTGACGACCGTTGTTTCTATAAATGATCATTGGTTGGATTATGGATGCCAAAATGTAAGGTTGCAGGAAATCCATCAGATGAGACTTCCAATGATCGTTGTGTCTACCAATGAGTCACTGGTAGTCTTCGTCTGATGGGAACACCCTCAAGATATCTAAGAAGGTCTTCCAATGACCTAAAGGACGATCGTCCTTTCCTACAATGACTGTCCTACTGGTCGTCTGTAGGCACTGTTTACTGTAGTGATATTTATGAAATTGTGACTAATTATTTCTTCCATAAGTACTATGGCACCAAAAGTAAATAAGAAGCAACAAAAAGAGGCTGCCCGCAAAGAGATAGCAAAGAAGCGGGCACTAAAAGACCAACTTTCAGCCTCGGATATTGAATCGAACGAATTTAGTGGTTTGGAGGTTGAATACTCCACAAGTAGTGCTGATGAACAACATGAGCCTCGAACTACTAGGTCCAAGGCTACCAAGTCGAAAGCCATTGTGCCCTCGGCCATTTCTATTAAGCCTCCCCAGTCTGACGAGAGAGGCCAAGCTTCAAATCCAAATAGGAGTGAGCCTGAGGCTGAGGAGGCTCCCGTTAAGGGTTCTTCTGAGGATGATGAGTTGGCGGATGGTTCTAGTAGTTCAAATCAGGAAGCCTCCGATAGAGCTGCAGCTGAGGCTACGCCTTTAAAGGGGAAAATTTGAGGCCATGGTGTGTTCCACAGTATCAAGCCTATTGTATTGATGGTGTGTCCCTTAACAACAAAGGGAATGTCAAAAGTAGCATACAAGAAGAGCCCTACATGCTACTTGGGGCTCTCCAAAGGGTTCTGAAACTGAGACGGTTTTTCAAGAAGTATAAGTTAGACAGAATGAAAAAACTTGTGGATAGTTATGATGCTAAAATGGTATGAGATTTTTTATGCCAATTATCCTGCCACACTGAAGAACATGACTCCTTCCATGAAAGAGAAGGATATAAGAAAGCAACCCCACTGAGTGATCGGCATCGCTGCTATAAAAACTCCAACTAACCTGCACCATGGCTATACCCCTAATTGGAGATATAGGAAGTGTAGCATTAGTACAACCACACGTACTATAACCGTTATTAGCCAACCAGGGTTAGAAACAAATAAATCAATAATAAATAGGAAGAAATCATAACATCAAGTAAAGTTTCGGTTTGAATCCCACATTGAACAACTCCTATTACCCAATATTTAGCATCTCTGTGACCTACACCTAGCATCTATGTGACCTACAATTAGCATCCCTGTGGCCTACATTAGCATCTCTATGACCTACATTTAGCATCTCTGTGACCTACAGTTAGCATCTTTGTGACTTGCTTGTCTTTTAATATTTCCGTATATCTTTGTCCTTTGACCACCTATTCCAGCCTATACCTCTTGGTCTAATACTAGCTCATTCTTATGATAGCTACAATTCCTTAAACCACCACTACCTAAGTCCCTTTAGAATTTACTATCACAGACATCACAGCACTACGTCCTATAAAATTCTGGGTCCTACCAATCATATTCTACCTCAATAGGTCCTCTCAGGGGACCGTAGAATCTAACCTCTAACCCATCCCACACTAGGGACCTAACATACCTTCGTACCATCTTTCACCACTCACCACAACAAGAACATGTATGAAAGCATAACAAAATAGAAATACATTCAAAACATATGCAAGAATGCATGTATACAAGATGTGCGCATCATCTCTCCTTATCCCTTCTCACCTCATCACCAACATCATATTGTACCAGCGTGGTACCCAACCCATATCACAACATATCATATATTTTTTGATGTGTTACCCAACCCATATCAAAATATATCATATCTGTGCCGATTTAGTGCCCAACCCATATCATAATTTGTCATATCTGTACCGACGTGGTACCCAACCCATATCATAATCTATTATCCCAATGTGTATGAATGTGTATATGAAATCAATACATCATAATTCATGCAAAAGATAATCATAATGTTCAATCTACAACCCAACACGGGTCAATCCAGTCTAAAGTTACATCAATCGTCTATTTCATTAATTCGATAACCTTAGTCTTCACATATATATTCATAATCATAACTTACCATACACCCCTAAGGGGATGTCGTCATCCAAATTCACATTATTATGCACTTTTCCTCTAACTGTGTCCCAACCTCGAGTTTTTCACATTACCTTCTAAACTCTGAAAAGCATTGATCACGACAATATGACAAGTAATGCCAACACTGCAAACCGGCTAACCTCAATATCGTTTTACTCACTATCTTGTCTATTAAGCTCTGGAAAGCATCAATCATGACTATTTAGACATTATGTCACACCCCGAACCCCAACGAGGCGTGATTGGCGCCCAAAGTCGATATGGCCCGAGAGAACCAATCTTTGCTCATGAAACATTCGTAGGCGTACCATAAGAAATACCATTATCACGTAAGAACTTATCATGCTAATAACGAAACTTATGAAACATGTGCTAAATATATACATATGTGAATCTTGGCCGACAGGGCCATCAAGTCATTATGGACATACACCTCATACATTTGTCTTCCCACAACCATCTACAAAGCCTCTACAGATACATGACCATGTCTATACAATATTTACATAATACCAAAACCTAGTGTAAACATATGACTTGGGAAGCCCCGAAGCATTTGGAGCTCACCAACGATCTGTATATGATCCACAGTCTACGGAGGAGGTCTCCTAATGTCTGTACCTACAATATGCAAGGTAAGTCCCCAAGAGCGGTCAGTACGAAGAATGTACTGAGTATGTAAGGCAATGAGAAAACTGTAACGATACATAAATAATTATAGAAGAAAGATTCTATATTTGGACCCATGTACCTTTCCTTTATTATTATTAGTTAAGATCATTCATAGTACTTTCATTCAATGAATGCTTTCCTTTGCTTAACGTTCATTATTGTGATGATTAGTCATTCAACATACATCCACTCTTTCGGTGGGTTAACATACATCCACTCTATGGTGGGTAATGACATACATCCACTCTTTGGTGGGCAATAACATACATCCACTCTTTGGTGGGCAATAACATACATCCACTCTTTGGTGGGCAATGACATACATCTACTCCATGGGTAGGCCAACATAGCATAACATTGCTTCCCTTTCTTTCATTAGTCTTTACTTCATTTCTCTTTTGTTCATACTATGAGTGATACCTTGATGATGGAACATTCTTGAAACTTGAAACACAACATACATTACTTCACATCTTTACTTTTGTAAGATTAACATCTTTACTTGTGAGGGACAGATACATTAACTTGCACATTATTTCTTTCATTACTTTTGAGAGATTGGTACATTTACTTGTGAGAGATTGATTCATTCACTTGGGAAAGATTGATTCATTCACTTGGGAGAGATTGATTCATTCACTTGGCATAACATTATTTGAACACAACATCTTAGAACCATTGGAACAATAGTCAATGCATAAGAGACATGTGTATAAGCTCTATTGGAACTTTGGAACATAACATGATTGGAACAATGCTATTTAACTAAACAAGGTCTCTTTACCTGTTCTCTTAGGATCCACAACATATGACAACTTAAGAACTTTCGTCCGTAAATACGAACTAAGTGGGTCATAATTCATCTAAGAGTAAAACACCTATGAATAACAATATATATATATATATCATCCTTAGTTGGAATACTATAGAACACCTTTGGAATAGAACACTTTTGGAACCTTACATTCATGATCACTAAATACGATGCATGTGGCTATCAACTGTTCACCAACCTGGGATACAATACCTTAGAACATTTGGAACTTTTGACATGTTAGCCAATGAACAAGAGTCAACCAATGAAAATGAGTCATATGATTCACCATTGACCAATGAGTAGGAAACATGTGAGTAACATTAGCCAACTACCAAATACGGAATACCTTAGAGCATTTCGAAATTAAATGAGTACTATGACAATGTAAACACCGCATGCTGCAGGAGGATATAAAAGAGTAGCCTTACATACCTTTGCGTCTCACTATGAATACCCAAGCTTATATGGAAATACAATAGTCCAGCTCTTTCCTTACGTTTCACTCTACATCACAAGTACATAACGAAGCCTATATTAGCAATCAACTACCTTACAAGTGCACAAGATGACCATGAATCACATAGTTACTTTAGAACGTCATTTCGCCTTCTTACAATGTCATTCATCACATCAACATGCCAACACTACCATAACATTCCACTCATTGACCAAGATTTCATTCAACAATAGCATTTCGCATCACACTTACCCTTTATGCCTCCTCATTATCATTCCGTCCCATTTACTCCCAACATTTGCCTCATAACAACATATAAACAATAATGCATACTTAATACAGTCCAACATACCTTCATACGACTCTTTAAAGTCATTAAAATGACATCACAAGTTGCTAATTATATTCAAAAAGGGTATAGGGGCCTTCGGGGATCAACGGGAGACGAAAACACACAAAACAAAAATTTGGAGGTGACCTGCGCTGCCACCTGCGCCCGCAGGTGGCAAGGTACGCGCGCAGATGCCCTCTGGCAGCAGCCATAGGCATCTGCGCCCGCAGGTGCCTCTGTCTGCGGGGGCGGATGCCTGTTTGGTCTGAATGGCTTCTTTTTGGGTCTTTTAATGCCATGAATGGTCCATGATCATAACCAAACTCATTTTAACATATTTTTGATCATCTAACATGCCAACTACCAGCCATGGTCTCACAACACATATAACGTCACCAAAACGACACTTTCCTTACATTACGCCATCACTTTCATGCTATCTTTTGCAATAACAATCCAAACATTATACACAAGAATAAAACAAGTCAAGACTGTAATCACGTCTCACATATCAATATTTAATCCATCAAGTTCATTTTCTTCAAAACCACAAGTCCATAGTCAAGTTTACAAGACAACCACCCTCCGATTTAGCAACATGTAACATTTCACTTATTGTGAACTTCTCAACACTCCACCAACATAACCAACATAATATAAGCACACTCTCATGCACATTATATATTAAATCATAAGCATAAACACTTACCAAAGTGTGCAAGATGATGATCTTGGCCCAACAAGTAGTTGCCTTAGGGTTTGTATCTTGAGAGATAATGTTTAAGAAAATGTTAAAAAGGCATGTGTGTTGCTAATGAATAAAAATCTGATATGTGGGTTTATATAGTCCCTTTTAATGATCCTTATCCTCACACTTGGTGGTTTTTACTTGGTCAATGGAAGACTAAGTAGAATGGGTCAAAAATTTCCTTTGGGCCATGTCTTCCTCATGAATTTGGGCTTCATTTAAGGCCCAATTTGCACAAGACTTTTAAATGTCCAATATTTAAAACATAAAGCCCACAATTTAAAGCATAATTAATCAAATCTCTCATGTTCTCATATTTCCATAAATGTTACGACTGTCAGCTAAGCTCAGAAACGTACGGGGTGTTACACATTAGAATTATACAAGTTCCCTTAACGCAATTCGAACGTTTATAGCATCTACATTTTAGCCGAGTCACCTTAATTCCCCTTTTACTATTTCACACTATCTCATTCAAACTTCCACTATACTCGAACCCTGGAAGATAATAAACTGCATACATTCGCTCCATATTCCTATCCATATCTTATCCCAATCAAATATTAATATAATATGAAATAATTCAACATATTCAAGCCTATCTGAATTTTAAACATGTCCTTCTATCCAACTCTATGCCCGAAGGCCTAATGCATGATACTAGCCTAAGTTTAGTTGCTACAAAATAATTCTTAGCTTACCTCTAAGGCGAAACATACTGCTATGGAGAGGAGTGAACTATTTCACGTGTACTAGATGTATATCCATGTCGAGTACCTTCTGGGTGTGCCTCAAAATCATTCTCATGAACCTTGGCCTTTAAAATTTCATGGTTGGGGAGATAGGGTTATTTAGAGTATTTTTGAAGGAAAGGGGAGACCCAGGAAAATAATAAAAGATAGGGTTTTTAAAAATCCCTCAGCTGGGATACTACCTATTATTGCTGTAGCGAAACTTTTACTGCTGTCGCGGTTATCCGACCGCTGCCGCAGTTACCGGCAGTCTGGCCCTGTCCATTATTGGGCTTTTTGACCTAATTCCCTTAGTCCCTAATTTTCATCCCCGATTTAATTTTTCCCAAGTATATTTTGAGCCCATTATTCATCATAAATTATTCTCGGGGTGTTCTTACATACAACAACGATTTGGGTCATTACATTAGTTACCAATTTACCCGTCGTTTATCCCTGAATGGCCCTACGGGTGAGGTCAGAATATTTGCGCTCAATGGATTTTTAACTATAATAAGCCACTAGGACAATTACTTAACATATGCTAGCTCATTACACATCCATGCTCCTCAATGGGCGACCGTTAAAACATTGGCTTATCTAGGCCCGATAGTTATTCCCACTTTTTCCTCGAGTCAATGTACACAATAATTGTGGGGTGACTTCCTCATATGATTACCTCAACACACACAGTACCTGATAGTTATTCCCACTTTTTCCTCGAGTCAATGTACATAAATAATTGTGGGGTGACTTCCTAATATGATTACCTCAACACACACAGTATGACACCACAACGCATGAAACGTCGGGACAAAATTAGTTTCAGAAGGATCTTACCACTGCAATAGTTAGTTACCGCTGCAGTAGTACCCAACTGCAGCAGAGGTTCACATCAGTCAAATGTTTATTTTCCCCTATTTTCACTTTATTCTCTCAAATTCTCTCAACAATCTCTACAAAAATGTCCCTCTATCAATGAATTTAAGGTAATTTCTTCATCTTTACTTCTTACTATATGTATTTCTTCGTCATAGAATTATTGGATTACGTTAGAATAGAGGGAATTCGGGTGATTTTGAGTACAACTTTTTGAACTTGAAATTTTGTGGTGTTCTTGAGTATATTGGTTGGCAGGCTAAGTTTTCTTACATTTTCAACGCTCCTATAGCATTTGGGACGTAAGAATAACGTGGTTCATGGTGGGTTTTGGCTATAGGAGGGGTGAAAAATGAAAATTCATCTTCTCCAATGATTTTCTTTGATTTGGGTTTGATTTCGGGTGTTTCACACCCCCATTTTAGTGTAAAAAGATTCACACACACTTTCCTAAGCCCGATCTATACTTAATTTTCAAAATTATGGAGAAAATTTAAAAATCCACCATGGGAGGGAAGATTGGCGGGTTGAAGATGACAAACCGTTGTAGCAATAACATTTTCACTACAGCGGTAAGTACTGCTACTATAGCACCGCTGCAGTGGTTAATTAACCGTTGCAGCAGTAATGGACAGTAAGTCCCCAGTTTTTGTATTTTCTAAAAATTTTGAATTCTCCCTCCCTCTCTTGGTGTTTTGATATGGTTCTAACTATTTTCTTGGTGTTTACAGGATCATAATGGCCCAACAACCCACCTACCACCAATTTCCCAACGATGAATGTCGTGACCATTACGAGAAAAGATTGCATAATAGGGGTTTTCTTCTCAAGCTGCGCATGGTGATGACCCACATAGAGGAAGATTTGTCAGGTTTCTACACCCAACTAGGAGATATTGACCGAACCCATCCCTCAACACAATATGGAGGTTGTTCGGAAGTTTTATGCCAACCTCCCAATCATAGATTGGTCGGTGCCTCTTCCTACTATTCGTGTTTGAGGCAAAAAGGTCCCGTTGGATGTGGCCACCATCAATGATACTTTGGGTGTTCCAAACCCTTTCAATGTCGCCTGTGAGGTAAAAATTTGGGCATCAGACTTAGAGTGGGCGGCTGGGGTCTTGGCGCCAGAAGGATGAGCTATCGAGGTGAGATGGTCCAGCACCAAAGGAACTAAGAGAACCTATTTCTTGGACGAGGACAGGGTGTGGTTACATTTGTGTCCCAGAGGATACAGCCCTCAGGGAACATCATATATGTGGCCTTCCACCGGGCCATGGTGGTGGCTTGTGCTCTTGCAGGGATTCGGGTGAATATGGGGGTTCAGATTATGGATGAGTGGTTCTACTTTATGCTCGAGAGAGGTTGACACAAGATCTTTTCCTGCCTTCCTTAATTACCGCACTCGATGATATGGTGGATGTGCCTCGGGAGATCAAAGACACTATGGATGACTGTGAAAGTGGCGTATAACTCTTTGTGGGGTAGGGGCATATAGGGAGGAAGTAAGAAGAAGAGGAAGGTGGGGTAGGAGGGTGAGAGCAGTCAGTTTGGTGGGGCTGGGAGGTCGAGTGCCCCTTCCATTCAGGCACCCGCATCTCTCGGTGGTTGGGAGGATGAGCTTGCTGCAGTCCGAGGCTATCTAGAGAGGTCTCACCAAACCCCTTCCGGAGTGGCTCTTTCTAACTCTACTACCCTACCGAACCCTGACCGGGCTTATGAAAACCTTTGAGAAGAGCTGAATGAAGAAAAAAAGAAACATCTCTTTCATGACTGCACACTTGTGAGAATGTGGAAGGCGGTCCAGGCGTTGTTCGGGTACGCTTCTCCCCCAAATAAGTTGCCAAAGCTGCTCAGGAAAGATGCTAAGGAATACTCTTTCTTGGTGGCATGGAAGAGGAAGGCTCGGATGTCTCGAGTCATTGAGACAGTACCGACAGCTAAATGTTCCCCTCCCCTCCCCTTTTTGTGTTTTGAGTACTTTGGACTCAGGTTGCCCCCGTTTGAGGCATGTAACAAACAATTATTTTTCTTTATTTTTCATACTTTTAAGATGGTTTTCCTTCCCTCCCCCTTAATAATAATCACTCTACTTAGACTGCGTATCAAATTAATTTTTATCACTTTATTTCTTCGAAAATAGGGTTGGCTTGTAAAATTGCAAAATCACAAAAACAGGGAAAACACTTGGCAGGACATTGCCTGGGGCCACTGCAGCGGTTAATTCTGTCGCTGCAACGGTTCATTCTACTGCTGCAGCAGTAAAAGAACAGCTGCAGTGGTAGCCTCCAGTAGCTCTACTTTTGTTCTCTTTACCAGTCCTAGGCCCTTTTTTCTACACAACACTATTTTTCTGCCTGTTCTAGCAGCGTAATCACCTCTTGTTTATCCATAATATACATTAAATTTGCATTTTCCAATGCTTCTGAACTAAAATCAATTCAATCTCCGTTTGTCAAACCAACAGAGCTACACTCTCATCAATCTTTTTACTTACTCAATTCATTATCCTTAACAATGTTCCACTACAACCAGGTGTCTGAGTGGTTTATATGGGATTGGATAGAGGACAAATAGTGCTCCAAATCATAGATATATGAGTTATAGCTCAAGTCGAGGAAAAGAAGACACTCTCGCGATCATACTCTGTCCTTACGTCCACTGGTCTGCTTGGCTGCACGCCATCCAACCACACACACAACCAACAATCATATTCAAGAGTTTAAACATCACAAGCACGTTACCATATACTACCATCAATCAACAATACACATAGCATATTTTTAACACATCATTGCCTCATTCCAAATAATTAACACCATACCGAACAAAGCATAACCATCCGCTTCTTATGTTTCTTATTGGCCACTATTGATTGAGCGTCTTGTCCCAGCCTTTCCACATTAAGAGATACCAATTGGGACCAACTAATCCCAATTGTGATGATTGAGATACCAATTGGAATTGAGTATATATCAATTAAACACAACTCGAGGATATGACATTGAGAGGGTACAATAGAAAAGAAGAAAGTGAGATAGATTCCTAGATATCTCGTAGCTTCCCACAGATTTGATGTGGATGTCAATACACCAATCCTTAGGACTCTACTCAATATTTGCTCTTGTACTGGGAGATCGGTAACCTGGGCTCTGATACCATATTTGTCATGGCCCAATCCACTAGATCATGTCGGGCACCTACTTACACTTACCTAAGATATGAGACTACTGAATATCCCACCATTCAACCAATACAGAAGTTACTATGATATACACTTAGTCAATTTAATGTCCACAATATGAATAACTAATCAAAGTTGAAATACAATTACTCATTTAATTTGTTCCATAATTTGTTTTAATATATCAAATATGAAAAGTAAATACAGAAGATAACTACAAGTGATTCCGCAGAACTTAACCTAAATTCGTACAAGAGAACTAGACAAGAAGTAGGGACATCCATGACACAGCATCCATGCAAAATAGAGAAGACATGAGCTGCTGCTGAGTGATCGACATCGCTGCTATAGAAACTCCAACTAACCTGCACCATGTCTATACCATCGATTGGAGATATAGTAAGTGTAACATCAGCACAATCATACATACTGGTAAGTGTTATCGGTCGACCAGGGTAAGAAACAAATAACATGAATAATAAATAAGAAGAAATCACAACATCAAGTAAAGTTCCGATTTGAATTCCACATTAAACAACTCATATTACCCAATATTTAGCATCTCTGTGACCTACACCTAGCATCTCTATGACCTACACCTAGCAACTCTGTGACCAACACATAGCATCTTTATGACCTCCCTGTCATTTAATATTTTCGTATATCTTTGTCCTTTGACTACCTATTCCAGCCTATGCCTCTTGCTCTAATACGGGCTCATTCTTATAATACCTATAATTTCTTAAACCACTGCTACCCAAGTCCTTTTTGCACTCAATATCATAGACATCATATCACCACATCCCACTAAATTTCAGATCCTACCAATCATTTCAGGTCCTACCAATCATATTCTATCGCAAGCATCCCTCTCAGAGGACAGTAGAATCTAACCTCCAGCTCATCCCACACTAGGGACCTAACATACCTTCTTACCATCTTTCACCACTCACCACAATAAGAACATGTATGAAAGCATACCAAAATAGAAATACATTCAAAACATATGCAAGATATGTACATCATCTCTCCTTATCCCTTCCCACCTCATCACCAACAACATCACAACGTACCGACGTGGTACCCAACCCATATCATAACATATCATATCTGTACCGGTGTGGTACATGACCCATATCATAATATATCATATCTGTACCAATGTGGTACCCGACCCATATTACAATCTGTTATATTTGTACCGGCGTGGTACCCGACCGATATCACAATCTGTCATCCCAATGCGTATGAATATGTTCATGAAATCAATACATCATAATTCATACAAAAGATAATCACAATGTTCAGTCTACAACCCAACACAGGTCAATCCAATCTAAAGTTACATCAACCGTCTAATTCATTCATTCGGTGACCTTAGTCTTCACATATACATTCACAATCATAACTTACCAAACACCCCTACGAGGTTGCCGTCACCCAAGTTCACATTATTATGCACTTTCCCTCTAACCGTGTCCTAACCTCGAGTTTTTCACATTACCTTCTAAACTCTGGAAAGCATTGATCACTATAATATGACAAGCAATGCCAGTACAACAAATCGGCTAAACTCAATACCTTTTTACTCACTATCTCATCTTCTAAGCTTTAGAAAGCATCAATCATGACTATTAAGACATTAGAATTATACAAGTACCCCTAACGCAATTCGAATATTTATAGCATTTACGTTTTAGCCGAGTCACTTTAATTCCCTTTTTTACCATTTCACACTATCTCATTCAACCTTTTACTGTACTTGAACCCTGGAAGATAATAAACTATGCAAATTTGCTCCATATACCTATCCATCCTTTATCCCAATCAAACATTAATATAATATAAAATAATTCAACATATTCAAGTGTATCTAGATTTTAAAAATGTCCATTCATCCAACTTTGTGCTCGAAGGCCTAATGTATGATACTTTCGACTTCACTATTAACGTTAAATACATCTAGACCAAGCCTAGATAGCTTACCTTTTAGGTAAAACATAATACTATGGAGAGGAGTGAGTTGTCCCACATGTACTAGACATAAACCCATGTCGGGTTCTATCTCGGTGTGCCTCAAAACCGCTCTCATAAACCTTGGCCATTGAAATCTCATAGTTGGGTAGATAGGGTTTTCAGAGTATTTTTGGAGAAAGGTGGTGACCTAGGGAAATAATAAAAGAGAGGGTTTTTAAAATCCCTCGATTGGGATACTGCCTATTACCGCTGTAGAGGTACTTTTATCACTACAACGGGTATACGACCGCTACCACAGTTATCGATAGTCTGGCCCAGTCCATTATTAGGCCTTTTGGACCAATTCCCTTAGTTCCCAATTTTTCTCCCCAATTTAATTATTCCCAAGTTCATTTTGAGCCCATTATTTATTGTAAACTATTCTCATGATGTTTTACATGTAACAACGGTTTGGGTCGTTACACCACTGGTGCCAACTTGGTTTTGAGTGCCACTGCCACCACTGAGACCACGAGTTAAGAGTATGAAGGGGATGCATCTGTGACCCCCATTGATCAGTCTGAGACAGCCATCTAGTACGCTACAGGTATGTCCCTACCCTAGTTTTTCATTTTCACTAGTTTGGGCATTGAGGACATTGCATGATTTTTTAGTTGGGAGTGGGGGTATACTAACATCCGAGGGTTTTTGTTGTTGTGTTTCTTTTCCCTCGGATGCTCTACCTAGTTAGAACTGGCATGTTTAGGAGTTTACTTATGTTTTTAGTCTATTTTTTATGTTGTTTGTGTAATTAGGAGAGAAGGAGAACATGGCGCAGTCAAAATAAAAAGAACATTCAACCTGTGTTTTTAAATTTTATGTTTAAATGATACCCCTCCTTAAATTTTTATGTTGTGTTATTTGTTAACTATGAACTGTGACCTTTATGGATCTCGTCATGGCATTATCATTATGGGTCGTGTCAACTAAAGACTAACTTTGCATAAATTGGATAGGTAGTAACTGCTAGTGTAGCCCTGAGCCATGTGTATGTGAGGTACTTACCTAGTTCGGTATATGTGTGTGATCTAGAACTTTCCCGGTTAGTTTCACCAAGGTTATAGGATAGTCGGTTAGAAAAAGATCATAGGTCATTCATAATAGTCCACTCTGAGCCTAAAAGCCCCACCAAATAAAATGTGATAGCCTTTGATCCTGATTTTGAGCCAAAATAGTCCTTTTCCATGAACTAGCCCATTCACCTTCCCAATTCAATTACAATGAAACTGCTTTGGCCTGGTCCCTCCTTAGATATTGTGCATCTCAACTCAAGCAAATGGCCAAAGTTGAGGGTGGCTATCATAGGGGTGCGTAAAGAAAATTGGATATGTAGAAGAAGTTAGTACGTGAAAAAGGATATGGGTACAGTATTATGTGAAAAGAAATAAAACAAAAGAGAAGAAACAAAATGAATAAAGTTTGAAAAAAAGAAAAAGAAAAAGAGAAAACAGAAAAGTGCAAAAAGAAACCTCACCCGAAGTCTGAAAGTCGAAAGGTAGAAAAAGAAATAAATAGGGTTAAAAAGTGGAGCAAAAAGTAGTGTAGTGACAAGGAGGATTGAGTCACTTAATCCATAGTTACCATAACCATCCCTGAGCTTACATTATAAACCAGTAAATTCCTATAGTGATCCTAATCTAACTGTCCAAAAAACTAAGGCGTAGAAAATAAGAGAAAGCCTATGGTATTTCACGCATGCTGTCGGAACTTCTTTGGGAGAGTGAGTGTTTCTAGTTAGTCCCCATTCTTAGATTCAGTGTATTGATTTTTATTGCTTATCGTGAGTGTACGAACTTCTTTGATGTGAGGGCTTAGGGGTTACAACGGCGGTTGCTATTTGTTCGGTTAGTGTCATTGGTATATGTGCTAGGGTATTTATTGATAATGTAATGCCATTGCTTGATCCCTTTGTGTAATGGTCAGTGGTTTCTATACAGACAACACTGTTCATTTTGTTTGTATTGGAAGGGGGTTGAAAATGGTTAAGGTACATGCATGCAAAATTGGATTTTTGATACTGTGACTGTCGTGGGACTCATAGGTTTCTCTTAGTTAAGCGTCGGGCATTTTGATGTTTTTTTTTAGTTTTATTTTGTTCGCCTGAGGGGATGCAAATGTTCTAAGTTGAGGTTATTGATGTGCTATGAACTTACGACATTTTCGACGCTTAAAATAAAGGAAATTTGCTAGTTTAAAGGCATGTTTATGTGGGAATGATGTGTTTTTGTGGTATTTGTAGGTTAAAGAAGTCCAGAGAAGTCAAGTGCAGAAAATGGGACTTAAAGGCATCATACGAGCCATCCAATAATTGTCGGATCTGACAATGGTCTTCCTACGCTACCGTTAGAAGAATCAAAGAGGCTGGAAAATAAAGAACTACAGATGAGAGGTCCCACGATCATTGGAGGAAACAACGGCCTCGTCCTGAAGATGGTGGTAAGGTGATCCTGCAAAGTTAAAATCTAAAGTGGAACTAACAAGAGGATATAACGATCGTCCCTTGAAACAACGAGCTTTTCCTGAGCATCATCCAAGCAAACATCTGAGAGTTGTCAAAAAGGCATTATTCAGCAACGAGCATAAAGAACGATCGTGGGATCAAACTATGATCGTTCTATCCTTCATTCGAGGTGCCGACTCTGCAAATCCTATTATGTTTAGGATAAGATTCTTTTATGTCTACAAATACTCCTAATAGGTTTATTGTTTCAGTTTACATTCCATTGCTACTTTTGAGATATATACTTGCTCTTAAAGGTTGAAAACATCAATTTTTAGGGTTTTGATTCATAATTGAGATTCGTGGCTTTTCATCTTATTCTTCGTAACTCTTCTCAGAATTATTGTTGTGTTCTTATGATCATGAGTAGCAAAACACCACAACTAGGGGTTATGGGAATCATGATGGATTAACGAAGTAGGGTTCGTAGTATGAAGTGATTCTCAAAGAGTGTTTGGGCGTGTATTGTTGTTCTCTTTGATTTGATTACTTTTTAACGATTGAAAAAGTTAGAACTCACCTTATATTTACTCTAGACGAAAAGAGGGATAATACATGGTAAGAGGGAATAAACAAAGAGACTTAGAGCTATCAACCTTCAATTAATAGCTTGATTCAATAATTCGGGGGAGCTAATCTAGGATCCAAGATAGGGGTTAGTAGTCCAAAAACTCAGGAGACGAGAAAACGTACTTGAGGATAGTCATCTAAACAATAGCGAAAAGCTGTTTAGGTGAACATAACCTATCATTTCTACATGCCAAGCATCGAGAGAGATCACTAGTACAAAGAACCTACAGAATTATGAAGTTATGGGGAAGACAGTCCTGGTTGCCTCGTATATATTGATTACAAATTCAACAAAATCAGCAATTGTAACTATTTGAAATCATAATTACATACTCCCCATTTATTGGAGATTATTTACTGTTTATTTAGATAAACATTTTGATAGAGATTTCGACCTATTCCTCGTGGGATCGACCCCAACCTAGTTGGGTTCTATATTTGACAGCGACCGTTTTATACTTACTTTGAGAGGTATAATTTGGGCGACATCAAGCACAACCAAGCTCCCCCAAGAATCTCTTTATCCAGAACAACTTTTTACAAGCTTCAACGGCAGCAATAAGCTCAGCTAGATTGCTAAGACACAGTTCCCTCTACAAAAGTAACCAAGTACCCTAAACTATACTTGCGATTATAAACATCATGAGCCATAGATGAATCATTATAACCACAAAGAATAGGTTTCTTTTCACCAAAACACAAACTCAGACTAGAAGTGCAACAAAGATATCTCATAATCCACTTCACTGCATTCCAATGCTCTCTTCTCGGATTAGAAAGAAAACAACTAACAAACCAACAACATGAAATATTTCTGGTCTTGTACAAACCATTGCATACATCAAACTACCAACGATTGAAGCATAAGGAACTTTCTTCATATTTTCCTTCTCATCATCACTGAAAAGACATTGCTTCGTGCTCAATTTAAAATGCATAGCCAAAGGTTTACTGACAACCTTAGCCTTATCCATGTTGAACCTTGAAAGTACTTTCTGAATGTACTTCTCTTGTGATAATCATAGCTTCTTGGCCTTCTTTCACGGACAATATGCATGCCAAGAATCTGTCTTGTTGGTCCTAAATTTTTCTTAGCAAAAGACATATTCAACTCTTGCTTCAACTTCTGAATCTTGTAAGCATTATGACCAATAACAAGCATGTCATCAACATAAAGCAACACAATAATAAATTCACCATCAAAAAAATTTTTGCACAAAAACACAGTGGTCTGAAAAAGTCTTCTTGAAGCCCTGCTGACTCATAAAAGAACCAAACTTCATGTACCACTGCCTGGGAGCTTGTTTCAAATCATACAAGTTCTTCTTCAATTTTCAAACATAATTCTTTTTTCCCTTGACTTCAAAATCTTCCGGCTGCTCTATATAAATTTCTTCATCTAAGTCACTAGGGAGAAAGACAATTTTAACATCCATTTGCTCAATCTTTAAATTTAGACTTGCAGCTAAGCCTAGAATCACACAAATAGATGACATCTTCACAATAGGAGAGAATATCTCATCAAGATCAACTTCCTTTTTCTAGTTAAAACCCTTCACAACTAATCTAGCTTTATACCGTGGAACTAGATTACCATCTTCATGTTTCACCCGAAAAACCCATCTATTTTTCAAAGTTTTTTTTATTTTTAGGCAACTTAACCAAATCAAAAGTACGATTATCATGGAAGGATTTAATCTCATCTTCCATAGCATTAAACCACTTTTCTTTTTCTTAACTTTCCATGGCCTCATCAAGACTCTCATGTTCTCCCCCGTCAGTCAAGAGTACATACTCATTGGAAGAATAACGAGATGAAGGTATTCTCTCTCTAGTAGATCGTCTGAGACGACTCTCTGGAGCATCAATAACATCTGGTTGTTGATCAATCACATCATCTTGCACTAGAGCATCAACAACGTCATACTGATTATTTTGAACATGATCACCATCTTCGTTAATAAATTGATTTTCATCATTATGAAGATTTTCTTTAGATGTAATAGGCAAAGGAACTAGATCAACGTCAACTAAGATCTCACTGCTATGAGAATCAACCTTCTTAGCTTTGTCAAAATCTTCAATTGTTTGGTCTTCAAAGAACACAATATCACGGCTTCTAACAAGTTTTTTCTCAACTGGATCATAGAAACGATAGCCAAATTCATCTTGACCATAACCAATGAAGATACATTACCTAGTTTTAACATCCAACTTTGACCTCTCATTCTTAGGAACATGCACAAAGGGTTACAACTAAAGACTCTAAGATGATCACAAGAGACATTTTTACCAAACCAAACTCTGTCAGGGACATCACCATCCGAAGAAATAGTAGGAGATAAATTGATAACATAAGCAACAGTATTAAGTGCTTTTTCCCAAAAGGAATCTGGCAGCTTAGCATCTGAAAGCATACATCTAACCCTCTCAACTAGAGTTTTGTTCATCCTCTCTACTAAACCATTTAATTGAGGAGTCTTTGGAGGAGTTTTCTGATGCCGAATACCTTGCTCTCTACAATATCTATTAAAAGTACCAATACACTCACCACCATTATCTGAGCGGATGCATTTCAATTTCTTCTCTGTCAGTCTCTCAACCTAGGCCTGAAAACTCTTGAACACATCAAGTACTTGATCCTTGGACTTCAAAAGAAATACCCAGTGTTTACGAGAAAGATCAAAAATAAAAGTCACAAAGTAAAGTGCACCCCATGAGACCTTACTTTAAAAAGACCACACAAATTAGAAAGTACTAATTTCAGCAAATCAAGCTTTTTTTAAGGCGGATGACTCTGAAAAGAAACTCTTTTATGTTTACCAGCTAAGTAATGAACATATTTCTTCAATTTTGCTTGTTTCACTCCAGAAAGCAGATTTTTCTTAGTCAAACTATCAATTCCCTTCTCACTCATATGACTCAACCTTCTATGTCATAACTCTGAAGAAGTATCATTCTCTACCAAGTTTACTGAGGCTATAGAAATGGGGCCCTGAAATATATACAAGTTAAACAACTTGACACCTCGAACCACGACTATTGAACCTCTAGTAAGCTTACACTAACCAATACCAAAGATGTTAATATAACCCTCATCATCAAGGTTCCCTACAGAAATCAAATTCAAGCGAACATCTGGAGCATGCTTGACATTGTTTAGAACTAATCTCGAACCATTGTTACATTCCAAACAAACTGTCACAATGCCAAGCACTTAAACCTCATCATTATTGCCCATTTTCAACATCCCAAAATTACCTGAAGTATAAGAAGAAAGTAATTCCATTTTTGGTGTGACAAGAGAAGTAGCATCAGAATCCACAAATCAACTAGACTTATCATAAATAAGATTAGTGGCATTTTTACCACAAGCAACAAGAAGATCATTAAACAAAAACATCAATACGGTTTTCATTATCGTCTTCTTTCTCTTGTCATCTCATATCTCTATTGTGCTTGTTACAATATTTCGTAGTATGTTTATTCTTGTGGCACTAGTCATATGTAATATTCTTGAATCTGTATTTTGACTTGCTTTACTTTTATTTCTGTCATTCTGACCTCTAGACTTCTTTCTCCCCTATCTTCAGTAACCAAAACATCAAAGTGTGAAGCTGAAGAAGATGGGGCCTAAGATCTTCTTCTCATCTCTTCATTTAAGACACCACTCTTAGCATATTTCATAGTTACAATATCACTGGAAGCATAATTAGTCAAAGAAACTCAGTTTTTTCCAATAGTCTGACAGAGTATTAAGAAGCCAAAGTCCTTATATCTCTTCATCAAACTTTAGACCCATTTCAGACAACTGGTAAAGGACACCCAGAAAATTATTTATATAATCAAAAATAGGACTTCCCTCTTTGTACCTAATATTCATTAATTGTTTTAGCAGGATCAACATGTTATTGGCAGTCTTTGAAGCAAAAAGTGTCCGAGCGTATCCCATAAACCTCTTGCATATATCTAATTCACAATAGGGTTTATAACACTATCTTGAATCTATTGTCTGATATATCCACAAACCTATAGGTGCTCAAATTCTTAATCCTCATCTATCATGGACTGAAGTTTATTATAGGAGAACACAGGTAAATACATTTTCTTGATAAATAAGAGATCTTTCATTTTAACTTTCTAAGTATGATAATTACTACCATTCAAACGCACCATCTTTCTTATATTTACCACCATCATTTAAATCGACAGTCCACAATAACCAATGCTCTGATACCACTTTATTGGAAAAAACAAAATGCTAATAAAAGTACACGATAAGGTAATAGCGGAAGAATACCCAAATCTATATTTTCCCTACAAATTTGAACCAAGAGAAAATAAACAAACCCAAGCGCAATGAGGAAATGGCAGCAAATATATCAATCAATTCAAGAGATAACAAAACAAAATAAGTAAACTACACGAGACACCAAGATTTACGTGGAAAACTCTTCGGTGTGAAGAGTAAAAAATCACGGGATCAAAAGTTCCACTATAATCACTAATAGTTACAATAATATTCTTCCAAATTGACTATAAAACAAGTGACAAACAACGAGCAACAATGAAACAAGATTGCACTAAAACTAGAGAAGAAAGGGAGAGAATTCAACCAAAAATGAACTACTTTTCGCTCTCCAAAAATAGAAGCTACAGACCACCAAATCCAATCTCTATCATTGCAATGACAGAACCAGATGTTGAAAACCCTAGTTAAAATTTGAGCATGATCCAATGGTAAAAGAAGCAGCAAACAGAGTTTGAAGTGGACTGCCTGAGCAAATAGATGATTGAACGTGACACCACATTCTCTTTCAATCTTAGAGATATTGGATTTTTCAGGATTTAAAGCACTACAACAACACTAGTATTTCCTGAATGGCATAATAATAAACAGATATAAGTAAGAATGTTAGTGAATTCCAGTGATCTAATAAAAGCAATTCAAATATCAGCATCTCACCGGCTCATCTTGTCCTACTAGAGAGATGAATATACACTTCACCATTGCACGAGGGCTTACACTGACCATATATATTAGCTTCAATATTTACAAATATCAATAAGGTTTGAGCATCATTGTCAAATATGAACTTACAAATATCAAACCTAAATAATTAACTGAATGTTGTCGATATCCAATCCATGGGTTGCTACATTTGTGGCCACTAATGTCAGGAACTTTCCTAATCCGACACCAGAAAGCGTAATCTAGAACAGTCACTGGTCCTGGCTAATGTAGTGGCAAGGTGTGGAAGATACCATGGCGTGGCGTATAATATACATTATTGATGAGGTTCAGAAATTCTTGGAAAAGATGGATACAATCGATTTCAGCAGTCACGAAACTAAATTAGAGTTGTCCAAAAATAACAATTTTGTAAAAGAAATCTTTGCTTAATCATTCACTAACTGAAACTTGAAATTTAAATCAATCAAGATGCGAAGAAAAGACAAGCATAACTTCCAAAGAAGCTGTCTGCTTAGGCTTCTAGACGGTTCCCTACTCACATGGCCTGTGCATTTCATCTTCATCTATGGTAAACAGCTGAAAATATATCTCACGATATTGCAGAAATAAAACAGCTAGCAACATTATTTCTAAAAAAAATTACAAAAATTCAGTTTATAAGTAGCTAACTTTCAGGATTTTTAAATTATTTTTACTAGAGCTCCGTGTTGCTTGAATTTAGGAGTTAGTATCTTCTTTGTTTATTATTTGAATTTGCACATAAGTTTAGTAGCATATTTTTATATTTTCTAGTTAGAAATTGTAGCTATAAATGTATGTCTATGAGTTATTAATAATAAGACCCTTGACAACACAACAATAGTTTTTTCTCTAAATATTTCTCTGTTATTTCCTTAATTTCTTTGCTAAAACATAACAGAAATCCTCAATCTCCTTTAGGAAAAGAACATGGAGTGACAATTAGTAAAAATAATGGCTCATGTTTTACCAGTCTACCACTACATGTACTTTAGGCCAAAATAATAACAATTTATAGACAATTTCACACTTTCTCTTTCTCACCTCTCTCCCAGCCACTCTGTCTCTCTCTCTCTCCTCTCTCCCCCATCTCTCTCTCTCTCCTTCTCTCCTTCTCTCTCGCTATTTTTGCTACTTTATTTTTCTCTTTTTTTTGTTGTTTGTTGTTTATTTAAAAAAAAAATCTACATCACTAGAGGTTGTACAGGATGTGTATAAAAACTGTATAATTATTGTATAGAATATGTATCTGTATAAGATTTCTATGAAAATGGCATAGAATGTGTATAAAAATGGTATAATTATTATATAAAATATGTATCTGTATAAAATTTCAATAATAATTATATAATTATTGTATAGAATACATAGTTGTATAGGATGTGTAAATAAATTGTATCATTATTGTATAAAAATGTATTCATTACGAGTGTATGTGTATAAAAAATGTATAATTATTGCATAAAATGTATATAATGTTCATATATATTGTATAAATATTGAATATAAATTGTATATGAAAAGTCTATTGATAAAAAAGTATATTATATATATATATATATATATATATATATATATATATATATATATTCATTAAAGAGGAGGCAGGAAGAGATACGGGGCAAGTCTTCCCCGATCACACAGGACCTTTGGTGGAAAATTGAAGGTATGAGGGTGATCTATTAGAAAGAGCTGGCTCCTACATAATGAGGTAATATCAAGTGGAGCATTTTTGAAGAAGTGTTGTTCTGATCCGCAATTTAGATGAGCTGCCTGAGATAAAAGTACTATTTGACCACTATCAACTATGGTGGATGAGAAGTCCTCTGGGAGAGTATAGTCTAAAGAAGGTTAAAGAGTTTTATGAACAGCACAAAGAAGGGTGAAGTAGTAAAAGGAAAATCTGTCACGACCCGAGACTACCCCCTAATCATCAGATGTAACCCAAATGGGTCCTTGGTAGAACATAACCAAGCCAAATAATATAATATTACTACAACGGAAGCCTTTAAATGAACATTGGGCATATAATGAAATAAAACAACTTTACTAATAATTCTGAGAACGTTTGAATAACATCAAAATCATCCAAATTTATAACTATTTGTTTAATGAAGCCTCTACTACTAAGATATGAAATAAATTAAGGCCAAATGCCCTTTTTATTTTTTAAAAAAAAAAAAGGAAACTCTAAGCTAACTAGAAAACTGAAATAAGACTTTACTTATCCTAATGATGGGAGAGCTCACCAAATAGCTGAAGTGTGGATGCCATCTAACGTCTAGCAGTGATCTTGAGTTTGAGAACCTGGATCTACATCACATGAAAAATATAGTGCAAGACGCAGTCAATACATGGAATATATTGGTACGTAAGTTATACATATACCTATATAGCAATAAGTTGAAAACAGAACATGAAAGCATAAGAGTAGCTTAAAATCATAAATGGACCAAAACATAAATTATGAGGAAGTCCTTTAAAGCATCATAAATAGGTTGAAAAACGTAGAGAATCATAAGTCATAGAGTTTGCATAAAACTTCTTTACTTGATATATATACATACAAATATAATAAAATCATAAAGGAATAGCTTTAGTGGGAGTTTCTTCTAACTGCATACACCATGTGAGCTCATGATGCACCAACTTACAATCCCAGTTGAAGAGGGTTTCCCTATACTTGCCAAGGTATGGAACCTATCTATCTATGGATCCATCTAAGCCTCCTGGGTTAACATAAACCTATAGTGGCATGTAGTTTTGCACAAGTGTTATCTAGAATGCAAGTCCGCTCGGTGCTAAACAATCCTCCCAAAAACATATCTATAAAGCTCATATCCTATCATACAATATATGTTGATGTCAAAACTATCCATACTCATTGATGGCATATCTAGATACCATATTAAGCGTGAAACTTACCTTTTGGGAAAATTATTCATGAAAATTGATGGCATACTTAAACACCATTCTACTCATGAACTTAATAGTTGGAAATCATTCAAATCTTTCTTTCATTAACGTATGTTTATTTTATGCATATAGCTTAGATCATGAGAAACTTACTTGAACTCATGCATAACTTGTAAACACTCAAAATAGTTTTCATAACTTCATGAATAATCTTAAAACATGCTTGGTGAATCATAATCATATAATAAAATATGTTGTTCATAGAAATTTATTGATAAGTATAAGGAATCTTTCATAAAAATCATATATTTGCATAAAAACCATAACTTGAAGAGAATTGGGTAAAAACCCTAGCTTTAATCATAATTCATCATATAATTAAAATACTTGGGCGTGAGTATGAAAGGAATCCATGACTAAATCTTGCGTACCTGAGAGAAGACAAATTCTTGACAAGGAGAACTTAAGAAATTTACTTGATTTGATACCCCTAGCTTGCTTGATCTTGTTATGGAATTGTTAGGGACTTATTCTTGAGAGATTAGGGAAATAATAGGCTTTAGGATCTTATATATATAGGTTTTGGTGACCTACAAGTCGTGGGAGAGAGTTAAAAGCTAAGGAAAAGTATGGATTGCCCTTAAGAAAACATGGCTAAAAAATTAATTTTGGGCATAGGATGGACCCTCCCACGATCGTGGGACCTAACCACGATAATGGTATGGAATCATGGGTTATAGGCATCCTTTTCATTCCTCTAAACTTTAACAGATGAGCACATCCCACGATCTTGGTTTCTAACCATGATCATGGGTTCCGGTCGTGGCATGGGTCGTCAAATCTGACAGCTTGACAGTGCTTCAGTAAAATGGTCATAGCATTTTAATACTATATTGACTTAATGAGTAATTGGATACTTTAGAAATAATATTCAAATACCTTTAATTTGGTGGGTACTAGGTCACCTAACTATTCATATAATAGGAGTAATAGTTGTTTTTAAGTTAACCCTATAAGAATTTCTCACTAGAACTTGGTCGAAAGAGGAGTTTCCAATTTATCTAAGTATTAGGGACTTCTTATGACCTCAAATCACATTCAATACTCTCATTATACTAGAGATTTGATAATAACACCTACTTATAATTAAGAAATCAACGGGTTAGGTCAAACTACATACTTAGAAGGGGTAAATCCTTAGTCCAAAAGTTTGGGGTGTTACAAAACCATCCCTAGACAGTGTACATGTTAGGAGGAAGAAAGTAGATATCTCAGAGTGAACCATTCAAAGATTTTTATTTGGTCCTGATTTTATGGAACTGGTTAGCATGTCAGACTATGCTTATAGGTTGGCCACCTCTACAGATAAGCAAAAACAAGTTGATACAACAAAGTGGAAGAGGCAGATTAGATGTATTGCCTCTTTGATTACTGACCAATATCCAGCCTGGGTAACTGATAATAAGGTCAAAATCATCAAAGCGTCTTTGAGTTTTGTTGCAAAATTCTAGTGGGTGGTGGTTTGTTTTTGAAAGAGTCTAAGGGCAGTAGATAATACTCCTACACCTGATAGGGAAGTTCTTATAGCCAACCTCATCTCGAGGTATGATATAAATTTTACCTGGTTCATTGTAATAGAGATCAGAGAGCGAGCTTAGAGGTATAGGACCTCTAGTCTATTTCCCTTCCTTATAGATCAGTTGTGCAAAGAGGTCGGTGTGTCTATTTTTTCTAGCATAGATCATATAGTGGAGGCCATATATATTTAGGTTATCATATTGATTCAAGATGAGGCAAACCCAGTTGTAAAGGGTAAGCCATAACTATTTTCTTCTTCTGGGAGAGTGTTCTTCGAGGAAATACTTGATAAGATTGTGCAGGCTAATACACCTGTACTCATAGGAGATAAGGTAGTCTCACAGTCTGAGACACCAAACACTGAGGCTAGTACTTATTCAGCTCTCATAGCATCCTCAACTACCTCAACTGTACGCCCTCTAATTTTAGCTGCTACCCTTACACTCATACAGGAGAGTCTCAGATCTATAGCGAGGCAAACTGAGTGGATAGAGAAGCAGATTAGTCTACTAACCAGTAGCTCAAACCATATATGGAAACATCTATAGATATTGCAGTTTCTCTATTAAAGAAGTCCTTGGATGATATGTTCAGCTATTGCATGGGCTGATTGATGGTATTAAGGACTGAAACTAGTGGCTAAAGAAAGTTCAGCTTACTGACATGGCAGGGCTCTTCGTTGAGCTTGCATATGCTCAAGTAGACATAGTGGCATTGTAGGATAGCCATGCCTCTATACTTTAGGGACCAGTCACCATTGTCTTGGAGAATCCAGAGGAGGAGCAGACTTTGATTAGTCTAGAATGTACCCCTACGTGAAATAGGGAAGAGAGGGAAGGAGGAGGAGGAGGATGTGGTTGGTGTTGTGAAAGATAAAGAAAGAGGGATAAGAAAGAGTTGCTGGAATCTCGACAGTGCTTCATGGATGAGGTTCGGATTATAAAGGAGGCCCATCAAGCAAGAGCTAGTGGAGCAACTTTTTTTAGTGTGGCACCTGTGAGTTTCGAAGTTACTAGAGATGATGACCCTTCAAGTGAGTCTGGATGATTGATTGTGCCATCCACCAGCACTGATGTTGCTAAAGATACTTCTATTACAACCCCCACTTTGACACCAGACACCTGATAGGCACCATCACAGCCTAATTTTGGGTCGTCACATGCTGATAAAATTCATCAAATCCATACATATAGACAAGAAAACCATAAATACACACAAACAAACAAAACTCATGAGCTTCAAGTATATATATATATATATATATATATATATATAAAGAGAGAGAGAGAGAGAGAATGTTTTAGGAATAAAAAATTAAAACCCACATCCAATGCTCTTTAGAATGACACTAAATGATGAAAACCCAATAAGAAGTGTATTCACTATGTTTCACATCAAATCATTCAATTTTCTATAAATATCCCCTCTTCTTCTACTCACTTTGCATAATTCATTCACTTCTTTCATTTTCACCAAACAAGCAAAAAAACTTCCATTTTTCTTTCTCAATGGATGATGAATTTCAAGAAAGTGAAGTTGTTTTTCAACAATACAATGAAGAGGTTCAAAAATTAGCCAGCACCGATGAAGAAGAGTATGGATTCCAAATTTGTTGTTATAATAACAGAGTATCTATAGTAAGAAGAGTAGTCATAAAGCAAGATTTTGATTACGATTCCATGCCAGTGAATATTCCTGACAAAAGTTCATGGCTAAGCATATGGAAAAAAAGTCCATTTCGAAGATGAGTACATAGATGACGATGATGTAATGGTGCCGCTCCATTTGATAATTAGCAGGAGAATTGGCAAATATCTATGTACTTATCTTCAAAAAAGTTTGACTATTTTCCACACACTTGAACCATGAACGTTTGTCAGGAATATTCACTGGCATGGAATTAAAATCCTAATCCGGCTTCATGACTATTTTTTATATTATGGATTCCTAGTTTTTATAATGATAAATTTAAAAGTTGTACTCTTCATTATCCGCGACACTAGCTATTTTTGAATCTTATCATTATCTTATTGAAAAAAAAACTTCACTTTTCTGAAATTTATCAACAATTGAGAAACAAAAATGGATGTTTTTTTTTCTTATTTGGTGAAAATGAAAGGAATGAATGAATTATGAAAAGTGAGTAGGAGAAGAGGGGATATTTATAGAAAATTAAATGATTTGATGTAAACTATAGTGAGTACACTTTTTATTAAGTTTTTGTCACTTAACATCATTCTAAAAAGCATTGTGTGTGGGTCCCAATTTTCTATCTCTAAAACTTTCTCTCTATAGATATCAGTTACTTAAAGCTCACAATTTGTTTGTTTGTATGTATATATGATTTTCATGTGTAAGTGTATGGATTTAATGAATTTTTCCAACATTAGATTTTCATATTTATAATACAGCTTAAAAATATTTTCTTGTTTCGTTTATATCATAAAGTTCATAATGTAGTAGTATATAGTTAAGTTTATAATGTAGTTGTACGATTTGAATAATGTATTGTACTTTCAATTAATGGTCCGTAAAGTTAATCGTGGTTTCCTGGAAAGAAAAACAAATTTTACCGACTCAATTCTATGATTGAGTCTACGGACAATAGTTTGGTTTCACAGTCTGTCGATTCAACCATAGAAACTTGGAAATCACCCTGTATACACTTTCTTTTATTTATGGTTTGGTTCAAAGACCATCCTTTCTTTTCATGGTCTGTGAATTATAATTAAAAAAATAAAGAGATTTTTTATTTCATTTATTTTGTTTTTGCTTTTCATTTTTGTTCTTGTATACTAACTAGTGTGCCCCGTAGATACTACGCCATATAAGTTTCCATCATGAAGGCGTGATAGAAACACACCCAAAAAGCAGGGAGAAGCTAGGGAAGCTACCACCTAATTGTGGGATCAGACCTCTGAGGAAGAAGAGAAAACACATATACAACCTTAAACTATGAGACAAAGAGCACATGAACAACAGACACCCCTCTCCAGTCTATAGAGGGAGGGGATAACTCTTTTTCTACAAGTGAGAGTGGTTCCAGTTCCGATAATAAGAGTTTGAATGTTGAGAAGGAAGCATCTGCCACTAAGACCTCCTCTTCTGAAAAGAGGAGGCAGGATGAGATACGGGGTGAGTCTTCCCAGCTCACGCAGGACCTTTGGTGGAAAATTGAGGGTATAAGGGTGATCTATCAGAAAGAGTTGGCTCTTACACAATGAGGTAATATCAAGCGGAGCATTTTCGAAGAAGTGCAGATCTGATCCACAAATTTGATTGAACTGCCTGAGATAAAAGCTCTATTTGACCATTATTAGCTGGGGTGGATAAGCATTCTTCTGGGAGAGTATAGTTCGAAGATGGTCAAAGAGTTTTATGTTGCATATCGGTAACTTTGGTAAACAGTACAAAGAAGGGTAAAGTAGTAAAAGGGAAGCCATCCCTAGAAAGTGTACATATTAGAGGGAAGCAAATGGATATCTCGGAGTGCACCATCAGAAGATTTTTGTTTGGTTCTGATTTTATGGCACTGGTTATCATGCCAGACTATGATTATAGGTTGGCCACCTCCAGCGATAAGTAGAAACAGGTTGATACAACAAAGTGGAAGAGGCAAATTAGATGGATTGCCTATGTGATTACTGATCGAGAGCCGACATGGGTAACTGATGATAAGGTCAAAATCACCAAAGCGTCATTGAGTTTTGTTGCTAAATTCTAGTAGGTGGTATTTTGTTTGAAACTGAGTCTGATGGCAGTGGATAATACTCCTACACCTGATCGGGCAGTTGTTATGTCCAACCTCACATCGAGATATGATATATATTTTGCCCAATTCATTCTAATAGAGATCAGATACCGAGCTTTGAGGTATGGGACCTCTATCCTATTTTCTTTCCTAATAACTCAGTTATACAAAGCAGTCGGTGTGCCTATTTTTTCTAGTGTTGATCATATGGTGGAGGTCACACACATTTAGGATATCATCTTGATTCGTGATGAGGCGAACCTAGTTGCAAAGGGTGAGCCACAACTATCTTCTTCTTTTGGAGGAGTGTTCTTGGAGGAAATACTTGATGAGACTGCGTAGGCTGATAAATCTGTACTGATAGGAGATGAGGCTGCCTCACAGCTTGAGACATCGATCGCTGAGGCTGGTACTTATTCAGCTCCCATGGCAGCCTAAACTACCTCAACTGTACGCCCTCCAATTTCATCTTTTACCCTTACACTCATACAAGAGAGTCTCAGATCTATAGCGAGGCAGACTAAGTGGACAGAGAAACAGATTAGGCTACTGATCAGTAGCTCAAACCATATATGGAAACATTTATAGCTATTACAGTTGCTTCATTGAAGGAGTCCTTGGGTGATTATGTTTAGCTATTACATAGGCGGATTGATGGTATTAAGGAACGAGTAAACCAACGACTGAGGGAAGTTCACCTTCCTGACATGACAGGGATCTTCGTTGAGATTGCACATGCTTAAGTAAACATAGTGGCATTGTAGGTTCACCATGCCCCTATACTTTAGGTGCCAGTCACCACTGTCTTGGAGGATCCAAAGGAGGAGCAAACTTTGTTTAGTCTATTAGAGAATGTACCCATATATGAAATAAGAAAGAGATGAAGGGAGGAGGAGGAGGATGTGGTTGGTACTACTGAAAGAGAAAGAAAAAGGAAGAAGAAAGAGTTGCTAGAATCTCAATAGTGCTTCATGGATGAGGCTCAGATTAGGGAGGCGGCCCATCAGGCTAGATCCAGTGGAGCAACTTCATTGAATGTGGCACCTTTGAGTTTTGAAGTTACTAGAGATGATGACCCTTCAGGTGAGTCTCGACCATTGATTGTGCCATCCACTGCTAAGGATACTTCTGTTGCAACCCCCACTTCGACACCAGCTACCCTATAGGCACCATCACAACCCAAATTTGGGTCGTCTCATGCTGATAAAATTCATCAAATCCATACATATAGGCATGAAAACCATAAATACACACACAAACAAAACTCATGAGCTTCAAGTATATATATATAAAGAGAGAGAGAGAGAGAGAGAGAATGCTTTAGACATAAAAAAAATTTGAAACCCACACCCAACGCTCTTTAGAATGACACTAAATAACGAAAATCCAATAAAAAGTGTACTCACTATGTTTCACATCAAATCATTCAATTCCCTATAAGTACTCCCTCTTGTCCTACTCACTTTGCATAATTCATTCATTTCTTTCATTTTCACCAAACAAGCAAAAAAAACACTCATTTTCCTTTCTCAATGGATGATGAATTTCAAGAAAGTGAAGTTCTTTTTCAACTAGACAATGAAGAGGTTCAAAAATTAACTAACATTGATGATGAAGAGGTTCAAAAATTAGCTAGCATTGATGAAGAAGAGTAGGATTCCAAATTTGTTATAATAACAACAGAGTATGTATAGTAAGAAAAGTAGTCATGAAGCAGGATTTTGATTCCGATTCCATGCCAGTGAATATTCCTGACAAAATTTCATGGTTAAGCATATGGAAAAAAGTCCAACTTTTTCGAAGATGAGTACATAGATGACTGTGGTGTAATGGTACCGCGCGTCATTTGATAATTAACAGGTGAATTGGCAAACATATATGTACTCATCTTCAAAAAAGTTGGACTTTTTCATACGCTTGAACCATGAGCTTTTGTCGGGAATATTCACTGGCATGAAATCGAAATCATAATCCAACTTCATGACTACTTTTCTTATTATGGATTCCTTGTTTTTATAATGGAAAATTTCAAAGTTGTACTCTTCGTCATCTGCGCTAGCTAATTTTTGAACCTATTCATCATCAACACTAGCTATTTTTGAATCTCGTCATTATCTTATTGAAAAAAAAACTTCATTTTTCTGAAAGTCATCAACAATTGAGAAACAAAAATGGATGCTTTTTTCTTATTTGGTGAAAATAAAATAAATGAATGAATTATGCAAAGTGAGTAGGAGAAGAGGAAATATTTATAGAGAATTGAATGATTTGATGTGAAACATAGTGAGTACACTTTTTATTGAGTTTTTGTCATTTAACATCATTCTAAAGAGTATTGTGTGTGGGTCCCAATTTTCTATCTCTAAAACTTTCTCTCTATAGATATCAGTTACTTGAAGCTCATAATTTTGTTTGTTTGTATGTATATATGGTTTTGATGTGTATGTGTGTATGGATTTAATGAATTTTCCAGCATTAGATTTTCATATTTATATTACAATTTAAAAACATTTTCTTGTTTTGTTTATATTATTAAGTTCATAATGTAGTAGTATATAATTAAGTTTATAATGTAGTTGTACTATTTGAATGATTTATAATTCATGGTATCCTTTAGATTTTGGAAAATTTATTGCCTAACATTTCTAAATATGAATTATACATTAATTGTTCTTCCTTCTATTTTAATTTATGGTGATATTTTTTACTTTTTAATTAATTAAAAATAATATTTTTCTATATATAATAATAGCATTTTAACTTCAAATTTCATTTTACCCTTCATCATTAAGGTTGAAACACTAAGATCAATAAATCCTATTGAACGTACATTGGGTTTGTGTATATTGTTGTTTTCATTTTGCTATACAATGCAGGTTCAACTTATTTAGCACAAAGTGATTTCAGCATTTAATAGCTTAAGTTAATGAATAAATCTAATGTTCTATCTTTTTTTTCTCAAATTACTTTGGGATTTATTATATAAAAAGTAAGTGGAGATGAAGGAACACTATGGGTGTGTTTGGTAGGAAGGAAAATGTTCTCCTAAAAAAAGTTGATTTCTTACTTATATTTTTGTGTTTAGTTAGTAAGAAGAAAATATTGTCTCATTAGCATTTAGGTATAATCAGAAAAATATTATGACATCATTTTCAAACCTCTGACCCTCGACCCAGACCTCAAACTTGCCTTAGAACTTTATCCTCAATTGATCAGGGTCTTAACCCTAACATAAGACATTGGACCTAGAACCCACCCTATAATCCAGACTCAAATCTAACCCAAACTCGAATATCCAACCTTGACTCAAGATTAACCCCTGACCCTACCTTAGAACTTGATCCTTAAATCGATGTAGATCTTAACCCTGACATATAACATTGGACCTAAACCTCCACTCTATAATCCAAACCAGAACCTTCAACGCCAACTCGAGACCTGATCATCGTCCCTGCCTTAGAACTTGAAACATCAATACAATTAGGGTCTAAACCTGAACCCATGATCCAGGTGTAATCAGTCAAATACTATGACATTAACCCTAAACCCCTACCCTTTATCCAGACCCAAACCTCTCACCCCGACTTGACCTAACCCGCCACCTTGACCTCGAGCTCACATAAGAACTTAATCCTCAACCCATTCAGGGTCTAACCCTAACCTAAGACCCAAAAACTAACCCTAGTCACGGCCCTATCCTAAATCGAGGCCTAACCTCAACCCTAATTCTAAACCAATACTGAAAACCTTACTCTGACCTAGGACCTGATATTGACCCTAACTTAGGGTCGGGTCGGGGTTGAGGTCTGATCTCTTATCGAGAGTTAGGTAGTTAGATCCAGAGTAAGGGTCACGGGCAAGAGTTGAGAGTCATGTCTCAAGCTTGGAGTTAAGGTCGGGGAGTCAAGATCCATAATTGAGATTAAGATTTGGGTAGAATAAATAACGAAATGAGGGCACATAATATGGGTAAAGACTAAAATATATGATATTAAAACAAATCATACAAAAATGGATATAAGTCAAACAACATTCAGAGAGGAAATAGACATTGTTACCCCATTTTACTAGTATTGAAACAGTTTTGTCCATGTTTCACGATATCTTCATCTCCTTTCCTTTTGTGTATTAATTTTGTGAAAAGTCCTCAAAGATCTTCATATTTATGATCAAAAAAATTTTGTTAATGAATAAACAACAACAACATACCCAGTAAAATTTCATAAGTGGGATTTGAATAAGGAAAAAAACGTAAGTTAAAAGAGGGTTCAGAATTGGAAAGACTATACAAATTCACAGGTGAAATAATCAAGGCTTAAAGGAGGCTATTAGGGTTTGTGGGATGAAAGGGAGAGAAAGAAGAGAATTGGGGGTGGCTGGAGGAAATAGCATTAACGAATTAGGGTTTAGAAAATAGTTTTAAAGGTTAAATAATTTTTGGGTCATCCGAATAAATTGAATGAACGGTGGTGATTAAAAGGATTAGATGAGTTGGTTTTTGATGGGTCAGGTGCGAAAATTTGCTAAAATTGGCACAATTTGGCTAATTTTTTGAAAGAAATTGATAACTGTATTTAGGGTTATTATTTAAATATGAAAATACTACAACAATATTATAAAATGGTATTGATAAAATCATAAAAATATTTGTGATAATACATGGCGTATAAAAATTCTTTTATTTAAATTATTTAAATTCATGAATGATGAATACATATGAAATTTAGTGAGAACTAAAAAAAGTAAATAAAATTTTAAAAAAAAGATATAATAATAGTAATAATAATAATAATAATAATAATAATGTTGTAATATAGAGAATATTATTTTATATAATATGAGTGGTAAAATTGTTACATAAAATCATAAATAAAATAAAATGATGTTTGATGTAAAAACTAATAATGTATATAGAAATTATTGATAGCATAATATATAATACTATTTATTTATGTACAAAATTAGTGAAAAATAACTATGAAACATAACAAAAATAGGAGGAAATTTGTTTTGAAATGAGAAATTATTAATTATAAAATTATAAAAATAGGATTTAAAATAAAGACAATGATAAATACATTTGTGAAATTATTATGAGTAATGATTGAGATACTATAGATGTGACAGAAATAAAGATACAGTATGTAGTTAATTATGTATATTATTAAAATGATAAAATTGTTATATAAATTATAATTAAGTTAAAATAGTTTGTTACGGTGTAAATATGTCAAAAATATTTCAAGTAAAATAACAACCTTATAAAATAGTTAGGGCACAAGGAGGTCAAAATTGGGTGTCAATATCAGGAGTTTGTCCCAAGTAAAGTTTGTCCCAAGTAAAAGTCTGATTTGGGAACAAGATTGGCTCGGGTCTTGGTTCCAGTTCAGGGTTGGGAGTCGGGTAGGACGTTGGGCCCCGGAAGGAAAATAGGATAAACGTCGCATACCTCAAAGCTCGCTCTCTAATCTCTATTACAATGAACCGCGCGAAATTTATATCATACCTTGACATGAGGTTGGCCACAAGAACTGCCCGATCAGGTGTAGGAGTATTATCTACTACCGTTAGACTCTGTCAAAAACAAATCACCACCCACTAGAATTTTGCAACAAAACTCAAAGACGTTTTGATGATTTCGACCTTATCGTCAGTTACCCAAGTCGGCTCTCAGTCAGTAATCACAGAGGCAATCCATCTAATCTGCCTCTTCCACTCCGTTGTATCAACCTGTTTCTGCTTATCGTTGGAGGTGGCCAACCTATAATCATATTCTGGCATGATAACCAGCCGGCCATAGGGGAAAGCAACTAATGCAAAGACCCAAATTTTTTTAGTTTCTTATTCGATATTCGATATTTATATTGTGGTTCAATTAATTTGAATTTGCGCACTTACGACCATTAAAGAGGGAAGCACTTTCTAGAAAGATTTTTTTTTTCATTCTAGAACTCAAACCCAAGGTTTTTGGTTAAAGAAAGATGATAATCAATGTTTACCAATAATACATTTATAGGTTAATATTTGTTTTTAAAAAATATTGCATATTTAAAAGTAGAAAAGTAATTATTCAATAACAAAGAAATTATATTGTGCATTTTTTGTTTCTTTTTTTCTCCTGTTTCAAGCATTAAGACAATTATATTCAAATATCAAAAAAAAATCAAGTTGTCACTTTTTGAATAAGGCCTTCATTAAGCATTTGGTTTTAACCTTCAAAACTTATTAACCCGCCCCTGATAACCAATGCCATAAAATCAGGACCAAACAAAAATCTTTGAATGGTGCATTTTGAGATATCTTTGAATGGTGCACTTCGAGATATCCACTTTCTTCCCCCTAATATGTACACTGTCTAGGGATGGTTTCCCTTTTACTACTTCCCCTTCTTTGTATTGTTCACCAAAGTTGTTGCATATGCAACATAAAACCCTCTGACCATCTTCGGACTATCCTCTTCCAGAGAACTGCTAATCCACCCTAGCTGATAATGGTTAAATAGAACTTTTATCTCAGGCAGCCAGAGGCAATTCTAGGATTTATAGATTATGGGTGCACTACTAAAAAAAGAAAGAAAAAATGTGTTACATGGGAATAAATCGAAAGAAAAAATGTGTTACATGGGAATAAATCCTTGTTCCTATTGGTAAAGAACTAAGGTTTTAACCAAGTAAACCATCAAGTCTTTTTGTAGCATGAGTGTCAACCGGTAATATTAGATCAATTCTAGAAAATATATACATAAAATATCTAATTTTAGGGAAAGAGCACAAATTCCCGTGCCCCTAAATGCACATAAATTCGCCCCTGCAGGCAGCTCAGTCAAATTTGCAGATCAGATCCGCACTTCTTCGAAAATGCTCCGTTTGATATTACCTCGTTGTGTAGGAGCCAGATCACCCTCATACCTTCACTTTTCCACTAAAGGTCCTGTGTGATCTGGGAAGACTTGCCCCGTGTCTCTGCCTGCCTCCTCTTTTCAGAAGAGGAGGTCTCAGGCAAATATATGTATATATTTTATAATATTGGTTATAAAAGATTTTTTTTAAAAAAAAAAAAGAGAAGAAGAACAATGAAAAAAAAACGAGCTAAAAAGAAAGAAAAGCAGCCAAAACAAATAGCAGCAATTTTTTTTTAAAGAAAACGTGTGAAGCAGCACAATAAGCCACAATGGCTACAAAATGGAATTAATTTGACCTTGGCCATTCATGTGGAATTAATTTGGCCAAGTGGCTTTTTTTGTCCTTCCCTGCCTGCACTTCCCTATATATCGTAAGGGCTTCATCCATTACTTTAGCCTGAGCCAACAACTGTGCTCTCTTCTTCCCAGAAGGATGAGTAGACAGATAATCTCTCAAGAGAAATTCTTCAGAAATTTTGTCCAGCTTCTCATGGACTGGGGGAGCTATTCGAGGGTTATATCCAGCAGAAGCCATCAATAGAAGCCCTATGTAATCTGCTTCCATTTCCATCCTGATACACAAAAATGCATGAGAACTCGATACGACAGGAAAAAGCAGGCAAAACATCCATCCTATCTATCACCATTGAAATGACTAGTTTCTTGCATTACATATGCATGCTTGCTAAGAAGACGTGTGCACCCCACACAGATAAAACGGTTGTGACATAACAGGGAACACTAACAGAATATAACCAAAAAAAGAAAAACACAACATTTGAGATAACAAGTAGGTGATGTTATAAAGATATGAAGCCAAGAGTTCAGTTCAAACTCTCGATGATCAGTGATTAGTGATATCGCCAACCTCTACTACTGGAACAAGCTCATCGAGCAATTAACTCAAGACTTTAAGCAACAAAACAAGAACAAAAGCAAGCCTAAATATATAGACTTACAGAAACCACAGCAGACTTGCTGTTGCACTCTCTCATTAATTATGAACTACAGGATCACAGTAAAACTCTGAACACAGAGTGATCACTTGCAAATTCTTTTAATCTGAAAAAGATATAAGCAAGTTAAAAAAGAAGCAAAAATTTACTAGATCACTATTAAGTGCATTAATAAAATGCACAAGATAATAGGCACAAATAAAAACATGTGAGCATCTGAAACTGGTGACTTCCTTCTTTTTGTACTCGTCATTATGTGCGACGGGTACGGAAAGGTGGGTTGCGCGAGAGATATTTCCACTCGCATTCATTTTGAATGTCGAGGTTTCTAATCCCTTCGGAGAAAGAACCTTCTCTCCTTCTCTAATCCTTTTCAACACTGTTTCTTTCGCCACTAACAACATGATCAATAGAACTCTACCCTTTACCCAAGTGACTAAATGGATTGTGTCAAACACAGACAAATTAGTAAATTCTGGAGTCAACAACTAAACTGGTGTCGCAAATGATACTAGGACATGCTTTCAATGCACATATAGAAACATACTCACTTTTGCCACACTGAATTTCCTCTGGTAGATTCCTGAGAACCGCCTTAGATTCACTAACCAAATAAACACCCCAAAGATTAGCCCCTGAACTTTAGAAAACTCTAGTTCCCGTTTCTTAAAATTATATTTCTCATCCGAAAGGCTCACCAATTGACAAGACACCTTACGACACACAGGTATTAATATTTTAGTTGCACACTGCTATCATTGATATTTCAGGCAAGATTCACGTTGGATGTGACCGGGATGAGGTATTTCTTGTTTCATTTTTGGATAGAGCTTCTGATTTTCAGATTCCAATATCATCCTTAAAGTGGTATTCGCTGGAAATTTGGGGTCACAATGCAAGTGTGAGAAGTAACAAGGTGGATGAGTTAATTCAAATAAGAAAAGCCAGGACTCAAAATAAATCAATTACTTCTTGTGTAAATTTTGAAGGGCTGCTAGCAGTTCATGAAAGGGGTTTCTGGTCGACAACTCTCTTTAGATTTCTGGTAAATTGGAACTTCAATTGCCCTTCTTATGATTAAGAAAAGGAAGAATTCTGAACATGGAAGGCCAAAATTTGCTTCGAAAGAATGTGCTTGCAATCTTTTTTCATTGTTAAGCAGACTGCTTCGTTGTGTTTTATTTCAAAGAACCATCTTTAGCTCGTAAACCCCATTCCGGTTAATATTGAGATGTTTGAGATAATATCTTATGGAATAATATCCATTCAGATGGTAATTTGACTAAAATTCACAATTCATAAGGTCAAAATCAGTAAGAATTGATGGAACTGTCTTACAGCTTTTGTTTTTCATGTTATTAATGATTATTATTACACTCTTTAGACTTCAAACATATTAAGGAAAACTATCAAACAGCAAATAACTGGACTTCTATATATAAACCCCGGTATTCTGATTCTCATATTTTCATATTGTACTCATATACTGATGCCCATCAAATATCCTACTTTTTAAGTAATGTCTTCTTTATGTTTTACAAAAACTCACTAAAGGGAAGCCCGGTGCACTAAAGCTCCCACTAGGCATGGGTCCGGGAAGCGCCGGACCGCAAGGGTCTTTTACAGAAACTCACTATTTAATGAACTGACGAACTTATATTGCTGAACCAAAAATGAGAAATGAATCAGGATTGAATCAACACACCAAATGGGAAAAGGAGAGAAAAAGAGAGAAGCCCAGAAGAAAGGGGGAACCAACAATGTGAGAAGATGAGTGCAATGTGCACTTCAATTGAACCCAGCTCCCATCCGGCCAGATAAAATGGGAACTTGGTCTTTACCAATCAACTTGAGATGTCTAACTCACTAGAACCCTGACACAGAAGCACTTGAGGCAAAATCCTCTCTTTTGCCCCTCATTGTAGAAAGAAAGTAGAGGAGGCCCACCCTTACATGCGCTGAATACGAAGTCACCTAAATTACCTAGGTGTGTCAATGCTTCAGCTTGGTCAGTTATTTAAGAAATTAATACCATATTTCGGTTACTCTACTGTGTATAACCAATATTAGACTTCTAAGAACTGTCTCAATCATCTTGGCTTCTCTTCAGTAAAACCAAGTCGCCTATATTACCTTGAGGTGTCAAAGCTTGTGTAAAATAATAACAAGCTTTAATACAACATATATGGTGTAGATTAACAGTATTATATGTTAACTGAGCAAAGGTTTTACTCTAAAAGACACAGTACACACAATGCTCAAGTATAATTTTGATTTACAGGGTGGGTTGAGGTTGCAATAATGTAGGTTGTGCACTCACAACACACTCTTTACCAAAAACAATATTGTTCTATCTCGGAATGATTATCGAGTTGCTAACCAGATGTTATGAAGTTCAAAAAACATAAATATGAAAAAATAACGTGTAAAAGCCCTCCTAGAAGGGGCCAGATGCGTGCAAGAAAACCATCGCTCAAATACTATGTAATTTAGGTAGGGAGTACAAAGAAGTTATTGTGAAAATGTCTTCTTTTTAACAGGAGTGTTGGAGGATGCAAATAAAAGGAACAAGGGACACTAAAGACATCTGATCAAGATTTTGAAGCGACCACCTTTATATAAAGAGGCTCAAGCTCTATGCCTACATGTTGCAATGATCCCAATCGACATTTAACAAATATTTCATATAAGCAGTACTTATATAACACAGAGAAGTTAGACTAACATAATCTATGATGCACCTTTCTTGGCTACGTATTGGCTGGACATGACATTTCAATGAATAACAGAGAGAATTGGCAAGATAAGACACAACAATGTTAACTGAGTCTTAAAAGAGAGATTAAACATAAAACACACAAGCAAGAGAAATTTATAAAATCCAGACAATAAAAGGTGATACACATACCTGCGTGAAAATGGAAGCCTTAGGAACAGAGCTGACATTGTGTCAACAACATCAGGCTTAACAAATTGATGAAGAACCAATTGAATGATTGCAAACCAAAAGTTCTTTGTAACTCCCTCAGCAGCATGGCGAGCCATAGCATGCCCAACCTATCACGCAAGCAAAGGTGTGAATAGGCCTATACTAAAACAAGGGAGAGATGTAACAATATACATACACTAAATGAACAAAATGGCAAAGCTGGATATACACCTCATGCGCAATTATGGTGGCAATTTCAGCGTCGGTCCTAAAATGTTCGAGCAACCCTGTGAAAACTACAATCTTCCCACCAGGCAAACAGAAGGCATTTACAACAGGATCATTTACAACCAAAACCTCCCACTTCAATCCTTCGATATGCCCCGTAGCAGACTCTGACCCCTTCTCCTGTCCCTTCTTTCTACTTTGCTGAACCCAACTGTCATCAAGAATCTCATCATCTTTATTCCCCGAGTACTGAGGAGGTTTCAGGTTAAGAGTTTAGAAAGGGATTGGCAGTTTCAGTAGCACTCATCATCATGGATATGCAAAGCGATTTCGTTCGCCTCCTCTTGTTCGAGCATGCTCGCAAGTGTGTGTAAACCACCTATGGTAATCCAGTTAAAAAGTTTTCCTAGAATTTGGCTATTGGACAATGATCCGCATGAATAGGGGAGATAATATAAATGAGATGGAAGACTTAGTTGGACAATGCAACTGACGTGAATAATATGGGCAGAGTTCATAGAGTTAGAAAGCCAAGTGCCAAGTTGAGTGACTGTAGACATCAAAAATTTGCGAGACTGTAGAAGATAATCTAAAACTACTAGGTTTTCTTGTAGGTTACTCTATCCCTGATCCTAGCACGCTACTCAACCTTAAACCGTAAATCATCCCTATTTAAAGGGTAAGATATATTCCTTGGAGACTGAAGGCACCCTACTTCACTCTCAGAGTTAATTTCATTAATTCTTGCCATAAGAATCACTACAAAAACTTTAGTCAATGCAAATTCAAAAAACGCGCACACCACTGGCTAGAGCCGTCAAAAGGCCTTGCCAACCTAACCCGCTATTAGGGTAGGGTTGGGTTAAGATTTTTCAAACTCATTTAAAATTGGGGCTTTTAGGCCCGACCCCTAGTTAGCCCTTAGCCCTTGAGCTTGATCAAGGCCGGGCCAGGGCCAGCCCGTGGGCTAAAATATGATTTAATGCAAATTAAAATGAATATTAAAATTAAGAATTTAAAAAAAAAAAAAAAAAAAAAATAACATACACAATACACTTAGGGGGCGTTTGGTAACTGGATATGAAACAAGTTATTCATGTATTAAAATATGTATTACTTATACAATGTTTGATAGATGGATAGGAAATAATTAAGTTATTCATGTATAAAATTAAATAATACTCCATCTATGAATTGTAGATGAAGATGAAGATTTAAGACAATTTTATCAGAGGCGAATTCAAATGTTCTTGAAGAAGACGATATATTAGTGTTGAATACATAATAAGTGCTTGTGAAATCTTTTTGAGGAGCTTACTTTATTAATTATTTTTTTAATTTAGATTTAACACTTGATTAGTAAACACTATTTATATTTGATTAGACTTTATATGACTTGAATAATTAATTAGTTTCATAATTTTACTTAATAAAATATTCTAAGTATTGCTATTTGCTAACTGAACTTTTAAGCCATATGTATTTTTCAATAATCAATTTACAAATTATTTTTTTTTCAAATTTTCTTACTTATTTATTTGTTTAAAAAAATTAATTTTTTTTAATATTCTTTGCTAGATTTTTTATCTAGAATTATTGAAACAACATATTTGTTTGCTATATTTGATTTGAAAATCCTCTCGCTTTCTTGATTTTATATATTTCAGATATGAGATTGTAAGAATTTTAAGTTTGAATTTAAATTGAAAAGAAAAAAAGTTCTTAAAAAAATGAAGGGCTAGCCCGGCCCAGCGCTTGACCCTTCCAGGGTTGGGTTTGGTTGGGTTGGCTATTTTAAGGCTCTTTCTCGTGAAGAGTCGGCCCGCCCCAGTCCATCAAACTTCTTGGCCCGTGAGGCTTGGGTGGGGCGAGATGGGACTGACCCATTTTGACAGCTCTACCACTAGCCACAAAATTTTATTTTTACTTTTGATAAAAGTACCTATAGAACATAAATATTTAAAATTTATTTTAGATTATAAATCTTAAATTCTTTTTAAAAAAAAGACTTTGCATTCGGTTAAAGACTATCCCCTCCGTTCCATATTATTGATCATTTTCACTTTTACATTAAAAAAAAAAAAAAAAAAAAAAAGTCTGGTGCACTAAAGCTACCGCTATGCGCGGTGTCCGAAAAAGGGCCCCATCACAAGGGTGTATTGTACGCAGTCTTACCTTACATTTCTATCAGAGGCTGTTTCCAAGGCTTGAACCCGTGACCTCCTGGTCACATGGCAACAACTTTACCAGTTACTCCAAAGCTTCCCTTCAGAAACAATAAATAAGAAGATAATTTTTTCTAATTTACCTCTTAAGATTTTTTTCGTGGAACTTTACAAGCTTGTTTTTATACTTTCAAAGAGTACTAATTGTACGTGTAAATAAAAAAAATTTAATTAATCTTATCTTGATTTAGTAAGCTAACAAGTAAGTGATCAACTGATATGTGACCGAGGGAGTACCACACAAAGTGAAATGACTGCTGTGATTACCAACACCAAAAGAAAAGTTGGAAAATAAAAAGGACATGAAAACAGAATAGAAGAGTGGAATTTTCAACTTCAAAGTTGCTTCATAACACCTTATAATTCAAGCACTACTTTCTCCCATTTCAACTTAAAATACTGTCCAATCCTCAACTTATCGCATGCCTCATCTCATTTGTTCCTTGGACCTACACATACAAATAAAAAAATGCTTGCTCGCAAATCAGAGTCAGCTTCTATTAAAACAACTGTTGCATATTTAATTTATTTTGACTAGGAAAAACCAATGCTTTTACGTTTAAAATACAAGCTGGAAAAGAAAACAGGTCTCCTATGAAGAGGCCACCCAAGCAAGAACTAAATAACAAGTCCTATTGAACCTATATGTGGAAAATTTAATGTTCGTATTCCATAAACAGCAGCAGTAATATACATTTCTTCATCGCAAAATTTTGAAGGCACGAGGGCGAATAATTTCCTATACACTCAGTCAGCTGTCTGAATAAACTGTTTGCATTCTTCACCATCTAAGGCCAAAGTTCCTGTAACCTCTCCCACCACCTCTTCCGCCTCTGCCTCCAGAAAATCGACCTCCACTTCTCCTGTCAGAGAAGCCACCACGACCACCACCAAATCTTCCACCTCTCGCCTGGTCTTTCTCTTGCAACCGAGGTAGTTCTTTTACTATCTCTAAGCTTACACCTTGTGCGTTCTTCCCTGCAGGCCCCACCGGGTAAGGCAAAAGTAAAGATGAGAAAGAGCTTAGACAAGCATTGACTGTGATCACTAATTAATGAGATAGTGTGGTTGCTTGAAAATGGATATAAGAAGCAAACTCTGATGGAGGAAGGCATTAGAGTAGAATTTGTTTGGATGATTTTCATCTGCCCGTACCTGCTAGAAATGTATCCAGGTCATCAGCAGATACATCAAAAACTGCGCCCTTTCCATCAGCTGTCAAAGTAAGACCTTTGATTGATTCAACCTTGTCCTCAGGTAGGAACCCCCGCAAAACATTATACGCAAAGCTGCCATATTAACAAAGTACAAAAGATCAACAGAAGAATTATCCAACCGAACTAACAGCAGGCTCTGCCATATTAGCTCTCACTGAGATTCTTCTTCATTTTATGACTTGTTATATTTGGAGAAAGTGAGAAAACCATTTACTGAACATGTTTTAAATACTCACGAAGGTGAAAATATGGGTCTCCCACACTCAAGAAGTAGAGTAACACAGTTCTCCAGGGAAGAAAGAAGCGACCGGATCTTGATCTCAGAGTAGCCCTGGAAAAGCAAGAGAACAGTCCTGTCAACCATAAGGCCAGGCTTGGTTCCCCGGTCAGACAAGTAATAATGAGGAGAAATACTTACAGCTGCCTTGGCAAGTGCCTTCGCAAGCAATTCAGCTGGTGATAGTTCAGAGGTATGTAGAAGTTCCTCCGCAGCAGCCTTGAAAGCAGGTATTACACTACAGAGATTTGAAAATATGAAATGGTAGAGCGATGGAAGTCCATAAAAAGCACAAATGAAAAACATACCTATCAGAAATTTCAGCAACTGCTTCTGCTGCTTCTTTCCCAGCCGCTTTAGCAACATCAGCTGGCTGTGGAGCAGGTAGGTGCTCGAACTTGACACCAGATTCTCTTTCAATCTTAGAAATGTTGGACTTCTTAGGATCGTAAAGCATTACAGCAACACCAGTATTTCCTGGATGGAATAATAATAACAAACAAATATAAGTAAGAATGTTCGTTAATTCCAGTGATCTAATGAAAGCAATTCGAACATCAGCAGCACACCTGCTCGTCCTGTCCTGCCAGAGCGATGAATATACGCTTCAACATCACGAGGAGGCTCACACTGACCATATATACTAACTTCAGCATTCACACCAATAAGGTTTGAGCATCAATGTCGAACATGAACTTAAAAATATCAAACCTGAATAATTAACTGAACGTTGTCGATATCCAATCCACGGGCTGCTACATTTGTTGCCACTAATGTCAGGAACTTTCCTGATCTGAATCCAGAAAGTGTAATCTGGAACAGCATGCAACAATCAGGGTAACAGATGTTAGTTGAGAATTGAAAGAATCTAAATTCATAACTATAAAATTTGTTGAAGGAGTCGAGAAATGAGACAAATAGTTAGCTTATGCAAAGTCCCTTTTGGCTTTATGTTCTTAGCCATCAACAATAGAAGGTGATTACATCTGGAGAAATTCTCATCCTCTTAGAAGCAGCAAAGTCACCAAAAGGAGAGAAGGAAAGATTGTAAAAGAGAGCACGTCAGAATACAGAACATATTTTAAACAAAATTTTCACCTCACGCTGGGACTGTTGTATCTCTCCATGCAAAGCACGTGCCCCAGGCAATATGCCAGCTAGCTCCGAAGCATAACCCCTTGTCTCAGTGAAAATAATTGTGCGTCCACCACTGATATTTAATAGAAAAAAGGACGGAACATGATCTCGTAAGTTGATTGTCATTCTAAAAATCTCAAACAGACAGGTAATTAAGAATGAGAAACGACCAACCTGCTGTAGCAGCGAATGATATCAGGAATCAGCTGAGATCTGGCTGAACTAGAGCATGGTATAATAATATGCCTCACATTCTTACTTGCCTTCATCTTCTCATCACCAACAAGATCAGCTGTTTTCTTATCAGGTTTGAGAAACTTTGAAGATATCTGCCACCAGAAACAGATCACTATTCAAGAGAGAAAAGAAAATGAAACCCTAGGACACAAAAGTTGTACATCACCCATTTACGCCCAAGGTGGGCTGTTTTCCAAGCCCTGGAAGAAGCAATTTGTTTCGAAATAAACAAAGGGCAATGAAATATTCCCCTGGAGCATACACTGACTAGTACTTATAGAAAAAGAGAGATAAGAAACTAACATGCTTCACCCAGCTTGGTAAAGTGGCGCTGAAAAGAAGTGTTTGAACTTGGCTTGCATCTTCTACCTTGCCTTCAAAAATCAAAAGAGAAAAGTAGAAGAAAAAGCATAACAAAATAAGTAACCATAAGATGACAAGACCCCTGGAAATGAAATCTAATGCGCAAACAAATTTCAGCTCTCAAAGAATATTACACTGACATAACTGACAGCACCGGATAAAGAGAGGGTAAAACATCAAATAATAAGGGTAAGATACCGCTGAATAGCAGGCATACCTAATATAAATTCAACATCATCAACAAAACCAATTTTCAACATTTCATCAACTTCATCAAGAACACGGAACTTTAGGGACCTGAAATCAATATTTCCTCTTTCGATGTGGTCCTGCAGCAAATTTGCAAGGAGTGAATCTAAACTCTCTGAAGCATGAAAACATAACAACAAATATTCCAGTCACCAACTATAAGATCAATGAACAATCTACCTTAACTCTTCCAGGAGTACCTACGACGATATCAACTCCTCTTTTCAATTGAACTTGTTGTTGTCCGATGGGGGAATTTCCATATAAACAACATGAAGTTAGCCCCACAGGCCCACCATAAACTTCAAAGTCAGCAAACACCTATATTAACATTAAGTGAGAAAACAAAACTCAGAGGTTCACATTCCGTGAAAGAGGTCAACTTTAGCAAGGCCTCTAAAATAATACCTGAAGTGCCAACTCCCTAGTAGGTAAAAGCACTAGGACACTTGGAGCCCTCCCATACCCTGTTTTCCGTGATACTTTAGTAGGTCCATTTATCAGGGACTCCAATATGGGCAACACAAAGGCCAATGTTTTACCCTGCAAATGTGGGAACACAAATTGAAACAATAACCTGTTACAGACTATACAGTCAACAAATAATCACAAACATTTCATAAAATGTCTTGTGATACTGGAATATTTGGTCCATTATTATTCCTTTTTTGAGGAAAAGGTAACTGTATATTCACAAAATTTCATCATCCAAACAATGATGAATATGAGCACTTACATCCCATAGGGAAAAAACTAGAAAGCCACAGGAACTAATCTATGGAGCTTTACAATTTCCCTATAAAATCAACAAAAAGTTCTATATCCCCCACCATATCCTGTTTACACCAAAAATATAGAAGACTAAGGCAGTTCATTCTGATCTTTTGAATATTGTTGCTTTTATCTTCAAAGCATCTTGCATTTCTCTCCTTCCACAATGTCCACCAGATGCTTGCTGGAATCAATTCCCACCAGTCCTCTTCTGATTCTCTTCTTCCAATCTCTTTCCAGCAGTCCATCATACTTTTAACAGATTTGGCCCATTATTATTCTTATGATAATAGAACCAAAATGAGCACTGTCCATTTATCATAATGAATAAGCAATCGCAAAGTTTTAATTGAAAACAGAAACTATCAATTCTTGTTTCTCAGAGTAATCATTTCAGATATAAAATTCACATCAAAGGGCAACCTGTGAACCTTTAGCAGATCCTCACTAATAGATCTTCATAAGCACCATAGGGTAATGAAGTTTCTTTCAAAGATAGGAACATGAGAACAGAAAGTGTACCCCTTGAACAAGTAAATAGCAGTTTTGAAGTTTGGACGAAAATGTGGGACATGAAGTAAATGGAACTCTATCACTTATGGTTCTAGAATGAAAATCACCAGAAAATGCAAGCTACTCCTGAGTAGGTCAGTATAAGTGGACAGCACAAGAATGAGAATCCCATAAAGAACTAAGTCTCCCCCCCCCCCCCACCGCCCACCCCACACACCCCCAAGAGCCAAACGCATGTAGAGATGGCTATAGATGAATTGCCTAGTTGCCTAATTTCAATCTCCAAAGAATGGACATTTGTTATCGCCTTCACAGTTAGAATTTCCCAATGCCACCAGACCATAATCAAACCAGTAACAAAATTTACATGACAAGCCCACTGATAGAAACGTGCATTTAAATTATACTCCCTCGTTTCAATTTTTGTGGTTGTTTATAGGTTGGATAGCATCAGGAGCAAATTTCTCTGGCAGGGGAACAAAGAAAAAAAGGGGTACCACTTAGTCAAATAGAAAACAGTGATCAATGAAAAGAGAGTTGGGGGTTTGGGGATCAAGAACCTGAAGAATCAGAGCAAAGCGTTGAGAATGAAGTGGCTTTGGAAGTACTCAAATGATAATCAGAATTTATGGGGCTCAGCCATAAAAGCAAAATATGAAGAGAGTGATAGTTGGATAACAAAGGAAGTCGCCACTCCTTATGGTGTTAGCTTATGGAAATCCATTAGATTACTATGGAATGAATTCAAACCAAACACCAAGATCAAAGTGGTTGATGGTACTAAAACTAAATTCTGGAAGGATGATTGGCATGAAGCAGGAAATCTGGAGACACTCTTCCCTGACATTCACAATCTGGTTCTTCAGCAACATAGTACAATAGCTGAATTATGGACTCCTCAAGGGTGGAACTTGGTATTTAGAAGGCACCTCAACGACTGGGAAATTTCAAGAGTAACAGAGTTTTTCAGCACCATTGAACAGTTTAGTGGGTTGGAGACTGGACAGGACAACTTGCAGTGGTTGGGGAGTAGAAAAGGGACATTTAAAGTAAGTGCAGCATACAAGAAGTTGAACCATCCAAATCTGCAGGCTCCCAAATGGCCCTGGAAACACATGGAAAACCAAGATCCCACACAAAGAGGCCTGTTTTGTGTGGTTACTGGCTAAAGAAGCTGTGTTGACACAGGAGAATTTGATGAAGAGGGGTATCCCATTGTGCTCTAGATGTTTTTTTTGTGGGGAAACAGCAGAAACAGTCAATCACTTGTTCATCCAATGCAAGGTCACTGGTCAATTGTGGAGTCTATTCCTAAGGCTCAAAAACATCTCGTGGTCTATGCCTAGTAGGATCTCAGAGGCTCTATACAGCTGGGAAGAGGCAGGACTACAAGCAAAGAATAGAAGCAACTGGAGAATCATTCCTGCTACTATCTGGTGGACTATATGGAAAGAGAGGAATCTTAGAGTTTTTGAAAATAGAGAGAGTAATATGCAGCAAGTCAAACTGAATTGTATTTTGACTTTATGTTTTTGGTGTAATCAAATATACTCTAATGATACTGTCTCTATCATTGATGTCTTAGACTCATTATAGGGATAGGACAGTACGATAGGACAGTACGTTCAGAGTTCATTATGTAAATATGATTTCCGGTACAACCCATGTACTGATTTACAGAAATAGAAACAGTTACCAATTTCAAAAAAAAAAAATTGTGGTTGTTTCCTTTTTAGCCCATTTTAAAAAGAATGTCTCTTTCCTTATTTAGCAACTTTTTAATTCCATCTTTCCACGTGGAATGTTCAACACCACAAGATTAAAGGACATTTTTTGGTACATTCTACATGTTTCAAAAGTCTTTCTTTACTTTCTAATACTGCCTGTGAAGTCAAAATCCGACAAACAAATTAAAATGGAGGGAGTAACAAATAACAGCCAGATTTTTTAAATATCAGCATGCCAGTCTAAGTTATTAGCTGAACACACACACAAAACAAAAAAAAAAAAAAAAAAAAAAAATACAAAATCAAGAAATGTTATTTCAGTGTTTATGCATAAGAGTTAATAAAGCAATTGCAAAGAGTATATATTATACATACCTGACCAGTTCGAGCTCGACCAACCAAGTCAGACCCATCCAAGATAGTATCAAAAGTCATAGCTTGAATAGGAAACAGCGCATTTATCCCCTTAGCAATCAAAGCCTCTCTCAGTGGCACTGAAATCCTAAAATTCGACAACGCATTAGGATCCTCCTCTTTCTCCTCGACCAATTCAGCCTCCTCCTCCTCCTCCTCCTTCTGCTTCTTCTTCTTCTTCTTCTTTTCGTCTTCATTCAGTTTAAAACTTCCATCCTCCTCGTAATCATCATCCAAATTTAAAGCTTTACGCTTCTTATCTTTCTTCTTGCTCTTCTTCTGCAGCTCGTCTGAATCAGACCAAGAATCAATCTTCAGCTTCTTCGATTTCTTCTTCTTCAGCTCCTTTAAATCATCAGACGCCATTGTTTCGCTTACAACAAGTGCAGGCATCACAAGCTCTGTACAAAAACAGAGAAATGTCTTGTGTATTTAGTCGAGTTGCACGAAAATCGATCCGAACACCACAATTTTATAAAAATAAAAACAGAGAAATGTCTTGTGTATTTAGTCGAGTTACACAAAATCTGACCCGAATACGACGATTTTATAAGAATAAAAACAGAGAAAGGTAAACTCGATGGCGGTCCTGCTGAAACGGTGTTGCAGTTTGAGCTGCAAATAGCAGGAGGGGAAAGAGGAGAAAATTTGAGTTTAGGGTTTGGTATTTATAGGGTTTGGAGTGGATCGATTTGAAGCCGTTGGATTGCAATGAGTTCTGAGGTTTATTATTCACCGTCCAATTCTTATATATTTCCCAACTTCGCGGGAATAAGTTGAGCATCAGCTCCTCGTAATATTTTGTTTTATGCAAGTTAACTTTTAAATTTTTACTATGTGTCTAATTAAAAAAATTGAGAGAAAATCAACTAACAGCATTTCGAAATAAATATTTTGAGTTGAATTAAATTCTACAAATAGCACAAGTAGTCTAAAGAAGAAAATAACAAAAATATTAAGTTGTTCAAAGAGGAACAGAGTAACTAGTGCAAAATTTGGAGTCGTTTCAAAAATCTTAAATTCAAAACAAGTTGATTGACATTACTTCTTAATTGGCTAGAATATTTATCACTCCATTTGTCTCCTTGTACGTATGTCCTATTGATTGATCATTCAGTTGTTGGAGTATCCATCTACAATCGTGAAAAATGGAAGCATAGGCAAGATTACAGGAATGCATAAGGCTTATAATTTCACGTGCATCTGTTTCTATTTATAGCTTCTACGAATTGTATAGTTAGTGCTAGTTGAATTTCCTGAAGTAAGGCATTCAACATGCAGACTGGTCCTATTGGTTAGAATTTGCATGCAACCAAGACACCAATTGCCATTGCAGTCACGTATCCACTTCCTCCCCCCCAACCCCCAAAATACTTCCTATACTATTGTGTGGATCAGCTGCACCATCAATATTTAATTTGAAATTTTGAGGTTGAAGTGACTATCAGCATAATTAAATTATGGTGCAAGTGATTTTAGTAGGATGTGTTTGTCCTAGAAAATTGTATTTAAAGGCATGCATAAGTGTTAGCTTATGATCAATATCTAAGGTTTTGTTGTTGAAGTAGTTGCTCATGCATGTGAGAACATAATATGGCAATTGGCAAATGCAATCCAACATCTTTTCGTTGTATCATGTATGATCTATTTATTGTTAACTGTAGCAAAACACAAAAATATTAATATTACTTTTACATGAATTGAAAATGATGTTCTTCATTTTCTGTTGAGAAGAATTGAATTCTAGGGGAGGGGAACACATGTTATTCGTAGCATAAAGATAAAGATTAGATGTACTTTTTTTTTTGCTAGAGCATTGAGCGGGTCAAAATACGTAATGTTTAGAATAATATATTTTTATTTCACTTATACACTTATTTATCATCTCTTTAGACGGTCCAAACAGCTAAAGATATTGTCCTGACTAACTACACTTTTTGTGTAGAACACAACCCCATATATAGTCAACCACAGATGCTACACATATAAAATAAAGATAATTAGCACCTGGAGGATTAAAGTTTGCAAGTTGGTAATCTTGTGGAACAACCAATTCCAATTTATCCAGCTTTGATGTTCCGGAGGTTGTGTTACCCCTTACTTGTGGTAAATGGCAAGTGTTACGAGTGTAGTCAGAATAAGGGCCAAGGTTAGATTAAAAACTACAGAGAAGTGAATAAGAACAAAAAATTCATCACACAACAGAAAATTATCAACATTATTTGCATCAGCAACTTGTGATTCTCCATCCAAGCACGTGGGGTACTCCACTCCGCACTTAATTTTTGTTGGGAAACAACGTTAAAACTTCAATAATAATTTAATTTATTCAATAATAAATATAACGCTATAATAAATATAATATTATTATAATAATAATATAATTACTTATTAGATAATATTGAAAGTAAATCAATTGTTAAAGTAACATTTCTTTGAGGTTAACATATTAACAGCAAAATAATAATAATAATAATAGTTAAATATTTTACTATAATATTTTAAGTAATATATAAAAATATTTGAGTCGTGCAAGGCACTGTCCTAAGCGCGATGAAATATTTCTCCAGGATTAAACAAGTCTTCCCTGCTTAATTAGAGGATATCCATAATCAATTAAATCTTTCCTAATTAATCAGAGGATACAAAAATAAGCAAAATTAGTTATAAAACCAATAAGTTTTATCTGGGAGATAATATCAAAACAATTTGATATAAAACAAAAGAAACAGAGAAGAGGAGAAGTTTAAGACGTAGTTATAAAACCAATAAGTTTTATGTGGGGGATAATATCAAAACAATTTGATATAAAACAAAAGAAACAGAGAAGAGGAGAAGTTTAAGACGTGAGAAAATATGGAACAAGAAGAAATGTTTGCTGTTGGGTTCCTTTTTAATTGAAGCCATTGATTGACTATTTAGAGTGAACTTGAGGCGCTAAAAAGGGTATGTAACATTAAAAAATAATTAACCAATGGTAGCTTCATAAAAGAACACGTGATTGTTACATACTTGGCCATCAAGTTCTTAAAACAATGCCGCAAGTGAGACACGTGTATTAATACTTTAATAGGCTCCACATGATTGTTTTTACTTTGGCCAAAAGAACACAAATATTTTAAAATATCTTACAGTCCCCCATATATTTTAAAATAATTTTGGAATAAAAGGATAAAACTTGTTGGACTTTATATGATCAAAATGCAATAGGCTTGGTATCTTTTGGATTATGAATCAAATTTAGACCGAGAAAATTGAACTTACAAAATTACTGGTGAAATATAATATTTCTATGAACCAAATAACTCTTATTATAAGCCAGAGACTTCATCAATCACATTTTGACCGTAATTTTACTGTTCAACTCGGTTTTGCGCCAATAGGTCATGCGCGTGCCTGGTATTCATGAGATCTCTAGAGATTAAGGCCACAAATCTCATAGGAATGGCCATATTCCACTTCTCATATAGGTGAATTTATCAAGTGTACACTGCTTTAAATACACCATCCATAAGGACTATGAATTCATTAAGAGTTAATAACTCATCCCTCAATATTAGTAGCAGTTCAAGTACTCTTAGTAAGTATGCAAAGTCAATATTGACTTGTTATTACCCATATGAACCTACTTCATAGGATCTCCAATCAGATAGGTTGGGTTACTATCTCTATTGACAATAATATTGGCCTTAACCCCATCTCTTTTGAGGTTTGAAGAATTAATTTCCTTCCCACAGGTTTAGTCAGTGAATCGGCTGAATTCAATTCTAACTTCACATAATCAATGAAAATTATTCCATCTCTCAACAGCTGTTTTATAACATATGCCTCAAGTTTATATGTCTACTCTTACAATTGTAAGATTTATTCTTTGCAATAGCAATTGCGGTTTGTCAATCACAATGTATATACACAGGAGGCACCAGATCATCCTTTTTTAAAGGGATAGGAGGCAACAGATCATTCTTTTTTAAAGGGATATTAGACAATAGATCATCGTTTTTTACAGTGTTATGAGGCAACAAATCATCATTTTTTAAAGGGATATTCGCTAAGAAATTTCTTAGCCATTCAGCTTCAGTACCAGCTAACTCTAGAGCCACAAACTCTGATTCCATAGTCGATCTAGCAATGATCATCTGCTTAGCTGATCTCCACGATACTGCACCCCCACCAAGCGTGAACACATAGCCATTAGTGGATTTTGTCTCATCTGAATCAGAGATCCAGTTTGCATCATAATACCCTTCTAAGGTAGAAGGAAATTCTCTATATAGGATACTATAATTCATGGTTCCTTTCAAATATTTCATTAGTCTCATTAACACAGACCAATGCTTTTTATTGGGATTATGAGTATATCTACTCAATCTACACACAACATAGGCTATATCAGGCCTAGTAAAATTCATCAAATGCATCAGACTCTCAATAATTTGTGCATATTTAGACCGAGCAACTGGGTCACTGTTATTCTTTTTCAATTTAGAGATAGCATCATAAAGAGTGGTTGCAGGAGTTAGATTCCAACATTCGAACTTTTTAAGGCCATAAAAAGATTTAATCAATTTACAAACTTTATTTTCTTGTCCAGGAATAATACATTCGTCAGGTTGAACCATATAAATTTCTTCGTCTAAATCACCATTTAAGAAAGCTGTTTTTACATCCATTTGATGGATAAAAAGTTTATGAATTGATGTCAAGACAATTAATATTTGAATAGAAGAAATTCTAGTCACTAGTGCAAATATATCAAAATAATCAAAATTTTGTCTCTGAGGAAATCCTTTAGCTACTAAAAGAGTTTTATATTTATCTATAGATCCATCAGGATTAAGTTTCTTTTTGAAAATCCATTTACAACCAATAGATTTTGCACCAGGAGTTAAATCAATTAAAATCCATGTATTATTTTTCATGATAGAATCAATTTCAATTTTTATTGTCTCTATCCAAAATTTAGCATCAAAAGAAGATATAGCTTCAAAATAATTTGATGGTTCATTATCGACAAGAAAAGTTTGAAAGTCATTTATTGTAATGACCCTCCAGGTCATATTCTGCATTTTTGCACTATTTCGACGTTTAAAGCTTTCTCATAGCTGCTCCAAGTCATTTATGACTTGTTGGAGCCGACAGTTTGGTCATCGGACAATTCGTTTGATTTTTTAGAGTCAATTCCCTATTTAGAAGTGTTCGTTGTTCAAATTTGGGTATCGGGCCTAAACCTCAGGTAAATGGACTTGTATGTCAATGCTGACAGTTTCAACAGCTCTGAAATGTTGATTTTAGGCTAAGAGGACCTTTGGTTCAGGTCCCAAGGCCTTCAGACTCGTTTTGGGCTATTGGGGGTGTAGGACCCATATTTCATCGAAACGACCTCGGATGGAAATTTTGATGGTGTCGTTGATTTTGGAATGTTGAATTTGGTAGGGTAGCATAGTTCATTTGCATTTACGGGATTTCGAACGAAACTTAGTAAAATTTGCTAAGTTGCTGGTGCAGGCTTCAGCTGGTGCACCCACTTAAGCGGCCATTTGGTCGTTAAAGCGTCCAATGGACCGTTTTAGCCGAAGCCCAGGGGTTTCCCCTGTCGCTAAAGCGACCCGAGTACCGCTTTAGCTGTCGTCGCTTAAGCAACGTTTGACTTCTTAAGCGGTAGGGTCAGGTCATGCGTAGACCGCTTTAGCGGTACTTTACCTTTTAGTTGAGTCCGCTTAAGCGGTCATTTGACCGCTAAGCGGCTACCGCTGCTATTAATGAAGGGGAAACACAATTTTGGCTTATTTATTTCCAAGTCCCAAGTCCCTTAAAACCCTAGATAGCTTAGAGAGATTGAAGATTGATTATTGGGTGTTTGGGGTGAGTTGGAGGCGCGATTATAGTCATTTCTCCGTCGTCATTCCATAATTTTACATTAAATTCTTCACTAATTCTCCGATTTAAACTCAAAACCCTAGTTTACTTTGCGGGCTGATTTTGGGTTTGGTTGTGCTCAGAATTTACCCATTTTTAGGATAAATGATCCTTGAGCTTAGAGGGACGTTTTAACGGTTTTAAAGTTGTGAATCCATAAGCGGGCCCCATATGGAATTTTTAGCTCGATTTTAGACCCAAAACATTTATATGTAATACGGGTATTGTTATTCTCGTATTAATATGTAGATCGTTATTTTGGTAGCGTAGCATCATGCGGAGGCTTCTCGGAAGGGAAAATCTTTAATTTAGTGGACTTTCTCGGGCTTCGTCGGCGTCCAGGTAGGATAGGCTTACTTTTCTCATAGATTGAGCTTTATTATGGTATTAGTATAGTATTATGCTAGAGTTGGGTTGGAATTTATGGTTTGGTTGTATGTTTAGCGAAAATTGGAATATTTAGCTGATTAAAGAGTCATTTTTAGGTAGAGTTGATCCATTCACTGTTCCCTTGGATTTAATTGTTGTCTTAGGACTTGTTTAGACTTATCTAATACCTTAAGATGGAACTTTGAAGCCTTAGTCTAATTTCGGGTAGAAATTGCGTTACTATGGACTTTTAGGGTTAGTAGCGGGCCCCGTCGGCCCTCGTTTAGGTCAATTATCCTAATTAGCTCCTTGTAGATTTAAATTTATTATGACGTGTACATCTTTCTAACTTCCGACTAGACTTGTAACCTCGTATTTACTTTAAAGACCGGTTTGAGTCCGACAACTACTATTGGTATATGGTACTAATTCTCGATTCAAGTTCGGCATATATGAAATTAGAGTCTAGTTCGAGTCCGGCACCTTATGGTTCACTGATGATATTACGGATCAGGTTTGATTCTGGTATTGTGTGGTACGAAAGGATTCACGGATATGAGATCAATGGTTGGTTATTTTATACTTATTAGTGTCTATGGTTCTCCTCTTGATTGTATCCATCGGGCTTATGGGGGCTCGTTTGGGTTAGTCTTCTCTTGCTTTTGCCTTCTTGGTTTATGGGAACCCAGTTAGGCTGTAGTTAGTTTGTCTTACTTTCGATATTATTTATACCGTTATTTATTATCTATCAGCTGGAACATTATTTCAGGTTTGCCCCTTATTCCTTGACTTAGTTTTCATTCTCACATTTTATTTGCATCTTTTTTTGATGCAGATCCGGGTACTAGTTGTCGCCGTTGACGTTCTGTCTAGCTGCTCTCAGGATTCGAAGATAGGGTGAGCTTTCAGAGCCGGAGTTGATCCTCTCTCCTTCCTTTACTTTTGGAAAGTCTTTAATTACCGAGACTTTCTACATATTGATATTATTCAGTACTCTCATTTTATATTTAGTGGCTCTTGTACCGGCTTACTAGGTCGTGGGATATTTCTTTTGTTCTTCCTCCATTCCATTTGACATTTATATTATCGTATTCTTATTTATATTACTTACAAGTTTATTGTATGCTCATTTTCCGGTATTTACTTTACCTTCCATCCATTTGTCCATTACTTGTCGTTCCGGGCTACGGTTTGGCTTACCTACTGGCGGGTTAAAGTAGGTGCCACCTGACTCCGAAATTGGGTCGTGACATTTCCATAAGAAAAATATTTTTTTTCTAGGCCTTTTACTCCTTCTCAATTCCTCAATATTAGAGGTAGATTCATTTTCTTTTTCAACAGGTGCATGAGAAACTTTATCACATAGTGAAAAAATATGTTCAAAGAATTCAGCATTCTTTGTCTCAATAATAGTATTGTTATCAAGCACATCACTTTTCAAAACAAGAAATCTATATGCAGCACTATGTTCAACATATCCAATAAGCATGCAATCAACAGTTTTAAAACCTATTTTCCTCTTTTTAGGTTCAGGGAGAAGAACTTTAGCAAGGCACCTAAGGAGTTCTACCAGTTCTTTTATGAGGAATTCTATTTTGCAAGTGACATGAAGATAAAAAAGCTTCACCCCACAAATTATCAGGTGCATTAGAGCTAATTAACATGGAGTTCATCATTTCTTTCAATATTCTATTTTTTTCACTACTCCATTAGATTGAGGTGAATAAGGCGGAGTTACTTCATGAATAATTTCTTCTTTTTCACAAAAAGCATTTAAAGAAAAGTATTCACCACCTCTATCAGATCTTATTCTTTTGATTTTTCTACTAAATTGGTTTTCAACTTCAGTTTTATAAGACACAAAAGTATCAAATGCATCATCTTTATTACTAAGCAAATACAACTTAGTAAATCTAGAAAAATCATCAATAAAAGTTACATAAAATCTTTTTCCACCTCAAGTCATTGTTTGTTTCAAATCACCTAAATCAGTGTGAATTAAAGATAATAATTCAGTTTCTCTATTTACTGAAAAACATGACTTTTTAGTTATTTTAGCTTCAGCACATATTTCACATTTATCAAAAGTATTTGAGTCTAAATTAGATATTAAACCAAGAGATTGCATGTTCTTTATATACGAGACATTAACATGTCCTAATCTAGCATGCCACAAAGAAATAGACTCAGCCAAATAAGCAGAAGTAAATACATTTTTAGAAATATTAAGCACAAATAAACCATGGTTACAAAGTCCATTGGCCACAAAAATATTATTTTTAGTCACTATGACCTCATTATTTTCAAAAGTAACCTTCATCCCGTCTTTTCCTAATAGTGCCACAGAAATCAAATTGATTCAGATATTAGAAACATGCAATACATTACTCAAAGCTAGAATTTTACTAGATGTGAGTTTGAGAAGAACTTTGCCTATTCCAAGAAATTGGGTAGTTCTCGAGGTCCCAAAATAAACAATTTCTTCTCCTTTCTCAACTTGGGTGTATGACACAAAATTATTTTTATTTATACAAATGTGCCAAGTAGCACCAGAGTCTATCACCCAATTTCTCACATTGGCCTCAGTATTCATTTCTAACATGACCGCAATAATTATATCATCCATTTCAGTCAAATTTATTTTTGACTTAGCAGGATTGTCATTTCTTTCACATATTCTCTTGCATTGAGATGCATTTTTTACGAAGGTTTTATTATTAACATTATGCATGTAACCATGTTTATTTTCATACCAGTATTCTTCCGTACCATAACCTTCTGACAAAATGATTGGAATAGGAGCAGCCAAAGCAACACCAACATCAATATTATCAGCGATTTCAGGACCAATATTATATGTGATAGTTTCTTAGATTGTTGGGAAACAACTTTAAAACTTCAATAATAATTTAATTTATTCAATAATAAATATAACGCTATAATAAATATAATAGTAATATAATTACTTATCAGATAATATTGAAAGTAAATCTATTGTTAAAGTAACATTTCTTTGAGGTTAACATATTAACAGCAAAATAATAATAATACTAATAATACTAATAATAATAATAATAATAATAATAATGATAATAATAATAATAATAATAATAATAATAATAATAATAATAATAATAATAGTTAAATATTCTACTATAATATTTTAAGTAATATATAAAAACCTTGAGTCGTGCTCGGCACTGTCCTAAAAAACTATTTCAGCAGTATGAAATATTTTCCCAGGATTAAACAAGTCTTCCCTAATTAATTAAAGGATATCCAGAATCAATTAAGTCTTTCCTAATTAATTAGAGGATACAGAAATCAACAAAATTAATTATAAAACCAATAGGTTTTATCTGGGGGGGATAATACCAAAACAATTTGATATAAAACAAAAGAAACAGAAAAGAGGAGATTAAGATGTGAGAAAAAATGGAACAAGAAGAAATGTTTGTTGTTGGGTTCCTTTTTAATTGAAGCCATTGATTGACTATTTATAGTGAACTTGAGGCGCCGAAAAGGGTATGTAACACTAAAAAATAATTAATCAATGGTAGCCTCATAAAAGAACACGTGATTGCTACATACTTGGCCATCAAGTTCTTAAAACAATGCCACAAGTGAGACACGTGTATTAATAGGCTCCACATGATTGTTTTTACTTTGGCCAAAAGCCCACAAATATTTTAAAATATCTTACAATTTTAACATCACAAGGCTGCACATGTTCTTTTGCAACTTCACTTCCTAAACAGCAGAAATAAGTATCAGTGCATGAAAAATCAGCTCATACGTAGATACAACTAGTTGAAGTACATGTATACATGAGTTGAAAGTATTCGCATTTTGTAAAAAGAACCAATGTACAGAATAGACAATGATAAGATACTAAAGAAGATGCAATTGCATCATTAAATTGCATACCTGGGTTGATGAGAGGGAATAATTGCAATTGCATCATCATTTAACTTTAGTTAATGATCCTAAGGTTCATTATTTAGGAGTACAAAGCAATAAGCACAACAAAGGGCAAAATAGTCCCTAAACAGTGACAAAGAGCACCCTTTAGACAGAATCATATCTTTCCTAATACAAGGAAGGATTAATATTGTCACAAAAGGGCTATGATAGAACCCCTTAAAACCACAGTTTCAGCTACTCATACACAAACATGAAGGAAAATTGAATAAGTTCAATAAACTGGAGCCCAAGCCTTATGACTAGAACTGGCTAGTGGCCCTCTAAATCATCATAAGACTTTCTTACCGAGTTTAAGATGGTATGATGACAGTTAGTTCCAGAATACAACAAGAGCCTTGATTAACTAAACTTAAGAAAACACAACCACACAACAACAAACACATTCATACATGAGACAGGGGAGGAGTTCAAACTCCTCGGAATAGGATTGATCAAGGTTGGTTATACTTTAATCAATAACTGTTAGTGAAATTACAATAATAATTACAATTGAAAAAATACAAATGAAGAAAATAATAATATCTTCTTCTTGGCTGAGGCACGGATATCTAGCTCTCTTTAAGGAGATTCAAGCCTACTGCAGCAGATGTTCTCACCGGTCCAGTAGTAATCTTCATGACTTGTCCCCTCCAGGATACAACAGTCTTCTCGAAAAGTACAACTCAACAAACTCTAGACAAGAGTTGAGTTCAAAGCTCCACAAAAAGAACACCTCCCTTCAACTAATAAACTCTCTATTTTACTAAATTTAGTGCTCTCTCTCTTTTCTAGTTCATTTTTTGCTCTTTCCTTGTTCTACAAAAAAATGCAAAACCCTCGCCTTTTATAGGTGAGGAATTCATCCATGCAAAGAAATGGAAAGACAAAATGTGAAACTGCCACATGAATTATAAGGACTAAGTGGCGACATGGGTTATAGGACTAAGTGACAACATGAATTATAAGAAAACAAAAGGTCACTCCCTATCACTAATGTTAGTGCAACATATTGATATAATAATATTAAAATACTAAAATACACTATCAATCATATTAATAAGAGAGTCTACTAGCTGAAGGAAGACTACCATGCATAATGAAGGTGTGCTCTGGATTGAATCCCCACTTAGTAAAACAGTAATTTTTACTCCAGAGTTGTAGTGGTCTCAAACTTGAACTATGACTGCTTTAGGGAAATAAAAAGTTATTGCTTACACATAATAGTCAAGGTGTTGACATGAGCTTTATAGTCAGCACATTACGGCCTTGTGCTATCCCGATTTCATGAGTGTCTTTGAGAATGAGCCTAGTTCTCATAGGAAGAGGCCTCCTTCCATACTCACATAGGTGAAATCTGTCGAGAGTGTTCCTGTAATTTTAGCACCCTACTCATACGAGCTACAAATTATCATTAAGAGTTTTTTAAACTCAACCTCGCAAATCATTATAAAAAAATGCACTCATATCATAGGGAGGAATTAAAAATAGTGCATTTTTTAACAACAAGTCATCATGTGATTCGTTTTTTCCATTGAACCTAGTTATAGGATCTCTAGTCCCCAGGTTGGGTTTCCTCACATATGACTCAAGAATTTATTAGCTTCAATCCCATCCCCCTCGATGTGTTCCAGACCTTTTCTCTTGCTAAGGCCTTAGTCAATGGATCTGCAAGATTATCACAAGATTTGACATAATCAACATTAATGGTACCATTTATCAAATATGATCTCACATTACTGTTTTTTCTCCTTATAGGTCTAGATTTACCGTTGTAATAACGATTCTGAACTCTACCAATCGCAGCAGTGCTATCACAATGAATCAAAATAGGAGGAATTAATTTTTCAAAATAAGGTATTTGAAATAATAAATCTCTCAACCAATTCGCTTCCTCACTAGCTGAAGCTAAAGCAATTAGTTCAGCCTCCATGGTAGAGTTAGCAATAATTGTTTGCTTTTTTAATTTCCAACGAATAGTACCACCACCCAAAGTAAAAATATAACCAGTAATAGATAAAGAATCACCTGATAAAGTGTTCTAATCCGCATCACAAAAGCCCCTTCAATTACAGCAGGATATTTTTTTATAGAACAAACTACAAGTTTTTATCCCAATTAAATATCTCATAACTCTCGTTATAGCATGCCAATGTTCATTATCTGGCTTACTAGTAAACCTGCTAAGTACTCCTACTGCATATGCAGTATCAGGCCTAGTGCAATCAGTCAGATATCTCAAACTTCCAATTATGCTAGCATATTCCATTTGATTTATAACATCATTTTCACTTTCAACAGGAAACAAGTGAATGCTAGAATCAAATGGAGTTACAACATGCTTGCAATCAAGGAAATTATATTTTTTCAAAATTTTCTCAACATAATGTGACTGGTCAAGAAAAATTCCATCACATGTTCTAATAATTTTTATTCCTAGAATAACATTTGCCTCACCAAGTTCTTTCATATCAAAATGGCTTCTAAAAATATTTTTAGTCTCTCCAATAATATTCATGTTAGAGCCAAAGATCAATAAATCATCAATATATAGGCAAATAATAACATGCGAATTATTCCAAAACTTATGATATATGAACTTATCACACTCATTTATTTTAAATCCATTATCAATCATGCAGGAATCAAACTTTTCATGCCATTGCTTAGGTGCTTGTTTCAAGCCTTATAGGGATTTAGTAAGTTTACATACTTTGCTTTCTTGGCCAGATTCAACAAAACACTCGGGTTGTTCCATGTAAATCTCCTCATTTAGGTCTCCATTTAAAAAAGCAATTTTTACATCCATTTGATAAATTTGTAAATCAAAAATTGTAGCAATTGCAATTAAAAGTCTAATGGATGTAATTCTAGTTATCGGAAAAAAATATCAAAAAATTTTAGGCCTTCTAGTTGCTTAAAACCTTTAACCACTAGTCTAGCCTTATAGTTATCAACTTATCCATCAAGTTATAACTTTTTTTGTAAGACCCATTTACACCCAATTGTTTTACAACCCGGTGGTAAATCAACTAGTTTTTATTTTTTATTGGAAATTAGTGATTCCATTTCATCATTTACAGTCTCTTTCCAAAAAATAGCATCATGTGAAGATAAATTTTCTTTCAAAGTGAGAGGGTCATCTCCAACATTAAAAACATAATAATCAGGATCAAAATCTTTTTCTACTCTAGCTCTTTTACTTCTTCTTAACTCAAAATCATCATTTTCTTTATTTTTCAAAATAGAAGTAGAAGAACTAGGTAGTGGCAAAATATTTTCTTGAATCCTTTGACCCCCACTATTTTTAGAATCAAAAGGGAATTTATTTTCATGAAAAATAGCATCACCAAATTCTATTATAATACTATCTTCAAGATTAAAAAACCTATAGGCTGTGCTATTTGAAGCATAAGCAAGAAAAACACAAGTAGTAACCTTTTTACCCAACTTAGAGATTTTAGGATCCATTAAATTTACATAGGCTAAGGAACCCCCAAACTCTTAGATATCGCAAATTTGACTTGTGACCTTTCCACAATTCAAAAGGTGTTAATTTGGTCTTTTTATGAGGCACATGATTCAACACATAGCAAGCAGTCAAAAGAGCTTCACCCCAAAAATTTAAAGGTGTACTAGACTCAATTAACATGACATTAGTTAACTCAATCAAAGTTCTATTTTTCCTTTCTGCTACACCGTTAGATGCAGGCGAATAAGGAGGAGTATTTTCATGAATTATACCCAATGATCTAACAAAAGAATTGAATTCATTTGACTCCTATTCACGGCCTCTATCACTTCTTATTCTTTTTAATTTTCTATTAAACTGATTTTCAACTTCATGAAGAAAAGTTTTAAAATTCTCAAAAGCATCACTTTTATTTTTCATAAAGTAAACATATGTAAACTTAGAAAAATCATCAATGAAAGTAATAAAATATCTATTTTCTCCCCGAGTTAAAATTCCTCCAAGTTCACAAATATCAGTATGAACTAATTATAATAAATCAATTTTTCTTTCAACTTGAAAATGAGGCCTTTTTGTGATTTTGGCTTTACTACAAGCCGCACATTTTTCAAAATTCTTTTTGATCATTAGAATTAATCCCAAACTACTCATGATTCCCACATAACAATTATTAATATGACACAAACGAGCATGCCAAAAATTAGTAGAAGAAAGTATATAAACAGAAGTAGAAGTTTTATTCATTTCAACATTCAACTTGAACATCCCATCACAAGTATACCCCTTTCCCACAAAAATACTATTTTTCACAATTATATATTGGTCAGATTCAATAATCTGTTTGAAGCCTGCTTTATTAAGAAGAAAATTAGACATCAAATTTTTCTCATGGAAGGAGTATAAAACATCTTTTAAAGTCAATATCCTTCCACAAGTGAAACTCAATTCGACATCTACCTTTTCAAGCACTTGAGTGGTGTGAGAATCACCAATCATGATGTTTTTGGGCTCCTCAAAAGAAGTATATTTTTTAAATCAGTCTTTGTCATAGCAGACATGACGGTTTGCACCAGAATCAGGCCATCATCCATCAATATTCTCCACCATGTTTATGTCTGTTATTACCGCCACAAATGATTCTTCGGTAACGTTTGCCTGAGGTGTAGGCCCACATTTTTGAAATTTGCAAAATCGAGCAATATGCCCACTCTTGCCACAGACAAAGCATGGTCCCTTTTCTTGAACATGTTGATTTTTGGCTTGATTATTTCCACCATTATTGTCCTTGGGATGTCTATCATTATTTTTCTTGAATTTTTTCTTCTTAGGCTTCAAAGAAGTATTTTTGTTAGCATTAGGGGTAGCATTATTTGAAGTATAGTTAAATTTACCTTCAGTGTGACGTTGTTTACCTCTGTTTGCAAAAGTGCATCTTGGCCCCTTGCTTCTTCTTCTATGTGGATTCACATTATTAAAGTCTCAAGAGAACTTTTCATTTGTTTATGGCGCATAGTTTTTTTGAAACTCCTTCAAAGAAGGTGGAAGTTTATCTATTATGCCACAAACAATAAGGTTATCTCCAATTTTGACTTCCTCGGACCTGAGCTCTCCAACAATCATTATAAAGTCTTGAGTTTGGTCTACCACTGATTTGTCGTCCACCATTTGAAAACGAAAAAATCTGCTAGCAACATATTTTTTCACTCTAGCCTCCTCGGTAGCATACTTACTCTGCAATGCTTTCCAAATTTTCTTTGCACAAGAGTAAGTTCTATCATAATAATCATAAAAATTATCAGATAGACAATTAAGTAAAAAATACCGACACTTGTAAGAGTCACCATCGTACTTTTCAACTTTCTCTTGAAGAGAAATAAGTTCATCATCATTCATGGAAGAGTTATCTACTTTATTTGGATTCTTCTCAGTTAATACATAAGAGACATTGAGAAGACTTAAGTAGAAAAACACTTTACCCTTCCACCTCTTGAAATGAGTTCCATTGAACCGAAATAGCTTGTTAAGATCTCCCATCTTGACATCCGCGGATTTTTCAATTGTTGTCATTGAATCTCCTTAAAATTGTTGGTGAAATTACAATAATAATTACAATTGAAAAAATACAAATGAAGAAAATAATAATATCTTCTTCTTGGCTGAGGCGCAGATATCTCGTTCTTTTTAAGGAGATTCAAGCCCACTGCAGTAAATATTTTCACCAGTCCAGTAGTAATCTTCTTGACTTGTCCCCTCCGGGATATAACAGTCTTCTCACAAAGTACAACTCAATAAACTCTGGACAAGAGTTGAATTCAAAGCTCCACAAAAAAAAATATCTCCCTTCAACTAATAAACTCTCTATTTTACTAAATTTAGTGAACTCTCTCTTTTCTAGTTCATTTCTTGTTCTTTCCTTGTTCTACAAAAAAATGCAAAACCCTCACCTTTTATAGGTGAGGAAATCATCCATGCAAAGAAATAGAAAGACAAAATGTGAAGTTGTCACGTGAATTATAAGGACTAAGTGACGATATGGATTATAGGACTAAGTGGCGACATAAGTTATAGAAGTTATAAAAAAACAAAAGGTCATTCCCTACCACTAACGTTGATGCAGCATATTGATATAATAATATTAAAATATTCAAATACACTATCAATAACCGTTTATTCTTTAACTCTTTTTACTCACTATGGACTCACAACCCTTTTAACATTCAATGAAACAAGCAAGAACAGATAAAAAAACATGGGTTTACTAACCAGCAACCTATTCGTAAGCCCATACACTTACATCTCACTGTTACATATCAATAGCAAACCACTAGTTGTTGGCCGTCGTCACTTTCTTCTTCGAGAGAGACAAATCATCACAAGCTGATTCGATCTTCGCAAACATTGAATCAGCTGCAGACAACTTATTTCCCGGAGAAAGATTCCAACTTCGACTCGAAATCAGTAACTAGTGCTTGCTGACGTGGCGCACATGAATTGACTGAATTTGGCAACTTGGATTGAGGGATCTTTGCTCAAATTTGTGGTTGTTTTCCAAATTCCAGAGAAAGTCATTGGTATTTCAATTGTAGCCACTTTTTAATGAAATCAATGGGTCTTGCAAAATCAAACCATTTTTAAAATCGGACAAATCTTGAAACAAAATTGAGATGCATTATTAATTACCCCTATGTTTCAAAAAGAATGATTTACGAATGATTCCTTTCCTTTATTGACAATATTTTAATTTCAACTTTCTACGTGACATATTTAAGACCACAAGATTCAAAGATATTTTGGTACATTTTTCGTAACTTTAATTTAGAACCACAAGATTTAAAAAATTTCTTTATTTTTTAAAACTCCGTGTCAAGTCAAACTAGGTCATTCTTTTTTAAACGGAAGGAGTATTAATTAAGCTTCTTAATTTGAATAATGTAAAATGTTTGTTTGTAGAAATGGTTAATCATAGCATGGGAATTATAATTAACCGGAAAATTGATATAGTCTTAATAAAATAATTATTTGGCATTTTCAAAAATAAAAAATATAATGTACTAAGTAATAATATTTATAGACGTCTTTTAATATTCAAATATTATAGCAAAAGTACTATAAGATATTTTTCCAACTGAGATGACAAACTATCAAAAGTATATTTGAAAATGATTTCAAACGTCATAAAATTATTTATGTTACATTATTTGAATATAGAAGCTGAAGTAATTAATTAAAATGTGGAGTGTCAAAAATTGAGTGTCAAAAGAAACATTATCATTCTGTCATGCATTTCGTTTTATTATTGAAAAATCTCAAAATTCTCCTACATGAGATAATTGAGGTTAGATATGATTATGTTGAGCTTTGTTCATGAAGACTAGCTACGAAACTCATGAACTTCTATAAATTTTCTCATACTTCATTACGTGAATGTCTTATTGATCACCCGTCGAGTTTTATTGTGATTATGCATTTTCTTTAATATTGCGAACATTATGCTATAATGACATGATATTTAATGTATTTCAATCCCACGAACTATGACATGTGACTTCTCATGATTTTGCAAGATAGTGTACATGAATTGAACAACACTTTATGTGCTTTCGAGCCAAGCATGACTTATGGATTTTTTAAGCTAAGCATAACTTATGATTATGAGCCTGGGCTGAATTGTGAAAATAAAATGAAGGGAGTAAAATGGTTAGTCGAAAAATAAGTCTATATGACAAGGTGTATGAAACTATATTTGCCGACATAAGATTTGGATTGTACCTTTGAGTCGGGTATCGTTTATGTTGCTCAACGAGACGTATTATAGATTATTTGCTAACAAAACTATGTTATGCATGTCTCTTACACGGCAATGTCTGTGATGACTTAGCTGATCGAGGCTGACTTCATAAGCTCACATGTTGGATTGTGTCGATTATATTAATAAATTCTCGTAACAAATGATGAATGATGAAATATGAACGTTAAGATCAACCTAATATATTTTAAGAAATACCTTAAATAGTTGTATTTTACTAAGTCTAAAAAAATATTTGAAACACAAGTTAATTATATGTTTGTATGAAGACTCTATTGGGAAAAAACTCGAGAAAACCCGAGGTCAAAAGACCCGATTTTATTGATTTGGTTTCTAGATTTAAAAACCCGACACAAATAGGTTGATTTGATGTTTAAAAACTTCGAGTACACCCCTAACCATAACAAACTACCACGCTCCTCATCCTTTGTCCTCAATGGCTACATTACTTTGTTACAATCTAAGGAATCATACCCTAAAAACTAACTATTGAGGTGGGACTGCCCAAGGCGATAAGTAGCCCACATATCAGCACTTTGTAGTATCGATGTGGGACTTGCAGTACGCCATAACACATATACCTACATTACTCCTATAATCCTGTAACAACAATCTATTGACACTTGAAATAAGAGCGAAAAGATAACTATGTTTATATTACATACAGAGTTCTGAGGCTCCTTTCCGAGCTCTCTCAATAGATTCTTTCCGAAAAATGTAAGTGATTCGAGGGTTTGTACGTAAGACAAGGAAACTTTCTGACCTTTCTTGTATTTTTTCTTCCGATGCCTCACTCGTTCGATGAGATTACTTTGTTCTGTTTTTATGTCATTCAAAGTTCCTTTCCAAAAGATTATATTATTTGCTCTACTTTTGATCACTTGTCAACAAGGTTCCGCACTGGCCTAGTGGTTAGGCCCTTCAGCTATGCGTGAGGGGCCATGGGTTCAAACTCCCTCAGCCTATAGTCACGCAAGAAAATATGTCAAATGACTACTAGTCTGCTACAAACAGATATAGTACTAGGCTCTCATTTGCCTTTATCTAATCATAGGAATGCTAGTACGACAAAATGCAGATTTGTTTTTTGATTTTTCAAATTACTCATTTTCCTTGCATGTCTACTCTTTGTTTCCAGGATCAGATGATGTGATCTTAAAAGAACAGAGGTTCAGTTAATACTAAAATTTCCCTCAACTAAGGAACATTGTCACATGAGCACAATCCTTGGGAGGATCTGATGAAGCATATGTTGGGTTCTAATTTAAATGTAAATGAAAAATAGAGGAAACAATTATGTTTTCACTTTATAGAAGTAGTGTTCTCTCACACTGGTGGGAAAATGAAACTTTTTTATGCTTAAATATAGAAGCATTACTCTATGTTGTTAGTGAGGCAAGAAGAAGACAAGTCTAATGTCGTCGTCATTGTTCGCTCGGCTCTGGATTTGGATCGATCGAGAGATTATCTTTTTGGACAAAATTCATTTGTTAATGATTATTTAATCCAAAAATCTGATCTAAAATATTTCCTCCATTTGTGGAAGCAAACGATGATGTGCGGACGCATATCAAAACGCACATTGAAAGGACACGATCCTTCAATTCACTAGTTGAAATTTGCTGAGTGATCTGCTGCCACATATGGGCATCTGCTCCCGCAGATTGTATCTCAACTTTCTGTTTTGATTTGTGGATTGATATGTTGGAGCATATGGGCATCTGCTCCCGCAAATGAGCTCGACGGTCCGAAACAATGCAACTTTTCAAAATCATTGCTTCCTTACTGAAGCAACACCTTTTGGCTATAATTATCTGATTTTTCCTCAAATATTGACACAACATTTTGAAGTTAAAAACTCCTCTTTCTTACAAAAACTCAAGTGTGATTTGCTACCGTTGAGTGAGTTTGTTGTTCGGTAGAATTTGAGGTACCGCTATTCTACTGAAGTGAATCATTTTATCCTGGGAGGATATATTTCATAACCTCGGGTACTTGAGGGGAATAATTTTCTTAAGCACACACTGTGAATTCAGTGGATTTGATTCTTCTACCTTCATCTCTTTCTAAATTTGTTTACTGTTTTCAGAAATAGTTTGAACTTCATTTTTGTTGTTCATAAGTTTGGTTGAACTTATTGTTGAAGTTCATATTGGTGATTACAGAGTTAGAACTTTGTTTGGTTGTTCGTAATTCAGCTTGCACTTATTGTTAAAGTTCACAACATTGAATACAGATTTTATTTAACCCGCTAAAAAACAATCTTAAGGTAACTATAAGTACTTGTTTAATCTGTATTGTGTCTGGCTTTTTAAAGGCTAAAATCTTTTGATTTTCTACTCCCTCGGTTGAAAGAATATAAAAACTTTACTGAGAAATCAGATTGGAAATTCGGTTTGAAGATATAAAAAGTTTACCGATTCATTGAACTCTCTGTATTGGTTTCTGGAGATTAAATCCTATGGTTTTCTACTCTGATTGAATTTTATTCTGAGTTGAAGAATATAAAAACTTCGTCAGAATTTAAAGTCATTCGGTTAGCGATTTAAAGAACATAAAAATTTCGTCAAGTTTGTATAAAGATTAAGTCTTTATGTTAGTTTTATAAGATACTAAATTGTTTGTCAATGATTGACAGGAAAACGACGAATAAAATAAAATAATAAATTAGTTCGATTGTGAATGGTGTTGTCCCAACAGCAACTAATATTGCATCATCAATTCATTCAGATGTTGCTCCATCAATGGAATCGACAGAGAAACCAGAGAAATTTTCTGGTGTGAACTTCAAAGATTCGCAGCAGATGATATTCTTTTGGCTGACCACACTTGGAATGCAAAGGTTCACAAGTAGATACCCTCATGTTTCTAAGGAAGGAATACTTGAAAACCAATTTTCTGGTTTGAAAAATCTTATGATTCGTCTCAAGATAGACAAGGACAATGCGTTGCGTGAAAAATCAACAATAATAGTAAAAATCTTGTTAAAGATGATGCTATAAATAATTAGAGGAGAAAGAAATCTTCTGAACAATAGAGAGAAAAGAACAAGAAAAGGTTCAAAGATAAGTGCTACAATTGTAGTAAAGTAGGCCGCAAAGCTCCGAATTGTCAAGTTCTGAATAAGAACAAAAAAAAGAATCAGATAAACATGGTGGAAGCAACTAAAGATATTGAAAATTTGTGTGCTATGCTCACTGAATGCAATCTAGTTAAAAATACAAGTGAATGGTGGTTTGATTCAGGAGCCACTCCACATGTTTGTGCGGACAAAAAAGCTTTTGCTACTTATGATACTGTTGGTCCCGAAGAAGTAATCTTCATCGGAAATACTGAAATAGTCAAAGTTGAAAGAAGTGGAAAGATATTCTTAAAGTTGACTTCCGGCAAGGTGTTGACTCTCAACAATGTTCTCCATGTTCCTACTATTAGAAAGAAATTAGTATATACAACACTTCTCGCTAAAAATGGATTTAAGTGTGTGTTTGTATCGGAAAAAAGTTGTAATAAGTAAGAATGAAATGTATGTAGGAAAAGGTTACCTCAATGAGAGTCTTTTCAAACTTGATGTAATGGCTATTGAAATGAATAAAACTGAAGCTTCTTCTTACTTGCTTGAGTCTAATAATATGTGGCATGGTCATCTAGGACATGTCAATTACAAAACCTTGTAAAAACTGATTAATTTAGAAGTATTACCTAACTTTGAGGGCAATAAATCATAATGTCAAACATGTCTTGAATCTAAGTATGTTAAGCATCCTTATAAGTCCGTTGAAAGGAATTTCAATCCCTTAGAATTGATTCACATAGATATTTGTGATATGAAGTCAACACCATCTCGTGCTAGAAAAAAGTATTTCATAACTTTTTTTTTACAATTGCACTAGATATTGTTATGTTTATTGTTGAATAGTAAGGATGAAACAATAGACACATTTAGACAATATAATACCGTTAGACAACTACTCTCTAGTAGAATTATCACGGTTGACTTTATGAAATCAAAAGATAATGTGTCGGATCCATTTACAGAAGGCCTAACTAGAAAGGGAGTTGAGAGATCATCAAAGAGAATGAGTTTAAGGCACCTAGGACGAGTCATCATGGTGGTAACTCTACCTAACATACTGGAAATCCCAAGAGCTAGGTTTAAAGAGATCAAATAAAGTTGTGACTGACGGTTCAACATTGTCAAATAACTCAATTCACTCTCATAATGAAGACAATATTCAAGAAACAAGGATAATACTTAAGGTTTAAGCTTTTCAATGGTTTCTAAGATTGGCAGGTATGACCAAATAGTTTATCTATGGGATAAAACATTTAGAAATCACCTATATGAGTGTGAAGTGGAAGCCGCTTCAAGTAGAATGATAGTAAAGGTCTATTAAGCTCTCATAAAACCAGGCAGTGTTCACAGCTGAAACGAAAAAACTGTGAGAACCATAAACGGTAAAAGGCTAGTTGTGTGACTTGTATTGCCTAGGTATACAACAAAGTTCGACGGTTCAAAGATATCGCATCTATCGATTGACCGCGCGCATCCGATATAAGTTCACTACGGAAAGCTCAAAGGGAAACCTATTTATCCAGATGCAATTAGTCTTTGCTTGTAAATGACACACTTGTCCGTATATTTATTGATCTTATAGCCATTCTCCATTCATGTGGAGGATTATTGGAAATGTAAATGAAAAATGGAGGGAAAAAGTGAATTGTGTTTTCACTTTATAGAAGAAGTGTTCTCCCACATTGATGGAAGAAAGAAACTTTCTTATGCTTAATATAGAAGCATTACTCCATGTTGTTAGTGAGGTAAGAAGAAGACAAGCCTCGCGCCATCCCAGTCGTCGCTCGCTCGGCTCGGCTTCGGATTTGGATTTGAAAAATGATCGATCGAGAGATTATCTTCTTGAACAAAATTTAATTATTAATGATTATTTAATCTAAAATTTCACAAACGATGATGTGCGGACGCATACCAAAACGTACATTGAAAGGGACGCAATCCTTCAGTTCACTATTTGAAATTTGTTGAGTGATCTGTTGCCACATATTGACGTCTGCCCCCGCAGATGGCTCTGCAGATTGCATCTCAACTTTCTGTTTTGATATGTGGACTGATATGCTGGAGCATAAGGGCATATGTTCCAGTAGATGGGCCCGACGGTCAGAAATAGTGTAATTTTCAGAACCATTGCTTCCTTTCTGAAGCAACACCTTTTGGCTATAAATATCTAATTTTTCCTCAGATATTGGCATGAAATTTTGAAGTTAAAAACTCCTCTTTCTTACAAAAACTCAAGTGTGATTTGTTACCGTTGAGTGAGTTCATTGTTCGGTAGAATTTGAGATACCGCTATTCTTCTGAAGTGAATCATTTTATCCTGGGAGGATATATTTCATAACCTCGGGTACTTGAGGGAAATAATTTTCTTAAGGACACACTGTAAATTCCGTGGATTTGATTCTTCTATCTTCATCTCTTTCTAAATTTGTTTACTATTTTCTAAATTTGTTTACTATTTTCATAACCTCGTTTGGTTGGGAACAACTTATCCCGGGATTAGTTATTCCGGGATAAGTTATCCCACCATGTATGTGGGATAACTTATCCTATCACTTAGGCAAAAGTGATGGGATAAATAATCTCAATCCCTCACACCAAATGACGGATAAAATTATCCTGTATTTTATCCCGAAATTATTTATCCCAATCCCTCACACCAAACGACCCCTAAATTGTACTCCCTCCGTCCCATTTTATGTGTCGCCTTTTGACCGGGCACGGAGTTTAAGAAATAATTGTAAAGTTTACAAAATTGTCCCTATTAAAGTCACTTTAATGTTTTTCTTTTAGTTGTCTTTTATTATTAAGTGGGACCCAGTGAGGATAAAATGGGGATGATGTCATTAAATTGTTGCCAAATAAGAAAAGATGTCATTTTTTTTGAGATGGACCAAAAAGAAAATAGCGACACATAAAATGGAACGGAGGGAGTATTCATTTCTAATGAATGTACTGGTATGAGCTACGATTGGTAGTATAGGCAGATAGACTTGAGAAATAGGTGGTGTGCACCTATTTGGCTATGTACATAAGTACTTTTTGGAATGAATGAAAATCTACTGGTTTACCAAAAAACAAAAAAGAAATCTCTCAAAAGGGGAAAACGGCTTCCTTTGTGTATGGGCAGAAGTCATTTCATTTATAACTATTACTCCGCTTTGAACTTCAAAAAAAATTAAAAAAAAAAATAAAATAAAAAGCTGAAGGCAGTTCTGAATGGCCACTATAGCAAAACTATAGTCACGAAATAACACGGTGAAGAAATGGACCTTGGCCTACTTCAAGCCCAAAAACTAGCTTCTTATTGCCAAGTTTATATAAGGTGACCATCAGTTCGTTCCCCAACTAATGTGGTACTCTAACCTACAAAGTAGATTGTGGATGAACAGTACCACTCATCCAATCAGATTTTGAGCTGAACAGCAGCTACTAACATCCATAGGAGATTGTAAAAAATCTTGGTACATTTATATTAGAGAATTTGCATCAGCTAAAACAACGACTAGTCGAATGATATGACTTGTTAACTCAACAGTCTCATTTAACTGATCTATATGGAAATTATACTCAATGTTTCACAGGATTCGATAAGTTTCTGTGATATAGCATGGTTGAAATCACAAAGTGAATGAGTTCTAGGCACGAGTAGAACTACTGCTGGAAAAGGATAAATATTGCAAGTATTTTCAGTTTTAACAGATTTTATTCTAGAAAGAACATTCACCTGGAAAGAAGAACATCTCATTCAACAAATGGTAGATAGAGCAAAAAAGTACTATGGAAATAGGCTTCAAGAGTTCGCATAATCTAGAGACTAACACGATACCACAACCATCTACTAGCTTACTACTTCTTCAATATCAGAGGTCCAACGTTATCTCCAGTTGCCTTATTGTGCTTCACGTGGCTTCCATCACATAGAGGAAAAGTCCCAGACCTCCAACACCTGCACACAAAATTCTCCCACTTACTACAACTACCTGACTAAATTCAGTTCGAAATGTTATTCTATTTCAAGATTCTAGCAAGAGTTCTAGAATCAAAAAGGAAATCCACACAATAATAAATAGGGAGAGAGATATGACTCTGTTCTCCCGTTCAACAATCAGTAAGTGTAGATAACAGATGGTCCTACTAAATTCAAATTCTCTAACCAAACAACAAGAAAAGTGGGAGGGAACCGGGAAGGAGGGTCTTCTTCCAGCATGGAACCCCTCAACTTACTCCCTTGATACTCTTATAGGCTTACAATTCTCAATCAATGGTGGACAGTACACAAATTCAACTAGGGAAATTCACATTCGACATATAGATCAAGCTCGACTAGTGATCTCCTCTGAGTTATATCTCTCCCATCCCCATTCAAAAGAATAAAACTGAGTTAAACAGATGGAGAAAATCAATGTTATTTGGGTTCTCAAAACATATTATATCCGTCAGATGTAGAAAATGTGCTTTATTTTACATTGGATAAATGACATTTTTCTCAATAATATTTTTGCGTTATATAATATCACTCTATTCAATCTGGTACAACATCTTATGTGATTATCAACATAATACAATCAAAATATTACGTGCCCCACCACATGTAGTGTTTTTTCACATTAACTTAGTATCAATAATATGATAATTACAACATCATTTGTGCAGGTATTAGGAATACTAAATTATTTTCAATAATATGGATAACCAAAAATAATCCTTCAACGCCACTATTCTTAAACGACTTGAAGTGAGGTTTTCGATACACACTTATTGGGCGTGAAGTTACTTATCAAAACCTGTCTCTACCAGTAATAGGATTAACTATTGATTGGCCTCTTTTTTTTTATGTATAATTTCAACTTTATATATTATTTCATCCGTTTCAGTTTTTTTGTCTGATTTTGATAATTTTAAAGATATGTAAAATGTATTAAAATGTATTGTTTTTTCTCTTCAACTTCAACCAAGTGATGTACAATCCCCACTAAAAATGAACAAATTTCTTTTTTCCTACGAACATACAAGAGTCGCAACAACAAAAAGAATTTTCAAATAAAATAAGATTTGAAAAAGATATAAATACTTAAAAACACTGTTGATTGACCCATCCCCCACTTTGTGCCTTGTCCCAATCTGCAGTGATATACTAGGTATATTATATATTTACTTATATCAGCAGATTATTTAAATCCCGGCTGATTTTTTATTCTCTCCCCATTGTAGAAATGCATATTCCCAACTACCAGGAATTATCCAATTTTTTCAACAAAAGTAATATACTCGCTCCCGCGTCCAAATTTTGTTGCACAATTTAAATTTTGATCGTGAAGTGAATTCGGATATAGAAACTACATAAAATTTAGTATAAATTACAACAATTAACCAATTCAAAATATTTGAAAGACATGAAAAAAAATTCGAATAAAAAAAATTGACTGACTCTCAAAATTTCAACGTGCCACGAAAATTGTGACGGAGGGAGTAATAAATTGAGGAATATTAATTATGAAAATTTATAGAGGAAAAATTAGGAACCTGCAGTAAGCAGTAAGAGGCTTAGAGAGTTCAGTGACGAGAACAGAGTCCACCACTTTTGCTTCATCCTTCTTAATATCTGGGTTTATAGCTTCCGCACGAACCGCCACCATCCGCCTTGGCCTCGCCCTGAACGAAGATACTGCGCCGCCGCATGAAAATCCTGCTTGAATTATGCTAGTAATCGACGCCATTAATCTCAATTTTCTTCTCTGTTATTTGGGAATGAATGAATGTGAAGAAGCGTAAACAAATAAAGAGAAGAGAAAGGGGGTGACGAACGTGTGGCGGCCACGGTCCACGTGGAAGCTACATTATCCACGTTCCTATATTTTGTGATTTCTATTCAACCGGGGAAAGGGAAATTAAAATGTGATTGAAATTTTCCTTTAAATAGTTACAGAAGTTTCAATATGTTTGTAAATAATGTGTCAGAAACTACAGTGGCTAGGCCACATCTTAACTCTATGTAGGTTTTAATATTACTGATGCAATATAACTATCCCTATTTACCAAAAAAAAAAAAAAAATTGAAAAAGGGCCAAAAATAATTTTGAACTATTTAAAATGAAGCAAAAATATCTTTGTTAGTTTTTTAGCTCAAAAATACCCATCTGTTAAATTTTTGGCTTAAAATTACCCCTCTCTCTAATGGTTGGACACCAAGCATGCCACATAGACAAAAAACGCTACTTGAACAATCCACGTCAGCATCCACATGAAAAATCCCTCATTTAATCCATCAACCTACTTAATAACCATCAGCCCAATTTTAAAATCCAACCCGATCCAAGAGGCAAAAGTAATAAATGGGTAAATCGATCAACAATTTTCATTTCACATAAACGCTCCCAAAAGAAATGGATGCAGATCTCTGATGTTAGTTGTACTGAGGCCTTTTAGTTTCTTGACAATTTGCTTTTGTGGGTTCCAGTTCGAAACTTCCCCACCTTGTAGGCTTACCCCTTCCCACACACCAGCACACTTTCAATTCTAACCTCAATTAACAATCAGTTCAAGCAAAAGCTATAAGCAAAATCTATATTGAAGTTAAGTAATGAAATGACCACCAAAAGATGAAATTCAAACTCAGCGACTTCTACAAATTATTGTGCTTCATTTTGTCCTTGTCGTTTCATCCTCTCTACTGAGAGAAGGAACGTATAATCACTGAATCATAAAACTTTCTCCACCAAAACTCGAAGCAGATGCAACACTTAGTTTAACCAAGTTATTTTCCCTGTTTACAGGAGTACAAAAGTTGAGAATTTTGTTCAATAGAATTGATATCCTTTTAATTGCATATCATTGTTTGGAAAAGAATGAAAAGCCAAGCACGGATTTCATTCGAGAAAAACAGAAAAAATCTGATTCTAACTCTAGAGATTCCACAACTTATTATTCAAGTACATTGACATCGGTTTGGCCTCCGGCCACTTCACTGTGAAATTTTTTCCAGTAAAAAAAGAACAATCCAAAATCCTAGGAAAGAAATATAACCAACATTACTAATAGAAGAACATCTATAAATAATTGAATCAAATTTTAAAATGAATTTCAAGGGGAAGAAATGGAGAAGCAAAAGAAAAGATCGTTGCTTCTTCTCCAGTGTATGCTTTGATGTTAATGATGTCTGGAAAGACTTGAGATGAATCAGACGTGAATTCAATATTTAAACTCTACAGGTTTGATTTTTATGTTTTAGCTATCAACTCATTGTACATTTGAAATTTGAGTTGAGAAGTTAACCTTTATCACAATTCTAGTGATTTTTGTTTGGTGTCATAATTATTAGCTTGGTTGAATTTGAAAAAATTCACCAGTCGCAGTAGAACCTAGAACTACATCGATTTTTTTTGGGAGGTTTATGTGAAATGAAGGTTGTTGATCGATTTACCCATTTATTACTTTTGCCTTTTGGGTTGGGTCGGGTTTTAAAATTGGGTTGATGGATTGCCCGTTTGGCCATGAATTTTTTTCATTTTTTTCCGAAATTTTATTTCACTTTAGTGAAAAAAGTGAATTTTGGTGGTGTTTGGCCATGAAATTTTTTTCACTAAAATGAAATAAAATTCCGAAAAAGTGAAAACAAGTTTTAATTATTTTCACTTTTTTCACTCCTACTTCTCAAATTTATTTTCATGCCCAAACATAACTCCAACTCCAACTTCAAAAAATTTAATTTTCATGGCCAAACGCATTTTCCATGTGGACACTGACGTGGACTTTTCAAGTGGCATTTTTTGTTCATGTGGCATGTTTGGTGTCCAACCGTTAGAGAGAGGGGTAATTTTAAACCAAAAATTTAACGTAGGGGTATTTTTGAGCCAAAAAGCTAATGAAGGGTATTTTTGCTTCATTTCGGATAGTTCAGGGTATTTTTGGCCCTTTTCCGGAAAAAAAAAAAGTTTCAATATCACGAAAATTATCTGCTTCTGTTACTCTTTTATGTGTTATTTTTTAACAAAATTAGCTGGCATAGGTGTATTTTGAAAATTTTATCTTCAAGTATCTTTTGACCCTAAAATTTGATTAAAATCTGATTTTTAATTAATTTCAAGTTTCGGAAATTTCACTTCAACTCACAAACTTCAAAAAAAAATCAAGTAAAATGCATGTTCAAACGCAACTTCAAATTTCAAAAAACCACAACTTCAAATAACTTGATTTTTCTAGTTTCTGAAATTCTATAGCTTAACATTCTTGTTTTATCGGATAAGAGTGATCTCACTAGCTAGTAGCGGTTTGTTTGGTTTACAACAGGTTATGCATAGGTTATAAAACATGAATTGTTTAATTATGCCACGATAAATAATGTAGTAATATATGAATAAATCTTGTTAAGTTGTGATAATAATTAAGCCGATATTATTTGTGTAAAAGTATTATACACATGATTGATGATACTAAATTCGAGTCGTAATTAAGTGATGTGGGTGCATAATTGAGCGAAAGCTTTCTAACATTATCTCAAAAAATAACTATGTAAGGGTTTTGCACTATATATATGGTCTCTAGAGGTCGAAGGGGACAGAAAGATGACTGGTATACCTAATACCTTTTGCATGGTATGTGAATTAAACTACTCTTCCACTTATTTGCCAAGAGAGAGGGAAGTGCATTAGTTAAACTCATCTTTTTGTGGTTGAAATTTAAATTAAGATGGAAGGAATTAACTATTGGTTCTTTAAACATTACACGTAATTCTTTTTTCGAGGGTATACAGAATTAAAAGCAACGAGAGCTTTTAAGATATTATACTTTTCGAGAAAACCTTGTTACTTTGTCATACTTCAATGAGGTTATCGTCACCTTTAATTTGACTCATAAAAGTAAACTCTATACCACTTTGTCAATCATTTCGAAGTAAATCAGTAATGTATATGACGATGGACGTTTTAGTTGAAGCTCTACTTAAGTGTATGGAATAATGTATAAATATTAATCTTGGCAATCGGAGTAATTGTGTACTTTTTAAAGATATTTTTTTTGCATGTTGTAGCAAAGTTCAGAACTTGATCTGCATAGTGTTTTGGACAAAATATTATGAATTCTTTATTGTTAAAAATTTGGAACCGTCAGGCGTCAGGAATAGAACCCCCAATCTCTAGTAAGACTCATAAACCAATAAGTCGTGGTTCTTATGTTCAATTAACAAATAATAAATTATACTTATTGCATTTTAAACATTGATATAGCTTATATGCAAAACACCTACCGTGTACATGATGTTCTTCAAAGTAGCATGACACCAGAAACTTCTAAATCTTGAATCCGTTCTGTATATGAACAAGTTGTTAGAAGAAATGTGAATCATATAAATAAATGTCATCAAATTCGAGTCGACTGTAATTCTGGAAAATATCACATCATACAATTTTATGTCTACTAAAACTTAGGTAGTTTAGTCTTACTCAATAGATATTCCTCATATGTAAGAACCAATTTAGTAGTACATATTTTTACATTTATACTAACGTGATAGGTTATTGTTGTCACTATTTATTTATTAAGAAAAGAATAGAAAAATCACGTTTCTACAACTAATAATTAGGATTTGATGTGATGGTTTACCAAACAAACAGAAAAGCAAATTAGAGCTTCTATTTTAGGCATTTTGTCACTCGCTCCTCTACTTGGTTACCAAGCGGTCGAATTCTTCCCATCATCGCTTAAATAATTGTTGTAACACTGCACTTCATTATTAACCGTGAGAATTGATTTTATAGGTTAATTACAATTTTTTATAAGAGGTTTTTATTTTTACACATAAAAAATCTTATTCTTACACGTAAAAGACATAACAAAAAATTCTTCTACTAATTTTGTATAAGTCCAACAGATTTTAATTAGGATGGTCAGTGGACCACTGATACAGTAACAGTAATGTAAGGTAAAATAATCTTTTTAAACGTTGACATGGTTGAATTGACAACCCTTTTCAATGGCTTTAACACATATATAAAAAAACTTCTATAAATAAACTTTGTAAACTATCGAGTGATGATGCATTCCAATAAGTAAGCCTGACCAGTGTTTTCAAAAACGTTTTTGGGGCGAGTCCCGGGGCGGGGCGTACCAAAAACGCTCTGGGGCGCAATTGAAAAACGCAGATCTATAGGGTGTAAGTCCTAGAATTTGGGGCGTAAGTCCCGGGCGTAAAAACGTAAGTCCCGGACGTAAAAGCGTAAGTCCCAGGCGTTAATTTTGATTTTTTTTATTTTAAAAGTATTTTTGCTACGAATCATATTTTTTTAATTATTGGTGTAATGATATTTTTTTAATTATTGCTATATACTTTATTTATAAATTATTGAAAATCGTACTTTTGCTTATTTTCTTAGTAATAAAATTATAAAATTGAAGATATCTAAGATACGCCCCGTAGATCCATGGGACTTACGCCCCGTGTTTCAAGACTTACGCCTCGCCCCATGTTATGCAAAACGCCTCGCCCGACGCCCCCGCCTTTTAAAACACTGAGCCTGACTAGAACGTATTCCATTTAATTATGTTTATGACGTAGCTATAAAACTTGTTAGGATCGGGGATCCCGGATAGTGCGGAATTTAGATAAAGCAATCAATTAAAGACAATAACAAAGACGATAATAGCGATAAGTTGAGAAAATAAAGGAGACACAAATTTAACGTGGTTCTGTTAACTTGACCTACGTCCACAACCAAAAGGATGAACAATTTACTAACACCAACAGATATAAAAGAGAGTACAAAATTAGAGTACTTAAATACTCTAATATCACAAATACCTCAAGAGAATAACCTCACAAGATCACTCCAACTAAGGATTTACACAAGTGTTTTCCAACACAACTCTCTTACAAAATACTCTCTACAAAGAAGAAAACAAATCCCAACTAAACTCTTCTTAAATTGATGTGTCTAAGGTGAAAGAACTCTCCTCTATTTATAGGAGGAGGTTCTTGGGAGAAAAGAAAAATCTCAACATAATCTCATCCACATGAGAAAAATAGAACTCTTGCTAGAGATTTTCAATATATCATTAATCATGAGATTTTCAATAAAATATTGGCCAAAAATATGACCACATTACAAAACTATTTTTTTTTTCGTAAAGGATTAGAAAATAAGTTTTCCCTGTAATTTAAACACAAAGTAACATTTTATCTCAGAATAACTTTTTATATTTAAGTTCCACACTATTTGTGTAAAATTAGGTCTTAGGCCTAACTCATACCCAAAATCTACCTTAAAGGGAGGAGGATTGTCAAGCCTTATAAAGAGACCACTCATCTCATTAACCACCAATGTGAAACTTTTTTCATTCTTTAACATCCCACCTCACGTCCAGGACTGGACATCTGGTGCGTGAGCAATTTTTTAATTTGGGGGTCCAACATTGGATGAGATGAGTCTTGCTTTGATACCATGTAAAATTAGGTTTTGGGTCAAACTCACACCCCAAAAGCTAGCTCAAAGGGAGGAGGATTGTCCAAACCTTATAAAGAGACCACTCATCTTCTTAATTGCCAATGTGAGACTTTTTTCATTTTTTAACAATTTGATATCCGTAACAAGCTAGGCCGGAAATCATTTTGTTACAGATTTAACGTTCTTGACCAAAAAAAGGAGAAATATATGAGATAATTAGATAAAAAAACACATAGTTAAGAGATATAATTATTGCATATGATCATGTATCAATTAGCGTGGGGTAGTAGATTTTGTAATTCAGAAGATAATAGACATGTCAATTTTCACATAGTTTTTTATTTAAAATTTTTATCCAACGTCCGATATTCATAATGAGATTCGATTAAATTTGATTTCTCATTGAAAAGTCTCACATTAAAAATAAAGCTCTCTAAAGACAATTCAGTATCGAGAGGATATATTCAAAAAGTGTCACATAGTTTAGATGTGAGTAAGATAAATACAAAATAAAAAGCTAATTGAGTTTTTCCTGTATTAAGCTTCTTTATTGTACCTTAAAATATTTTTAAATGGAATACTTCTTTATTTGTTAATACAGTAATTTGTGATTCATAAGATTTTCTTCTAGATGGTTGTTTGGTAGGATGTATAAGAATAGTGCAGAATGTGATGTATGAATAATGCTTTCATAGCAATGCTAATATTAGTTATGATGAGATTTTTCTTATGCAGTGTTTGGTGATGTATTAAAAATAACATGTATCGCATAATTTCTAAAAAGATATTCAATTACAAAAATACTCTCCACAAACAATGAAAAAGATGTGGAAAATATTTTGAAGGATAATTATATCTTTAACCATGCTAATTCATATATTAGAATTCTTTACATTATTAATACATAAATTTTCATGTATTACCTATACATACTTTAATACCAAATCATATATAACTAATGTATAAACTAAAAAAATATGTCAAACAAAATACTAATAATACACAACGATAATACATGAGCTATTTTTTCTAATTCATTGTATCAAACAACCTCTAAAAGTTACCTGTGAATTAATTTAAAGAAATAAACGAATAGAGACCTTATTACTTCTCACTTTATTAAATTCCTCAGGCTTGGATCCCGCCCTGGAAAAAAAAAATTAACATTCCAATCGAAACAAATACAACGTAACATTTTTTCAATTTTTTAGCCATAGCCATCGATCTACGAAACCGAAACTTCAAACCAACCCTTTTTGCGTGTCCATTTCCCCTTTCTTCTCCTCCAAATTCTCTCTTTAATTTCCCTCCCAAACTGAACAAAATGGAGAGAATTGTGGTGAAAAAAGAGAAGCTTCGAGCATGGATATTCCTTTTTGTGTCGGTTGCTTATTGTGGGAGAATGTCCTTAGCCGTCAGATCTGAGAAGGAGATTAGGGCTAGGTTTTATGGTAATTTAGTTAATTCGTCGGCTCCCGATACTAATGATGGTACTATTGCCAAAATGTTCGATCGTGTTCTTGAGAAAGAGTTCTCTGAAAATGATCAGCCTGAAGGTAATGTTTTCACATTTTTGGTGCGATTATTGAGAATTGAATACAAGTTTATGGTGTATTTTCCTGTCTGTTCATGACCTCGTGGAGAAATTTACTTCCAGTCATTATAGTTAAGTAACTTAAACTGGAGGAAGAAGGTACATGTTAATATTTTCTTAAAGGTTCCCGGATCATGGAGGTTATATCGATGATGACATTTAGGGTTCGTTTGCTAACTCGTTAGAATTATGCAGTTATTAGTAGCACCCAAGGGTGTGGCCTAGTGGTCAATGACATGAGTTGAGCACCATGAGGTCTTAGGGTTCAATTCTCAACGGAGACAAAAATATTAGGTGATTTCTTCCCATCTGTTCTAGCCTTGGTGAACAGAGTTACCTGGTACATGTTGTGATGGGAGGTTGCTGATATTCTGTGGAATTAGTCGAGGTGCATGCAAACTTGCCCGGACCACGGTTATAAAAAAATGCATTATTTGTAATGTGAATATTAGTTATGTGGAATTAGTTATTCCATCTTCTACCCTGCATAAGATAATACACCAACTACCTCATAACTTAGACATGTATTAGTTATGCGGGTTTCTAAATTGCGAACCAAATCGTATATATTTTTTACATGAGTTTCTTTTTTCCTAACTAGCTACCAAATGTTGTATAACTTATACATAAGTTAATACATGAATAAGTTGCTTCTTTACTAGCTGCCAAACGACTCGTTATGTCTGATACTTGATTGGTAGACAACGTCTCCAAAACAGTGTAATAAAAGGAATATGAAGTTATGTGCTTTTGTAAATCAAATCTATTTTCTACAACAAAAGAAAAAAAGATGAGCTGAGTAGAGCAACCAATTGGAATTTTTGATATGCTCCAAGTTCCGGCATTTAACCAATATGGTTACTCTGGAATGTAAAAATGCATTCAGTCAGCGTGGTTTGCATGACAAAATGTCGGATTTATCATGTGCTTTTCTCACCTGATTAGGTTCGGATGGAAGCAGCTTTAACAGTACGGTTGCTGATGAGAAGGTAATAGCTATTCATACTCGTACCAATTTACTTTTAGATCATGTTAGTTTTTATATCTCTGATATTAAGATCAGTAGAAGATTATTTGCTGAAGCTTAGGCAACAAAAGAACTGCTTACTGTAGATGGTAAACAATACGTATATTTTCTTGGATCAGAGTATGCTTAAGCTTAGCTGACTTTGTTTAAATGCTTAAGCTTAGCTGACTTTGTTTAATTGTATGTTTCAAAGTTGAAGACATATTCTAACTTCAATGTCTCCTATGTTTAAAGTTTAGCTCCTCATTAGAATGCCAACAGGCCTATAGTTGTGACTTGCCTTTGTCAGAGTCCAATACTTCTACAATTTACTTTTGGTTCCAGCTGATAGAAAATTATTTGCTCTTATATGAAAAGTTTACCTTTCTTTTCCATTAGGGAGTCCTGGAGACAGTAGCCAAAATTACCCGTGAGAAGATCAAGAAGAATGAGACACAACAGACAAAGTAAACAAGAAGTTGTCACTAAATAGATCACATGCCTCTCCTGCTTTTGTATGAACTTTGCTGAAGTTATTCATTTATCTGGCCTTTTGCAGTGATACTAGATCATTCAAATTACAAGACGTTTTCTCTCTTGAAAATGAAGGTTCTGATGATGTTACTACATTGATTGACAAAAAGGTTATAACTTATGCTTGAATTTTTATAGAAAACATTGGTCAATATCTGTAATGTGTGCCTTACTAGCTCTTTGTATATGTTTTGCTTGATGACAGGACAATGTGTTTGTCATGTCAAATAAGAAATCAAAATATCCAGTGCTTCAAGTTGATGTGAGGTCAGTGTTGATCCCTTTTTATCCTGGCAATACCGCTGAAGAAACATAGATATTTAGGGATTTTCATCTTTGATGTAGTTTCCACAGCTACTGACATGTAGTTTGTGCTACAATGTGTGTCTGCAGACTTATCTCAGACTTGGTGGTGGTTATAGTATCTGCTGCCATTGGTGGAATCATCTTTTCTTGCTTAGGACAACCGGTTTGTCCTTTTAGAAGCTTGTGAAATCTTTCTTGCTTGATTATGATCTTCTGTGCTTATAAATCTAAATTTCAATTAAACCAAGTAGTAAACGTGTTTTAATCATGATTTCTTGAGGTAGGTTATCGTCGGTTATCTTCTTGCCGGCTCATTAATTGGACCAGGGGGTTTGAAATTCATCAGTGAAATGGTACAGGTAAGTAATCCTTCAAGCCAACACATTGATTTGAGGAACAATCGTGTCTGCCTGTTTGCTGTTAATATCCATATATTAAGCGACAATGTAATCTTGTAATATGATATTCTTGTCCATATGGACACTCAGAACGTTAACAGAAAAAGGATAGAGTACATGAGTGTCAAACGTAAAAACAATATTAATTTTTGTTCTGTTCCGCTTCTTTATTTCATGAAGATGGATGCTTTCTTTTTGTCTGTGCTTTTGGTATGGAATGCTTAGTGGTTTGTTGTTCAAGCCAGTTCTCATTTCTTGTCATCTGTGATACCATTGTTGGCTGCCAGTTAGTATGCAACCCTGGCAGCTTGAGCACTTAACAATTCAATTAATAAAAAAATGCCCTATCTGTAACCGCCTATGCATGGTTGGTCACTGTATATTCCTGAGTCACGTTCATTTGTCTACTCTTACATCCCATGGTTGTCATCATTCAAATATGCAGCAGAGATATCAGTTTTAGTATACTAGACTTTTCTTTTTAGTTTTTGTAATTTAGACATGCATCTTCATTTTGTCTCCAGCAGCTGTTACAAGGAAGCTTGTATGCCTGCTGTTTCAGGAAGTTTTGGTATTTCTCCTGATGGGATTTGTTTCCTGTTCTAAGATTTTGACTGCTTCATAATTTTGCTTGTTATTAAGCAAACATTTCAAGTCATCATATCCCGGATTTGCACAGACACCCAGACCTTCCAAATGAGTCCCCCGACTCAAATGAGAATACATGTATATTTTAAAATCATGTTTTGTTCTGAAATATCATTTTGGTGAAAAGTGTTTTCTGATAGAGCGCTTGGCATTATATGTAGTTTTTTTGAGAGACTAAGATCACATATCCAAACATAGTTTTTTTGAGAGACTAAGATCACATATCCAAACATTTACAAGTTAGGATGTCTAGTAATGCATATTACTCTGGTGCATAACTGCATATTTAGGTTTCTTGTACTTTGGAACTGACTTGAAGTAGTTTCTGCAAACCTTAGTGATTATCGAGCAATTGATCTTGTTACTATCACTACAAGTTGGAGAAATTTTCCTTGTAGTTCATCTGATTATTTCTGCAAACATTAATCCATGATAAGCTGATGCAACAAGGTTACTGAACACATTGTATCATGTTATTTCTGTCGATTATGAATAGTTGCTCCTAATAAAAATGCATTCTTCCACGTTCTGCAAAATAGAAGAACCTGAGATGCAAAAAATGGAAAAAATGTCGGGTATTCTTTTTGATTTTGGAGTTTGCGGGAACTCGTACAGATGTGCAAAGGGTTGTCCAGAGTGGAGTTATTGCATGCTTTGGTATCTGGTGCAAGTTATGTTCTCTCTGTTATTATTTCTTATGCGTACAAGATTGAAGTTTCCACCTGGTTATGTTATATGGGATAAATTGTTGCTTGGTTGATTGGGTTGGTGTCTGTCATTCATATCTCTGACAGAAGAGCATATGAGTCTGGTCTGAACTACACGTCTGCTGAAGCACTTTTGACTTGAATAGACTAATAGATTTTGCATGGAATTGCGAGACATGTATTCTTTCCTTGTTATGTTTTTTCCTTTTTTGAATAACTAGACTTTCATTAACACGAGTCCGTGAAGTTACTAGCATATTCTTGACTGAAAACTCATTTAGTTATGATGCAAGTGTGTGGGCTATCCTGAGTAGAACTCTTTCAATGTCGATTGTATTACAGGTTGAGACCGTTGCTCAGTTTGGAGTTGTCTTCCTTCTATTTGCATTAGGTCTGGAGTTTTCCTTGACAAAGGTGCTTTATATAATTCTCTGTGATACTTTTTCCATACAACTGTTAGAACTAATTCTTGAAAAAGTATCTCGGTATTTCAGCATATATCTTTCCTTACTTGGGGAGCCTCCTAACATATTATCATGCAGCTAAAAGTTGTTGGTCCTGTTGCTGTTCTTGGAGGGCTGCTTCAAATTGTTATCCTTATGTTTCTGTGTGGCACAACTGCAATGGTAAGGCTGTCGAATTGAATTTTGCTTCTCCAGTGACTGTTGCTTAGTTATGCATTCTGTAATGTGCTGCAGTTATGTGGTGCAAACTTGTCAGAGGGAGTGTTTGTTGGTTGCTTCCTATCAATGTCATCAACGGCAGTGGTATAATATAAAACCATGATTCTCATCAGTTTTTCCTTGTCTTTAATATAAAGTAAGTCTCACTGGTGATGTACTTTGACCATCTTAAATGAACAGGTGGTGAAATTTCTGGTTGAGAAAAACAGCAACAATGCTCTTCATGGTCAAGTGACGATTGGAACACTGATTTTTCAGGTAAAACCTGCGTCCCTATTACCACGTTTTTAATGTCATTTCCTTTATTCATATACATATTACTAGAAGGTTGGTCCTTTTCTTTTTCATTTACCCCCCAGGATTGCGCTGTTGGTTTATTATTCGCTTTGCTTCCTGTTCTTGGAGGTAACAGTGGACTTTTGCATGGAATTATCTCTATGGGAAAAGTGTAAGCTTTTGGGCATGCCTCTTTCTATGTTGTTTTTCGTTTGACTTGGCAGCTATTCGAGGCTTCGGGCAAGACTAAATATTCTGTTTGCTCTGTCTAGGCTGCTGATCTTATCCATGTACCTCAGTGTTGCATCGATTTTAACTTGGTCATTCGTTCCCCGTTTTCTGAAGTTGATGATTCGGTTATCTTCTCAAGTGAGTACTTCTCATAATCATTTTTTTTAATCTATTCTTTGCTTCACATGGAATTATCTAGAGGTGTCAAATTGGACGCATAAATGTGTAACCCGATTTGACGCATAAATGTGTAACCCGCCCAAACTTTAGCGGGTTGGTTCAGTGATATTTTCATGTCTGTTCAAGTTGGGTTGTAGCCCAAGCTGGCCCATAGCTTAGACGGTCAGTTTGGGTCATTAACGGGTCACTTTCTCAACCCATGAGAGTAGCTACCTGTCCATGTGCCATCTGTGTGCAACCCTCGCCAATTCATTGATCCCTTTGCGTAAACCTTTTTTATTTTCAATAATGTCTACTTTTGTGTTTTTGATGTTTGAATAAAGAAATTGAAAAAATATGAACTTTTGATTAGAAAAGGTTTTCTTAAAAGTTGGGTTTATATATTTTATGAATAATGAAGTGGAGAAAATGCAAAATATTAACTACAGGAGGTTTTCTTCCAAGCCAGGTGCTCTCGGAATCGAGAATTAGTGGGTGTTTGGCCATAAAAATTGTTAAATTTGGAAAAAAGTTGAAAATGGTATTTGAAAATTGGAGTTGTGTTTGGACATCAATACAAAATTGTGAAAATAACCTTCTTAGAGTTTTCCAAATTCCGGAATTCAACTTCAAGTTGAATTCCCAAAAAATGTAACAATTCTATGTCCAAACATTTTTCCAGAATAATATTACGGAAAAAAGGAAAAATATCCATGGTCAGACGAGCAGAAAAATAAATATCAGTGTATTTTCTGAGTTCTTTTTCTTTATTATTTTTCTGCAAAATTAGCGTATGAGTTCTTCATTAAGTGTCCCTTAATCCGATTTTTTCTTTAGTTAGACGAAATTAATATACTTGTCTGTTTATATTTCTTGGTTTTGTTGCTCACTGATTTACATTTAAATACACTGGCTATTCATATTTCAAGCTAGCTGTTGCGAGCAAGGTTGCTTCACTTTGAGGAGTTTTAATGACGCAGGTTGGGTAATAACTCACGATTTAACCCATCTTGACCCAAATGATTTTGGGCGGGTTGAATCATGACCTGTCTATTAATGTATCCTGTTTTGGCCCCCAGGGCTTTGGTCTAGTGGTAAGAGCGTAGCAAGTGGTGTGTGGGTTAGGCACACGTATGAGTTCGAACCCTGCCCCAGACAGAAGTCTGGTACTTAAGTGGAGAATAATAGAGGGGCGGGTCCATTATCCAAATTTTAAGGGTTATCAAGAAAAAAGGTAACCCGTTTTGACCTCCCCAACCCCCCTAGTTGCGACCGCTAGAATTATCCTTCTCTCCATCTGATAATAGGTGGTTCCTTTGACTAGCATGGAGAGCAATGGAGAGGAAGCATGAGTGGATTATTACAATTGAGTTGAGTAAATCCTTGTTTCTCAAAGCATGTGAAAAACTTGATCAGCTTTGATTAGTGGTGAAATTAAGAGAAGAAATATCAAATAGATTATTCTAATTTGAAGTATGAAAGCTACAATACTCATAACGGAAAGATGTCAAATTTGTGTCTAAAGTACAGATCTGTATTAGTTGCAGTTACTGCAGAATGGTAGACTTTTAATCAAGCAAATAGGCCAAATTTTTGAGACTAGCCAAAACAATTGCACGTCAATTTTTTTTGGTTGACAAAGGTAGTAGTCATATATGTGAGGTAACTTATCACAGTCCTTGTGAATGACAAAAGTAATAATGTAGTACTAAGGTTGTAAAATATTCTATTACTTATAAGTTATAATGTTTGTAAATGTAGAATGGATTTGTTGGGTAGACGAAAAAGAATGTATCTGGTAAAAAGTGCATTGTTAAGCAAAAAGTTTCAGCAGAATAACTCACTTTATGATCTCCAAATATGTTTATCATTACCAAACATACCCAGTGAAATCCCACAAAGTGGGATCTAGGGAGGGTAGAGTGTATTCAAACCTTACCTTTACTTTTTGGAGGTAGAGCGGCTGTTTCCGAAAGACCCTTGCTCAAGTGAAGCAAATCAAAGTAGTAATGAAAAGGAAGAAAAAAACAGCATAGAAGAAAACAAGACAACTAATAGGAGAGCTGCGCGGAACAGTAACATAAAAAAAAGGTGCAACCATCTAAACATAATAAACAACGTTTATCATTACCAACTGATGCAAACAGAGAATCACGAATGAAGAATTAATCCAGGAGCTTAGCTCGGGGAAGGTGGGAACTAATTCAGGGCAACCGAGATGTTAGTTGAGAGTGAAATATAGAGAAGAAAGAAGAGAGATCTGTATTTCATAACATGAGCTCAAATTTGAAATTACAATCTGTACTTATTATACCCAATACAATTGAATGAAAGAATCTAAAAATCAAGTAGCTAACTATGGCTAACTAACTAACTGAATGGTCAGTACTAACTGTTTTCTGTGAACAGTATTGACAGACTTTCAAATGCTAACTATCTAACCACCTACTAGCCAGCTCATCTACTGGCAATCTTGCATCACCAACTTTGATCATCATCAGCCAATGATTAAGTACAGAAGGCCAGGTTTATCTAGCATCAGGGCTGCGGCTCTTAGCAGTTCATATTATTCTTAAGCTACAGCCCTTTTGGTTAACTGGAATGAAGTCTAACAAAATGAAATTTGTTATTTAGATTGTAATTTCTTCAATAAATGGCGGAGTGCACCACAACCGCTTTGATCATTTTTTTTATTTTTTTTTGGATAACTGTGGTGTCCTGGCCAGCTTGCGCGCACCTCGACTAATTCCAGGGGATACCTGCCACCACCCATCAGCAACAGGTGCCAGTTAACTCTGTCCACCAAGGCTAGGACAGATGGGAAGAAATCACCTAGTGTTTTTTTGTTTCCGCTGGAATTTGAACCTGAGACCTCATGGTTCTCAACTACTTCATTGACCACTAGGCCACACCCTTGGGTGCTCAACTGTTTTGATGTTGATTTACCAGCTGATGTCGAAATCCTCTTATTTTTACTGAATAATGGAATGGTGATTTGTCCAATCTAAGACAGTGAAGAAAATGAGCTTTTGGCAGAATGGAACTAAACCTTAATCATGATTCCCTTGGAATCAACCATTACAAACGTCGGAATTGAATGAAATGTTAATTTACCAGAGTGCACCACAACCGCTCTGATCTTGATTTACCAACTGATGTCAGAATCCACCTAATTTAACTGAATAATAGAATGGTGATTTGTCCAATCTAAGACAATGAAAGAAATGAGCTTTTGACAGAATGGCATTAAACCTGAATCGTGATTCCCTTGGAATTAACCATTTTAATCATCAGAATTGAATGAAATGTAGGTATCACTATTCTCTTCTTAGGTCATTCTGCGGTATCTTACCGGTCATAATTGTTCGAATCTCCAGCTTTTGTCAGTTGATGCCAGCATATGGTGCTGACAATAAACAATTTATATCAGCTCTGCTGCATTTATTTGTACACTTCCGAGCTTCATGCTTTATGCCGTCTTTTCTTTTCAAGTTGTTTACTTTCTGAATTCCTTGTCATTTTCAGACCAATGAATTGTATCAGCTTGCGGTGGTGGCGTTCTGCTTATTATCTGCTTGGGTTAGTTTGAACACTGTCCTAATGTCTCCTTACTTGAAATGCAATGGCTATTCTTCAGTTGCAAACTGCAGGATATATATATATATATAAATATATTTTCTTCTAAAACATTCTTGTAAAAGCTCTCTGAAGTAGCGACTATAGCAAGCAGTGCCAGAGGATACTGAGGATGTTTCATTTGATTCTTCAGTGCAGTGATAAGCTTGGCCTTAGTCTTGAACTGGGTTCATTTGTAGCCGGAGTTATGATATCCACAACTGACTTTGCACAACATACCTTGGATCAGGTATTGATTTATGGCAGGATGTTTATTCGCTCATTCTTTTATTAAACATAAATTGGAACGTAGACCATGAACAAATCTACGAGGTATCCTTATTTTAAAGTTCAATTTTCTAGTTCAACTCACCAATCTTATTTATGTTAATGTTGCTATGAGCATTCTCATCATCTCTGAATGTTCTGACTTCTTACAACATTTTGGACACAATGATTTCTGATCTGTGTCATTTTCTTCTATTTATATCTTTTCTGCTGATTATGGAACATTTCTAAGCTCTGAAGCATATATTTCCATTCTCTTTAATTGTTCTATCCTTATTCCGTCTTATTTTTCTGTTAATGTCATGAGTAGTTAAATCCCTCATTACTTGCTGAGAAATTTTACTATTCATCAGTAGCTGTATTTCTTTTCATTGCCAGATATATGGAAAAATCAATTGGCAGAAATAGCATTCTAATTACCATGCTTGCTGTGCAACAGTGACAGATTGTAATGTGTTACTTGGAAACATCAGTCACATTTTATTTTGATTTTCCCTAATATGCTTTGTGATTGTTAAGTGTCTTATTATTACTTGTAGGTGGAACCGATCCGTAATCTCTTTGCAGCTCTCTTTCTCGCTAGTATTGGAATGCTGATACATGTGCAGTTCCTTTGGACACATGTGGATATCTTGCTTGCCTCCGTTATCCTGGTTATTGTATTTAAGACTACTGTAGCTGCCATGATTACAAAACTTTTTGGATATAACATTAGAACATCAGTTATTGTAAGTCACCCATTTAAACACCTGTTAGACAAAATATATTGCCTTATTTTTTATGAGTTGGAATAACTTTACAGGTTGGACTTTTGCTTGCACAAATTGGGGAATTTGCCTTTGTGCTCTTGAGTCGTGCCTCGAACTTGCATATTGTTCAGGTAATCTCATCTTACCTATCTTTTTTCTCGTGTTATGTTTCTTAGGGGTCGTTTGGTTGGGAAACAAGTTATCCCGGAATTAATTATTCCGGGATTAGCTATCCCAGGATTAGTTATCCCACCCTCAAGGACCAAGGTGGGATAAAATTAACACTTCAATCCCGGGATAACTAATCACTGGATGAGTTATCCCATGCATTTTGTTCAAACCAAACATGGGATAAGCTCATCCTAGAATTAATACGGGATTAGTTATCCCTTGTACCAAACGAACCCTTATGGTTTTGGACCTTCCCCTTCATAATACCTTTTAGGAAGCAAAAACTTATTTGTGTTCAAAGTGTGACACTGATCTCCCGATGCTCTTCCTCTTAATGTCTTAAATTTATGAAATGAAGGAATTGTACTTGCTTTTGTGGCGATAGATTGTGAGTGCCACTAGTTCTGTTGTTTTAAAGTAGATAGCATGAAAGAATTTGAATTTATATATTGTTTCAATGTTAAAAGTTATTAAGTGGTTCTCTAATTTCGTTTTCAATCACAAGTCTGCATGATACTGTGTTTTACATGTATGTATAAATAATATAATACAGTGTTAATTCGCCCTAGTTGAATTATATGGTTTTTAATATTTCAGTTTTGTTTTGGACAATAGATATATACAACTATCTTGAGTTGGTAGCTCAGTTTCTTGCTCAACCTATTATTTTTAACAACAGGGGCACTTGTTCATTATTTTCCTCTGCCAAATTTTCCAGGCTGCCTAGATGTTATTATTGTTGCCGTTCCATGTAATGGCACCATAACCATTTTTTAAGAAAATTTAGAAGAACAACTTGCTAAAAAGGAAAGAAGAAAAAAGAGAGAAGGCTCCTAAGGAACTCTGCCTCTAATAATTGCAAAAACATTAGGTGATTTCTTCTCATATGTCCAAGCTTTGATGAACAGAGTTACCCATTAGCTGTGTTGATGGGAAGTAGCGGTACCCCATGGAATTAGTCGAGCTGCGGGTGAGCTATATGTTTAAGAAAAGAGATTCTGCCTGTTTTGCATTAAGAAACAAGTCTCTTGAATTATTTTTTATCTGCTGGCTCCTTGATTAGGTTTGACTGATTATTTGTGCCGTATTCTCTACTTTCACCAAGTACAATTTTTATTTTTTTTGAGTTTGTATCATATATATATATATATATATTATTTTTTTTAAAATTTTTTTTTTTTTTTTTTGTGTATATATATATATATATATATATATCAGCTGCACAAAACCTGTGCAGCAACCATAATTAGTGTGTAGTAACAAAGAAAACAGCCAACCCACCAAGTACATCATTTGTCCCACTCAAATGCGACTTTATCACTTCTTTTTAATTTTCTGTTACATATACAGGGCAAGATGTACGTTCTTCTTCTCGGAACAACTGCTCTAAGTCTTGTAAGATTCTAAATCTTCAAATTGCTCGAGGAAATAGTTTCTATGCTATATGTTTCTTATTTGATGTTTATGAATGAGAATTTTGTGCAGGTCACAACTCCTGTCTTGTTCAAGTTGATACCTGCTATCATGCACCTTGGAGTTCTTATGCACTGGTTTCCTGTGGAAAATATCGTCGTACAAGATGAGGTAGTGTTTCTTACTGAGATTACTGACTAATTGACAATTTTTACTGTGTGGTGGCCCAAAATGCTGTTCTAATTTCCAGGTTAATGCTAATTGTAGATGAGATGTTATTCTTTAACAAGTTCACATGCCGACACCTCAAACATAGATCAAATGTTACTCTCTACTAATTTGTTTTCTTCCTTGCTTATGTAATTGTGTTGGCATGCTTAGACACTTAAATGAGAATCTTCTGCCTGCACGTTGTTCTTTTCTTCTAGCTGAGGAACAACGCGCTTTCTCTGCTACTCCATAATTTATCATTTTCTTTCTTTTGTTTGGTTATCCTACAAGAAATAGTAAAGTCGTCAGTTTGGTTTATTCCCTATTTTTTTTCTTTGCAGGAGAAAGTTGCAATGATTGAAACACACAACAGAGTATTGTAACGTTCGATGTGATTATATCCAGTGACAGAGAATTGTAAAATACCCAGTTTTGGCGGGCAGTAAATTCGATGTGCATTACTCAGCCTGAACTCATCAAGGATGCAGAAGTTAGATAAATTAGATCTAAAAAAATATGAAAAAGTTAAATTTGTTATGTACATAAGTGTTCTGCATATGTATGCTGTATATATTCCCACTATTTTGTATCGCCTTGACATGACAAAAAACGAAAATTGTACTTGGGACATTTATTGTGAATGCCAAAGAATTATCTGCCATCCATCCAGTATCTCTTCTTTGGTTCAATTTAGTAGCATTTTCCAAAATTCCCTGCAATATAACTTTGTACACAAGTCTTGAATTCTTTAGAATTAGAAGGAACGTACTTTCACCAAATAAAAAAGAATAAAAGAAAGGGACTAAAACAACAGAATAAAAGGATCAAATCTTGGGTAATGACTCGAGATGTAACAAAGTATTACAGGCCCAAGCTTTTAAGAGGAGGCCCAGACCACCTATTTTTGAGTAAATTGAAGGAAGTGGCCGTTCGGTCACTGTTTTAACTCAAAATGACCCCATTTCCACTAAATTATCGAAAATGGTCGTTTTGGGTTAAAATGATCACTTGTTTGGTCTCCGTTCTTATTTTTCTCTCTTGGACTTATAAAAATTAATTTTTTTATATTTGTTCCAGTAAGTTTACTATTTCATTAAATTAATATTAGAATAAATAACAATGTTTTCTGTCTTCATCTAATTTTTGTGTATAATAGCATGGATACATTGTTTATATATCATATATATACACTATTGTTGGGCGGTACATTTACGTAAGAAAACCCCATTTTTTGGGAAGTTACATAAATACTAGCAAATAAGCAAAATGTTCTATAATTTACAACTATTAATTAAATTACATAATCTATAATATATAACTTATAAAGAAAAGAGAAATCCTTTTGGATATCACAATTTTCCTGTAAATGAGGACACTAAATTGAAGAAGTTATATATATTTTTTTTCCTTCAATTAAGTCACCTAAATATGGGGAATATTTAGTAAGTCAGTTAGCCCCTAGAATCTCCATTCTGGTAAAAATATTACTTATAAATAAGGAAGCACTATTAGTATTAGGTATAACTAATATACATGTTCAATTTATGTTATATTTTAAGGTATTTTGTATTATTGTAATGCATAAAATGTATAGTATATCGATTCACACACACACACATAGAGATATAGATATAGATATATTTTAATCGATTCACATATATGTTAAACTTAAATTTGCATTGCTATTAAGCGGTATTAAAAATTTGAATAAACCGTGTATATATATATATATAAATGAAAATCTCTTACAGAAGACTGTAAAATTAAACTAAATTGTAAGTGACCTACAAAATTAATTTTCCCATTCAATTTCTTCTTGGGTGTGCATGAAAAAAACATATCTTCCGCGCTGTTGTGTTGTGTTGCTGATTCAATAGTGTTATAAAGGACTTATTTGTTACGAGATCTGTTATTGCCATGTAGTTAATTAACTAATTTTTGGACCTAAATTGAATTGGAAGTTATTCAGTATCTTAAAATAATTTTTTTTTATGTTCAAAAAAAAATTATATGAAAAAAGTATATAAATTATATATATATATATATATATATATATATATATATATTTTCCTCATATTAATATGGTTGAAACAATACATTTTAAAATATTGATAAAAATTCAAATAAAAAGCAAAATGTAACAAGTACTTTGAGACGGAGGGAGTATAACACTTGTTCAGATAGTCACAATTAAGTATAATTTTCAAATTTCTGGCTAATGTAACTGCCAAATTTTGTTTTATAAATTATTAGTTTCATATTTAGTTTTTTTGCATGTTCGTCGAATATACTCAATTGGAGGAACTTATATTTGTCAAACAAAAGATTTAGATTTCAAGACTTTTAAAATTAAAAATAAAAGAAACCAATTTTTTTTGGGTACAATTAGAGATAATTGGCTCATAAAATGAAGTTCTAAACATATATCTATCAAAACTGGAGTATTATTTGATTCTTTAAATATAACCTGTTCCAATGTAAGAAAATTAACTAAGGAAAAGGATGATGAGAATGTTATATACCAAATGAGAAAACATATAGTAATGATGTAAATTTGCTGATATTCACTTTTTTTTTTTAACTCGGCCATTGTAGGAGAATTCACGTACAGAGAAACTTGGAGAGAAAGGATTAGAGTAAATTCCTCGTCACTCAACTTAGTCAAATATTCCACTAAAGTCATTTATCTTTTTTTTGTTCCAATAATATCATTCAACTTTTTTCATTTTCCTTAAAAACTAATAATTGTTAAAAGTGACTCAAAAGATGAGAAAAGAATGACCAAAATAGTTCCTTAAGTTTGAACTTTGAACTTAAATGATCCTTATTTTTTGATATGAAATATTAATAGGCCTCCAATTATTTTTACGTTTTTACTTCATAAATTAGAATTTTTATATATTTTATCAATAAGTGCATAATATAATTTAAAAAAACACAAATCATAATATTAAAAAATAAATTTAAAAGACAAGGGATGTTAGTTTAGAGCGTAAAATAGGTAGTTATATTTTAAATGAAATAAATAAGAAGAACAATTATTGTCCAAAATTAGGAAATATATTTAGTTTTTACAGCCAAGTTGAAGAGGTGATGTAGTTTTCTTTGAAATAATATCACAAGATTGATAAAAATAATATTTAAAACTTTAACATTTTTAAATTACAAAAATGGTTATATAAAATCTCCTAATTTTATTGGATGTTGAATGATTTATGTTATTATCATGGTGTCCTTTAATATGCATAATTATATTTTTAATAGAAATTCATTAAAATATATATATATGATTTTTCTACTGACTAGAGACCCTAGATTTTTTTTATTTTTTGTTTTGTTTTGAAGGAATTCATCATCTTCTTTGTGAATTATGAATTTTCTGACAATAACTTTGGAGTAGAAGAACTAACAACTAAATTTGAACTATTTTATCAAAAAATATAAAGATTAATCATAAAATGAATAAACATAGAATATTATTTTATTATTGAACTCCTAAGTTTCCAAATAAATGGAGTACATATAAGTTTATTTCTAACAATACCAATCGCAATTTTCGGTGGATTCCGTTAAATTTAATATCACAATTAGAAGTTGAACGAAAATTGTACTCACTAATTTTTATAGTTGAAAGGTTATTAGTATTTCATATTATTAAAGAATAAAGATCATTTAAATTCAAAGTTCAAATTTAAAGGACTATTTTGGTTATTTTTTTCTCATCTTTTGAGTCACTTTTAGCAATTATTAGTTTTTAAGAAAAATGCACAAAGTTGAATGACATTATTGGAACCAAAAAAAGATAAATAACTTTAGTGAGATATTTTTCTAAGTTGAATGACAATATGAGGAATTTACTCGAAAGGATTATAACATCCGAACCAATTGGAGTATAGTTTTAAGGATGTTGCAACGGGTGAACATGCATGAGCACCATAATCGGGAGTGTTATGGGAAGATATACAAGAAAGCACTTTGTTTCAACCATTTGAGTTTGTTGATGAAACTCCTACAAGCGATGAAGAGCTTGAGTTATTAGTTGGCGAATCGCCTCATCAATGGAGAAAATTGTTGATGCTATTGAATTATGCGTTTCAATGACTATGGGGTTAAGGAATGATTGTTGGTAGCAAATTATGGTGGAAAAGCATGTAAAATATCAACTAAGCTATCCATGAGTGAAATGGTATTTTGGACACAAAAAGACCCAGGGACTAGATTTTTAAATTGAACACAAAACAAGACACCGTTGTGGCCTACTGGCCCGAGTATCCGCAAGTTCAATTTTTGTTACGCTTTTGCCTTTTTTTTTTTTTTTTTTTCATCCGGTCTATCTCAAAAAGATGAAATTATTAAAAATAATTTAATTTTAATTTTTTATTTTTGTCCTTAATAAAATAATCCACAGTCACAAAGTATTTAAACTACAAGTCTCAAAGTGTTATATAATATGGATATCATGTGACATATATATGTGTGAATATCATTAATGAGAGATAATAGTTAGTAATCAAATTGAACTTGAACATCAAGAGTTGCTTATTCAAATTGGATTTGAATACCAAAGTTACTTGTTCAAATTGGATTTGAGTACCAAAGTAATTTAGTCAAATTGTCAACTTGATGTCAAGCTTAACATGCTTAGGGAACAAGTTTGGTGGTTTATAAATAGTCACCCTTTTGTACATTTTGATATAGTTTCAATTAGTAAATAAAGTACTACTCAAATTCTCTAAAGTTACCTCTTTTCTTTAAGTTTGATATTGATATTTTATCTTTATTTTATAACACAAAATATTTATTTTTTTAAAAAATTTATTATTTAAGTTAAAAGCTATAGCATAAATTAAGATGAAAGAAGTAATTTCACGTTCTTTGTTTTAACCATAACGAAACACACATTACGACTTTATAGTTGTTGCGAAATGTGCAATTGAAGAGTTGTGGCTTAACTCAAAAGTCAGGATCAATACACTGCTTTTTATTTTTTTCAGATTGGGTTTGTCAGACTAGTTTTGGTGTTCAGAGTGTTGACAGAGCTATCAGTCAATTTTATGCAAGTGAATGATGGGGTTACATAGGTCTCATAGCCATCACGAGTCCTAGATGGGGTGTATTTAATTCTATTAAATCCCCCCTCAATATTTTTTCTTTTATTTGGGTCCCCTCCCTTTTTTTTTTACCCGACCCTTACAAATTTAAGGGACATTAGCATGTGTTTGGTCATTTATTTTATTTTGATATTTAATATAGAATTTAAAATGAAATTATTTTTGATTATATTTTTTAATTAAATATATTTAAAATAATGTTTATGCATATACTTAAATACAACTTTAAAAGTGAAAAATAAGTTGAACTGAAAAATAAGTTGAAACAAGTTACTAGTATAAGTTATTTTTTCAAATTTAAAGAACAGCTTCAAATTTAATTTGAATTTTTTATAATCAAACATTAATTTTTAAATAAAGCAAAATTTACTCCAAAATAAATAAATAATTTTTCCTTAAACAAACAAATTAGCTTTGAAAGTGAAACCACATATTATAGTGGATATGTATTTTTTAAAATAATCGTCATCACACAAGTATTTATAACTTTTTTTCTTAAAGAAAAAACTCCATATATATCAGCCAATCAAGATTACACTAGGAGTCTAGGACATAAAAAATAAATTAAATTGCATTGTTCAGCCTTTAACCTCTCATCTAGAAGGGACCTAGGCTACGTATCTAGTGGCTACGTCTACTTATGAGGTCTACATTTAGGTTCTGTTGCGGCGGAGTTAGCTTGTTGACTGTTTAAGCCTAATACTGCCTTGGCAGCACAGCTCTAAGTCTATATGGGATGTTGGTTCTTTTTTCTTTTTTAATTCTCAGAACCAACAACAAAGTTACTTTAAAAGTTTACAATATTAAATAGTAGCGAATTGCAGAAAAATAGCTTACATTATCTTTGTTTCATTTAAAATAATTACATGAATCACTTTTTTGAAATTTATGAGATATTAAATCAAAACTCTCCTGTCACATTTTTATTAATTTCATCTTGAACTACGGAGTATAATTTTAAAGTGCTAAAACTCTCCTAATTATATGCTATGTGCATGCCTTAATTTCACCATAATCTTTAATTTACCTGTTATTAATCAAAACTCTCCTAATAATCTTTAGTTTCATAATATTGTGTCTTGGAATTAAAAGAGAAGGAGAAAAATTTCAAATATAAACCCATATTTACATACCTAAAGAATTTCAGATGTAAAGAAAGTGAGAGTACGAGAAAGAAAACCTAGAAAAAGAATTAAAGAAAAATAAAAAGAAATAAGGAGTTGTGAACACGTAGATGATTTTTTGGCTTAATCTGTTGTTATAAAAGTCACGTAGATAATTTTTTTCCCCTCACGCATCTTTAAGGAGGTGTGAACACTTTGTCATATGTATAGCTAAAATATAGCTAAAAGGGTATGTTGGATCGAAGAATCATACTACACTAGTTAAAATGTTCCATGGAAGCGTGGAATATGTAATATTTTTTGGCTTATTACATATGCCTCTCTTGAATTGCATGAATTTTCCTTTAACTTCCTCTAAATATATGGGTAACTTTATAGAAATCTTAATTTGAAAATTCTTTAGCCATTAATAACCCATGATTTCACCACGTGGGATGCTAAATATGCGTAACAGAATCTATAATATATTTCCTTGTTTCATAACAACATTCAAAATTTTAATTAGAAATGTATAAACTGTTTTGAAACTTTAAATTTTACTATCACTATTTTAAATAGTTATTTAATATTAAGAGTAGAAATAAAAGAATATGATAAAATTTTCTTAATTTAATAAGTTGAACAAATAATTAAAACAACTATTTTTTAATATGGTAACCAAATAATATAAAACGGAGGAAGTATAGAGTTTCATTATTTCTTATTCGTTAATTATTATCCAATTGGATATTACAAAGGAAGGAGTTGTAGAAGAGATCAAACAATTTATTAAACATATATAAAAGTTAAATTACTAACATTTGAGATCACTATCCTGAGAAAATTGAGGAGGAGGTGACAAAAAAGTGTTAAAATTAAAATTGGTGACAAGTTTGGTCAACCCAAGTCAAATTTTTTGTTAATTAGTGATTAGGAAGTTGCTGCAACAACTTTCAAAGTTGCTATAACAACTACGATAGTTGCTGCAGCAATAGTCGAAGTTGTTGCAACAACTATCAAAGTTCCTGCAAGTTGCTGCAGCAACTTCAATAGTTGCTGCATGTCATTAAAACTAATGACAAAATTGTCACCTCTACTCAATTAAAATTTATGTCATATTTTTTTAATTTTCAAACTTTTTTGTCACTCTTAATTAAAAATCCTTCCATTCAAAAACTCATGAAGTTTAAAAAGTGAATCCACATTTACTCAAGATATGCATATGATCTTTTGATTCTCTTCATCCGTTTGGAGTAAAAAGCAGGACGGTCAAACTGGAAGACTAGAACTTGAGATAAAAATATTTCCAATTCCATCTTAAAAAAACAAAATGTTCAAAATATAGAATCAATGTATTTTGGGAAACTTTGATTTGCATCAGTAAGAATATGATCCTCTATACAGACACTTGCAAAAACCCTTGCAAAAAAACAACTGCCATTTTCTCCTTTCTTTTGGGCAAAAAATTGAAACGTGATCTTTTTCTAGCAGATAAATTTTCTATTAGAATAATGTCTTCCATTTGTCTATATTGTGTCTCGTGTTTTTTTTTTTTTTTTTTTTAAATTCCGAATAACCCAAACTTCTTTAGGAAATTTCACTTCACTTTACCAAAACCAGTCAGCATTCTGTTCTGCCTTTTTATTAGCTTCTGTTTTCCCTCACTCGCGATACCACGCGCTGGACTGGTCCTCGCGAGTTATAAGAACGCGCTATTTTGGAGCGTGGCTGTCAGAATTACAAGCATTTGGGGAAACGGCGAAAAGAGATCCGGCTGCTGCCACTTTTTTGTTTCCAGTCATTTAGAAGTAGACGTCACTTCACCGCCGTTTGCTTCCTCCATCTTTCATACTCCCTCCGTTTCAAAAAGAATGACCTAGTTTAACTTGGCATAAAATTTAAAAAAATAAAAAAGACTTTTGAATCTTGTGGTCCTAAATTAAAGTTATGACAAATATATCAAAATGCCCTTAAATCTTGTAGTATTAAACATGCCACGTGAAAAATTAAAATTAAAATATTTCCAAAAAAAGAATGAGGTAATTTTTTTTAAAACGGACTAAAAAAAAAAAATAGGTCATTCTTTTTGAAATGAAAGGAGTATATTATTACTCCCTCCCTCCAATTTTGTTTTTTTGTCTAGTTTTAATTTTTAGTTGAGGTTATAGCTTAGTTGATTAATTATTTAAATTTTTACATTATTAATATGTATTTGATTTTTCATATATTGTATAATCTTCTTTTACATTTTTCCTTTCTCTATCGATCCATCCACCCCCTTCAAAAAAAAAAAAAAAAAGCAAAGAAAATCTTGAATTTTATAATCTTTTATTTTTTTTAATATATTTTTTACTTGCCACCCGCTTAAGAAACATGAAATAAAAAGGTAATTTTATTATGCTATTAATTATAAGAGCTTCACATCACTAAATTCATATCAGTTAATATTTTTTAAAATCAAAATTAAAAATTAGCTTCATTAAGAGAAAATACGACTCACACCCTACTCAATTAATGAGTTTAATTTTTATTTTAATGGTGTGACTTGGATATTATTTAATGAATTCAATTTTAATTTTGATTTTAAGTAATATTTATTGATTTAAATTTAGTGGCGTGAACTTATAATAAGAGAAAAATAGTTTTGCAAAAAAATTGTTAAAAAATAATAGTAAGAATGAACCTTTTTTGTAATTGCATTGACGTAGATGAGTCAAACTTTTAGTGACAGTGATACAAATAAGTCAAACTTTTAACAAATAACACAATTAAATCATTTTTAATACTAATTTGATGACATATTTAAACTTTTTTTCCCTAATTTAAATCATGTCCAAGGTAAGGGTGGGCATTGTATGATACCGTATCGAATCAAAATTTTTGATACCATAATTTTGATATTATGGTATTTTTTATGGTATATGATGCATATTTTAATTTTTTTTTTATATTCGATACGATATTTGGTATTTATAAATGACATACCGAAACATCAAATATCATACCACAGTATATAATTGCATAAATACTTATATATATTATTTACTACTCCCTCTGTTTCAAAAAGAATGACCTACTTTTCTTTTTAGTCCGTTTCAAAAAGAATGACCCTTTCCTTTTTTGGCAACACTTTAATTCCAACTTTCCACATGGCATGTTTAAGACCACAAGATTCAAGGGTATTTTGGTACATTTGCCATAACTTTAATTTAGGACCACAAGATTCAAAAGTCTTCTTTATTTTCTTAAACTCCGTGCCAAGTCAAACTAGGTCATTCTTTTTTAAACGGAGGGATTAAAATATTAACAAATATACAACTTAGTTTTAGTATAAAACTAAATATTTAGATATTGAAACTTTGATTATTCTATCTTGATTGAAAAGTCTTTTTTTTATATAATTGACTAATAAAAAAAGTTGTTTGTACTTTCTTGTAATGTGTTAGTATGCTACAATTGAGACGTATTTTTGAAAAGTTAATGTCGTAATACTACATTATTCGCGTATATATATATATATATATATATATATATATATATATATATATTATCAAAATTAAATAAATTATGATTATCAATTATTATATCATAAAGTATCGAAATCAAACTTTAAAATATCAATCATTCAAAATTAATGTGGAATAGTAATCATGTACTAGTATTTTTAAAAATTAAATACCAAAACTATCATATAAAAGTTTTAAATATGGAACCATACGTTCATACCATATCATGCAACTCCTTGTCCGAGGGATCCTAAATGCTAGTCTTTTCCAAGCTTCCTCCTATTGATAATTGAATTGTTTGTCTCCAACTATTTCTCCTAGAGAGGGCCCTGCCTAAATGATCTCTAGTCTCTATAGACCAGAGGGTACGGGTTCCACTTTATCACGCCAACATTTACTACCTACAAAGCCTCATATGTATGCTTCTCTCTATTATTAATGGGCTGTTTAAGGCTGCCTTAAAGGTTTAAAGGTTTTGGGATGATGCCACATGTCTGGAGATGATTAATCGATGGCTCGATTCTTTTGTTTAATATATTGTAATGCCTTGGCTAGATAGGTAGCAAATCTCTGCAAAGTTGAACTGCATAAACGGAGGGCAACTTTGGATTTTCATATGTAATAGGAACAAGATTCCTCTCTGCAGTCACTTGTGCATTTCCTTGCCAAGAAAATTCCCCCAAAAAGTTACTATAAAAGAATATATATATAAACAGGAATAACACGTTAGTTAAACAAAATAAATTTCCGAGCTTACAGATTGCATTGTGTTCTTAAAAAACTTAATCTCTTCACTATTTTTTGAAGGTTTAGATTAATTCCTTCATGAATAAATTGAAAAAAATGGTTATGATATTGCGGAACTTCAAATCAGAAATTTGCTTATTTTGTTTAAAATTAATGAAACTTTTACTGAGATTCTTTTATGCATGGGGCAAATATTGTGTCATCTAAGGAAGCTGCAGGTCCAAGATGCTGGCTGGATATCTTGCACAATGGACAAACATATATCTGTCTCTGATTGTGAAATGTCAAATGTATATATACTCGGTCTTTTTCAACCTCGACATTAATATATTGGTTGCCTATTTTTGATGCGACACAGTAACCTTCAAACAAAATGCTTTTTATGTCTCAATTTATATAGTAGTCAAACTATATAAATTTTGATTAATGTTTTAAGATTTTTTTATCATATTAATATAAGAAGAATTACAACTTATAATACTTTTTGTATAATTTTTTAATATTTAAATTTTAATTTTTAATTAAGTTAATCTAATTTAATTTAAATTTAAAAACTACTCAAGTTAACACTTCCAACAAATGTCCAATAAATTGAAATGGAGGGTACTGGGGAGTAGTTGAACTAAATTTTAAATTGGAAAATCAATGCAATGAGTATAATACAAGAGCTATATGAGATTCACTTTTTTTAATACACATTTTTCTATTCCTACATGGATGAGATAAGTTTTTGAAGTTGTTGGCATAGAAATTAATTGAAAATGGGATGTAAAAAAAAAAAGATTTTATTGCTTAGCTGCATCAAAACGGATTTTGTGTTGTGTTGGTTTGGGTCATGGATGAGACGGGTCAAAATTTTATGTGGATCGATAAATAAAGGCCATATATAGGAGTGTGTAAAAATTGAATCAAAAAAAATGCTATTGATTTGTTGTTATCGGGTTATTGGGTTAATGGTTTTTTAATGATTTTATAAAAAAAAAATTATCGGTTCGATTTTGGTTTTTTACTATTGGGTAAACCGATAACCCAATAAGACTATACTTAATTACTACTTTAATTTGCATCTATTTATATATTAGTGACTTCACATTTTACAAAACCCTTTTCAATTTACTTTTCCCTTTCCTATTAATTTCTCTCTGTCTCTTTGCAGTGGCCTTATGAATGTTTCTGTTTTTCTTGATTTCACTTTCTTGAAAGTATTATGTATGCTTTGAACGAAAGAGAATTACTAAGTACAATGTTGTCGAAAATGCATCTGATGCAAATTCAGGGAGACTTATGGTAGTTTCCTGGTTCTTAAAGTTTGTTGATGAAGGTAAACAATTACATTTAAATAGTTGATCTTACTTTAGTTTGGTTTGTTTCCGAAGTTTGAAGATAACATTGAGATGTTGGAACTATTTTACAGGATAAGTCATTTGTTAATTTGTTACTGTCTTACATGCTGGAAAAGTAATTTGATTTTATATGAGCATTTTCTTATCGGTTAAACCGAAAATCGAACCGCTAAGGACCAAAAATCGATAAACCGATAAAAAAATATCTTTTTGGTTTGGTTATTGATTTAGCGTATTTACAAATCGAAAACCGACAAACCGAACCAATAATACATAAAATCAAATCGAACCGGACGATACACATCCCTCGCCATATATTTAATTAAATTTAATTAAATGTATTATGCCATTAAATGAAGGTAATTTTAAGATTGAAAATTACAATATTAGGGGCAAATTTGATCCAGTAAATGAAGGAAGATATTTTGAATCATTTCTACTACATTAAGGGCAATTGTAACCCTTCAACGAATACATAATCTATCAAATATCAAATTTTGACTTATGTTTTTTCAACATTCTCCCATAATTCAAAGATGTATTGGAGCACTTGTCTTCAATCTACAAATTATTGATGCACTTTTCACTAACTCTCAGATTAGTAAAACGTGTCTTTCATCCTTCAATTATCAAAACCCTCCTCTAATTAATAAAAGTGTGGTCGGCAGTAGTGTTTCTGAGTCTTATAGATCAGATGGTCCTTTAAGGTTTAATTAGAGGTGGCAAAATTAGCTCATGAAATCATAATTCACGTGAGTTTGTGATAGAATTAAAGACTCAATTAAAGACCCAACAGAATGGGTTGAAGGAGGTAGACAAAAATAGTATTCTTTTTAGGGGAAAGGACACAAAAAGCCATTCGACTAAAAATAATCCCACTCCATGGCCAATGAAATTTATATCCCATAAAATAGGAGTCCGGAGCATAAAGGGCTATAATTTTGGCCAAAAATTCCAAAGGGGACAATGGATTCTGAAAGAAACCAAAGGGGACAAAACGCTGGGCGTCCAGCGATTTGTAAATCGCTAGCCAACCAGCGATTTACAAGTCGCTGGACACCCAGCGACTTACAAGTCACTGGACCCACAGTGAAGGCCTGTTTTTAGGGTTACAATTAAGTTTGAACTACTTCATTAGCATTTTTTTTAGGGTTTAGGGTAATTTAGATGTTGAACTAGTTCATTTGGATAACGGAAAAGGGCCTAAAATGCCCTTCACTTATTGAAAATGGTGCAAAAATACCCTCCATCCACCTTTAGGTTCTATAATGCCCTTCACATCCACCTTTAGGCTCCAAAATGCCCTCCACATCCACTTTTGAGCTCAAAAATGTCCTTTATTTAACATCCCCAATATTAAATTTTTAAAAAAAGTTTCATTAATAATATGTCAACTTTCCATTGTTCAGTTATAAAGATATACGTATTACATTTAACAGAATAGAACAAAGTAACTCTTTTCAAGAAAAAATAATGTTCTAAAAGATAATTGTCAAGTATTACATAGTTCAATATATGAAAAGAAATTATAAAAAATAATTACAATATTTATCAACAATGATTAAGTTTGCTAATTTAGCAATGCACTATAATATATAATTATTTAAATTAATTAATATTAAAACTCACATGCAATATTTTTAATTAGGGGTGTTCATAGTTTGGTTTAGGTCCTTTCTTGGTTAAAACTAAAATCAAATCAATTTAGTTAATTTTTTAATTATTAAAATCAAATATATATAATTCATATCCATCAATTTGGCTAATATCGGTTTGGTTCAAAAAATTTTATTTTTAAAAAAATAATAGTATTTTCCTCTCTTATTTTTTCCCTACAAGTAGAATAAAGGTATTTCATCATTTTTTAACTTATAATATGTTATTAATCTATTACTATGGTGGCTATAATTTTTTTGAATTGTGAAAGAAATGTCTTAAAATAAATTTATAAGCTTAATTTAATCAAGTGAATAAAGTTAATAAAAAAAAATATATATATAGGTAAATCTCATGGTGTTTTTTTTTGAATAATAAGTTTGGACTCATGACTTTCTTTTAAAAAATGAGCTTAAGGTGTAAAGTTAATTAGCATATTAAATATGACTTTCTTTTAAAAAATGAGCTTAAGGTAAAAAAATGCTAATGAAGTAGTTCAAACTTAATTGTAACCCTAAAAACAGGCCGTCACGGTGGGTCCAGCGACTTGTAAATCGCTGGCTGGCTAGCGATTTACAAATCGCTGGACGCCCAGTGTTTTGTCCCCTTTGGTTTCTTTCGGAATCCATTGTCCCCTTTAGAATTTTTGGCCAAAATTATAGCCCTTTATGCTCCGGACTCCATGAAATAGCCATTTCATCCACTGCTACTCTTCTTTTCTTTTTTAGTTTTTTTGCTTCTCTTTTTTTCTTTTTTCTTTTTTCACTACTCCAATCTTTTCTTTAAAAAAAAATAAAAAATCGCCGGTCCATTCTTTTTTAAAAAAATTTTGCTGCTACATTTTTAAAAAAAAAATTCACTGCTTCACTCTTTTTTAAAAAAAAATTGTTGCTCTTTTTTTTCCACTGCTTTTTTTTGCAGCTCCTTTTTTTTTAAAAAAAAAACTATTCTTCTAATTGGTGCACTTTTTTTAGCAATCAAATATAATTTTGTAACATTGTAATTGTTGCTCTTCTTTTTTTATCAATCAAATACAATATTGATTCCAAATACATGAATCTTTGATACCAAATACAGATATATATTTTATATAATAATTATGCAATTTCAATAGACATCATACACGTATGCATATTCTATACAAACAATGATACAATTTCTATACACATCCTATACAAGTTTTAGCTACAATAATTATTCATATACATAATCTATACAACAATGATACAATTTCTTTACGCATTGTATATAAATTCATATTTTATACAACAATTATACAATTTTTATACACATTCTATACAAGTTTTAGCTGTAATAATTATTCATATACATAATCTATACAATAATGATACAATTTTTATACGCATTGTATATAAATTCAAATTTTATACAATAATTATGCAATTTCTATACACATTCTATAGAACCTTTAGTTGTAATTATTATTCAAATACGTATTTTATACAATAATTATATAATTTATATACACATTCTATATAGTTTCTATATATATATATATATATCTTATACAGATACATATTCTATACAATTATATTTATTTATTTTCTTTAAAAAGGCAGATTTTTTTAGCCAAAAAAATATAAGTAAACCAAAAAATAAAAAGTAACAGTGAATATTTACAAAAGGGTTGAAATAATGGATCAAATTTGAAAATGGTCATTTCATGAAAATACTATGACCGAGTGGCCACACAATGGCATTAGTTTGAAAATGGCTATTTAGGAGGTAATAGTTGGCCTAGTGGTCTTGCCATGTCCTTTTCCCTTCTTTTTATTCTTCTAGAACATGTATAGGTGGATATGTATATTGTACAACTGGTAGTTTGTTAGGTTTTGTTAGCAAGTTTATTCACTATGTTTTAGTCCTTTGTACAGCTAGTAGTTTGTTAGATTTTATTAGGAAGTTTATTTAATAGGTTTTAGTCCTTTGTAAATTGTATAAATATGGCATGGAATAAAGTGCGCAGAAAAATTTCTCAACTTTTCTCTCTCAAATCTTATATGGTATTAGAGAATATGCTTTGAATAAACAACGCCAATTAAAAAAATTGTAGTTTAACCAATCATGAGTGCTGAGGATGAATCAAGCACCAGTATTGCTGCAACTCAAGTTCCTGGCAGCGCTGCTACAAGTCAAGTTCCTGGGAGCGTTGTAGCGACAGATCCCAAACACGTTTACTTTCTTCATTCAGATTCACCTGGAATGGCTCTTGTCAACAACCTTTTTTATGGTAAAGGGTACCAAGGCTGGAAGAGAACGGTGTTTATTGCACTTTCGACAAAGAACAAGACTAGTTTCATTACTGGAATGTGCGCAGACCCTAATCCTACAAATAAGGATTATCAATCATAGAGCAGATACAATGATATGGTAACTTCATGGCTCTTTAATTCCTTATCGAGAGAAATAGTGTACAGTGTGCTCTATTCTAGGTCTGCTCAAGAGCTATGAAAAAGCCTGAAACATAGATTTGGTCAATCTAATGGAGCTAAGTTGTACTACCTGCAAAAACAGTTGAATGGATTAGTCCAAGACAATTGTAATGTGGCAGGTTATTTCACTAAATTAAAGAGGTTGTGGGATGAACTTGACTTTCTGAATGTTAATGTCAAGTGCAACTGTGTGTGTATTTGTGAAGGAAAGAAAAGGATGCAAAAGTCACTGGAGGATGAAGACTAATTCAATTCCTCATGAGATTGAATAATGTCTACTCACAAGCAAGGGGTAATATTCTGATGCAAAACCCATTGCCCTCTATCAATCATACTTACTCTCTTCTTTTGCAAGATGAGAATCAAAGGAAAGCCTACATGAATCCCATTACGGTTATAGATTCATCTTTATTCATGGTTGGAGGGCAACCACAAAGCTATTTCAAGGGGACAAAATCTCCACAAAAAAGTGCAACAGGAAATACTCAAAAATCAAACTTTGGTCTTCAGAATATTGAAAACACAAGTCAGAAACCTCAGAATACAAGTTACAAGGGAAAGAAGAGTAAATTTAATCCTAATGTGACTTGTACATACTGCTTGAAAATTGGACATGTTATTGAGGACTGTTACAGCTTGATAGATTTCTCTGATGATTTTCAATTTACCAAAAACACTCAAGGACAAATCAGAGGTAATGGAGTTATAGCAATAGAGAAATCGAATGTCACATCATTTGGCAACATGAACCATGAATGATGACCAACAGTTCACCAAGGCACAAAGGGCTCAAATTGCGTACATGATAAACCAAGCAAAGATGGGAGAAGGAAACTCAACCAACAATCACAGTTCAAAAATCAATGCCAACGCAGTGGCTAGTACTATAATCTAATACTTCGGGTCGTGTTTTTCAGTCTTTAATTCTAGTACTTGGATAATATATTTGGGTGCCTCTGAACATATGTGCTTTGATTCAAATGCTTTCACATCCATGTCACTTTTTTTCCTTTCTATAAATATCAAAATGCCAAATTCCTATAAGATTATAGTCACTCATATAAGGCAGGTTTCTATATTTTCTAATCTCATTTTGAAAAATATGCTTTATGTTCCTACTTTTTGGTATAATTTACTCCCAGTTTAAAGATTTTGATATTAATTTTCTTGAACTATGTTATTCACTTCTCTTGGGTGTTATGTTGCAGGATCCTTTAATGAAGAGCCCACCCAATTTTGGTGAAGCAAAAGAGGGACTCTATCTTTTCCAGCCTAGCAATCTAGAATCTAGTGCTCTGTCTAGAGATTGTGTTTCTTTGTTAACAACATCAAGTCTTAGCAATGATGTTTCAGTTTCAATTCCAGTTTCTATTTTGGCTTTCAAGCCTATTTATTCTGGTGCAAGTTATAGTGCGAAGTTATGGCACATTAGGTTACGACATTTTTCCTTTTCATCAATGAAAATTTTGAGTTTTATTCATAATCCATCAGTTTTTGACTACTTTTGTGATATCTGTCCTCTAGCAAGGCAATCCAGATTGCCTTTTCCTTTGAGTCAAATCTCTACTAAATTGTATTTGAAATGATACATGTTGACACATGGGGTCCTTATAAAGCATTGTAATTATTTCCTCACTATTGTTGATGATTACAGTAAGGGTACTTGGAAATTTTTATTGAGCACTAAAGGAAATGCATTTTTAGTTTTACAAAGTTTCATTCATATGGTGAGAAGACAGTTCAATGCAAAAGTGAAAACACTGAGGTCAGAAAATGTAATGAAAAAAGGGTAAAAGAATTGCAAGGACCAATTTTTTTAATTCACGGGGTATTCTGCATCAAACATCATGTGTTGAAACTCCCCCAACAAAATGGAGTTATTAAAAGAAAACACAGGCATCTCTTTGAGGTTGGAAGAGCCTTATTGTTTTAATCAAAACTGTCAATTGCGTATTGGGGAGAATGCATCATGACTGCAACTCATCTAATCAATAGACTGCCTTCAAAGATAATTCAAAGCAAATCACCTTATGAAGTCATTTTTAGGAAGGTACCATCCTATCTCTCTCTTAAAAACTTTGGTTGTTTATCTTATGCTTGTACCCTCAAACAACATAGGAGCAAATTTGATCCAAGAGCCAAAGCTTGTGTTTTTTTTTGGGTATCCAGTTAGTCAAAAGGGTTATAAACTAAAGGAGTTGGACACCAAGAGGATCTTTGCTTCAAGAGATGTTCAGTTTGATGAGAGTATTTTTCCATTTGCAGATCCACAATTCAATATTTCACCAATAATTATTCCTCTTTCTTCCTTCACTGATTCATCCACTTTATTTGATCTTTCTTTGTCTGATCCAAAAATAACTCATTAACCACTAACATCTATTCCACTAGATTGATCTTCCCTTGATCAACCTAATCCCATATCTAGTTCTATTATCTCTCCTTCATCTCCATCAGGTTTCACTAATCAACCTCTTCCCTCATCCACTATATCTAATCCTACAGATAATCCAATTATTTTTGAATCATCCATAAAGTCACAAAGACAAAACATAAGAGTGCAACCCAAATACTTACAAGATTATGTGTGTAATAATATTTTCCTCGGTGATGTGATTAATTCCTGTTTTGCTATACCACATGAGTCTCCTAGTGTGTCTTTCACCAATATTTCTATTCCTAATCAAGTTTTTGTCAACTCTGTTTCATCAATCATTAAACCTACCACATATATCCAAGCTTCTAAACACCCTGATTAGATAGAATCTATGGATAAGGAATTGGAATCTCTAAAGTCTAACCACACTTGGGATGAGGTGCCTTTGCCCCACAATAGAAAAGACTTATCATGTAAGTGTGTATACAAGGTAAAACAACTTTCTGATGAAAGTGTTGAAAGACTGAAGGCAAGGTTAGTTATCAGAGGTGACATTCAAAAAGAGAGGATTAATTACAATAATACATTCTCTCTGATTGTCAAAATGACAATCATCAGATATCTAATCACTATGGCAGTCAAGAAAGGATGGGATATTTCTCAATTTGATGTGAACAATGCCTTCCGACATGGGAATTTGCAGGAAGAAATTTATATGATATTTTCCCCTGGCTTCATCCCCTCAGATCTTAATCTTGTTTGTAGATTGAAGAAATTCCTATATGGATTAAAGCAAGCCTCTATGCAATGGTATGCTTGATTGGGTAATGCTTTCAATTTTAAAGGTTATACAACCTTTTTGAATGATTACTCCTTATTTTTCAGGGTCACAAGAGATTATACATCTATTGTTTCAGTCTACGTAGATGATATTCTTATCATAGGGAACAATTCATCAAAAATCACATCTCTCAAGCCGTTTCTCAATACAGAATTCAAGATCAAAGATTTGGATCTTCTACACTACTTTCAGGGTCTAGAGATTTTAAGAGAACCAGAGGGCATTATCATCAGTCAAAGAAAGTACACCTTTGATCTCTTGAACGAGTTTGATGTTTCCCACTTATCCAATGTCTCCTCACCACTTGATCCCTTCTCAAAACTCACGGCAGATTCAGGACCACTGCTCTCAGATCCTTCAATTTACAGGCATTAATTGGTAAATTAAACTATCTAACTCATACGAGATCTGACCTTTGCCTTGTTGTTTTGACTCTAAGTCAGTACATGCAAAGGCCTTGTCTTGGTCATTTTACTGTTGCTCTAAGGGTTGTGAAGTACTTACAGAAACATCTAGGTCAAGGGATATTCATGTCTGCCACTCCATCGTTCTTTCTTCTCTTCTTTTGTGATGCTGATTGGGCAACCTACAAAGATACCCGCAATTTTGTGAGTGGATTTTTTATCAGCATCGGTGGATCTCTAATTTCATGGAAATCCAAAAAACAGACCTCTATTTCCCTCTCAATAGCTGAGGCAGAGTACATGTGAATGCTCAGACTAGTCACTGAAATGACCTGGCTGAATCATCTATTTACTGATCTCTCCATACCTCCACAACTTTCGATTCCACTGCATTCAGATAGCCAAGTTGCGTTGCAGATAGCTCGAAATCCCGTTTTCCATGAACGAACCAAGCATGTGGAGCTTGATTGTCACTTTGTTCGACAATAATACTTATCTGGGTTGATTTCTCTTTCCTTTGTACCCTCTACTCTCAACTTGCCGATCTCTTCACCAAGTCCCTCTCTGAACTACTTCATTTATGAATTCTTCGCAAGTTGGAGATCTCTTTTATCCCCTCCAACTTGAGGGGGGATGATAAAATTAAAGACCCAACAGAATGGGCCGAAGCAAGTAGAGAAAACTAGTATTCTCTTTATTCTTCTAGAACATATATATATGTGGATATATCTATTGTACAACTGGTAGTTTGTTAGGTTTTGTTAGCTAGTTTATTTACTATGTTTTAGTCCTTTGTACAACTGGTAGTTTGTTAGGTTTTATTAGCAAGTTTATTTTATACGTTTTAGTCCTTTGTAAACTATATAAATATGAAACACAAGGCATGGAATAAAGTGCACAGAAAAATTTCCCAACTTTTCTCTCTCAAATCTTATAGTTTGGGCTTAATATTGACCCATTCATCTATTAGTTCAACCCATTTCAATCATCAAATTGGTTCGATTCTAACATTTGAAATACTGACTTAATTGATTTGATTTTCTTTTAGAGAAAATCGATCCAAACTGAACCTTAAATACCTTTAATAGTAATTTTTTTGGGGTAAAGCTAATTTATAAGTGATCGACAAAAGTGTTTTTAATGACGACATTTAGCTAGTGTTAAAAACATAGATTTTTGAAGTTGTGTTGAAACATTAGTTTTTAGCATTTGAAGTTTTGTTTGGATAAGTATTTTATTTGAAAAAAATTGAGCGAAAGTGAAATTCACTAAAAAAATAGTTAGTTTTTGAAAGTTGGAAATTTTTGAAGATAAATTTTTAAAAATTGACAAAACTTCATGAACAAACAATATTTTCAAATTTTTTTTAGAAAAATCTACTCTCGAAATTTATGGCCATCGAGAGCTTAATTTATTTACCGAAGTAGCGAAGTAGGAAGAAAACAATTAGTAGTAGAAGACTTTTCAAATTCAAAATTTCACATTCTTGTTTCAACGATGCATGTTCAGCTACTAGTACTAATCTGAACTGCATGAAGCCAGTATTGAATTATCCAAGGACAGGATTTTAGGTCTTAATTAAATGCTTTCTTTAATTTTATAGACGTTAACCACCAATATTTATCAAATTATTGGAATAGGTAACAAATTTCAACCTCTATTAATTTCAGTATACTATAGTCTATAGGTTCATAAAGAATGGAAGGTGGCTCTTGGGTCCTCAATTTATTCGCTTTGAATATAATACCTATTGGATTTGTTATTTGTTGGCAGATCGATCTGTAATAACCTCAGTTCATCTAAAATCTAATTGTTCAAGGCCCACTATTTAACTTGTTGAAGCTACTCTTCCGCTCAACAACAGGAGTGTGTTTGACACGAAGGAAAATGTTGTCCTAGAAAACATTTTTTTGAAAATATGTGATTTTTTAAAAAAATATTTGGTTAGTAAGTTAAAAAAATTATTATCTCAAATATTTTTTGTTAGGGTTTTTGCCCTGATTTTCTTACCAAATTTGAGTATTAATTTTCTATTGAAGGAAAATAAAAGTAATACTATAATTACTTTTACTTTTCTTAAAAGAAAAATATAAAACTCTTCCATATTTGGCTAACCTCTTTATTGTAGGAAAGGTTTTGGACCTGTATAAATAGAAGACTCCTCTTCTCATATCATAACACAATAGCATACACAATGTAGTCATCAAAGAGTCTTGTTTAGGGGGAGATTTCTCCCAATAGTTTTTATGCTTTTTTAATATTAGATTTTTATATGTAGGTCGTTTGACCAAATCATATAATAATATTAAGTTTTTAGTATTGTTTTATGTGTCATCTGATTTTTCACATTAATGGTTTGCAACTATAAGCTTCCGTGTGACGCCCTCTCGATTTCGAACCCAACACTTCTATGTAATTTGACAAAACAATATAACGTAGGGAGTGGGGTTCAGTGGTGGCAGGGGGGTGGGATGATCAAGGGATGAGAGTTGGGAGTGTTGGATATGGACGAGGAGGACATGATGAACTTGAAATGTCACTTATAAAACTTATTTTTCCTACGTTCACTAAAAAAGTTATTTTTCTCATTTTCAAAGAACTTATTTTCCTAGAAAATCTAACCAAATATGAAAAATTGAAGAATATTTTCATCCGTATCAAACACATCCCAAGTCTATTTATCAATATTCTTCTCAAAAAAATTAAAGAAGAATACACGTGAAAAGATTAGAAATGAATTACATGTGCAGAAATTTTTTAGAGAAATATAGTTGTAACATTATGAATATGTATTTTTGGCGGCATTTCTAATACTCCTAAAGTTCATTCAGTAGTCAGAACAGAGAAAAGAGGCATTACAGTTTTGCACTTGGCAGTAATAAAAAATAAAGAAGAAAAATTGATGTCCAATGAAGTTGAAGTTGCAGAAAGGAATTGTTTATTGGGATGAGTCTATCTGTCAATAATTTTATGAAAGTGAATGTTAGATAGGTGTGATAGCCATCACGGGTCCTATAATGCCTTTATTCAATACCCCTATTAAACACAACTCCTATTTTATATTTTATTTTATTTAGTGGCCTTCTTGCCCTATCTTTGTGAATATTGATGTCTCGAGCTGAGGAATTTATCAAAAACAGTCTCTCTATCTCATTTTTGAGATAGTAATATGAACTGCATACATTCTATTCTTTCCAAATCCACTTTGTGGAAATATACTAGGTATGTTGTTGTTGTTGTCTTTGCGAATATTGAGGCAGCTACGCACTACTATCAACATCTCTTCATGCTTCACCAAGTTGACCATTAGTTGTGTTTGGTATGAAGAAAATGTTTTCATGAAAAATAAGTTGGTTTCTCACTTATTTTCTAATGTTTGGTTGGTGAGTGAAAAATATTTTTCGAAAAATATTTTTTGATGTTTCGTTGGCGAGTGGAAAATATTTTCTAGTATTTGATTGGTGAGTAAAAAATATTTTCCAGAAAATATGAAGCAATGAATTTAGTAAGTTCCCAAAGATAAACTCAAGAATCTTAAATATAGTTTCGTATGCTCCTCTATCCCAACGCTAACAAATCTTTATGTTTTTCGATGCTCCCCAACCCGAATAGTAAGTTGTCCAAACATATGAAGCAATGAATTAAGTAAGTTCCCAAAAATAGACTCAAGACTCTAAAATGTTACACCAATATAATTTAGAATACTTTAGTAATTTTAATAACTTGAACTAAGAGACTAGCAAACTGTCAATTATATAGCACTGCCTATAGCATAAAGAGATGCACCAAAAGCCACTAAAATTCAAGCACATCAAATAGTACTAATATCGAGTATTACTTAAACATTACAAGTCATTGAAATTTAAGCAACTACTAAAAGTTATATAATTCAAGCTTCCTAATCAATATGCCTCAAAAAGAAATCCACAAAACAAAGCATTCTGGTAAACGATACATTTTCAAAACAAAAGTGCACGAATAACAATTGCTTCCAACCCATTTGTATATCTATTGTCATCGCTTGAATCGTTCCAACCACACTTTACGGAGATTTTGATACTTTGCCATGAATGCCTTAGCTAAAGTTTCACTTTGCACCAAATAGTTAAAAGCATCACCTAGGAACTCTTCCTCGTAACCTTCCATTGTCATGATTTCTTCATATAACCTTGTCACATCTAGCCGACTGTAAGACAATAAAATTCGCGACCGAGAAAATAATAATCGGGACAACAAAAATATTGCAACAATCGTTTATTGATTTCAATATGTGAGTGTTACAATCTCTATGAATCCTCTGATTCGCCTTTCTAAATATAAATTCAAGGGCTTCGAGCTTAATCTTGAATTTGATGAACTTGAACTTGATTTGTGGATTTAATGAACTTGATCTTGACTTGTGAATTTGGATTCAAGGGCTGTTGAGCTTGATCTTGAATCTTCGTCTTGATCTTCAGTTGTTTATGAACTTGAATGCTTGAACTTGTAGAGAAATTTGTGGTGTTTGATCCACGAGCTCTCTCTCGCTTCTTGTTCAAATTGTTCGTCCTCTTTTCTGAATTATGAGACCCCTATTTATAGTTGTAGGAAGGAAAGAGTCATGGTGAAGATGAGCTTCTTTTGGCCAATCAGATTTAAGTGACGTGACGCATTCTTATGGGCTTTTGATTTCACTAGGCTTGCTGCATCATTTTGACATGTGGCACGGTCCTATTAACTCCTTTACTTGACTTGGCATGCCACGTCATTTGACATGTGGCGCCAAATTGGGCCTCTAGAATAAGATGACATATTGGGCTTAACCAAGTGGGCTCATTATTTGTAGCCCAAATTACTGGACTAGCCGGATGAATTTTGGACTTTAATTAAATCCATATTTATTGGACTTAAATAATTAATCCAATTATATTAATCCACCATATTTATTTGGACTAATATATTTAAAATTCATATGATCACAAATGCCCTCACTTCGAGACTTGTCGGAGATATTTAATCTTTCGAAGACTAGGCTCGAAGTATTGACTTGACTTTTTCCTTGTTTGCGCGTCTTCAGGATACTCCTTTCCATTTCGGGAATGAAATTCTTCTACTCCATAACCAATTATTCTCCAATTAGAATTAGGATGTCTATATTCCTACAAACTTGAAGTGTCCCAATTCCACTCCAATTAGGAGTATGCCACCTCCTTAAAGACTAGAAAACTTCTCCTAGTTTTATTTCAACAAGGAGACTATTAATGCCTTGCCGCATCTATAAATAGATGGGTGCTCTCTATTATTTTGATATTGCAGCATCGGGAGTCACACAAAGGAGAACAATCCCAGGTAATATATTCTTCTCTTTTAATTTTCGTCACTCTTTTCAGCCCAGCATGTTAGTGGTAGAAAATTCATATCTCATTGTAGAAATATCAAAATCCTGAACCGTTTAACATTCCAGAAACTAGACTTCGAGATCTACAACATATCCAAAATTCAGAATTGAAATCCTTCAATTTCGTTCTATACAATTTCTTGAAATTTAGGTTTAAATTCTGTCATGCTGAGAATTTAAGATCTGCATAGCTTCACCAAAACTTGCATATCTTGATGTAGGAAGGAACAAATCACAAGACGCTTGATTCTTCCAAAACTAGACATCCATATCTATAATATATCCAAAATTCATAATTTAATACATTCGGTATCTTTTCAGATGTTATCCCGAATTCAATTTTGGATTTTGGCGCCCCGGCAGTTTCAGATTTGCGCGACGACATAAAAAAAATTGTTTATCAATGTGGGAGTACCGAAATCATGAACCGCTTAATTCTATAGAAACCAGACACATGCAGATATAACATATCCAAAATTTAGAATTTAACACCTCCCGGATCGTTCTAGAATTTTTTTTGAAGTTAACCCTAAATTCTGTCTCGCAGAGAATTTCAGATTTGCATTGTCTCACTAAATAATTTATATCATGATGTCGGACCGTCACCATCAAAAAGGTGTTTTGATTGATGGAAACCAGAATTCAAGGGATTCATTCTCACCAAAACATCTTGTCTCAAGCCTATCCGCGTTGGTGATGTATGGCTTCCGAATTTGAAACGTCTTGACAGGTAACAATCTCTCTTCTTCTTGTGCCTTTTTTTTTGTGTTGTCTTTTCCTTTCTTCTTTTGCAGGATTGAAACAAATAGCATTCATGAAAGGTCAGCTTAAGGTGCGAGAGTTTAACTTCGCCTCCGTCACCTTGAGACCTGACAAGTTCGGCTTCAAGTATGGTCCCTATGCAACAGTCAGCTTAAGGTGCGAGAGTTTAACTTCACCTCCGTCACCTTGAGACCTGACAAGTTCGGCTTCAAGTATAGTCCCTTTCAAGTATGGTCCCTATGCAATGGTCAGCTTAAGGTGCGAGATTTTAACTTCGCCTCCGTCACCTTGAGACCTGACAAGCTCGGCTTCAAGTATGGTCCCTTTCAAGTATGGTCCCTATGCAATGGTCAGCTTAAGGTGCGAGAGTTTAACTTCGCCTCCGTCACCTTGAGACCTGACAAGTTCGGCTTCAAGTATGGTCCCTATGCAATGGTCAGCTTAAGGTGCGAGAGTTTAACTTCGCCTCCGTCACCTTGAGACCTGACAAGTTCGGCTTCAAGTATGGTCCCTTTCAAGTATGGTCCCTTTTACCGATGTTCCTACGCAATAGTCAGCTTAAGGTGCAAAGGGACAAATTTTGTCCACCTTAAGGCATGGAGATTTATAGATCCTTTTAGGGATAAACCTGTGAAAAGGCCAGCTTAAGGTGCAAAGGGACAAATTTCGTCCACCTTAAGGCATGGAAGTTTAGAAGGCCTCAACTTGAAACTTGGAGGTATTGATGGTTCCACCTTGCAAACTTGGCGAATTTGAAGACTTCAGCTTGCAGACTTGGTAGATTTGAGATTTCATCTTGCAGAATTGCTGAACTTTGACGACTTTAGTATGCAGATGTGGTCAACCTGAGACTTCAACGTTACTGACTTGGTGAATTTTGACTTCAACAAGCGCGCTTCAATTCGCAGGCTTGGAAGACTTACAACTTCAACTTGTAGGCTCGGAGAACTTGAGGGTCTCAAATCCTATTGCAGAAGCTTACCTTTTATATGGAGCTCTGCCCTCATTGAGTCATGAACATTCTGTGTAAGCCCAAAGTTTAATCAGAATATTTGCAGACTTAACTTTCGTATGGCGGATCAAGCGGGAACATATATTTTTTGACACTCATGCAACTGAACTTAGAATGAAACTTCTAAGCGCCTACGTACCTCGGTGAAGAGGATCAAGTCACAACGTAGTTCTGGAATAGTGTATTTTTTTATTTTTTATTTTTATTTTTATTTTTTGCCTAGGCCGCCTCTTTCGAGATTTTCAACCTAGTGGATATTTTTTTTTTTTTTTTGTCCTAACTTTTGCCTAGGCCGCCTCTTTCGAGATTTTCAACCTAGCGGATATTTTTTTTTTTTTTTTTTTTTTTTAGCCGTACACAGTTTATACTCTTGCGGGCCAGGAGTGGACATGCAGTTTATGCTCGTGCTTTAAGGAGCGTCATATTCCCTCAAGGATAGTACTTCTTCAAGAATTTGGCGTTGATAGGACCAATTTTCACGCCATCTGCATCGACAAGCTTGTAAGCGCCACTTGAATATGCCTCTTGTATGACATATGGTCCATCCCATTTAGAGGTGAATTTGCCCCCAGATTTATGAGAAGTGATAATGGGCCTCCTTACTGCTAGGACTTGATCTCCAACTTGAAAGAACCTCAAGCGAACCCTTTTGTTGAAAGAACGAGATAGACGGGCTTGATAACATTCAAGATTTTGTTGAGCCTGTAGCCTTTTCTCATCCAGAGCTTCTAACTCTGCAAGACGCAACTTAGCATTTTCTTCTTCGGTGAGCCCTTCTTGAATAGCAAGTCTTAAAGAAGGTATTTGACGCTCAAGTGGTAGGACTGCTTCAACTCCAAAAGCAAGTGAGTATGGGGTTGCTTGCGTCGGTGTGCAGTGAGTCGTCCTATATGCCCACAAAGCTTTTTCCATTCGTTCATGCCAGTCTCGTTTGGATTTGGATACAACTTTCTTCAACAGGTTGCATAAAGTCTTATTGAATGCTTCAGCTAAACCATTGGCGGCAGCATGGTACATAGAAGATTTACGCTGCTTAAAACCAAAGAGATCACAAATCTTGTTCATCAGCTTGTTATCAAATGGCTTGCCATTGTCAGTTATTATGTAATGGGGAATTCCAAAACGGTAGATGATATTTACTCGGATGAAGTTTGCAACATTCTCCTTCTTCACTTCTTTGAGTGCAACAGCTTCGGCCCATTTTGAGAAGTAATCTGTCGCAGCCAAGATGTACAAGTGTCCACCAGAAGATTTTGGTAGTGGTCCCACAACATCCAATCCCCAAGCATTGAATGGCCAAGATGCGATAGTGGGGTGTAATATTTCAGGAGGCTGATGTATGAAATTAGCATGAAATTGACAGGCCTTGCATCTTCTAGCATAGTCCAAGCAATCTTTCACCATCGTTGGCCAATAATATCCCATCCTTTTTATGTGAAAGTGGAGCTTCGGTCCAGACTGATGAAATCCACAAACTCCCGAGTGTGTTTCCTGCAAAGCTTGAACTGCTTCTTCCTCTCCCAAATATCGCAAGAGTACTCCTTCGAATGACCTTCTGTATAGCGTGTCCTTGTAGTAAAGGAAACGAGGTGCACGACGACGGATGTCAGTCTTTTTCCTTGGATCTTCAGGAAGTATTCCATAACACAAGTAGTCAATAATTGGTTGTCACCAATCTTCCTTTACGGCTTCAGACACAGCGACGAGATGCTCAAGTTTGTTTTCTGTACATTCTTCCTCATCCGGTGGTGGTACCACCCATTCTCGACGGATAGTAACTCGTGTTTGATTTGGAAGAGTTAGTGTTGAAGCTAAAGCAGCCAATGCATCGGCCTGCTTATTTTTCTTTCTTGGCACGTGTTGGAGGGTAACTTCTCCAAGCCATCCTATCAACTTCTGAGCATAACTATGATATGGGCGTAACTCAGGCTTTTTGACTTCATAGTCGCCCAAGAGCTGCTTGATCACCAATTGGGAGTCACCAAAGACTTGCAATTGTAGTTGCTTCATGTCGACGGCCATTTCAAGTCCAAGTATCAACGCTTGGTATTCAGCGACATTGTTAGAGCAACATTGTGTCAAAGTAAAGGAGTATGGGATAACCTCTTCCTGCGGAGTGACAAACACTACGCCAGCACCAGCTCTACCACGGTGTGCCGCACCATCAAAGTACATCTTTCATGGAGGTCGAACTTCAATAACCATTGCATCCTCATCAGGAAGTTCATCAGTTAGCTCCCAATTATCTGGTATTGGGTGGTCTGCCAAAAAGTCTGCTAACGCCTGTCCCTTTACGGCCTTCTGAGGGATGTATATGATCTCAAACTGTTGAAACTGAAGGTACCACCTTGCAAGTCGATCACTGAGGACTGATTTCGACATTACAAACTTGATGGGATTTGCTTTAGACACGAGATGAACAACATGAGCTTGAAAGTAGTGCTTCATCTTTTGGATTGAGAAGACCAACGCCAAACACAACTTTTCAATAGGTGAATAATTCAGCTCATTTGGCGTCATCATTCTGCTCAGGTAATAAAGAGAGTTCTCTTTACCTTCACTATTTTCTTGGGCCAATAATGCTCCAACTGACCTTTCTTGTGCAACGATGTAGAGAATCAACGATTTTCCAGGTATAGGTGCCGCAAGAACTGGAGGCTTCATCAAGTAAGATTTGATATTTTCAAAGGCCTTACTACAAGCTTGGTCCCATTTGAAAGGGGCACCCTTCTTCATGAGATGGCTAAATGGTTGACATTTTCCCGCCAAATTTGAGATGAACCTCCTTAAATATGCTAGCTTCCCTTGAAGACTTTTTAATTCATGAATGTTTCGAGGCTCGGGCATCTTCAAAATTGCATCAACCTTGTGTTGATCAATTTTAATTCCTCGGTGTCGTACAATAAAGCCAAGGAACTTTTCGAAAGTAACTCCAAAGGCGCATTTCAACGGATTCATCCTAAGCTGATATCTTCGGAGCAACTCAAATACCATTCTTAAGTCTTTCAAGTGGTCGTTCTTCTTTCTTGACTTTACCACTAAATCATCCACATAACATTCAACATTTTTATGGAGTAGATCATCAAAGATGTTTTGCATAGCCCTTTGATAAGTGGTACCAGCGTTCTTCAAACCAAAAGGCATCACCTTGTAGCAATAAATACCTTTAGGCGTACGAAATGCAGTGAGCTCTTCATCCTTTGGTGCCATGCGAATTTGGTTATAGCCGAATGATCCATCCATGAAAGACATCGCCTCAAAACCAGTAGTAGCATCAATCATCAACTCTGGAATAGGGATTGGAAACTCATCCTTAGGACATGCGTTGTTGAGATCCCTAAAGTCGACACAAACTCGAATTTGGCCATTCTTCTTCCGTACTGGAACAATGCTTGATATCCATGTGGGGTACTTAACTTCACGAATAAAGCCTGCTCCAATGAGTTTGTTAACCTCATTTTCAATCAATGGAACCAAGTCGGGTCTGAAACGTCTTTGGGCCTGCTTAACAGGACGAGCTCCATTCTTGACTGCTAGCTGATGAACTGCTACTTTTGGATCTAAGCCAGGCATCTCCTTATAACTCCAAGCGAAAACATCCCTATATTCTTTGAGTAAGTCCATGTAAGCAATTTCTTCATCCATTTCTAGAAAAGTGCTCAGGAAAGTTGGTCTTGGGTCTTCATCAGTGCCAAGATTAACTTCCTTTAGGGGATCTATTATCGTCTTTACTCCTTCTTTAAGTTCTGACGGAGCATCTCCAACATCTTCCTCTTCTTGAGGATCATTGTCATTGACAGATATATGGCAACACCAGGAAATATCTTCCAACTCTTCAACCTTTATTAGAGATGATGTATCGTACTCACTCTGGGTTGTAATATGATATGAAGAGCCTACACTCTCTTTGTCATCCTCATGTTCCTTGGTATAAACCACAGTATGAGTCTTTGCCTTTAACACCTCCTTGCACGAAATCACAAGCTCCGTCTGTCGCCTCATTCTAGAAGGAATCAAACTTTGAAATTCCTTTTGGATTCTAGGTGAAGAGTGTGTCATAGTGCCTTGATAACTTCTCCGAGGCTTGTTACTTTTCTTTTTCTTCAGTGGACCCAACCTCTCAAACACAGAAGTTCTTGTGGTTGATTCTCCAAGTCGATCAAAGGCAGAAGGCCTTTTGCTGGAAGTAGTAGACTCCTCTTCCACAGTGATGTAGTCGCTAGCCACCCTTCTAATAGAGATGCGCACCGGCGGTGGCGGCATGTACCCTAAGCCTTCGCGCATTTGCCTGGTTGTGGCTTCTGATGGGATTTTCCCCAAATTTGATGGCTCATTAGGGTTGTATCCAGCCTTTACAAATAACTTGTAAGCGTTTGGATCAAAACCTTCTTTCGTACGCTTTGAAGGGAGTGTCATATCTCGCGATGAATTTTGAGCCATAAATTTCCCAAGTGGCTTTGAGGGCAAATTTATTGCATCCATTCGCTTTACCGGAAGAGTTAGCCCCCCTAGTACATTACCTTGGACATCGGATGAGTGTCGTACTTCTTTCCCCACTTTTGGTACATAGCGGAGCATAGGAGTTGCCTTCTTCTTTAAGTCCGCGACATTCCTTTTATTCGAAGTGGTGGGAGGCTTTTTAATGACAACACTTTCAACAGAAACCTCGACCTTTTTAGTTGCAAGATCATCACACTTGGTTGATGTGACATCATCCACCTTTTTCTCCTTCACGACATAATTCTTCAAGTAGAATTTTGCATCTGCGAAGTGTGATTCAGCTTCAGTGAATGGCTTATCATCGGACACTATCTTTCTCTCCGCTCCATTTTCAAGATACTTCAAGCATTGATAGTAGGAGGATGAAACAATTTTGTTCTCGTGTACCCAAGGCCTACCAAGCAATATATTATATGAAGTTTTGGCATCGATCACATGCATCAATACATTTGATCGTAAATCGTCCATATTGATTTCTAACTTGATGGATCCTATGGCTCTCTGACCTCCTTGATTGAACCCTTGGATCATCAAATGGCTTTCAGTAAGTTCATCAGTTGTGATGCCCAGTTCCTTCAGTGTGCGAATAGGCAGGATGTTTACTCCGGACCCTTCATCTATCAGGATTCTATTTATCTTCTTCTCTAGAACATAACCTACCATATACAAGGGACGATTGTGTAGTGTTTCACCAAACAGGAGATCATCGTTTGTAAATGTGATTTTTGCATTACATACATGTGCTTCTTGGTGAAGAGATTTAGTAGGATTTTCAAGAGAAGGAGATCCCATCAATAGGCTTTCGCCCTTTGCTTCTTCTTTGTCAGTATTGAAACAAGATGCCTCAATGTTGTCTTGAGTAGTCTTGGCGCAGAACCAACTTGGAAAGAATTCTTCCAAGGTCACAGGACACCGTGGTTTTTGGTGGTGATGCTCCACTACACTCGCCCTCTTTGGTAGCTCAACCAGCCTATGTTTCCTTGGCTTCTTCACCATTCTCCTTCTGGTTGGCTGCTTGGATGAGTCTTTTCGTAGACTCGTCATCTTATTGCGTCTTCGCCGAGTCACCAAAGTCCAACCTTCATCATCACCTTCATCAATTAGAGACTTGTCTTGCTTTAATGGCTCCTCATTACGCTCTTTGAAGTTGCATATTTGGACCGGATCGAGTGAGCCAAAAGTGATGGAGATTTGATGAGAACTGGCCTTCTCATCATCAAGCATGATCTTCTTCTCATTAGCCAGTTGCATGATTTTATCCTTGAAGACAAAACATTTCTCCAAAGGGTGACCCACAAGCCTGTGATACTTACAATAGTTTGGGTCATCAATTTTTCCAGCTTCATCGGGCCGCTTCATTTCTGGTAGATCAATGAGCTTCAGCTCAAGAAGTTCATCAAAAATTTCAAAAACGTCAGAATCAAGGAATGGGTATTCTTTTTCTTGCATCTCCTTGAAAGTCAACTTTTGGTTTGGACGCGCTTGAGAAGTAGTCTTTACGCTTTGCTTCTTGCTCACCTTTGTGGTGAGCTTCACAGGAGACACGTTGACATTCATGGATTCTTTGTTGTCGCTTTTGGGGACAAACTTGGTCCATCTCCTGGGTTCCTGTTTGTCCTTTCCCTTTCGAGGGTCATGGATGGGTGCTACTCCTTTTCCGGCAGAAGACATGCTCAACTCCATGTCGTGAGCACGAGTAGCTAACTCTTCAAAGGATTTTGGATTAATTCCTTGCAAAATATAGAGAAGCTCCCAGTGTATTCCTTGGATACACATCTCTATTGCGGAAGTTTCACTTAGCCTATCTTTACAATTTAGGCTAGCATTCCTCCATCGATTGATGAAGTCAATAACTGGCTCATCCTTTCTTTGACGAGTATTTGTGAGTTCTACCATGCTCACTGTACGCCTCGTGCTATAAAATCGATTTAGAAACTCATGCTCCAGTTGCTCCCAGCTATCAATTGAATTGGGTTCGAGGTCCGTATACCAATCAAAGGCATTTCCCTTTAGGGAGCGGACAAATTGCTTGACGAGATAATCACCATATGTTCCGGCATTGTTACATGTCTCAACAAAGTGGGCGACATGTTGCTTTGGATTTCCTTTGCCCTCAAATTGTTGAAATTTGGGGGGTTGATAGCCTGCAGGCATCTTGAAGCTATCAATCCTAGCAGTGTAAGGCTTGGCATACGTCAGGGAAGACTTGGTAGTAACATCGTACTTGTCCTTAAGGGTCCCTTCAATGAACTCCTTCAATAGATCAATTGGGATCATTCCGCCAGAAGCAACTGGCACCTCCTTAGTAGGCGGTGTCTGTTTGGTAGGAGGATCTATCTCTTGAACTTCTGGAGCCTTTCCAGGTGCATGGCTAGAATCTCCATCTATTAAGCCTTCCATTCGATCCATCAACTTATCAATCCGAGTGTCTTGAGTTTGCACATACTTGGTCAAACCTTCAATCGCTTTCGCCATATTCGCAAGTTGCTCCTTCATGGATGAGACATCAGTTACCATTGTTTGCATGATTATTGGAGACATCGGAGAGTAGCACGGATTGTCACATAAGTTCATCTCTGAAGTCCTTGGCTCGCGTGGAGTAAGTGGAGATGACATGTTGGTTGAATGACCATCGTTCTTTGTCCCAGAGTTTTTTGAACCAGAGAGATCAAGTAGAGCCAGAGTTTTCTTGATTTTCTCTGCCACACTGCTTCCTTCTTCTGAAGCACTTGTAGAGGACCTTGTTCTTTTTGGGGTTGAAGACCCAAAAACTGGAGTTGATGTCGTCGACACTCGATGTGTTTGTTGCTCCATCATGTTGGCCTTGCTCCTTGTGACAGCTCCAAAGCTTCCAAAAGTAACATCAAGGATGCTTTCTACCTCGGCAGAGAACTTGGAATTAGCAGCCTTAGAGGTAGTGGATTGAGAGTTGACCTTCTTGGAAGTCATTTCGGTATTCTTGAACTTTTGAAGTTGGAAAGTTGAGATGAGAGGTAGAGATTGTCCCACTGGGCGTGCCAGAATTTATAAGACAATAAAATTCGCGATCGAGAAAATAATAATCGGGACAACAAAAATATTGCAACAATCGTTTATTGATTTCAATATGTGAGTGTTACAATCTCTATGAATCCTCTGATTCGCCTTTCTAAATATAAATTCAAGGGCTTCGAGCTTAATCTTGAACTTGATTTGTGGATTTAATGAACTTGATCTTGACTTGTGAATTTGGATTCAAGGGCTGTTGAGCTTGATCTTGAATCTTCGTCTTGATCTTCAGTTGTTTATGAACTTGAATGCTTGAACTTGTAGAGAAATTTGTGGTGTTTGATCCACGAGCTCTCTCTCGCTTCTTGTTCGAATTGTTCGTCCTCTTTTCTGAATTATAAGACCCCTATTTATAGTTATAGGAAGGAAAGAGTCATGGTGAAGATGAGCTTCTTTTGGCCAATCAGATTTAAGTGACGTGGCGCATTCTTATGGGCTTTTGATTTCACTAGGCTTGCTGCATCATTTTGACATGTGGCACGGTCCTATTAACTCCTTTACTTGACTTGGCATGCCACGTCATTTGACACGTGGCGCCAAATTGGGCCTCTTGAATAAGATGACATATTGGGCTTAACCAACTGGGCTCATTATTTGTAGCCCAAATTAATGGACTAGCCCGATGAATTTTGGACTTTAATTAAATCCATATTTATTGGACTTAAATAATTAATCCAATTATATTAATCCACCATATTTATTTGGACTAATATATTTAAAATTCATATGATCACAGCGACTATCAGTCATCTTACCAATTGCGCTGCTGCCACTTCTCCAAGTTTTATAGATATATCACCGATCACGTTTTGCACGTCAAAAGAGCGATTTCTCTTGCGACTTGACTTGACTTGAGAAGTCTCACTCACATCATGTACATTCTTTTTCGTGGATGGTCCTTCAATATCATTATCATTACCTTTCTCCAAACTAAAATCTAAGACTATATTATCTAACAACTTAGCAAAGTCACCTCTCTCGATCATTCCCACAAACAAGTGACATTTCGTCAAACATATCGATTTTTTTGTTGATAAACTTATCATGATTAGGATGTGCCTATAATACAAAGAGTAAAAATTGATATCATGATTAGGATGTGCCACTACAAGGTTTCTGTTATATGCAAAAAAAATTGGAAACCCAAAGAACAATATAACCAATCAATCAGAGACCAGTAGCATTAGAAAGAATGATCTACTATGTTTGCACACTCCAGAGCCTATTGGATAGTTGTGGTGTGATGTTCTTATATGAATCATATTGGTACTTAATTCCTGCACCATTGCAAAGTAATCTAAATTATATATTGTTGCAAACAAGAACATTGGTTGGTTCCGAAGTCCAAACAAGACAGGACATACAACTACTTAGCTAAAGAGTATACACATCATATCTTGCCAAGCAACCCCAAAATACTATTACTTTTGGTATCAGCATGAAGGATAAATAATTAGAAGATTTTACTAGAATTACAGATCAATTATGGCTCAAAAAGCTTTTACAATTACCCTCCAAATCAGCAGCAACCTGTGAACTCAGCACATACTAAAGAAAAAGAGCAAAAAGAAGAAGAACACTCGAAGCTAACAGAAAAACACAAGTTTAGACCAGAAAACAACAATTAACTAGAGAAGTGTTCCTTTCATACAGAATCTGCACAGTAACTACAACAAGAAGAAGAAATAAGAAAACATCAAGAGCAAAAACCACAAGCAAATATTCAGCTATCAAAGTTTCTTAATACACTAAAGTCTCCTACTCCTCCTCCTATCATAATTTGTAAACATGACATGAGCAATAACATCTTTCTTTGATGAACATTCTCTAGCTTCTTCCACCTCTTTCTCTTTGTGTTTGATAGCTTTGACTTGCTTGAGCACTTTGAGTAATTTGAACATTTTGAGGTTGAATTAATGGTTCAACATCTACTTTTTGTATTATCATATCATTTGGCTCCAAATCAATTATGTGATTATGTAAAATGCATAACGCCAATACCACATCCACTTGTGTCTTAAAGATTCACACAAAATATTCTCTTGAGAATAGCAAAGGTACGTTCAACCGACGATCCCAATGATGCATGACAAAGATTGAATAGCTCTTTTTTATTTGGGGGAGGACGATCATTATACTATTACAAGTGATAGAGTACTCTATCATAAGGAGGAATAAACCCCTTACGAAGTCCATATCCTGCATCTATAAGATAGTATTTATCTACAAATTCAAAATAAAGTTATGTAATATACATTGTTCACCTACTTCTTTCTATAAGCTACTTTACATTGAATAAGATATCTTGGGGGATTTAGAACCCCTGTGGTCTCTCTAATGCATCATTCAATATGCGAGAGTCATGTGGAGATCCTTCCCAACCAGCAAGCACATAAGTGAACTTCAAATTAAAGTTGATGGTAGCCAATACATTTTGTGTTGTTGTGCCTTTCCGGCCACGAAATCTATTTTGTTGTTCAATAGGAACAGATGCAAGCACATGTGTTCCATCTATTGCTCCTACACAATCCTATATACAACTTAAGTGAATTAATAATATGTACTATTTTTCATAAAATGAATAAAAATTTAAAATTTTAGTATGTCACGGTAAATCAGGGATAATATCGATAATTGTTCCTTATCTTTGGTTGGATAGTTTCGTTCGATGATTTTACAAGGATTGGATAGAGCTTCAAAACTGCTTGAAGTATAGTGTGGAAACATTGATGGATAGACTCAATTGACCTATAAAAATATGATTCAATCTTGCGAAATCGTTCATTAAACCTAACAATCTCTAAAAATATCAATACTTTTTCTTGAACAGACATATTTTTAGTTGAGCACAACAAGTTGTTTCTTCTAAGAGTGTTGCATAGTTCATAAAACATATGCTTTCTCATTCTTATCTGACATATACAATGAACATCACTTCCATTCAAAATACTATTCATGTAGAATTCTCTTGCTTGATCTTTATTAGTATAAGGTTCTCTAGGAATGCTACTTTGATTTTCGTAGGCTACAATAATTGCAACCCAAAAGCTAAAACAGATGTAGCCGCAGCTCCGACTATTGCATCATCTTCATCTTGATTAGTTGAATCCATCTGTTGTAGTGACCAATGTAACTACGTTTATGATATAACAGATAAAGAAACATAATAAGAAAATGTACAATTAACACCATCTTGAGATGCAAAAAAGGATAGTAGTGGTATTGAATTCATCATATACATCCCGAGATTGAGGGATAGCTAGTTGTGTATACTGTAATTTAGGTTTCATTTCAATCAATATAAGATATTTTCAGAACTAAAATGTAAGTCTTAAGCGAAAAAAACCCTTCTTCAAATTTGGCTCCTTAGTTATGTACAAGCCATATCGTACACAGAATATTGCAAGAACTTGACTTATAGCTCAATACTTACTTGTAAGATGAGATGGATGTAATAGCTTAGTACTTTTATATGTAAGATACTCATATAGCTTGAGTCTACTATTATTCTCTCAGTTACCTCACAATAAATTGCCAATTTGTATGAAAATTAAATCCAAATTCCAATTTGCAAAAAAATTAAACTAAAATCACATGAGTAAGTACTTCAGCAGAAACCCAAGCAAGTGAAAGATGAAAAATTTGAATAATTTTCAACCAAAAATTGTAGAACTATCATTATTGAAGCCAGGGGCAGATCTATGTAGAGCGTTGGGGGTGCCACAACACCCATAATGCTCGGATAAAACTTAATATACGTACTGATATTTTATACTGAAAATACAACATAAAAAAAGAGTGGCACCCTTAGTCACAAATGTGTTGCAGGTGCCGTGGCTGAGGTGCTAATTTTAATGTCTCTGATCTTGAGATCGAGACCCCACAGGAGTTCTGACTCGGCTTTTATCCATTTTTCTTTGTGGCCCAGTCCCTTTTACCCCTTTCTTTAAGCTCTTCTATTTATCTTTAGTTTTCTTTCCTCTTTCACAATACTATTTATTATTTTATTTAAATTATGTGTTTGCTTTATTTTGTTTTTGAATCTTGAAATTCTTATGTAAAATTAATTCTAACAATTTTTTTTCTAATCTTCCATCTTATGTTATTCTTTTCTAAATTTTCAAGAATAACATAGATTACATCAGTGTATTTGTTTGTCGAAAGTTTTATTTTATTTTATATTGAATCACATAATTCAATAGATTTGAATTGAGAAAATTAGTCTAATTGGACAAAACTAATTTGCTTCTGTGATCACATTTTTATTTATGAATCAAAAACTTTAAACCAAACCAAATTAATTTGAAATGGATTCAATTGAATCGATTAATTCAAATTAGATCGAACTGGCTGAATGTAGATCCTTTAACCTAATCATATTAACTAGTGGTAAGTTTGTATTTAAATATAATGCATTACTAAGAACATGCCCTTTTATTGAGGGACAACGTCGGCAGATAGTTATTTATTGAGAATTATCATCTCAAAATAAAAAACGATCGATTTCCTTGACTTTTTTTTCCTGATATCCTCCATCGGTTAAATTAAATTAAAAAGAAGATAGTATTAGAGAAAAAAATATATAATTTCGCCCATGTTTGCGCAAAATTAATCAACGAATTTTCGTTAGTTCGATCGATTGATTTCATTAAGGAGATTTTTTTTTATTGATTTTTTTATAATGATTGTTAGTTGCATTAACAAATTAAAGACCGATGGCACATATAAATTTTGTCTTTTTAAAAAATGCGGCTATTTAGTGATGTTAGGCTGGTGGCACCCGTAGTCATCAAATTCTGAATTCGGCTCTAATTGAAGCAATCAAAAGTTCAATTCACAAGTGATTATGGAGCATTCCTTCGAAATTCTAGCAGAAATCGCAATGAGGAGAAGAGGATGAAAACCCTAAAGTTGGAGAGAAACAATTGCTTTTGAATTTGGGACTATAAGGAACAGGGGTAGGGGTATATCGCGAGTTGAGTATTGTACGAGAGGCGGGTGGGGTCATAAGAGTGGCATCTGAAGCGCCTCAAATTTTTATCCGGAAAATGACTTCCCTTGCCGCTTTATGGAAGTCATTAATGTGCCCGTTTGGATGGGCTTTTGGCTTTTGGCTTATTTTTTTAGCATTTAAAGCCAAAAGTCATAAGTTAGGATTCCTAACTTATGGCTTTTGGCTTAGTTTAAGCATTTTAGCCAAAAATCAAGTGTTTATAAGCACTTTTTAAATTTACTCAAACACTTCAAAAGTGCTTAAAAGCTATTTTTAGCTTAAAAACACCTAAAATAAGTCAATCCAAACGGGCCCATTATCAACTTAAGGAAAATAAGTTGTTTTGAAAAATATTTTCCCAACAATTTATTGTAACCAAACAAGAGAAAATAGGAAAATATTTTCCGAAAAATATTTTCCTTCATACCAAACACATCCTATAGTGCACTCTCACTTTGGTCATCGATTTTGAATATAGATCAAAAATAATATTTGTTCATAAAATTTAATCAATTTTTGAAAATTTCTCTTCAAAGAATTTTCAAGTTTCAAAAACTGAAATTTTACTTTCACTCAAATTTTTTTACGTAATTGTTTTCCTAATAAATGCATATACAAACAGAACTTCAAATTTCAAAAACTTATTTTTTCAAGTTTCAATTAAATCTATAGTCAATCGCTAACTTCCTCTCCTCTCCTCTCCTCTTCCACCCCCACAAGCCCTAATCCTTTCTCTTTGCTTATTTGGTTCGTTTTATCGCATTTATTAAAGGAAAAATGATCAAATATACTCCTGAATTATTTAAAATGGGTCAGTTTTACCTTTTACTACGTTATTTGCTCAAAAATGTCCCGGATGTTATGTTTTTGGCTCAAATATGTCCCCCAACTAGCATAATAGCTCGAAAAATATTCTTATTTCTAACGGTTGCTCCAAAATAAAGAAAAATAGTCCACTTTTGCCCTTGAACTATTTGAAACAGAACAATTTTGCCCTTTTCTCTTTATTAAAAAAGAAAATCAGATCAACACAGGGTTTTATTGCTTGTTATATATTCCAATAAGATCGTTATATGTTGTCTCCAAAGCTTGGTAACTTTTAGGAAGATGTTCTATCATTAAATTGAATGAGTACCTAGTCTATAATCTCATTGTGTTAGAGAAAGAATACATTTAATTATTTAGGATCTCCAACACATGCATTTCCTTATTTGTGGATGTTAACTTTTTCTTTTTGAGCTACATGAACAAAAAATATTGTAAATAAGTAGTGGGGAGAACTCAAATAGGATAATCTTGGCTTATTGTTCTGGCACTATATGTCAGAAATTGTAAACCTATAAAGAATGCATCCAATCGTGTCATTAGTGTGATATATTTGATTATCTTTAATCGTGTTTGATCATTAGTAACAAAAAATCACTCCTTATTTGAGTATAAACGATATGTTTTTTTTCATGTCACGTGAAATAAGAGTATTAGAATAAGAAGGAAAACCGGAAGAGTTACGATTGGCAAGAGAAGAGGACAAGTCCAGAATCTCATACAATTGTTGGCAATCCCCAGCAGAATACAAACGTACTTAAGGATTGTTTGGTAAAGTGTAGAATAATATTGAAGAGTGTACAGTAATAGTAATGTTGAGATTAATTATTATGAGATTATTTCTTACTTCCTATTTTGATGTGTGTATTCAAAGGTAGTTCTGTCTTTTTGGGGAAAAAAAAAAAAGAAGAAGAAGAAGAAAATTAAGGGTAGGGAAAATGAGGAAGGGATTACAAGGTAGAGAATCGAACCTTCATCCAACTGAGCTAATAAGATTTTCGAGCAGTTTTGTGTCACCATGCTTATCCATGTATTAATAATTTTGATATTTCTAGTACCATGAGTTGTAATGTATTAGTTATACACACCATACTGCTAAATAGGATGTATATATTAGTTATTTATACGTTGCAACCACTACTAAACAAGATATTAAATAATATCAACGCTAATACATAGTACGTCCATGTCATATGAAAAGTTGGAGTCAAAGAATTGCTAAAATGAATAGTCATTCTTTTCGAAACGAACTAAGAAGAAAAATATGTCAAACAAATTGAAATTGAGGGAATATTATTTATTCTAATTAAATCAAATTAAAATAGATGCTAAATAATTATTGGAAGGTTGTACTTATTAATACTAAAGCTTAAGAGGGTCAGGTATGAAAGCGAAATAACATAGTCACAATCTTTTTCCAAGCACGCATAACATCTCTTGTATTGAATTCTTTGTCTCCACCATGACTACAAAAGGCTGACGACGGCGTATATGCCGCTGCTACGGTAGCTCCTTATTGGCTGTTTAAAGGCTGCCAATACAATGCTACTTGGGCTTAGTCGCAGGTCACCTATTGCCTCTTCCTCTTTCCTGTTGGACATTTATGAATCTTGTCCTCTGATTTCTTTTTGTTCATGTAATTGGCTGTGACAAATCTCTGTCAAAAGTGGATTCTCTTTAGCCTTTCCCTCTTTTAAAACTAGTACTCCACTACTTCCATGAAAACATTTTGTTCACTTCCAAAGAGAAATTGCAACAAAATTGTATTGGCTTTTTCTAAAATTATGTGGTGGAGGGTCAATCTGTCTTTAATTACGCTAAGGGGAAGTTTGGTACGTCGATTAAATTATTTCGAGATTATAGTTAGGATTATAATTTCTAGACTAGGTTATCTCATATGGGAGATGGTATAAAATAATCTCATGTTGGATGGGATAAGATGAGATATTTCGAAATTAAGTTTGGTATTAGATTTATACCACGTTTGTTGATTGTATAAATTAGTTCCGACATCAATTTATACCATCACCAAACATAATATAAATTTAGTATCAAACTTAATTATAATATATCTCATGTTATCTTGTGTATCAAAAGACCCCTAAAAGTTTTATAGTACGTAAAATTCCAAATATATCCTCCTTAATTCAAAAATATATCAAAGAGCAAAGTATAGAAAAAACCTAAAAATCATTTGTACTACTAAGAGAACCAAGTAGTGATTGGCCAAAAACACTAAGTAGACGTTTGATCATGAAAATTAAATTTTTTGGAGTTGCAGTTAAAGTTGGAGTGAAAGTTGGAGTTGGAGTTGGAGTTATGTTTGGCCAATAAAAAAATTAGAGTTCTTTTTGATTTTTTGTGAGAGAAATAGAAGTGAAAATAAGTTTTTTCACTTTTTTGAATTTTTTTTTTCATTTTAGTGAAATAAATTTTATGACCAAACACCACAAAATTTCACTTTTTTCACTAAAGTGAAATAAATTTCAGAAAAAAAATAATTTTTTTTTATGGCCAAACGGATCCTAATATTCACTTCCTCTAGTATTTCATCTCAAAAATCGCCTAGATTTAATAGTCAAATTACCTAATTTTCCTCTTAACTTTTAGAATAAATTAGAGAAAATAGTCAAATGCCCTGGCCTATTATTCAATTACCAATTATATACTTATACTTTACGAGGGTCCTATTATGCATCTGAACTATTTTAAAGTATAATTAATTTCACCCTAAAACGTTACACCCAGATTTAAAGTGTGTAGTGCAACACACGCACCAACCCAAATTTTTCTTCTTTTCATTACCTTCCACCAATTTTTCACCATTAAAACAATATCAAAGCTTCTTCTACGAATTGCTAAAATTGCAAAAATGGGCCAGATTTTTGAAAAATCTAATCAAGAATCTTCTTCTAGTGGTGGATTCGAACAAAGATCATTAATGAGTATCGTTGAAAATACAAATTCATCAAATGGGGTTGAAGAAAAACTTGATTTCTAGGCATGGAATTGAAAGAACAAGAAATTAGGTTATTTTATTTCATTCTTTGATTGTAAATTGTGTGTAAATAAAGTTATAGATTTAACATTTATTCTTGGGTAACTTGAAAGAGTGATTTGTATGTACAAAAAAGAGGAAAAGTGAGGCAAACCAACAAGAAATCGGGAAGAAAGGAGAAATGAAAAAGTCGCGAACAAATTCATCTTCTTTATCTTCCTCTTCTCTATCGATTATTTCCTAATCATCGCCGGCATGGTAAGTAAGTTCCTCCGATAAATATAAAGATTTATCATCAATAGGAGATGGAGATGCTATGATTGTTGTTTCTTCTTCTCCATGGAATTTGTTGAGGGAAAATAATTACCTCCATTAAAGGGGAGGTCATTTTATTTATAAGAAATAAAGAAATAACAAAAAATATATATATACTTATTTAATTATAACATAAGTATTAAAATGATTTTTTACATATTTCTCTGCTTCTCACACTCTCTAAGAGAGTGAAATGTACTCTTTGTGCCAACTCAGCAATTAAGGGGTTATTTATTCTACTTTAAAATAATTCAGGGGTAATAGGACCTCCATAAAATATAAGTGTGTAGTTGGCAATCGGGTAATAGATTGGAAGGTTATTTGGCTATTTTCTCCATAAATTATGATCTATTTCTCCCAAGTCAGCTCTATTTCTTTCTGCTCTCCATGAGGCTCCTCCTTTGTAATTTGTTGTGGGCAAAGCATGCTCTCAAAGTAAGCTCGCGAGACAAACATAAATATGCCTATGAGATCAACTATGTGTCTATGCCCTCCATAAATATGCCCCCGTGGAGATAGAGAAACTGTTTCTGAAAGATCCTCGGTTCAAGTGCAATGTATAATACCTGGGATGACTTAAAGTTACTATATGTACTATAACGTGTCAATGTATAATTGAATTTGAGCTATATTTTTTTTAGGGTTGCTAATGTAAACATATTATTATTAACGCAGAAAATAAAATTTTAAATAGCTCATACATAATGCATATAAGAAACCAGAAGAAAGAAAATAATATATCATTTTTATATGTTAAAATGGAAAGTCTTTATACGATTTTTTTTCTTATGTTATATTTCTCACGAATTCAACCCTCCCTTTAAAAAAAATGAAAGAAAAAGGGTAAAATTGCCCCGGTCCGATTATTTCAAGGACAAATTTGACCCATTTTCTTTACTTTGAAGTAAACTGTTAATGACATTTTTGAGCTATTTAGAGAATATTTTTAAGCTAGTTAACCAACGACAAAAAATCACATTTTTTCAGCAAAAAAATGTAATAAAGAATAAAATTAACCTATTTAAAAATAGTTTAGAGTTATTTTTTAACTCTTTTCCAATGACGTAGTAATTAGTGGTCCAAAAATTCGCCATTGCAGTTTCTTCCGCCAAATCTGTGTAATAGCATGCTTAGATATTGGTCCCGTGTCAGGGGATGTTTCCCTTCTAAATGGTTCTGACCCTTGGTTCATGCCCCTAGCCTTTCGGTAGAAATAGTTTAAAAATTGTACTCAATCATATACAGTGAAGGATAGTTTGGTGCATCAAAAATTTTCACTATATGTGAAGATTAGGAAATGATCGAATCATAAGAATTTATTATATACAGTCTTATTTGTATTTTTATAAGAGACTATTATAATCTCCTGAACATAACAACTTTACTAGATGGTTAAACTGGTTAAATTTTTTATGTTGAGTTTAATAAAAGTTGAAACAGATTTAATCCACGTTTTGACAAATTTTCAACCTCTGAAACATCTCTCCTGTAATAATGGAACTTTGGTAATAAAGTGGGGGCAGGGACTTTAGAAATAAACCAATAAGTGATATACAATTATTTTACTGCCAATTTAATGTCTAAAGGTTTTTTTCAATAACTATAAGGCTTAGAAAAGAAGTGCACAACAGCTTTATACAAGGGCATCTGTTATGAGTAATAAGTAATTACCTCTGTAAGGTCTCGATCCATTGCCATAGCCAACAAAGTTGCTGTCTTAGTCTGCTTTTCGATTCGTTAGTAGCACCACTTTATACTAATATTTATAGTTTTATTTCATCTCTGTTTAACCATCTATCGGTCAATAATAATGTTTTTTTTTCATACAGAACAATAGAAAGACAGACATTTTTGTATAATTGTTTCTGCAAGGGAAAATTGACGCACAACATATTAGAGTGAGTTGGATGAAATAGAGGCTCGTTTTTTATGTTCTGTGTGATAAAATGTGTTATCAAGACTTAAAGTAAGTTTACTTTTACAAAGTGATTGTAGGACCAACTATATTGTATGAGGTGCAGTATTGGTTGATCAAGAACTCACATGTCCAAAAGATGAAGTTGTGGAAATGAGATGTTGAAATAGATGTGTGGGTGTACCGGGAGTGATACAAACAGAAGTGAAGATGTTAAAAAAGTCAAAAGTCATAAGTTAGGATTTCTAACTTATGGGCCCATCCAAACGGGCACTTATATGTACTCCATTTATTTGGAAACTTAGGAGTTCAATAATAAAATAATATTCTATATTTATTTATTTTGTGATTAATCTTTATTTTTTTAATAAAATAGCTCAAATTTAGTTGTTAGTTCTTCTACTCCAAAATTATTGTCAGAAAATTCATAATTCACAAAAAAACGATGAATTCCTTCAAAACAAAAAAAAAAAAAAAAAAAAAATCTAGGGTCTCTAGCCAGTAGGAAAATCATATATAAATATTTTAATGAATTTCTATAAAAATATTAAAGGACACCATGATAATAACATAAATCATTCAACATCCAATAAACTTAGGAGATTTTATAGAGCCATTTTTGTAATTTAAAATGTTAAAGTTTTAAACATTATTTTTTAGCAATCTTGTGATATTATTTCAAAGAAAATTATATCAACTCTTCAACTTGGCTGTAAAAACTAAATACATTTCTCAATTTTGGACAATAATTATTCTTCTTATTTATTTCATTTAAAATATAACTACCTATTTTAGGCTCTAAACTAACATCCCTTGTATTTTTAATTTATTTTTTAATATTATGATTTGTGTCTTTTTAAATTATACTATGCACTTATTGATAAAATGAAAAAGGGACAAATATACCCCCAAACTTTTAAAAATGGTATGAATATACCCTTCGTTATATTTTAGGAACATATACACCCTTACCGTCATACTTTTGGGCCATATATACCCTTGAGACTAACGGAGGGACACGTGGCATGATCTCAAATATTTACTCAATTTTTAATTTTTTTAATCTACGATTAAAAAATCCACCCAAGTATTTATTACCCTAACCACTTAAAACCCGACCCGGATTTAAAAACCCACCCCTAACCCTTCATTGTCTGAAGTATATCCATAACACCATAGCCATGGACGTGGATCTCAAGCTGAATAAGGTAAAATCAGATCCTGAAAATTTTGTTAAATCATAAAATTACTATCATAAACAGGGTCGTGCTTGGAAGCGTAATTACCTCCTCTGTGGTCCTTCCGGCACCGGAAACTCTAGCTTCATAGGTGCCATGGCGAACTTGTATTTGAAATCTCGAAAAGATACTAGTGTAGAAAATTAACTGTGCTACGGGCAAGCACAAAACTAGAGAATTGAGTTAAATTGCTTTCAAAACCAACCAAATGTAACTCTTACATGATGCTCCTCTGTGAATATACCGAAAAACGACGTTAAAAAGTACACCAATAAGCATTTTGATTAAAATAGAATTTTTTCATAGCGGTGCAACCATGAGCCCGACGGCGATTGGAAAGTTGATGATGGTAAACCGGAGCTCCCCAAGCAAGACATTGAAGTCCAGCATCACGGCGTTACAATCAAACGGAACGGAGGGACAAATCGCAGGAAGGGAAAATAGTTGAGTGACAATTCATCGTCGCCGTTACCATTGGCGCCGTCGTATGCGGAGGAGACAGGTGCCACCATGAAGGGTTAGGGATGGGTTTTAAAAATTTGAGTCGGGTTTTAAGCGGGTAGGGTAATAAATACTTGGGTTTATTTTTTAAATTTTAGGTAAAAAATAATATAAATTTGGGTAAATATTTGAGATCATGCCACGTTTCCCTCTGTTAGTCTCAAGGGTATATATGACCCAAAAGTATGACGGTAAGGGTATATACATCCCTAAAGTATAACGGAGGGTATATTCATACTATTTTTGAAAGTTCGGGGGTATATTTGTCCCTTTTCCATTGATAAAATATATAAAAATTCTAATTAATGAAGTAAAAACGTAAAAATAATTGGAGGCCTATTAATATTTTGTGTCAAAAAATAAGGATTATTTAAATCCAAAGTTCAAACTTAAGAAACTATTTTGGTCATTCTTTTCTCATCTTTTGAGTCACTTTTAGCAATTATTAGTTTTTAAGGGAAATGAACAAAGTTTAATGACATTATTGGAACAAAAAAAAGATAAATGACTTTAGTGGGATATTTGACTAAGTTGAGTGACAATTTGAGGAATTTACTCAGAATTTTAGTAGTACTTTTGTTTACTACTTTGAACTTTCTAAAGTTGTCTCTTTTCTTTAAGTTTAATATTGATATTTTCTCTTTATTTTATAACACGTTATCAGCATGAAACTCTACAATCTCAAGATAAGGCTAAGGTATGACTAATGTATTTTCGATTGGGGTATGCTATTGGTGGTACTCTCTGCCCATGAAAACTCTTGCTTAGACAAAGGTTGAACTTTGAATTTATACTTAGTTGCTCACCTTTATTGACATCATGGAAGGTTAGTTTGCAATATATAATTCATATATATATTTTTTCTCGGTTAGCATGCCATTGGACAAGTTTGGTTGCCATATTCTTATTCTTCTTGTTAACGTTAATAGTATAATGTGTAAGTGCTGAATCTAATACTATTGAAATTAGTATTATAAGTTTGATTAGAATGGTGAGAACACCTCTTTCACTAGCTTAATATAAGTTACCGTCTGCTAAAACAGATGTACGCAAGTGAATCCCAAATAGTTGATTTTCATGTTTAATTTTCTTTTGATAATATTCTTTTTAAAACTCAAGGGTGAGTCATGTTATACTTTGGTTTAATATGCCTTTATAGGTAAGACGGTGGATTTAAGCTCCATCACCCCAAAAGGATAAGACATCGGATTAGAGTTCCGGTGCACCATGATGATAAGATATTGGGTTCAAGTCCCATCGATCAATGGCCTAAATGTCCTTTTATTTTGACAAGAAGTTGATTTTGAATCTCGATTCACCATATTGATGATATAATGATGACTAAGGTAAAATTTTGGTGAAAAGTCATGAAATATGCTCCATTCCCTGAAGTGAATGTGGTAGCAATGCATACTATGTCTGAAAGAAGACATGTGATTGAATTTATGAATATGAATGTGGGCGTAGCAAAGGACAAAATCTTTCGTTACATTATATGTATGCCTCAATTTGCTCATGAAAGAGCAATATCTTGAAAGAGATTCTAAGCTATCATAATTTGATAGGCTTAAGGCACATTTATATTCCATTCCTGGTGAATGAGAATTTTGATTGTTAAAACTTCAGGTCCATTCCCTGGGGTGAATGTGATAGGAGCAATGTTTTTAAAGGCGGAGGCGTAAGGCAAGGCGTTTTACCTGATACGAGGCGAGGCGTAAGCCTCAAGGCGTTGGGGCGTAAGCCTCATGGATCCTTTAATTTTAAATATTTTATAAATTAATATAAATATAAATAAATATTTTTAAGAGAGATAAATCACCAAAAAAAGTAAAATTACATCAAAGTTATAAAAAGTAAGTGGATGATTCATCTAAACTGTTTCAGCTGAAAAAAACTAATCAAAACCATAATATACATCCAATATATATGTCCTCAAAAGCACAAGTTTTTTACAAAAACAGTACATAGTTAATCAACTCCACATTTGGGAACAAAATGGATAATTCTGATTTCAACATTCAATCACTATCAAAGAGGAGTTCATCATCAGTCATATTTTCAGTATTTGTAGTAGCACATCTAACTTCATCAACAATCTCCACATCTTGTAGTCCCTCATCTGTTTGAACTTGCAGGGATTGTCCTCCCTGTAGACCTTAGAATCACAGATGCCCATGATAAGGCAAAGCTGATCAGTGAACTTTAGCAAACCTTTTGGACATATCAGAAGGCACATAAGTTCCAAATGACAATAGTAAACCAACCTACTTTTTGACTAACTCAACATAAATAATAGCAGATAAGCATCTAGGGGGAGTGAGTTTGAAATACGGCAGGACCACCACATGGATATGTTGTAGAAAGTTCAAGTAAAACATCAAATAAAATGCTATCTATGGAGTGACCCAAAGAATAATGCACCTTGTTAATCATAAAGTTTCACAGAAAGTAAACATTACAGGACCACATATAATTGTACAGAGCGACATGATAATAATAAAACTACTATAGAAGAATGTTGTTCATTTATGTCTTCCATGCTCTATAGTCTATACTATTGAAAAACATAATATTCCAGATCAATGTTAAATGTCGCAACCAGAAAAATGATATATATAATTATATATTATACTTACCGGAAGTTTCAGCTACTCTTTGTTTTTTGCTTGATCTTTCTGTGTCTTTAACACTACTGATGTTAACCATAGTTTCATGAGTAAGGTCATCCTCATATGGAGTAACTGGTACCATTTTAATAACATCAACATCAAATAAATTCTCTTCATCAAGCCATGAAGGTTCTTCGGGAAGCACTGGATCTTCTTTTTCAGTAATCCAGTCATCGTCTGAATCAATTTCATCAACTAGAATAGGATCAATACTTTGCATTTTTCTTTTGATGCCCCTCTCTCTTAGTCTTGTATTATATCTTACATAAACTAAAGCATTTAATCTGTGATGCTCAAGTCTATTTCTTTTTTTTGTATGGATCTGAAATAAAAAAGAAAAGGCTAAGTTAGTTATCATACATCGCAAAACAAATATAGAAACTTAACCATAATCAATTAGTTCTTACCGACTCAAAGGTACTCCAATTTCTCTCACAACCCGAGGAGTTGCAAGTGAGACTTAAGACACGAATAGCAAATTTAGTCAATTCAGGAGTTCGACCCCCAAAACGAGTCCACCAATCAGCAGGAGTCCTCATTTTTCTTGAATCCATAGCAACTTGGCTTCCAAAATCTCCTCTCAAATGGTCATAGGAATCTAATTGAATATCCACTTTGAGTCTCTCTTGATAATTCAACATTCGTTCCATGCATTTAAGTAAATCTTCTTTGATTTCAAGCTGAGTCGAGAAGTTTTCTTTAAAACGCAACTGTGGATTCAAATAATACCCCGCAGCATGAAGTGAACGATGAAGTTGATTCTTCCATCTGTCATCTATTCTTTTCCAAATAGGACCATATTTTTTTTCATTGTTTCCACAATTGAAAGCTATTTTTTCCTTAGCCTTATTCAGCAAATAATACATGTATCTCATACAAGGATTTTCTTCAGAATCGACTTCCCTTAGAACACTCACTAATGGAGTAACACTCTTCACACAGTAAGAAATATGGGGCCAAAAATTTTGATCAAATAACACTATAACTCTTGTTTTCACTCCATCATGTTTCTTAGCCCAAGTAGAATTATTCCAAGCTTCGGAAGTGAACATAGATCGAAGAGCTTGTTTCTGCTTTTGTATACTTTGAAGAGTGAGATATGCTGTAGCAAAACGAGTGATAGCAGGGTGAAGAAGTTCATGATTCTTCGTGAAAGATCTCATCAAATCCAACACCCAAGTATGCCCATAGATGTACTTTACCACTTGTTTTGCCTTGGTGAGTGTTGATTGATGAATTTTCAGCTTTCCAATATCTTCTAACATGAGATCAATGCAGTGTGCTGCACATGGGGTCCAATAAGTATGAAGACGAGTATCCATTATCCTTTTTCCAGCATTCACAAAATTTGAACCATTATCCGTTATCATCTGGACAACATTGTCCTCTCCAACTTCATCTATAATTTTGTTCAAATGAAATGCAAGCATTTCACCACTTTTTATTGAATCAGAAGCATCTATGGATCTCAAAAAGAAAGTACCTACGGGGCTATTTACAAGGAAGTTAATGAAACATCTACTTTTCCCGTCTGTCCAACTATTTGACATTATAGAACAACCATATTGCTTCCATGATTTTTTATGTTCCTCCAGCATCTTGTTAATGTTGGAAACCTCGTCTTTTAGTACCCAAGTTCTCAACTCATGCATTGAAGGTGGTATGAAACCTGGCCCATAATTTGCTACTCCGTCGTACATTGGCAAATAATATGGGTCATTTGCGACATTGAACGGAATCCCACTTGAGAAGAAAAATCGACCAATAAGCTGACAAACTGATTTTCTTTCCTCTTTTTTCCATTTAGAATTCAAAGTGGCTTGCCTAGCTTGAGCATTAACAAAATTATCTATCGGACCTCTAGGCTTTAATGATAAAGTATTATTTGAAGAGGAAACTGAATCACCACAAGAATTATATCCCCTGATTGCAGCAGCTCGTATTTCCTCTAAAGCAGCATTTCTCTTAGCTTTCATATCTTGCGCCTTGTTTAATGCATTCTTACATCTTTCGGCTATATCACTCGGAACTTTAGGACAAGGCTTCATTCCTTTATGAGTACCTGCAAGATGATGTTTCAATCTGTTGATTGAGTCACTGCACTGTTGATTACAAAATCGACACTTGAAATACTTTTCATCCGGATTTATGATAGTATAGTCCCACGCGAAGTCTTTTTTGTTCAAATTCTCAGACTCCCCTTCATCCATTGTCTGCAATTTATGAAGAACGCACCTGAAAGAGCATTGTTAAGGTAAGTAACTAAGTATTACTAAAATCACTTAAATAAAGGATTATTGATCAATAAAACAAACTCAAATAATATAGATAAAATGATTTCGTTCTCAAATGATTTATTATTCTAAATAAAATACCAGCGCACTGCATCTAACAACATAAAAAAATATATAAAACATCATTAGCCAAAGGATTAAAAACACAAATTAAAAAGAAATCCCTTTTCTCCTGTATGAAGTGTGAAACTGTGAATAATGAACCATGCAAACAACAAATTGAAAAATTCTCAACTCTCAAGTCAAAAAAATAAAAACAATTACTCAATCTAAGAATTTTACACACCTATTTATTATATATTGTATTTTAAAAAGAGAGCCAAAAAGTAAAGAACTTGAAAGTATTGTGTCACTGTCACTGGTGATGCAATGGTGCCATTCTAAACAAGTTGTGTCCTGTTCCTCCGAAATATTTTGTTGTCTTGAAGAAAACCTGAGACAGAGGTAAGTCTCTGTCAGTTGAATCAAAAAAGTGCAAACATATCAATGGTGATATTGTCACCATGTAACTTATAAATAACTAAAAAAAAAAAAAGGAACTTGAAATCTTGATTTAATAAGAAAGGAAGAAGAAAGTCGGTACCTTCTTGATTTGAGAACTCAGAAGTAATGCCGTTGACAAAGCTTGAAAAAGTTGATGAACTTTTGGCTTCACTTTTGGTAGAAGATGAAGGGTTAGAATGGTATAGTAAAAAGGGATTTCTAATAAAAGTGTTGGACAGCTGGTTGTGGGTACTTTAAGTATTTATTATTTATTTAATAATAATATATTTAGTAAAGTGTTGGACAGCTGGGAAAAAATATCTGATTTGCAAAATTTGTTGGGCTTACGTTCGGAAAAAAAGGCGCGCCTCACGCTTAGGCGAACACCCCGAACATTGGGGCGTTCGCCTTTCGTCACTTTCGCCTTCTCGCTACGCCTCAGTGCGTTTTGTCAACGCCTCGCCTCGAGGCTCGCCCTGAGGCGCGCCCCGAGATCGCCTTTTAAAACACTGGATAGGAGTAACACCTCCAAAAGAGGTAGAGTAATTGAGAAGAAATATTATGAAATATACTCCGAAATAGTAAATCTGAAAATTTATTCATATTATAGTAAATCTGAAATTTACTAAGTAAAAATCATATGTCATGGTAAACTTGGAGTTTACTTGGACAAATAAGTTCATAAGTTGGCATGAACGATTTTGCCATCTCGAAGAAGCGCACATTGAGTATTACACAACATATATTAAAGAATTAGAAGATTCTTTAAAGAACATTATGAGTTTTCAAATGATCCTTCAAAAGGTGAAGGAAATTTTTGCCACTAATGGGCATGATATGAAAGTTCAACGGGCACGTGATTGTCGTGCGACCTAATTTGGTATATTTTTATAAATTCTCTATTAAAATAAAGGGATATAAAGTGGTGATGCACTTTACCTTTCAAAATGATGTCGAAGTGTGTTATGTAAATGTGGTAAATTTCAAGACATGACGATGAGCTTCTTATGAAAATGTATGAAGCACATATATATGATTATAGTCCATTATTTGAAGAGAATGAGACATGTGATAAGCATCATAGATGTTCGACTATGCTTGAAAGTGAATGTGTCAAGATGTGATAAAAATTATGAATAAGGACATGCTCATGCATAATTGGATAAATGTCACATCTCACCTCTACGGGAGGTTTGAGAAAAATAAAAGAAATTTTATTTTGACATAAACGGTCATTGATCGCGTACTTGTAGTATGCCATAAATATTTTGGTATGTTTATCATAAATTACCAAAGGGTAGAAGCAAGAAACAAGTCTTGCCTATATAATGTTTTAAGATTATAACCGTAATTATATGATTTCCTCCTTGAAGGAAATGTTCACCATATGAATGGTGTGTAAAATATGTGGTAGTACATAAAATTAATTGAGAGCTTCAAAAGAGCTTAAGTGTTACTATCCGGAGGAATGAAATTGTTCATAATATTGGGATTGTAGTAAGTCTCAAAAGAAACTTATTAATTTTTAAAGACATTGGTTAAAAATAAATTATATTGAGACTATAAAATGGAAAGATGTTATGTCTTCATATTACTACAATCGAAGCGGGTTATAAATATTTATGTAAAAAGTTACCCACCCTTTTCCTCTATTTGTAATACACAAATATGAGCATGATGACGGAGTCACATGCAATAATAAATTAAAAGTTTTCTGAAATAAATATCAGTTGGCATGACGGTTGACCATCCCGGTTAAAATGTGATGCAAAAATAATTGAGAATCATGTTGTTATATATTGAAGAAATAGAAAGTTCTTCACGAATTCTCTTGTGCTGCTTGTTCTCACAATGAATTGATCATTATACCAGCTAAGGTTGGAATTGTATTCTCCAAATTTTTGAAACATATAAAAAGGTGAATATGGGCTCGTTCGCCTACCATGTGGACCGATTACTATTATATAATTTAATAGATGCATCAATGAAATGGTCATATGTGCTTTTCTATTAACTTGCAATTTGATTTTTGTAAAGTTATTTGCTCGAATTGTTAAATTAAGTGCACAGTTCCAAACTATAAATTATGTTGATAATGTTGGTTGGTTTAGCAAAAATGTATGCCTCAAATTATAGCTAAATCATTGATTATGAGAATAAATCTCCCAAAAAAAATTTGGTATGAGATGTGTCATTTAAAATATAGCAGCATTTGTATGCATCAAGCCAACAAGGCTCCCCTATCACTATTGATTCAGGGTCAGGAACCAAATAATTTCCACCTGAAAATTTGAATGTGCGGTATATGATTTAATTGTTTCATCATAATGCACAAAAATGGATACCAAAATAAGATTGGGGTAAATATTAGATTTTCTAACATTAGGGGGAGAGATGATTAACAACTGAAAATTATGTATGAAATGAATTATGTAGATCCTCGTAAAATAATATATATGTGAACTTGAATTTTAAGAGATAATTCATTTGCAAATATTGCAAACTAATTATCAGATGTGTTTGCTGACTCAATGTAATAATTCAGTTGTAAATGCTCCAATGTAAAGTCCGTAAAAGAACAGAGTCTATGACATGCCTGAAGTGTGATAGACCAATCAGTTTCAAAGGTAAAACTCTTTGAAGAAGGAAAGGATCAGTCAATCAAGATGGTCACGATAATGAGGCAAGTGCTTTGAAAGAGCACCGACATAACACTTTATAAAACCTTGGCAAAGGTTCAGGTACCTGAATAGTAATGAATATGAAGAGATCTTCATAAGTTATGTCTTATTGGAACCGATATCAAATGACCGTCGACGGTATCTTTGATATAATATAGCTCTCAACATTATAAATAGTATCGAGGATCTTGAATACAAATATGTCAAAGAGTATGAACAGATAAATTATTGGCCAAATAAAAGTACGTAATTCAATTAGTTTTTTTTTCACTTAAAAAGTGAATATTTGGACTTATAATCCAAAGGCCAAAGGTATAATGCCAGTGGGGTACAAATGAGTTATTATGAGAAAAGCAAAATTTGTAAGATATAAAGTATGACTTGTGCCTTGGGGCATAAAGATTTCACAAAGTTTCTGGTATTATTGTAGGAGAAGTATTCTCCTGTGATGGATGAAATGAGGTTTGTTTCAATCTGGCAATACTGAAAAGCTGGAATACGTATAATGAATTATTGTCATGTCTAGCTAGATAACAAAGGTTATATAAAAATCCTTGAAGGAATTAAAAGGTTATAAGCGATTCCATTGAATACCCCAATGATTATAAAATCGCTTAACTTGAAAATAGATCAATTTTGATCTCATGAAAATGATTAGGAAGTACCGTGTTTTAGTGCAGTTGGTGCACTTATGAATTGCGGAGCATCATTTACAAGAGTAAAGTGATGTTTTAATCGATGCGAGCATAATACGCGTTGTACTTTTTTTTTTCCTTAGCCGAGGTTTTGTCCCTATGGGTTTTCCTGGCAAGGTTTTTAATAAGACAGCTAACAATGTGTATTACTGGATGTGTACTCGGAGTATTTGACAAATAAAGCATTTGTCCATCAATGAACATACATTGAAAAGGTATTTATCTGATCCACATGAAGTTCAATCTCAGATGAGTTATTTACTTACATATGGAGATACAACTACATCATGGCGTTCGATGAAGCAAACAATAGCTGTCACTTCTTCAAATCTTGAAGAAACAATAGTCATTCATGAAGAAAGACGGGAGTGTGTTTGGGTGAGATCAATAACTCAACATATTCAAGAAATATGTGGTTTCCTTTGAAAAGGGATATTCCAACTATAATGTGTGAATACAATATTGGAAGTATAGCTCAGCTGAAGGGAGGATACATTAAAAAAGACGGAACAATACATATTTCACCAAAGTTTTTCTTCACTCATGATCTTGAGAAAAAAGGTGAAACAAATGTTCAACAAATTTGATCAGCTGACAAATTGACGAATCTGGTCACTAAGACATTGTCAACATCAATATTTGAGAAGTTGAGATATAAGATGGAATGCGCCGTGTACGAATATCAAATAAAGTTTCCATCAGGAGGCAGTAAAATACGCGTTGTACACTTTTTCCCTTAATCAAGGTTTTGTCCCAATCGGATTTTCCTGGTAAGGTTTTCAATGAGGCAACACTAAAAGCGTATTATAAGATGTGTGTACTCTTTTTCCTTCATTAGGTTTTTTCCACTGAATTTTTCTAGTAAGGTTTTAACGAGACGCATTATCTATTAATGGGCATCCAAGGGAGAGTGTTATGTAATATGGATGTCATGTGACATATATATGTGTGAATGTCATTAATGAGATATAAGAGTTAGTAGTCAAATTGAACTTGAACACCAAGATTACTTATTCAAATTCGATTTGAACTCTAAAGTTACTTGGTCAAATTGTCAAGTTGATGTCAAGCTTAACATACTTAGGAAGCAAGTTTGGTGGCTTATAAATAGTCATCCTTTGGTATATTTTGATATATACAAAAAGTAGTAAACAAAAATACTAGTAAAATTCTCTAAAGTTGCCTCTTTTCTTTAAGTTTGATATTGATATTCTGTCTTTATTTATAACAGTTTATAAATTTTTAAAAAATTATGAGTTGTAAATTCAAAAGCATAATTTTGAATAAAAAATAAGAGAAAACTTCGAACAATTTAAAGCATAGAAATTTTCTATTTAGTGGTAATAAATTGAGATCACTAGATAATAAGAACATATAAAAACATTAACTTAATCTCGAAAGTTTCTTAAAATATAATGTTACTTAGATATTACTAATAGTTGAGCTTTATCTTCAAATTAAAGTGTTAAAGGAAAATGACACAATAAAAAATAATATTTTAATATATTCAATCAGATGAAGATATATATATATATATATAGATAGATAGATAGATAGATAGATAGATAGATAGAGATATGACATACATAATAATATTAATAATTCCTATAATAATCGTGTATTCATAAAATGATGGTTAAAATTGCGTTCATGGGCGGAGCTACAGCCGACGAAGGGTGGTCAGATGAACACCCTTCGTCGAAATTTTTTTCCGAGTATATAGGTTAAATATAGATATTTTTAAATATATACCTATTATTGAACACCCTTGACAAGCTAAAGATGCTTAGCCCAACGGCCAAGAGTGTGCAAGTCCACCTTACGAGTACAGGTTCGAATCTGGAGACTGGCATTTTATTTAATCACTCACTTCTTTTCCTAAAAGTATGAACACCCTTCACCAAAATTCTGACTCCGCCACTGAGTGCGTTTGGTATGGAGGAAAATGTTTTCTTGAAAAATGTTATCCCATTTTCTCTTGTTTGATAATGACAAAACTTGAAGAAAACATTTTCTTGGACAACTTATTTTACTAAAATTGATGGAAAATGACTTAATCAAGAGCCAACAAACACAGGCGCCAGAGACCCGAACTTTATTATCCCCACCCACCCTGCCACTGCCCCCCGCCCCCCCGGCCGCCCCAAACACACACAACAAAAACTCGATTTGTACTCCCAATCCCCTGGGCATGTATCTATTTAATATTTACTTCTTAAATTTTAACTCATGTGCATGTACATATTTAATTACAAACAATTGGTTAATATTGCGTGACAAGAAAATTAAGCTTATGTTATACGATCTTTATTTAGAACGTGGAGTCAGTAACTGCATTTAATCAAGTTTGTTTATCGTCGATTTTAGAACAATTAGATTTATAGATGGATCAAGTGCACATTTACGGTCTTAATTTCATGTTAGTAGCGAAAGTTTGCAAAAGAGTAAATGAAATAAGCGAATAACACAAACAACAAGTAAAATAGAGATTAAGAACAAAAGTCCATATTGCGAGTTCCAATCCTATCCGATTCGAATCGGCCCAATTCTTACCAAGGCTATTTTACCCCATATAAAGTTAGTACTTTCTTTTAAAGTTTTAGTACTGCTAATTTGTTTGATTAGCTATTTAGATTGAATTTGGTGAAAATACTAGAATTATTTCTGTTCTTGATTTTTTCACACTGATAATTTCAGCAACTGTCTATTGACTAAATCCATGTCTCTTTCTCTGTAATCGCGATTATTTTTTGAAAAATGTTTTTCATTCACCAACCAAATATTAAAAAATATTTTCTAGAAATTATTTTTCATTCACCAACCAAACAAATAAAAAGTTTCGCTGAAAAATATTTTCTCCAAAAAACATTTTCCATCGTACCAAACACACTCGGAGAGAAGAAGTATCATAGATGAAAAGCTTGCTATTCGTATTCCATGTTGCAATCACTAGATTGAACACCAATCATTCATCAACGATAATAATGTAACAAGTGTTTATTATTTTTTCATTATTGCTTACTAGTAGTTGTTATTATCCAATTATTATTGTAGCAAAAAGGAGTCATAGAAGAGGTCAAACAATAATTACTCCTATTTCATACGGATCTAGCTTCCACATGTTATATGCATTTTCGCATGATCTTCTTAAAGAAAAGTGAAAAAGGGAAGAAAAACGGGACAGTCAAAATGGCATGGGTAAAAGAAATGCTAATTTACAGTTCAACGCGAAAAACACAATTGCTCAATATAAGGAAGAAAATCTGTGTATTTTGTATACAAATTGGTATAACTCTAGATTTGTACTACTAGAAAAAACAGAGGCACAATACATAAATAAGTCATTGAACTTGACCTTATCTGATATTTATGTCTTTCAATTTTAATATGCATAAATAAACACTTAAATTATTATAAAATTGAATAAATAAATACACATATTTTACCTGTCAAATTATGTAAGATGTACACATTCTACATGTCAAATCACATAAAAATTATCACGTAGAATATATTTTATAATAATTTAAATATCTACTTATACTAATTAAAAATTGAAAGACATAGATATCATATGAAATCAAATTGGAAAATATGTATTATGCCAAAAGAAGATCCTTTTTAAATTTCCTTTCCAAAAAGTAATTTCCAATCTTTCTCTTTTCTTGGAGAAAAAGTAAACATGATTTCCTTCTTGTAAATTGTTTCACCAAATATTTTCCACTTTTACATGCATGCATATCCACTATTTTGTTTTATTCCAGAGTGACCCCTACTTATTTTGGGGAAAAAATATTTTAAATTTTAGTCCCCCTTTCTCAAACCAAATTTTTTAAAAAAAAAATCCCATTTGCACACGCGCTATAAAGGCAAGAGAGATTTGTTACGCGCCTTGTAAGAGCGTGGATGAGGGATGTAGGAGTAGCTGTCAAAAAAATGAAGCACTTTGGGAAACGGAAGTACTGGTTGACGGCCGCTGCCACCACTTTTTTTCTGTTTCTAAACAGTGATTAACTAACGTCCTTTCACCGCCGTTTACTGCTAACAATGTGCACTAAAGTCACTTTAACAAGAAAAGATTTGACCCAAAAGTCTTTTAGAAGCTCAAAATAAAAATTATATGTGTTTTAAGTTATAATATCTGAGGTTCCTTCTAAGGACTCGTTTGGCCATAATTTTTTTTTTTCTTTTCAGAAATTTATTTCATTTTAGTGAAAAAAATAAAAATAAATAATGTTTGATCATGAAATATATTTCACTAAAGTAAAAAAAAAATCAAAAAAGTGAAAATAAGTTTTTCTTATTTTTACTTTTTTTACTCCTACTTCTCTCACAAAAGGTAAAAAAAAACTCTAATTTTTTTCATGGTCAAACATAACTCCAACTCCAACTCCAACACCAACACCAACTCCAACTCCAACTCCAACTCCAAAGAATTTAATTTTCATGGCCAAACGCCTACTAAGTCCGGACCCAAAGTCAAGATATAAAATAATAATTCGAATTAAAAAATATAACTTATATTTTAAATTTTTTACTTTATAAAAGTTACTCTACTCGTTTAAAAAAGAATGATTTATTTTTCTTTTTAATTCATTTAAAAAAGAATTTTTTTTTTTTTACAATACTTTAATTTTAACTTTCCACGTGACATGTTCAAGACCACAAGATTAAAAAATATTTTGATACATTTAATATTACTTTAATTTAAAATCACAAGATTCAAAAGTCATTTTTATTTTCTTAAACTTCGTGTTAAGTTAAAATAAATCATTCTTTTTGAAACGGAGGGAGTATATGTGTTTTAAGTTATATCTTATATTAATTTTAAAAAATATTTATTAAATAGAGATGATTTATAAGTAATTTTTCATCTTATGAAAAAATTTCACAGAATTTTTTTTTCTTTTATTTGTTCATGAAAATTTCAAATACAACTTAAAAATAACTAAAATCTTATTTTCACTTTTACTTTTTAAAAAGTCCTAGATTTTTATTTTATAAAATAATTCTATTTAAATTATATTTAATGTCTTTTTAAAAATATATTTAAATTCTAAATATTTATAACAAAAAATATATCTAACTCCAACGTTAAAAATTCCAATAAAGTGAATTATTTTACATCTTCATGGTCAAACACCTACTATATTTATTTATTTTTAATTTAAAGTACGAAAAGGTTAAATGGATAAGGAATTATAGGTGGGAAATCATACTCACAATAACAAAGTTAGAGTTTAATACTACTCATTTACTAAAATTCTTTGTGCCCGTTTGGTCATGTGAATTTTTTCTTTTCTTTTTTTTTTGGATTTTTTTCTACTTTATTTCAAATACAACTCTAAATTGGTGTTTGGTCATGAGAATTTTAAATTTAATTTTGAGTTTTATTTGAAAAAGTAAAAAGAAGTAAAATTTATTTTCACTTTTTTCATTCTCACTTCTCTAATAAAAATTCAAAAACAACTCCAATTTCAAAATATTTTGATTTTGCATGGCCAAACGCTTACTTATATTATACCGAAAAAAAGGGGACAAATATATTCTTCAACTTTTCAATTTAGAATAGATATATCTTTCGTTAAAATAATGGTATGTACATACTTTTATTGTTTACAAATGATGTATATTTATCATTTTCGCTAATATATCTATATTTTCAAAAATAGCACATGAGTTTAAAAGAAGATTCGAGTTTTTTTAGTTGGATCGGGTTTGAAAAGTTAAGAAAAGTGAAAATCATTTAAACCCTCAACTTTAACTTAAAAATCAATCTCCCCCCTCCATTTTGAGAAATAATCATTCTCCCCTCTTTATCCTATACAATGTATATTTTACCCTTGACATTTGCAATCCTCCATTTATATAATATCTTTTTATATTATTTATTTATTTTACTAAGGTATTAATATCTTCCATTTTGGAAGATCTTTAAGTTAGAATGATTAACTTTGGTCAATATTTGAAGGTTCGAGCATTGTATCAGAATTCAGTCAGTTTAATCAGCTCCGAAACATTGATTTTTGATAAGTAGCATGGTTGGTTCAAGTTTCCAGGCTTTCAGTGTGATTTTGAGCGTTTGGATGAGATGTTAAAAAGTTATGACCAAAGGTTGACTTTGGTCAATATCTGATGAAAATGGCCTACGTTGAAAATTCTGATCGCACTGTTGAGTCCGAAATGTCGAATTCGATTTAGTAACATATTTGGTTTATTTCTGAGAGATCCCGAACGAATCTCCAAGGTTCGTTCGGAGATTTTTGACTTCGATCTTCACTGTTGATGTTTGGTGCAACAAACCCTTCTCTGCGTTCTCGAGTCTCCATCGCATTCACGAATAAAGAGTATTTTTAGTCATCGTGATCGCAAAGAGTAAATAGGATCTGGGTTGGGAATTGCCTTTGCGTTCGTGTGGATAACGTCACGTTCACAATGAGACTGGGCCGGGTTGGTCACGGTCGTGATCAGGCTTTTGCGATCGCGTAGAAGGTAGTCCGTGGCAGCTTTAAATAGTTCATTTTCAGGATTAAACCACATTTTCCATCATTTTTAAACTTGAGAGCTCGAATTTGAACATTTTTAAAGATAATTTTCAAAATTTTAACATTGGGTCATGAAAAAATTTCTTACTTTTCTTTTTCCGACGATATTAATATTTTTTATATATATTTTTTTATATAGATTAAAAGTAAAAATATCATCATTTTAAAGATGTAAAAATAAATAAATAAAGAATGTAAGAGTAGAATAAAATTTTTAAAAAGTCAATTAGGAAAAAGGAGGGACAATACTATTTTTCAAAATTAAGGGAGTCTGATTTTTAAAATAAAATTAGGAACGTAAACGATTTTTCACCCTTAAAAAAATATGATTAAATAATTTTTTAAACTTACATGACATTTCTAAATTTATGCATTATTTTTTTATATAAAGATATATTCGTTCTAGTAATCACACAATAAAAATAACTAGACATATTAATTTATTTTTTATAGACGTGATTTTCATTTATTGTGGGAGGAAGGGTATTAGTACTATCTTTTTTTGTGTGTCACTTTATAGTAGAGGGAAGTGCAACCACCATAGCGACTTTCTCTGTCTTCATAAAACACTACTGCGCTGCTGAGTGCTGACATTAAAAACACAGACACAGACACACACTCCGCATTTCATATTCACTCTCTCTCTCTCTCTCACTTCACGCCAAATGCCTGCTCTTCCTATTTCTCCCTTCTTCTCTCTCATTCACATAACACACATTCTTTTACTAACTATGCCTCCTATACTCTAGCCACTTTCATCTTCTTGCTCCAGTCATATTGCTCTAAAACTCCTTGTGCGCTCCACCTATTACTGTTTACAGCGTTTATTTGCAGTTTCTGAGGGATAATGGAGGTCAGGGTGAAGCTGAAATTCTGTTCGCCCGCAGTATGGTTGGCTATGTTGCTTATTTTACCCATCGTTTCTTCTCTGAGTGAAGAAGGTAACTTTTTCTTCTCACTCCTTTTTACACATTACTGATGCTCAAGTGTTACCTGCTGGTCATTTTCTAACATTATGGGTATGTTCGGTACGAATCATCCGGTTTCTTATGCTCGGTTGGTTATAATTATTGGAAAATATTTTCCTTCGTACCCAACACACCCTATATTGCTATTTGATTCTCAAGCATACTAGCATTTGTTAGGCTTCTTTTCTTTTTTGCCTTTTTGTATCTGGAAACTGTTTTCTAGCTCCTCTGTTTTGTTTTATTGTGGAATGTTGGGACTTGATAGATACAAGAAGGTAGTGCTTGGTGTGTAATCTAGGAAATACGAAACTTATTGTTAGAAATTTCTTTTTTATTTTGAGTTTCTTGAGCAACATTCTCTGTTATTCAACTCTGATGAAAAGAATTTCGAGTTGTTTTAGCTGTATTTAGACTCCTGTTATAGCATTACAACCGAAATACTACTAAAAATGGTTCTGACTTGTGCAGGCAAAGCATTGATGTCGATCAAGGCATCGTTGAGCAACGTAGCAAACGTGTTGCTAGACTGGAATGATGTTCACGACGACGATTTTTGTTCATGGCGAGGCGTTGTGTGTGACAATTTCTCCATGTCCGTTGTTGCCCTGTATGTTTTCCATCTGGTTACCTGCTAGCGACCCTAGCACTTTGTCATTCTAGCTGATTTTTATATTTCTTTTAGCTAAATTTGCTTTTCTGTTTTGTTTGGTGAAGGAATCTGTCTAATCTGAACTTGGGCGGGGAAATTTCACCAGCCATTGGAGATTTGAAGAATCTGCAGTCTTTGTATGGTCCATTTTATGTTTTACTTTACTGTTTTCTGTCTATTGACTGTTATTTCCATACTGATGTAGTATTTCAATGTTCATGACAGAGACCTTCAGGGAAATAAATTAACTGGTCAAATACCTGATGAGATTGGCAACTGCATTTCACTCATCTTTCTGTAATCAGTTTTTGCCCTATGCTTTTAATATCTTTTTTTTGTACGGGTAAGTTTTATGGTGCTCATACTAGTTCTTTTGCTATGTTCTGCAGTGATTTGTCTGATAACTTGCTGTTCGGAGATATACCTTTCTCAATTTCTAAGCTCAAGCTGCTAGAGTTATTGTGAGTTGTTTTTGAACACATTAGATTGACGCTTTCTGTTGTTCTTTTAGCTGCTCTGATGTTAGTTACTTGAGCCGAGGGTCTTCCGGAAACAGCCTCTCTGCCTCTTCAAGGTAGAGGTAAGGTCTGTGTACTCTCTACCCTTCCTAGACCCCAGTTTTGGGACTATATTGGGTTTGTTGTTGTAGATTGATGTGTTCTGATAACTAGTTGATACATGGTTATGATGAATAAATACACTCCGTTGTGCAGGAATTTGAAAAACAACCAGTTGACTGGTCCAATCCCATCCACATTAACCCAAATCCCCAACCTAAAGACGCTGTGAGTTTCATGACTTAAGTCTTATCTCCCTCAAAATTTTGTCAATATACGTGACTAACAGATGGTTATGTAAATGGTGAAGTGATCTGGCTCGAAACCAGCTCATTGGTGAGATACCGAGGTTGATCTATTGGAATGAAGTTCTGCAATATCTGTGAGTGCATTCTCCTGGTGTTTGAAGGTATTTATTTTTTGTTTGTGAAATTTACAATATTTCGATTCCTTCTGTTTTGCAGTGGCTTAAGAGGCAACTTGTTGACCGGAACATTGTCCCCTGATATGTGCCAGCTGACCGGCCTGTGGTATTTGTATGTGCCTGCTCTATGTTGTCTGTTTGGTGTTATATCTCTATTTATTCTAACTTTAGAAGTTTCAAAATGTTTTCAGTGATGTGCGGGGCAATAACCTCAGCGGAACAATTCCAGATAATATTGGAAATTGTACAAGCTTTGAGATACTGTCAGTTTCCTTTCCTTGCCCTTTTTATGTTTTACTATTATTTTTCTCTTACTGCTGCAACAATTCTAACAAAGTCTGTTTTTTCTTGATTTCAGGGATATCTCATACAATCAGATAACTGGAGAAATTCCCTACAATATTGGGTTTTTACAAGTGGCTACCTTGTTAGTGAACTTTGATTTTCAAATAATTTTTAGTTGTTGTTATTTCTACCTTGTCTGTTCTGTTGTCGGGGTTCATTTCGATGAATGGTAAATGGAGATTGTGGTCCTTTCAACAGGTCTTTGCAAGGAAATAGGCTAACCGGTAAGATCCCGGAAGTGATTGGTCTAATGCAAGCTCTTGCTGTTCTGTGAGTATTCATACTACTACATGAATTGTTTTTTTAAAATTAACTCCAACCTTCGCTAGTAGCTTCTTGCAAGTCAAAGGTTACATGATGTCTGTCTCCTCTGTAGGGACTTGAGTGAAAATGAATTGGTGGGACCAATTCCTCCAATCTTTGGCAACTTATCCTACACTGGGAAGCTGTAAGTTCACCCCTAATTGAATGCATATACGTTTCATCGCAAGATACTCATTTGTCTGATTCACTTGTACATTCAACAGGTACCTGCACGGCAACAAGCTTACAGGGCCAATACCACCGGAGCTGGGAAATATGTCTAAGCTTAGTTACTTGTAAGAGGATTTATTAGAATATGTTATGTAGTCACCTTGTTTTGCTTCATGCATTGAGCTATGTATTATTTACAGGCAATTAAATGACAATCAGCTAATTGGACAAATTCCCTCTGATCTTGGCAAGCTGAACCAGTTATTTGAATTGTGAGTCTTTTATTCTTCTTGTAGTATTTTGTGTTCTACTTTCTTTTGGTATATCTTGTTCTTAGTGTTCCTTTAACAGGAATCTTGCAAATAACAAGTTTGAGGGACCAATTCCTGAAAATATCAGCTCTTGCTCAGCATTGAATCAATTGTAAGATTGTTTCCTTATGCTTTTGGGACTTCTTTTTTCTCTCGCTTTTTATATTCTATTCATTCCGAGTCTAAACATGTTTGTTTTTTTCTTTCAGTAATGTTCATGGTAACAACTTAAACGGGTCCATTCCTTCAGGGTTTAAGAATCTGGAGAGCCTGACGTATCTGTATGTTATATTCTTCTGTTTTGGCTGGTGATAATAATAATGATTTTGAATTTATTTCATATGTGATATAAACTCATTGTTGATAATTGATGTACACCTGGCAGTAACCTTTCATCAAATAAATTTAAAGGTCACATACCTTCTCAACTTGGGCGAATTATCAACCTCGATACTTTGTGAGTTCTTGATTGTCAAGGTCAATTATTTCATAATTTAAGTGACTCCTTGTGCTAACACTTGTATTCCTCAGGGATCTCTCTAGCAATGAGTTTTCTGGGTTTATCCCTGGTTCTATTGGAGATTTGGAGCATCTCCTCACATTGTGAGATATTAAATATTTAGATCTACCAGGAGTTGTATCATATGTGACTTGAACATAATCTTTGTCATCACACATTGTAGGAATCTGAGCTGCAATCATCTTGATGGACAAATTCCTGTAGAATTTGGCAATCTGAAAAGTATACAAACCATGTGAGTTTCTGCAGAGAGTGTTACAGAACTGTGGACCTTTTACTCTACTGATTTTCTTGCGCTGAGACTGGTTTCTATTCTTTCAGTGATATGTCATGCAACAAGATCTCTGGTGGCATCCCAAAAGAGCTGGGACAGCTGCAGACCATGGAAACTCTGTAAGTACATTTAATTTTTGTCAATTAAATTGATGTAGAGTTTAATCAGCTTTTCTTCAATATCACAGACAATTCTAATGCACTTTTGATTGGCTTGGTTTCTTTTTTGTAGTACTTTGACAGCTAACAATCTCAGTGGAGCAATCCCTGACCAATTGACCAATTGTTTCAGCCTAACTAGTTTGTGAGTTCATCTGTCTTTGCCTTTACTTCATGCACATTCTAATTCTACCTTCAGCTACTGATCTTACTGTCACTCTGCATCAGGAATATTTCTTACAACAATTTCAGTGGTGTTGTTCCTCTTTCACGAAATTTCTCGCGGTTTGCACCTGACAGGTATTTTCTGTATAGAATGAAGCTTCATCATTACATATTTATATTAACTACAAGTAACTGACCCCCCTCATTGTGGTCATCAGCTTTTTGGGGAACCCACTACTTTGTGGAAACTGGAAAGGTTCAATATGTGACCCCTACCCATCAAGGTCTAACGGTATGAATTCATTTGCTGCATTGGTTAGCGAATCTTTTGGTATTCTAGAGTCAGGTGCATCATAATGACGTGTGAGTTTGGCAGCCCTCTTCTCCAGAACAGCTGTTGTTTGCACAGCATTGGGTTTCATAGCACTTTTATCCATGGTTATAGTGGCTGTGTATAAGTCCAATCAACCACATCAGTTTCTGAAGGGGCCTAAGACCAATCAAGGTAGAAATTATTACATGTCTGTTCTATTCTTATGTTTTTCAATACTTTCAGGTATTCATGTTTGGTTTTTTCTTGTTTCCCTCTAATTCTCTAGGTTCCCCCAAACTCGTGGTTCTTCACATGGATATGGCCATCCATACATATGATGACATTATGAGGATTACTGAGAACTTCAGCGAGAAATTCATAATAGGATATGGTGCTTCCAGCACTGTATATAAATGTGTTTTGAAAGATTCCCGACCAATTGCCGTTAAGCGACTTTACACTACACATCCACACAGCTTGCGTGAATTTGAGACTGAACTGGAGACAATTGGAAGCATCAGGCACAGAAACCTTGTTAGTTTGCATGGTTACTCACTTTCCCCTAATGGGAATCTCCTTTTTTATGACTACATGGAGAATGGTTCACTCTGGGATCTACTTCATGGTTAGTAACCCTCTTCTCTTCTTCTAACCTTTTTGTGAAATATCTTCATGTTAGACAGTTTTGACTAATAGTTGATGTTTATTTTTGTTTTTCCCTGTTGGAGAATGATGCTATAAACCTGGATTGATTTGAAAATGACTAATTATCAACTGAATACATGTCATAGGGCCATCCAAAAAGGTGAAACTTGACTGGGAAACACGTCTGCGAATTGCAGTTGGAGCTGCTCAGGGTCTTGCTTATCTTCACCATGATTGCAACCCAAGAATCATCCACAGAGACGTAAAATCTTCAAACATTCTAGTGGATGAAAATTTTGAGGCTCATCTCTCTGATTTTGGGGTTGCAAAATGCATCCCTGCTGCAAAAACTCATGCTTCAACTTTGGTGTTGGGCACCATTGGCTACATTGACCCTGAGTATGCCAGGACTTCCAGGTTAACTGAAAAGTCAGATGTCTACAGCTTTGGCATTGTTCTCCTGGAGCTTTTGACAGGAAAAAAACCGGTCGATAATGACTTGAACTTGCATCAGCTGGTATTATTCTCCACTAATTGCTCTACCTGTTAGTTGTAAAGGATTTATCTCAGACTGGATAGAAAAGAACAGCTTCACTCAAATTTTCTTACCTTCCTCTTGCATTTGCAAAATTCTATTAATTGTCGTTTGTCTCTTTAATTCCTATTACATTTGCCTAAAGTAATTTGTTGTGTTGCAGATATTGTCAAAGGCGGATGATAACACCGTGATGGAAGCTGTCGATCCTGAGGTATCTGTTACATGCATGGACTTAATGCATGTGAGGAAGACTTTTCAGCTTGCGTTGCTGTGCACAAAAAGATTCCCATGTGAGAGGCCAACAATGCATGAGGTTGCTAGGGTACTTGTTTCCTTGCTGCCTCCCCCACCAACCAAACCTTGTTTAGCCCCTCCCAAATCCATTGATTATACAAAGTTTGTGATTGGGAAAGGACTACCGCAAGTCCAGCAGGGTGACAATTCCTCCGATGCACAGTGGCTTGTTAGATTTCGAGAAGCTATATCCAAAAACACCTTTTGACTTGGGTTCATAGACATTTCATATCAAATCAGTACATGATTGTGGGAACGTATGTTGGCCAAAGTTTTTTGATGCTAGAGATATTCCCTATATGATGGTTAGGCACACACGGTATGGCTAAGTATATTTCACATTTATAGATTGAACGTTTTATGGTGGATGAGATCCACAGTAGGTTTAGATCTATAACCAGTGTTGAGATCTGTTTCTCTTGAACTTGATGTTTTGCCCATGTATAGAGTTCAAACAGTAAGTTAAATCACATTAAGAGTCCAGGTTTTGCATCTGCCTTCATAGTTCTGCGTATGTATGAAATTGGACAACAATTTCTAAGATATTTACCTCTTGTGTTTTGTGTTGGTCTACAACAACATACTCGGTATATCTTTGAAAGTGGTATCTGGGGAAGATAATTGTTTTGTGGTGGTCTAATGTCTAATATTAAACAACTTGTGGAAATCAAAGTGATGGTTGTGGTTCTTGTGGAAATTCATGCTCTTGTGGGAAGTTTCGAAGATTGTACGAGCTCTTAGAAAAATTGAATAAGCTTCAAAATTCGTTCTACTGCTTTTCACGATTAAGATCTTCAAAATCATCTTGTTTTTTGACGGGGACTTGACTAATAAGTACTATTATTTTTACCAAATGCTTGCACCTCATGCCCAAACTCTTTAGGGGTCGTTTGGTAGAGTATATAAGATGGTAGATTATATAAGAATAATGTAAAATATGATGTAAGAGCCGTCAATATGGGTCAGGCCCGTTGGGCTGGGCTGGCTCAGCCTGTAATTTGATTGGGTTGGGCTTCAATTTTTGCAGCCCATTTATAATAGGGCTTTTTAGCCCAGCCTGAATAAGCCCGGATAAATATTTAAATTTGATTATATTTATAAAATATTTAAATAACCACAATACAAAATTAAGTAGTACTGGATTTAAACAATCAAACATTAAAATATCAGTTATATTACTCATTAACTATTTAGATTGCTTATTAATATTTTTATTTGGTTCAAAGGGTACGATGTCAAAAGTTATTTAGTTTCGCTATTAGGATTAGTTTTTTTGATGTATTGAAGACTTAATTAGCAAGTAGTAACACTATGTAATATTTACTTGTAAATATTTATGTTTATTAACATTCTAAAATTAAATTATAAAAATAATATTTTTTAAAAATTGGGTTGACCCGTGAGGCCCGCAGGTGATGGTGTGGACTTGGTGTTTATGATGGGTCAGTTCGGCCTGACCCGTCAAACTCCAAAACTTGTGTGGGCTAGCCCGGATGGGTTGGGTCGGCCCGTATTGACATCTCTAAGTAATGCTTGTGTTAGTTATGTTTGAATTAGTTATACTTGCAATTTTTTTATGCAGTGTTTGATTTGGTATACTAAAAATAACATGAATTTCATAATTTAAAAAATAATAATATTTTTTTTACAAAAATATCCTCCATAAATATGGTGAAAAGGATGTGGATAAGATTTTGAGGGATAATTGTGTCTTTAACTATGCTAATGAATGCATTAGATCTATTGTATTACTAATACCATGAATTTTAAGGTATTAGTAATATACACCTCAATACACAATAAAGTGTATAATTAATGCAAGTATTGGTTATGCATAGGCTAAAAAATTGTATTAAACAAGGTACTAATAATACACAAGACAAATACATACATTATTTCTTTTAATATACTCTACCAAACGGCCCCTTAAATATTTACTACCTTTTTTATGTTAGTGTCACTATGATTAATTGTTTCATAAAATAATTTTTTTTTTCCAAACCATCAAACTTAATTTATTTTAGCATAAACCTTATGAAGACACTCCTGAATTAGTCTCGAATTATTAAGTACACACTTATACTTTGTAGGATCCAACTACCCCTTTTAGACTTAAAAATGCACACCAAAAATGCAAGAACTAGATTAATATAGTTTGATTTTCGAGAAACGAAATGTGACAAGTCAAAGTGAATGGGGGATAAAAGAATAAGTTGGTATTGCTCAACTTCACACTTAATTAAGGGCATGTTTGTATGGAGGAAAATGTTTTTTTAATTTTTTCATATTTGGTTATTTCTTAAAAATGAGAAAAACTATTTCCTTAATCAAAATAGGAAAAATAAGTTACATAAGTGACAGAGCAAGTTTGTTATCTCTTCCCCAACACCCATTCCCGAACTCACACTCCTCACCACATCCCACCCAATAGTGTTTTGTTAGATAATATAAAAATACTCGTGAGACAATATTGAGATGTCTTTACCTCTTCTTTCTCTCATTTTTGGATTGTTCCTATTAGAGGACTTTCCCTTTTCACTCTTTCTTAGTTGTTTGTTTGTATCCTTTCTTTTGGGCCGGTTTTCATAACTGGGCCAGAATTGTTGTGTACTTATTTATGGGCAAACAACATAAATTTCAATTGGTTAGTACTTAATTACATTCTATCCCCATTCTTTTCAAAATTATATAAAATCCCAAATTTTGAAGTTTCGGCTACATTACTGAGGGTCAGATATATCACTTTTCGATACATAACTAATCAATCAAATTCTTATGTATCAGTAACACAGATCTTATTCTGATACATAAGTCTTATGCATCAGTAACACAAAAAAGAATTTAACACACAAAAAATTTTTGATACATATTTTTAATCAGATACATCATTCTTATGTAATTGTACACAAAAATCAAATTCTTGTGTATCAGTAACACATATCTCATTCCGATACATAAATCTTATGTATCAGTAACACAAAAAAGAATTTTGATACATATTTTTTTTCATATTTTTAACCAGATACATCATTCTTAACGACGAACTCCGACCGTCAACCACCCAAAACGACCACTACAACCCACATCACCACCACTGTGATTTCAGATCCGGTGATTTCCACCACCAAAATACCATTAACAACCAACTCACGGCATCACCGAAGCTCAACAATGATGAAACTCTGATGTTTCGGACAAACTTCAACGAAGCTCCAATGAAAATAACCAATTAATTCACCGTCGCTGTCAAAAACAATGAAAATCAGCCACCAATATCCAGATCTGGAGAATGTGGGAATTAATGGGTGTTGATATAAATCGGTATGTTTATTGATGATTCAAAATTATAAAAAAAGGTGTGTGTTTGAGGGAGGAGAAGAATATTGTTTGTTGTGTCAATTGATTAAAATGATCAAAGAAATTGATAAAATGAGGCTGATAATAAAGGAAATCGATGGAGGAGATGATTGTTGGTTGATGGAGGAAGGAGAGAATTCTATCGTGAATTCTATGTGTGTGCATGAATTCGAGGAATTATTGTGATGTATCTGGATGTTTAGAGAGTGAAAGTAAAGAAGAAATTTTTGTAATTATTTTATAGGGTTGGAATTTTAAGTAATAATAATAAGTTGAAGTGTGGTATTATTTAATTTGTCCCTTATTTATTGTTTTCTGTTGATCAATAACCTTTTAAAAAAAACTTGCTTTCCAAGAAAACTTTTTCTACGTAATTTGCTTTCTAAGAAAATATTTTCGTTCGTATCAAACTCAGTCTAAATATTCTGTACAAGCAAATTTCAGACATGTCTAATTTCTGGCTTAGGCAGTCCCAAACTTTAGATCAGAATTTTATTAATTTCAGACTCGTAAATGCAAAGTTTTTGAAGCTTTAAGCTTATAAAGAAAATTTGAACTACGACTATTCTTAAATAACGGTTCTCCAAATTGGTAGGTTAAGATATATCATTAGTGTAAGAAAATCTTGATGCATTAAATGTAGCGAAAAGTACACAAAATAGAACCATTTTAAATATATTTACCCGTGTATGCCTCTTCCCTTACTAATTAGGCGTAATGCCCAATCGGAAATAAGAATTTATCCGCGTGCCCAGACCTCTTTAATTATTTTTGGACCAAATTTTCAAGTGAATTTAATGCTTCTGACATTTGTCCTCTTTATCCTTTATCTCTTAACTTTCATTTCTCTCTTCTTTTTTTGGTTGGTTTTTTGTGTGGCATGTAAATTTGTTTCATTTTAACTTTTGTCTTTTTCTTGTTTTGTTCATTTCATTTTTATTATTGTCTTTTTCTTTCTTTTCTTAGGATAAAATAAAATATTAGCTATTCATTTTAAGATTAATAAAATATATTATCATTACTCTTAATCTGTGTTTAGAGGCTTGTATTAGTGACAACCAAACCTAGGATGTATTTTGGAGACTTGATTCTTGTTTATATAAATTGGGATTAATCTACTCTTTCTGCTACCGCTTCTCTTTCCTTAAATTGTGTTCTTGGGATGGGTTAGGCTTACTAATCCGGAGAGTGTGACAAGTGCCATCACGTGCCTATTTTTGGATCGTGACACCATGACAGTATATCTATATTGTGCTGGTATCATTATGAATTGAAGTAAACCTCAATGATACCATGTCAGTATATATATACTGTGATGACATCATGAAGGTCTCACAGATAGATTGAAGCAGAGATCAATGATACCACGACAGTATATAAATGTATTGTGATGGTATCATTGAGGTCTCACTGAAGGACTGAAGGATTGAAACATACATTAATGATATCATGACAGTATATAGTTATACTGTGATGGTATCATTACGGACTGAAGCAAATCCAATGATACCATGTCAGTATATATATACTATGATGATATCATGGATGTCTAATTGAAGGATTGAAGCAGACATCAATGATACCATGATAATATATAGATATACTGTGATGGTATCATGGAGGTCTCATTGAATGATGAAGCATACATCAATGATACCATGATGGTATATAGATATACTGTGATGGTATCATTATGGACTGAAGCAAATCCAATGATACCATGTCAGTATATATAAACTATGATAGTATCATGGAGGTCTGACTGATGGATTGAAGCAGGCGTCAATGATACCATGGCAGTATATAGATATACTATGATTGTATCATTATGGACTGAAGCAAACTCAATAATACCATGTCACTATATATATACTGTGATGGTATCATGTAGGTCTGACTGAAGGATAGAAATAGACATCAATGATACCATGAAAATATATAAATATACTGTGATGGTATCATGGAGGTCTTACTGAATGACGAAGCATACATCAATGATACTATGATGGTATATAGATATACTGTGATGATATCATTACAGACTGAAGCAAACCCAATGATACCATGTCAGTATATAGATATACTGTGATGGTATCATGGAGGTCTCACTGAATGATGAATCAAACATCAATGACACTAGGACGATATATAGATATGTTGTGATGGTATCACTACGGACTGAAGCAAACTCAATGATACCATGTCAGTATATATATACTGTGATGGTATCATGGAGGTCTGACTGAAGGATTGAAGCAGACATCAATGATACCACGATAGTATATAGATATACTGTGATAGTATCATGGAGGTCTCATACTTCAATGATACCATGACGGTATATAAAAATACTGTTATGATATCATTACAGACTGAAGCAAACCCAATGATACCATGTCGGTATATATATACTGTGATGGTATCATGGAGGTCTGACTGATGGATAGAACCAGACATCAATGATACCATGACAGTATATAGATATACTGTGATGGTATCATGGAGGTCTCACTGAATGATGAATCAAACATCAATGACACTAGGACGATATATAGATATGTTGTGATGGTATCACTACGGACTAAAGCAAACTCAATGATACCATGTCAGTATATATATATACTGTGATGGTATCATGGAGGTCTGACTGAAGGATTGAAGCAGACATCAATGATATCATGACAGTATATAGATATACTGTGATGGTATCGTTACGGACTGAAGCAAATGAAAAAAATAGAAATAAAAAAGAAAAGAGAATCAAATAAAATTACAAAAGAAAAGAAATAAAAAATAAAAAAAGGACTGAATATATGAAATTAGTTTGTGGTGAAAAATAAAAAATATTATGATTTGAGAAAAAAATGAATGAAAAAAGGAGAAAAAAAATAAAAGATAATGAAATAAATGAAAAAAAAAAGAAAAGGAAAGGAACAAGAACTAAAGAAATTGAAAAGCAAAGAGAAAATGAAAAATAAAAAGCAAAAAAATACAAGAAAAAAAGAGAAAAATAAAAGCAGGAAAAAGAAGAAGTAGAGAAAAAAAATTAAAGAATAAAGAAATAAAAAAAAGAAAAAAAAAAGAAAAGGAACAAGAAATAAGGAAATTGAAAAACAAAAAATAAATAAAAAATAAAAAACACAAAAATAAAAGGAACCAATAAAGGAAAAAAAAGAGAAAAATAAAAGCAGAAAAAAATACATGAATAAAGAAATAAACGAGAAAAAGAAGAAAAGGAGCATATAAAATAAAAATTGAGTGTGAATTAGATTATGGCGTAAAAAGAAAATAAAGAATAAAATAATTTTACAAAAAAAATAAATGAACAAAGAAGCATAAAAAAGAAAAAAAAAAGGAAATGAGAAAAAAAAACCAAAAAAAAAAGAAAAGAAGTAGAGAAATAGAGAAACAAAAAGGAAAAGAATTAAAATGGAGATAAATAACTAAAGATACAAGGGAAGGGGACATTTTCTGTAATTAGTTAGGGGGCATTTTATGTAAGGGGACATTTAGTTGTAAATAGTTTGCTTCTATAAGGCATGAATGTACTTTTCCCTTAAATGTAACTAACTTAAATTTTATAAACGTTCCATGGAAAATGAGTTTCAATCAAATCAAACATTCTTTGTTTTTTCACTGTATTATTTTCTAGTGTTTTTTGTCACTGGAGAATATTTCCCTACAGTATCATTTATGGAACTTTCAAATATAAAAGGAATGTATTTTTAAAAAATAATAAATTAATCATCTTCTTGTTTCATTTTTCATATCAGACAAATACACATTAACTCTAATTATACATCCAATTTGGGATGATCAAGTATTTATATATACTGAGAGACGAAATATAAATTAAAAAAATTAAGGAGCGTAATGACCTAAATTTATTCATCTTGTACTCTACAATAGTATTCATGACATTAACACAGATGATATGTAGAGTGCAATTTTACAATATTTGATACTTTTAATAAAAAAAAAAGAAGAACATGACTAAATGTGTTAAACTAGAAATCACAAGGACCAATATTAACATTCATAAATATTTGTGATACTAATATCACAAACTTGACATGTTTACGAAAAAAATAATAATGCCACATCAATTGTGGCCCCACAATTATATCAGTCAACTCAAACACTCCCTCTATTGATTGTGCTTCGTTTGCTTCCCTACCACTTTCCTATTTAAGCAGCTCCTCCCCTTTCGTTTTCTCTCATCCTAATGAGTTGTTCAAATTTATCATATTTCTATAGGTAGAAAAAAATAAATTTATTTCTATAAATGGTGCCTAAGAAAAAATATACGAAGACGGCGGCAAAGGCGATGAAAGTGAATGGAGGTATTGCGAAGGCGAGGGCTAGAGCGGAGAAGTTGCGAAGAAAGCAACCAAAGTGAACAGAGGAGTTGTGAAGGAGGTGAATTATCGAGGAGTATGGAAAAAGCTGTTGGGGAGATACAGGGCTGAGACGAGACATCCGAAAAGAGGATGCAATGTTTGGTTAGGTGACACAACGGAGGTGGCAACGATGGCGTATGATACAACAACGATAGAGTTTCGCTGGGTTAAGGCTAAGACTAATTTTACGATTTCGATGGATGATGTGAATTGGAGTCCCAGTTATCAGATCAGTACTGTTTCGTCATCGAATACAGTGGTTGTGGTGGAGGTCGATGTGAAGGAAAAGGCGGCGGATCAACCATCATCGCCGCCTTTGCCTCCACCTCGAACTCCTCCACAACCACTACATTCGATGATGCAACAATACTGATATGATGACTGGGACTCCGATTCACATTGTCCATCGGTATCAGAAAATTAGTTTTAGTCTTCATCCAGCGAAACTCTATTATTGCTGCATCATACGCCATTGCCGCCTCCTCTGACGTGTCAAAAGTACCTAATCAAACATTGCATCCTCTCTTCGAATCTCTTGTCTCTGTCCCGTATCTCCCTGTGGATTCTTCCGTACTCCTCGGTAATGCACCTCCTTCGCAACTCCTCCGTTCACTTTTGCCATCTTCCTCGCAACTCCTTCATTCACTTTCTCCTCCCTCGCCTTCGCCTTCGCAACTCCTCCATTCACTTTCTCCGTCCTCGCCTTCACCTTCGCAACACCTCTGTTCATTTTCATTGCCTTCACAACCACCTTCATACATTTTTTCTTAGGCGCCTTTTTTCAATTCTGTAAATCAATTTAAAAAATAATTTTTTTTTTCTCTCTCTCTCTCTCTCTATATATATATCTATATATCTATCTATCTATCTATCTATCTATCTATATATATATATATACACACACACACACACTCCATTTCAAAAAAAATGACCTACTTTCTTTTTTACTTAGTTTAAAAAAGAATGACCCCTTTCTTTTTTTGGCAATATTTTAATTTCAACTTTCTACGGGACATGTTTAAAACCACAAGATTAAAGGGTATTTTTGTACATTTGGCATAGCTTTAATTTAAGACCACAAGATTCAAAAGTCTTCTTTATTTTCTTAAACTCCATGCCAATTTAAACTGGATCATTCTTTTTTAAACTGAGGGAGTATATATAAAATTATTTCTAGAAATTAATTTATTTTTTTCTACCTATAGAAATTTGATAAAATTAAACAAGTCATTAGGATGAGAGAAAACTAATGGAGGAGGAGCTGCTTAAATAGGAAAGTGGTAAGGGAGGCAAACAAAACACAGTCGATGGAGGGAATGCTTGACTTGACTGATGTAATTTTCAGGGCCACATGTGACGTGATATTATTATTATTATATTTTTTCTTAAACAAGTCAAGCTTTGTGATATTAGTATCACAAATATTTATGAATGTCAATATTGATCCTTGTGATTTCTAATTAAACACATTTTAACAAATAGTTGAATTGAATATTTTTTTATCTCAAAATAAATGTTATCTTAAACTCTTTTTGTTACTTTACAATATATAAAATTTTGAAAAAAAATTTAATTGTAAGAATAATATGAGAAAATTTAATGAATTCTATCTTGATTTGTAAATTGAAAAGTAATCTGAAACAACTATATTTAGTAATGTTAATATTGGTCCTTATTATTTCTACACATACAATGTAAATAACTTAAATTGTATAAATGATTCATGGAAAAGATTTGGATCAAATCCAACATTATTTTTTTTAACGAAGATGTCATTATTTTCTAATTTCCTTGTCACTGAAGAATATTTTCCAACGGCATCATTTATTGAACTTTCAAATTTTAATGGAGTATATTTTAAAAATAATACATTACTCTTCTTCTTGTTTCGTTTTTCATATTAGCCAAATATACATTTACTCTATTTAAATGTTCAATTTGGGATGGTCGAGTATCGATATTGAGAGATGAAAAATAAAGTAAAAAAATTACGGCGAAGAAATCTGAACATTGTGGCTTAAATTTATTCATCTTTTCGAGCAGGCCGTAGGCAGAGATTAAACATTTGTACTGTACAATAGTATGCATGAAATTAACACAAACGATACGTAGAGTGCAATTTTATACTATTTGGTACTTTTAATCAAAATAAAGAACATGACTAAATGTATTAAAATGTGTTTAACTAGAAATCACAAGGACCAATATTAGCATTCATAAATATTTGTGATACTAATATCACAAAACTTGACATGTTTAAGAAAAAAATAATAATGCCACATCACGTGTGGTCCCCATAATTACATTAGTCAAGTCAAACACTTTCTCCATTGACTGTGCTTTGTTTGTTTCCCTTACCACTATAATAACCTGATTCATGAGATTTTTTTTATGTGATTTGATCATTTTACCCTTTTTCGTAGTTGCTAGATGTTGATTTTGGAGTGTGGGGATGGTTGAAAGGGTTTTCAATGCCTTCGGGAGGGTTTTGGGAGAGTTTGAGGTTTTTAGAGGCTTTAAAAGTCCTATAGTTGACTTCGGTCAACATTTGATGTTTTGAATGCTGGATGGCGTTTTGGAAAGTTCCATCAGATCCAAAATTTTAAATTTGGGTTAGTAGCGGGGTTGGTTCAGGTTCGGAACCTTTATTTTGCATTTCGATCCTTTATTTGAAAACTAGTGAATTTGCCAAAAAGGGGTCTCGGAGGCTAATTTATTGAAAGCGATCATTTTTCGAAAACCAATGTTGCCATTGAGTCCAGAATGTCGAAAATAACCTAGTAGCATATATGATTTATTTCTATGGGGTCCCGAATGAATCTTGAGGGTTCGTTTGAAAATATTTCAACTTGCCAAAACTCGGCATTTTGCTGATATCTGGTGAAAACCCCACCTTTCTTCATGAACACGGGTCTTGGTCGTGAAAGCGGAGAAGGAAGTAATCTTTCATCGCAAACGCGACAGGGCTGTCACGAATGTGAGGGTCGGGTCATGTACCTTTGCGAACACGAAGGCCATTTATTGGCCTGGTCAATGTTGACCCTCGCAAACGTGAAGGGTTGACCACGTTCGCGTGGTACTGTTCACAAAACAGTATAAATAGCTCAAAATCATGATTTTACTCTATTTTTGGACCTCCAAGCTTCGGAAAAGGCAACTTTGCTATGGTTTCTTCACCATTTTCATGTAGGTAACCTCTAAACTCATCTTTCCATTAATTCCTATTGATTATGTCTTGAAAAACATCTTTTAATCTCGATTTTGAGATATTTTTTTTGAGGTTTTGCTGGTAAAGCTCAAAAATATTTTTTCTTTGATTCGGACCTCGTTTTAAGTCATTTTTGCGTGGGTCTTCAATTGTAGACTCCTATAACCTTGCGGAATGCGTTTCTAAAATAAAATTTTGCTTTTACCCCTTTCGTTTTTGAATTCATTTTTCAAGTCCGTTTTGGATCCGTCTCAAATATGGTCGATATGAGTACCATTAGCTTCCTTATAACACATATATGCTATATTTGAATGTTTTAGTTGATTACGAGATCGTTCGGAAGGGGAAAGCTCCGTGTTGAAGGACTTTAGGCTTGGATTTCGATGCATCGAGGTAGGTTATGACTTAACTTTCTTCAGACTGGGCTGGGTAGTTAATAAATAAGTAAGGCATACTATGAGTTTGGAAAAATAACCATGGGAATGGTATTTTGACATTATTATTACTGTTCTGTGCCGTGTGGGGGCTTATATTTTTGTTGTTGTTGACTTGTGATATTATATATTACGTGTTGCCCGTGTGGGGGCCTTATTTGACATCATTGGCCTTATTTGCGCATTTAAATGTCTTCATTCTTAATGTGATGCCGTGCGGGGGCTTGAATAGATATTATAGGCCTTATTGAGCATTGTTTGCCTTTGTCATGATAGAAATGCCCGAGTTATGGGTAAATATGATATAAATGATGTCTTACATGCATATTTATTTCAATGGTGCCTAACTAGAACTGATATCTTGAATTGTTGACATATTGAGTTGATTTCTGAGCTCACTTATACGTGTATTGAATGGATTGGTTATCTTCATACTTAATTGATTGTGAGCATACTATCCACATTTCATACATACATATTCATGCGATATCAGTATCATTGTGAAATACTGTTTTGAAAGAAAATGAGACATTTTCATGAAACCTTGATCCGTGAATACAAGTCGGAGAGGTGGGTTGAGATTCTGAGATAGTATACCGGTTGCGAACCCTTCATGGGTCCTATTTTTTGAGCAGTGAGGCTCTGTAGGTGTATAAAGGAAGCCATGCGATGACTTTCAAATCATTCACTTCATCATCATTTCATTTCACCTGCATATGCATATTCAATGTTATCTTAACGTTTCTTGATATGTAATTAGTTGCTATTTACCTTCGTGATTACTTGATTTTCTTTGATTTCGTGTTTATATTAGAACTGTTAGTGAAGACGGTGTGAGCTACCGTTTGAGAACTTTTCTTTTTGCAGGAGGATGTGTTCGTAGTATTTTCTTTACTTGTATTATTTTATACTTTGCTCAGTCGGCATATGATACCTACTGGGTACAAGTGGACCGTACTCACTCCTACTGTGCCCTTTTGGTGCAGATTCTAGTACGATTATGACACACGGTGGCTGATTTCGTGCTGATCATAGTTGGTGGTTTGAGGTACTGGCACGCTCTAGGGCTTTTCAGAGTTGACTCCAGACCTCCTATTATCTTCTTTAATGTCTTTATTTATTTTCGGAGATAGACATTTGAACTTTCGGTATTTCGGATGTATTTATTAGATGCTCTACAATTATGACACTAGATGTTGGGGATTTTATGTATTTTGTTTAGACTTCCGCTAAAATTTGCATATGTGTTGACCTGACTTCGTTCTGGAAGTCTCGTCTTATCTTATTTTATTCTAATTTTGAAAATTTTCCTTCCTTTGGGCTGTTAGCTTATCTACCAAGGTTGGGTTGGGATAGAAGCCATCATGACCTCATTTTTTGAGTCGTGACAACAACTTTTCTATTTAAGTAGCTCCTCCCCTCTTCGTTTTCTCTAATTCTAATAACTTGTTCAAATTTATCATTTTTCTATAGGTAGAAAAAATAAACTAATTTCTATAAATGGTACCAAAGAAAAAATATACAAAAGCGGCGATGAACGCAATGAAAGTGAATAGAGACATTACGAAGGCGACAACGAGGTTAGAGAAAGTGAACAAAGGAGTTGCGAAGAAAGCTACGAAAGTGAACGGAGGAGTTCTGAAGGACGTACATTTTCGAGGAGTACAGAAGAAGCCGTCGGGGGGGATATAAGACAAGAGATCCAAGGAGAGGATGCAATGTTTGGTTAGGTACGTTTGACACGGCGGAGGCGGCGACGATGGCGTATAATGCAGCAGCGATAGAGTTTCACAGTGTGAAGGCTAAGACTAATTTTTTGATTCCAATGGATAATGTGAATATGAGTTCCAGTCATCAGGTCAGTACTACTACGTCATCAAATTCAATGGCTATGGCGTGGTTGAGGTGGAGGCAAAGGCGTCAGATCAACCATCAATCTGTGCCTTTGCCTCCACCTCAACCGTTGGTACAACCACTACATTCGATGATGCAACACTACTGATCTAATGATTGGGACTTTGGTTCACATCATCCGTCGATATCAAAAAATTAGTCTTCGCCTTCACCGTGCAAAATTCTATCGCTGCTGCATCATACACCAATGCCGCCTCTTCCGCCATGTCAAGCTTACCTAACCAAATATTGCATCCTCTATTCAAATCTCTTGTCTTTGCTGTATCTCGATGACGGCTTCTTTCATACTCCTTGGTAATGTACCTCCTTTGCAACTCCTCCGTTCACTTTCGCCGGCTTCTTAGCAACTCCTCCATTCACTTTTTTTGTCCTTACCGCGGCCCTCGCAACACCTCCGTTCACTTTCATCGCCTTCACCACCAACTTCCTACATTTTTTAGGTGCCATTTCACTTCTGTAAATCAATAACAAAAAATAAAAATTTTGCTCTCTCTCTCTCTCTATATATAAAAGTTTTTATAGAAATAAATTTATTTTCTTCTACCTATAGAAATATGATAAATTTGAACAAGTCATTAGGATGAGAGAAACTGAAGGAGGGAGGATCTGATTAAATAGGAAAGTGGTAGGGCAAGCAAACAAAGCACAGTTAATGAAGGGAGGGTTTGACTTCACTGATGTAATTGTGGAGGCCACACGTGACGTGACATTATTATTATTATTATATTTTTTTTCTTAAACAAGTCAAGTTTTGTGATGTTAGTATCACAATATTTATGAATGTTAATATTTGTAAATGTTAGTATCACAAATATTTATGAATGTTAATATTAGTAACAACCCAAACCGTCGTTACATATGAAAACATCCCAAAAATAATATACGATAAATAATACACTCAATTTGGGCTAAGAAAAATTAACACGAAAAGACAAAATAAGGCTCAAGGGGATTTGGCCAAAAGCCCCCAAAAGAAATTGGGCTGGACTGCTGCCGACCACCTACAACGGTCGGTTAACCGCTACAACGGTACTGCTGTAGCAGTAATGGGTACCTCTGCAGCGGTAACGGGCAGTAGCCAACCCGAGGGATTTTAAAAAGCCCTCTCTTTAATTATTTCCCTAGGTCGCCCCCTTCCTCCGAAAACACTCTAAAAACCCCCATCTCCCCAACCATGATATTTCAAAGGTCAGGGTTCATGAGGGTGATTTTGAGACACACCCGGAGGGAAACCGATATGGGAATACGCTTAGCATGCTCGGGTCAGTTCACCCTTCTCTACAACAGCATGTTCCATCTAAAAGGTAAGTTATGGTTTATTTTGTAGCAACTAGACTCGTGCTAGATTCATTTAACATTAATAGTAATGTTGGGAGCCTCATGTATTAGGCCTTTGGGCACGGAGTTGGATGGTTGGATACGTTATAATCCGATTGGGTTTAAAGAAGTCACATTATTGTACATTATGTTGATGCATTAATGGTGATAAGAGGCGGGTGTAAATGTACGTAGCTTAATACCTTCCAGGGCTTTTGGGCATAATGGAAAGTTAGATAAGGCTGTAAGGGATAACAAGAGTAAACTAGATTAACTCGAGTAATTCTAAACCTCATAAATGGTCGATTGTGTTCAGAAGTGCGCTTAAAAAGGGAAATGTGGAAAATTGGGGTTAGTTATTATCATAATTGAGTCACGCGACTGATCAGCAGAATAAAAAGGGTAATATAGTTAAGTGAATAATAAATTTCCATTAGAAGCGGTTAGGAATGAAGAGAAGATGATGGGGAAATGTGAGTCTGGGGGTGGACAAAGAGTAAAGAGTAGGATGGTGTGAACTTAGGTTACGATAGCCGGTAGGAGTGTATGGTATATTATGGTTGAGAATATGTATGTAACCTAATGTCATTTATCAAATGAGTTAGACGGTTGATGTAACACTTAGACTGGCTTGGCTTGTGCTTATTCGTGAACTAAACATAGATGATTGCCTTTTAGCATGACTTATGATTTTTGATTACATCTCATATTCATATGTATTGTGATGATGTTGTATAAAGAAGGATCGGGTACCACGCCAGTATGGATATGACATGATGTGATATCGGTCGGATACTATACCAGTTTGGATATGATATTGTCATGACCCAAAATAAGCACGTGATGGTACTTGTCACACCTTCCGAACAAGTAAGACTAACCCAACCCATAGAGCAAGAATTATAGGAAATAAAAAACAGAAACAAAAGAATATAAGTAATCCCAAATATATACGAGACACAAGTCTCAAGGATACATCGGATGTAGGTCTGGTTGTCATTAGTATAAACCTCTATTACAGAGTAACATCGAATGATCTAAAATATCTTAATTGCGAAAATAAGCACTAGGTAAAAGAAGAGAGATTCGAGTAAGCATGAAGTCCACTAGCCCTACCTCGATCTCTGCAATGTCAACACTGGAAGAAAATGATCTACAAACTGCTACCCGGACCAATACCTGCATGGGGTGTCGAAACTACGTGTACTCAGCAAGCATCTTCGATAACCGACCCTAATCCAAAGCGATGATGAGAACCACTACCCCAACTACTCAAGTTTTCCCAAATAATATATAACCCAAAATTACAGCACTTCATCCTATCAGGGTAACCCAACACAACGGTCAATAGATTTATCAAATACAGGGTAGACACATTAATCTAGGTGAGTCAACACTATTCATTTCATGATCAACAAATAAGAAAAGTCATTTATAAAGAAGACTCACTAATACGATATATCAGGCTTAATCAATTATAATCAACCAATAATACGAGATAAGAACAGGGAGAATGTATGTATATAAGAGTGTATCTCATGCTACCAAAATATGCTACACAACTATCTCTCCGATCAAGACATAGCCATACCCCACGTCTTTTAATATCTCAACTTTTCAGTCAATAAAAGATGATATGAGATAATTCAATAAAGTGAAATGAATGCTCAAACACAATATCACAAATAAGGTTCTAACTGGGGTAATACGACACAAGGGTAAATACTAACACAATATCAAAACATACCAAAGGATGTAATACAATGCAAATGATGCAATGCAATGTAGTGATGATAGTGTGATGTTGCTGATATAAGTCATCGTATGACTTTGTACACACCTTCCAAGCCTCAACCCTTAATACATGACCCATGGGGGTTCGCAACCCATATACTTTTTATAATCTCAATCCACCTCTCCATCTAATGTTCACGGATCAAGGTTACCACAATATCTCATAAAATGTCTCAAACAACCTTGCCAACAAGTAACCTTCAATGAAGGGTTTTATAAAGATGTCATTTTATTTTGAATGGGGAAAATCTCAGTGATATCAATCTCATGAACATGTAAAACTGATATGAGGATATAATACTCACAAGCAATCAATGTGAAAATATAAATCAATTCAATACAGGTATGAATGATCCCAGAATCAACTCCATATGACAATGTTCCATGATGTAAGCCATCATAGGGCACCACTGGTATAAATAGTCATGCTTGACATCAATAGTATCATTTAAAATCCCTCATTTGAGTATCAACAATATGATAAAGGTAATTTAATGCACAATAATAAATATGGAAATTTAAAACACAATCATAGCCAACAATATAAATTCAAGCCCCCACTCAGGCATCACCACCATATATACTCTCAAATCTGTAATAATATGCACTTAAGCCCCACTTGGCAACCCAAATATGATAAAAAATTCAAATAACAAGATATCGCAAAACTACCCAAACTTAGCATTTGTTCCTTACAATAGGTCCATCTCTCTACGCTAGTTAACAACATGCTCTAACAAGATATACTAAACCCCAATAGTTACTTCAACCTTTACAAGCCCATATACATTCTAAGTGTTTACTAAACCTCAACCATTCCATAAAAAGTAATATTATAATTATCCTTTAGAAGGTCGCTAGGTCAGAGACAAGCTCATAATATAGGTAATCTCTATCAATTATCTAAGGTCACCAAGTTATCTATCTACAATCTATTCTAAGGATATCCACGAGTAGCAAGACTAACTAAGATAAACAATTATCTAACTACAATCCATCTAAAGACTATGGTACCCGTAGAGATGCTAGCTATTTTGTCTAAGTAGGACCCCCAATCCTAAACAAATCACAAAATACAGGCAACCAAGTAAACAACACATAAACACTTCAGAGAAAAGTCAAGGTACATCTCAATTTGCATTTAAACAAGATCCGCAAGCCAAAACACAGTCCAAAGCATCAACTATAAGCTCTAATCCTTTGAATCATCTCCAAACATGACCAATATAATCAAATATGACATCTACAAGTGAAAAAGAGTCCAACGATACCCATATCGACTATATTTATTCTAAATCCAAAATAGACTTCAAAAATAATTTCCAAAAACACAAGGGCAAATTTGGGATTTTATTTTAGAAACAAGTTCTCCATATAATTAGGAGTCAATATCTAAAACCCATGAAAAAACAAGGTGCAGTCGGACTTAAAATCGAAGAAAACCTAATTTTGTATTTTATCGGGTAAAAACCCCAAAATCAAGTTTAAAATCAAAGATTTGAAGATGAAAACATGAATTAATCAATGGGAAATAATGAAATACTAGTTTATAAGCTCACCTAAAATTCAAATCTTGAAAACCCACATTAAAACTCTCAAAATCGAGCTTGGAAGCTTTGAAAATGGTGGAATAGGATTTTTGAATCTCTACTTTGGATAGAAGTCTTGAAAAATGGAATGGATATTCTTGAAAAATGAGTAATATAAAGTTATAATCACACATACAATGATTATGCAAGAAAAATTCATCGAGAATAGTCAAAACTGGAGCTTCCTAGCTCCCAAAATATCAAAAATATGAAATGGGTTTGGTTTGGTCTTAAACTCAGTGATGGCCGCTAAAGCAGCACTTTGTCTGCTAAAGAGGCCTGGTCAAAGGGTCAAAGTACTGCTAAAGTAGTTAAATGGTCACTTTAGCGGCTCTTCCAAACAATCAATGGCCGCTAAAGCAGTCAAACAGCCGCTTTAGCTGCTACACCAACACCTTCAATTTCAAAAACTTATTTTTGACCCTCGAAACTCATCCGAAACCTATGAGCATGAACCAATAGTGTAAATTGATCATAAAACACATTCTGGATCCATTGGAATTATCGAATTTATGAAAAGAGGTAGTTTACAAAAATTTAACCCCTGGACCCCTTCTTAGGCTATTTTAACTAATTTTGTTTAAACACTCAAATTGAAATATAAAGACTTAAAATCTGAACTAACTATGCTACTAACCCAAAATCAACATTCCAAATCTAATGGAACTAACCAAATCACCATCCAAAATTAAATCACAAAATATTGACCAAAGTCAGACTAAACACTTTAAGGCTATTCAAAATTACAAACTCATAAAAATCACTCTCGAATGCATCAGGGACAGTACCAATCATTCTCGCAACTCATAATTGAGATAAAGAAATAATGAGGAAGGGAAAAATGGTCAAAACATAGAAAATTCTAAAATTACTACGAGGATCATTACATATATGTTGTGATATAGTTCGGGTACCACGCAGGTACGATATGATATTGGTGATGTTGATGAGATGGATGAGAAGGTATAAGGAGATTTTTTCATACATGCACTCGTTCATATGCATTTTCATATGATTCTACTTTGTTATACATTCTTATATATGTTCGTGATGTGGTGAGTTGTAGAAATGAGTCTATAAGAGTATAAGGGGTTCCTTGTGCGAACCAACTATTTGATGAGAATCTACAATCCCTTGGGTGGACCGGTTATGGTAGGGTAGGGTTGTTAAAATTCTGAGTTCTTAGTGGTGGTGTAGTTCGTGGTGCCTTATGGTAGTTGTTTATCGAGGAAATTGGGGGCAGAGGTAGATTAAGAATTGTAGATACCATATACATAAGTTATTTAAGGGTAGAAGAAGTATAGGCTGGAATGGGTAGTCAAAGGACAAAGATATATACAAATGTTAAATGACAGGTAGGTTACAGAGATGCTAAAGTGGGGTGTTAGTGATTTTATAATTGGGATTTAGAATCGAAACTTTACTTGACGCTATGATCTCTCCATATTTATTATTGATGTTATTTGTTTCTAACCCTGGTCGATCGATGATTCTTACTAGTATATAGGGTTGTACTAATGCTACGCTTACTATACCTCCAATCGGGGGTATAGCCGTGGGCAAGTTAGTTAGAGTTTCTTTAGCAGCGATGCCGATCACTCTACAACAGCTCCTGCCCTTTCCATTCTGGATGGATGCTGTGTCATGGATGTTCCTACTCCTTTTCTAGTGCTTTTGTACCAGTATAGGCTAGTTTATGGGGATTCGTTGTTGCGTATTTTCCATATTTATTTTATGTATCAAATGTAGTGATTGAAATTGTATAAGGAGTAAATTGAATAAACATAGTTGGTTTAACATTGCTATTCAGATAGCTAAGTTTAAGGATTACTTTTAAAATTGTTAAATTTCCATATTGATTAAGTGATGGGGTATTCATGGTTCTATCATCTGGGGTAGGTGTAGGTAGGTGCCCGCATGATCTGGTAGGTGGGGTCGTGATAAGATGGTATCAGAGCCCAGGTTATCGGTCTCCCAATACAAGAGCAAATGTCGAGTAGAGTCTTGCGGATGGGTGTGTTGACGTCCACATCAAATCTGTAGGAGGATACAAGGCATCTAGGAATTAGTTTCACTTTCTTTTTTCTTATCGTGCTAATTCAGTGTTGTCTCCCCGAGTTTTGTTCAATTGGTATCTAGCCGATTCCAATTGGTATCTCGACACTACAATTGGGAATGGTTTGTCCCAATTGGTACCTTGTAACGTTAATAGCCTGGAATAAATTCTCCAACCAGTAGAGGCCAGTAAAGAAATGTAGGAGGTTGATTGATATGGTTACTTGATGATTTGTAAAGTACTTATTGTGAGATAATGGTGTGTTAATAGTCACTATATATGTTGTTATGAATCGTACTGAAGTGTAACTTAGATTGTGATGGTTAAACTCTTATGTATAGTTGCTACTTATGTGTGTTGCCTGAATTATGTGTGGCCAAGAAACTGGGGCATCATATGGATCAGATGTGATATCGAGGGTGACTTCATTTCTGCGGCTTGAGACATATCTCATCTCTCTGTGATTTGGAGTATTCCTTGACTTCTATCCGAATCCTGATGAACTACCCAGGCGCCTTGCCATTTCGTGAAAAGTATCGTGGCGGGTGTGGTATTTGAGAAGAAAGAAAGGAAAAAGAGTGTTAAAAACTGATTAAAAGGAGGAATTTATTTGCATTTATGATGGCTTGAGTCGCGATATAATCACTTTAGACCTTAAAAACATTGGTATGTGAGAAGTAGAACTGTAATAGTGCTCATGAGATGGTGTAGTATGGGAAAAGACTTGGGAACAATTAGCAAAAAGAGAAAATCGGAACTGCTAGAGTTTACCGCTGCCAGTCATTTTCTCCTATTTTTGTGATTTTGTAATTTTTGCAAAGCAACCCTATTTTCAAAGTAATAAAATGACAGAAATCAATTCGACATGTACTATAAGATAAAAGCAATTATTATAAGAAGTATGACAGTGATAGGTGTCTTAAAATGCAAGAAAAATAAAGAAAGGAAATTATTTGTTACAAGCACAAAACGGGGGCAACCCAAATCCAAACACAATAAAATATAACCAGGGGGACATCTAGCTAGCGACACTATCTCTGAGGCTCGAAGTATCTGAGCCCTTCTCCTCCATGTAACTGAGCAATGAGAACTTCTTGGCATCCTTCCTTGTCAGCTTTGGGAGCATTTTGGTGGGGGAGGTGCAACCGAACATCACCTGGACCACCTTCTATATCCTCACTAATATGCGGTCACGAGAGCAGTATTTTTTTATTTTCTTTATCCATCTCTACTCAGATCTCTGCTTAGGCTCGAGTCGGTCTGGTAGAGCTGTAGAACTAAAAGGAACCAATCTAGGAGGGGGCAATTCAGTCCTCTCTAAGAAGCCCCAGACAGTCTCAAGGTCGGGCTTTCAACCACCGAGAGATACGGGAGCCTGAGTAGGAGGAGTACCCGACTCTCTAGCCCTACCTGCCCGACTACTCTCACCTTCATCCCCCACCTTTCTCTTCTTCTTACTCCCTCCTCATATGCTTTTGCCCTGGAACGGGTTGTACGCCACCTCATATTCATCTATAGTTTCTTTAACCTCTTGAGGCATGTCCAACCTATAACATAGTGTAGTGACCAAGGAAGGCAAGAAAAGATCCCTCGCCGATCTCTCCCTGGCTTAAAAGTACTGCCACTTATCCACAATCTGCACCCCCATATTCACCTTGATCCCTACAAGAGAATACACCACCACCATAGCTTGTTGGAAGGCCACATCTGTAACATTTCTCAAAGGATGAATCCTCTGGTACACTAATTATAACCACACTCTGGCCTCAGCTGGGAAGTAGGTACTCTTAATTCCCATGACACTGGACCATTTCACTACTTGAGCTCGCCTCTCTGGCGCCGAAACCCTGGCCACCCACAGTAAGTCAGATTCCTAAAATTTTATCTTAAAGGCGGCATTGGAAGGGTTCGGGACACCTAAAGCATCATTGATAGTGGCAACATCCATTGGTACCCTCTTGCCTCAAATGCAGATGTTGGGGAGAGGCATCGACCAATCCATAGTTGGGAGGTTGACATAAAGCTCCCAAACGACCTCCATGTTATATCGAGAGACTGGCTCAGTCAACATCTCCTTCCCAAAAGCTTTCAGGTGGTTGTAAAAGCCCAGTAACTCCTCTTCTACACTTTTCATAACCATTCCCCACTCAAAAAGTAAGCCCCTACTATGTAGACCCTTCTTGTAACAGTCACGTAATTCGATATTGGGAAATCTGCGGTAGTGGGGTTGTTGGGCCATGATGAACCTGAAAAACACCACAAAACCAGGCTAGAAACTAAGACGGGGTACTGAGGGAGGGAAAGAAAATTCAAAATTATAGGAAAATGAAAATTGGGAAGCTGTAACCTTGTACTTCAACAGTGTTTAATTAACCACTACAGCGGTACCACTGCGGTGATATCGCTGCAATGGAAAAAGTTACCGCTGCAATGGTTCATCAGCTTCAACCCACCAATCTCTCCTTTCCTGGTGGATTTTTAACTTTTCTCTGTATTTTCAAGTTCTAAGTACTGATTGGACTTAGTGAAGTCCCCATGAACCTTTTTACATAAATAGGGGAGTGTACAACACTCGAATTCACCCCCAAATCACTCAATTTCATTACAAAAGATGACCCTTTACCTTCTACCCCTTCCATGGATGAAATCCACCATGAACTACATCAATCTTATGCCCAGGATGCTGTTGGAGCATTGTAGACATAAGAGATCCTAACATATTCTTCATTTCATTCAAGAACACCATCAAAGTCAAGTTTGAAGAGTTACACCCAAAACCACCCGAATTCTCTCTATTCTAATGTAATCCTACAATTCTACAACAAGAAATACACAAAGTAAGTAGTGAAGATGAAGAAATTACCTTGAAATCCTCGATGGGGGGAGATTTTGCATAGAGAGTTTTGAGATTTTGGAGTGAAAATGGGAGAAATGAAAATTTCCCTCTACTTAAAACTATCATAAATCGCTGCTGCAGTTGGTTACCGCTGCTGCGGTAACCAATTGCTGCAGCTGTAAAATCCTCCTAGTGACAATTTTATCCTGTATTTTTGCTCATTGTAGTGTCATGTCCTATTCGGGTAACCGTAGTAGATAGTTATATTGAGAATTAATTATCTACAACTTCTATGGGGGTGTGGCAACAACCATCATGCCAAAAACTAGGATACACTTAGCTACAACTAATTATAGAGCAGAAAGGTATATAGGCACGCTATTGAGTGTTGCAATATTCATTTTAATGCCCCGTTATAGTTGGAATTCCTTGAGTAATCGTGCGAGTGTCCGAAACTCCACCTTAGGACCATTCGGGGATGAACGATGGGTAAATTGATATCTAATATAATGACCCAAACTATCGTTACGTGTGAACAAAAATAATTTATGATAAATAATACGCTCAAATTAGAGACCGCTGTAGTGGTAGAGGGCAGCAGCCAACCCGATATTAAAAACCCTCTCTCTTATTATTTTCCTAGGTCGCTCTCTTATTCCAAAAACACTCTGAAGCATCCCATCTCTCAAACCATAAGATTTCAAAGGCCAGGGTTCATGAGGAAAGTTTTGAGACACACCTGAAGGGAAACCGACATGGGAGTATTCTTAGCACACATGTGTCAGCTTACCCCTCCTCGTAGCAGTATGTTACATCTAAAAGGTAAGTTATGGTTTACTTAGTAGCAGCTAGACTAATTATAGATTCATTTATCATTAATAGTAATGTCATGAGCCTAATGCATTAGTCCTTCGGCATGGAGTTGGTTGGATGGACATGTTATAATTTGGTTGGGTTTGAATTAGCTGCACCATTGTACATTATGTTGATGTATTGATGGTGATAAGAGGCGGATATAATCGTGTAATGAATGTACATAGCTTAATACCTTCCAGGGCTTTTGGGCATAGTGGAAAGTTAGATGAGGTTGTAAGGGATAACAATAGGAAACTAGATTAACTCAAGTAATGCTAAACCTCATAAATGGTCATTTATGTTTAGAGGCGCGATTAAAAAGGGAGACATGGAAAATTGGGGTTAGTTATTATCGCAATCGAGTCATGCAACTGATGAGTAAAATAAAAAGGGTAATATAGTGAAGTGAACAATAGATTTTCCATTAGAAGCTGTTAGGAATAAAGAAAAGATGATGGGGGAATGTGAGTCTGAGGGTGGACAGAGAGGAAGTGTGGGATGGTGTGAACTTAGGTTACAGTAGCCCATAAGGGTATATGGTATATGATGGTTGAGAATATGTATGTAACCTCATATCATTTTTCAAATGAGTTAGAAGGTTGATGTAATATTAAGACTGGCTTGGTTTGTGCTTATTCGTGAACTGAACATCTGTGATTGCCTTTTAGCATGACTTATGATTTTGGATTGCATATCATATTCATATGCATTACGATGATATTGTATAATGAAGGATCGGGTACCATGTCGGTATGAATTTGAAATGATGTGATATAGGTCGGGCACCATGCTGATACGAATATGATATATTATGATATAGGTTGGGTACCACGCCGGTACGATATGATGTTGATGAGATGGATAAGAAGGGATAAGGAGAGATAATGCACACATCTTGCATACATGCACTCATTCATATGCATTTTCATGTGATTCCACTTTGTTATACATTCTTATACATGTTCGTGATATGGTGAATTATGGAAAAGAGTCTATAAGAGTATAAGAAGTTCTTTGTGCGGACCAACTATTTGACGAGAATCTACGGTCCTTTGGGTGGATCAGTTGTGGTAGGGTAGGGCTGTTAAAACTTTGAGTTCTTAGCGGTGGTGTAGTTCGTGGTGCCTTGTAGTAGTTGTTTATCGAGGAAATTAGGGGTAGAGGTAGATTAAGAATTGTAGATACCATAAGAATAAGTTAGTTAAGGGTAGAAGAAGTATAGGCTGGTAGTCAAAGGACAAAGATATACGAAAATGTTAAATGACAGATAGGTCACAGAGATTCTAAAGTGGGGTGTTAGTGATTATAAAATTGGGATTTAGAACCAGAACTTTACTTTATGCTATGATCTCTTTGTATTTGTTATTGATGTTATTATTTTCTAACCCTGATAGGTCGATGATGCTTACCAGTAAGTGTGGTTGTACTGATGCTATACTTACTATACCTCCAATTGGGGGTATAGCCATGGTGCAGGTTAGTTGGAGTTTCTTTACCAGCGACGCCGATCACTCTGCAATAGCTCCTACCCTTTCCATTCTGCGTGGATATTTTGTCATAGATGTTCCTACTCATTGTCTAGTGCTTTTGTACCAGTTTAGTCTAGTTTTTGGGGATTCATTGTTTCTTATTTTCTGCATTTCTTTTATGTTTCAAATGTATTGATTGAAATTGTATAAGGAGTAAATTGAATAATCATAGTTGGTTTCACGTTGATATTCAGATAACTAAGTTTAAGGTTTACTTCTAAAATTCTGCATTGATTAAGTGATGGGATATTCTGGATTCTCCTATCAGGGGTAGGTGTAGGTAGGTGCCCATACTTTTTGGTGGGTGCGGTCGTGACTAGATGGTATCAGAGCTTAGGTTACGGGTCTCCCAGTACAAGAACAAATGTCGAGTAGAGTCTTGCGAATTGGTGTGTTGACGTCCACATCAAATCTGTCGGAGGATACGTGGTATCTAAGAATCAGTTTCACTTTCTTCTTTCCTATTGTGATAATTCAGTATTGTTTCCCCGGGTTAAGTCTAATTGGTATCTAGTCAATTCCAAGTGGTATCTCGACTGCTACAATTGGGACTGGTTGGCCCCAATTGGTATCTTTTAATGCTAACAGGCTGGAATGAATGCTCCAATCAGTAGAGGCCAGTAAAGAAGTGTAGGAGGTTGATTGTTTTGGTTACTTGATGATGTGTAAAATACTTGCTGTGAGATAATGGTGTGTTAATATCCACTAAGTATATTGTTATGAATTGTACTGAAGTGTAACTTGGATTGTGATGGTTAAACTCCTACGTATAGTTGCTACTTATGTGTGTTGCTGAATTATGTGTGGCCAAGGAACCCGAGCATCGTAGGGACCGGGTGTGATATTGAGGGTGTCTTCATTTACGCGACTTGAGACACATTTCATCTCTCCATGATTTGGAGTATTCCTTGACTTCTGTCCGAATCCTGACGAACTACTAAGATGCCTTGCCGTTTCGTGAAAAGTATTGTGTGGGGTGTGGTGTTTGAGAAGAAAGGAAGGAAAAAGTGTGTTAAAAACTTATTGAGTGGAGGAATTTATTTGCATTTACGATGGCTTGAGTCACTATATAATCACTTTAGACCTTGAAAACTCTAGTACGTGAGAAATAGAAACTGTAATAGTGCTAATGAGATAGCGTAGTGTGGGAAAAGACTTGGGAATAGTTAGCGAAAAGAGAAAAGTGGAACCACTAGAGGTTACCGCTACAATGATACCACTGCAGCGGTAGAATTAACCACAGCAGCGGCTCCAAGAAGTAGCCTGCCAGGTATTTTCCCCTGTTTTTGTATTTTTACAATTTTTGCAAAGCAACCCTATTTTTGAAGTATTAAAATTACAGAAATTAATTCAACACGTACTATAAGCTAAAAGCAATTTTTATAAAAAGAACGACAGTGATAGGTGTCTTAAAAATGCAAGAAAAATAAAGAAAGGAAATTGTTTGTTACAAGCCCCAAATGGGGGCAACGCAAATCCAAACACAATAAAATTAATCGGAGGGGGGGCATCTAGCTGGCGTCACTATCTCCAATGATCGAAGTATCTGAGCCCTCCTCCTCCATGCCACTGAGGAATGGGAACTTCTCGGCAGCCTTCCTTGTTAGCTTTGGGAGATTTTTGGTGGGGGAGGCGTAATTGAGCATCACATGGATCGCCTTCCACATCCTCACCAACATGCGGTCGTGGAAGTGGCCCTTCTTTTTTTCTTCATCCATCTTCGTTCGGAGCTCCGCATAGGCCTGGGCTGGGTCCTGTAGAGCCAGCGAACTAGAAGGAGCCAATCTAGGAGGGGGCAACTGAGTCCTCCCATCGAAAATTCACATGGACTAGTATAAGAACAAGGCCCATAAAATTAAACATGAATACCTAAATGATGGTGATAAAAGTCTGCAATCTCTGCCAAATCCACTAACTGGTCCGGATGACCCTCGAAACCAAAAGTCACGAGTCTGAAGCACAAACTATCAAAACTAAATAATCCGCTCTAGAGTGCACCACCAACTGTAGGTGAAACCATGCTAAGCCCAACTAGAGCACACTTCTTCCGCTAATTAGGCATTCAAAATTTCTGATGACAACTGAGAAACTAAGATTAAAAGTAGTAGAAACAAATACCATGTGCCGAAGGACAAATCTCCGAGCATCTATCAAGTACGACCCATCCAAACTGAAGGAAGCTGAACGGGTAGGCAATGAGTAGGCCTAGTCAACCTATCGATGAAGTCTCAATAGAGCCATCAAGTCTTCACTGATGTCAAATACCCAAATCAACTTTACTATCAAAAATCAAACATATTTCCCAAAACCAATCTCACCTTCAATGACTAAACATATATCTAACGGTTCCTGCAAGGGCTGAAACTAAAATGTTGCTGAAGAACATAGCCACAACTGAGGCAAACACATGCTAATGATACGAGCAATCAAATCTACATCCGCTGAAGGCATAACATAACAAGGTATAACGAAGAACTCCCCAAAGCTTGAAAGAGCACTAATGGTAGCCAAAACTAAAGAAACTCAGAAAAATACGACCTTTGCCTAAATTTAGTCAAACCAATTCTAGATCTATGGAAAAAAATACTCACTCCCAAAGACACCCACTTTGGTTACTGCCAACTGATACACAAGCACATATCACCAAGCCGAAGCATTCCACAAAGTCACAACATGCCGATCAATTACCGAAAAGAGAAATTTCTAAATCCACCCATGTAAACCAACCTTAACCCAATTGAACCATGAATTACATCATAGGAGAACAGAGTACCAATCTCAACATCAAAACCAAGGTTATGACTACTACCAAAAAATGAACCAAGCAAATCAGGATAATAAATTCCCGATTTGCCAACTTAAGAAGCGGCTATAGAAAAGGATCACCCAAGCTAGAATCATAACAAAACCATGGAAGGCCAAACCTAACTTCACTTTCACAACTATCCCAACAACCAATCTTACCTCACTAACGGAAAGGAAAACCAACCAACCAAGGTAGCCGTCTAAGCCAAACGGACAAGAATCACAAGAAAGGAAACACTAACTGGATAGAGCTAATCTAGTCATCTATCAAGTAAGACGCAATAATAGAAAAAAGAATAGTAGTAACAATAGTAACACCAGTATAAAGTACAGGTGGCACCCCAAAAAAAACCCAGTACCAATTTGAGATCACAACAAGGCCATAATACTAAAGGAAAGGGACTTTAGCCCAAATGCTACACTCCAAGGAAAATACCACACTAATCCACTCAATCCACTACTAAAATAAATCATCTATGGGGGTAGTCATATATGTATAAATCTACACATGGGCTTACAATAATAAATTTAGCAACATCAAGGTATATAAACACCGAAGAGGTAAGAAAACCCCAATCTAATTCAAATCGACACCAAAATATAGTAAATCAAAATCACACCTATACGATGTAATCCAAAGTTATAGTCCTGACATGCTTGAAGAAGTATAAATCTGAATGCATCCAAACCCAAATTGAGCATCTTAACGACCAACTAAAATACAAAGTGTAATGTCGCTAACTAAAGGTGCCACATCTCTAAGAGAATGATATGGCTGTGCTGTCTGCCAATAAATCCCGCGCTGAGGAAACTTTATGGACCAATGACCGGTCTCACCACAACTAAAACATGCCCTCTCTATAGTCTTCACATAATCAACAACCTGAAGGAAAGAAAACCCAATTGCTGTTAAATGTTCCGACGCCAAGCGAAGTGGTAAAGCTAACTCTCCAATAAATCCCCGCACCAAATCATGCTTTGTAGGAAATAACATCGGAGTATGTCTGGCCCACTTGAGAAACCCAATCTCATACTTTGAAGTTGATAAAGGTCCCTGTTGAACACCAACTATGGCCTGAGAACCACTTGATGTACCGAGCACCATCACTGACTATAAAGTATCCACAAAAAGACTCGAAATCCCCAAAACGGTATCCTGAAATGCTGAGGAAGTCGCAAATTCTATCGGAGCCTGGGATGGCCCTAAACTCTCTGGTGATACTGAAGATCCTCGATATTAATCTCTAACTCCCTAGCCCAATGCTAAGCTAAAACTCTGGTAACACATGCTGAAGTCCCATCTGCATCTATCGATAACCTCCTGCTATCCATCACGAAAAGAGTATAGTCAAAAGGAGTATTTAGAGGTTCATAGAAGTTCAGACACACGACAAAGAATCAATGAATAAAATTTCCTAATAATTCCCTATAGCCTCCCGAAGATAGGATACTGATATCTCCGTACCGATCTGCAGGACTATACTAGTCACTTTGCTCTTGTACCAACAACACCGGTGAACCTAGGCTCTAATACCAATTTATCACGATCCAATTTCTCAGGACATGATAGCACCTACTATTAGGGCTGTTCAAAACCAAACCAAAATCGATAAGCCAACCACCAAATTAGCTTATTGGGTTATTGGTGTTGGTTTATCGAATAAACAGTTTGCGAACGGATTAAATTTTTAATAATTAATGGCTTATTGGTGCGGAGGTGGATTCCTCAATTTCTTTATTGGATAAACCGTTAACCCATTAAAAGTTATCTACTCATGTCGCCTAAAATATACCTCCAGAAAAGTATAATGCGGTCACTGTATCAAATATAAAACCCAACTAGGTTGGGATCGATCCCACAGGGAACAAACAAAATTATGTAGAATGCTAGTCTGAGTAATTGACAAGTAATTAAAATTGGGGGATTTAAGTGAATAAGTAGTAATGGTAACGATTGCTGATTTCAGGATTCGTAGACAATATGAGAAATACACTAGGACTGTGATCCCCAATGATTCCTTAACTCCACCGGTTACTTGTGCTGGCAAAACTGTCCCGCTGCGTTGCATGTAAAATCTAACAAGATAGGTTAATCTAAATGTATCTCGACCTTGGTTAGACGAATTTCACCCCTCTCCTCACGGTCTCTGAGTTTCGTACTACTAACCCTTGTCCTAAATCTCAGATAACTATTTCTTCTATGGCTCAAGTTATTAGATGAAGGTTGATAGCTTCAAATCTCTGTTGTTATTCCCTTTTCCCAATCTCTACCTCTCTCTCGAGCAAATCTAGAATATAGGTGAGTTTCTAACGTTTGCAACCGTTAGAAGATCAATTATAATGAAGGTAATAACAATACATGCATTCACAACAGTTTAGAATTGCTTTGCACTTAACCCATTTCGTTAATTCCTCATGGTTCACACAACCCTAGTTAATGGGTTTAGCTGCTCATTATTGTAAGAGCACAAGAAGAATTCGAAGATGAAAACATAGTTGTAAACTCACGATAATGAAGAAAAACTCTAAACTCTCAATATTAATAAAAATCCTAGAACTGGTAATCCAAGATTACAAAACGTATAATGTGTCAAAATATTGGAAATATGTCTCAAAATAATATACTGACTAACTCCTGAACATAGGACAACAAAAGGGTAATTATAGATACAAAACGAATCCTATCCTAATCAAAACAGGAAAATAGAGTCGGCAACTATCCACGGTACCGTGACTTGGTGTCGTGGAACCAAATCATGCCACGTAGATCCTATCGTGGAAATCAGTCACATGGGACATCCTCAGAAGTTGACTCATGGCAGCCACTCACGTCACGTGAGTTGACTCACAACACGTGAGTCCTATCGTGAGTCACCTCTCTGGTGCAGAACTTGACTCTTTTGTCTTTAGATACTTCATTCGCGAGCATGATTCTTCCTTTTTGTCCATTTTGCCTCCAAAACCTATTCTCCTGCAATATAGAACAGAAAACACGTCATACCAACCAAACACACCCAAGTTATTGAATATTTTTCTTGTTTTAAGTATCGAAAGTGCCATGTAACCATGGCACATCAAAACCCTCAACTTAGAACGTTTGCATATGCTCAGGCGAACAAAACAAAATAAACACCATGATGCTTAACTAAAAGAAACCTAAGGGACCTACGACAGTCGACTCATTGCTTTTGACCTCAAAACTTTTCTGCCCCCTCCTACTTGCTAATCAAAACCACAGTGTGCATACATGCAGCATATTATCATGACATAAAAGGGATCAAGTGATGGCATGAGATTATGAACAAACAACTAAGCATATATGCAATTGACATTATCCGAACAAATAGCAGCTAAGCATATATATATATATATTTTTTTTTTTTCTCTTTTTTTTTTCACACCCAAATCTATTTTCCCTTTTTTATTTACTAACCCCTTCTTCATACTCAAATCAATCTACTCACCCCTAAAATAGCCACCCTCAACTTAGGCGATTTGCCTGAGTTGAGGCACACGATGTCCAAGGAGGGACCAGAGCCAAGACTGGTTCATTATAAATCAAAATGGGAAGGTGAATAGGCTATTGAAAGAAATAGGTCAATTAAGGCTCAAAATTGGATTCAAAGGACATTCATTGCATATTTGGTCAGGCATTTAGGCTAAAAGTGGACTTATTCAAAAACGACCTATGATCCTTTCCTAACCACTATCCTATAACCAAGGCAAGACTAACCGGGTAAGTTCTGAATCGTACACTCAAAGTGAACTAAGTAATGACCTCACACACACACAGCACGGGCTTACACTATCAACTACTATCTATCCAGTTCATGCAATGCTAGCTGCAATTATGTTGCCTATAATACTAATGCCATAACAAGATCCAACAGCTGCCACAAGCTAACATACTTCACACACACTTCAAAAACAAATTTTTTTAGGAGGGGTATCCTTTAGATAATAAAAAAGCATCCTTATCATTCAAAATACGTTCAAAATTGGACTGCACTAAGGTTCCCCTATTTTTTATCCTAATTAATCATAAAAACACAACAATAATCTAAACATGCCGGTTCTACTATGATAGCACACTCGGAGGGAAAGAAATACGACAACAAACCCCCCCACGTGGTGGTACACCTCCACCCCTAACTAAACAATGGTGCACAACTATCAATATGGTAAGTAGAAGGGAGTGAAGACATACATGAGATGCCCTAAGCACCTAATGTGGGCCCATCCAATGTGTGATCATCAACATATTCTCTGGGATCGCTGCTAGGTGCATCCGGTGGAGAGGGTATCTGACTAGAGGATGCACCCCGTGCCCTTTCCTTCTGAGCAATCTGTCGGGCCTGGTACTCTACCCTAAAGGCCTTAATCTCTCTCTGAAAATCATCCTCGAACTCATCACCACTATCACCCTGATCCGCCAAACTACGTGGTCTCTTGCCTCAATCAATAGGAGGCTCCTCGTTAGTAAACATATCCACCTCAAAAGCCAGCCTCATCGGGGTCGGAACGGGCATAGGTGGAATGACAGGAGTGTTTCTCGGTACCAAATCTCAAACCTCCTATCTCAAAGTAGCTACCTCCTGTGTCAAGACTGCTATATCAGGAATCTGTGCTGAACTCATTCGGGTGGCCATCTGTACCTCAAAATTATCAATTCTCCCATGCTGCTCTCTCATAAACTTATCCATAGCTACAGTCATACGGGCCTCCACTCTGGTCTCTGCGGCCTCTATCGTGGTCCTAACCCGTGTATTAAGCTGGAATACCAACTTAGCCATCTGGTTCTCAGTGTGGGCCTGCCTCTCGAACATTTGCGTCTATCTATCAATCAACTGCAGGAAGTCCCACAAAACTAAAACCATACCAGAGGGTGGTGGTGGTGCGGTATGTCCTGCTATCTCATCGTCAATCACTAGGCCTATGCCCTCAGTAGGTATACGAATAGTATCAGGTACACTCACTGGTGGTGGAGCACTAACCGACTCCTTTCTATCTCCAGGCCCTTCAAAAAAGGCTGCTCCTGATGACCCGGAAGGTTGAGACCTCTGCGGAAAGACTAGGTGAGCTCCCCGCTGCTGCATTAACCCTATATCAGCAATACGGGTCACCTCAATATGATGGTCTACCATAGGCGTCGAGGAACACACCAACACTAACACATAAGCCGTGAATCAGACAGGGGAAAGGGATGCTGGTGAAGTCGCAGAAAGCACTCTTATTTATCTCCCCAATGATGTAGCAAGCGAAGTTAATATCATAACCTGCCAGAATGCTCACTACAAATACTGCTCGATCAAGTGTGAGTAAATTATCAACATTAGTCGAACTCAATCGGTGCCTAACAACTGACCACCAAAATTGTCCTACAAAGTAAAGTGAGGATTTCTTAATATCCAGCTTCCTAGCAACCCAACTAGCATTTGTACCATCCTCTGCTATATAACCTGTAATCCACCGCAGTAAATCCAAACGCTGATCGACATCCCTTATTTTAGTCCTATTTCTAACAATCTCCATACGGTGATCAAACTCAGCAGTCGTGGATGGAAATGGCAGCTCAGCACTAAACAAGAATCTGTGGATGGTCTGCTCAGAGATATCTACTCTGGTATCCCAAACCAAAGTGTGAGTCAATAGTGGTTGGTCTCGAAGCCACTGCTCAATAGGTGTGATCAACTCAACAGATGCAGCATAAGAAACATAAAACTCACGGACCAAATCTGAGCTATAGTGCCCAGGAGGCTCCGTCATCCACCCAAATTCATAATGATCAAATACTGCCTTAATCTCAGCCAGTACCTTCAATTCATCTAACCAATAATGGGGCTCCTCCGTGATACTCCTTCTACATATGCCCCGCTCAGTAAGTTCGACATCTCTGTCATAAATAAACCTCATACCCTGAACACACTATCTTTTATTTTCCCTTCAGACTACAACTGTGGCCCGCTGTGTAGCCACCTGTCTCTGTGAGGAAGTCGTGGAGTTTTGACCACCAGTGCCAGAAATAGATGCTGTCGCATCAACCGCAGAATTATCCGAACCTTCAGCATTTTCCCCAGACCTGGATACATCAATGTTAGCATCATCCGTATTCTCAGCATTCTCCTCAGACCCAAATACATCAACCTCCTGTTCATCACTGGTTGCAGCATCTATCGTCCCCTTATCAGACTAGGGGGCGGAATCAAAAGATTGAGTAGGGGCAACCAGTTGTGGGGGATGTGAAGTAGGTTGTTGGGCAGCTTGAGCAGCAGCTTGGGTGTTTGTAGCCTCGTAGTGTGCGGTACAAGTGTAGAATCAGTGGTGGCAAGCTCGTATACCATTTTGGACCCACTTTTATTTGACCCCAAAGGTTCATCGTGCAATATAGTTGTAAATTTAGGATTTTTGGTGTGAATTCGTGAGGAAGAACCCATGTCTCCACGTTTGGGGTTTGATTTGGGTGGCACGGGGTCAGGTTTTGGGTCGGGTGGGGTAGATTTTGGGTTTTGGGTCGGGTGGGTTAGATTTTGGGTTGGGTTTGTCGGATTTTGGACTTGGTGGGTCGAATAATTAGGGATTTTGAAGTTTAGGGTTTAAGAATTTTGGATTGGGTATGTTGAAATCTGATGAATTTGTACTATATTTATGGAAATTTGATGAATCTTTGAAACTAGGGTTTACGTTAGGATTTGGATATGAGAAGGTGGAGTTTGGATTCAAAATTTAGGTTGAATTTAGTGTGCCGATATATATATTTTTAGTTTGGGTCGAATTGGGTCGGGTCAGTTCTTGGCTAATTTACCTTTTTTGATTTCCATAGCACCACCCACGTGACGTGGGTCGACCTACGTCACGTGGGTCACCTGACGTGAGTCTGGTTCTGTTGGTGAAATTTTTCTATGATTTCCACAACACCACCCACGTGATGTGGGTTTACCTATGTCACGTAGGTCCCTGTCGTGAGTCGAGTTCTGCAAGTGGAAAATATTCTCTGATTTCTAAGATACCAACCCACATTACGTGGATGAGCGTACATTACGTGAATCAATATCGTGGGTAGTGCTGAATAGCTTCAGTTCAATATTTTGAATTTTTGCTAACGTATCATCTAATGCTCAGGTCACACAATAAGACCTTGGGTTGCCTCCCAAGTAGCGCCTGATTTAACATTACGACACGACTTGGCTAGGTTGGTTACTCAGATTTTACCAACCAGCCCATGGGTTGCCTCCCATGAAGCGCCTAATTTAACATCGCGACACGACTTATCTAGGTTGGTTACTCAGATTTTACCAACCAGTCCATGGGTTGCCTCCCATGAAGCGCTTGATTTAACGTTGCAACATGACTTGGCTAGCTTGACTACTCAGACTTCATCAAGACTAAGCTCCTCACAAGTGCTTATCTTTTTCGTGATTCCCATATAGTGCTTTACACGTTGCCCATTGACTTAGAATACAACATTATCTTCACCTTTTAGCTCAATTGCTCCATGCGGGAATACCCTAACAACGGTGAATGGTCCAGACCATTTAGACCATAGTTTTCCAGGAAAAAAGTGAAGGCTGGATTTATAGAGTAGCACCAAATGTCCCGGCTGAAATTCTCATCGTTCGATTTTTCGGTCATGATACAGTTTCATCTTTTCTTTATAAAGTGCTGAACTTTCATAAGCCCGGAGACAAAATTCCTACATCTCATTCATCTGGTCTAGCCTCAATTTAGCCGTTTCACTCCAATCTAGATTCAACCTTTTTAATGCCCATAATGCCTTGTGTTCAAGTTCAACAGGCAAATAGCACGATTTATCAAAAACCAGCTGATATGGAGATGCACCTATTGGTGTCTTAAAAGCAGTTCGATATGCCCATAATGCATCATCCAATCTTCGAGCCCAATCAGTCCTATTGGCATTCATTGTCTTTGCCGAAATAGACTTTATCTCACGATTTGATACCTCAACTTGCCCGCTCGTCTGAGGATGGTAAGATGTTGCCACCTTATGTTTGACACCATATTTTTCAAGCAGGGCTTTGAACAACCTATTACAAAAGTGGGATCCTCTATCACTAATGATTACTCATGGTGTCCCAAATCGTGAAATGTGTTCTTTTTCAAGAATGTTGTGATACTTCTTCCTTCATTATTGGGAAGTGAAATCGCCTCCACCCATTTAGAAACATAGTCAAAAGCTACCAAAATGTATTTCATTCTATGTGAGCTCACAAAGGGGCCCATAAAGTCAATTCCCCATACATCAAACAGTTTGAGCTCAAGGATAGTTGTCATATGGAGTTCATGTCTGCATGAGATATTCCTTTATCTTTGGCATTGGTCATAGGCTCGAGCATAGTCATGAGCATCTTTATAGATGGTAGGCCAATAATAACCACATTGTAAGATCTTGTGCGCAGTCCGCGTGCCACCATGATGACCCCCAACTGGGGATGAATGACATGCTTCCAAGATACTCATCATTGCAGCCTCTGGGATACACCTTCAAATCATACCATCTGCACATACTTTAAATAAATACGGCTCATCCCAGAAGAATTTTCTTACCTCATGCATGAATCTTTTTTTTTGCTGATACGACATATCCTCTGGGACTACATCACTTGCCAGAAAGTTGGCAAAATCTGTAAACCATGGGATTAAGTCTTGTGATGCTACCAACACTTGCTCATCTGGAAAAGTATCATCAATATCAAGATTATCTCTTAATTTAAGCATGGCCTCACCCTCAAGGCATGATAGATGGTCACCGACCTGATTCTTGGTTCCCTTTCGGTGCTTGACTTCAAAATCAAATTCTTGCAGTAGAAGCACCCACCAAATCAATCTTGGCTTATCATCCTTCTTTGACATAAGATACCGAAGTGCTGCATGGTCTGTATGCATAATCACCTTTGTACCAATCAAGTAAGATCTGAATTTCTCAAAAGCAAAGACCACTGCCAATAATTTCTGTTCTGTCACAGTGTAATTCTTCTGAGGTGGATTAAGTACTTTGCTAGCATAGTAAATCGGATATAAAATCTTCTCACTTCTTTGGCCAAGGACTACACCCAAATCCACTCCTCTAGTATCACACATAACCTCAAAAGGCATCGTCCAATCTGGTGAAACAATGATAGGGGCTGAAATCAACTTCTCTTTCAGACATTCAAATGGTTTTAGACATGCCTCATCAAACACGAACTTCACCTCCTTCTCTAAAAGCTTGCATAACGGATTTGTAATTTTTGAGAAGTCTTTGATGAATCTTCTATAAAATCCTGCATGTCCCAAGAAACTTTGAATTCCTTTCACGGAGATAGGTGGAGATAAATTTTCAATCACCTCAATCTTTGCCTTATCAACCTCAATACCTTTCTTCGAGATCTGATGCCCCAATACGATACCCTCGTTAACCATAAAGTTGTATTTTCCCCCATTTAGCACTAAGTTGCACTCCTCACATCTTTGCAACACATTAGCAAGGTGTGCCAAACAATTATAATATGAGTCTCCCATAACAGAAAAATCATCCATAAAAACCTCAATAGTGTCTTCCACCATGTTGGAGAAAATAAACATCATGCAACGCTGGAAAGTGGCCGGTGCATTACATAAATTGAAGGGCATCCTTTTGAACGCGAACGTCCCATATGGACAAGTGAAAGTGGCTTATCTTAGTCTTTGGGAGCAATGAAAATCTGATTATACCCCGAATAGCCATCGAGAAAACAATACCATCCTATACCAACAATATGGTCTAACATCTGATCCATGAAGGGCATAGGAAAATGATCTTTTTCTGTCCAAGAATTCAGCTTTCGATAGTCCGTGCAAACTCTCCATCCAGTAACCAGCCTTAATGGGATTAACTCATTCTTGTCGTTTGGAACCACAATGATTCCTCCCTTCTTTGGTACGCACTAAACTGGGCTCACTCACTTGCTATCAACAATGGGGTAAACCACACCTGTATCTAACCAGTTGATGATCTCTTTCTTTACAACCTCTTGTACATATGGGTTTAGACGAAGTTGGTGTTCAATACTCCGTATGCACTCAGGATCAAGTTGAATTTTATGAGTGCAAATACCGGGTGGAATCCCTATAATATCAGTAATGGACCAACCAATGGCCCTCTTAAATCTTCTCAATACCGAAACTAGAGCCTCTACTTGCCACTCTACCAACTTAGCAGAAATAATCACATGCAAGGTGTTGTTGGCTCCCAAAAATATGTAGCGAAGGTGAGCCGGAAGAGCCTTGAGCTCCAAAACTAGAGGCTCTTCAATAGAAGGACGAGCCGGTGAGGTCACCCTATTCTTCAAATCGAGATCAAGTTTCTTTGGAGCATAAGTGTATGATCCCCCACCAGTTAGTGCACCAACCATCTCATCGTATTTCTCAATACCATCGCTATCGAAATTCATAATCATGGTCGTAAGAGCTTCTACCCCCAACCTTTCTTCAAGAGGCACGACAATATCACTCTTCTCAACCACATCTATTATCGAAATCACCCGCATATCTTTCGGTTGCTTCATGACACGACAAATATTAAAGGTGACATGTTCTTCATTTAACCTGAATTTCATCTGCTCTATTTTCATGTTGACCAATGCACGACCCGTGGTAAGGAATGGTCTTCCCAATATGATGGGAACCTCAAAATCAACTTCATAATCTAGAATCACAAAGTCAGTCAGAAAGATGAAAGATGCAACTTTTACCAAAACATCATACAAAATGCCCACCGACTTTTTCACAGTACTATCTGCCATGAGAAGTCTCATGGAGGTTGGTTTTTGTGCCCCCAACACCAACTGCTTGAAAATGGCTAGCAACATTAAGTTAATGCTAGCACCCACAAAGTGCTTTAGCAAAGTTATAAGACCCGATAGTACAAGGAATTGTGAAAGCTCCTGGATCCTCCTTCTTTTCAACTAAGAAATGCGAAGCAACTGCACTACAATGATGTCAGTTATCTGTTGGCTCAAAACTGACAATTCTCTTCTTTGTCACCAAGTCTTTCATGAACTTCACATAACCTGGAATCTGCTCCAATGCCTCAACAAGAGGGATGTTTACCGATAGCTCTTTCAACATTGTAATAAACTTCTGATATTTGCCTTCCTCAGCCTTTTTTTTCAACCTTTGAGGAAAGAAAGGAGGAGGTCGTGGGATAGTTTTCAACATTTATGGGACCTCTTTTTAGATTTTGCCTTTTTGCCAGTATCATGAGGTTTTGGAACTATTTCGACCTTTGAATTATCTTGCTCTATCTCAGTTTCTACATCAACAATCATCGGCTCATTGGTCTTACCACTATCCACAGGTATAGATGGATCAGTTGTGCATTTCCCTTTGCTAGTAGTAATGGCCAGACAATGACTATCATTCTTCGAATTCTGGATGGTGTTGCTTGGAAAGGTACCTGGCTGACGTTCGTTCAATGCCACCAATATCTGCCCAAACTGTTGCTCCAACTGTTTAATAGCAGTTGAATGGGATTCTACTTTTTGACTTATTCTTGAAATGTCTGACCTAATCTCCTTCAAGCAATCTTCTTGACTTTCTATCCCTTTAACAGTTTATTGAGAAGGGCTTCCATTCTTGAATTTCCATAGTCAGCATTGTGATTTCCTGGTGGGACATATACGTCGCTCTTCTCTTTATAATCCTCCTTCCACCTTCAATCACCGTCACAATCTTGTTCTCTATCTCTATATCCTGACTTATTATAATTGTCTTCATAATAGTTCCGACCTTGAGTTTCAAGAGTCTTGATTAGACCCCTGGCCCTTGGCTCGAAAACCCGCCACCTCTCGATCCAGGTACTTATACTCCTCATCAGAATCACTATTATCATGCCTAGGTGTTTTGCCTTGTGCACCTACGGCATGCACCTTCGCAACATCTCTGGCCGTAATCTATTTAGCTAATAAACCTATTTCTGTCCTCAGCTGTACGACCTCTTGTGCTACAGATTCGTCCAAAGCCCGTTGTGCTGCTTAGGCTCCAATAGCATATGTGCCAGCAGGTGTATCTGCCTCCCGAGTATGCCATCCTCGGTTGGTCTTTGTGATACGATCTAATATCTCTGAAGCTTTTTCCCTCCTCAGACTCATAAATTCTCCGCTAGTGATAGTATCTGTTACAACCTTAGTATTGTCATTTAAAGCCCTGTAGAAAATTTCAAGTAAGTTTTTTCTACTCATCCTATGATTTGGCACATTCTGCAGCTTCTTCTTGAACCTTAACCATGTCTCGTAAATTGCTTCAGAATGTAGTTGTCTGAAGTTTTAAATCTCATCCTTCAACTGTAGCATCTTGGAGGGTGGAAATAATCTTTCCAGAAATTGATTTCTTAACTCTTGCCAAGTAGTGATGGAACCTCGTGGTAACTCTGCCAACCACAAAGTCACTTCTCCTGTTAGAGAGAATAGAAACAATCTCAACTAAATAGCCTCTTGGTTAACTCCAAGTAAATTATATAAAGTGCAGACCCTCATAAAATTCATCACGTACATGTTTGGATCATCAGTAGGAAGACCGGTGAACACACCCTTCAAGTTTAGCAGGTAAATCATGGCACTTGTAATGTCAAACTTAGTGCCCTGAGGTAACTCTGGTGGAATAATGGCGCCCCTCTCAACTGGCTCAAAATAAGCCACATCCTCTTATTCGATATCATCATAAACCGACACATATGGTCTTTGGGGTGGTTGTTACACCCTCAGTCTTCTTTGCCTTTCTTCAGCATCAGCCAGACGCTGTGCTACCTCTTGCATTGCTCGATTATATCTATCTACTTGCCTAAGAGCAGCTTGCCTAGCTTGCTCTTCCCGTTTCAATCGAGCAGTAGTTTGGTCTGCTGTTTCATGACCAATCGTCTGGATTGGTTGGTTATGAATGTCTCCCACGACTGCAGGATCCTAAACTCCATCGGTATTCACCATTCTTCGATTAGCTCTCAGAGTCCTTTCTATTTCAAGATTAAGTGGAATTAGGGGATTACCTTGACTCCTAGTATTGGGCATACACCGGCGTGTGCCCTTAAAAATATAAGGAAATAAAACCAATCAACTCCAACAAGCAAAATACTCAACTCCGTAACCGTAGTTCCCCGACAATGGCGTCAAAATTTGATGTCGCCCAAAAAATATCTACAGAAAAGTATATTGCGGTCGTTGTATCAAATATAGAACCCAAATAGGTTGGGGTCGATCCCACAGGGAACAGGACAAAATTATGTATAATGCTAGTCTGAGTAATTGGCAAGTAATTAAAACTGGGGATTTCTGTGAATAAGTGGTAACAGTAGCGATTGCTGATTTTAGGATTTGTAGACAATATGAGAAATACACTAGGACTGTGATCCCCAATGATTCCTTAACTCCACCGGTTACTTGTGCTGACAAAACTATCCAGCTGCGTTGCATGCAAAATCTAACAAGATAGGTTCATCTAAACGTCTCTCGACCTTGGTTAGACAAATTTCACTCTTCTCCTCTTGGTCTCTGAGTGTCGCACTACTAACCCTTGTCCTGGATCTCAGATAACTATTCCTCCTATGGCTCAAGTTATTAGATAAAGGTTGATAGCTTCAAATCTCTGTTGTTATTCCCTTTTTCCAATCTCTACCTCTCTCTCGAGCAAGTCTAGAATAAGGTGAGTTTCTAACATTTGCAACCGTTAGAAGATCAATTATAACGAAGGTAATAGCAATACATGCATTCACAACGGTTCAGAATTGCTTTGCACTTAACTCATTTCGTTAATTCCTCATGGTTCACACAACCCTAGTTAATGGGTTTAGCTGGTCATTATTGTAAGAGCACAAGAAGAATTCGAAGATGAAAACATAGTTGTAAACTCACGATAATGAAGAAAAACTCTAAACTCTCAATATTAATAAAAATCCTAGAACTGGTAATCCAAGATTACAAAATGTATAATGTGTCAAAATATTGGAAATATGTCTCAAAATAATGTACTGACTAACTCCTGAACATAGGACAACAAAGGGGTATTTATAGATACAAAATGAATCCTATCCTAATCAAAACAGGAAAACAGAGTCGGCAACTATCCACGATTTCGTGACTTGGTGTCATGGAACCAAGTCACGCCACATAGATCCTGTCATGGAAATTAGGCACATGGGACATCCTCAGAAGTTGACTCACGTCAGCCACTCACATCGCGTGAGTTGACTCATGGCACGTGAATCCTATCGTGAGTCACCTCTCTGGTGCAGAACTTGACTCTTTTGTCTTCAGATACTTCATTCTCGAGCATGATTCTTTCTTTTTGTCCATTTTGCCTCTAAAACCTAGTCTCCTACAATATAGAACAGAAAACACATCATACCAACCAAACATACCCAAGTTATTGCATATTTTCCTTATTTTAAGTATCGAAAGTGCCATGTAACCATGACGCATCACCTACTTACACTTTTATTTCTAGTAGCTTAGGTATATAAACTAATAAAATACATATTTTAATTTATATCATATAAATCCTACACCTAAAAGCTAAAGTCACCTCACAATCTGCCGCCTCAATTTTTAACCCTAAAGCTAAGCCCATTAAAATTTATCCATAGTTAAAATATTTTATCAACAATTAAACTTAATCCTTAGACTAAGTAAAGACTCATTCTCTTATTTGGAGTAAATATTTTCTTGGTATTATTATAACTGCAGCAGAGTAGTAGAGGCTTGAGTAGAGCAAGTTTTTTGAATGTTGAAAAAAAATAAAATACTGGAAGAACAAAAAACTGGTTAGTATTGTCGCCTTTATGATTGTGTATTCTAATCCATGAAGCTAGGATCTTTATATGGAACAGTAAAAAAGTGAAGTGCATGCGTTAAAGAAATACATAAAATTTTGATTTTCTTTTTCACTTTTTACACATAGAATCTAATGTTACATGTATGTGAATATCCTTTAAACTTGCAAGTTCTTTTCTTGTTTGCCCCTTAGGCCTCATCCCTATTATATTATTGGCGTAGTGCAATGTGTTGTGTAGATGGTGTAATAACTATAAGCCTTTTTGAGCTTTGCTTGTGTTTGCTAGTGGTAGTAGCATAGGTAGTTTAATCCATTTTTTGTTGTGTTAAATGATATAGAATTTCTTTCTTTGATGATCTATCAAAGTGATGATTTAAGTTTGTTCATCAGGAAATAAACTAATCATATAAGTTTAGATACAAGGAGAATAATGGAAGTTTGGTTACATCATTATATTTGTGCAAATATTCTTAGCCGATACACCACCCTATCACTGCCCAATAATTGCTTACCCGTTACCGAACCAACCGATATCTTATTGGTTGGCTAGTGGATTAGTATATTTTAAAATCGATAACCGATAAGCCAAATTGTTAAGTGTAATTATCCGTCCGATAAACACCCCTACCTACTATAACCCACAAGTAGGTAAGCCGACCTATAGTACGGATCTACGAGTAATAGACTATCAAGAGAAAGGAAGGAAGCAGCGGAAAATAAATCCAATAAAGAGTCTAATATAGAAAATAACACCTAAAACTGGTGAAGTAAGTACAAGAGCTTTTAATACAATAGGAGTGCAAAGTAAAATACAAAATAAATATCTATACTAGGCATCTCTAAAATACAAAATAGAGATCAGTCTAACATTAAGAAGGAGAGCAGGAATACTCCGAACATCAGGAGCTCACATCAAATCTTCGATCCATAACTGCTCCGCACGATACACACATTAATGGCGAGAACTCATAGCATGATCTGCAGGCTGCAGAAGTGTAGCATGAGTACCAAACACGTGGTACTCAGTAGGCATCGACCGACTGAGCTCTAGAAATAGTGCATGTATAAATAATATGTAAAGCAAGAATATAAACTACAAGAAGCTACTCAGGCAACAAAACATAATAAGGCTAATTAAGTCGTAAGGATAAACTATCCTATTCTAACAGTAATCAAGGAAGAAAGTGCAATACCATATATCACTAGTCAATACACAAATGAAGAGTGGAAGAAGGATATATAGTAGTAATACAAAGCAAAAAGGATATATATATATACAATGAGAATATATAAGGAAGGAAAGGGATATACGGTAATATCATTTAACCATATATATATATATTACTGAACTCAAAGATACTAGCCTAAGGGAGCCAACCTAACGTCTCGAGGGTCAAAACCAAGAAGGAAGGCTAATACTAGCATAATCGAGGTCTCTAACTGAAATGAGACTAGCCATGAGATAACCTAATAATAAAGCATCTTACTACAACAAAGAAAAGAAATCAAAAATGTACCAACAATCTCGGGTACCAGTCCATAATCAACCCACCACGAGCTAACCATAATAACCAACAATAAAGTAATCAGCTAGTACGGACAAAAAATAACCTAACCGGGCTCCTATAAGCCCAAAAGTTTCAAGTAAACACTCAATAAATAGTAACCATAGCTTATACCTATACAACCCCCCCATAAGGCTGATAGATATAAGCACCAAATAGTTATAAAGGTGATAGGCGATGCATATGAATGAATGAATGCAACATATACACCTCTTTCAGCTCAGTAGCTCGTAAAGGTAGGACCCACGACGACCATCCTTCTCCGACACTGTGGCTTATGGATGAAGGGGCCCATAGGGGACTCAGGATATCTGTATACAATGTCTGGTCCCAAACCAGGACTTCTAATAATCAGCATAATCAATCTACTTTGTCCAGAATCGGAGAGATATATCTATAAGTATAGTAAGTACTCAGACTCGAATCGAGGCTAAAAGAGTATAAATCTATAAATCCATTGCCCGAGATCAAGTTTGGGACTAAATTAGCATGATAATATAGAAAGGGTCGGAATCTCCCTCGACCAAAGTAAATAGTAGTGGTAAAAAAGTGGATTAATAATGGACCGGAATCAACCTCGATCAAATTTTCAAAATAGCATATTTAGTTCCAAAAGGTCATTATTCATTAAATAAGGTAGTACAATTCCTATTGGAAAAGAATCCATTTTAAAAGTGGAATAAATCCCCTTTTAAAAAACAGTAGTAAAATCAAGGTTTTGGTTGGAATAGTACCACTAGGTGAACATAAATGCGTGTAAAAGTATGCATGCCATTACCAGTATCCAAACAATACAACCATAAGCACCTAAGCATCTATAAACTAGAATCACATCCCCTTTAAGGATAAAATAATCACCTGGAGTCCAACTGGTATCGTAACCATGGCCTCAGGCCCAAAAACATATATAAATTAACATATTAATACTATAGACCGGGAAACTAAGATGGACAAAGGCATAATGCTATTGGAAGAATCTAATCGGGGAAATACCGCCCAAAATAATAAGTAATAAGATTAGTCTGGTACTAAAGGATCCCTTATGCAAATCTATGGTTAATCAAGTCTACAATCAGGTGTACTAGGATCCTACAGCCTTAACAGGTATTCTAGGCCAAGGTTAGGGTCACATTTCTATTCTAAATCCCCTAATTAGGTCAAGTCATGATATATCTAGGTATAAACATAACCTATAATCCCTACCTAGCATACGAAATATACACTACATAATCTCATAAAGATAAGTAGACCGAAGCCTATCCCGTAGCCAAACCGCAATCTCAAAACATCTGCAAATTTCTCATCTTCACCGCATGATCTTGAAACAATGTGCACTATAAAAATCATAATCTACACATTAATAGGAGTAAAATGATACCCATATTGCTATATAATACTTCGGGCTGAAATTCGGGTCAAGAATGAGCTTGTGGGGCCCACAAATGTGATTCAAAAATTGAATCCATCACAAGGTCCCTCAAAGGACAAGGAATTCATGCTCAAAATATGTGCACAAAAGGAACTGGAATCGAGGCTCAAATCAGCCCACAAAGTTAAAAAATTCAAAAACTAATTTCTAGGAATTTACAAGGAAAAGAGCGAAATTTGATGGGGAAAAATAATGGAAAATGATCAAAAGGAGTAGAATAATCTTACCTTAGCCTCAATGGATGATTTCCCATGATTTTCCATAATTTCCCATGCTCCAAGCTCCAATAATGGCTGAAAAAGGGTTTTGAATCACAATTTTAGTCGGAAATCATGAAAAATGAAATGGATATTCTAGGAAAATAAGATATTTGAAGGTTTGATCACATAGACAATGATTATTTGAGAAAAATACATTGAGAATCATCAAAATCAGAGCTTTCTAGCTCCTAAAATGTCAAAAATACGAAATAAGTTCGATTTGGGTCTTATACTCAGTGACGGCCGCTAAAGCGACACTTTGACCTCTAAAGCGGCCTGGTCAAAGGGTCAAAATACCTCTAAAGAGGTCAAATGGTCGCTTTAGCGTCTCGGTCAAATGGTCAACGGCCGCTAAAGCGGCCATACCAGCACCAACAACTTCCAAAACTTATTTTTGACCCTCGGAACTCATACGGAACCCTATGAACATGAACCAATAGTGCAAATTGATCATAAAACACATTTTGAATCCAATGGAATCATCAAATTTATGAAAAAAGGTCATTTATAATAAATTAACCCCTAGGATCCCTTTTAGGCTATTTAACTAGTTTTTGTCTAAACACTCAAAACAAAATATAAAGACTCGGGACCCAAACTAACTATGCTACTAACCCAAAATCAATATTCCGAACTCAACGACTCCATCAAAATTTTCATCTGAGTTCATTTCTACAAAAGTTTTCCCCACACCCAATGAACCATTTTTACGAATTCCCGACCAATATCCCCAAACAAGTCTGGAAGCCTCGAGACCCAGACCAAGGGTCTCCCTAGCCTAATATCAATGTTCTGAAGCTAACGGCATTGTCGGATTTTTAATTCGAGATCGTTTACCAGGAGTTTATGTACGAGACTAATTCCTTAATAATGAAAGCTCTAAAATAGGAAAATGAGCCTAAAACCCAAACAAACTATCCGATAACTGAACAGTTAGTTTCGGTAACTCATAAACGACTTTTAGCTACTGTGGAAAGGATCAAAAAGTCAAAAATGGACAAAAATTGAGAAAATGACCTGGAGGGTCATTACAATATCCACTAGTAAAAGGACTTTATCTTCGAAAGTTAATGGATAGAAAGAGTCCAAAAACTCGAATAAACAAGGTACTGGGCTTGCATGCTTCGAGCAAGACTCCCCAAATAACCTTTAAGACAACCAAAGCTTTCAAGGGATTTCACTAAAGGTATCCCCTTTTCACTAACTTCCTTACTTTACCCTTCAAATAACCAAAAACTCATCCTCAACAACAAACTAGCCTCAAACTGAACCTAGCACGACTAGAGCACACAAACCCAAACCACAGCATGCTTACATCACCTCAAAACAAGCACAACTAAGCAGATACTCAAATAGGCTAAGGACACAAAATCGGTAGGCACTGAGTAGGCCTAGTCAATATGTCGATGAAGTCTTAATGGAGCCATCAAGTCTTCACTGATGTCAAAAATCCAAATCAACCTTACTATCAAAAATCAAACATATTTCCCAAAACCAATCTCACCTTTAAAGACTAAACATATATCTAATGGTTCCCGCAAGGGCTGAAACTAAAATGCTGCCGAAGAACATAGCCACAGCTGAGGTAACCACATGCTAAAGATACAAGTAATAAAATCTACATCCACTGAAGGCATAACACAACAAGGCATAACCAAAAACTCCCCAAAGCTGCAAAGACCACTAATGGTAGCCAAAACTCGAGAAACTAAAAAATATACGACCTTAGACTAAATTTGGTCAAACCAATACTCCATCTATGGCAATGAATACTCACTCCCAAAGACACCCACTTTGGTTACTACCAACTGATACACAAGCATATATCACCAAGCCGAAGCATTCCACAAAGTCACAACAGGCCGATCAATTACCGAAGAGAGAAATTTGTGAATCTACCCATGTAAACCAACCTTAACCCAATAGAACCATGAATCACATCGCAGGAGAACAGAGTACCAATCTCAACATCAACACTAAGGTTAAGACTACTACCAAAATGAACCAAGCAAATTAGGATAACAAATTCCCAGTTTGCCAACTTAAGAAGCGACTATAGAAAAGGATCACCCATGCTAGAATCATAACAAAACCATGAAAGGCCAAACCTAACTTCACTTTCACAACTCTCCCAACAACCGATCTTACCTCACTAATGGAAAGGAAAACCAAACAAGGTAGTCGTTTAAGCCCAACGGACAAGAATTGCAAGAAAGAAAACACTAATTGGATAACGCTAATCTAGTCGTCTATCAAGTACGATGCAATAATAGCCAAATAAAAACAGTAACAATAGTAAAACTAGTATAAAGTGCAGGTGGCACTAAAAAAAACCCAGTAGCACTTTGAGATCACAACAAGGCCAAAATACCAAAAGAAAGGGACTTTAACCCAAATACTACACCCCAAAAAAAATACCACACCAATCCACTCAATCCACTACTAAAAGAAATAATCTTCGGGGGTAGTCATATATGCATAAATCTACACAAGGGCTTACAACAATAAATTTAGCAACATCAAGGTATATAAACACCGATGGGTAAGAAAACCCCAATCCAATTCAAATAGACACCAAAAGATAGTAAATCAAAATCATACCTATACGATGTAATCTGAAGTGACAGTCTTGTTGTACCCAAAAGAGTATGAATCTGAATGCATCCAAACCCAAATTGAGAGTTTGAACGACCAACTAAATTACCAAGTGAAATGCCGCTAACCGAAGGCGCCACATCTATAAGAGACTGATCTGACTGTGCTATTTGCCCAATAATCCCACACCGAGGACAGTTTATGGACCAATGATTGGTTACACCATAATAAAAAATGCCCTCTCTGTAGTCTTCGCATGATAAATAACCTAAGGGAAAGAAGACCCAGCTACTATCAAATACTCCGACACCAAGCGGAGTGGTAAAGCTAACCCTTTAATAAATTCCCACACCAAATCATGCTTTGTAGGAAATAACATTGGAGTATGTCTGGACCACTTGAGAACCCAATCTCATACTCTGAAACTGATAAAAATCCCTGTTAAAACCAGCAAACCCAACTCTGGCCTGAGAACTACTTGATGTGTCGAGCATCATCACTGACTATAAATTAACTATAAAAAGACTCAAAATCCCTAACACAGTATCATGAAATACTGAGGCGGTCGTAGACTCTATCGGAGACTTGAATGGCCCCAAACCCTCTGGCTAACACTGAAGATTCTCGATATTAATCTCTAACTCTCTAGCCCAAAGCTAAGCTAAAACTTTGGTAACACGCGTTGAAGTCCCATTCGCATCTATCGATAACCTTGTGCTATACATTAGGGAAAAAGTAGGGTCAAAGGAGTATTTAGAGATTCATAGAAGTACGAACACAAAATAAAGAATCAAGGAATAGAATTTTATAAGAATACCCTATAGCCTCCCACAGATAGGATATAGATGTCTCCATACCAATCCGTAAGACTCTACTAGGAACTTTGCTCTTGTACCAACAACACTGGTGAACCTAGGCTCGGATACCAATTTGTCACGACCCAATTTCTCTGGTTATGATGGAACCTATTATAACCCACCAGTTGGTAAGATGATGCATAGTCTGGAACGATGAGTAATAGACTATCAAGAGAAAAGAAGGAAGAAACAGAAAATGAATCCAATAAAAAGTCTAATATAGAAAATAACCCCAAAACCTGGTGAAGTCAGTACAAGAGCTTTTAATACTACAAGAGTGCAAAGTGAAATACAAAATAAACATTTATACAAGGCATCTCTGGAGTACAAAATAGAGATCAGTCTAATATTAAAAGAGAGAGTAGGAATACTCCAAACGTCAGGAGCTCACCCTAAATCTCTGATCCATAGCTACTCTGCACAATACACACATTAATAGAGAAAACTCGTACTATGATCTACAGGCTGCAGAAGTGTAGCATGAGTACCAGACACGTGGTACTCAGTTGGCATTGGCTGACTGAGCTCCAGTAATAACGCAAGTATAAATAATATGTAAAGCAAGAATATAAACTACAGAAAGCTACTCAGTCAATGAAACATAATAAGGCTAATGTAGTTATAAGGATAAACTATCCTTTTCTAACAATAATCAGTGCAGAAAGTGCAATACCATATATCACTAGTCAATACACAAATGAAGAGTGGAAGAAGGATACATAGTAGTAATACGAAGCAAAAAGGATATATATAGATATATCTATAAATATAGTAAGTACTCGGACTCTAACTGAGGCTAAAAGAGTAAATCTTTAAATTCATTGCCTGAGATCAAGTTCGAGACTAAATCGACATAATATGTAAAAAGGGTTGGAATATCCCTCGACCAAAGTAGATAGTAGTGGCAAAAGAGTGGAATAATATTGGACCGGAATCAACCTCAGTCAAATTTCCAAAATAGCATAGTTTGTTCCAAAAGCTCACAATTCACTAAATAAGGCGGTATGATTTCCGTTGTAAACAAATCTATTTTAAAAGTGAAAAGTAGGAATAAATCTGCTTTTTTGAAAACAGTAGTAAAGTCATGGTTATGGTTGGAATCGTACCACTAGGTGAACATAAATGCGCCTAAAAATATGCATGCCATCACCAGTATCCAAAAAATACAACCATAAGCACCTAAGCATCTATAAACTAGAATCATGTCCCCTTTAAGGATAAAATACTCACCTAGAGTCCTACTGGTATCATAACCATGGCCTCGGGCCCAACAATATATATAAATTAACATATCAATACCATAGACTGGGAAACTAAGGTGTACAAAGGCATAATGCTACTGGAAGAATCTAATCGGGGAAATACCACCCAAAATACTAAGTAATAAGATAAGTCTGGTACTAAAGGATCCCTTATGCAAATCTATGATTAATCAAGTCAACAATCAGGTGTAATAGGATCCTACAGCCTTAACAGGTATTCTAGGCCAAGGTTTAGGTCTCATTTCTATTCTAAATCCCCTAATTAGGTCAAGTCATGATATATCTAGGTATAAACATAACCTATAATCCCTACCTAGAATACGAAATATACACTACACAATCTCATAAAGATAAGTAGACCGAAGCCTACCTCGTAACCAAACCGCAATCTCGAACCATCCATGAATTTCTCTTCTTCACCCTATGATCCCAAAAGAGTGTCACACTATCAAATTCATAATCTACATACTAATAGGAGTAAAACGATACCTCTATTGCTATATAATACTTCGGGCCAAAATATAGGTCAAGAACGGGCCCGTGGGGCCCTCAAATGTGATTCTAAAATTGAATCCTTCACGAGGTCCCTCAAATGACAAGGAATGGATACTCAAAATTTAAGCAAAAATGGAGCCCGAATTGAGGCTCTAATCAGCCCACAAAGTTAAGAAGTTCAAAAACTAATTTCTAGGAATTTACAAGGAAAATAGTAGAATTTGCCGGGGAAAAATAATGGAAAATGATAAAAAAAGTGTGGAATTAGCTTATGTTATCCTCAATGGATGATTACCCATAATTTCCCACAATTTCCCATCCTCCAAGCTCCAACTATGGTGGAAAAAGGGTTTTGAATCACAATTTTAGTCGGAAATCACAAAAAATGGAATGGGTATTCTTGATAAAAGAGAAATATGAAGGTATAATCACATAGACAATGATTATACAAGAAAAAAGCATCGAGAATCATCAAAATTGGAGCTTTCTAGCTCCCAAAATGTCAAAAATATGAAATGGGTTCGATTTGGGTCTTATTCTCAGCAATGGCCGCTAAAGCGACACTTTAACCGCTAAAGCGGCCTGGTCATAGGGTCAAATTACCGCTAAAGCGGTCAAATGGTCGCTTTAGCAGCTTGTTCAAATGGTCAACGACCGCTAAAGTGGCCACACTAGCACCAACAACTTCCAAAATTTGTTTTTGACCCTCGAAACTCATTCAGAACCCTATGAACATGAAAAAATAGTGAAAACTGATCATAAAACACGTTACGGATCCAATGGAATCATCGAATTGATGAAAAATGTTAATTTATAATAAATTAACCCCAGGGTCCCTTTTAGGCTATTTAACTAATTTTCGTCTAAACACTCAAAAATAAAATATAAAGACTCGAGACCCGAACTAAATATGCTACTAACCCAAAATCAATATTTTGGACTCAACGGGACCATCAAAGTTTCCATCCAAGGTCATTTAAACACCCACACCCAATGAGCCATTTTTATTAATTCCCAATCAATAGCCCCCCAAAATAAGTTTGAAAGCCTTGAAACCCGGACCTATGTTCTACTAGCCTAAAATCAACGTTCTGGAGCTAACAGAGCTGTCAGATTTTTTATCCGAGACCATTTTCTAGGAGTTTTGGTCTGAGACCAATTTCTTAACAGTGAAAGATCTAAAATAGGAAAATGAGCCTAAAATCCAAATGATCTTTCCGATAACCAAATCGAAAGTTCCAACAAGTCATAAATGAGTTGTAGCCACTGTGGGAAAGCTCAAAATGCCAAAAATGCATGATAATAGAGAAAATGACCTAGAGGGTCATTATAGGTGACCAATAAAGGCAAGAAAGGATCCCTCACCGACCTCTCCCTGGCATGAAAGTACTGCCACTCATCCAAAATCTACGCCCCTACATTCACCTTGATCCCTGCGAGAGCACATACCATCACCATAGCCCGATGGAAGGCCACATCTGTAATATTTCCTGAAGGACGAATCCTAAGGGACACTAATTGTAACCACACTTTGGCCTTGGCTGAGAAGTAGGTACTCTTAGTCCCTGTGACATTGAACCATTTCACCTCATGAGCTCGCCCCTCAGGCGCTAAATCCCTGGCCGCCCACTATAAGTTAGATTCTAAATTTTTATATCGAAGGCGGCATTGGAAGGGTTCGGGACACCTAAAACGTCATTGATGATGGCAACATCCACCAGGACCCCCTTGCCTCGAACATAGATAGTGGGGAGAGGTACCGACTAGTACACAATTGGGAGGTTGGCATAAGACTCTCGAATGACCTTCATATTGTATTGAGGGACTGGCTCGGACAAGATCTCCCACCTGAAAGCTTTTAGTTGGTTATAGAAGCTCGATAAATCCTCCTCCACATTCGTCATCACCATGCCCCGCTCAAGAAAAAAGCCCCTACTATACAACCCCTCTTCATAACGATCACGCCATTTGGTGTTGCTAAATCTACGGTAGTGGTGTTGTTGGGCCATGATGAACCTGAAAAACACCACAAAACCAGGTTAGAAACTATGACTGGATATTGAGGGAAGGAAAGGAAATTCAAAATTACAGGAAAATAAAAACTGGGAAGCTACTGCCCAATACCGCAACAACGGTTAATTAACCGCTGCAGTAGTACCGCTGTGGTGGAACTTAACACTGCGATGATATCGCTATAGCGGAAAAAGTTACCACTGCAGTAGTTCATTATCTTCAACCCGCCAACCTCCTCTCCCATGGTTGATTTTCTACTTTTCTCTATATTCTCAAGTTCTAAGTACAGATCAAACTTATTAAAGCCCCTAAAAGCCTTTTTATTCAAAAATAAAAGTGTACAATACTTGAATTTACCCCAAATCACTCAATTTCATTAGAGAAGATGACCCTTTACCTTTTACCCCTCCCATGGATGAAATCCACCATGAAATATGTCATTCTTACACCCAGGATTCTATAGGAGCATTGTAGACGTAAGAGATCCTAACATATTCCTTATTTTATTTAAGAATACCACCAAAGTCAAGTTCAAGGAGTTACACCCAAAACCATCCGAATTCTCCCTATTCTAACGTAATCCTACGATTTTACGACAAGAAATACATAAAGTAAGTAGTGAAGATGAAGAAATTACCTTAAAGTCATCGATAGGGGGAGATTTTGCAGAGAGAGTTGAGAGAGTTTTGAGAGTTTGGAGTGAAAATTTAGGAAATGAATACTTTCCCTACTTAAAACTGTCGTGAACCGCTACTGTGGTTGGTCAGCAGTAACCAACCGCAGTAGCGGTAAAATCCTCTCGATGTCAGTTTTATTTCAATTTTTTGCATATTATGGTGTCGTGTCCTATTCGGATAGCCATAGTGCATAGTGATCACGAGAATTAATTGTGTATGACTTCTATGGGGGCATGGCAACAATCGTCATGCCATAATCTAGGCTATGCTTAGGTACAACTAATTATAGAGTGGAGGGTATGTAGGCGCGCAATCGAGTGTTGCAGTATTCCTTTTAATGAGCCATTATAGTTGGAATTCCTCGAGTAATCGTGCGAGTGTACAAAACCCTACCTTAGGACCATTATTGGACAAATGGTGGGTAAATTGGTATCTAATGTAATGACCTAAACCATCATTATGTGTGAAAACACCCCAAAAATAATTTACAATAAATAATATGCTCAAATTAGGTAGAGAAGAATTAAAACAGAAAGGCAAAATGAGGCCCAAAAAAAATTGGGCTGGATTGCTGCCGACTGTTACAACGGTTGGTTAACTGTTGCAGCGGTAATGGGAACCGCTACAGCAGTAGCGAGCAATAGCCAACTTGAGGAATTTTTAAAAACCCTTTCTTTTATTATTTTCCTAGGTTGCCCCTTTCTCCAAAAACACTCTAAAAAACCCCATCTCTCCAACCATGAAATTTTAAAGACCAGGGTTTTGAGGGCAATTTTGAGACACACTTGGAGGGAACCCAACTTTGGAGTATGCTTAGCATGCGTGGGTTAGCTCATCCCCCTCCATAGCAACATGTTCCGTCTAAAAAATAAGTTATGGTTTACTTTATAGCAACTAGACTCGGGCTAGATTAGCTTAGCGTTAATAGTAATGTTGGGAGCCTCATGCATTAGGCCTTCGGGAATGGAGTTAGATGGAGGGACACGTTAGAATCCTGTTGGGTTTAAATAAGTTGTACTATTAAAAATTATGTTGATGCATTAATGGTGATAAGAGGTGCGTGTAATCGTGTAACAAATGTCCGTAGCTTAATACCTTCTAGGGCTTTTGGGCACAATGGAAAGTTAGATGAGGCTGTAAGAGATAACAAGAGGAAACTAGATTAACCTGAGTAATTCTAAACCTCATAAATGGTCGGTTGTGTTCAGAAGTATGGTTAAAATGGAAGATGTGGAAAATTGGGGTTAGTTATTAGCACAATCGAGTCACATGACTAATCAGCAGAATAAAAAAGGTAATATAATGAAGTGAACAATAGATTTTCCATTAGAAGCAGTTAGGAATGAAAAGAGGATGACATGGGAACGTGAGTCTGGGGGTGGACAGATAGGAAGCAGTGGATGGTGTGAACTTCAATTACGGCAGCCCGTAGGGGTGTATGTGATATGATGGTTGAGAATACATTTGTAACCTAATGTCATTTATCAAATGAGTTATATGGTTGATGTAATACTTAGACTGGCTTGACTTGTGCTTATTCGTGAACTGAATATTTGTGATTGCTTTTTAGCTTGACTTATGATTTTTGATTACATCTCATATTCATATGCATTGTGATGATATTGTATAATGATAGATCAGGCATCACACCAGTACGTATATGACATAATGTAATATGGGTCGGGTACCAACCGATATAGATATGATATATTGTGATATGGGTTTGGTACCACACTGGTATGATATGATATGATATTTATGATGTTGATGAGATGAATGAGAAGGGATAAGGATGTGCATATCTTGCATACATGCACTCATTCATATGCATTTTCATGTGATTCCACTTTGTTATACATTCTTATTTATGTTCGTGATGTGGTGAATTGTGGAAAGGAGTCTATAAGAGTATAATGGGTTCCTTTTGCGAACCAGCTATTTGACGAGAATCTACGATCCCTTGGGTAGATCGATTGTGGTAGGGTAGGGTTGTTAAAACTCTGAATTCTTAGCGGTAGTGTAGTTCGTGGTGCCTTGTGGTAGTTATTTATCGGGGAAATTGGGGGCAGAGGTAGATTAAGAATTGTAGACACCATAAGAATAAGTTACTTATGGGTAGAAGAAGTACAGGCTGGAATGGGTAGTCAAAAGATAAAGATATTAAAATATGTTAAATGACAGGTAGGTCACAAAGATGCTAAAGTGGGGTGTTAGTGATTTTATAATTGGGATTTAGAACCGGAACTTTACTTGATGCTATGGTCTCTCCGTATTTGTTATTGATGTTATTTTTTTCTAACCCTGGTCGACTGATGATGCTTACCAGTATATGTAATTGTACTGATGCTATATTTACTATACCTCCAATCGGGGGTATAACTATGGTGCAAGTTAGTTAGAGTATCTTTAACAGCCGATCACTCTACAGCAGCTCCTGCCCTTTCCATTCTGCATGGGTGTTGTGTCATGAATTTTCCTACTCCTTGTCTAGTGCTCTTCTATTCGTTTAGGCTAGTTTCTAGAGATTCGTTGTTGCTTATTTTCTGCTTTTCTTTTATATATCAAATGTATTGATTGAAATTGTATAAGGAGTAAATTGAATAATCATAGTTGGATTCACGTTGCTATTCAGATAACTAAGTTTAAGGATTACTTTTAAAATTGTTAAACTTCCTCATTGATTAAGTGATGGGTATTCAGGGTTCTCCTATCTGGGGTAGGTGTAGGTAGGTGCCCGTACGTTTCGGTGGGTGGGGTCATGACAATATTGGTCCTTATGATTTAATGAATTCTATCTTGATTTAGTAAATTGAAAACTAATTTGGAACAACTATATTTAGTAAGGTCAATATTGGTCCTTATGATTTCTATACATACAATGTAAATAACTTAAATCTTATAAATGATCCTTGGAAAAATGGATTTGAATCAAATCCAAGACTCTTTAATTTTTCACTAAAGATATCATTATTTTCTATTTCTTTGTCACTAGAGAATATTTTCCTACAGTATCATTTACTGAACTTGCAAATATAAATAAAGTATATTTTAAAAATAATACATTTCTTATCTTTTTGTTTTGCTTTTCGTATTAGCCTCCAATTTAGGATGGTCGAGCATCTGCATCTATATTGAGAGATGAAAAATAAAGTAAAAGAATTTAAGGTCGTGAAGTCTGAACATTGTGACTTAAATTTATTCATCTTGTACTCTACCATTGTCACGACCCAAAAGTTGAGGTCATGATGGCACTTACCTCGGTCCAGCCGTGATAATTAGAAAATGGCAAATAATTAGAATAATGCGAGACTTCCAGAAAGAAGTCAGGCCATAACCATAGATAAATGCGCAAGTCTAAACAAAATACATAACCATCCCAAAATCTGGTATCATAAGTACAATGGCATCTAAAACCATACTCGAATCTGAATAATACATAAGGTCTGTCTCTGAAATATATATAAAGACATCATAATGGATAAGGTGAGGCCTAGATCCAACTCCGATAACCTATAGCATGCCAGTACCTCAAAACCTCAGACTCTGTATGCACGAACTCAGCCACCACGTATAGTGCTAGTACTTGGATCTACACTGAAATAGCATAGTAGGGGTGACTGTCCACTTGTACTCAGTAGGAATCATAGGCCGACTGAGCACTGTATTCTATGAGCATGTCACCTGCAAACAGAAAAGTTTCCAAATGGTAGCTCACACCATCTCCACTAACAATTCTAATATATGTGCGGAAAGTAAAATGGAGGGAAATAGGTAATCATTGAGGTAAATATAAATAGAGTTAACACTAATAAACACAAAAGATAACACCAAAAATGTATATACACATGGAATGCAATGATGATGATGATGTAATAATTTGAAAGTCATCGCATAACTTTCTGTATATACCTACCGAGCCTCAAACTCCCAAGAGAGGACCCATGGAGAGTTCACAACCCATATACTAACTCAAGTTTCCATAAATCTCAATCTCATGTCTCAATCTACCCGACCGGCACATCCCTCGGTCTAGATGTTTTTAAACTGTCTCATTTTCTTTTAAAATCAGTATTTCTCAATGATACCAATATCTCATGAATGTGTATGTATGAAATGAGAATGTTATGCTTACAATTACATCAATATGAAGATATCTAATCCATTCAATACGTATATAAGTGAGCCCAGAAATCAACCCAATATGTGAACAATTCATGATATCAATTCTAGATAGGCACCATTGGAATGAATATACATGTAAGACATCATTTATATCATATCAACATATAACTCAACATTTTTCATCATGATAAGGCAAACCATGCTCAATAAGGCCTATAATATCTATTCAAGCCCCCACTCAGACATCACATTAAGAAATAAGATATTCAAATGCACAAATAAGGCCAATGAAGTCAAATAAAGCCCCCGCACGAGCATCACACAATATACAATATGTCAATTCAACAACAACAAGAATATAATCCCCACACGGGCACACAACAATAACAATAATCTCGAAATATCATTTTCATAGTTATTTTCCCTTACCCATAGAATCTTTTACTCATTTATAAACTACCTAGCCCAATCTGAAGAAAGTTAAGCCATAACCTACATCAAAACGATAAAATTCGAGCCAAAAGTCCTTCAACACGGTGCTTTCCCCTTTTGAACGGTCTTGGATAGACAAATATAGCATCTACGCATTAAAAGAAATCCAACAATACCCATATTGATCTATTTAAGACGGGTCCAAAATGGACTCAAAAAAAGAGTTTAAAAACGAGAGGGGTAAAATCAAAACTTTATTTTTGGAACTCATTCCCCAAGGTTATAGGAGTCTACAGTAGAAAACCCATGCAAAAATGGGTTAAAAATGAGGTCTAAATTGAAGAAAAACCATTTTTAATCTTTATCGGTAAAAACCTCTAAAAAACCATTTCAAAATTAAGATTAAAAGGTGTTTTCACATAATCAATGGGAAATATTGAAAAGATGATTTTAGATCTTACCCAAGCTCAATTGGTGAATAAACCCTAAAAAATTACCCAAACCCGAAGATCAAAATCCAAAAGTAGAGGCAAAATCGCAAAATGGGGTTAATATATAGCGATGGCCGCTTTAGCAGTTAAATGACCGCTAAAGCGGTCACCACTAAAGCAGAGCCTAGACACTAAGGCAGCTACTACTAAAGCGAACCTTAGCCACTACTGCTAAAGCGGGCCTTGGCTGCTTAAGAGAAAGCACCAGATACCAGCTGCATCAGCACCTTTGCTAAGTTGTGAAGTTACCGATCGACCCCTCGGGAATTGTTCGGAATCTCGTGAATTCAAATAAACTATTCTACTAGGCTATTTTTGACATTTCGGACTCAATGGTAACATCGAATTTTAAAAAAAGGATTGTTTTCAACAAATTAACCCCTGGAACCCTAAAAGCCAATTTAAACTAGATTTCAAACGAAGGGTCAAAATTCAAAATAAAAATCCCGAACCCAAATCAACCTCGTTACAAATCCAAATTCAATATTACAGATCTAACAAAACTGTCCAAATCTTCATGACTCAAAATATCAAATATTGATCGAAGTCAACTATATGGCTTTTAAAATCTCTAAAAGCCTCAAACTCTTCCAAATCATTTTCAATCACATGGGGGACCGTTCCAGCCATTCTCACACCCGAAAATCAACATGTAGCAACTACGGGGAAGGATAAAATGATCAATTCACATAAAAGTAAGACTTTCACACGTCAGGTCATTACAATAATAATATTTCTGACATTAACACATGCGATACGTGGAGTGCAATTTTACACTATTTGGTACTTTTTATCAAAATAAAAAAACATGAATAAATATGTTAAAAAGTGCTTAACTAGAAAGCACAAGGACCAATATTAACATTCATAAATATAGTGATACTAATATCACAAAACCTGATATGTTTAAGAAATTTTTTAATAAATCCACGTCACGTGTGGTTCCCATAATTACATTAGTCAAGTCAAACACACTCTCCATTGACTATGCTTTGTTTGCTTCCCTTACCACTTTTCTATTTAAGCAGCTTCTCTCTTCTTCATTTTCTCTCATCCTAATGACTTGTTCAAATTTATCATATTTCTGTAGATAGAAAAAAATAAATAAATTTTTATAAATGGTGCCTAAGGAAAAATGTACGAAGGTGGCGGCTAAGGCGATGGAAATGAATGGAGGCATAGTGAAGGCGAGGGTAAAGACGAAGAAAGTGAATGAAGGAGTTGGAAAAAAGACGGCTCAAGTAAACGGAGGAGTTGAAAATGAGGTGCATTATCGAGAAGTACTGAAGAAGCCGTCGGGGAGATACAAGGCTAAGGCAAGAGATTCGAGGAGAGAATGCAATATTTGGTGAGGTACATTTGACACGGAGGAGGAGGCGGCGATGGCATATGATGCAACATAGATGGAGTTTCACGGCGTGAAGGCTAAGACTAATTTTTCAATTCTGATGGATGATGTGAATTGGAGTTCCAGTCATCAGATTAGTATTATTGCATCATCGAATACAGCGGCTATGGTGGTGGTCGAGGTGGAAGTAAAGGCGTCAAATCAACCATGAATTGCCACCTTTGTCTCCACCTCGGCCTCCACCACAACCGCCGCATTCAATGACACAACACTACTGATCTAATGACTGAAACTTCGATTCACATATTTCATGGAAATCAAAAAATTTGTCTTAGACTTCACCCCGCAAAACTCTATCGCTGCTGAATCATACGCCAACCCCGCCTCCTCCATTGAGTCAAACGTACCTAGTCAAACATTGCATTCTGTCCTCGAATCTCTTGTCTTCACTCTGTATCTCCTTGATGGATTCTTTCATACTCCTCAGTAAGGAACCACTCCACCATTCACTTTCGTCACCTTCTTCCCAACTCCTCCATTCAATTTCTCCTCTGTCGCCTCCACCATCGTAATGCCTTTATTCATTTTCATCGCCTTCGTCGTAGCTTCGTACATTTTTTCTTACCCGCCATTTTCACTATTGTAAATCAAAAACAAAAAATAAAAATTTTGCTCTCTCTCTCTCTCTCTATATATAAAAGAATAAATAATTTATAGAATTTTTTTTTCTACCTATAGTAATATGATAAATTTTAACAAATCATTAGGATGAGAGAAAATAAAAAGGGGAGGATCTGCTTAAATAGGAAAGTGGCAGGTGATGCTAACAAAGCACAATCAATGGAAGGAGTGTTTGACTTGACTAATGTAATTGTGGGGGCCACATGTGAAGTGACATAATTATTATATTTTTTTCTTAAACAAGTCAAGTTTTGTGATATTAGTATCACAAATACTTATGAATGTTAATATTGGTCCTTATGATTTCTAGTTAAACACATTTTGACAAATAGTTGAATTAATTTTTTTTGGTCTCAAAATAAATGTTACCTTAAACTCTTTTTGGAACTTTACAAATTTATATACACTTTTGAAAAAAAAGATTAATTGTAAGAATAATATGAGAAAATCTAATGAATTCTATCTCGATTTTATAAATGACAAGTAATTTGGAACAACAATATTTAGTAATGTTAATATTGCTTCTTTTGATTTCTATGCATACAATGTAAATAACTTAAATCATATAAATGATCCATGGAAAAATGGATTTGAATCAAATCCAACACTCTTTTATTTTACTGATGATATCATTATTTTCTAATTTCTTTGTAACTAGAGAATATTTTCTACAGTATCATTTATGGAACTTTCAAACATAAATGGAGTATATTTTAAAAATAATACATTATTCATCTTGTTGTTTTGCATTTCATATTAGTCAAATATACATTAACTTTATTTAAACGTCCAATTTAGGATAGTCGAGTATCTATATTGACCGACAAAAAACAATGTCACGACTCAAAATAGGCATGTGATGGCACTTATAAAACCCTCCGGATAAGTAAGCCTAAACCATCCCAAAAGAATATGAATAAGGAAAATCAAAGGCAGAAGCAAAAGAATAGAAGTAAATCCCAAATGTAAACATAAACGAGATGCAAATCTCAAAGATACATCCCAGGTCTGGTTGACATCAGTACACGCCTTTAAATACATATTCAGAATAATAACAATTGCCTAAAAATGTCTTAGATTCGAATAAAACATAAGACATAAGTAGAAAGATCTGAGAAGTCCTGAAGTCCCTCAGCTACTACCTCGATCTCCAGAACGCCAAAATAGAAGCAATACAATCTACAGTCTGCCGCTCGAACCAATACCTGCATAAGATGCAGAAAACAAGAAAAAGGAAAAAGTAGTATGATACAATCCAAATCTGGCCCAATCTTTTGAGATCTACGCTTCAAGGACAATCTCTAAGGATCCGAGACTTGATCATCCTAGGAAGGCAAATATGTGTTTGGATGATAGCTTGGCACACGAGAGAAGCTATGTTTGAAGCTATCATCCATGGGATTATTGAACAACATCGTGTTTGGATGATAGCTTGGAGCGTAAGAGGTGCATGGTTAAAAGTGCCTAATGGGCCACCTTTTCATATTGGGTCACTTTTGGGCCCATATGGCATTTAGGGTCACTTTTGGGCCCATTATGTAATAAGGCACATGGCTATAAATAGTTAGCTTTCTTTTCATTTTAGGTAGTTGATTATTGATGATGAATGTTATACTTGAGAGTGTTTATGTTAGCTTGTTGGGAGCTTTCCTTGTTGCTTAGAAACGTTGGTTGTTTGAGATCCAATTCCTCTTTCAGTCTTCGTAAGAGATTGGTGCTTTGAAGTAATCGAAAGGAAGGTTTGAGGGCTTAATATACTCTCTTATTGTCCTCTCTTTTATTCATTGTGTCTATCTATCTATCCTTTTTACTTTCTATCTTTGTTTTTGTAGTTTCTTCGTCTTTTCATATCCGTGTTTCCTTGTGTTTGAAGTTTCTTCATCTTTTCATATTTTGTATTGTATCATTTGGTATCAGAGCGAGCTTAGAATCGTTTCCACGATTCTAGTCTTGGGTGTGTTATCGAAAGAAAATTGAAAAATCACAAAAAAATTGGTGTTTCACGTTTTTGGGGTTAGCCCAATTTTTGAAATTTTGATTTTGGAGTTTTCTTGTGTTTTTGATATTAGATTCTTGTTCCCTAACACTATTAGAGTCTAAATCTCAAATTTGAGCTTAATCGGAGGTGATTTGATTTGAAGCCTCTACCATTCTTGAGCTTTGAGTTTTTGAAGAAAGTGAAGTGGGTTTCAAATATGGAATTTTGGGTGTGTATTTGAAGGCTTAAAGTTGTTGGAAGTTTTTACCCATGACGAGGAGAGCTTAGATTTCAAATTTTGTCAAATTTCGAGCTAAAACGAAGAAGTTATGAATTTTTAAAGTTCATCTTGTTCTTGGTGTTCTTCATAAATTCATATCTTGTTGAAGAAGAATCTTCCAAAAGGGTGTGTTAGATCCAAAAAGGAAGAAATATAAAGGTGTTTGGGTGTTAGTACAAAAGAATATCCAAAAGAAAAAGGAATATTCTAAGAGAGAGAGTGCAAAAAGGTCCCACAAGAGCTGAAAATACGGAGCTTCAACTGTGTTGTCTAGGGGCATCTGCGCCTGCATCTGCTCACACAGGTCACCAACGCAGGTGAAGGTAGACTCCCTGGAAGGGACCTGCAAAGCCCCACCTGCGAGGGCAGGTCCCCAGGTGCGTCCGCACCTCACCAAACGCAGGTGAACAACTCCAAATCACACCCTTCTCTAGTCCTAACCTTCTAGTTTCATTTTCTTGATTCCTAATCACTTCCTTTGATTCTTAACAACTAAATTTCAGCCATTAATCACTCTACTTAGTTGTGATTAATTCTTGAGTCCATTTTTCTTTCTTGTACTTTTCTTTGTGTGCTTTGATCGTTTGTTTCTTAGTTAACTTCTTTGAGTCAAGTCCTTTATCTCTTAACCGAGTCATTGGTATATGCTTCATCCCTTTTTCTCAATTGTACTAAGAACAATGGGTGGAGAAACCCTTGATACCATCTTGGAGGCACTCCTAGAGATGCGACAAGATGTGAAGCAAATGACCGGAAACTTGTCACACATGAATGAGAGATTGTCAAAATTGGATGGTAGAATGGAAAGTATGGATGGTAAGTTGGCAAACATTGGGGATCATTTAAAGGCTTCAAATTTTATTCCTCGACCCCATGTGCAAACTCCCTCAAACATACCAAGTACAAAACAAGTTCCACAAATTGTTGTTCAACCACTCCAAATCCAATGTGGAAAAGACACTTCCAACCTTAGGCCTTTGATATCCACTAACCACGATACTAGCATTTTACCTAGTATCCCTACTTCTCTTATGCAGGATCATAAACAACTTTGTCCAAAGGAGGAAGTAAGGAGAGTTCTTTATGAAGATAAGCTTGAAGGCCTAGCGGAGTTCTTACCAAAGGATTCCGAAATTGAAAAGTGTGATGGCATGGTGATAAAAGACTTGAATTCGAGGTCGAATCTTTTTTAAGAATGGGAGGATGATACAATCCAAATCTGGCCCAATCTTTTGAGATCTACGCTTCAAGGACAATCTCTAAGGATCCGAGACTTGATCATCCTAGGAAGGCAAATATGTGTTTGGATGATAGCTTGGCACACGAGAGAAGCTATGTTTGAAGCTATCATCCATGGGATTATTGAACAACATCGTGTTTGGATAATAGCTTGGAGTGTAAGAGGTGCATGGTTAAAAGTGCCTAATGGGCCACCTTTTCATAATGGGTCACTTTTGGGCCCATTATGTAATAAGGCTCATGGCTATAAATAGTTACCTTTCTTTTCATTTTAGGGAGTTGATTATTGATGATGAATGTTACACTTGAGAGTGTTTATGTTAGCTTGTTGGGAGCTTTCCTTGTTGCTTAGAAACGTTGGTTGTTTGAGGTCCAATTCCTCTTTTGGTCTTCGTAAGAGATTGGTGCTTTGAAGTAATCGAAAGGAAGGTTTGAGGGCTTAATATACTCTCTTATTGTCCTCTCTTTTATTCATTGTGTCAATCTATCTATCCTTTTTACTTTCTATCTTTGTTTTCTTTGTTTTCGTAGTTTCTTCATCTTTTCATATCCGTGTTTCCTTGTGTTTGAAGTTTCTTCATCTTTTCATATTTTGTATCGTATCAGAGTAAAACTGAGTACAAAAGCACGTGTACTCAACAAGTATCGTCGATAACCGACCCTAATCCAAAGCAATGATGAGAACCACCGCTCCAACTACCCAAGGTTGCCTAACCCATATATATCCAGCAAAATACTGCATCTCAGCCTATCAGGGTGACCCAATACAACGGTCAATAGACATATCAAAAACAGGGCAAGCACACTAATCCAGATGAGTCAACACTATTCATTTATCTCAATGATAAGGGAGGTCATCTATGGGAAGACTAACTAACACGATAATTAAGGCTTAATCAATGACAATCAACCAATCATATGGGATAAAGACAAAGAGAGTGTATATAATAATGTACAACATGCTACCTAAAAGTGCAAAGCAACAGTCTCTCAGATTAAGCCATAACCATGCCCCCAGGTCTCGCAATATCTCAACCTCTCAATCAATATAAGATGGCATAGGCTAATGAATGAAGTGAAATGAATGCTCAAACACAATATCACAAACAAGGTCCTAACACAAAAATATGGAACAAGAGTAATTACTAACACGGTATCAAAACATACCAAGGATGATAATGCAATGCAATGAAGTGATGATGATGATGAATCTATGAAAGTTATATCATAACTTTCTGTATATTCCTAGCGAGCCTCAGTACTCCTAAAGTAGGAGCCATGAGGGGTTCGCAACTCATATACTTTCAAGAATCTCAATCTCATGTCTCAAATTTACCTTACCGGCACATGCCTCGATATAGGCATTTTATAAAGTGTCTTATTTTCTTACAGAAATAATATGTCTCACTGGTACCAATGTCTTATGAATATGTATACGTGACATGAGGATGTAACGCTCACAATCGATTAGTATGAAGATCAAAATCCATTCAATACATGCATGGGTGAGCTCAGAATCAACTCAATGTATCAATTATTCATGATATCAATTTCCACTTGGTACCAACAGAATAAATGGTCATGTAGTCATCAATATAATCATTTCCAAGCCCACTGTTGGGCGTCATTACGATGAATATGCAATTAAATGCTCAGATAAGGCCTACAATGTCAAGTCAAGCCCCCACTCGGGCGACACAATAATTGATATGGAATTTCAAATGCACAGATAAGGCCTATGATGACAGGTCAAGCCGCCACTTGGGAGACCTAATAATAGATAAAGCATTTAATACGCAAATATGACCAATAACATCAAGTCAAGCGCTTACTCGGCGACACAATAATAATTATGGCAATTGAATGCACAGTCAAAGCCAAAAATATCAATGCAAGCCCCCACTCAGGCATCACCACCATATATACTCTCAAAATCAGTAATAATATGCATATAAGCCCTCACTCAGGCACACAATGATAAATAACAACAATCCCAATAACAATGCAACACGAGACTACCCAAACCTAGCTTGTACCACACTACAAGTCTCATCAACTATTACAAACCCATTTATACTTTAAGCATTCTCTAAAGTTCATTAATCCTCAATTATCACAATAAGATATGCTAAACAAGATTCAAGCTCTAAAATAGGCATCCAATACTAATAATACAAGGTCACTAAGTTATCTATCTAAATTCTACTCTAAGAATAATTACTAACAACAATAATACTAAATAGGAAATATAATAATATAACTACAATCCACCGAAAGACTCTGGTACCCACGGAGATGCTTGTTATTTCACCTAAGCGGGACCCCCAATCCTAAATGAATTCAAAATACAAACAAACAAGCATACAACATATAAACACTTTGGAAAAAGTCAAAGTACATCTCAACTTGCCTTAAATAAAGATCCACAAGCTCAACTTGAGTCCAAAACCTCAACCGAAAGCCCAACTCCAATCTAGTCAAATATGCCATCTACAAGTCAAAAGGAAGCTAATGATATCCATATTGACCATATTTGAAAAGGGTCAAAATCGGACCTCGAAAATAGGTTTTGTAAATGTAGGGGTAAAACCATAATTTTTGTTTAGAAATACATCATCCACTATTAAAGGAACCTATAGGAGAAAACCCAAGTGAAATCGGATAAGAAACAAGGCTCAAAGAGAAGAAAACCCATTTTTAAGCTTTACCAGCAAAACCCCCAAAAATCCACTTTGAAATCAAGAACTTTAAAGATGGATTTCTAAAGAAATCATTGGGATTCAATGGAATAAATATATAGAAACTCACCCACGAAAGAATTCTCAAAATCCCCATTGAAATTGCCTTAATTCGAGCTCTAGGAGTCCAAAAATGGTGAAAATGAGAATTGGGGCCGAAAATGGACTTAATAAACTGTCCAGGTTTGTTGGCCTTCGTGATCGCGGACCCTTGGTCGCGATCGTAAGGTTACCCCTACTAGGACCTTCATGAACATGAGCCTTCAGCCATAAACTTGAAGAAGGAAGACCATACCAGACCTTCATGAACATGAACCTTCGACCACAAACATGAAGAAGGAAACCGACCTGGCCTACTAGTTACACATCGCGATCGAGATACCTACCATCGCGATCGCGATGAAGAGAAAACTTGCACTTTGCAAACACGACGTAGTTATCATGAACGCGAAGGGAAGAAAGGTACTGCTTTGTGAACGCGACAGAGGAGGTCACGATAGCGATGAAGCAGGACTTGCACCATAAAACAACTGAAAACCAGCAATTGCACAAGTCAAAACCTCTCCGAATGGACCCTCGAAATTTATTTGGGACCCCACAGAAATAAAACCAATCATGGTACTAGGCTAATTGTGACGTTCCGAACTCAATGACGAAGTTGGATTTTCAAAAAAGGACCATTTTCACAAAATTAGCCCATGGGACCCTATTTTACTATTTTCCAAACGAAGGGTCGAAATGAGATCCGAAAGCCACGAAACCAACCCAACTATGCTACTAACCCAAAATCAATATTTTAGATCTGCTGGCACAGTTCGTTTTACCATCTGGCACTCGATTCAAGAAATATTAACCAAAGTCAACTATTGGTTCTTAAAGCTTCTCGACAACCTTAAACTCTACCAAAACATTCTCGATCGCCTCGAGAACCATGCCAACCATCCCCATAACTCCAAAAAGATACAAAGCCACTATGGGGAAGGGCAAAATGGTCAAAATGTAGAAAATTCTAAAAATAAAAAATAAGGATCATTATAGTATCCACCACTATGATTCACGTTTGTCCTTGAACGTACAAGCAAAAAAATACCAAAATAGGTACAGGATAGAAAAAGATACCCTCGAGAAACACCAAGAAAGCATTCCAACATGAAGAATCACAACCATAAAACCTCTTGCCTCACCGTAGAACCAGAAATCTACTATATAAGGACTCACCAGGTGACAACACTAGGATCTAAGGCTAAAATTCTCAAAGAAACCGAATTTCTATACTTCCAAACTTCTTCTAAACCCATAGTCTGAGTCGACACAATAGAAGTTCTAAACATGTTTGTCTGATCTAAATCTAACTAAGGCACCACAAGGCACAGGTTACACCCATAAGACCAAAATTGCCTTCGAACCCATAAAAACCAAGGGACTCATAAATCACATAACTACCTACCAAAACACTAAATCAACCTACCTAAGGCTGATACTATCACTATCAAAACAAACCACACCATCGCCCTAGGCTAAAGCTACTAAGCCAGAAACCGGTAACCAAAACTACACAAAATCTCTAACAGTCACACTCAGCACACCAAAATTTTACTCTACCAACACACCCTCAAACTCAGCTCCTTTGAGGCAATCAGCAAGCACCGTAAACTCTGTATACCATAGACATGAACATAAAAATGACATCAAATCCTCACGTGACTCATCACAAAGACCCATGCAAACCTCGATACCCAAAAGCCATCACACAACCCAAAATCCTTAATAATTTGGTAGAACGAAGAGTCCTTTCGATCCCACACACATAAGCAACCCGTCATATCAAGGAAAACTAACCCATAGGAGAAGCACAACCATCACGATATCTCACTGACAAAAACCCAAGTCTTAATTCAAGTATCGGGAGAATCACTGCTAGACTCTACACAAGCTACCAATGAACCATACTATTAGGACTCTTAATTTCAACTCAACCCATAGTTCAATTGCGAATGAATTAAATATCCTTATGTACAAAAATCCTTATCTTTTTCTTAACTTTAATTCCATTCAGAATCCTTTAACACAAGAGTCGTGGACTAATAAGGTACAACTTAGACTGACTCAATTCTCCTTCAACATTCCTTAACACAAGGTCCACGGAGAATAACACATACCCAAATCAAAGTTTACGAGAAAAATATTCCACTAAGCCACTTAGCTACAAGGGTAACAAATGCCATAAACTAGGTAACCTTTTCTATTCAAAAATCTTTCTAAATCAATGGCGAAAATCCTTATGAGCTGAAATCCTTCAATTTTGACCGAGGAGTGTTTCAATACCAACTAGCTTAATCACACAAACAAGGCTAAGTACTAAGGGAGTAACAAATCATAAGGCCCGAATGCCTGAAATTCTTTCTTATCAATCACAATCTTTTACTCGCAATCCTTTCAAATCAATCACTCTATAAGTCTAGGCTATCACAGGGTCTACCACTAATAAGTAACACTAGGTGTACTATTATTCGAGATGCCAACACCCTAAGACCCATCCATTTAACAATCTAAAAGTATACCGAAACCTAGAATTGATCCACCTCTATTCCACAACATATCCATCAAGAATACCATACTCAAATACACCAAAATCCACAATACTCAAAGAAATCAAATCAAATCTAGCAATATACTCTGAACGAGTCCCAACATAGGATCGGCATACCCGATCCACCACTAAGAAAACATCTATGGGGTAGCAAATACCAACAGCTCCAGCAAAAGATCACGAAATCATATCCAGACTCAATGCCGAATAAACAAACACATAGGAAAATGTAGAACCACAGTCAAATACCGCAAAGGCATAACAAATACACACCAAGAATCATACCTGTGGCTACTGCACCAGAAGATCCTACCTCGAGTCCATCATGTGAAACATGATCTTGGAATCTGTCATCTCCTGGAGTAACTGGCGAAGCATCTCTCTGTCTAACCTGTGGGCAACTCCTCCTATTGTATCTAAGATCCCCATATAAGAAGCAACTCAGAGAAAGTGATCCAACTGGTCTACTCTCTACAAAGGTCCTCCACCACTATCTAGCTGGCCCAAGGAACTGAAAGAAAGTGAAGTGTACTCCATTAGAATCCACCAAACCCAACCCGTGCAACCTTTCATGGCAACCAAGCAAGAATATATAAGCCTCAAATCTAGGATCTCCATCTAATTGGGGAGGATCTGTCCTCATGAACTCTACATATCTAATCTGTCCTTCTATGTACATGAAGTGTAAAGTCACTGGATGTGGAGAAATCCATGGAAATATCTCATCAATACTAGGAGAACCAGTAGAAGTCGCAGATACATCTGAAGTATGAAGCCCTAAAGTAGCATGCCGAATCAAAATAGGAGCCACCCTCTAAAGAAAACCCAACACTCAAACCAAATAATCCTCAAGCATACGTATGGTCACAGGTGGCGTCTACACTGGCCTCAACCCCTCTAACTCACTAGACCTACTTTCACTAGCCACCCTAAAACCTGAAGAGGCAACTCTAACTTGACCTCTAGCTAGTCTGGATATCCCAATTTGACCTCTACCTCAAACTCTACTCCTACCGTGCACCGAAGGCACAATATCTGAATCTCTAGCCATGGATGAACACGTGCTCACCATCTATGAGAGAGTGAATAAGAAGTTTTTATGCTACACAAAGCTATGAACACTGACAAAGAGTGAAGATATGGATTTCTCCTAAAGTTATGTAGCCTCTCGAATATAGATAATAGACATCTCTACACCGATCCGCAAGACTCTACCCAACTCGACTTGTACTAATGAGACCAATGAACCTGGGCTCTGATACCATTTTGTCATGACCCAAAATAGGCACATGATGACATTTATCAATCCCTCATGACAAGTAAGCCTAAACCATCCCAAAAGAATATGAATAAGGAAAATCAAAGGCGGAAGCAAAAGAATAGAAGTAAATCCCAAATATAAACATAAATGAGACACAAATCTCAAAGATACATCCCAGGTCTGTTTATCATCAGTACAAGCCTTTAAATACATATTCAGAATAGTAACAATCGCCTAAAAATGTCTTAGATTCGAATAAAACATAAGACATAAGTAGAGAGATATCTGAGAAATCCTGAAGTCCCTCAGCTACTATCTCTATCTTCGCACCACCAAAATAGAAGCTACATAATCTATAGTCTACCGCACGAACCAATACCTGTACAAGGTACAGAAAATAAGAAAAAAGGAAAAGGAGTAAGAGTGAGTATGAAACAAGGTGTACTCAGTAAATATCGTTGATAATCGATCCTAATCCAAAGCGATGGTGAGAACCACCGCTCCTACTACCCAAGGTTTCCCAATCCATTTATATCCAAGAAAATATCACGTCTCAGCCTATCAGGGTAACCCAATACAACAGTCAATAGACATATCAAAAGCAGGACATGCATACTAATTCAGATGAGTCAAGACTATTCATTTATCTCAATGATAAGGGAGGTCATCTATGGGAAGACTCACTAACACGATAATTAAGGCTTAATCAATGATAATCAACCAATCATATGGGATAAAGACAGAGAGAGTGTATATAATAATGTATAACATGCTACCTAAAAGTGTAAAGCAACAATCTCTCAGATTAAGCCATAGCCATGCCCCCAGGTCTTATAATATCTTAACCTCTCAATCAATATATGATGGCATAGGATAATGAATGAAGTGAAATGAATGCTCAAACACAATATCACAAACAAGGTCCTAACACAAAAGTATGGAACAAGAATAAATACTAACACGGTATCAAAACATACCAAGGTTGATAATGCAATGCAATGAAGTGATGATGATGATGAATCTATGAAAGTTATTGTATAACTTTCTGTATATTCCTACCGAGCCTCAATACTCACAAAGTAGGACCCATGAGGGGTTTGCAACCCATATACTTTCCATAATCTCAATCTCATGTCTCAAATCAACCTCACCAGCACATCCCTCGGTATAGACATTTTATAAAGTGTCTTATTTTCTTACAGAAATCAACATGTCTCAGTGGTACCAATGTCTCATGAATATGTATGCGTGACATGAGGATGTAATGCTCACAATCGATTAGTATGAAGATCAAAATTCATTCAATACATGCATAGGTGAGCTCAGAATCAACTCAATGTATCAATAATTCATGATATCAATTTCCACTTGGTACCAACAAAATAAATAGTCATGTAGTCATCAATATAATCATTTCTCAGCCCACTCTCGGGTGTCATTATGATGAATATGCAATTAAATGCTCAGATAAGGCCTACAATGTCAAGTCATGCCCCCACTCGGGAGACACAATAATAGATATACATTTCAAATGCACAGATAAGGCCTATGATGACAAGTCAAGCTCCCACATGGGTGACATAATAATAGATAAAGCATTTAATACACAAATATGACCAATTACATCAAGTCAAGCGCTTACTTGGCGACACAATAATAATTATGGCAATTGAATGCACAGTCAAAGCCAAAAATATCAATGCAAGCCCCCACTTGGGCATCACCACCATATATACTCTCAAAATCAGTAATAATATGCATATAAGCCCCCACTCGAGAACACAATGATAAATAACAAACAATCTCAATAATAATACAACATGAGACTACCCAAACCTAGCTTGTTCCATACTACAAGTCTCATCAACTATTACAAATCCATTTATACTTTAAGCATTCTTTAAAAGTCATTAATCCTCAATTATCACAATAAGATCCGCTAAACAAGATTCAAGCTCTAAAATAGGCATCCAATACTAATAATACAAGATCACTTAGTTATTTATCTAAATTATATTCTAAGGATAATTACTAACAACAATAATACTAACTAAGAAAGATAATAATATAACTACAATCCACCAAAAGACTTTGGCACCCGCAAAAATGCTCGCCATTTCACCTAAGTAGGACCCCCAATCCTAAACGAATCGCAAAATACAAACAAACAAGTATACAACACATAAACACTTTGGAAAAGTCAACATACGTCTCAACTTGCCTTTAATGAAGATCCACAAGCTTAAATATAGTCCAAAACCTCAACCAAAAGCCCAACTCTCTCAAATCAACACCAAATGCGTCCAATCTAGTCAAATATGCCATCTACAAGTCAAAAGAAATCCAATGGTATCCATATTGACCATTTTTTAAACGGGTCAAAATCGGACCTCAAAAATGGGTTTTGCAAATGAAGGGGTAAAACCATAATATTTGTTTAGAAATACATCATCCACGATTAAATGAACCTATAAGATAAAACCTAAGTGAAATTGGATAAAAAATGAGGCTCAAAGCGAAACCCATTTTTAAGCTTTACCGGCAAAACTCCCAAAAATCCACTTTGAAATCAAGAACTTTAAAGATGGATTTGTAAAGAAATCATTGGGAATCGATGGAATAAAGATATAGAAACTCACCCATAAATGAATTCTCGAAATCCCCTTTGAAATTGCCTTAATCCGAGCTCTAGGAGTCCAAAAATGGTGAAAATGGGAATTGGGGCCAAAAATGAACTTTGTAAACTGTCCATGTCTGTTGGCCTTTGAGATCGTGGGCCCTTGGTTATGATCATGAGGTTTCCCCCACCCAAACCTTCGCGAATGCGAGCCTTCAGCCGCGAATGCGAGCCTTCAGCCGCGAATGCGAAGAAGGAAACCGACCCGGCCCACTGGTTACACGTCGCGATAGCGATGAAGAGAAAACTTGTTCTTTGCGAACGCGAAGGGAATAATGGCATTGCTTCACAAACTCGACAGAGGAGATCGCGATCGTGATGCAGAAGGCCTTGCACCAAAAAACAGCTAAAAATCAATAATTGCACAAGTCAAAAATTCTCCGAACGGACCCTGCGAATTTGTTCGGGACCCCATAGAAATAAATTAATAATGCTACTAGGCTAATTTTGACATTCAAAATGCAATGGCGAAGTTGGATTTTCAAAAAAGAATCGTTTTCACAAAATTAGCCCCAAGGACACTATTTCACTATTTTCACAATGAAGGGTCAAAATGAGATCCGAAAGCCACGAAACCAACTCAATTACGCTACTAACTCAAAATCGATATTTCGAATCTTCTGGGGCAGTCCGTTTTGCCATCCAACACTCGGTTTAAGAAATATTGACCGAAGTCAACTATTGGTTCTTTAAGCCTCTCGACAACCTCAAACTCGACCAAAACATTCTCGACGCCTCGAAAACCATTTCAACCATCCCCACAACTCAAAAAAGATACAAATCCACCACGAAGAAGGGCAAAATGGTCAAAATACAAAAAATTATAAAAATAAAAAATGAGGATCATTACAAATAAAGTTAAAAAAAATTAAGGCGGAGAAATCTGAATATTGTGGCTTAAATTTATTCATCATGTCCTCTACAATAGTATTTATGACATTAACACAGACGATACATAGAGTGTAATTTTACACTATTTGGTACTTTTAATCAAAATAAAGAACATGACTAAATGCGTTTAACTAGAAATCACAAGGACTAATATTAACATTCATGAATATTTATGATACTAATATCACAAAACGTGACATATTTACGAAAAAAAATAATAATGCCACATCATGTGTGGTCCCCATAATTACATCAGTCAAATCAAACACTCCCTCCATTGATTGTACTTTGTTTGCTTCCCTTATCACTTTTCTATTTAAGCAGCTCCTTCCCCCTTTATTTTCTCTCATCCTAATGACTTGTGCAAATTTATCATATTTCTATAGATAGAAAAAAATAAATTAATTTCTATAAATGGTGCCAAAGAAAAAATGTACGAAAGCGGCGGCGAACATGATAAAAGTGAACCGAGGCGTTGAGAAGGCGAGGGTGAGGGCGAGGGCGGAGAAAGTACACGGAGGAGTTGTGAAGAAGAAGGCGACGAAAGTGAACTGAGGAGTTGTGAAACAGGTGCATTACCGAGGAGTATGGAAGAAGTCGTCGGGGACATGCAGGGTGGAGACAAGAGATCCAAGGATAGGATGCAATGTTTGGTTAGGTGCGTTTGACACGGCGGCGGCGACAACAATGGCGTATGATGTAGCAATGATAGAGTTTTGTGGGTTGAAGGCTAAGACTTATTTTTCGATTTTGATGGATGATGTGAATCGGAGTTTTAGGCATCAGATTAGGACTGTTGCATCATCGAATGCAGTGGATGTGGTGACGGTCGAGTTGGAAGCAAATGCATCGGATTAAACATCAATCGCAACCTTTGCCTCCACCTCAACCGCCGCCACACCACCACATTCGATGATGCAACACTACCGGTCTAATGATTGGGACTCCTATTCACATTGTCCATCGAAATCAAAAAATTAGTTTTAGCCTTTACCCTGCGAAATTCTATCGCTTTTGAATCATACGCCAACGCTGCCTCCTCCGGTGTGTCAAACGTACCTAACCAAACATTGCATCCTCTCCTTGGATCTCTTGTTGTTGCTCCGTATCTACTCGACGACTTCTTCCGTACTCCTCGGTAATGCACATCCTCCGCAACTCCTCGGTTCACTTTCTCCGCCTTCTTCGTAACTCCTCCATTTACTTTCTTCTCCCTCACCGCCGCCTTCGTAATGCCTCTGTTCATTTTCATCACCGTCTTCGTACATTTTTGCAAGTAAATCAATAACAAAAAATAAAAATTTTGCTCTCTCTCACTCACTCACTCTCTCTCTCTCTCTCTCTCTCTCTCTCTCTCTCTCTATATATATATATATATATATATATATATATATATATAAAAGTTATTTTATAGAAATTAATTTTTTTCCTATCTATAGAAAGATGATAAATTTGAACATGTCATTAGGATGAGAGAAAGCGAAGGGGGAAGGATCTGCATAAATAGAAAAGAGGTAGGGGAAGAAAACAAAGTAGTCAATGGAGGGAGGTTTTGACTTAAGTGATGTAATTGTGAGGGCCAGACGTGATGTGACATTATTATTATATTTTTTCTTTAAGAAGTCAACTTTTGTGATATTAGTATAACAAATATTTATGAATGTTAATATTGGTCCTTTTAATTTTTAGTTAAACACATTTTAACAAATAGTTGAATTGAAATTTTTTTTGGTCTCAAAATAAATGTTACTTTAAACTCTTTTTGGAACTTTACAAATTTATATCTTGATAATATGAGAAAATCTAATGAATTCTATCTTGATTTTATTTTGGGACGGTATTAATTGTACGACCTAAATTACCTATAATACCATATTTTAAACTTTACCAAAAATATCTTATCTAAGATACCAAAACTACTGTATGTGCAGTTGAGTTCTTTTAATCTAATATTTTTTATTTGATTTACTCTGTTTCTTTAATTCCTAAATTAACACAAAAATGTAAGATGTGGGTTATATATTTTTCCTTCTTTTTCTTAACCTTCCCTTCTCCATCTCCATTACGCATGTTTCTTTCTTTTCCCTTCTTTGTTTTTTTTACAGCTCATTTTTCTTGGAAAAATCTAATTTTTTCAATTGTGATCAATTCTCAGAAGATCTAATATTTATTTATTAGTATTTCTCAATGCGCAATTCTCATAATAGTTTTCTTCTCATAATGTATTTTAGCAGTTTATTTTTATGTGTATTGCCTCGGAATTCACTCTATCATATTTTAGTGATTCATTTATATGTGAAATGTATTTAAGTATGGAGACTTAAACACCATAATGTATTTACGTGGTTCATTCACTTGATTTTTTTTTTCTTTTTGCATGTATTAATTCTCTAGAAATTGGATGTGTAAATAAAATGAACCCACTTAATTCAAAGGGAAGGCGCAGCTTGTTGGTAACAACGAGTTCAATTATACACGAGGTCGCGTTATCGAGCCCCCTTATATGGGCTATCTTTACTCTGTTTTTGTAGACTTTTTAAGCCACACTAGTGGTGGGTCAGCCTCAGACATTATTATAGTGCTAATTCCTAGTCTTTTGTTTTGGTAGCGTGCTATTTCCGGAGAAGCGGGTAATATTTTTAAATTGTTAAGTTCAGGTTTCCTTTTAAGTTTATTATTTGAAATTGGTTTAAATTGTTAATAATAATTTAGTGTTATATATTTATAGCTTATATTTGTTATTGTGCTTAGTTTAAATTCTTTTATAATATATAAAGTTGTGTATTTTTTTCCTTATTCCTGGTATACACAATTTCGGTTGGTGTGTCTTTATTTATTTATTTATTTATTTATTATTTTACTAAATTATTTTCTTATTTTATTTATGGTTTTTCAAAATTGCTATATTTTTATTGTTATTTATATGATTAATACTTAAATTGAGTATTACCTCAAAATTGCTAAATTATTTTCTTGTTTTCCTTTTTAAATTGAGCACTACCTCAAAACAATATTTTTAATGGTATTAGGGGAATATAAGTTTTTGTTTAATTTATACACACACACATATATATATACACACTCTTCTTCATTTATTTTAGAATCAAAATACCACCACAAAAAAAAATTTCTTGGGGTATTATGGATATAAAAAATGATAATTATTATTATTGGGTACCATCATGATTCGTTGTAACTTGAACCCACTTGAACAAAATTCTGGGTCCGCGACTGTTTGTATGTCTAATGTACGGAGACTCAATCAATGTATTTAAGTGGTTCATTTGTATGTGTAATGTATTGGAACTAAGTGTAATGTATTTTAGGAGTTCATTTGTATGTGTAGAGTATCAAGACTCACTCCAATGTATTATAATGGTTAAATTGTATGTGTAGTGTATAAGAACCAAGTCTAATGTATTTTAGTATTTCATTTGTATGTGTAGTATATCAAAACTCACTCCAATGTATTTTAATGGTTAAATTTCATGTGCAGTGTATCAGAAATAAGTCTAATATATTTTCATGTATGGGACAACATCTATGTATTATCTTTTACTGTCATTTTGTTTATACATTTAAACTTATATTTAATAGTATTAATAGAATTGATGTTTAAAAAATTATCAAAAGGGAAACAAATAAAATAAAATTCATTCCGAATAGATTAAAAATACAAAAAAAAAGAAAGAAAAAAAAGAGGAGGATTCGTTGACAAGTAAAATCACCAGATACTTTAAATTGAGTTCCACATTCATCATAAATACAAAACAAATATTTTGTTTCATGTTAAAATATTTGGGGGGGGGGGGGGGGGGATTATATATTGGATTAGAGAAAGAGAAGAATTTAATTTTTCGGGGACTGTGTATAATCCCATTAGGCGTATATATAAGCTATTTTTTGGAGAAAGATAAAAGTTTATTTTTTTGAGACTACAGTTCATTAGCCATAAAAATAGGTTATTAAACGTGATTGGAGAAATTTGAAGAAAAAATAGGAAAGAGAATTAATTCCCAAGGAAAGAGAAGATTTACGTGGGGAAAGTATATTCAGTAAAGTTAACTGTATCTATTAATTACTATTTAGGTATATTTGGTAATTATTAGGTATTACAAGTAATTATTTAATAGGTTAGGTAGTAAGGGTAATTTTGATCTTACAATTAATATCCCACGTAATTTTCCTTTTTATAAATTGACAAATAATTTGGAACAACTATATTTAGTAATGTTAATATTAGTCCTTATGATTTCTACACATACAATGTAAATAACTTAAATCTTATAAATGATCCTTGAAAAAATGGATTTGAATCAAATCCAACCCTCTATTTTTTTTTTTACTAAAGATATCATTATTTTCTAATTTCTTTGTCACTGGAGAATATTTTCCTACGATATCATTTATGAAACTTTCAAATATAAATGGAGTATATTTTAAAAGTAATACATTATTCGTCTTGTTGTTTCGCTTTTCATATTAGTCAAATATACATTAACTTTATTTAAACGTCCAATTTAGGATGATCGAGTATCTATATTGAGCGACGAAAAATAAAATTAAAAAAAATTAAGGCGAAGAAATCTAAACATTGTCGCTTAAATTTATTCATCTTGTACTCTACAATAGTATTCATGACATTAACGCCGATGATACGCAGAGTGCAATTTTACACTATTTGGTACTTTTAATCAAAATAAAGAACATGACTAAATGTGTTAAACTAGAAATCACAAGGACCAATATTAACATTCATAAATATTTGTGATACTAATATCACAAAACTTGACATGTTTAAGAAAGAGAAATAATAATGCCACATCACGTGTGATCCCCGCAATTACATCAGTCAAGTCAAACACTTCTTCCATTGACTGTGCTTTGTTTGCTTCTCATACCACTTTCCTATTTAAGCAGCTCCTCCCTCCTTCGTTTTCTCTCATTCTAATGACTTGTTCAAATTTATCATATTTTTATAGATAGAATAAATAAATTTCTATAAAAGGTGCCTAAGCAAAAATGTACGAAGGAAGCGGCGAAGGCAATGAAAGTGAACGGAGGCATCGTAAAGGCGAGAGCGAGGGCGTAGAAAATGAACGGAGGAATTGCGAAAAGGTGGTGAAAGTGAATGGAGAGGTTGCGAAAGAGGTGCATTATCGAGGAGTGCAGAAGAAGCCATCGGGGAGATACAGGACGGAGACAAGAGATTCGAAGAGAAGATGCAATATTTAATTAGGTATATTTGACATGGCGGGGATGGAGTATGATGCAACAACGATAGAGTTTTGTAGGGTGAAGGCTAAGACTAATTTTTCAATTTCGATGAATGATGTGAATCAGAGTCCCAATCATCAAATCAGTACTGTTGCGTAATCAAATATGGTGGCTGTGGTAGCGGTCGAGGTGGAGGGAAAGGCGTCGGATCAACCATCATCACCGCCTTTGCCTCTACCTCGACCACCGCCACAACCACCGCATTCAATGACACAACACTACTGATCTGATGAATGGAACTCCAATTCACATCATCCATTGGAATCGAAAAATTAGTCTTTGCCTTCACTGTTCAAAACTCTATCGTTATTGCATCATACGCTATCGCCGCCTCCTCCGCCGTGTCAAACGTACCTAACCAAACATTGCATCCTTTCCTCGAATCTCTTGTCTTCACTCTGTATCTACCCGATGAATTCTTCCATACTCCTTGGTAATGCACCTGCTCCGTTCACTTTCGTTGCCTTCTTCCCAACTCCTCCATTCACTTTCTACGCTCTCACCGTCACCATCGCAACACCTCTATTCACTTTCATCGCCTTCGTCGCTGCCTTCGTATATTTTTGCTTAGGTGCCATTTTCACTTTTGTAAATCAACAACAAAAAATAAAAATTTTGCTCTCTCTATGGGCACTACTACAAATTATACCTATGAAAAAAGATTACACAACAACGATTTTCAGTCTAGTGCAACGGTTTGAACTGTTGCCACAAGGTTTGGGTACTATTGGTACAATTTTAGCAATAAGATCGCAGGCATGCCTATCGCAATGGTTATCCAAACTATAGCAATAAAATCATCTATGGAAACACATTATAGAAAAAAATTATCTATTGGAACAGGTGTTTATTTCCTCCATAATTTCCCTCTCTTATTTTTACTAAACCCGCCTATATGCTTTTCATTTTAATTTATTTTTTCTTTGTTTCTTAAATTTAATCTTACATTAGATTCTATATATTATTTCTTCCTATGTAGAAACCCATTTTTCATTTCTCTCTAGAAACCCCTTTTTCATTTCACTCCACCAGACCATAAATCTTCAACATTGTAGTTGTCTGATAACTGATAGACTTAGCAATAGTCCGATAGCTGAAGAAAAATAAAATGGGGTACTGAAATTCTTGAATCGTAATAGTCATGTAGCTGAAGAAACTGGGAAAAATCAGCCCTAATCTTTGAGGTTTTCTTCTTTGATCTCTCATTTTCTATTTAATCTTTGAAGTATGGGTTGTGTATTTGATATATTTCTTCCAATTGATGATTTCGACCTGAATTGTTGGTTTTGTTTTTCCCGTTAAGAGTGATTCTACTGTGGGTCTAAATTTTTATTGATAGCTATGCTGAAATTATATTCTCTACATCATATTTCTCTTTGAAATTGAAGTTGGATTTTCTGTTGTATTAGCTATTAAGTCGGGTAGTGTGGAAAATCTGTTTCCTTTTGTTTGCTTTTCTACTACTGTCTCTTTTGACTTCTTAATTGACTTCTTTCCTTAGAAATTTTGATTGTTATTTCTTATTAGTTGAATACGGTTGTAGCAAATATGCTATATTCAAGTCAGATCTTATGTTGTATTGGTACATTGTGCAGGTGGAAGTAATGAGTGATGTTTAAAAAGGGAGCTATTGTTTTATGTGCATGGTAATTTGTTAAATGGATTGACCGTCAGAAAAAGTTTTTCTTTACTTAAATTCTGAAAAGTGTTTTTTTTTTTGCCTTTTTGGTTGATTTATGTGTTAATAAGCTATTTAATGTCTCATATCAGTTTAAAGTTCTTGATTTGTGGAAGCTTAAGGGTGTATGCCCCCCTTCTTTTTATTTGAGATGTAGTAGGGGGAATTCTTTGAGTTTTGAAGTGAAATCTTAATGTTATTGAGAGTTGAATAATAAGTAGTTGAGTATGTTTTGGACTTAACGTGGAGTTCTGCCGAGATCTTTGGAATCACCCTACTAACAAACTTGATTTTGGACTTAGTATGATCAGACTTGTGGCATTCGATAATTCACCCTACTAACAGACTTGATTTTGGCCAAGTACGTTAGACTAACACACTGGTGGTTAGAACTTGGAAGTTCTTATAATAATCAGATATGATGCAGAGTCTCTCTGTTATCAATATAATTTGACTTTTTCTAACAAGTTGCACATTTTGTTTTTAGTAGGGAAATGGATCAAAAATGCACTTAAACTACATCTCTAGATGGTGTGACGTTTTAGGTCTAGGTGAAAGGGATCCATACATACATCTCTAGATGATTTTGAAGCTGAGAAGCAAGTGGAAAACAACCAAAGATATGGCTTATAATGAATGTGACTGAAGTCTGATGGTTGCTGCATTTTCTTTTCTTGTGTACCCTTGCTTCTGTAATGACCCTTTCTATTTTTACGTAGAAGTCTCTCGTTTAAAAATTTGGGCTAAGATTCTTTTCGAATTTGAAGTTATAAATTTCAGGCCAGGCTAGTTTCAGACAAAATCTAAGAGAGATGTGGTCTAGGAAAATTCGGCAATGAATTGGGCAAGTGTGGTAGTGTTTGACTTAATTTCTAGTTAGCTAAGACGATAAGGAACCCTTAGGTTTTTATGGAATTGAATTTGGATAAGTAGAACTCCCAGAATTGATCTTAGCGTAAAGGGTATTGTTTGGGATGTCTTGAATTTAAGGTGTGTTGTGAAAAAGGGAATTTTTAGGAAAAATTAAACATTCTGTCCTGCCCATGTTGCTATAGCGACATGCCCAAAAATGGAGAAAGTCCCGCTATAGCGATCAGTCAATGCGGTCAAAGGCCGCTATAGGGACATATGTTGTTATAGAGATATCGCTATAGAGACATAAATCACAGTTTTATCCCAAAACCTCCCCAAAATGGTTTATTTTTCTAAAACACATTTTTGGGCAAATGAGAGGCGATTTTGGGCGAAAATCATTAATTATCCATCGTTTTACTTCGTTAAGGTAAGGAATTCATCCTCGTTAACTAGTAAATTGATAATCTAGCCTTAGAATTGCTAGTTTACGTACTTTAGGAAGGGTTAAGGGTTGGTTTTAGTTGATTTTCTGGTGCAAGGGAGTAATTTAAGTATAAAATCATTGGGTTTTGGTTAATGATTGTTAAATTACCCTTGCATGTTGTTAATTCACTAATATATCCATGAAATTGGTAGTTTTAGGTGAATTATGGTAGAAAAACCCTAGAACGAGGAGGAAATGATCATGAACTTAGCCTTAGGGGTTGGGAATGAGTTATAATCCCCAGCAGGGTAGGTCATTGCATTGATTATGTGTTTTGTCTTTATCTCTAGACCGAAAGCAAGCGAAAATTGCACGAAAAGGCAAGGCTCAGGCATTGTTGAATTTACAAGCTTGGTTTGAGGTTGGTGATGGTTACGTAGTTTAATTTAATTTGTGTATTATGTGCATGTTAACTATTTCTTAGTATTGCTTGTTAGTGCATGTTGATGTGTGTGTGTGTGTGATTACTTTTCAAATGAACTTATATGTAAAGCTTGTGGATATGACAAGTATTCGTTGATATCTTCATTTTATATGATTTTGTCATATTCTATTATGATTGTGGAATGTTTCAGTAATTCGACATTCTCACAGTTTATTGGTAGAATAAGGTTGGCAGACACTTGTGTCTGAAATTAGGTACATGGACGGAACTTGTCCCCTGCAGGTCATGACTAGAGGGTGGTTATGATACCCTTAGCATGTATGTACAAGGTACATGTGAGACGGTTTGATGAGTAAACTGGGTAATGTATTTATATGTTGTGGTATTTGCTTGATTTGTCTTGACTGATTTGCATACTTGTAGATGTCTTTGACTTATTGCTAGGAATCTTAAACTGCTTTAAATGTTACGTGTTGTATTAAGGTATAGTTAGGACAAACATGTATTAACTTGTTGTACTATGTTGTGGTTGAGTGTTCATATTCTCATCTTGGGTTGGCCAAAAGACCCTACCAGTACACTATTGGTTCCTTGTGTGCTGATACTACACCTGCTCTTACTTTTGTTGAGTGCAACACATATTCCAGCGGCTCCTGCAAGACCTCACTTGTGACTCTAGCGTGTGATCCGGATTCAAGGGTCAGCAGCATATTTGGGCTACCATGGAATCCTTCTTTGATGATATTGTCCTTTTTTTTAGACTTATGCATTTTCCTTTAGTTTTTGCGGTTGCATCCTCTTCTTGACAATTTTTAGTGTATTTTGGTACACCGACTTTCGAATTCTAGGGATGTTTATTGATTTAGTACTATGTTCCGCACTTCTTAATTTTGTTTAGACTAGATCATCTTTGTACTATTAATGGGATAGTTCTTTTATTTTCTCTAAATGTTGGTTAATGCTTCTGGGGTAATTGGTTCTCCCACCGGAGAATGGTGTGAGTGCCACTCATTTCCATTTGAGTCGTAACAGCTTCATAACTAATGCTCTCAAATTATACCTTTCTATTTCCCAATTTTATTGCTCAAACAGTATTGTGAGATCTTCCTTGCTTATTTCTTTCACTAGTCAACTGGTTAGACAATTAAAAAAACCTTTAACTCATGTGGTACTAGGTAAACAAATACTCATTTAATTGGAGTAGGCATTTTAAAAGATGCCAAATTAGTACATTCTTATTTATAGAGGCCTTCTTTTTGAACACCATTGTTTCCAAGCATTTATCCATGTTCTATCTTCAGAAATCTTATTGGATGTCAAATATGATCGGCTAATTTTGAGAAATTATCACATGTTGGCTTATTCAATTTTGGGTGTTCTTTATCTAAATTTATTGTTTAATGTGGTTAATGTTCTATATTCTCTCTATTGAGATGCTTCCTTGAGCTTTGATATAAGAGAAGCACTGAATTCCTGAAGTTGGTCACAAATCTTTTGGCACATAAATGCACTTCCTAAGGGCAGAAGGTTGGGAATTTGGAGGATTGACCCGAAAATAGAAGTTGTAGCTCTAGAATTCCTGGACTTTTCAACGTATATGATGTTTCCATGTGGAAATAGTTTGAGGTAATTTCCGCTAAGTAAGTTGAACCTGAAGAGTAGTTAACACGTCTTGGGATCTGTTGAAATGCGCATACAAATCAACTTGATAAGAAACAAAGAAAAAGAATCTGGAATGTTTTAATTAGATTTCTCCTACTTTGATGATATTTGGATGCACATTGTATTATGATCTGGTGTTACATTTTTAGTATTAAGGGTATGTCTTCTCGTCTGTTTGTCGTTTGCAGTAGCCTTATCGGTTTATTCTTGCAACTCTACTTATTTTCTTTCTACTGAATTCTGATTACTTATCCAAGGATCATCACACTACTCTCCAAACCTGAGGTATGTCTAACTTATTTATATAGCTGTATTTGCAGAAATACAATTATTGTTCTACAAGATATTTTCATTTGTTGAATCTTTTTTCTTTTCTGAAACTTAGTCATCCACTGAAAATCTGAAACTCAAAATAGAAAGGGTAAGGTAGACATTGCATGCTCTTGTATTCTTTTGAAGAAGCTATTATTTAGTTAGAACAAAATCCAACAAGAGCTCATCTTTTTCTGCTGATTGTGAAATGTTGCTTTTCTTTTTCTATTTAGTTTTTGAATAAATTTTATTGAATCCATGATGTAATAACCCATAAGATCAAGACTTGCTTGTGGCAAAGTCTATTCCTTCTCATTCTCTTTTTAATTTAAACATGAAAACTCTTCACATTATGGACCAGCTGAGGAAAGTACTAGGACACAATCTACATCCATATGTAAAACATTATGCATTTTATTCGATATTGTTGCATTGCTTGTCAAAATAAATTGAAAGACCCAAGATCACGTATTATGTTGGAATTCTAAAGAACATGAATATCATTTCTAAAAGCTCTGTTTACATCTATAATTGTAATGACCTCATTTGTGAAAGTCTTACTTTTATGTGAATTGACCATTTTACCCTTCTCCGTAGTTGTTGCATGTTGATTTTGGGGTGTGGGGATGTTTGGCACTGTCCCCGATGCGATCGGGAATGATTTGAAAGAGTTTGTGGTTTTTAAAGGCTTTAAAAGCCATATAGTTGACTTCGGTCAACATTTGGTGTTTTGAGTCTCGAAACGATTTGGACAATTTCATTAGATCCAGAATGTCGAATTTGGGTTAGTGCCAAGGTTGGTTCAGGTTTGGAATCTTTATTTTGCATTTTGACCCTTCGTTTGAAAAATTGCCTAAACGGGTTACCGGGGGTTAGTGTCATGACCCAATTTCTGAGTCATGATGGCACCTACTCAACTCGCCAGTAGGTAAGCCAAACTGTAGCCCGGAACTATAAGTAAAAGGCTAATCGGCGGAAGGTAACATAAATACAAGAAATCAAGCATATAATAATAGTGTAAGCAAGAGAAAATAATGCAATAGAAAAGGATGTCAAGAGGGCGAGAGAGAGGGAGAACAAATGAATATCCTACGACCTAGTAAGGATGGTACAAGAGCCACTAAATACAAAAGAGAGTACCGAACAATATCAATATACATAAAGTCTCGGAAACTAAAGACTGTCCAAAAGTAAAGGAGGGAGAGAGAATCAGCTCCGGCTCTGAAAGCTCACCCTATCTCCGAGTCCTGAGAGCAAGGTGGATAGAGTATCAGCGGCGACAGCTAGTACTCGGATTTATATCAGAAAAGATTCAGAAGTGCAGTATGAGTACCAAAGCAATAGGTACTCAGTATACATCATTGACTGACTGAGCTAAATCAAACAAAAGCGTAATAAAATGCGAGAATGTAAAGTAAAGTCAGGGATAAAAGGGGCAAACCTGAATAATGCTCCAGCTTATAGATAATAAATGAAAAGGTAAATAATATTGAAAGTAAGACAACTAACTACAGCCTAACTGGACCCCAATAAGCCCAGTAGGCACAGACAAGAGAAAATCAACCCAAACGAACCCCCATAAGCCCGATGGATGCAATTCGGAAAAGAACCAATGACAAAAAAATGAATATAACATAACCGACCATCGAATCCATATCAAAGAACCCCATATTACTAGGAAATACCGAACTAAAACCTAATCCACAATATCATAAGTGAACTATAAAGTGCTGAACTCGAATCGAGTTCTTAACATCATAAACATATCGCCGGACTCGAATCGCTAATATAGTATCATAAGTGAATAGTAAATATCGAACTCGAATCGATCTTTAAAGAAAATACACGATATCAAATCTAACCACAGAATAGAAGGATGTCCAAATCAACCTAAGGCTTAAGAATATAAGTAAGGTTTATGAAAAGAGTCCTACTAGGTCTACAAAGAGCTAATTAGGATATTTGACCTAATAGAGACTAACCCCGAAAGTCCATACTAAGGAAATTTCTACCCAAAACTAGACTAAGGCTTCAAGGTTCCTTTACAAGGTGTTAATTATGTCTAAATAAACCCTACGACAATAATTTAATTCGAGGAGACGATGAATGGGTCAATTAGTACCTAAAATGGCTCTCTAATCGACTAATTATTCCAAAATCCACTGAACATGAGACCAAGCGGTAAATTCCAACCCAAATCTAGCATAATACTATACTAATATCATAATAAAGCTCAATCTATGAGGAAGGTAAGCCTAGCCTGCCTGGACGCCGACGAGTGCTCGAGAAAGTCCACTAAATCAGAGCTTTTCCCTTCCGAGAAGCCTCCTCACGATGCCACGCTATCGAAATAATTATGTACATATTAATACGAGAATAAAAATACCCATATTGCATATAAATGCTCCAGGTTCAAAATCGAGCTAAAAATTACATGTGGAGCCCGCTTACGGAATCATAACTTTGAAACCATCAAAACGTACCTCTAAGCTCAAGTATCATTTACCATCACAAATGAGTGAAATACGAGCACAAACAAACTTTAAATCAACTCACAAAGTAAACTAGGGATTTAATAGAACTTGGGACTTTCAAAAATAAAGAGAAAATTGAGTTTGGCAGCATTAAATACTGCTAGGGGTCCCTTCATCGCGATTGTGGGACTCGACACGGCTTACCCTTCATAAACGCGACCAATACCTTGCAAAGCGAAGGCCATTTTTGGCCTACACCAGCTGAATTTGACATTTGCCATGTTTCCGATCGGACCCTCGAAATTCGTTCAGAATCCCATGAACGCAAATGAAATATGCTACCCTACCAAATTCGACATTCCAGACTTAACGGGGACTTCAAAATTTCCATCCGAGGTCGTTTCGATGAAATATGGGTCTCATACTGAATGGCTACTTTAACCAATATCCACCCAATAGCCCAAAACAAGTACGAAAGTCTCGGGACCCAAACCAATGGTCCCCTAGCCTAAAATCGATGTTTCAAATCTAACGAAACTGTCAGAATTGACATATAAGGCCGTTTACCTAAAGTTTAGGCCTGATACCCAATCCTTAACAGTAAGAACTTCAAAATAGGGAATTGACTCTAAAAACAAATGAACTGCCCAGTAACCAAAATGTCAGCTCCAGTAAGTCATAAATGACTTGAGATAGCTATAGGAAAGCTCTAACTATCGCAATAGTGTGGAAATACAGAAAATGACCTGGAGGGTCATTATAACATCCACTACTAAAGAACTTTTGTCCGTGAATGTAAAGAGTCAAGATGTACCTGAATGCTTGAACAGGTGGAGATACTGGGCCCGCATCTCCCTCTCGATCTCCCAAGTAGCCTCCTCAACTGGACATTGTCTCTATTGAACTTTAACTACTAGGATCTCTCTAAAGCGTAACTATCTGACATCCCTTGCTAATATGAGAATTGGATCCTCCACGAAGGTCAACCTCTAGTTCAACTGAACTGAGTCCCACCGAACCACATGTGACTCATCTAGGATATAATGCCGCAACATGGATATATGGAAAACTGGGTGAACAGGTAAAAAATTTGAGGGCAAGGCAAACTCATAAGCCATCTCTCTAACTGTTCAGAGTATCTCAAATGGTCTAATATACCTGGGGCCCCTCTTTCCGAACCTCATCACACCCTTCATGGGCGATACTCGAAGGAAGACTCTGTCACGTACTCCAAATTTCAAGGCACGAAGTCTACGATCGGTATAACTCTTCTATCTACTCTGGGCTGCTCTCAACCTATCCTGAATCATCCGAAACCTATCCAACAACTCACAAAGTAAGTCAGTACCAAGTGGCCTAACCTCGAAGATATCAAACTGACCAATCGAAGATTGTCAATGCCTACCATATAATGCCTTAAATGGTGCCATCTCAATACTCAAATGTTAGCTATTATTATAAACAAATTTTGCTGAGGCTAAGTGTTGCTCCCACTGACCTCCAAAGTCCATCACACTAGCGTGGAGCATATCCTACAAAACCTGAATAGTCCGCTCTGAATGACCGTCAGTCTGGGGATGGAATGCGGTGCTAAGATCAACCTGAGTTCCTAACTCCTCCTGAAATGCCCTCCAAAAGCTAAAAGTGAACATCAAGCCTCTGTCTGAAATAATGGACATGCGTACTCCATAAAGGTGAACTATCTCACGAACATAGATATGGGCTAACCTCTCGACACTGAAGAAAATCTGAATCAGGATGAAATAAGCTGATTTGGTTAACTGATCTACTATGAACCAAATGCTATCGAAACCACGAGAGATACGGGGCAAACCACTCATGAAGTCCATAGTAATCCGCTCCCACTTCCACTCAGGAATGGGTAATCTCTGAAGCAATCCACCTAGTCTTTGATGCTCGGCCTTTACCTGCTGACAACATAAGCAATGAGCCACAAAGTCCGCAATATCTCTCTTTATGCCTCTCCACCACTAATGCTGCCTTAAATACCTATACATCTTAGTAGTAGCAGGGTGAATAAAATATTTGGAACTATGAGCCTCCCGTAATATTAACTGAATCAAGTCCCCAACTCTCAAAACAAAAATGTGGCCATTAAATCTCAGAATAACCTCAGAGTCTAAGGTATCCCTACTGGACTCACCTCTCAGAACCTGATCATGGATGTCACAAAGTCTACTATCTTCGAACTGGTGACTCCGAATCTGCTCAAACAAGGTAGACCTAGTCTCAACACTAGCAAGGATCCTCCTGGAGTTTGAAATATTGAGTTTAACATCAAGTTGACTAAGGACTGAATGTCCAAAGCCAATGGCCACTCTGCGGTTGAAAGAAAAGACAAGCTACCCATACTCACTACCTTTAGGCTCAAGGCATCTACTACCACATTCGCCTTGCCCGGATGGTATAGAATAGAGATATTATAGTCCTTCAGCAACTCAATCCACCTATGCTACCTTAAATTTAGCGCCCTATGGGTCATAATATACTGAAGACTATGGTGTTCAGTATAGATCTCACAACGAACACTATACAAGTAATGCCTCCAAATCTTAAGCGCCAAAACTACCGCCGCCAACTCTAAATCATGAGTAGGGTAGTTGCAATCATGAAGCGTCACAATAAACTGTAAACTCCCCGCCCTCAATAGGAAGATTCAAAATAGGGGCGGAAGTAAGCAAGTCCTTAAGCTTTTGAAAGCTCGACTCGCACTCAGCGGACCACTGGATAGGAAACTCCTTCCTAGTCAATCCAGTCATAGGCACTGTAATAGAAGCAAAACCCTCAACAAATCGCCTGTAGTAACCAGCCAAACCAATAAAACTATGAACTTTGATCGGAGATGTAGGTCTGGACCAATCACGAATAGCCTCAATCTTTGCTGGGTCTACTATAATCCTATTCTTAGACACAACGTGCCCTAGAAATGTAACAAAATTGGGCCAAAACTCTCACTTTGAGAATTTGGCAAAAAACCTATGATCTCTCAAAGTCTGAAGCACAATCCTTAAATACTGCTCGTGCTCCTCCCTAATCCTCGAATACACAAGGATGTCATCAATGAAGACAATCACAAAAGAGTCCAAATAAGGCCTGAAAGCGTGGTTCATCAAATCCATGAACGCTACTGGAGTATTAGTCAACCCAAAAGACATCACCAAGAACTCATAATGTCCATAGCGAGTCCTGAAGTCTGTCTTAGGTATGTCCGCCGCCCGAATCTCAAGTCGATCTTAGAAAACAGTGTCGCTCCCTGAAACTGGTCAAAAAAATCATCAACACGAGGCATATGATACTTATTCTTCACTGTCACCTTATTCAGCTGCCTATAGTCAATACACATATGCATATTATTTTTCTTCAGGAATAAGACAGGAGCACCACAAGACGATACACTCGGCCTAATGAAACCTTTTCCCAAAAGATCTTGAAGCTGAGAGTTTAGTTCCTTAAGCTCTGCAGGATCTATACGGTAAGGTGCCATAGAAATAGGTTGGGTTCTCGGCTCAAGATCAATAGCAAACTCAATATCGAACTCAGGAAGAAGGCCAAGTAGATCGATAGGGATTTAGGTTTAAAACAGAGAATTAATTAGGAATTCAATGGAGACTTACAAAAATAGCGAAAAGGAAATGACCACACTGTCATATCCAACTCACCACGAATAACCAATGATCAAATACCACTTTTCACAGTCTCACTAGGGTTTAATGGAACTTAGGACATTGAAAAATGAAGAGAAAATTGGGTTTGGCAGCATTAAATACTGCCAAGGGTACCTTCATTGCGATCGTGGGGAACCTATCTTGATCTCGGGACTCGACCTGGCTTACCTTTCATGAACGCGGATAAGGCCTCATGAATGCAAAGACCATTTTTGACCTGCACCAGCTAAACTTGGCATTTGCCAAGTTTTTGATCGGACCCTCGAGATTTGTTCGAAATCCCATGAATGCAAACGAACTATGTTACCCTACCAAATTCAATATTTTGTACTCAATGGTACCATGAAAATTTCCATCTAAGGTCGTTTTGATGAAATATGGGTCCCACATCTAATGACCATTTTAACCAACTTCAACCCAATAGCCCAAAATGAGTTCAAAAGTCTCAGGATCTGAATCAAAGGTCTCCCTAGCCTAAAATCAGTATTTCAGATCTAATAGAACTATCAAAATTGGCATACAAGGCCATTTTTCTAAAGTTTAGGTCCGATACCCAATCCTTAATAGTGAGAACTTCAAAACAGGAAATTGGCTCTAAAAACCAAACAAACTACTCGATAACCAAACTGTTGGCTCCAAAAAGTCATAAATGAATTGAGAAAGCTATAGAAAAGAACTAAATATCAAAATAGTGTGGAAATGTAGAAAATGACCTGGAGGGTCATTATAGTTAATTTATTAAAAACGATATTTTTTTGAAAATCCAATGTCATCATTGAGTCTCAAACATCAAAAATAGCCTAGTAGAATATATGGTTTATTTATGTGGGGTCCTAAATGATTCTCGAGGGCCCATTTGGAAACACTTCAAATTGCCAAAATATAGCACTTTGCTGATATCTGGTGCAAACCCCGCCCTTCTTCGGAAATGCGGGCCTTGGTCTCGAATACGGAGAAGGAAGTGATCCTTTATCACAAACGTAATGGGGCTGTCACGAACGTGAGGGTCCGAGTCATGGACCTTTGTGAATGCAAAGACCTGGCCGCAAATGCAAAGGCCATTTATTGGCTTGGTCAATATTGACCCTCACAAACATTTAAGATTGACTGTGTTCACAAGGTACTATTCACAGAATAGTATAAATACCCCATTTTGATAATTTCTTCTATTTTTATACCTCCAAGCTTTGGAAAAGGCAATTTTTGAGGGTTTCTTCATCGTGTTTCATATGGATAACCTCTAAAATCATATTCCCATCATTTTCCATGGAATATATCTTTGAAAATACCTTTTAATCATGATTTTGAAGTAGGATTTTGAGGATTTTGTAGGTAAAGCTTAAAAATGGTTTATCTTTGATTTGGACCTCATTTTTAACCCATTTTTGTGTGAATTTTTCTGTAGACTCCTATAACCTTGGGAAATGAATTTCTAAACTAAAATTTTGATCTTACCCCTCTCATTTTTTGAGTCCGTTTTGGACCGTCTTAAATATGGTTAATATGGGTATTGTTGGATTTCTTTTAAATGTGTAGATGTTATATTTATATGTTTTCGTTGATTTTGAGACCATTTGAAGTGGAAAAGCGCTGTGTTAAAGGACTTTAGGATTAGATTTAGTCATTTTGAGGTAGGTTCTGACTTAACTTTCTTCAGACTGGGCTGGACAGTTAATAAATAAGTAAAGCATGCTATGGGTATAGGAAAATAACTATGAAAACTGTATTTTGAGATTAGTATTATTCTTGTATTCCTGTGGGGGGGGCTTATATTCTTGTTTTTATTGAATTGTGATATTATATATTGCGTGTGTCCCGAGTGGGGGCTTTATTTGACATTATTGTCTTTATTTGTGCATTTGAATACCTTATTTCTCAAAGTAATGTCTGAGTGGGGGCTTGAATAGATATTATAGGCCTTATTGAGCATGTTTTGCTTTATCATGATGAAAAACACCGAGTTATGTGTTGATATGATATAAATGATGTCTTACATTCATATTCATTCCAATGGTGCCTATCTAAAATTGATATCATGAATTATTGACATATTGAGTTGATTTCTGGGCTCACTTATATACGTATTGAATAGATTGAATATATTCATATTAATGTGATTATAAGCATAAAATCCTCATTTCATACATACATATTCATGAGATATTGGTATCATAGAGAAACACTGATTTTGAAAGAAAATGAGACACTTTAAAAATGCCTAGACCGAGGGATGTGACGATCGGGTATATTGAGATATGAGATATGAGATTGAGATTTATGAAAACTTGAGTTAGTATACGAATTGTGAACCCCCCATGGGTCCAATCTTAGGATATAGAGGCTCGGTAGGTGTATACAGAAAGTTATGTGATGACTTTCAAATCATTACATCATCATCATCATTACATTCCATGCACATATAAATTTTTGGTGTTCTATTTTGTGTTTATTAGTGTTAACTCTATTTATGTTTACCTCTTGATTACCTTTTTCCCTCTCTTTTACTTTCTGCACTTATATTAGAAATGTTAGTAGAGATGATGTGAGCTACCATTTAGGAACTTTTTTGTTTGTAGGTGACATGATCATAGTATTTCTTTACTTGTATTATTTTCTACAGTGCTCAGTCGACCTATAATTCCTACTAAGTACAAGTGAACCATACTCACCCCTACTATGCCCTTTCAATGTAGATCTGAGTACGAGCACTATACACGTTGGCTGAGTTCGTGCCTACAAAATCTGAGGTTTTGAGGTACTGGCATTCTCTAGGTTATCAGAGTTGGATCCAGGCATCATCTTATCCATTATGATGTCTTTAGTTATATTTCAGAGGCAAACTTTATGTATTGTTTAGATTCAAATATGGTTTTGGATGCTCCTGTACTTATGATACCAGATTTTGGGATGGTTATGCATTTTTTTAGACTTTCGTATTTATCTATGGTTATGGCCTGACTTTGTTCTAGAAGTCTCGCATTGTTCTAATTATTTATCATTTTTGAATTTTCTTTAACCTTTAGGGACTTGGCTTACTTATCAAGGCAGGGCCGAGATAAGTGACATCATGACCTCAATCTTTGGGTCGTGACAATTGTAGAGTACAAGATGAATAAATTTAACTCATAATGTTTAGATTTCACTGCCTTTAATTCTTTTACTTTATTTTTTGTCTCTTAATATGGTATTCCTATTTCTAGGGTACAACCATCATCTATGGTACCCCCACATGTAGATTTATTACCTACCAAACTTACTATCCCTCCAGTGGCTTCAAGTACCGTGATGTCTTCTGATGATCAGAAGAGGTTTGACAGGTTTATTCACTTGGCTCCTCCCAAGTTTAGTGGAGCGATTAGTGAGGATGCCTATTAGTTTTTGATTGATTTCCAAGAGAAACTACATAATATTAGATCTCTTGAGTTTCATGGAGTTACTTGTACTACCAATCAATTGATGGATGTGACTAGGGATTGGTGGAGATCGCTTTTTAATTGTAGGCCATTGTGTTCACCTGCTATGACTTGGACTCAGTTTTTCAAGGCCTTTTGGATATATTTGTTCCATACAGCTTGAGAGATCAGATGCAGAATGGGTTTGATTACTTGAGGCAGGGTTCCATGACTATTGCTGAGTATGAGGCACATTTCCATGCTCTATCCCGATATTCCACCAGTATCTCCATCGAGTTTGAGAGGATTTAAAAGTTTGTAAAGGGGTTAGAGGGTCCTTACCAGTTGGCTACTACCCAAATAGTTGTATACTTTTAGGTTCTATAGGTTCTGGTAGCCAGGCATCAAGTCATGCTATTGGAGGTTCTAGCTTTAGTTCTTCGGGTCAAGGCAGTCGTCTTAGTTCGTCTGTGCCTCCTTAAATTGAGTCGGGCCCTAAAGAGTGCTTTGTATGTGATGTGATTGGCCATTTGGCCAAGGATTTTCCTCGACGTGTGTTTGGTCCTATCCAGCAAGGTTCACAACTTCAGCTATTTCCTACTGCTATTTCTGCAGTCAAAGGTGGTTCATAGTGTGGTAGGGGTGGTGCTAGAATTGCTTGAGATAGAGGTAGAGGAGCTCATGGTAGTAGTCGCGGAGTTGCTCAGTCCAGGATCGAATGTGGATAGTGTTATGCTATACCTGGAAGACCCAATGTAGAGGCCTCTGATGCAGTCATTATAGGTATCATCTCGATTTGCTACAAATCTGCTTTCTTGTTATTTGACCATGGATCTACATCCTCCTATGTGTCTACATATTTTGCTTCTGGTTTTGATGTTGTTGTGTGAGACCCTTGCTAGGTCTCTTCATGTATCTACCCCCTTAGGATATTCTTTACTAGTGGATCAGGTGTACCGAACTTATGTAGTTACTTTTGTGGGGCATGAGACTTGGGTAGACTTGATCCTCCTAGATATGGTAGACTTTGATGTTATCTCAGGTATGGATTGATTAGCTCCCTATCATGTTATATTGGATTGTTATACCAAGATCGTGACCTTAGCTACGCCAGGTGTGCCAAGGTTAGCTTGGAAGGGTACGCTTAATTTAGTTCCAAAGGGAGTTATATCTCTTCTACATGCTCATCCCATGGTAGAAAGAGGGTGCTTGTCTTATTTGGCTTATGTTTGTGATACTAGTATTGCCTCACTGCCTCCTATGGATTCTTTTCGGGTTGTCCGCGAGTTCATGGATGTGTTTCCTATGAATTTGCCTGGTATGCCTCTGGATCTTGATTACCTTTCAGTGGTCGGATGCGTGTGAGAAGTGCTTTCAAAAGCTCAAGGAGTTATTGACTTTGGCTCCTATCTTGACTTTGCCTAAGGAGGGCATGGGCTTTACCGTGTTTTGTGATGCTTCTGGTATGGGTTTGGGTGTAGTGTTGATGCAAAAGGTAAAGGTAATTGCTTATTCTTCTCGTCAGTTAAAGCCTCATGAAAGAAATTACCCTACTCATGATTTAGAGTTGGCCGCGGTTGTGTTTGTAGTGAAGTTGTGGAGGCATTACTTGTATGGAGTTCGTTCTGAGATTTTCTTAGATCATCGTAGCCTTTAGTACTTCTTTAATTAGCAAGATCTTAAAATGAGACAACAACGTTAGTTTGAGTTGCTTAAGGATTTTGATCTCATCATTCTATATAATTTGGCAAGGCTAATGTAGTTGCGGATGCCTTGAGCCAGAAAATGAATAGTATGGGGAGTTTGTCTTATCTCTTGACTCAGGACTGCCTTTAGCCTTGGAGGTTCAGTCTTTATCTAATCAGATGGTTAGGCTTTATATTTTGATGCCCGAACGTGTTTTAGACTTTGTAGATGCTAGATATTTTTTGATAGAGTAGATTCGAGCTCATCAGTTTGATGATGATAGCTTGAGGGAGATTCGAGATAAGGTGTTGAGTGGTGAGGCTAAGGCGACATCTCTTGATTTAGATGATGTTTTGAGGATTGGTGGCTGAGTTTGTATGCTGAGAGTTGCTGAATGGATGAGATTTATTTTAAAGGAGGTGCATTGTTCCAGATATTCTATTCATCCAGGGGTGACCAAGATGTATCATGATTTAAAGTGGCTTTACTGGTGGTGTCGTATGAAGAACGATGTAGCGTACTTTGTAGCTCGTTGCATATGTTGTCAATAGGTGAAGGCCGAGCATCATAGACCGGGTGGTTTGCTTCAGAGATTACCCATTCCTGAGTAGAAGTGGGAGTGGATCACTATGGATTTCGTGAGTGGATTGCCACTTACTTCTTATGGGTCTGACAACATTTAGGTCATCGTGGATCGATTGACCAAATCGGCCCATTTCATTTCCTAGTTAGTTCATCTTCATGGGGTACCCGTGTGTATTGTTTCAAATAGAGGCTTAGTGTTCACTTCTAGCTTTTGAAGGACATTTCAGGAGGAGTTGGGTACTCAGGTTAATCTTAGCATAAATTTCCACCCCCATACCAATGGTTAGTCAGAGCGGACTATTCAGGTTTTGGAGTATATGCTCCACACGTGTGTTATAGATTTTAGAGGTCAGTGGGAGCATCATTTAGCCATGGCAGAGTTTGCTTATAATAATAGCTACCATTCGAGTATTAAGATGGTACCTTTTGAGGTATTGTATGTTAGGGATTGTCGTTTCCCGATTGGTTGGTTTGAGATTTCTGAGGCTAGACCCAGTGGCACCGACTTGCTTCATGAGTCTTTGGATAGAGTTTGGGTGATTCAGGATAGGCTTCGGGCAGCCCAGAGTAGGCAAAGGGGTTGTACAAATCACAGGCTTCGTGTATTGAAGTTTGGAATTGGTGATCGAGTTTTCCTTCGAGTGTCACCCATAAAGAGTGTGATGAGGTTCGGGAAGAGGGGCAAGCTTAGACCAAGGTATATTGAACCTTTTGAGATTCTTCGAACAGTTGGGGAGGTTGCTTCTGAGTTGGCCTTACCTCCAGATTTTCATCCATTCATCTAGTTTTTCATGTATCTATTCTTCGATTCTATATTCCAAATAAGTATTACATACTTTGTTGGGGCTCGGTTCAATTGGATGAGAGGTTGACCTTTGTTGAAGAGCCAGTCTCCATTTTAGCCAGGGATATTGGATGATTACGTTCTAGAGATATTCCTGTAGTTAAGGTTTAGTGGAGACATCATTCCATTGAGGAGGCTCCTTGAGAGTTCAAGTACAACATGTATAGTAGTTTCCCCTAGCTCTTCACCGATTCAGGTATTTCTTTGCTTTTTAGTTTGAGGTCAAACTAGAGTCTTAGTGGTGGATATTGTAATGACCTGATTCATGAAAGTCTTACTTTTATGTGAGTTAACCATTTTTCCCTTCCCCGTAGTTGCTGCATGTTGATTTTGGGGTGTGGGGATGTTTGGCTCGATCCCCGTTGCAATCAGGAATGATTTGAAAGAGTTTGTGGTTTTAGAGGCCTTAAAAGTCATATTTTTGACTTCGTCCAACATTTGCTGTTTCGAGTCTGGTATGATGATTTGGACAGTTGCATTAGATTCGGAATGTCGAATTTAGGTTAGTGGTGAGGTTGGTTCAGGTTCGGAACCTTTATTTTGCATTTCGACCCTTTGTTTGAAAAATTACCTAAAAGGGGTTCTGGGGGTTAATTTATTAAAAACAATACTTTTTCAAAAATCTGACGTCGCTATTGAGTTTGGAATGCCAAAAATAGCCTAGTAGCATAGTTCGTATATTTCTGTAAGGTCCTAAACGAATCCTGAAGGTCCATTCAAAAACATTTCAGCTTGCCAAAACTCAGCACTTTCCTGATATCTGATGCAAACCCCACCCTTCTTCATGAACGCGGGCCTTGGCCGAGAATGTGGAGAAAGAAGTGATCCTTCATCACGAACGCGATGAGGCTATTGCGAATGTGAGGGTCCAGGTCATAGACCTTCGCGAACACGAAGTCCTGGCTGCGAACGCGAAGGCCATTTATTGGCCTGGTCAATGTTGACCCTCGCAAACATGAAGGGTTGACCATGTTCGCAAGGTACTGTTCATAGAACTTTATAAATACCCCATTTTCACTAATTTCTTCCATCTTTGGACCTCCAAGCTTCGAGAAAGGCAATTTTTAAGGGTTTTTTCATCGTGTTTTGTGGGTAACGTCTAAATACATATTCCCATCATTTCCCATGGATTATATCTTCAAAAACACCTTTTAATCATGATTTTAAAGTATGATTTTGAGGATTTTGTCGGTAAAGCTTTAAAATGGTTTTTCTTTGAGTTAGACCTCTTTTTTAACCCGTTTTTGCGTGAATTTCTACTGTAGACTCCTATAGCCTTGGGAAATGAGTTTCTAAACTAAAATTCTGCTTTTACCCATCTCATGTTTGAACTAGTTTTCGAGTCTGCTTTGGACCCATCTTAAATATGGTCAATATGGGTATTATTGGCTTTATTTTAATGAGTAGATGCTATATTTGTATGTTTTAGTTTATTTCGAGATCGTTTGAAGGGGAAAAGTACTGTTTTAAAGGACTTTAGGATTGGATTTCATCATTTTGAGGTAGGTTATGGCTTTACTATCTTCAGAATGGGCTGGATAGTTAATAAATAAGTAAAGCATGCTCTGAGTATGGGAAAATAACTATGAAAAGGGTATTTCGAAATTAGCATTATTGTTGTGTGCCCGTGTGGGGGCTTATATTCTTGTTGTTGTTGACTTGTGATATCATCTACTGCGTGTGGCTCGGGTTGGGGCTTTATTTGACATCATTGGCCTTATTTGTGCATTGGAATGCTTTATTTCTCAAAGTGATGCCAGAGTGGGGGCTTGAATAGATATTATAGTACTTATTGAGCATGGTTTTCCTTATCATGATGAAAAATGCCGAGTTATGTGTTGATATGACATAAATGATGTCTTACATGCATATTCATTCCAATGGTGCCTATCTAGAATTGATAGCATGAATTGTTGACCTATTGAGTTGATTTCTGGGCTCACTTATATACGTATCGAATAGATTGGATATCTTCATCTTGATGTGATTGTGAGTATAACATCCTTATTTCATACATACACATTCATGAGATATTGGTATCATTGATATATACTGATTTTGAAAGAAAATGAGACACTTTAAAAATGCCTAGACCGAGGGATGTGCCGGTCGGGTAGATTGAGACATGAGATTGAGATTTATGGAAACTTGAGATAGTATACGGATTGCGAAGCCTCCATGGGTCATTTCTTGGGAGCTAGAGGCTCGGTAGGTGTATACAGAAAGTTATGCAATAGCTTTCAAATCATTCATTATTATCCCATATTCGCTACATTGCATTATATACGCATTATTGTGTTGCTTTCATACTCCTCGTGTGCACTTAGTTTCTGTACTTGTTTGATCTTAGCTTTTTCTATTCATTCCTTTTATATATTATAACTGATAGTGGAGACAGTGTGAGCTACCGTTTGAGAAATTTTCTGTTTGCAATTGACGTGCTTATAGTATTTCTTTACTTGTTTTATTTTCTGCTTTGCTCAGTCAGCCTATGATTCCTACTGAGTACAAGTGGACCGTTATTCACCCCTACTATGCCTTTTTAGTATAGCTCTAAGTACGAGCACTACATGCGGTGGCTGAGTTCGTGCTTGCAGAGTCTGAGATTTTGAGGTACTGGCATGCTCTAGGTTATCAGAGTTGGCTCCTGGCCTCATCTTATCCATTTTGATGTCTTTATTTATCTTTCGGAGACAGACTTTATGTATTATTCAGATTCAAGTAGGGTTTTAAATGCTCTCATACTTATGATACCAATTTTTGGGATGGTTATGTATTTTGTTCATACTTTCGCTTTTATCTATGGTTATGGCCTGACATCGTTCTAGAAGTCTCGCCTTGTTCTGTTTATTTACTATTTTCAATTTTCTTAACTCTTAGGATTCTCGGCTTTCTTATCAAGGATGGGCTGAGATAAATTTCATCATGACCTCAACTTTTAGGTCGTCATAATGATTTAACTCGATAAGAGACTTCACAACATCCCTCATGGTAGGCCTGGTTGTCACCTCAAGTTGAGACATTGAAGCGCCAGATCCACTATTTTCAAGGCCTTCCATTGTTGTTGTACATCCCAAAGACTAATTTATTCAACAGCAAAACAAGGGAAATTGTTGTTTCTTCTCTGTAAGTTCTTCCTTACCTAGAAAATAATGTCTAATCCTACTTCAAAGCTGGGGTCTACTGGTATTTTTCTGCAGAAGAGCTCCAGTAGAAGAACTCCATAGCTATAGACATCCCCTTTTCTCTGTCAATTCAACTGGTATGCGTCTCTGAATTAATGAAGAAACAAGTAGAGGGAGGGAGGAAAGTATTAAAAGCTATTAACTCATCAAAGTAATCTACCAACTGAATTATATTTAAAATTAGCATAAATTAGCATAGTAAAGTGTGATCTAGAGTAATGTATCCTAATGTCCCAACGTTTATGGAGTTTGTTGAATTTTCATCACAATCTGATACTATCTTAGCAATCCCAAAGTACCTAATCTTTTGCTCCAAGGAAGAATCCAGCATTACATTATCTGGTTTGAGATCCCTGTGAATGATTTGAGGCACAAATCATAGTGATGGTACAACATACCTTAAGCAATACCAAGAGCGATATACTGGCGACATTCCCAGTCCAAGATCATAGTTGGTTTTCTCTAGTGAAGGACATCACAAAGATTCCCTCTAGGGATAAATTCTGTCAGAATGTAGCCATAATCAAGTGTGGTGCAGCATCCTCCGAGTCTGTCATGACCCAAATTACCAGATCATGAGGGCACCTATTCTAATTCACCTAGATAGGAGAACCCCTTACCACCCCTTTCAATATGAGATGCGAAAGTCTTCAGATAAGTAACAAAATACTAAATCCTTATTACAACAAATTTTTACAAGCTTAAAATAAAATCTTCTAAAAATGTAAACTACCCAAGGACCAAGTCTAAACAGGTGCAAGAGCTTCTAAGTAAGAAGGTAAGACTGGACACAACTTCCACCATGAATGAGAGGAGTAGAAGCTGCTGGAGATTACTATCCACATCACATGTGAAACATCAACTGATCCTGCAACTAGAAAATGTTATAGAAAGATTAGTATCAGTACAAATAACATGTACTGATAGGCATCATCGATGGACCAGGGTTAGATCACGTAAACACAATATAGAAATCATAAAAAAAAACATAACAACTTATATAACAATTTAATCCACAACACTATTATCCACTTGTGTTACCTAAGAGTATTCCCATTCTTATTCCTGTTGATCATTCATCACCTTCACATCATGTATCATCCATCCTAACTCTAAGAGTTTAACCCTAATAGTTATTATAAGTCAATCTATTTCACCTACGCCTAAATTAACCTCAATGATAATTGAAAACCTATAATCATCACCTTGTAACAAGTAAAACTATGAACAAACATTATGATAATCAAGTTTATGATACTTAGCCTTTTCAAGTAACTCTACAACTTTCGTCAAGTACAAGTCAAGGGAAGACAAGTCAGGTCAAACCATGACCAAGTTAACAACCCTGACTCTAACAATATCCAAGTTAACAAACCATAACTCTAACAACAGAATCCCAAAAATATATGCCAAGTAACAGGACCACACCAGAATCCCAAAGATATCAAGCAATATCATAATTCGGCTCACTCAAAGAACCCACCACAACAACCACAATATAAATCGGTCCACTCATGGAACTAATACAAACAACAACAATAACAATAATCATATACCCGGTCCACTCAAGGAACCATCACACTCATACATACTTTGTATATACATGCTAAGGGTCTTATGGTTTCCCACTAGCCATGATCTGCAGGGGATGAGCTCTTATCTATATATTGTACCGGAGTGGTACCCAAGCTAACCAATAAATCATAATAATAAATCCCATGAAGATGTCAAAAGTCCGGTACATCCCAAAATAATAACAGATATCACAACAATCACAACCACAATAAGAATAAGCAATCATACTTGTACAGTCAACAAGCCTTTAATATAACCCATTATATATGATTAACACCTAGGATATTATTTAACAATTTCCTTCCTTAAGCATGCATTGCAACAATAGACAACCACCCAAACACTTTGTCAACTCGAGCTAATCATTCCGTGTAAACAACAATCATTCTTTAAAACACCAAATCAAAAGTAGATATGATTCATTAGTTTTATAAATTACAACATGTTTGAAGACCCATCCAGGGCTTATTCAAGTAAGCATTATCAAGCCACATCATTAAATTTAAGTATTTAATTTAGGAGTGCACATTCAACCCAAAGGAGTCTAAACTCTAGTTCAACATTCATAAATTCATTCACTATCCCAATCCTCCTTTATTTATACGAAAACTGGAGATTCTGTTATTATCTAGCAACCCTTACATTCAAGTCATTACTAGGTTCAAGACCTTCTCCATTAGTTAATCATTCAACTCTATTCAACTTACAATCTAGCTTTAGTCATACACCTTTATACCTTTTACTTCCTAACCCTTAGCCTAACTTGACCTTAGGCTCTTAAGTTAAGTCACCGCCTCCTTATACCATAATCAGTCTTCATCACTAATCTTAAGAAAGATTATCCTATATTCCAACCACACATAAATATCAAGTTTAACCCTTTATGGTAATTAGGCTAAATAACTAGATTTTGAGCTCACACAATCTCATTGTCATTTATATTCACATAATTCATATTACAATCCACCATAGAATCATATAAACACAAAACATCTATCAAGGATTCATAAATTAATATATCAACACACAATTAGGTCCTTAATACATTAAATTCATGTTTTATCCACCCAAACTCCATGCCCGCAGGCCTAAGCATGATTTCTCCCATCAAATCTACATTATGGATTTGATTACTAACCACATTCTACTACTCATAAACCATAACCTACCTGGGCGCCAAGCTGCTGCAACAAGTAAGCTATGCCATGGATGATCTTCCTTCTTCTTCACATTTTTGAAGGCTAAATTATCTAATAATAATAATTACCAGAGAAATTAATAAACTACTCTTCATACAAATACTTTGGGAATTCAAACCCACTAATTCTACCCTCATTTACGGTCTACAACATTACCCAAGGGTCAATTAGTCATCAAAATAGTTCCTTCAAGCTCAACCCAACTCCATTATTGGAGTTTTTTAGGATAAAGGTTCCACCTTTATTGAATTCAAGGTCTCCAACTATCAATTTTCATATTTTAGAATCACTAATTCATGCTAGGGATTGTTAATTAATAATTTAGAAGTGATATTAACCCAACCCATAGATTTTTCCCAAAATATCATGAAATTAGGGCTCAAATCTCCAAGAATTTCACCATTAAAGGTTGTTCTAATGATTCTAGAATGTTAAAGGATTGAAAAATGAAGAAGATGATGGAAGAAACTTACCTCAACAAAGAATTTCCACCCATACCAAGAGAAAATTGCCCCTCTTGGGCTAAGGAATAGAATTTTGGGGTTTGGGGGCTGAAACCCCTCAAAAATGGATTATAAACTGTTGTACATGTCTATATAGTGATCTGACCCGCTCTAGCAATGTCGCTATATAGTGACCTGACCTGCTACAGCGCTCTCAACTTTTCAGAACGAACAGTCTTCAGTAAAATGGTCATAACTTTTTACTCAGAAAGTGGATTAACAAACGGTCAGTTGCATTGGAAAGAAGACTAAAATATATTTAATTTAGTAGGTATTGGGACCCATAACTCCTTATATTCTTGGAGGAATTCTCATTTGAAGTTGATCCTAGTTTAAACTTAGCCCAAAACTAAATCGGTAAGGATATTTTCAACTTAGCTTTGTGCTAGGAGTATTCTATGACCTTAGTACATATCAAATGTACTCCAATACTAAAGAATTTATCCTAAAACATGTGATGAATGAGATTCTTATACCCTTGCCACATATTTTTTCAGTAACGACAGAATTGGTCGTTACATAGTCTTACCAAATTATGATGTCTGACTAAATTTATTGATGATTGTTTTAAATACTTTGATCAAATATTGTAGAATTTGTTCCTTTGTCATGATAACATCTATTTTTGGTGTAAAGTTATATCTTATTAAGTTTCTTTCAACAAATTGGGTTCTAAGATCCATAAACTTAAGTGTTAGCTTGTATGTTTCTCACTTATGATTCCTAAACATTCTTAATTATGTACTTAATCTATTTTTGTTGAGTCGAAGTTCTATCAAAAATAGTCTCTCTACCTTCTAAAGTAAGGGTAAGGTTTGTATACACTCTACACCCTCCCTAGACTCAATTTGTGGAATTAAACTGGTACGTTCTTGTAAGAAATTATATATTTCTTTTCCAGAATGAGTAAATGAGAGAATATTTGTATTATAGTGATTCAGAGATTGGGATAAGGATATTAAAAAATACTTGTGCACTCAATATGTATTAAGTTTTTGATAATAATATTGTCTTACTCATTTTGCATGACCAGGATCATTTAGTCCTTAATTGTTTCTTACCTTATGAACTTAAAATATCAATATTTGACTAAACAGATCTATGGTGAGGTTTATAACTTTTCCCCACATAATAGGATTACTACCTTCTGTGTGACATATGTCACAAATAATATGGTATATCGAACTCTATAATAGAGAGGGACGACATTCTTCTTTAATGCTAAATTTCAGTCACAATTTTTGTATAAATTATCCTCTTCTTTGCTTTGTGAAATCTAACCAGTGAAATACTTTTAAAATGAGCTATTTCTTCCACTATATAAATTCACTATGTACAGAGCACTCTTAGAGCCTCGATTATGGAAAACTATATGTATATTTTCTATCTCTATTTTGGTTGATGGTGTTCATCCTTAGAAAATTATTTTATTCTTTGTTCAAAGGGATGCGATCATTCATTTGCAAATTTGTTTGAATGTTTCTTCTTAAAAAAGAACTTCATGAGTTTGTGATGAAGTGATACATATGCATCCCCATACATCTGATGATTAAAAATTTGTGTTTGATATAAATCTTACTTTGACATGCAATTTAAGAAGTCAATATCTGTGCCGGTGGCTGTCAGCAATGGTAATTGATTTCTATGTCAGTGGTGTGCCTTTCTAGGTAAGTTTTTCATTGTTTAGAAACCTTTGCTCTTAATCTCATTGGTATTTGAAGAATTTTCTGTCTATAGCTTGATAAGGAAGTTCAAAGTTTGTAAAATATTATACTATATATGGATAAGGCATGCAACATCATAGCATGTTTCATCCTAATAGTAAGTTGGAGTTTAAGATTTGATTTTTATTTGTTAAATCAGAGAATAGGAAAAGTCAATTTTGATTTCCTTTTGACTTTTTCCAGTTTAGGCAGATGGAAGTATATGTCTAGATATCCTTCAAAATCAAGGGAGTCTAATATATGATGTTGCAGCTATACTTACATCTATTTAGATATAAAGTTGTAATTGATTTTTAAATGTCACATTCTTTCAATTATCCACGTCTTTGTCCTGAGCTTTAATGTTAAAAGCCAATGATTGAGAGCAGAGCTAAATGAAAACTATGTGTTGCAATATATAGAGTTAGAGATATCATCCTTGTGACAACTTGACTTCCCTGTGTTTTAGTTTTGAGCTACATCATTACATTTACATTCGGTATCATGTATTTTCCCTCAGTATCTATGTGCTTTCATGAAAGCTAAAACCGCGAAAGAGAATTAATTTTTTTATTTTATTTTGATATGAGAAGAATGTAGGACACCTACTTATGCACTAATGTTACAGGCAACAAACTTTAATCTCTCTCATACCCTTTGATTGATTACATTAAGAGGGATTGTCATGTGTATTGTATTTTGACTTATAGTCTGTTCTTTTGTGGATTTTGATTGCAAATTGACTACTCTGGCACCAAGTTCATACGATGTAGGTATTTTTGAATTTTCTATAAATTGTGTGCGCAGTTCAAAGAAAGATTCATTTTCAGTTCTCTCTTTTTGCTTCACACCCGGGGGAACTTTAGTTAAGCAAAAACAAGGAGAGACTGATTGAAATTACAAGAAATGTAAAGATTGTATTCAATAATTTAATTAACGAAAGCTTGATGTGCAACCAAGCTGTGATGCTACTCTGGAGGCTAAAGTAACTATGTCGCAGATGAAAGCAGTCAAGGCCATACTTTTAGTATTGGTTGGTCATGTCAGACCTTCACATGTTCTTCGAAACTTTTATTTTGAACATATTGTCAATTTATATATCACCACTCTCTTGTATAATTTCTTTTATACATGACTAATATATATAAGAAATTTTAGATTATGATTTTGTTGATGAGTAGTTTTCTTTCGCAATTTATATAAATTTTAGTGTATTATATTAATAGCAAATTATTATAAATAAACTATTCAAATAATCGTTGCAATAACTCCTTCATTAGGCATTGCAATAGCTTCATATAACCATTGCTACAACTCCATCATTAATCATTGCTATAGAATAAAGGTGTTACAAAATCGTTCCATAAAAATTATATTGCAATGGTTTTGAACCGTACCTGTAGGAACAATTAATAGTTTCCATAGATAAGGCAATAACAACACTTCTATAACCATTTCAATAGCAGATCTATCGCAACAGTTTGACAACCGTTGCAATATATCTATTGTAACGCGAGCTGGTACGGCGATTCCCTAAACCGTTGCAATAGACCACGATAGATCTATTGCAATGATTTTACTACCTATTGCAACGTTATTTGAGGTGTTGTCATAGGCCTATTTTCTAGTAGTGATATATATATAAAAGAAAAGTTATTTATAGAAATTAATTTATTTTTTTTCTACCTATTGTAATATGATAAATTTTAACAATTCATTAGGATGAGAGAAAACGAAGGGGGGAGGATCTGCTTAAATAGGAAAGTGGCAGGCGAAGCAAACAAAGCACAGTCAATGGAAGGAGGGTTTGACTTGACTTGACTAATGTAATTGTGGGGGCCACATGTGACGTGACATTATTATTATATTTTTTCTTAAATAAGTCAAGTTTTGTGATATTAGTATCACAAATATTTGTGAATGTTAATATTGGTCCTTATGATTTCTAGTTAAACACATTTTAACAAATAGTTGAATTAAATTTTCTTTTTGCCTCAAAATAAATGTTACCTTAAACTCCTTTTGAAACTTTACAAATTTATATTCACTTTTGAAAAAAAAGATTAATTGTAAGAATAATATGATAAAATCTAATGAATTCTATCTTGATTTTATAAATGACAAGTAATTTGGAACAACAATATTTAGTAATGTTAATATTGGTTCTTATGATTTCTACGCATACATTGTAAATAACTTAAATCTTATAAATGATCCATGGAAAATGGATTTGAATCAAATCCAACACTCTTTTTTTTTTTTAACTGAAGATATCATTATTTTTTAATTTCTTTGTCACTGGAGAATATTTTCTACGGTATCATTTATGGAACTTTCAAACATAAGTGGAGTATATTTTAAAAATAATACATTATTCGTCTTGTTGTTTCGCTTTTCATATTAGCCAAATATACAATAACTTTATTTAAATGTTCAGTTTAGGATAGTCGAGTATCTATATTGAGAGACGAAAAATAAAGTTAAAAAAAGTTAAGCCGGAGAAAACTGAATATTGTGGCTTAAATTTATGAAAAAATTACAGAAAAATACACTTTACAAATATACATTTCATTTTCGCCCAAAAATTACAATGCATTCCATGGCCCAAACCCGAATTTGGCCCACGCCTATAAAGTAACGTTTTTATCGGTTATATAGGGAAAAGTGTTTCTTCCATTCAAAGCTAAACCACCTTCTTTGCCGATTTTGATCTTCAAATTCCCTCGAAAAAACATCATACAACTTCTTATTCAACTCAAAAAATATATAATGCAGCTGAAAAATTTCGCCTACATAAGCAATTGGTGAAAAAATTCAACATTGCCTAAATTTTTTTTTGCCATTCGAGCATCGATTTTGAAATTTTGAGTTTTTTCATTGTTGTTTCTATGAAGGTTTATCCGGTATATCTTTTACATAGCAGAGAATGGAACAAGTACAATAATTTCACCAGTTTTGTTGTCGATTGCATTGTCGTTGGATCAGATTTTACTTTCAAAAATTTAGTTGAAGTGATATTGAAGCAGATCAGAATTGACACTGAACTGAATGTATTGAAAATTAAATTTGTTCCAAAGACTGGCTTGGCACCAATCGTAATTCACAACGATACAGGTGTAAAAGTTTATATTCAATTGAAAAAGAAGAATCCAATTTTTTCTGATTACATGCTTTGTATTACAATAAAGCAAATTGATAATTTTGCAATGCGTACGATATCCACTGATACAAGAGATAAAAGTAAAGCTGAAATTGTAGAAGAGGAAATTATACATGAGATTGATATGTCTAAAGATGATAGTAATTTTGATGAAGATGATAGTGAATTTGTTGAAATAATTTTTTTTTTTTAGTGTAATTGATAACAAGGTTCACAAAGAGGTTGAAGTAGATCAGTCTTATAAAAACAAAGAGGTTCTAATTAGTGTGATACAGAACTATGCGATGCGAAATAACATGCAATTTAGAGCAGAAAGATCAAGTAAAACAGGGCAATCTATCAAATCCTTGTATATTGTGTTATATCCATGTTTCAATTGTATAGATGTCTCCTTTGTTGTATATGTGTCTATCTCAGTATATGCATGTGTGTTGGATATGTTTTTGTTTCTATTTGTATATACTATGTAAGATCCTTGTAGATTGTGTTATATCCATGTTTCAATTGTATAGATGTCTCCTTTGTTGTATATGTGTCTATCTCAGTATATGCATGTGTGTTGGATATGTTTTTGTTTCTATTTGTATATACTATGTAAGATCCTTGTAGATTGTGTTATATCCATGTTTCAATTGTATAGATGCCTCGTTTGTTGTATATGTGTATCTCAGTATATGCATGTGTGTTGAAATATATTTTTATTTTGCTTTGTATATAATTGTATTTATTAGTTGAATTTTTATTTTCTTTAGGTATGAGCTATATTGTGTGGGTGATAAATATACTTCATTTTTCAAATTTTCTGCCATATACAGGACTAAGGTATTCAAGGTGAGAAAATTCAATAATATGCATGCGTGCTCCTTTGCCAATACATACTTGATACAAACTCAAGCTACATCTAGTGTGGTTGCTGGTATAGGTTTAGACAAGCTTATCGATCCAAATGCAGTTTACGTGATATTATAGCTGACATACAAAAGCAACATGGAATAGAATTGACATATATGAAAGCTTGGAGAGCTAAAGAAAAGGCATTGGAATTGATAAATGGACAACCATTTGATTCCTATAGGAAGTATAAGTCAGAGAAATCATACCCAAGAAGTTATACAAAATTGCAAAAATCTGAAGATGGGAGGTTTGTCTATGCGTTTGTTGCACTCGCCACTTGTATAGATGGTTGGAAATACTATACACCAGTCATGATCATGGAAGGGAGCTTTCTTAAAGCATCTTACAAGGGGACAATATTATCGACTTGCACGCAGGATGCAGCTGGTAAGTTCATAGAGTTAAATTCCCTGATTGCACTCTGTATATATTTGTATACTATATTGTATATGCTTGTATATGTTTTAGAAATTTCTATGTTTGAAACCTAATATACATGTATTGTATACACAGAAAAAATCATGTCACTTGCCTACACATTTGTTGATTCTGAAAATAATAATTCTTGGGAATGATTTTTTTGCAAGTAAAAATTATTTTTGGAGTTCGAGAAGGAATGTGTATTGCTTCCGATCGACATGACGGCATCTTGCATTCCGTAGCAACAATAAACCCAAAACTTCCACACTATTTTTGCATGTTTTATTTATGGAAGAATATTCAGGTTCAATTCAAAAAAACATCATAAAATGTTGAAAGACATTTTCTTTGCTTTAGCAAAAGCTTACACAATTCCGAACTTTGAGTACTTTATGATAGAGATAACGAAAATTGATCCAAGGGAGTCAGAATACTTGGTCGAAGCTGGCTACAAAAAGTGGTCTAGGGCATATTGCAAAGTGAAAAGGTCAATGGTAATGACTTCCAACATTGCAGAGTTAATTAATGCTGCAAATAAGGATGCTAGAGACGTACCAATAATAAGTTTGTTGGAGTTCATGAGAAAGATGATAACAAAGTGGAACTACAAAAATAATAAGAGAGCAATCAAATCAATCACTGAGCTTGGCAAAAAATATGAAGACCTCCTCAAAAAAATATAGAAGAATCAAAGAAAATGACGGTAAAAGAAGATCAACAATAATACATGTTTCACTTTTGTATACTATGCTGGATATGATAGTATATAATTGTATATTGTATTGTATACTAATGTATATTGTATTTCCTAAAGCTTATACAGGTCAGGCCTTCTACAGACCAATTGTATACTGTCTTTTCGGGACTAAAACGAAGCATAGTATCCCTTAGCAAAGGAATCTGCAGTTGTGGCAAATTCCAAATGGATGAACTTTCATATGCACATTCTTTGACAGTTTTAAAGCACAAACAACTGAAGGCAACACTATATTCCTCGTTTTACTATAAAAGGAACTATCTACTAAGTACTTATGAATCTATAGTGCACCCTTTGCAGGATGAGAGCACATGGGTGATCCCAAGAGAGGTTCTAGAGAATGTGGTCATACCTCTAAAAGGAAGAAGAAATATGGGAAGGCCACGGAAGAAAAGACTGAAAGCACATTCAGAGAAGAGGGCAAAATTTTCATGTTCAATGTGCGGGCAATGTGGTCATAACAGAAAAACATGTGGCAATATACCAAAAGAATAATGATAGACTCATACGTTACCTTTCTTACTACATTTGTTATTAGATAAAGGTTGTTAAAAGAACTTTATATAGTTGTTTTCCATTACAATAGTTATGTTGCATTTGCTAAATAATAAGTCATTTTTACTTAGACTATATAATGATTTTATGTTTATATATTGACACCAACTTTCCAACAAATGCAGTCTGTATATAAGGCTATATTCATGTATACTGCATTGTATACAGATGCAGTCTGCGTGTATACAAATGCAGTCTACATATTAAGATGCAGAAAACATGCCTAAAAATGCATTGTATATTGTAATATACATAGGTATACCTGTGTATACTGTATATACAATGATGTATATTGCTATATAGTCGTGTATACAGATGCATTCTACATGTTATGCTGCAGGAACATGTCTAAATTGCATTGTACATTGCAGTATACATCTGTGTACTACATTGTATACTGCATTGTATAGACTTGTATAATAATGTATAATTGTAGTATGTAGAGGTATATGCACACAAAAATAGATGTCAAATCAGAAACTAAAAGACGAATAATCAAATTCAACTATATGTAGTTCAGTAATCCACAAAACTCAATCCCAAATCTTGTTAAAAGTAATACAATTTACTTATACTAAATGAAATCAACACAAACTAAAACCTATACTAAAATTATACTAATTTCTTTGGACGTTCTCTCTTCTTCTGCTTGACATATACACTAGTAGACTCATCATCACTGATTGCCCCATCCATCTGTTTCTTCCTACCATAATCCCATAACAAGCTTCCATACCTCAAACGAAGTATCTCAATATTCATAGAGTTATTTGTCATCTCTTTTTCATCCATAATATTCAACAAATGCAACAGCAAAAATACCACAATCGTTGTAAAAAAGAAAGCATATATATCTTAATAAGTTAATAGAAAGTGTTACTAAAATAAGCAAAACAACAAAAAAATCAAAATAATACCAGTTAACTTGGATGGGCAGATCATCAACAAGCTAAACTGAAAAAATCTCCATATCAAGATTCTCAATACCCTTCTCAACATAAAAATTTGCACGTCTCAGAAAGTGTCGGAGCAGTATTGAATATGGCAACAATGCTTGCCTCACATGTGAGTCATTCAACGCTCCTCGCAAAGAATCATATATATGGATGCATCAATCAGAAAAAGTAAGAATCCCTAAAACCCAATGTCTAACTTTAGCATTTCTCGACTTCACAAAATTGGAAATAACACACAATCAATCATATGCCACGCAATGTTTGTATCGTAACGATAACCTCTAACATATTCCTATACCGCATGCTCTGGTGGAATAACAGAAACATCACTATCCTTTTTCGCAAACTTCTTGTAAAGCGCAGTAATGAAGTTATTGAAAGCAAAGTCAGTTATAGTAAAATGTATTGCAGTCCTAGGTCCATATTTTGCCTTCTTTCGCAGACAATAAAAGAGCACCTCCAAATGCTGCAAACAAAAGAATAATAAACAGTTCAAAAATAGACTAAGTGAAAAAGCAATTGTACAAAAATATACAAAACAGATGAATAAAGAGGACTAAAGAAAAAATACTGTGTCAACCAAAGTTTGGCCACTAAATGCAAGTGAATGGAAAAATTCCTTGTTATCCACATGTACCGAATCATAAACATAAGGCACAAGGACATAACATTTGTCTTCACTATACAGAAATAGGGCGCTTCAAAATCACAAGAGGAAAAAAAATAACAAGTAATTTCACAAAAAAATAGTTTCAAAATCAAGAAATAACTAGATTAAAGAGTGTAAAATACCCTTTTGACTTATTCAGACCATCTTCAACAAATGCAACAAACTCTCCATCCACTATCAAGAAGGGATTAAAATCATCAATATCCGTCATTAAAGGATGTTTGACATCAAAGATACGCTTTGACACTGAACCTGACGCTGCCGAATCAAATTCTGTCACAAACGGGGACTTGAAAAAATTTTCTACATAATGTTTGCGACTCACTAAATTATCAGGAGTGTTGTCAACTTCCAAATCAACCACTCTTGGTACATATAGCACAATTTGAGACATCTATATCATGGCACACTCCTCATCGCTAATACTACCCCAAGAATTTAAATTGACACTTGGATTATCAACTTGACCCAATAATTTTACTTCACATAATCTGTCGGGGCTAGATATTATAGAAACTCGATGAAGGCTATCAGTATCTTCATTGTTGTTCTTGGTAAGCACATAATTTAATTCAGCTGCCACATAGAAAAGAAAGTAATTTTTACGAACCATAAGAAATACAGTAAGCATAGGTATACAAAGAAAGAGGATTAGGTTTTCTTACCCAACACAGAATCAATACCTTTGCTAGCTTGGTTCGGAAAGACATGATCAAGGGGCACAATAGCAGTAACTTGCTCAAAGGAGCGGGCAACACCATAAGCTTCTTACTTGGCAGAAAATGCATCGTCATGAGAGCACTTTGTCGAGGCAGCAACATTAACTTCATCGAGGGATGGGGCAACATTATTATCTTGATTGTGGGAGGGCCCAACATCAACAACTTTCTTGGGCCAACTAACATCATGACCTTTGTTCGGGATAGGACCGTCATATGATTCAAATACATTGTCATGACCTAGGCCAGATGCATCGCACTCATCAACATCGACTCCAAAACGTTAACAAAAATATAAAAAATATCAGATTCCATTACTACATAAAAAGCCAAAAAAAAATAAAAAATTACCTTCACATGAGGCGACTCATTATTTCTTTTATTTGGCTTGGTTATATTAATAGGATAAAAAATTATCTCAAAGGAAGATTTAACAAACTTGTTGAGTTCCTCAACTTTATCAATAAGCTAAAAAAAAAGGGGAAAAAATAATAATTAACAAGCAACACACACATATATATATACATATATATACAAACAAAAATAAAAAACTTATCAAATAGTTAAATAAATAGTACCTTTGAAATGTCAATCTTCAACTGATCCACTTCAGCTATCAAAGGGTCTCGGCTTGCAAGAGGATTACGTCTTGGTTGAAACTGTTCTCCTATATTTTCAGGGTGAGAATGTTCAGGCACATCTCGTGATCCCCCACAATCAACATTCATATGTTCAAAAAAGGAACAGATGTTCAACTTTGACAATTCTTCACTAGTTGGACAAAAATTATAGTACTTCAACTACAAAAGTAAAGAAAGCAAAAACTCAGTTAGTAAAATACAATCTTATACAAACCCATATACAACAAGAAACAGTCATATACTAAACTCCACATAATACATAATATACATCCAAATATACAACCTTAAACAATCACAGATATGCCAAACAAAAAAATACAGTAAAATAAAAAAAAACAGAGAAACTTACTTTGTCAATACTAGGCATACTGATACCATTGATAAGTTCTACAAGTGCTGGAGAATCAACAACTTTCCAATTAGGAATAAGGGGTACGTTTTCACCAACACGAATGGCAAGAGTATCATGAACTGAATAACTACATTCATAGAACCATGTCTGTAATGCAATGGGCAAACCTCGAAGCCTATACATCGATAAGAACACACATTGCTTATTCCTCATTATTTTAAGCATTTCATTAAAATATTTTTCCCCCAAGTAAAATTCTGGTATTCTCCACTTTCAACCGTATCAAAATTAGCTTTAGTAATACCAGTATCATTACTATGTGAAAATAAAAAGTGGTGAATAAACACTAGCAAACACATCTTAAATGCATCATCATCTGACTCCCACAACTTCTTCTTAAACCAATTAAGCAATCCTTGATGCGTTAAACCAACCTTTGCATAGTTTGAGAAGTATTTCGTGATCAATCTATTCTCTGCAGGCTTCTCATATACAGTAGCATCATCATCAACATCAACTCTGTCATTAGAGCAAATTCATCAAGACCAAAACTCAAAATAATACCATTCATTTTAATCCACAACTCTCTTTTGACTTCAGGAACTACCTCCCTTAACAACAAAGCATGTATAAATTGATTTTGAGTCTTAATTGGAGGCGTATTCAGAAAATGTCCAAAACAACTACTATGAAACAACTCAAGCTGCGACGCACTCAACGCATCAGTAAAAATAGTAACTATGCCAGTCACAATATGACACCCAGTACGACTCTGAAAATATTTTGTTGGTTGTATATAAAAATCACCAACCTTTAATAAAATATGTAAAAACAGTTCAGTTGAAAGAAGGATAAAAAAATAAATTATGATGCAAAAGCAATTACCTACAAGGTAGATTTCCTTGCAATAAATTTAAGTCGAGTCAACAACCTTTCTTCTTTTGTTATACCATAAACACTACTACCATCAGAGCAGACTGTCGTCTTTCTCCGTTTAATAGGACGATGCTAATCGACATCTTCATCAACAAGTTTCAATTTTTTTTTGCTTTCAACACATGATTTTTCCCCATTTTAGGCCTGGACTTCAATTTGTTAGAACTCTTTTCATGCTCCTTAGATTTCGAACGAATCTCACGTTCCAACACTACTTGAACATTATGCCTATGAGTAATAGGAGACTCAAAATTATCATCATCGCTCTGTTGATATGATATAGCAACAGACGCAAAAGGTGATTTCTTTGATGATCCAACTGTTCTTTTATGAGACTGACTTGTAGATTTAGTAATTGTCAATCAACTAGCCTGCCCAACATAAATCAACAATAAGACATAGTTGAGAACAAAATTATATACACAGTATCACTTTTCATCAATAACTAACTCAAAAATAATAAATGAAGAAAGGCAAATCATGAACAACAAATTTCAAAATAAGGAAAACCCCTAAATCAAATAAGAAATAATGTTTGACTCAAATAAATAAAAAAAAATCAAAATAAATTGAAGTATCAAACATAAGCACACAACCACAACATAAAAGAACAATAAAACAACAAACCCCCAAAATTTTTGAAAAATAATGACAGTTACACCATCACACAATAAAATATTGATAAGAGCACATCGAAAAAGAGTGCAAACAAACATGCAAACACAAGTACAACTATTGCAGGAAGTTCCAAAAAAAATTGAAAAAAATCATAAAAATACAGTAAAAAAAATCGCGAAAATAAAATTAAAATAGCAACAACATAAAATCAAATAACGCGAGAAATATATCTTAGAGTAGCATCAAAACTCAAAATTCAAAGAAAAATTTGAAAAAATAACAATGACAAAAGGAAAAGTTCAGTTGAAGAATTTGGGAAGAAAGAAATCGTGAATAAAAAAAAACAGAAATATTTGAAAAAAAGAAAGAAAAAAAAGGGTAAAATGCATTTAATAAAATTGGGCCACAAATTATAAACAAATATTTTGGGTCTATACAATTGAATCATATTTGATAATTTATGTTGACACTCAAATTTTGGCCCGATATTTTCAAAATAAATATTTTTGTATTATTTGTTAAAGAGCATAAAATTTAATTTTTTATATATTTTATTTAATTTTAACTCAGATTATTAATATTTTTTTTTTTAAAATGTTAGGATATTTATCAATTTATTATAATTTTAAATTAATTATTGACTGTCACTGATTTTTTATACAGTCATTTTTTATAAACAAATATTGTTTGAGTTTTATTAAATCATCAATTTTATTTTAAACTCAAACCATATTCTTATCTGACATTAAATATATTTATTAATTTATTTTTTATCACAATCTATTAATATAAAAAAAGATGAAAAAGATATTATTCTGCACAGATAAGTTAAATATCCATAGGTTTGGATAAAATCAAATAGTCATAATTTTGGATAGCCCATGATTTTTCAAAATCATCATATTGAGATTTTGCTCTTGAGTGATTTTATTATGTATATAAAACTAATTCACTCTCTTCACAATTAATGGTGGTGATAGAAATTTCTAATTTTGGCAAAACCCTAAGAAGGAAAAGTTTCCTTTTCTGTCCAAGAGTGAGCCGCCCCCTTTTGATTTTTTCGATGAGCTCCACCTCTCCTCCACCGGACCACCACCCAAACATCTTTCTTCTCCTTTCTTTTTCCCATTTTCCGGTGAACGCCATCATTGTCGGCCTTCCCTTTACATGTTTTTCCTCCTCCCATAATCATGCCTCTCCGGCGAAATACAGCGAGCTCCAAGCTCCACTACCTCTTCTCCCTCCATTCCCATCATAACTCCGACGAGCTCCGACAAAGAGATCACCACCAGTGAACTCCATCATTACCTCCAACAAACAACAACAACAACCATACCCCGCTGCTCTGCTTTCCACCATTAACGGCGAGCTCAGTCAAAGCTCAAGCCGGAGAAAACCCAAAACAGCAGCAACTACAACCCAACCAGAAAACGCCAACTCCAGCGAAACCACAACAGCTTCATCAACTCCAGTGAACAACACCATGATGATGCAACCAGAAACTAACCAGCTCCGACGCGGACGATGACGAGCTCCGACGTCCAGCCTCCCTTCTCTTCACTTTGTTCAGATCTGGCCGAAAATTACTTCTCTCCAGTGACCCCTTTTTCCTTTTTGTCCATGTTTGAGTATTTTTTAGTTTTCAGGTGTGCTTCTTTGTTTCGAACTATCTTCTTCACATTTTTTTTTACTGATTGTGTGTTGATTGTGAAAATTTCACTTTGATAAAGTCTCAGTTTTCTGGTGAATTATGTTTGAAATTTCATTTGATGTTGGTTTCAATTTGGATGTTGCTCTATTTTTTATTTAATTATCATTGTTATTTTTAATTTCTTGGCACATTTTGCATTTTTCAGTGACATGTTGGCTTTGTTAGTGGCTTCCTAAGTGTCCACATTTATTGCTTCAATCCCTGTTACTAGTTATTCTCACTGTTAATATTTTTACATTATTTTGTTGTGTTTGATTTTTCTAGTAACGATTTGGTTTATCCCGTGATCGACTTTAATATTGAAAGTATTTTATAATTGTTTGTGTTAATTTTACACTAGTGTTTTTAGAGGTACTTTTAATTAATACTCCCTCCGTTTCAAAAAGAATGACCTAGTTTGACTTGGCACGGAGTTTAAGAAAATAAAGAAAACTTTTGAATCATGTGGTCATAAATTAAAGTTGTTTCAAATGTACCAAAATGCCCTTTAATCTTGTGGTCTTAAACATACCACGTGAAAAATTAAAATTAAAGTATTGCCAAAAACGGAAAGGGCAATTCTTTTTGAAACAGATTAAAAAAGAAAGTAGGTCATTCTTTTTGAAACGGAGGGAGTAATTAATATACTTGGCCAATTATTTTTAGATGGATTTTATTTTTAGTTCAAATTTCTTATCAAGTGTTAATTTGATTGGCTGATGAAGAAATTTCTAGGCCCCCATGTATATAAGATGAGTTTTACTTTGTGTTTATTATTTCTTTAACTCATTAATTTATTTGATTTATGTTTTTGTTCATTATTAACACTTTTACCAAGTGTGTTTACATGTACACAGAGCTTTTTTTTGGAGAAGACACTCGAATTCAAATTTGAGGATCATTTTGAATTATTTATTTTATTTATTCATTTTGTTTAACGATAGACAAATACTACACCGTTTTCGTTATTCATGTTTTACTTTACATTTTGTACATGTTCTATTTTTCTTGTACTTGCAAATGTTATTTTATCTCCTCCTCAATTGAAAAAATGAGTTCAGTTGAGACCCATCTTTGTAAATTTCGAAGGGTGTCTAACATATTTCCTTCGAAATAACCTGAACCCTTACCTAGAATCTAATTGGTTTCGCAAACTAATTTTTCTTTAATTAAATTAACAGGTTTTCTAATTTTCTTAAAATTAGGTGGTGACTCTGGTAATTTTTCTCAAACAATTTATTGATTGATTTGTTTGAGTTTTGAAGTTGCGCATTATGAAAATAAGGGATGCGACAATATAAAATAGAGTGTGTTATATTTTGTTATGTAACAATACTAGTTGTATTTTTTTTATAATTTTTCCTAAATTTATTCATCTTGTACTCTACAATAGTAGTCATGACATTAACACAGGCGACATGTAGATTGCAATTTTACACTATTTGGTACTTTAAATCAAAATAAAGAACATGACTAAATGTGTTAAAATGTATTTAACTAGAAATCATAAGGACTAATATTAACATTAATAAATATTTGTGATAATAATATCACAAAACTTGACATATTTAAGAAACAAAATAATGCCACGTCATATGTGGTCCCCATAATTACATCAGTCAAATCAAACACTCCCTCCTTTTGTTTGCTTTCCTTACCACTTTTCTATTTAAGCAGATCCCCTCGCCCCCTTTATTTTCTCTCATCCTAATGACTTGTTCAAATTTATCATATTTCTATAGCTAGAAAAAAATTAATTAATTTCTATAAATGGTGCACAAGAAAAAATGTATGAAAATGACGGCGAAGATGATGAAAGTGAACGGAGGCGTTGCGAAGGCGAGAGCGAGTGCGGAGAAAGTGAACGGAGGAGTTGTGAAGAAGGCAGCAAAAGTGAACGGAGGAGTTGCGAATGAGGTGCATTACCAAGGAGTACGGAAGAAGTCGTCGGGGAGATGCAGGGCAGAGACAGGAGATCCGAAAAGAGGATTCAATGTTTGGTTAGGTACGTTTGACATTGCAGAAGAGGCGGCGATGGAGTATGATGCAGCAACGGTAGAGTTTCTTGGGGTGAAGGCTAAGACTTATTTTCCGATTTCGATGGATGATGTGAATTGGAGTTTCAGTCATCAAATCAGGACTGATGCATCATCGAATGTAGTGGCTATGGTGACAGTTGAGTTGGAGGCAAAGGCGTCGGATCAACTATCAGTCACCGTCTTCGCCTTCTTGACTGCCGCCACAACCACCGCATTCGATGATGCAACACTACTGATCTAATGATTGGGACTCTGATTCACATCGTCCATCGCAATCAGAAAATTAGTCTTAGCCTTCACACCGCGAAACTCTATCGCTGCTGCATCATACGCTAACGCTTCCTTCTCCGCTGTGTCAAACGTACCTAATCAAACATTACATCCTCTCCTTTAATCTCTTGTCGTTGCTCCGTATCTACATGACGGCTTCTTCCGTACTCCTCGATAATGCACCTCCTCCGTAACTCTTCGATTCACTTTCCCCGCCTTCCTTGAAACTCCTCCATTAACTTTTTTCGCTCTCATCGTCGCCTTCGCAATGCCTCTGTTCATTTTCATCGCCTTCACGTCGTCTTCGTACATTTTTGCTTAGACACCACTTTCACTTCTGTAAATCAATAACAAAAAATAAAATTTTTGCTTTCTTTCTCTCTCTCTCTCTCTCTCTCTCTCTCTCTCTCTATCTCTCTCTCTCTCTATATATATATAAAGGTTATTTATAGAAATTAATTTATTTTTTTCTACCTATAGAAATATGATAAATTTGAACAAGTCATTAGGATGAGAGAAAACGAAGGGGGGAGGATCTGCTTAAATAGAAAAGTGGTAGGCGTAGCAAACAAAGCAGTCAATGGAGGAAGGGTTTGACATGACTGATGTAATTGTGGGGGCCACATGTGATGTGACATTATTATTATATTTTTTCTTTAACAAGTCAACTTTTGTGATATTAGTATCACAACTATTTATAAATGTTAATATTGATCCTTTGATTTCTAGTTAAACACATTTTAATAAATAGTTGAATTGAAATTTTTTTTGGTCTCAAAATAACTGTTATCTTAAACTCTTTCTGAAACTTTACATATTTATATACACTTTTGAAAAAAAAAAATTAATTGTAAGAATAATATGAGAAAACCTAATGAATTGTATCTTGGTTTTATAATGGAACAATTACGTGAGGTGTTAATTGTAAGACCTAAATTACCTATAATATCATATTTTAAACTTTACCAAAAATACCTTATCTGAAATACCAAAACTATCGTATGTGTAGTTGAGTTCTTTTAATCTAATATTTTTATTTGATTTACTCTGTTTCTTTAATTCCTAAATTAACACAAAAATGTAAGATGTGGGTTATATATTTTTCCTTCTTTTTCTTAACCTTCCCTTCTCTATCTCCATTACGCATGTTTCTTTCTTTTCCCCTCATTTTTTTTGCAGCTCATTTTTCTTTAAAAAATCTATTTTTTTCAATTGTGATCAAATTCACAGAAGATCTAATATTTATTTATTAGTATTTCCTAATGCGCAATTCTCATAATACTTTTCTTCACATAATATATTTTAATAGTTCATTTTTATGTGTATTGCATCAAAATTCACTCTATCATATTTTAGTGATTCATTTATATGTGAAATGTATTTAAGTATGATGACTTAAATACCATAATGTATTTAAGTGGTTCATTTGTATGTCTAATGTATAGAGACTCAATCAATGGATTTAAGTGGTTCATTTGTATGTGTAATATATCGGAACTAAGTGTAATGTATTTTAGGAGTTCATTGCTATGTGTAGAGTATAAAGACTCACTCCAATGTATTTTAATGGTTTAATTTTTATGTGTAGTGTATAGGAACTAAGTCTAATGTATTTTAGTATTTCATTTGTATGTGCAGTGTATCAAAACTCACTCCAATGTATTTTAATGATTAAATTATGTGTAGTGTAATGGTTAAATTAGTTGGGTTGGTATCTTCTTAAATCGATTCCCGAAATCTGTTAGTGGTATTAGCTCCATTGGAGCTCAACCCATCAATTGAAGGAAAAGACGAAAGAAAATCAAGAAAATGAGAACAATGACTTAGTTGGAGATTGAGATTGAGCGATTAAGCTAGATCCATGGCGGAATCACGATGATGACTACTTGGAAACACCATTAACATGACAACGAAGAAATCAGTGGAGCAAATCAAGCGATGAACAGTGAAGATGGAGAGTTGTGTGAAAGATTCTACCTACTTTCCTAAAAGGGTTGAGAGATTTGTTTTGTGTCTTGGTTAATATCTGGTTTTTCTTGGGCCAGACTACTTTTGGGTCTGGTTTTGTAAATAGATTGATTTTTATTAATAAGAGGGCTTTAAGCTCTACTTTAATTAAAAAAAAAGCAGTGTATCAGAATTAAGTCTAATATATTTTCATGTATGGGACAACATCTATGTATTATATTTTATTGTCATTTTTTTATACATTTAAACTTATATTTAATAGTATTAATAAAATTGGTGTTTAAAAAATTATCAGTAGGGAAATAAATACAATAAAATTCATTACGAATACATTAAAAATACAAAAACAGAGAGGATATGTTGACAAGTAAAATCACCAGATACATTAAATTTAGTTCTACATTCATTATAAATACAAAACAAATATTATGTTTGTCACGATCTAAAAAGCGAGGTCATGATGGCACTTATCAAGGCCAGCACTTATCGCGGCCTGGCCTTGATAAGTAAGCCAATCATCTAAAGAGGAAAGGAGTACGAAATAATAAAAGAAATAAGGCAAACGAGACTCCTAGAACGAAGTCAAGTCACATACACAGATTAACAATGAAAAATTGAAGAAATATCAAAAACTCCCCAAGACTAGTGTCACAAATGTAAGAGCATCTCAGTATAATATCCAAAGTTGAAATACAAAATCTGTTTCTGACCCAAAATAAAGACAAGGTAAAAGATAGGATGAGATACGGAATCCGCCCTGAATACTAGAGCGAATCAGTACCTCAAATCTGATCAACTTTGCCCAAAACCTCTACCGCCACGCGTAGCACTCGAACTGGGATCTACACTGAAAAGGCACAGTAGGGGTAAGTACCGTCCACTTATACTCAGTAGGAATCATAGGCTGACTGAGTGAAGTAGAAAATTATACAAGTAAAGAAATACTATGAGCACGTCACCTGCAAACAAAAAAGTTTTCAAACGGTAGCTCACACCATCTCCACTAACAATTCTAATATAAGTACGGAAGGAAAAAAAAGAAAACAAGTAATCACAGAAGTACGCATAAACAGGGTAAACACCAATAAAAATGAAAGATAACACCGAAGATGTATATGCATATGGAATGCAATGATGATGATGATGTAATGATTTAAATGTTATCGCATAACTTTCTGTATACACCTACCGAACCTCAAGCACCCAAGATAGGACCCATGGGGGGTTCGCAACCTGTATACTAACTCAAGTTTCCATGAATCTCAATCTCATATCTCATATCTCAATCTACTCAACCGGCATATCCCTCGGTCTAGGTGTTTTTAAAAGTGTCTAATTTTCTTTCAAAATCAGTATTTCTCAATAATACCGATATCTCATGCATGTGTATGTATGGAATGAGGATGATATACTCACATCACATCAGTATGAAGATATCCAATTCATTCAATACGTGTATAAGTGAGCTCAGAAGTCAACTCAATATGTCAACAATTCATGATATCAGCTCTAGTTAGACACCATTGGAATAAATATGCATGTAAGACATCATTTATATCATATCAACACATAACTCAGCGTTTTTCATCATGACAAGGAAAACCATGCTCAATAAGGCCTATGATATCTATTCCTGCCCCACTAGGGCATCACTTTAAGAAGTAAGGCATTCAAATACACAAATAAGGCCAATAATATCAAATAAAGCCCCCGCACGGACAACACGCAATATATAATATCATAAGACAACAACAACAGAATATAATGTCACGACCCAATATTTGGGTCATGATGGCGCCTATCGTAACCCACCAATAGGCGAGCCAAACCCTAGTCCGGAGCAACAAGCGACGGGCTAACGGGCGGAATCTCATAAAACAGAGAAGAAGTGGAAGTAACCATAACCATATTTATAAACATGCTAAGACTGAGAAGGAAGAGGACAACGTATATAAAGTCCAGAACCCCTTCCAAGACCTGGTGGGGTCAGTACATGAGCCACTACTAACATACCCAAAATACAAGACAGAAACCAAACATGTATAATAAGTACAATAGTCTTGAGAGCAAAAGACTATACAGTAGAGGATGGAGTAGGATCTGCCTCGGACGTCAGTAAGCTCACCCTGCTCCAGAATCAGTGCTGAGAAAAGAGTCACGTCAAAACCGTCGACTGGTGCCTGGATCTGCATCGGGAAAAAGATGCAGAAGTGCAGTATGAGTACCAGGGCAACGGGTACTCAGTAGGCATCATCGGCCGACTGAGCTTAATATAATATAAGCAAGCTAAAGTGCAGGGGGCATGCTAAGTCCGGGGTACAAGTAATAGATACATAAGTAACGGCCGAGGCGTATAGATATGCTCAGGGAAAATATAAGTGCGATACATAATAACGAGTAAATAAATGCGTAAGTAAACACACAAGTCAAACATAACCTATCTGGGCCCCCATAAGCCCGATAGGCACACGGAAGAAAACAATAACCCAGTCTGGCCCCCATAAACCAGCGGGACACACAAGAAAAGTAAATGCATAGTCACCAGTGTCTCGAAGCTGTATCAGTATCCAGTAACCACAATAACCAACAGGAGTGCACCGGGCTTGAACCGGCACCAGTGGGTAATAACAAGAGGCCAGACGCCGGAGTTGAACCGGAAGCAGTGGGTAATAACAAGAGGCCACATATATATATCATATCTTCCGGACTCGAACCGGAACTCATAGAACAACAACATCATAATCACGGTACCCAGTACCAAAACTCTCCAATCATATCATAACCAGATGCCGGACTCGAACCGGAACTCATAATAATCAGTGGCCGGACTCGAACCGGAACTCATAGTGTACCACAATCCGGGGCCGAACTCGAACCGGAACACCCAATAGTCAATAACCAAAATCATCATACCTGAATCAGTAGCCGGACTCGAACCGGAACTCATCATAGCCAGTAACCAAAACAGAATCAAAGGTCATATCATATCAAATAAACGGGGAACGCCTTAGTGCCAAGTCATTACTATTATATAGGTACAGAAGCTAACTCTACAACATGCTACAAGTCAATCTCGGGGTCCTTCTAGGTCAACTACCTACTGTAAATAATATGTATATAAAAGTCTGGGTATACATTACAAGTCATGGAAAGGCGGTTCAGCGTTCTAAGTCAAACTAGCCGACCCCAATCAATTACGGTGCTATCAGAGACGAACAAAGCTAGACAGTCCAACCGGGTATAATCGGGGTGACTCAATCCCGTCATAACCCTAATAGTCATATAGGGCTTATCTAAGCCCAAAGATGTCAAAGTTTCGACAAGCCGACAAAAAAGGGTAACGGGGCCAGCTACCGGGTCCCGAAAACCGAGTCTGGTTATACTTGTCTAAGTCTGGGCTAAGTCTGTCTAAGACTGGACTAAGGTCCAACAATAACATTCCCAGACTAGCAACAACAACAACAATACTATTCGACCCCAAATAGGTCATCTGTGGGGTACCACGAGGATAACGGGCCTGGAATAATATCCGAATAGCCCTATCCGGCCTAAATCACAGCAAACCACCACCACCAAGTCTATAATACCAGCCCACAATACCCGCACAATAGCATACATATATCACACATAAGCCCAGTCTAAGTGTAAAGGAAGGTAAACCTAGCCTACCTGGACGCCGCCGAACGCCTGCTAAAGCCAGTTAAATTAGAGCCTTCCCCTTTCGAGAGACCTCTGACTGCTGCCAAGCTATCAAAATAATAAACTACATGTCAAAACATGACTATTGATACCCATATTTCATTAGTTCGGAAAATGTCCGAACAGTCCACGTGGGGCCCGCTTGCGGAACCACAAAACTAAAACCGTCACAGTGTCCCAAATAACTCTGTGACCAATAGTCACAACAGATGCCATCCAATCAGAGCTCATATTAAGCTCTAAATAAGCACCAACAACCACTAAATAACAATTCAAATACGCGATTTTAAGCTAGAATTGACTGAAAACTTACAATATAAAGATGCTATACTAGCAACCACGCGATCCCCGAGCTTGAATAACTTGATGTAGATAATTAATTTCCTTTAAAATCCTTTTTAAAAGAAATAACGTGCACATATGTAACAGTACTAGACTACTGTTTTAAAATGAAAGACCATTAAGTGAAACAAATCCTAAGATTTGTAAGTAGTACGTATATCTATATATATAGTAATAACTTCCTTCTTCCTTGTCACTATATGCTTTATCCAATAGACACCACGTGTAATGTGGTGTCACTTTATTAGTCCATGCCTTTTTTTTTGTCCCGTTACTTATATATTCGGGTATTGCATAGGTTCGTGGTAAAATAAATATAATATTTTGAATATATCATAATTAATAGAAAATTATTTCGAATACAACCTCTATAAAATAAAAATATTATTTTAACATATTTAAATTCACTATCTCCGCTTTAATTATCAATAAATTATAAAACTATTATAAAGTAGTATAGATATATCGTAACTAAAGAATTTTATAAATTTCAAAAATATTTTCAAAAGGTAATTACCTATGTCATTTTACCAAATTTTAATTTAATTTAATATTTTACAATGTGTTCGGTCTAAATAATATTCTCAAACGAACTGCCCGGGAGCTGAACTGTCGGTCCCAGCAAGTCATAAATAACTTGGGGCAGTTATAGAAAAGCTCTAAGCGCTGACAAAACACAAAAACGAAGGAAATGACCGGGAAGGTCATTACAATATCCACTACTAAAAGGACTTTCGTCCGCGAAAGTCAAGAATAAGCACGTACCTGAAGATGTGAACAAGTAGGGATACTGGGCTCGCATGTCACGTTCAAGCTCCCAAGTTGCCTCCTCAATCGGACGGTGACGCCACTGTACCTTAACCACTGGAATGTCCCGGGAGCGTAACCGTCTGACATCTCTGGCTAAAATGGACACAGGCTCCTCCACAAATGTTAGTTTCTCGTCTAACTGAACCGAGTCCCACTGAAGCACATGCGACTCATCTGGAATATATTGTCGTAGCATAGAAACATGAAATACTGGGTGGATAGCTGAAAATGCCGGAGGTAAAGCTAACACATAAGCCACCTCTCCAACTGTCCGCAAAATCTCAAAGGGTCCAATATACCTGGGGCTAAGCTTACCCTTCCTACCAAACCGCATCACGCCCTTCATGGGCGATATTCGTAAGAAGACCCTATCACCCACCCTGAACTTCAATGGACGACGTCTACGGTCAGCATAACTCCTCTGTCTACTCTGAGTTGTCCGCAGCCTGTCCTGAATTACTCGAACTCGGTCCAAAGATTCTCGGAGTACATCTGTTCCACGAGGACTGACTTCTGAAGTTTCAAACCAGCCAACTGGAGATCGACACCATCTGCCATATAAAGCCTCAAACGGAGCCATTTGAATGCTGGAGTGGAAGCTATTATTATACGCGAACTCGGCTAAAGGTAAGAATTGATCCCATTGACCCCCAAAGTCTAACACACAAGCGCGGAGCATATCCTCCAATACCTGAATCGTCCTCTCCGACTGCCCGTCTGTTTGAGGGTGAAATGCAGTGCTGAGGTCCACCTGGGTACCCAACTCTTCCTGGAAAGTCTGCCAGAAACTGGAGGTAAACTGAGACCCTCGGTCTGAGATAATGGATATTGGCACTCCATGTAGGCGGACCACCTCCTGAATATATACACGAGCTAACCTCTCAGCACTATAGGAGACTCGAACAGGGATAAAGTGTGCAGACTTAGTCAACCGGTCCACAATAACCCAAATACTATCAAAACCACGGAAGGTGCGAGGCAATCCAACAATGAAATCCATAGTGACCCGCTCCCATTTCCACTCAGGGATGGGTAATTGCTGAAGTAAACCACCGGGTCTCTGATGTTCGGCCTTTACCTGCTGACAACAAAGGCATCGGGCTACAAACCCTGCTATATCTCTCCGCATACCGCTCCACCAATAGTGTTGTCTCAGATCTCTATACATCTTAGCTGTCCCGGGGTGAATAGAATAACTAGAACTGTGAGCTTCACGCAAAATCAACTGAATTAAATCTTCAATCCTCGAAACACAAATACGACCGTCAAACCTCAGAACACCATCAGAACCCAAGGTAGCTCTCTCAGACTCACCCTTCAATACCTGATCTCGAATTCTACGGAGACCGCTATCTTCAAATTGACGACTCTGAATCTGCTCCAGCAAAGTAGATCTCGCACCAACACAAGCGATAACCTTTCTGGGGTCAGAAATATCCAAACGCACCATCGAGTTAGCTAAGGACTGAATATCCAAAGCCAACGGCCGCTGAGAGACTGGAATGAAGGCTAAGCTACCCATACTCACTGCCTTCCGGCTCAAGGCATCTGCTACCACATTCGCCTTGCCCGGATGATAGAGAATAGAGATATCATAGTCCTTCAGCAACTCAATCCACCTGCGCTGCCTCGGTAGGTGACGTGGGCTTAGCCCAACCTCGAATAGCCTCAATCCTCGCTGGGTCTACCATGATACCATTTCTGGACACAACATGGCCCAAGAAAGCTACAGACTCAAGCCAGAACTCACATTTTGAGAACTTGGCATAAAGCCGATGATCTCTCAAAGTGTGGAGCACAATCCTCAAATGCTGCTCATGCTCCTCGTTACTCCTCAAATAAATCAAGATGTCGTCAATAAACACAATCACAAAGGAATCTAAGTATGGCCTGAATACACGATTCATCAAATCCATGAAAGTTGCTGGGGCATTAGTCAACCCAAAAGACATCACCAGGAACCCATAATTGCCGTACTGAGTCCTGAAGGTTGTCTTTGGGATGTCCTTAGCCCTAACTCTCAACTGATGGTATCCAGATCTCAAATCTATTTTTGAGAATACCGCTGCACCCTGAAGTTGATCAAACAAATCATCGATACGAGGCATATGATACTTATTCTTCACAGATACCTTATTCAACTGCCTGTAATCAATACACATGCGCATAGATCCATCCTTCTTCTTTACAACAGAACTGGAACACCCCACAGAGACACACTTGGCCTGATAAAACCCTTCTCCAGAAGGTCCTGGAGCTGACTACTCAACTCTCTCAACTCAGCAGGAGTCATAAGATAAGGAGCCATCGAAATAGGTCGGGTGCCTGGCTCGAGGTCAATAATGAACTCTATATCACGCTCAGGAGGAAGGCCAGGTAGGTCAGTCGAGAATACATTAGAAAACTCATGAACAACAGGGACGGAGTCAAGCGATGGACTCTCAATACTAGCATCCCGAACATAAGCAAGGAATGAATCACATCCCCTCGACATCAATCTATGAGCCCAAACATATGAAATAATCCCTGTCGGTGTGCGGCTAACAGAACCCTGCCACACCACCGGGGGTACGCCAGGCATGGCTAAGGTCACGGTCTTAGCAAAGCAATCCAAGACTACATGATGAAAAGACAACCAGTCCATGCCCAGAATCGCATCAAAGTCTACCATGGCCAATACAATAAAATCAACCTGAGTCTCAAACTCCTGAATAGTCACTAGACAAGATCTATATACCCGATCCACTACTAAGGAATCACCAACGGGGGTAGATACACGTAAGGGTACAGGCAATAACTCAGAACATAGACCCAACTGTGGTGCATAATAAGTAGATACATAAGAAAACATGGATCCAAGATCAAATAATGCAGAGGCGGGCTGATGGTATATGAAAATCGTACCTGTAATCACTGCATCCGAAGCCTCAGCCTCCGGTCTAGCCGGCACGGCATACAACTGACGCTGGCTACCACTAGTCTGAGTACCGCCCTGACCACCAGTCCGACCTCCCTGCGCTCTACCTTGAGAACCCTAGGGACCACCCCGACGACCCTGTGCACCACCTCTACCTGCTGGAGGTATAGATCTGAGGGGCTGTGCTGTCTGAACTGAAGGCTCAATCGCCATGCGCTGAGGACACTCACGCGCAAAATGACCGACAACCCCACAAGTGTAGCATGCTCCTGGCTCCCTGCTCGGCCTAGAAGGTCCGGCTGAGCTGGTATGACCACCTCTAGTCAATGAACTGGACTGACCACGTCCTTGAGGTTGGCTAACAGAACCACTATAGATGGGCTGACCCCTATCAGATATTTGCAAAGCTGACTGTACGAGCCTACTGGGCTGACCCTGTCGCTGAAAAGACTGCTGCTGCTGCTGAGGGTACCTACCCTAAAATTGGAACCCACGTCCTCTGAACTGCGAACCACTATGGCTCCCACTGAAACTACCCTGAATACGAGGTCTCTTATCGCTGCCCCCTTGGGCCTCGCGATCCATCTCCTCAATAGAGTATACATGCTCGGTAATCTCTGCGAATGACTTCCCTGAAGTCACTAAACTCTTGGTAGCTCTGCGGAGTAGCAATCTCAGTCCCCTGACAAAACATCTAACTCTCTCATACTCATCAGGCAAAATAGAAGTAGCATGCCTAGCAAGATCATGAAACCTCGCCTCATACTCGGCGACAGATAACGAACCCTGAGTCAATCTGGAGAACTCATCTCTAAGTCGCTCCCGCATAGTACGGGGCATATACTTTCCCAAGAAAATCTCAGAGAACTGGGTCCAAGTAACCGGCGGAGATCCTGCTGGCCTGGAATCAAGATATCCCTTCCACCATCTCCTCGCTGCAGTATCAAACTGATATACCACAAAATCAACACCATGAGACTGTACCAATCCCAAATTCCGCAATCTATCCTCGCAGCTGGACAAGAACTCATATGCATCCTCACCCGGAGTACCAGCAAATCTCGGTGGAGTCAACCTCAAGAAATGCCCCAACATCTTCTGCTTATTGTCAGACATAGCAGGCTGATCTATAACTGGATGTGGAGCTACCGGTGCTGGCGGAATCTCAACTCTGGGTGCTGCAGTTGCAGGCTGCCCCCCAACACCAACTCCCTGTACTGCTGGTTGGGCTCCCTCGGCTGACGGACCTCCAACTATCCCCAACAACTGAAGTAATGTACCTCGAAGCAAAGAAGCATCTATAAATCCAGGTGGAGCCTGGGCTACTCCCTGGCCCACCGGCTGCTGTGGCGGCGAAGCATCTGGAGCTATAACAGGATCGGGTAACTAATCCCTAGCATGATCTCGGCCTGGGGCTGCTGCTCTACCCTGCCCCCGACCTCTGGGTCGACCTCGGCCCCTAACTGGAGCCCTTGCTGCAGGCTCGGGGTCCTGACCCTCGGGTCTCGCACCATGCATCCTAACCATCTGCGTAAAGAGTGAACCAAATGAAGATCAGAAACCAACACAGACCCAATGCACGGACATGAGTCAAGAAAATGAGAGACTCCCCTAAAAATGCTCCGTAGCCTCCCGAGGATAGGATACAGGCGTCCCTGCACCGATCCACAGGACTCTACTAAACATTGGCTCATGTACCGACACTACCTATACAACCTAGGCTCTGATACCAAGCTGTCACGACCCAATATTTGGGTCATGATGGCGCCTATCGTAACCCACCAATAGGCGAGCCAAACCCTAGTCCGGAGCAACAAGCGACGGGCTAACGGGCGGAATCTCATAAAACAGAGAAGAAGTGGAAGTAACCATAACCATATTTATAAACATGCTAAGACTGAGAAGGAAGAGGACAACGTATATAAAGTCCAGAACCCCTCCCAAGACCTGGTGGGGTCAGTACATGAGCCACTACTAACATACCCAAAATACAAGACAGAAACCAAACATGTATAATAAGTACAATAGTCTTGAGAGCAAAAGACTATACAGTAGAGGATGGAGTAGGATCTGCCTCGGACGTCAGTAAGCTCACCCTGCTCCAGAATCAGTGCTGAGAAAAGAGTCACGTCAAAACCGTCGACTGGTGCCTGGATCTGCATCGGGAAAAAGATGCAGAAGTGCAGTATGAGTACCAGGGCAACGGGTACTCAGTAGGCATCATCGGCCGACTGAGCTTAATATAATATAAGCAAGCTAAAGTGCAGGGGGCATGCTAAGTCCGGGGTACAAGTAATAGATACATAAGTAACGGCCGAGGCGTATAGATATGCTCAGGGAAAATATAAGTGCGATACATAATAAAGAGTAAATAAATGCGTAAGTAAACACACAAGTCAAACATAACCTATCTGGGCCCCCATAAGCCCGATAGGCACACGGAAGAAAACAATAACCCAGTCTGGCCCCCATAAACCAGCGGGACACACAAGAAAAGTAAATGCATAGTCACCAGTGTCTCGAAGCTGTATCAGTATCCAGTAACCACAATAACCAACAGGAGTGCACCGGGCTTGAACCGGCACCAGTGGGTAATAACAAGAGGCCAGACGCCGGAGTCGAACCGGAAGCAGTGGGTAATAACAAGAGGCCACATATATATATCATATCTTCCGGACTCGAACCGGAACTCATAGAACAACAACATCATAATCACGGTACCCAGTACCAAAACTCTCCAATCATATCATAACCAGATGCCGGACTCGAACCGGAACTCATAATAATCAGTGGCCGGACTCGAACCGGAACTCATAGTGTACCACAATCCGGGGCCGGACTCGAACCGGAACACCCAATAGTCAATAACCAAAATCATCATACCTGAATCAGTAGCCGGACTCGAACCGGAACTCATCATAGCCAGTAACCAAAACAGAATCAAAGGTCATATCATATCAAATAAACGGGGAACGCCTTAGTGCCAAGTCATTACTATTATATAGGTACAGAAGCTAACTCTACAACATGCTACAAGTCAATCTCGGGGTCCTTCTAGGTCAACTACCTACTGTAAATAATATGTATATAAAAGTCTGGGTATACATTACAAGTCATGGAAAGGCGGTTCAGCGTTCTAAGTCAAACTAGCCGACCCCAATCAATTACGGTGCTATCAGAGACGAACAAAGCTAGACAGTCCAACCGGGTATAATCGGGGTGACTCAATCCCGTCATAACCCTAATAGTCATATAGGGCTTATCTAAGCCCAAAGATGTCAAAGTTTCGACAAGCCGACAAAAAAGGGTAACGGGGCCAGCTACCGGGTCCCGAAAACCGAGTCTGGTTATACTTGTCTAAGTCTGGGCTAAGTCTGTCTAAGACTGGACTAAGGTCCAACAATAACATTCCCAGACTAGCAACAACAACAACAATACTATTCGACCCCAAATAGGTCATCTGTGGGGTACCACGAGGATAACGGGCCTGGAATAATATCCGAATAGCCCTATCCGGCCTAAATCACAGCAAACCACCACCACCAAGTCTATAATACCAGCCCACAATACCCGCACAATAGCATACATATATCACACATAAGCCCAGTCTAAGTGTAAAGGAAGGTAAACCTAGCCTACCTGGACGCCGCCGAACGCCTGCTAAAGCCAGTTAAATTAGAGCCTTCCCCTTTCGAGAGACCTCTGACTGCTGCCAAGCTATCAAAATAATAAACTACATGTCAAAACATGACTATTGATACCCATATTTCATTAGTTCGGAAAATGTCCGAACAGTCCACGTGGGGCCCGCTTGCGGAACCACAAAACTAAAACCGTCACAGTGTCCCAAATAACTCTGTGACCAATAGTCACAACAGATGCCATCCAATCAGAGCTCATATTAAGCTCTAAATAAGCACCAACAACCACTAAATAACAATTCAAATACGCGATTTTAAGCTAGAATTGACTGAAAACTTACAATATAAAGATGCTATACTAGCAACCACGCGATCCCCGAGCTTGAATAACTTGATGTAGATAATTAATTTCCTTTAAAATCCTTTTTAAAAGAAATAACGTGCACATATGTAACAGTACTAGACTACTGTTTTAAAATGAAAGACCATTAAGTGAAACAAATCCTAAGATTTGTAAGTAGTACGTATATCTATATATATAGTAATAACTTCCTTCTTCCTTGTCACTATATGCTTTATCCAATAGACACCACGTGTAATGTGGTGTCACTTTATTAGTCCATGCCTTTTTTTTTGTCCCGTTACTTATATATTCGGGTATTGCATAGGTTCGTGGTAAAATAAATATAATATTTTGAATATATCATAATTAATAGAAAATTATTTCGAATACAACCTCTATAAAATAAAAATATTATTTTAACATATTTAAATTCACTATCTCCGCTTTAATTATCAATAAATTATAAAACTATTATAAAGTAGTATAGATATATCGTAACTAAAGAATTTTATAAATTTCAAAAATATTTTCAAAAGGTAATTACCTATGTCATTTTACCAAATTTTAATTTAATTTAATATTTTACAATGTGTTCGGTCTAAATAATATTCTCAAACGAACTGCCCGGGAGCCGAACTGTCGGTCCCAGCAAGTCATAAATAACTTGGGGCAGTTATAGAAAAGCTCTAAGCGCTGACAACACACAAAAACGAAGGAAATGACCGGGAAGGTCATTACATATAAGCCCCCACTTGGGCATCACATTATATATAAAATATCTCGAAAAACATATCCCATAGTTATTTTCTCCAACCCATAACATGCTTTACTTATTTATTAACTATCTAACCCAGTCTGAAGAAAGTTAAGCCATAACCTACCTCGAAGCAACAAAATCTGAGCCTAAAGTCCTTGAACACGGAGCTTTCTCCTTATGAACGGTCTCAAAATCAACTAAAACATACAAATATAACATCTATACGTTAAAAGAAAGCTAACAATACCCATATTGATCATATTTAAGACGGGTTCAAAACAGACTCGAAAAATGAGTTCAAAAACAAGAGAGGTGAAACCAGAATTTTACATTAAAAACATATTCTCCAAGGTTGTTGGAGTCTACAGTTGAAAACCCATGCGAAAATGGTTTTAAAATGAGTTCCAAATCAAAGAAAAATCAATTTTAAGCTTTACCGGCAAAATCCTCAAAATCTCATTTTGAAATCATGATTAAAGAGTGTTTTTGATGATATAATCAATGTAAAATAATGAAACTAAAGTTTTGAAGCTTACCCAAGCTCAATTGGTGAAGAAATTCTCAAAAATTGCCCAAACCCGATGCTCAAAGGTCCAAAAATAGTGAAAAATTACGAAATAGAGTTTATATACAGTGATGGCCGCTTTAGAGGCTAAATGGCTGCTAAAGCGGTACCAGGTCGCTAAAGCAGCTATCTCTTAAGCAGTCCTTGGCCGCTTAAGCGGCTGCACCAGATATCAGTAACTTTGCTAAGTTTGCAAAGTTGTCGATCGACCCTTCGGGATTCGTTCGAAATCCCGTGAATACAAACGAACTATGGTACTAGACTATTTTCGATATTCTGGACTCAATGGCGACGTCGAATTTTTGAATAAGGATTGTTTTCAACAAATTAACCCCCAAAACCCCTTAAAGCTTATTTAAACTAGTTTTCAAACGAAGGGTCGAAATGAAAAAATAAAGGTTCTAAAATCGAATCAACCCCGCTACTAACACAAATTTGAGATCTAATGAAACTGTCCAAATCATTATCCGGGACTCGAAACATCAAGTGTTGACCAAAGTCAACTATATGACTTTTAAAGCCTCTAAAAACCTCAAACCTTTCCAAATCATTGCCGAACGCATCAGAGACCGTACCAACCATCCCCATGCCCTAATACCAACATGTAGCCACTACAAGAAAGAGCAAAATGGTCAAAACACGGAAAAACCAAGATTTCACAAATTAGGTCATTACAATGTTTCATGTTAAAATATTTGGGGGGGGGGGGGAGGGAGAATTATATATAGGATTAGAGAAAGAGAAGAATTTCATTTTTGGGGGACTCTGTATAATCCCATTAGGCGCATATATAGGCCAATTTTTGGAGAAAGATAAAAGTTTATTTTTTGAGACTACAGTTCACTAGCGATAAAAATAGGTTATTAATCGTGATAGGAGAAGTTTGAAGAAAAAATAGGAAAGATAATTAATTCCCAAGAAAAGAGAAGATTTACGCGGGGAAAGTATATTCAGTAAAGTTAACTGTATCTATTAATTACTATTTAGGTATATTTGGTAATTATTAGGTATTATAAGTAATTATTTAAGGAAAATTTACAAAAAAAAATGCAACTACTAATGCTATATTATAGAATCTGGCCCAGTTATATAGAAAAAAACTTACTTTACATCCTCAAACAAAGTATTTCTCTCTCTCTTATTTTATATCATCAAAAAATCAATTGCTTTCTTTTTCTTAAAGATACTTTCTTTTTCTTCTATTTTTCGCTTTCATCCCTTTGCTTTCTTCCATTATCAGTTCTTCCTATATTGATTGGTTTGTTTTTGTTTTATTGATCATCGATGATTTTACTTATCAATTAGGGCTTCAATTCTTTATGGGTATTTGAAGATTTGCCCCCCTGGAGTTTGTATTTTATTGAAGAATGCAGCTGAATAACAGTGTTGTTGTTGGTAGATATTTTTTAGGAATTGTTTTTGTAGGTCTTTGCCTCTGTTGATTGAAAATTATATTGTGGGCTGTTGGGATTTTTGTTTTCTGGATTCTTGAAGTTTATGTTGAGCAAAAAAAAGTTGGAAAGTATATTATGTGTATATATACAATTACACAATAATATATATAATTATACAAATATATACATATGTATATATAATGTTTGAACAATGTATCTACATTGTATAAGTGTGTATAAAATGGAGAAGAAAAAAAATCACCGAAACAAAAAAACTACATTGTATATACAACAATATACAATATAGTATATAAATATATACAACAATATACAATATAGTATATAAATATATACAACAATATACAATACAATATACATATATAACTGTTGTACCAAAAAATAGACTTCATCTTGTTTCTCGAATTCAAGTATCAAATACATACAAAAACACCTCAAAACTACACCAAATCATCCAAAATTTCAAATTTGGGCTCCTCAATACACAACCGATCTTTTATAACTATACCCACTCGAAATAGAGCTTATTTACGAAAATATTAGAACCTCGAATTGTTGAAAGAAACTCGAAACAATGCTGAATTTTTCACCAATTTGTTTGGTTATTTTGGGAGAGAATTGGGAAAGAATTGAAGTGAAAATCGTGAAGAAGAAGCTGAGAATTTGGTATGAGAAGTGTTGTTCTCTATATAACTAGAAAGAAAAGCTAGTTTACAGTGAATGACCAAATCTGATTTTGGGTTATAAAGTGTAAAGTATATTTTTGACTACTTAAATATAAAGTATATTTGCCAGTTGTAATTTTGTGTAATTACCCCATTATTTAATAGGTTAGGTAGTAAGGGTAATTTTGTTTTTACAATTAATATCCCACGTAACTTTCTTTTTTATAAATTGACAAGTAATTTGGAACAACTATATTTAGTAATGTTAATATTAATCCATATGATTTCTACACATACAATGTAAATAACTTAAATCTTATAAATGATCCTTGGAAAAATCGGTTAGAATCAAATCCAACCCTCCTTTTTTACTGAAGATATCATTATTTTCTAATTTGTTTGTCACTGGAAAATATTTTCCTACGATATCATTTATGAAACTTTCAAATATAAATAGAGTATATTTTAAAAGTAATACATTATTTGTCTTGTTATTTCGCTTTTCATATTAGCCAAATATACATTAATTTTATTTAAACGCCCAATTTAGGATGGTCGAGTATCTATATTGAGCGATGAAAAATAAAGTTAAAAAAATTCAGGTAGAGAAATCTGAACATTGTGGCTTAAATTTATTCATCTTGTACTCTACAATAGTTTCTTGACATTAATGCAGACGATACGTAGGGTGCAATTTTACACTATTTGAAACTTTTAATCAAAATAAAAACCATGACTAAATGTGTTAAACTTGAAATCACAAGGACCAATATTAACATTCATAGATATTTGTGATACTAATATCACAAAACTTGACATGTTTAAGAAAGTGTAACGACCCATTTTGTCGTTACTAAATTATCCATTCCTCAATATTAACTTGAGTCCAAAATAGCCATCATTTTGTTCATTGTGCCACCTCAAGTTTTTTTGGCGTAGATTTTAGTCTTTCGATGTGTCTAGATAGACTCAAGCCTGATGAATTTAATTATTCATTAATACTAATATCAATCCTTTAATTTTAAAGTTCTTTAGATATTAATTAAGGTCGTACAATATCCCTAGCACAATGTTAAGTTGAAAACATTTTTTAACCAATAGAGTTTCGATATGGGTTTCTATTAGGGCCAAATTCAAACGATCATATCTCCTAGAATATAAGGAGTTAGGGGTCCCAATACCCACCAAATCAAATATCTATGAGTCTTCTTTCCAACGCAATAAACCGTTCATCAATCCGAGTTCAGAGTAAAGAGTTATGACCGTTTTACCAAACACTGTCCAGGCTGAGACGGGAATTTCGCTGTAACGAGAATTCTGGTGGTATTTAAATCGATTTTAGCCGATTTTCAGGTCCAAAACCCCAAAACTTCATTCCCCAACCCTAGAGAGGTGATTTTTCAAGGTTTAGGGTGAAAGTCCTTCGTGGAGGTAAGTTTTTCCATCATCTTCTTCGTCTTTTAATTCTTTAACATCCTAGAATTATTAAAAAGACCTTCAATGGTGAAATTTTGGGTTAGAATCTTTAATGGTGGATTTTTGGGAAAAACTCATGGGTATTCTTAATATCACCTAGAACTAATTCTAGATTATAAATTAATGATTTCTAGCATGAACTTGGTAAAATAGATTATGTATTTTGTTGGTTGGAAATCTTGAATTCCATAAAGATGAGACCTTTAGCATAAAAACTCCATTAATGGAGATGGGTTAAGCTTGAAAGAACTAGTTAATGGTTAATTGACCTGGGGGAATGATATAGACCTTGAATTAGGGTAGGATTAGTGGGTTTGAATTTCCAAAGATATTTATTTGAAGAGTAATTGATTCATTACTCTTATGATTGCTTGATTTTTAGATGATTGATCATTCCGAAGCATGAAGAAAGGGAATGAGCATCCTTGACATGACTTGTTGATTCAAAAATCTTGGCGTCCAGGTAGGCTAGGTTAATGAGTAGAAGACTGTGTTATTTCATATTTTTATAATTTATAATTGATGGAAGAAAGCATGTCTAGGCCTGCAGACATGGAGTTGAGGTGGATAAAGACATAAGAACTTTACTTTATTCTCGAAAACTATGTTATTGATTGATTATGTGATATTTATGATATTATGTGTTATGCGCCCTAAAGGGGATTGTTGTGAATGAAGTATGTGGACATGATGTTTCTTAGTTGTTCTAGTGATGAACCTAATTGAGTAATAAAGGTTTAAGTTGCATATTGTGCCATGATAATGGTGAGGCCTAAGGGATAGATGACTTGAATCATTGTGTGCATTGTATTATGCGGAGAGAGGTAAATAATAATGATAAGGTTGAATGTGCTAGTTATGGGTGGTGATGTTAGAACCCAAGTTGTGGTATTTGAGTAGGTTATGGTTTAATTAGAGTTTAGATTCAATTTAATTATGTGTATGCTCCTAAATTGGATGCTTGTTGATTGGTCTTCGGACATACTTGAATTGATGATATTTGGATTGTTGATACTTGCATGAATAATTATGAAAAATCCAACTTGATCGAATTGTCTTATGATTATAAGTGTACTTGTAAATTTAGTACGCCGTGTTGTATCCTGAGAGATAGTATAAAGTTGATAAAATATACATAATATGGTTATGGAGGATCGGGTACCACGCCGGTACGGATATGTATGTTGATATTACTTATTTATGGAGGATCGGGTACCACGTCGGTACGGTACATGGACTTAGATTGTCCCCTGCAGGTCATGACTAGTTGGGCAGAAATAAGTCCCTTAGCATGTGTGTACAGACTATTGTTGATAAATGACAAATCTTGATTCATAATGATAATGTGATTAAAAAGAATGCCTTGAGTAAAGAAGGCTTGTGATATACCTTCATACAGGTTGAAAAGTGAATGATGAATATTTATCAAGAACAGAAAAGTGGAAAGATTGTTAGCAGTAATGTGACCGACGTTAAATTTTGCTATTGTTGTAAGAAGTGATTGGATCGGGTGCCACGAGCCAGCATGGTAATATTAATAATAAAGGAATTGATAATGAAGTGATCTAAAGTGATGAATCCAATGAATAATATCAAAGAAACGATCCCAAAGTTTCAATAATTGTATTAATCCTTCTCCAAGAGTATCTATAAGGTTTGTTAATGAAACTTGAGTTCTCTTGTGTGTTTTACTGAGATGTGAGTTGATTTGTATTCCCTATTTGATTGTATCCTTGAGATTGATTGTGTGACATATACTTGAAAAAGTGAACTCTGTGCTTACTTGCTATATGTTGGTCGACTTACTTTATTTATATTTGGTGTAATCGTGGCTTATCCGGTTGGCTAGTTATTATTCTTTAATATTATAAGAGATTATTTGGTTGTTAGCCCGAGAGTTTAGTGTGAGTTGTCTATGATTACTGAGTTGATCCTATAGATGTGGGTAATGGAAGCGGCAATGCCAATAAAGGGGTGATAGTGATGGTTTAATGTTGGATTGTGGTGGATGGTATGAATTAATGAGGTTAGACTATGCTAGTGGTGAATATAATCTCGTTGATAGAGTTGGAGAATTGTAAATTATATAGGCAAAGTGTTATAATGATATTACAACCTTAGTTGAATTATACTCTATTTAAGATGTCATGATTTCTTTTCTTTGATTCTACTTTATGATTATGTGGACTAATACTGGTCGGCCGATGATGCCTACCAGTACGCGTGTTTGTACTAACCCTACTCTTCTACATTCCTTCTTGGGGTGTAGACTGGATGCAGGTTAGTTTGCAGTTACTAGATGAATTGCGATATTCAGCACTAACTTCTGCACTTCCTTCCTGGCTGGTGTTGGAGTCTTTGTATTATTTATTTTATTGACTGTCTATTCTATAATAGGTAGCTCTTTTACATGTCTGACCAGGTCTTGGGGTAGTGAAGGACAGTTGTAAGAAGTTTTTGAAAAGTTTATTTATTGGTATTTAATTTACTTTGTTACATTTAATTCAGTATTCTCTTAAAAACAGAAGTCTTCCGCATATTTTTGGTTGGGTAATAAGGGTTCTCCTAGCTACTTAGGATAGCGTAGGTGCCCGCATGGTCCGTTAGTTTGGGTCATGACAGTTGGTATCAGAGCATTAGGTTCACCGATCCCACAAGTACAAGAGCAATGTCAAGTAGAGTTCCACAGATTGGTGTGTAGGGACCCACACCCAATCTTTGGAAGGCTATAAGGCATGTAGAAGTCGTTTCCTTTTTTTTTTCCTCTCCATCGTGGCGTACTATTCTTTTACTACTGGCTCAGATTCAATTGGTATCTAGATGATTCAATTGGTATCTCAACAAAGATCAATTAGAATCCAGTTGATTCCAATTGGTATCTTAGTGAGTTCGCTTTGGAATCTAGGAGATTCCAATTGGTATCTGTTAATAATGGCTAAGAATTAATATCATAATATGAAGACGTATGAAAGTAGTGAACTTATTTGGTTGCCTGTTGTTTGATATTTGGCTGAACTTGAATTGTTAAACCGTATGATTATTGTGAAGTATTTTTTTTTTAATTGTGGTGAAATAAATTAACTAAGTTGCTTTTGTTGAAAATTATAATGGAACTATGTGATTTTGTTGTTGTGAAATTAATAAATTCTCTTGTGCTTCCTTGTTCTTGATACTATTGTTATGCTGATGAAATGATGATATGAGAATTGGGAGGATGATATGAGGACATGATGTCAAGGGAAGATAATGAAAAAGACATGAACAAAAGACTGAGGTGATATGTGTTTCCTTTAATGACGGGCTCTTGCAATTGATATTGTGAATGAATTCAATTGTATGGTTCAGTTATTTGATATTGTGAATGGATCCTTGTGTGGTCCAGTTATTTGATATTATATGTGGATCCTTGCGTTGTCCGGTTATTGAGACTTTATTTGGATTCTTTTGCAATCATATTATTTGAAATTTTAATTAGTTCTTTGTGAGGACTGGCTAAGTGATATTATCTTTGAGTTCCTTGTAAGAACTGACTTTTAAGGTTTGACAAAATAATGATTTTTAAATAAAAGTGACAAAAACTAGTGGAGGTTGTTGATACCTAAGGAATTTGACTGATAACTTTTCTGAAATGTGATAATGAGACTGTTAATGACCTGTAATCGGTGATGTTGTTTGACTTTGCTTGTATGCTTACTATATAGGGATCAATCTTGAAGTAGTTAAGACTTAGTGAAGCCTGTAATAAAAATGTTGTAAGGTAGAAATAAGAATGACATTGTATACCTTAGCTTGATGTTGGTGATGGATGGGTAATTGGGCTTGACAATGAAGGTTTTGTTGTGTGATAAATATTGAAGTTAGTGATTACATGGGCATAAGTTTTAGTTATGGATTGGTGTATTAAGGGAGACCTTGAGAAGATAAGTTGATTGTTGACTTGGTCTTGTGATTGAATTGTGTGATTAACGTTCTATAGAATTGACTGATAGATAACAATTTTAGAGGGTAGTAACCCCTATGATGGTGTTAATGCAGAATTAAATGGCATAGTTAGACACATAGAATAATTAAGAATGGTCCTAAATGGGAGAATATAAGTGAATTATTAAATGACATGATTGATCTTTCCTTGGGTAATACTTGGTGGATATTGATTATTGAGTGATTACAGTATGATGATTAGATGAGTATTAGCGATGTTATGGAGGAGAATGTGTTGTATTCTATAATTCTGTAGGATCTCTATGGCTAATAGTTGTTAGTCTGTGTAATGAGTGAGAGGTTGTGTTGTCACCCATGTATAGTAGTAAACCGTTAGCTTGAACCGTGGGTGATCTTGAGGTGAAAAGAATAGTGGTTGTGAGATGTTGAAGATAGCTTTATAGAATGAATCTAGTAGTCTTGATTAGGCGCATGCGAGTATCTAAGTTATGTAACTTGTAAATGGAGTGGTGACTTAAATATGATCAAGATGTAGATTTTTCAGGGGGTATTCTTGGCTAGAAACTTACTCGGGTGTCTCAGGGTGAGCCTGTGTGCAGGGTGGATTAGATGTGACTTGTATGGTATTGAAATTTTAGTAGTAGACTCATGTAGCATCCCGTAGCACTTTTCGAAATTGAATTCGGGGCTCTAGAACTCCAATAATGATAATTATCGTGATAGGCTTGCAATTTTATGTCCAAATATTGATTTTGTGTTGTAAAATAGAAGCATCTGTGAGCTAGGCGGAGCTCACTGGTTTGGTCAAGGGAATTAGCACCGTGGGTCCGCTGTGGCGGTTAGCACTGCAACGACAATCGCGCCGCAGCAGCGGTAAAAAATGCAGTTTTTTTCAATTTTTATTTCGTTCTTCGGAGTTCATTCCCCATTCTTCAGTTGTAAGAAGAGAGAATGAACCTAGGATGAAAAAGAGGTGATTTTGGGTGATTGTCTTCTTCAAGGTGAATCTTTTAACCCTCTTTATCTTGCTTTGACTCTTAACACTCAAGTTTGAGACTTGGACCGTTGTAAGGAGAATAAGTGATTCGTGCGTAAATGTTTGGCTCGGCCTCTTCGTGTTTTGAAAAGCCTTGATAGAACGATTGAGTATAGAATGTAGGTTAATTATTGATGATATCAAGTGAGTGAGATATGGTGCAATATAAGAAACTCTGTTAGTAATGTCTCTCTAATTTCAATATCGTGTTTCTCTCCACCGAATGCCGTTCGAGGACGAACGGATGGTAAATTGGTACCTAATTGTAACGACCCATTTTGTCGTTACTAAATTATCCACTCCTTAATATTAACTTGAGTCCAAAATAGCCATCATTTTGTTCATTGTGCCACCTCAAGTTTTTTGGCGAAGATTTTAGCCTTTCGATGTGTCTAGATAGACTCAAGCCTGATGAATTTAATTATTCATGAATACTAATATCAATCCTTTAATTTTAAAGTTCTTTAGATATTAATTAAGGTCGTACAATATCCCTAGCACAATGTTAAGTTGAAAACATTTTTTAACCAATAGAGTTTCGATATGGGTTTCTATTAGGGCCAAATTCAAACGATCATATCTCCTAGAATATAAGGAGTTAGGGGTCCCAATACCTACCAAATCAAATATCTCTGAGTCTTCTTTCCAACGCAATAAACCGTTCGTCAATCCGAGTTCAGAGTAAAACGTTATGACCGTTTTACCAAACACTGTCTAGGCTGAGACGGGAATTTCGCTGTAGCGAGAATTTTGGTGGTATTTAAATCGATTTTATTCGATTTTCAGGTCCAAAACCCCAAAACTTCATTCCCCAACCCTAGAGAGGTGATTTTTCAAGGTTTAGGGTGAAAGTCCTTCGTGGAGGTAAGTTTTTCCATCATCTTCTTCGTCTTTTAATCCTTTAACATCCTAGAATTATTAAAAAGACCTTCAATGGTGAAATTTTGGGTTAGAATCTTTAATGGTGGATTTTTGGGAAAAACTCATGGGTATTCTTAATATCACCTAGAACTAATTCTAGATTATAAATTAATGATTTCTAGCATGAACTTGATAAAATAGATTATGTATTTTGTTGGTTGGAAATCTTGAATTCCATAAAGATGAGACCTTTAGCATAAAAACTCCATTAATGGAGATGTGTTAAGCTTGAAAGAACTAGTTAATGGTTAATTGACCTGGGGGAATGATATAGACCTTGAATTAGGGTAGGATTAGTGGGTTTGAATTTCCAAAGATATTTATTTGAAGAGTAATTGATTCATTACTCTTATGATTGCTTGACTTTTAGATGATTGATCATTCCGAAGCATGAAGAAAGGGAATGAGCATCCTTGACATGACTTGTTGATTCAAAAATCTTGGCGTCCAGGTAGGCTAGGTTAATGAGTAGAAGACTGTGTTATTTCATATTTTTATAATTTATAATTGATGGGAGAAAGCATGTCTAGGCCTGCAGACATGGAGTTGAGGTGGATAAAGACATAAGAACTTTACTTTATTCTCGAAAACTATGTTATTGATTGATTATGTGATATTTATGATATTATGTGTTATGCGCCCTAAAGGGGATTGTTGTGAATGAAGTATGTGGACGTAATGTTTCTTAGTTGTTCTAGTGATGAACCTAATTGAGTAATAAAGGTTTAAGTTGCATATTGTGCCATGATAATGGTGAGGCCTAAGGGATAGATGACTTGAATCATTGTGTGCATTGTATTATGCGGAGAGAGGTAAAGAATAATAATAAGGTTGAATGTGCTAGTTATGGGTGGTGATGTTAGAACCCAAGTTTTGGTATTTGAGTAGGTTATGGTTTAGTTAGAGTTTAGATTCAATTTATTTGTGTGTATGCTCCTAAATTGGATGCTTGTTGATTGGTCTTCGAACATACTTGAATTGATGATATTTGGATTGTTGATACTTGCATGAATAATTATGAAAAATCCAACTTGATCGAATTGTCTTATGATTATAAGTGTACTTGTAAATTTAGTACGCCGTGTTGTATCCTGAGAGATAGTATAAAGTTGATAAAATATACATAATATGGTTATGGAGGATCGGGTACCACGCCGGTACAGATATGGATGTTGATATTACTTATTTATGGAGGATCGGGTACCACGCCGGTACGGTACATGGACTTAGATTGTCCCCTGCAGGTCATGACTAGTTGGGCAGAAATAAGTCCCTTAGCATGTGTGTACAGACTATTGTTGATAAATGACAAATCTTGATTCATAATGATAATGTGATTAAAAAGAATGCCTTGAGTAAAGAAGGCTTGTGATATACCTTCATACAGGTTGAAAAGTGAATGATGAATATTTATTAAGAACAGAAAAGTGGAAAGATTGTTAGAAGTAATGTGGCCGACGTTAAATTTCGGTATTGTTGTAAGACGTGATTGGATCGGGTGCCACGAGCTAGCATGGTAATATTAATAATAAAGGAATTGATAATGAAGTGATCTAAAGTGATGAATCCAATGAATAATATCAAAGAAACGATCCCAAAGTTTCAATAATTGTATTAATCCTTCTCCAAGAGTATCTATAAGGTTTGTTAATGAAACTTGAGTTCTCTTGTGTGTTTTACTGAGATGTGAGTTGATTTGTATTCCCTATTTGATTGTATCCTTGAGATTGATTGTGTGACATGTACTTGAAAAAGTGAACTCTGTGCTTACTTGCTATATGTTGGTCGACCTACTTTAGTTATATTTGGTGTAATCGTGGCTTATCCGGTTGGCTAGTTATTATTCTTTAATATTATAAGAGATTGTTTGGTTGTTAGCCCGAGAGTTTAGTGTGAGTTGTCTATGATTACTGAGTTAATCCTATAGATGTGGGTAATGGAAGCGGCAATGCCAATAAAGAGGTGATAGTGATGGTTTAGTGTTGGATTGTGGTAGATGGTATGAATTAATGAGGTTAGACTATACTAGTGGTGAATATAATCTCGTTGATAGAGTTGGAGAATTGTAAATTATATAGGCAAAGTGTTATAATGATATTAAAGCCTTAGTTGAATTATACTCTATTTAAGATGTCATGATTTCTTTTCTTTGATTCTACTTTATGATTATGTGGACTAATACTGGTCGGCCGATGATGCCTACCAGTACACGTGTTTGTACTGACCCTACTCTTCTACATTCCTTTTTGGGGTGTAGACTGGATGCAGGTTAGTTTGCAGTTACTAGATGAATTGCGATATTCAGCACTAACTTCTGCACTTCCTTCCTGGCAGATGTTGGAGTCTTTGTATTATTTATTTTATTGACAGTCTATTCTATAATAGGTAGCTCTTGTACATGTCTGACCAGGTCTTGGGGTGATGAAGGACAGTTGTAAAAAGTTTTTGAAAAGTTTATTTATTGGTATTTAATTTACTTTGTTACTTTTAATTCAGTATTCTCTTAAAAACAGAAGTCTTCCGCATATTTTTGGTTGGGTAATAAGGGTTCTCCTAGCTACTTAGGATAGCGTAGGTGCCCGTACGGTCCGTTAGTTTGGGTCATGACAGAAAGAAAAATAATAATGCCACATCACGTGTGGTCCCCATAATTACATCAGTCAAGTCAACCACTCCCTCCAATGACTGTGCTTTGTTTGCTTCCCATACCACTTTCGTATTTAAGCAGCTCCTTCCCCCTTCATTTTTTCTCATCCCAATGACTTGTTCAAATTTATCCTATTTCTATAGATAGAAAAAATTTAATTAATTTCTATAAAAGGTGCCTAAGCAAAAATGTACGAAGGGCCGCAAAAGCGATGAAAGTGAACAGAGGCGTTGTAAAGGCGAGAGTGAGGGCGTAGAAAGTGAATGGAGAAGTTGCGAAGAAGGCGGTGATAGTGAATGAAGGGGTTGCGAAGGAGGTGCATTAATGAGGAGTGCGGAAGAAGCCATCAGGGAGATACAGAACGGAGATAAGAGATCCGTAGAGAAGATTTAATATTTGATTAGGTATGTTTGACATAGCAGAGGAGGCGGGGATGGCGTATGATGCAGCAGCGATAGAGTTTTATAGGGTGAAGACTAAGATTAATTTTTTAATTTCAATGGATGATGTGAATCGGAGTCCCAGTCATTAAATTAGTAATGTTGCATAATCGAATGTGGTGACTGTGGCAGCGGTCTAGGTAGAGGTAAAGGCATCGGATCAACCATCATCACCGCCTTTGCCTCCACCTCGATATAATGACCCTCCAGGTTATTTTCTCAATTTTCACATATTTTCGGCATTTCAAGCCTTCCCATAGCAGCTACAAGTCATTTATACTTGCCAAAACTGTCGGTTTGGTTTTCGGACAGTTTATTTGGGTTTTAGGCTCATTTTTCTGTTTTGGAGTTTTTACAGTTAAGGAATTGGTCTCGGACCAAAACCCTAGTAAACGGACTCGGATGAGAATTCCAACAGTTCCGTTAGCTCCAAAATGTTAATTTTAGGCTAGGGAGCCCCTTGGTCTGAGTCCTTGATGTCGCCCAAATTACACCTCTAAACAATGTATAATGCGGTCGCTGTCAAATATAGACCCAACCAAGGTTGGGGTTGATCTCATAGGGAATAAGTCGAAATATCAATCAATATGTATGTTAAGGTAATCAATAACAATTTGCAGTAAAAGAGGGGAAATTTGTAATTAAGTAATTCAATAGTAGCGGGTGTTGAGTTGTCGGATTTGTAATCACTATGAGAAAAGCACTAGGAATGTGGTCTCCAATAACTTCATGACTTCGTAGGTTTGTCGTACTTTGCAATCTCTCTCGGTGTTTGGTATGCAGAATCGACAGGTTAGGTATACATAGAACATTTTTACGCTCTTGTCTAAGTAATATCCTCAGGCAAGTTTTCTCTTCTCCTGAGCCTGCGTTACTAACCCCTATCCTAGATCCCAGATAGTTATCTCGTATTATCGGCTCAAGCTATTAAGTGGAGGTTGGTAGATCCAAGTCTCTATTGTTTATTTCCTTATTCCCATCCGTCATCATCCTTTCATATACAATACAAATTAGGCGAGTTCTAATGTTGCGCACTGTCAAAAGCATTTAAACCCAAGGAAACAATCAATACACGTGAACACCGATTGTAAATTACTCCGTACTATAAAACCTACATTGTTAATCCGCTATTGTTCCCACAACCCTAGTTGTGGTGTTTAGTTACTCATAATTGCAAGCGCCCATAAAGAATTCATAAAAGAAGACATAAATATGAACTTACAAGAATAATACGAAAACTCCAAGATCTCACTTTGAATTAAAAACCCTAAAAAGTGTTTGTGAAATTTCAAAGCCAATATTATGCCTTAGAACCTTACGACAATGTAATAGAACGTAACATAATAAAATAAAAATAATAAGTGTATTTATAGACCAAACAAAACCTATCCTAAATAAAACAGGAAAACAAGGTCAGTCACAGTCGGACAAGTGGAAGATACGATCTCGGTTAGTTACCACAATCGTCTTTTGGTGCTCGTGGTTTATTCAGGGACCTTCGCATCTTCTAGTATTCTATGGTACGTTCCTCAGTACGACTCCGTGATATCAACATACGATCATGCAATGCAGTCGTCTGATTATCCTTTACTTTAAATCGTGCAGATTTCACTTCTGGTCCTTAATCCCATGACCTCAAGGTACGACCGTCACATCTAGGTATGGTCGTGGGAACACTTCATATGATCCTCTTTAACTTCTGCATGCATGTTTCCAGGACTTCCTTCCCACGATTAGATGGTATGATCAAGGTACGATCGTTGGAGCTGTCGTCTGATGCCTTATTTGTCCAAAATCCAGCACTCAACTCTTTGAGACCTGTTTGACCTGTAAATACCCATAAAACCCATTATATCCACATAGAAATACCTTTATACTTGCAAATATTCACCATTATAAGCGTCTCGAGTGTCGTAATTTCACGACACATCAGTCCCGAGGCTTTCAAACTCATTTTGGGCTATGAGGTAGATTTGATAAAAATAAAACTATGGGGGTGGGCCCCATATTATGTCGAAATGACCTCCGTTAGAAATTTTAATGGTTTTATTGAGACCATAATGTTGAATTTAGTATAGTAGCATAGTTTTTTAGCACGCATTGGGTTTTGAATGAATCTCAAAATCCCGGTTGAAGTCTGTGAGGACTTTTTTTTTTACATAAATTTTTTGGTGGCTTGTCAGGCCATTTTATTAATTAAAAAATTCTGGCCAAATGCCCAAAAAAACTAAGAAAAAACAGAAAAAAAAGATTACACAAACTAATAAAATGTTGGGTCGAAGCCCAATTTCCGTAAATGGTCAAACTATATATCTGTGTGCTCTTTCAACTTCATTCTTCACTTTTATTTTTTGACCTAGCTTCTTCAAGATGCTTACCAGCTGCTGTTGCTAAAACGTTCGTTTGCTCTGCCTCCTTTTCTGGGTCATCAATGTTGTTTTCGATGGTCCTTTATTGTTCTTATTCACAGAAAAATTATCAAATGTCCAAGGTAAAGACTCAACCTTGTACCTCTTGATATCTTTATCTTGGTAAATTTCTGGTGTAGCAGCTACTGGTGCAGCCGAACCTTTGCCTTTGCGTTCACGAGGCATGGCCGTATTTGTGATGGTCAATGAATCTTGACCTTCGCATTTGCGAGCTATCCTTTACGTTTGCAAAGAGTAAGCTGAATATGTAGGCTCATCTTTGTTCTTCGCGTTCACGGTGGACCGGCCACGTTCGCGAAGGTCCGTCTCGGGCTGGCATCACGTTTGTAACTCATGCCCCGCGTTCTCAAAAGGTTATTTTAATGGGCATCCTGAATTGCGACTAGGGGGTCCTGCGTTGGTGATGGGTAAACCCCTAGCAGTATAAAATCCCCTCTTCCCGATTTCTTCATTATTTTCTTGCCCATTTCTGCCATTTTTAGCCCTAGAAGCTCGAGAAACTCGTGGGGGATCAAGACATGGCATTACATTCTCAACAAACAACCTAATACGTTAAACAAATGATTTCGCCTAGACAACAAACAACTAGAATATAGCCATTATGCCCTCAAGACAAAGAAGTCTTATCACTTAGTCCATACAATATAATTTAAAATTGGAACTGAATCAAATCTCTCACTCTCACAAAGAAGTCAGATTGTGTGCATTTTATATCATAGGCTTGCCCTTATTTTCTATGCCTTAGTTTTTAGACAGTCAGATTAGGATCACTATAGGACATTTATTATCTTGTAATATGGGCTTGGGGGTAGGAATGGTACATATGGTTTGTACTATGGTTGGACATCAAGGTAGGCTTCGATCTCCTTATCTCTATGAGATTGGGTATTGTATATTTTGCATGCTAGGTAGGGATTATAGGTTATGTTTATACCCAGATATATCATGACTTACCCAATTTAGGAGATTTAGAATAGAAATGTGACCCAAACCTTAGCCTAGAATACTCGTTATGGTTGTAGGATCCTATTTCACTTGATTATAGACTTGCTTAATCATAGATTGACTTGATGGATCCCTTAGTATAGAACTTACCCTATTACTTAGTGAATTGGACGATATTCCTGATTAGGAATTTTTAGTAGCTTTACACCCTTATTTACCAGAGTTTCCCAAATTATGGTACTGATATCCTGTTGTTTTCTATATTATGGGCCCAAGGTCGTGGTTACGATACATGTTGGACACCAGGTTAGTACTCTATCCTGTAAAAGGATGTGGTTCTAGTTTATAGACGCTTACAATTGTAATATTTGGTTACTGGTGATGGAATGCATACATTTAGGTGCATTTATACTTATTTAGTGGTACGATTTCGGTTAAAACCTTAATTTTTCTACTATTTTTGAAAAAGGGATTCATTCCTAATTTTCTTAACTTTAAAATTGATTCCTTGAAAATGAAAGTCATACCACCCTTATTATTGGATTATGATATTTTAAACTAAATAGTTTATCTTGGAAATTTGATCGAGGCTGATTTCGGTCCATTATTACTATACTCTTTTACCACTACTTATTCACTTCGGTCGAGGGAGATTCTGACATTTTCTACATTACTATACTGTCTTAGTCCCAGATTCGATCTCAGGCAATGTATTTACGATTATACACTTATTCAGTTCTGGTTTAAGTCCAGCAGTTCTTATTATACTTATATATATCTCCTCGAAATAGGATGGGGTAGATTTGTTATGATAGTTACTGGAAATCCTGGTTCGGGACCATGCAATGTATATGATATCCTGAGTCTCCTATGGGGCTCTTCGTTCGATGAGTCATGGTAACGAAGAAGGATATTCGTCGTAAGTCCTGCCTTTAGAAGCTACTGAGGAGGAGGTATATACACTTGGTATGATTTTTCCCTCAATCGATATGGTATCATTGGTTTACATTGCATTCACTCATTCATAGACATTGCCTATCACTAGTATGATTGTTTGGCGCTTGTACCTACCAGTCTTATGGGGGCTGTATAGATACAAGTTATGGTTGTTATTTGTAGATTGCTTGCTTGTGCCTCTACGGGCCTATGGGGGCATGGTTGGGGTTATTAGTTATCCGGGCTAGCCGGTTATGTTATTGTTGGTTGTTATCATATGGTTAGTGGCAGGCTAGATATGGACTGGTACCCAAGATTGTTGGTACGTTTTTTGATCCCTTTTCTCATTATTTTGGTAAGACTTATCGATGTTAGACCACCTTATGATTATGCATACTTGGATTAAAGACCCTGATTATGCTAGAGTTATCTCCCTTGTCTTATATGATCTCGGTGATATAGACTAGTCCCTCAGAGTAGTACTTTCATATTTGGTTATTCATTTAGGGCGGTTATATGTATACATATACATATAAGTATACTTCTTTGGCTACTCTTTGTATAATTGTTTCCTCCCTTCCTACGACTAATGTATATTATATATATCTTTCTTCACTATACTTTCGTATATGGACTAGTTACCTATGGAACCGTGTTTCATCCCTGATTATCGATAGAATAGGGTAGTTTATCCTTATCGCTTCATTAGTGTTATTATGTTTCAGTCTTGGATAGTTACCTGTAGTTTATATTCCTGCTTTATATGTTGTTTATACTTACATTATCTCTGGAGCTCAGTTGGCCATCCCTACTGAGTACCACGTATTTGATATTCATACTACACTTTTGCAGCCTGCAGATCATAGTATGAGTTCTCACTGTTGAGGTGTGCATCGTGCGGAGCAGCCATTGATCAGAGGTTTGGAGTGAACTCCTGATGTTCGGAGTGTTCCTGCTCTCTATCTTATAATTAGTCTGATCTCTATTTTTGTCTTTCAGGGATGGCTTTAATTTGTATATATTTATTATGTACTGTATTTTGTACTCTTATTGTATTAGAAGCTCTAGTACTGACTTCACTAGGTTTTGGGGATGTATTTACTTCTTTATTGTCTTCTTTCTCCTTTATTTATATTTTGCTTCCGCCTCTCTCATTAGTACGCTACTAGCTATTCCGGACTACGGGTTGAATTAGCTACTAGCTGATTATAGTAGGTACCATCATGACCTGAGATATCAGGTCGTGACAAATTAGTATCAGAGCCTAGATTCACCGGTATTGTTAGTACAAGAGCTATTTTCCTAGTAGAGTCCTGCGGATAAGTACGGAGACGTTTGTATCCTATCTTCTGGAGGCTATAGGGCAATCTTAGGAAATTCTATTCCTTGTTTCCTTATCGTGTGTCTGTACTATTGTGAACCTCTAAGTAATTCCTTTGACTCCTCTCTTTCCCAGATGGATATCACGAGGTCATCGATTGATGCGGATATGACTTCTGTGTGTGTTACTAGAGTTTCAGATCTGTAACACCCAGAACTTTCGGGCTAAAAAAAAAACAAATTGGACCGCTCTTCATATGTACTTAGACCTGAATCTAGAAAATTTATTGTATCTAGGAGTAAAGGTCATCTCTTAAGTGTGGGAGGGGTATTGGATATGAATTAAGGGCATAAGAAATCTCTAAAACAAATTTGAGTTGAAAGGTCCTTTAATGATTAAGTTTTCATATAGGTTCATACAAGGATCAATTTTAAACAAGTATTTCTCCTAGAATATTTAGAGTTATGTGACCCATGACCTGTCAAATTAAAGCTTTTTGAGTCTTCTTTCCAACACCACAAACATCTCATCAATCTGAGTCCCGAGCAAAAAGTTATGTGTGTTTTACTAAGAACAGTCAGAACACCCCTATACCAGACGAAAAGTTTCTATTTTTTTTCCTTTTCTTTTCACATTCTTGGAGGGGTGATTTCGTCCTTTCCTTATCCCATAACCCCTAATACGTTTTAAAACCTCTTTCTTCATCAGTTTCAAACATTTTATCAGCCTTGAACACCTCTCTCCTTCCTCTCAAACTCAAGCTTAAGAAATCCAAGAGAATTGGCTCAAGAATCAAGCTTAGTTCCCTCCTTCACGATCACTAGTTCCTCTAACAATTTGTGGTATGTATGACTACTCCTTTCATGTTTCTTATGGGATTTGTTCTCCTTTAGTTCCATTTACTCTCAATCTAATTAGGTTGCAGAAATTTCCATGTTCTTGTCAAATAATAGAGTTCTTTTAGTAAGTTGTTTGGGAAATTCTTGGATAAACTCTCTACTTCATGAATATTCCAAAAATTGGATGAATTTCACTAACCCTTATGATTTGATGAAAGACTCTTGAATCTGGGAAATTATGAAACTTATGATACTTGCGAAAACCATGAACCTTGTGGTTATTTTGTTTAATGACCTGAATTATAGCATGAACGATATGAAATTCTATTGAATCTTTCCTAACGTATGAACTTGTTAAATGATGAACTTTGTGTTGTTTTAAGATCTTAACCATGAACTGCTCTTGTTATTTTCTTGCAACAAAAAGATATAAAATTTGACTATTTTGTTGTACTATCATAACTTGAAACCCACCATTATTTTTATATGAACCATGAACCCTATAATATTTTCTTGAATTAACCCCAATTTGAACATTCGATAAATGATGGACTTTTCGTAATCCCTAATGTGAATTCCTTTCATTTCCTCACAACTAAAAGGTGTAAATTCTTAATTATTTTTCTATAGCATAATAACTTGAATTTCCACACTTTTGATATGAATATGTTTCACCCTCAACAAGAATACTCAAGTTACTCCATAATTCCCCTAAATGCTATAAAAGCCAGACAATGAGCTATGACATAAAGTATGATAACACTTATCTCTAATGACTCCCCAAACATGTTATGGAATGATAAGAACTCATGATTTGTGAACCTAATATGGAAATTCTCAGGCATGAGCCCTAAAGTGGCGAATCTATGACTTTGTGCCTAAAATGGCCAAATTATATACATGAGCCTAAAAAAAGGCCAAACTATGAGCATGAGTCTAATAAGGCTAAAACTTTGAACGTAAATAAATAAGATAACATTATGAGCATAAGGGAGTTAGTTGGCTGACCGAGAAGGCATAGGTCTAAACAACGAATGCCCGAAACTACGTTTGCCGACGTAGGATAGAGATTATTCCGCAAGTTGGATTACTCTTTTTCATGTGTCCCAAAAGTGGATAATTATGGATCCTTGCTAGCAACTCATGTCATGTCATGTCCTATGCCCGGCAAGGTATAGGATGGCCTAGCTGATCGGGCCGAGATCAGACTCCATGCGCTCACATGGTGGTTTATGTCGGTTCACTACTTGCTCCCACAAATAACTAAAAGACTTAAATTTACCTTACTATGGCAATTAATAATTCCGTTTGTACTCTTGTTCCTTTCTAGCTCTTCATCACTTAAAATTGAATTCCATTACATTGATAATCTCTTGCTTACTATTTTCCTGGTGCGGTCTTACATACCAATACATTCCACGTATTGACCGTCTTTGGCGCTACATCGTTTCATGATGTAGGTTCAGGCTCTCAAGTCCATGACCAGGCGCATCATTAGGATCTCTATCTTCTACCATTGGTAAGCCTCCTTCTATTTGGAGGAACGTTTAGATACTATGATTTTTCTTATATTTCTTCCAATATTGGGGTATGCCGGGGCCTTGTCCCGTGGTCATTATTTCTCATTAGAGGCTTCACAGACTAGTTTATTTGTCAGACAGATTTTTGTAATTTTCAGTCTTTACTTATTATTTCTACTCATATCGGATATTATATAGTTTTAATGAACATTGGTGAAAGTCTTTCTCTCTTAAGGAATCTTATTTCAATTTCATATTCTTTCTGCTTTAGTCATTTATGTTAGATGTATGCTCATGTGATATGCCAGAACGTTCGCTCGTACTAGCAATAGTATCGAGTGCGTGTCATGTCCAGGGCCTCGGCTCGGGGCGTGACAAGATCAACGTTAGGCTAGGGAGTTAGATATTGATATTGAGGATCTTCAGTGCCAGCCAGAGGGTCTGGAGCCAGCCCAGGCACTGACATAGGTTGTGACGACCTCAATTTTAGGATTTTGTGCTATGTATTTTGAGCCTTTTCGTAGATGCTTCACAGCCAGTGATGGTGTTTGGTATAACGAGTTATTCTCATGCCAGAGTTGGGTTTGTTGGTGTTCAATAGGGCTCCTTATCAATTTTAGAGTATGATATTGGATTCCTTGAGTGGGCCAGACATATTCCTATGTTATTTCCTACAAAGCATGAGATGGTGCATGGATTTATCAAGGGATTGACTTTACCACTCCACTTGGCATCGAAGCATTTAATAGAAACTGGGTCAACTTTACTTCAGGTTGTTGATCATGCGAGGGCTACAGATATGGCATGTATTGAAACATATGGAGGTAGCGGTAAGTGGTCATGTCAGCAGTACAGTGTTAGCGATATTCCGTCTGGAAGTTGGGATCCTCCCAGAAGAGGTCAGTATCATTTACAGCCTATCTGGTCTGTACATGTAGCACTTCAGAGTATAAGTGGCTCGCAAATAGATCGCGGGGGTCGCAGTAGACAGAGTTCTGGTTAGACATTATAGGGTTCTCAATCTAGGTCTTCAGGCCGTGGCGACCGTTCGAGGTCGACAGGTTTTATGAATCAGAGAGCTCTAAGGGCATGTTTTGATTGTAGTGAGATTGGTCATTGGTCTAGGGAGTGCCCCAAGTATCATTTGGTCGTCCAGTTGGGGTCAACTCGTGTTTCTCATCAAGTTAGAGATTCAGGGGTTTGTTACGACTGCAGAGAGATCGATTATTAGTCCAAAGAGTGTCCTCAGTGCGGGATTATTAAGCAGTCAGTACAGCTAGATCAGTCTCTTAGAGATGTGGTACCTTGAGGCAGAGGTAGTGTACTTAGTATTTTAGTTAGTTGATCAGACGGTCAGTCTGTGCTTGGTCATGTTCAGATTTGTACTTTTTTGATCATGTCAGGGACTATAACTTCAGATTTCATCGTATAATGCAATTTGATTTACTATCTTTTAGTTTCTATTTGAATTGAGGTGGGCTTTTCATATCCATCAGTGGTTATATACTTTGATATTACTATATTGATCGATGTATGCTTTGGTGTAGACTTATGAATATATGAATACCCCCGTAGATATTTTCTTTTAGTAGTAGATTGAGTGGATCGGTGTTTGTGATTTCCTTGGGATGTAGCACTTGGGTTAAAGTCCCCTTTCTTTGGCATAGTGGCCTTGATGTGATATTTGAGTGGTACTGGTTGTCTTTCATTTTGTGCCACCTGCATTTTATACTGGTGTTATTATTGTTTCTTTTATTATCTTAGTTGCTATTGATTCTTTCTTGATAGACGGCTAGACTAGCGTTATCTAGTTAGTATCCCATTTCCTTGTAATTCTTGTCTGTTTGGTTCTGAACATTGGTTGGTTGGTTTCCCTGCTGTCAGCAAAGTTAGATCAGTTATTGAAAGGGATATGGGAAGGAAGGTTTGGCCTCTCATAGTTTTGTGGTGATTCTATAATTGGCGATCCTTTTTCTGTAGCCAGGTTATAATGTTGATAATTTTAAAGTTTGTTATCCCAATTTATTTGGTTCATCTCCCGATATTAGTCTTGACCTTGGTGTTGGTGTTGAGTTGAGTACTCCATTCTTTATGCAATGTGGTTCATGGTTCAGTTGAGTTAAGGTTGAATTAAATGGGTGAATTCAAAAATTTCTCATTTCGGTATTTGCTCGGCCTAATGTGGCTTCGTGGAATGCTCCTTCTTGGTGATGTGTGATTGTTTATCAATTATCGATAACCATAGTGGATGTCATTTGGGAGTAAGTATTCGTTGCCATAGATTGAGTATCAGTTTGACCAAATTCAGGCTACGATCGTATTTTCTGAGTTGCTCGAGATTTGGCTACCACTAGTACTCCTTGCAACCTTGGTGAGTATAACCTTGATGGTTATACCCTCAGCGGATGTGGATTTGATTGCTCGTATCTTTAGCATGTGGTTCTCCTCAGTTGTGAGTATGTTCTTCGGCAACATATTAGTTTCAGCCCTTGCAAAAATTATTGGACATATGCTTAGTCTCTGAAGTTGTGATTTTTTACTCTTTCGAATAGCGGTTGGAGAGTTGTGGTAGATTTTAAAATATGGATGCGTACTTATTAGCAGGATCAATTTGGATAGTTAAGATTGAGTGGTTCAGCTTCGGTGTTGAGATTATAGCTATGGAATGCAAAACTTGGTTGCAGCCCCAAATTCAAGATTTATTCTAGTTGAGCATTCAGTGATACGTTGACGAAGCCTACTTATTTCCTACCGAATCAGTTTTCTTTGATTCAGTAGAGTTGACTTGATAGATGTTCGAGGGATGGTCAGTTAGCACATGGTATTGGTTTGTACTGCTTTTGACCTGTGTTGCTCAGTTGTCCTCAGAAATTTTAAATATCTACTCAGTGGGTGAAAGTGTATTCTAGTTGGGTTTAGCATGGTTCACTTATAGTCTGTGGGGCATTTTGGAACAGATCATTCAGTTTGAGAGCTTGTGCTTCGGACTCATGATTATTGGCTTCGAGGTTCATCCGGACCAGTTAGTTACTTGGCAGAGATCGCAGACATTGGTCATCACCATTTGAGTATTCAGGCAGAACCTTATGGAGCATGGTTCATATGCTAGTCTATGTGAATTTTTAATGGGTCAGCTACAGTCTTTTGAGGTTAGGGTAATGTGATTATGCGAGCAAGACTCAGATAATGCTGTAGAGATTCTGTGCAGTTCAGAGTTGATATCAGGTTTAGAAGGACAAGAGAATGTTAGATTTGGAATTTGGAGTCGGCTGTACGATTCATGCCTTGGATTATCTTTAGCCTGGTTGAGTATCCGCGTAGTTGTGTTATATCGGTGTAATGCCGGTATGCGGTGGTTTAGGTTTTTGTTCTTCAGTCGCGTTTGGTTCAGTTGGAGGCCAGTTGGTTGTTGAGGATGAGTTTTTAGTTGTTTGGGAAGTGAAGTAAGGATGTGAAGGAAAAAGGGATGCCTTTAGCAAAATCTCTTGGAAGCATTGCTTTGCCTTAAAGGTTATCTGGGGAGTCTTGCTCGGGGTATGCGGGCCCAGTACCTTGTCCTTTCAAACTTTTGGGTTCTTTTTGTCCCTTGACTTTCGAGGACAAAAGTCCTTTTAGTAATGGATGTTGTAATGACCCTCCAAATTATTTTCTCAATTTTTATGCATTCGGCATTTCGAGCCTTCCCACAGCATCTACAGGTCATTTATGACTTTTCAAGACTCTTGGTTTGGTTTTCGGATAGTTCATTTGGGTTTTAGGCTCATGTTTTGTTTTGAAGCTTTTATAGTTAAGGAATTGGTCTCGACCAAAACTCCTAGTAAATGGACTCGAATAATAATTCTGACAGCGTCGTTAGGTCCTGAGGCTTCCAGACTTGTTTTGGGCTATGGGGAAGATTTGGTGAAAATAAAACTATAGGTATGGGGCTCACATTGTGTCGAAACAACCTCCGTTGGAAATTTTGATGGTTCCATTGAGTCCGAAATGTCAAATTTGGTATAGTTGCATAGTTTGTTTGGGCTTACGGGGTTTCGAATGAATCCCAAACCCCAGTTCAAGTTCGTGAGGACTTAGTAAATTTCTGGTGTAGTAGTTGCTGGTGCAGCCAAACCTTGCCCTTCGCGTTCTCAAGGCTTGGCCTCGTTCGCGATGGTCAAGGAATCTTGACCTTAGCGTTCACGAGCTATCCTTCGTGTTTATGAGAAGTAAGCCGACCGGGTCTGCTCAGCTTTGCTCTTCGCGTTTATGGTAGACCGGCCATGTTTGCAAGGCCTGGCCTGGGCTAGCATCGCATTCGCGACTCATGCCCCGCGTTAGTGAAGGTTTATTTATTGGGTATTACGATCGCAACTAGGGGGTCCTGCATTCGTGATGGGTAAGCAGTATAAAATCCCCTCTTCCCAATTTCTTCGTCATATTCTTGCCCATTTCCTCCATTTTTATCCCTAGGAGATCAAGAAAGTCATGGGGAATCACAAATTAGAGTTGGAAATGAGTAGAGGGTGTTGAAATGATCATTTCCCCTTTAATTTCGTTGTAAGTTTCCGCCCTAATTATTCGTAAATCCTTGATTTTCTCTCTTATTTTTCTTAACTTTGCGGGCTGATTTGAGCCCCGATTATTCCTCCATTTGTCCTCAAATTTTGAGCACACATTCCTTGACTTTCGAGCAACCTTGTGACCGATTTAATTTTGGAATTTCGTTAGCGGACCCTATAGGCTTATTTTGACCTGATTTTAGGTTCGATGTCATATTATAATATGGGTATCATTTTACTCCTATTAACGTCTAGATAATGTTTTTGATAGTACGATTTCACTTTGGGATCATGGAGTAAGGACGAACGATTTGTAGATAGTTCATCACTGCAATTCAGCATCGAGGTAGACTTTGGTATACTTATCTCTATGAGATTGTGTAACGTATATTTTGCATGCTAGGTAGGGATTATAGGTTATGTTTATACCTAGATATATCATGACTTTATCTATTTAGGAGATTTAGAATAGAAATGTGACCCGAATCTTAGCCTAGAATACTCATTATGGTTGTAGGATCCTATTTCACCTGATTATAGACTTGCTTAATCATAGATTGACCTGAAGGATCCCTTAGTATAGAACTTACCATATTACTTAGTGAATTAGATGATATTCCCCAATTAGGTCCTTTTAGTAGCTTTACACCCTTGTTTACCGGAGTTTCTCAAATTATGGTTCTGATATCTTATTGATTTATATATTGTGGGCCCGAGGTCATGGCTACGGTACCAGTTGGATACCAGGTTAGTAATCTATCCTTTAAAAGGACGTGGTTCTAGTTTTTAGACGCTTACTGTTGTATTATTTGGATACTGGTGATGACATGCATATATTTAGGTGCATTTATACTTATTTAGTGGTACGATTCCAATAGTTGTATTATACTTATATATATCTCCCTGATACTGGACGAGGTAGATTTGTTATGATGGTTACTGTAAGTCCTGGTTCGGGACCAGGTAGTGTATATGGATATCTCGAGTCCCCTATGGGCCCCTTAGTCTGATAAGTCACGGTACCAGAGAAGGATGGTCACCGTAGGTCCTGCTTTTGCAAGCTACTGAGCTGGAGTAGGTGCATACACTTGGTATGATTTGACACTCAGTTGATATCATGTCATTGTTATACATTGCATTCATTCATTCATATGCATTGCATATCACCAGTATAATTTTTTGGTGCTTGTACCTATCGGTCTTATGGGGGCCTGTATAGATACAAGTTATGGTTGTTATTTGCTGATTGCTTGCTTGTGCCTCTTCGGGCTTATGGGGGCCCGGTTGGGGTTATTGGTTGTCCGGGCTAGCCGGTTACATTATCATTGGTTGTTATCGTATGGTTAGTGGCAGTCTGGTTATGGACTGGTACCTAGGATTGTTGGTACGTTTCTGATCCATTTTCTCATTATTTTGGTAAGACTTATCGTTGTTAGACCACCTTATGATTATGCATACTTTGATTTAAAATCCTGATTATGCTAGAGATAGCTCCCTTGTCTTCTATGATCCCGGTGATGTAGACTAGCACCTCAGAGTAGTACTTTCGTATTTGGTTATTTATTTAGCGCGGTTATATATACGTATAGTATCCTTCTTTGGCTACTCCTTGTATATTATTTCCTTCCATCCTATTACTAATGTATATTATATATCTCTTCCTTCACTATACTATCGTATATGGACTAGTTACCTATGGAACCACGCTTCGTCCCTGATTATCGGTAGAATAGGGCAGTTTATCCTTATTGCTTCATTAGTGTTATTATGTTTCAGTTTTGGATAGTTGCCTGTTGTTTATATTCCTACTTTACATGTTGTTTATACTTACATTATCTCTGGAGCTCAGTTGGCCGATGCCTACTAAGTACCATGTATTTGGTACTCATACTACACTTCTGTAGCCTGCAGATTATAGTATGAGTTTTCACCGTTGAGGTATGCATGCGGAGCAACCATGGATCACAAATTTGGGGTGAGCTCCTGATGTTTGGAATGTTCTTTCTCTCCCTCTTACTATTAGACTAATCTCTATTTTTGTATTTCAGAGACGGCTTTGTATATATTATTCTATACTGTATTTTGTACTCTTGTTGTATTAGAAACTCTTGTACTGACTTCACCGTGTTTTGGGGATGTACTAACTACCTTCTTATCTTCTTTTTCCTTTATTTATATTTTCCTTTCATTTCTCTCGTTAGTCCGCTACTAGCTGTGTCGGACTACAGATTGGCTTACCTACTGGTGGGTTATAGTAGGTGCCATCATGACCTGAGAAATCGGGTCTTGACAAATTGGAATCACCGCCATAACCACCACATTCGATGGTGCAACACTACTAATCTGATGACTGGAACTCCGATTCACATCATCCATTGGAATAGAAAAATTAGTCTTAGCCTTCACTGTGTGAAACTCTATCGTTACTGCGTCATACGATATCTCCCCATCCTCCGCCTTGTCAAACGTACCTAACAAACATTGCATTCTTTCGTTGGATCTCTTGTCTTCACTCTATATCTCCTCGATGGCTTCTTCCTTGCTCCTCGGTAATGCACCTCCTCCGCAACTCCTCCGTTCAGTTTCATCGCCTTCTTCTCAACTTCTCCATTCACTTTCTCTGCTCTCCCCACCGCAATCGCAACGCCTCTATTCACTTTCATCGCCTTCGTCGCCGCCTTCGTACATTTTTGTTTAGGCTCCATTTTTCACTTTTGTAATCAATAACAAAAAATAAAAATTTTGCGCTCTCTCTCTATATATAAAAAATAAAAATTATTTATAGAAATTAATTTATTTTCTTCTATCTATAGTAATATGATAAATTTTAACAATTCATTAGGATGCGAGAAAATAAAGGGGGAGGATCTGCTTAAATAGGAAAGTGGTAGGTGAAGCAAACAAAGCACAACCAATGGAAGGAGGGTTTGACTTGACTCATGTAATTGTGGGGGCCATATGTGATGTGACATTATTATTTTATTTTTTTCTTAAACAAGTCAAGTTTTGTGATATTAGTATCACAAATATTTATAAAGGTTAATATTGGTCCTTATGATTTCTAGTTAAACACATTTTAACAAATAATTGATATAATTATTTTTTTGTCACAAAAAACATGTTACCTTAAACTCTTTTTGGAACTTTACAAATTTATATACACTTTTGAAAAAAAAAATTAATTGTAAGAATAATCTGAGAAAATCTAATGAATTCTATCTTGATTTTGTAAATGACAAGTAATTTGGAACAACAATATTTAGTAATGATGATATTGATTCATATGATTTCTATGCATACAATGTAAATAACTTAAATCTTATAAATGATCCATGGAAAATGAATTTGAATCAAATCCAACACTCTTTTTTTTTTTTTTTTTTTTACTGAAGATATTATTATTTTCTAATTTCTTTGTTGCTGGAGAATATTTTCTACGGTATCATTTATGGAACTATCAAACATAAATGGAGTATATTTTAAAAATAATACATTGTTCATCTTATTGTTTCGCTTTTCATATTAGCCAACTATATATTAACTTTATTTAAATGTCCAACTTAGGATAGTCGAGTATCTATATTGAGAGACAAAAAATAAAGTTAAAAAAATTAAGGTGGAGAAATTTGAATATTGTGGCTTAAATTTATTCATCTTGTACTCTACAATAGTATTCCTGACATTAACACAGACGATACGTAGAGTGCAATTTTACACTATTTGATATTTTTAATCAAAATAAAGAACATGACTAAATGTGTTAAAATATGTATAACAAAAAATCACAAGGACTAATATTAACATTCATAAATGTTTGTGATACTAGTATCACAAAACTTGACATGTTTAAGAAATATAATAATAATACCACATCACGTGTGGTCCCCATAATTACATCAGTCAAATTAAATACTCCCTCTATCGACTGTGCTTTGTTTACTTCCCTTACCACTTTTCTATTTAAGCAGTTCCTTCCCCCTTTGTTTTCTCTCATTATAATGACTTTTTCAAATTTATCATATTTCTATAGATAGAAAAAAATAAATTAATTTCTATAAATGGTTCCAAAGAAAAAATGTATGAAAGTGGTGGCGAAGGCGATGAAAGTGAATGGAGGCTTTGTGAAGGCGAGGGCAAGTGCGGAGAAAGTAAACGAAGGAGTTGTGAGTGCACGGAGGAGTTATGAAGGAGGCGCATTACCGAGGAGTACGAAAGAAGTTGTCGGGGAGATGCAGGGCAGAGACAAGAGATTCGAGGAGGGGATGCAATGTTTGGTTAGGTATGTTTGACACGGCGGTGGAGGCGACAATGGCGTATGATGCAGCAATGGTAGATTTTCTTCGGGTGAAGGCTAAAACTTATTTTTCAATTCCGATGGATGATGTGAATTGGAGTTTCAGTCGTTAGATCAGGATTGTTGCGTCATTGAATGCAATGGCTATCACGACGGTCGAGTTAGAGGCAAAGGCATCGAATCAAACATCATTCACTACCTTTGCCTCCACCTCAACCGCCGCAACAACAACTACATTCGATGATGCAACACTATGAATCTAATGATTGAGACTTTGATTCACATCGTCCATCGGTATCAGAAAATTAGTCTTTACCTTCACCCCACGAAACTCTATCATTGCTGCATCATACGCCAACACCGCCTCTGTAATGACCCTCGTATTGAGATTTAGATATTTTTGTGTTTTGACCATTTTGACATTCTCCGTGGTTGCTTTATCTTATTGATGAGTTGTGGGGACGGTTGGCACTGTCCCCGGTGCATTCGGGAGTGTTTTATTTGAGTTTGTGGTTTTGAGTATCCTTAAAAGAATAGGTTTGACTTCGATCAATATTTTGTGATCCGAGTATCAGATGAAGATTCTAACAATTCCATTAGATCTGCAACGTCGATTTTGGGTTAGTAACGGGGTTGATTCAGGTTCGTAACCTTTATTTTTTATTTTGATCCTCCATTTTAAAAATAGTGTATTTTGGCCTAAAGGGGTCTTGGGGGTTAATTTGTTGTAAACGACCTTTTTTTGTAAATTCGACGGTTCCATTGGATCCAGAATGTGTTTTATGATCAATTTGCACTATTGGTTCATGTTCATATGGTTCCGAATGAGTTTCGAGGGTCAAAAATAAGTTTTTTGAAATTGCTGGTTGTTGGTCAATAGGTGACCGCGGTCAATGTGCGGTCAATGGTCAAAGGCGCGGTCAACCTTGCTGAAAACAACCATTTTCGGGATTTTATCCCCTTTTACTCATTTTTACCATTTTTATCATATTGGTAGCTCGGGAGGGAGATTTCTTGCGTAAGTTCGTGTGGGTAAGTTCCTACCTCAATTCTAAATCATTTCCTACCAACTTTATCATTTAAATTCTTCTAAATCAAAAATTTCAAAAGAGGGTTTTTGGGGTTTTCCCCCCAAATTGAATATTTGGTATTTCTTTGATTTGAGCTTCGATTCTTACTCATTTTTACTTGGGTTTTCACCCAGAGAGTCCTTTTCACTTGAGGATTATGATTTTCAAATAAAAATTTCATTTCTACCCTTTTTATTTTTGATGGATTTTTGGGGTGTTTGCCGGTAAAGCTTGAAAATATATATTTTTTTGATTTGGACCTCATTTTCGCGTGGGTTTTCAGCTGTAGATTCCTTTAACCTTGGGGAATTTTTTTTAAAATAAAATTTTAGTTTTACCCCTTCATTTTCAAAACCCATTTTCAAGGTCCATTTTTGACCCATTTTAAATATGGTCAATATCGGTATCATTAGCTTCCTTTTGACTTGTAGATGACATATTTGACTAGATTGGATGCATTTGGTATTGATTCAAGAGAGTTGGGCTTTCGGTTGAGGTTTTGAATTGCATTTGAGCTTGCGGATCTTTATTTAAGGCAAGTTGAGCTATACCTTGACTTTTTCCAAAGTGTTTATATGTTGTATGCTTGTTTGTTTATATTTTCTGATTCGTTTAGGATTGAGGGTCCTGCTTAGGTGAAAATGACGAGCATCTCTGCTGGTACCAGAGTCTTTTGGTGGATTGTAGTTAGATTATTACCTTTCTTAGTTAGTATTGTTGCTTGTAGTTATCCTTAGAGTAGAATGTAGGTTGATAACTTAGTGTTCTTGAAATATTACTATTGACTGCTTATTTTAGAGCTTGAATCTTGTTTAGCTGATTTTGTTATGATGATCGAGAATTAATGACCTTTAGAGAATACTTAGAGCATAAATGGACTTGTAATAGTGGATGAGACTTATCGTATGGAAAAAGTTAGGTTTGGGTAGTCTGTGATTTATTGTTATTGGGATTGTTGTTTATTTAGTGTTACCCATGTGGGGCTTATTGAAAATATTTATGGACTTGAGTAATTATTTATGATTGTGTTCCCGAGTGGGGGCTTATATGCATATTGCTTTTGATTGGAGAGGATATACTATTGTGATGCCCAAATGTGGGCTTGACTTGATGTTATTAGTCATGTTTGCACATTAAATACCTTATCTATTATTGTGTCGCCCCAGTGGGAGCTTGACTTGTCATCATAGGCCTTATCTATGCATTGGAATGCCATATTTATGATTGTGTCGCCCGAGTGGGGCTTGACTTGACATTGTAGGCCTTATCTAAGCATTTAATTTCATATTCATTATAGTGATGCCCGAGAGAGGGGTTGAAAATGATAATATTAATGAATACATGACTATTCATTCTGGTGGTGCTAAGTGAAAACTGATATCATGAATTATTGATACATTGAGTTAATTCTGAGCTCATTTATACATGTATTGAATGGATATTGATCTTCATACTGATTGGTTGTGAGCATTACATCCTCATATCACACATTCATATTCATGAGACATTGGTACGATTGAGATATTCTAATTTTGTAAGAAAATGAGATACTTTATAAAACGCCTATATCGAGGGATGTGCCGGTAAGGTTGATTTGAGACATGACATTGAGATTATGGAAAGTATATGAATTGTGAACCCCATCATAGGTCCTATTGTGGAGCAGTGTTGCTCGGCAGGTGAATACAGAAAGTTATGCTATAACTTTCAAAGATTTATCATCATCCTATCATCATAACTACATTGCATTACATCATTTGCATTGCATTGACTTTCCTTGGTATGATTTAGTATTGTGTTAGTATTTACTCTTATATTGTATTACCGTGATAGACCTTATTTGTGATATTGTGTTTAAGCATTCATTTCACTTCATTACATTATCTTATTTCATCGTATATTAGTTGAGAGGTTGAGGTATTATGAGACTTGGGGTATGACGGTGGCTTGATTTAAAGATAGATGGGTAGCACCTTTTAGTAGTATGAGATAGACCCTTATATATATATACACTCTCCCTGTTACTATCCCATAGTATTGGTTAATAATAATTGATTAGGCCTGTTATAGCGTATTTGTGAGTCTTCTTCATAAATGAATTCCCTTGTGGTTGAATGTAAATGAATAGCGTTGACTCACCTGGATTAGTGTGCCTACCCTGCTTTTGATATGTTTGTTGACCATTGTATTGGGTTACCTTGATAGGATAAGGTATTATGATTTGGCAGAATATAGACTGATGGGAAATCCTTGGGTAGTTGGGGTGGTGTTTCTCTCCATCTCTTTGGATTAGGATCGGTTATCGACGATGCTTGCTGAGTACATGTCGTTTCGTACTCACTCTTTCTTCCTTTTTCTTTTTTCTTGTTTTTTTGCACCCCGTGCAGGTATTGGGCTGAGTAGCAGTTTGTAGATCGACTTCTTCAAATATTAGCATTGCGGAGATCGAGGTAGTAGCTGAGGGACTTTAGAACTTCTCAGATCTCTTTATTTATGTCTTATGCTTTATTCGCATCTAAGATATTCTAAAAAATTATTATTCCTATTCTATATTAGAGGCTTGTACTAGTGACAACCAGACCTGGGATATATCCTGAATATTTGTTTCTTCTTTATATATATTTTGGGGATTATTCTTTATTTTCCGCTTCTGATTTACTTGATTATTGAGTTTGGGTTGGGATAGGCTTACTTAGCTGGAGGGTGTGACAAGTGCCATCATGTGCCTATTTTGGGTCGTGACAGCCTCCTCCGCCGTGTCAAACGTATCTAATCAAACATTGCATTCTCTCCTAGGATCTGTTGTCGTTGCTCCGTATCTACCCGATGGCTTCTTCTATACTCCTCGGTAATACGCCTCCTCGGTTCACTTTTTCAGCCTTCTTTGCAACTCCTTCATTCACTTTCTTCGCCCTCACCGCCGCCTTTGCAGTGCCTCTGTTCACTTTCATCGCCATCGCTGCCGTCTTCGTACATATTTGCTTAGACGCCACTTTCAGTTCTGTAAATCAATAACAAAAAATAAAAATTCTGATATATATATATATATGATAAATTTGAACAAGTCATTAGAATGAGAGAAAACGAAGGGGGAGGATCGACTTAAATAGGAAAGTGGTAGGGGAGGTAAACAAAGCAGTCATTGGAGGGAGGTTTTGACTTGACTGATGTAATTGTGGTGGCCACACGTGACGTGACATTATAAGTATACTTTTTCTTAAACAAGTCAACTTTTGTGATATTAGTATCACAAATATTAATGAATGTTAATATTGGTCCTTTGATTTCTAGTTAAACACATTTTAACAAATAGTTGAATTGAAATTTTTTTTGTCTCAAAATAAATGTTATCTTAAACTCTTTTTGGAACTTTACAAATTTATATACACTTTTGAAAAAAAAAAATTAATTGTAAGAATAATATGAGAAAATCTAATGAATTCTATCTTGATTTTATAAAGAGATAATTACGTGAGGTATTAATTTTAAGACCTAAATTACCTATAATACCATATTTTAAACTTTCTCAAAAATACCTTATCTAAAATACCAAAACTACCGTATGTGCAGTTGAGTTCTTTTAATCGAATATTTTTTTATTTGATTCACTCTGTTTCTTTAATTCCTAAATTAACAAAAATATGTAAGATGTGGGTTATATATTTTTCCTTCTTTTCCTTAACTTCCCTTCTCCATCTCCATTACGCATGTTTCTTTCTTTTCCCCTCTTTTTCTTTTTGCAGCTCATTTTTTTGGAAAAATCTAATTTTTTCAATTGTGATCAAATTCTCAGAAGATCTAATATTTATTTATTAGTATTTCCCATTGCGTGATTCTCATTAGTAGTTCACTTTTATGTGTATTGCATCAAAATTCACTCTATCATATTTAAGTGATTCATTTATATGAAATGTATTTAAGTATGGAGGCTTAAATACCATAATGTATTTAAGTGGTTCATTTGTATGTCTAATATATGGAGACTCAATCAATGTATTTAAGTGGTTCATTTGTATGTGTAAAGTATCGGAACTAAGTGTAATGTATTTTAGGAGTTCATTTGTATGTGTAGAATATCAAAACTCACTCCAATGTATTTTAATGGTTAAATTGTATGTGTAGTGTATAGGAACTAAGTCTAATGTATTTTAGTATTTCATTTGTATGTGTAGTGTATCAAATCTCACTCCAATATATTTTAATGGTTAAATTATATGTGTAGTATATCAGTATTAAGTCTAATATATTTTCATGTATGGGACAATATTTTTGTATTATCTTTTACTGTCATTTTTTTATACATTTAAACTTATATTTAATAGTATTAATAGAATTGATGTTTAAAAAAATTATCAATAGGGAAATAAATACAATAAAATTCATTTCGAATACATTAAAAATACAAAAAAAGAAAAAAAAGAAGAAGAGAGGATATGTTGACAAGTAAAATCACAAGATACGTTAAATTGAGTTCTACATTCATTATAAATACAAAACAAATATTATGTTTAAGTTAAAATATTTGGGGGGGGGGGGGGGAGAAATTTTATATTGGATTAGAGAAAGAGGAATTTAATTTTTGGGGACTGTGTATAATCCCATTAGGCGTGTATATAGGCTAATTTTGGAGAAAGATAAAAGTTTATTTTTTGACACTACAGTTCATTAGCCATAAAAATTGGTTATTAAACGTGATTGGGAAGTTTGAAGAAAAAATAGGAAAGAGAATTAATTCCCAAGGAAAGAGAAGATTTACGTGGTAATTATTCATCTAGCAATTACTATTTAGGTATATTTGGTAGTTATTAGGTATTATAAGTAATTATTTATCAGGATAGGTAGTTAGGGTAATTTTGATCTTACAATTAATATCCCACGTAATTTTTCTTTTTATAAATTGACAAGTAATTTGGAACAACTATATTTAGTAATGTTAATATTAGTCCTTATGATTTCTACACATGCAATGTAAATAACTTAAATCTTATAAATGATCCTTGAAAAAATGGATTTGAATCAAATCCAGCCTTTTTTTTTTTTATTGAAGATATCATTATTTTCTAATTTCTTTGTCACTGGAGAATACTTTCCTACAATTTCATTTATGGAACTTTCAAATATAAATAGAGTACATTTTGAAAGCAATACATTATTTGGGGGATTGAGGATAGTTGGCACGGTTCCCAATGCGATCGGGAAAGTTTTGTGCGAGTTTGTGGTTTTTGGAGGTTTGAAAAGCCTCATAGTTGACTTTGGTCAACATTTCTTGATCCGAGTGTCGGATGGAAAAACGGACTGGGCCAGCAGATCCGTAGCGTCGATTTTGGGTTAGTAGCAGGGTTGGTTCAGTTTCGTGGCTTTTATATCTCATTTCGACCCTTAATTTGAAAATTTGTGAATTAGGGTCCCAGGGGTTAATTTATTGAAAATAGTCTTTTTTCAAAAATTCGACGTCGTCATTGAGTCCGGAACGTCGAAATTAGCCTAGTAGCATAGTTCGTTTGCGTTCACGGGATTTCGAATGAATCTCGAGGGGTCCATCGGCAACTTTGCAACTTAGCAAAGTTGTTGAATTACTGAAGTCTGGTGTAGCCTCTTTAGCGGCCCAAGTACCTCTTTAGCGATGGCCGCTTAAGCGGCCAAACACCACTTTAGCGGACCCCGAATGCGTGGCCTGCCGCTAAAGCGGGCACCCGACCGCTTTAGCGGTCTCAGTCGGTCAGCCCAGGCTGCTTTAGCGGTCAAGTGCCACTTTAGCGGTCAAGTGTCGCTTTAGCAGTGGCCTCTTTAGCGGTCATTTAGCCACTTTCGCTGTACCTGCTGGGCTGATATATATATATATATATATATATATATATATATATATATTCATTTTTACGATTTTCTTCCATTTTTGAGTATTGGAGCTTAGGGTTTGAGAGTTTTTGGGCGATTTATTCTCTTGTCAAGCTTAAGTAAGATCCATAATCCTTTCTCCGTCATTTTACTTCGATTATATCTTCTAAACTTCCTTTAAATTGTGATTTTGAAATGGATTTTTGGGGTTTTTGCCTGAAAAATTTAAAAAGGTTTTTCATCAATTAATCACTCGTTTTTAACCCAATTTCACTTGGGTTTTTTTCTATGAGTTCCTTTGATCATGGGTAATGGTTTTCTAAATAAAAATTTTGGTTTTACCCTTTCATTTTCAAAACCCATTTTCAAGATCCGTTTTGGACCCGATTTAAATATGGGCAATATGGGTATTGTTGGATTTCTATTAATGCATATATGCTATATTTGTGTGCTTTAGTTGATTTCAAGGTCGTTCGAAAAGGGAAGGCTCCGTGTTGAAGAACTTTAGACCCGAATTTCATCGTTTCGAGGTTGGTTATGGATTAACTTCTTTCAGATTGAGCTAGGTAGTTAATATATAGGTAAATCGTGTTATGGGTTGGGGAGAATAGCTATGAGGTTTATATTTTGAGATTATATTTATTATTGTGTGCCCGTGTGGGGGCTTATTTTATGTGGATATTGACTTGAGATATTTGATATTGCGTGTAGCCCGTGTGGGGGCCTTATTTGACATCATCTGGCCTTATTTGTGCATTTAGATGCATTATTGTTAGACATGATGCCCGTGCGGGGGCTCAAATTGTTATTATAGGCCTTATTAAGCATTGATTGCTTTATCATGATTGAAATACCTAAGTTAGAGGTTGATATGATATTTATGATGTCTTGCATGCATATTATTCCAATGGTGCCCTTTTATAGTTGATGAATCATAAATTATGGAGATATTGAGTTGATTTCTAAGTTCACCTACATATATACATCGTATTGAATTGATTGGATATCTTCATACTGATATGATTGTGAGCATTATATCCCCATTCCATACATGTACATTCATGAGATACTTGTACCATTGAGGGGCACTATTTTTTAGAGACATTTTCATAAAACCCTCTCCGTGAATACCAGCCTGAGAGGTGAGTTGAGATTGAGCTATGAGATAAAGTATATGGGTTGCGAACCCCCATGGGTTCTATTGCGGAGTTTCGAACTCAGTAGGTATATACTGAAAGTCATGCGACAATCTTCACCATTCCACCCCATCATTACCACTATATTGTATTGCATTCCATTCACATATTTTGTGGTTTCTTTGTTCTTGACTTGCCTTCTTGTATTTCTGTGTTTACTCATGTTGTTTATTTGGTTATTATATTAGAAATGTTAGTGGAGATGGTATGAGTGATGTCGCCCAAAATATACATATAGAAAAGTATAATGCAGTCGCTGTATCAAATATAGAACCCCACTAGGTTGGGGTCGATCCCACAAGGAATAGGACGAAAGTAGGTTGAGTTCTTGTTCGAGTAGTTGGCAAATAAGTAAATAGGGGGAAATATTTGTAAACAAATAGTGATAGTAACAAGTGTTGATTCTTTGACGTTGTTTTCAATATGAGAAATACACTGGGACTGTGATCCCCAATGATTCCTTAACTCCACCAGTTACTTGTGCTGACAAAACTGTCCCGCTGCGTTGCATGCAAAATCTGACAAGATATGTTCATCTAAACGTCTCTCGACCTTGGTAAGACGAATTTCACTCTTCTCCTCTCGGTCTCCGAGCGTCGCACTACTAACCCTTATCCTGGATCTCAGATAACTATTCCTGCTAAGGCTTAAGTTATTAGATGAAGGTTGATAGCTTCAAATCTCTGTTATTATTTCCTTTTCCCAATCTCTCCCCCTCTCTTGAGCAAGTCTAGAATACAGGCGAGCTTCTAACGTTTGCAATCGTTAGAAGATCAATCACAATGAAGAAAATAACAATACATGCATTCACACCGATTTAGAATTGCTTTGCACTTAACCCATTTCGTTAATTCCTCATGGTTCACACAACCCTAATTAATGAGTTTAGCTACTCATGTTCGCAAGAGCACAATAAGAATTCAAGGATGAAAACATAATTTTAAACTCACAATAATGAAGAAACTCTGAAATCTCAATGATGAATAAAACCCTAGAATCGGTGTTCCAAGATTACAAAATCAATAATGTGTTTCTCAACTCAAAAATAACGGAAATCTAACTCAAAATAATGTAATGGAGTCCCCCTGAACATAGGACAATACAGGGGTATATATAGATACAAGATGAATCCTATCCTAAACAAAGTAGGAGGGTAATAATCGGCAATTTTCCACGGTATCGTGACTTGGTGTCGTGGAACCAAGTCACACCACGTGGATGAGCTTCGTCGAAATCAGGCACAATTTGACATCTTCAGAAGTTGACTTACGGAACCAAGTCACGCCACGTAAGTGTAGTCACGCCACGTGACTGCCTATCGTGGGAATCAGGTTTCACTTTCACCCTCTGAAGTTGATCCACGGTACAGGCCCACGTGACGTGGGTTGACCTACGCCACATAGGTCCCTGTCGTGGGTCTCCTCTGTGATTTCATCTTGACTCTTTCATCTTCTGATACTCCGTTTTAGTGTAATATTCTTCACTTTATCTCCATTTTGCCTCCATAACCTATTTCCCTGTAAAATAGGATAGAAAACATATCATACCTACAAGACATACCCAAGTTATTGCATATTTTCCTTGTTTTAAGCATCGAAAGTGTCATGTGATCAAGACACATCAACACCCTCAACTTAAAACGTTTGCATGTCCTCAGGCGAACAAAACAAAACAAACATATACGATGCTTAACTAAGAGTAACCTAAGGGACCTACGACAGTCGACTCATTGCTTTTGACCTCAAAACTTATCTGACCCCTTCTACTTGCAAATCAAAACCACTATGTGCATACATGCAACATACTATCATAACATAGAAGGGATCAAGTGATGGCATGAGATTATGAACAAACAACTAAGTTTATATGCAAATGACATTATCCGAACAAATAACAGCTAATAATACAACCCATGTACTCTCACATCAAAGAAGTCCCATACACTCACAGTATACTAATGAATCTCAAATTAGGGACTCGGTCAAAACACTCTCTCTCACAAAGAAGTTCAAACAGTGTGCGTGAAATACCATAGGCTTGCCCTTATTTTCTATGCCTTAGTTTTTCGGACAGTTGGACTAGGATAACTATAGGACTTTAATCGGCTTGTAATGTAGGCTTGGGGACGGGTATGACATATATATATGGATATGGTGACTCAACCCTCCTTGACTCTACACTATCTTTGGCTCCACTTTTCAACCATGCTTATTTATTCTCCCTTATTCTCCTTTATTTATTTTCAAATTTTCGGGTCTGATTTTCTTCACTTTCAAAACACAACTCCTTTTTTTTTTTTTTTTTTTTTTTTTGCAATTTCTATTTATTTCACTTTTTTTTTCTTTACACCCAAATTTGTTTTCTCTTTTTCATTTATTAACCCCTTCTTCATACCCAAATCAATCTACGTACTCCTATAATAGCCACCTTCAACCTAGGCTATTTGCCTGAGTTGAGATACATAATGTCCAAGGAGGGACCAAGTCCAAGACAGGTTCATTATAAGTCAAAATGGGAAGGTGAATAGGCTAATGAAAGAAATAGGTCAATTATGGCTCAAAATTGGGTTCAAGGTATATTCATTTCATTTGGTCGGGCATTTAGGCTAGAAGTGGATTTATTCAAAAATGGCCTATGATCCTTTCCTAACCACTATCCTCTAACCTAGGCAAGACTAACTGGGCAAGTTCTGGATCACACACACAAATTCAGCTAAGTAATGACCTCACACACACATAGCACAGGGTTACATTATCAACTACTACCTATCTGGGTTCATGCAATGATAGCTACAATTATTTTGTCTATAATCCTAATGCCATAACAAGATCCAACAGTTGTCACAAACTGACATGCTACATACACATTTTAAAACAAAATCTTCCGGAGGGGTATCTTTTAAATAATCAAACAACATAACTTGTTCAAAACTGGACTGCACTATGGTTCCCCTATTTTTCTCCGAATTAAAAAAGAAAACACATAATTACTATAAATAACAACCTAAACATGCCGGTTCTACTATGATAGCACACTTGGGGGAAAAGAAACACGGCAACAAAACCCCCCAAGTGGTGGTATACCCCCACCCCAACTAAATAATGGTGCACTGCCCCTAGTGCACAACTATCAATATAATACATGTAAGGGAGTGAAGACATACCTGCGGTGCCCTAAGCATTGGAAGTGGGCCCGCCCATAGTGGGATCATCAGTAGGCTCTTTGGGCTCTCTGCTAGGTGCATCCGGTGGAGGGGGTGCCTGACTAGAGGATGCACCTCGTGCCCTCTGCTCCTCCGCGATCTGGCTACTATGGTACTCTAACCTGGAGGCCTTAACCGCTCTCCGGAGATCACCCTCAAACTCGTCACCACTATCCACTTGCTCTTCCGGACTGCATGGACGTTTGCCTCTATTAATAGGAGGCTCCTCATCGGCAAACAAATCCACCTCAAAAACTGGCCACATCGGAGCCTAAATAGGAGTAGGTGGAATAACAGGGGCACTGCTCGGTTCCAAAGCTAGAACCTCCTCTCGCAATGCAGCTACCTCCTGTGTCAATGCTGCCAGGCTAGGATTCTGTGCCGTACCCAATCGGGTAGCCATCCGGGCCTCAAAGCTATCAATCCGTCCATGCAGCTCTCGCATGAATTTATCCATAGACGCAGACATACGGGCCTCCACTCTAGCCTCTGCAACCTCAATTGTGGTTCTAACCTATGGCTTAAGCTGGGATACCAACTTAGCCATCTGTGCCTCTGTGAGGGCCTGCCTCTCAAACTTCTGCGTCTGCCTATCAACCAGCTGCTGTAGGAAATCCCTCGAAACTGAAACCATACCAGAAGGGAGCGGTGGTATGGTAGTTCCCGGAGCCTCATCATCAATCACCGATCTTGTGCCCTCAGCAGGTGCATACACTGTCTCGGGTATACTCACTGGTGTTGGGGTACTCACCGGCTCCTCGCTATATCCCGGCCTCTCAAAAAGGGTTGCTCCTGATGACCCAAAAGGTTGAGATCTTCGTGGAACAATGGGGTCTGCTATGCGAGTCACCTCGATATAGTGATCTATGGTAGGTAGCTTAACCACACCCGCCCTATCACACAGGCTCTGAATCAAACAGGTGAAAGGGATACTGGTATAGTCTTAAAAGGTACGCTCATGGATCTGCCTAATAATGTACCTGGCGATATGAGTATCATAACCGACAATGATGCTAGCTACCACAACAGCCCGATCCAAGGTGAGTGAATTATCAACATTAGTGGGTCCCAACCGATGCCTAACAATCGACCACCAAAACCTTCCAGCAAAATAAAGTGTGGACTTCTTTATATCCAGCTTTCCAGTCACCCAACTAGCATCAACACCATCCTCCGCTATATAACCAACAATCCACCTCAGTAACTCCAACTTCTGATCAGCATCCCTTATTTTAATTCGATTCCTGACAGTCTCCATATGGTGATCAAACTCAGCAGTCGTCGATGGCAATGGACGGTCTGTACCAAAAAAGAATCGGTGCATTACCGAGGAGTACGGAAGAAGTCGTCGGAGAGATGCAGGGCGAAGACCAGAGATCTGAGGAGAGAATGTAATGTTTGGTTAGGTGCGTTTTGACACGGCGGCGGCGGCGGCGATGACATATGATGCAGCAACGGTAGAGTTTCTTGGGGTGAAGGCTAAGACTTATTTTTCGAGTCCAATGGATGATGTGAATTGGAGTTTCAGTCATTAGATCAAGACTGTTGCGTCATCGAATGCAATGGCTATGGCGACGGTCGAGTTAGAGGCAAAGGCGTCGGATCAAACATCAATTGCCGCCTTTGCCTCCACCTCAACCGCCACCACAACCACCACATTCGATGATGCAACACTATTGATCTAATGATTGAGACTCCAATTCACATCGTCCCTCGGAATCAGAAAATTAGTCTTCACCTTCACCCCGTGAAACTCTATCGCAGCTGCATCATGTGACAACACTGCCTCCTCCATTGTGTCGAACGTACCTAACCAAACATTTCATTCTCTCCTCGAATCTCTTGTCGTTGCTCCGTATCTACCTGATGGTTTCTTCCTACCCCTTGGTTATGCACCTCCTCCGTAACTCCTCTGTTCACTTTTTCCGCCTTCTTTACAAATCCTCCATTCACTTTCTTCGCCCTCACCGCCACCTTCGCAATGCCTCTGTTCACTTTCATCCCCTTCGCCGTTGTCTTCGTATATTTTTCCTTAGACGCCACTTTCACTTCTGTAATAAATAACAAAAAATAAAAATTCTGCTATATATATATATATATATATATATAAATTAATTATTTTTTTCTTCCTAGAGAAATATGATAAAATTTGAACAAGTCATGAGAATGAGAGAAAATGAAGGGGGAGGATCGGCTTAAATAGGAAAGTGGTAGGAGAGGCAAACAAAACAGTCAATGGAGTGAGGTTTTGACTTGACTGATGTAATTGTGGGGGGCCACACATGACGTGACATTATTATTATATTTTTTCTTTAAAAATTCAACTTTTGTGATATTAGTATCACAAATATTTATAAATGTAATATTGGTCCTTTGATTTCTAGTTAAACACATTTTAACAAATAGTTGAATTGAAAATTTTTTTTGTCTCAAAATAAATGTTATCTTAAACTCTTTTTGGAACTTTACAAATTTATATATACTTTTGAAAAAAAATATTAATTGTAAGAATTATATGAGAAAATTTAATGAATTCTATCCTGATTTTATATAGAGATAATTACGTGAGGTATTAATTGTAAGACCTAAATTACCTATAATATCATATTTTAAACTTTACCAAAAATACCTTATCTAGAATACCAAAACTACCGTATGTACAGTTGAGCTCTTTTAATCTAATATTTTTTATTGGATTTACTCTGTTTCTTTAATTCCTAAATTAACACAAATATGTAAGATGTGGGTTGTATATTTTTCCTTCTTTACCTTAACCTTCCCTTCTCCATCTTCATTACGCATGTTTCTTTCTTTTCCCCTCTTTTTTTTTTTGCAGCTCATTTTTCTTGGAAAAATCTAATTTTTTCAATTGTGATCAAATTCTCAGAAGATCTAATATTTATTTATTAGTATTTCCCATTGCACGATTCTCATTATAGTTTTCTTCTCATAATGTATTTTAGTAGTTCACTTTTATGTGTATTGCATCAGAATTCACTCTATCATATTTAAGTGATTCATTTATATGAAATGTTTTAAGTATGGAGACTTAAATACCATAATGTATTTAAGTGGTTCATTTGTATGTCTAATATATGGAGACTCAATCAATGTGTTTAAGTGGTTCATTTGTATGTGTAATATGTCGGAACTAAGTGTAATGTATTTTAGGAGTTTATTTGTATGTGTAGAGTATCAAAACTCACTCCAATGTATTTTAATGGTTAAATTGTATGTGTAGTGTATAGGAACTAAGTCTAATGTATTTTAGTATTTCATTTGTATGTGTAGTGTATCAAAACTCACTCTAATGTATTTTAATGGTTAAATTATATGTGTAGTGTATCAGAATTAAGTCTAATATACAAAATGTATGGGACAATATCTATGTATTATCTTTTACTGTCATTTTTTTATACATTTAAACCTATATTTAATAGTATTAATAGAATTGGTGTTTAAAAAATTATCAATAGGGAAATAAATACAATAAAATTCATTTCGAATACATTAAAAATACACACACAAAAAAAGAAGAGAGTGGATATGTTGACAAGTAAAATCATCAGATACATTAAATTGAGTTCTACATTCATTATAAATAGAAAACAAATATTATGTTTCAAGTTAAAATATTTGGGGGGAGGGCGGGGGCGGGGGGGGAGGGGGGAGGAAATTATATATTGGTTAGAGAAAGAGAAGAATTTAATTTATGGGGTACTGTGTACAATCACATTAGTCGTATATATGGGCTAATTTTTGGAGAAAGATAAAAGTTTATTTTTTGAGACTACAGTTCATTAGCCATATTGGGAAGTTTGAAGAAAAAATAGGAAAGAGAATTAATTCCCAAGGAAAGAGAAGATTTTCGTGGGCAAAGTATATTCAGTAAAGTTAACTGTATCTAGCAACAAGGGTTATGATGGAGTGATAAGTACTCCTTCATCCTTAACCAGAGGTCTCGGGTTCGAGTCACTCTGGGTACGGCGTCGCCTTTGTTAGGGAGCGCTTTACGCCCCAATGTGGGACTTTCCGGCGCGAATCCGGATTTAGTCGGGCTCCAATGTGGGTATCGGACACCTGGTGGAAAACAAAAATAATAATAATTAAACTGTATCTATTAATTACTATTTAGGTATATTTGGTAATTATTAGGTATACAAGTAATTATTTAAGAGGTTAGGTAGTTTGGGTAATTTTGATCTTACAATTAATATCCCACGTAATTTTCCTTTTTATAAATTGACAAGTAATTTGGAACAACTATATTTAGTAATATTAATATTAGTCCTTATGATTTCTACACATGCAATTTAAATAACTTAAATCTTATAAATGATCCTTGAAAAAATGGATTTGAATCAAATCCAACTTCCCTTTTTTTTTTTTTACTGAAGATATCATTATTTTCTAATTTCTTTGTCACTAGAGAATATTTTCTTACGATTTCATTTATGGAGCTTTCAAATATAAATGGAGTATATTTTGAAAGCAATACATTATTCGTCTTGTTGTTTTGCTTTTCATATTAGCCAAATATGCATTAAGTTTATTTAAACGCCCAATTTAGGATGGTCGAGTATCTATATTGAGCGACGAAAAATAAAATTAAAAAAATTAAGACAGAGAATCTGAACATTGTGGCTTAAATTTATTCATCTTGTACTCCGGAATAATACTCATCACATTGGCACAGACCATATGTAGAGTGCAATTTTACACTATTTGGTACTTTTAATCAAAATAAAGAACATGACTAAATGTGTCAAACTAGAAATCACAAGGACCAATATTAACATTCATAAATATTTGTGATACTAATATCACAAAACTTGACATGTTTAAGAAAAAAATAAATAATACCACATCACGTGTGGTTCCCATAATTACATCAGTCAAGTCAAACACCCCCTTCATTCATTGTGCTTTGTTTGCTTCCCATACCACTTTCCTATTTAAGAAGTTCCTCCCCCCTTCATTTTCTCTCATTCTAATGACTTGTTCAAATTTGTCATATTTCTATAGATAGAAAAAAATAAATTAATTTCTATAAAAAGTTCCTAAGCAAAAATGTACGAAGGCGGCGGCGAAGGCGATGAAAGTGAACGGAGGTGTCGTAAAGGCGAGAGTGAGGGCTTAGAAAGTGAATGGAGGAGTCGCAAAGAAGGCGGTAAAAGTGAACGAAGGAGTTGCGAAGGTGGTGCATTATCGAGGAGTGCGGAAGAAGCCATCGAGGAGATACAGGACGGAACAAGAGATCCGAAGAGAAGATGTAATATTTGATTAGGTATATTTGACATGGCGGAGGAGGCAGAGATGGTGTATGATGCAGTAATGATAGAGTTTTACAGGGTGAAGGCTAAAACTAATTTTTCAATTTCGATTGATGATGTGAATCAGAGTCCCAGTCATCAAATCAGTACTATTGCATAATCGAATATGGTGGCTGTGGCGGCGATCGAGGTGGAGGTAAAGGCGTCAGATTAACCATCATCAATGCCTTTGCCTCTACGTCGACCACTGCCACAACCACCGCATTCGATGATGCAATACTACTGATTTGATCGCTAAGACTCCGATTCACATCATCCATTGGAATCGAAAAATTAGTCTTAGCCTTCGCTGCGCGAAACTCTATAGTTATTGCATCATAATATATCGCCTCCTCCTCTATCATGTCAAACGTACCTAACCAAACATTGCATCCTTTCCTCGGATATCTTGTCTCCTCCCCGTATCTCTCCGACGACTTCTTTCGTGCTCCTCGGTAATGCACCTCCTTCGCAACTCCCCCGTTCATTTTTGCCGTCTTCTTTGCAACTCCTCCATTCACTTTCTCTGCCCTTGCTGCCACCTTCTCTACACCTCCGTTTACTTTCATCTCCTTCGTCGCAGCCTTCGTCTATTTTTACTTAGGCGCCATTTTCTCTTTTATAAATCAATAACAAAAAATACAAATTGTGCTCTCTCTCACTCTCTCTATATATATATATTTAAAAACTATTTATAGAAATTAATTAATTTTTTTCTACCAATAGAAATATGATAAATTTGAACAAGTCATTAGGATGAAAGAAAACGAAGAGGGGAAGATTTGCTTAAATAGGAGAGTCGTAGGGGAAGCAAACAAAGCACAATAAATGGAGGGAATGTTTGACTTGACTGATGTAATTGCGAGGGCCACACGTGATGTGACATTTTTATTATATTTTTTTTAAACAAGTCATATTTTGTGATATTAGTATCTCAAATATTTATGAATGTTAATATTAGTCCTTATGATTTCTAGTTGAACATATTTTAACAAATAGTTGAATTGAAAAAGAATTTCATCTCAAAATAAATGTTACCTTACCCTTTTTTTCGGAACTTTACAAATTTATATACACTATTGAAAAAAATAATAATTGTAAGAATAATATTAGAAAATTTAATAAATTCTATCTTGATATTATAAATTCACAAGTAATTTGGAAAAACTATATTTAGTAATATTAATATTGGTCCTTATGATTTCTACAGATACAATGTAAATAACTTAAATCTTTTAAGTGATCCATGGAAAAATGGATTTGAATCAAATCAAACACTCTTTTTTTTTTTTTACTAAAGATATCATTATTTTCTAATTTTTTTGTCACCGGAGAATATTTTCCTTCGGTATCATTTAAGAAACTTGCAAATATAAATGGAGTATATTTTAAAAATAATACATTACTCGTCTTCTTGTTTTATTTTTGTATCAGCAAAATATACATTAACTCTAATTATATGTCCAATTTGGGATGGTCGAGTATCTATATTTGTAATGACCTAATTTGTAAAAAAAACCTTGATTTTTATGTGTTTTGGCCAATTTGCCCTTCCTCATAGTTGTTACATGGTTTTGAAGTGTGGGGATGGTTTACACGGTCTCCGATGCTATCAGGAATGATTTGGAAGAGTTTACGGTTTTTAGAGGCTTTAAATGCCATACAGTTGACTTCAGTCAACATTTGGTCTTTTGAGTCCCGGATGATGATTTGGACAGTTCCATTAGATCCGAAATGTCAAATTTGGATTAGTGGCGAGGTTGGATCGGGTTCAAAACCTTTATTTTTCATTTCGATCCTTCGTTTGAAAAATTACCCAAAAGGGGTAATTTATTAAAAATAATACTTTTTCAAAAATCCAATGTGGTCATTGAGTCCGGAACGTTGAAAATAGCCTAGTAGCATATATGGTTTATTTCTCTGGGGTCCCGAACGAATCAGGGCTCATTCGAAAATATTTCAACTTGCCAAAACTCAACTCTTTGCTGATATCTGGTGCAGACCCAACCCTTCTTTGCTAACGTGGACCTTGGCCGCAAACGCAAAGATGGAAGTGATCCTCTATCGCGAATGCGATGGTTTGGGTCATAGACCTTCACAAACGTGAAGCCCTAGCCTCGAACACAAAGGCCATTTATTGGCTTGGTAAATGTTGACCCTCGCAACTGTGAAGGGTTGACCGGGTTCGCGAGGTACTATTCACAGAACAATGTAAATACCCATTTTTCACGAATTTCTTCCATTTTTAGGCCTCCAAGCTTCGGGAAAGGCAATTTTCTAGGGTTTCTTCACCGTGTTTTGTGTGGGTAACCTCTAAACTCATATTCCCATCATTTTCCATGGATTATATCTTTGAAAAACCTTTTAATCATGATTTTGAAATGGGATTGAGGAATTTTTTGGTAAAGCTTAAAAATGGTTTTTCTTCGATTTGGACCTCATTTTAAACCCGTTTTTGCATGGGTTTTCTATTGTAGACTCCTATAACCTTGGGGAATGAGTTTCTAAACTAAAATTCCTATTTTACCCTTCTTATTTTTGAACTCATTTTTTAAGTCCATTTTGGACCAATCTTAAATATGGTCAATATGGATATTGTTGGCTTTCTTTTAACGCGTAGATGCTATATTTGTATGTTTTAGTTGATTTTGAGACTGTTCGAAGGAGAAAAGCATCGTGTTGAAGGACTTTAGGATCAAATTTCATCGTTTCAAGGTAAGTTATGACTTAACTTTCTTCAGACTGGGTCGGGTAATTAATAAATAAGTAAATCATGCTATGGGTATGGGAAAATAACTATGAAAATGGTATTTCGAGATTAGTATTATTGTGGTGTTCCGATGTGGGGGCTTATATTCTTATTGTTGTTGACTTATGATATCATATACTACGTGTGGCCCGAGTGGGGGCTTTATTTGACATCATTGACCTTATTTGTACATTTGAATGTCTTATTCTCAAAGTGATGCCTGAATGGGGGCTTGAATAGATATTATAGGCTTTATTGAGCATGGTTTGCCTTATCATGATGAAAAATGCTGAGTTATGTGTTGATATGATATAAATGATGTCTTACATGCATATTTATTCCAATGGTGTCTATCTAGAATTGATATCATAAACTGTTAACATATTGAGTTGATTTCTGGTCTCACTTATATACGTATTGAATAGATTGAATATCTTCATATTGGTGTGATTGTGAGCATAACATCCTCATTTCATACATAAACATTCATGAGACATTGGTATCATTGAGAAACACCAATTTTGAAAGAAAATGAGACACTTTAAAAATGCCTAGATCGAGGGATGTGTCGGCCGAGTAAATTGAGACATGAGATTGAGATTTATGGAAACTTGAGTTAGTATACGGGTTGCGAACCCCCCATGGGTCCTATATTGGGAGCTAGAGGCTCGATAGGTGTATACAGAAAGTTATGCGATAATTTTCAAATCCTTCATCATTATCCCATCTTCATTGTATTGTATTGCATACACATATTTGTGTTGCTTTTATACTCCTGGTGTGCACTTAGTTTCTATACTTGTTTGATCATATTTGTTTCTACTTGTTCCTTCTTTATGTATGTGTGTGTGTGTGTATATATATATATATATATATATATTAGAACTTATAGTGGAGACGGTGTGAGCTACCATTTGGGAACTTTTCTATTTGCAGGTGTTGTGCTCATAGTATTTCTTTACATGCTTTATTTTCTGCTTTGCTCAGTCGGCCTATGATTTCTATGGAGTACAAGTGGACTGTACTCACCCCTACTGTGCCGTTTTGGTGTAGATTCGAGTACTAGGACTACACGGTATGGCTGGGTTCGTGCTTGTAGAGTCTGAGATTTTGAGGTACTGGCATGCTTTAGGTTATGAGAATTGGCTCCAGGCCTCATCTTATCCATTATTATGTCTTTATTTATCTTTTGAATACAAATTTTATGTATTATTCCGCCACCAGTATCTCCACCGGGTTTGAGAGGATTCGAAAGTTTATGAAGGGGTTATAGGGTCCTTATCAGTTGTATACTGCCCAGATGGTTATTTCAGGGTCTTCTTTTCAGTGTATTATTGAGCATGCCAAGTTGACCGAGTCTATTACCCAGGCTACTCAGGGAGGCACCAAGAAAGTGCACCTTAAGGGTGTGTTTAGTGGACATGCCTCCCGAGGCAGAGATTTCTCTAATAGAGGTTCCCGTGGTTATCATGGTAGGCCGGTTCAGTCCGCTTTACAGGGTTCAGATGGTAGACCTTTAGGTTCTATGGCTTCAGGTAGCCAGGCATCAGGTCACGCTAGTATAGGTTCCAGTTTTAATTCTTCAGACCAGAGCAGTCGTCCTAGTTCGTTTGTGCCTCCTCAGATTGAGTCGGGCCTTATGGTTTGCTTTATATATGATGAGGTTTTCCACTTGACCAAGGATTTTCCTCGATGTGTGTTTGGTCCAGCCCAGTAGGGTTCTCAACTTCAGCTTTGCCCCACTCCTATATCTGTAGTCAGAGGTGGTTCACAACATGGTAGGGCTTCTACTTGAGGTGCTCGAGGTAGAGGTAGGGGAGCTCACTGCAGTGGTTGCGGGGTTGTTCAGTCCAAGAGCGGACATGGATAGTGTTATGCTATACCTGGGAGACCCGAGGCAGAGGTCTCTGATGCAGTCATTACAGGTATCATCCCGATTTGCTACAGCTTTACATCCGTGTTATTTGACCTTGAATCTACATTCTCCTATGTGTCTACATATTTTGCTTTCGGTTTTGATACTCTGTGTGAGCCCCTTGCTAGGCCTCTTTATGTATCTACCCCCATATGAGATTCTTTAGTGGTGGATTGGGTGTACCGATCTTGTATAGTTACCTTTGTGGGGCGTGAGACTTAGGTAGCCTTGATTATCCTAGATATGGTTGATTTTGATGTTATTTTGGGTATGGATTGGTTAGATCCCTATCATGCTATATTGAATTGTTATGCCAAGACAGTGACCTTAGCTACGCAGGGCATGCCAAGGTTATCTTGGAAAGGTACGCTTAGTTTGGGTCCGAAGGGAGTTATATCTTTTCTACGTGTTTGTCGCATTGTAGAAAAAAGTGCTTGTCTTATTTGGCTTATGTTCGTGATACTAGTGTTGCCTCACCGCCTCCTATGGATTCTATTTTGGTTGTTCGCGAGTTTATGGACGTGTTTCCTTTGGATTTGCCTAGTATGCCTCCGAATTGTGATATTGATTTTGCTATTGATGTGGAGCCAGACACCAAGCCCATCTCCATCTCTCCCTATAGGATGGCCCCAACTGAGTTGAAAGAATTGAAAGAGCAATTACAGGATTTGTAGAGTAAAGACTTCATTAGACTTAGTGTATCTCCTTGGGGTGCTCCTGTCTTATTTGTCAAGAAGAAGAATGTTTCTATGTGCATGTGTATCAATTATCGACAATTGAACAAGGTGACGGTTAAGAACAAGTATCCTCTTACTCGCATGTATCCTCTTCCTCTCATTAATGATTTATTTTACCAACTTTACGGTGCCTCTGTGTTTACTAATATTGATTTGAGATACTAGTAGCACCTGATGAAGATTAGAGTTTTGGACGTTTAAAAGATGACTTTTTGGACTCGATGCGGTTATTATGAGTTTTTGGTCATGTCTTTTGGGTTGACCAATGCCCCAGCAACGTTCATGGAGTTGATGAACCAGGTATTTTGACCGTATCTCAACTCCTTTATGATTGTATTTATAGATGTTATCTAGATTTATTCCAAGAATGATGCCGATCATGTGAGACACTTGAGGACTTTACTTCAGAGATTGTGTGATGAGAAGTTGTATGCTAAGTTCTCTAAGTGTGAGTTTTTGTTGGATTATATCTTTTTCTTGGATTATGTGGTGACTAAGGATAATTTTATGGTTGATCCGACCAAAATTGTGGAGATTTGTGATTGGGTTAGGCCCACTAGTCCCACCAAGATTTAGAGTTTTATTGGCTTGGTAGGTTATTATCTGCGTTTTATTGAGGTCTTCTCATCTATAGCTTCTCCTTTGACCAAGTTGACTCAGAAGAAGATTACTTTTCAGTGGTGGGATGTGTATGAAAAGAGCTTTCAAAATCTCAAGAAGTTGTTGACTTCGACTCCTATCTTGACCTTACCTAAGGAGGGCATGGGCTTTACCGTGTTTTGTGATACTTATGGTATGGGTTTGGGTGCAGTACTGATGTAAGATGTTAAGGTGATTAGTTATGCTTCTCGTCAGTTGAAGCCTCATGAGAGAAACTACCCTACCCATGATTTGGAGTTGGTCGTGGTTGTGTTTGTGTTGAAGTTGTGGAGGTATTACTTATCTGGAGTCTATTGTGAGATTTTCTTAGATCATCGTAGCCTTCAGTACTTCTTCACTCAGTGAGACCTTAATATGAGACAGCGACATTGGCTTGAGTTGCTTAAGGATTATGATCTCACTATTGCTTATCATTCGAGTAAAGCTAATGTGGTTGCAGATGCCTTGAGTCAGAAGACGACTAGTTTGGGGAGTTTGGCTGATTTCTTGACTCAGGAGCGACTTTTAGCCTTAGAGATTCAGTCTTTAGCTAATCAGATGGTTAGGCTTGATATTTCATCTCCCGAGCATGTTTTAGCCTTTATTGGTTCTAGATCTTCCTTGATGGAGCAGATTCGAGCTCACCAGTTTGATGATGATAACTTGAGGGTGATTCGAGATAAGGTATTGAGTGGCGAGGCTAAGGCGACATCTCTTGATTTCGATGGTGTATTGAGGATTGGTGGTCGAGTTTGTGTGCCAGAGTTAGTGGATGGGTGGGATTAATTTTAGAGGAGGCTCATTGTTCTAGATATTCCATTCATCCAGGAGTGACTAAGATGTACCATGATTTGAAAAAGCTTTACTGATGGTGTGGTATGAAGAAGGATATAGCAGACTTTGTAGCTCGTTGCTTGTGTTGTAGCATATGAAGGCTGAGCATCAGAGACCGGGTGGTTTACTTCAGAGATTACCCATTCCTGAGTGAAAGTGGGAGCGAATCACTAAGGATTTGGAAAGTGGGTTGCCTCGTACTTCTTGTGGGTCTGACAATATTTGGTTCATCATGGATCGATTGACCAAATCAGTCCATTTCATTCCTATTCAGATTTCCTTCAGTGCCAAGAGGTTGGCTCATATTTATGTTCAAGAGATAGTTTACCTTCATGGGGTACCCGTGTCTATTATTTCAGATAGAGGCTTAATGTTCACTTCTAGATTTTGGATGATGTTTCAGGAGGAGTTAGGTACTCAGGTTGACCTTACATAGCTTTCCACCTCAGATCGACGGTCAGCCGGAGCAGACTACTCAGGTTTTGGAGTATATACTCTGCGCATGTGTTATGGACTTTAGAGGTCTTTAGGAGTAGCATTTAGCCTTGACAGAGTTTGCTTATAATAATAGCTACCATTCGAGTATTGAGATGACACTTTTTGAGGAATTGTATGGTGGGCGTTGTCGTTCCCCGATTGGTTGGTTTGAGACTTCTGAGGCTAGACCCTCTGGTACCGACTTGCTTCGCGAGTCTTTGGATAGAGTTCGGGTAATTCAGGATAGGCTTCGGGCAACCTAGAGTAGGCAAAAGAGTTATGCGGATTGCAGGCTTTGTGCATTAAAGTTTGGGATTGGTGATCGAGTTTCCCTTTATATGTCGCCCATGAAGGGCGCGATGAGTTTAGTGAAGAGTGGCAAGCTTAGCCTGAGATACATTGGACCCTTTGAGATTTTTTAGACAGTTAGGGAGGTTGCTTATGAGTTGGACTTACCTCCATATTTTTCAGCTCTTCATCCAGTTTTTCATATATCTATGATTTGATGCTATATTCCGGATGAGTCTTACGTGCTTTGTTGGGACTCAGTTCAGTTGGAAGAGAGGTTGACCTTTGTTGAGGAGCCAGTTTCCATTTTAGCCAGGGATGTTAGACGGTCGAGTTCTAGAGGTATTCCTGTAGTTAAGGTTTCGTGGAGACACTCTTCCATTGATGAGGCTACTTGGGAGGTCGAGTCTGACATGCGTAGTAGTTACCCCCAGCTTTTCACCAATTTAGGTACTTCCTTGCCTTTTAGCTCGAGGACGAACTAGAGTCTTAGTGGTGGATATTGTAATGACCTATTTGTAAAAACAAAACTTGTTTTTTACGTGTTTTGACCATTTTTCCCTTCCCCATAGTTTCTACATGTTGATTTTGAGGTGTGGGGATGGTTGGCATGGTCCCCGATGCGATTGGAAATGATTTGGAAGAGTTTATGGTTTTTAGAGGCTTTAAAAGTGATATGTTGACTTCGGTCAACATTTGCTATTTCGAGTCCCGGATGACTATTTGGACCGTTTCATTAGATTTGGAATGTCAAATTTGGGTTAGTGGCGAGGTTAGTTCGGGTTCGAAACCCTTATTTTGCATTTTGACCCTTCGTTTGAAAAATTGCCCAAAGGGGGTCCCGGGGGTTAATTTATTGAAAATTGCCCTTTCGAAAACATTTCAACTTGCCAAAACTCAGCTCTTTGCTGATATTTGGTGGATACCCCACCCTTCTTCGTGAATTCAAGCCTTGGCCGCAAATGCGGAGAAGGAAGTGATCCTTCATCGCAAACCCGACGGGGGTATCGCGAACGCGAGGGTCCGGGTCATGGACCTTCGCGAATGCGAAGCCCTGGCCGCGAACAGGAAGGTCATTTATCGTCCTGGTCAATGTTTACCCTTCACGAATGCGAAGTATTAACTGTGTTTGTGAGGTACTATTCACAAAACAGTATAAACACCCCCTTTTTGCGAATTTCTTCTATTTTTGAACCTCCAAGCTTCGAGAAAGACAATTTTTGAGGGTTTCTTCATCGTGTAGTGTGTGGGTAACCTCTAAACTCATATTCCCATCATTTCCCATGGATTATATCTTCGAAAAACCTTTTAATTATGATTTTGAAGTGGGATTTTGTGGATTTTATCGATAAAGCTTAAAAATAGTTTTTCTTCAATTTGGACCTCATTTTAAACCCGTTTTCACGTGGGTGTTTTAATATAGACTCCTATATCCTTCGGGAATGAGTTTCTAAACTAAAATTTTGATTTTACCCCTCTCGTTTATGAACTCATTTTTCAAATCCGTTTTGGACCCGTCTTAAATATCGTCAGTATGGGTATTGTTGGTTTTTTTTAACGCGTAGATGCTATATTTGTATGTTTTAGTTGATTCTGAGACCGTTCGAAGAGGAAAAGTGTCATGTTGAATGACTTTAGGATCGAATTTAGTCGTTTTGAGGTAGGTTATGGCTTAACTTTCTTCAGACTGGGCTGCGTAGTTAAGAAATTAGTAAAACATGCTATGGGTATGGGAAAATAACTAAGAAAATGGCTTTCGAGATTAGTATTATTGTTGTGTACCCGTGTGGAGGCTTATATTCTTGTTGTTGTTGACTTGTGATATCATATACTGTGTGTGGCCTGAGTGGAGGCTTTATTTGACATCATTGGCCTTATTTGTGCATTTGAATGCCTTATTTCTCAAAGCGATGCCCGAGTGGGGGATTGAATAGATATTATAGGCTTTATTGAGCATGATTTACCTTATCATGATGAAAAACGCTGAGTTATGTATTGATATGATATAAATAATGTCTTACATGTATATTCATTCCAATGGTGCCTATCTAGAATTGATAGCATGAATTGTTGAAATATTGAGTTGATTTCTGGGCTCACTTATATAAGTATTGAATAAATTGGATATTTTCATATTGGTGTGATTGTGAGCATAACATTCTCATTTCATACATACACGATAATGAGATAGTGTTATCATTGAGAAGCACTAATTTTGAAAGAAAATGAGACACTTTAAAAATGCCTAGAGGTAGGGATCTATTCGAGTATTCGCATCGATTCAAAGAAATTTAGATAATTCGATTTGAATTTACAATTTGAATCAATTTACGTATTTAATTTTAGAATATTTTAATTTTTTGAATCGAATTGGTTTTGGGTGTTTCCAATTCGAATTGATTCGAAAATCGAAATTTATCCATATTATATACATATGGTATTTAGTATTTATTACTTACTTACATACCTATAACCTAATACAGATTCACAATAGTCCAGACTCACATTTAGAGTATTTTAATTATAAAACCTAAAACCTATACCTCTTTTACCATTTACATTTTACCAGTTACAACTTCAAGAGAACATACCTAAATCCTAATCTCTCAAATTATGAGTCACGACTCACAATTACATATTTTAATTCCACTTTAAACTTGCAAAGCAATTTTACTTAAGGTTACTTGTGGCCTAATTTTATGATTTGTTGTTTTTTGTTTTATTTGCTCTAAAATTGAAATGAAAACAGTTGCTTGTTGAAATTTCAAATTGGAACAAATCGATTCGTAAAATCGAATCGAGCTAATAAAAAATAAATTGAATTGAACCTTGAATGAATCGAGTTAGGATAAAGATTTTAATAAATCAAAATTTGAAATTTCAATTCGATAATGGCTAAATTCGATCCGAATCAATTCGTGCACATGCCTAGACCGAGGGATGTGCCGGTTGGGTAGATTGAGATATGAGATTGAGATTTATGGAAACTTGAGTTAGTATATAGGTTGCGAACCCCCCATGGGTCCTATCTTAAGATCTAGAGGCTCATTAGGTGTATACAGAAAGTTATGCGATAACTTTCAAATCATTCATCATTATCCCATCTTCATTGCATTACATTACATATGCATTTTTGTGTTGCTTTCATACTCCTGGTGTGCACTTAATTTTTGTAATTGTTTGATCATATTTGTTTCTATTCGTTCCTTCTTTATATATATATATATATATATATATATATATATATATATATATATATATTAGAACTGATAGTGGAGACGGTGTGACCTATCGTTTGGGAATTTTTCTTTTTGCAAGTGACGTGCTCATAGTATTTCTTTACTTGTTTTATTTTTTCCTTTGCTTAGTCGGCCTATGATTCCTACTGAGTACGAGTGGACTATACTCACCCCTACTGTGCCCTTTCGGTGTAGATTCGAGTACTAGCACTACATGGGGTGGTTGAGTTCATGTTTGTAGAGTCAGATATTTTGAGGTACTGGCATGCTCTAAATTATGAGAGTTGGCTCCAGGTCTCATCTTATCCATTATGATGTCTTTATTTATCTTTTGGAGACAGATTTTATGTATTATTCAGATTCGAGTAGGGTTTTAGATGACCTCGTACTTATGATACCAGTTTTTGGGATGATTATATATTTTGTTCATACTTCCCCATTTATCTATGGTTATGGCCTGACTTCATTCTAGAAGTCTCACCTTGTTCTATTTATTTACTGTTTTTGATTTTCTTAACGCTTGAGATTCTCGACTTACTTATCAAGGCTCGGTCGAGATAAGTTCCATCATGACCTCTACTTTTGGGTCTTGACAATATTGGGAGACAAAAAATAAATTTAAAAATTAAGGCAGAGAAATCTGAATGTTGTGGCTTAAATTTATTCATCTTGTACTCAAGAATAATATTCATGAAATTAATGCAAACGATACGTAAAGTGCAATTTTACACTATTTTGTACTATTAACCATATCAAAAGACTTGACTAAAATACAATCTTGAAGAAATCAAATAAAAAACTTGATACAGAATTAACAACATTAGCGATTAAGCAATTACAAGTCATTGGGACCAAAAGGTGTCATTGGTTGGGTTTCCACAAAAACCACAACTCCTGTCGCACGAAACTAAGGTTGTTAATTTGTTGCAACAAGTCTTTTTTTTTTTGTGAATGAAAAAATTGTTCAGAGAATTATAGTGTTATATACACACAGAGAGAAAGCTTGTTTGTAATCCTTGTACAAATTAAACTAGGATTTGGACTTCCCTAATTTATACCTCTCCCACTTTTGTTTGGTTTTGGATCGGAATATTAATATTTGAAAATCCTTGCCCAAATTTGATTAGGACAATACTGATTTGGGCCACAGATGACTACCAAGAAGAACTGAAGTTGGAAACCCCACTCGCATGACCTAATACCTGGCTACCTGGAGTCACAGAGACTGAAGGACCACCACCTAATCCCTGTAAAGTGGCCTGGACTGACCTACCATGATAACCACGGGAACCTCTACTAGAGAAATCTCTGCCTCGGGAGGCATGGCCTCTAAACTCGCCCTGCCGGCGCACCTTCTTAGTGCCTCCCTGAGTAGCCTGGGTAATAGACTCAGTTAACTTGGCATGCTCAATAATACTCTAAAAAAAAGCCCCTAAAACTACCATTTGGGCTGTAGCCAACTGATAAGGACCCTCTAACACCGATCTGTGAGACTCTACTAGGCATACTGCTCTTACACTTATGAGACCGGTGAACCTAGCGCTCTAATACCAATTTTTCATGACCTAAAAGTTGAGGTCATGATGGCAACTACCGAGACCCAGCCTCGGTAGGTAAGACAATTACCCAAAAAGGACAGAAGTGCGGAATTATAAATAAAGTAAGATAAAGAGACTTCAAGAGTGAATTCAGGTCAACACAATACATAATAAAGCGGAAGTCTGAAAGAAAATGTCATAAAACCCCCAAAATATGGTGTCATACGTACAAGAGAATCTAAAGTAAGACTGAAATCCGAAGAAAATACAAAGTGTGTTTCAAAACATAAATAAAGATAGGATGAAGATATGAGGAGGTCCGAAATCAGCTCTAAACACTAGAGCGTGCCAGTACCTCAAGTCAACCACCAAATAGCACGATCAGCTTCCGCGTCTCATACTCAAATTAGGATTTGCACCATAAGTGCACAGTAGGGGTGAGTACGGTCCACTTATACCCAGTAGGTATCATAGACTGACTGAACAAAGAAGAAAATAATACAAGTCAAGAAATACTATGGTCACGTCACTTGCAAACAGAAAAGTTCCCAAATGGTAGCTCACACCGTCTCTACTAATAGTTCTAATATATATGGAAAAGAAATAGAAACAGATACAAACGAAATGTATACAGAAACTAAGTACACTTTAAGGAAACATAAAGGAACACGGAAGTTGCATATGCAAATGAAATGCAATGATAGTAAAATGAATAGTTGAAAATACTTGCATGACTTTCTGTATTCACCTATCGAGCCTTAGTGCTCCAAAAATAGGACCCATGGGGGGTTCGAAACTCGTATACTATCTCAAACCTCAACTCACCTCTTCGTCTTGTATTCACGGATCAAGGTTCCCCTAAAATATCTCACGTTCTTTCAAAAATAGTATTCCTCAATGGTACCAATAATTCATGAATATGTATGCATGAAATGGGGATATAATGCTCATAATCAAATTAGTATGAAGATAACAATCCATTCGATAACTGTATAAGTGAGACCAGGAATCAACTCAATATGTCAATAATTCATGATATCAATTCTCTTTTGGAACCATTGGAATATATATTCATGTAAGACATCATTAATATCATATCAACCCCTAACTCGAGCATTTCTATCATAATAGAGGCAAACAATGCTTAAAAAGGCCTAAAATATCTATTCAAGCCTCCGCACGGGCAACACACAATATATAATATCTGAAACCAATAACACTAAGTATATAAGCCCCCACACGGGCACACAAAAAATATTAATAACCTCGAAACATAACTCCTATGGTTATTTCCCCGACCCATAACATACTTTAGTTATTTATTAACTAGCCAGTCTAGTCTGAAGAAAGTTAAGCCATAACCTACCTCGAAGTGAAAAAAACCAATCCTAAAGCCTTCAACAAGGAGCCTTTCCCTTTTTGAATGGTCTCAGAATTAACTAAAACATTCAAATATAACATCTACGCGTTAAAAATGCTAATGATACTTATATCAACTATATTTAACACGGGTCCAAAATGAATTCAAAAAATGATTTTAAATATGACAGAGGTAAAATCAGAATTTTATTTAGAAATATGTCCCCCATGATTATAGTAGTGTACAGTCGAAAATCCAAGTGAAAGCGATCTAAAAACGATGCTCAAATCAAAGAAAAATTATTTTAAAGCTTTACCGACAAAGACCTCAAAAACCCATTTTGAAATCAAGATTAAAGAGTGTTGTTGATGATATAATCAATGGGAATCAATGAAAGCAAGAGTTTGGAGCTTACCCAAGCTCAAATGGTGAAGAAAATCCTCAAAATTGTGCAACCCAAAACTTCAAGTCTTCGAAATACATGAATGGAATAAAAGGGAAAATTCTAGGTATATATACCAGCGATGGCTGCTTTAGAGGCTAAATGACCACTAAAGCATTCACCACTAAAGTGGCGGGTGGCCGCTAAAGTGGCCCGACCTCCGTGGCTGGGCTTCGCTTATGTAGTCCACTGTCGGTAAAGCGGTAAAATATCCGCTTTAGAAACTGGGGCGACAACAGTTGACTCCTAAAGCGCTGCCATGCCGCTAAAGCGGTCTTTGGTCGGAAAAGCGGCTGCACCAGATTCAGTTGCATCAACAACTTTTCTATGTTGCAAAGTTACCGATCAACTCCTCAGAATTCGTTCGGGATCCGGTGAACGCAAATTAAATAAGCTACTAGGCTATTTTCTATGTTTCGGACTCAATGACAACGTTAGATTTTTGAAAAAGGATCGTTTCCAATAAATTAACCCCCGAAACCCCTTTTTAGCAATTTCACTAGTTTCCAAATGAAGAGTCAAAATGCAAAATAAAGGTTCCGAACCAAAACCAACCCCTCTACTAACCTAAGTTTGACATTTCGAATCTAACAAAACTGTCCAAATTATCGTCTGACACTAGAAACATAAAATGTTGACCGAAGTCAAACTAGTGGCTTTTTAAAGTCTCTAAGAGCCTTAAACTCTCCCAAATCATTACTAAAAGCATTGGGAACCATGTCAACCATCCCCACACCCTAAAATCAACATGTAACAATCAAGCGGAAGGGAAAAATGGTCAAATTACATAAGAGTGGGAATTTTCACATATCAGGTTGTTACAAGGAAGGAAATAAGATACAAGAGTAGCTAGAGAAGAATGGATATACAATCGCGCTATACAGATAACCCAACATGAAGGTACTAACCTGAGGGAGCTAGTCTAACATCACACGGACCATAAACAATAAGAGAGCTAACTCTAGCATAATTAAGGTCTCTAACAAAAATGTGAATAAGCATAAGATAATCTAATAGTAATAAATCTTACCATAGCAAGGAGTAAAGAAACTCGGAAGCATACCTAAAACCTAAGGTACCAATCCATAACTAGCCTGCCATGAACTATACAATAATAATTGAATAATAATGTTAACGATTAGTCTAGACAAACAATAACCTAATCGGGCCTCCATAAGCCTGAAAGGCACAAGCGACACTCAACAAACAACAACTATAACCTGTACCTATATATTCCCTCATAAGACGATTAGATACAAGGGCCAAACAATTATACATTTGATAGGCAATACACATGAATGAACTGATGCAACATAAACCAATATTACCATACCGACTGAGTGCCAAACCATACCAAGTATATACATCTCCTCATGCTCGCCAGCCCTCAAGGCAGGACCTATGGGTATCACCTCTTTCAGTACGACGTCACCAAGTAGAGGAACCATAAGGGACATGAGATATCCATATATACTTTCTGGTCCCAAACTAGAACTTTCAATAACCATCATAACCAATCTACTTTGTATAGTACTGGAGAAAAATTAGCTTATAAAAGGCTGCTCAGACTCGAACCAATGCTAAATAAGTAGATATCTATATATCCATTGCTCGAGATCATATTTGGGACTAAAATGGTAGAATAATGTAGAAAGGATCGGAATCTCCCTTGATCGAAAAGAATAAATAGTAGTAAAAGAGTGGATCAAGAATGGACCAAAATCCACCTGGATCTAAGTGTCGAAAGTGGTAAGTTTGGTTTAAAAGCTTATAAGTCATTAATAAGGTGGCATGGCTTCCGTTTAAAGAATCAATTTTAAAGTTAAAAAGTAGAAATAAATTCCTTTTTAGAAAATGGTAGTAAAATCAAGGTTTTATTTGAAATCGTGCCACTAATAAGAGTAAATGCATCTAAATGTATGCATGCCATCAACAGTATCCAAACAATACAACCGTAAGCTTCTATGCATATATAAACTAGAACCACGTCCTTTCAAAGGATAGAGTACTAACCTGGTATATGACTGGTCTCGTAACTATGGCCTTGGGCCCAACAATGTACAATATACCAAGATAACAACATTATAACCCAGAAAGATTAAGGTAAATACGGCTATCATGCTACTGAAAGGGTCTAAGGGGATATCGCCCAAATCACTAAGTGTCATAATACGATTTATACTAAGGGATCCTTCATGTCAACCTAAGGTCAAACAAGTCTATAATCAGGCATACTAGAGTCCCATAACTATAGTTGGTATTCTAGGCTAGGCTTAATTTACATTTCTAATCTAAATCCCCTAAAAATGTCAAATACTATTATTGGGATACAAATGTCCATAAACTTATCCTATAACCTCTACCTAACATGCAATCTATACAATACACAATCTCATAGAGAAGAGTAGACCATAGCTTACCTCATAGTCAAACAGCAGTCTTGAACCATCCACAAACTGCTCATTTTCACTCCACTATCTCTGAATGATTTCACACTGTCAAACTCATAATCTACACGTTAATACGAGTAAATTGAGACCCATATTACAATATAAAAGTTCAGGCCAAAAATTAGGTCAAAAATAAGTCCATAGGTCCCGCAAATAGAATTCCAAAATTGAATAGATCACGAGGTCCCTCAAAGGACAATGAATGTGTGCTCAAAATTTGAGCACAAATGGAGTCTCGATTGGGGCTCAAATCAGCCCAAGAGCTTGAGAAAATAAGAGAGAAAATCAAGAATTTAGTAGAGAATTAGACCAAAAACTTACAAAGAAACTAACCAAAAAATGATCACCTCAACGTCCTCTACTCCTCCTCTCTTCAATTTATGATTTCCCATGAGTTCTTGATCTCTTAGGTCAAAAAATGGCAAAAAAAGGGTTAAGAAATGATAAAAAATTAGGAAGAAGACGACCGCTAAAGCGGTAAGGTGGGCACTAAAGCGACCATGCCTTGGCTAGCTAGCCACCGCTAAAATGGTCATTTGGCCACTAAAGCGGCTACCGCTAAAGTGGTCATGGGCCGCTAAAGCAAATCGATGGTCCTAAGTCATAAATGACTTGTAGCCGCGCACTATGGAGAGACACAAAATAAATAAAATGGAGAAAATGACCTGGAGGGTTATTACAACCGTATAAATAAGTAATGTATCAATATTTTATAAATAGTTATATAATGTATATGTAATTTATCGATATTGTATTAATGGTGTATAAACAGACACACACAGAGAAATCCCATCCATATGCACTATTTATACCATCCTTATATATTGCAACAACTTATCAGAATAAAAAAAAGAATCTCATTCTAGACAATTCACATAAATATTAAATCCATCTTCCCTTTAATTCACAACAACATTAGAAGTCAAACTCAAAATCAAAGCAATTCAATCAAGAAATTAAGCTTTTCAATGGATGATGGTATTACTCTAATTGTTTAATTGGAGATATTTTTCTAGTGGGTATGGGGCTGCAAATGGGAAAATGAACGAAACTATGGAGTTTTGATCTCCTAGAGACTTGGATGGTCATGGAACCTACTTCAATTGCAGCTGGGAGGTACATATTTTCGGCATCTACTCTTGTTTATACTCGTGGTGTTGCTGCTGGAAGGGCTAAAAGTCAATACGCATGCACTTCATTGGGAATTAGTGTGGCAAAATGGACCGTTAAATAGCTCAACTTAGCTAAACTCAATTCACCAGAGGCCCAAGATAAATTTCCAGTGACAGTCTATATTTTAGCAGTTGGCAAATGTTTTGCATGAGTTGCTCCAGTTAACTTTAATTCCTAATTATCATGGAGAAATTAGGGGAAAAACTGAATTGTGTAACTGAATTAGAATGACAAGTTATTGGAGGAAATCGGTGGGTAATATTACATCCTTTGTCAAAAACTTAACTAGATGTTTAAGGGGTGGACCAATTTGGCATCATGGGTTGTCAAAAAGTTGGTTATTTTAGGTAATAAACAAAAAGGGGATGTAATGACTTATTCTATCATTATTGAAAATATCTGCGGTAAAGGTATATGAATCTCATTTTTCATAGGTGCTAGGATCAATTACTTGGTATATGAGTGCATTAGTTATGAATTAAGGTCATACAATGCCCCTAGCACAAAGTTAAGTTAAAAGTATCCTTACTGATTTAGTTTGGGGCTAAGTTTAAACTAGGGTCAAATTTAAACGATCACTCCTCCTAGAATATAAAGAATTATAGGGTCCAATATACGAAAAATTAAATATCTCTGAGTTTTCTTTCTAATGCAATTGACCGTTTATTAATCTGTTTCCCGAGTAAAAAGTTATAAATGTTTTACTGAATATTGTTCGTGCTGAAAAGTTGAGGCCATCGTAGCGGGTTTAGGTTGATATAGTGGGGCCGCTATAGCGTGAAGTTTCCCTCTATAGAGGGACAACAGTAGTTTATAAGATTATTTTGACGGGTTTCAGTCTATAAACTCCAAAATTTCATTCCTAAGCTCTAGAGAGGAATTTACTCATGGTTGGGGTGGAAATCCTTCGTGAGGTAAGATTTTTACTCCCTTTTAACGTCGATTAATTCGTTATTATTCTAGAATCATTAGAATGGGAAATTATGGTGAAATTCTTGTAGTTTAGAACCCTAAGTTCATGAAATTATGGGGAAAACCTATGGGTATGAGTATTTTCGCCTAGAATTAATTTTAGATTGCAAATTAACTCTTTATAGTATGAAATTGTGGTTCAAAATTATGAATTTTAATGGTTGGGAACCTTAAATTCTATAAAGATGGGACCTTTAGCTTTAAAACTCTATTAATAGAGATGGGTTGAACATGATAGAGCTAGTTAGTGGTTAATTGATCCTTGGGTATTGTTATACACCATAAATAAGAGTAGAATTAGTGGGTTTGAATTCCCAAAGTATTTATTTGAAGAATAATTGATTAATTACTCTTATACTTGTGTTTATTAGATGATTTAGCCTTTGAAAACATGAAGAAAAAGGAAGATCATCCATTGTATAGCTTACTTGTTGCAGCAGCTTAGCTCCCAGGTAGGTTATGGATTATGAGTAGTAGACTATAGTTAGAAATAATATTCATAATATAGATTTGATGAGAGAAATCATGCATAGACCTACGGTAACAGAGTTTGGATGGATAAAACATGGGATTAATGTAATAAAGACCTAATTGTGTGTTAATATGTTAATGAATGAATACTTGATGGGTTTTTTTGTGTTTGTATGGATCCATGGTAGATTGTAATGTGAATTCTGTGAATATAAATGATAAGGAGATTGTGTGAGCTTATAATCTAGTTATTCAGCCTAATTATCATAAAAAGGGTGAACTTGGTACTATGTGTGTTCGAAATATAGGATAATCTTGCTTAAAGTTAGTGATGAGAACTTATTATGGTATGAATAAGTGGTGACATAACTTAAGAGCCTAAAGTCAAGTTAGGATAAGGGTTAGGAAGTAAAAAGTATAAAGGTGCATAACTAAAACTAGATTGTAAGTTGAATAGAGTTGAATGATTGGCTAATGGAGTAGGTCTTACAACTAGTAATGACTTGAATGTACCAATTGATATATAATAGCAAAATCTCCGATCTTGGTATAAATAAAGGAGGATTGGATTAGTGAATGAATTTATGAATGTTGAACTAGAGTTTAGACCCCATTGGGTTGAATATGTACTCCTAAAAAAAGTACTTGAATTTAATGAGTATGGATTGATAATGCTTACTTGAATAAGCTGTGGATTGGTATTCGGACATGCTATAATTGATGAAACCAATGAATTATAGCTACTTGTGATTTAGTGTGTTAAAGAATGATTGTTGTTTACATGGATTGATTAGCTTGAGTTGATCAAGTGTTGGTTGGTTGTCTATTGTTGCAATGCAAGCTTAAGAAAGGTAATTGTTAAATGATATCCTAAAAATGAGGTAAGGGTGAATGTTCCATTGCCCATGAATGTGCCTACTTCCACACCAATAACACTTCAGGAAGTAACTAACTCACAAATATCTGACGCAAATGAATCACAAACAGTGTTGTTTAGAAAATCTCAAAGAGAAAGAAAATTGACCATTTCAAATGATTATGTGGTTTATTTGCAAGAGTCAGATTTTGACATTGGACTTAATAAAGATCCAGTTTTATTTTCACAGGCCGTAGAAAGCACTGAGTCTGATAAATAGATTAATGCAATGAAAGAAGAGTTAAAATCCATGGAATATAATAAAGTCTAGGATCTCATTGAATTGCCAGAAAGTTCTAAAAGAATCTGGTGTAGATGGGTCTGTAAGACCAGAGGCGATTCAAATAACAATATTGAATGATGTAAGGCCAGACTTGTTGCCGAGGGTTATACTCAAAAAGGAGGCATTGATTATAAAGAGACATTTTCATCAGTCTCGAAGAAAGTCTCATTGAGAATTATTCGTGCTTTGGTAGCTCATTATGCTTTAGAGTTACACCAAATGGATGTGAAAAATGCCTTTCTTAATGGAGATCTCGAGGAGGAAGATTATATGGACCAACCAGATGGTTTTGAAATTAAAGAAAAAGGACAAATGGTGTGTAAGCTGAAGAAGTCAATAGATGGACTAAAACAAGCCTCACGACAATGGTATATAAAGTTTAATGATACCATAACATCTTTTGGGTTTAAGTAAATTACCATTGATCGGTGTATATACCAAAGGATCAGTGGGAGCAAGTTTATATTTTTAGTCCTCTATGTTGATGATATTTTACTTACTGCTATTGATTTAGGCATATTGCGTGAGACAAAAGATTTCCTCTCTATGAACTTTGAAATGAAAGATTTGGGTGAGGCATCCTATGTGATAGGGATTGAAATATTCCATGATAGATCACAAATATTGTTGGGACTGTCTCAGAAAGGTTATAGCAAAAGAGTTCTGGAGAGATTCAACATGAACAATTGTTCCTATTCAAAAAGGGGACAAATTCAGTCTCATGCAATGCCGAAAAAATGATGTAGAACGAAAATAATGGAGTCAATTCCTTACTTTTTTATTGTTGGAGGTTTGATGTATGTTCAAACTTGCACAAGACCGGATATTAGCTTCACGGTCGGAATGCTTGAAAGATATCAAAGTAACCCTGGAATTGATCACTGAAAAGCTGCAAATAAAGTTTTGAGGTACCTGAAAGGAATGAAGGATTACATGCTCATGTATAAGAGATCCAATCACTTGTAAGTTACTGGATACTCGGATTCAGATTTTGCTGGATGTGCCGACACTAGAAAATCCGCATTTAGTTACTTGTTCCTATTAGCTGAAGGAGAAATATCCTGAAAAAAGTGCTAAGCAATCTGTCATTGGTATATCCACAATGGAAGAAAAATTTGTGGCATGTTTTGAAGCCACAATTCATGCATTATGGCTGCGGAACATTATTTTAAGACTTGGATTTGTCAACACTATTACCAAGCACTGAAAATTTATTGTGATAATACCGCAACAGAATTCTTCTCCAAGAATGATAAGTAATCTAAAGGTGCCAAACATATGAAATTAAAGTACTTTACCATCAAGGAAGAAGTTCACAGACAAAGGGTGTCACTTGAGAATATTAGAACTGATTTTATGATTGCGGATCCGTTAACAAAAGGTTTACAACCAAAGACATTTAAAGAGCATGTTCAAAGAATGGATCTTGGTTGTTCTTATGATTGATGTAGTTATGATGTTTTGACATCTAAGCTCAATTATATATTTCTGATTTACATTAATGAATTCCTGTTTCTCAAAATGGTATACACATTATTGATTTTGAGATATTACAGGATAAATCTCAATGAGACATTATTGTGAATCATAATGTTATATGTTTTATAACTTATGAACCTAGTATGATAAGTTGCTAATATAGTAGTATATGGAAGGGAGTATGTAGCATAAAATTATGTATATCCACCATAACTCGCTTTAGTAGTTTTGATATATTATGGTATGTATGATGGACATTATAGAAGAGATTTATTTATGTGCAACTAATGTTATGTGGACATTGGGCCGAGTGGGAGAATGTAAGAATAATCCTTGCTTGCGCCCCAAGCTTACTTGTGGTCCAAGTTTACTTGTGACCCAAGTAATGTCCACAATTAAGAATTGATCCCGTTCGTACACCAATTACTTGATGGACGTATCAGGTTAAGTCTTGATTTTTATCAACCTCTATAAATTTATCCTCCCTCCACCCATTAGGATTATCACATACTCTCTACATCTTCTCTATCACTAAAGGTTGTGGTAACTTAAGGCTAGGACAAGGAGGTAGAAACAAATTTCTATTAATGTTTCCGCTACTTTCTGTGATGATGTCTTCCGTGTCAAGTGTGTTTTTCTATTATGCATCTCTGTAAGATTATCGTGTTTAGATCCTGATATGCACTAAGTTTAAAGCTTACACTTTGATTATCCTTAAATAGCGGTCCTCAAATTGCTTTTTTGAGCACTTTAGTTAATGATATGTCAAAATATATCAATAATGTTTGAAATTTTTACCCTTTTAAACGTATATAAATTAAACCTTTTCAGCCAAATATAGCTCTCTTTATTTTATTTTCTTATAATGATTTCATTATTTTCTAATTTCTTTGTCACAAGAGACTATTTTCTTACAATATCATTTATGGAAGGCTGCCATATAGAACTTTTAAATAGGAACGTTCAAAACCGAACCATAACCAATAAGTCAATTATAAAATTTGCTTATTGGTATTGAGTTATTGGATAAATGGTTGGTGAGCAGATTAAAATTTTATAATTAACGACATATTGGTGTGGGAGCGGATTATTCAATTTTCTTATTACATAAACTGTTAACCAGTTAAGAATTATCATACTTAGATTTTAACCCTGGATATATAAAGTTCTCCACATATTATTAATATTTAACCCTAGTGCCCCATTAACTTATTTAGTATTCTACCACTCCTTCTTGTTTTATGTTTTGGTGACTCTCAAGTTTCTTTGCTCGTTTTTTTTCTTGTTGGTGGTTACTCTAAGATCTTCAACTCTTTATATCTCTTTTATTTTTATTCAACCTTTTTTGTTTTAAATCTTTTGATTTATTTTTATGTTTATCTATTTATTTTTCTTTCTGGTGAATTGTGATTTATGGTTCTCTTCGGCTCTTCCTCTTTTCTTTTTGTTTTTGTGGAGGTTAGCCAATACACAACCCGATAACTGTCCATTAATTGTTAACCCGTTACTAGATCAATGGATATCCTATTGGTTGGCTAGTGGATTAATACATTTAAAAGCTGATAATCGATAAGCCAAACCATTAAGCATAATTATCCATCTGATCCGTCCGATAAGCAACCCTACTTTTAAATATATAAATGGATGTGTACATCTCATGCGATTTGTCATTTAAAACGTGTGTGTCTACTTGTCCAACTTTATCATAGTTTAAGTTCCTACTTATCCATACTCAAGGTTGGAGGGCATAGATGTCTGCTAAGGCCAAGTTAAAGACACATTTATGCATTATGCCGAGCAAATATTCAATATGTTTGTTAGTAGGGAGGAGTGCTTTATTTGTAGTTGTGCCTGTAGTCATAGTGTTATACGCGTGTCTTGTAGTTTCTTGTTCGTGGTGTTTTGGTGATGTTTAAGATTTTCAGATAGATTATGTATAGTATTACTTTGTGGGTGTCTTGTTTCTTTTATTAACTATTGGTGTGTTATCGGTTTGTTGTTTTTATATCTTTTATACTGTTATTTGTCTTGAACCGGGGGTCTATTGAAATAGCCTCTCTACTTCGTATGAGGTAGTGGTATGGACTGTATACACTCTATCCTCCCCAGACCCCACTTTGTGGGAATACACATGTTGTTGTTGTTGTTATACCGAACAAATATGGTAAAATCGGGTTAATGCAAACTTTATACGTACACGTTTAAAGTTAAAGAAAGCCTGACTTTATACCTAAAATGTCTGAAGTATTTTGTTTGACGTTTGGCTTGACTTAGTTCCAACTGAATTTTTTTAACTGTTGATTCATGATGTCACGATCCAATTTTTCGAGTCATGATGGTGCCTACCGTAACCCACCAATAGGCAAGCCAAACCCTAGCCCAGAGCAACAAGCGACAGGCTAACGGGCGGAATCTCAGAAAATAGAGATAAAGTGGAAGTAACCATACTAATATAAAAACAAAATCAAAATATATATTCATACCAAGACTGAGAAGGAAGAAGACAATATATAAAGTCAAGAACCCCTCCCAAGACCTGGTGAAGTCGGTACCAGAGCCACTACTAGACATGTCCAAAATACAAGACAGAAACCAAATATATACAACAAGTACTCCAGTCTCGAGAGCAAAAGACTATACAGTAGAGAAGGAGTAGGATCTGCCTCGGACGTCAGTAAGCTCACCCTGCTCTGGAGTCAGTGCAGAGAAGAGAGTCACGTCAAAACCGTTGGCTAGTGCCTGGATCTGCATCGGGGAAAAAGATGCAGAAGTGCAGTATGAGTACCGGGGCAACGGGTACTCAGTAGGCATCATCGGCCGACTGAACTCAATATAATATAAGCAAGCTAAAATGCGAGGGTGCATGCTAGGTCCGGGGTATAAATAATAAGTACATAAGTAACTGCCGAGGCGAGTAGATATGCTCAGGAGAAAATAAGTGCGATACAGAATAACGAGTAAATAAATGCGTAAGTAAACACACAAGTCAAACATAACCTATCTGGGCCCCCATAAACCCGATAGGCACACGAAAGAAAACAATAACCCAGTCTGGCCCCCATAAACCAGCGGGACACACAAGAAAAGGAAATGTATAGTCACCAGTGTCTCGAAGCTGTATCAGTATCCTGTAACCACAATAACCAACAAGGGTATGCACCAGGCTTGAACCGACGCCAATGGGTAATAACAAGAGGCCAGACGCCGGAATTGAACCGGACATAGTTGGTAATAACAATAGGCCACATATATCATAACCGACGGACTCGAACCGGAACTCAGTACCAAAACTCTCCAATCATATCATAACCAGATGCAGGACTCGAACCGAAACTCATAATAATTAGTGGTCGAACTCGAACTGAAACTCATAATAATCAGTAACCATCATATCTGAATCAGTGGCCGGACTCGAACCGGAACTCATAATAATCAGCAACCAAGTGACAGAGTAGTGCCAGAATCCACACAAATACAAGTAAACGGGGACATACCAGCCCCAAAATGAACCTGAAACATAAGTAAATGAGCTAACCCACCACGTACTACAAGTCAATCTTGGGATCCTTCTAGGTCAACTATCTACTATAAACAATATGTGTATGTAAGTCTGGGTATACATTATAAGTCAGGACAAAGCGGGTCCGCATTCTAACTCAAACTAGCCGACCCCGGTCAAATACGGTGCTATTAGAGACTGACAAGGCTAAACAGGTCAAAAGGGCATAACTAGGGTAATTCAATACAAATTTTATCCTAAAAGATCATCTCAGGGCTTAACTAAGCCTAACAATATTTAAATCTAACTACACCGACTGTGAAGAGTAGCGGGGTCCACTGCGGGGTCCCAAAACCAAGTCTGGGCTAAGGTTCCCCAAACCCCTGCTAACAGTAGTACAACATTAACCAACCCTATAAAGGTAATCTCTGGCACACCACGAGGATAACAGGCCCGGAACATATTCGAACAAGGCCCTAACCGGCCCAAAAGACCTAATCATAGCAAGCCAATGCCAATCTACAAATACCAACACAAACACTAGCATAATAGTATGCAGATACTATAAATAAATGCAGTCTAAGTATATGGTAAGCCTAGCCTACCTGTACGCCGCCTAACGCCTGCCAAAGCTTGCTAAACAGGAGTCTTTCCCTTTCTCGAGACCTCAGATTTCTGCCACGCTAGCAAAATAATAAACTACAGGTCAAAACATGAATTTTGATACCCATATTGCATTAGTTCGAAAAAATATCCGAATGGTCCATGTGGGGCCCACTTACGAAATCGCAAAACCGAAACCGTCACAGCGTCCCAAATCTAAAAAACCCGTAAAAATAAGAAAACGTACCGTATAAACGACGAGAACGAGTCCACGAACTCAAATATACCAACCCCTAACCTTGAATCTCTCTAGAAATGCCTAAAGTTGAGCTTAAAGTGCTTAAAAAATGGTGGAATATATGTAGTTTTTTTCATAAAGAAGACAAAATAAGAAAAGAAAGTAATATTATAGTATATATATATATATGTATACTACATGTACAAAGTCCAAAAAGAAAGCAATCTTGTAGTCCAATACTAATTAATGTTACATGCACATGGTCTTATCCATTTTTGCTCTCCGTATATATATATATATATATATATATATTTGGATACTTCATAGGCTCGTGGTAAAATAAATATAATATTTTAAATATACCATCATTAATAGAAAATTATTTTGAACAAAACCTCTATAAAATAAAAATATCATTTTAACAAAATTAGATTTACTATCTCCGTTTAAAAATATTAATAAATTATAGAACTTTTATAAAGTAGTATAGATATATCATTTTACCAAATTCTAATTTAATTTAAATATTTTGCAACACGCTCGATATAAATAATATTCTCAAACGAACTGCCCGAAAACCGAACTGTCAGTCCCAGCAAGTCATAAATAACTTGGGGCAGTTATAGAAAAGCTCTAAACGCTAAGAACATACGAAAACGAGGGAAATGACCAGGAGGGTCATTACACATGAGTCTAAAGTTAATTTTAATGTAGTTAAACTTATAAAATATTTTGAAATTCCGCTATTCTTAAATTGCGGTCTTCAAACCTTTTTTTTTTCACTTTAATTTATGACAAGTTAATATATATCAGTAATGGAACAAAATTTTTGTACTTTCAAGTTTCAACGTATATAACTTAAACCTTTTGAATGATTACTATGGCAAAATTTACAACCAAATCTAGCACTACTTTTTTTTTTACTGAAGATTTTATTGTTTTCTAATTTCTTTTGTCACATGAGAATATTTTCCTATAAATGATTACAATGGCAAAACGGGTTTCAACCAAATCTAGCAACTCTTTTTTTTTTTAAAACCGAAGATTGCATCGTTTTCTAGTTTCCTCGTCACAGGAGAATATTTTCACACAATATTACTTATGGAAGTTTTAAATATACTGGAGTATAATAAACTAATCAAAACATATTTTAAAAATAATAAACTAATCAACACAAAACCTTTTATTTGAAAACTGCAACTTTACACTATTTGGCAGTACAAACTTGAAGAAATCAAATCAAAAAAACTTGATACATAAGTAGCAACAATAGTGATTAACCAATTACAACGTATTAGATCCTATTCTCAAGTTTATCGGCTTTGCATAGAGGATTTTCCTTCGCTAAAACTGCACGCCCTATAGACTTGAAATCGCAAGCACATGCATGTTCTTCTGGATACCTATGAATTTCGCAAAATATTTCATCACACTTACAACTGAACCCTATTAATCCCACCTTCTTCCTGCAAACCATGCACCTTTTTGACTTCGTCGAATCATCCTTTCCAGTTTTAATAGTAAGAGAAGACATCGTTTCAAATAAAGCTAATGCACTCTTGTCGGCTTCAGCTTCTTTCAAGAAAGTATTGCGGCATTGGGAACAAAAGGTGTCATTGGTTCGTCTTCCACAAAAACCACAACTACTACTCTCGCATGAAATTGGGGTTATCACTTCGTTACAACAACTCATCTTTTTTACTTTGAATGAAGAATTTGTTGAGCGAATTTGCTCTTTAATTTCAGTGTCTTTCGGTTATAATGTGTTTTTTAGCAACTTAGTAGTGGTAGTGATGGGTGTATATATATAGGAGAGGGAACTTATTTTTTAAGGAGAGGAAACTTGTAATCCGAATTAAGTTCAACTTAGGAGTTTCCTTATTTGTTTTGGTTTGGAAATATTAATACTTCTTCCGTTTTATTTAATTTGGCCCTTGTTGACTTGGCCCTTAAGAAAACTTTGATTATGGGTGTATTTTACTTAAATTAACCTTATTAATGATGTTTTGCAACTCTAAATTACTTTAGGTAGCTATTTAGGGCCCATTTGGGATTGCTGGTAAAAAACTGCTTATTTGAAAAATACTTTTTTAAAATAGCTTTTCATAAAAGTGCTTTTGAAAAAAAGCAATTTGTGTTTGGTAAATTCATTTGAAAAATGCTTTTCATAGACAGATTGTGTTTAGATAATCTTTTTCAAAAAGTGCTTTTGAGAGGCAAATGACCAAAAAGGACATGTATAAATAAACTTTTACTGCTAAAATCATTTTATAGAGAAAATTTATTTTAAATATCTATTATAATATTTTTAAAGAAAACTTTTATTTTTATTTAATTAAAAAGTACATACCATAAAATTTTCAATCAATATATATATACGTAGATACATTAAAAAAATATTAAATAATAATATAATATTATTAAAATAATTTCAATATTACTGAAAACATCAAACAAAAATGAATTTAAAATTATTCCATAAATTAAATCACTAAATATGAAAAAATTCACTACAAAAATAAGAAGTCCTTCATACATCACAAAAATTCTTAATGATTTCATCCCTAATTTTATCGCGCAATGTCTCCATACTAGTACAATAAATAATCATATATATACACTACATGATAACAAATATGTCACTTTTCATGAATTATTTATTTAAAATTAAATATTCGAGAAAAAATATTTACAAGTGCTGTCAAAATATCATTTGATCTTGCAACGTGATTCGTCTATCATTTATTATCATTAATAATAAAAAATAAAGAGTTATATATTCTTCGACCGTCATCATCAATGATATTTTCGATTTTATTTTTTAAAAAATGAGTGAAAAATAAAATAATAATATATAAATCTTAGAATGAAATAAAGAATTATGATGTAAATATGAAGTATAAAATTTTAAAATCAAACTTTAATCAAACTTATAAGATATGCTAATTAATTAATAAGGGATATTTTGTTATATTTATGTGTGTGTATGTGTGTATAAGTGATAGAGATATTTTTGTCATGAAAAAAATAATTTTCTGCTTCTGCTTTTTTTGAAAAGCAGAAATTTTCTGCTTCTTCCCAACAGCAGAAAAACTGCTTCTGCTTCTTTTTAAAAGCACTTTTGCAAGTTTACCAAACACCCTTCTTTTCAAAAAAAGTGCTTTTTTCTCAACTACCCAAGGTTTCCCAACAATCTAGCATCCAGCCAAAATATAGTACCTTATCCTATCAAGGTAACCCAAAACAATGGTCAATAGATGTATCAAACAAGGGGCAGACACATTGATCTAGGTGAGTCAACATTGTTCATTTTATAATTAACAATAAGGGAAAACATTTATGAAGGAGACTCACTAACACGATAAATCAGGTTTAATCAATGATAATCAACCAATAATATGGGATAAAAATAGAGTGACTGTACGTATAAAATAGTGTATCTCATGCTACCAAAAGGTGCTACATAACTATCTCTCCAATCAAGCCAGCGCCATATCCCCACGTCTCATAATATCTCAACCTCCCACTCAATATGAGATGATATAAGGTAATGTAATGAAATGAATGTTGAAACATAGTATCTCAAACAAGTTCTATCATGATAATACAATACAAGAGTAACTACTAACACAATACTAAATCATACCAAGGAATGTCAATGCAATGGAAATGAGGTAATGCAATGTAGTGATGATGATGATGAATCTTTGAAAGTTATAGCAAAACTTTCTGAATACACCTACCGAGCAACACTGCTCCCAAAGTAGGACCCATGGAGGGTTCGCAACCCATATACTTTTCATAATCTTAATCTCATGTCTCAAATCAACCTTATAGGCACATCCCTCGGTATAGACATTTTATAAAGTGTCTCATTTTCTTAAAAAATTAGAATATCTCAGTGGTGCCAATGTCTCATGAATATGCATATGGGATATGAGGATGTAATGCTCACAACAAATCAATATGAAGATCAAAATCCATTCAATACATGCATAAGTGAGCTCAGAATCAACTCAATGTATCAATAATTCATGATATCAGTTTCCACTTGGTACCACCAGAATAAATAGTCATGTAGTCATCAATATTATCATTTCAAACCCCTCTCTCGGGCATCACTATGAAGAATATGCAATTAAATGTTAAGATACGGCCTATGATGTCAAGCCCCCTACTTGGGAGACACAATAATAGATACGACATTCTAATGCACAGATAAGGCCTATGATGACATGTAACACCCCGTACGTTTCTAAGTCTAGCTGACTACCGTAATATTGATAGAAATAATGAAGCATGAGAGATTTGATGTATTTTACATGAATTTGTGGGCATTAATAAGTCTTGTATTATTGGGCCCAAAAATGAAGCCCAAAATAACAAGAAGACATGGCCCAACATGGGAAATTTTACCCATTCTTCCAATTTGATCCATTTCACCAAATCAACCCTTGCATTAAATGCTAAGGAAAAGATAAGAGAGACATGAGGGACTATATAAGGAAAAAAATCAGATTTTTTATACCATTGGACTCTCATAACATTTTCTAGATTTTTCCAACATTATCTTTTTTGCTCTCAAGAACTCTAAGTCACTCGTTTGGCCAAGATAATCAATTGGTAAGATTTGGTAAGTGTTTATTATTATGGATTAATATATTTTATGCACAATATATGGTGTATATTATGTTGGGTATGTTGGTGGAATATTGAGAAATTCACTATGTGTGTAAAGTTACATGTTTGCTAAATCGGAGAATGGTTTTGCCTTGCAAACTTGAACATGGACTTGTGGTCTTGAAGGTAGTGAACATGATGGAGTTAATATTGAGATGTGAGATGTGATTATATAATTTCCTTGTTTTGTCATGGTGTATAATGTTTGGAATTTCTATTGTGAAATTGGTTATGGTTTCGGTGACGTATTGACCGTAAAGTGTCGTTTGGTGTTGTTATGTGTGTTGTGAGACCATTGCTGAATTTTAGTGTTTAATATGATAAAAAAATATGTCAAAATAAGTTTGTTTATGATCATGGACCATTCATTGCATAAAAAGACCCCAAAAAGACCATTTCGGACCAAAACGGGCATCCGCCCCCGCAGACGGAGGCACCTGCGGGCGCAGATGCCAACGCAGAAGCCTCTGGATTCTTCCAGAGGGAATCTACACACGCACCTCAGCCACCTGCGGGCGCAGGTTCCAGTGCAGGTCACCTCCAGATTTGGTTTTGTATGCTTTCGTCTCTAGTTGATCCCCGAAGGCCCCTATACCCTTTTTGGATGTAATTATAAACTTGTGATGTCGTTTTAATGAATTTAAAGTATTGTATGGAGGTATGTTGGACTGTATTCAGTATGGATGGTTTTTCATATGTTGTTATGAAGGAGAAATCATGACGGAATGATAAAGAGAAAAGCGTAAAGGGTAAGTGAGGTGTGAAATGTTATCGATGTATGATTTCTTGGTTATTGTGTGTAATGTTATGGTGTTGTGGATATGAAAATGCATTGGATTGTATGGTAAGGAGTGAAATGAATTTATATGGCAGTCATATAGTTCATGGTTATTTTGTACACTTGTACGTTAAATAGTTGTTAACGAGAGTTCTATTATGGACTTGTATTGTAGAGTGAAACATAAAAAAGAAGCTGGACTGTTGTGTTCATATATAGACTTGTGTACTCATACTTGGAAGTAAAGGTATGTAAGGTTACTCTTCTATATCCTTCTGCAGCATGTGGTGTTCGCATTGTCATAGTACTCATTTGATTCAGAAATGCTCTAAGGTATTCCGCATTCGGTAATTGGCTAGGGTTACTCACATGGTCCTTACTCATTGGTCAATGGTGAATCATATGACTCATCCCATTGGTTGACTCATGTTCATTGGCTAACATGTCAAAAGTTCCAAATGTTCTAGGGTATTGTATCTCAGGTTGGTGAACCGTTGCTATCCACATGTATCGTATTTAGTGATCATTATCCTAAGGTTCCAAAAGTGTTACATTCCAAAAGGGTCCTATAATATTTTGACTAAGGTAGATATATATTGTTATTCGCAAGTGTCCTACTCCTAGATGAATTACTATTCACATATCTCTTATTCATTGACTGAAGTTCCTAAGCTGTCATAATGTTGTAAATTCTAAGAGAACAATATCAACGAGAGTAATGAGGTAAAGAGGGCTTGTTTAGTTTGCATAAGCATTATTCCAATCATGTCATGATCCAAAGTTCCAATAGAGTTATACACATGTCTCTTATGCATTGACTGTTGTTCCAATGGTTCAAAGATGTTGTGTTTCAAATAATGTTATGGAAAGTGAATGTACCAATCTCTCAAAAGTAATGAAAGAAGTAATGTGCAAGTTAATCTATCTATCTCTCACAAGTAAGGGTATCAATCTCAAAAGTGAAGAAATGAAGTAAGAATACAGTAATGCATATTGATTGTGTTCGTGGGCGTTATCCATGGGGTACAAATACCTGCATGATGATGTTCATTTATCCATGGGGTGCATGAACACCCGCATGATGATATGATCTTATCCATCAGGTTAAAAGAATACCTGCATGATGAGGATATTTTATCCATGGGGTGAAAAGAACACCTGCATGATGAGGGCCCAGACAGTATATGAGTGATGTAAAAGTAACGTAAAGTAAAGGCAAGAGAAAGAAAGAACGTAATGTACATGGTTTCACACATACGGAAAGAGAGTTTATTCACATTCTTTAATTCTTTTATATTGATTCCATTATTTTGGTTATTATGTATGATGAATCTCTTATGAGCCTTACATACTCAGTACATTCTTCGTACTGACCCTCTCGGGGGACTTACCTTACATGTTGCAGGTGCAGGCATTAGTAGACCTCTTCAGTAGGATGCGGATCATATATAGGTCTTTGGTGAGCTCCAGTTGCTTCGGGGCTTCCCAAGTCACACGTGAACACTAGGTTTTGGTATTATGTAAATATTGTACAGACATGGTCATGTATCTGTAGAGGCTTTGTAGACAGTTGTGGGAAGACAAATATAGGAGGTGTATGTCCATGATGACTTGATGGCCCTGTCGTCCACGTTTCACATATGTATATATTTAGCACATGTTTCATGAATTTTGTTGTTAGTATTTAAAGCTCTTACATGCTTATGGGTCTCTTATGGCATGCATATGGTTGAATATAGGAAAAGCTTGGTTCTCTCGGGCCTTATCGGCTACAGGTGCCAATCATGCCTCGTTGGAATTCGGGGGGTGACAAAAGTGGTATCAGAGTAGTTCGTTCTAAGGGTGTCTACAAAGCCGTGTCTGAGTAGAGTCTTACTTATCGATGTGTTGTGCACCACATTTATAAGTAGGAGGCTACGGGACATTTAGGATGTTGTTTCTTTTCTTCATTCTAGATCGTGCAATAGAGCCAGAATTGTAAGTTGAATTGTATCTGACCATGGTACTTATTTTTCTTTGGTATAGTCAAAATGCCAATCACGAGAAGAGGCAGAGGTAAAGGGAAGCAAGTGGATATGCCTGCTGGAGAAGGAATGAGTAGACTACCACCTGACCAAGCTAGTCAAGGTGGAGCAAATGCTGAAATTGCATCGCAGTCTTCCTCTACTTTTCCAGCGCCAGAAGAGCCAAGAGGTAGAGAAGTACCTGCAGAACCGCCAGTGAATGCCACGGACCAAGATCTTAGAAATGCAGTACATATGTTGACACAGTTAGTAGCAGCACAAAGTCAAGGACGAGTTGGTCCGATGACAAATGAGGATGATGCGGCTAGAGTGGCGAGTCGCAGAACACAGGACTTTTTAAAGTTGGACCCTCCTATATTCACTGGGTCAGACTTGGAAGCAGATCCACAGGACTTCGTGGATCAAATCCAGAGGGCTCTAGAAGTTATGAACGTGACTGGGGTTGAAACGGTGGAACTTGCGGCCTATAGACTAAAAGGCGAAGCAATATTGTGGTATGAGGATTGGAAAAGATCAAGGGGTATTGATGCACTCCCAGATGGTTAGGAAGAATTTAAAACAACATTCCTTGATTGTTACCTCCCCTATGAAATTCGGGAGGCGCGTGCAGATCAATTTTTGAATTTACGCCAAGGGAACATGAGTGTTCGAGAATACAGTTTGCAATTTAATTTCTTGGCTCGATATGCTCTGAATATGGTGGCTACAATGACGGATAGGGTCCATCGATACGTGGACAGATTAGATCCATATTTGGTAAGAGACTGTACCATTACTGCTTTAAATAAAGATATGGATATAGCAAGAATTCAAGCCTTTGCCCAGAAAATGGAAGATCAAAGACAGAGAAGAGGGACACAGGAATCTGAGGAAGGGCCATAAAAAAGGGCAAGACCTATGGGGCAGTCTATAGTGTCCCCAGGAGGATCTGGATCTCGAATGTTACCCCCTAGACCCTCATTCTCTTATTCCACAACAGGCGCTCCATCTCACTCCCGAGGATTCAGGGGCAGTCATATTGGGCAGAGTGGTAGGATGCCAGATTCACAGACAGCAGGGTCTTCTCGCCCACTGTGCCAGTTTTGCAGATGATTTCATGTAGGTGAATGTCGGAGGGGGATGAATGCTTATTATTGGTGTGGTATGTTGGGTCACATAATGAGAGACGTCCCACGACGAGGCTTGGGTAGTATGGTATGACCTGCGGGGTCCACTGTGGCATCATCAGCATCGGTTCCTTCTTTAGACCGAGGTATGCAGTCTGTTGGTCATGGTAGAGGTGCCGGAGGAGCAGCCAGTACTAGTGGGGTCCAGAATCGCACTTATGCTTTAGTGGACCGGCAGAATGAGGGAACATCTCCTGATGACGATACATGTATTTAGGTATATGACCATATTGTTACATGATGTACATGTAGTGACTGATTCGAACTTTACCCTATCGTATGACACTTTATCGACTACCGTGAATTTAATAAGTACATTGGGGTTATGAGTTATGTTAATGGAAATATTTCCATGTGTCGGTGAGTTTAGTATAATGAAAGGAACATATCGTAATGGTATAGTAGATGTTGTGATCGTAGATGATAGGTACTCTTAAAAGCGTCACTAATGAAAGAGATAATGGGGTTGAAAGGAAAGAGGAAAAAAAAGAAGAGGGATTTGGCCTTAGATAACGTGCCATGTGCAATTTGCCGGAGGTGCAAAAGAGTTTCATTTCATAGTGCTCCTATTGGGACTATACAAGTTATGGAGGATCCCACTAGGAAGAGATGTCTATGGCTATTCTAGACCGAAAAGTGCAAGGGTTAGTAAATAAATGATGAGAAGCTGAAAACAAAGTAACCCATAATTGTTCCAAAAGGTAGAAAGAGTTCACAGTTTGGGAGTGAGGAAAGAATAAGCAAGTATCTATGAGTGTATATGTATAGTGATGATAATATAAGGATGCATGTGTTGTACATGAGACGATGCCATTAACATTCAAGGACGAATGTTCCTAAGGGGGGAAGAATGTAACACCCCGTACGTTTCTGAGTCTAGCTGACTACCGTAATATTGATGGAAATAATGAAGCATGAGAGATTTGATGTATTATACATGAATTTTTGGGCATTAATAAGTCTTGTATTATTGGGCCCAAAAATGAAGCCCAAAATAACAAGAAGACATGGCCCAACATGGGAAATTTTACCCATTCTTCCAATTTGATCCATTTCACCAAATCAACCCTTGCATTAAATGCTAAGGAAAAGATAAGAGAGACATGAGGGACTATATAAGGAAAAAAATCAGATTTTTTATACCATTGGACTCTCATAATATTTTCTAGATTTTTCCAACATTATCTTCTTTGCTCTCAAGAACTCTAAGTCACTCGTTTGGACAAGATCATCAATTGGTAAGATTTGGTAAGTGTTTATTATTATGGATTAATATATTTTATGCATAATATATGGTGTATATTATGTTGGGTATGTTGGTGGAATATTGAGAAGTTCACTATGTGTGTAAAGTTACATGTTTGCTAAATCGGAGAATGGTTTTGCCTTGCAAACTTGAACATGGAATTGTGGTCTTGAAGGTAGTGAACATGATGGAGTTAATATTGATATGTGAGATGTGATTATATAATTTCCTTGTTTTGTCATGGTGTATAATGTTTGGAATTTCTATTGTGAAATTGGTTATGGTTTCGGTGACGTATTGACCGTAAAGTGTCGTTTGGTGTTGTTATGTGTGTTGTGAGACCATGGCTGAATGTTTCTGTTTAAGATGATCAAAAAAATGTCAAAATAAGTTTGGTTATGATCATGGACCATTAATTGCATAAAAAGACCCCAAAAAGACCATTTCGGACCAAAACGGGCATCCGCCCCTGCAGACGGAGGCACCTGCGGGAGCAGATGCCAACGCAGAAGCCTCTGGATGCTTACAGAGGGCATCTTCGTGTGCACCTCAGCCACCTGCGGTCATAGGTGGCAGTGCAGGTCACCTCCAGATTTGGTTTTGTATGCTTCCGTCTCTAGTTGATCCCCGAAGGCCCCTATACCCTTTTTGGATGTAATTATCAACTTGTGATGTTGTTTTAATGACTTTAAAGTATCGTATGGAGGTGTTTTGGAATGTATTAAGTATGTATGGTTGTTCATATGTTGTTATGAAGGAGAAATTGTGACGGAATGATAAAGAGAAAAGCGTAAAGGGTAAGTGAGGTGTGAAATGTTATCGATGTATGATTTCTTGGTTAATGTGTGTAATGTTATGGTGTTGTGGATATGAAAATGCATTGGATTGTATGGTAAGGAGTGAAATGAATTTATATGGCAGTCATATAGTTCATGGTTGTTTTGTACACTTGTACGGTAAATAGTTGTTAACGAGAGTTCTATTATGGACTTGTATTGTAGAGTGAAACATAAAGAAGAAGCTGGACTGTTGTGTTCATATATAGACTTGTGTACTCATACTTGGAAGTAAAGGTATGTAAGGTTACTCTTCTATATCCTTCTGCAGCATGTGGTGTTCGCATTGTCATAGTACTCATTTGATTCCGAAATGCTCTAAGGTATTCCGCATTCGGTAATTGGCTAGGGTTACTCACATGGTCCTTACTCATTGGTCAATGGTGAATCATATGACTCATCCCATTGGTTGACTCATGTTCATTGGCTAACATGTCAAAAGTTCCAAATGTTCTAGGGTATTGCATCTCAGGTTAGTGAACCGTTGCTATCCACATGTATCGTATTTAGTGATCATTATCCTAAGGTTCCAAAAGTGTTACATTCCAAAGGGGTCCTATAATATTTTGACTAAGGTAGATATATATTGTTATTCACAAGTGTCCTACTCCTAGATGAATTACGATTCACATATCTCTTATTCATTGACTGAAGTTCCTAAGCTGTCATAATGTTGTAAATTCTAGGAGAACTATCTCAACGAGAGTAATGAGGTAAAGAGGGCTTGTTAAGTTTGCATAAGCATTATTCCAATCATGTCATGATCCAAAGTTCCAATAGAGTTATACACATGTCTCTTATGCATTGACTGTTGTTCCAATGGTTCAAAGATGTTGTGTTTCAAATAATGTTATAGCAAGTGAATGTACCAATCTCTCAAAAGTAATGAAAGAAGTAATGTGCAAGTTAATGTATCTATCTCTCACAAGTAAAGGTATCAATCTCAAAAGTGAAGAAATGAAGTAAGAATACAGTAATGCATATTGATTGTGTTCGTGGGCGTTATCCATGGGGTACAAATACCTGCATGATGATGTTCATTTATCCATGGGGTGCATGAACACCCGCATGATGATATGATCTTATCCATCAGGTTAAAAGAATACCTGCATGATGAGGATATTTTATCCATGGGGTGAAAAGGACACCTGCATAATGAGGGGCCATACAGTATATGAGTGATGTAAAAGTAACGTAAAGTAAAGGCAAGAGAAAGAAAGAACGTAATGTACATGGTTTCACACATACAGAAAGAGAGTTTATTCACATTCTTTAATTCTTTTATATCGATTCCATTATTTTGGTTATTATGTATGATGAATCTCTTATGAGCCTTACATACTCAGTACATTCTTCGTACTGACCCTCTCGGGGGACTTACCTTACATGTTGCAGGTGCAGGCATTAGTAGACCTCTTCAGTAGGCTGCGGATCATATATAGGTCTTTGGTGAGCTCCAGTTGCTTCGGGGCTTCCCAAGTCACACGTGAACACTAGGTTTTGGTATTATGTAAATATTGTACAGACATGGTCATGTATCTGTAGAGGCTTTGTAGACAGTTGTGGGAAGACAAATGTAGGAGGTGTATGTCCATGATGACTTGATGGCCCTGTCGGCCAAGTTTCACATATGTATATATTTAGCACATGTTTCATGAATTCCGTTGTTTGTATTTAAAGCTCTTATATGCTTATGGGTCTCTTATGGCATGCATATGGTTGAATATAGGCAAAGCTTGGTTCTCTCGGGCCTTATCGGCTACGGGTGCCAATCATGCCTCGTTGGAATTCGGGGCGTGACATGACAAGTCAAGCTCCTACTTGGGCGACACAATAATCGATATGTCATTTAATGTGCAAACATGACCAATAATATCTAGGCAAACCTTCCCCCACTCGGGCATCACAATAATATATCCCCTCAATTCAAAATCAATATGCATATAAGCCCCCACTCGGGCACACAATCATAAATATTTACTCAACTTCATAGTGAATTTCACATAATCCCCACACGGGAAATACGAAATTAACAATAATTTCAATAACAATATATCGCGAAACTACCCAAACCTAGCTTATTCCATATGATAAGTCTCATCTACTATTACAAGTCCATTTATGCTCTAAGTATTTTCTAAAGGGCATTAATCTCCGATCATCACAATAAAGTCCGCTAATCAAGAATCAATCTCTAAAATAGGTATCCAATATTAATATTTCAAGATCATTAAGTTATTTATCTACATTCTACTCTAAGGATAACTACAAGCAACAATACTAACTACGAAAGGCAATAATCCGACTACAATCCTCCAAAACAATCTGGTACCCATGGAGATACTCTCCATTTCACCTAAGCAGGACCTACAATTCTAAATGAATCACATATACCAACAAACAGACATACAACACAAAAACACTTTGGAAAAAGTCAAGGTATAGCTCAGCTTGCCTTTAAAGAAGATCTGCAAGTCCAAACACTGTCCAAAGCCTCAATCAAAAGCTCAACTCCCTTGAATCAACACCAAGCGCATACAATATAAATAAATATGACATCTACAATTCAAAAGGAGTCCATCGATACCCATATAGACTATATTTATTTCGAGTCCAAAATTCGCTTCAAAAATTATTTCCAAAAAGACAAGGGTAAAATCAGGATTCTATTTAATAATAATGTTTCCCATAATCATAGGAGTCTATGGTTGAAAACCCATGCGAAAATGAGGTTCAAATAAAAGAAAAACCATTTTTAAGCTTTACCGGCAAAAACTCCAAAAATCATATTTAAAATCAGGGATTAGAAGTTGTTTTGAAGATGATTATGTGGTTTATTTGCAAGTGCCAGATTTTGACATTGGAATAAATAAAGATTCAGTTTCATTTTCACAGGCCGTAGAAAGCACTGAGTCTGATAAATAGATTGATGCAATGAAAAAAAGTTAAAATCCATGGAATACAATAAAGTCTGGGATCTCATTGAATTGCCAGAAAGTTCTAAAAGAATCTGGTGTAGATGGGTCTGTAAGACCAAACGCGATTCAAATAGCAATATTGAATGATTTAAGGCCACACATGTTGCCGAGGGTTATACTCAAAAAGGAGGCATTGATTATAAAGAGACATTTTCATCAGTCTCGAAGAAAGACTCATTGAGAATTATTTGTACTTTGGTAGCTCATTATGCTTTAGAGTTACACCAAATGGATGTGAAAACTGCCTTTGTTAATAGAGATCTCGAGGAGGAAGATTATATGGACCAAACAGAGGGTTTTGAAATTAAAGAAAAAGGTCAAATGGTGTGTAAGCTGAAGAAGTCAATATATGGACTAAAACAAGCCTCACGACAATGGTATATAAAGTTTAACGATACCATAAGATCTTTTGGGTTTAAGGAAATTATAATTGATCGGTGTATATACCAAAGGATCAGTGGGAGCAAGTTTATATTTTTAGTCCTCTATGTTGATGATATTTTACTTACTGCTACTGATTTAGGCATATTACGCGAGACAAAAGATTTCCTCTCTATGAACTTTGAAATGAAAGATTTGGGTGAGGAATCCTATGTGATAGGGATAGAAATATTCCATGATAGATCACAAAGATTGTTGGGACTGTCTCAGAAAGGTTATATCAAAAGAGTTCTAGAGAGATTCAAAATGAACAATTATTCTGCAGGAATTGTTTCTTTTCAAAAAGGGGACAAATTCAGTCTCATGCAATGCCGGAAAAATGATGTAGAACGAAAATAATGGAGTCAATTCCTTACTTTTCTATTGTTGGAAGTTTGATGTATGTTCAAACTTGCATAAGACCGGATATTAGCTTCGCTGTCGGAATGCTTGAAAGATATCAAAGTAACCCTGGAATCGATCACTGAAAAGCTGCAAATAAAGTTTTGAGGTACTTGAAAGGAATGAAGGATTACATGCTCATGTTAAGAGATCCAATCACTTGTAAGTTTCTGGATACTCGGATTCAGATTTTGCTGGATGTGCCGACACTAGAAAATCCATAATTGGTTACTTGTTCCTAGCTATTAGCTGAAGGAGAAATATCATGAAAAAAGTGCTAAGTAATCTGTCATTGGTATATCCAAAATGGAATAAGAATTTGTGGCATGTTTTGAAGCCACAATTCATGCATTATGGCTGCGGAACTTTATTTTAAGACTTGGATTTGTCAACACTATTACCAAGCCGCTGAAAATTTATTATGATAATACCGCAGCAGTATTCTTCTCCAAGAATGATAAGTACTCTAAAGGTGCCAAACATATGGAATTAAAATACTTTACCATCAAGGAGGAAGTTCAAAAACAAAAGGTGTCACTTGAGAATATTAGAATTGATTTTATGATTGCAGATCCGTTAACAGAAGGTTTACAACCAAAGACATTTAAAGAGAATTTTCAAAGAATGGATCTTGGTTGCACTTATGATTGATGTAGTTATGATGTTTTGACATCTAAGCTCAATTATATATTTCTAATTTACATTAATGAATTCCTGTTTCTCATAATGGTATACACATTATTGTTTTTGAGATATTACAGGATAAATCTCAATGAGACATTATTGTGAATCATAATGTTATATGTTTTATAGCTTATGAACCTAGTATGATAAGTTGCTAATATAGTAGTATATGGAAGGGAGTATGTAGCATAAAATTATGTATAACCACCATAACTCGCTTTAGTAGTTTGTTATATTATCGTATGTATGATGGACATTATAGAAGAGATTTATTTATGTGCAACTAATGTTATGTGGACATTGGGCCGAGTGGGAGAATGTAAGAATAATCCTTGCTTGTGCCCCAAGCTTACTTGTGGTCCAAGTTTACTTGTGACCTAAGTAATGTCCACAATTAAGAATTGATCTCGTTCGTACACTAATTACTTGATGGACCTATCAGATTAAGTCTTGATTTTTATCAACCTCTATGAATTGATCCTCCCTCCACCCATTAGGATTATCACATACTCTCTACATCTTCTCCATCACTGAAGGTTGTGATAACGTAAGGCTAGGGCAAGGAGGTAGAAACAAATTTCTATTAATACTTCCGCTACTCTCTGTGATGATGTCTTCCGCGTCAAGTTTGTTTTTCTATTATGCATCTCTGTAAGATTATCGTGTTTAATATCCTGATATACATTAAGTTTAAAGCTTACACTTTGATTATCATTAAATAGCGGTCCTCAAATTGCTTTTTTGAGCACTTTAGTTAATGATATGTCAAAATATATCAAAATATATCAATAATGTATGAAATTTTTACACTTTTAAACGTATATAACTTAAACCTTTTCAACCAAATATAGCTCTCTTTATTTTATTTTCTTATAATGATTTCATTATTTTCTAATTTCTTTGTCACAAGAGACTATTTTCTTACAATATCATTTATGGAAGGCTGCCATAATAGAACTTTTAAATAGGATCGTTTGATTCCGAATCACAACCAATAAGTCTATTATAAAATTTGCTTATTGGTATTGAGTTATTGGATTAATGGTTGGTGAGCATATTAAAATTTTATAATTAACGACATATTGGTGTGGGAGCGGATTATTCAATTTTTTTATTGCAGAAACTGTTAACCCGTTAAGAATTATCATACTTAGACTTTTAACCCTGGATATATAAAGTTCTCCACATATTATTAACATTTAACTCTAATGCCCCATTAACTTATTTAGTATTCTACCACTCCTTCTTGCTTTATGTTTTGGTGACTCTCAAGTTTCTTTGCTCGTTTTTTTTCTCGTTGGTGGGTACTCTAAGATCTTCAACTCTTTATATCTCTTTTCTTTTTATTCAACCATTTTTGTTTTAAATCTTTTGATTTATTTTTATGTTTATCTATTTGTTTTTCTTTCTGGTGAATTGTGATTTATGGTTCTCTTCGGCTCTTCCACTTTTCTTTTTGTTTTTGTGGAGGCTAGCCAATACACAACCCGATAACTGTTCATTAATTGTTAACCAGTTACCAGATCAATGGATATCCTATTGGTTGGCTAGTGTATTAATACATTTAAAAGTTGATAACCGATAAGCCAAATCATTTAGCATAATTATCCATCTGATCCGTCCGATAAGCAACCCTACTTTTAAATATAAATGGATGTGTACATCTCATGCGATATGTCATTTAGAACGTGTGTGTCTACTTGTTTAACTTTATCATAGTTTAAGTTCCTACTTTTCCATACTCAAGGTTGGAGGGCAAAGATGTCAGCTAAGGCTAAGTTAAAGGCACATTTATGCATTATGCCGAGTAAATATTGACTATGTTTGTTAGTAGGGAGGAGTGCTTTGTTTGTAGTTGTGCCTGTAGTCATAGTGTTATACGCGTGTCTTGTAGTTTCTTGTCCCTGGTGTTTTGGTGATGTTTAAGATTTTCGGATAGATTATGTATAGTATTACTTTGTGGGTGTCTTGTTTCTTTTATTAACTATTGGTGTGTTATCGGTTTGTTGTTTTTATATCTTTTATACTATTATTTGTCTTGAGTCAGGGGTCTATTGGAAATAGCCTCTCTACTTCGTATGAGGTAGTGGTATGGACTGCATACACTCTACCCTCCCCAGACCCCACTTTGTGGGAATACACATGTTGTTGTTGTTGTTATGCCGAACAAATATGGTAAAATCGGGTTAGTTCAAACTTTATACTTACACGTTTAAAGTTAAAGAAAGCCTGACTCTATACCTAAAATGTCTGAAGTATTTTGTTTGACGTTTGGCTTGACTTAGTTCCAAATTTCAAGCCTGAATTTTTCAACTGTAGATTCATGAGTCTAAAGTTAATTTTTATGCAGTTAAACTTATAAAATATTTTGAAATTCCGCTATTCTTACATTGCGGTCTTCAAATTTTTTATTTTTTTTTGCACTTTAATTTATGACAAGTTAATATATATCAGTAAAGGAACAAAATTTTTGTACTTCCAAGTTTCAACGTATATAACTTAAACCTTTTGAATGATTACTATGACAAAATTTACAACCAAATCTAGCACTCCTCTTTTTACTGAAGATTTTATTGTTTTCTAATTTCTTTTGTCACATGAGAATATTTTCCTATAAATGATTACAATGGCAAAACGGGTTTCAACCAAATCTAGCAACTCTATTTTTTTTAAACCGAAGATTGCATCGTTTTCTAGTTTCTTCTTCACAGGAGAATATTTTCCTACAATATTACTTATGGAAGTTTTAAATATACTGGAGTATAATAAACTAATCAAAACAAATTTTATAAATAATAGACTAATCAATACAAAACCTTTTACTTGAAAACTGCAACTTTACACTATTTGGCAGTACAAACTTGAAGAAATCAAATCAAAAGAACTTGATACATAAGTACCAACAATAGTGATTAAGCAATTACAACGTATTAGATCCTATTCTCAAGTTTATCGGCTTTGCAAAGAGGATTTTCCTTCGCTAAAACTGCACGCCCGATAGACTTGAAATCACAAGCACATGCATGTTCTTCTGGATACCTATGAATTTCGCAAAATATTTCATCACACTTACAACTGAACCCTATTAATCCCACCTTCTTCCTGCAAACCATGCACCTTTTTGACTTCGTCGAATCATCTTTTCCAGTTTTAATAGTAAGAGAAGACATCGTTTCAAATAAAGCTAATGCACTCTTGTCGGCTTCAGCTTCTTTCAAGAAAGTATTGCGGCATTGGGAACAAAAGGTGTCATTGGTTCGTCTTCCACAAAAACCACAACTACTACTCTCGCATGAAATTGGGGTTATCACTTCGTTACAACAACTCATCTTTTTTACTTTGAATGAAGAATTTGTTGAGCGAATTTGCTCTTTAATTTCAGAGTCTTTCGGTTATAATGTGTTTTTTAGCGACTTAGTAGTGGTAGTGATGGGTGTATATATATAGGAGAGGGAACTTATTTTTTAAGGAGAGGAAACTTGTAATCCGAATTAAGTTCAACTTAGGAAATCCTTATTTGTTTTGGTTTGGAAATATTAATACTTCTTCCGTTTTATTTAATTTGGCCCTTGTTGACTTGACCCTCAAGAAAATTTTAATTATGGTGTATTTTACTTAAATTAACCTTATTAATGATGTTTTGCAACTCTAAATTACTTTAGGTAGCTATTTAATATTAAGGGTAGAAACAAAAAAAATATAACAATTTTTTTTTGATATCATAAATTGGACAAGTAAATTAACACAACTATTTTTAGTGTAGGGGCCAAAATAAAACAAAACATATTCTAATATTCCATATTTGGAAATCCTGCTCATACCCAGTTTAGGATGGAAAAGGAGTCCAATACTTTGTACACTTGGCTTGGTGTACAAAGGTGCCTTCAAGTCCGATTAAAAATTAAATGATATATTTATTCTTTGATCGGCTAATATCATTTATAATTTAGCAGTACAAAATTTTTAGTGATAATATATGTATACCAATGGGCTTCTTACATCTTGTATTATTCATTTCTTGTTCTTTAGTATTTAAAATATGCATAGTACCACCAACTTGTAGCAAACTTATTTGCTAAGTTATTTTTCCAACTTGGTGACCAAGTAGTCAAATGTATACCAAATTTATTTGCTAAGTTACTTTTTCAACTCGGTGATCAAGTAGTAAAATGTGTAGCAAATTTATTTATTAAGTTACGTTTCTAACTTGGTGACCAAGTAGTCAAATGTGTAGCAAACGTGTTTGCTAAGTTACTTTTCCAACTTGGTGACTAAGTAGTCAGATGTATTTTTGCTTTCTCTTTTACACAAGTACCCATGTATGCTTGGCTTATAAATACCCGTTGTTTCATTAAGTTATAGAGGAACAAAAAAGTGAGAAAAGTAATATAATTAGTAGTTCTCCCTCTATCTTTTTGCTTCTTGGTATTTACTTTAGCAATAGTTGTAATTTCTATAACAAAATGCTTATATTATGAATAAATTCAGAATTGATTTTGTACCATCATTTGTTGCCTTGCTTGTTTCTTCAGTGATTTAAGAATTCTTGCTGAAATACTTAAAGACAATATAGTATCTGTTTTCATTTCCACTAGGACAAAAGGCATATATAGCTACGAAAACTAAGCTATGAATTTAGAAATCATAGCTATTAACTAGTAATAGCTAGAAAATTTTGAATTTCGTGGCTATTTACAAATTCCTAAAATTTCTTAACCATGAAAATAAAACTGACAAAGCTAATTCCTTTTTATTTGCTACAATTACTAGAAATCGTGACAATAATTACCTAAATAGCTACAACTTTATTGCTACGGTAAAATTTTATAGCTAATCATAAGTTTTTGCCGCGCGATATAATCTATTGTAGCAGTAGTAACCTTTTAGCCACAATAAAATATTTAAAATAAAATATTATAGCTAAATGATTTTTTTGCTTTAAGTCATAAAAAATTATGGCAAGAGTTAAATGATATAGCTGCTTTTTTTTTCCTATAACATGGTTTCGTAGCTAATTATTAACTTTTACCTCAAATTGAAACTTATTTTAGTAATAGTAACCTTTAGCCATAATAAATTTTTTGAAATTAAATATTGTGTCTAGATAAATATTTTTTCTTCAAGCTACAAAAAATTAGTGCAATAAGTTAAATGATGTGGCCATATAGTTTTTGCTACAATAAAATTCCGTAGCTAATTATTAATTATTGCAATGTATTGAAATTTGTCGTAGTAATAGTGACCGTTTAGCCATGAAAAATGTTATTTAAAATAAAATATTACAGCTAATAAATATTTTGACTTTGAGTACCAATGCAATAGTTGGCTTAATAATAACTATACTCTCTCCGTTCCAAAATAAGTGGTATCTTTAGTTTGGGCACACCCTCTATTAAAACTAGTCATTCCTATAAAATAAAGATGTTTTTATTAACTTATCCTTGATAAATACCTTGAAGAGGATGTAACTCTTTAATAATTTCTTAGTTATGTAAAATTATTTTTATTTAAAGAAGGGTATAATTGAAAGAACATCATTAATGTCGTCTTCATTATCTAAAACACTTTAGGAACAAAATAAAAAAAATGTTAACATCACTTATTTGGAACGGGGAGTAGTTATTTATCATGATGAAATGATTTAGCCATAAATTTAATTATAAAATTTTATAGTTAGTAATTAATTTCCACGAGCTGAAATTTGTTATTGCAATACTAAATTTTTGGGTAACTAATCTCTTTTTATTACCAAAAGTGAACATTACAAAGCATAACTTCCAGCCTGGTAACACAAACTGGTAGCAATAACCATAGCTTCAAGCATGATCAGACTATCAACATTGTGGATAATAGTTCAGATCAGGCAACACACTAGCCAACTTTGCCTTAAAACTAGCTGGAAAAACAACTTCCTGAACTACTGTCCTAACTATTTTATCAGGCTGTGTTGTAGTTATCCTAAATATTCTGCAATTCCTTTCATGTCAAATGTAGTACACACAAGCGGCAAGCATCATCCTAAAGACATGTGCAGTGGATGATCTACCTCTGATGCTTATCAGAATCCAATCAAGTTCATTAGACTAAGCCATAACAGCTCTTTGTATCTCCATCAACTTTAGCAAAGCATTCCATTTAGTAGCAACATAATCACACTAGAAAAACAAATGTTCAGCAGTCTCATCTTCTTTTCTGCATAGCACACATACTTTATTCACTTGCATTTTCCACTTACCTAGTCTGTGTTTACTATAAAACCTATTCATAATGGCCTGTCTCAGGGTAAAAATCCATTTGGCAGCACCATAGTTGTTACTAACTAGTCTTCTTTAGACAACTTGCTGAAAGTTTCCCGGCAATCCTCTACATATTTTACTAATGTGATAATGCTCCATTTCTTCAAGATCATGCATAGTATAACTAGCCACCTGACAATATTTGTGTGCCTTGAAAATCTTTTGTAATAACCAAGAAGCCTGCTTTGGCATTACCTCTCCAATATGATCATGCTTAATATAATAGGTATGAACCCAATGCACCCAAAGCTTATCTTTTGTCCTGCAAAAATTCCATAGTAACTTCAGCATAGCAGCCTTGTTCCAAGTGGTAAGGTTAATAATGTTCACACCACCAGTTATCTTGGGTTTACATAAGCTTTCCCATGTAATAAGTGCTTTTTTTGAGACTTTAGCACTACCTGTCCATAGAAATCTTCTACACAATCTTCTATGTCACGACCCAAAAAATAGAGTACGTGATGGCACCTGTCACTCCCTCCAGACAGGTAAGCCTATCCCAACCCCAAACTCAAAAATCAAGTAAATTAGAAGCAGAAGGGAAAAAAAATAGAAGGATCCCAAATATATAACCGAGACACAAGTCTCCAAAAATACATCCTAGGTCTGGTTATCACTGGTACAAGCCTCTAAATACAGAAATACATCTATAACTAAAGTATCTTAAATGCGGATAAGCAAAACATAAATAAAGAGAGATTCGGGTAAGCTTGGAGTCTGCCAGCACTACCTCAACCTCTAGAACATCAAAGCTGGAGAAACAAATCTACACGCTGCTACTCGGTCCAATACGTTCACGGGCTACAGAAAATAGGAAAAAGGAAAGAAAAGCAAGAGTGAGTACAAAATCATATGTTCTCAGCAAGCATCGTCGATAAGCGATCATAATCCAAAGCGATGGAAAGAACCACCACGCACAACTACCCAAGGTTTCCCAACAATCTAGCATCCAGCCAAAATATAGTACCTTATCCTATCAGGGTAACCCAAAACAATGGTCAATAGATGAATTAAACACGGGGCAGGAACATTGATCTAGGTGAGTTAACATTGTTCATCTTATAATTAACAATAAGGCAAAACATTTATGAAGGAGACTCACTAACACGATAAATCAGGCTTAATCAATGATAATCAATCAATAATATGGGATAAAACAGGGTGAGTGTAAGTATAAAAGAGTGTATCTCATGCTACCAAAAGGTGCTACACAACTATCTCTCCGATCAAACCACCGCCATACCCCCACATCTCATAATATCTCAACGTCCCAGTCAATATGAGATGATATAAGGTAATGTAATGAAATGAAATGAATGCTCAAACACATTATATCAAGCAAGTTCTATCACGATAATACAATACAAGAGTAAATACTAACACAACACTAAATCATACCAAGGAATGTCAATGCAATGGAAATGAGGGAATACAATGTAGTGATGATGATGGATCTTTGAAAGTTATAGCAAAACTTTCTGAATACACCTACCGAGCAACACTGCTTCCAAAGTAGGACCCATGGAGGGTTCGCAACCCATATACTTTTCATAATCTTATTCTCATGTCTCAAATCAACCTTATAGGCATATCTCTCGGTATAGACATTTTATAAAGTGTCTCATTTTCTTAAAAAAATAGAATATCTCAGTGGTGTCAATGTCTCATGAATATGCATGCGGTATATGAGGATGTAATGCTCACAACAAATTAGTATGAAGATCAAAATCTATTCAATACATGTATAAGTGATCTCAGAATCAACTCAATATATCAATAATTCATGATATCGGTTTCCACTTGGCACCACCAGAATAAATAGTCATGTAGTCATCAATATTATCATTTTCAACCCCTCTCTCAGGCATCACTATGAAGAATATGCAATTAAATGCTAAGATACGACCTATGATGTCAAGCCCCTCACTTGGGAGACACAATAATAGATACGACATTCTAATGCACAGATAAGGCCTATGATGAAAAGTCAAGGTCCCACTCGGGCGACACAATAATAGATAAGGCATTTAATGTGCAAACATGACCAATAACATCAAGGCAAACCTCCCCCCACTGGGGCATCACAATAATATATCCCCTCAATTCAAAAGCAATATGCATATAAGCCCCCCCTGGGGCACACAATCATAAATATTTACTCAAGTTCATAGTGAATTTCACATAAGCCTCACATGGGAAATACAAAATTAACAACAATCCCAATAACAATATATCGCGAAACTACCCAAACCTAGATTATTCCATATGATAAGTCTCATCTACAATTACAAGCCCATTTATGCTCTAAGTATTTTCTAAAGGACATTAATCCCCGATCATCACAATAAAGTCCTCTAAATAAGAATCAAGCTCTAAAATAGGCATTCAATATTAATATTTCAAGATCACTAAGTTATCTATCTACATTCTACTCTAAGGATAACTACAAGCAGCAATACTAACTACGAAAGGCAATAATCTGACTACAATCCTCCAAAAGAATCTGGTACCCATGAAGATGCTCTTCATTTCACCTAAGAGGGACCTTCAATCCTAAATAAATCACATATACCAACAATCTGACATACAACACAAAAATACTTCGGAAAAAGTCAAGGTATAGCTCAGCTTGCCTTTAAAGAAGATCCACAAGTCCAAACACTATCCAAAGCCTCAATCGAAAGATCAACTCCCTTGAATCAACACCAAACGCATACAATCTAAATAAATATGAAAACTACAAGTCAAAAGGAGTCCATCGATACCCATATAGACTATATTTATTTCGAGTCCAAAATTCTCTTCAAAAATTATTTCCAAAAAGACAAGGGTAAGACCAGGATTCTATTTAATAATAATGTTCCCCATAATCATAGGAGTCTATGGTTGAAAACCCATGCAAAAACGAGTTTTAAATAAAAGAAAAACCATTTTTAAGCTTTACCGGCAGAAACTCCAAAAATCATATTTAAAATCAGAGATTTGAAGTTGTTTTGAAGATGATTATGTGGTTTATTTGCAAGGGTCAGATTTTGACATTGGACTTAATAAAGATCCAGTTTCATTTTATCAGGCCATAGAAAGCATTGAGTCTAATAAATAGATTGATCCAATGAAAGAAGAGTTAAAATCCATGGAATACAATAAAGTCTGGGATCTCATTGAATTGCCAAAAAGTTCTAAAAGAATCTGGTGTAGATGGGTCTGTAAGACCAAACGCGATTCAAATAGCAATATTGAGTGATGTAAGTCCAGACTTGTTACCGAGGGTTATACTCAAAAAGGAGGCATTGATTATAAAGAGACATTTTCATCAGTCTCGAAGAAAGACTCATTGAGAATTATTCGTGCTTTGGTAGCTCATTATGCTTTAGAGTTACACCAAATGGATGTGAAAACTGTCTTTCTTAATGGAGATATCGAGGAGAAAGATTATATGGACCAACCCGAGGATTTTGAAATTAAAGAAAAAGGTCAAATGGTGTGTAAGCTAAAGAAGTCAATATATGGACTCAAACAAGCCTCACGATAATGGTATATAAAGTTTAATGATACCATAACATCTTTTGGGTTTACGAAAATTATAATTGATCGGTGTATATACCAAAGGATCGGTGTATATACAAAAGGATCAGTAGGAGCAATTTTATATTTTTATTCCTCTATGTTGATGAAATTTTACTTACTGCTATTGATTTAGGCATATTGCGTGAGACAAAAGATTTCCTCTCTATGAACTTTGAAATGAAAGATTTGGGTGAGGCATCCTATGTGATAGGGATAGAAATATTCCATGATAGATCACAAAGATTGTTGGGACTGTTTCAGAAATGTTATATCAAAAGAGTTCTAGAGAGATTCAACATGAACAACTGTTTTGCAAGAATTGTTCCTATTAAAAAAGGGGACAAATTCAGTCTTATGCAATGCCGAAAAAATGATGTAGAACGAAAATAATGGAGTCAATTCCTTACTTTTCTATTATTGGAAGTTTGATGTATGTTCAAACTTGCACAAGACCGGATATTAGCTTTGCGGTCGGAATGCTTGAAAGATATCAAAGTAACCCTGGAATTGATCACTGAAAAGTTACAAATAAAGTTTTGAGGTACCTGAAAGGAATGAAGGATTACATGCTCAGATCCAATCACTTGTAAGTTACTGGATACTCGGATTAAGATTTTGCTGGATGTGTCGCCACTAGAAAATCCATATTTGGTCACTTGTTCCTATTTGCCGAAGGAGAAATATCGTGAAAAAAGTTCTAAGCAATCTGCCATTGGTTTATCCACAATGGAAGAAGAATGTGTGGCATGTTTTGAATCCATAATTCATGCATTATGGCTGCGGAACTTTATTTTTAGACTTGGATTTGTCAACACTATTACCAAGCCACTGAAAATTTATTGTGGTAATACCGCAACAATATTCTTCTCCAAGAATGATAAGTACTCCAAAGGTTCCAAACATATGGAATTAAAGTACTTTACCATCAAGGAAGAAGTTCAAAAACAAAGGGTGTCACTTGAGAATATTAGAACTGATTTTATGATTGCGGATCCGTTAACAAAATGTTTACAACCAAAGACATTTAAAGAGCATGTTCAAAGAATGGATCTTGGTTTTACTTATGATTGATGTAGTTATGATGTTTTGACATATAAGCTCAATTATATATTTCTGATTTACATTAATGAATTCCTGTTTCTCATAATGGTATACACTTTATTGTTTTTGAGATATTACAGGATAAATCTCAATGAGACATTATTGTGAATCATAATGTTATATGTTTTATAGCTTATGAACCTAGTATGATAAGTTTCTAATATAGTAGTATATGGAAGGGAGTATGTAGCATAAAATTATGTATAACCACCATAACTCGCATTAGTAGTTTGTTATATTATGGTATGTATGATGGACATTATAGAAGAGATTTATTATGTGCAACTAATGTTATGTGGACATTGGTCCGAGTGGGAGAATGTACGAATAATCCTTGCTTGCGCCCCCAGCTTACTTGTGGTCCAAGTTTACTTGTGACCCAAGTAATGTCCACAATTAAGAATTGATCTCGTTCGTACACCAATTACTTGATGGACGTATCAGATTGAGTCTTGATTTTTATCAACTTCAATAAATTTATCCTCCCTCCACCCATTAGGATTATCACATACTCTCTACATCTTCTTCATCACTGAAGGTTGTGGTAACGTAAGGCTAGGGCAAGGAGGTAGAAACAAATTTCTATTAATACTTCCGCTACTCTCTGTGATGATGTCTTCCGCGTCAAGTTTGTTTTTCTATTATGCATCTCTGTAAGATTATCGTGTTTAAGATCCTGATGTACATTAAGTTTAAAGCTTACACTTTGATTATCCTTAAATAGCGGTCCTCAAATTGCTTTTTTGAGCACTTTAGTTAATGATATATCAAAATATATCAATAATGTATGAAATTTTTACACTTTTAAACGTATATAACTTAAACCTTTTCAACCAAATATAGCTCTCTTTATTTTATTTTCTTATAATGATTTCATTATTTTCTAATTTCTTTGTCACGAGAGACTATTTTATTACAATATCATTTATGGAAGGCTGCCATAATAGAACTTTTAAACCTAACCATAACCAATAAGTCTATTATAAAATTTGCTTATTGGTATTGAGTTATTGGATAAATGGTTGGTGAGCATATTAAAATTTTATAATTAACGACATATTGGTGTGGGAGCGAATTATTCAATTTTCTTATTGCATAAACTGTTAACCCGCTAAGAATTATCATACTTAGACTTTTAACCCTGGATATATAAAGTTCTCCACATATTATGTCACGCCCAGAATCCCAACGACATGGCACCTGAAGCCGACAAGGCCCGAGAGAACCAATCTTCATCCATAAACACCCATATGCATACCACTCAATAGTCATCACCACCACAAATAAATATAAAATGCCAAAAGCGGAAGTTATGACAAATATGTGAGAATTATGAAACTTGGCCGTTAGGGCAATCAAGACAAAACATAAGTTCATTACATTCCTTTCGTCTGACCCACAACATCTACAAAGCCTCTACAGATGCATAACCAAAACCAACCTAGAGTCGGGACACACCCCGCTCTATACATATACACAAGACCAAAACAAATGTACATAGAAGACTCGGAAAGCCCCGAACCAACTGGAGCTCACCGAATGTCCGCAAAAGATCCGCAACCTACAATGGAGGTCTACTAGTACCTGTGCCTGCAACAAGTAAGGTAAATTCCCCCGAGGGGGTCAGTACGAAGAATGTACTGAGTATGCAAGGCCATAAGAAAACTGTATCAATAAGTGAGAACACCAATGTATATCAAAGATAAGAGAATAGGCAATATAGATAAACCAACATTTCCATATGTGTGGAACCATGTACTTTACATTCTTTATTTTCTTTATCATTCATCTCAATATCAACAATAATCTCATCATGCCCGGGACCAACTGATCAGTGGTAAATAACAATATTGGGATCGTCTCTAGCTAGGCTTATGCCCCTTTGAGCTACCACCCATAAATCAATAAAGCAGGTTCGGCCCTAGCTAGGTTTTCACCGCTTTGGGCTACCCCCTGTGTCCAATAATCAATCGGGATCGTCTCTAGCTAGGCTTTCGCCCCTTTGATCTACCACCCGTGATACATCGGGATCGTCTCTAGCTAGGCTTTCGCCCCTTTGAGCTACCACCCGCACTCAAACAAGTATGCATTACTTCCATTCTTTAGTTATGAATTTGAAACATTGTTGGTTATCGCATTATTGGAACTTTGGGACAATGTTCAATGTACAAGAGACACATGAGTAAATATATATAGGTAACCAACCTGACATGAGATACTTTGGAACATTTCAACATAGGTATAAGTACAATGGCAAAGGGAGCAATATGTGTTGCAGAAAGATACAGACAAGAATAGCCTTACATACCTTAGCTTCTCAATCAGAATCCACAATCCTAATGAATATAAAGGTCCAGCCCCTTGCTCTACAACACAAGTACATAACGGAGTTTACGTCAACATCTAACCACCTTACAAGTGCAAAAGACGACAAAAGTTACATAATTGTCTATAACGTCATTTCCCCCTTGACAATAAAATTTCGGCATGACCATACCAAAACTACCACAACATGCCATACATTGACCAAACATCATAACCAATAGCATTTCGCAACAAAGCTTCTTCTTTACACTTTCTCATTCACATCATATCACAAATAATCCATCAAGTCACCTTAATACACCTCATAGCACATATCGGCCAAAATCCCATAATATACTCTTATAGAAAATAACAAGTTTAATAACATAATCACACCATACATGTTGATATTTCATCCCTACCATGCTCTTTCATCAAAACCACAAGTCACCTTTCAAGTTTAATTCACAAAATGGCACATCTTTTACTAAAGGGCAAAAGTGTCCTATTCAACCTTTCCAACACAACCATCATGATCTACACAATACTTCATGCATATAATATGTTAAATCACAAGAATAAATACTTACCCAAGCTTGCAAAGGGATGATCTTGTCCAAAGTGTCCAAAGGGAATGGTTGCCTTAGGGTTTGGAAAAGAAAGAAATGTTTGAGAATTATACAAAAGTTATGAGAGTTTGTAATGACTAAAATCTGATTTTTTTGTTCCTTTATATAGACCCTCAAGTCAATCCTTAGCCACTTCTTTGGCATTAAATGTCATGGTCCCTTAACTAAGATAAGAATGGGTCATTTTCCTTTGGGCTTTTCATTTTGGCCTTGTTTTGGGCCTCAATTTGGGCCCAATAACACATATTAGCTTAGCCCACTAAAATAAATGTATAATCCACCATATATCTCATGTTTAAATAATTCCATAATGTCACGACAATATTCACTTACGAGATTCCCTTTCGTAGCCTCAATCGCAAAACTAGACATTCTAGCTGTCCATGGCTTAATTGAACATTTTTGGTAAATTCTTGTGTTTTATGGTTTGATCACGTAGGAGTGTATTAAGGTACTTGGAACCTTAATAAGGAGTAAAGAAACACCAAAGAACCAAAAGAAACCATGGAAGAATCGACATTGCATTACGTCGCAAAACGAGCTCGGAGAGGCCAAAACACTTGTGCCTTGCTCCACTGCTGCAATACGGGCAGTGGCGCAAAAATGTAGTGCCCTCTGAACCTGAGGCTTGCGCCACACACCCTGAAACAGGGAGTAGCGCAAGTTTTAATGGTTCTCTGAATTTTTTTCAGTTTTTGCACATGCTAGCCTACCCTCCAATACCTTCCAAGATACATACGTTTTGTCCTCAATACTAAGGTAAACATGTCTCAAAGTCATCAAATAAGGTCGGAAATGTACGGGATATTACAATTATTAACATTTAACCCTAGTGCCCATTAACTTATTTAGTATTCTGCCACTCCTTCTTGCTTTATGTTTTGGTGACTCTCAAGTTTCTTTGCTCGTTTTTTTTCTCGTTGGTGGGTACTCTAAGATCTTCAACTCTTTATATATCTTTTATTTTTATTCAACCTTTTTTGTTTTAAATCTTTTGATTTATTTTTATGTTTATCGATTTATTTTTCTTTCTGGTGAATTGTGATTTATGGTTCTCTTCGGCTCTTCCTCTTTTCTTTTTGTTTTTGTGGATGTTAGCCACTACACAACCCGATAACTGTCCATTAATTGTTAACCCGTTACCAGATCAATGGATATCCTATTGGTTGGCTAGTGGATTAATACATATAAAAACTGATAACCGATAAGCCAAACCATTAAGCATAATTATCCATCTGATCCGTCCGATAAGAAGACCTACTTTTAAATATAAATGGATGTGTACACCTTATGCGATTTGTCATTTAGAACGTGTGTGTCTACTTATTCAACTTTATCATAGTTTAAGTTCCTACTTATCCATACTCAAGGTTGGAGGGCATAGATGTCAGCTAAGGCCAAGTTAAAGGCACATTTATGTATTATGCCGAGCAAATATTGAATATGTTTGTTAGTAGGGAGGAGTGCTTTGTTTGTAGTTGTGTCTGTAGTCATAGTGTTATACGCGTGTCTTGTAGTTTCTTGTTCGTGGTGTTTTGGTGATGTTTATGATTTTCGGATAGATTATGTATAGTATTATTTTGTGGGTGTCTTGTTTCTTTTATTAACTATTGGTGTGTTATCGGTTTGTTGTTTTTATATCTTTTATACTGTTATTTGTCTTGAGCCGAGGGTCTATTGGAAATTGCCTCTCTACTTCGTATGAGGTAGTGGTATGGACTGCATACCCTCTACCCTCCTCAGACCCCACTTTGTGGGAATACACATGTTGTTGTTGTTGTTATGCCGAACAAATATGGTAAAATCGGGTTAGTTCAAACTTTATACGTACACGTTTAAAGTTAAAGAAAGCCTGACTTTATACCTAAAATGTCTGAAGTATTTTGTTTGACGTTTGGCTTGACTTAGTTCCAAATTTCAAGCCTGAATTATTTTAACTGTAGATTCACGAGTCTAAAGTTAATTTTAATGCAGTTAAGCTTATAAAATATTTTGAAATTCCGCAATTCTTAAATTGCTGTCTTCAAATCTTTTTATTTTTTTGCACTTTAATTTATGACAAGTTAATATATATCAGTAAAGGAACAAAATTTTTGTACTTTCAAGTTTCAACGTATATAACTTAAATCTTTTGAATGATTACTATGGCAAAATTTACAACCATATCTAGCACTCCTTTTTTTTTACTGAAGAATTTATTTTTTCTAATTTCTTTTGTCACATGAGAATACTTTCCTATAAATGATTACAATGGCAAAACGGGTTTCAACCAAATCTAGCAACTCTTTTTTTTTTTTAAACCGAAGATTGCATCGTTTTCTAGTTTCTTCGTCACAGGAGAATATTTTCCCACAATATTACTTATGGAAGTTTAAAATAAACTAATCAAAACAAATTTTAAAAATAATAAACTAATTAATACAAAACCTTTTACTTGAAAACTGCAACTTTACACTATTTGGCAGTACAAACTTGAAGAAATCAAATCAAAAGAACGTGATACATAAGTAGCAACAATAGTGATTAAGCAATTACAACGTATTAGATCCTATTCTCAAGTTTATCGGCTTTGCATAGAGGATTTTCCTTCGCCAAAACTGCACGCCCTATAGACCTGAAATCGCAAGCACATGCATGTTCTTCTGGATACCTATGAATTTCGCAAAATATTTCATCACACTTACAACTGAACCCTATTAATCCCACCTTCTTCCTGCAAACCATGCACCTTTTTGACTTCGTCGAATCATCCTTTCCAGTTTTAATAGTAAGAGAAGACATCGTTTCAAATAAAGCTAATGCACTCTTGTCGGCTTCAGCTTCTTTCAAGAAAGTATTGCGGCATTGGGAACAAAAGGTGTCATTGGTTCGTCTTCCACAAAAACCACAACTACTCATCTTTTTTACTTTGAATGAAGAATTTGTTGAGCGAATTTGCTCTTTAATTTCAGTCTTTCGGTTATAATGTGTTTTTTAGCAACTTAGTAGTGGTAGTGATGGGTGTATATATATAGGAGAGGGAACTTATTTTTTAAGGAGAGGAAACTTGTAATCCGAATTAAGTTCAACTTAGGAGTTTCCTTATTTGTTTTGGTTTGGAAATATTAATACTTCTTCCGTTTTATTTAATTTGGCCCTTGTTGACTTGACCCTTAAGAAAACTTTAATTATGGGTGTATTTTACTTAAATTAATCTTATTAATGATGTTTTGCAACTCTAAATTACTTTAGGTAGCTATTTAATATTAAGGGTAGAAACAAAAAAATATAACAATTTTTTTTTTAATTTCATAAATTGGATAACTAATTAACACAACTATTTTTAGTGTTGGGGCCAAAGTAAAACGAAACATATTCTAATATTCCATATTTGGAAATCCTGCTCATACCCAGTTTAGGATGGAAAAGGAGTCCAATACTTTGTACACTTGGCTTGATGTTCAAAGGTGCCTTCAAGTCCGATTAAAAATTAAATGATATATTTATTCTTTGATCGGCTAATATCATTTATAATTTAGTAGTACAAAAATTTTAGTGATAATATATGTATACCAATGGGCTTCTTACATCTTGTATTATTCATTTCTTTTTCTTTAGTATTTAAAATGTGCATTATTTGCTAAGTTATTTTTCCAACTTGGTGACCAAGTAGTCAAATGTGTAGCAAACTTATTTGCTAAGTTACCTTTTCAACTCGATGATCAAGTAGTAAAATATGTAGCAAACTTATTTGTTAAGTTACGTTTCTTACTTGGTGATATTGAAAGCTAGTGGTGCAGTGATTAGAATATATAATTAGTAGTGAGGTTTGTTTTAAGCAAGTTAGTTAGTAGTGCTTAGAAGTTAGTGATGGTGAGCTGTGGACAACTGTCACAAGTCAAACTTTCTCTATAAATACAGAGCTCATGTAACTGCCACATATATACAAAATATCTGAGTTTTCATTTTCTTCTCTCTATATACCTTCCGCCATTGATGAGCTTGCACTAACAAGCTCCAAATATACACAAATTGACATGGTATCAGAGCACGCGTGACTGGGCTACGTACTCCAATTTATCAAAATACAGTGTTCTTAGCTGAAATTTTCCAATGGCTACTACATCACAAACTGATGCAGCTGCTGAAGAACGATCAGAAGTTACAACTGAAAAAATCACTAATTCACATCCTCTGTATGTTCATCCTTCCGATACACCGAGCTTGGTGTTAATTCCAACGAAGTTAACGGGTTCGGAGAACTATGGTTTGTGGCGAAGATCGATGACAATTGCGTTGCAAGCTAAGCGAAAATTGGGTTTTGTGACTGGTAGTTGCAAAAAGGAACAATTTGGTGCTGATTTGCGTGAAGATTGGGAGACTTGTAATGCTATTGTTTTGTCATGGATTATGAACTCCGTCTCTGCAAATCTCCTCAGTGGAATTGTGTATGCTTCAGATGCGCATTCAGTATGGGAAGATCTCAAGGAGCGTTTTGATAAAGTGAATCGCATTCGTATCTTCCAATTGCATCGTGAAATTGCTATGATTACACAAGGAACTGATTCTGTGGCTGTGTACTTCACAAAACTGAGAGAATTATGGGCTGAATATGATGCTTTAGTTCCCTCACCAAGCTGTGATTGTGCTCGATCTAAGGATTACATTGAACATTTACAAAGGCAACGCTTGCTTCAATTTCTCAGTGGCCTCAATGAATCGTACGAGCAGGTAAGGAGACAATTGTTGTTAAAAACTGTTGAGACTTCACTCAATCAAGCATATGCATTGATAAATGAAGACGAAAGTCAGAGATCTTGTCCTTTTCCTCCGATTGGGAAGGGAGAACACTTAGTCATGCAGGTGAATAGAGGTCAACCTTACAAAGGTAAGAAACCATTCATGAAGTGCGACTACTGTGGAAGAGGTGGTCATGTTCAGGATGATTGCTATTTTCTACATGGCTATCCTGGTGATGCTAAGAAGGAAGACAATAAGAAGGGATCAGTTGATGATTCAAAGAAGAAGAATTTTACTGGTAGTTTTGCCAAAAGAAACTACAACAATCAGGCTCACTTTGATAAAAGTAAACAATTTGCAGTCAACACTGTCAGAAATGAAGACAAAAAACCTTACATGGTTGAGGGAGAATGCAATACAACTCATGGTGCTGATGGTTTTAATCCTGCATTTCCAGATGCACAATATAAACAGCTGCATCAACTCTATGGACTTGGGGGGCCTAGACTGACGGATGATCAATATAGACAGTTGCAGGGAATGATGAAAGATCAACAAGATAACTGTTCTCAAGTCTTTTCTCTCTCAAATAAAGACTCAATTTAATGTTGCTCTAAAGGTTGTTAGATCTGATAATGGCACTGAATTCTTCAATAGACAGTGTCATGATCTTTTTGATTCTCTTGGGATTATTCATCAAAGTAGTTGTGTTTATACTCCTCAACAAAATGGGATAGTTGAGAGGAAGCATAGACATATCCTCAACATTGCTAGAGCCTTGAAATTTCAAGCTAGTATTCCTGATAGATATTGGGGTGAATGTATAGAAGGTGCAGTTTATTTACTGAACAGACTGCCAACTGCTGCTTTGGATGGCCAAACACCTTATGAACTGCTCTATCACAAGGTTCCATCTCTTGCACATCTCAGAGTCTTTGGTTGTTTATGTTATGCTACCACTTTGGTGAGATCAGACAAGTTTGGTGCTAGAGCTAGACCTACTGTTATGCTAGGCTATTCACTCACTCAAAAAGGATATAAATTGCTTGATTATGATACTAAACAGTTGTTTGTGAGCAGAGATGTTGTTTTCAAAGAACATCTCTTCCCTTTTGCTTCCTCTCAGGTACCTGATAGGGGGAGTACACCACTTGATCAAGTGGTATTGGACGATCATGTACCTGATTCTTCACCTACTGTTGGCATTGAGAATGCAGAAAATGGCAACAGTGTTGGCATTGAGAATGCAGAAAATGGTAACAATGTTGGCATTGAGAATGCAGAGAATGGCAACAGCGTTGATGGTGATGCATATCACAATGCAAACCTTGATGTTGGTCCTATGGTTGCTGAGATGAATGAAGAAGATAGTCAACTTGCTGAGGCTATTTCTCAAGAAGAATCAATAGAGAATCAACCTACTCAAAGAAAATCTACAAGATCCATTAAACCTCCTTTGTGGCATGAAGACTATGTCATCACAAAGGGAAAAAAGGATGTGGTTTATCCTATTTCCAACTACGTGTCTTATCAGACCTTATCAATAAAGTGCAGAAGAGCATTGGCTAGTTTTTCAAATACAGTTGAACCACAAAACTATCAAACAGCCTCCAAGGATGAGCACTGGATAGCAGCCATGAAGCAGGAAATAAAAGCTTTAGAAGAAAATGAGACTTGGGAAGTAGTTGACCTCCCTAAAGGAAAGAATGCAATTGGTTCAAAGTGGGTGTATAAAATCAAGTATAAGGCAAATGGAGAGATTGATAGATACAAGGCGAGATTGGTAGCAAAAGGATATAGTCAAAAGGAGGGCCTTGATTACCATGAGACCTTCTCTCCTGTAACCAAGATGGTCACAGTAAGGTCTATAATTGCAGTAGCAGCATCAAGAGGTTGGAATCTATACCAAATGGATGTATACAATGCTTTTCTACAAGGTGATCTAGTTGAAGAAGTTTACATGGCAATTCCTCAAGGTTTTGGCAAACATGGGGAGTCCAAAGTATGTAGATTGAAGAAATCTTTGTATGGTTTGAAGCAGGCATCAAGGCAATGGAACATAAAGTTATCAGAAGCACTGACTGATGCAGGATACAGTCAAAGCAGATATGATTACTCCATGTTTACAAAAAGAAAAGGGGATGATATTGTGGTGATCTTGATTTATGTGGATGATTTGTTGATCACAGGGAGCAATGACATTCTTATTCAAGAGACAAAACAAGTACTACATAATAAATTCAAGGTTAAGGATTTAGGGGATTTGAAATTTTTTCTTGGTATAGAAATTATGAGATCCAATGAAGGAATTCTCATGAACCAAAGAAAGTATGTCTTAGAAATGATCTCTGAGTTTGGGCTTGGAGCTGCTAAACCAGTAGCAACACCAATAGATGTGAACCAGAAATTTACATCAAGGGAATATGATGATTGCACTGGAAATTCAGGTGATGAATTGTTGCAAAATGTAACAAGTTACCAGAAGTTGATTGGAAAGTTGTTATACCTGACTATCACCAGACCTGACATAAGCTTTGCAGTGCAAACACTCAGTCAGTTTATGCAGACACCAAAAAAATCACACTGGGATGCAGCTATAAGAGTAGTGAAGTATCTAAAGCTTGAACCTGGTTTAGGAATTCTAATGAGCAGTGAACCAGCTAATTCTCTAAGCTGTTTTTGTGATGCAGACTGGGCTGCTTGCCCAAACACCAGGAGGTCAGTGACAGGGTTCTTGGTTAAGTTTGGAAAATCCTTAATATCATGGAAATCAAAGAAACAGCACACTGTGTCCAGGAGCTCTGCAGAAGCAGAATATAGAAGTTTGGCAACTACGACATCAGAAGTTGTGTGGTTATTAGGATTGTTTGAAGAATTGGGAATTGAAGTGCAGAAACCAGTTGAAGTGTACAGTGATAGTAAAGCTGCCTTGCAGATTGCAGCAAACCCCATATTTCATGAACGAACGAAGCATATTGAGATCGATTGTCATTTTGTTAGAGACAAAATAAAAGAAGGGAAAGTTAAAACTCATCACATTGGGACTAAGGAGCAACAGGCAGACATCCTTACAAAAGGACTTAGCAAACCTCAACATGTGTATCTGTTGGACAAGCTTGGAGTACTCAACTTGTTGATACCTCCAGCTTGAGGGGGAGTATTGAAAGCTAGTGGTGCAGTGATTAGAATATATAATTAGTAGTGAGGTTTGTTTTAAGCAAGTTAGTTAGTAGTGCTTAGAAGTTAGTGATGGTGAGCTGTGGACAGCTGTCACAAGTCAAACTTTCTCTATAAATACAGAGCTCATGTAACTGCCACATATATACAAAATATCTGAGTTTTCATTTTCTTCTCTCTATATACCTTCCGCCATTGATGAGCTTGCACTAACAAGCTCCAAATATACACAAATTGACAGGTGACCAAGTAGTCAAATGTGTAGCAAACGTATTTGCTGAGTTACTTTTTCAACTTGGTGACCAAGTAGTCAAATGTATTTTTGCTTTCTCTTTTACACAAGTACTCATGTATACTTGGCTTTTAAATAACCTTTGTTTCATTAAGTTATAGAGTAACAAAAAAGTGAAAAAAGTAATATAATTAGTAGTTCTCCTCTATCTTTTTGCTTCTTGGTATTTACTTTAGCAATAGTTGTAATTTCTATAACAAAATGCTTATATTATGAATAAATTCAGAATTAATATTGTACCATCATTTGTTGCCTTGCTTGTTTCTTCAGTGATTTAAGAATTCTTGCTGAAATACTTAAGACAATATAGTATCTGTTTTCAGTTCCACTACGACAAAAGGCATATATAGCTACGAAAAATAAGCTATGAATTTAGAAATCATAGCTGTTAACTAGTAATAGCTACAAAATTTTGAATTTCGTGGCTATTTACAAATTCCTAAAATTTCTTAACCATGAAAATAAAACTGACAAAGCTAATTCCTTTTTATTTTCTACAATTACTAGAAATCGTGACAATAATTACATAAATAGCTACAACTTTATTGCTACGGTAAAATTTTGTAGCTAATCATAAGTTTTTGCCGCGCGATATAATCTATTGTAGCAATAGTAACCTTTTAGCCACAATAAAACATTTAAAATAAAATATTGTAGCTAAATGAGTTTTCTTTGCTTTAAGTCATAAAAAATTGTGGCGAGAGTTAAATGATATAACTGTTTTTTTTTCTTTTTTTGCTATAACATAGTTTCGTAGCTAATTATTAATTTTTACCACAAATTGAAACTTATTTTAGTAATAGTAACCTTTAGCCATAATAAATTATTTGAAATTAAATATTGTGTCTAGATAAATATTTTTTCTTCAAGCTACAAAAAATTAGTGCAATAAGTTAAATGATGTAGCCATATAGTTTTGCTACAATAAAATTCCGTAGCTAATTATTAATTATTGCAATGTGTTGAAATTTGTCGTAGTAATAGTGACCGTTTAGCCATGAAAAATGTTATTTAAAATAAAATATTACAGCTAATAAATATTTTGACTTTGAGTACCAATGCAATAGTTGGCTTAATAATAACTATACTCTCTCCGTTCCAAAATAAGTGGTATCTTTAGTTTGGGCACACCCTCTAATAAAACTAGTCATTCCTAGAAAATAAAGATGTTTTTATTAACTTATCCTTGATAAATACCTTGAAGAGGATGTAACTCTTTAATAATTTCTTAGTTATGTAAAATTATTTTTATTTAAAGAAGGGTAAAATTGAAAGAACATCATTAATGTCATCTTCATTATCTAAAACACCAGTTATTTAGGAACAAAATAAAAAAAATGTTAGCATCACTTATTTGGAACGGGGAGTAATTATTTATCATGATGAAATGATTTAGCCATAAATTTAATTATAAAATTTTATAGTTAGTAATTAATTTCCACCAGCTGAAATTTGTTATTGCAATACTAAATTTTTGGGTAACTAATCTCTTTTTATTACCAAAAGTGAACATTACAAAGCACAACTTCCTGCCTGGTAACACAAACTGGTAGCAATAACCATAGCTTCAAGCCTGATCAGACTATCAACATTGTGGATAATAGTTCAGATCAGGCAACACACTAGCCAACTTAGCCTTAAAACTAGCAGGAAAAACAACTTCCTGAACTACTGTCCTAACTATTTTATCAGGTTGTGTTGTAGTTATCCTAAAGATTCTGCAATTCCTTTCATGTCAAATGTAGTACACACAAGCGGCAAACATCATTCTAAAGACATGTGCAGTCGATGATCTACCTTTGATGTTTATCAGAATCCAATCAAGTTCATTAGACTAAGCCATAACAGCTCTTTGTATCTCCATCCACTTTAGCAAAGCATTCCATTTAGTAGCAACATAATCACACTAGAAAAACAAATGGTCAGCAGTCTCATCTTCTTTTCTGCATAGCACACATACTTTATTCACTTGCATTTTCCACTTAACTAGTCTGTGTTTACTATAAAGCATATTCATAATGGCCAGTCTCAAGATAAAAATCCATTTGGCAGCACCATAGTTGTTACTAACTAGTCTTCTTTAGGCAACTTGCTGAAAGTTTCCCAGCAATCCTCTACACATTTTACTAATGTGATAATGCTCCATTTCTTCAAGATCATGCATAGTATAACCAGCCACCTGACAATATTTGTGTGCCTTGAAAATCTTTTGTAATAACTAGGAAGCTTGCTTGGGCATTACCTCTCCAATATGATCATGCTTAATATAATAGGTATGAACCCAATGCACCCATAGTTTAACTTTTGTCCTGCAAAAATTCCATAGTAACTTCAGCATAACAGCCTTGTTCCAAGTGGTAAGGTTAATAATGTTCACACCACCAGTTGTCTTGGGTTTACATAAGCTTTTCCATGCAATAAGTGCTTTTTTTTAAAGACTTTAGCACTACCTGTCCACAGAAATCTTTTACACAAATCTTCTATATCACGACCCAAAAAATAGAGTACGTGATGGCACCTGTCACTCCCTCCCGACAGGTAAGCCTATCCCAACCCCAAACTCAAAAATCAAAAGCAGAAGGGAAGAAGAAACAAAAGGAACCCAAATATATAACCGAGACACAAGTCTCCAAAAATACATCCTAGGTCTGGTTATCACTGGTACAAGCCTCTAAATACAGTAAGACATCAATAACTAAAGTATCTTGAATGTAGATAAGCAAAAGATAAATAAAGAGAGATTCGGGTAAGCTTGGAGTCTGCTAGCACTACCTCGACCTCTATAGCATCAAAGCTGGAGAAAAAAATCTACACGCTGCTACTCGGTCCAATACCTGCACGGGGTACATAAAATAGGAAAAAGGAAAGAAAAGCAAGGGTGAGTACAAAATCATATGTACTCAGCACGCATCGTCGATAAGCGATCCTAATCCAAAGCGATAGCAAGAACCACTACCCACAACTACCCAAGGTTTCCCAATAATCTAGCATCCAGCCAAAATATAGTACCTTATCCTATTAGGGTAACCCAAAACAATGGCAATAGACGTTTCAAACACGGGGCAGGCACATTGATCTAGGTGAATCAACATTGTTCATTTTATAATTAACAATAAGGGAAAACATTTATGAAGGAGACTTACTAACGCGATAAATTAGGCTTAATCAATGATAATCAACCAATAATATGGGATAAAAATAGGGTGAGTGTACGTATAAAAGAGTGTATCTCATGCTACCAAAAGGTGCTACACAACTATCTCTCCGATCAAGCCATCGACATACCCCCACGTCTCATAATATCTCAACCTCCCAGTCAATATGAGATGATATAAGGTAATGTAATGAAATGAAATGAATGCTCAAACACAGTATCTCAAACAAGTTCTATCACGATAATACAATAAAAGAGTAAATACTAACACAATAGTAAATCATACCAAGGAATGTCAATGCAATGGAAATGAGGTAATGCAATGTAGTGATGATGATGAATCTTTGAAAGTTATAGCAAAATTTTCTGAATACACCTACCGAGAACCAATGCTCTCAAAGTAGGACCCATGGAGGGTTCGCAACCCATATACTTTTCATAATCTTAATCTCATGTCTCAAATCAACCTTATAGGCACATCCCTCGGTATAGACATTTTATAAAGTATCTCATTTTCTTAAAAAATTAGAATATCTCAGTGGTGCCAATGTCTCATGAATATGCATGCGGGATATGAGGATGTAATGCTCACAACAAATCAGTATGAAGATTAAAATCCATTCAATACATGTATAAGTGAGCTCAGAATCAACTCATTGTATCAATAATTCATGATATCAGTTTCCACTTGGCACCACCAGAAAAAATAGTCATGTAGTCATCAATATTATCATTTCCAACCCCTCTCTCGGGCATCACTATGAAGAATATCCAATTAAATGCTAAGATATGGCCTATGATGTCAAGCCCCCCACTTGGGAGACACAATAATAGATACGACATTCTAATGCACAGATAAGGCCTATGATGACAAGTCAAGCTCCCACTCGAGCGACACAATAATAGATAAGGCATTTAATGTGCAAACATGACCAATGACATCGAGGAAAACCTCCCCCCACTCGGGCATCACGATAATATATCCCGTCAATTCAAAAGCAATATGCATACAAGCCCCCACTCGGGCACACAATCATAAATATTTACTCAAGTTCATAGTGAATTTCACATAAGCCCCACACGGGAAATAAAAAATTAAAAACAATTCCAATAACAATATATCGCGAAATTACCCAAACCTAGCTTATTCCATACAATTAGTCTCATCTACTATTACAAGCCCATTTATGCTCTAAGTATTTTCTAAAGGACATTAATCCCCGATCATCACAATAAAATCCGCTAAACAAGAATCAAGCTCTAAAATAGGCATCCAATAGTAATATTTCAAGATCACTAAGTTATCTATCTACATTCTACTCTACGAATAACTACAAGCAGCAATACTAACTACGAAAGACAATAATCCGACGACAATCCTCCAAAAGAATCTGGTACTTAGGAGATGCTCTCCATTTCACCTAAGTGGGACCTTCAATCCTAAATAAATCACATATACCAACAAACCGACATACAACACAAAAACACTTTGGAAAAAGTCAAGGTATAGCTCAACTTGCCTTTAAAGAAGATCCGCAAGTCCAAACACTGTCCAAAGCCTCAATTGAAAGCTCAACTTCCTTGAATCAACACCAAACGCATACAATCTAAATAAATATGACATCTACAAGTCAAAAGGAGTCCATCTATACCCATATAGACTATATTTATTTCGAGTCCAAAATTCGCTTCAAAAATTATTTCCAAAAAGACAAGGGTAAAATCAGGATTCTATTTAATAATAATGTTCCCCATAATCATAGGAGTCTATGGTTGAAAACCCATGAGAAAATGAGGTTCAAATAAAAGAAAAACCATTTTTAAGCTTTACCGGCAAAAACTCCAAAAATCATGTTTAAAATCAGGGATTTGAAGTTGTTTTGAAGATGAAATCTATGGGAAATGATAAATAAAAGATTAGGAAACTTACCCACCAAAGAAATCTCGAAAATCTCTTTGAAATGACCTTAATTCGAGCTCTAGAAGTCCAAAAATGGGGCCCAAGGTCGTGATCGCAAGGCTACCAGACCAAGACCTTCATGAACGTGGGCCTCTGGCCACGAACGTCAGGAGGAAACTTGACCCAACCCATGGACTATACTAAGTGATTGCGGTACCCTCCGTCGCGGTCATTGTGAAGGATTTATTAGCCCTTCGCGAACGCGAAGGGATGAATGACAGCACTTCACGAATGCGACAGAAGAGGTCACGAACACAAAGAAGGGTGAGACATGCACCAAAAACAGTTGAAACCAGCAAAACACTTGTTTCAAAAATTCTCCGAATGGACCCTCGGGATTCATTTGGAACCCCACAAAAACAAACCAATAATGCTACTAGGCTATTTTTGATGTTCCGGACTCTATGGCAACGTCAGATTTTTTGAAAAAAGGATCGTTTTAAAAAAATTAGCCCCCTGGACCCCTTTTAGGCTATTATTACTAGTTTTCAAACGGAGGGTCGAAATACAAAATAAAGGTTCCAAACCCGAACCAACCACGCTGCTAACCAAAAATTGACATTCTGGATCCAATGGAATTGTTAGAATCATCTTTCGATGCTCAGATCATGAGATGTTGACCGAAGTCATACTAATCCCTTTAAGAATGTTCGAAACCACATATTCATTTAAAATACTTCCAAACGCATCAGAAAACGTGCATATCATCCCTACAACTCGTAAACAAGATAAAGTAACTATGGAGAAGGACAAAATAATCAAAATACAGAAATTTCTAAATTTCAATCTAAGGGTCATTACAGTATCCACCACTAAGATTCACGTTCGTCCTCGAACATAAAGCTGTTGACACCTAATTTTTGCCCTCCCCGACTAAATTTAATCCTGAATTTCTTCAGTTTTAAATAAAATTAAAATATTTATTTTGTCCGAATAAATACTTTCTAAAATATTTATTTGAGTTAAACTCGTCATTTAAGGGATAAATTATACATTTCCATACGAAATCATATAATTTTAGTCGCTTAAATAATTATTTCATCAAAAGTTAGATTTTATCAGGAACTATCTTGAGAATTAATTCAAATAGGTGAATCTAGATTTAACATATAATTTTTTTTTGAAGTGAATTATCCGGAAGATATTTATTTTATTTTATTAAACCAAGAGGTTTAGGGCTAAATTGGTTATAAATTTATTTCGAATTTTGTTCAATTTAGCCGATTTGGTGAGTTTGGCCATAATTAAAAATAATTGGATTATAATTGCAATGCAATTGACCAATTGGTCTTTTAATTTGGTTAAAATTTAACTAAATTGACTAAATCCTAATCTATTGGCTATTTAATAAATGGCCTAATCCTAATTTCTAAACCATGTCTACCCATTCCCTAGCCCAATTCTTAAACCCACCGCCCCAGGCCCAATAACCCCCGACCTGGTCCAGCCCAAACCTTATATCTGCCCTTCTCCTTCACTCGACACCCATAACAACAACAATACTCCATCGTCAACAGCCAAACAATGACAACAACACCAGTAACGAAACCAACAACGCGAAGTCGACCCAAAAACCCGAAACCTAATTCCCTTTCCCTCTCTCTCTAGCTCTCAAACTCGCACGTCATGTGACTTGCATGAGAGGAGTGTACTCGCAAAGTTCTAGAAGCAGCCTATGTGCCATTCTAACGATCAACTCTGTGAAATACGAAAAGAGTGGTATGAATTAGTACATATTCGTGCGATTCCCATTGGTTCTTGAGGGAAATTTTGTTTTCCCACATTTCTATTGGTTGACCCAATTTTGAAATTCATCCAAAATCCAAAAAAATAGTACACAGATGAGTTGTAAATCTTATCCCAATTCTTGAATTCAAAATTTCCCTTAGAAAATCCCCAAAACGCCCCTAATTTTCCCTCTCCCACATCGGCTGAAAGTTGAAAATCATCCCCCAATCATTTTCTATATATAATATTACTGTTGAGGGGTGAAAGACAAGTATCAGAGGTGAAAAAACTCATGAGCAAAAAGTCTTGGATGGTGAAAAACGTCCGAGCAAGAAGTCTTGAAATTCTTTTAAGAGTTTTCAAGCAGAAAAGGGAAATTTCGAAAGAATTTTCCCTAGTTTAAAATTTCTAGTGGTGTTCTTGTGGCGGCAAAAGATTCCAAAGACTCGAAGTCCCGATTTGCTGCCCTGAGAAAGGTGAACCTTCACTTCCCTTTTTCCTTTTTTTTCTGTTTTTGTTTCGTTATTTTCGTAATAATATTTCAATTTCTTGTTTCGTAGTAGTAGTAATGATGGGATTGTGTGCTGTAGAAGGCTTTGAAGGCCTCTTAGGATTTTTTTGGAGTATGGTGTCCTGTTGAGCTGAGTGTTTTGTTTAGTTGTTTTGATTCACTATTTAGATTCATATTTCTTGTTTCAGTATATTTTAATCAATGATTTCACTTCGATGATCGCTCTTCAACTCCTAATTCACTACTTGCTTTTAATCTGAATGGGTGTTTGTCATGTTTGAACCCATGGTTTTCTTTGGTTCTTTTTACTCAATTTCTTTAGTTTTGTTCACCATTCTAGCTCAATGATTTCTTGTTCAGTTTTTTTTTTGGTTTGATATCGCTCTTTGTAGTTTACGTCTACTGCTTCGGCTTAATATATCCTGTCTTGATTCCTAGTTTATTGTTTCAACTCAAATATTATTTGTTGCAGTTCATCATCTAACTTACGAAATCATAAACGGAGACTGCCTGTTGAAGTTTTCTTGGACCTTCATGTCGAAAGACTGAGGGATACATGTCTATAGTAAGGTCGCCAGTCCTATGAATCCTCAAGGACCATCTTGACTCTTAAAAACTCACTTTTGAGTTTGTCAAGGAGAGGATGAGGATGAGAGTGATGTGTCCTTATAGTTACTCTATTAAGTCTATTGATTGTGTTTCTTTTTGTGAAAGCTTTTTTATCAGTTAGCGCTATTCCTCTTGTGTTTCAAGTTTTGAGTCTTGATTGGTACTCAAAATTGCTTTTTTTATGCTACGTCGAATAAAATTCCTCTTAAAACTCCTTTTGATTTGTAATGTCAAGAAAGGACATAGAGATGCGTTATATTGGATTCAGCTAAATCCCTTGACCCTCCTGCTCTCGTGAAAAGTAAGAACTTGTGTTTTTTGAATGATTGAGACAGTAACTCTAGGAGTGTTGACATGCCCAATTTTGTTTCCTGTAAATGCTTTGCTCATTCTCTTCTTTTCATTTCTTTTCCTTTTGAAATTTTTTGTCATCTCTTGGAATAATGATCTGTTGAGTTCCAGTCCTTTCTCTTCTCCGTAATTTCTTATTACGTACTTATCTGAATGAGGAAAATCATGAAGTATGTAAATATTCTCTTTTCCTTCGTCATTGAATCTGTTTTCTTTTCCTTTCTTTCAAAACTTGTATGTGTATTTTCATCTTGGCATGACTTGAATATTCATTACTGTTATTTCCTATTATCCGTGTCATTTAAGAATGGCTCATGGTAGTTTATTTTATTTTGTCATCTTGTGTTTTAGATGAATATTAATTCTTTATCCTTTCTTGTGGCATGTGAACTTGTTGGAGCCCAAAACGGACTCTTATCTCCTTGCAATTCCTCCATGGGCCATCGAGGCCTACTACCTCTATCGATTCAAACCCAAAAGAAGGCCCCAATGGGGCTAAATATAGCGATATACAAGTTGTATATGCTGGACAGGTGCAAAAATGGATAGAGAAGAGGTTGCTACAGTTGGAAGAAAAGAGAAGTAGGCCAAAGCCCACTAATGAGATTCTGTCAAATTTTTTAAGACTTGATAAAGTCTTGAAACTCCATGTTTTATGGGCAAAAAGCCCTATTTGTATTAATACAGGTGCAATGGGCCTCAAAAGCCCAAGTACTAGTCTAGGACAGGTGCTATGGGCCTTAGAGGTCAAATTTCTAATTAGGACAGGTGGGCCAAGCCCATTAGATATTAGGACAGGTTGCGGATTATACGTCCGAAAAGTGGGATTAAGCCAAGGCTTAGTCCAAATCTTCTCTTTCTTTAGTTACACGTTTATTTGCTACTAACTTTTAATCTAGTTAATATCCCCTCGGAATTGCCATAGATTTTGCGGAAAAACCAATAATTCCCCCAAAGTTAGATTAATCAGTTTACTCTCTTATATAATTAGTTAAATTCTTTTCTTAAATAATTGATTTTCTTAAGTTAGTCAAATAAAAGTTGTTTTCAAATAGTCTGGATAACCGCAAGTTAGCAGATACTTTGGATGACTTAAAACCCTTCCCAAAGTATTAATATGAACAACTTACCTATAGTTTCTTAACTTTAAGATTTTTTCTGTTTTAAATCTGTAAAGTTCTTCTTTTAGGTTTCTTGATTTTCCTTTAAATTAATCAAGTGGCGACTCTCAAAAACCGAATTTGGAAAACTCTCTAAGTGTTTGAATTCGAAAAATCGCAAAACAGAAAGGGCGACTCTGCTGGGGATTTAACTAGGTTCTAACCACATATTTGAATCTAACTTTATTTGACTAACTATTCGGACTTGTAATAATTAGTATTTCAAATTGCTTTACTTGCTTATATGTTTAATTCTTGTCATATCATGACATATTCCGTCATTCCTGGCAAATCATTAGGCATTAGAAAAAAGGGTGGTTATGTGGGTTTCTGCACCCGCCCTTCAGTATAACACCTTAACTTCTTTGAACCGCCAAGTGAAGTAGTTGACTCGACTCGGTCAATAGTAATTTAGTGTGTTACCCCGAAAAGTCCACTTCGGGTTCCCGATCAATTCAAACAAACCATTCTAGTTAATTAGGATAGAGTGAAACTAAATCCCAAAGTTTTAGGCATTAGCCTAGGATGTCTTAATATCTCAGGGGTATTAAGTCCATTAGACAAATGCCAAATGTGTCAAAAGGGTCTATGACCCATCGACACCGTATCCAACTATGTGCTATTTGAAAAGACATATGTGTTGTAACTAGACTATTATCCCGAGGGTGGGGACTAATGGTTCGCTCCTTTGTAGGATATCGCTGTTCTCGAATCTTAGCATGGTGGTAAAGAAATCAACCCCCACTTGGAATATTGCGAATAAATACAAGAAAAGAACAACGGAAGAAGAATCGTCTTCAGGACTACATTAGTTCTCGCCCCTGCGTAGGCTTGCTTCTTATATATCTTTCATATATCCCCTGCATGGGTTTGTTTTATTTGCCCCTGCGTGGTCCCACTTTAGGCATTATTCCCATTTTGTTTAAAATGTATCCCCTTTTGATTGGCTTTGTATCCCTTTGGGAAAGTTTTGGTTGGGGGCAATGGAATGGTTCAAAAACAACACATACGTCTTTTCAAATAATCGTTAGGCCCACCTTTGGCTCAAAAAAGGTCCCTTAAATAGGACACGGATGTTATTATGCCTGTGTTATATAAACTGTCTTATGTGCTTATATGTGTTATGTTGTTTGAATCAAAGGCGGATTGATCCACTCCTACTTTCCTAGAATCCCTTTTAAGCCAAAACATACACCCACTATATAAAAGTTCGACCAAAATACTCCAAGTTTCCTAAGTCTCTCAGAAAAGTCCGCAACCATTCTTTAAAATTCCTGAAGTTATTCCTACCATTTTAGGAAGGTTGACTATGGGCTCAAAAGACACTACTAGAAATAAGGCGTATAGCAACGGTTCAATTACCGTCCCCATAGATATAAAACCCGTCTCTATATAGATATGGCAACGGTTAACCACACCGATACAACTGGTCCCGTGACAATATATCAATAACGACGGTTATTATATAACCGTCGCAATAATGGGGATTTTTGGGACGGTTTTCGTTCCACAATATTTGCGACGGCTAAAGATCTATTAGGACGGCTACGACCCGTGCCAGTAGAGCTTTATGCAACGGGTATAAACCGTCCCAAATAGATCTTTATGCAACGGCTACTAATGGTCCCAATAAATCTTTTATGCAACGGGTATGAACCGTCCCATTAGAATTTTTTGCAACAGTAGTCTATCTGCTGTTGCGACGTTTATTTCTATTCAACATTTTACATCGGTTGGGACGGTTATGTTCGTCTTATGCTACGGTTGCGACCGTACTCTTTGGTGGCTATTGCTACGGTTTATAAGGCTATTACAACAATTATTTATAGGCTACTGCAAGATTTATATTATTAGGCTAGTTATTGCAATGATTTTATAAATTAAGCATAACATAAAACACACAAGTTTTTTGGACCAAGAACCAAATATTTTTGGACAAATAGTAGAACCTAGTCATTACAACCAAAAACCAAATATTTTTGCACCTTCAAAAAGGGCAACACATTTACATAAGTTTCAATGTTCAACAATAAAAGATGTTTGAAACTTAGTCAAAATTTTCAACATGACCTAGCATGAACCCAATTTGATCGATCTGGCCTAGGCCAGGTCTAGTTCATCACTTTCATTCCCATCTTCAATGTCATCACCTACAATGATAATAGAAAATAATTAATAACAACTTGTGAGTCCTATATAAATAACCACATGTACAATTGCCAACCATATATAAAAAACTTTCATTACCAAATTTGGAATTACAGAGCTCAAAGAAAGTTGCAGACAAGAGTAATGAGCAACATGTTCCATTTTCTGGTCATTCTCTGAATCAAACTATGCTTTACCATGCAAGTAACTACTCATATCAGTACTCCTTAAGCTGGGTAAAAATTAATCTTTTCTAGCCATCTAGTAATATGTGACCTGCTGCTTCCATAATGTTTAAATCACAACAAACAATTCAAGAACCAACCAAACAGTGGCTAAATTTATGGTGAAATGAACCAGGCGGTGGTAAATTTATGGTGAATGACAAAGAGTTTGATGTATACTTCCCAATGCTTTATCACCAGGCTGTTCTTTTTCGGCCTTTTACTGAAAATAATACATTATGCTTGTAGGACGTGAGGTGTACTGTAAAAGGAAGGGGGTGTCAGGTAAGCAGCATTATGCATGTTGATGAGTTGCAATCATTAGTAAATTTACCAATAATTTCTTTTTTCCACCCTCTAATCTGATAATAATTGCTGCCAATTTATTTTTAAGAATATGACATCTTACTCATTTCCTTTATGAAGTTCGCTTGCTTGTGTCTTACTGGTCGGGTGCATTCTAGCACAGCTAGCAACCAAACAAGGAGATCCAAAAGAGGAGGTTTTGGCAACTGCATAGTTTCGACAATTACATTGGGACAACTTGTTTCATATGTGGGAGTCAGCCATATTTTTTCTGGACATAAATTTCAGTGTGCTACTTAACCGTGTCACTGGATTCCTCACTCAGTACATCAGTACAAACAGTTATAAGTATTCAACAAACAATTGAAGAACCAATCAATTAAACAGTGGCTAAAAGATTATAACCAATGTGTATCACACTTCCCAGATCAGTGGTAAACTCAGAAAAAAAGGAGAAAAGACAGCCAATAAGAGCAACAAAATCAGCACCAACAACAGCAAAAGATATTTTCAAGAACTAACCAAATTACAGTGGCTAAAAGATAACCAAATCCCACTTTCAAGAAGCAAAAAAATAGACGCAACAGAGACACGAGAAGAAGAAGAAGAGGAAGAGCGAGAAAAATAGTCAGTAGCAACACTAACCTTTGTTTCTCCCTGTAGTAGGTTGTGCAGAAGCAGATACTTTTGGTGAAGGAACAGACAACGTTGCTAGTATGTTAGAATCAATTAATCCTGCTTGTTGAAGTTGTGCGATTAAATCTGCCATAATTTCTTGTCGCATTGTTTTCTTTTGTTCCTCAATTTCTTTCTCCATGTTTTGTATTTTTTCTTGCATTTGTTTTACTGCATCATTTGTGGCATTTGAAATTGGTTCAGAATTGCCAACTGTTTTTTCAAAGAAGTTTTTGTCACCCCCGCACCATACAGTCTCAGACGACCCGGATGTTCAGGACCCATGACCACTGAAAATGCATCAACAGACTGACCATCCACACCCGAATAATGTGTTTCAATTTCGTCCATTGCAACCTAATAAAGCGTATACAAACAACACATCCAAGTAAATAAAAACTAAGAACAAATAATTGATGCCAATAAAATTGGAAAATAGATAACCTTCGTACAATTTTAGTAGTTGTGTCTTCATTCGAGGTCTTGTACAAACGACCGGGTTTCCTTGCTCTTGTGGCCACAAACATATCCTTAAGCGACACAGTTCCCTTCTCCTTTTCCTAGTCAAATGAAAATGAATTTCAAAAGTTGCTTGAAATGACGACAGATTAAGTTTATAATAGATAAGAGAACACACCAATTTATTACGGATTAAAGCGAAACTAATTTTGCCAGCAGTGTGTGGATTCATCAGCTTCTTCCGATTCTCGACATTTGTTTCAGACATTTTCTGTAAATAAATGATCAATAAATGTTAACTGAAAGCATAAAAGGCTAAGCATCTGGATGCTACTGAAAAAGAAAACTAAGATATATATGTTGAAAACCAAGATATATATGCTGCTGAAAAAGAAAACCACTGATCATGTGCTGAAAAAAAAAAAACAGTAAGTGAAGAACAAGATAGAGTGATGGAATCCCATAACACTTGAATAAACAGACTTCCATGAAAAAACGACATTCGCCTATGTGTTGATCAGTTATATTCTGTTATCAGACTTCCAAGAAACATACTATATGAAATCCCACAACACTTGAATCAACAGACTAAAAATAAAATACAAAGATGCACTAGGAATAGTTTTAATGTGTTCTATTTCAGTATTTCTGCAGCATAAGAAATACTCAAAAGAAAACCTCATCTATATCATGCTTGACTAAAAACTTCCTATTTCATAGTGCATTATGTTTCCTTGGTTGATAATGCTACATTTTGTCGTTGAAGTGACTTTGAACTTCAGTTGTTGCAAGTCAAACTGTTTCCTTGTACTGTTTCCTATCTTTTTTCTACCTTACAAACAAATCATGGATTTACAAGATATTGCTCAATCACTAGAACTTGGATTCTCTACCAGTAATATTGAAATGATACCCTTGCAATCACCAGTCCTTATCTCCAATTACCTAATGACTTCTCCACTATGCTCAAAGGAGAATTTGTGTTTACAGAAGAAAAAAAAAGGAGTATTCATGTTTACAGATGATGCAGCCGATTCACTTTACACCCTCCATATGCAGATAATCACAGCAACTCCAAAATTCAAACTTCAAACATTTTTCAGTTAATGAAAATGACTATCTTGAGTATATTTTCAATAAGGATGGCTGCAGAAATTAAAACTTGATAAAGTTCTTATGAGATTGACCATAACGAACTCTTCATATTAACACACACAAGTCAGCGACTATATCAACACAATTTTAGTCCATTTTAGAGAAAACAGATTCTTGACTTACTAAAGTAGAGAAAAGCATTCATGCTTATTATCATACAAGATTTGAATAGAGCAAGAAAGAAAACAAAACTAATTTGAAGGAAACAGAATTTCTTACTAGAATTAGGCTAAAACCAACTATGTTAAAGAAAGAAAATCAAAGTCATTCGGCTACGTGAAGTGGTCAAATTATTGGCATTTCAGGTCTATTATCAACCGAAACATATTTGCATGTTATGTATAAGTCACATGATTTTCACACACTCCTACAAAAGTACCAGATGCTTATAAATTTATATGTATAAATGAGAAGGTGAACAGACACCCTGGAGACCAGCAACCAATGTGGAATATGACATTTGTCTTTCTAGATATTTTGATATAGTTAAATTATCCATAAAAATCAGTAACGAAGTACATATTTCCTCATTCGACGTTCAGATAGTAATGACAGTATCATGTCTATTTTACTCTTCTTCTAACTTAGGACATTAATCTTTCAAGTTTCCAACCTTAGATATGAGTCCAGATTCATTTATGAGTCGCTAGTTGAAGATACATTCTTATACTTTGGAGCATTTCAACTAGTTAATCTGTCCAGTCCCCTCCAGTTGAATTTGATTTACATTTCAAATAAGTGTTACCTTGAATTTCTCAGACTTCCAATATATGAGGAGCTCTTTAAATTGACAGTCTGGGATACCATCAGGCTTTTTGGTCATTCGAACTTCATCATTGGGAAATGGATCGTAGTAATCTAGCTTCAAATCAGCTCTATGCTTTCTCCAAGCCTCTCGAATTCTTTCCAAAGCCCACCCTTTTGCTTCATCAGGGATATCATATTTCATCTACAATGTGGTGTCATTCAGTTAGCTAATATATGTAAAATACTTTTATGAATAACTAAATATTGAAAACTTCAAACCTGGATATACTCCCATATATCAGTTTTAGTGTCCATGCACCTCCAATCAAATATATCCAATGGACAAAGGGTTGCGTTTCTTGCTAGTGTGCCTAGGAAGCTACTTAGCTCTGTTACAACTTCATTAGTAGGACCAATGGGTTGTTTTGCACTATTTAGTAGGATCAATCTTTTCTCAGTTCGGCCATGTACCTTGTGCATTTGTGTTTTGCCTCTGGTTTTTTTAACAGAAAGTCCTTCAGCTATAAGAACATACAAGAAATTAGAAGAGACTATTAGAATTCAATTAGTTCTAAGTTATATGTTACCTTGAACTTCAGACTGTTCATTTGTTGGAGGAGTGGTCGAATCTATTTGCACTTGATCCGCTACAGATTGTTCCTCTACAAGCTGCTCCATTGCAGATTCTACAGATGCTTCAGATTGTGCTACTTGTTCTGTTACTGGCTGCTGTTCACCAACTAATTTTAGAAGATGCTCTTTCTCCGACCGTATGGCTTGAACAGTTTCATTTGTTGTCATTATCCGTCGTCTTTTATTTGCCAAAGTTGTTAACAGTCCAGGTTTAGCAAATGTCCTTTTTTTCCCTCCTTTGCTTCTTGTTGAAGGCCCTTGTTGATTCATGACTATCCAAATCTGTGTAAATAAAAAATGGAACAAAATTATCAGAATCTTTCTCAATTACGAATCAAAAGTTGACTGACCCTCTACTGTAGGAAATCAAGCAATTCTTAATACATATATTGACAGGGAAATACATAAATTCTTGATACAGACATTGATCCAGAAATCCAGAAGAAAGAACAACAACTCTAACCTTAATTGACTTCTAAAGCACACTTGTATTCAGAAAAAATGATTCATGTGTCATTTAAAATCCACACATTACCTGGATTTTTAATGTATTGAAACACGGTAGAGTAGCACTAAACCTCCATAGCTAACAAACAAAAAATAGTGACCCAAAAATTAATTTATCAGTTATCAGCTTCCATCCAATCCCAATCAGTATCATCAATGTCATCCTCCTCATTCGATGTTTCCGTAGTTACGTCCTGTGAATGTTGTGCAGCGAAAGGCACATCAATGATATCAACAGGGAGATCTTTTCTCGACCATCTGACATCAACATTGTGTACTCTTTCTGATGTACCAATGTCATCATTAGGCTCCCCCCAATATGTTTCTTCAATATTAGGACACCTCTCTTCTTCCAAATCATACAAATCAACAGGGACTTTATTTCTTGCATAGTAAACATTTTTCTCAATTGGATCTTCCACATAAAAAACTTGATGCACTTGAGATGCTAGTACAAAAGGGTCATCTGAGTTGCATTTTTTGTTGAAGTACACCCGAGTCAGCCCATATTCATCTACTTCATTATGAAACCAATCACATCTAAACAGTACAACACTAAAGCAACCCCAATAATCAATCTCAATGATATCCTGAATAACTCCATAATAGATAACCATTCCATCGATAGGATTTTGGTCCCTAGCACTAGCAAAACTATCTGTTGTTGCTGACAAAGTCACTCCACTATTTTGAGTCTTGCATGGGGCATCCCGTGTCATCGTATGAAATCGATATCCATTTATAAAATATCCATTATATCTTTTAGCCACAAAATTAGGCCCTATAGCTAGCCATTTTAAATGTGTTGGCACTTCAACATTTTTAACTTTTTTCCTAAACCAATCCGCGAATTCTCGACTGTGAATCCGTGCTTTTACCCATGCATTTCCTCTAGTATGATTATCAATTAAACATTTATGTTCCCTGCAAGCATGTATTACAAATTTAATTAATAAATGAAATTTAAACAGATTATAATAACATATAAATGAAGCTAAAATACAAATAACTACTTTATCTTACTTGATATATGTTTCTACTTGTTCATCTCCAGTATTGAACAAAGCATACCGATGTGCTTCAACACACTGTTGACTATCCATGTCAAAAGTCTTGCCTTTCCTTTTCTTCTTACTTCCAATTGGATGGCCTGTCTTAGGAAATATATGTGAAAAATCATTTTCCTTTGTTTGAATGTCCTCATCATCCTCTGTTGTATACCTACTGAACTTTGTCTTCACCCTATCATCCAGGTATCTCGAACAAAAGTTCAAACATTCTACAGCCAAAAAACCCTCTGCTATTGATGGTTCGGCAGTATTTCAATTACGAACAAGCCCCTTAAAGTCACAAAATTCTCTTTCAACAGGATACATCCAACGTAAATGAATCTGCCCCCCAAGTTTAATTTCATCTACTAAATGGATAGGCAAATGAGTCATTATATCAAAAAAGGTTGGAGGAAAAATCTTTTCAAGCTCACATTCTATATCTATGATTTCTGCCTTCAATTTATCAAGATCACTTCTTCTTATAACCTTACTACATATGGCTCTAAAATAATTCCCCAACCTAATCAAGGCCAAAGACAAATTCTTGGGTAACACTTTCCTAACTGCAATTTGGAGCAAGTAATGCAATATGAAATGAGCATCATGGCTTTTGTATCCTGATACTTTCATCTCATCTACTTGCACACGACTTGATATATTAGAGGCACACCCTTTTGGTAGTTTGACATCTTTTAATACGGTGCAAAACAACCTTTTCTCCTCCGGTTTCATGGAGAAACAAGCTTTAGCCAAATGAACTTTTCCACTGTTATCATCTTCCATTGGTTGAAGCACTTTGCGTATCCCCATCTCATGTAAGTCATAGCGAGAATTTACATGATCTTTGGACTTTCCAAGTATATCCAACAAAGTACCCAGCAAACTATCACACACATTCTTCTCTATGTGCATCGGGTCAAGATTGTGCCTCAATTTATTTTGTGGCCAATACGGCAACTCAAAAAATATGGATTTTTTTCCATGGACCATTGCTGTTTCGTTTTCTTTTCTTTTGGCTCTTTCCAAAAACATTAGTGAATTCACGTAATTCTTCAAGTGCTTGTTCACCTGATAAGGCAGTTGACACAGCTCTATGCTCCTCTTTACCATCAAATGATTTTTTATCTTTTCGATATGGATGATCAGGAGGCAAGAATCTTCGATGACCCAAGTAACACATCTTGTGACTGTGTTTGAGATATTGAGAGCAAGTATCATGATTACAAGTAGGGCATGCCCATCTCCCCTTGGTGCTCCATCCAGAAAGCATTGCAAGTGCTGGAAAATCACTTACTGTCCACAACAAAGCTGCACGCATATTAAATGTTTCCTTAGTTTCAGCATCATATGTTTCCACTCCCACTTGCCATAGTTCGTTCAACTCCGCAATTAGTGGCTGTAAGTATACATCTATATCATTTCCGGGAGATGAGGGACCTGGAATAATCATTGAGAATATTATATACTCCGGCTTCATGCATATCCATGGTGCTAAATTATAATTCATTAACACAACCGGCCATGTGCTATGATAAATGCTCATACTTAGGAATGGATTGAAACCATCTGTTGAAAGACCCAATCTAACATTACGAGCATCTTTAGAGAAGTCGGGGTACAAGAAATCAAAGTCTTTCCAAGCTTCCCCATCCGCAGGATGTCTTAAATTTCCATCTTTGGGTCGTTCAGTAGCATGCCATCTCATAGCTACAGATGTTTCAGAACACATAAAAATTCTCTGAAGCATAGGCTTTAAAGGAAAGTACCTTAAAATCTTTGCTGGAACTTTAGAAGTATTGTTAGTCAACTCATCAGGAAAATTCCTCCACCTAGAAGACCCACACACAGAGCAATCATCGAGCTTTGCATTGTTATTCCAGAATAACATGCAATCATTAGGGCATGCATGGATTTTTTTATAATTAAGACCCAAATCTTTTATCACTTTTCTTGCTTTGTGGAAAGACTCGGGTATCTGAGAAAACGGAAAAGCCTCTTTTATTAATGCTAACAAGTCTGTAAAGGCCACATTACTCAGCCCGTGAATGCATTTGAACAAGTACAACTGGATGGTGAAACTTAGCTTAGAAAAATTCTTACACCCTGGATACAACTCTTGTTTCCCTTCATTCACCAATTTAAAAAACTTATTTGCATCTTCAGATGCTCCCTTTCTTTCTCCTTCAAGCCGCTGGTGATCCTCTATATTTCTAAAAGTATCATGAAGTATTTTATCAATATCATCATGCATGTGAGAAGTTTCAGCATCACTAGTTGGATGTGGCATATTTCTGGAGGAAAAACCTTCTCCATGGAAAACCCATTGGGTGTAGTTAGGAACAAACCTATGACCAAACAAGTGATCCTCCACCACTTCTCGACAATGCCAATAACGATTAAAGCACCTTTTACAAGGGCATAATATTTGATTTCCTAGGGAAGCTCATTCAAATGCCTTATCGAGAAAATCCTTGACTCCACGTTCATACACATCGGTGGATCTTGGGAAATACATCCAACTTTTCTCTCCAATATCCATCAAATATCCTATGTGACATAAATAAAAAATCAAATCCAAAAGTTATTGAGTTCAGGCAACATCAAGAATACTTTACCTTTCATGAGTACAAACAGTATTTTTATAACATATATTTAATAGAGAATGAAACAAAGAAATGCTAATCATACATTTAGTTACATATTTTACTTATTTTAGAAAAAATAGCAACAAGAAACACAAAAACTATTTACTAACAGACTCCTAAATAGACAAACAGACAAGTTTTTATGTGGAAATATTTTTTCAACTCAACTGTTAAAGAGGCATGCCACTGTAAGCTATTTACTTGAGTGAAACCCCACAAAATAGACAACAATGATGATCAAATTATTATTACAAAGGAAACACATACTTTTTCTGTACAAACAAAATCATTTTCTATGTTATTTACAAGCAGTCCCAAGGTGCAGAATACTTCCAGCCCTCGATAACAACTACATGCTAAACTATATTAGATAAGGATAAAACTTTAAGTCTCTTAATCTCCCTGCTAGTCGTGGTGTACGTCAGCCTTTCTCTATACATAGTAGACTGAATAATCAACCTCATTAGTGTTGTTGGGTCCCTATGTTTGGCCTAAAATTCTGAAATTTCGCTCTTGCCATATCAAGTAAATGCAGCAGCCCAGTGTAATCTTAAGCAACTAGTATGACATAGCAACAATCCGCATTTTTGCCCAAAAGACAGTAAAAGTATAAACGTCCCAGTGAACTTTGATTTTGTCCATGAGAACAACCCAATAACTTAAAAAATCAAGGTGCACAAACATAAATCTATCCATCAGAACAATGTCAATAACCAAAATTGAAGCACAAATCAAAATTCTCAATGCCTTAGTACAAAACAAAACCAACTAAAATCAGATAAAGAAAGGAAAGATTTTCTCATCACATCATTCTCAGTTGTAACAACACATTAACCAAATAAAAGAAACTTTTTACAAAAGAGTTTGAGTTAGCACCTTTCTTTGCAGAAGAAATTATGTCAGCTTGAATTTCTCGTCAACTCTTGAACCACTCGGCTGTAAACTGGAAGCGTAGAAAATAGTTAACTATATCAGCATGTCTTCTTAGAACTAATGAATAGCTTTAACTTTAGCACAAAAAAATTTAGCCATACGCATCCAATGCTAAGAATGCAGGTGGTTTGAATTTCTGAGTGTCATATGTAAAAGTGTTTCATTAGGTTCAGTGGGCTACTGCAATGCTTATAATTGTTGTGAAATTGTTGAGACTGAACATCTATTGCAAAGCTTATATAACCATTGCAAAATAATTGTCGGTACAGACCTGATTTCCAGTGATACTTGTTCTATAAAAGTTCTTGTAGTGATACTTGTTCTATAAAAGAAAAGTTCTTGTAGTGATACTTGTTCTATAAAAGAAAAGTTCTTGTAGTGATACTTGTTCTATAAAAGAATCCGAAGAAGATTAGCAAAGCACACTATAAGTTGCTAAACCTTTATGCAAATTAGTTAAAAACAGAAATTATACAAGCTTACCAGTAACAACAAATAAAATAAACAAGAAAGAATGAAACAGATAGTCAAATACTTCGCGTGGTAAGAAGTTAACTAAAAAAAAAAATAGAACAGTCAACCTCTCATATTCTTTTAAGAAGGTTTGATTACATACTTGCTGTTGGCCCGTTTGAGTTTCTCACATGTCAACTCTAAATAACACATAAATCTCTTAAAAACAGAGAATCAAGCCATGAAGACGCTCATTCCACATTTGAAATTTACCTCAATTTACATACTCCTAAGGATAGACTTAGCTTAGTTTATCCTTTTAGTTTGAACTGACATGTCAACACACATATCAAAATTTTAGGGGGATCCTCAACATAAAATTCATATTTTAGGCAACATTAGCTTTCTCTTGGTATTATGAACCAAAAAAATGTAAAAGTCAAGCCTTTGAACACACAAAGAAAAATGCAGGACAGTCTAAACAGTTAATAAAAAAAACAAAGAAGACTTAACATTTCTCAAAGCAAAACCTTTTGAAAACCATACAAATATAGAACTCAAACATGCTCAAATAATCTCAATTAACTAAGAAGGATAAAATCAAGTAAAACACATAAAAGAGACTCACTGTTTTAGTCATCTAAACATCCTATTCCTCTCTTTGAAAAATCACACGGATTCGAGTGTCAAAATGTCCTAGAGGAACCCTAGGATCAATTAACATAAATATGACATGCCTTCTACTTCTACTTGACATTTTGAGTCAAGAGAAGCTTGAATGGTAGTCTGGTTTAGCACATAGAAAGAAACAAGTAATAGATCACACTTAAGATCAAAAGAACGCAAAACTTGAATGAATAAACTAGAAATATACTTACAAGAATGCTACAATTAATCAACTAAACCTATTTCATCCTTCCCCGTCTCCTTGACAAGTTCAAAAGAACTTCTATGTGTCAGGAAAGGTCATACAGGGATCTTGGATGAGACATCCTTCACTTATGAACCTACTTCACTACTTCTATTGATATTCGTGCCTTATATGGATCCTACATCTGAATGGTACTACAGGGACATTCATGAATGTTGGTGAATTTGGATTTGGGAGATCGCCTAGAAGTTTGTGAGATGGGAACGAACTTGCAAAAGGTAAAACACTACCTAAAACCAGAACAAATCAGACCACAAAATTCCCCTAAAACCAGAACAAAATTTCCAAAAGAAACAGCAAAAACGTAATTTTTTGTTCTCTTTTTCTGTGAATTTAGTGTATATATAATATCAAACTATAAGTAATACATAAAACAAAAATCTGAAACACAAATACATTATATTGCAGGCACAAATTAGAACATTAACATAGATTTCACAGAAACCCATTTGTGCATTCTTTAAATTTTTTTACAAAATCCATCTGATTAAGAAAAATAGTACATGCAGGGCAAATAAGAGACAGAGGGTCCATGGATTCTTACATGCAAATAGTCTGCTGACGGAGAAGAACACCCACAAAAATAAATACTTTCACTGGAAAAGAAGAACACTATAGGAGAAGAAAATCCACTAAGATAAACACTTTCACCGGAGAAGAAGACCTGCCGGAGAAGAAGCCCTTTCAACGGAGAAGTAGAATCTGCGAAAAAGGCCAAATCACTTGAGAAGAAGACCTTTCAATCGAGACCTTTCACACGAAATTAGCACAGAGAAGACATCATAGCTCATAGAAAATACCAAAATATCATAAATGGAGAACAACACTTTCCGGCGGAGATGGAATTAGCTAAGAGAAGTGAGCTCAGAAAATTCTAGAGAGAGAATTTTCATGGGTTCAAACATTGTATCTATTCAGAAATGGGTTCAGACATTGTAGTTATTCTAGAGAGGGCATTGTATTTTTCACCTTTTTTAATTAAAAAATAAAAAATGCGGGTTCACCAAATAAATGGAGGGAAATTTCCCGGGTCCTTCATTTTTAGCATAAAATAAACGTTACCACAGATACTCTACAGGGACAGTTTTAAATTCTGTCACCATAGATACCTTTAATGAGACGGTTATGACTATTTATGCGACGGTTTGTTTATTTAGTGTGCTATTAGATCCAATACGAATATGCTACGGTTTTAACCGTCGCAGTAGATAATTTATAGCAACAGTTGTATAACCGTTGCAAAATAATTGTTGCCATAGCCCTAATTTCTAGTAGTGAGAAGTCACTGTAGGAAGGACTAAAAAGGGCGATAAGAAAATTGCTCAAGCCAAAAGGCAATTTCTGGAGTTAGGCCAAACAGATGAGATGTTGAAGGTGGAAAGCAAGAAAGTGGTTATGACCAAACGAAGGATTGCCAAAGTCAATCTATCGATTGGACAAGAAAATGATGTTAAAATAGAAAAAAGTAGGGAGTTGGAGGAGCAAACCGCCCTAACCGAAGCACAAATCACTATGTTCGACCAAATGCTGAGGAAAGGAGAGGAAATACCAAAAAGAGACCTTGCTAGAGAGATCAAACAACTAGCCATGGAATTTGAAGTGGCTGCGGAGATAATTGGAAAGATGATAGGGCAAGATAAAGGAAAAGAACCAGAAGGTGGTAGTCTCGTGCAAGAACAAACACCAATGACTCTCTAAGAACTCATGAGTGAAATAAAAGAATGGTCAAAGACACGGACAAGACATTCTTGCCTTCGAGGTTCGGGCAAGGAGACGAACAGATGACACTTAAAGCAAGTGCAAGGAGCTACTTGAGAGAACCATAAATTGTGAAAATCTGAGAGATTTACCAAATGCTACAGGCTATGGAAACTTTGTGCCCGGTTAAGACTCAAGGTTCGCAATGTGACCCCAGGAATGAGTACAAAAGATGTGCTTACCATTTTCTTCAGAAAGGTCATACCACAGATGAATGTCATGTGTTGAAATCCAAAATATGCTATTTGATCCATAATGGAAAAATTTCTCACTTGTATGGACCACATGCTATGCTGGCATGCGATAGGATTGAACCAGGGGCACCCATCACTAGTTGTGTTATAATTCATCATTTGGAATTCACGAATTTTAAGGATAACTATGAAGACAATTACTCCAAGTTGGTCCGAGCAAAAATCCTTCATCCAGTCTAGAGAAAGGAAAAGAAAGGGTCTGCAAAATGGAGGGAGGGTGATGACATATGTCATTATCATAGTGGAATCAAAGGGCATTCCATTAAGAAGTGTCAGGCTTTTCGCTTTGATTTAGAGCACTTGGTCAGAATTGGAAAGATCCGCGTGGAGTTCGTTCCAAATCATCCATGAGGCAGAAGAAGGCCAGAAAGCATGGAAACACTTTCCACTTTCCAAAATCAAGCTTTAAACGTAGCAAGTTTGTCCGTCTTTATTTTCCATGCATTTATGTTTCCCCCAATATATTGAAAATTAGTAAGTTAAATGAAATGAATACAACCCTTTTACCACTATTCGAACAACGTAGGGCCTGATTTCTCTTTCGTGAGATACGTAGGCAGCCTTTCGGCTCGGCCCTTATCTTCAAAAATTTATTATCCGCCACTTTGTTGAAAGAAGGCATAAGGAGAAAGGAAAAAGCATTGAACCTTCTTGATAGAGTCCCTTTATCCAAATCAATGAAGCAAAATCCTATTCATTGAAATTCCCAAGTCATCATTGCTCTGTGGATCAATTCGTCTACGATGAGAAACAACTTTATGTGTTTCCTTCCTGCCTGATTATTTTGCACTATTTATTACTAACAGGATTTAACACATTGGCTGTTGAGTTGTTTTTACTTTACAGGTAATAGAAACTACTCTGTGTTGACATAAAATGGCGGGGCATCCCTACTTCAAAAGATCAAAAGTGAATAAAGATTCCTCTCTTGACCATTGCTTCATTACGGGAAAAAAAAATGACTGGTAGTGACAATGGAAATGCTTTGACTGATATTGCTATCAAGGATCTTATATGAAAGAGACAGGGTGAAAGGATTACCGAATTGACTAGGAAATTGAAAAAACTCTAAGAAGAAGCGCAACGCGCAAAAGATATAGTTAGTTTGTCCATTACAGCTAACGCCCCGATCATCAACAATTCAGGATCTCCCACTCTACAAAACTCCTACCCCGTCTTTTATGTCAAAACTAAATATCCAATTCCTCCCCCAAAGTATCAAATACCTCTACCATACCAAAACCCCCAAGCAAATCTTCATATTTCGAACCCTTGCTGTCCAAATCTCCAGACATATCCCCAAATGAATACGCTGATATACCAACATAAAATCTCTCATCCAAATCATAAGAGGAAACTTCCTCGAGTGTTTACCCCTTTGACTGAAAGTCAAGAACAACTTTTTTAAAGGTTGCGAGTAGTTGGACTAATCCAAATAATCGACCCAAAAGTTATAAACACCCGCGTAAAAATTATAGATTCGACCGACGTTGTGCTTATCATTCAGGAGGCATTGGACATACTACAAAAGACTGCATCAATTTGAAGCACAAGATTCAAGACTTAATTGACCAAAACGTCATTTTGCTTCAAAAAGCATCATCATCATCAACCTACTCTCCGGCTCCTCAAAACCCTCAATCTACTTTCTATACCCGATCTAGTCCTCTAGCTTCACAACCAAATTACCCAGTCAATCAACCAAATTAGCAAGCTCCACTACCAAATTATCAACCTATTTATCAAGATCATCCCCAAGATTCAAAATTTTACCGAGGGGCTCCAATTAATCAGCAGTTTCATCCAGTCCCTCCTCTTATCAACCAGAAAAGCCATAATCGTCCATGTCTGAAACTTGGAAAGAATGTTCCTAGGAATTTCACCACCTTGACTGAAACTAAGACCCAATTGTTTGAAAGACTGAAGTTGACAGAACTCATCCAACCTATTCCACCTAAGTCGGGTAACCCCAACTCTCGGTCCTTCAAGGCCGACCAATATTGTGCTTATCATTCTGGAGGTGCCGGACATGATATCGAAGAATGTATTAATCTGAAACATAAGATACAAGACCTAGTTGACCAGAAGGTCATCTCACTTCAGATAGTGCCACCAAATATTACTAATAACTCACCTTCAAAATATGGGGGAGTTACAATTGAGGAAACAAAAGCAGACAATGGGCTGCTAAATAAGTCTATGATGCCAGTGAGTCCCAAAGAAACAAATGAGTCAGAAAAAGTTGTGGCTGCTTTTAATGTCAGCAAGAAGACTCAGTTCACTGCACCACATCGGTCCTTGGCACTGTCGCCTATGGAGAAGAAATTTGTGGTAGAAATCGTTGATGTACACGAAATGACTAGATCAGAAAGGGGTTACACTCCTGAAGAGCTAGCCACCGATACCTATAAGAAGAGTGTGCAAAAACAACCAATTACTAAAGACTAAGGTGAAGAATTTTTGGGAAGGATGCATTATAGGGAGTATTATGTTGAGAAGAACTTAGAAAATATCCCATCTTAAATCCCTATTTGGGCATTATTTATGAGCTCCCAGCATAAAAAACAGGCTCTAATGAAAGTTCTTATTAAAACATATATGCCCGCGGAGAATCATCACATCATCCCCAATAATGACGAGTTGCACTTTGATGGAATTATGCACAACAGGGCATTACATATCAATATCAGATGCTAGGATAAGATCATTAATAGGGTATTGATTGATGAGGGTCTAAATGTCTGTCCATTAACAAAGTACTATTTGAGCCAGCCAAATGGGTATGTTCTCGAGATTGAAGATGCCCCAAGAGGATGCAATTCTTAAATAGAGGAGATAGAGAACATCGTTGAGAGAAAGCCAACTCTTCATAAACCAATGCCTTCGGTCTACAAGGAGTTGACCACCATTATGCTGAAAAAGTGCTTCACACTTGAACGCTGCCTTGGAAAGAATTTCGACGAAATCATTCAGCCCGTTGTGATCCCAAAAGGGCTATTTAAGTATGAGTTGGAGTATGTCCCAACTGAAGAGTATGAAAGGAAACGAAAGGAGAAGAATCAAGAGTCGTCTCAGAAACTGCTTGAACTCTACCAGTCGTTTCCCAAATCTGTAAGCGATGGTCTTGAGGATGGAATAGGAAATCGATTGGAAGAATGTGATACTACCCTAAAAGAATTTCCTAAGATAGCCAAAATCAAGGAAGCTGAACTAGAGGAAAAGCTGAAGAATTGGACATCCACTCCACCCATGACTCCTTGCCCTCTGTGGTAGATGAAAGGGCAAATTTTTTAATTTTTGAAAATTATAATAATGACTTAAAACCTTCCAATGTCATGTCATGTCAAGGGCTAAACGAACAAAGTGATGCAAATGACAATGAATTGGAAAATTATGATGAGGAACAACTAACAGAGGATTTTGAAGAATTTGAAAACCGCGAGAAGCCTGACCTGGAAAAAATTGAAGTGGTCAATCTAGAGGGCCATGATGAAGTTAAGGAGACGAGAGTTAGTGTTCACCTGACAGAAGCACAGAAAGGAGAACTCATCAACTTGCTTGAAGAATACATTGACATATTTGCATGGTTTTATGATGGTATACCAAAACCAAGCACAGACATTGTATCCTATGAGTCACCGATTGACCCAGAATTCAATCCAAAGAAATGGACGATTGATCCCCTCTTCATCGAGATAAGCACAAAAGGAAATTTGCACCAAGTTGATGGAAGCATTATGGTTTTGCCCAAAGCGGACAACCAAGAGTAGCAGGAATCAATCAACTCCGATGTGGTGAAGAGATACTACGTCTGAAGATAGTCTTTTCCCTATGTTTCCTTTATTTGTAATCACACTTTTATGAATGTAATTGTTGAATGATTCATAATCACTTAGAACTTCCCTTTCCCTTTATGTACGAACTACATTTGACCTGAATTCTCAAGAATGAGATACGTAGGCGGCCTATGTCTGCTTCGGTCAACCACTTAGGAAAATTTATCCTTCCCCTTTATGTACAAACTACGTTTGACCTGAATTCTCAAGAATGAGATACGTAGGCGGCCTATGTCGGCTTCGGTCAACCCCTTAGGAAAATTTATCCTTCCCCTTTATGTACAAACTACGTTTGACCTGAATTCTCAAGAATGAGATACGTAGGAGGCCTATGTCGGCTTCGATCAATCCCTTAGGAAAATTTATCCTTCCCCTTTATGTACAAACTACGTTTGATCTGAATTCTCAAGAATGAGATACGTAGGCGAGCTATGTCGGCTTCAGTCAACCCTTTAGATTTTTTTCTATATCTCCCTAGCGTAGTCCTGAACTACATTTGACCTGATTCCTGCTTTAACGGGATACGTAGGCGCCCCAACGGCTCGGTCATATCACCCCAGTAAATGAAAACTGGGGAAGAATTTTCGAGAAGGAATCTCAAAAATTCCAAAGAAGAAGACAGTCTTTCGGCAAAAAGAATGAAGACCCGCAAGAACATTGGGAGGAAAAGTCTCAAGATCCCCACAAGTCGAGATTCTCTCGACTAAGTATCTAACTGGGGCAGAAATTTTGAGGAGGTCCTCAAAATTTCCACTAACATTTTGGAATGAATTTCAGATTCTCCAGCATCAAGAGTTTTTCCAAAACTTTAGAAATCACCAGCTGCGACATGGTGCAAATAGCCTAAATCCCCAGCTGTGATAAGTTTCTGCAATTATGCTATTGAACTTCCCCAGCAACAATAATGAGTTTTTGGGGATCTTCTATTGGATGTCAGACATGACTAGGCCTCAAGTGGGAGACGTTCGTTGAGCTAGCACATAACATGAGTGGCAGAGTTTTTCTAAAAAAAAACTTTCACACAAGTTTTCAAATCTATAATTTCAAAACCCTAACTATTTTTGAAAATCTATAAATATTTTCTTCTTGACTAGTTTTGCCTTACATCTATTTAAGCGGGGAGTTAGGGCAGAAGTCCAAACATAACGGAGCACCCGAAAGATAGCAAGAAGCAAACCAAAGATTGAAGGAGGACAATGCGGAGTAGTTTCACCCAAAATTAACAATTTTTCTGTGGATGTAGGGATCACCACACATAAGTAGGGTCTCTTTCAAAATCCCCTGAGCAAATCAAGAACCGCATCAGAAGCGTATAATGCTCAAAAACGATATTCCTGGACAGCTCCAAAGATGGGTTGAAAAACTCATTTAGGATCAAAGGCCTCTTGATTTGTCTATCCGGCTCCAAAAGATATGGATGTCAAACAAAAGCGTCCTATCATTGTTATGAATATTTTATTGAAGACTTTTCCTAATAATAGTCGCTAGCAAAAGCGACTCTGTATCTACTAAACGGTTGCCTTGAGCGCAGGTATACTCGAAAGAGTCGGCTTAACAGAACGATCAAAGAGATCACCTGACAAGGAGAGTTGGGACATCCTCCTCCAATCCGTCATGGGTCAAAACGAACATATAACGTTTGAAAGTGGTATTTGTAGCTGTCCCCAGAAATGGGTTTAACCATTCACTTATCTCCAAAATGATTTTTGGCAAACAAAATCGTTTATATTGTGAATGCTCTCTTTAAAGCTTTCCCATAATTTGACTATAGTCGTAAGCAAAAGTGACATTGTGTCTACTAATTGTCTATCTTAAGCGCAGGTACATTCAAAGAAATCAACACATCAACCAAATAGCCTAAAGGCCATCTTATTACGTCAAAGCTGAAACGTCTTGGTCAATGCCAAAGGAGGAGGATGGAGACCGTCGAAAAATTTATCTTATTGCATCCCATTACATCCTGATGCATCTCATTGCATCCCAATGCATCTCATTGCATCCCGATGCACCCCATGGCATCCCGATGTATCCCACTGTATCTCAATGCATCCCGATGCATACCATGGCATCCTGATGTATCCCAATGCATCCCGTTACATCCAATACATTATATTGCATCCCAATGCATTCTATTGCACCATACTGCATCATATCGCATTCCATTGCACCATTCTGTATCATATTACATCCCAATGCATTATATTGCATCCCAATGCATTCCACTGCACCATACTGCATCATATTACACCCCATCACATTCCATTGCATCATATTGCATCATATTACATCCCATTACATTCCATTGCACCATATGGCATTGCATCATATTGCATCATGTTGCATTCCATCATATTGTGTCACATAACATTTAATTGCGTTTCATTATATGTCATTTTAGCTCATTACAGGATATTCCATTCCATGCTGAGAGGGCCATTTCATTCCATTGCCGAGAGGGCCATTTCATTCCATTGCCGAGAGGGCCATGCCGAGAGGACCATTTCACTTCATTGCCGAGAGGGCCATTCCGTTCTATTGCTAAGAGGGACATGCCAAGAGGGCCATCATATCATTCAAACAAGTCTCCGTAATCGCTCACCATGCAAGACAATAGAGTCTGGTTTTGGAAGATGCTTTGGAGCACCTATATTCGTTGACCACGCGAAGATAACACAATCTGGCATTGAGGATATCCCATTACTTTATATTTGTTGACGCGCAAGAGGTGATGTAGCCCGGCGTCGAGGATATTTTAGCATCTCAATATATTTGCATCAACATATCAAAATTGAAGAAGTACATGATCCAAAGGGACGTCTTTAAGTGGCTATCTGAAGACGGATGACAAACTAGACTTCCTAGAAATTGACAATCTGAAGGTCATCTGTAAGTCACAATATTCAAGACAGGATAGTGTACGAGATTAATTGAAAGTTGATAGTCCATGGGTCATCCGTAAGTTTCAACAACATCCTAACCAGGTAGTATGCAAGATTACCCAACAATTGACAGCTCGAAGGTTATTCGTAAGCCACAGCAAAATCCTTACCGATTGATGTGCAAGATTACCAAAATTAATAGTCTGAGGGTTCTCTATAAGCAGTGACATATCCAAATTGATTATGTGCAGTATTATCCGAAGACCAAAATTTAAGGAATATCCATAAGCCACATCGCATCCAAGGTTGGATAATGTGCTGGATTACCCGAGAGGCTGAAGATTTGAGGGATATCTATAAGCCATCTCTTATCCAAGGTCGGATAATGTACAGGATCACCCAGAAGACCATCAACTCAAAAGACATCTGTAAGTCATCTCATATCTGACATCGGATAATGTGCATGATGACCCAAAGATCAAAAATTTGAGGGATATCTATAAGTCGTGCCGATAATAAAGATGCGCAGGATGTACTCGATATCGTGTGCACAATCCCATAATCAATAACCAAAGAGGTTATCATTTCAATTACAAAAAGCATTATAGGTGACCAAGAGGGTCTCCACATCAGCATAAGACTACGCAGTTGCAGGGACCGTACTACACAAAGTGTCATCGGTGTACAAGAGGGCCACCCCACTTTAAAGATATTTTCAATTGCCAAAAAGCTGTGTTATCCAACAACCAACAGAATTGTTGTATCTATTATTGCAAAGAATTGTTCTCCTGCAAAATAGGTACGTGAGAGGACGACTTCACTTTGTGGATAACAATTCACGTGGAGATATGGTAAGAGACTATATACCCCTTCGTGAATTATGTTTATCACTAACAATTTTTGTTTGAGATATTATCGAGAGCATCCGAGAGGATGAAAATCTCAAACAAAAACCACATGTGTGGACAACTCCAAAAAGGACGCAGCACAACGTGGAACTTTTTCTTAGCAACAAATCGGGGCGTAGTCCAGAGAGGAATGTCAAACTCCTTGGACGCGAGCTAACGGACGATTGCCACCACTATCAAACCACACCACTATCAGAAGGCATGTGGGTATTTTGGGATATTTGGTTTCAGCTTCACCTCCGGGATATTTCAAAACTCATCTTGGAGGTAACTTTCTCTTTCTTTAAAATCCGATCGACATCACACCTAGAGCTTTGGAAATTTATGTTCGGGTAAATTCTTACCTATGGATGTGAATACCTCTACATTCATGGTAAGTAGGTTACAAGCCTCTTTTCCATAGCTCAAATAACTTGTCACTCATCCCGAGCCAAAGATTGTCTAAAATAAAAGACTATCTTTTCTGCCGATTGAGTTGAACTACAAGCAGTCTGATTCCCTGAACCTCGAGGATATGTAGGCTGGGCCCTTTGTTGAAAACTCGACTGCATTCCAACTCCCCCCAATATTCTCTTATTCCCCAACATTCTGGTTTCATCAAAAATTCAAAACCAGGATAGCCTGTGAATTCTTTCAAAATCATGCTTAAAAATCAAGCGTTATGAAATACAAGTGGCCTGAATTCTCATGTAACCTGAGATATGTAGGAAACCCAATTTCGGGGTCCGGCCATAACTCCTTGAAATTCGTGCAAAAACCAACCATTTTCAAGAAACGAATTTGTGGTCGGACAAAATTAGGAAAGTCAAACTCCCTTTGCCCAGGGTTGCCTGCATTCACCCTACCCAAAGGGAGGGGACAGTTGTTGACACCTAATTTTTGCCCTCCCCGACTAAATTTAATTCTGAATTTCTTCAGTTTTAAATAAAATTAAAATATTTATTTTGTCCGGATAAATACTTTATAAAATATTTATTTGAGTTAAACTCATCATTGAAGGGATAAATTATACATTTCCATACGAAATCATATAATTTTAGTCGCTTAAATAATTATTTCAGCAAAAGTTAGATTTTATCAGGAACTATCTTGAGAATTAATTCAAATAGGTAAATCTCGATTTAACATATAATTTGTTTTTGAAGTGAATTATCCGGAAGATATTTATTTTATTTTATTAATTCAAGAGGTTTAGGGTTAAATTGGTTATTAATTTGTTTCGAATTTTGTTCAATTTAGTCGATTTGGTGAGTTTGGCCATAATTAAAATTAATTGGATTACAATTGCAATGCAATTGACCAATTGGTCTTTTAATTTGGTTAAAATTGAACTAAATTGACTAAATCCTAATCTATTGGCTATTTAATAAATGGCCTAATCCTAATTCCTAAACCAATTCTACCCATTCCCTAGCCCAATTCTTAAACCCACCGCCCAGGCCCAATAACCCCCGACCCGGTCTAGCCCAAACCTTATATCTGCCCTTCTCCTTCACTCGACACCCATAACAACAACAATACTCCATCGGCAGCAGCCAAACAACGAAAACAACACCAGTAACGACACCAACAACCCGAAGTCGACCCAAAAACCCGAAACCCAACTCCCTTTCCCGCTCTCTCTAGCTCTCAAACTCGCACATCATGTGACTTGCATGATAGGAGTGTACCCGCGAAGTTCTAAAGTAGCCTACGTGCCATTCTAACGATCAACTCCGTGAAATATGAAAAGAGTGGTACGAATTAGTACATATTCTTGCGATTCCCATTGGTTCTTGAGGGGAATTTTGTTTTCCCACATTTCTATTGGTTGACCCAATTTTGAAATTCATCCAAAATCCAAAAAAATAGTACATAGATGATTTTTAAATCTTATTCCAATTCTTGAATTCAAAATTTCCCTTAGAAAATCCCCAAAACGCCCCTAATTTTCCCTCTCCCACATCGGCTGAAAGTTGAAAATCATCGCCCAATCGTTTTCTATATATAGTCTCATTGTTGAGGGGGTGAAAGACAAGTCTCAAAGGTGAAAAAACTCATGAGCAAAAAGTCTTGGATGGTGAAAAACGTCCGAGCAAGAAGTCTTGAAATTCTTTTAAGCGTTTTCGAGCAAAAAAGGGAAATTTCGAAAGAATTTTCCCTAGTTTAAAATTTCTAGTGGTGTTCTTGTGGCGGCAAAAGATTCCAAATACTCGAAGTCCCGATTTACTGCCCTGAGAAAGGTGAACCTTCACTTCCCTTTTTCCTTTTTTTTTCTGTTTTTATTTCGTTCTTTTCGTAATAATATTTTGATTTCTTGTTTCGTAGTAGTAGTAATGATGGGATTGTGTGCTGTAGAAGGCTTTGAAGGCCTCTTAGGATTTTTGTGGAGTATGGTGTCTTGTTGGGCTGAGTGTTTTGTTTAGTTGTTTTGATTCACTATTTAGATTCATATTTCTTGTTTCAGTATATTTTAATCAATGATTTCACTTCGATGATTTCTCTTATACTCTTAATTCACTACTTGCTTTTAATCTGAATAGGTGTTTGTCATGTTTGAACCCATGGTTTTCTTTGGTTCTTCTTACTCAATTTTTTTTAGTTTAGTTCACCATTCTAGCTGAATGATTTCTTGTTCAGTTTTTTTTTTTTGGTTTGATATTGCTCTTTGTAGTTTAGGTCTACTGCTTCGGCTTAATATATCCTGTCTCGATTCCTAGCTTATTGTTTCAACTCAAATATTATTTGTTGCAGTTCATCATCTAGATTATGAAATCATAAACGGAGACTGTCTCTTGAAGTTTTCTTGGCCCTTCATGTCGAAAAACTAAGGGATACATGTCTATAGTAAGGTCGCTAGTCCTATGAATCCTCAAGGACCATCTTGACTCCTTAAAAAATCACTTTTGAGTTTGTAAATGCTTTGCTCATTCTCTTCTTTTCATTTCTTTTCCTTTTGAAATTTTCTGTCATCTCTTGCAATAATGATCTGTTGAGTTCCAGTCCTTTCTCTTCTCCGTAATTTCTTATTATGTACTTATTTGAATGAGGAAAATCATGAAGTATGTAAATATTCTCTTTTCCTTCGTCATTGAATCTATTTTCTTTTCCTTTCTTTCAAAACTTGTATGTGTATTTTTATCTTGGCATGACTTGAATATTGATTACTGTCATTTACTATTATCCATGTCATTCAAGAATGGCTCATGGTAGTTTATTTTATTTTGTCATCTTGTGTTTTAGACAAATATTAATTCTTTATCCTTTCTTGTGGCATGTGAACTTGTTGGAGCCCAAAACGGACTTTTATCTCCTTTGATTTCCTCCATGGGCCATCGAGCCCTACTACCTCTATCGAGTCAAACCCAAAAGAAGGCCCCAATGGGGTTAAATATAGCGATATACAAGTTGTATATGTTGGACAGGTGCAAAGATGGAGAGGGAAGAGGTTGCTACAGGTGGAACAAAAGAGAAGTGGGCCAAAGCCCACTAATGAGATGCTGTCAAATTTTCTAAGACTTGATAAAGTCTTGAAACTCCATGTTTTATGGGCCAAAAACTCTATTTGTATTAATAAAGGTGCAATGGGCCTCAAAAGCCCAAGTACGAGTCTAGGACAGGTGCAATGAGCCTTAAAGGTCAAATTTCTAATTAGGATAGGTGGGCCAAGCCCATTAGATATTAGGACAGGTTGCGGATTATAAGTCCGAACAGTGGGATTAAGCCAAGGCTTAGTCCAAATCTTCTCTTTCTTTAGTTACACGTTTATTTGCTACTAACTTTTAATCTAGTTAATATCCCCTCGGAATTGCCATAGATTTTGCGGAAAAACCAATAATTCCCCCAAAGTTAGATTAATCAGTTTAGTCTCTTATATAATTAGTTAAATTCTTTTATTAAATAATTGATTTTCTTAAGTTAGTCAAATAAAAGTTGTTTTCAAATAGTCTGGATAACCGCAAGTTAGCGGATCCTTTGGATGCCTTAAAACCCTTCCCAAAGTATTAATATGAACAGCTTACCTAGAGTTTCTTAACTTTAAGATTTTTTCTGTTTTAAATCTTTAAAGTTCTTCTTTTAGGTTTTCTTGATTTTCCTTTAAATTAATCAAGTGGCGACTCTCAAAAACCGAATTTGAAAAACTCTCTAAGTGTTTGAATTAGAAAAATCGCAAAACAGAAGCAAGAAAATAATAAAACTGGTAAAGTATAGAGAAATTCCCTCGAGAAATATCAATCTAGCACTCCAACGCGGAGTCACAACCATAGAACTACCGGTCTCACCATAGAACCAGAAATCTACCACATAATGACTCACTAGGTCACAACACTAGCATCTGAGGCCAAACTCTCAATGAAGCCGAATTTCTATATTTCCAAACTTCCTCTATACCCAAAAACTGAGTCGAACATAAAGAAGTTCTGAACATACCCGTCTAACCTAAACCTCACCAAACAACACAAGGCACTAGCTACAACAATCAACCAACCTAAGGTCGATACTATAGCCTCAGGATAAAGCTACTAGGCCAGAATTCGGTATCAAAATCACTTAGAACCTCAAAAGTCATACTTAGCACACTAGATCACTATTCCATAGTTAAATCCTACTGCTTAACCCTTGAGGAAATCAAGAATCAACATACATACTGTATACCATAGACATGAAGTCTCTAAATAACACCGAAAACTCAAGCTACTCATCACAATAACACGTGCATCCCTCAATACCCAAAAGTAATCAAACAACCCGAAGTCCTCAATAATTTGGTAGAACAAAGAGTTTTATCGATCCGGCATACATAAGCAACTCATCATAACAGGAAAAATCAACCAATAGACGATGTACAAAAACTACTATATCCCACTGATGGACGCCCAATTCACGAATTAAAACTCAGAAGAATCACCGCCAAACTCTGCATAAGCTACTGATGAACCACACTATCAGGACTTCAAATTTCTATATCAATCCCATGGCTAAACTCTGAATATAACAGATTTTCTTATGCACAAAAATCCTTATCTTTTTCCTTAACTCTCTTTCCATTCAATATTCTTTAACATAGGAGTCGTGGACTAATAAGGTATAACTTAAACCAGTTTAATTGTCATTCAGTATTCCTTAACGCAAAGTCAACAAAGAATAACACATACTCTAATCAAAGCTTATGAGCAAGAATATTCCACCAAGCCACTTAGCTACAAGAGTAACAAATGCTACAAACTAGGTACCCCTTTCTATTAAAAAATCTTTCAAAATCAAAAGAAAAAAATCCTCATGAGCTAAAATCCTTCAAATCTGACCGAGTAATGTCTCAATACCAACTAGTTTATTCATGCAAACAAAGACTAAACACTACGAAAAAAACAAATTGCAAGGCCCGAATGCCTGAAATCTTTCCTTATCCAACCAGAATCCTTTCGCATTAATCACACCACAAGTCTAGGCTATCATAAGGTCCACCACTAATAAGTACTGCTAGGCATACTACTATCCAAAATGCCAAAACCATAATCTATCAAACACTATTCCATAACATAACCATTCGAAAGGATCAAATCCAAAATGCACCAAAATCCATAATACCCACAAAAATTAATTCTAATCCGGCAATATACTCTAAGTGAGTCACAACATATGATCTACATATGTGATCCACCACAAAGGAACCATCTATGGGGTAGTAATATCAGTAGACCCAGCAAAATCCCATGAATCATATCAAAAATCAATGTTGAATAGATAAACACATAAGATAATATAGAACCACATTCAAATACCACTAAAGCATAACAAAGGAGCACCAAGAACCATACCTGTGGCTACTATACCAAAAGCTCTTGCCTCTAGTCCATCATGTGGAACATGATACTAGGATCTGTCATCTCTTGGAGTAACTGTTGAAGCATCTCTGTCTAACCTGGGGCCAATCCCTCCTATAGTGCCCAAGATCCCTGCATAAGAAACAACCCCAAGAAGTTAGGGCTCACTGAACTAGGCTTGAAGAACCCGAATGGCCACTCTGATCTAACCCTCTACCAATATAACCACGAAGATCCTGACCTCCATCATACATATCATTATGATCATCAAATCCCTGGGCCTTTGGCCCGCAAGCCTCTCATATCTCCACACAAACTCCTCTAAAAACACTCGAGCAAACTAATCCCATGAAAGATGAGGTGATCCAGCTGGTCTACCCTCTACAAAGGTCCTCCACCACTGTCTAGCTGGCCTAAAGAACTGAAAGAAAGTGAAGTTTACTCTATTAGAATCCACCAAACCCAACCTGTGAAACCTCTCACGGTAACCAAGTAAGAACATATAAGCATCGAACCTATGAGGGTCTGTCCTCAAGAACTCTGTATATCTAATTTGTCCTTCCATGGACATAAAGGGTAAAGTCAGTGGATGTGGAGCAATCTCGGGTAATATCTCATCAACACTGGTAGAACATGTAGTAGTCACATGTGCATCTAGAGTCTGAAGCCTTATAGTAGCATGCTGAACAAAAATAAGATCCACCCTCTGAAGGAAACCCCACACTCGAACCAAGCAATCCTCAATCATAGGTATGGACACAGATGGTGTCTGCACTAGCCTCAACCCCTCTAACTCACTAGAACTACCACTACTAGGAACCCTAGAACCTGAAGAGGCAACTCTAACCTGACCTCTAGCTGGTCTGGACATCCCAATTCGACCTCTGCCTCGAACCCTACTTCTTCTGCGTACTGAAGGCACAGGCTCTGAATCTGTAGCTAAGAAAGAACTCATGCTCACCATATGTGAGAGAGAGAATAAGAGATTGTAAGTTTTACAAAGTTATGAATGCATGAAATAGAATGAAGGAATAGATTTCTCCTAAAGTCATATATATAGCCTCTCGAAGATAGATAACATACGTCTCTGCACTAATCTACAAGACTCTACTAAACTCGCGTTGTACTAATGAAACCAATGATCGTGGGCTCTGATACCAATTTTTCACGACCCAAAAAATAGAGTACGTGTTGGCACCTATCACTCCCTCTAGAAAGATAAGCTTATCCCAACCCCAAACTCAAAAATCAAGTAAATTAAAAGCTAAAGGAAAGAAGAAACAAAAGGCTCCCAAATATATAACTGAGACACAAGTCTCTAAAAATACATCCCAGGTCTAGTTGTCACTGGTAAAAGCCAGTAAATACAGAAAGACATTAATAACTAAAGTATCTTAAATGCGGATAAGCATACAATAAATAAAGAGAGATCCGAGTAAGCTTGGAGTCTATCAGCACTAACTCGACCTCCATAATGTCAAAGCTAGAGAAAAACAATCTATACGCTGCTACTCGGTCCAATACCTGCATGTGGTACAAAAAATAGGAAAAAGGAAAGAAAAGCAAGGGTGGGTACAAAACCATATCTACTCAGCAAGCATCGTTGATAACCGACCCTAATCCAAAGCGATGGCGAGAACCACCACCCCAAATACCCAAGGTTTCCCACCAATATAACATCCAACCAAAATATAGTACCTTATCCTATCAGGGTAACCCAACACTATGGTCAATAGATGTATCAAACACGGGGTAGGCACATTGATCTAGCTGAGTGAACACTGTACATTTTATAATTAAAAATAAGGGAAAACATTTATGAAGGAGACTCACTAACACGATAAATCAGGCATAATAAATGATAATCAACCAATAATAAGGGATAAAAATAGGGTGAGTGTACGTATAAAAGTGTATCTCAGCTACCAAATGGTGCTACACAACTATCTCTTCGATCAAGCCACCGTCATACCCCCATATATCATAATATCTCAACCTCCCATTAAATATGATATTATATAAGGTAATGTAATGAAATGAAATGAATGCTCAAACATAGTATCACAATCAAGTTATGTCACGGTAATACAATACAAGAGTAAATACTAACACAATACTAAATCATACCAAGGAATGTAAATGCAAATGAGGTAATGCAATGGAGTGATATTGATGGGATGATGATGAATCTTTGAAATTTATCGCATAACTTTATGTATACACCTACCGAGCAAAGTTGCTCCCAAAGTAGGACCCATGGGGGGATCGCAACCCATATACTTTCCATAATCTCAATCTAATGTCTCAAATCAAACTTACCGGCACATCCCTTGATATAGGCGTTTTATAAAGTGTCTCATTTTCTTACAAAATTAGAATATCTCAGTGGTACCATTGTCTCATGAATATGCATACGTGATATGAGGATGTAATGCTCACAACCAACCAATATGAAGATCAAAATCCATTCAATATATGTATAAGTGAGCTCAAAATCAACTCAATGTATCAATAATTCATGATATCAGTTTCCACTTGGCACCACCAGAATAAATAGTCATGTAGTCATCAATATTATCCTTTATAAACTCTCTCTCGGGCATCACTACAAGAAATATGTAATTAGATGCCCAGATAAGGCCTATAATGTAAAGTCAAGCCCCCCAATCAAGCGACACAATAATAGATACGACATTCTAATGCACAGATAAGGCCTATGATGACAAGTCAAGCCCCCATTCGGGAGACACATTAATATATAAGGCATTTAAGGTGCAAACATGACTAATAACATCAAGTCAAGCCCCCCCCCTTCCCCCCGCACTCGAGCATCACAATAATATATCCCATCAATTCAAAAGCAATATGCATATAAGCCCCCACTCGGGCACACGATTATAAATAATTACTCAAGTTCATAGTGAATTTCACATAAGCCCCATATAGGAAAAACGAAATTAAACACAATCCCAGTAACAATATATTGCAAAACTACCAAAACCTAGCTTATTCCATACAATAAGTTTCATCTACTATTACAAGTCCATTTATGCTCTAAGTATTCTCTAATGGACATTAATCCCCTATCATCACAATAAAGTCCACTAAACAAGATTCAAGCTCTAAAATAGGCATCCAATATTAATAATTCAAGATCACTAAGTTATCTATCTACATTTTACTCTAAGGATAATTACAAGCAACCATACTAACTAAGAAAGATAATAATTGGACTATAATCCACCAAAGGACTTCGGTACCTATGGAGATGCTTGCCATTTCACCTAAGCGGGACACCCAATCCTAAATAAATCACATATACCAACAAACAGGCATACAAGACAAAAACATTTTGGAAAAAGTCAAGGTATAACTCAACGTGCCTTTAAAGAAGCTCCGTAAGTCCAAACACTGTCCAAAGCCTCAATAGGAAGCTCCACTCCCTCGAATCAACACCAAACACGACATATCTTAACAAATATCACATCTACAAGTCAAAAGGAGTTCATCGATACCTATATCAACTATAGTTATTCCGGGTCCAAAATTCGCTTCAAATATCATTTTAAAAAATACAAGGGTAAAACAAGGATTTTATTTAATAATAATGCTCCCCATAATAATAGGAGTCTATGGTTGAAAACCCACACAAAAACGAGTTAAAAATGAGATTCAAATCGTAGAAAAACCATTTTTAAACTTTATCGGCAAAACCCCCAAAAGTCATGTTTAAAATGAAGGATTTGAAGTTGTTTTGAAGATGAAATCCATGGGAAATGATAAATACAAGATTAGGAAACTTACCCACTGAAGAAATCACGGAAATCTCTATGAAATTTCCCTATTCGAAGCTCTAGAAGTCCAAAAATAGGGAAAATACAATTTAGGGCCGAAATGAGGGTTTTTAATCTGTCCTGGTCATTTGCGTTTGTGAATGCGGGCCCCAAAGTTTGCAATTGCAAGGCTGCCCGACCCATACCTTAGTGAACGAGGGCCTCTGGCCGCAAACACAAAGAGGAAACTTGACCTGGGTCACAAACAATATTTAGCGATCATGGTACCCTCCATTGCTATTGTGATGAAGGATTTATTTTCCCTTCAAGAAAGGGATGAGGGAATCGCGAACATGAAGGTAAGAATGACAGCACTTCGCGAACGTGATAGAGGAAGTCACGAATGCGAAGAAAGGTGAGCCATGCACCAGAAACAGCTAAAACCTTCAACACACTAGTTTCAAAAATTTTCCATGGACCCTTGGGATGCGTTTGGGACCCCATAGAAACAAACCAATAATGTTATTTTTAATGTTTCGGACTCAATGGCAATGTCGGATTTTTTGAAAAAGGATCTTTTTCAAAAAATTATCCCCTGGGACCCCTTTTAAGCTATTTTCACTAGTTTGCAAATGGAGGGTCAAAATACAAAATAAAGGGTCCAAACCCAAACCAACCATGCTATTAATCCAAAATTGATATTTTGGATCTAATGGAATTGTCAAAATCATCATTCGATTCTCAAATCATGAAATATTGACCGAAGTCAAACTAATCCCTTTAAGGATGTTCGAAACCACAAATTCATTTAAAACACTTCTAAATGCATTGGAAAACATGTTAACCATCCCCACAACTCGTAAACAAGATAAAGCCACTACAGGGAAGGGAAAAATTGTCAAAATACAAAAATTTCTAAATTTCAATACAAGGATCATTACAGAATCCACCACTAATATTCATGTTCTTCCTTGAACGTACAAGCAAGAAAATACTAAAACAGGCAAAGGATAGAAAAATACCCTGGAGAAACATCAAGCAAGCACACCAATGCACACCAATGCAGAGTCACAAACATAGAACTACCGGTCTCACCATAGAACCAGAAATCTACCACATAATGACTCACCAGGTCACAATACTAGCATCTGAGGCCAAATTCCCAATGAAGCCAAATTTCTATATTTTCAAACTTCCTCTATACCCAAAAACTGAACCGAACATAAAGAAGTTCAAAACAACCGGCTAACCTAAACCTGACCAAGGCACCACAAGGCACTGGCTACAACCACAAGACAAAATATCTTTCTCGGACCCACAAAAGCTAAAGAACCCATAAATCACATAACAACTTACCAAAACCCTAAATCAACCTACCTAAGGCAGATACTATCACTATCAAATCAAACCACACTATAGCTTCAGCCTAAAGCTACTAGGCAAGAATTCGGTATAAAAATCACATAGAACCTCAAAAGTCACACTTAGCACACTAGATCACTATTCCATAGTCAAATCCTACTACTTAACCCATGAGGCAATCAAGTATCAACATAAACTCTGTATACCATAGACATGAAGTCTCTAAATACACTAAAAACCCAAGCTACTTAACAGAATAACGCGTACAACCCTCAATACCCAAAAGTCATCAAACAACCCAAAGTCCTCAATAAACTGGTAGAATAAGGAATTTTCCCGATCCAGCACACATAAGTAACTCATTATAACAGGAAAAATCAACCCATAGAAGAAGTGTAACAATTACTATATCCCACTGATGGATGCCCAATTCACGAATAAAAACTCGAAAGAATCACCGCTAAACTCTGCTTAAGCTACCAATGAACCACACTATCAGGACTTTAAATTTCTATCTCAATCCTATGGCTAAACTCTGCATATAACAGATTTCCTTATGCATAAAAATACTTATCTTTTTCCTTAACTCTCTTTCCATTCAATATTCTTTAACACAGGAATCGTGGACTAATAAGGTACAACTTAAACCGACTCAATTCTCATTCAACATTCCTTAACACAAAGTCCACGGAGAATAACACATACTCTAATCGAAGCTTATGAGCAAGAATATTCCACCAAGCCACTTAGCTACAAGAGTAACAAATGTTACAAACTAGGTACCCCTTTCTATTCAAAAATCTTTACAAATCAAAAGCGAAAAGCCTCATGAGCTAAAATCCTTCAAATCTGACTGAGGTGTGTCTCAATACCAACAAGTTTATTCACGCAAACAAAGGCTAAACACTAAGTCAAACTAATCCCTTTAAGGATGTTCAAAATCATAAATTTATTTAAAACACTTCCAAACACATTGGAAACTTTGCCAACCATCCCCACAACTCATAAACAAGATAAAGAAACTATGGGGAAGGGAAAATGGTAAAAACATAGAAATTTCTAAATTTCAATTTGAGGGTCATTACATTCCATGGCCTGAATAACACCTTTAGGGAGTACAAAAATCTGGGACTAGTAGGTTTGAATTTAGAATAAGGCACTTTTGATTAACTACAGCCTGCAAGAATATAATAAGTATCTAGTGGTCCAAGATGTAATCCTGCTCATATTTCTTTGCACTAGAGGTTTACAATGGATAATGAAGATCCTTTTTGTGCTCAACGGAACTCCAAGATATCTAAAAGGCATAACTCCTTCACTAAAGCCTAACAAATCTAGTATCTATTGTTGGACATTGATCTGCACCCCTCCAAAGTATATGGAACTTTTACAAGCATTAGCTTGCGACCCAGAGGCCATAGAGAATTTTGAATAGCAAGCAAATAGCAATTCAACAGACTTTAAATCTCCCCCGCAGAACAAAAGTAGGTCATTTGCAAAACCAAGTTGAATCAGATTCAACTTTGCACACTTAGGATGGAACTTGAGTTCCTTGTACGTACTCCACCCCTACAATAGTCTTGTGAGATACTCCATTATAATGAAAAAGAGGTAGGGGACATAGAATCCCCCTGCCTCAAACCTCTGTTAGCAAGAAATGGACTTGTTGGACTATTATTTAGGACCACGGAGTATGAGACAACACTTATGCATTGCATGATCCACTACACAAACAGTTCAGGAAAATTTAGACCTTTAAACACTTGCTTTATAAATGGCCATTCCACAAAATCATATGCTTTTTGTATATCTATCTTCAACATGCACCTTGAAGAAATCCTATTCCTTCCATATCCTTTAATAATCTCATGGCTTAATATGATGTTATTTGTTATTATTCTACCTAGTACAAAGGCTTCCTGGCAAGGATCAATTAGAGAATCCATAGCATATTTCATCCTAGATGTGATTAATTTTGAAATAATTTTGTACAAGGTAGTGCAGTAAGAGATTTGCCTAAACTCCTTAATAGTGGCTGGATTTTTAACCTTTGGTATCAAGGTCACACTTGTACAATTCACAGGCTTGAACATTTTCCCACTAGTAAAGAATTTAAGAACAACATTTGTAACATCATCTCCTGTAATATGCTAAGCTTTTTGAAAGAAACAAGCATTCATACCATCACAGTCTGGTGCTTTGTTCCCATCTATACTTTTCAAGGCATCTGCAACTTTAGTTTTGATGACAGGTCTAATTAAGTTTAACTATTGATTCCTATTTAGCACACTCTCTTTGTTCATGACTACAGGCTCAATAGCAGGTAGAGCATGAGCAGTTGTTCCCAATAGTGTAGAGTAAAAGCCAATGACCTCCCTTTGTATATCATCTTGAGTATTTAGCATGGTGCCTACTAAGGATACTAGATTCTTAATATTATTATGAGCTTGTTTAACTTTTAAACTTGTAAATAAGTACTATGTATTTGCATCTCCCAGTCTAAGACATGTCATCCTGGACTTTTGTTGCTTAACATTCTCCTCAATAAGACACCAGTGTTCTAGTTTAAGCTTGAGCAATGTCTCAAACTCAAATAGATCATTGGAATAATTGCACCTTATTTGTTATGACCTAAACCCATCATGAGTGGTACCCACACTACTCACCCAGTAGGAGAACCATCTAACCCTAAACACCAACTCAAAATCAACATTTAAAGGAGTCAAAACTAATCCATCAATATAAATGTCAAATCTAAACCAAAACAAGTACAACTGAAAGCGGAAATATCGTACTTAACAAAAACCATCCCTAGGAACCGAAAGTCGTCTGTACCAAAACATCTATGAATATCAAGAAGGGGATGCAACCCCAAAACTAAGATAATTATGAGTCCAAAAATAGAGAATTATGCCAAGAGAAAGAGATTCCATGGTAGCTCGGATAAGCTGTTCACCCTGAAATCTAGAATCAACTGCTGAAATCATAAGAGAGGTCCCGTAGAAGCCGCTGGAATATGCACTACACTCACAAAAGTAAATACAAGAGTAGTATCAGTAGCCAAAAAATAAACAGTGTACTGGTAGGGTCATATGGCCAAACCTAAGATGAGAATATGAACACTAAACCAAATGATAGTGTAACAAGCTAATCCATGCCAAAAATATCATACACTTAGCACATAAACACCAAAAGATAGTTTAGGATATAAAACCAATAAGTCAACAAATGCCACTAAATCAAGTACATTCAAGTCAAGTCAAGACACGTATACGATTATCAAACATGGACAAATATAATGTACTACAACCCCAGAAAATCTTATTTCACCAATAACCCGTGAGAACATCCCAATACCGAAACATTCCACATTTTAGAAATAAGGCAGGTCAAATCAATAAGCAAGTAAAATCATTGCATTGACCACACCAAACAACATGCATTAACTAGGCAACCACACTACAAAGTAGTTAACATGCACATATAATATAAGTTGGATTAAACTACAATACCATCACCTACCTCGAATAAGGCTTGCACAACCCTTTAAGTCTGAGCTTTGCCTTTCTGTGCAATTTTGGCTAGCTTGTAGTCTAGAACATGCATATAAATACATAATTAAAGAAATAACCTTAACATATCAGGATTTACAACTCACATCCACCCCCTAAGGTCAAGTTCATGATCATTCCCTTCCCGTTCTAGGGCTTTTTCTATCGTAATTTACCTAAAACTACCAATTACATGGATAAATTAGTGATTAACAAAATGCAAGGGTAAATTAACTGTAAATAAACAAAACCCATTAACCTATTCCTTAATTTCCCCCCTTGCACCAACAATTAACCAAAATCCACCCTAAAACCCTCCCCAAACTCCTTGAATCAATAATTCTAATGTTTAATAATTAAATATGAGTTAACGGGGATGAATTCCTTACCTTAACGAAGCCAAACGATGGATTTTTGGTGTATTTCGCCCTAAATTTCCCATCCCTTGCCCCAAAATGAGTTTTAGAAAAATAAACTATTTTGGGGAAATATTTTAATAAATCTGTGATTTTCACCACTATAGCGGTGTAACGGTACCTACCGCTATAGTGGTCATTGACCGCCTTTGACCACCGCTATAGTGGTGTGCCAACATCAATTGCGGCGTCGATGGAATAGAATATCCTTCACTGCCTAAAAATTCCACTTTTTGCAACACACCTTGAACCTGGGACATTCCAAATAATGCCCTTTATGCTAAGATCAATTTCGGGAGTTCTACCTACCCAAATTTGATTGTTTCCTTATCATCTTAGCTAACTAGAAATCAATACAATTTCCACCAACCCTAGCTAAATCATTCTCAGATTTCCCTAGACCACACCTCGCTCCGAATTCAATCGAAACTAGCCTAGCCTTAATTTTATAACTTCCAAACCATAAAGAATTTGGACGTGAAATTTTAAACGTAGGAATCAAGTGTAACGATAAAGAGGTTCGTTACAACCGATACCAATTTACCCATCATTCATCCCCGAATGATCAAACGAGAAAAATAGGCTAAACAAAGAGGAAGAAAAAGAGTACTTGTATCCTCAAACAATTGAGGGTACTTGTCTCTCATGTCCTTCTTGGTTTTCCAAGTGGATTCCTCAACCGGACAATGCTTCCATTGAAACTGTGCCCAAAGGCTTGAATCTCCCATTACAAACCACCCAATAGGTGACCTATATTTTTTTCCATAAAGTGCCTCAAATGTTGCCATATCAATGCTTGAGTGATAACTATTGTTGTATGAACAGTCACACAACGGAAGGAACTGGTCCTCATGACAACCAAAATCAATCACACAGGTCCTCAATATATCCTCTAGCACCTGAATCGTCCTCTTCGACTGCCCATTACTTTGAGTATAAAATGTTTTGCTAAAAGAGAGTCTGGTGCCCAACTTCTTATGTAATCTGTCGTAAAACTTGGAAGTATACTTTGCATTTCTATCTGAAATGATAGTAAGTGGCTCTCCATGAAGTTTGACAATCTCCTTGACATAGATTTTAGCTAACTACTAAGAGTTGTAGTCTATTCGAACCAGCAAGAAGTGAGTTGATTTCTTCAGCCGATCAACTACTACCAAAATAGAATCATACTTTCCCAATGTCTTAGGAAGACCCACCACAAAGTCCATGGCAATATGCTCCCATTTCCACTCAGGAATAGACATCCTCTGAAGTAAACCCGCAGGCCTTTGTTGTTCATATTTTACCTACTGACAGTTATGACACTTGGACACATAATCCACTAGTTCCCCTTCATCTCGAGCCACTAATAAAGCTACCTCAAGTCACGATACATCTTGGTTGTACTCAGATGAATAGAATAACACGAACCATGGGCCTCTAAAAGTACATAACGAATCAAATCACCAACCCGAGAAACACATAATCTTTCCTTAAACTACAACACTCCACCTGCGTCAAGAGTAGCGTCTACTACCTCTCCACGCATCACCTTATTCAGGAGTGCATTCAAATTCTTGTCCTCAAATTGTTTGGCCTTGATCCATTTCACAAATGTCAACTTTAGCACAGTACTAGCCAATAGACCACCTCTGTCTGAGACCCCAAATTGCATGCTCAAGGATGCTAAAGTTTGAAACTCTCTAGCTAATGGTTGCCTGGACAAACTCAAGAATGACAAACTACCCATACTTACAGTTTTTTGGTGTAATAAGTTTGCCACCACATTGGCCTTACTCAGATGATATCAAATACTCACACAATAATCCTTCAATAATTCCATCCATCTCTGCTACCTTAAGTTCAAATCCCTTTGAGTAAACACATGTTACAGTGTACGGTGGTAATACCTTTAGGTAATTCCTCTCATGAGGTTTCAATTGCCTCAAAGAATAAGCAATGACACTCCTATCCTGCATCAACACAACACCCAAGCCCAGAAGTGAAGCATCACAAAACACAATGAAATCCTTACCTTCAACCGACAACGAAAGAATGGGTGTTGTAGTCAAAAGTGTCTTGTGCTTTTGGAAGCTTTCCTTATATTGCACTGACCAAACAAATGACACTTCCTTCTAATTCAACTTTGCCAAGTGTGTTACAATGGATGCAAAGTTCTTGACAAACTTGTGGTAATAACTGGCAAGACCTACAAAACTCCTTACTTCGGTCACTGAACTAGGCCGAGTCTAATTATTTACTGCCTCAATCTTCTGGGGATCCACCATCACCCCTTTTTTAGAAACCACATGCCCCAAGAAGGCGAATGAATACAACCAAAATTTACACTTTGAGAACTTAGCAAATAACCGCTTCTCGTTTAGAATTCCCAAAACCATGCGAAGATAGCCTGCATGTTCTTCCTTACTCTTGGAGTAAACAAGAATATCATCAATAAACACAATAACAAAAGATTCCTAAAATGACTTAAAGATGCCATTCATCAAACTCATGAAGGCGACAGGTGCATTAGTCAACCCGAAAGACATCACTAGAAACTCATAATAGCCATACCGAGTTTTAAAAGCTATTTTTGGTATATCCTCAGGTCTTATTTTCAACTGATGATAACCCAACAAAAAATCAATCTTTGAAAATACTGACGCACCTTGTAACTGATCAAACAAGTCATCTATGCGAGGTAAGGGATATTTATTTATGATAGCGACCTTATTTAGCTGCCTATAATCAATACACATCCTCATGCTATCATCTTTCTTCATAATAAAAAAGGATCAGAGCACCCCAAGGTAAAGCACTTGGATGAATAAAACCCTCGTCAAGTAATTTCTACAGCTGAGTTTTGAGCTTCCTCAACTCTGTTGGAGCCATTCGATAAGGTGGAATGGATATAGGGCGAGTGCCCAGCTCTAAATCAATGCAGAAGTCAATATCCTTATCTGGAGGCATAACCGATAAATCTGAAGGAAGCACTTTCTGAAACACGAAAACTACTAAAACTGACTCGATAGGAGGGGACCCCGCGTCTACATCCTGAAGATGGGCTAGGAACGCTAAACACCCCTTCCCCACTAACCTTATGGCCCAGACAAATGATATAATTTTCACTAGCTTGGCCTTATACACTCCCTCCCACTCCAGTTTATCTAATCCTGACATAGCTAGAGTCACTGTCTTAGCATTACAGCTTAAAACAACATGATATGGAGATAACAAGGTCATACCCAGAATTACATCAAAGTTTAAAATATCCAAAAAAATTAAGTCTACCCAAGTTTAAAACCCCACAAATAACAAAGAACAAACATGGAAAACATGGGTTACTACCACAGACTCACCAACCGAAGTAGACACATAACCAGGGTGATCAAGTATATCATAAACCAGAGTCAGACCCATAGCAAACTTGACAGATACATAAGAATAAGTAGATCCCAGATCAAAAAAGACAGAAGCCATCTGGTCACAAATATAAATAGTACATGTGATCACCACATCAGAAGCCTCGACATCAGTCTTTCCCAAAAATGCATAGCATTGAGTTTGGTCATCAATCTGAGCTAACTTCTTTCCTGGCTGGGATCCTCCCCTGGCGCCGCATTTTCTTCAACCACACCGACCACCTACCTAATTTCCTTGCCCACCCTATGGATGACCCCTGCCATTACCTCATCCATCTCTAACTGTTGGAACTATAGCCCTAGTCTGCCACTATGGCTGGCTATTTACCTGCCTTAAGGGACACTCTCTCTTAAAATGACCAACAACAACATAATAGTAACATCCACACTCAAGAGAAGGATGACTGGTAGAAAAGTAAGAAGCCCCTTGGCCCCTAGCAACCTGTGTCTGAGAAGAAACCTTAGCTGGAACCACCGTAGAAGTTGGCAAGGCTGACTGAATAGGACAGAATGAATAGCTATGTTGTTCGTGGCTCTTAGAATATGATCTACTAAAATTCCCAACATTGTGGAACTTCTTGGCTAATATCTTAGCCTGAACCACGTGCGTAACCCCCTCAAACTTCTTCACGTAATCTACAACTTCATTAAACCCTTTCCCTACAGAAGTCATATGAATAGTCAAAACCTGAAGATCATAGTTCAACCCCTTAACATACAGCCGAATCCTCTCCTCCTCAGAAGTTAACAACTGAGCAGCATAGCAAGACAATGCATGGAACTTGGTCTCATAGGCCGCAACTGACATGTCACCATGATCCAATACCAAAAACTCATTCTTCTTGCAATCAGGGAGGGCCCGTGGCACATATTTCTCCAAGAACAAAGCATAAAATTTCTCCCAAGTCAATGGAGGTAAAATCGACAATCGACATTCAACATACGCCCTCCACCATTGCGTAGCATCCTTCTCTAATAGAAAAGTCACAAACTCAACCCCATGCTGCTGAACAATGCCCATTTTGTGAAACCTCTCATAGCAATCAATAATAAACTCAAATGCATTCTCAGACTCAGTACCCTGGAAGGTAGGTAGTTTAATTTTCATAAACATATTCAGAAGATCATACTCCGCACCTGTCATCACAAAACCCAACACCAGATTAGGAAAAACATCAGTTCATAAAGCCTCATCTATCCTTGGAGCCATATTAATAGTAGGGTGAACAACCGGAGCATGAAAAGTCGGTACAGTAAGAGTGCTCCAGTCCCTACCAACCCATGCAGAAATGCTAACACATGTTGAAAAACCTTAGTAGACATATGAGGTAAGGCTGGAACCCCAACACCTCGGGCTTTATTTCCTGCTCCTATACCTCTTCTCTCTCTTTAAAATGATCCTGAGGTGGGGGAGGGGGTATTAACATTCCATGAACATTGCCAGCAACTGTTTGAGCTCCACCCCTGGCGGGTGTGGCTCGTCCCCTTCCTCTCCATCCTGTCCCTCTCACTCTTACTCTCCTCCTTATGGCTGGCTCCTCAACTGGAGCGGACGGTGCAAGGTCTCATGCTTGGGTTCCATTGTACCTAGTATTCACCATCTGTGGACAAAAGAGTGAAAGATCAGATACTAATTTGGATCACCAGATACCAATTAGAATCAAGTTATAACACGAAAGAAGAAGAAAGAAAGATTTTCAAAAGTACAGATGTCTTCGTACCATTTTGTGAGACTCTATTGGACCTATTTTGGTACAATAAGATCTATGAACCTAGGCAAGAAAGCGCTTGGGAAAGTTAGTCACTATTCTTGACCAAAATAGTTTCGACCCCTCCCTTAGCCTATATTACAACCCATAAAGTCCTACTTGATCTTGAGCTTTGATATTCTTATATTAGTGTATTACTACACTGTGGGCAAGCTTATGATTCAACTTATGTGACATGTGAATTCTTTGTGACATTGAGCGAAATTTGATTCTTAGACCCATTCTTGTGATAAGTTGCATATTTGCGAGTGAATATGGGTGACTCTATTATGGTGAGGGTGCATGTTTAATTATGGATAGGTGACTGATATAATCTCTTTGTTGATTAATGTGCATGAGTTTTCCAACTCTATCGGTAGAGCCAATCCTTGAGGCTAGGAAGTGTTAAAGTAGTATTCATGTGTTTCAATTGTAATATGACATGCCTAATGTAGAATTTCCTATTCATGTAGTCATTGTAGTTCTAGCTTGAGTGTCTTAGTTCAAGTAGTGATGTAGAGTCTTCCTTGATTGTGATTAGTGTATTGAGTTGTTCAAGGACGAACAAGGCTTTAAGTGTGGGTTGGTAATCTGAGGTGTATTTATACACCTAAGTGTCATTATCTACGCGCGTTTAGCTTAGTTTTGAGGATAACTTGGTGTGCTTAATGAAGTATAAAGTGTTCTTTGTGCTAAATTTCATGTTTATAGTGTTTAAGTTGTATTTGAAACAATTCAAGAGCTAAAATGATCAAATAGAGTTTAGACGAGAAAACTATTTAGGCTAGCCTAAGCTATGCTTGATCTAGTGTACTTCCATGAGCTTTATTGTGTTGTGTGGCCTAATGTTTGTTATGAGTTGTTGTAGGAGACCATTGGTGCAGATATGAAAGATAAATAAATCCTAAACAAAAGCTACAAGGAGTGGAAAAATAAGGAACAAGTAGACGAGAAGCATAGGACAAAGATTGGACAAGATCTCACATTGTGGAGGTGGCCATGCGCCGCACCCCCCAAAGCATGGGTGGGGTCCATGTGTCACACCCCCTAGGGCGGGGGTATACTGGTTGGGCCATGATATGGCTATGCATCGCACCCCCTTGGCCAAACTATAGGTGATGCGACGCAACCCCCCCCCCCCCTCCAACCCAAAAAAAATGACTAAAAAATGGTTTTTTACTTGGTTTAAGTTGAGGGAAAAGTGGTTAATGCTTATGTTTCTTAAGGTGAATCTTATGGAAGACCTAAAGGGATATATAAATATTAATTAGCCACATTTACAAGATACTTTTGGGACAATACACGATTGGAGAGAGGAGAAGGCAAGGGATCTACTCTAGGGTTTTTCTTCCTTTAACTTCTAATTTCTTTGTAGTTTTACGAATTCATTAATGTCGATTCTCTGTATGACTATGAGTGTATAAACACCCTTTTTATAGGGTTGAGGCTATGAACATGATTGCTTAGAACATATTCAAGTTGGTTTATGTTAAATATCATATTTCTTATGTTCTTGTGCTTACTATTCTATTGATTCGCGACCTTTAGAATACATCTGTATTTATTTTGTGAGCCCAAAAGAAAAAAACATTAGATTAGAACATGGAACATAAGGAATGGGTTCTTGTCTTTTAGATAAATTAAAGATAAAATTTGCGGTTAGGATTGGAATATAGCTAATTAGCCCTATTTGGCTCAAATATGGGATGAAATATAAATGCATTTGAATTAGTTCCCACATCCTCGCTCAACGATGTAGTTGTGAGGCTAATTTTAAATAAATTATTAGAGGATCAGAAGACTATAATCATGATATTAACCCCGTGAATCAATAACCAAGATAGATAGATTAACCAACGAGATTGTATAGGAATGTTCAAGATGCCTTGACCCTGGAATCCTCCTAATTGTTATTTCCAACACTTTTAATTTCCGTTTTTTTTCATTGTTACTTTTAGCATAATAAAACTTAAACTCTCTTTGGTTACAAATCACACTCATTTAACCTTAATAGCAATACTTGAATTGGATTGTCTGCTAAACGCCATATCCCTGTGGGATCGATATTCGGCTCGCAAGAGCCACTTTATTACTTGCAGGCCCACGTACACTTGCGTGTGCTGTTGGACTCAACAGTAAGGCAGGAATATAAACTACATGCAACTTTTTAAGAAATGTAGCATAATAATTCCAATGGAGAGGTAAAGATAAACTATCAGATACTACAAGTAATCAAGGATGAAGCGTGATACCATAAGTAGCTAGTTAATATACGATAATGGAGTGATGAAAGAAATATACAATATACAATAATAATAGGAAAGAAGGAAATGAGATACAAGAGTAGCAAGAGAATAATGGATATACAACAACGCTAGATAGATAACCCAACATGGAGGTATTACCTTGAGGGAGTTAGTCTAACATCACAAGGATCATAAATAATAAGGGAGATAACTTTAGCATAATCAGGGTCTCTAACCAAAATTTGAATAAGCATAAAATAATCTTACAGTAATAAATATTACCATAGCAAGGAGTAAAGAAAATAGAAAGCGTACCTAAAACCTCAGGTACCAATCCATAACCAGCCTGCCACGAACTATACAATAATAACCAAATAATAATGTAACTAGCTAGCCCAGACAAACGATAACCTAATCGGGCCCCCATAAGACCAGAAGACACAAACAAACACTTAGCATATAGCAACAATAACCTGTACCTATACAGCCCCCATAAGACCAATAGATACAAGTGCCAAATAATTATACTGGTGATAGGCAATGCACATGAACGAACGAATGCAACATAAACCAATACTACCATGCTGACTGAGTGCCAAACTGTTCCAAGTATATATACCTCCTCAGGCTCGCCGGCCCATAAGGCAGGACCTATGAGAATCACCTCTTTTAGTACGTGGTCCCCAGACAGAGGAACCCATAGAGGATGCGGGATATCTGTATACCTGGTCCCAAGCCAGGTCTTCCAATAACCATCATAACCAATCTACTACGTATAGTACCAAAGAGAAATAAGCATATAAAAGTGTGCTTGGACTCGAACTAATGCTAAATAAATAGATATTTGTAAATCCATTGTCCGAGGTCAAATTTGGGACTAAAATGGTAGAATAATGTAGAAAGGGTCAAAATCTCTCTCGACCTAAATGAATAAATAGTCGTGAAAGAGTGGATCAAGAATGGACCGAAATCCTCCTCGATCTAAGATTCCAAAGTGGTAAGTTTAGTTTAAAAGCTCATAAGTCATTAATAAAGATGGCACAAATTCCGTTTAAAGAATTCGATTCAAAGTTAAAAAGTGGGAATAAATCCCATTTAGAAAAAAGTAGTAAAACCAAGATTTTAGTTGAAATCGTGCCACTAATAAGCATAAATGCATCTAAATGTATGCATTCCATCAACAATATCTAAACAATACAACCTTAAGCATCTATGCATCTATAAACTAGAACCACGTCCTTTCAAAGGATAGAGTATTAACCTGGTATTCGACTGGTCTCGTAACCATGGCCTCGGGCCCAACAATGTACAATATACCAGGATAACAACATTATAACCCAGAAATATTAAGGTAAATGTAGCTATCAAGCTAGTGGAAGGATCTAATCGGGGGATATCGCCCAAATCACTAAGTATCACAATACGATTTATACTAAGGGATCCTTCATATCAACCATAGGTCAAACAAGTCTATAATCAGGCATACTAGAGTCCCATAACTATAGTAGGTATTCTAGGCTAAGGCTTAATTTACATTTCTAATCTAAGTCTGCTAAACAGGTCAAAAACTATTATTGGGATACAAATGTCCATAAACTTATCCTATAACCCGTACCTAGCATGCAATATATACAATACACAATCCCATAAAGAAGAGTAGACCATAGCCTACCATAGCCTACCTCATAGTCGAACAGTAGTCTCGAACTATCCACAAACTACTTATTTTCACTCCGCGATCTCTGAATGATGTCACACTGTCAAAATCATAATCTATACATTAATACGAGTAAACTAAGACCCATATTTCAATATAAAAGTTCAGTTCCAAAATTGAATCCATCACGAGGTGCCTCAAAGGACAAGGAATGTAAAATTTGAGCACAAATGGAGTCTCGATTGGGGCTTAAATCAACCCCAAGAGCTTGAGAAAATCAAGAATTTACAGAGAATTAGACCAAAAACCTATAAAGAAACTAACGAAAAATGATCACCTCAACACCCTCTACTCCTCCCCTACTTTAATTTATGATTTCCCATGAGTTCTTGAGCTCTTAGGTCCAAAAATGGAAAAAAAGGGTTAAGAAATGATAAAAAAATTAGGAAGAAGAGAAATGTATACAACTGCCAGCGATGGCTGCTAAAGGGGTCAAACGACCGCTAAAGTGGCAAGGTAGGCACTAAAGCAACCATGCCTTGGCTTGCCAGCCACTGCTAAAGCGGTCATTTGGCCACTAAAGCGGCTACTGCTAAAGTATTCATGGGACGCTAAAGCGAATCGACGGTCCCGATAAGTCATAAATGACTTGTAGCCACTATGGAAAGACACAAAACAAATAGAAATGGAGAAAATAACCTGGAGGGTTATTACAACCATATATATATGTAATGTACCAATATTTTATAAATAGTTATTTAATGTATATGTAATGTATCGATATTGTATAAATGATATATAAACGCACACACACAGACACACACAGAGACACCCATCCATATACACTATCTATACCATCCTTATATATTGCAACAACATATCTGAACAAAAAAAATAATCTCATTCTATACAATTCACATAAATATTAAATCCATCTTTCCTTTAATTCACAGCAACATTAGAAGTCAAACCCAAAATCAAAGTAATTCAATCAAGAAATTAAGCTTTTCAATGGATGATGGTATTACTTTAATTGTTTAATTGGAGATATTTTTCTAGTGGGTATGGGGCTTCAAATGAGAAAATGAACGAAACTATGAAGTTTCGATCTCCCAGAGACTTGGATGGTCATGGAACCTCCTTCAATTGCGGTTGGGAGGTGTATATTTTCGACATCTACTTTCATTTATGCTCTTGGTGTTGCTGCTGGAATGGCGAAAAGTAAAGACAATGCACTTAGTTGGGAATTAGTGTGGCAGAATGGACCGTTAAATAGCCCAGCTTAGCTAAACTCAATTCACCAGAGTCCCGGGATAAATTTCCAGTGACAGTCTATATTTTAGCAGTTGCTAAATGTTTTGCATGAGTTGCTCCAGTTAACTTTAATTCCTAATTGTCATGGAGAAATTAGGGGGGGAAATGAATTGTGTAAATGAATTAGAATGACGAGTTATTGGAGGAAATCGGTAGGTAATATTAGATCCTTTGTCGAAAACTTAAACAGACGTTTAAGGGGTGGACCAATTTGGCATCATGGGTTGTTAAAAAGTTGGTTGTTTTAGGTAATAAACAAAAAGTGGATGTAATAACCCGTTCTATCCTTACTGAAAATATATGCGGTAAAGGTATACGAATCTCATTTGTCATAGGTGTTAGGATCAATTCCTTGGTATGTGAGTGCATTAGTTATGAATTAATATCATACAATGCCCCTAACACAAAGTTAAGTTAAAAGTGTCCTTCGATTTAATTTGGGGCTAAGTTTAAACTAGGGTCAACTTTAAATGATCACTCCTCCTAGAATATAAAGAGTTATAGAGTCCAATACACAACAAATTAAATAACTCTGAGTTTTCTTTCCAACTTAATTGACCGTTCATTAATTCGCTTCCCGAGTAAAAAGTTATAAATGTTTTACTGAATATTGTTCGTACTGAAAAGTTGAGGCCATCGTAGCAGGTTTAGGTTACTATAGTGGGGATGCTATAGCGGGAAGTTTCCCTCTGTAGCAGGACAACATTAGTTTATAAGCTTATTTTGACGGGTTTCAGTCTATAAACTCCAAAATTTCATTTCTAAGCTCTAGAGAGGAATTTACTCATGGTTGGGGTGGAAATCCTTCGCTGAGGTAAGATTTTTACTCCCTTTTAACGTCGATTAATCCGTTCTTATTCTAGAATCATTAGAATGGGAAATTATGGTGAAATTCTTGTAGTTTAGAACCCTAAGTTCATGAAATTATGGGGAAAACCTATGGGTATGAGTATTTTCACCTAGAATTAATTTTAGATTGTAAATTAACTCTTTCTAGTATGAAATTGTGGTTCAAAATTATGAATTTTAATGGTTGGGAACCTTAAATTCTGTAAAGATGGGACCTTTAGCTTGAAAACTCTATTAATAGAGATGGGTTGAACATGATAGAGCTAGTTAGTGGTTAATTGATCCTTGGGTATTGTTATACACCATAAATAAGAGTAGAATTAGTGGGTTTGAATTCCCAAAGTATTTTTTTGAAGAATAATTGATTAATTACTCTTATACTTGTGTTTATTAGATGATTTAGCCTTCGAAAACATGAAGAGGAAGGAAGCTCATCCATTGTATAGCTTACTTGTTGCAGCAGCTTGGCTCCTAGGTAGGTTATGGTTTATGAATAGTAAACTATGGTTAGAAATCGTATTCATAATATAGATTTGATGGGAGAAATCATGCATAGACCTCTGGGAATGGAGTTTGGATTGATAAAACATGGGATTAATTTAATAAAGACCTAATTGTGTGTTAGTATGTTAATGAATGAATCCTTGATGGGTGTTTTGTGTTTGTATGGATCCATGGTGGATTGTAATGTGAATTATGTGAATATAGATGATAAGGAGATTGTGTGAGCTTATAATATATTGATTCAGCCTAATTATCATAAGAAGGGTGTACTTGGTACTATGTGTGTTGGAAATATAGGATAATCTTGCTTAAAGTTAGTGATGAGAACTGATTATAGTATGAAGAAGTGGTGACATAACTTAAGAACCTAAAGTCAAGTTAGGATAAGGGTTAGGAAATAAAAGTATAAAGGTGTATGGCTAAAACTAGATTGTAAGTTGAATAGAGTTCAATGATTGGCTAATGGAGTAGGTATTGAATCTAGTAATGACTTGAATGTACCAATTGATCGATAATAGTGGAATCCCCGGTCTCGATATAAATAAAGGAGGATTGGATTAGTGAATGAATTTATGAATGTTGAACTAGAGTTTAGACCCCATTGGGTTGAATATGCACTCCTAAAATAAGTACTTGAATTTAATGAATATGGCTTGATAATGCTTACTTAAATAAGCTATGGATTGGTCTTCGGACATGCTATAATTGATGAAACCAATGAATCATATCTACTTGTGATTTGGTGTGTTAATGAATGATTGTTGTTTACATGGAGTGATTAGCTCGAGTTGATCAAGTGTTGTGTAGTTGTCTATTGTTGCAATGCAAACTTAAGGAAGGTAATTATTAAATGATATCCTAAAAATGAGGTAAGGGTGAATGTTTCATTACCCATGAATGTGCCTACTTCCACACCAATAACACTTCAGGAAGGAACTAACTCACAAATATCTGACGTAAATGAATCACAAACAGTGTTGTTAAGAAGATCTCAAAGAGAAAGAAAATTGACCATTTCAGATGATTATGTGGTTTATTTGCAAGAGTCAAATTTTGACATTGGACTTAATAAAGATCCAGTTTCATTTTCACAGGCCGTAGAAAACACTAAGTCTGATAAATAAATTGATGCCATGAAAGAAGAGTTAAAGTCCATGGAATACAACAAAGTCTGGGATCTTATTGAATTGACAGAAAGTTCGAAAAGAATTGGGTGTAGATGGGTATTTAAGACCAAACATGATTCAAATAGAAAAATTGAATGATATAAGGCCAGACTTGTTGCCAAGGGTTATACTCAAAAAGGAGGCATTAATTATAAGGAGACATTTTCACCGGTCTTGAAGATAGACTCATTGAGAATTATTCTGGCTTTGGTAGCTCATTATGATTTAGAGTTACACCAAATGGATGTGAAAACTTCCTTTCTTAACAGAGATCTCGAGGAGGAAGTTTATATGGACCAACCAGAGGGTTTTGAAATTAAAGAAAAATGTCAAATGGTGTGTAAGCTGAAGAAGTCAATATATGGACTCAAACAAGCCTCACGACAATGGTATATAAAGTTTAATGATACCATAACATATTTTGGGTTTAAGGAAATTACCGTTGATCGGTGTATATACCAAAGGATTAGTGGGAGCAAGTTTATATTTCTAGTCCTATATGTTGATGATGTTTTAGTTGCTACTATTGATTTAAGCATATTGCGTGAGACAAAAGATTTCCTCTCTATGAACTTTGAAATGAAAGATATGGGTGAGGTATCCTATGTGATATGGATAGAAATATTCCATGATAGATCACAAGGATTGTTGAAACTGTCTCAAAAGGTTATATTGAAAGAGTTTTAGAGAGATTCAACATGAACAATTGTTCTGCAGGAATTGTTCCTATTCAAAAAGAGGACAAATTCAGTCTCATGCAATGCCCAAAGAATGATGTAGAACGAAAAGAATGAAGTCAATTCCTTACTCTTCTATTGTTGGAAGTTTGATGTATGTCCAAACTTGCACAAGACCGGATATTAGCTTTGTGGTTGGAATGTTTGGATGATATCAAAGTAACCCTGGAATTGACCACTAAAAAGCTGCAAATAAAGTTTTGAGGTACCTGAAAGGAACGAAGGATTACATGCTCATGTATAAGAGATCCAATCACTTGTAAGTTACTGGATATTCGGATTCATATTTTGTTGGATGTGCCGACACTAGAAAATCCACATTTGGTTACTTGTTCCTATTAGCTGAAGAAGCAATATCGTGAAAAAAGTGCTAAGCAATTTGTCATTGGTACATCCACAATGGAAATAGAATTTGTGGCATGTTTTGAAGCATATGAACCTAGTATTATGAATGAGACATTATTACCAATGAGACATTATTATGAATCATAATGTTATATGTTTTATAGCTTATGAACCTAGTATAATAAGTTGCTAATATAGTAGTATATGGAAGGGAGTATGTAGTATAAAATTATGTATAACCTCTTTAACTTGCATTAGTATTTTGTTATATTATGGTATGTATGATGGACATTATAGAAGAGATTTATTTATGCACAACTAATGTTATGTGGACATTGGGCTGAGTGGGAGAATATAAGAATAATCCTTGCTTGCGCCCCAAGCTTACCTGTGGCCCAAGCTTACTTGTGGTCCAATTTTACTTGTGACCCAAGTAATGTCCACAATTAAGAATTGATCTCTCCGTATACCAATTACTTGATGGACGCATCAGATTAAGTCTTGATTTTTATCAACCTCTATAAATTGATCCTCCCTCTACCCATTAGGATGATCACATACTCTCTACATCTTCTCTATCATTGAAGGTTGTAGTATCGTAAGGCTAGGGCAAGGAGGTAGAAACAAATTTCTATTAATGCTTCCGCTAATCTCTGTGATAATGTCTTCCGTGTCAAGTATGTTTTTCTATTACGCATCTATGTAATATTATCGTGTTTAAGATCCGAATATACATTAAGTTTAAAGCTTACACTTTGATTATCCTTAAAAAGCGGTCCTCAAATTGCTTTTTTGAGCAGTTTAGTTAATGATATGTCAAAATATATCAATAATGTAAGAAATTTTTACACTTTTAAATGTATATAACTTAAACGTTTTCAACCAAGTATAGCTCTCTTTATTTTATTTTCTTCTAAAGATTTCATTATTTCTTAATTTCTTTGTCACAAGAGACTATTTGCTTACAATATCATTTATGGAAGGCTGCCATAATGGAACTTTTAAATAGGACCGTTCAATAAGTCAATTGTAAAATTTGCTTATTGGTATTGAGTTATTGGATAAATGGTTGGTGAACGAATTAAAATTTTATAATTAACGGCATATTGGTGGGGGAGCGGATTATTAAATTTTCTTATTGCATAAACCGCTAACCCGTTAAGAGTTATCATACTTAGACTTTTAACCCTAGATATATAAAGTTCTCCACATATTATTAACATTTAATCCTAGTGCCCCGTTAACTTATTTAGTATTATACCACTCCTTTTTGCTTTATGTTTTGGTGACTCTCGAGTTTCTTTGCTCTTTTTTTTTCTCGTTGGTGGGTACTCTAAGATCTTCAACTTTTTATATATCCTTTCTTTTTATTCAACCTTTTTTTGGTTTTAAATCCTTTGATTTATTTTTATGTTTATCTATTTATTTTTCTTTCTGGTGAGTTGTGATTTATGGTTCTCTTCAGCTCTTCCTCTTTTCTTTTTGTTTTTGTGGAGGTTAGCCAATACACAACCCGATAACTATCCATTAATTGTTAACCCATTACCATATCAACTGATATCCTATTGGTTGGCTAGTGGATTAGTACATTCAAAAGTTGATAACCAATAAGCCGAATCACTAAGCGTAATTATCCACCCGATCCATCCGATAAGCAGCCCTACTTTTAAATATAAATGGATTCGTACATCTCATGCGATTTGTCATTTAGAACGTGCGTGTCTACTTGTTCAACTTTATCATAGTTTAAGTACCTACTTATGCAAACTCAAGGTTGGAGGGCATAGATGTCAGCTAAGGTCAAGTAAAAGGCACATTTATGCATTATGCCGAACAAATATTGAATATGTTTGTTAGTAGGGAGGAGCGCTTTGTTTGTAGTTGTGCCTATAGTCATAGTGCTATAAGTGTGTCTTGTAGTTTCTTGTTCGTGGTATTTTGGTGATGTTTATGATTTTCGGATAGATTATGTATAGTATTACTTTGTAGGTGTCTTGTTTCTTTTATTATCTATTGGTGTGTTATCGGTTTGTTGTTTTTTATATCTTTTATACTGTCATTTGTCCTGAGCCGGGGGTCTATTGGAAATAGCCTCCCTACTTCGTATGAGGTAGTGGTATGGATTGCATACACTCTACCCTCCCCAGATCACATGTTGTTGTTGTTGTTGTTACGCCGAACAAATATGGTAAAATCGAGTTAGTTCAAACTTTATACGTACACGTTTAAAGTTAAAGAAAGCCTGACTTTATACCTAAAATGTCTAAAGTTTGCTCAAACTTCAGGCATTTTGTTTGACGTTTGGATTGACTTAGTTCCAAATTTCAAGCCTGATTTTTTTTAATTGTTGATTCATGAGTCTAAAGTTAATTTTAATGCAGTTAAACTTACAAAATATTTTGAACTTCCGCTATTCTTAAATAGAGATCTTCAAATCTTTTTTTTGCACTTTAAATTATGACAAGTTAATATATATCAGTAATGGAACAATTTTTTTGGACTTTCAAGTTTCAACGTATATAACTTAAACCTTTTGAGTGATTACTATGGCAAAATTTACAGCCAAATCTAGCACTCCTTTTTTTTTACTGATTTCATTGTTTTCTAATTTCTTTTGTCAGATGAGAATATTTCCTATAAATGATTACAATGGCAAAACGGGTTTCAACCAAATCTATTAACTCTTTTTTTAAAAAAACCGAAGATTGCATCGTTTTCTAGTTTCTTCGTCGCAGGAGAATATTTTCCTCCAATATTACTTATGGAAGTTTTAAATATAAATGGAGTATAATTTAAAAATAATAAACTAATCAAAACAAAACCTTTTACTTGAAAACTGTAACTTTACACTATTTGGCAGTACAAACTTGAAGAAACCAGATCAAAAGAACTTGATACATAATTAGCAACAATAGTGATTAAGCAATTACAATGTCTTAGATCCTATTCTCAAGTTTATCAGCTTTGCATAGAGGATTTTCCTTCGCCAAAACTGCACGCCCTATAGATTTAAAATATTCTTCTGGATACCTATGAATTTTGCAAAATATTTCATCACACTTACAACTGCTCCCTATTAATCCCACCTTCTTTCTGCAAACCATGCACCTTTTTGGCTTCGTCGAATCATCTTTTCCAGTTTTAATAGTAAGAGAAGACATCGTTTTAAATAAAGCTAATGCACTCTCGTCGGCTTCAGCTTCTTTCAAGAAAGTATTGCGGCATTGATAACTACTACTCTCGCATGAAATTGGGGTTATCACTTCGTTACAACAACTCATCTTTTTACTTTGAATGAAAAATTTGTTGAGCGAATTTGCTCTTTAATTTCAGTGTCTTTCGGTTATAATGTGTTTTTTAGCAACTTAGTAGTGGTAGTGATGGGTGTAAATATATAGGAGAGGAAACTTATTTTTTAAGGAGAGGAAACTTGTAATCCGAATTATGTTCAACCTAGGAGTTTCCTTATTTGTTTTGGTTTGGAAATATTAATACTTCTTCCTTTATTTAATTTGGCCCTTAAGAAAACTTTAATTATGGGTGTATTTTACTTAAATTAACCTTATTAATGATCTTTTGCAAATCTAAATTACTTTATGTAGTTATTTAATGTTAAGGGTGAAACAAAAAAATATAACAAAATTCTTTTGATTTCATAAATTGGACAAGTAAATTAACACAACTATTTTTAGTGTAGGGGCCAAAGTAAAACAAAACATATTCTAATATTCCATATTTGGAAATCCTTCTCATACCTAGTTTAGGATGGAAAAGAAGTCCAAAACTTTTTTTGGCTTGGTGTACAAAGGTGCCTTCAAGTCCGATTAAAAATTAAATGATATATTTATTCTTTGATCGGATAATATCATTTATAATTTAGCAGTACAAAATTTTTAGTGATAATATATATATACCAATGGGCTTCTTACATCTTGTATTCTTCATTTCTTGTTCTTTAGTATTTAAAATGTGTTATAAAAATAGACGGATGACCATGTAGCTTATGCATGGTACCACCAACTTGTAGCAAACTTATTTGCTAAGTTATTTTTCCAACTTGGTGACCAAGTAGTCAAATGTGTAGCAAACTTATTTGCTAATTTGCTAAGTTACTTTTCCAACTTGGTGACCAAGTAGTCAAATGTGTAATAAACTTATTTGCTAAGTTACTTTTTCACCAAGTTTGCTAAGTTACTTTTTTAACTTGGTGACCAAGTAGTCAAATATAATTCTGCTTTCTCTTTTACACAAGTACGCATGTATGCTTGGTTTATAAATAGCCTTTGTTTCATTAAGTTATAGAGAGAAAAAAAGTGAAAAAAGTAATATAATTAGTAGTTCTCCCTCTATCTCTTTGCTTCTTGGTATTTACTTTAGCAATAGTTGTAATTTCTATAACAAAATGCTTATATTATGAATAAATTCAGAATTGATTTTGTACCATCATTTGTTGCCTTGCTTGTTTCTTCAGTGATTTAAGAATTCTTGCTGAAATACTTAAGACAATATAGTATTTGTTTTCATTTCCACTGCACCAAAAGGCATCTATAGCTACGAAAACTAAGCTATGAATTTAGAAATCATAGCTTTTAACTAGTAATAGCCACAAAATTTTAAATTCCGTGACTATTTGCGAATTTCTAAAATTTCTTAATCATGAAAATAAAACTGACAAAGCTAATTCCTCATTTTTGCTACAATTACTAGAAATCGTGACAGTAATTGTCTAAATAGCTACAACGTTATTGCTACGGTAAAATTTTGTAGCTAATCATAAGTTTTTTGCCACACGATATAATCTATTGTAGCAATAGCAACTTTTAGCCACAAGAAAATATTTAAAATTCCATAGCTAATTATTAATTATTGCAATATGTTGAAATTTGTCGTAGCAAAAGTGACCGTTTAGCCATGAAAAATGTTATTTAAAATAAAATATTATAGCTAATAAATATTTTGACTTAGAGTACCAAAAAATCATGGCAAAAGTTGGCTTAATAATAGCTATACTCTCTCCGTTCCTAAATAAGTGGTATTTTTAGTTTGGACACACCCTCTAATAAAACTAGTCGTTCCTAGAAAATAAAGATGTTTTTATTAACTTATCCTTGATAAATACCTTGAAGAGGATGTAGCTCTTTAATAATTTCTTAGTTATGTAAAATTATTTTTATTTAAAGAAGGGCAAAATTGAAAGAACATCATTAATGTCGTCTTCATTATCTAAAACACCACTTATTTAGGAACAAAATAAAAAAAAATGTTAACATCACTTATTTGGAATGGGGAGTAATTATTTATCATGATGAAATGATTTAGCCACAAATTTAATTATAAAATTTTATAGTTAGTAATTAATTTCCACGAGCTGAAATTTGTTATTCCAATACTAATGTTTTTGGGTAACTAATCTATTTTTATTACCGAAAGTGAACATTACATAGCACAACTTCCTGCCTAGTAACTCAAACTGGTAGCAATAACCATAGCTTCAAGCCTGATCAGACTATCAACATTGTGGATAATAGTTCAGATCAGGCAACACACTAGCCAACTTAGCCTTAAAACTAGCAAGAAAAACAACTTCCTGAACTACTGTCCTAACTACTTTATCTGGCTATGTTGTAGTTTGCCTAAAGATTCTGCAATTCCTTTCATGCCAAATGTATTACACACTAGTGGCAAGCATCATCCTAAAGAAATGTGCAGTGGATGATCTACCTGTGATGTTTATCAGAATCAAGTCAAGTTCATTAGACCAAGTCATAGCAGCTCTTTGTATCTCCATCTACTTCAGCAAAGCATTCCATATTATAGCAACATAATCACACGGGAAAAACAAATGTTCAGTAGTCTCATATTCTTTTCTGCATAGCACACATACTTTATTCACTTGCGTCTTCCACTTATCTAGTCTGTCTTTGGTATACAACCTATTCATAATGGCCAGTCTCAAGATAAAAATCCATTTGGCAGTACCATAGTTGTTACAAACTAGTCTTCTTTAGACAACTTTCTAAAAGTTTCCCAACAATCCTCTATACATTTTACTGATGTGATAATGCTCCATTTCTTCAAGATCATGCATAGTATAACCAACCACCTGACAATATTTGTGTGCCTTGAAATTTTTTTGTAATAACCAAGAAGCCTGCTTGAGTATTACCTCTCCAATATGATCATGCTTAATATAAGAGGTATGAACCCAATGCACCCATAGCTTATCTTTTTTCCTGCACAAATTATATAGTAACTTCAGCATAGCAACCTTGTTCCAAGTGGTAAGGTCAAAAATGTTCACACCACCAGTTGTCTTGGGTTTACATAAGCTCTCCCATGCAATAAGTGCATTTTTTGATACTTCAGCACTACCTGTCCACAGAAACCTTCTATGTCACGACCCAAAAAAATAAAGTACATGATAGCATCTGTCACTCCCTCCAGACAGGTAAGTCTATGCCAACCCCAAACTCAAAAATCAAGTAAATCAGAAGAGGAAGGAAAGAAGAAATAAAAGGATCCCAAATATATAGCCGAGACACAAGTCTCCAAAAATACATCCCAGGTTTAGTTATCACTGGTACAAGCCTCTAAATACAGAAAGACATTAATAACTAATGTATCTTAAATGCGGATAAGCATAAGATAAATAAAGAGAGATCCAGTAAGCTTGGAGTCTACCAACACTACCTCGACCTCTACAATGTCAAAGCTGGAGAAAAACAATCTACACGCTGCTACTCAGTCCAATACCTGCAAGGGGTACAGAAAATAGGAAAAAGGAAAGAAAAGCAAGGGTGAGTACAAAATCATATGTACTCAGCAAGCATCGTCGATAAGCAATCATTATCCAAAGCGATGGTGAGAACCACCACCAATAACTACCCAAGGTTTCTCAATAATCTAACATCCAACCAAAATATAGTACCTTATACTATTAGCATAACCCAAAAAAATGGTCAATAGATATATCAAACACGGGGAAGGCACATTGATCTAGGTGAGTCAACATTGTTCATTTTATAATTAACAATAAGGAAAACATGTATGAAGGAGACTCACTAACACGATAAATCAGGCTTAATCAATGATAATCAACCAATAATATAGGATAAAAATAGGGTGAATGTACGCATAAAAGAGTGTATCTCATGCTACCAAAAGGTGCTACACAACTATCTCTTTGATCAAGCCACCGCCATACCCCGACGTCTCATAATATCTCAACCTCCCAGTCAATATAAGATGATATAAGGTAATGTAATAAAATGAAATGAATGCCCAAACACAGTATCACAAACAAGTTCTATCACGATAATACAATACAAGAGTAAATACTAACACAATACTAAATCATAGCAAGGAATGTCAATCCAATGCAAATAAGCAATACAATGTAGTGATGATGCTGAATCTTTGAAAGTTATCGCATAGCTTTTGAATTAACCTACCGAGCAACGCTTCTCCCAAAGTAGGACCCATGGAGGGTTCGCAACCCATATACTTTCCATAATCTCAATCTCAAGTCTCAAATCAACCTTATCGGCACATCCCCCCGTATAGACATTTTTTAAAGTGTCTTATTTTCTTACAAAATCAGAATATCTCAGTGGTACCAATGTCTCATGAATATGCATGTGTGATATGAAGATGTAATGCTCATAACCAATTAGTATAAAGATCAAAATCTATTCAATACATGTATAAGTGAGCTCAGAATCAGCTCAACGTATCAATATTTCATGATATCAGTTTCCACTTGGCACCCCCAGAATAAATAGTCATGTAGTCATCAATATTATCATTTCCAACCCGCTCTCGGGCATCACTATGAATAATATGCAATTAAATACTCAGATAAGGCCTATAATGTAAAGTCAAGCCCCTCACTCGGGTGACACAATAAGACATACGACATTCTAATGCACAGATAAGGCCTATGATGACAAGTCAAGCTCCCACTCGGGTGACACAATAATAAATAAGGCATTTTATGTGCAAACATGACCAATAACATCAAGGCAAGCCTCCCCTCACTCGGACATCACAATAATTAATCCCCTCAATTCAAAAGCAATATGCATATAAGCCCCCACTTGGGCATACGATCATAAATAATTACTCAAGTTCATAGTGAATTTCACATAAGCCCCACATGGGAAATATGAAATTAACAACAATCCCAATAACAATATATTACGAAACTATCCAAACCTAGCTTATTCCATACAAGAAGTCTCATCTTCTATTACAAGTCCATTTATGCTCTAAGTATTCTCTAAAGGACATTAATCCCCGACCATCACAATAAAGTCTTCTAAACAAGAATCAATATCTAAATTAGGCATCCAATAGTAATATTTCAAGATCACTAAGTTATCTATCTAGATTCTACTCTAAAGATAACTATAAGCAGCAATACTAACTACGAAAGGCAATAATCGGACTACAATCCTCCAAAGGACTCGGTACCCATGGAGATGCTGGCCATTTCACCTAAGCGGGACCTCCAATCCTAAATAAATCACATATACCAACAAACAGGTATACAACACAAAAACACTTTGAAAAAAGTCAAGGTATAGCTTAACTCGCCTTTAAAGAAGATCCACAAGTCCAAACACTGTCCAAAGCCTCAACCGGAAGCTTGACTCCCTCGAATCAACACCAAACGCATCAAATCTAAACAAATATGACATCTACAAGTCAAAAGGAGTCTACTGATACCTATATCAACTATATTTATTTCGAGTCCAAAATTTGCTTCAAAAATCGTTTCCAAAAACACAAGGGTAAAACTTGGATTCTATTTAATAATAATGTTCCCTATAATCATAGGAGTCTATGGTTGAAAATCCATACAAAGATGAGTTAAAATGAGGTTCAAATAAAAGAAAAAGAATTTTTGAGCTTTACCGGCAAAACCCCCAAAAATCACGTTTAAAATCAAGGATTTAAAGTTGTTTTGAAGATGAAATCCATGGGAAATGATAAATAAAAGATTAGGAAACTTACCCACAGAAGAAATCTCAAAAATCTCTTTGAAATCGCCCTAATCCGAGCTCTAGAAGTCCAAAAATAGGGAAAATACCATTTGGGGCCTTAATAAGGGTTTTTAATCTGTCCAGGTCATTTGCCTTAACAAATGCGGGCCCCAAGGTAACGATTGCAAGGCTGCCCAACCCAAACCTTCGTGAACATAGGCCTCTGGCCACAAATGCGAAGAGGAAACTTGAACCAGCCCACGGACTATACTTAGCTAATGCAGTGCCCTCCGTCGTGATCGCTGTGAAGGATTTATTATCCCTTCACGAATACGACAGAGGAGGTCGCGAACGCTAAGAAGGGTGAACCATGCACCAGAAACAGTTGAAGCCAGCAAAACACTTGTTTTAAAAATTCTCTGAATGGACCCTCGGGATCCATGTGGGACCCCACAAAAATAAACCAACAATGCTACTAGGCAATTTTTGACTTTCCGGACTCAATGACAACGTCGGATTTTTTGAAAAAAGGATTGTTTTTAAAAAATTAGCCTCCGAGACCCCTTTTAGGCTATTTTTACTAGTTTTCAAATGGAGGGTCGAAATACAAAAACCAACCATGCTACTAACCCAAAATCATTCTGGATCTAATGGAACTGTCAGAATCATCACTCAATGCTCGAATCATGAAATGTTGACCGAAGTCAAACTAATCACTTTAAGGATGTTCAAAACCACAAATTCATTTAAAATACTTTCAAACGCATCGAAAAACATGTCAATCATCCCCACAACTCATAAACAAGGTAAAACAACTATGGAAAAGGACAAAATAATCAAAATATAGAAATTTCTAAATTTCAATTCGAGGGTCATTATAGTATCCATCACTAAGATTCACGTTCGTCCTCGAACATACAAGCAAGAAAATAATAAAATTGGCAAAGGATAGAAAAATTCCCTTGAGAAACATCAAGATAGAACTCCACCGTAGAGTCACAACCATCGAACTACTGCTCTCACCATAGAACTACAAATCTACCACATAATGACTCACCAGGTCACAACACTAGTATCTGAGGCCAAATTCTCAATGAAGTCGAATTTCTATAGGTCCAAACTTTCTATACACCCAAAAACTGTGTCGAACATAAAGAAGTTCTGAACATACCCAACTAACCTAAACCTAACCAAAGCAACACAAGGCACTAGCTACAACCACAAGACCAAAAATCTTTCTCGAACCCACAAAAGCCAAAGAACCCATAAATCACATAACAACCCACCGAAACACTGAATCAACCTACCTAAGGTTGATACTATTGCCTCAGGCTAAAGCTACTAGGCCAGAATTCGGTATGAAAATCACTTAGAACCTCAAAAGTCACACTTAGCACACTAGATCACTATTCCATAGTAAAATCCTACTGCTTAACCCTTGAGGCAATCAAGAATCAATATAAACTCTGTATACCATAGACATGAAGTCTCTAAATAACACCGAAAACTCAAGCTACTCATCACAATAACACGTGCAGCTCTCAATATCCAAAAGTTATCAAACAACCCAAAGTCTTAAATAATTTGGTACAATAAGGAGTCTTCCCGATCCCTCACACATAAGCAACTCGTCATAACAGGAAAAATCAACCCATAGAAGAAGTGCAACAACTACTATATCCCACTGACGGATGCCCAATTCACGAATTAAAACTCAGAAGAATCACCGCTAAACTTTGCATAAGATACCGATGAACCACACTATTAGGAATTTATATTTCTATCTCAATCCCATGGCTAAACTCTGAATATAACAGATTTCCTCAGGCACAAAAATCCTTATCTTTTTCCTTAACTCTCTTTCCGTTCAATATTCTTTAACACAGTAGTCGTGGACTAATAAGGTATAAATTAAACCAACTCAATTCTCATTCGACAGTCCTTAACACAAAGTCCATAGAAAATAACACATACTCTAATCGAAGCTTATGAGTAAGAATATTCCTCCAAGCCACTTAGCTACAAGAGTAACAAATGCTACAAACTAGGTACCCCTTTCCATTCAAAATCAAAAGAAAAATTCCTCATGAGATGAAATCCTTCAAATCTGACCAAGGAGTGTCTCAATACCAACTAGTTTATTCATGCAAACAAAGTCTAAACACTAAGGAAGAAACAAATCGCCAGGCCGAAATGGCTGAAATCTTTCCTTATCCTACCAGAATCCTTTATTTGCAATCCTTTCGAATCAATCACACCACAAGTCTAGGCTATCACAAGGTCCACCACTAATAAGTACCGCTAGGCATACTACTATCCAAAATGCCAAAACCATAATCGATCAACCACTATTCCACAATATAACCATTCAAAAGGATCAAATCCAAAATTCACAATACCCACAAAAATTAATTCTAATCAGTTAATATACTCTAAATGAGTCACAACATAGGATCTACATACCCGATCCACCACTAAGGAACCATCTACGGGGTAGCAATATTAGCATACCCAGCAAAATCCCATGAATCATATCAAGACACAATGCCGAATAGATAAACACATAAGAGAATAAAGTACCACAGTCAAATAGCATTAAGGCATAACAAAGGCGCACCAAGAACCATACATGTGTATACTGTACCATAAGCTCCTTCCTCGAGTCCATCCTGTGGAACATAATACTGGGATCTGTCATCTCTTGGAGCAACTGGTGAAGTATCTCTCTGTCTAACCTATGGGCAATCCCTCCTATAGTGCCCAAGATCCTTGCATAAGAAGCAACCCCAAGAAGTTGGGTCCCACTAAACTAGGCCTGAAGAAGTCGAATGACCACTCTGATCTAACCCTCTCCTAGTATAATTACGAAGATCCTGACCTCCATCATGCATATCGTTATGATCATCAAATCCCTGGGCCCTCTGGCCCGTAAGCCTCTCATATCTCCACACAAATTCCTCTAAAAACACTTAAGAAAATTGATCCCATAAAAGAGAAGGTGATCCAACTAGTCTACACTCTATAAAGGTCCTCCACCACTATCTAGCTGGCCCCAAAAACTGAAAGGAAGTGAAGTATACTCAATAAGAATCCACCAAACCTAATCTGTGCAACCTCTCACGGTAACCAAGAAAGAATATATAAGCATCGAACCAAGGATATCTATCAAAACGAGGAGGATCTGTCCTCAAGAGCTCTATATATCTAATTTGTCCTTCCATGGACATGAAGGGTAAAGTCATTTGATGTGGAGCAATCTCGGGTAATATCTCATCAACACTGGGAGAACACGTAGTAGTCATATGTGCATCTTAAGTCTGAAGCCTCGTAGTAGCATGCTGAACAAAAATAGGAGCCACCCTCTGAAGAAAACCCCACACTCGAACCAAGCAATCCTCAATAATAGGAATAGACATAGGTGGTTTCTGCACTAGCCTCAACCCCTCTAACTCACTAGAACTACCACTACTAGGAACCCTAGAACCTGAAGAAGAAACTCTAACCTTACCTCTAGCTGGTCTGGACATCCCAATCCGGCTTCTGCCTCAAACCCTACTCCTTCCGCGCACCAAAGGCACAGGCTCTGAAACTCTAGCTAAGGAAGAACGCGCACCATCTGTGAGAGAGAGAATAAGAGATTCTGAGTTATACAAAGCTATGAATAGATGAAATAAAATGAAGGAATAGATTTCTCCTAAAGTCATGTAGCCTCTCGAAGATAGATAACAGACGTCTCTGCACCGATCCACAAGACTTTAAAAAATTGGCTTGTACTAATGAAACCAATGAACGTGGGCTCTGATACCAATTTGTCACGACCCAAAAAAATAGAGTATGTGTTAGCACCTGTCACTCCCTCCAGACAGGTAAGCCTATCCCAATCCCAAACTCAAAAATCAAGTAAGTCAGAAGAGAAAGGAAAGAAGAAATAGAAGGATCCCAAATATATAACCGAGACACAAGTCTTCAAAAATACATCTCAGGTTTGGTTGTCACTGGCACAAGCTAGTAAATACAGAAACACATTAATAACTAAAGTATCTTAAATGCAGATAAGCATAAGATAAATAAAGACTGATTCGGTTAAGCTTGGAGTCTGTCAGCACTAACTCAACCTCCGCAACGTCAAAGCTGGAGAAAAACAATCTACACGCTGCTACTCAGTCCAATACCTACACGGGGTAGAGAAAATAGGTACGAAACCACATGTACTCAGCAAACATCATTAATAACCGATCCTAATCCAAAGCGATGGTGAGAACCACCACCCCAACTACCTAAGGTTTCCCAACAATCTAACATCCAACCAAAATATAGTATCTTATCCTATCAAGGTAACCCAACACAATGGTCAATAGATGTATTAAACACGAGGTAGGCAAATTGATGTGGCTGAGTCAATACTATACATTTTATAATTAACAATAAGGGAAAACACTTATGAAGGAGACTCATTAACACGATAAATCAGGCTTAATAAATGATAATCAACCAATAATAAGGGATAAAAATAGGGTGAGTGTACGTATAAAGTGTATCTCATGCTACCAAATGGTGCTACACAACTATCTCTTCGATCAAACCACCACCATACCCCCACATCTCATAATATCTCAATCTCCTAGTCAATATGAGACGATATAAGGTAATGTAATTAAATGAAATGAATGCTCAAACATAGTATCACAAACAAGTTCTATCACGGTAATACAATAAAAGAGTAATTACTAACACAATACTAAATCATACTAAGGAATGTCAATGCAATGCAAATAAGGCAATGCAATGTAGTGATGATAATGGGATAATGATGAATCTTTGAAAGTTATCGCATAACTTTTTGTATACACCTACCGAGCAATGTTGCTCCCAAAGTAGGACATGGGGGGTTCGTAACCCACATACTTTTCATAATCTCAATCTCATGTCTTAAATCAACCTTACAGACACATCCCTCGATATAGGCAGTTTATAAAGTGTCTCATTTTCTTTCAAATTTAGAATATCTCTATGGTACCATTGTCTCATGAATATGCATGCATGATATGAGGATGTAATCCTCACAGCCAATCAGTACGAAGATCAAAATCCATTCAATACATGTATAGGTGAGCTCAAAATCAACTCAATGTATCAATAATTCATAATATCAGTTTCCACTTGGCACCACCAGAATAAATAGTCATGTGGTCATCAATATTATCCTTTCTAACCTCTCTCTCAGTAATCACTATAAAGAATATGCAATTAAATGCTTAGATAAGGCCTATAACATAAAGTCAAGCCCCCCACTCGAGCGACACAATAATAGATACGACATTCTAATGCACAGATAAGGCCGATGATGACAAGTCAATCCCTCACTCCGGAGACGCAATAATTGATAAGGCATTTAATGTGTAAACATGACTAATAACATCAAGTCAAGTCCCCCCCCCCCACCAACTCGGTCATCACAATAATATATCCCGTCAATTCAAAAGAAATATGCATATAAGCCCCCACTCGGGCACACGATCATAAATAATTACTCCAGTTCATAGTGAATTTCACATAAGCCCAACATGGGAAGTATGATATTAACAACAATCCCAATAACAATATATCTTGAAACTATCCAAACCTAGCTTATTTCATACGATAAGTCTCATCTACTATTACAAGTCCATTTATGTTTTAAGTATTCTCTAAAGGACGTTAATCCCTGATCATCACAATAAAGTCAGATAAACACGATTCAAGCTCTAAAATAGGCATCCAATAATAATATTTCAAGATCACTAAGTTATCTATCCATATTCTACTCTAAGGATAATTACAAGCAACAATACTAACTAAGAAAGGCAATAATCGGACTACAATCCACCAAAGGAAACTGGTACCCATGGAGATGCTTGCCATTTCACCTAAGCGGGACCCCCAATCCTAAATAAATCACATATACAAACAAACAGGTATACAACACAAAATACTTTGGAAAAAGTCAAGGTATAGCTCAACTCGCCTTTAAAGAAGATCCACAAGTCCAAACATTGTCCAAAGCCTCAACTGGAAGCTTGACTCCCACGAATCAACACCAAACTCATCAAATCTAAACAAATATAAAATCAACAAGTCAAAATGAGTCCATCGATACCCATATCGACTATATTTATTTCGGGTCCAAAATTCCCTTTAAAAATTATTTTCAAAAATACAAGGGTAAAACCAGGATTTTATTTAATAATAATGTTCCCCATAATCATATGAGTCTATGGTTGAAAAACCACGCAAAAATGAGTTAAAAATAAGATTCAAATAGAAGAAAAATTATTTTTAAGCTTTACCAGCAAAACCCCCAAAAATCATGGTTAAAATGAAGGATTTGAAGTTGTTTTGAAGATGAAATCCATGTCAAATGATAAATACAAGATTAGGAAACTTACCCACTCAAGAAATCACGGAATTCTCTTTGAAATTGCCCTATTCCGAGCTCTTGAAGTCCAAAAATAGGGAAAATACGATTTGGGGCTGAAATGAGGGTTTTTAATCTGTCCAGGTCATTTGCCTTCGTGAATACGGGCCCCAAGGTCGCGATCGCAAGGCTTTCTGACCCAGACCTTAGTGAACGAGGACCTCTAGCCGCAAACACAAAGAGGAAACTTGACCTGGGTCATGGACTATATTTAACGATCGTGGTACCCTCCATCGCGATTGTGATGAAGGATTTATTTTCCCTTCATGAAAGGGATGAGGGGATCGTGAATGTGAAGGTAAGAATTACATCACTTCTCAAATGTGATAGAGGAGATCGCGAACGCGAAGAAGGGTGAGCCATGCACCAGAAACAACTGAAACCTTTATCACACTAGTTTAAAAAGTTCTCTAAACAGACCCTTGGGATTTATTCAGGACCCCATAGAAATAAACCAATAATGCTACAAGGCTATTTTTAACGTTTCGGACTCAATGGATAATGTCGCCCAAAATATACCTCGGGAAAAGTACAATGCGGTCGCTGTATCATATATAGAACCCAACTAGGTTGGGGTCGATCCCACAGGGAATAGGTCAAAGTTTATATAGAATGCTGGTTTGAGTAACTGGTAAGTAAGTAAAAAAAAGGGGTTTTTTTGTGAAGAAGTAATAAAGTAACGATTGGTGATTGTATCGAGTTTGTAGACAATAAGAGAAATACACTAGGACTGTGATCACCAATGATTCCTCAACTCCACTGGTTACTTGTACTAACAAAACCGTCCCGCTATGTTGCATGCAAAATATGACAAGATATGTTCATCTAAACGTCTCTCGGCCTTGGTTAGATGAATTTCACTCTTCTCCTCTCGGTCTCCGAGTGTCGCACTACTAACCATTGTCCTGGATCTCAGATAACTTTTCCCGCTAAGACTCAAGTTATTAGATGAAGGTTGATAGCTTCAAATCTCTGTTGTTATCTCATTTTACCAATCTCTACCTCTCTCTCAAGCAAGTCTAGAATATAGGCGAGTTTCTAACGTTTGCAACTTTTAGAAAGCAATCAAAACGAAGGAAACAACAATACATGCATTCACAGCGGTTCAGAGTTGCTTTGCACTTAACCAGTTTTGTTAATTCCTCATGGTTCACACAACCCTAGTTGATGAGTTTAGCTACTCATAATTTCAAGAACACAAGAAGAATTCAAAGATGAAAACATAATTGCACTCTCACAATAATGAAGAAGAACTGAAATCTCAATTATCAATTAAACTCAAATTAGGGTTTGTAGCTACAAAACCAAGAATATGTTTATAAGCTCAAAAACAATATGAAATAGCTCTCAAAACAATGTAATGACTAACTCTCGCACCTAGGACTATACAGGGGTAGTTATAGATACAAAGCCAATCCTATCCTAATCAAAATAGGAGAACAGAGTCGGCAACTTCCACGGTATCATGACTTGGTGTCGTGGAACCAATTCATACCACGTAGGTTGGTGTCGTGGAAATTAGGCTCAATTAGACGTCTTCAGAAGTTGATTCACGCCACCTAGTCACGCCCCGTGAGTGTAGTCACGCCACGTGACTGGCTGGCATGGAAATCAGGCACTTTGGTTGATCTCTGAAGTAGAGTCACTCCAGCCACTCACGTTATGTGAGTGATCTTCACGGCACGTGAGTGGTGTCGTGACTCCCTCTCTGGTGCAGATTCTTGTTCTTTCATCTTCCGAAACTTTGTTCTCGGGCTTGATTCTTCCTTTTTGATCATTTTGCCTTTAAAACCTGTTTTCCTGCAATGTAGGACAGAAAACACATCATACCCACCAAAGACACCCAAGTTATTGCATATTTCCCTTATTTCAAGCATCGAAAGTGCCATGTAACCATGGCGCATCAACACCCTCAACTTAGAACGTTCGCATGTCCTCAGGCGAACAAAGTAAAAACACACATATACGATGCTTGATTAAGAGAAACCTAGGGGACCTATGGCAGTCGACTCATTACCTTTGGCACAAAACTTTTTCGACCCCTCCAGTTTGTAAATCAAAACTAAAGTGTGTATACAGGAAGCATATTATCATGAGACAGAAGGGATCAAGTGATGGCACCATACTATGAACAAACAACTAAGCATTTATGCATGACCTTATTCGAACAAATAGCAGCTAACAATGCAACTCATCTACTCTCACAACAAAGAAGTCCCATAAACTCACAGTATACTAATGAATATCAAAGTACGGACTAGGTCAAAACACTCACTCTCATAAAGAAGTTCAAACAGTGTGTATGAAATGCCATAGGCTTGCCCTTATTTTCTACGCCTTAGATTTTCGGACAGTTGGACTAGGATCACTATAGGACTTTACTTGGCTTGTAATGTAGGCTTGGGGATGGGTATAGTACATATGGATATGGTGACTCAACCCTCCTTGACACTACACTATTTTTGCCTCCAACTTCCAACCTTTCTCATTTTTATCCTCCCTTATTCTCCTTTCTTTTATTTTCAGATATAGGGTGTGATTTTTCTCAAACTTCACAACACAACTCTTTTTTTTTATTTTATTTTACTTCACACCCAAATTTGTTTTCTCTTTTTTCTTTTATTACCCCCTTCTTCATACCCAAATCAATCTATGCACCCTTATAATAGCCACCCTCAACTTAGGTTATTTTCCTGAGTTGAGGTACACAGTGTCCAAGGAGGGACCAGGGCCAAGACAGGTTCATTGTAATTAAAATGGGAAGGTGAATAGTCTAATGAAAGAAATAGGTCAACTAAGGCTCAAAATCGGGATCAAGGAATACTTATTCATTTGGTCTCGTATTTAGGCTAAAAGTAGACTTATTCAAAAACGGCCTATGATCCTTTCCTAATCACTATCCTCTAACCTAGGCAAGACTAACTGGGCAAGTTCTGGATCGCACACACAAAGTGAACTGAGTAATGACCTCACATACACAACATAGGTTTGTATTATCATCTACTACCTATCCGATTCATGCAATGCTAGCTACAGTTATCTGCCTATAATCCTAGTTCCATAACAAGATCCAACAGACGTCACACATAAACATGCTACACACAAAATTCAAAACAAAAATTTTCAGGAGGGGTATCCTTAACATTCAAAAAGCATAATTTTTTTTTATAAACTGGATTGTACTACAGTTCCCTTATTTTTCTCCTAATTTAGCAAAAAACACCTAAATACTATAAATAACACCCTAAACATGTTGGTTCTACTATGATAGCGCACTCGGGGAAAAAGAAACACGACAACAAAACCCCCAAGTAGTGGTACACCTCCACCCCCAACTAACAATGGTGCACTGCCCTCAATGCACAGATATCAATAAAATACAAGGGAGTGAAGACCTACCTGCGGCTCCCTAAGTGCCAAAAGTGGGCCTGCCAGCAGCGGGATCATCGGTTTGCTCTGTGGTAGGTGCATCCGATGGAGGGGGTGCCTGGCTAGAAGAGGCACTTTGTGCCCTCTGCTCCTGTGCAATCTGGCTTGTATGATACTCCAGCCTGGAGGCCTTAAACGCTCTCTGGAGATCACCCTCATACTCATCACCACTGTCGACCTGATCCTCCGGACTGCGTGGTTTCTTGCCTCTATCCATCGGAGGCTCCTCATCGGAAAACAGATCCACTTCAAAGACCGATCGCAGTGATGCCTGAACAGGCATAGGTGGGATAATAGGAGTGCTTCTCAAAGCTAACGCTCTAACCTCATCTCTCAAGGCAACCACTTTCTGTGTCAAGACGGCCATATCAGGACCCTGTGCGGTACTCATTCGGGAGGCCATCCGTGCCTCAAAACTGTTAATCCTCCCATGCATCCCCCTCATAAACTGATCTATCATCGCAGTCAACCGGGCCTCTACCCTCGCCTCCGTATCCTCTACAGTGGTCCTAACCCAAGGCTTAAGCTGGGATACCAACTTTGTGATTTGGGTCTCATTGTGGGTCTGCCGCTCGAACATCTGCGTCTGTCTATCAATCAATTACTACAGAAAATCCCTTGACACTGAAAACATACTAGAGGGAGGCGGTGGAGCTGTAGTACCAGGTGTTGCATCATCAATAGGTCTAGTGCCCTCAGCCTGTATAGGAATAGTCTCTGGCACTCTAACCGATATTAGAATAGGCATAGGAGTACTAATCGGCTCATCTAGGGCTGCTTCTGATGACTCTGACGGCTGTGACCCGCGTGGAAGAATGGGGTGAGAACCCCACTGCTGCATCAGACCAATATCCGTTATACGGTTCACCTCTATATAATGATTGAGGGTAGGTATCCTAGCCACACCCGCCCTGTCACATAGACTCTGGATCAAGCATGGGAATGGTATGCTCGTATGATCTCAAAAGGCCCGCTCATGGATCTCCCATATGACGTATCTAGCAATATGAATCTCATAACCAGCTAAGATGTTGGCTACCACCACAGCCCGATCCAATGTAAGTGAATTTTCAGCATTAGTTGGACCCAACTGATGTCGAACAACCGACCACCAGAACCTGCCTGCAAAATGTAGCGTGGACTTCTTGATGTCCAGCTTACCAGTCACCCAACTAGCTGCCATACCATCCTCTGCTATGTACCCTGCAATCCATTTTAGTAGCTCCAACTTCTGATCTACATCCCGTATCTTAACCCTATCTCTGACAGTGTTCATCCGATGATCAAACTCAGCAGTCGAAGTCGAAAGTGGACGGTCTGCCCCATACAAGAAGCGGTGAATGGTCTGCTCCGATATATCCACTCGGGCACCGCGAACCAAAATGTGCGTCAATAAGGGTTGATCCATGAACCGCTGCCCCACAGGAGTTCTCAAGTCAACTGACGCAGCATAAGAGGCATAAAATTCTCGGACTACTTTCGAGCTATAGCGACCAGAAGGCTGCAACATCCAACCCAATCCATACCGCTCAAAAACTGCCCAAATATCAGGCAAAGCCTTCAAATCCTCAAGCCTATACCAGGGCTCCTCTATAATGCTACTCCTACAGACACCCCACTCTGTCAGCTTGGTATCCCTGTCATAAAATGCACGTATGCCCTGAACACACCACCGCTAAACCTCCCTACTCTGTGCTGGTGGTCAGAGCACTCTGGGCACCAGTACCTGAAATAGACGTTGTAGCCTCTACCGCAGAGGTACCCTGACCTGTAGCCTCATCTGCAGAGCCCAACTCCGAAGCATCCTCCCCCTCGTCAGAATGGGGGGCGGACTCAGAAGACTGATTCGAAATAACTGGCGCGACAGGTGGTAAAATGGGCTGAAATGCCGCCCGGGCAGTGGCTCGAGCTCGAGTCTGTAACCTCATGGTCCGAGGTACTAAAGCAGTATCATCTTGTCCAATGTCAAACTCCTCCACGGACCCACTTTTGTTAGATTCAGTTAATTCATCACGTAGACGGGTTGGTAATTCCAAATTTTTGGTGCAAATTCTGAATGAAGAATCCAGATGGTCACTTTTAGGGTTGGATTTGGGAGGCATTGCAACGTGTTTAGGATTGGATTTTTGGGATTTGGGTTGGGTTAGGGTCAGATTTTAGATCTGGGGGTCTGTAGTGATTGGATTTTCAAAATGGGGTTCGGGTTTATGGTGGATTTTGTGGTGGTGGGTCGGATTTTGTAAATGGGGGTCGGGTTTATGGGTATATGGGTCGGGTGTGGTCAAATTTTATCGTGGGGAGATCGAATTTTGTGACTGGTGTGGTGGGAGGGTTGGATTTCTTGGTATTTATAGTGGGGAGTTCGGATTTGTGGTAGATAATATGAGAAAGTTGAGAAATTAGGGTTTTGTTGTAGGAGTTTGAATTAGGGAAGGCATAAGGTGGATTCGGATGTTGTATAAGGCAAAGAAGGAGGCTACTAGATCCTTTATATAAAGTACCGAGTTGGGTTGGGTCGGGTCTTGGGTCATCTGCAAATTCCAGTTTCCACGAAACCACCCAGGTGACGTGGGTTGGACTCACGTAACGTGGGTCACTGGCATAGCTGTGATATTGAACCCTGACATTTCCTCTGATTTCCATGATATAACCCACGTGACGTGGGTTTGACTCATGTCACGCGGGTACTCTGCCGTAAATGAGATTGTGAAACCTGAAACTTGCCTCAGATTTTCACGAAACCATCCATGTGTCGTGATTATATCACGTGACGTGAGTTGTGGAGTGAGTAGTACTGAACCTATTCAGGTAAATTTTATGAATTTCATCTAACTTCTCCTCCAGTGCTCAGACCTCAACATAATAAAATCTTTGATTGCCTCCCAATCAGCGCTTGATTTAATGTCGCGGTACAACACGGCTAACTTGGATACTCAGACTTCACCAACTAGCCCATGGGTTGCCTCCCATGAAGCTCCTGATTTAACGTCGCGGCAAGACATGGCTAGCTTGACTACTTAGACTTAATCAAGCTCAAGTTCCTCACATGTCTTTATTTCTTTCGTGATTCCCAAATAATGCTTAACACGCTGCCCATTGACCTTGAATAGAACATTATCCGCTCTTTTTAGCTCAATTGCTCCATGTGGGAATACCCTAACCACCGTGAATAGTCCGAACCATTTGGACTTTAATTTTCCAGCAAACAAGCGCAGCTTGGAATTATAAAGTAGCACCAAATCTCCCGAGTGAAACTCTCGATTCTCAATTCGACAATCATGATATAATTTCATCTTCTCTTTATATATTACTGAACTTTCATAAGCCCGGAGATGAAATTCATCCATCTCATTCATCTGCTCAAGTCTCAATTTAGCCGCTTCACTCCAGTCTAAATTCAACCTTTTCAACGCCCACAAGGCCTTATGTTCAAGTTTGACAGGTAAATAGCAAGATTTTCCAAAAACCAACTGATATGGTGATGCATCAATTGGAGTTTTGAAAGCAGTTCGATATGCCCATAGCGCATTATCTAGTCTAGAGCCCAATCAGTCCTATTGGCATTCGCTGTTTTTGCCAAAATAGACTTGATCTCACGATTCGACACCTCAACTTGCCCGCTTTTCTGAGGAAGGTAAGGTGTTTCCACCTTATGTTTAACACCATATTTTTCAAGCAGGGCCTTGAACAAACGATTGCAGAAGTGGGATCCTCCATCACTAATAATAACTCGGGGTGTACAGAATCGTGAGAATATGTTCTTTTTCAAGAATGTTGTGACACTTCTTCCTTCGGTATTAGGAAGCGCAATTGCCTCCACCTACTTAGAAACATAATCAACAACTACCAAGATGTATTTCATTCCATGCGAGCTCACAAAAGGACCCATAAAGTAAATTCCCCACACATCGAACAATTCAAGCTCAAGTATAGTTGTCATGGGAAGTTCGTGTCTACGTGAAATATTCCCTTGCCTTTGACATTGGTCACAAGCGCGGGCATAATCATGAGCATCTTTGTAAATACTGGGCCAGTAGTACCCACATTGCAAGATTTTATGGGCAGTCCGCGCACCTCCATGATGACCCCCAACTGGAGATGAATGACATGCTTCCAAAATACTCATCATCTCGACCTCTGGAATACATCTTCGAATTATACCATCAGCACACACCCTAAATAAATATGGCTCATCCCAGAAGAATTTTCTTACCTCATGCATGAATTTCTTTCTCTGCAGATACGACATAACCTCCGAAACTAGATCACTTGCCAAGAAGTTGGCAAAATCAGCAAACCAAGGGATAAAGTCTTGGGACGCTGCCAGTACTTGCTCATCTGGAAAAGTATCATCAATCTCAAGATCATCCCTTAATTTAAGCATGGCCTCCTCCTCAAGGCGTGATAGATGGTCAGCAAATTGATTTTCAGTTCCCTTACGATCCTTGACTTCAAAGTCAAATTCTTGCAATAGCAGTACCCACCAAATCAGTCTTGGCTTAGCATCCCTTTTTGACATAAGATACAGAAGAGTTGCATGGTCTATATGCACAATCACCTTCGTTCCTATCAAGTAAGATCAAAATTTCTCAAAAGCAAAGACCACTGTGAACAATTCCTGCTCAGTCACAATATAATTCTTTTGAGCTGGATTAAGTACTTTGCTAGCATAGTAAATTAGATGTAACATCTTCTCACGTCTTTGGCCAAGGACTGCACCCAAGGCCACTCCACTAGCATCGCACATAACCTTAAAAGGCATAGTCCAATCTGGTGACATAATAATAGGGGCTGAAACCAACTTCTCCTTAAGACACTAAAATACTTTTAGACAGGCTTCATCGAACACGAACTTCACCTCTTTCTCTAAAAGTTTGCATAAAGGATGTGCAATATTGGAGAAATCCTTGATGAATCTTCTATAAAAACCAGTATGACCTAAGAAGCTTCGAATACCTTTCACGGAGATAGGTGGAGGGAGCTTCTCAATTATCTCAATCTTTGCCTTATCCACCTCAATGCCATTCTTTGAAATCTGATGCCCCAATATGATACCCTTGTTGACCATAAAGTGACATTTTTCCCAATTCAGCACTAAGTTTCACTCCTCGCATCTTTGCAGCACATTAGGAAGGTGTGCCAAACAAGCATCAAATGAGTCTCCCACAACAGAAAAATCATCCACAAAAATCTCAATAGTGTCTTCCATCATGTCGGAGAAAATAGACATCATGCAGCGTTGGAAAGTTGCTGGTGCATTACACAAATCGAAGGGCATCCTTTTGAATGCAAATGTCCCGTATGGACAAGTGAAAGTGGTCTTCTCTTGGCCTTCGGGGGCAATAAAAATCTGATTATACCCCGAATAGCCATCAAGAAAACAATACCATCCTCTACCAGCAAGACGGTCTAACATCTGATCCATGAAGGGCATAGAAAAATGATCTTTCTCTGTCCAAGAATTCAGCTTTTGATAATCCATGCAAACTCTCCACCCAGTAATCGGCCTCATCGGAATTAACTTATTTTTGTAGTTTGGAACCACATTGATTCCTCCCTTTTTTGGCACACACTGAACTGGGCTCACCCACTTGTTGTCCACAATAGGGTAAACCACTCCTGCATTTAACCACTTGATGATCTCTTTTTTCAGAACCTCTTGAATTGGTGGGTTCAGACGACGCTGATGCTCAATGATCGGTATGCACTTAGGAGTAAGTTGAATTTTGTGAGTGCATATGTCGGGTGGAATGCCTATAATATCAGCAATGGACCAACCAACGACCCTCTTAAATCTTCTCAATATTTAAACCAACGCCTCTACCTTCCACTCCACAAATTTAGCAGAAATAATTACAGGCAAGGTGTTGTTGGCTCCCAAAAACGTGTAGCGAAGGTGAGCCGGAAGAGCCTTAAGCTCTAAAACTGGAGGTTCCTCAATAGACGGACGAGCTGGTGGGGTCACCCTATTCTTCAAATCGAGATTAAGTTTCTTTGGAGCATAAGTGTATGCTCCCTTACCAGTGAGTGCACCAACCATCTCATCATATTCCTCAATACCATTGTTATCAAAATTCATAATCACGACCGCAAGAGGTTTTACCCCCAACCTTTCTTTAAGAGACACAACAACATCACTATCATCAACCGTATCTATCACCGAAATCACCCGCTTATCTCTTGGTTGCTTCATGGAACAACAAACATTGAAAGTGACCTATTCATCATTTAACCTGAATTTCATCTGCCTTGTTTCCATGTCGACCAGTGGCAAGGAATGGTCTCCCCAATATGATGGGAACCTCAATGTCAACCTCACAATCAAGAATTACAAAGTCATCCGGAAATATGAAAGATGCAACCTTTACCAAAACATCATACAGAATGCCCACCAGCTTTTTCACAGTCTTATCGGCCATGAGAAGTCTCATAGAAGTTGGTTTTGGTGATCCCAACCCCAACTGCTTGAAAACTGCTAACGGCATTAAGTTAATGCTAGCACCCAAATCACAAAGTGCTTTAGCAAAGTTGTAAGACCCGATAGTACAAGGAATTGTGAAAGCTCCTGGATCCTCCTTTTTTTCAACTAAGGAACGTGAAACAACTGCACTACAATGATGTAAGTTATCTGATGGCTCAAAACTACTAGTTCTCTTCTTTGTCACCAAGTTTTTCATGAACTTCGCATACCCTGGCATCTGTTCCAATGCTTTAACAAGAGGGATGTTGACTGATAGCTCCTTCAACATTGTGATAAACTTCTGATATTTGCCTTCCTCATCCTTCTTCTTCAACCTTTAAGGAAAGGGCGGAGGAGGTCGTGGGATAGTTTTCAGCACTTGTGGTACCTCCTTTTCCTGTCTATTTTCAGATTTCGCCTTCCCGCTAGTAACATGATGATCTGGAATCGTTTCTACATCAATAACCATCGGCTCAATAGTCTTACCACTGTTTGCACGTATAGATGGATTTGTCATGCATTTTTCGCTTCTAGTAGTAATGGCTAGACAATGACTATCATTCTTCAAATTTTGGACTGTATTGCTTGGAAGGGTGCCTGGCTGACATTGATTCAGTGCCAATGATATCTGCCCGAACTGTTGCTCCAACTGTTTAATGGCAGTTGAATAAGACTCCACTTTCTGACTTATTCCTTAAATGTCAGTCCTAATCACCTTCAAGCAATTTTCCTGGCTCTCTGCCCCTTTGACCAGTTTATTAAGAAGGGCCTCCATCCTGGAATTTCCAGATTCATCATCACGGCCTCCTGGTGGTACATAAAGGCCATTCTTCTCTCTATAATCATCCTTCTATCTCCAGTCACCATCACGGTCTCGTTCTCTATCTCTATACCCCGACTTGTTGTAACTATCTCCATAGTAGATCCGACCTTGATTCCCTTGCCTCGAGTTCCAAGAGTCTTGATTAGACCCTTGGCACTTGGCTTGGAAACCCGCCACTTCTCGATTTAGGTACTTAGCCTCTTCATCAGACTCACTATCATCATGTCTAGGAGTTTTACCTTGTGCACCTACAGCATGCACCTTCTCAGCATCTCTGACCGCAATTTATTTAGCCAGAAGACCAATTTCTGTCCTTAACTTAGCGACTTCTTGAGCTACAGATTCGTCCAAAGCCCTTTGAGCTTCTGAAGCTCCAATAGCATATGTACAAGCAGGTGTTTCTTCCTATCGAGTATGCCATCCTCGATTGGTCTTAGTGACACGATCTAATATCTCCGAAGCTCGTTCCCATCTCAAACTCATGAACGCTCCACCACTGATAGTATCTGCTACCGCCTTTGTGTTGGCATTCAAAGCCCTGTAGAAGATTTCAAGTAAATTCCTACCACTCATCCTGTGATTTGGCACATTCTGCAACTTCTTCTTGAACCTCAACCATGTCTCATAGAGTGCTTCAGAATGAAGCTGTCTGAAATTATAAATCTCGTCCTTCAACTGTAGTATCTTGGATGGTGGGAAAAATCTTTCCAAAAGTTGATTTCTCAATTCTTGCCAAGTAGTGATGGAACCACGTGGCAACTCGGCCAACCACAAAGTAGCTTCTCCTGTTAGAGAGAATGGAAACAACCTCAACCAAATAGCCTCTTGGTCAACTCCAGGCAGATTGTACGACGTGCAGATCCCCACAAAATTCATCACGTGCATGTTTGGATCATCAGTAGGAAGACCGGCGAATACACCCTTCAAGTTTAGCAGATGGATCATGGCACTAGTAATGTCAAACTTAGTGCCTAGAGGTAACTCTAGTGGAATGATGGCACCAGTCTCTATTGGCTCGAAGTAGGCCACATCTTCTTATTCAGGATCATCATAAACAGGCACATATGGTCTCGATTGTTCTCTCAGTCGTCTTTGTCTCTCTTCAGCATCAGCCAAATGTTGTGCTGCTTTTTGCATAGCTCGATTATCTCTCTCTACTTGTCTAAGAGTAGCTTGTCTAGCATGCTCTTCCCGTGTCAATCGAGCGGTAGTCTGATCCGCTGTTTCATGACCAACTGGCTGAATTGGTTGGTAATGAATGTCTCCCACAGCTGCGGGGTCCTGAACTCCTTCAATATTCACCATTCTTCGATTAGCTCTTAGAGTCCTTTCAATTTCAAGATCAAGTGGAATCAGGGGATTGCCTTGACTCCCAGTATTGGGCATACACCGACGGGTACCCTCAAAAGTATGTAAAAGTAAAACCAATCAACTCTAACCAGTACTAATCAACTCTGTAACCGTATTCCCCGGCAACGACGCCAAAATTTGATGTCGTCCAAAATATGCCTCTGGAAAAGTACAATGCGGTCACTGTATCAAATATAGAACCCAACTAGGTTGGGGTCGATCCCACAGGGAATATGTCAAAGTTTATATAGAATGCTGGTTTGAGTAACTGGTAAGTAAGTAAAAAAGGGGGGTTTTGTGAAGAAGTAATAAAGTAACGATTGCTGATTGTATTGAGGTTGTAGACAATAAGAAAAATACACTAGGACTGTGATCCCCAATGATTCCTCAACTCCATCGATTACTTGTGCTAACAAAACTGTCCCGCTATGTTGCATGCAAAATCTGACAAGATATGTTCATCTAAACATCTCTCGACCTTGGTTAGACGAATTTCACTCTTGCCCTCTCGGTCTCCGAGTGTCGCGCTACTAACCCTTGTCCTGGATCTCAGATAACTATTCCCGCTAAGGCTTAAGTTATTAGATGAAGGTTGATAGCTTCAAATCACTGTTGTTATCTCCTTTTCCCAATCTCTACCTCTCTCTCGAGCAAGTCTAGAATACAGGCGAGTTTCTAACTTTTGCAACCGTTAGAAAGCAATCAAAACGAAGGAAACAACAATACATGTATTCACAGTGGTTCAGAGTTGCTTTGCACTTAACTGGTTTTGTTAATCCCTCATGGTTCACACAACCATAGTTGATGAGTTTAGCTACTCATAATTTCAAGAACACAAGAAGAATTCAAAGATGAAAACATAATTGCACTCTCACAATAATAAAGAAGAACTGAAATCTCAATTATCAATAAAACTCAAATTAGGGTTTGTAGCTACAAAACCAAGAATATGTTTATAAGCTCAAAAACAATATGAAATAGCTCTCAAAACAATGTAATGACTAACTCTCGCACCTAGGACTATACAGGGGCATTTATAGATACAAATTCAATCCTATCCTAATCAAAATAGGAGAACAGAGTCGGTAACTTCCACGGTATCGTGACTTGGTGTCGTGGAACCAAGTCATGCCACATAGGTTGGTGTCATGGAAATCAGGCTCAATTAGACGTCTTCAGAATTTGACTCACGCCACCTAGTCATGCCACATGAGTGTAGTCACGCCACGTGAGTGTAGTCACGCCACGTGACTGGCTGGCGTGGAAATCAGGCACTTTGGTTGATCTCTGAAGTAGAGTCACACCAGCCACTCACGTCATGTGAGTGGTCTTCACGGCACATGAGTGGTGTCGTGACTCCCTTTCAGGTGCAGATTCTTGTTCTTTCATCTTTCGACACTTCGTTCTCGGACTTGGTTCTTCCTTTTTGATCATTTTGCCTTTAAAACCTGTTTTCCTGCAATGTTGGACAAAAAACACATCATACCCACCAAATACACCCAAGTTATTGCATATTTCCGTTGTTTCAAGCATCAAAAGTGCCATGTAACCATGGCGCATCAATGGCAACGTTGGATTTTTTGAAAAAGGATCTTTTTCAAAAAATTAGCCTCCGGGACCCCTTTTAGGCTATTTTCACTAGTTCTCAAATGGAGGGTCGAAACAAAAAATAAAGCTTCCAAACCCGAACCAACCACGCGGCTAATCCAAAATCGACATTTTGCATCTAATGGAACAGTCAGAATCATCATTCGATGCTCGGATCATGAAATATTGACCGAAATCAAACTAATCCTTTTAAGGATGTTGGAAACCACAAATTTATTTAAAACACTTCCAAATGCATCAAAAAATTTGTCAACCATATCCACAACTCGTAAACAAGATAAAGCAACTACGGAGAAGGGAAAAATTGTCAAAATACAGAAATTTCTAAATTTCAATTGAAGGGTCATTACAGTATCCACCACTAATATTCATGTTCGTCCTCGAACGTACAAGCAAGAAAATACTAAAATAGGTAAAGGCTAGAAAAATGCCCTCGAGAAACATCAACCAAGCACTCAATGTGGATTCACAACCATAGAACTACCGGTCTCACCATAGAACCTGAAATCTACCACATAATGACTCACCAGGTCATAACACTAGCATCTAAGGCCAAATTCCCAATGAATCCGAATTTCTATATTTTCGAACTTCCTCTATACCCAAAAATTGAGCCAAACATAAAGAAGTTCTGAATATACCCGGCTAACCTAAACCTGACCAAGGCACTGGCTACAACCATAAGACAAAAATTCTTTCTCGAACCCACAAAAGCCAAGGAACCCATAAATCACATAACTACCCACCAAAACACTGAATCTACCTACCTAAGGTTGATACTATCACAATCAAATCAAACCACACTATAGCCTTAGGCTAAAGCTACTAGGCAAGAAATAGGTATCAAAATCACCTAGAACCTTAAAAGTCACACTTAGCACACTTGATCACTATTCCATAGTCAAATCCTAATGCTTAACCCTTGTGGCAATCGAGTATCAACAAAAAATCTGTATACCATAGACATAAAGTCTCAAAAAAACACTGAAAACCCGAGCTACTCATCACAATAACACATGTAGCCCTCAATACCCAAAAGTCATCAAACAGCCCAAAGTCCTCAATAATCAGGTAGAATAAGGAGTCTTCCCGATCCTACACACATAAGTAACTCGTCATAACAGGAAAAATCAACCCATAGAAGAAGTGCAACAACCACTATATCCCACTCATGGATGCTCAATTCACGAATCAAAACTCGAAAGAATTATCGCTAAACTCTGCCTAAGCTACCAATGAACCACACTATCAAGACTTTAAATTTCTATCTCAATCCCATGGCTAAAGTTTGAATATAATAGATTTCCTTATGCATAAAAATCCTTATTTTTTTCCTTCTCTCTCTTTCCATTCTATATTCGTTAACACAAGAGTCGTGGACTAATAAAGTACAGCTTAAACCAGCTCAATTCTCATTCAACATTCCTTAACACAAAGACCACAGAGAATAACACATACTCTAATCGAAGCTTATGATGAAGAATATTCCACCAAGCCACTTAGCTACAAGAGTAACAAATGCTACAAAGTGGGTACCCCTTTCTATTAAAAAATCTTTCCAAATCAAAAGTAACTCATGAGCTGAAATCCTTCAAATTTGACCGAGGAGTGTCTCAATACCAACTAGTTTATTCACACAAACAAAGGCTAGACACTAAGTCAAACTAATCCCTTTAAGGATGTTCGAAACCACAAATTTATTTAAAACACTTTTGAACACATTAGAAATAGTGCCAACAATCCCCACAACTCGTAAACAAGATAAAGCAACTACGGGAAAGGGCAAAGTGGTCAAAACACAAAAATTTCTAAATTTCAATTCGAGGGTCATTACATTCCATGGCCTGAATAACACCTTTAAGGAGTACAAAAATCTAGGACCAGTAGGTTTGGATTGAGAATAAGACACTTTTGATTAATTGCAGCTTGCCAGAATATAATAAGTATCTAATAGTCCAAGATGTAATCCTGCTCATATTTCTTTGCCCTAGAGGCTGACACTAGATAATGAAGATCCTTTTTGTACTCAAGGGAACTCCATGATATCTAAAAGGCATAACTCCTTCACTAAAGCCTAACAAATCTAGTATCTATTGTTGGACATTGCTCTGCACCCCTCCAAAGTATATGGAACTTTTACAAGCATTAGCTTACAACTCTGAGGCCATAAATAATTTTAAATAGCAAGTAAACAGCAATTCAACAGACGTCAAATCTCCCCCACAGAACAAAAGCAGGTCATCTGCGAAACCAAGTTGAATCAAATTCAACTTTGCACACTTAGGATGGAACTTGAACTCCTTGTGTGTACTTAACCTCTGCAATAGTCTTGTGAGATACTCCATTACAATGACAAAGATGTAGGGGGACATAGGATCCCCCTGTCTCAAACCTCTTTTAGGAGGAAATGGACTTGTTGGACTACTATTTAGGACCACAAAGTATGAGACAGTACTTATGCATTGCATGATCCACTGCACAAACAGTTTAGGAAAATTTAGACCTTTAAGTACTTGCTCTATAAATGGCCATTCCACTGAATCATATGATTTTTGTATAGCTATCTTTAACATGCACCTTGAAGAAATCCCTTTCCTTCCATATCCTTTAACCATCTCATGGCTTAATATGATGTTATTTGTTATCATTCTACCTAGTACAAAGGTTTCCTGGCAAGGATCAATCAGAGAATCCATAACATGCTTCATCCTAGATGTGATTACTTTTGAAATAATTTTCTACAAGGTAGTGCAGCAAGAGATTTGCCTAAACTCCTTAATAGTGGCTGGATTTTTAACCTTTGGTATCAAGGTCACACTTGTACAATTCACAGGCTTGAACATTTTCCTACTAGTAAAGAATTTAAGAACAACATCTGTAACATCATCTCCTATAATATGCCAAGATTTTTGAAAGAAACAAGCATTCTTACCATCACAGTCTAGTGCTTTGTTCCTATCTATACTTTTCAAGGCATCTGTAACTTCAGTTTTTGTGACAGGTCTAATTAAGTTCAACTGCTGATTCCTGTTTAGCACACTTCCTTTGTTCATGACTGCAGCTCAATAGTAGGTAGAACATGATCAGTTGTTCCTAATAGTGTAGAGTAAAAGACAATGACCTCCCTTTGTATATCATCTTGAGTATTTAGCCTGGTGCTTACTAAGGATACTAGATTCTTAATCTTATTATGAGCTTGTCTACCTTTTAAACTTGTAAAGAAGTACTGTGTATTCACATCTCCTAGTCTAAGCCATGTCATCCTGGACTTTTATTGCATAACATTCTCCTCAATAAGACAACAGTGCTCCAGTTTAAGCTTGAGCTATTTCTCAGACTCAAATAGATCCTTAGTGTAATTGCACCTCATTTTTCACGACCTAAACCTGTCATGAGTGGCACCCACACTACTCACCCAGTGGGAGAACCATCTAACCCCAAGCACCAATTCAAAATCAACACTTAAAGGATTCAAAACTAATCCATCAATAAATAAATGTCAAATCTAAACCAAAACAAGTACAACTGAAATAAAAAATATTGTACTTAACAAAAAATCCCTAGGAATCGAAAGTCATTTGTACCAAAACATCTACGAATGTCAAGAAGGGGAAGCAACGCCAAAACTAAGATAATCATATGTCCGTAAATAGAGAACTATGACAAGAGAGAGAGATTCCATGGTAGCCCAGATAAACTGCTCACCCTGAAATCTGAAATCAACGGCTGGAATCATAAGTGAGGTTTCGTAGGAGCCGCTGGAATATGCGCTACACTCACAAAAGTAAATGGAAGTGTAGTATCAGCACACAAGATATCAATAGTGTACTGTTAGGTTCATATGGCTAATCCAAGATGAGAATATGAACACTAAACCAAATGGTAGTGTAACAAGCTAATCCATGCTAAAAACATCATACACTTAGCACATAAACACCAAAAGATAGTTCAGTATTTAAAACCAATAAGTCAACAAATGTCACTAAGTCAAGTACATTCATGTCAAGTCAAGATACGTATACCATTATCAAACGTAGATAAATACATATTTCCTCAGTTCACTCGTGGAACCGTCAAACTTACCTGAACCTCGTACATACACGCTATAGGTTATACATCCACCCTCTAGCCATGACCTACAGGGGACAAATATTGTCCATGTACTACAACCCCAGACATAAGTGTCTTCCAACCCTATTTCACCAATAATCCATGAGAACGTCTCAATACTGAAACATTCCACATTTTAGAAATAAGGCAGGTCAAATCAATAAGCAAGTAAAATCATTGCATTGACCACACCAAAAAACATGCATTAACTAGCCACACTAAAAAGTAGTTAACATTCACATATAATACAAGTTGGATTAAACTACAACACCATCACCTACCTCGAATCAAGCTTGCACAACCCTTTAAGCCGGAGTTTTGCCTTTCCGCGTAATTCCCGCTTGCTTGTAGTCTAGAACATGCAAATAAATACATAATTAAAGAAATAACCTTAACATGTTGGGATTTACAACTCACACCCAATCCCTAAGGTCAAGTTCATGATCATTCCTTTCCCGTTCTAGGGCTTTTTCTACCGTAATTCACCTAAAACTACCAATTACATGGATAAATTAGTGAATTAACAAAATGCAAGTGTAAATTAACAATTAATAAACAAAACCCATTAACTTCTTCCTTAATTTCCCCTTTGCACCATCAATTAACCAAAATCCACCTTAAAACACTCCCTGAATTCCGTGAATAAATAATTCTAAAGCATCATAAATAAAAATAAGTTAACGGGGATGAATTCCTTATCTTAACGAAGCCAAACAATGGATTTCTGGTGTATTATGCCCTAAATTGCCCTTTCCTTGCCCCAAAATGAGTTTTAGAAAAATAAACTACTTTGGGGGAGATATTTTATTAAATCTGTGGTTTGCACCGCTATAGCAGTACTAACCGTTATAGCGATCGTTGACTGCCTTTGGCCGCCACTATAGAGGGAATTTCACCGCTATAGCGGTGTGTCGACCGCTATAGCGTCATCGACTGGACAAAATATCTGTATTCGCCCAAAAATTCAACTTTTTGCAACACACCTTGAACCTGGGACATTCCAAATAATGCCTGTTATGCTAAGATCAAATTCGAGAGTTCTACTTACCCAAATTTGATTTCATAAATTCCTACGGGTTCCTTATCATCTTAGTTAACTAGAAATCAATATAATTGCCACCAACCCTATATAAATCATTCCCCGATTTCCCTAGACCATACCTCACTCCGGATTCTATCGAAACTAACCTAACCTGAATTTTGTTACTTCCAAACCGTAAAGAATTTGGACGTGAAATTTTAATCGTAGGACTCATAGGTAACGACAAAGAGGGTCATTACAACAGATACCAATTTATCCATAGTTCATCTCCAAATGATCAAACGAGAAAAATAAGCTAAACAAAGAGGAAGAAAGAGAGTACCTGTATCCTCAAACAATTGAGGGTACTTGTCCCGTATGTCCTTCTCGATTTCCCAAGTGGCTTCCTTAATCAGACTATTCTTCTATTTGAACCTTTTTGGAACAAATTTCCTTTGTTCTCAATTTCTAAGCATCCCGATTTAGAATCACTACTGGTTCCTCCTCATAAGCCAAATCCTTATCTAAAAGCACTGAATCCCACTTAATGATGTAGTCTCCATCCCTATGATACAGTTTCAGCATAGAAATATGAAATACCAGATTGAATCTTGACAAACCCAATGATAGAGCTAACCTGTATGCAACCAGACCTACATCCTCAAGAATCTCAAAAGGACCAATATACCGAGGGCTGAGCTTGCCCTTCTTACCAAATCTCATGGCCCCCTTCATGGGAGACACTTTAAGCAACATATGTTCCCCAACCTTGAAGTCCATGTCTCTTACCTTGGGGTTCGCATACTCTTTTTGTTTACTTTAAGAATCCAACAACTTGGTTTGAATGAACCTTACCTTTTCTTGAGCCTCCTTTACCAAGTCTGTGCCCAAAGGATTGACATCTCCCGTTACAAACCACCCAATAGGTGACCTACATTTTTTTCCATAAAGTGCCTCAAACGATGCCATATCAATGTTGAAGTGATAACTAATGTTGTATGAAAACTCACACAACAGAAGGAATCGGTCCTAATGACCACCAAAATCAATCACACAGGCCCTCAACATGTCCTCTAGCACCTGAATCGTCCTCTTTGACTGCCCATCAGTTTGAGGATAAAATGTTGTGCTAAAAGTGAGTCTGGTGCCTAACTCCTCTTGCAACCTGTCCCAAAACTTGGAAGTGTACTTCGCATCTTTATCTAAAATGATAGTAAGTGGCACCCCATGAAGTCTGACAATCTTCTTGATATAGATTTTAGCTAACTGCTGAGAGCTGTAGTCTACCCGAACCGGCAAGAAGTGAGCTGATTTCTTCAGCCGATCCACTATCACCCAAATAGAGTCATACTTTCCCATTGTCTTAGGAAGACCCACCACAAAGTCCATGGCAATATGCTCTCATTTCCACTCAGGAATAGACATTCTCTGAAGAAAACCCATACGCCTTTGGTATTCATATTTTACCTGCTGACAGTTGTGACACTTGGACACATAATCCACTAGGTCCCCTTTATCCTGAGCCACTAATAAAGTTGTCTCAAGTCACGATACATCTTGGTCGTACCCATATAAATAGAATAACGTGAACCATTGGCCCGTGAAAGTACATAATGATTCAAATCATCAACTCGAGAAACATATAATCTTCCCTTAAACCATAACACTCCACCCATATTGAGAGTAGTATCCGCTATGTCTCCACGCATCACCTTGTTCCAGAGTGCATTTAACTTCTTATCCTCAAATTGCTTGGCCTTGATCTATTCCACAAATGTCAACTTTACCACAGCACTAGCCAATATGCCACCCCTGCCTGAGACCCCAAATTGCATGCTCAAGGATGCTAGAGTTTGAAACTCTCTAGCTAAGGTCGCCTGGACACTCTCAAGAATGAAAAACTACCCACTCTTACAGCTTTTCGGTGTAATGCGTCTGCTACCACATTGGCCTCACCCGGATGATACTGATTACTCACCTAATAATCCTTCAACAGTTCCATCCATCTCCACTACCTTAAGTTCAAATCCCTTTGAGTAAACACATACTGCAGGTTACAGTGGTCTGTGAAGACCTTACACTTGACACCATCAAACTCATGAAGGCTCCAGGTGCATTAGTCAACCCGAAAGACATCACTAGAAACTCATAATAGCCATACCGAGTTCTAAAAGTTATCTTTGGTATATCCTCCGATCTTATTTTCAATTGATGCTAACCCGATCGCAAATCAATCTTTGAAAATACTGACGCACCCTATAACTGATCAAACAAGTCATCTATACGAGGAAAGGGATATTTATTTCTGATAGTGACCTTATTTAGCTGCTTATACTCAATGCATATCCTCATGCTACCATTTTTTTTCTTAACAAAAAGGATTGGAGCACCCTAAGGTGAAACACTTGGATGAATAAAACCCTTGTCAAGTAATTCCTGCAGCTGAGTGTTGAGCCCCCTCAACTCTGCTGGAGACATTCGATAAGGTGGAATAGATATAGGGCAAGTGTCCATCTCTAAATCAATGCAGAAGTCAATATCCCTATCCGAAGGCATACCCTATAAATCTGAAGGAAACACTTCCTGAAAATCAAAAACTATCGAAACTGAATCGATAAAAGGAGACCCCGCATCTACATCCTGAAGATGAGCTAGGAACACTAAACATCCCTTCCCCACTAACCTTCTAGGCCATACAAATGATATAATTTTCATTGTCTTGGACTTATACACTCCCTCCCACTCTAGTTTATCCAATCCCGACATCGCTAGAGTCACTGTCTTAGCATTACAGTTTAAAACAGCATGATATGGAGATAACAAGGTCATACCTGAAATTACATCAAAGTCCAACATATCCAGAATAATCAAGACTACCCAAGTCTGAAAACCCATAAATAACACAGAACAAGTATGAAAAACATGGGTAACTACCATAGACTCACCAACTGGAGTAGACACATAAACAGGGTGATCAAGTATATCACAAACCAGAGTCAGACCCATCGCAAACTTAATAGATACGTAAGAATAAGTAGATCCCGGATCAAATAAGAAAGAAGCCATCCGATCACAAACAGAAATAGTACCTGTGATTATCGCATTAGAAGCCTCGCCATCAGTCTTTCCCAGAAATGCATAACAGTGAGCCCGGTCATCAATATGTGCTAACTCCTTTCCCGGTTGCGCTCCTCCCCTAGCACCTCCATTTTCTCAACCACCCGGAGCACCTACCTGATTTTCCGTCCCACCCTATGGACGACCCCTGCCATTACCTTCTTCATCTCAAACTATTGGAATAATAGCCCTAGTCCGCTGTTGTACCTAACTATTTACCTGCCTCAAGGTACACTCTCTCTTAAAATGACCAATAACACCACAATAGTAACATCCACGCTTAAGAGAAGGACGACTAGCAGAAAAATTAAGAAGCCCCTTGGCCCTTACCAACCTGTGTCTAAGAAGAAACCTTAGCTGGAACCACCGTAGAAGCTTGCAAAGTTGACCGAATAGGACGTGCTAATTAGGCATGATGTTCATGGCCCTTAGAATAAGATCCACTAAAATTCCCAACATTGCGGGACTTCTTGGCTAAAATCTTAACCTGACCCACGTGCGTAACCCCTTCCAACTTCTTCACGTAATCTGCAACTTCATTAAACCCTTTCCATGCAGAAGTCATATGAATAGTCAATGGAGGTAAAATCGATGATCTACATCCAACATAAGCCCTCCACCATTTCTTAGCATCCGTCTTCAACAGAAAAGTCACAAACTCAACCCCATGCTGCTGACCAATGCCCATTTTGTGCAACCTCTCATTGCAATCAATGATAAACTCAAAAGCATCCTCAGACTCAGTACTCTGGAAGGTAGGTGGTTTTATTTTTAAAAATTTAGCCAGCAAATCATGCTCCGTACCTGTCATCATAGAACCCAACACCGAGCGAGGAAAAGCATCAGTCCCAGAAGCCTCATCCATCCTTGGAGCCATAGCAACAGTAGGGTGAATAACACAAGCATGAAAAGCTGGTACAGTAGGAGTAGCTCCAGTCCCTGCCAACCCACTCAAAAATGCTAACACCTGTTGAATAACCTCAGCAGACATATGAGGTAAGGCTGCAACCCCAGCTGGTGCCGCCACCTCGGGTTCCAGTTCGTGCTCCTCTACTGCTTCCCTCTCCTTAAAATATTCCTGAGGTGGGGGAGGGGATACTGACCTTCCATGAACATAGCCAGCAACTGCTTAAGCTCCACCCTTGGCGGGTGTGGCTCATCCTTTTCCTCTCCTTTCTGTCCCCTTCACTTGTCATCTCCCCTTTACGGCTGGATTCTCAACTGGAGCAGCCAATGCAGGGTTGTTGCTTAGGTTCCATTGGACCTAGTATTCACCATCTGCAGAAAAAAGAGTGAAAGATCAGATACCAATTTGGATCACCAAATACCAATTGGAATCAAGTTATAGGACAAAAGATGCAAGAAAGAAAGATTTCCAAAAGTCTTATAGCCTCCCGAAGAAAAGTACAGATGTCTCCGTACCGTTTCGTGAGACTCTACTGGACCCATTTTGGTACAATGAGATCGATGGACCTAGGCTCTGATACCAACTTTTTCATGACCTAAACTCATTGTGAGTGGCACCCACACTACTCACCTGATGGGAGAACAATCTAACCCGAAACACTAACTCAAAATCAACACTTAAAGGAGTCAAACTAATCTATCAATAAATAAATGTCAAATCTAAATCAAAACAAGTACAACTGAAAGTGGAAATATTGTACTTCACAAAAATCATCCCTAGGAATCAAAACTCATTTGTACCAAAACATGTACGAATGTCAAGAAGGGGATGCAACCCGAAAACTAAGATAATCATAAGTCCAGAAATAGAGAACTATTCCAAGAGAGAAAGATTCCATGGTAGCCCGAATAAGCTGCTCACCCTGAAATCTGGAATCAATAATTAGAATCATAAGTGAGGTCTTGTAGGAGCCGCTGGAATATGCGCTGCACTTACAAAAGTAAATGCAAGTATAGTATCAACACATAAGAAATCAACAGTGTATTGGTAGGGTCATATGGCCAATCCACGATGAAAATATGAACACTAACCAGATGATAGTGTAACAAGCTAATCCAAGCTAAAAACATCATACACTTAGCACAAAAACACTAAATAATAGTTCAGGATTAAAAACCAACAAGTCAACAAATGTTACTAAGTCAAGTACAGTCAAGTCAAGTCAATACAAGTATACTATTATCAAACATAAATAAATACATATTTCCCCGATTCACTCATGGAACCGTCAAACTCACCTGAACCTCGTACATACACGCTATGGGTTATACATCCACCCTCTAGCCATGAACTGCAGGGGACAAATACTCCATACACTACAACCCTAGACATAAGTGTTTGCCAACCGTATTTCACCAATAATCCGTGATAACGTCCCAATATCAAAATATTCCACATTTTAGAAATAAGGCAGGTCAAATCAATAAACAAGTAAAATCATTGAATTGACCACACCAAACAACATGCATTAACCAACCATACTACAAAGTAGTTAACATGCATATATAATACAAGATGGATGAAACTACAATACCATCACCTTCCTCGAATCAAGCTTGCACAACCCTTTAAGCCGGAACTTTCCCTTTCCATGAAATTCCCACTTGCTTGTAGTCTAGAACATGCATATAAATACATAATTAAAGAAATGACCTTAACATGTCGGGATTTACAAATCACACCTAACCCCTAAGGTCAAGTTCATAATCATTCCCTTCCCGTTCTAGGGCTTTTCTACCGTAATTAAACCTAAAACTATCGATTCCATAGATAAATTAGTGAATTAACAAAATGCAAGGGCAATTTAGCCGTTAATAAACAAAACCCATTAACTTATTCCTTAATTTTCCTCATTGTACCAACAATTAACCAAAATCCACCCTAAAACCCTTCCCGAACTCCGTGAATTAATAATTTTAAGGATTAATAATTAAATACGAGTTAACGGAGATGAATTCCTTACCTTAACGAAGCCAAACGATGGATTTCTGGTGTATTTCACCCTAAATTTCCCTTCACTTGCCCCAAAATGAGTTTTAGAAAAATAAACTGTTTTGGAGAAATATTTTAATAAACGAAAAAAGGCCTAAATTGCCCTTCATCTATTGGAAATTGTGTAAAAGTGCCCTCCATACACCTTTTGGCTCTATAATGCCCTTCACATCCACATTTTGGCTCTATAATGCCCTTTACATCTATCTTTGGGCTCTAAACTGCCCTTTTACTTAACAACCCCATTATTAATTTAAAAAGAATTTTTCATTAATGAAGTGCCACCTTCCCATTGATCCACATTTAATTAATTAAAAAAAATTTAAAACCCACCCAAAAACTAACCCTATCCACATTGTTATCCAACCCATTTGTTCTACTGTGTCTCCATCTTCTTTCTAGTTGAAGAAATAGTAGAGTACTTTTGATCTTAGTATCAACTTCTCCTTTTATGTCATATAAAGCTCTTGATACCATGTAGTCGTTGTTTAAATCTGAGATTTTACTCTCTCACGCTATGTCTTATGGAAAATGTGGTACTTTTCAATATATGGAGTGAAACACTATGTTAATTACTTCACTTGCTATCTAGCAGACAATAGAAATGGCAGGTCAATCTATCTACTTAGGAGTTCTTCTCCTGCTCTTTCTTTTTCTTTTTCATGTTTCAGATATTTTATTTGTTGATTGGCCATCTTAAAGATCATGAAATGTTCACTTTCTCTTTACTCCATCACCTTGTATTCGTTTAACTCTGGATTTTTTATGGAATATATTGTTCGTCCCAACCACATTGTTTTCTTGAGTCCGTGCCTAACTCCATGGTGGTCATTGTCTATTTTGTCAAAAGTAAAGTGGGTGAAGGGATTGGGTATAGTGGGTTAAGGGGTGGGTGGGTAACAATGTGGATAGGGTCATATTAGTTTTTGGGTGGGTTTTTCAAATTTTTTTAATTAATTAAATAGGGATCAATGGGAAGGTGACACTTCATTAATGAAAAATTCTTTCCAATTTAATAATGGCGCAGTTAAGTAAAAGGGTATTTTAGAGCCCAACTATGGATGTGAAGGGTATTATAGAGCCAAAAGGTGGATGTAAAGGGCATTATAGAGCCAAAAGGTGGATGGAGGGCATTTTTGCACCATTTTCAACAGATGAAGGGCAATTTAGGCCCTTTTCCATTTACTAAATCTGTAGTTTCACCGCTATAGCGATACCTGACCGCTTAGCGGTGCTGCTATAGCGATACCGACCGTTATAGCGGTCGTTGATCACCTTTGACCACCGCTATAACGGGAATTTCACCTCTATAGTGCTTACCGCTATAGCGATATGCCAAGCGCTATAGCGACGTCAACAGGACAGAATGTCCGTCTTCTCCCAAAAAAATCACTTTTTGCAGCACACCTTGAACCTGGAATATTTCAAATAATGTTCTTTACGCTAAGATCTATTCCGATAGTTCTACCTACCCAAATTCGATTCCGTAAATTCCTACTGGTTCCTTATTGTCTTAGCTAACTAGAAATCAATACAATTGCCACCAACCTAGTCTAAATCATTCCAAGATTTTCCTAGACCACACCTCACTTCGAATTCGATCGAAATTAGCCTAGCTTGAATTTTGTAACTTCCAAACCGCTAAGAATTTGGACGTGAAATTTTAAACGTAGGACTCATGCGTAATGACGAAGAGAGTCATTACATCATTTCTTCTTGTAGTTTCTCCAGCTCTGCTCTAGTCTCTTGAATTTTACTAGCAATGCTTGTGAATTCTTTAGTGTTCAGCAATTTTAACCCTTTTTTCACAATCTTCACTCTCTCCCATACCTTCCTCATAGTTATTCCTGAAACAGGTTCCAACCAGGATTGCTCCACCAATTTAGGGAATCTAAGGAGATCATCTAACACATTGAAAAATTTGAAGGCCATTCTACCAGCTGGTTGACTGCTTTCAACATGAACACCAGTAGGAGCATGGTCTGAACATCTTGGATCCATGATAATAGCCTCAATATGTGGAAACCTTTGCATCCAGTCAGCATTCATTATGGCTCTATCAATCTTCCTAAGCAAGTGATCAGTGGTCCAAGTAGACTTCTTTCCCACTGATTTCAACTCTGTAAGTGCATGATCCTCCAGGTATTGAGCAAAGTCTTTAATTTCACTTTCCTGTACTGGACTTCCCATAATTCTGTCATCAATTTTTAGAATGGTATTGTAATCACTTATTAGCATCCAAGGGCATTGCATTCCTGCTGCTATATTACCTAGTGAAGGCCATAACCTTCCTCTATCAGGAATTGAATGCAGACCATATATAGTTGTAAACATAAAACTCTCATTATTTACCTCCACTTTACCATGAATATATTGCTCATTCATTTCAACAGGCATAAAATCAACTTTATCAGTATTCCATAGAATCCAGATCCTCCCTTTCCCAGAGCAATACTAATTCAGTGTAATTAAAGGTGTTAATCATTCGATTCGATTCAATACTACATTTCTACTTGTGAATTTTAAATATAATTTCAATAAATAGTGACTTCTAATTATTTTTTATTAATTAATTATGTTGAACTTAAAAATAATTTCACTTAGTCTTACTGAAGTTTAATTCCAATCAAGTGCTTCCAAAATTGTTATTTGACTCAAACTTGTTTCACCAAAAATAATATATTTATCACTCTGATGTGATTGAAGGTATTAGTCGATCGATTAAATTCAATTTTACTGCTTGTAAGTCTTAAATATAACTTAAATAAATATTTAAGTATGTTTATTTCAATTAACTAATCATGTCAAATTTCAGAAAAGCTTTGTATCATTCAAATTTCATCCTGACCAAATATATATTTTTAGAATTATTATTTGATTTGAATATGATGTATTGAAACAGTACTTTTACAAATTGAATGTGATTAGAGGTGTTCATCTTTCAACTTGATTCAATTTTGTATGATCTTAGTTCTAAGTTTCAAATATTATTTAAATAAATAGATGTGTGTGTGTGTGTGTATATATATATATATATGTATATATTTATATATATTAATTGTATATAAATACAAGAGTCAATTAAATTTCAAATAAAAAAATCAAAATACAAAAAAGAAAGAAAAAAAAGGTAATATACATACTTATAACCTCAAACTTATCAACTAACTTCTTAAACATATCAAGTTAATGTTTTATCTTATTGCAACATATTATTTTGAATGTTAATTGTACTTTTTTAAAAAAAAAATCTACAATAATTTTTTAAAAAAAAATTGTAAATAAATTTATTTATACTTGATACTTTATTATTTTAAAATAAGTTTATATTTTTTTTACATTTAAGAACTTATTTTTTTTAAAAAAAAAAGTATCATAAAAGCTTCATAATTGCAGATATTCTGTATACGTATATTTGAATTCACAAGATGCACGAACATTATTAAGGAATCATAATAATTACAAATGTTATATGAATTTTTGAACATATTAAATTTATACTTATTTACTTTGTTTTATTTTAAAAAAATTAATTTAAATTATAATACCTTTACAGTATCTATCCTTCTCACTATAAACTTTTCATACATAATATCTAAATGAGTTTTTTAATTTAATATTTTACCTCTTATTAAATAATGTCATATTTAATAAAATATGTAATATGATTTAGTCTAGAATATAAACAGATAAGTCAATAGTTTAGTCAATATAATTAATTTACATACACTAATAAAGAAAGGGATATTGACATTTTAGTTTTTTTTATAAAAAAAAAAAATCTATTATTGAAAGTTTTAGTTTATTTTTGCATATTCTATTCTAAATTTCACTTATTAAGCCATATAACTTATATATTTTTTGTATTTTTAATTCAAACTAAAAAATGCAATTCAAAATTCATATTTTTATTTAAATTCAAGTTGAAATAATCGAATGTTGTGGAAGATGATTTGTCATGACCCAAAAACAAGGTCATGATGGCATTTATCACGGCCCAACCTTGATAAATAAGCCGATCACCAAAAAGGAAGAAAAACTGGACAAGTAATAATAGTTAGGGGTGTCAATGGTACGGTTCGGGCGGTTATTTTATAAAATTTATACCGTACCAATTTTTCGGTTATTTTATTTTATATAACCAAAATTAGACTTTTCAAAACCATTCCATCATCTCGATTTTTCTTCGGTGTCGGTACGGTTCAGTTAATTTTTGTTTTTTTTTTACTTTTATAATTTCACCTCAAAATACACCATTATTATAATGTTTCTTTATTACTAAAAGGAATCAACTCAATTAAGTCCATAGAAGGAAAAATATATTTCGTAGTTCTGCAGTTCTTCTACTATATGTTAATTAACTATCAAGAAGCATTTAGCAACACAAAAATGAAGGCATCATCGTGACGTGAAACTTGAAGTTTATTCTTGGAGAAGCACGTTTCAGCTCTTCACCAAGAAGCCAAGATTGTAAAATTTTGCGGCCATATTGTTTGATCTCAAACTTTCAATAGGAGTATTTGCATGGGTTTTTCCGTATTGTTTGATGGAGTATCTACTATAGTATATCCTTTTAATTTTTAAACTTTATTAATTAAAGGCTAGTTAAAGGGCAAAGGCCTAAATAGGGGTGTCACCAGTGGCCTAGGACCTAGGTTATATTTTATATTTAAAAAATATTATAATATATATTTATATATTAAATTTAGCATATTGTTAAAATATAAAATATATTTGCATACATGTAAAGTTATTCGGTTCGGTTCGGGATTTTTTTGGATTTTTTTATAAATTAAAAAGACCATCCCAATTGTTCGGGACGGTTATACGTTTAAATAAAAGTCCACGGTTTTATTTAAAAAATGATATAAATCGGTTCGGTACGGTTAGGTTCGATCGGGTTTTCATATTTTTTTTGACACCCCTAATAATAGTAACAAGACGAGACTTCTAGAACAAAGTCAAACCAACACAAAACATAAATAAAGTGGAGGTCTGAAGAAGTAATATAAAACCCCCAAAATCTGGTGTCACAAGCATAAGAGCATCTAATACATAACTAAATCTGAAAATACATAGTCTGTCTCCGAAAAAGACATAAAGACATAAATAAAGATAGTATGAGGTCCCGGGAAACAACTCTGAACCCTAGAGCGCGCAGGACCTCAAAAAGTCACCAACTCAACAGCACGAAATCAGCCTCCGCGTGTCGTACTCGTGCTAGGATCTACACCGAAAGGGCACAGTAGGAGTAAGTATGGTTCATTTGTAGTCAGTAAGTATCATAGGCCGACTGAGCAAAGCAGAAAATAATATACGTAAAGAAAACTATGAGCACGTCACCTGTAAACATAAAAGTTTCCAAATGGTAGCTCACACTGTCTCCATTAACAGTTCTAATATGAATACTCAAATGAAACAACACGTATATATACAAAAGGTATATGGAAACTAATCATGAAAGATGCATATGCAATACAATGCAATAACGATGGGATGAATAATGAAACTCATCACATGACTTTCTGTATACACCGGTTGAGCTCGCAGCTCCCAAGATAGGACCCATGGGAGGTTCGCAACCCATATAATATAACTCAATCTCAAATCTCAGCCCACCTCTCTGGCTCATGTTCACGGAGAGGGTTTTTATAAAAATGTCTTATTTTCTTTCAAAAACAGTGTTTCTTAATGGTACCGGTATCTCATAAATGTATATGTATGGAATGAGGATGTAATGCTCAAAATAAAATCAGTCTAAATATATTCAATCCATTAAATACGTATATAAGTGAGCCCAGAAATCAACTCAATATGTCCACAATTCATAATTATCTACTCTAATTAGGCACCATCGGAATAAATATACAAGTAACACATCATAAAGTCATATTAACCCCTAACTCGGGCATTTCTATCATGATAAAGTCAACCAATGCTCAATAAGGCCTATAATAACAATTCAAGCCCCCCGCACGGGCATCATATCTGGAATAAAGGCATTTAAATGCACAGATAAGGCCAATGATGTCAAATAAATCCCCCGCACGGGCAATACGCAATATCTGATATCACAAGTCAACAACAACAGAATATAAGACCACACTCGGGAACACAACCGTAATAATAATCTCGAAATATAATCCCCTTAGTTATTTTCCCTAATCCATAGCATGTTTTATTTATTTATTAACTATCCGGCTCAATCTGAAATCTCAAAATATAATCCCCATAGTTATTTTCCCCAACCCATAGCATGTTTTACTTATTTATTAACTACCCGGCTCAATCTGAAAGAAGTTAAGCCATAACCTACCTCGAAATGATGAAATCTGAGCCTAAAGTCCTTCAACACGGAGCTTTACCCTTTTGAACGGCCTCGGAATCAACTACAATATCCAAATATAGCATATCTATGCATTAAAAGGAAGCTATCGATACCCATATTGACCATAAATAAGACGTATCCAAAACAAACTCGAAAAATGAGTTTGAAAATGAGAGGGGTAAAACTGAAATTTTATTTTAGAAACTCATTCTCCAAGGTTATTGGAGTCTACAGTTGAAAACCCACGCAAAAACGAGTTAAAAACAAGGTCCAAATTGAATAAAAACCCATTTTCAAGTTTACTGGCATAAACCCCAAAATTCATTTTGAAATCAAAATTAAAAAGTGTTTTCGAAGATATAATTGATAGGAAATGACAGAGAGATGATTTAGGAGCTTACCCAAGCAAGAATGGTGAGAAAAACCTAAGAAATTGTCTCTTCCCCAAGCTTGGAGGTCCAAAAATTGGTGGAAATTGTAAAAAATAGAGTATTTATACTGTTCTGTGAATAGTGCCTCGCGAATGCGGTCAATCATTTGCGTTCACGAGGGTCAATGCTGACCACGCCACTAACCAGAACCAACCTGCCACTAACCCAAATTTGACATTCAGGATCAAATGGAACTTTCCAAATCGCCATCCGGAACTCAAAATATCAAATTTGACCAAAGTTAACAACATGGCTTTTAAAGCCTCTAAAACCTCAAACTGGTCCAAAACATTCCCGATTGCATAGGGGACAATTCCAACCATATCCACACCCCAAAATCAATATGTAGCAACTACGGGGATGGAAAAATGGTCAAAACACATAAAAAGGCAAGTTTTCATAAATTAGGTCTTTACAATATCCACCACTAAGACTCTAGTTCGTCCTCGAACTAAAAAGCAAAGAAGTACTTAAATCGGTGAAAAGCTAGGGGTAACTACTACGCATGTCGGACTGGACCTCCAAAGTAGCATCCTCAACGGAACAGTGTCTCCAGTAAACCTTAACCACAGGGATATCTCTAGAACGCAACCGTCTAACATCCCTGGCTAAAATGGAAACTGGCTCCTTAACAAAGTTCAACCTCTCATCCAACTGAACCAATCCCACTGAAGCATGTTAGACTCATCCAGAATATAGCATCAGAGCATCGAACATGAAAGACTAGATGAATGGTTAAAAAATCTGGAGGTAAGGCCAACTCATAAGCAACCTCTCCAACTATTCGAAGAATCTCAAAGGTTTGATGTACCTCGGGCTAAGCTTTCCCCTCTTTTTGAACCTCATCATGCCCTTCATGGGTGATACACGAAGGAAAACCCGATCTCCAATACCAAACTTCAAGGCACGAAGTCTGCGGTTGACATAGCTTTTTTGCCTACTCTAGGCTGCTCGAAGCCTATCCTGAATCACCCGAACTCTATCCAAAGACTTATAAAGCAAGTCGATACCACAGGGTCTAGCCTCGAAAGTCTCAAACTAACCAAGCGGAGATCGACAATGCCTACCATACAATGCCTCAAAAGGTGCCATCTCAATACTCGAATGGTAGCTATTATTATAAGCAAACTCCGCCAAAGCTAAATGTTGTTCCCGCTGACCCCAAAGTCCATAACACACGCGCGGAGCATTTCCTCCAAAACCTAAATAGCCCGCTCTAACTAACCATTGGTCTGGGGGTGAAAAGTTGTACTAAGGTCAACTTGAGTACCCAACTCCTCCTAAAACGTCCTCCAAAAGCTAGAAGTGAACACTGAACCTCTTTCTGAAATAATAGATACGGGTACCCCATGAAGACGGACTATTTCTCAAACATAGGTATGAGCCAACATCTTGAAACTGAAGGAAATCTTAATAGGGAGAAATAGGCTGATTTGGTCAATCGATCCATGATGATCCAAATGTTGTCAGAACCACGAGAAGTACGAGGTAATCTACTCACAAAATCCATAGTGATCCGCTCCTACTTCCACTCTGAAATAGGTAATTTCTAAAGTAAACCACCCGGTCTCTAATGCTCGGCCTTCACCTGCTGACAATACAAGCAACGAGCTTGTCACGACCCAAACTAACGGACCGTGCGGGCACCTACGCTATCCTAAGTAGCTAGGAGAACCCTTATTACCCAACCAAAAATATGCGGAAGACTTCTGTTTTTAAGAGAATAATGAATTAAAAATAACAAAGTAAATTAAATACCAATAAATAAACTTTTCAAAAACTTCTTACAACTGTCCTTCACTACCCCAAGACCTGGTCAGACATGTACAAGAGCTACCTATTACAGAATAGATTGACAATAAAATAAATAACACAAAGACTCTAACATCTGCCAGGAAGGAAGTGCAGAAGTTAGTGCTGAATATCGCCATTGATCTAGTAACTCCAAACTAACCTGCATCCAGTCTACACCCCAATAAGGGATGTAGAAGAGTAGGGTCAGTACAAACACACGTACTGGTAGGCATCATCGGCCGACCAGTGTTAGTCCACATAATCATAAAATAGAATCAAAGAAAAGAAATCATGACATCTTAATAGAGTATAATTCTACTAAGGCAGTAATATCATTATAACACTTTGCCAATATAATTTACAATTTTCCAACTCTATTAATGAGATTATATTCACCACTAGCATAGTTTAGCCTCACTAATTCACACCATCCACCACAATCTAACACTAAACCATCACTATCATCCTTTTATTCACGTTGCCGTTTCCATTATCCACATCTATAGGATCAACCCAATAATCATAGATAACTCACACTAAACTCTCGGGCTAACAACCAAACACTCTCTTATAATATTAAAGAATAATAACTAGCCAATCGGATAAGCCAAGATCACACCAAGTATAAATAAAGTAAGTCGACCAACATATAGCAAGTAAGCACAGAGTTCCACTTTTCCAAGTACATGTCACACAATCAATCTCAAGGATACAATCAAACAGGGAATACAAATCAACTCACATCTCAGTAAAACACACAAGAGAACTCAAGGTTCATTAGCAAACCTTATAGATACTCTTGGAGAAAGATTAATTCAATTATTGAAACTTTGGGATTGTTTCTTTGAGATTATTCATTGGATTCATCACGTTAGATCACTTCATTATCAATTCCTTTATTATTAATATTACCATGCCGGCTCGTGGCACCCGATCCAATCACGTCTTATAGCAATACCGAAATTTAACGTCGGCCACATTGCTACTAACAATCTTTCCACTTTTCTGTTTTTAATAAATATTCATCATTCACTTTTCAACCTGTATGAAGGTATATCACAAGCCTTCTTTACTCAAGGCATTCTTTTCAATCACATTATCATTATGAATCAAGATTTTTCATTTATCAACAATAGTCTGTACACACATGCTAAGGGACTTATTTCTGCCCAACTAGTCATGACCTGCAGGGGACAATCTAAGTCCATGTACCGTACCGGCGTGGTACCCGATCCTCCATAAATAAGTAATATCAACATTCATATCCGTACCGGCGTGGTACCCGATCCTCCATAATCATATTATGTATATTTTATCAACTTCATACTATCTCTCAGGATACAACACGACGTACTAAATTTACAAGTACACTCATAATCACAAGACGATTCGATCAAGTTGGATTTTTCATAATTATTCATGCAAGTACCAACAATCCAAATATCATCAATTCAAGTATGTACGAAAACCAATCAACAAACATCCAATTTAGGAGCATACACACAATTAAATTGAGTCTAAACTCTAATTAAATCATAACCTACTCAAATACCACAACTTGGGTTCTAACATCACCACCCATAACTAGCGCATTCAACCTTATCATTATTCTTTACCTCTCTCCGCATAATACAATGCACACAATGATTCAAGTCATCTATCCCTTAGGCCTCACCATTATCATGGCACAATATGCAACTTAAACCTTTATAACTCAATTAGGTTCATCACTAGAACAACTAAGAAACATCATGTCCACATACTTCATTCACAACAATCCCCTTTCGGGCACATAACACATAATATCATAAATATCACATAATCAATCAATAACATAGTTTTCGGGATTAAAGTAAAGTTCTTATGTCTTTATTCACCTCAACTCCATGTCTGCAGGCCTAGACATGCTTTCTCCCATCAATTATAAATTATGAAAATATGAAATAACACAGTCTTCTACTCATTAACCTAGCCTACCTGGACGCCAAGCTTTTTGAATCAACAAGTCATGTCAAGGATGCTCATTCCCTTTCTTCATGCTTCGGAATGATCAATCATCTAAATATCAAACAATTATAAGAGTAATCAATCAATTACTCTTTAAATAAATATCTTTGGGAATTCAAAACCCACTAATTCTACCCTAATTCCAGGTCTATATCATTCTCCAAGGTCAATTAACTATTAACTAGTTCTTTCAAACTTAACCCATCTCCATTAATGGAGTTTTTATGCTAAAGGTCTCATCTTTATGGAATTCAAGATTTCCAACTAACAAAATACATAATCTAGTTTATCAAGTTCATGTTAGAAATCATTAATTTATAATCTAGAATTAGTTCTAGATGATATTAAGAACACCCATAAGTTTTTCCCAAAAATCCACCATTAAAGGTTCTAACCCAAAATTTCACCATTGAAGGTCTTTTTAATAATTCTAGGATGTTAAAGGATTAAAAGACGAAGAAGATGATGGAAAAAACTTACCTCCACGAAGGACTTTCACCCTAAACCTTGAAAAATCACCTCTCTAGGGTTGGGGAATGAAGTTTTGGAGTTTTGGACCTGAAAATCGGCTAAATATGATTTAAATACCACCAGAATTTTCGCTACAGCGAATTACCGTTTCAGCCCGGACAGTGTTCAGTAAAACGGTCATAACTTTTTATTCTAAACTCGGATTGACGAACAGTTTATTGTGTTGGAAAGAAGACTCAGAGATCTTTGATTTTATGGGTATTGGGACCCCTAACTCATTATATTCTAGGAGATATGATCGTTTGAATTTGGCCCTAATAAAAACTCATATCGAAACTCTATTGGTTAAAAATGTTTTCAACTTAACTTTGTGTTAGGGATATTGTACGACCTTAATTCATATCTAAAGAACTTCCAAATTAAAGGATTGATATTAGGATTCATGAATAATTAAATTCATCAGGCTTGAGTCTATCTAGACACATCGAAAGGCTAAAATCTTTGCCGAAAAGCTTGAGGTGACACAATGAATAAAATGATGACTATTTTGGACTCAAGTTAATATTGAGGAATGGTTTATTTAGTAACGACAAAATGGGTCGTTACAATTAGATACCAATTTACCATCCGTTCGTCCCCGAACGGACATTCGGTAGAGAGAAGCGTTATATTGAAATTAGAGAGACATTACTAACAGAGTTTCTTATTGCACCATATCTCACTCACTTGATATTATCAATAATTAACCTACATTCTATACTCAATCGTTCTATCAAGGCTTTTTAAAACACGAAGAGGTCGAGCCAAACATTTACGCATGAATCACTTATTCTCCTTACAACGGTCCAAGTCTCAAACTTGAGTATTATGAGTTAAAGCAAGATAAAGAGGGTTAAAAGATTCACCTTGAAGAAGACAATCACCCAAAATCACCTCTTTTTCACCCAAGGTACTTTCTCTCTTCTTACAACGGAAGAATGGGGAATGAACCCCGAAGAGCGAAATAAAAACTGAAAAACTGCATTCTTTACCGCTGCTGCGGCACAATTGTCGTTGCAGTGCTAACCACCACAACGGACCCACGACGCTAATTCCCTTGATCAAACTAGTGAGCTCCGCCTAGCTTACAGATGTTTCTATTTTACAACATAAAATTGTAAGACTATCACGATAATTATCATTATCGGAGTTCTAGAGCCCTGAATTCAATTCCGAAAAGTGCTACGGGATGCTACATGAGTCTACTACTCGAATTTTAATACCAGACAAGTCACATCTAATCCACCCAACATACAGGCTCACCCTGAGACACCCGAGTAAGTTTCTAGCCAAGACTACTCCCTGAAAAATCTACATCTTGATCATATTTAAGTCACCACTCTATTTACAAGTCACATAACTTAGATACTCGCATACGCCTAATTAAGGCTACTAGATTCATTCTATAAAGCTAGCTTCAACATCTCATAACCACTATTCTTTTCACCTCAAGATCAACCACAGTTCAAGCTTACAGTTTACTACTATACATAGGTGACAACATAATCTCTCACTCATTACACAGAATTACAATTATTAACCATAGAGATCCTACAGAATTAGAGACTACAACACATTCTCCTCCACAACATCGCTAATACTCATCTAATCATCATATCTTAATCACTCCATAAGCAATATCCACCAAGTATCACCCAAGGAAAGATCAATCATGTCATTTAATAATTCACTTATATTATCCCATTTAGGACCATTCTTAATTATTCTATGGGTGTAACTACACCATTTAATTCTATATTAACACCATCATGGGGATTACTACCCTCTAAAATTATCATCTATCAGTCAATTATATAGGACGCTCACACAATTCAATCGCAAGACCAAGTCAACAATCAACTTATATTCTCAAGGCCTCCCTTAATACAACCAATCCCCAACTAAAATTTATGCCCAGGCAATCACTAACTTCAATACTTAGAACACGACAAAACCTTCATTGTCAAGCCCAATTACGCTTCCATCACCAACACCAAGCTAAGGTATACAATGTCATTCTTATTTCTACCTTACAACATTTTTATTACAGGCTTCACTAACTCTTAACCACTTCGAGATTGATCTCTATATAATAAGCATATGAGCAAAGTCAAACAACATCACCGATTACAGGTCATTAACATCTCATTACCAATATCACATTTCAGATAAGTTATCAATCAAATTCCTTAGGTATCAACAACCTCCACTAATTTTTGCCACTTTTATTTAAAACTCATTATTTTGTCAAATCTTAAAAGTCAGTTCATACAAGGAGCTCAAAGATAATATCACTGAGCCAGTCCTCACAAGGAACTAATTAAAATTTTAAATAATAGGATTGCAAAAGAATCCAAATAAAGTCTCAATAACCGGACAATACAAGAATCCACATATAATATCAAATAACTAGACCACAGAAGGATCCATTCACAATATCAAGTAACTGAACCATACAATTGAATTCATTCACAATATCAATTGCAAGAGCCCGTCATTAAGGGCAACACATAGCACGTCAGTCTTTTGTTCATGTCTTTTTCATTAATCTTTCCTTGACATCATGTCCTCATATCATCCTCTCAATTCTCATATCATAAATATCATCAGCATAACAATAGTATCAAGAACAAGGAAGCACCAAAGAATTTATTAATTTCACAACAACAAGATCACATAGTTCCATTACACTTTTCAACAAAAGCAACTTAGTCAATTTATTTCACCACAATTCAAACAAAAATAATTCACAACAATCATACAGTTTAACAATCCAAGTTCAGACAAATATCAAATAACATGCAACCAAATAAGTTCACTACTTTCATACATTTTCATATTATGATATTAACCCTTAGCCATTATTAACAGATACCAATTGGAATCTCCTAGATTCCAAAGCGAACTCACTAAGATACCAATTGGAATCAACTAGATTATAATTGATCTTTGTTGAGATACCAATTGGATCCAACCCACTAGTCAAAGAATAGTACGCCACGATGGAGAGAGTAAAAAAAAAAAAAAACGACTTATACATGCCTTATAGCCTTCCAAAGATTGGGTGTGGGGCCCTACACACCAATCTGCGGAACTCTACTTGACATTGCTCTTGTACTTGTGGGACCGGTGAACCTAATGCTCTGATACCAACTGTCACGACCCAAACTAACGGACCGTGCGGGCACCTACGCTATCCTAAGTAGCTAGGAGAACCCTTATTACCCAACCAAAAATATGCGGAAGACTTCTGTTTTTAAGAGAATAATGAATTAAAAATAACAAAGTAAATTAAATACCAATAAATAAACTTTTCAAAAACTTCTTACAACAGTCCTTCACTACCCCAAGACCTGGTCAGACATGTACAAGAGCTACCTATTACAGAATAGATTGACAATAAAATAAATAACACAAAGACTCTAACATCTGCCAGGAAGGAAGTGCAGAAGTTAGTGCTGAATATCGCCATTGATCTAGTAACTGCAAACTAACCTGCATCCAGTCTACACCCCAATAAGGGATGTAGAAGAGTAGGGTCAGTACAAACACACGTACTGGTAGGCATCATCGGCCGACCAGTGTTAGTCCACATAATCATAAAATAGAATCAAAGAAAAGAAATCATGACATCTTAATAGAGTATAATTCTACTAAGGCAGTAATATCATTATAACACTTTGCCAATATAATTTACAATTTTCCAACTCTATTAATGAGATTATATTCACCACTAGCATAGTCTAGCCTCACTAATTCACACCATCCACCACAATCTAACACTAAACCATCACTATCACCCTTTTATTCACGTTGCCGTTTCCATTATCCACATCTATAGGATCAACCCAATAATCATAGATAACTCACACTAAACTCTCGGGCTAACAACCAAACACTCTCTTATAATATTAAAGAATAATAACTAGCCAATCGGATAAGCCAAGATCACACCAAGTATAAATAAAGTAAGTCGACCAACATATAGCAAGTAAGCACAGAGTTCCACTTTTCCAAGTACATGTCACACAATCAATCTCAAGGATACAATCAAACAGGGAATACAAATCAACTCACATCTCAGTAAAACACACAAGAGAACTCAAGGTTCATTAGCAAACCTTATAGATACTCTTGGAGAAAGATTAATTCAATTATTGAAACTTTGGGATTGTTTCTTTGAGATTATTCATTGGATTCATCACGTTAGATCACTTCATTATCAATTCCTTTATTATTAATATTACCATGCCGGCTCGTGGCACCCGATCCAATCACGTCTTATAGCAATACCGAAATTTAACGTCGGCCACATTGCTACTAACAATCTTTCCACTTTTCTGTTTTTAATAAATATTCATCATTCACTTTTCAACCTGTATGAAGGTATATCACAAGCCTTCTTTACTCAAGGCATTCTTTTCAATCACATTATCATTATGAATCAAGATTTTTCATTTATCAACAATAGTCTGTACACACATGCTAAGGGACTTATTTCTGCCCAACTAGTCATGACCTGCAGGGGACAATCTAAGTCCATGTACCGTACCGGCGTGGTACCCGATCCTCCATAAATAAGTAATATCAACATTCATATCCGTACCGGCGTGGTACCCGATCCTCCATAATCATATTATGTATATTTTATCAACTTCATACTATCTCTCAGGATACAACACGACGTACTAAATTTATAAGTACACTCATAATCACAAGACGATTCGATCAAGTTGGATTTTTCATAATTATTCATGCAAGTACCAACAATCCAAATATCATCAATTCAAGTATGTACGAAAACCAATCAACAAACATCCAATTTAGGAGCATACACACAATTAAATTGAGTCTAAACTCTAATTAAATCATAACCTACTCAAATACCACAACTTGGGTTCTAACATCACCACCCATAACTAGCGCATTCAACCTTATCATTATTCTTTACCTCTCTCCGCATAATACAATGCACACAATGATTCAAGTCATCTATCCCTTAGGCCTCACCATTATCATGGCACAATATGCAACTTAAACCTTTATAACTCAATTAGGTTCATCACTAGAACAACTAAGAAACATCATGTCCACATACTTCATTCACAACAATCCCCTTTCGGGCACATAACACATAATATCATAAATATCACATAATCAATCAATAACATAGTTTTCGGGATTAAAGTAAAGTTCTTATGTCTTTATTCACCTCAACTCCATGTCTGCAGGCCTAGACATGCTTTCTCCCATCAATTATAAATTATGAAAATATGAAATAACACAGTCTTCTACTCATTAACCTAGCCTACCTGGACGCCAAGCTTTTTGAATCAACAAGTCATGTCAAGGATGCTCATTCCCTTTCTTCATGCTTCGGAATGATCAATCATCTAAATATCAAACAATTATAAGAGTAATCAATAAATTACTCTTTAAATAAATATCTTTGGGAATTCAAAACCCACTAATTCTACCCTAATTCCAGGTCTATATCATTCTCCAAGGTCAATTAACTATTAACTAGTTCTTTCAAACTTAACCCATCTCCATTAATGGAGTTTTTATGCTAAAGGTCTCATCTTTATGGAATTCAAGATTTCCAACTAACAAAATACATAATCTAGTTTATCAAGTTCATGTTAGAAATCATTAATTTATAATCTAGAATTAGTTCTAGATGATATTAAGAACACCCATAAGTTTTTCCCAAAAATCCACCATTAAAGGTTCTAACCCAAAATTTCACCATTGAAGGTCTTTTTAATAATTCTAGGATGTTAAAGGATTAAAAGACGAAGAAGATGATGGAAAAAACTTACCTCCACGAAGGACTTTCACCCTAAACCTTGAAAAATCACCTCTCTAGGGTTGGGGAATGAAGTTTTGGAGTTTTGGACCTGAAAATCGGCTAAATATGATTTAAATACCACCAGAATTTTCGCTACAGCGAATTACCGTTTCAGCCCGGACAGTGTTCAGTAAAACGGTCATAACTTTTTATTCTAAACTCGGATTGACGAACAGTTTATTGTGTTGGAAAGAAGACTCAGAGATCTTTGATTTTATGGGTATTGGGACCCCTAACTCATTATATTCTAGGAGATATGATCGTTTGAATTTGGCCCTAATAAAAACTCATATCGAAACTCTATTGGTTAAAAATGTTTTCAACTTAACTTTGTGTTAGGGATATTGTACGACCTTAATTCATATCTAAAGAACTTCCAAATTAAAGGATTGATATTAGGATTCATGAATAATTAAATTCATCAGGCTTGAGTCTATCTAGACACATCGAAAGGCTAAAATCTTTGCCGAAAAGCTTGAGGTGACACAATGAATAAAATGATGACTATTTTGGACTTAAGTTAATATTGAGGAATGGTTTATTTAGTAACGACAAAATGGGTCGTTACAGAGCTACAAAATTGTTATATCCTTATTTATACCACCCCACCAGTCTTCAAATCACGACACATCTTGGTCACCCCTGGATGAATGGAATATCTAGAATAATGTGCCTCCTCCAAAATCAATCTCACCCATCCGCAAACCCTTGGCACACAAACTCGGCAACCAATCCTCAAAACACTATCAGAATCAAGAGATGACTCCTTGGCCTCGCCACTTAACACTTTATCTCGAATCACCCTCAAACTGGTGAGCTCGAATTTGCTCCATTAAAGAAGATCAAGCATCAACAAAGGCTAAAACACATCCAAATGTCAAAATGTCAAGCCTAACTATCTGGTTAGCTAAAGACTGAACCTCTAAGGCCAAAGGCCACTCCTAAGAGATGAGTTTAGTCGTCTTCTAACTCATGGTGTCAGCAACCGCATTAGCCTTACTCGGATGATAAGAAATGGTGAGGTCATAATCCTTAAGCAACTTAAGCCAACGTCGCTGTCTCATATTAAGCTCTCACTGGGTGAAGAAGTATTGAATACTACGATGATCCAAGAAAATCTCACAACGGAACTCCATACAAGTAGTACCTCCACAACTTTAACACAAACACGACGCGGCTAACTCCTAATCATGGGTAGGGTAATTCTTCTCATAAGGCTTCAACTGATGAGAAGTATAAGCAATCACCTTACCCTCCTACATCAACACTGCACCCAATCCAACACCAGAAGCATCATAAAATATGGTGAAACCTACGCCTTTCTTAGGCAAGGTCAAGATAGGAGCCGAAGTCAACAACTCTTTGAGCTTTTGGAAGCTCGTCTCACACGCTTCCGACCACTGAAAGGCAATCTTTTTCTGATTCAATTTAGCCAAAGGAGCCACAATAGAGGAGAAACCCTCAATGAAATGCTGATAATAACCCATCAAGCTAATAAAACTCTGAATCTCGATAGGACTAGTGGGCCTAACCCAATCATGAATAGCCACAATCTTAGTCGGATCAACCATAATACCATCCTTGGTCACCACATGACCCAAGAAAGATATAGAATCCAACCAAAAAACTCACTTGGAGAACTTAGCATACAACTTCTCATCATGCAATCTCTGAAGTACAGTCCTCAAGTTTCTCACATGATCGGCCTCATTATTGGAATAAACCAAGATATCATCTATAAATACAACTACAAAAGAGTCGAGATACGGTCTGAATACCAAGTTCATCAACTCCATGAATGTTGCTAAGGAATTGGTCAACCCAAATGACATGACCAAGAACTCACAATGACCGTATCGAGTCCAAAAAGCTATCTTCAGAACGTTTGAATCTCTAATCCTCAACTGGTGATACTCGGATCTCAAATCAATCTTAGAAAACATGAAAGTTCCCTGAAGCTGGTCAAACAAATCATCAATGCGAGGAAGAGGATACTTGTTCTTAACTATCACTTTATTTAATTGCCGATAATCGATACACATGCACATAGAACCATCCTTCTTCTTAGTAAAAAAGACAGGCGCACCCCAAAGAGACACACTAGCTCTAATAAACTCCTTGCTCATCAAATCGTGCAATTGCTCATTTAATTCTTTCAACTCTGTCGGGGCCATCCTATAGGGAGAAATGGAAATGGGCTTGGTACTCGACTCTAAGTCAATAGCAAAGTCAATATCATGATCCAGAGGCATACTAGGAAAATTCATAGGAAACACATCCATGAACTCGCGAACAACCCAAATAGAATCCATAGGAGGCGATGAGGCAACACTAGTATAGCGCACATGGGCCAAATAAGACAAACACTCCCTTTCTACCATGCGACGAGCATGTTGAAAAGATATAACTCCCTTCGAACTCGAATTAAGCGTACCTTTCCAAGTTAACCTTGGCCCTCCCAGTGTAGCTAAGGTCACGGTCTTGGCATAATAATTTAAAATGGAATGATAAGGAGCTAACCAATCCATACCCAAGATAACATCAAAGTCCACCATATCTAGGAGAATCAAGTCTACCTAAGTCTCACATCCCCAAAAAGTAATCACACAAGATCGGTACACCCAATCCACTACTAAGAAATTTTCTACAGGGATAGATACATAAAAAGTCATAGCAAGGGGCTCACATGAAGCATCAAGACCAAAAGCAAAATATGCAGACACATAGAAGAATGTAAATCCAAGGTCAAATAACAGAAAAGCAGATTTGTAGAAAACCAGGACGATAACTGTAATGACTAAATCAGAGGCCTCTGCCTTGGGTCTCCCAAGTATGGCATAACACTGTCCACATCCACTCCTGGACTGAGAAACCCTATTACCACTACCACGAGCTCCTCTGCCTCTACCTTTGGCACCTCTAGCAATACCCTTACCACTCTGTGACCCTCTCTAATAGCAGATATAAGAATAGGGCAAAGCTGAAGTTGAGATCCCTACTGAGTAGGTCCAAACATACATCGAGGGCAATCCTTGGCCACGTGGACAAAATCATCACATACAAAACGTCCCCTACGGCCTAACGCAATTTGAGGAGGTGAAAGTGAACTAGAATGACCTCCCTGGCATAAAGAACTGATCCTAGAGCTTCCACTCACATGACCTGATACCTGACTACCAGAAGCCGCAGAACCTGAAGGTCTACTATCTGATCCCTACAACACAGCCTGAGTCGGCCTACCATGATATCCACGGGAACCTGTACTAGAGAAATCTACCTCGGGAGGCATATCTACTAAACTCGACCTGACGACGAACCTTCTTAGTGCCTCCTCGAGTAGCCTGGATAATAGACTCGGTCATCTTGGCATGCTCAATAATACTCTGAAAAGAAGCCCCTAAAAGTACCATCTGGGCTATAGCCAACTAATATGAACCATCTAACCCCTTCACAAATTTCTGAATCCTCTCAGACTCGGTGGAGATACTAGCAATTGAATATCTGGACAAGGTATGAAATAGTGCCTCATACTCGAAAATAGACATAGAGCCTTGCTCTAAATGATCAAATTTATTCCTTATATGATCTCTCAAGCTACATGGTACAAACCTCTCCAAGAAGACCTCAAAAAACTGAGTCTAAGTCATAGCAGGCAAACCCAAAGGCATACAACCGGCAAGCGACTTCCACCAATCCCTAGCCATATTCGGCAATTGATAGGTGGTATAAGTAACTCCATGAGACTCAAGGAATCCAAGATTATGCAACTTCTCATGGCAATCAATCAAAAACTCGTAGGCATCCTTGCCAATAGCTCCACTAAACTTGGGCTAACCCAAGCAAATAAACCTTTCAAATCTCTTCTGATCATTAGAAGATATAGTTGTACCCAAAAAAACCAGAGAAATAGTAAGTTTGGGAGGTAAAGAGTCCATACGCGGAGGTAACATAGATGATGGTTGTGTCTCATAAGTAGGAATACCATAAGAAGATGTCGGCACTGAAGGTGGAATACCACTCAAAGTCTGAGAAATACCAGGTACACTCTAGGGAACACCCTACAAATGACTCAAGAGATGAACCAAAAGACCTGAAGCACTGGGGTGTCGACTGAACTTGGTGGGGCTTGAGCAGTTCTCGTACCCCCTGTTTGATAGTCATCTCTAGCATACTTAACCTCAGGCTTGGGAGAGGCCTCCCTAACACATCTTTTGACTGGGGCAGCTACTCGTACCTGACTCCTACCTCTGGGCCATCCAGGAACCCTACCTCACCCTCTAGTTTGGGCTCCATCCTCAGGTGCTGGCTCGACATCCCTAGCCTTTGGAGATCTAGTCCTCAACACCTGCACAGAAAGAGTGGAATACAAGCTTAGAACATTGGGTAGGAACAATTCGCACGACTAGGAATCAAAATAGAAGAGTTTTTCCTAAAGACATATTATAGCCTCTCAAAGATAGGTACGGGAGTCTACGTACAGACCCACGAGACTCTACTAGACATCCTGCTCTTACACTTATAAGACCGGTGGACCTGGCGCTCTAATACCAATTTATCACAATCGAAAAATAAGGTCATGGTGGCACTTATTGCGGCCCAACCTTGATAAGTAAGCCGATCACCAAAAAGAAAGAAAATCCTGATAAGTAATAATAGTGACAAGATGAGACTTCTAGAATGAAATCAGGCTGATACAAAACATAAATAAAGCAGAAATCTGAAGAAGTAATATAAAACACCCAAAATCTAGTTTCACAAACATAAAAGCATCTAATGCATAACTGAATCTAAAAATACATAATCTGTCACCGAAAATGACATAAAGACATAAATAAATATAGGATGAGGTTCAGGGAAACAACTCTGAACTCTAGAGTGCACCAGTACCTCGAAAATTCACCAACTCAATAGCACGAACTCAGCCTCCACGTGTCATACTCGTGCTAAGATCTGTACCGAAATGGCACAGTAGGAATGAGTACGATTCACTTGTACTCAATAAGTATCATAGGCTGACCGAGCAAAGCAAAAAATAATATAAGTAAAGAAAACTATGAGCACGTCACCTGCAAACAGAGAAGTGTCCAAACGGTAGCTCACACTGTCTCCATTAATAGTTCTAATATGAATACTGAAATAAAACAACACGTATATATATAAAGGTATATGGAAACTAAGCATAAGTTAAGGAAAACTAAAAGAATCATGAAAGATGCATATGCAATGCAATGTAATGACGATGGGATGAATAGCGAAACTCATCGCATGACTTTCTGCATACACCTGTTGAGCTCGTAACTCCCAAGATAGGACCCATGGGGGGTTCGCAACCCATATAATATAACTCAATCTCAAATCTCAGCCCACCTCTCTGGCTTATGTTCACAGAGAGGTTTTTTATAAAAATGTCTTATTTTACTTTCAAAAATAGTGTTCCTCAAAGGTACCGGTATCTCATGAATGTATATATATGGAATGAGGATGTAATGCTCACAATCAAATCAGTATAAAGATATCCAATCCATTCAATACGTATATAATTGAGCCTAGAAATCAACTCAATATGTCAACAATTCATGAATATCAACTCTAATTAGGCACTATCGAAATAAATATGCATGTAAGACATCATTAATATCATATTAACCCCTAAATCGAGCATTTGTATCTTGATAAAGGCAACCAATGCTCAAAAATGCTTATAATAACAATTTAATCCCCATGCACAGGCATCATATCTAGAATAAAGGTATTTAAATGCACAGATAAGGCCAATGATGTCAAATAAAGCCCCTGTACGGGCAACACACAATATCAAATATCACAAGTCAACAACAACAGAATATAAGCCCCCACTCGGAATACAACCGTAATAATAATCTTGAAATATAATCTCCATAGTTATTTTTCCCAACCCATGGCATGCTTTACTTATTTATTAACTACCTGGCTCAATCTGAAAGATGTTAAACCATAACCTACCTCGAAACGACAAAATCTGAGCCTAAAGTCCTTCAACACAGTGTTTTCCCCTTTCGAACGACTTCAGAATCAACTACAACATTCAAATATAGCATCTACATGTTAAAAGGAAGCCATCGATACCCATATTGACCATAAATAAGACGGGTCCAAAACGGACTAAAAAAATGAGTTCAAAAATGAGAGGGGTAAAATGTAATGACCTTCCCGGTTATTTCCCTCGTTTTCGTGTGTTCTTAGCATTTAGAGCTTTTCTATAACTGCCCCAAGTTATTTATGACTTTCTGGGAGTGACAGTTTGGTTCTCGGGCAGTTCGTTTGAGAATATTATTTAGACCGAGCACGTTGTAAAATATTAAATTAAATTTGAATTTGGTAAAATGACATAGTTAATTACCTTTCAAAAATGTTTTTGAAATTTATAAAACTCTTTAGTTATGATATATCTATACTATTTTATAATAGTTTTATAATTTATTAATAATTTAAGCAGAGATGGTGAATTTAAATATGTTAAAATAATATTTTTATTTTATAGTGGTTTTGTTAGAAATAATTTTCTATCAATTATGGTATATTTAAAATATTATATTTATTTTATCACGAACCTATGCAATACCCGAATATATAAATACAGAGAAGAAAATGGATTAGGCCATATTACCTCCCCTTCCACGTGGAAGAGGAAGGAGTGGCCAGCAAACCATTTATAGTATGGTGGCAGCAATTAAATGTACTTGGGAATGTTACATATCACTTTCACTTAAATATGGTAGATATATTCTCTTGATTTGTTAAATATTAGCTCCTCCATTATCAAATACGAGCTAGAACAAGTTTTCTATCTAATTTCTACTTGTCTTATTACATCTATGTATGTATGTATGTGTGCGTTGTGAAAGATTAAGAGGAAAATTAATCATTTACATCAATTTATTCAAGCTCGGGAATCACGTGGTTGATAGTATAACATCTTTATATCATAAGTTTTCCCGGTTAATTTTAGCTTAAAATCGCGTATTTGAATTGTTATTTGGTGGTATTGTTGTTGATGCTTATTTAGAGCTTAATATGATCTCGGATTGGATAGCAGCTGTTGTGACTATTGGTCACAGAGTTATTTGGGACACTGTGACGATTTCAATTTTATGATACCGCAAAGCGGGCCCCACGTGGACTGTTCGGGCACTTTCTGAACTAGTGCAATATGGGCATCATTGGTCATTTTTTTGACATGTAGTTTATTATGTTGGTAGAGTGGCAGCAGTATGAGGCCTCTGGGAAGGGGAAGGCTCTTATTTAGCTGGTTTTCTTGGCGAGCTTGCGGCGGCGTCCAGGTAGGCTAGGTTTACCTTCCTTTACACTTAGATTGAGCTTATGTATGATATATGTATGCTATTGTGCTGGTGTTATGGGCTGGTATTATAAACTTGGTGGTGGTGGTTTGCTGTGATTTAGGCCTTCTAGGTCGGATAGGGCTATTCAAATACATTCCAGGCCTGTTATCCTCGATGTACACCACAAATGACCTATTTGGGGTCGGATAGTATTGTTGTGTTGATTTATGGTTGGGGAATGTTATTGTTGGACCTTAGTCCAGGCTTAGGCATACTTAGCCCAGACTTAGACAGGTACATCTAGACTTAATTTTCGGGACCCGTTAGTGGGCCCCGTTAGTGGGCCCCGTTACCCTTTTAGTCGACTTGTCAGAACTTTGACATCTTTGGGCTTAGTTAAGACCTCTATGACCTGTTAGGGTTGTGAAGGGATTGATTCACCCCGATTATACCCGGTTGGCCTGTTTAGCCTTGTTAGTCCCTAATAGCACCGTATTTGACCGAAATCAGCTAGTTTGATTTAGAATACGGACCTACCTTTCCATGACTTCTAATGTATACCCAAACTTGTATATACATATTGCTAATAGTATATATTTGACCTAGAAGGACCCCGAGATTGACTTGTAGCATGTTGTGGGGTTAGCTTCTTGTAACACCCCGCATGTTTTCGAACCTAACCTAGGTAATGTCCGTAACATTCATGGAAATATTGAAACATGAGAGATTTGATGAATTTTACATTAAATTGTTGGACTTAATTCATCTTGGGAATGGGCTTAAAAATTGGCCCAAAATAATAAGAAGACATGGCCCAAAAAGGAACAAAAATGACCCATTCTTGATCCATGCATTAATGAACAAATAGACACATCATATTTGACTTAATGTTGGCTAAGGATGATATATATATCTCAAAAAAAATCAGATTTTAATCACAAAATCCACCTTGCCATTTCTTGCATTTTCTAGACAATTCCAAGAGACCAAAAAGAAACCCTTTTAAAGCCAAGGCAACTACACTTATTTTGCCAAGATCATCACCTTGTAAGTGTTGGTAAGTGATTATTCTTGTGTTTTAATATTCTATGTGTATAATATATGGTATGGATTTTGATGGTTATGTTTAAAAGTGTTGATTGGTGCACTTTTGCTTATGTGACACAAGTTGTGTTATTTTGGTGACTTGAACTTGAAGGTGGCCTTGTGGTCTTGAAAGAAGTGAGTTGAAGGTTTGAAAATCAACATGTATGATGTGTTTATGTCCCTAATTTGATTTCTCTTTATGTTTCATTTTTGGAAATTGTTGTTATGGAAAAAGTGTATGGAATTGGTGACATAATGAAAGGAAAATGTGGTTTTGTTGATGCTTTTGGTGTGTTATGAGATCATGGATATTCATTGGTATTAGGTTGATCACAAATATGTAAAGGAAAGCTTGGTTATGTCCATGGACCATTTAATGCAAAAAAGGACACAAAAACGAACCCCGGTGGCCGAATTTGGGCATCCGCCCACGCAGACGGGCACCTGCGGGCGCAGATGCCAATGCAGGTGACCCTGGAAGTGTCCCGAAGGGAACCTGCGTCTGTAGGTCACCCACCTGTGCGCGCAGGTGGCCCCTCCAGACCCCCAAGGGTCCCGTTTTGCATGTTTTTGTTTCGTAATGATCCCCGAAACCCCTCTAACCTTCTTGGATGCAATTATTAACTTGTGAATGATCTTAAAGGAGTACGTTAGAGGTATGGTGAATTATATCAAGTGTGGATTGACTTTAATGTGTTGTTGTGAAAGACGTTTATGCGACGTAATGACGTAAACATAACATAGTATTGAAGGGGAAGTGTAAAGTATGATCTTGGTGTGGAATGTTAGTAATGTATGATATCATGGATGATGTGTGACTTGTTTTGGTAATGGTAAAATAGTACATGATATTGTACGAAGGTGAAATGGCGTTGTGTGACAATTATGTAACTTATTGTCATGTTATACACTTGAAATGAAGTAAGTGGTTAATGTAAGCTTCATTATGTACTTGTGTGTAGAGTAGACATAAAGGGAAAGCTGAAGTGTTGTATTCACGAGTAAGATTGTGTATCCATATTGGAGAATTAAGGTATGTAAGGTTACTCATCCCATATCCTTCTGCAGCATATAGTATATACCTCGTTATTGTACTTGTTCAGTTTTGAGATGTTTTAAGGCATCTCATTTCAGGTTATCGTCTATTGTTAATCACACATATCTTATCCTTGATCTATTGTCATTCATGTACAACATACTTATAGACATGATTCCAAGTTCCAATAATGTTATATTCCAAAACTTCCAACAATGTTACAATTCCAAAAGTATCAAGCTCATAAGCGTAAAGGCATAAAGTAAGCATCTATGTATTTTCCAATAATGATATAATCATCAAATGAACTTTTCCCATGATTAAAGAAGTAATGTTGTGAAGAGAAGTGATTTGTTCTTGGGTTGTATTCCATGGGGTTAAGATACCTCGCATGGGTCGATCCCAATATCTACGGGTGGTATCCCATGGGGTTAAATTACCTCGCATGGGTCGATCTCGCTACTACGGGTGGTATCCCAGGGGCAAAGGAAAAGCCTAGCATGGGTCGATCCCAAAAACTGTTGATTACCCACTGATCAGCTTGGGGCCCGGGCATTGTAAGAATGGAAGAATGAGTTGTGAATGAAGAGGTGATTGATGAAGGAACAAATGAGCGTAAAGATAAAAGAAGTAACCCATCTAATGTACATATTTCCATGCATATAGAGTGATGACTCATCCATGTTGGTTATTTAATTATATTTGACTCCTTTGAAGTATTGATGCATCATATAGTTTCTTATGGCCTTACATACTCAGTACATTCTTCGTACTGACCCCTTTGGGGAAATTTACCTTACTTGCTGCAGGCACAGGTACTAGTAGACCCCCACAGTAGGTTGCGGATCTTTTGCCGATCTTTGGTGAGCTCCAGTTGGTTCGGCGCTTTTCTGGTCTCTTGTGTACATTTATTTTGGTACTGTAGTATTGTGTAAAGTGGGGTCTTATCCCGAACTTAAGATGTTTATGTGTGTACTCTTGTTAGAGGCTTTTGTAGACCGATGTGGGTATGTGAAAGAAGACTTGTATGTCCATCGTGACTTGATGGCCTCAACGGCCAAGTTTCACATATGTATATATATATATATATATCACATGTTTCATGATTTCTGTTATTAGCTTCTTATGTTCTTACGTGGTAGTGGTGTTTTCTGTGGCATGCATATGAATGAATATAAGTAAAGCTTGGTTCTCTCGGGCCTTATTGGCTACGGGTTCCAATCACGCCTCAATAGGATTTGGGGTGTGACAAAAGTCGTATCAGAGCAGGTCGTCCTAAGGGTGTCTACAAAGCCGTGTCTGAGTAGATTCTTACTTATCAATGTGTTGTGCACCCCATTTATAAGTAGGAGGCTACGGGACATTTAGGAGTTGTTTCATTTCTTCATTTCTAGATCATGCATTAGAGCCGAAGTTATAGGTGGGATTGTTTCTGACCATCAAATTGTTGTTCTTGTATATTATAGAAAAATGTCGATGACAAGGAGAGGTCGAGGTAAAAGTAAGAGAATAGACAGAATTGCTGGAGAAGGAACTAGTAGAGCCCCACCTGAACCAGTTAATCAAGGCGGCGCTGAACCAGAAATGGCATCACAGGCTTCTTCTACTCTTCCAGTTTCAGAAGAGTCAAGAGGAAGAGAAGTACCAGTAGAACCACCAGGAAATACTACTGACCAGGACTTAAAGGATGCAGTGCAGATGTTGACCAGAATAGTGGTTGCACAGGTTCAGGGACAAGGTGGTCCGATGACAGGTGATGATAGTGCAGCGAGAGCAGCTAGTCGACGGACCTAGGATTTCTTGAAATTAGATCCTCCTACATTCACTGGATCAGATCTAAATGAAGATCCGCAAGACTTTATAGATTAGATCCAAAGGGCGTTAGATGTTATGCATATAACCAGGGTAGAAATAGTTGAACTTGCTACGTATAGATTGAAAGGAGAGGAGATACTGTGGTATGAATATTGGAAGAAATCTCGGGGTGTCGGCGCAAATCCAACTAATTGGGAAGAATTTAAAGCGGCCTTCCTTGATCACTACCTTCCTTATGAGATCCGTGAGGCTCGTGCGGATTAATTCTTGAATCTGTGCCAAGGGAATCTTAGTGTCAGAGAATACAGTCTGTAATTTAATTCTTTGGGCCGGTATGCTCCCAATGTAGTGACTACGATGACAGATAGAGTCCATAGATATATGGACAGGTTGGAGCCATATTTGGTACGAGATTGCACTATTGCTGCCCTAAACAAAGACATGGATATAGCGAGAATTCAGGCCTTCACCCAGAAAATGGAGGACTAAAGACAGAGAAGGAGGGTACATGAATCTGAACGAGGTCAGTCCAAAAGAGCGAGACCTATGGGACAGTCTATGGTGTCCCAAGGAGAATCGAGACCTCGGATGTTTCCTAGACAGTCGAGACCGTCATTTTCTTATTCCGCAGCAGGCACCCAAGCTCAATTTCGAGGATTTAGAGGTAGTAATGTAGGGCAGAGTAGTGGGATTCCTGGTTCGCAGACTACGGGATTTTCTCATCAGCCATGTCAGTAATATGGACGGTTTCACTTAGGTGAATGTCGGCGTGGGTCAAATGTTTGTTTTTGGTGTGGTATGACAGGGCATATGATGAAATACTGCCCACGAAGAGGCTTGGGTAATATGGCGCGACCTGCGGGATCAACTGTTGCATCATCATCATCGGTTCCTCCCCTAGGCAGAGGTGTACAGCCTGCGGGTCGTGGTAGAGGTGCCAGAGGAGTAGCCAGTACCAGTGGAACTCAAAATCGTACTTATGCTCTTGTAGACCGGCAGAATTCAGAGGCATCTCCTGACGTAGTCACATGTACATTATCCATATTCTCATATAATGTATATGCATTAATTGACCCGAGTTCTACATTGTCCTATGTTACTCCCTTGATTGCTGCAAAATTTGCAAAGGCACCAGAATTATTAATTAAATCAATTGAAGTGTCTACACCGGTTGGTGAATATATTGTTGCAAAAAGAGTATATCGTAATTGTGTGGTAACTGTGTGTGGTCATGATACACTGGCCGATCTCATCGAACTAGACATGGTGGATTTTGATGTGATAATGGGAATGGATTGGTTAGCCTCTTGTTATGCCACGGTAGATTGCCGAACCAAGAAAGTGCATTTTTTTTTCCCGCGAGAAAATGTTCTCGAATGGCAGGGTAATGTAGGGGCACCAAGAGGAAAATTTATTTCCTATCTGAAAGCAAGGAAAATGATTGCCAAGGGGTACATATGTCACTTAGTACGAGTGAAAGATAATGATGTGGAACCATTAACTCCGCAGTCGGTCCCAGTAGTCAATGAATTTCTTGATGTATTTCCAGAGGATCTTCCAGGCTTACCCCCAGAACGGGAAGTAGAGTTTGGCATTGATGTGATTCCAGGCACTCAGCCTATCTCTATTCCCCCATATAGAATGGCTCCAGCAGAATTACGTGAATTGAAGGAGCAGTTGAAGGATTTACTGGACAAGGGCTTCATCCGGCCTAGTATGTCCCCATGGGGTGCACCGGTATTATTTGTACGGAAGAAAGATGGCACACTGAGAATGTACATTGACTATCGACAATTGAATAAGGTAACGATCAAGAACAAATACCCCCTCCCTCGAATTGATGATTTGTTTGATCAGTTATAGGGTGCCAAGTATTTTTCAAAGATTGACTTGAGGTCGGGTTACCATCAAGTCAGAGTTAGAGAAGAAGATATACCCAAGACAGCTTTCCGAACACGGTATGGCCATTATGAATTTTTAGTTATGTCATTTGGACTAACAAATGCACCAGCTGTGTTCATGGATTTGATGAATAGGGTGTTTAAGCCATTTCTGGACATGTTCATCATAGTATTTATAGATGACATCTTGGTTTATTCAAGATCACCAGAGGACCATGCTAATCACTTACAGCAAGTATTACAAATTCTCCGTAAGCGTAAGTTGTATGCAAAGTTCTCTAAGTGTGAGTTTTGGTTAAAATCAGTTGCATTCTTGGGTCACATTATGTCGGATAAAGGGATACAGGTTGATACACAGAAGATTAAAGCAGTGAAAAATTGGCCAAGACCGATGACACCCATAGAGATCCGTAGTTTTCTTGGATTAGCAGGGTATTACAGGAGATTTGTGGAAGGTTTTTCCTCCATTGCTGCACCGTTAATAAAGCTTACACATAAGGCAGTTAAATTTCAGTGGAATGATGCGTGTGAGAAAAGCTTCCAATAGTTGAAAGATAAATTAACCTCCACACCAGTTTTAGTACTTCTCGAAGGTACCGAAGGTTATGCAGTGTATTGTGATGCTTCCGGGGTTGGTCTCGGATGCATATTGATGCAGCATGGTAATGTCATAGCATATTCCTCACGACAGTTGCAGCCATATGAGAAAAACTATCCCACACATGATCTCAAATTAGCAGCGGTGGTTTTTGCTTTAAAGATATGACATCATTATTTGTATGGAGTTCATGTTGATATCTATACTGATCACAAAAGTTTGCAATACATCTTTAAGCAGAAAGAACTCAATTTGAGGCAACGAAGGTGGTTAGAGCTTTTAAAGGATTATGATATCGATATTTTGTATCATCCAGGGAAGGCAAATGTGGTAGCTGATGCATTGAGCCGCAAGGCAGTAGAAAGCACTAGTGGCCAGTTGATTGAAAAGCAAGAAATAATCAAAGATCTATATCAACTAACAAACTTGGGAGTTCGCCTTATTGAATCTCCAGATGAAGGGGTTATTGTGAAAAATGCAGAGGAATCCTCCTTAATAGCCGAAGTAAAAGAGAAACAGTTTGCGAATTCTATGTTATTGCAGTTGAAAGAGAATGTACAACAGAATCTGACAAAGGCATTTGATCTTACACAGGAAGGGGTGATTCAATGCCAAGGTAGATTATGTGTACCGGATGTAGACGAATTGAGGAAATGAATTATGACAGAGGCGCATCACTCGCACTATTCTATTCATCCGGGTGCTACCAAAATGTATCATGATTTAAAAGAAGTGTATTGGTGGGGCAATATGAAGAAGAACATTGCAGAATTTGTCGCTCAATGCCCGAATTATCAACAAATAAAAGTAGAGCATCAGAAACCAGGAGGTTACATGCAATGTATCAATCTTCCCTTCTGGAAATGGGATATGATTAATATGGACTTCATCACAGGTTTGCCTCGTACACTGCAGAAATTTGACTCTATATGGGTTATAGTGGACAGGCTTACCAAGTCAGCGCATTTTCTACCAGTCAAGACCACCTATACAACAGAAGATTATGCAAGATTGTATGTGAAAGAGATAGTAAGGTTAAATGGAGTTCCAATCTCCATTATATCAGACAGGGGGCGCTCAGTTTACTGTGCATTTCTGGAAATCTTTTCAGCAGAGTTTGGGTATATAGGTGAATCTAAGTACGACTTTCCATCCCCAGACTAATGGACAAGCAGAACGTACTATCCAGACACTTGAAGATATACTACGAGCTTGCACGTTATATTTTCAAGGTAGTTGGGATGGCCATTTTCCTCTTATTGAATTTGCTTACAACAATAGCTATCATTCAAGTATTAAGATGGCACCTTATGAAGCCTTGTATGGAAGAAAATGTAGATCACCAATCGGATGGTTTGAAGCAAGTGAAACTGCTTTACTTGGGCCAGACCTTGTTCATCAGGCTATGGAGAAAGTTAAAGTGATCCAGCAGCGATTGCAAATGGCCCAAAGTCGACACAAGTCCTATGCTGATGTTAGAAGAAGAGGGCTTGAATTCGCCGTAGGTGATTGGGTATTTTTGAAGGTGTCTCCAATGAAAGGGGTAATGCGGTTCAGAAAGAAAGGAAAATTGAGTCCACGTTACATAGGCCCATATGAAATTATTAGAAGATTTGTGCAAGTTGCATATGAGTTGGCGCTACCCCAAGAACTCTCCACAGTTCATCCGGTATTCCATGTCTCGATGCTTCAAAAATACATAGGAGATCCATCTCGTTTTACTCCTATTGATGATGTACAGGTTACAGAGGATCTTACCTATGAGGAGATACCTATTGCTATTCTGGATAGACAAGTGAAGAGGTTGAGAAATAAAGATGTTGCTTCTGTAAAGGTACTTTGGAGAAATCATCAAGTAGAAGAGGTCACATGGGAAGCTGAAGAAATGATGAAAGCCAAGTACCCTCATTTGTTCCAAAGGGAAGAAAAAGCTCACGATATAAGATCGAAACAATGACAAGTAAGTATTTATAAGCTTTGAGTATATATCTATGTGATGACATGAAGAATGCTTTTAGACTTGTACTTGTTGAATATGAATCATGTTACTAACATTCGAGGACGAATGTTTCTAAGGGGGGAAGAATGTAACACCCCGTATGTTTCCGAACCTAACCTAGGTAATGTCCATAACATTCATGGAAATATTGAAACATGAGAGCTTTGATGAATTTTACATTAAATTTTTGGACTTAATTCATCTTGGGAATGGGCTTAAAAATTGGCCCAAAATAATAAGAAGACATGGCCCAAAAAGGAACAAAAATGACCCATTCTTGATCCATGCATTAATGAACAAATAGACACATCATATTTGACTTAATGTTGGCTAAGGATGATATATATATCTCAAAAAAAATCAGATTTTAATCACAAAATCCACCTTGCCATTTCTTGCATTTTCTAGACAATTCCAAGAGACCAAAAAGAAACCCTTTTCAAGCCAAGGCAACTACACTTATTTTGCCAAGATCATCACCTTGTAAGTGTTGGTAAGTGCTTATTCTTGTGTTTTAATATTCTATGTGTATAATAGATGGTATGGATTTTGATGATTATGTTTAAAAGTGTTGATTGGTGCACTTTTGCTTATGTGACACAAGTTGTGTTATTTTGGTGACTTGAACTTGAAGGTGGCCTTGTGGTCTTGAAAGAAGTTAGTTTATGGTTTGAAAATCAACATGTATTATGTGGTTATGTCCCTAATTTGATTTCTCTTTATGTGTCATTTTAGGAAATTGTTGTTATGGAAAAAGTGTATGGAATAGGTGACATAATGAAAGGAAAATGTGGTTTTGGTGATGCTTTTGGTGTTTTGTGAGATCATGGATATTAATTGATATTAGGTTGATCAAAAATATGTAAAGGAAAGCTTGGTTATGGCCATGGACCATTTAATGCGAAAAAGGACCCAAAAACGAACCCCGGTGGCCGAATTTGGGCATCCGCCCACGCAGACGGGCACCTGCGGGCGCAGATGCCAATGTAGGTAACCCTGGAAGTGTCTCGAAGGGAACCTGCGGCCACAGGTCACCCACCTGCGTGCGCAGGTGGCCCCTCCAGACCCCTCAGGGTCCCGTTTTGCATGTTTTTGTTTCGTAATGATCCCCGAAACCCCTCTAACCTTCTTGGATGCAATTATTAACTTGTGAATGATCTTAAAGGAGTACGTTAGAGGTATGGTGAATTATATCAAGTGTGGATTGACTTTAATGTGTTGTTGTGAAAGACGTTTATGCGACGTAATGACGTAAACATAACATAGTATTGAAGGGGAAGTGTAAAGTATGATCTTGGTGTGGAATGTTAGTAATGTATGATATCATGGGTGATGTGTGACTTTTTTTGGTAATGGTAAAATAGTACATGATATTGTACGAAGGTGAAATGGCGTTGTGTGACAATTATGTAACTTATTGTCATTTTATACATTTGAAATGAAGTAAGTGGTTAATGTAAGCTTCATTATGTACTTGTGTGTAGAGTAGACATAAAGGGAAAGCTGAAGTGTTGTATTCACGAGTAAGATTGTGTATCCATATTGGAGAATTAAGGTATGTAAGGTTACTCATCCCATATCCTTCTGCAGCATATAGTATATACCTCATTATTGTACTTGTTCAGTTTCGAGATGTCTTAGGCATCTCATTTCAGGTTATCGTCTATTGTTAATCACACATATCTTATCCTTGATATATTGTCATTCATGTACAACTTACTTATAGACATGATTCCAAGTTCCAATAATGTTATATTCCAAAACTTCCAACAATGTTACAATTCCAAAAGTATCAAGCTCATAAGCGTAAAGGCATAAAGTAAGCATCTATGTATTTTCCAATAATGATATAATCATCAAATGAACTTTTCCCACAATTAAAGAAGTAATGTTGTGAAGAGAAGTGATGTGTTCTTGGGTGGTATCCCATGGGGTTAAGATACCTCGCATGGGTCGATCCCAATATCTACAGGTTGTATTCCATGGGGTTAAAATACCTCGCATGGGTCGATCTCGCTACTACGGGTGGTATCCCAGGGGCAAAGGAAAAGCCTAGCATGGGTCGATCCCGAAAACTGTTGATTACCCACTGATCAGCTTGGGGCCCGGGCATTGTAAGAATGGAAGAATGAGTTGTGAATGAAGAGGTGATTGATGAAGGAATGAATGAGCGTAAAGATAAAAGAAGTAACCCATCTAACGTACATATTTCCATGCATATAGAGTGATGACTCATCCATGTTCGTTCTTTAATTATATTTGACTCCTTTGAAGTATTGATGCATCATATAGTTTCTTATGGCCTTACATACTCAGTACATTCTTCGTACTGACCCCTTTGGGGAAATGTACCTTACTTGCTATAGGCACAGGTACTAGTAGACCCCCACAGTAGGTTGCGGATCTTTTTCCAATCTTTGGTGAGCTCCAGTTGGTTCGGGGCTTTTCTGGTCTCTTGTGTACATTTATTTTGGTACTGTAGTATTGTGTAAAGCGGGGTTTTGTCCCAAACTTAAGATGTTTATGTGTGTACTCTTGTTAGAGGCTTTTGTAGACCGATATTGGTATGTGAAAGAAGAGTTGTATGTCCACCTTGACTTGATGGCCTCAACGGCCAAGTTTCACATATGTGTATATATATATCATATGTTCCATGATTTCTGTTATTAGCTTCTTATGTTCTTATGTGGTAGTGGTGTTTTCTGTGGCATGCATATGAATGAATAGAAGTAAAGCTTGGTTCTCTCGGGCCTTATCGGCTACAGGTGTCAATCACGCCTCAATAGGATTTGGGGTGTGACACTTCTATACCTATATACTAGTATTGACTTGGGACTAGGGCGTTCCCCATTTATCTGATATGATATGACATTTGATTTTGTTCTGTTACTGGCTACGATGAGTTTTGGTTTGATTTCGACTACTGATTTCGATATGATGATTTTGATTATTGACTATTGGGTGTTCCGATTCGAGTCTGGCCCCGAATTGAGGTGCACTATGAGCTCTGGTATGGGGTACCGTGATTATTATACTGTTGTTCTCTGAGTTTTGGTTTGAGTCTGGCAGATATGATATATATGTGGCCTATTATTATTATCCACTATGCCCGGTTCGACTCCGGCGTCTGGCCTCTTGTTATTACCCATTGGTGCCGGTTCAAGCCCGGTGCACCCTTGTTGGTTATTGTGGTTACTGGATACAGATACAGTTTTGAGACACTGGTGACTATGCATTTACTATTCTTGTGTGTCCCGCCGGTTTATGGGGGTCAGGCTGGGTTATTATTTTCTTCCATGTGCCTATCGGGTTTATGGGGGCCCAGATAGGTTATGTTTGACTTGTGTGTTTACTTACGCATTTATTTACTAATTATTCGGTATCACATTTATTTATCTCCTGAACATATCTATACGCCTCGGTAGTTACTTATGTATTTATTATTTATACCCTAGACTTAGCATGCACCCTCGCATTTAAGCTTGCTTATATTACATTGAGCTCAGTCGGCCAATGATGCCTATTGAGTACCCGTTGCCTAGGTACTCATACTGCACTTCTGCATCTTTTTCCCCTATGCAGATCCGGGTACTAGCCGACGATTTTGATGCGACTCTCTTATCAGTATTGACTCCTGAGCAGGGTAGGCTTACTGACGTCCGAGGCAGATCCTACTCCATCTTCTACTGTATAGTCTTTTACTCTCGAGACTGTTGTACTTGTTATATATATTTGGTTTATATCTTGTATTCTGGATATGTCTAGTAGTGGCTCTTGTACCGACCTCACCAGGTCTTGAGAGGGGTTCTTGACTTTATATATATTGTCCTCTTCCTTCTCAGTCTGGGTATGGGGATATATTGGTTCTGTTTGTTTTTATATTTCTAGCATACTTATTAGTACGGTTACTTCAACTTCATCTCTGCTTTCTGAGATTCCGCCCATTAGCCCGTCGCTTGAGGCTCCGAGCTAGGGTTTGGCTTGCCTATTGGTGGGTTACAGTAGGCGCCATCATGACTCAAATATTGGGTCGTGACAGCTTGGTATCAGAGCTTAGGTTGTATGGGTAGTGTTGGTACATGAGCTAATGTATGGTAGAGTCTTGCGGATCGGTGTAGGAACGCTTGTATCCTATCCTCAGGAGGCTACGGAGCATTCTTAGGGGAGTCTCTCATTTTCTTAACTCATGTCCGTACGTCGGGTCCATGTTGGGTTTTGATTTTTATTTGGTTCACTCTTTACGCAGATGGTAAGAACGCATGGTGTGAGAGCTGGGGGTCGAGACCCCGAGCCTGCAGCGAGGGCTCCTGTTAGGGGCCACGGTCGACCCAGAGGTCGGGGGCAGGGCAGGGCAGAGCAGCAGCCCCAGGCCGAGATCATGCTAGGTATCAGTCACCCTAACCCGTTATAGCTCCAGATGTTCCGCCACCACAGCAGTCAGTGGGCCAGGGAGCAGCCCAGGCTCTACTTGGATTTATTGATGCTTCAGTTTTCCGAGATACTTTGGTGCAGTTGCTAGGATTAGTTGGAGGACCATCAGCCGAAGGAGCCCAGCCAGCAGTACATGGAGTTGGTATTGGTGCACAGCATGCAGCTGCAGCACCTAGAGTAGAGGTTCTGCCTGTACCGGTAATTCCACAGCCGGTAGTAGCTCAGCTAGTTATGTCTGCCGAGGAGCAGAAGATGTTGAGTCGCTTCCTGAGATTAGCTCCATCTAGATTTACTGGTACTCCAGGTGAGGATGCATATGAGTTCTTGTCCTGCTGCGAGGATAGACTGAGGAATTTGGCATTGGTACAGTCTCGTGGTGTTGATTTCATGGCATATCAGTTTGATACTACAGCGAGGAGATGGTGGAGGGGATATCTTGATTCCAGACCAGCGGGATCTCCGCCGGCTACCTGGACCCAGTTTTTTGAGATTTTCTTGGGAAAGTATATGCCCCGTACTATGCGGGAGTGGCTCAGGGATGAGTTCTCCAGATTGACTCAGGGTTCATTATTTGTCGCCGAGTATGAGGCAAGGTTTCATGATCTTGCTAGGCATGCTATTTCTATTTTTCCTGATGAGTATGAGAGAGTTAGATATTTTGTCAGGGACTGAGATTACCACTCCGCAGGGCTACCCAGAGTTTAGTGACTTCAGGGAAGTCATTCGCAGAGATTATTGAGCATGTATACTCTATTGAGGAGATGGATCGCGAGGCCCAAGGGGGCAGCGATAAGAGACCTCGTGTCTAGGGTTGTTTCAGTGGGAGCCATAGTGGTTCGCAGTTCAGAGGTCGTGGTTTCCAGTTTCAGGGTAGGTACCCACAACAGCAGCATCAGTCCTTTCAGCGACAGGGTCAGCCTAGTAGGCTCGTACAGTCAGCCTTGCAGATTTCTGATAGGGTCCAGCCCGCCTATAGTGGTTCTGGTAGTCAGCCTCAGGGATGTGGTCAGTCCAGTTCATCGACTAGAGGTGGTCATACCGGATCAGCCAGATCTTCTAGGCCGAGCAGGGAGCCAGGAGCATGTTATACTTGTGGGATTATTGGTCATTTCGCGCATGAGTATCCCCAGCGTAGGGCGATTGAGCCTTCAGTTCAGACGGCACATCCTATCAGATCTATACCGCCAGTAGGCAGAGGTGGTGCACAGGGTCGTCGGGGTGGTCCCCAGGGTTCTCGAGGTGGAGCGCAGGGAGGTCGGACTGGTAGCCAGGTCGGTGCTCAGACTAGTGGTAGCCAACGTCAGTTGTATGTCGTGCCGGCTAGGCCGGAGGCTGAGGCTTCAGATGCGGTGATTACAGGTACGATTTCCGTATGCCACCAGCCAGCTTCTGCATTATTTGATGTATCTACTTATTATGCACCACAGTTGGGTTTATGTTCTGAGTTATTATCTGTACCCTTACGTGTATCTACCCCCGTTGGTGATTCCTTAGTAGTAGATCGGGTATATAGATCTTGTCTGGTGACTGTTTGGGAGTTTGAGACTCGGGTTGATTTTATTGTATTGGCCATGGTAGAATTTGATGTGATTCTGGGCATGGACTAGTTGTCTTTTCATCATGCAGTCTTGGATTGCTTTGCCAAGACCGTGACCTTAGCCATGCCTAGCGTACCCCCGGTGGTGTGGCAGGGTTCTAATAAAGAAAAGACAAGAATAATAAGGGAGAGAAGAGAGGAGACTTCTTTATTTCTTTTGAGGAGTGAGAGATGATTTACAATGAAGACAACCTCTCAATTTATAAGGAAAAATTCTTCCTAATTTCTCTCCAAAAGATATGCATTCCATATCTTGATAAATACTCACTATATCTTAATAGATACTTACTATATCGTGATAGATATTCACTATATCTTGATAGACATTTACTATAATGTAAATACATTTATAACACTCCCCCTTGAATGTCTAATTGATAGATAATGTGCCTCGTTAAAACCTTACTAGAAAAAATCCAGTGGGAAAAAATTTAGTGAAGGAAAAAGAGTACACATCTCTAATAATACGCATTTCGTCTACCTCATTAAAAACCTTACAAGAAAAATCCAGTGGGACAAAACCTTAAAAGGAAAAAAAAAGTATAGCGCGTATTGGCTCCCCCTGATGAGAACATCTTGAATCTTCACATTCCAATCTTGTGCACCATCTTCTCAAAAAGTTTTAGTTGGTAGAGACTTGATAAATAAATCAATCGCATAATCACTTAAATGAATATGTTACTTTATTTTATTACCTTTTATGAATCCTCCATTTAGTTAAGTCATGCATGATTCTCGACTTGCTCCATGAATAGTTATTAGCTTAGCATAATTTAAATGCCATATAAAATAACATGGTATGGCAATAACCCTTCATCATGACAATAGATGATATGTCGGTATCGAATTCTTATGTTGATCATATTAATATCCTGTATGTTCAAAAACTTGACAATGTTTGTTAGCATAAACACATTCATATGAGGCCTTTCATATGCCATATGCAAGTGATCTTATATCAATATCTCCATATAAGAGTAAAACTATATATCATGCTCATAGTTATAGCAAGATGTATAAATGCATCAATTGCACAAGATATGGTACTTCATGGCCAATCCAATTCTACATGTTTCTCATTTTAACTTCTTTCAACAGATAATTCATCACTTTTAAAAACTCTTCAAGAGTTCCAATAATATTTAAATCATCATCCCTTATAAGAATTATAAACAAGTTTCCCAGAAATTTTTACATGCTTCGAGCATTTTGAATCCTTTAGGGATTTTCATATAGATTTTGTCAAGACAATATTCAACATTTCATGTGTGACATATTCTAGTGTCTGGACTGCAAATCAAATAAGTTTTATGCTTACCAAGATGCACCCTTCCATGTCATTTGATAAATATTTCTACGTCGGCATGCTTAAATAAACGTAGAATTCAGATCCTCATAATCTTTTACAATATTGCGCCACATTGTATCAAAGGTATTGTCGACGATATATCATTTATATCAGTTCGTAATAGGACATAGCTTTTGAGATCTCATCACTTCATTATTTTTCTTAGGTACTTAAACCTTTCATGAGGTTTCATGAAGAGTTATACCGTAGGCTCTTCAAGAGCACACTGCCTCCTTATCATGATCATTCACTCCTTTTTCTTTTTTCAAGACTATTGCGTTTGAAATCGATTGGTCTGCCATGTTTCATGCATGCCATAGACTTTGTCCTTCATGGATATTCAATAGGAGCATCCACATCTAAATATGTAATCAATTTTGGGTCAGCAAATGCTCCCAGCATTTGACTTGAATTATCTTTTGAATGAGGATCGTAATGATGATAATTTACAACATATTTCTTAGCTGCTTATTATCTCCCCTTTATGTTAGGAAATTAAAACTAACATATATATCCAATCTACTTTGGAGAATCCATCTTTGTACATCATGGTATATTTATTAGTCATATACCGCACATCAAAAGCTATTAGATGGAAAAGATTTGATTCCTGACCCTGAATCAATTGAGAGGGAGAAATTAATCATAATTTATTGGTTTGATGCATACAAGTACTTTTGTATATAATATATCATATTTCAAACCAACACATGAAGTTTTGTTCTCATAAGTAATGATTCAGCTAATTTTCTGAAGGCATTTAACGTCAAATCAACTTGGATATTTATCAATCAGGAAGTTGTGCTCTTAACTCAAGTATTGCATAATCAATTTTGTTAATGTCAAACTGCAAGTTGACAATAAACTCATATGTCATCATGTATTGATGCATTTATTAAACATATCACATGACAGGTGAACGGGCCCATATTCACCTTTTATACCTTCTGAATTTTATGGGATCCAATTTCAACATTAGTTGATCTAATCAACTTATCATGAGAACAAACAACATATAGAATTCTTGAAGAATCTAATATATATCTTCTTTACATGTCTAATACTTAATATGCACATCTTTGAGATGTCATAATCGTTCATGCCAACTTATGAACTTATTAGTACTAGTAAACTCCAAGTTTACCATGACATGTGGTTTTTGCTTTTGTAAATTTCAGATTTACTATTACCTGAATAAATTTTCAGATTTACTACTTCCGGAGTAAATTTCAGAATATTTCTTCTCAATTATTCTACCTTTTCTGTAGGTGTTACTCCTATCACATTTAATCGAAATTCTCATTCCCCAGGAATGAAATATAACTGTCTTAAGCCTATCACATTATGATTACTTGGAATCTTTTTCAAGATATTACTACTTCAGGAGCAAATCGAGGCATACATATGATGTAGAGAATTTTCTCTAATATATATTTGATTATGATCTAAATAATTATTTTGTCATCTTTCAGACTTATCATATATTGCTACCACATCTTTTTCAAGATATTGCTACTTCAGGAACAATTCGAGGCATACGTATGATGTAGAGAATTTTTCTCTAACATATCTTTGATTATAATCACAATAATTATTTTGTCATCTTTCAGACTTATCATATATTGCTACCACATTCACTTCAGGGAATGGAGCATATTCAATGGGACATGTTACATGACTTTTCACCAAGAACCCATTATTTTGCCTTAGTCATCATAATATCATCAATATGGTGCATTGAAATTCAAACTCAATGTCTTATCCATATAAAGGCGTCTTAGGTCATAAATCGATGGAACTTGAACCCAACATGTTATCATCATGACGCATCGGGATTTTAACTCGATGTTTTATCCTTTTGATGCGATGAAATTTAAATCCATAAACAAAATCAACTACGTTACTTCCAGATAATGATAAGAACATTAAACTATAAACAAGTAAAGCAAAATATTCATATAAGTTTACCTTGCTGGCCACCTCAAATGTTTGCCATATAGTAATTTACTAACTTAACAAATCCACAAACCTCATAAAGAATTGTAAACAGTCCTACCTAATAATGTATTACCACCATGATTGTATAAGACTATAAGTAGATCACTTTAATGTAGTATCAGTTTACTTTCTTATCACCGAAAGAAGTTAGCAAAAGAAGTTTCTTAGTGATGATAGATCATATGTAGAGATTCTTTTTTCTTTCTTTTCAGTTGTAACGAATAGCAGTAATATGTAGTCATCTCTTCTTATGAATTGGTAGGATACACGTACACCTTGATCTCCAAAGAAACAACACCTTTTGGACTAAACTTTATTTAAAAAAAAATTAGAGACTAGTGTTGATAACGTGCTATAAACTAATAAAGAAAAGACAAGAATAATGAGGGAGAAAAGAGAGGAGATCTAGACTTCTTTATTTCTCTTGAGGAATGAGGGATGATTTACAATGAAGAGAACCCCTCTATTTATATGGAAAAATTCTTCCTAATTTCTCTCCAAAAGATATGCATTCCATATCTTGATAAATACTCACTATATCTTGATAGATACTCACTATATCTTGATAGCTATTCACTATATCTTGATAGATATTCACTATAATCTAAATACATTTATAACAGGCTATATATATTCACTTTCATACCAAATTTAAAAAGCAGCTATAATTTATGTATTTCAAGGCAAAGTGAATGAATTCTTAGCTATGTACAAAATGTTTGTGGCAAATACTTCATTTTATAGCTACAGATTTTCTAACACGTAGCTAAATGCAAGTACTGTTATCGCGAGACTAAAACGTAAACTAGACACAAATTTTGAATTTTCATAGCAAAGTCTTTTTCCACAATAGAATATATTGTGGCTATAATATAAAAAATTGCTACAGATTTTATTTGTCGTGGCAAAGAGTAAAATTATTTACTATAAATGTATATTTTGTAGCAAGATTTTTCACTGTCGCAACTACAACATAACTTTTTCATACCTGTAAGTATTTTTCCTTAGCCACAAATCATGTAAAGTCTGTAACTAACTTTTAGTTACGTCACTTCTTGCTATGAAAAAAAATTGTGGCTAAAGTGTTTAGCTATAAAACTTTTCATATTTAGCTACAATATATTATGTAGCTATATATGCATTTTGCTGTAGTGTTCCTACTAAGGAAATAAACTTGTTTGAATTTTGTTTCATTTTTAGGATTGAACAGTGAAGAGTCTAATTAATTTTCATTTTTATGGAAACATAGGTATGATGCTCGTCTATAAAAAATGATTAATTTGAGAAATGGGCACAACTACTAAGACCAATAAGTCAAACAGTAATTCAAATGAGGGAACAATTTGTTACTATATCACAAACAGATACATGTCAGGCCTTCTTGCCTTCTCATTCTGGCTTCCCCATTACACTTCTACCAACGAGGCCAGTGACGCCAACCTAGATAAGTGCAATTAGATAGGATTAGTAGTTTCTTATATTTTAGAAAGAGGAGTTGCTCTTAGAGATAAGTAGAGTGAAATAAACTTGCTAAAATGAATGTGGATAGGTGTCTGCTTTCATTGAGAATTTGGATTGTACAACTAAGAATGTGGCTGAATTCTGGGTCACGGTAGAGTTCAACGCGCTGGATAAGAAGCATACCTATAACATATGGGTTCATACTAATCTAGATGCTTTGGCACAGACTTTGTGTGTGTTAAAAAATTCACTAAAAAGTACATATAGTAAATTTCGAACTCAATAAATCAAATAGTGGTAGAAGAATTCTGAATTCGAATCAGAAAGTTCAAATCATAAATCCGCCTATGATCAGAACCCTCAAATGAAGAAAGTCTAAGAGCTACTGAAGCCAACTCATGGCGCAAAATCTCATGTATCCTATGTGATGTTTAGACTTAAAAGACATTGCAAAGTCCAACTGGAATTGAACTTCGCAATGTTGCATACCTTGAAGGGGGCTCTGTGGAATGAAAATTGGATGCACTCCCTCCGATTAACAGATAGATGGAGAAAGAATGATACTGCAAAGTGTTCCTTGGACTGGAAGGTACTGAAGGAAGGAGGATCTGAGTAACGGACAGTAGCAGTTTTTCTCTCTGTATAATTTTCTTCGAACTGTTGAGTTGATATAAGTTTATACATTGGCTATTTAAAAGACTATACTCCCCTTCCTAGCACATGTACCTTGTAGATGTACATAACAGACCAAAAGGAATACACTATATTTGACTTCCTGTACAGTGCTAGCCGCAAAATTTGGTGCTGCAAGTCTTGAGGACTGTCTTTTATTTCCTATAGCTAAAGACATACATTTCCAGATAACTCCCGGATTAGGAGGATCTAACTTCCATGAAACAGAGGTCTGCAGGTGTAGGAACCATCTTAGATCCAAGCAACAACTTGCAGCAATTCAATAACCTCACATATAAGCCACAAAATTTTTATTAGATTCCCAAGCTCCTGAGAGATCAATGTGCAAGTTAGATGCAAAGATTAAAAAAGAAGAGAGAGAGAGAGAGAGAGACAAACATTAAGGTATTAAACCGAAACGGCAAAATATAGGTTATCTTTTTCTTTTTTCCTTTTGTGATGGGGCTTCTTTTTTGGGGTTCAGGCCTAGGCCTCATATCGTTGATCCCCAAGACAAAGACTAAGAAATCGAAACGGCAAAATATGCAATATGCATCCATTGGAAGTGCTAAGGCATGTGTAAACGCAAATGCCAGATTAAAATCTAACTTGGTTTCAAACAAATGGCTCAAACTGATAAAAACAAGAGATATGATAGTACAGAGTCTACTGACTTACATTTCAAGGGTTTCACAAATATTAATCAAAAGGGAATTAAATGGGATAAAAAGATTGTTTTAATTTCCAAGTCCATAACCTTAAGACTATGATCGCACAAGGACTAAGGATCTAGCGATATGTTTAAGTATCCCTTTATAAAACTCTAAAATTAATCAACAGAAGCTCTAGCGCTTGATGAAAGTTCTTTTGTGGACTTTATGTTTTCCTATTTATGAAACTCATGCAATAGGATACCTGTTCATGATGGAGTAGTGTCCAATCCTGGGAGTGCCCCTCTCTGCCGCACACTGATTTGGTTTTCCAACACATTTCTGCATAATTAAAATATCAATCAGAATTTGGAGCATCTTTCTATTCTGCATACCCGAAATTTAATCGGCAAACAATTTGGAGCATTCTCCTTCAACTCCTATACAACAAAAGTGGGTAATAGAAGTTATTCATCTGCATAATATGAAAACAGTCTTTTCTAGGAGTCTTTAGGCTCACCTTTGCTAAGGGATTCTTTTTTGGCTGAGACACTTCACGTGCTTCCTTTTCAGATCTAAAGGACAACTAGGATAAAAAAGGAAACACGGTTAGAATTTTATTGGTTGAGACATAAGTAAGTTGCTAAAACATACATATAAGTCTGATACATTCAGGCTACCGCATAACTGGTAGTATGGCATACATAATCATCTCGAATCTAGTACCTTATTAAGCAGTTCAATTGGAGGATGCACTGAAAGTTTCTCATCAATTATGGATTTAGATTCCTGTGATACGATAATGAACATTTAATAAGAGGAAACAAGGAAGAGAACCAATTAACCAAAGAGCATAACACACGTCTAACCGATAGTATAGCAAAAGCATACACCAAAATCATGTGTTACCATTGAGTATGTACTTTCTTATCCCATGTCACCACCTATGCCATTATCTTCCCTACTTTGAAATATCTGTATGAAGACATGATCTTTAAGCACATAGCATGTAGTCAAAAATCAAAAAGACCAAAATAGGCAAACATAAGTCAGGTAACCACTACCTTGTTACATTTATGTGATCTTGACTTGAGTTATGTTACAGATTTCCCTGCTTCACAGCATTTTGAGTGATTGGTCTGAGAAACAACCCAAAACAGTATAAGCACAAGCTGGACTTGCTATACAAGAAGTGACACTTTGTGATGTTTTAGGTTATATTCTATATGGTGAACCAAAAAGGTGATGCTAACTTTATACATATGTTTCCACAATCATGTACTCCTTATTGATATGAAATGTCTATGAACCCAAGTCAAAAGGTGTTTTTGGATATAGCTTCTCGAAATCTAACAAGCCACTGTGCATCGGAGGAATTGTCACCCTGCTTGACTTGCGGTAGTCCTTTCCCAATCACAAACTTTGTATAATCAATGGATTTGGGAGGGGCTAAACAAGGTTTAGTTGGTGGGGGGAGGAAGCAAGGAAACAAGTACCCTAGCAACCTCATGCATTTTTGGCCTCTCACATGGGAATCTTTTTGTGCACAACAACGCAAGTTGAAAAGTTTTCCTCACATGCATTAAGTCCATGCATGTAACAGATACCTCAGGATCGACAGCTTCCATCATGGTGTTATCATCCGCCTTTGACAATATCTGCAACATAAAACAAATTACTTCAAGCAAATGTAATAGGAATTAAAGAAACAAAAGACATTTGATAGAATTTTGCAAATGCAAGAGGAAGGTAACAAAATTTGAGAGAAGATGTTCATTTCTATACAGTCTGAAATAAATCCTTTACAACTAACAAGGTAGAGCAATTAGTGGAGAATAATACCGGCTGATGTAAGTTCAAGTCATTATCGACCGGTTTCTTTCCTGTCAAAAGCTCCAGGAGAACAATGCCAAAGCTGTAGACATCTCAATTTTCAGTTAACCTGGAAGTCCTGGCATACTCAGGGTCAATGTAGCCAATGGTGCCTAAGCAAAAATATACGAAGGCGGTGGTGAAGGCGATGAAAGGGAACGGAGGCGTTGCGAAGGCGGCGACGAGGGCAGATATAGTGAACGGAGGAGTTGCGAAGAAGGCAGCGAAAGTGAACGGAGGAGTTGCGAAGGAGGTGCATTACCGAGGAGTATGGAAGAACCCGTCGGGGAGATATGGGGCGGAGACCAGAGATCCGAAGAGAGGATGCAATATTTGGTTAGGTACGTTTGACACGGCGGAGGAGGCAACGATGGTGTATGATGCAACAACGATAGAGTTTCGCGGGGTGAAGGCTAAGACTAATTTAACGATTCTGACGGCCGATGTGAATCAGTGTCCCAATCATCAGATCTGTACTGTTGTGTCATCAAATGCGGTGGTTGTGGCGGCGACCGAGGTGGAGGCAAAGACGGTGGATCTGATCTGATTTAATCAACCGCCGCCATAGCCACCGCATTCAATGACGCAACAATACTAATTTGATGACTGGGACTCTGATTCACATCGTCCATCAGAATCGAAAAATTAGTCTTACCCTTCACCCTGTGAAACTCTACCGCTTCTGCATCATACGCCATCGCCGCCTCCTCTGTCATGTCAAACGTACCTAACCAAACATTGCATCCTCTTCTCAAATCTCTTATCTCCACCCTGTATCTCCCGACGGCTTCTTCTATACTCATCTGTAATGCACCTCCTTCGCAAATCCTCCATTCACTTTTGCCGCCTTTTTTGCAACTCCTCCGTTCACTTTCTCCGCCCTCGCCGCCGCCTTCGCAATGCCTCCATTCACTTTCATCACCTTCCCCGCCGCCTTCGTACATTATTGCTTAGGCACTATTTTCACTTCTGTAAATCAATAAAAAAATAAAAAATTCGCTCTATATATATATGTGTACAAAAAAAATTATTTATTGAAATTAATTTATTTTTTTCTACCTATAGAAATATGATAAATTTGAACAAGTCATTAGGATGAAAGAAAACTTAGAGGGGAGGAGCTGCTTAAATAGGAAAGTGGTAGGGGAAGCTGTAACACCCCGTACCTTCCCAACCCTACTTGATGATGTTGAATAATGGTTGCTTGGGTGTTGAGAGATATAAGTATGTTGGTAATGCTAATGACGAAAAAAATTGAAATTTGGCAACGTACATGCGAGTAGACCTTCGTAGGAGGTGTTTTGTGCTTTCGTGGAGCATTTGGGTAATACCCCTTACACACTCTAACCTCATTTGGTGACTTGGAGTCATGTTTACTTGATTATTAAGATCACTAAGTAAGGATTTTGTAGTGTTTGGATAAGGGATTGGACGATACGCAAGTGTTGGAAAAATGGCCGAAAAATTCAGCAAAGCTTCAAAACTTGCGCCACTGCCCTGTTTCAGGGGGTGTGGCGCAAGCCACCTGATTCAGAGGGGCTGCATTTCCTGCGCCACTACCCTGTTTCAGGGGGTGTGGCGCAAGGAACAAATATTAGGCCTTTCCGGACCCGTTTTGTAACGCAATTCTACGACGCTTCTTGGATGGTTTCTTTTGGTCCTTTGGAGTTCTTTGAGCATTGTTAAAGCTTCAAACACTTCAATACACTCCTACATACTCCTACATGATCAAATCATGAAATGTGAATAGTGATCCAAAATGTCGCCAAGGGCGACTAGAATTCCTATTTTTACGATCGAGGCGACGAATGAGAATCTCGTAGGAGAATATTGTCGTAACATTATGGAATTATGTAAACATGAGATATATGGTGAATAATACATGAAATTGGATGGGTTACATGGGTATGTGTTATTGGGCCCAAAGTTAGGCCCAAAATGGAATTTACAAGAATTGGCCCAAAGGGGCAAAAAGACCCATTCTTCCACTTTGACCTCATTTAATGCCAAGAGTGGCTAAGCATGACTTCAAAAGTCTATAAAAGGAGCACAAAAATCAGATTTTTAAGACAAAGAACACACATGCTTTTTCTCTCTTTTTCTAGACTTTTCAAGAAAGTTTCTTTGGGGGCTCTCAAACCCTAAGCCATAATTGGATAAGATCACCATCTTTCAAGCCTAGGTAAGTGATTCTTATTATGTATTACCATATTATAAGCGTGAGAGATCATGTATATCATGTTGGTTATGATTGGAAATGTTAGATATGGCACTTTGGATTTTTGTAAAAAGATGTGAAATCCATGGGATTGTAACTTGAATTATGACTTGGGCCTTTGATGAAAAAGCATGGTATGGACAAAATATGAACATGTATGGTGTTATTGTTGGTATTAAACTTGTTCTTGTCTATAAGTAGAAATTTTGGGATTTTGGCCGATATGTGTTATGAGTTGTATTAAGGTTATTTAATGGATTATTTGTGATGTGGTATGGATAAGAAAGTGTAAAGGAGAAGTGTTGTGGTGAAATGTATCAATTATCATGTATTGGTCAATGTTGGGAATATTATGGAATTTTTGGCATAATGATTCTATCAATGGTTTTATCAAGGGGAAATGACATGTTTCAAGGCAAACATGTACCTCATTGATGTTATATGCAATTGTAAAGTAGTTGATGGTTAATGTAAATCCCGTTATCTATTGGTGTTGTGTTGTAGAGTGACACATAAAGAAGGAGCGGGACATTGTATGCACATCTAAGGTTGGATAGTCGTATTGAGAATACAAGGTATGTAAGGTTACTCTGTCCGTATCTTTCTACGGCAATTAGTATTCACATTGACATTCCACTAGTCCTATCCCGAAATGTACCAAGGTATCTCATATCCGCTCACCTATGGTCGTTGTCATATATTTCTCACTGTTGATCATTGGTAAATCTCATGTCTCATATTCATGGTTAACGTTCCAAATTATGTTCCAATGTTTCAATGTGCTATTACCTATGCCTCTTGTTCATAGATTATTGTCCAATGGTTCCCCTAGTGTTATGTCTCTAATAATGTTATGTTGCCAAGTTATTCACATGTCTGTCACTCATTGATTAATGATTCAAAGTTTCCAACAATGTTATGTTCCAAAGTTCAAAGTGATATTATGACTATCATTGTATCAATCTCAAAGTAAAGATCAAAGTAATACAAATGTGGTCAATGATCAAGTATGGGTGGCAAGTCTAGGGGCACTAGCCTAGCTCGACTCGATCCCGAGGTATTGATTTATGTGTGGCAAGTCTAGGGGCTTAAGCCTAGCTCGACTCGATCCCGATATGGGTGGCAGGTCTGAGGGGCGTAAGCCTAGCTCGACCCGATCCCGAGGCATTGATTTATGGGTGGCAGGTCTTAGGGGCATAAGCCTAGCTCGACCCGATCCCAACATGACGATAAGTCATGCAAAGACCCACTGATCAGTAGGGGCCCGGGTACATTGTTATCATTGAGCATTGAGATAAAAAAGTAATGAACGCAATGAACGCAATGTACGCAATATACATGTTTCCAAATGCTTAACTTTGACTACTCACTTTTGTTTAACTCCAATGAAGTCTTTATGTTATTTACAGTTTCATTTGAGCCTTACATATTCAGTACATTTTTCGTACTGACCCCTCTTGGGGAATTTACCTTATTTGCTGCAGGCGCAGGTACTAGTAGGCCTCCACAGTAGGTTGCCGGTGTTGCGGATCTTTGGTGAGCTCCAGTTAGATCGGAGCTTCGCCGAGTCACAGTTGTACATATGTTTTGGTATTGTACACGTTATATAAAGCGGGGACTTGTCCCGACTTTTAGTTTGTTTTGGTCAATGCATCTGTTAGAGGCTTTTGTAGACGTATGTGGGTGTATGAATGTAAGAAGGTACATGTCGTTTTTGACTTAATGGCTTCAACGGCCAAGTTTCGCGTACGTATTTATATGTATCATGTTCCATGAATTCTGTTGTTGGTATCTAAAGCCATTAGGCGATTATGGGTTTCTTGTGGCATGCACATGATGGAATAGAAGTAAAGCTTGGTTCTCTCGGGCCTTATCGGCTACGGGTGCCAATCATGTCCCGATGGGATTCGGGGCGTGACAGAAGCAAATAAAGCAAAATCAATGAAGGGAGTGTTTTACTTGACTGATGTAATTGTGGGGGCAACACATGACCTGACATTGTTATAATATTTTTTCTTAAACAAGTCAAGTTTTGTGATATTAGTATCACAAAATTTATGAATGTTAATATTGGTCCTTATGATTTCTAGTTAAACACATTTTAACAAGTAGTTTAATTGATAAAAAAATTTGTCTCAAAATAAATGTTACCTTAAAATCTTTTTGGAACTTTACAAATTTATATACACTTTTGAAAAAAAATAATTGTAAGAATAATATGAGAAAAATTTAATGAATTATATCTTAATTTTGTAAATTAATAAGTAATTTGGAACAACTATATTTAGTAATGTTAATATTGGTCCTTGTGATTTCTACACATACAATGTAAATAACTTAAATCTTATAAATGATCCATGTAAAAATGGATTTGAATCAAATCCAACACTCTCTCTCTTTTTTTTTTTTACTGAAGATGTCATTATTTTCTAATTTCTTTGCCACTGAGAATATTTTCCTTCGGTATCATTTATAGAACTTTCAAATATAAATGGAGTATATTTTAAAAATAATACATTACTATTTTAAAAATAATACATTACTCGTCTTCTTGATTCATTTTTCGTATTAGCCAAATACACATTAACTCTAATTATACGTCCAATTCGGGATGGTCGAGTATCCATATTGAGAGAAAAATAAATTTAAAAAATTAAGGCGGAGAAGTTTGAAAGTTGTGACTTAAATTTATTCATCTTGTACTCAAGAATAGTATTCATGATATAAATACAAATGATACGTAAAGTGCAATTTTATACTATTTGGTACTATTGATCATAAAAAAAGACATGACTAAAATACAATCTTGAAGAAACCAAATTAAAAAAACTTGACACAGAATTAGCAACAATAGCGATTAAGGAATTACAACGTCTTAGATCCTAATCTCAAGTTAATTAGTTTTGCATGGAGGATTTTCCTTGGCCAAAACCTCACGTCCTATAGACTTGAAATTAAAAGCACATGCATGTTCCTCCGGATACCGATGACTTTCTCAAAATATTTCATCACACTTACAACTGAACCCTGTTAATCCCACCTTCTTCATGCAAATCATGCACCTTTTTGACTTCGTTGAATCATCGTTTCCAATTTTAATAGTAAGAGAACACATCATTTGAATAAAGCCAACACATTCTCGTCGGTTTCAGCTTCTTTCAATAAAGTATTGCAGCATTGGGAACAAAAGGTGTCATTGGTTGGGCTCCCACAGAAACCACAACTACTCTCACATGAAACTAGGATTACTACTTTGTTACAACAAGTCATTATTTTTTTCGTCTGTCAATGAAAAAATTGTTAAGGGAATTATAGTGTTATACATAGAGAGAGGAAGCTTGTTTGTAATCGTAATACAAATTAAAGTAAGATTAGTACTTCCTTAATTTATCCCCTCCCACTTCTGCTTGGTTTTGGATGGAATATTAATATTTGGAAATTATTGCCCAAAATTGATTAGGACAATACCGATTTGGGCCGCAGAAGACTACCAAGAAGTAACCAATAGTAGGGTCCATCAAAAACTTCGGCCATTTATTTGGGGAAAGTTTAAAAGCAAAATGACATAAATAGTTAATATTTAGGCAATAAATAAGACATCATAACTAAAGTTTATCTAATTATAGGACGTAGATACAATTTAGTAGTTAAATATACAAATTAGATATTGTAGGTACAAATTTATATGAGCTCAAAATTTGCTTTGTATACAAATACAAACGTATATGTGCCCCAAAATTAAAGAGCCCCCCCCCCCCTCTGCCCAAATATGAACTTCAAATTCCAAAAGATGCAAATATGCAAATACAAAAGAAATGTATATTTAACTATTTAATCTAAACATTAAATGGTAATTATTTTAAACATTAGCTACAACTACTAATTATGACTTGATATTTTCTACTCCATGTATTTTTTTCAATATCATATACAGTCAGACCTCTCTATAGCGGCCCCTCGGTATTGTGTCATTTGACTATAACGACCTGTTTTTCTTCGGAATTAATTTTTTATGTTATATTTTACTTTTCTATAACAACAACATTCATTATAGCAGTACACTCATTGTAAATTTACTGTACCTCTCTATAACAGTCATACTCAAATATTGTGTTATACTATTTTGTAAGAAATGTATTATGTATAAAATAAAATTTTACGACCCGATTTCTCAAGTCATGATGGCGCCTACCTCATCCCACCAGTAGGCAAGCCAAGCCATAACCCGAAACGACAAGTAATGGGCTAACGGTCAGAAAACCAGAAAAGACCAGACAAAAATGATAACAATAGTAATAATAAGCGGAAGCAGGAAGAAAACATGTAAAGTGTAATATATAAAGAAAAGAGAGAATGAGGAGGACAAAATACATATGATAAAACCCCTCCCAAGACCTGGTAAGGTCTGTACTAGAGCCACCACTAAGAAAAGATCAGAGTGCTAGACAGAATCCCAAATATACACAATATATACAAAGTCATCTCGGATACAAAAGACTAAACTGGAACAGATGGAGGAGGATCAGCTGTCACGACCCGATTTTTTGAGTCATGATGGTACCTACCGTAACCCACCAATAGGCAAGCCAAACCCTAGCCCGGAGCGACAAGCGACAGGCTAACGGGCGGAATCCCAGAAAATAGAGATGAAGTGGAAGTAATCATACTAATAAACATGCTAGAAATATAAAAACAAAATCAAAATATATATTGATACCAAGACTGAGAAGGAATAGGACAATATATAAAGTCAAGAACCCCTCCCAAAACCTGGTGAGGTTGGTGCAAGAGTCACTACTAGACATGTCCAAAATACAAGACAAAAACCAAATATATACAACAAGTACTACAGTCTCGAGAATACAGTAGAGATGGAGTAGGATCTGCCTCGGACGTCAGTAAGCTCACCCTGCTCCGGAGTCAGTGCTGAGAAGAGAGTCACGTCAAAACCATCAGCTAGTGCCTGGATCTGCATCGGGGAAAAAGATGCAGAAGTGCAGTATGAGTACCGGGGCAACGGGTACTCAGTAGACATCATCGGCCGACTAAGCTTAATATAATATAAGCAAACTAAAATGCGAGGGTGCATACTAGGTCCGGGGTGTAAATAATAAGTACATAAGTAACTGCCAAGCTGTATAGATATGCTCAGGAGAGAATAAGTGTGATACAGAATAACGAGTAAATAAATGCGTAAGTAAACATACAAATCAAACATAACCTATCTTGGCACCCATAAACCCGATAGGCACACGAAAGAAAATAATAACCCAGTTTGGCCCCCATAAACCAGCGGGACACATAAGAGAAGTAAATGCATAGTCACCAGTGTCTCGAAGTTGTATCAGTATCCAGTAACCACAATAACCAATAAGGGTGTGCACCGGGCTTGAACCGGCACCAATGGGTAATAACAAGAGGCCCGACGCCTAAATCAAACCGGACATAGTGGATAATAACAATAGACCACATATATATCATAACCGCCGGACTCAAACCGGAACTCAGAGAACAACAGTATCGTAACCACGGTACCCAGTACCAGAACTCTCGAATCATATCATAACCAGATGCCAGACTCGAACCAAAACTCATAACAATCGGTAACCATCATATCTGAATCAGAGGTCGGACTCGAACCGGAACTCATAATAATCAGTAACCACGTGACAGAGTAGTGCTAGAATCCACACAAACACAAGTAAATGGGGACATACCGGCCCCAGAACTAACCTGAAACATAAATAAAAGAGCTAACCCACCACGTACTACAAGTCAATCTCGGGATCCTTTCAGATCAACTATCTACTATAAACAATATGTATATACAAGTCTGGATATACATTATAAGTCATGGCAAGGCGGGTCCGCATTCTAAATCAAACTAGCCGACCCCAGTCAAATACGGTACTATTAGGGACTGACAAGACTAAACAGGTCAAAAGAGCATAACTAGGGTAATTCAACACAAATTTTATCCTAAAAGATTATCTCAGGTCTTAACTAAGCCTAACAATGTTTAAAGCTAACTATACCAACTGTGAAGAGTAGTGGGGCCCAGTACGGGGTCCCGAAAACAAGTCTGGGCTAAACCTAACTGAGTCTGTACTAAGGTTCCCCAAACCCCTACTAACAGTAGTACAACATTAACCAACCCTATAAAGGTAATCTCTGGCACGCCACGAGGATAACTGGCTTGGAACATATCCAAAAAAGGCCCTAACCGGCCCAAAAGGCCCAATCATAGCAAGTCAATGCCAATCTACAACTACTAGCCCAAACAATAGCATAATAGTATGCAAATACTATAAATAAACTCAGTCTAGGTATATGGTAAGCCTACCTACCTGGACGCCGCCGAATATCTGCCAAAGCTTGCTAAATAGGAGTCTTCCCCTTCCGCGATACCTCACATTTCTGCCATGCTAGCAAAATAATAAACTACATGTCAAAACATGAATATTGATACCCATATTGCATTAGTTCGGAAAAAATATCCGAACGGTCCATGTGGGGCCCACTTGCGGAATCGCAAAATCGAAACCATCACAACATCCCAAATCACCCCGTGATGAATAGTCACAACTAACACCGCTCAATTTGAGCTCAATATATAGCTCAAACATCAACACCAATCCCAACAACCACCGTAACTAAAACTACCGTAAAAATAAGAAAACGTACCGTAGAAACGACGAGAACGAGTCCACGAACTCAAATCTACCAACCCCTAACCTTGAATCTCTCTAGAAATGCCTAAAGTTGAGCTTATATTGATTAACAATGGTGGAATATATGTAACACTTAATAAAGAAAACAAAATGAGAAAAGAAAATAATACTATAGTATGTATATATACTACACATACAAAACCAAAAAGAAAGTAATCTTATAGTCAAATACTAATTAATGTTAACATGCACATGGCCTTATCCATTTTTGCTCTCCGTATATATATATATATTCGGATACTGCATAGGCTCGTGGTAAAATAAATACAATATTTTAAATATACCATCATGAATAGAAAATTATTTTGAACAAAACATCTATAAAATAAAAATATTATGTTAACAAAATTAGATTTACTATCTCCATTTAAAAATATTACTAAATTAGAGAACTTTTATGAAGTAGTATAGATATATCATTTTACCAAATTCTAATTTAATTTAAATATTTTGCAACACGCTCGATATAAATAATATTCTCAAACGAACCGCCCGAAAACCGAACTGTCAGTCCCAACAAGTCATAAATAACTTGGGGCAGTTATAGAAAAGCTTTAAAAGCTGAGAACACATGAAAACGAGGGAAATGACTGGGAGGGTCATTACAACATCCACTACTAAAAGGACTTTCGTCCGTGAAAGTCAACAGTAAGTGCATACCTGAAGATGTGAATAAGGAGGGATACTGGGCTCGCATATCACGCTCAAGTTCCCAAGTGGCCTCCTCAACCGAACGGTAACGCCACTGAATCTTAACTACTGTAATATCCCAGGAGCGTAACCGCCTGACATCTCTAGCTTAAATGGACACAGGCTCCTCCACAAATGCTAACTTATCGTCTAACTGAACCGATTCCCGCTAAAGCACATGCGACTCATCCGAAATGTACTGTCGCAACATAGAAACATGAAATACCGGGTGAATAGCTGAAAAGGTCGGAGGTAAAGAAAACACATATGTTACCTCCCCGACTGTCCGCAGAATCTCAAAGGGTCCAATATACCTAGGGCTAAGCTTGCCCCTCCTTCCAAACCGCATCACACCCTTCATCGGCGATACTCGTAAGAAGACCCTATCACCAACTCTGAATTTCAATGGACAACGTCTACGGTTAGCATAACTCCTTTGTCTACTCTGCAGCCTGTCCTGAATCACCCAAACTCGGGCCAAAGATTCTCGAAGCAAATTTGTGCCATGAGGATTGACCTCTGAAGTTTCAAACCAACCAACTGGAGATCGACACCGTCTACCATATAAAGCCTCAAACGGAGCCATCTGAATGCTGGAGTGGAAACTATTATTATACGCGAACTATGCTAAAGGCAAGAACTGATCCCATTGGACCCCAAAGTCAAGTACACAAACGTGGAGCATATCCTCCAATACCTAAATCGTCCTCTCCGACTGCCCGTCGGTCTGAGGATGAAACGCAGTACTGAGGTCCACCTAGGTATCCAACTCCTCCTGGAAAGTCTGCCAAAAATTGGAGGTAAACTGAGACCCTCGGTCTGAGATAATAGACACTGGCACTCCGTGCAGGCGAACCACCTCCTGAATATATACACGAGCTAATCTCTCAGCATTGTAAGAAACTCGAACAGGGATAAAGTGCGCGGACTTAGTCAACCGATCTACAACAACCCAAATACTATCAAAGCCACGAGAGGTGCGAGGTAACCCACCAACAAAATCCAAAGTGACTCGCTCCCACTTTCACTTGGGAATGGGCAACTGCTGAAGTAGACCATCGGGTCTCTGGTGCTCGGCCTTTACCTGCTGACAATAGAGGCATCGAGCTACAAACCCTGCTATGTCTCGTCTCATACCACGCCACCAATAGTGTTGTCTCAAATCTCTATACATCTTAGTTGTCCCGGGGTGAATAGAATATCTAGAACTGTGCGCCTCGTGCAGAATCAACTGAGACAAGTCCCCAACTCTCAGAACACAAATACGGCCATCAATCCTCAAAACACCATTCGAATCCAAGGTAGCCCTTTCGAACTCACCCTTTAACACCTGATCCTGAAGGCTATGAAGACCACTATCCTCAAACTGACAATGTTGAATCTGCTCCAGAAAAGTAGATCTGGCCTCAACGCAAGCAACAATCCTCCTGGGGTCAGAAATATCCAATCGAACCATCGAGCTAGCTAAGCACTGAATGTCCAAAGCCAATGGTCGTTGAGAGTCTGGAATAAAGGCTAAGCTACCCATACTCACTGCCTTCCGGCTCAAGGCGTCCGCTACCACATTCGCCTTGCCCGGATGATAGAGAATAGAGATATCATAGTCCTTCAACAACTCAATCCACCTGCGCTGCCTCGAATTAAGATCCCTCTGAGTCATAATATGCTGAAGATTGCGGTGGTCTGTAAAGATCTCACAATGAACACCGTATAAATAATGCCTCCAAATCCGCAGTGCAAACACTACCGCTGCTAACTCTAAGTCATGAGTGGGGTAATTACGTTCGTCCACCTTCAGTTGCCTCAATGCATATGCAATAACACGACCCCGCTGCATCAGAACACATGCCAAACTGATACCAGACGCATTACAATACACGATGAAACCCTCGCCCTCAACTAGAAGAGTCAACACAAGGGCAGAAGTAAGTCGATCCTTGAGCTTCAGAAAGCTCGCCTCACAATCCTCAGACCACTGAAATGGAACCTCTTTCTTGGTTAGTCTGGTCATAGGAGATGCAATAGACGAGAAGCCCTCAACAAGCCTCATGTAGTACCCTGCCAACCCAATAAAACTGCGAACCTAGATAGGCGACGTGGGCTTAGCCCAACCTCGAATAGCCTCAATCTTCGCTGGGTCTACCATGATACCGTGTATGGATAAACATGCCCCAAGAAAGCTACAGAATCAAGCCAGAATTCACACTTTGAGAACTCGGCATAAAGTCGATGATCTCTCAAAGTGTGGAGCACAATCCTCAAATGTTGCTCGTGCTCCTCGCTACTCCTCGAATAAACTAAGATGTCGTTAATAAACACAATCACAAAGGAGTCTAAGTATGGCCTAAATACAAAATTCATTAAATCCATGAAGGCTACTGGGGCATTAGTCAACCCAAAAGACATCACCAAGAACTCATAGTGGCCGTACCGAGTCCTGAAGGCTGTCTTTGGGATGTCCTCAGCCCTAACTCTCAACTGATGATATCCAGATCTCAAGTCTATCTTCGAGAATACCGCTGCACCCTGAAGCTGATCAAACAAATCATCAATACGAGGCATAGGATACTTATTCTTCACTGTTACCTTATTCAACTCCCTGTAATCGATACACATACGCATAGATCCTTCCTTATTTTTTACAAATAGAACTGGAGCACCCCACGACGACACACTTGGCCTGATAAAACCCTTTCCCAAAAGATCCTCAAGCTGACTACTCAACTCTCTCAACTCAGCAGGGGCCATACGATAAAAAGCCACAAAAATTGGTCGAGTGCCCGACTCGAGATCAATAATAAACTCTATATCACGCTCAGGAGGAAGAACAGGTAGCTCAGTCGGGAATATATCAGGAAACTCACGAACAACCGGGATAGAGTCAAGTGACGGACTCTCAATGCTAGCATCCCGAACGTAAGCAAGGAATGAATCACATCCCCTCGCCATCAATCTACAAGCCCGAACATATGAAATAATTCCCGTCGAGGTGCGGCTAACAGAACCTTGCCACACCACCGGGGGTACACCGGGCATGGCTAAGGTAACGATCTTGGCAAAGCAATTCAGGACTTCATGATAAAAAGACAACCAGTCCACGCCTAGAATCACATCAAAGTCTACCATGACCAATACAATAAAATCAACCTGAGTCTCAAACTCCTGAATAATCACCAGACAAGATCTATATACCCGATCCACTACTAAGGAATCACCAATGGGGGTGGATACACGTAAGGGTACAGATAATAACTAAAAGCATAAACTCAACCATGGTGCATAATAAGTAGATACATAAGAAAACGTGGATCCAGGATCAAATAATGCAGAAGCTGGCTAGTGGCATACGAAAATCATACCTGTAATCACCGCATCCAAAGCCTCAGCCTCCGGCCTAGTCAGCACAGCATACAACTGATGCTGGCTACCACTAGTATGAGCACCGACTTGACTACCAGTCCGACCTCCCTGCGCTCCACCTCGAGAACCCTGGGGACCACCCCGATGACCCTGTGCACCACCTCTACCTACTGGCGGTATAGATCTGATGGGCTGTGCTGTCTGAACTGAAGGCTCAACCGCCCTGCGCTGAGGACACTCACGCGCGAAGTGACCGACAACCCCATAAGTATAACATGCTCCTGGCTCTCTGCTAGGCCTAGAAGATCCTATATGACCACCTCTAGTCGATGAACTGGACTGACCACGTCCCTGAGGGTGACTAACAGAACCACTATAGGCGGGCTGACCCCTATCAGATATCTGCAAGGCTGACTGTACGAGCCTACTGGGCTGACCCTGTCACTAAAAAGACTGTTGTTGCTGCTGAGGGTACCTACCCTGAAATTGGAAACCACGACCTCTGAACTGCGAACCACTATGGCTCCCATTGAAACTACCCTGGACACGAGGTCTCTTATCGCTGCCCCCTTGGGCCTCGCGATCCATCTCCTCAATAGACTATACATGCTCAGTAATCTCTGCGAATGACTTCCCTGAAGTCACTAAACTTTGGGTAGCCCTACGGAGTGGCAATTTCAGTCCCCTAACAAAACATCTAACTCTCTCATACTCATCCGGCAAAATAGAAGTAGCGTCCCTAGCAAGATCATGAAACCTAGCCTCATACTCGGCGACAGATAATGAACCCTGAGTCAATCTGGAGAACTCATCCCTGAGCCGCTCCCGTATAGTACGGGGCATATACTTTCCCAAGAAAATCTCCAAGAACTGGGTCCAGGTAATCATCGAAGATCCCGCTGGCCTGGAATCAAGATATCCCCTCCACCATCTCCTCGTTGTAGTATCAAACTGATATGCCATAAAATCGACACCACGAGACTGTACCAATCCCAAATTCCTCAGTCTATCCTCACAGCTGGACAAGAACTCATATGCATCCTCTCCTAGAGTACCAGCAAATCTAGGTGGAGCTATTCTTAGGAAGCGACTCAACATCTTCTGCTCCTCGGCAGACATAACTGGCTGGACTACTACCAGTACAGGCAGAACCCCAACTCTGGGTGCCTCAGCTACAGGCTGCGCCCCAACACCAACTCCCTGTGCGGCTGGCTGTACTCCCGCAATAGGCGGACCTCCTACTAATCCCAACAATTGTACCAAAGTATCTCAGAGCACTGAAGTATCAATAAATTCGGGTGGAGCCTGGGCTGCCCACCGGCTGCTGTGGCGACGAAAAATCTGGAAATATAACGGGATCGGGTGACTGGTCCCTAGTATTATCACGACCTGGGGATGCTACTCTGCCCTGCCTCCGACCCCTAGGTCGACCTCGTCCCCTAATTGGAGCCCTCGCTGCAGGCTCGGGGTCCCGACCCCCAGCTCTCGCACCATACGGCTAACCATCTACATAAAGAGTGAACCAAATAGAGATTAGAAACCAACATAGACACCAACGCACGAAGGCGAATCAAAGAAATAAGATTTACCCTAAACATGCTCTGTAGCCTCCTGAAGATAGGATACGGATGTCTCTGTACCGATCTGCGAGACTCTACTAAACATCGGCTCATGCACCAACAATACCAGTGAAACCTAGGCTCTGATACCAAGCTGTCACGACTCAATTTTTTGAGTCATGATGGTACCTACCATAACCCACCAATAGACAAGCCAAAACCTAGCCCGGAGCGACAAGCAACAGGCTAACGGGCGGAATCCTAGAAAATAGAAATGAAGTGGAAGTAATCATACTAATAAACATGCTAGAAATATAAAAACAAATTCAAAATATATATTGATACCAAGACTGAGAAGGAAGAGGACAATATATAAAGTCAAGAACCCCTCCCAAGACCTGGTGAGGTCGGTGCAAGAGCCACTACTAGACATGTAAAAAATACAAGGCAAAAACCAAATATATACAACAAGTACTACAGTCTCGAGATCAAAAGACTATACAGTAGAGATGGAGTAGGATCTGCCTCGGACGTCAGTAAGCTCACCCTGCTACGGAGTCTGTGCTGAGAAGAGAGTCACGTCAAAACCATCGGCTAGTGCCTGGATCTGCATCGGGGAAAAAGATGCAGAAGTGCAGTATGAGTACCGGGGCAACGGGTACTCAGTAGGCATCATCGACCGACTGAACTAAATATAATATAAGCAAGCTAAAATGCGAGGGTGCATGCTGGGTCCGGGGTATAAATAATAAGTACATAAGTAACTGCCAAGGCGTATAGATATGCTCAGGAGAGAATAAGTGCGATACAGAATAACGAGTAAATAAATGCGTAAGTAAACACACAAATCAAACATAATCTATCTGGGCACCCATAAACCCGATAGGCACACGAAAGAAAATAATAACCCAGTTTGGCCCCCATAAACCAGCGGGACACACAAGAAAAGTAAATGCATAGTCACCAGTGTATCGAAGCTGTATCAGTATCCAGTAACCACAATAACCAACAAGGGTGTGCACCGGGCTTGAACCGGCACCAGTGGGTAATAGCAAGAGGCCTAACGCCTAAATCGAACCAGACATAGTGGATAATAACAATAGACCACATATATATCATAACCGCCGGACTCGACTCGGAACTCAGAGAACAACAGTATCGTAACCACGGTACCCAGTACCAGAACTCTCTAATCATATCATAACCAGATGTCGGTCTCGAACCAAAACTCATAACAATCGGTAACCATCATAATAAATCAGTGGCCGAACTCGAATTGGAACACATAATAATCAGTTATCAAGTGACAGAGTAGTGCCAGAATCCACACAAACACAAGTAAACGGGGACATACCGACCCCAGAACGAACCTGAAACATAAATAAAGGAGCTAACCCACCACATACTACAAGTCAATCTCGGGATCCTTCCAGGTCAACAATCTACTATAAACAATATGTATATACAATTCTGGGTATACATTATAAGTCATGGCAAGGCGGGTCCCCATTCTAAATCAAACTAGCCTACCCCGGTCAAATACGGTGCTATTAGGGACTGACAAGGCTAAACAGGTCAAAAGGGGATAACTAGGGTAATTCAACACAAATTTTATCCTAAAAAATCATCTCAGGGATTAACTAAGCCTAACAATGTTTAAAGCTAACTATACCGACTGTGAAGAGTAGCGGGGCCTACTACGGGGTCTCGAAACCAAGTCTGGGCTAAACCTAACCGAGTATGGACTAAGGTTGGCAAACCCCTACTAATAGTAGTACAACATTAACCAACCCTATAAAGGTAATCTCTAGCACGCCACGAAGATAACGGGCCTGGAACATATCCGAACAAGGCCGTAACCGGCCCAAAAGGCCTAATCATAGCAAGTCAATGCCAATCTACAACTACCAGACCAAACACTAGCATAATAGTATGCAAATACTATAAATAAACCAGTCTAGGTATATGGTAAGCCTAGCCTGCATGGACGCCGCTGAATATCTGCCCAAGCTTGCTAAATAGGAGTCTTCCCCTTCCGCGAGACCTCACATTTCTGCCATGCTAGCAAAATAATAAACTACATGTCAAAACATGAATATTGATACCCATATTGCATTAGTTCGAAAAAAATATCCCAACGGTCCATGTGGGGCCCACTTGCAAAATCGCAAAATCAAAACTGTTACAGCGTCCCAAATCACCCCGTGATGAATAGTCACAACTAACACCGCTCAATTTGAGCTCAATATATAGCTCAAACATCAACACCAATCCCAAAAATCACCGTAACTAAAACTACCGTAAAAATAAGAAAACGTACCGTAGAAACGATGAGAACGAGTCCACGAACTCAAATCTACCAGCCCCTAACCTTGAATCTCTCTACAAATGCCTAAAGTTGAGCTTATATTGATTAACAATGGTGGAATATATGTAACACTTAATAAAGAAAACAAAATGAGAAAAGAAAATAATACTATAGTATATATATATACTACACGTACAAAACCAAAAAGAAAGTAATCTTATAGTCAAATACAAATTAATGTTAACATGCACATGGCCTTATCCATATTCGCTCTCCGTATATATATATATTCGGATACTGCATAGGCTTATGGTAAAATAAATACAATATTTTAAATATACCATCATGAATAGAAAATTATTTTGAACAAAACCTCTATAAAATAAAAATATTATGTTAACAAAATTAGATTTAATATCTCCATTTAAAAATATTACTAAATTAGAGAACTTTTATAAAGTAGTATAGATATATCATTTTACCAAATTCTAATTTAATTTAAATATTTTGCAACACGCTCGATATAAATAATATTCTCAAATGAACTGCCCGAAAACCGAACTGTCAGTCCAAGCAAGTCATAAATAACTTAGGGCAGTTATAGAAAAGCTCTAAGTGCTGAGAACACACGAAAATGAGGGAAATGACTAGGAGGGTCATTACATCAGCCTCGGACGGCAACAAGCTCACCCTGCTCTGGATTAGTACTGGAATAGAGGAAACACGTCAACACCGGCTTCTCGTACTCGGATCTGTATCAGGAAAAAAATGAAGAAGTACAGTATGAGTACCAAAGCAACGGGTACTCAGTAGGCATCATCGGCCAACTGAGTTCAAATATAGGAAAAGTATAACTAAAATGCGAGAGTATAATCTAAGTCAACAGTAGATAGGGATAGAAAAGTAAATAACTATTGAACTATGCAAATTTTATAAAGGAATAAGTAAAAGCGATACAGGAAAATAAATAACTCAGTAGAAAGAAAGCAAACCAAACATAACCTAACTGGGCCCCCATAAGACCACAAGGCACACAGAAGAAAATAATTAACCCGATCGTGCCAACATAAGTCGATGGGTGCACACAAGAAATGAATAAAGTAAAGGCATAGACATCCCAAAGCCGAACCGATCTCAAGTAACCTCCAGATCCTAAATCCATGATAAATCCAACCAAATGTGCACCGGGCTTAAATCGGCACCAATGGATAATAACGAGAGGCCAGCCTCCGGGCTCGAACCGAAAATAGTGGCTAATAACGAGAGGCCACATATAAGATATACAACAAAATCTCATAATCAGTTGCCGGACTCGTACAAGAACTCAGAGGAACCATAACTCCCAGAACAACTGTAATCAGTACCAGAACTCCCATATCATATCATAACTAGATGCCAAAGTTGTGCCAGAACTCATAATAAATAACAAAAATAAAGTATATGTTGGTCCCGAACCGGAACTGAAATATATTTATATAAACATACGCATAACTAGATAAAAGGAAGTAATCCAAGGTTTCCCAGCTTAATACCACTCACTAAGTTCATAGATACTACATCATACTAAGGGATAACGGGATCGAAATCTACCAAAACGGGACCCTAACCGGATAAATAAGGCTTGAAATATTTCAATGATACCCGGGCTACAACTACATACCCAAAACTAGCGTATTAGCACACAATTACCATAAATAAAATCAGTCTAAGGATAGGGTAAGCCTAGCCTATCTGGACGCCAAAGCTAAAAAACCCTCCGAGAAGCCTCCGAATAAGGCCCCACTAGAAACCGAGTTTGTATAACTTGATGTAGATATTACCTTCGGGAAAAGAATATAGCATCAAAATAGATTGTACCCACAATTTCCTCTTTAACGTCAACGTATTAATGAATTGTTGTGTTTAGAGAGAACACACTATACTAAACACTTCATGAAAACTTACTCTAAATGGCAAAAAATTCACACATGAATATGATATGAATACCAAGTTGTAATACATTTAATATACACATTAACTATGACAGTTACACGTAGGTAGTATGATAATTATGACATGTGTCCACTAAGTGTCATTAAAACCATTAGTTGTTCACTTTCTTATGTCACACGTGGATTAGAGATTTCCATTATAAAATATTTTGTCATATTATTACATACTCGGGTATTGCATAGCTTCGTGATAAAGTAAATATCATATTTTGAATATACCATAATTAATAGAAAATTATTTTGAATAAAGCCTTTATTATATAATAATAATATTTTAACATATCTAGATTCACTATCTCCGCTTAAAATATTAATGGATTACAAAACTATTGTAAAGTAATATAAAAATATCATAAAATGTCTACAGAATTTTATAAATATCAAAAATATTTTAGAAAGGTAATTAACTATATCTTTTTACCAAATTCTAATTTAATTTAAATATTTCATAACACGTTCGGTATTAATAAAATTCTCAAACGAACTGTCCAAAAATTGAACTGTCAATCCCAGCAAGTCATAAATAACTTGGGGCAGTTATAGAAAATTGCTAAACGCCGAGAACATCCGAAAATAAGGGAAATGGTCGGGAGGGTCATTACATCATCCACTACCAAAAGGACTTTCGTCCGCGAAAGTAAAGGATAAGGAAGAACCTGAAGGCTCGAACAGGTAGGGATACTGGGTCCGCATATCACGCTCGATTTCCCAGGTAGCCTCCTCTACTGTACGGTGAGGCCACTGAACCTTAACTACAGGAATGTCTCTGGAGAACAACTGCCTAACATCTCTGGCCAACAAGGACACAGGCTCCTCTACAAATGCCAACCTCCCATCCAACTGAACCGAGTCCCTCCGAAGTACGTGAGACTCATCTGGGATATACTGTCGCAACATAGATACATGAAACACTGGGTGGATGGCTAAAAATGCGGGAGGCAATGTTAATTCATAATCTACCTCCCCAGCTGTCTGCAGGACCTCAAATGGCCCAATATATCTGGGGCTGAGCTTGCCCCTTCTCCCAAACATCATCATGCCCTTCATGGGTGATACTCGTAGAAATACCCTGTTACCAACTCTGAACCTCAATGCACGATGCCTACGGTCAGTATAACTCTTCTATCTACTCTTAGCTATTCGTAGCCTATCCTGAATCACCGAACCTGGTCCAATGACTCACGAAGCAAACATATGCCACGGGGCCAAACCTCGGAAATCTTGAACCAACCAATAGGGGATCGACATCCCCTACTATACAATGCCTCTTATGGGGCCATCTGAATACTAGAATAGAAGCTGTTATTATATGCAAACTATGCCAAAGGTAGGAACTGGTCCCACTAACCCCCAAAATCCAACACACAAGTACGGAGCATGTCGTCCAAAACATGAATAGTCCGCTCCGACTACCCATCAGTCTGGGGTGAAAGGTTAAGGTCAAACTGGGTACCCAACTCCTCCGAAAATGTCCTCCAGAAACTAAAAGTTTACTAACAACCTCGGTCTGAAATGATGGACACTGGTACCCCATGTAGTCAAACCACCTCTCTAATATAAACACGAGTTAATCTCTCGGCACTATAGGAGATCTGAATAGGGATGAAATGAGCAGACTTGTTCAATCGATCCATGATGACCCAAATGCTGTCAAAATCACAGGAAGTGCGAGGCAAACTACCTACGAAATCTATAGTAACTCACTCCCATTTCCACTCGGGAATGGGTAGCTGCTGAAGCAATCCACCATGTCGCTGGTGCTCAGCCTTTACCTGCCGACACCAAAGTCATTGAGCCATAAACCCCGCTATATCTCTTACGCATACCACTCCACCAGTAGTGCTGCCTCAAACCCCTATACATCTTAGTTGTCCCGGGGTGAGTAGAATACCTGGAGCTATGAGTCTCATGAAGAATCAACTGAATCAAATCCCTAACCCTCGAAACACAAATGCGGCCATCAAATCTTAGAACACCCTCAAAATCTAAGGTAGACCTCCTGGACTCACCTCTCAGCACCTATCCTCAAATGCTACAAAACCTGTTATCCTCAAACTGACAACCTTGAATCTGCTCCAACAAGGTAGATTTTGCCTCGACACTAGCAATAAAAAATATCCAAACTAATCATCAAGTTAGCCAAGGACTAGATTTCCAAAACCAACGACCACTGCGAAACTGAAATGAAGGCCAAGTTATCCATACTCACAGCCTTCCAGCTCAAGGCATCTGCTACCACATTAGCCTTGCCCGAATGGTATAGAATAGAGATATCATAGTCCTTTAGCAACTCAATCCACCTACGCTACCTCAAATTAAGCTCTCTCTAGGTCATAACATACTCAAGACTACGGTAGTCAGTAAAGATCTCGCAGCGAACTCCATACAAGTAATGCCTCCAAAGCTTAAGTGCAAAAACTACCGGCACCAACTCCAAGTCATGAGTGGGGTAGTTGTGCTCATGCATCTTTAGCTGCCTCGATACATATGCAATAACCAGATGCCAAAGTTGTGGGAGAACTCATAATAAATAATAGAAATAAAGTATATGCTGGTCTCAAACCGAAACTGAAATATATTTATATAAACATATGCATAACTAGCTAAAAGGAAGTAATCCAAGGTTTTCCAGCTTAATACCACATCCTAAGCTCATAAATACTACACCATACTAAGGGATAACAAGATCGAAATCTACCAGAATGGGGCCCAAATTGGATAAATAAGGCTTGAAATATTTCAACGATACCCGGGCTACAACTACCTGCCCAAAACTAGCATAATAGCACACAAGTACCATAAATAAACTCAGTCTAAGGATAGGGTAAGCCTAGCCTACCTAGACGACAAAGCTAAAAGCCCCTCCGAGAAGCGTCCGAATAATGCCCCACTAGAACCTGAGCTTGTATAACTTGATGTAGATATTAATTTCGGGGATAGAATATAGCATCAAAATAGATTGTACCCACAATTTCCTCTTTAACGCCAGCGTATTAATGAATCGGTGTGTTTAGAGAGAACACACTATACTAAACACTTAATGAAAACTTACTCTAAATGGCAGAAACATTTACACATGAATATGATATGAATACCAAGTTGTAATACATTTAATATACACATTAACTATGACAGTTACACATAGGTAGTATGATAATTATGACATGTGGCCACTAAGTGTCATTAAGACCATTAGTTGTTCACTTTCTTAAGTCACACGTGGATTAGAGCTTTCCATTATAAAATATTTTGTCACATTATTACATACTCAGGTATTGCATAGCTTCGAGGTAAAGTAAATATCATATTTTGAATATACCTCAATTAATAGAAAATTATTTTGAATAAAGCCTCTATTATATAATAATATTATTTTAACATATTTAGATTTACTATCTCCGCTTAAAATATTAATGAATTACAAAACTATTGTAAAGTACTATAGAAATATCATAGAATGTCTAAAGAATTTTATAAATATCAAAAATATTTTAGAAAGGTAATTAACTATAGCTTTTTACCAAATTCTAATTTAATTTAAATATTTGACAACACGTTCTGTATTAATAAAATTCTCAAACGAACTGCCCGAAAATCGAATTGTCAATCCCAGCAAGTCATAAATAACTTGGGAAAGTTATAGAAAATCTCTAAATGCCGAGAACGTACGAAAACGAGGGAAATGACCGGGAGGGTCATTATATAAAATAATAAAATATTCTTGGTAATCATGATTAATGTCATGCACATAGTAAATTCAAATTACGAATATCTAAAAGAAAAAAAAATGTATTCAAATAATAGCCATCAGTTATAGTCATAACTTCAAGTCGAAGGACTACTGATGTTTGTCTTCTTACATTTATACTCTTTATATTATTATTTTTTTTGGTTAATCTGGTAAACAAATATATATTTTTATAGGTACACAAATTATTAAACAATTTTTTTTTTTTTTTTGCATATTTTTGTTTATAACAACTAAATGAGATTTAAATGTCAACTGTCAGTATACATATATAAACTACCATGAAATGTTTAGATTAACACTGACACTATAGAGAAGTTTGACTGTATATACAATAAAGTAATTAGTTTGGAACAAATATAACCATATTTTTTTACTTAAATAATAGCCCATAAGTGTACTAGCGACAAAAAAAAATTACGACAAAAATGGTCGAATGTATATGTGTTACATCGATATTGTATAAATAATTATTTGACGTATATTGTATAAATGGTGTATAAACATGTGTGTATATATATATATATATTTATATATGATGTATAACTGTGTATCAGAGATGTATATACATCCATATGTACTGTTTATACAATGATTATATATTGCAACGACTTATTGGAACATAAAAAAAAGAATCTCATTCTAGACAATTCATATAAATATTAAATCCATCTTCCCTATAATTCACAACAACTTTAGAAGTCAAAATCAAATTCAACGTAACTCAATCAATGTCACGATCTAAAAGTTTAGGTCATGATGGCAACTACCGAGGCCCAGCCCCTATAGGTAAGCCAATTACCCAAAAAGAAAAAAGAAATGCAAAAATGTAAGTAAAAACAGATAAACGAGACTTTAAAAGTGAAATCAGGTCAATGCATACGTAAATATAGTAGAAGTCTGAACAAAGTACCATAACAACCCCCAGAATCTAATGTCATAAGTACAAGAGCATCTAAAACATAACTGAAATTTGAGTACAACATCTGTCTCTAAACATGAGTAAAGACTAGACAAAGATAAGAGGAGGCCCGTAATCAACTCCAAACTCTAGAGCATGCCAGTACCTCCAAATCAACCTCCGAATAGCATGATCAGTTGCCACATCTCATACTCAAACTAGAATCTGCACCGAAAGGGCACAGTAAGGGTGAGTTTGGTCCACTTGTACTCAATAGGTATCATAGGCCGACTGAGCAAATCAGAAAATAATACAAGTAAAGAAAATACTGTGAGCAAGTCACCTACAAGAAGAAAAGTTTCCAAACGGTAGCTCACACAATCTCCACTAAGAGTTCTAATATATAGATGGAATCGAAATAGAAGTGGTACACACGAAGTATATATAGGAACTAAGTACACGTCAAGGGAAGACATAAAGAAAACACGAAAAATACATATGCTATGCAATGCAATGATGATAAAGTCATGATGAATGATTGAAAGTCATCACATGAATTTCTGTATACACCTACCGAGCCTCAGTGCTCCCAAAATAGGACCCATGGGGGGTTTGCAACCCGTATACTACCTCAAATTCTCAACTCACCTCTCCAACTACTGTTCACGGATCAAGGATTTTATAAAAGTATCTATTCTTTCAAATCAGTATTCCTCAATAGTACCAATTTCTCATTACTATGTATGTATGAAATAAGAATATAATTCTCACAATCAAATTAGTATGAAGATGACAATCCATTCAATACATTTATAAGTGAGCCTAGAAATCAACTCAATATGTCAATAATTCATGATATCAGTTCTCGCTTGACACCACCGGAATAAACAGTCATGTAAGAGACCATTAATATCATATCAACTCCTAACTCAGGTATTACCGATCATGATAAAGGCAAATAATGCTCAACAAGGCCTAAAATATCTATTCAAGCCCCTGCATGGGCATCACATTAAGGATAATAACATTTAATGCACTATAAAGGCCAATGATGTCAAATAAAGCCCCTGTATGGGCAACACGCAATAGATGATATCTCAAGTCAACAACAATAAGCATATAAGCCTCCACACGGGCACACAACATTAATAATAATCTCAAAATATAACTCCCATGGTTATTTTTCCCAACTCATAGCATGCTTTACTTATTGATTAACTACCCTGTCCAATCTGAAGAAAGTCAAGCCATAACCTACCTCGAAATATCGAAATCCATGCCTAGAACCTTCAACACGGTATTTTTTCCCTTACGAATGGTCTCGTCATGAGTTAAAACTATCAAAAACATCATCTACATGTCAAAAGGAAGCTAATGATACCCATATTGATTTTCACGACCAAAAAATTGAGGTCATGATAGACCCCTCGGGATTCTTTTGGAATTCCGTGAACACAAACAAACTATGCTACTAGACTAAATTCGACGTTCTGGACTCAATGGCTACGTTCGATTTTCAAAAAAGGATTGTTTTCAATAAATTAACCCCCGAGACCCCTAAAAGCTTATTTAAACTAGTTTTCAAACAAAGGGTCAGAATGCAAAATGATGGTTCCGAACCCAAACCAACCTCGCTACTAACCCAAATTTGACATTTCGAATCTAATGAAACTGTCTAAATTGTCATCAGGACTCAAAATATCAAATCATTTCTGATCGTATCGGGGACCATGACAGCCATTCCCACAACCCAAAACCAACATGAGTAACTACGGGGAAGGGTAAAATGGTTAAAACACGTAAAAAAGCAAGACTTCACAAATTAGGTCATTATAATATCCACCAACTAAACTAAAAGGCAAAGAAATACCTGAGTCAGTAAGGAGCTGGGGGTAACTATTAAACATATCGGACTCGACCTCCCAAGTAGCCTAATCAATGGAATGGTGTCTCCACTGAACCTTAACCACAAGAATCTATCTAGATTGTAACCGTCTAACATCTCTGGCTAAAATAGAAACTAGCTCCTCAACAAAGGTCAACCTCTCATCCAACTGAACTGAATTCCAACGAAGCACATGAGACTTATCGAGAATATAGCATCGAGGCATGGTCTATGAAAAATGGGATGAATGGCTAAAAATCTATAGGTAAGTCCAACTCATAAGCAACCTTCCCAACTATCCTAAAAATCTCAAAAAGTCCAATGTACCTCGACCTAAGCTTGCCCCTCTTTTTGAACTTTATCACTTCCTTCATGGGCAACACACGAAGGAAGACTTGATCACCAATCTCAAACTTCAAGGAACAAAGCTTGTGGTCAACATAACTCTTTTACCTACTCTGGGCTTTCCGAATCCTATCCCGAATCGCCTGAACCCTATCCAAAGACTCGCAAAGCAAGTCAGTACCACAGGGTCTAGCCTCGGATGTCTCAAACCAACCAATCGGAGATCAACAACACCTACCATACAATGCCTTAAAAGGTGCCATCTCAATACTCGAATGGTAGCTATTATTATAAGCAAACTCTGTCAAGGCTAGATGTTGCTCCCACTTACCTCTATAGTCCATAGCACAAGCACAGAGCATACCCTCCAAAACATGAATAGTTTGCTCCTACTGACAGTCGGTCTGGGTGAAAAATAGTGCTAAGGTTAACCTGAGTACCCAACTCCTCCTGAAATACCCTCCAAAAGCTAGAAGTGAACACGAAACCTCTGTCTAAAATAATAAACGTGGGCACTACATGAAGGCAAACTATCTCCCGAACATAGATATGAGCCAACCTCTCGGCGCTGAAGAAATCTGAATAGGAATGAAATAGGCTAATTTGGTCAATCGATCCACAATGACCCAAATATTATCAGACCCGCGAGAAGCATGAGGCAACCCACTCAAGAAATCCATAGTGATCCACTCGCACTTTCACTCAGGAATGGGTAATCTCTGAAGCAAACCACTCGGTCTCTAATGCTCGGCCTTTACCTGCTGACAACACAAGCAACGAGCTACGAAGTTTGCTATATCCTTCTTTATACCACCCCACCACTAATACTGCTTCAAATCATGATACATCTTGGTCACCCCTGGATAAATGGAATATCTAAAACAATGCGCCTTCTCCAAAATCAATCTCACCCATCCACCCACTCTCGGTACACTAACTCAGCCACTAATCCTCAAAACACCATTCAAATCAAGAAATGTCGCCTTAGCCTCACCACTCAACACCTTATCTTGAATCACCCTCAAGTTATCATCATTAAACGGGTGACCTCAAATCTGCTCCATCAAAGAAGATCTAGCATCAACAAAAGCTAAAACACGTTTGGGTTTTAAAAGATCAAGCCTAACTATCTAGTTAGCTAAAGACTGAACCTCCAAAGATAAAGGCTGCTCCTGAGTCAAGAGGTAAGCCAAACTCCCCATACTAGTCGTCTTCCGGCTCAAGGCATCTGCAACCACATTAGCCTTATCTGGATGATATATAATAGTGAGTCATAATCCTTAAGCAACTCAAGCTAACATTGTTGTCTCATATTAAGTTCTCGCTAATCAAAGATGTACTAAAGGCTATGATGATCTGAGGAAATCTCAAAATGAACTCGATACAAGTAATGCCTCCACAACTTCAACACAAACACAAAAGTGGCCAACTCTAAAACATGGGTCAGGTAATTTCTCTCATGAGGCTTCAAGTGACGAAAAGCATAGGCAATCACCTTACCCTCCTGCATCAACACTGTACCTAAGCCAAAACCAGAAGCATCAGAAAATACGATAAAGTCCACGCCTTCCTTGGGCAAAGTCAAGATAGGAGCCAAAGTCAACAACTAATTGAGCGTTTGAAAGATTTTCTCACACGCATTCAACACTGAAAAAACACCTTCTTCTGAGTCAACTTGGTTAAAAGAGTTGCAATAGATGAGAAACCCTCTACAAAACGTTGATAATAACCCATCAAGCCTACAAAACTCCAAAATTTTGGTAGGATTAGTGGATCTAGCCCAATTACGAACTGTCATTATCTTGGCCGGATCAACCATAATACCATCCTCGGTCACCACGTGACCCAAGAAAGAGATAGAATCCAACCAAAACTCACACTTAGAAAACTTAGGATAAAACTTCTCATCATGCAATCTCTGAAGTATAGTCCTCAAGTGTCTCACATGATCGTCCTCATTCTGGGAATAAACTAAGATATCATCTATAAATACAATCACAAAAGAGTCAAGATAGGTTTAAAATATCCGGTTCATCAACTCCATTAATGTCGCTGGGCATTGGTCAACCCAAAAGACATGACCAAGAACTCTTAATGATCGTATCAAGTCCAAAAAGCCATCTTCATAACATCTGAAGCTCTAATCTTCAACTTGTGATACACGAATCTCAAATCAAGCTTAGAAAACATGGAAGCACCCTGACAGAAGCACCCCACGGAGATACACTTGATCTAATAAAACCCTTACTCAATAAATCTTGCAATTGTTTGTTCAATTCCTTCAACTCAGCTGGGTCCATCCTATAAGAAGAAATGGAAATGGCTTGGTGCCCGTATCCACATCAATTGCAAAATCAATATCACAATCCGGAGGCATACCCAGCAAATTCGTAGAAAACATATCCATGAACTCACGAACAACCTGAATAAAATCCATAGAAGGTGGTGAAGTAACATTAATATCACCAACATAAGCACGTAGAAAAGATATAACTCTCTTCAGACCCAAATTAAGTGTACCCTTCCAAGCTAACCTTGGCAAACCTGATGCAGCTAAGGTCACGGTCTTGGCATAATAATCCAATACAACATGATAGGGAGCTAACCAATCCATACCCAAGATAACATCAAAATCAATCATATCTAGGATAATTAAGTCTACCCAAGTCTCATGCCCCGCAAAGGTAACTGCACAAGATCGATACACCCAATCTACCACTAAAGAATATCCATGGGGGTATAAACATGAAGGGGCCTACCAAGGGGCTCACATGCAGCATCAAAACTAGAAGTTAAATATGTAGACAGATAAGAGAATATAGACCCAGGGTTAAATAACACAGAAACAGATCTGTAGCAAATTGGGATGATACCAGTGATAACTTCATTAAAGGCCTCTGCCTTGGGTCTCCCAGGTATAGCATAACACTAACCACGGCCGCTCCCAGACTGAGTAATCCCATGACAACTACTACAAGTTCCCCTTTCTCTACCTCGAGCACCTCCACTACCACTCTATGAACCACCTTCGACTGCAGATATAAGAGTAGGGCAAAGCTAAAGCTGAGAACCAAACTGGGTAAGACCAAACACACGCCGAGGACAATCCTTCACCAAGTGGCTAACCTCATCACATACAAAGCATCCTCTAGGGCCTGACTCAATCTGAAGGGGCACAGATAAACTAGGACGACCACCCTGGCCAAAATAACTAAAGTTGGAAACTCCACTAGCATGACCTGATGCCTTGCCATCTGAAGCTGTAGAACCTAAAGATCTATCACCTGATCCCTATAAAGCAACATGAACTTACCTACCATGATAACCACGAGAAACTCTAATAGAGAAATTTCTACCCCGATAGGCATGTCCACTAAACTCGCCCTGACGATCCACCTTCTTGGTGACTCCCTAAGTAGCTTAGGTAATAGACTCACTCATATTTGCATGCTTAATAATAATCGGAAAAGAAACCCCTGAAACAACCATTTGGGTAGTAGCCAACTGATAAGGACACTCTAACCCTTTCACAAACTTCCAAATCCTCTCGGACTTGGTAAAGTTACTAGTGGCTGAATATCGGAATAGAGCATGAAAACGTACCTTATACTCAACAATAGTCATGGAGCCCTACCTTAAGTGATCAAACTCATGCCACATCTGATCTCTCAAGCCCTCCTCCTGCGCGTCCTCTAGCTCTGGGTCGTCCATGACCTCTGCCTCTTTCTTGAACCGAGGCTCCTATATCAGTTGTTGGCTTAGTATCCCTAAATCTAGTCCTCACCATCTGCGCAAAAAAGAACGAAATACAAGTTTAGAATGATGGGCATGAACAACTCGTACGGCAAGGAATCAAATTAGAGAAGTTTTTCCTAAGGACATCTTATAGCCTCTTAAATATAGATATAGACGTCTATGTACTGATCCGCGAGACTCTACTAAACATCCTTCTCTTATACTTATGAGACCAGTGAACTAGGCTCTAATACCAATTTGTCACGACCTAAAAATCAAGGTCATGATGGCACTTATTTAGGCTAGGCCTAAATAAGTAAGCCAACACTCAAAAAGGAAATAAAATAAAACATTAAGTAAATAAAGGCTAAACGAGACTTCTAGAGCGAAGTCAGGCCAATACAAGTACGAAATGTAGCAGAAGTCTGAAAGAAATATCATAAATCCAAAACTATGGTGACATAAGTGTAGAGCATCTAAAAATCTATCTGAATACTAAATAATAAGTAATCTATCTCTGAGTCATAAGTAAAGACAAATAAAGATGGATGAACACCGAATCAGCCCCAAACTCTAGACCTTATTAGTACCTCAAAAGGCCAAAATCTCTGCACAAAGATTAGCCACCATGCATGGTACTCAAACTAGGATCTGCACCGAAAGGGCACAGTAGGAGTGAGTACGGTCCACTTGTACTCAATAGGAATCATAGGCCGACTGAGTAAAGTAGAAGATATTATAAGTAAGGAAATACTACGAGCACATCACCTACAAATAGAAAAGTTTCCAAATGATAGCTCACACCGTCTCCTCTAACAGTTCTACTATAAATACGGAAAGTAAAGGGAGAAAACAAGTAACCATGGAATTAGACATAAACGGAATAACACCAAGAAATATGTAGATAACAAAAAAAATGTGAATGTATATGGAATGAAATGATGATGTAATGATTTGAAAGTTATCGCACAACTTTCTGTATACACCTACCGAGCCTCAAGCTCCCAAAATAGGACCCATGGAGGATTTTCAACCCATATACTATGTCTCAGTATTTCCATCAATCTCAATCTACCCGACTGGCACATCCTTTGGTCTAGTTGTTTTTAAAGTGTCTCATTTTCTTTCAAAAATCAGTGTTTCTCATTGATACCAATATCTCATGAATGTGTATGTATGAAATGAGGATGTTATGCTCACAATCACATCAGTATGAAGATATCCAATTCAGTCAGTACGTGTATAAGTGAGCCTAGAAAATTAACTCAATATATCAACAATTCATGATATCAATTCTCGTTAGGTACCATTGGAATGAATACGCATGTAAGACATCGTTTATATCATATAAACACATAACTCAACATTTTTCATAATGATAAGACAAACCATGCTCAATTAGGCCTATAATATTTATTCAAGCCCCACTCGGGCATCACATTAAGAAATAAGGCATTCAAATGCATAAATAAGGCTAATGATATCAAATAAATCCCCTGCACAGGCAACACACAATATATGATATGTCAAGTCAACAAAAACAAGAATATAAGCCCCCACACGGGCACGCAATAAATAAAATACTCGTGAAATACAACTTCCATAGTCTTTTTCCCATACCCATAGCATGTTTTACTCATTTATGAACTACCTAGCCCAGTCTGAAAGAAGTTAAACCATAACCTACATCGAGACGATGAAATTCAAGCCTAAAGTCCTTCAACACAACGCTTTCCCCTTTTGAACAATCTTGAAATCAACTAAAACATAAAAATATAGCATATATGCATTAAAAGAAAGCTAACAATACCCATATTTAAGACAGGTCCAAAACAGACTCGAAAAATGAGTTCAAAAATGAGAGGGGTAAATCTGGAATTTTATTTTAGAAATATATCCCCCAAGGTTATAGGAGTCTACAGTAGAAAACCCACGTGAAAACAGGTTAAAAATGAGGTCCAAATCAAAGAAAAACCATTTTTAAGCTTTACCGGCAAAATCCTCAAAATCCCATTTTGAAATCAAGATTAAAGAGTGTTTTTGATGCTATAATCAATGTAAAATAATGAAACCATGGTTTTGGAGCTTACCCAAGCTCAAATGGCGAAGAAACCCTCAAAAATTGCCCAAACCAAATTAAGCTCAAAGGTCCAAAAATAGAGAAAAATCGCAAAAATGAGCTACATATACAAGCCCAGCGCTGGCCGCTTAAGTGGCTAAATTGACCACTAAAGCGGTCACCGCTTAAGCGGCTGGTGACCGCTAAAGCGGCGACCACTTTAGCGGTGGGCAACTGGTCCATTGATTGCTAAAACAGTGCATAACCGCTAAAGTGGCTTTCGCTAAAGCGGCTGCACCAGCTTCAGCATATCAGCAACTTTGCTAAGTTTGTAAAGTTGTCGATCGACTCCTCGGGATTCGTTTGGAATCCCATGAACACAAACAAACTATGCTACTAGACTAAATTCGATGTTCCGAACTCAATGGCAACGTCCAATTTTTAAAAAAGGATTGTTTTCAATAAATTGACCGCCTGGACCCCTAAAAGTTTATTTAAACTAGTTTTCAAACAAAGGGTTGAAATGTAAAGTGAAGGTTCTGAACCCAAACCAACCTCGCTACTAACCCAAATTTGACATTTCAAATCTAATGTAACTGTCCAAATCGTCATCCGGGACTTGAAATATCAAATGTTGATCAAGGCCAACTATAGGACTTTAAAGCCTAAAAAATACAAACTCTCCCAAATCATTTTCGATCGCATCGGGGACAGTGTCAGCCATCCCCACACCCCAAAACCAACATGTAGTAACTATGGAAAAGGGTAAAATGGTCAAAAAACATAAAAAGCAAGACTTCACAAATTAGGTCATTACATTGATCATATTTAAGACGGGTCCAAAATGGATTCAAAAATGAAAGGGGTAAAACTGGAATTTTATTTTTGAAATATGTTCCTCAAGGTTATAGAGTCTACAGTTGAAAGCCCACGCGAAAACGAGTTAAAAACGAGGTTCAAAACGAAGAAAACTATTTTTAAGCTTGAAATTGAGATTAAAAAGTATTCTCGAAGATATAATCAATGAGAATTAATGAAAACAAGAGTTTGGAGCTTACTTAAGCACAAATGGTGAAGAAAACCTTCAAAATCGTCCCAACCCGAAGCTTCAATGTCCAAAAATGATGGAAAATTCACGAAATTAGACTATTTATACTGTTTTGTGAACAATGCCTTGTAATTGCGGATCCCACCTGCGATTGCGAGGGTCAATGTTAATCGGTCATTAAGTTGGTCATTGCGGTCACGTAGCTGGGCCTCGTGATTGCGATGAGTCAACTCTATCCGTCCACCAATTAACCCATCGTGATCGCGGTACCGCCACCACGTGATCACGATGAAGGCTATGATTGAGGCTCACGATAACAACACATATCCACGCAATCACGATGAAGGGCCTGATGTACCAGAAAAGGTTGCACCAGTAGTTGGTATCTTTGGAGAATTTGTCCCAATTGAACCCTCAGGATTCGTTCGGGACCCTATAGAACAAACCATATATGCGGCTATGCTATTTTCGATGTTCCGAATCCAATGGCAACATCAGATTTTTGAAAAGGCTCATTTTCAACAAATTAGCCCTCAAAATCCCTTTTAGGCATTTTTCACTAGTTTTCGAAATAAGGGTCGAAATGTAAAATAAAGGTTCCGAACCTCAACCAACCCTCTACTAACCCAAAATTGATATTTTGGATCTAATGGAACTGTCAAAATTTTCATCCGGTGTGCGAAGCACAAAATATTGATTGAAGTTAAACTAATGGCTTTTTAAAGCCTCCAAGAGTTTCAAACTCTTCCAAATCAGTTGTGAATGCATCGGGGACCGTGCCAACCATTCCCACACCTCATAATCAATATGTAACAACTAAGGATAAGGGCAGAATGGTCAAAACATACAAAACAGAATATTTCACATAGAATGGTCAAAACATACAAAATAGAAGATTTCACATATCAGGTTGTTACAATCAAGAAATTAACTTTTTCAACGGACAGTGGTGTTACTCCAATGGTTTAATTGGAGATATTTTTCCAGTTGGTATGAGGCTACAAATGGGAAAATGAATGAAACGATGGAGTTTCGATCTCCTAGAGACTTGGATAGTCTTGGAACCCACATAGCTTCGATTGCTGTTGGGAGGTACATATTTCTGACGCCTACTCTCGTTCATACTCGTGGTGTTGCTACTGGGATGGCTAAAAGAAAAAATGCTTGTACTTCACCGGAAATTAGTGTGGCCGAATGGGCCATTAAATAGACCAGCTTAGCTAAACTCAATTCACTAGAGGCCAGGACAAACTCCCAGTGACAAACTCTATTTCTGCAGTTGCTAAATTTTTGTATGAGTTGCTCCAGTTAACTTCAATTCCTAACAGTCGGGGATAAAATTAGGGAGGAAACTGAATTGTGTAAAGGAATTGGAATGACGAGTGATTAGAGGAAATCAGTGGGTAATATTAGATCCTTTGTCGGAAACTTAACTGGAGATCTAAGGGGTGGAACCAATTTGGCATCACTGGTTGTCAAAAATTGGGCTATTTTAGGTAATAAATAAAAACTAGGTTATTTTTTGTGTAAGAAATTTAACCCAATTGGCATTTTGTCTAATTTTTTCCTTTTTTTATATGAAATTTTTGTTCGTCTTTTATTAGGATAACTATTTAGTAAATGATTTTTTTTACATGTTATATATTTTTTAAGATCACAATATAAAGATTTATTTGAGCAAACCCAAATTCTAATAGAAAAATATTAGACTAAGATCTAAATTTTATAAAATATTACAAACTTTAGAACATTGTCTAACATTTAATTTGTATAGTTGAAAAATATATGAGCAAATATTAGACCTCAGTCTAATGTTGCCTGAAAGAGTATCTTTTCAAGTATCATATTTACATAACTTTTAGTAATAAGAATTAGAGATAAAATCTAATTAATGGTAGTCTACAGAAGGGCATTTGCATAAGGATATCGGCCCTTTTATATGCATTGTCATTTATATTTTTATTCACTATGGCTTGATTGTTATTTTATTTCCCACCACAGGGACTTTGCGGTACTTTTCTACTGGTCAAAACTAATGCAAATAAATTCACTGCGGATCAAATGTTTTTAGAACTATAACTAAGAAAAAAAAACTAATTTTTTTATTGCATAAACCGCTAACCCGTTAAGAGTTAGCAAACTTAGACTTTTAACCCTTGATATATAAAGCACTACACATATTATTAACATTCAACCCTAATGCCCCATTAACTTATTTAGTATTCTACCACTCCTTCTTGCTTTATGTTTTAGTGACTCTCAAGTTTCTTTGCTGTTTTTTTTCTCGTTGGTGGGTACTATAAGATCTTCAACTCTTCAAATCTCCTCTTTTTTTATTCAACCTTTTTTGTTTAAATCTTTTGATTTATTTTTATGTTTATCTATTTATTTTTCTTTCTGGTGAGTTGTGATTTATGGTTCTCTTCGGCTCTTCCTCTTTTCTTTTTGCTTCTGTGGAGATTAGCCAATACACCGCCCATAATTGTTAACCCGTTACCAAATCAACTGATATCCTATTGGTTGGCCAGCAGATTAGTACCATACATTTAAAAATCGGTAACGGATAAACCAAATCGTTAAGCGTAATTATCCATCCGATCCGTCTGATAAGCCGCCCAACTTTTAAATATAAATGGACGTGTACATCTCATGCGATTTACCATTTAGAATGCGTGTATCTACTTGTTCAACTTTATCATAGTTTAAGTACCTACTTATGCAGACTCAAGGTTGGAGGGCATAGATTTCAACTAAGGCCAAGTTAAAGGCACATTATACATTATGCCCAAAAAATATGGTAAAATCGGGTTAGTTCAAACTTTATACGTACAAATTTAAAATTAAAGAAAGTCTAACTTTATACCTAAAATGTCTGAAGTTTGATCAAACTTCAGACATTTTGTTGACGTTTGACTTGATTTAGTTCCAAATTTCAAACCTGAATATTTTTAATTGAAGATTCATGAGTCTAAAGTTGCGTACAATACACCCTTGTGGTGGGGCCCTTCCCCGAACACCGCACATAGCGGTAGCTTTAGTGCACCGGGCTGCCCTTTTATGAGTCTAAAGTTAATTTTAATGCGATTAAACTTATAAAATATTTTGAACTTCGGCTATTCTTAAATAGCGGTCTTCAAATCATTTTTTTTTTTTTGCACTTTAATTTATGACAAGTAAATAAATATCAGTAATGGAACAAAATTTTTGTACTTTCAAGTTTCAACGTGTATAACTTAAACCTTTTGAATGGTTACTATGACAAAATTAACAACCAAATCTAGCACTCCTTTTTTTTTTTAACTGAAGATTTCATTGTTTTCTAATTTCTTTTGTCAGAGGAGAATATTTTACTATAAATGATCACTATGGCAAAACGGGTTTCAGCCAAATCGATCAACTCTTTTTTTTTAAACCGAAGATTGCATCGTTTTCTAGTTTCTTCGTCACAGGAGAATATTTTCCAACAATATTACTTATGGAAGTTTATATACTGGAGTATAATTTACCTATGTGATGTTTATACTTAAAAGACATAGCAAAGTCCAACTGGAATTGAACTTCGCAATGTTGCATTCCTTGAGGGGCTTTGTGGAATGAAAATTGGATGCACTCCCTCCGATTAACAGATAGATGGAGAAAGAATGATACTGCAAAGCGTTCCTTTGATTGGAAGGTGCTGAAGGATGGAGGATCTGAGTAACGGACAGTAGCAGTTTTTCTCTCTGTATAATTTCCTTCGAACTGTTGAGTTGATAAAAGTTTATACATTGGCTATTTAAAAGACTATACTCCCCTTCCTAGCACATGTACCTTGTAGATGTACATAACATACAGACCAAAAGGAAACAACTATATTTGACTTCCTGTACAGTGCTAGCCGCAAAATTTGGTATATGTTATAGTAGTATATTTTATCTCATGTAAAGACTGTTTATATTATTTATGTAATTTAACAAAAGACTATTTATATTATTTATGTAATTTAACAAAATCTTTATTTTGAATAGATCATTGTGTTAACATGTGTGTCCTTTACTTATATAGTAGACAATTTTGTGTATGGAGTTATTTAACTCATGCACGGAAGATTAAAATTGTCGGTTCTTATAAGTTATAAATTAATGTTCACAATCAAAGATGAAGTAGAACAAACATCTTGATGATTGTAGCACAAGATTAAATATAATTTGATCATAGTTATGAGAGTGGTAATATTCCAACTTCTTGTGCTAGTACATTTCGCATGTATTGAACGGACCAAGTAGAGATGTTTGTTTATGTTCTGACTATTAATAAACAACTTCTCTAGTCCATTACATGTACTTATACTCTTAATCTTGATATAGTTATTATGATCTATGTAGTTTGATTTATTATTTTAATCTATTAAAAGGTGAGACTCTATTACCAGTCAATATATTCCTAATAGATTGGATGATGAAAAATTAAATTAGTGAAATAATATTTAGTTGATAGAACCATGTCTCGAACTCGAGATAGATGACACCCCTTTATGGTTGCTTATAAGTTTTCGTGTGAAACCCTACAGGTGGATTTTATATCCGTCACATGAAATAAGTTAAGCATATAAGAATAAAGAATTAAATTAGTCAATAAACTAAATTTTCAGAAAATTTGATTTAATTGATTGGTGTCGGTAATTCTAACATAGAGAGTTAAATAAGATGTAATGGTAGATTTCAAAATTAAATCGAGGAGTGCAATTACAGATTTTTAGTGGAATAATTTGTAATTTATTATGATAAGGTTGATTCATTCATTTGCGAATTTATATTATAATTGGAAGCCTCAGTTAATAAATCTGCGGTCCCTGCTACGCCTGATTAACTAATCAAATTTGGAAAAGAAAAGAACCTTTATAGAAGAAGTGATTTGTTTTTATTTACTAGTCTTCTATAAGGAATAAAAGTGACTTTAATACCCATAAATATTATTTTAATGAGCTGAAAAACGTATTGCACTTAATGAGACGTTTTACTCATTATGGTGGTATTAAGTCAGCTTAAAGGCTGAAAACTTTTGCCTCTTCTTTTTCCTTCTTCAATGGAAGATTGGGATAAATAGGAGCTGGTTTTCAGAAAGAGAGTACATTCTTTTCTTAAAAAATAACTTACCCACACAAGTGTTGGTTAGAAAGGTTAATCAGGAAGTAGTAGAAGGCTGCAGACCTGGATTCCGTAGCAGAAAATGAGTTTTGTGAAAACATCAAAAGGTTAGTGCTTTCTGATTTTCGCTTTGTTTATATTATCTAGATTTTATGTAAGTTAGATTGATCCATGAGAATTGCTTCCGCTATGCATGTTCTAACAAATGCCAGATTAAAATCCAACTTGCTTAAAAACAAATGGCTCAACCTGAGAGAGTCTGAAGGATGGCAAATCATTATTGAAGAATATCATTTGATAAAAACAAGAGATATGATAGCACAGAGTTTACTGACTAACATTTCAAGGGTTTCACAAATATTAATCAAAAGGGAATTAAATGGGCTAAAAAGATTGTTTTAATTTCCAAGTCCATAACCTTAAGACTATGATCGCACAAGGACTATGGATCCAGCGATATGTTTAAGTATCCCTTTATAAAACTCTAAAAGTAAACAACAAAAGCTCTAGCGCTTAAAAGGTTATCTTGATGAAAAGTTCTTCTGTGGACTTTCTGTTTTCCTATTTATGAAACTCATGCAATAGGATACCTGTTCATGCTGGAGTAGTGTCTGTAAGCATGTTGGACAACTCACAGATCTTGATTTAATGGATGAATTAATAGAGAATATTGTATATATTTATGTAATAGTATAATGTTGTATATAAGTGTGTAATTATATAGATTTGATATTGTAATCAAAGAGAATAATTATTGTGATAGGATAGCAAATTTGGAGAGATCGAATAGCTGGTTTAGAAGGATAGAAAAGCGGATCTTTAGGGTTGTAAATCTGTATTCTTTCTATTTAATGGCAAGGCTCTCAATTTAAGAGGCATTCAACAAAATTGGCATGGTATTAGAGCCTTCTTTTTAGTTCTTTGATTCTTAGTGTCATTCATCTATTCCTTGCAAAAATTTTTTTTGATGTTTTGGTTTGACTTACTGTTAGTCAATCTTGAGGATCTTGAGATTTTAGTCTTGGTCATTCTGGTTTTTTTGTTTTGTATCATTGTGTTTTTGTCTTCCTTAGCTAGTCAAGTACATGGTGTCACATCAGTTTGAGTCCTTCCATGTTCTTTTCACTAGAAAAAATTACTCTGCCTGGGAATTTCAATTCCCACTATTCATCACCGGAAAAGAATTATGGGGACATATAGATGGAAGCGATTTTGCTCCTACCGATCCTACAAAACTCGGTGAATGGAAGGTTAAAGATTCTCGGGTGATGACATGAATCTTAGAGTCAATTGACCCTCTTATTGTTCTTAATCTTAGGCCATACAAGACAGCAAAGGCTATGTGGGATTATTTACAAAAGTTTTACAACCAAGACCATAGCGCAAGGCGCTTTCAGTTAGAGCATGAAATTGCTCTTTACTCTCAAGGATGTCTCTCTGTTCAAGATTATTTCTCTGGATTTCAAAACTTATGGGCTGAATTCACTGATATCATTTATGCTAAAATACCTTCCGTATCTCTTTCTATCATTCAAGGATTTCATGAGCAAAGTGTCACGACCCGAATCCCATTCGGGCGGACTGGCACCCGAAGCCGATGAGGCCCGAGAGAACCAATCTTTGCTCATGTCTATTCTTATGCATGTCACACAATAAGCAGCACCATCACATAGAGGTATAAAATGTCAATAGCGGAAGTTATGGAAAACTGTGATATATACATATAAGAAACTTGGCCGTTAGGGCCATCGAGTCAACATGGACATACATCTCTTGCATTCTTCATCCCACATATGTCTACAAAGCCTCTACAGATACATATACATAGCCAAGCTAGAGTCGAGACAAGTCCCCGCTTTATACAACATTTACAATACCAAAATTAGTGTATACTATGACTCGGAAAGCCCCGAACCAACTGGAGCTCACCAAAAATCTGCAAATGACCCGCACTCTACTGTGGAGGTCTATTAGTACCTGTGCCTGCAGCAAGTAAGATAAATTCCCCCCCCCCCAAGGGAGGGGGGGAGGGGGTCAGTACGAAGAATGTACTGAGTATGCAAGGCCATATGAAACTGTATCAGTACGTAAGAACTTCAATGGAAAAACAATCACAAGAGAATGCCCAATATGGATAAGCCATCAATCTATTTATTTGGAACTACGCATATTACTCTCATTACTTTCTTCTCTTCTTTACATTACCTTACTTACTTCATCAATCATTAATTATATACTGCCCGGGCCCAACTGATCAGTGGAAAAAAATAATATCGTCGTGCAGGTGTTCATTTCACCCCATGGATACATCCCGTGATATTGGGAATAGACATCATGCAGGTGTTCATTGCACCCCATGGATACATCATGCACGTGTTCCTTCCACCCCATGGATGCATCCCGTAATTTGGGGAATAGTCATCATGCAGGTGTTCATTGCACCCCATGGATATAACTAATTATACATTACTTCATTTTTTTAACTTCTGCGAGATTGGTACCTTTACTTTTGAGAGGTTGCTACGCTCACTCATGAGAGATTAATACATTCACTTATGAGAGATTGATACTTTTGTTTGTGAGAGATTGATATGTTTGCAGTCATAACCTTATTGGAAGCTTTGGAACATAATATTATTGGGACTTTGGAACCATGTCCATGATTATGTAACACATGAGCAACAACAACTAATGAATGAGGAATATGTGACTTAACAATAGATGACAACCTAAAATAAGACACCTTTGGACATTTCAGAATGAACTAGTACAACATCAATGTGAATACTATGAGCTGCAGAAGGATACAGAAAGAGTAACCTTACATACCTTATCTTCCCAATATGAATATACAAGCCAATATGTGAATACAACAATTCAGCTCCCTCTTTACGTGTCACTCTACAACACAAGTACATAACGGAACCAACATTAACCACAAGCTACATTCCAAGTGTACAAGATGACCATGAGCTACATGATTGCCTTATAACATTATTTCACCCTTTACAATACCATTCATGGCATTATCATACTAATAATACCACAATATTCCATACATTGACCAATACATCATAAACCAATAGCTTTTCACACCAAGTTCCTCCTTTACATGTTCTCATTAACACCACATCACAATGAATCCATCAAATCACTCCAATACATTTTATACCAAAATTCCACAATTTACTCATAGAGAAAAATAACAAGTTATGGACATAACCACACCATACATGTTGAGATATCATCCACACCATTCACTTTCATCAAAACATCAAGTCACTTTTCAAGTTTAAATCTCATAAATGACACATCTCTTACAAAAAGCAAAAGTGCCATATCCAACACTTCCAAGCATAACCAACATGATCTATATAATCTCTCATGCATCTAATATATTAAATCATAAGGTTAAACAGTTACCCAAGCTTGCCAAAGGATGATCTTGTCCAAGCAAGTGATGGTTGCCTTAGGGTTTGAGATAGAGAGAAAAGTGTAGAAAAATGTTAAAAAGGCATGTGTATGTAATAGAATAGATATCTGATTTTTCTTGCCCTTTTTATAACCCTTTTGGTCATCCTTAGCCAAACTTAATCAATAATTGAGGTGCTTTACTTGGTCAAATGGAAGAATAGGTCATTTGACCCATTGGGCCATGCCTTTTGGCTTTATTTTGGGCTTTAAATTGAGCCCAATAACCCATATTATCTTAGCCCACAAAAATCAATGTGTAATCCATCATATATCTCATGTTTAATTAATTCCATAATTGTCACGACAATATTCACTTACGAGATTCCCGATCGTAGCCTCAATCGCAAAAATAGAAATTCTAGTCGCTCATGGCTTATTTGAACATAATTTGTTAACATACTTGTGACGAAGAATTAACCCCAACTCGGATGCTAAACGCGCTTAAGAATAGTCCTACTATGATGGAGTAATGATACCATGACTCAAAGGTCTTATATACATCATAATAGTCGAAGAAAATTTTTTGCGAAAACCACCCCTGCACGCTGTTTGGCGTGCCCCTTTGCTGCTGTGGAAACAAAAATTTGGGCCAGAGCAGCCTGGCACGCCCTCTGCAGCGCCCCATGCCAAATTTTTGATTTTGGCTTTTCTTTGCGGATTTGGTTGGATCTTTCAAGTCCCAACCTTTTGCTTACCTCTTAGCTTTAAGATTCTTTGCTTGGATGCCCCTTAAACCTCAATTTTTCACCCCACAAATGCTCCACAAAGTCATAAACGCCACCCACTACAAAGGTCTAACCATATGTACTAGGCCCAATATCAAATATTTCATCAATGACACTACAAAATACCTACTTATGGATCTCGACACCTAAGTAAACATTGTTCAAGGTCGTCAAGTAGGGTCGGGAAGGTACGGGGTGTTACACAAAGCAAGTGAGATCAATATTTGATGAAATTGCAATCTGATTTTGAAAGTGTTTGTTCCAACTTGATGAACCGTGATCCATCTCCCTCGTTGGATGTTTGTTTTAGGGAATTACTTTGTGAAGAGCAGCGTCTCTTCACACAAAATTTTTTCCATCAAGAAAATGCTGTCACTATTGCATTTGCAGCTCAAGTGAAAGGAAAGGGCAGGGATATGGCTAGAACTCAATGCTACAGTTGCAAGGAATATGGTCATATTGCTAGCAATTGTGGCAAGAAGTTTTGTAATTATTGTAAACAACAAGGGCACATTATCAAAGAGTGTCCCATACCTCCTCAAAATTGTAGGGCAAATGCTTTTCAAGTTGGGATAAGTGGTTCCACTGCAGATAACTCATCTTCAACAGGATAAGTTATTATCCTTAAATAGTACAACAAATGATCGTGTCGGCATTTTCAGCTTTGGGGCTGTAAGGTAATGATGTAATATCTAAATTTTGGCTTGTTGATTCTGACACTTCCAATCATATAACCAACTCAACTAATATACTTAAGAACATTCGCGAGTATAATGGTCCAACATAAATTCAGGTTTCCAATGGTAGTAATTTACCCATTACCAAGGTTGGAGATATTACTGACACTTTCAAGAATGTTTTGTATCACCAAAGCTCTCAACTAGTCTTATTTCAGTTGGCCAATTGGTAGATAACAATTGTGATATGAATTTTTCTCGTAATGCTTGCCTTGTACAGGATTAGGTGTCGGGGACGATAATCACGAAGTGGCCTAAAGTTGGAAGATTGTTCCCTATACACTTTTCTATTCCTTGTGTTCTAACTTTTGCTTGTACTTCTACCACTAGTAAGACTGAGTTTTAGCATAGGCGCCTAGGAAATCCAAATTCTATTGTGTTGTCTCATTTGTCCAATTCTGGTTTATTGGGAAATAAAAATCAATTTTCAGCTGCTTCCTTTGATTGTTCTACTTGTAAATTAGGCAAAAGTAAAACTCTTCCTTTTCCTAATTTTGGTAGTCGTGCTACCAAGTGTTTTGATGTCATTCATAGTGATGTTTGGGGCATTTCACCAGTTATTTCTCATGCTCATTTCAAGTATTTTGTGACATTTATAGATGATTATAGTCAATTTACATGGGTGTATTTTCTCCATTCAAAATCTGAGGTATTTTCCATATTCAAGAAATTTTTGGCTTACATTGAGACTGAATTTTCTACCTGCATTAAAATATTAAGATCTGATTCTGGTGGAGAATATATGTCTCATGAATTCAATAATTTCTTGCTTGAGAAAGGAATTGTCTCACAATGCTCTTGCCCATGTACACCACAATAAAATGGGTTGCTGGGCGTAAAAATTGTCATCTTTTAGATGTCACTCATATTTTATTGATTGAGTCCTCTGTTCCATCTAAATATTGGGTTGAAGCTTTGTCTACTGCTGTCTATTTAATTAATAGATTGCCATCTAAAGTGTTAAATCTTGAGTCTCCATATTATCATCTTTATCACAAAAATCCTAGCTATGATAATTTTCATACATTTGGTTGCGTTTGTTTTGTGCATTTGCCTCCTTCTCAGCGTAATAAGCTTTCTGTTCAGTCTACTAAATATGCTTTTATGGGTTATAGTACTTCACAAAAAGGTTTTATTTGCTATGATCCATGTTCTAACAAATTTTGTGTTTCTAGAAATGTTGTTTTCTTTGAGAATCAGTATTTCTTTTCTACTCATGTTGAGTCATCTCCTGCTTCTCCCATTCTTCCTACTTTTGATGATTTGTCATCTTCTTCTAAGAGGTTCAAACCTGGATTTGTGTATGTACGACATCGACCAACTTTACCCCCTCCTGAAATTGATCTGCCACCTGACACTGCTCCACAACTAGAATCTGAGAATTCTTCAAGGTTTGCTCCTCTTGGGCCCACTCGGCGATCTACCAGAGTATCTCGTCCTCCTAATTGATATAGATTTTCTTCTACTTTATCCACCATTTCTATTCCAACTTGTTACTCACAAGCTTCCAAGCATAAATGTTGGCAGAAAGCAATGGAGGAAGAATTTTTGGCTCTTAAAGAAAACAACACATGGGATATTGTTTCATGTCCTTCAAATGTCTGCCCAATTGGATATAAATGGGTCTATACAATTAAACTTCATTCTGATGGAACTCTTAATCTATACAAAGCTCGATTGGTTGTTCTTGGTAACAGAAAGGAGTATGGCGTGGACTATGAGGAGACTTTTGCACCAGTAGCAAAAATGACTACGGTGCGCACTATTATTGCCATTGCTGCTTCACAAAATTGGCCTCTTCATCAAATGGATGTCAAAAATGCTTTTCTCCATGGTGATCTTAAGGAAGATATTTATATGAAACCTCCACCTGGTTTTTTCTCATCGCCTACATCAGATTTATGCAAGTTGAAGTGTCTTTCTATGGATTAAAACAAGCAGAGCTTGGTTTGACAAATTTCGGTCAACTTTGATACAATTCTCTTTTGAGTAGAGCAAATATGACTCATCTTTTATTCTTAGAAAAACATCTACAGGTTGTGTTCTTCTTTTGGTATATGTAGATGACATTATTATCACAGGAACCGATTCTTCACTCATCACTAGCCTCCAGCAGCAGCTTAAGGATTCATTTCATATGAAAGATCTTGGTACTCTTACATATTTCTTGGGATTGGAAGTTCATCATGATTCTTCAGGTGTGTTTCTAAACCAACACAAATATACTGAGGATCTGATTTCTTTGGCTAGCCTTCAAGATTCCTCCTCCGTAGATACTCCATTAGAATTGAATGTTAAGTATCGTCGTGAGGAAGGAGTTCTTTTTCCTGATCCAACTATATATCGACAATTAGTTGGAAGCTTAAATTACCTTACTATTACTCGTCCTGATATCTCTTTTCCAGTTCAACAAGTTAGTCAATTTATGCAAGCTCCCCGCCATCTTCATTTGGTGGCTGTCTGTCGCATCATTCGATATCTCCTAGGAACATCTAATCGTAGATTATTCTTTCCTAGTGGGTCTCCTATTCGTCTTAATGCTTTTAGTGATTCTAATTGGGCGGGATGTTCTAATACTCGTCGTTCGGTCACTGGTTGGTGAATGTTTCTTGGAGAGTCCTTCATATCTTGGAAGAGTAAGAAGCAAGACCGTGTGTCGAAATCTTCAACTGAGGCTGAATACCGAGCCAAGTCTACTGCTTGCTCCGAGGTTGTGTGGCTTCGTGGATTACTTGCTGAGGTTGTATTTCCACAATCTAATCCTACTCATCTCCACAGTGACAATACAAGTGCTATTCAGATTGCTACTAATCTGGTTTATCATGAGTGGACCAAACACATCGAAGTAGATTGTCATTATATACGTGAAGCTGTAGATAAAGGAGTCATTACTCTTCCACACGTGTTCAGTGATCTTCAAATAGCTGATGCATTTACAAAATCCATGGCCCGACGACGACATCAGTTTCTAGTAGGCAAATTGATGCTTCTTGATCCACCGGCATAAGTTAGAGGGGGGATGTAAGCATGTTGGACAGCTCACAGATCTTGATTTAATGGATGAATTAATAGAGAATATTGTATATATTTATGTAATAGTATAATGTTGTATATAAGTGTGTAATTATATAAATTTGATATTGTTATCAAAGAGAATAAGTATTGTGATAGGATAGCAGATTTGGAGGGATAGAATAGCTAGTTTAGAGGGATAGAAAAGCGGATCTTTAGGGATGTAAATCTGTATTCTTTCTATTTAATGGAAAGGCTATCATAGAGAGGCATTCAACAAAATTGGCAGTGTCCAATCCTGGGAGTGCCCCTCTCTGCCGCACACTAATTTGGTTTTCCAACACATTTCTGCATAATTGAAATATCAATCAGAAGAAGTTGCAGTCACAAGTTAAAAGAATCTAGCATGTTTCTATTCTTCATACCCGGAATTTAATCGGCAAACAATTTTGGAGCATTCTCCTTCAACTCCTATACAACAAAAGTGGGTAATTGAAGTTATTTGTCTGCACAATATGAAAACAGTCTTTCTAGGAGTCTATAGGCTCACCTTTGCTGAGGGATTCTTTTTTGGTTGAGACACTTCACGTGCTTCCTTTTCAGATCTAAGGGACAACTAGGATTAAAAAGGAAACACGATTAGAATTTTATTGGCTGAGACATAAGTAAGTTGCTAAAACATATATATAAGTCTGATACATTCAGGCTACAGCATAACTGGTAGTATGGCATGTATAATCATCTCGAATATAGTACCATATTAAGTAGTTCAATTGGAGGATGCACTGAAAGTTTCTCATCAAATATGGATTTAGATTCCTGTGATATGATAATGAACATTTAATAGGAGGAAACAAGGAAAAGAACCAATTAACCAAAGAGGATAAGACACGTCTAATGGATAGTCTAGCAAAAGCATACACCGAAATCATGTCTTACCATTGAGTAGGTACTTTCTTGACCAATGTCATCACCTATGCCATTATCTTCCCTACTTGGAAATAACTGAATGAAGACATGATCTTTAAGCATATAGCATGTGGTCAAAAATCAAAAAGACCAAAATAGGCAAACATAAGTCAGGTAACCACTACCTTGTTACATTTATGTGATCTTGACTTGAGTTATGTTACAGATTTTCCCTGCTTCACAGCATTTTGAGTGTTTGGACGGAAAAACAACTCAAAACAGTATAAGCACAAGCTGAACTTGCTATACAAGAAGTGACACTTTGTGATGCTTTAGGTTAAATTCTATATGGTGAACCAAAAAGGTGATGCTAACTTTATTCATGCTAAGATTCTACATGCTTCTTCTCCGACTGAGAATAAATGAATTTTGAATAAACATATAGCTTAATCAATTAATTGTGTGTCCTTCAAATATTTCCTTACAGCCTCTGTGTATAGGGATAATGCAGCAAGACCAGATATGATTGCTAAATGGTTGTGGAATCAAATGGCATTTCATAATTTCCTTGTCAAGATTAGCTACACCTTATTAGAATTAGTGCAAAGAGTTCAAAAGGACTCAGTTGTTTACTGTGGTTTGGCCTAGCAAGTAAGACCGTGGGAGACCAAGGTCGAATCTCAATATAGGCAAAAAAGTTAAATGACTACTTCTCATCTATCTAAGCTTTGGTCTATAGAGTTACCCGATATCAATATTGATGGGAGGATGCAGGTAAATGGTAGAATGATTGAGGTGCATCTGAATTAGCCTAGACACCAATGTTTGTAAAAAGAGATAAGGAATCATTTTACTCCCCAAAGCCAAAAGATCACAATGGTCAACAGACAATCAAAGACTCCTATAAATAATGTATATATGCGTCGAGTCATTCTACATCACCAATTAGAGAATCTAGACACAAACATCATTAGTATGGAACACCAGTACCTTTTCTAAAGTACTTTCGATGATAGGAGAAAATATAAAACACCCAAACTAACAGTATTCTATGTAAGGTGAAGGTTGAGCAGCACTCCATCCAACTCAAAAACCTAAAGACCACACACTAAGGAGACCGAATTGGGAATGCAAGTGTTTTCTTTTACAAGGTAAGCAGTAATGTTATTTGATTAAACATCAATGTGGATATAGGAGCAGTGGAAAAACCATGATTAATTACATGAAACTCCGGCAACGGTGCTCTAATCCTTCTGAGAGGTGGTAATGTGCTCTATAAGTATATATTTTGTAGCAAGATTTTTTCACTGTCACAGCTACAAGATAATTTTTTTGTAGCTGTACGTATTTGTCCTTAGCCACAAATCATGTAAAGTATGTAGCTAACTCTTAGTTACACCACGTCTTGCTACGAATGCAACGGGAAAAAAAATTGTGGCTAAAGTGTTTAGCTATTAAACTTTTCATATTTAGCTACAATATATTATGTAGATATATATGCATTTTGTTGTAGTGTTCCTACTAAGGAAATAAACTTGTTTGAATTTTGTTTCATTTTTAGGATTGAAGAGTGAAGAGTCTAATTAATTTTCATTTTTATGAAAACGTAGGTATGATGCTCGTCTATAAAAAATGATTAATTTGAGAAATGGGCACAGCTACTAAGACCAATAAGTCAAACAGTTATTCAAATGAGGGAACAATTTGTTACTATATCACAAGCAGATACATGTCAGGCCTTCTTGCCTTCTCATTCTGGCTTCTCCATTATACTTCTACCAACGAGGCCAGTGACGCCAACCTAGATAAGTGCAATTAGATAGGATTAGTAGTTTCTTATATTTTAAAAAGAGGAGTTGCTCTTAGAGGTAAGTAGCACTGAAATAAACTTGCTAAAATGAATGCGGATAGGTATCTGCTTTCTTTGAGAATTTGGATTGTACAACTAAGAATGTGGCTGAATTCTGGGTCACGGTAGAGTTCAACACGCTGGATAAGAAACATACCTATAACATATGGGTTCATACTAATCTAGATGCTTTGGCACAGACCCAGGGCCGGCTCAACGATATCGGTGGCCTTAAGCCAAAATATATTAAAAGGGCCTTTGATTTGTTTTCTAATATAATTTATAATGAGATATGAAAGAACCTTCAGATTTTTGATATAAGGAGCATGCATATTACGTTTCTGAACTTTGTGGTAGGCAAAAAGAATGACCATTAAGTGTAGAACGTTAGAAAAATTGATCTATTATCCACCGTGTTTTTAACGTTACGTCATTTGCTTTCAGGTGATTTCTAGATTGAAAAAAATGGCACATAGAAGAGTACAATTATGTGGATTTTTTTCCAAATAAGTGGACCTCAAATTAATAAAACGTTGATAGCGTCGTCAAACATTTACTAAATAAAAAATGTGTCATTCTTTTTATATCTGACTAAAATAAAGTGTGTAACATAAATAAATATAGAGTACTACAATACTTGATATATTTAGTAATTTTGGGGCCTTAAATAATAGGGGGCCTAAAGCAGAGGCTTCATTTGCCTTACCCTTAGGCCGGCCCTGCACAGACCTTGTGTGTGTTAAAAAATTCACTAAAAAGTACAAATAGTAAATTTCGAACTCAGTAAATCAAATAGGTGGTAGAAGAATTCTGAATTCGAATCAGAAAGTTCAAATCATAAATCTGCCTATGATTAGAACCCTCAAATGAAGAAAGTCCAAGAGCTACTGAAGCCAACTCATGGCGCAAAATTTCATGTATCCTATGTGATGTTTAGACTTAAAAAACAATTGAACTTCGCAATGTTGCATACCTTGAGGGCCTTTATGGAATAAAAATTGGATGCACTCCTTCCGATTAACAGCTAGATGGAGAAAGAATGATACTGCAAAGTGTTCGTTGGACTGGAAGGTGCTGAAGGAAGGAGGATCTGAGTAATGAACAGTAGCAGTTTTTCTCTCTGTATGATTTCCTTCGAACTGTTGAGTTGATATAAGTTTATACATTGTCTATTTAAGAGACTATACTCCCTTTCCTAGCACATGTACCTTGTAGATGTTCATAACAGACCAAAAGGAATACACTATATTTGACTTCCTGTACAGTGCTAGCCGCAAAATTTGGTGCTGCAAGTCTTGAGGACTGTCTTTTATTTCCTATAGCTAAAGACATACATTTCCAGATAACTCCCCGATTAGGAGGATCTAACTTCCATGAAACAGAGGTCTGCAGGTGCAGGAACCATCTTAGATCCAAGCAACAACTTGCAGCAATTCAATGTGCAAGTTAGATGCAAAGATTAAGAAAAAAAAAAAAGAGACAAACATTAAGGTATTAAACTAGCAATAATAATCTGTAGGTTATCATTTCTTTTTCCTTTTGTGACGAGACTTTCTTTTTTTCAGTTCAAGCCTCAAACTGTTGATCACCAAAACAAAGACTAAAAAAAAAGAAATGACAAAGCATGCATCCATTGAAAGTGATAAGGCATGTGTAGACGCAAATGCCAGATTAAAATCAAACTTTGTTTCAAACAAATGGCTCAAACTGAGATGAGTTTAAAGGATGGCAAGTCATTATTGATAAAACAAGAGATGATAGTCCTGAGTCTACTGACTAACATTTCAGGGGTTTCATAAACATTACTCATCAAAAAAGGGCAGCCCGGTGCACTAGAGCTACCGCTATGCGCGGTGTCCGGGGAAGGGCCCCACCACAAGGGTGTATTGTATGCAGTCTTACCTTGCATTTCTGCCAGAGGCTGTTTCCAAGCTTGAACCCGTGACTTCCTGGTCACATGGCAGCAACTTTACCGGTTACTCCAAGGCTCCCCTTCATAAACATTACTCATCAAAAGGGAATTAAATGGGCTAAAACAATAGTTTTAATTTCAAGTCCGTAACTTAAGTCTATGCTCGCACAAGGACTAAGGATCCAGCGATATATTTAAGTATCCCTTTATAAAACTCTTAAAAGTAAACAACAGAAGCTCTAGATTGAAAGGTTATCATGATGAAAAGTTCTTCTGTGGACTTTCTGTTTTCCAATTTATGAAACTCATGCAATAGGATACCTGTTCATGCTGGAGTAGTGTCCAATCCTGGGAGTGCCCCTCTCTGCCGCACACTGATTTGGTTTTCCAACACATTTCTGCATAATTAAAATATCAATCAGAAGAAGTTGCAGTCACAAGTTAAAAGAATCTAGCATCTTTCTATTCTTCATACCCGGAATTTAATCGGCAAACAATTTGGAGCATTCTCCTTCGGCTCCTATACAACAAAAGTGGGTAATAGAAGTTATTCATCTGCATAATATGAAAACAGTCTTTTCTAGGAGTCTCTAGGCTCACTTTTGCTGAGAGATTCTTTTTTGGCTGAGACACTTCACATGCTTCCTTTACAGATCAAAAGGACAACTAGGATTAAAAAGGAAACACGATTAGAATTTTATTGGCTGAGACATAAGTAAGTTGCTAAAACATATATATAAGTCTGATACATTCAGGCTACCGCATAACTGGTAGTATGGCATGCATAATTATCTCGAATCTAGTACCTTATTAAGAAGTTCAATTGGAAGATGCACTGAAAGTTTCTCATCAAATATGGATTTAGATTCCTGTGATACGATAATGAACGTTTAATAAGAGGAAACAAGGAAAAGAACCAATTAACCAAAGAGGATAACACACGTCTAACTGTTAGTCTATCAAAAGCATACACCAAAATCATGTGTTACCATTGAGTATGTGCTTTCCTTTCCAATGTCATCACCTATGCCATTATCTTCCCTACTTAGAAATATCTGTATGAAGACATGATCTTTAAGCATATAGCATGTAGTCAAAAATCAAAAAGACCAAAATAGGCAAATATAAGTCAGCTAACCACTACCTTGTTACATTTATGTGATCTTGACTTGAGTTATGTTACAGATTTTCCCTGCTTCACAGCATTTTGAGTGTTTGGACTGAAAACCAACCCAAAACAGTATAAGCACAAGCTGGACTTGCTATACAAGAAGTGACACTTTGTGATGCTTTAGGTTAAATTATATATGGTGAACCAAAAAGGTGATGCTAACTTTATTCATGATAAGATTCTACATGCTTCTTCTCCGACTGAAAATAAATGAATTTTGAATGTCTCACTCTGAAAATAGTCGAGCAGTTTTATGCAAAACTAAGAACTTCATAGTTTTGATTTGTTCTTTCACATATAGTTTACTCGATTGGTGAAGTAAAGAAGACCATCCAACCTTTTAAATTCCACTGCAGCATTTTGTGGGGCAGCATCAGCATTTGGAGAGTTTGATAACTGCAGTAACCCATAAAAGAGAAGAAAGAGTTAGCTTACATAAACTGAAAGCAGAGAAACTAAAGTTGCAGAACACATGCAAATGTTGCAATGATGATTTAGTCATAAACTTTAAGTGCATCAGACATCAGTTAAGTACAAGAAAACTTAGAGCATAAAAGAGCAAATATAAATAAACATATAGCTTAATCAATTGGCTACTAAGATTAATGTGATTAACTTACTGTTTGAACTCTATACATGGACAAAACATCAAGTTCAAGAGAAATAGATCTCAACACTGGTTATTGATCTAAACCTACTGTGGATCTCATCCACCATAAAACGTTCAATCTATAAATGTGAAATATACTAGCCATACCGTGTGCCTAACCATCATATACGGGAAATCTCTTTCATCAAAAAAACTTTGGCCAACATATGTTTCCACAATCATGTACTCCTTATTTGATATGAAATGTCTACGAACCCAAGTCAAAAGGTGTTTTTGAATATAGCTTCTTGAAATCTAACAAGCCACTGTGCATCGGAGGAATTGTCACCCTGCTGGACTTGTGGTAGTCCTTTCCCAATCACAAACTTTGTATAATCAATGGATTTGGGAGGGGCTAAACAAGGTTTGGCTGGTGGGGGAGGAAGCAAGGAAACAAGTACCCTAGCAACCTCATGCATTGTTGTCCTCTCACATGGGAATCTTTTTGTGCACAGCAACGCAAGCTGAAAAGTCTTCCTCACATGCATTAAGTCCATGCATGTAACAGATACCTCAGGATCGATAGCTTCCATCATGGTGTTATCATCCGCCTTTGACAATATCTGCAACACAAAACAAATTACTTCAGGCAAATGTAATAGGAATTAAAGAAACAAAAGACATTTGATAGAATTTTGCAAATGCAAGAGGAAGGTAACAGGGGCGGCTCAAGAACAATGGTGGCCTAAAGCCAAAATCGAATGGAGGCCTTAAATTTTAATTTTTTTATGAAGTTTATTATAACTAGTCCATTGAATATTTTCCGAGACATAATATTTTAGATGTGTCAAACTTCCTCTTATAATTCTTCTCTTTTATATGAAAAGTTTACATTTTCTACAAATAGTACTCAATATTTTTTTTAAATACCTATAACATATTTTTTTTAAATACCTATAACATATTATTACTATAAAAAAATGAGGCCCCTTAAATTTGGGGGCCTAAGGCGATTGCCTTTTTCGTAGGCTTGTAGAGCCGCCCCTGGAAGGTAACAAAATTTGAGAGAAGATGTTCTTTTCTATCCAGTCTGAAATAAATCCTTTACAACTAACAAGGTAGAGCAATTAGTGGAGAATAATACCAGCTGATGCAAGTTCAAATCATTATCGGCCGGTTTCTTTCCTGTCAAAAGCTCCAGGAGAACAATGCCAAAGCTGTAGACATCTGACTTTTCAGTTAACCTTGAAGTCCTGGCATACTCAGGGTAAATTTAGTCAATGGTGCCTGAGCAAAAATGTACGAAGGCAGTGGTGAAGGCGATGAAAGTGAACGGAAGAGTTACGAATACGGCGGCGAGGGCTGAGAAAGTGAACGGAGGAGTTGCGAAGGAGGTGCATTACCGAGGAGTACGGAAGAACCCGTCGGGGAGATACGGGGTGGAGACAAGAGATCCGAGGAGAGGATGAAATATTTGGTTAGGTATGTTTGATACGGCGGAGGAGGCAGCGATGGCGTATGATGCAACAATGATAAAGTTTTGTTGTTATCGGTAAGGATCGGAGAGAATAACTTGTTTATTACTCAAAGATTACAATGATATAAATACAAGAAGAGTACAAGCTAACTATGGTAACTAGATAATCAAATCCCTAAATATCAGCTAGACTACCATATATACAATATTACACAGGTGTAGTGATTATGTAACAACTGTAGTGATTCTGTAACACTCCCCCTCAAGCTGGAGCATAGATATTGATCATGCCCAGCTTGTTACAAAGGTAATCAACTCGAGTTCCATTCAACGCTTTTGTGAACAAATCAGCTAGTTGCTCTCCTGTCTTCACATAACCAGTGGAAATCAGGTTTTCCAGAATCTTCTCACGAATAAAATGACAGTCAACCTCAATATGTTTAGTTCTTTCATGATATACCGAATTTGAGGCAATATGAAGAGCAGCTTGATTATCACACCAAAGCTTTGCTGGTGTATGATGCTTTATGCCAATTTTCGTTAAAAGATGATGTATCCACATAATCTCACATGTAGACTGTGACATTGCTCTATACTCGGATTCTGCACTGGAGCGAGATACAACACTTTGCTTCTTACTCCTCCATGAAACTAGGTTCCCTCCAACAAACACACAATAACCTGTAGTCGATCTCCTATCAATTTTGGATCCAGCATAGTCAGCATCTGCAAAACACTCAACACGAGTATGACCTTGATTGCTATACAATATGCCAAGTCCAGGGGCTCCTTTTAAGTAACATAGAATCTGTTTCAAAGCTTCCCAATGTTTGATCGTAGGCGCGGACATGAACTGGCTAACAACACTTACCGCAAAAGCAATATTCGGACGAGTCACAGTAAGGTAGTTTAACTTCCCAACTAACCTTCTATATTTCTCTGGATCATCAAAAGGATCACCATCATCTTTCATAAGATGCACATTGGGAACCATTGGAGTACTACAAGGTTTGGCTGCCAACTTTCCAGTGTCTGCAAGCAGGTCAAGAATATATTTTCTCTGAGACAGAAAAATTCCCTTCTTGCTTCTATTCACTTCTACCCCCAAAACGTATTTCAATTGGCCCAAATCCTTCATATGAAACCTAGTATGTAAGAAAGACTTGAGGGAAGAAATACCTGCATAATCACTTCCTGTGATGACAATGTCATCAACATACACAACGAGGAGAATAATGCCAACTGTTGATTGCCGGTAGAAGACTGAGTGATCACATTTGCTCATTTTTAACCCAAAATCTTGAACTACCTCACTGAACTTACCAAACCAAGCTCGGGGACTTTGCTTCAAGCCATATAAAGATTTCTTCAAATGACAAACTTTCTCATACTCCCCCTGAGCAACAAAACCGGCTGGTTGCTCCATATATACTTCTTCTCGAAGATCCCCATGAAGGAATGCATTCTTGATATCTAACTGATGCAAAGGCCAATTCTCAGAAGCAGCTAGAGAAATGAACAAGCGAACAGAAGTGAGTTTGGCAATTGGGGAGAAGGTGTCTGAATAATCTACCCCATATGTCTGAGCATACCCTTTAGCCACAAGTCTGGCCTTAAGTCTTGCTACAGAACCATCTGGATTAACTTTAATTGTGAAGACCCACTTACATCCCACTGATTTTTTTCCCTTCGGTAAATCCACCAAATCCCACGTGTGATTTTCCTCTAAGGCATGTATTTCCTCAAGCATTGCATCATACCATCCAGGATGGTTCAAAGCCTCCTTCACTGTTTTGGGTACAGAGATGGAGTCTAGAGAAGTAATCAAAGTTCTAGACGTAGAGGATAGGCGATCATAGGAAACAAAATTAGCAATGGAATATGTGGATTTGCAAGTGCGTGTACCTTTGCGAAGAGCAATAGGGAGGTCAAGGTTTACTGAAGATTCAGGTGACTGAACTGGTGCATTACAAGTATCATCAGTTTGTTGCTTTCTTGAGTAGACATGAACAATTGACGGTCTTTCTACCACAGATGGAGCAGGTACTGAAGGTACAATAGCCGAGTGGTGATCAACATAAGAACTGAGAGATGGAGGAACAACATCAGATTGTTCTGTCAAAACACGAGTGACTTGATAGACTAACCACTCATCTTCCTCCTCCTGACTTGTAGAATTGGGAGGTGCATAGAAGAATGGTGTAGTCTCTGAAAATACCACATCAACTGACACAAGATATTTGCCAAGTTCAGTAGAATAACACCTATACCCTTTCTGGAGGCGAGAATAGCCAAGAAAAACACATTTTAATGCCTTAGGATCTAACTTGGTAACAGATGGTCGAACATCTCGAACATAAAATGCGCTTCCAAACACCTTAGGTTCCATCGGAAATAGTGACTTATTAGGGAAAAGAACATTGTAAGGTGTATTACCAACAAGCACAGTAGATGGCATACGATTAATCAGAAAGCAAGCTGTAGAAACTGCATCTGCCCAAAACTGTTTAGGAACCTTCATCTGGAATAAAAGTGCCCGAGCTGTCTCAAGTAAATGTCTATTCTTCCTCTCAGCAACTCCATTTTGAGAGGGTGTATCAACACATGAAGACTGGTGGAGAATACCATGTTGTCTCATATATGACTGAAACAACTCTGACATATACTCTTTAGCATTGTCACTTCTTAGAGTACGAACCGAAGCATTGAATTGTGTTTTAACTTCAGCACAGAAGGCACAAAAGTGAGTAAATACTTCAGAGCGACTCTTCATAAAATAAATCCAAGTCATCCAAGAGAAATCATCCACAAAAGTGACGAAATACTTATGCCCAGTTTTGGAAGTGACAGGACATGGTCCCCAAACATCAGAATGAACTAACTCAAACGCCGACTCGACCCGCCTATTAACCCTTGGACTTAGTGAGCTACGATGATGTTTTGCAAATCGACATGACTCACATTCTAATGATGAAATATTCTGAAACTGAGGACAAAGCTTCTTTAACAAAGGTAGAGAAGGATGTCCCAATCGACAATGTGTTTCAAATGGAGACACGACACCCGAGCAGGCAACAGACCGAGGCTCCCATTCATCAAGGATATAGAGATCATCAGATACATGTCCTTTACCAATAACCTGATTTGTCGTAAGATCACAAAACAGACAATAATCCAGAAAGAAAGAGATATAGCAATTAAGTTCTCTAGTAAGTTTGCTAACAGAAATCAGATTAAAGGCCAACTTTGGTAGACTTAATACTGATGATAGGGTAATAGAGGAGGTTGGTTTAACAACCCCATATCCAACACTATTGCAAGTTGATCCATCAGCTACAATAACCGGAGAGGGTGCTTTGTGTGATTGAAAGCTAGAAAATATATTAGGATTACCTGTCATGTGATTCGTGGCACCTGAATCAATCACCCATTTATTTGAAGACATGATAAGACATGTCTTATCTGACTTCATATTAAATGAAGTGGATTCCTTTAATGATTTCTAGTATTGAGAGATCTTAGCAAATTCTTCGGCCGAAACCAAAATCATTTTGTCATATAATGGACTGACTAGAAGTAGTCATTTCCCAAAACTCACTCTATCAAAGCAAAATAATAGAGAAATTGCCAAAGCTCTGCACAAAAAGTTATCCCAATAGTTCTGTCCACGCCAATAAATCAGATTGTTTAATTCAACTCAAAAAGAGCTCCACTCACATATAAAGGTCTTTAACAGAGAAGCAGCCAACTCCCAGTTAAAGGGTTCAACTCAAGTAGACATAAATTATCCAGAGAGATACCCAGCAAAATCCAAGCTACAAAACAAATAAACTGAACACCCAGTTGTTCGGATAGATGGTCCAGAAACTAAAATATGAAATGCCCAAATGAACAAGATGTGAAACCAATTGAATGATGGAGAATAGAATTCGAACAACAGCAACAGAATTTAAAACAAATCAAAGTAGCAGACAAAAAATCCGGAACTCAAATATGACCAAAAGAAATCGCAGAACCTGGTACTTCAAAACTTGGTCCGATGATCAGAATACCACCATAAGTTTGCCGGTAATTTCAAGGCGATGCCAAATCAGGAATCCAGACCAAGAATGGTCCACGAATGCGCCTCTACGCGTGTCTTTGAACTGGACAGTTTCCGGTAGCTTCGCCAGCACTGGAGACTCACTCGCGTCTCCTCCGGCCACCAGGTTTTATGTAATGACGGATCAAAGGGAGATGCTTCTCCCTAGGCAGGTGGTGACAGTTATATTTTAAGTCACCAGAACCAGAAATGAGGCAGTGGCTAATTCCGGCAACAATCAGCCGTGAAGTTTGACGAACCACTCCGTATAATTTGAAAAGGCTCTGATACCATGTTATCGGTAAGGATCGGAGAGAATAACTTGTTTATTACTCAAAAATTACAATGATATAAATACAAGAAGAGTACAAGCTAACTATGGTAACTAGATAATCAAATCCCTAAATATCAGCTAGACTACCATATATACAATATTACACAGGTGTAGTGATTATGTAACAACTGTAGTGATTCTGTAACAGTTGGATGAAGGCTAAGACCAATTTTCTGATTCCATTGGATGATGTGAATTGCAGTCCCAATCATCAGATCAGTACTGTTGCATCATCGAATGCGGTGGCTGTGGCGGCGGTCTAGGTAGAGGCAAAGGCGGCGGATCTGATCTGATCTGATCGACCGCCGCCATAGCCACCGCATTCGATGACGCAACAGTACTGATCTGATGACTGGGACTCCGATTCACATCGTCCATCAGAATTGGAAAATTAGTCTTAGCCTTCACCCTGCGAAACTCTATTGCTGCTGCATCATACGCCATCGCTGCCTCCTCCGTCGTGTCAAACATACCTAACCAAACATTGCATCCTCTCCTCGAATCTCTTGTCTCCGCCATGGATCTCCCTGACGGCTTCTTCTGTACTCCTCTGTAATGCACCTCCTTTGCAACTCCTCAATTCACTTTTGCCACCTTTTTCACAACTCCTCCTTTTACTTTTTCCGCCCTCGCCGCCACCTTCGCAACTCCTCCATGCACTTTCATCACTTTCCCAGCCGCATTCGTATATTTTCTCTTAGGAGCCATTTTCACTTCTGTAAATCAATAAAAAATTAAAAAAATTGCTCTATATATATATATATATGTACAAAAAAAATTATTTATAGAAATTAATTTATTTTTTTCTACCTATAGAAATATGATAAATTTGAACAAGTCATCATGATGAAAGAAAACGAAGAGGGGAGGAGCTGCTTGAATAGGAAAGTGGTAGGGGAAGCAAACAAAGCACAGTCAATGAAGGGAGTGCTTGATTTGACTGATGTAATTGTGGGGGCCACACGTGATGTGACATTATTATTATATTTTTTTCTTAAACAAGCCAAGCTTTGTGATATTAGTGTCACAAAATTTATGAATGTTAATATTGGTTCTTATGATTTCTAGTTAAACACATTTTAACAAATAGTTGAATTGAAAAAAAAATTGTCTCAAAATAAATGTTACCTTAAAATCTTTTTGGAACTGTACAAATTTTATACACTTTTGAAGAAAATAATTTTAAGAACAAAAAAGGGCCTAAAATGCCCTTCAACTATATGAAATGGTGCAAAAATGTCCTTCCCATCTACCTATTGGGGTTGCTTTGCCCTTTAATTTAACAACTGACCACTGACCCCACTTCATTAATGACGTGGCATATTTCTATTGGCCAACTAATATTTAATTAAAATAATTAATTTCTCCTTTAAAACCCCGACCGCCCAACCTAATAACCCGCCCCACCTAATTGTTGATATATTACATTATCATCTTAAAACTAGTCAAAATATCTTAAAGAGTAAACCATATTGATATTTATATACTAGGGACATCATAATGAGTAAACCATATTGATATTCATATACTAGGGACTTCACAAAAGCTTCCATATTTTCAACATCTACAGGCAGAGTAGCCATGTCTCATTCTTCCTGCATTTTTGAGCTTAAGAAAATTTACGGCAGAGTTGCCATGTCTCATTCTTCTTTCCATAGATGATAAAAGATTGAAAATTTAGCAGTAAATCTTGTTTAAGGCAGAAAATTCTCTGTGAATTTTTCATTAGTAATCAAAGTTCATACTATTCGACCAAATACAACACTGGACATGTAAAATGAGTCCTTTTCTCAACTTCCAAAGGGACAAAGATTGGGCTGGATTGTGAAGTACAAAAGAAGCACACCATTCCTAGCAGCAGAGGAGGCATAGCAATAATTTACACTTTTGGAGAACATAACAGCAAAATAAACACTTTTCCCAAACATGTACCCTGTCAAAGGTGCTTCTGGAGGAGCAATTCGTGTGGTGCAAAATGGTTAGCTGTGAATATTATTTGGGTGGACTGTGAAGTGCTAGCTAACCTCGCACAACAGAAGCACACCATCCCTAGCAAAATAAACACATCAGGAAATTACAAGATGACTTAAAACATGAAGAAATTCTCAATCTGAGCTAACTACTTGAACGATATCCAGCATAACTAGAATGTGATATTATTGGAGCGGGTTATTAGGTTGGGCGGGTCGGGGTTTTAAAGGAGAAATTAATTATTTTAATTAACTATTAGTTGGCCAATAGAAATATGTCACGTTATTAACGAAGTGGAGTCAGTGGTCTGTTGTTAAATGAAAGAGCAAAACAGCCCCAATAGGTAGACGGGAAGGGCATTTCAGGCCCAATAGGTAGATGAAGGACATTTTTGCACCATTTAACATAGTTGAAGGGCATTTTAGGCACTTTTCCATTTTAAGAATAATATGAGAAAAATTTAATGAATTCTATCTTGATTTTGTAAATTAACAAGTAATTTGGAACAACTATATTTAGTAATGTTACTATTGATTCTTGTGATTTCTACACATACAATGTAAACAACTTAAATCTTACAAATGATCCATGGAAAAATGGATTTGAATCAAATTCAGCACTCTCTCTCTCTCTTTTTTTTTAACTGAAGATATCATTATTTTCTAATTTCTTCGTCACTGGAGAATATTTTCCCTCGGTATAATTTATAGAACTTTCAAATATAAATGGAGTATATTTTAAAAATAATACATTACTTGTCTTCTTGTTTCGTTTTTCATATTAGCCAAATACACATTAAATCTAATTATACGTCCAATTCTGGATGGTCAAATATTTATATTGAGAGAAAAATAAATTTAAAAAATTAAGGCGGAGAAGTCTGAACGTTATGACTTAAATTTATTCATCTTGTACTCAAGAATATTATTCATGATATTAATACAAACGATACATAAAGTGCAATTTTATACTATTTGGTACTATTGATCATAACAAAAGACATGACTAAAATACAATCTTGAAGAAACCAAATAAAAAAACTTGACACAGAATTAGCAACAATAGCGATTAAGGAATTACAAAGTCTTAGATCCTAATGTCAAGTTTATTAGTTTTGCATGGAGGATTTTCCTTGGCCAAAACCGCACGTCCTATAGACTTGAAATTAAAAGCACATGCATGTTCCTCCGGATACCTATAACTTTTGCAAAATATTTCATCACACTTACAACTGAACCCTGTTAATCCCACCTTCTTCTTGCAAATCATGCAGCTTTTTGACTTCGTTGAATCATCGTTTTCAATTTTAATAGTAAGAGAAGACAACATTTGAATAAAGCCAACACACTCTCGTCTGTTTCAGCTTCTTTCAAGAAAGTATTGCAGCATTGGGAACAAAAGGTGTCATTGGTTGGGTTCCCACAGAAACCACAACTACTCTCACATGAAACTAGGACTACTACTTTGTTACAACAAGTCGTTATTTTTTTCGTCTGTGAATGAAAAAATTGTTAAGGGAATTATAGTGTTATACAAAGAGAGAGGAAGCTTGTTTGTAATCGTAATACAAATTAAAGTAAGATTAGTACTTCCCTAATTTATCCCTCTCCCACTTCTGTTTGGTTTTGGATTGGAATATTAATATTTGGAAATTCTTGCCCAAATTTGATTAGGACAATACTGATTTGGGCCATAGAAGACTACCAAGAAGTAACCAGTAGTAGGGTCCATCAAAAACTTCGGCCTTTTGTTTGGGGAAAGTTTATAAGGAAAATGACATAAATTATCAACATTTAGGCAATAAATAAGGCATTATAGCTAAAGTTTATCTAATTATAGGACATAGATACAATTTAGTATACAAATTAGATATCGTATGTACAAATTTTCTTTAGAGAATTTATATATGAGCCCGAAATTCGCTTTGTATACAAATACAAACGTATATGAGTCCCGAAATTAGAGAGTTCCTCCCCCCCCCCCCCCAAAGACTAAATCCAAATTCCAAAAGATACAAATACAAAAGAAATGTATATTTAACTATTTAATCAAAACATTAAATGGTAATTATTTTAAACATTAGCTACACCTACTAATTATGACTAGATATTTTCTACTCCATGTATTTTTTTCAACATCATATACAGTCAAACCTCTATATAATGGCCCCTCGCTATTACGTCATTTGACTATAACGACTTGATTTTCTTCAGAATCAATTTTTCATGTTATATTTTACTTCTCTATAACAACAATGACATTCATTATAGCAGTACACTCATTGTAAATTTACCGTACCTCTCTATAACAGTCATACTCAAATATTGTGTAATAATATTTTATAAGAAGTGCATTATGTATAAAATAAAATAATAAAATATTCATGGTAATCATGATTAATGTCATGCACATAGTAAATTTAAAATACGAATATCTAAAAGAAAACAATGTATTCAAATAGTATCCATCAGTTATGGTCATAACTTCAAGTCGAAGGAATACTGATGTTTGTCTTCTTACATTTATACTCTTTCTATATTTTTGGTTAATCTAGTTAACAAATATATATTTTTATAGGTACACAAATTATTAAACTGATTTTTTTTTGCACACTTTTGTTTATAACAACTAAATGAGATTTAAACGTCAACTGTCAGTATATATATATATATATATATATATAAGCATCTCGCTATAACAACCATGAAATGTTTAGATAAACACTGGCACTATAGAGAGGTTTGACTGTATATACAATAAAGTAATTAGTTTGGAACCAATATAGCCATATTTTTTTTTACATAAAAAATAGCCCATAAGTGTACTAGCGACAAAAAAAAAATTACGACAAAAATAGTCGCATGTATATGTATTGTATCGATATTGTATAAATAATTATTGGATGGATATTGTATAAATGGTGTATAAACATGCGTATATATATATATATATATATATATATATATATGATGTATAACCGTGTATCAGAGATGTGTATACATCCATATGTACTGTTTATACAATGATTATATATTGCAGCAACTTATTGGAACATAAAAAAAAAAAGAATCTCATTCCCGACAATTCACATAAACATTAAATCCATCTTCCCTATAATTCACAGCAACTTTAGAAGTCAAAATCAAATTCAAAGTCACTCAATCAATGTCATGATCCAAAAGTTGAGGTCATGATGGAAACTATCGAGGCCCATCCTCGATAGGTAAGCCAATTACCCAAAAAGAAAAAAGAAATACAAAAATTTTAGTAAAAATAGATAAACGAGACTTCAAAAGTGAAGTCAAGTCAATGCATACGTAAATACAGCGGAAGTATGAACAAAGTACCATAACAACCCCCAAAATTTGATGTCATAAGTACAAGAGCATGCCAGTACCTCGAAATCAACCTCCGAATAGCATGATCAATTGTCACGTCTCGTACTCGAACTAGGATCTGCATCGAAAGGATCATAGGCCGACTGAGCAAAGCAGAAAATAATACAAGTAAAGAAAACACTGTGAGCACGTCACATGTAAGCAGAAAAGTTCCCAAACAGTAGCTCACACCATCTCCACTAACAGTTCTAATATATAGATGAAATCAAAATAGAGGTGGTACACACGAAGTATATATAGGAACTAAGTACACGTTAAGGAAAGACATAAAGAAAACAAGGAAAATACATATGCAATGCAATGCAATGATGATAGAGTCATGATGAATGATTGAAAGTCATCACATGACTTTCTGTATACATCTACCGAGCCTCAACGCTCCTAAAATTGGACCCATGGGGGGGTTCACAACCCGTATACTACCTCAAATTCTCAACTCACCTCTCCGACTAGTGTTCATGGATCAAGGCTTTTATAAAAGCATCTCATTTTCTTTCAAATCAGTGTTCCTCAATGGTACCAATGTGTCATGAATATGTATATATGAAATGAGGATATAATACTCACAATCAAATCAGTATGAAGATGACAATCCATTCAATACATGTATAAGTGAGCCCAGAAATCAACTCAATATGTTAATAATTTATGATATCAGTTCTTGCTTGGTACCACCGGAATAAACAGTCATGTAAGACATAATTAATATCATATCAACTCCTAACTCGGGTATTTTCTATCATGATAAAGACAAATAATGCTCAATAAGGCCTAAAATATCTATTTAAGGCCCCGCACGAGCATCACAATAAGGATAATAACATTTAATGCACTATTAAGGCCAATGATGTCAAATAAAGCCCCCGCACGGGTAACACGCAATATATGATATCTCAAGTCAACAACAATAAGCATATAATCCCCCACATGAGCACACAACATTAATAATAATCTCAAAATATAAATCCTATGGTTATTTTCCCCAAACCATAGCATGCTTTACTTATTTATTAACTACCTAGTCCAGTCTGAAGAAAGTTAAGTCATAACCTACCTCAAAATATCGAAATCCACTCCTATAACCTTTAACACGGTGCTTTTCCCTTACGAACGATCTCGTCACTAGTTAAAACTTTCAAAAACATCATCTACATGTCAAAAGAAAGATAATGATACCCATATTGATTGTCAGGACCCAAAAATCGAGATCATGATGACACTTATCGCAACCCAACCTTGATAAATAAGCCAACACCCAAAAAGGAAATAAAATGAAGCATTAAGTAAAGACAGGCTAAACGAGACTTCTAGAGCGAAGTCGGCCAATACAAGTACGAAATATAGCAGAAGTCTGTAAGAAATATCATAAATCCCAAAAATCTGGTGACATACGTGTAGAGCATCTAAACAACCACTCGAATACTAAATAATATGTAATCTGTCTCTGAGTCATAAGTAAAGAAAACTAAAGATGGATGAGGTCTGAATTAGCCCCGAACTCTGAAGCGTATCAGTACCTCAAAAACCCAGAATCTCCACACAAAGATCATACGCCATGTGTGGTACTCAAACTAGGATCTGCACCGAAAGGGCACAGTAGGAGTGAGTATTGTCCACTTGTACTTAGTAAGAATCATAGGCCGACTGAGTAAAGTAAAAAATAATATAAGTAAGGAAATACTATGAGAACGTCACCGGCAAATAGAAAAGTTCCCAAATGGTAGCTCACACCGTCTCCTCTAACAGTTCTAATATAAATACGTAAAGTGAAGGGAGAAAGCAATTAGTCACGAAATTAGACATAAACGGAATAACACCAAGAAATATGTAGATAACAACAAAAATGTGAATGTATATGGAATGCAATATTGATGATGATGATGATGATGTAATGATTTGAAAGTTATCGCATAACTTTTTGTATATACCTACCGAGCCTCAAGCTCCCAAGATAGGACCCATGGGGGGTTCACAATCCATATACTATGTCTCAGAATTTTCATCAATCTCAATCTCATAGCTCAATCTACCCGACCGGCACATCCCTCGATCTAGGCTTTTTTAAAGTGTCTCATTTTCTTTCAAAAATCAATATTTCTCAATGATACCAATATCTCATGAATGTGTATGTATTAAATGAGGATGTTATGCTCACAATCACATTAGTATGAAGATATCCAATTCATTCAATACCTATATAAGTGAGCCCAAAATATCAACTCAATCTATCAACAATTCATGATATCAATTCTAGTTAGGCACCGTTGGAATGAATATGCATGTAAGACATCATTTATATCATATCAATACATAACTAAGCGTTTCTCATCATGATAAGGCAAATCATTCTCAATAAGGCCTATAATATCTATTCAAGGCCCCACTCGGGCATCACATTAAGAAATAAGGTATTCAAATGCACAAATAAGGCCAATAACGTCAAAGCCCCCGCACAGGCAACACTCATTATATGATATGTCAAGTCAACAACAACAAGAATATAAGCCCCCCCACGGGAATACAATAAATAAAATACTCATGAAATACAACTTTCATAGTCTTTTTCTCATACCCATAGAATGCTTTACTAATTTATTAACACCCAGCCCAGTCTGAAAGAAGTTAAGTCATAATCTACCTCGAGATGACAAAATCTGAGCCTAAAGTCCTTCAACACAGTGCTTTTCCCTTTCGAACGGTCTCGGGAATCTACTAAAACATAGAAATATAACATTTACGCATTAAAAGAAAGCTAGTAATACCCATATTGACCATATTTAAGATGGGTCCAAAACGGACTCAAAAAATGAGTTAAAAAATGAGAGGAGTAAAACCCAAATTTTATTTTAGAAATACATCCCCGAAGATTATAGGAGTATACAGTAGAAAACCCATGCAAAAACGGGTTAAAAACGAGGTCCAAATCGAAGAAAAAATATTTTTAAGCTTTACCGGCAAAATCCTCAAAATCTCATTTTGAAATCAAGGTTAAAGAGTGTTTTTGATGATATAATCAATGTAAAATAATGAAACCAAGGTTTTGGAGCTTAACCAAGCTCAAATGGTGAATAAACCCTCAAAAATCGACCAAATCCGAACCTCAAAGGTCCAAAAATAAAGGTAAATCGTGAAAATGAGCTATATATACAAACCCAGCGCTAGCCGCTTAAGCGCCTAAATGACCGCTAAAGCTGTCACCGCTTAAGCGACTGGTGACCGCTAAAGTGGTCTGGCCTCCGTGGCTGGCACCTGCACCAGCTTCAGCATATCCACAACTTTGCTAAGTTTGCAAAGTTGCCGATCGACCCCTCAGGATTCGTTCGGAATCCTGTGAACACAAACGAACTATGCTACTAGACTAAATTTGACGTTCTGGAATCAATGGTGATGTCCAATTTTTGAAAAAGGATTGTTTTCAACAAATTAACTCCCGAGACCCCTAAAAGCTTACTTAAACTAGTTTTCAAACAAAGGATCAAAATGCAAAGTGAAGGTTCCGAACCCAAACCAACCTCGCTACTAACCCAAATTTGACATTCTGGATCTAATGAAACTGTCCAAATCTTCATCCGGGACTCAAAATATTAAATGTTGACCGAGGTCAACTATAGGATTTTAAAGCCTAAATAAAACACAAACTCTCCCAAATCATTTTCGATCGCATCGGGGACTGTGTCAGCCATTCCCACCCCCTAAAACCAACATGTAGCAACTATGAGAAAGGGTAAAATGGTCAAAATACATAAAAAGCAAGACTTCAGAAAAAATTAGGTCATTACAATATCCACCACTAAGACTCTAGTCCATCCTCAAACTAAAAGGCAAACAAATACCTGAGTTAGTAAAGAGCTGGGGATAACAACTAAGCATATTGGACTTGACCTCCCAAGTAGCCTCCTCAACGGAACGGTGTCTCCACTGAACCTTAACCATAGGAATCTCTCGGGATCATAACCGTCTAACATCTCTGGCTAAAATGGAAACTGGCTCCTCAATTCAAAGAACCTCCCAAGAGACTCTGTCATTAGCCTTCTCTAAATCAATAAACACCGTGTGCAAATTCCTCTTCCTCTCTCTATACTTCTCCACCAATCTTCTCACAAGGTGGATGTTTCTCTGTGGTAGATCGCCCCGACATGAATCCGAATTGGTTCTCGGTAATGGACACACCCCTAATAACCCTTCACTTCCACCACCCTCTGTACACTTTTATTGTGTGGCTCATCATCTTGATACCTCGGTAATTATTACATTCTGGTGATCTAATAAAGTACCTTCTAATTTTCTTTTTGTTCATTAAGGTGCAAATCAATTCTCTTTTCCATTTTCTTCTTGATTTTCAATCAGAGGATGAACCAACCTATCTGAAAACAAAGTGCCTTGACGTCCAATTAAAATTAATGATAATATATATATATATGTGTGTGTGTGTGTGTGTGTGTGTACCAATGGGCTTCTTACATCTTGTATTCTTCATTTCTTGTTCTTTAGTATTTAAAATGCTTATATTATGAATAAAAATAAATTCAGAATTGATGGTTGTGTACCAGTCATTTGTTGCTTTGCTTGTTTCTTCAGTGATTTAAGAAATCTTGCTGAAATGCTTACGACAATACAGTATCTGTTTTCATTTCTGGCTAACGAAACAAACTTGTTTAAATTTTGTTTCAATTTTAGGATTGAAAAGTCTAATTAATTTTCATCTTTATGAAAAACATAGGTATGATACTAGTCTATAAAATTGATTTATTTGAGACATGGACACAGCTACTAAGACCAATAAGTCAAACAGTTATTCAAATTAGGGAACAAACTGTTACGATATCACAAACAGAGACATGTCATGCGTTCTTGCCTTCTCATTTTGGCTTCTCCATTTCACTTATACCAACGAGGCCAGTGACGCCAATCTAGATCACTGCAATTAGATAGTTAATATTAGCAGTTTATTAAATTTTAAAAAGAGGAGTTGCTCTTAGAGATAAGTAACAGTGAGATAAACTTGTTAAAATGAATGCGGATAGGTGTCTTGGATTGTACAACTAAGAATGTGGCTGAATTCTGAGTCACGGTAGAGTTCAACATGCTGGCTAAGAAGCGTACCTATAAAATATGGGTTCATACTAATCTAGATGCTTTGGCACAGACCTTGTGTGTGTTAAAAAATTCACTAAAAAGTACAAATAATACATTCAGGCTACCGAATAACTGGTAGTATGGCATGCATAATCATCTCGAATCTAGTACGTTATTAAGCAGTTCAATCGGAGGATGCACTGGAAGTTTCTCATCAAATATGGATTTAGATTCCTGTGATATGATAATGAACATTTAATAGGAGGATACAAGGAAAAGAACCAATTAACCAAAGAGGATAAGACACGTCTAATGGATAGTCTAGCAAAAGCATACACCGAAATCATGTGTTACCATTGAGTAGGTACTTTCTTGTCCAATGTCATCACCTATGTCATTATCTTCCCTACTTGGAAATATCTGTATGAAGACATGATCTTTAAGCATATAGCACGTAGTCAAAAATCAAAAAGGCCAAAATAGGCAAACATAAGTCAGCTAACCACTACCTTGGTACATTTATGTGATCTTGACTTGAGTGATGTTACAGATTTTCCCTGCTCCACAGCATTTTGAGTGTTTGGTCTTTGAAACAACCCAAAACAATATAAGCACAAGCTGGACTTGCTATACAAGAAGTGACACTTTGTGATGCTTTAGGTTAAATTCTATAGGGTGAACCAAAAAGTGATGCTAACTTTATTCATGCTAAGATTCTACATGCTTCTTCTCCGAGTGAAAAAAAATGAATGTCTCATGAGATCTCTGAAAATAGTCGGGCAGTTTTATGCAAAACTAAGAACATCATAGTTTGATTTGTTCTTTCACATATAGTTTGCTCGATTGGTAAAGTAAAGAAGCCTATCCAACCTTTTAAAATTCACTAATGCATTTTGTGCAACAGGATCGGCATTTGGAGAGTTTGATAACTGCAGTAACCCATAAAAGAGAAGAAAGAGTTAGCTTCCATCATCTGAAAGCATAGAAACTAAAGTTGCAGAACACATGCAAATGTTGCAATGATGATTTAGTCATAAACTTTAAGTTCATCAGACATCAATTAAGTACAAGAAAACTTAGAGCATAAAAGAGGAAATATAAATAAACATATAGCTTAATCAATTAGTTTTTTGTCCTTAAAATATTTCCTTACAGCCTCTGTGTATAGGGATAGTGCAGCAAGACCAGCTATGATTGCTAAATGGTTGAGGAATCAAATGGCATTTCATAATTCCTTGTCAAGATTAGCTACACCTTATTAGAATTAGTGCAAAGAGTTCAAAAGGACTCAGTTGTTTACTGTGGTTCGGCCTAGCAGTTTGAAATTGGGAGTAAGACCATGGGAGACCAAGGTCGAATCTCAATATAGGCAAAAAAGTTAAATGACTACTTCTCAACTATCTAAGCTTTGGTCTATAGAGTTACCCGGTATCAATATTGATGGGAGGATGCAGGTAAATGGTAGAATGGTTGAGGTGCATCTGAATTAGCCTAGACACCAATGTTAGTAAAAACAGATAAGGAATCACTTTACACCCCAAAGCCAAAACATCACAATGGTCAACATACAATCAAAGACTCCTATAAATAATGTATATCTGCGTCAAGTCATTCTACATCATTAAATAATGTCAGTTGTTTACTGTGGTTTGGCCTAGCAGTTTGAAATTGGGAGTAAGACCATGGGAGACCAAGGTCGAATCTCAATATAGGCAAAAAAGTTAAATGACTACTTCTCATCTATCTAAGCTTTGGTCTATAGAGTTACCCGGTATCAATATTGATGGGAGGATGCAGGTAAATGGTAGAATGGTTGAGGTGCATCTGAATTAGCCTAGACACCAATGTTAGTAAAAACAGATAAGGAATCACTTTACACCCCAAAGCCAAAACATCACAATGGTCAACATACAATCAAAGACTCCTATAAATAATGTATATCTGCGTCAAGTCATTCTACATCATTAAATAATGTCAGTTGTTTACTGTGGTTTGGCCTAGCAGTTTGAAATTGGGAGTAAGACCATGGGAGACCAAGGTCGAATCTCAATATAGGCAAAAAAGTTAAATGACTACTTCTCATCTATCTAAGCTTTGGTCTATAGAGTTATCCGGTATCAATATTGATGAGAGGATGCAGGTAAATGGTAGAATGATTGAGGTGCATCTGAATTAGACTAGACACCAATGTTAGTAAAAACAGATAAGGAATCACTTTACACCCCAGAGCCAAAAGATCACAATGGTCAACAGACAATCAAAGACTCCTATAAATAATGTATATCTGCGTCGAGTCCTTCTACATCACCAATTAGATAATCTAGACACAAACATCATTAGTATGGGACACCAGCAACTTTTCTAAAGTACTTTCGATGATAGGAGAAAATGTAAAACACCCAAACTAGCAGTATTATATGTAAGGTGAAGGTTGAGCAGCACTCCTTCCCACTCAAAAACCTAAGGACCACACACTAAGGAGACCGAATAGGGAATGCAAGTGTTTTCTTTTACAAGGTAAGCAGTAAGCATATTTGATTAAACATCAACGTGGATATAGGAGCAGTGGAAAAACCATGATTAATTACATGAAACTCCGGCAACGGTGCTCTAATCTTTCTGAGAGGTGGTTATGAGCTCTATAAGTATATATTTTGTAGCAAGATTTTTTCACTGTCACAGCTACAACATAACTTTTTCGTAGCTGTAAGTATTTATCCTTAGCCACAAATCATGTAAAGTCTGTAGCTAACTTTTAGTTTCTCCACTTCTTGCTACGAATTCTACGGAAAAAAAATTGTGGCTAAAGTGTTTAGCTATGAAACTTTTCATATGTAGCTACAATATATTATGTAGCTATATATGCATTTTTTTTGTACTGTTCCTACTAAGGAAATAAACTTGTTTGAATTTTGTTTCATTTTTAGGATTGAAGAGTGAAGAGTCTAATTAATTTTCATTTTTATGAAAACGTAGGTATGATGCTTGTCTATAAGAAATGATTAATTTGAGAAATGGGCACGGCTACTAAGACCAATAAGTCAAACAGTTATTCAAATGAGGGAACAACTTGTTACTATATCACAAACAGATACATGTCAGGCCTTCTTGCCTTCCCATTCTGGCTTCTCCATTACACTTCTACCAACGAGACAAGTGACTCCAACCTAGATAAGTGCAATTAGATAGGATTAGTACTTTCTTATATTTTAAAAAATGGAGTTGCTCTTAGAGATAAGTAGCAGTGAAATAAACTTGCTAAAATGAATGCAGATAGGTATCTGCTTTCTTTGAGAATGTGGATTGTACAACTAAGAATGTGGCTAAATTCTGGGTCACGGTAGAGTTCAACATGCTGGATAAGAATCATACCTATAACATATGGGTTCATACTAATCTAGATGCTTTGGCACAGACCTTGTGTGTGTTAAAAAATTCACTAAAAAGTAAAAATAGTAAATTTTGAACTCAGGAAATCAAATAGTGGTAGAAGAATTTTGAATTCGAATCAGAAAGTTCAAATCATAACTCCGCCTATGACTAGAACCCTCAAATGAAGAAAGTCTAAGAGCTACTGAAGCCAACTCATGGCGCAAAATCTCATGTATCCTATGTGATGTTTATGCTTAAAGGACATAGCAAAGTCCAACTGTAATTGAACTTCGCAATGTTGCATACCTTGAGGGCCTTTGTGGAATGAAAATTGGATGCGCTCCCTCCAATTAACAGATAGATGGAGAAAGAATGATACTGCAAAGTGTTCCTTGGACTGGAAGGTGCTGAAGGAAGGAGGATCTGAGTAATGGACGGTAGCAGTTTTTCTCTCTGTATAATTTCCTTCGAACTGTTGAGTTGATATAAGTTTATACATTGCCTCTTTAAAAGACTATACTCTCCTTCTAGCACATGTCCAAATAATACATTCAGGCTACCGTATAACTGGTAGTATGGCATGCATAATCATCTCGAATCTAGTACCTTATTAAGCAGTTCAATTGGACGATGCACTGAAAGTTTCTCATCAAATATGAATTTAGATTCCTGTGATACGATAATGAACATTTAATAAGAGGAAACAAGGAAAAGAACCAACTAACCAAAGAGGATAAGACACGTCTAATGGATAGTCTAGCAAAAGCATACACCGAAATCATGTGTTACCATTGAGTATGTACTTCTTGTCCAATGTCATCACCTATGCCATTATCTTCCCTACTTGGAAATATCTGTATGAAGACATGATCTTTAAGCATATAGCACGTAGTCAAAAATCAAAAAGGCCAAAATAGGCAAACATAAGTCAGGTATCCACTACCTTGTTACATTTATGTGATCTTGACTTGAGTTATGTTACAGATTTTCCCTGCTTCACAGCATATCGAGTGTTTGGTCTGAGAAACAACCTAAAACAGTATAAGCACAAGCTGGACTTGCTATACAAGAAGTGACACTTTGTGATGCTTTAGGTTAAATTCTATATGGTGAACCAAAAAGGTGATGCTAACTTTATTCATGATAAGATTCTACATGCTTCTTCTCCGAGTGAAAATATATGAATTTTGAATGTCTCATGAGATCTCTGAAAATAGTCGAGCAGTTTTATGCAAAACTAAGAACTTCATAGTTTTGATTTGTTCTTTCACATGTAGTTTACTCGATTGGTGAAGTAAAGAAGACCATCCAACCTTTTAAAGTCCACTGAAGCATTTTGTGAGGCAGCATCGGCATTTGGAGAGTTTGATAACTGCACTAACCCACAAAAGAGAAGAAAGAGTTAGCTTACATAAACTGAAAGCAGAGAAACTAAAGTTGCAGAACACATGCAAATGTTGCAATGATGATTTAGTCATAAACTTTAAGTGCATCAGACATCAGTTAAGAACAAGAAAACTTGGAGCATAAAAGAGCAAATATAAATAAACGTATAGCTTAATCAATTGGCTACTAAGATTAATGTGATTAACTTACTGTTTGAACTCTATACATGGACAAAACATCAAGTTTAAGAGAAATAGATCTCAACACTGGTTATAGATCTAAACCTACTGTGGATCTCATCCACCATAAAACGTTCAATCTATAAATGTGAAATATACTAGCCATACCATGTGCCTAACCATCATATACGGGAAATCTCTATCATCAAAAAAACATTGGCCAAGATATGTTTCCACAATCATGTACTCCTTATTTGATATGAAATGTCTATGAACCCAAGTCAAAAGGTGTTTTTGGATATAGCTTCTCGAAATCTAACAACCGACTGTGCATCGGAGGAATTGTCACCCTGCTGAACTTGCGGTAGTCCTTTCCCAATCACAAACTTTGTATAATCAATGGATTTGGGAGGGGCTAACCAAGGTTTGGTTGGTGGGGGAGGAAGCAAGGAAACAAGTACCCTAGCAACCTCATGCATTGTTGGCCTCTCACATGGGAATCTTTTTGTGCACAGCAACGCAAGCTGAAAAGTCTTCCTCACATGCATTGAGTCCATGCATGTAACAGATACCTCAGGATCGACAGCTTCCATCACGGTGTTATCATCCGCCATTGACAATATCTGCAACACAAAACAAATTACTTCAGGTAAATGTAATAGGAATTAAAGAGACAAAAGACATTTGATAGAATTTTGCAAATGCAAGAGGAAGGTAACAAAATTTGAGAGAAGATGTTCTTTTCTATCCAGTCTGAAATAAATCATTTACAACTAACAAGGTAGAGCAATTAGTGGAGAATAATACCAACTGATGCAAGTTCAAGTCATATCGTCCGGTTTCTTTCCTATCAAAAGCTCCAGGAGAACAATGCCAAAGCTGTAGACATCTGAATTTTCAGTTAACCTGGAAGTCCTGGCATACTCAGGGTTAATGTAGCCAATGGTGCCAAAAATGTACGAAGGCGGTGGTGAAGGCGATGAAAGGGAATGGAGGCATTGCGAAGGCGGCGGCGAGGGCAGATATAGTGAACGGAGGAGTTGCGAAGAAGGCAGCGAAAGTGAAGGGAGGAGTTGCGAAGGAGGTGCATTACCGAGGAGTACGGAAGAACCCGTCGGGGAGATACGGGGCGGAGACCAGAGATCCGAGGAGAGGATGCAATATTTGGTTAGGTACGTTTGACACGGCGGAGGAGGCAGCGATGGCGTATGATGAAACAACGATAGAGTTTCGCGGGGTGAAGGCTAAGACTAATTTTTCGATTTCGACGGACGATGTGAATCGGAGTCCCAATCATCAGATCTGTACTGTTGCGTCATCAAATGCGGTGGTTGTGGCGGCGGCCGAGGTGGAGGCAAAGGCGGTGGATCTGATCTGATCTGATCAACTGCCGCCATAGCCACCGCATTCAATGATGCAACAGTACTAATTTGATGACTGGGACTCCCATTCACATCGTCCATCAGAATCGGAAAATCAGTCTTACCCTTCACCCTGTGAAACTCTATCGCTGCTGCATCATACGCCATCGCCGCCTCCTCCGTCGTGTCAAACTTACCTAACCAAACATTGCATCCTCTCCTCAAATCTCTTATCTCCACCCTATATCTCCCGACGGCTTCTTCTGTACTCATCTGTAATGCACCTCCTTCACAAATCCTCCATTCACTTTTGCCGCCTTTTTTGCAACTCCTCCGTTCACTTTCTCCACCCTCACCGCCGCCTTCGCAACTCCTCCCTTCACTTTCATCACCTTCCCTGCCGCCTTCGTACATTATTGCTTAGGCACTATTTTCACTTCTGTAAATCAATAAAAAAATAAAAAATTCGCTCTATATTTATATGTGTACAAAAAAAATTATTTATAGAAATTAATTTATTTTTTCTACCTATAGAAATATGATAAATTTGAACAAGTCATTAGGATGAAAGAAAACGAAGAGGGGAGGAGCTGCTTAAATAGGAAAGTGGTAGGGGAAGCAAATAAAGCACAGTCAATGAAGGGAGTGTTTTACTTGATTGATGTAATTGTGGGGGCCACACATGACATGACATTATTATTATATTTTTTCTTAAACAAGTCAAGTTTTGTGATATTAGTATCACAAAATTTATGAATGGTAATATTGGTCCTTATGATTTCTAGTTAAACACATTTAACAAATAGTTGAATTGAAAAAAAAAAAATTGTCTCAAAATAAATGTTACCTTAAAATCTTTTTGGAACTTTACAAATTTATATACACTTTTGAAAAAAAATAATTGTAAGAATAGTATGAGAAAAATTTAATGAATTCTATCTTGATTTTGTAAATTAACAAGTAATTTGGAACAATTATATTTAGTGATGTTAATATTGGTCCTTGCGATTCCTACACATACAATGTAAATAACTTAAATCTTACAAATGATCCATGGAAAAATGGATTTGAATCAAATCCAGCACTCTCTCTTTTTTTTTTTTTACTGAAGATATTATTATTTTCTTATTTCTTTGTCATTGGAGAATATTTTTCTTCGGTATCATTTATAGAACTTTCAAATATAAATGGAGTATATTTTAAAAATAATACATTATTCGCCTTCTTGTTTCATTTTTCATATTAGCCAAATGCAGATTAACTCTAATTATACATCCAATTCGGGATGGTCGAGTATCTATATTGAGAGAAAAATAAATTTAAAAAATTAAGGCGGAGAAATCCGAACGTTGTGACTTAAATTTATTCATCTTGTACTCATGAATAGTATTCATGATATAAATACAAACGATACGTAAAGTGCAATTTTATACTATTTGGTACTATTAATCATAACAAAAGACATGACTAAATTACAATCTTGAAGAAACCAAATAAAAAAAACTTGACACAAAATTAGCAACAATAGCGATTAAGGAATTACAACGTCTTAGATCCTTATCTCAGGTTTATCAGTTTTGCATGGAGGATTTTCCTTGGCCAAAACCACATGCCCTATAGACTTGAAATTAAAAGCACATGCATGTTCCTCCAGATACCTATGACTTTTGCAAAATATGTCATCACACTTACAACCGAACCCTGTTAATCCCACCTTCTTCTTGCAAATCATGCAGCTTTTTGACTTCGTTGAATCATCATTTTCAATTTTAATAGTAAGAGAATACATCATTTAAATAAAGCCAACACACTCTCGTCGGTTTCAGCTTCTTTCAAGAAAGTATTGCAGCATTGGGAACAAAAGGTGTCATTGGTTGGGTTGCCACAGAAACCACAACTACTCTCACATGAAACAAGGATTACTACTTTGTTACAACAAGTCATTATTTTTTACTGTCTTTGAATGAAAAAAAGTTAAGGGAATTATAGTGTTATACATAGAGAGAGGAAGCTTGTTTGTAATCGTAATACAAATTAAAGTAAGATTAGGACTTTCCTAATTTATCCCTCTCCCACTTCTGTTTGGTTTTGAATTGGAATATTAATATTTGGAAATTCTTGCCCAAATTTAATTAGGACAATACCGATTTGGGCCGCAGAAGACTACCAAGAAGTAACCAGTAGTAGGGTCCATCAAAAACTTCGGCCATTTATTTGGGGAAAGTTTATAAGCAAAATGACATATATAGTTAATATTTAGGCAATAAATAAGGCGTCATAGCTAAAGTTTATCTAATTATAGGACGTAGATACAATTTAGTAGCTAAATATACAAATTAGATATTGTATGTACAAATTTATATATGAGCCCGAAATTCGCTTGTATACAAATACAAACGTATATGTGCCCCGAAATTAAAGAGCCCCCCCCCCCCCAGCAGACCAAATGTAAGCTCCAAATTCCAAAAGATACAAATATACAAATACAAAAGAAATGTATATTTAACTATTTAATCTAAACATTAAATGGTAATTATTTTAAACATTAGCTACACCTACTAATTATGACTTGATATTTTCTACTCCCTGTATTTTTTTCAATATCATATACAGTCAAACCTCTCTATAACAGCCTCTCCTTATTACGTCATTTGACTATAACGACTGATTTTCTTCAGAATTGATTTTTCATGTTATATTTTACTTCTCTATAACAACAATGACAGTTATTATAGCAGTACACTCTTTGTAAATTTACCATACCTCTCTATAATAGTCATACTCAATATTGTGTAATAATATTTTGTAAGAAATGTATTATGTATAAAATAAAATGTCACAACCCGATTTCTCAAGTCATGATGACATCTACCTCATCCCACCAGTAGGCAAGCCAAGCCATAGTCCGAAACGGCAAGGAAAGGGCTAACGGGCAGAAAACCAAAAAAGACCAGACATAAATGATAACAGTTGTAATAATAAGCGGAAGCAAGAAGAAAACATGTGAAGTGTAATATATACAGAAACGGGAGAAGGATGAGGAAAAAATACACAAGATAAAACCCCTCCCAAGACCTGGTAAGGTCGGTACTAGAGCCACCACTAAGACAAAACCAAAGTGCTAGACAGAATCCCAAATATACACAATATCTACAAAGTCGTCTCGTATATAAAAGACTAAACTGGAACAATGGAGGAGGATCAGCCTCGGACGACAACAATCTCACCCTGGTCCGGATCAGTACTGGAATAGAGGAAACACGTCAACGCCGGTTGCTAGTACTCGGATCTGCATCAGGGAAAAGATGCATAAGTGCAGTATGAGTACCAAAGCAATGGGTACTCAGTTGGCATCATCGACCCACTAAGTTCAAATATAGGAAAAGTATAACTAAAATGCGAGAGTATAATCTAAGTCAACAGTAGATAGGGATAGAAAAGTAAATAACTATAGAACTATGCAAATGTGATAAAGGAATAAGTAAAAGCGATACAGGAAAATAAATAACTCAGTAGAAAGAAAGCAAACCAAGAATAACCTAACTGGGCCCCCATAAGCCCACAAGGCATACAAAAGAAAACAATTAACCCGACCGTGCCCCTATAAATCGGTGGGTACACACAAGAAATGATTAAAGTAAAGGAATAGACATCCTGAAGCCGAACCGATCTCAAGTAACCTCCAGATCCCAAATCCATGATAAATCCATCCAAATGTGCATCGGGCTTGAACCGGCACCAATGGGTAATAACGAGAGGCCAGCCGCCGGGCTCGAACCGAAAATAGTGGATAATAACGAGAGGCCACATATATGATATACATCAGAATCTCATAATCAGATGCCGGACTCAAACCAGAACTCAGAGGAACCACAACTCCCAGAACAACAGTAATCAGTACCAAAACTCCCAAATCATATCATAACCAGATGTCAAAGTTGTGCCAGAACTCATAATAAATAACAGAAATAAAGTATATGTTGGTCTCGAACCGGAACTAAAATATATTTATATAAATATACGCATAACTAGCTAAAAGGAAGGAATCCAAGATTTTCTAGCTTAATATCACGCCCTAAGCTCATAAATACTACACCATACTAAGGGATAACAGGACCAAAATCCATCAGAACGGTGCCCTAACCGGATAAATAAGGCCTTAAATATTTCAATGATACCCGGGCTACAACTACCTGCCCAATACTAGCATAATAACATACAATTAATATAAATAAACTCAGTCTAAGGATAGGGTAAGCCTAGCTTACCTGGACGCCAAAGCTAAAAGCCCCTCCGAGAAGCCTCCGAATAGTGCCCTACTAGAATCTGAGCTTGAATAACTTGATGTAGATATTATCTTCGGGGGTCGAATATAGCATCAAAATATATTGTTCCCACAATTTCCTCTTTAACGTCAGCGTATTAATGAATCAGTGTGTTTAGAGAGAACACACTATACTTAACACTTAATAAAAACTTACTCTAGATGGCAGAAACATTTACACATGAATATGATATGAATACCAAGTTGTAATACATTTAATATACACATTAACTATGAGAGTTACACCTAGGTAGTATGATAATCATGACATGTGGCCACTAAGTGTCATTAAGACCATTAGTTGTTCACTTTCTTAAGTCACACGTGGATTAGAGATTTCCATTATAAAATATTTTGTCACATTATTATATACTCGGGTATTGCATAGCTTCGTGGTAAAGTAAATATTATATTTTGAATATACCATAATTAATAGAAAATTATTTTGAATTAAACCTCTATTATATAATAATAAAATTTTAACATATCTAGATTCACTATCTCCGCTTAAAATATTAATGGATTACTAAACTATTGTAAGATAATATAGAAATATCATAAAATGTCTAAAGAATTTTATAAATATCAAAAACATTTTAGAAAGGTAATTTACTATATCTTTTTACCAAATTCAAATTTAATTTAAATATTTCATAACACGTTCGGTATTAATAAAATTCTCAAACGAACTGCCCGAAAATCTAACTGTCAGTCCCAGCAAGTCATAAATAACTTAGGGCAGTTATAGGAAAGCTCTAAACGCCGAAAAAGTTGAAAACTAGGGAAATGACCGGGAGGGTCATTACATAAAATAATAAAATATTCATGGTAATCATGATTAATCTCATGCACATAGTAAATTTAAAATACGAATATCTAAAAGAAAAAAATGTATTCAAATAGTATCCATCAGTTGTAGTCATAACTTCAAGTCGAAGGACTACTGATGTTTGTCTTCTTACATTTATACTCTTTCTATTTTTTTTGGTTAATCTGGTTAACAAATATATATTTTTATAGGTACACAAATTGTCAAACTAATTTATTTATTTTTTTGCATATTTTTATTTATAACAACTAAATGAGATTTAAACGTCAACTGTCAGTATACATATATAAGCACCTCACTATAACAACCATGAAATGTTTAGATAAACATTGGCACTATAGAGAGATTTGACTGTATATACAATAAAGTAATTAGTTTGGAACAAATATAGCCATGTTTTTTTAACATAAAAAATAGCCCATGAGTGTACTAGCGACAAAAAATATTTACGACAAAAATGGCCACATGTAAATGTATTGTATCGATATTGTATAAATAATTATTTATGCATATTGTATAAATGGTATATAAACATGTATATATATATATATATATGATGTATAACCGTGTATCAGAGATGTATATACATCCATATGTACTGTTTATACAATGATTATATATTGCAGCAACTTATTGGAACATAAAAAAAAGAATCTCATTCCAGACAATTCACATAAATATTAAATCCATCTTCCTTATAATTCACAGCAACTATTGAAGTCAAAATCAAATTCAAAGTAACTCAATCAATGTCACGATCCAAAAGTTGAGGTCATGATAGAAACTATCGAGACCCATCCTCGATAGGTAAGCCAATTACCCAAAAAGAAAAAAGAAATACAAAAATGTAAGTAAAAACAGATAATTGATATGTCAAAAGTGAAGTCAAGTCAATGCATACTTAAATACAGTGGAAGTCTGAACAAAGTAACATAACAACCCCCAGAATCTGATGTCATAAGTACAAGAGCATCTAAAACATAACCGAAATCTGAGTTCAACATCTGCCTCTGAACATGAGTAAAGAGTAGATAAAGATAAGAGGAGGCCCGGAATCATCTCCGAACTCTATAGCATGTCAGTATCTCAAAATCAACCTCCGAATAGCACGATTAGCTGCCGCGTCTCGTACTCGAACTAGGATCTGCACTGAAAGGACACAGTAGGGGTGAGTTTGGTCCACTTGTACTCAATAAGTATCATAGGCTGATTGAGCAAAGTATAAAATAATACAAGTAAAGAAAATACTATGAGCACGTCACCTCCAAGCAGAAAAGTTCCCAATTAGTAGCTCACACCATCTCCACTAACAATTCTAATATATAGATGGAGTCGAAATAGAAGTGATACACACGAAGTATATAAAGGGACTAAGCACACGTCAAGGGAAGACATAAAGAAAGCACGAAAAATACATATGCAATGCAATGCAATGATGATAGAGTCATGATGAATGATTGAAAGTCATCACATGACTTTCTGTATACACCTACCGAGCATTAGCACTCCCAAAATAGGATCCATGGGGAGTTCACAACCCGTATACTACCTCAAATTCTAAACTCACCACTCCAACTAGTGTTCACGGATCAAGGGTTTTATAAAAGCATCCCATTTTCTTTCAAATCAGTGTTCCTCAATGGTACCAATGTCTCATGAATATGTATACATGAAATGAGGATATAATGCTCACAATCAAATCAGTATGAAGATGACAATCCATTCAATACATGTATAAGTGAGCCCATAAATCAACTCAATATTTCAATAATTCATGATATCAATTCTCGCTTGGCACCACCGGAATAAACAGTCATGTAAGACATTATTAATATCATATCAACCATTAAATCGGGTATTTTCTATCACGATAAAGACAAATAATGCTCAATAAGGCCTAAAATATTTATTCAAGCCCCCGCACAGATATCACAATAAGGATAATAACATTTAATGCACTATTAAGGTCAATGATGTCAAATAAAGCCCCCGCATGGGCAACACGCAATACATGATATATCAAGTCAAGAACAATAAGCATATAAACCCCCACACGGGCCCACAACATTAATAATAATCTCAAAATATAACTCCCATGGTTATTTTCCCCAATCCATAGCATGCTTTACTTATTTATTAACTACCCAGTCCAGTATGAAGAAAGTTAAGCCATAACCTACCTCGAAATATCAAAATCCACACCTAGAACCTTCAACACAGTGTTTTTCCCTTACAAACGGTCTTGTCACTAGTTAAAACTATCAAAAACATCATCTACGTGTCAAAAGGAAGCTAATGATACCCATATTGATTGTCACTATCCAAAAATCAAGGTCATGATGGAACTTATTGTAGAGCCTTGATAAGTAAGCCAACACCCAAAAAGGAAACAAAATGAAACATTAAGTAAAGACAGGCTAGGTTTGCAAAGTTACCGATCAATCCCTCGGGATTCGTTCGAAATCCCGTGAACACAAACGAACTATGCTACTAGACTAAATTTGATGTTCTGGACTCAATGGCTACATCCAATTTTTGAAAAAGGATTGTTTTTAACAAATTAACCCTCGAGACCCTTAAAAGCTTATTTAAACTAGTTTTCAAACAAAGGGTCGAAATGCAAAATGAAGGTTCCGAACCCAAACTAACCTTGCTACTAACCCAATTCGACATTTCGAAACTAATAGAACTATCCAAATTGTCATCTAGGACTCAAAATATCAAATGTTGACCGAGGTCAACTAAAGGACTTTTAAAGCCTAAAAAAACACAAACTCTCCCAAATCATTCCCGATATCATTGGGAACCATGACAGCCATCCCTATACCCCAAACTAATGTGTAGCAACTACGGTGAAGGGTAAAAATACGTAAAAAAATAAGACTTCACAAATTAAGTCATTACAATATCCACCACTAAGACTTTAGTTCATCCTCAAACTAAAAGGTAAAGAAATACCTCAGTCAGTAAAGAGCTGGGGGTAACTATTAAGTATATCAGACTCGACCTCCCAAGTAGCCTCATCAATGGAATAATGTCTCCACTGAACCTTAACCACAAAAATCTCTTTAGATCGAAATTGTCTAACATCTCTGGCTAAAATAGAAACTGGCTCCTCAACAAAGGTCAACCTCTCATCTAACTGAACTAAATTCCAATGAAACACATGAGACTCATCCAGAATATACCATTGAAGCATAGATATATGAACTACTGGATGAACGACTAAAAAATCTGGAGGTAAGGCCAACTCATAAGAAACCTTCCCAACTGTCTGAAGAATCTTAAAAAGTCCAATGTACCTCGGGCTAAGCTTGCCCCTCTTTCTGAACCTCATCATGTCCTTTATGGGCAACACACGAAGGAAGATTTGATCACCAATCCCAAACTTCAAAGCACAAAGCCTGCGGTCGGCATAACTTTTTTTCCTACTCTGGGCTGCCCAAAGCCTATCTTGAATCGCCCAAACCCTATCCAAAGACTCTCGAAGCAAGTAAGTGCCACAAGGTCTAGCCTCGGATGTCTCAAACCAACCAATCGGAGATCAACAAAGCCTACCATATAATGCCTCAAAAGGTGCCATCTCAATACTCGAATGGTAGCTATTATTATAAGCAAACTCTGTCAAGGCTAGATGTTTCTCCCACTGACCTCCAAAGTCCAAAGCACACACACGAAGTATATCCTCCAAAACCTGAATAGTCTTCTCCGACTGACCGTCCGTCTAGGGGTGAAAAATTATGCTAAGGTTAACCTGAGTACCCAATTCCTCCTGAAACGTCCTCCAAAAGCTAAAAGTGAACACTGAACCTCTATCTGAAATAATAAACACGGGTACTCCATGAAGACGAACTATCTCCCGAACATAGATATGAGCCAACCTCTCGGCACTGAAGGAAATCTGAATAGGAATGAAATGGGCCAATTTGGTCAATCGAACCACAATTACCCAAATATTGTTAGACCCGTGAGAAATACGAGGCAACCCACTCATTAAATCCATAGTGATCTGCTCGCACTTCCACTCAAGAATGGGTAATCTCTGAAGCAAACCACCCGGTGTCTGATGCTCGACCTTTAACTGCTGACAACACAAGCAACGAGCTACGAAGTTTTCTACATCCTTCTTCATACCACCCCACCCGTAATACTGCTTTAAATCACGATACATCTTGGTCACCCCTGGATGAATAGAATATCTAGAACAATGCGCCTCCTCCAAAATCAATCTCACCCATCCACCCACTCTCGACACACAAACTCAGCCACTAATCCTTAAAACACCATCCAAATCAAGAGATGTCGCCTTAGCCTCACCACCTTACCTCGAATCACCCTCAAGCTATCATCATCAAATGGGTGACCTCATATCTGCTCCATCAAAGAAGATCTAGGATCAACAAAAGCTAAAACACGTTCGGGTGTCGAAATATCAAGCCAAACCATCTAGTTACCTAAAGACTAAACATCCAAGGCTAAAGGCCGCTCCTGAGTCAAAAGGTGAGCCAAACTCCCCATACTAATCGTCTTCCGATTTAAGGCATCTGTAACCACATTAGCCTTATTCGGATGATATAGAATACTGAGATCATAATCCTTAAGCAGCTTAAGCCAACGCTGCTGTCTCATATTAAGATCTCACTAATCGAAGAAGTACTGAAGGCTACGATGATCTGAGAAAATCTCACAACGAACTCGATTCAAGTAATGTCTCCACAACTTTAACACAAACACAATTATGGCTAACTTCAAATCATGGGTCGGGTAATTTCTCTCATGAGGCTGCAACTGACGAGAAGCATAAGCAATCACATTACCCTCCTACATTAACACTGCACCTAAGCCAACACTAGAAGCATCACAAAACACGATAAAGTCCACACCCTTCTTGGGCAAAGTCAATATAGGAGCCGAAGTCAACAACTGCTTGAGCTGTTGAAAGCTCTTCTCACACGCATCTGACTACTGAAAAATCACCTTCTTCTGAGTCAACTTGGTTAAAGAAGCTGCAATAGACGAGAAACCCTCTACAAAATACCGATAATAACCCAGCAAGCCTACAAAACTCCAAATCTTGGTAGGACTAGTGGATCTAGCCCAATTACAAATCACTGCAATCTTGACCAGATCAACCATAATACCATTCTTGGTCACCATGTGACCCAAGAAAAAATAGAATCCAACCAAAACTCACACTTAGAAAACTTAGCATATAACTTCTCATCATTCAATCTCTGAAGTACAGTCCTCAAGTGTATCACATGATCAGCCTTAATCTTGGAATAAACCAAGATATCATCTATAAATACAATCACAAAAGAGTCAAGACACAGTCAAAATATCCGGTTCATCAACTCCATTAATATTGTTGGGGCATTGGTTAACCCAAAAGACATGACCAAGAACTCTTAATGATCGTATCAAGTCCGAAAAGCCGTCTTTGAAACATCTGAAGCTTTAATATTCAACTTGTGATACCCGAATCTCAAATCAATCTTAGAAAACACGAAAGCACCCCGAAGCTAGTCAAAAAAATTATCAATGCGAGGAAGAGGATACTTGTTCTTGACCATTACCTTATTCAACTACTGATAATCAATACACATATGCATAGAACCATCCTTCTTCTTCACAAACAAGACAGGAGCACCCCAAGGAAATACACTAGGTATAATGAAACCCTTACTCAACAAATCTTGCAATTGCTCCTTCAATTCCTTCAACTCAGCTGGGGCCATCCTATAAGGAGAAATAGAAATAGGCTTGCTGCCCGGCTCCACATCAATAGCAAAATCAATATCACAATCCGGAGGTATACTCGGTAAATTCATAGAAAACATATCTATGAACTCACGAACAACCCAAATAAAATTCGTAGGAGGTGGTGAAGCAACACTAGTAACATGAACATAAGCGAAATAAGACAAGCACCCTTTTTCTACCATGCAACGAGCATGTAGAAAAGATATAACTCCCTTCAGACCCAAATTAAGCGTACCCTTCCAAGTTAACCCTGGAACATTCGGTGCAGCTAAGGTCTCGGTCTTGGCATAATAATCCAATACAGCATGATAGGGAGCTAACCAATCCATACCCAAGATAACATCAAAATCAATCATATCTAGGATAATCAAGTCTACCCAAGTCTCACGCCCCCGCAAAGGTGACTACACAAGAATGGTACACCCGATCCACCACTAAAGAATCTCAACGGAGGTAGAAATATGAAGGGGCCTAGCAAGGGGCTCACATGCAGCATCAAAACCAGAAGTAAAATATGTAGACACATAGAAGAATGTACACCTAAGGTCAAATAACACAAAATCAGATCTGTAGCAAACTGGGACGACACCAGTGATAACTCCATTAGAGGCTTCTACCTTGGGTCTCCCAGGTATAGTATAACACTAGCCACATCAGCTCCCATACTAAGCAATCCCATGATGACTACTACAAGCTCCCTTTCCTCTACCTCGAGCACCTCCCCTACCACTCTGTGAACCACCTCTGACTACAAATATAGGAGTAGGGCAAAGCTAAAGCTGAGAACCCTGTTGGGTAGGACCAAACACACGTTGAGGATAATTCTTGGCCAAGTGGCTAACCTCATCACATACAAAGCATTCTCTAGGGCCTGACTCAATCTGAGGGGGCACAGATAAACTAGGATGACCACCCTAGCCCGAAGAACTGAAGCTAAAACCTCCACTAGCATGACCTGATGCCTAGCCACTTAAAGTTATAGAACCTAAAAGTCTACCACCTGATCCCTGTATAGCAGCCTGAACTGGCCTACCATGATAACCACGAGAACCTTTACTAGAGAAATATCTGCCGCAGGAGGCATGTCCACTAAACTCGCCATGACGATCTATCTTCTTGGTGCCTCCCTGAGTAGCCTAGGTAATAGACTCGCTCATCTTTGCATTCTTAATAATACTCTGGAAAAAAAACCCTGAAATAACTATCTGGGTAGTAGCCAACAGATAAAGACCCTCTAACCCCTTCATAAATTTCCAAATCCTCTCGAACTCGATAAAGATACTGGTGGCTGAATATCAAAATAGAGTATGGAAACGTGCCTTATACTTAGTAATAGCCATGAAACCTTGCCTCAAGTGATCAAACTCATTCTACATCTGATCTATCAAGTTGTATGGTACAAATCTCTCCAAGAAGGCCTCATAAAATTGAGTCTAAGTCATACCAGGCGAACCCAATGGCCTACAACTTGAAAGCTATCTCCACCAATCCTAGCCACATCCGTTAACTGATAGGTAGTATAAGCAACCCCGTAAGACTCAAAAGATCTAAGATTATATAGCTTCTCCTAACAATCAATCAAAAACTCATAGGCATCACAGTACCCGAAGTAATTGTAAGGATAATAGGCAATGAATCCATATGTGGGGGTACCATAGATGATGGTTGTACCCCAAAAATAGGAATAGCATAAGCAGAAGTCGGCACTGGAGGCGGAACACCCTCGTAGTATGAGGAATACTAGGTACACTCAAGGGAACACCCTCCAAATGACTCAAAAGGCGAATTAATAAATTCTGAAGCACTGGGTGTCAACTCAACCCTGTGGGACCTAAGATGGCCCCGCACCCCCTGTCTTATAGTCATATCTATCATACTCAATCTCAGGCTCGGGAAAGGCCTCCCTAGTGCGTCTTCTGACTGGGGCAGCTCATCATACTTGTCCTCTACCTCTGGGTCATCTATGACCCCTGCCTCATCCTTGAATTAGGGCTCCTATATCGAGAGTCGGCTCAGTATCCCTGAACCTAGTCCTCTCCATCTAAGCAGAAAAGAAAAGAATACAAGTTTAGAACATTGGGCATGAACAACCAGCTCGACAAGGAATCAAATTAGAGAAGTTTTTCCTAAAGACATCTTATAGCCTCTCGAAGATAGATACGAACGTCTATGTACCGATCCATGAGACTTTACTAAATACTCTGCTTGTATACTTATGAGACAGGTGAACCTAGCTTTAATTTCAATTTTTCATGATCCAAAAATCGAGGTCATGATGGCACTTATTGTGGCCCAGCCTTGATAAGTAAGCCAACATGCAAAAAGAAAATATAATGAAACATTAAGTAAAGAAAGACTAAACGAGACTTCTAGAGCAAAGTCAGGCCAATATAAGTATGAAATATAGCGAAAGTCTGATAGAAATATCATAAATCCCAAAACTCTGGTGACATAAGTGTAGAGCATCTAAACAACCATCTGAATACTGAATAATACGTAATTTATCTCTGAGTCATAAGTAAAGACAAATAAAGATGGACGAAGACCGAATCAGCCCCGAACTCTGGACCGTATCAGTACCTCAAAAACTCAAAATTCCGTACAAAGTGGAATTTTATTTTTGAAATATGTTCCTCAAAGTTATAGAGTCTACAGTTGAAAACCCATGTGAAAACGAGTTAAAAACGAGGTTCAAATTAAAAAAAAAAATTATTCTTAAGCTTTACCTATAAAACTCCAAAAATTCATTTTGAAACCGAGATTAAGAAGTGTTCTCGAAGATATAATCAATGGGAATTAATTAAAACAAGAGTTTGAAACTTACCCAAGCACAAACGATGAAGAAATCCTCAAAATCATCCCAACCCGAAGCTTCAAGGTCCAAAAATGATTAAAAAAAATCATGAAATTAGACTATTTATACTATTTTGTGAACAATGCCTTACAATCGCGGATCCCACCTACAATTGCGAGGGTCAATGTTGACCGGCCATTAAGTTGGTCATTGCGGCCGCGTAGCTAGGCCTCATGATTGCGATGAGTCAACTCGATCCGATCCACCAATTAACCAATCGTGGTCGTGGTACCACCACCACGCGATTGTTATGAAGGCTATCATAGAGGCTCACGATCGTAACACTTGTCCACGCGATCACGATGAAGGGCCTGATGTATCAGAAAATGTTGCACCAGCAGTTAGGATCTTTGGTGAATTTGTCCCAATTGAACCCCCACGATTCGTTCGGGACCCTACAGAAACAAACCATATATGCTGTTAGGCTATTTTCGATGTTTCAGATCCAATGGCAATGTCAAATTTTTTAAAAAGGCTTGTTTTCAACAAATTATCCCCCAGAATCCTTTTTAAGTATTTTTCACTAGTTTTTAAAATAAGGGTCGAAATGCAAAATAAAGGTTTCGAACCCGAACCAACCCCTCTACTAACCCAAAATTGATATTTCAAATCTAATGGAACAGTCCAAATTTCCATACGGTGCTCGAAACATGAAATGTTGATCGAAGTCAAACTAATGGCTTTTTAAAGCCTCCAAGAGTTTCAAACTCTTTCAAATCATTTGTGAATGCATCGGGGACCATGCCAACCATCCCCATACCTTATAATCAGCATGTAACAACTACGGGGAAGGGCAGAATGGTCAAAACACACAAAATAGAAGATTTCACATATCAGGTTGTTACAATCAAGAAATTAAGTTTTTCAACGGACAGTGGTGTTACTCCAATGGTTTAATTGGAGATATTTTTCCAGTTGGTATGAGGCTACAAATGGGAAAATGAATGAAACGATGGAGTTTTGATCTCTCAGAGACTTGGATGGTCATGGAACCCACATAGCTTCGATTACTATTGGGAGGTACATATTTCTGACGTCTACTCTCGGTCATACTCGTGGTGTTGCTACTGGGATGGCTAATAGAAAAAATTCTTGTACTTCGCCAGAAGTTAGTGTGGCTAAATGGGTTGTTAAATAGACCAGCTTAGCTAAACTCAATTCACCAGAGGTCAGGACAAACTCCTAATGACAAACTCTGTTTCTGTAGTTCCTAAATTTTTGCATGAATTGCTCCAGTTAACTTCAATTCCTAACAGTCGGGGTGAAATTAGGGGGAAAACTGAATTGTGTAAAGGAATTGGAATGACGAGTGATTGGAGGAAATCAGTTGGTAATATTAGATCCTTTGTCGAAAACTTAACCGGAGGTCTAAGGGGAGGAACCAATTTGGCATCATGGGTTGTCAAAAATTGGGCTATTTTAGGTAATAAATAAAAACTGGGCTATTTTTTACATGTTACAGATTTTTTAAGATCACAATATAAAGATTTATTTGAGCAAACCCAAATTCTAAGAGAAAAATATTAGACTATGATCTAAAATTTTATAAAATATTACAAACTTTAGAACATTGTCTAACATTTAATTTGTGTAGTTGAAAAATATATGAGCAAATATTAGACCTCAGTCTAATGTTGCCCGAAAGAATAACTTTTCAAGTATCATATTTGCATAACTTTTAGTAATAAGAATTAGAGATAAAATCTAATTAATGGTAGTCTACAGAAGGGCATTTGCATAAGGATATCGGCCCTTTTATATGCATTGTCATTTATATTCTTATTCACTATGGCTTGATTGTTATTTTATTTCCCACCACAGGGACTGGGGAGGGTAGAGCGAATGCAGACAATATCACTACCTTAAAGGAACAATCTAGAAAAGGAAGTAATGAAAGTACAACTAGTAACAAAAAACAATAGCTACTATCGGAATAGTACTACAACAAAATCATTCTTGGGGGTGGTCCTTTGATCTGATCGTGTTTAGTCATTGTCTAAATGCGGCTTCGTAATAATTATCTCTTTGTCTAATTAGTGCTAATATTTGATTAATGTCTTCTACTATTAGATCTAGATAAGCAACATTCTGAGTCTGTATATAGCTGTCTAAGTTATATTGTATTAAAGTTTCTCTTTCTCTTAACTCATTTATAGTTCGTTGCCAGTTTTCTAGGTGTTCTTGGTTCATTATTTTAGTTAAAATCTAAGTGTCCTTCTGAGTCTATATCATCATATATATCATTATTCTTATAATCTTCTTCTCCATCGTCGTTTAATATGCTATCTAGCCATTCTTCTTTCATTAGGTCTATGATTTCATAAGTAAATAGTAAGTTATATATCTTTTGGATAGAATCTTTATCTAAACTTTTTAGTGTGTATAAAAGTAGTATTTTGTAATTTTCATCTTCATTTATTAAATACTTAGTTATTTTTATCTGGTAATTCTCCACATTTTCACTAGGCTGTGCCATATTTTTCATTTCATGTGTAGGCAAATCATATTCCCTTTAACCTCTAATCCTATTATTATATTTATCACTTAGTAGTCTAGTATGTTTAATTATCCTTTGTGTCACTACTATGGGTTTCAGCTTTAATCAGTTACCCTAACAATGCCTCAACACTGGTCTACTACCCTCTTTACGGCATTCCTAGCCTTTTCTGGTTTTGACCTTTAGGATGGCTTAGTCTGGGCTTACCTAACTTTCAGCTTACCTAACCATAGCAAACTTACTCGAATAATCTAACATAATCAAACTACTATATGATAAACATTAATAATATTCTAGAGATTAGCAGGAATATAAGATTTAGTTACACATAATTAAATATGAGCGTACCTTAGTTGTTATCTCTTCCGTGGTATGTGATATTGAGGTTTGTATATTGGATTCATCCATAGCTTATTGAAAGTAAGTAGCTAAATTACAAACTTTTATTTATTTGGGGAATCTCAGCACATGAGAAGGGGTTGAGAGTTTTTAGAAGCTGTTAGACTTCTTCAATTCTCGATATCCTTTCTTTGCCTGAGTTCTCATATATATATACATAAGGAGGTTGCCTGCTATTCATAAAGCAGCCTCAATAATTCAAAAAGAAAGAAAACGCGTAGGTGTACAGTACTAGTTACTGTGCACTTTACGACTTTTAAAAACGCGTAAGGAAAAGTAATAAACAGTAAAGAGCATTATGCTCCTTTATCCTATCCTATCTAATAATAAAAAATGAGTAAGGAAGGAATCTAACTATTCCTACTTTACGACTAAAACATATAAAACAAAGAAAAGAAAAAGTAAAGTAATTATATTACATAGCTTTTTTCTTTTATCTTGTCGGTTGGTGGTCTGTTTGACTAGCTAGTCTTTTTGCTCCATTGATTTATTCTAGCTGTACATCTGGTATGTTGATGGTATCTCCACCGTTGCATTGTGAACATTGATGGTCGGCGTATTTTGGTCCGATGTAGTGACAATATCTGGCTAATAGTTTTTCTGAAATAAATCCCTTTTTTAATGCTCTGGTAGTTGGAGTATCTTCTGATTTTAGTAATGAATATATCCATCGTCGTACTTCTTCCATATCATCTTGGCGTAGTTCTCTGGAGTTTGCATAGATCATAACCTGATTTCTGCAATAATAGGTCCATATTGCTTGTCCATGTGTATAGTTATTGGCTAGTTCTTGGATGATTACTTGTAGTCCAATAATTCGTTTATTTGCATAGAAACTCAGAATATCTGCTTTGGGTATTTCTGGTTGTGCTTCGATTTCTTCCGGTATAATCATATCTCTAGTAAGTCCAATTTTTACCACTTGGATGATTGGTTTTATTTCATTATATAATATCTCGGCAGGTGCTGTGTAGAATCTTACATAAAAGAATGATCCTCCTGTAATTCTTCTGTATGTAGCAAATGCATTGTATATTTCTGGTATCTTTTGTATTTCATGTCCGTCTATTGTATATACAGTAGCTAAGAGTCCATATTCATAGCATGTCCTTATTAGATTGGCATTAGTGTCTGGTTGAGCAATTAGTTTATTGTAGCCTTGTAATTTTTGGGTAATAAAGTCTTTTGTTGGGTCAGTAGTTGAGGTAGACCTTGGAGTTGAATTTAAATATGCTTGGGTTTTATGGATATTTTGGATATATGCTCTGGAGAGGTGATTATATACTTGTTTATTTTGACTGAGACTTGCTGCATATGTGGATGTTTGTGGACTGGGGATATTTATGGGTTGTTTATTTATGAGTTGTAATTTCTGGACAAATGGTCTTGTAAATTGACTATTTAAATTGGTATTTTGTTTTTTCATAGGTTGTTTGGTTGCTCCTGAGCTGCTTGTTCCTGTACTGGTACCTGCAGCTGCATCAACTATATTGTTATGAGTTTTAGGGAGTTTCTCAGCGTCTCCTTCTAGATATGGAATTTTACCGTCTTTCGATTGACGTAGTTCTGCATTTTTTGAGTCATGCTGCTGACTTTCTTTAGCTTTAGATTTCAGATTAACTTCATTAATCTTAAGCCTTTGTACTTCTAGCTCTATACTGTCCACTTTGGTGCAAAGTGTACTAATAGCTTTAAGTATAGTTTCCATTGTATTATCTACTTCTGGCTTTGTCTGAGTTGCTTTGTCTTGATAGGTAGTCTGCAACAGTATTTTTGTTAGTGCTGATCACTTCAATTGTAAAAGTAAAGTTCTGTATATTTAATACAAGTCGTCGTATTTCTTTTGTCGTAACTGAGTCTTGTATTTTTCTTGTTAGCCACCATTTTACTTGGGTATTGTCTGTTCTAACAATAAATTTGTTATATACAATATATGGTTCGAATGATAATAAGCATTTATATAAAGCAAATAGTTCTATTCGGTTTATCTCCCATTTAATCTGTGATTCCGTGTAAGATCCTGAATAATATCTGCAATGATGTTCTATAGTTTCATTTAGGTATTTATATTTCAATACTCCTCCATAGCTATGATCGCTTGAATCTGTTTCTACTATATATACAAAATGTTTCTTTATATCGGGAAAATATAGTTTAGGTAATTGCTTACATAATTCTTTTATCCGTTGTATATGTATTTTGTCTGTACTATCAAAGTGGTATTCAACATCCTTTTTTAATTTCTTTTGTAATGGTTTTAGATGTTCTGCTAGTTTTGGTATATATTCTCGTACTTGGTTTACTAAACCTAAGAAGGATTGTAATTTCTTTTTTGTATCTAACAATTCTTCTGAATCAATTATTTTTTGTACTATGTGTATTTGAATTTTTATTCCATCTCTATCTATCTGTATTCCTAAGAATTCTATTTGGTTTTTCATTATTTCTACTTTACTCTTGCTTAGACTTATTCCTGTAGTTTCTATAATATTTATGAATTTGTTTAGTAACTGTATATGTTCTTCCTCTGTTTTAGAGTATAATAGTATATCGTCTATGTATACAATACAATTTTCTAGTTATGTAAAATATGTATCCATAAAGTGTTGGTATCTTCCAGGTGCGTTTTTATATCCAAAGGGTAGTACGTTCCATTCGTAAAATCCTTGTGGTACTGTGAATGCTGTTAATTTTTTAGATTCGTGTTCTAGCTTAAGGTGGTAAAATCCTGATTTACAATCAAATTTACTAAAATAATTATATCCTTGAATTTGTCTGATTTTTAATATTTTGTTTGGTATGGGGTAATTGTATGTTTTAGTTTTAGCGTTTAGGTTGCGATAATCTATAACCATCCTACTCTTCCCTCTTTTTTGTTCAATGTGTTTATTAACAATAAACGCAGGACTAGTATGTTTGCTATTACTTTCCTGTATGTAGTTGTGGGTTAGTAATTCAGTAATATGAAGTCTAAATTCATTTAAATCATCAAAGTTATATTTGAGTGGTTTCTGGGTGATTATACTATTTTGATCAATTAATTCTATTGTAACTGTAGTTTTATGTTTTTGTCATCCTTTAAGGGGATTTTCACTATATAATAGTTCTAGTTTATTATGTATTGGTGTCAATGTATTTATAGAAAAGGTTATTATTTCTACGTGTTTTTCTTTGTTAGGGTTGTTTTCTAATTTTTGTACTATCTTTTCACTTCCTTTAATCCATGGAGTTGATTTTCTGGTTTTATTTGTTACTCTTTTAGCTGCTACTTTCTGTTTAGCTGGTGTTGTAAACCACCAATATTTTCTGGTTAATATATGTGGATATAGGGTGTCTATAAAAGGCATTCCTATTATCATGTCTCTAGTTGTAAATTCATAATTATACATTATTTTTATAATTAATATTTTATCCCATATTTGAATTTTTATATTTTTTGCTACATAGGTAATCATACTTCCTTCATCATTAAATTCGGTAAATACTGTTGGGTCTTTCAGTTTTTCCCATTTTGTTTCTGGTAAACAATTATATTTACAAAGGTTAGCTTCTGATCCTGTATCTATCATTGGTGTATAATATCTACTATTATATCCTTCTACTATTATCTTTGCTAAGATATATACTTTTGTCATTTATACTATGGTTCTAGTAATTATGACGTTCTTATTTTGATAATGAACTATTAGTTGTTTGTCTTCTATCTTATAAGGTTTAACTTGTTCTAGCCAAGCTAATCCTAGAATGATATTTGTATTTATCTGTGTTATTGTGAATTGTATATTGATTGGTATTCCTCCTATGATTAACTCTTGTGTTGTTATTTCTTTTGTTTTTCTTAGTTCTTTAGGTAACTCTGAGCATCCTTGTTCTTGTGTTGTTATATCATTTTCCAATATTAATTCTCTGGTAATATAATTTTCTTATTCTCCTGTATCTATAAGTATTAGATATTTTCTTTGTCCTAATATTCCTGTTATATAGTAATGGTATGGTTGTATTTCCATAGGTATTTCGTGTTCTATTCTTCTGGATGTACTCATTCTAGAGGATGTTGTTGGGGTATTCATTATTCTTTTTTGTGATCTTATTCTTTCATTTACTATTTCCAATTCTTCGTTTATATCTAGTTCATCATAACTATAATCATTATTGTCAATTGCCGTTACTATATTATCAAATGGTGTTTCTATTTTTATTTTATCAATTTTACTAACTGCTTTTACCGTATGTTTTGTTGTTAAGATATATAGATTTTTACATCTGGCTGTAAATATCTTACTTCCTGGTGTTAATTCTATTCCTGACATTCTCCAGTATAATACTAAAGATTTATCAATATTTTTATCTTTAATTGCTACTGAGTAATTTGGATTTACTATAAATTTAAATTTTTGATATATTAAATTTCCTTTAACTGCACTAATAATACTTTTTTCTATAGGGAATTTTATCCTATCATCTGCTAAGTAAAGTTCTATTGGGGTATCTATTCCTTCTCTAAAGCATGCTTTTATTAATATTTCTATTGCTCCTAAGTGTACGTGGGTTATTTCGTTTTTTGATTTTAAAGCTTGTATTTCTTTATTTAGTTCCTTTTTACTAAGTATTGGTACCGTTGCTCTTCCTTTTGCATATTTACAATCTACTGTATGTTCCTTTTGACTTATAACATAATATTCTTCTTTTGGTTTTCTAAACCAATTTTTTATAATAGGGACGTCTAAAACATTATCTATTTTTAGTGTAATTTCTTGTTTCGTAATTTGGTTAAATATATTTGTATCAAATATTACTTTTTGGCTTGAAGTATCCTCATTTTGGTGATTTTCTTTTTCAATTACTTCAGTCATAGTTATTTTCTTCTATATCTGTATCTTCATTACCTATTTGTTCTATTTCATCTATATCTTCCTCAAAGTCTGCTATATTGTCTAGTTCATCTAATTCGTATAAACTATCTTCACTTTCCATATCATAATCTATATATGGTAATTCGGTATATATATCTTCTTTTATTTGTATCTCTGTTATTTGTTTTTTCTTTGTATCTTTTGGTATTTTACAATCTTTAGCTATATGTCCTAGCTTTCCACAATTATAACATGTACATTCAGATAATTTTTTCTTTGGTTTGTATGGTCTCTTTTTTTTGTAATTTTTTACATAATATCTTTTTCGTGGTTGTTTATATTTGTATTTTGTTTTAAAACTTTTATACTTCTTAAATCATTTTTTATATCTATGTTTGTTGGATTGTTTACATCCAAACTGTGGTGCTGTTTTTTGTGTACAACATGCCATATTTTTGTCTAATATCTTATCAAATTTTCGTTTATCTTTATAACTATCACATAGTCCTATAAACCATGTTTGTAAGTATTTTATTCTTGCTCCTAGGGTATCTGTTAAGCTTGCTGCTTCCCAATCTGCTATTATTTTTGTACTAAAGGGTTCTGGTAATTTTATAAAATATAATTTTCTTACTTCTATTGCTTCTTCATGTGTATATATTCCTTTGTAATAATAGTCTCTAAAAGCACATGTATATTGGTCAATGTAACACATATTACATATTGATAATTTATTCATTAGTTGTCTATTTAGGTTTTTATCTTTTTCTTGTTCTGCTATTTCAGTGGTCATACTTCCGAATTCATTTCTTATTCCATATTCATATTTATGTAGAATATCTATGTTTGATGATGTTACTACTCCATCTCTATTTTTGTTATTTCTTAATACTGCCCTACTAGTCTCTGTTATGTTATGTAGCCATAATTTTGCTGATCCTACTAATGTTCTTTCTATATATCCTGGCGCATCTGCCACTGATATTTTATTATCAACTAGTTGTTTTGCAAGGTGTCCTATCCATAATTGTATTGTTTTATTAGTATCTATTACGCAGTCTAAATCTAAAAATTGAGATTGTTCTGGGACTTTATTAGGTGTCCATTTTGTATTTAGTCTACTGTTCCATATTGCTTCATATCTATTATCGTCTGTAACCGTCCAATAGGTTGGTCTTGTTGTCCTTGGGTTATCATATCTCCTTTTATCATATGTTGTTTTACTGGTACTAGCTTCATCTTTTATAGTATTTATTTCTGGTTTAGCATCTGTCGTATTTATTCCTAATTCTGTATTTGTGATTTGGTCCATAATTTCTGTATAAGTTTCACTAATTTCTTGGTCTTCTTCGGATTGTTCATCATTATGTTCTATATTGTCTATACTTAAGGTTGTAAATTCTTCTGTTATTTCTGGATTAGTTTCTTCAATTTGTATTTTTTCCTTAATCTTTTCTAATTCTTCTGCTAATTGCTTTTCCCTATATAATTTCTGACGTTCTTCTCTTTCCCTATTATAAAAAATTGGCTTAGAAAACCAAAAGAAGAATATTATGTTATAAGTCAAAAGGAACATACAGTAGATTGTAAATATGCAAAAGGAAGAGCAACGGTACCAATACTTAGTAAAAAGGAACTAAATAAAGAAATACAAGCTTTAAAATCAAAAAACGAAATAACCCACGTACACTTAGGAGCAATAGAAATATTAATAAAAGCATGCTTTAGAGAAGGAATAGATACCCCACCACCACAGTGACGAACTATATGAAGCAATAAATAGTAGCAGATATCAAAAAATAAGAAGCTACAAGGTAGTATTATTGACAACTAGTAAGGGCCACAAGATAATGCACTCTACCTAACTTTCTACCCTAATATTCGTCCTCTACATCTTCATATATAAGGTTATGTCCTTGGTAAGTAGCCCCTAAAATAATTCTAATAGAGGCTGACCGCTGAGTACACTCTGGCCTCACGGGGCGAGCCCTTGTGGTTGCTAGCTGGAGCTGCCATAGCTTATGGCTATAGCAATGGGAGGGCCCCATCAAAGAGAAAAGTCAGGATAATGAGCTCTCCGCCCGCTAAGCTGGCGGCAGGAGCTGCGAGCAAGTGCTTGGTAAGCCAATCATGTCCTATCTAATCACCTCTCTCCAATACTTCTTCGGTGTACCTCTACCTCTCTTGAATCCATCCATAGCCAACATCTTATACCTCCGCACTGGGCATTCATTTATCTCTTCATTATATGCATGAACCATCTCAACCTCGCTTCTTGCATCTTGTCGTCCGTCGAAGTTACTCCTACCTTATCTCAGATATCCTTATTTTTAATCATATCTCTTCTAGTATGTCCACACATCCATTGCAACATCCTCATCTCTACCACTTTCATCTTCTGAATGTGCAAGTTTTTAACTGGCCAACAATCTGCTCCATATAACATACTGGTCTAACCACCACTCTGTAGAACTTTCCTTCAAGTCTAGATGGCACCTTCTTATCACAAAAGACTCCAAAAGCGAGTCTCCATTTCATCCACCCCATACCAATATGATGAATGGAATCTTCGTCAATCTCTCGGTCACTCTGGATAATAGACCCAAGATACTCAAAACTACCTTTCTTATGGATAACTTTGTGTATCAAGACTCACATCATCCTCATGTGGCATATCACTAAACTTACACTCCAAGTACTCTGTCTTGGTCCTACTCAACCTGAACCTTTTAGATTCCAGGATTTGTCTCCGAACCATCAGCCTATCATTAACTTCTCTCCTAGTCTTTTCAATGAAAACTATGTCATCGGTGAATAACATACACCATGTCACCTTTCCTTGGATATGTCACGTCAGTTCATCCATAATCAGTGCAAAAATAAATGGGCTAAGAGTTGAACCTGGTGCAACCCCATCATGACCGAGAAATGTTTAGATCCTCCTCCTACTGTCCTCACCCTGGTCTCGAGTTCCTTGTAAATGTCCTTAATCTCCCTAGTGTAAATCTCGGGTATGCCTCTAGCCTCCAGGTATCTTCAAATAACCTCCCAAGGGACTCTATCATTAGACTTCTCTAAATCAATAAACACCGTGTACAAATTCCTCTTCTTCTCCCTATATTGCTCAACCAATCTTCTCACAAGGTAGATGGTTCTCTGTGGTAGATCGCCCCGACATGAATCCGAATTAGTTCTCGGTAATGGACATACCCTCACTAACCCTTCTCTCCCACAACCCTCTGTACACTTTCATAGTGTGGCTCATCATCTTGATACCTCGGTAATTATTACAATTCTGGTGATCTAATAAAGTACCTTCTAATTTTCTTTTTGTTCATTAAGGTGCAAATCAATTCTCTTTTCCATTTTCTTCTTGATTTTCAATCAGAGGATGAACCAACCTATCTGACAAAGTGCCCTCACGTCTGATTAAAATTAATGATAATATATATATATATACACACACACACACCAATGGACTTCTTACATCTTGTATTCTTCATTTCTTGTTCTTTAGTATTTAAAATGCTTATATTATGAAAAAAAATAAATACCAGTCATTTGTTGCTTTGCTTGTTGTTAGAATATGGGATTTTTCTAGATAGTCTTTTGCTTATTAGTATCTTTAAATTATTATGTTAAGTTTTAAAGGAATGGTAGTCCTTATTTTGTGGAATGTGTCTTGTAAGAGTGGTTTGATAGATATGGCCCTCTATTGACTTTTGAAAGCTTATGTAGCTATATGTGTGTATGTTTTTTGTAATATGTAAAATATATGAATGAAAAAGCTACTGCTGAACCTTATCTTTTCCTTCTCTTTTGGTTCCAAATACTAACAGTGGTATCAAGAGCCCTTCTTCTTGAGGGATCTGTGAAGGCTCAAAAGATAAGGTTTTTTTTCTTCAGTTCTTCTAAGGTATGAGAGCTGAGCAGCAATAACATGGCATCCAACAGCTTCTTGGGTGCAGGCCCTCCTATGTTCATGGGAGAAAATTATCATATATGGGTGATAAAGATGAAGGCTTATCTCAAAGCTCTAAGTCTATGGGAAGCAGTTGAAAGTGAAAATGATCCCCCTCCACTTGGACCAAATCCAACTGTTACACAGATGAAGAATTATGAAGATGCAAAGTCCAAGAAACCAAAGGCTCTCACATGTCTTCATTCTGCACTTTCAGATGTGATTTTCACAAGAATAATGGCTTGTGAAACACCTAAAGAAGCATGGGAGAAGCTAAAAGAGGAGTTCGATGGAAGTGACAGAGTGAAGACTGTCAAACTCTTAACTCTCAAAAGAGAATTTGAGATGTTAAGGCTGAAAGAAGGAGATACTGTGAAAGAGTACTCTACCAAACTTCTGGAAATAGTAAACAAGATAAGATTATTTGGTGAAACTTTTCCAGATTCAAAGATGGTGGAGAAGATGATGATAAGCTTATCGGCAAGGTTCGAGTCTAAGATTTCAGCAATAGAGGAATCTTGTGATCTGAAGACTTTATTAGTAGCAGAACTGATCAGCAAGTTGCAAGCCCAAGAACAAAGATCAAGTATAAGACATGAAGAGGTAGCAGAAATGGCATTTCAAGTAAAGCATAAAGGCAAGCAGCTTGTGAAGGACAATCGAAAGATGGAGGGAGATAAAGTAGCAAAGGGAAAGCCATGGAAGGAGTTTCCAAAGAAAGGAAAGTTTCCACCTTGCAGCCACTGTAAAAGAACCAATCATCAAGAAACGGACTGTTGGTTCAAAGGAAAGCCATTGATTCAATGTAGATTTTGTAGAAAAATGGGTCATATTGAGAAGAATTGCAGGGCCAAGCAGAATCAGCAACAACACCATGTTCAACAAGCAAATTTTACTGAAGAGTCAGAAAAAGAAGAAAGCTTGTTTATGGCTACTCATGAAGAAAACACAACCAACCAATCCAAATGGTTCCTAGACAGTGGGTGTACGATTCATATGTCTTATAATGAGCTCATGTTTCATACACTTGACAGGTCCCTTAGAGCTAAAGTTAGGATGGGAAATGGTGCAACAGTAGAAGCACATGGAAAGGGTTCAGTTTCCTTTCAAACTAAACAAGGTACAAAGTTTATACATGATGTGTTGTATGTTCCTTCTTTAGCATGTAACCTATTGAGTGTTGGGCAAATGATGTCTAAAGGTTATTCCTTATTTGTTAAAGAAAAACATTGTTTGGTTTTTTATTCTGATGATACTTTGATTGATAAAGTAGAAATGGTGGATAGGATCTTTCCAGTAGACGGTAAGTTTGATAGTGCCAATTTTGCAAGTATGGACGATTCATGGTTTTGGCACAAAAGATATGGGCATTTTAACTATGCTACTTTAAAGTCTATGTATGAAAAGGGCTTGACTAAGGATTTACCTAAGATTTCACTGTCTAAAGAAGTTTGTGGTTCATGTCAGATGGGTAAGGTTCATAGGAAAGCATTTCCTAAAAGTGCTACCTGGAGGGCAACTGAAAAACTTGAACTTGTTCACACTGATGTGTGTGGACCTATGAAGACACCATCCTTGGGCCAAAATAAATATTTTGTGCTCTTTATTGATGACTTAAAAAGGATGACTTGGGTGTATTTTTTGAGAAACAAGTCTCAATTATTTTGAGTTTTCAAGAAATTTAGAGCTTTTGCTGAAAGACAAAGTGGTTGTAAGCTAAAGGCTTGAGGTCGTACAATGGTGGTGAATACATTTCAAATGAGTTCGCTAAGTATTGTGAAGATGTGGGGATTGATCACAAGCTGACAGTAAGTTATTCACCTGAACAAAATGGAGTCTCGGAGAGGAAGAATAGGACTATAGTTGAATGGCTAGATGTTTGTTGCTTGAAAAGAAACTACCGCAAAGTTTTTGGGCAGAAGTTGTTTCTACTTCAGTTTATTTGTTAAATAGGTTGCCAACTAAAGATGTGGATGGTAAAACTCCTATTGAGGCATGGAGTGGAACAAGACCATCTGCCAAGCACTTAAAAATCTTTGGTTCGATATGCTATTCTCATGTTCCTTCAGTCAAAAGAAGCAAACTTGAACCGAAAGGTGAATTGGGGATCTTTATTGGTTATTCATTGCAAGCCAAGGGCTATAGAGTTTTCAACTTGCAAACAAAAGGCATTTCCATCAAAAGAGATGTAGTAGTGGATGAACATGCTTATTGGAACTGGGATAAGAAGCCAGTTGAGACAGAAAATACAGATTATCAAAACTTGCATCCGCTGCCTGCAACACAATCATTTGGCTCTAAAAATCTGGAAGAAGCTGAAGAATCAGATGGTGAATCCTCACTTGATTCGCCAATTTTGAAGACAAGGTCCCTTTCTAAGATATATGAAAGATGCAATGTTGCAATCTTGGAACCCAATACCTAACAAGAGTCATCAAGACATGAAGTTTGGATTGAAGCCATGAAGGAGAAGATTGGTATGATTGAGAAGAATGACACTTGGAAGTTGGTTGATAAACCCAAAGATAGAAATGTAATAGGTGTGAAATGGGTTTGTAGAACCAAACTTAATCCAGATGGTTCAGTTTATAAATATAAAGCAAGGCTTGTTGTGAAAGGTTATGCGCAAGTTGCAGGTCTGGATTATAGAGACACATTTGTACCTGTTGCAAGACATGATACGATACGACTTGTATTTGCTTTGGCAGCTCAATCAAATTGGAAGTTGTATCATTTGGATGTGAAGTCAGCATTCTTAAATGGACTGCTGCAGGAGGAGATTTATGTCAACCAACCGGAAGGCTTTCATGTTACAGGAATGGAGGATAAAGTTTACAAATTACATAAGGCGTTGTATGGATTAAAACAAGCTCCTCGAGCCTGGTACAGTAAGATTGATGATTATCTTATTCATTGTGGCTTTAATAGAAGTGAAAATGAAGCCACTTTATATGTGAAGAAAGATAAAGGTGGAGATGTGCTTGTGGTGTCACTCTATGATGATGATCTTCTGGTAACCGAAAGCAATGAAGCTATAGTGAATCAATTCAAGCAAGAAATGGAGACCAAGTTTGAAATGTCAGATTTGGGTGAAATGAATTAATTTTGGGAATGGAGATTCATCAAGCTACTGATGGAATCTTCATTTCTCAGAGAAAATATGCATTGGATATTCTTAAAAGGTTCAAGATGGAGAGGTGCAAGTCTGTATCGACCCCACTGATTCACAATGAAAAGATTTCAAAGTTTGAAGGAGGTGATAGGGCTGATCCAACAGTTTATAGAAGTCTAATTGGTAGTTTGTTGTATTTGACAGCAACAAGACCTGATCTCATGTTCGCGGCAAGTCTTTTGTCGCGGTTTATGCATTCTCCAAGTCAAGTTCATCTTGGTATAACTAAACGAACGTTGAGGTATATCAAGGGAATTGCTGATTATGGTATTTGGTTTAAAAGAGAAGAGCAAGGGCAATTGATGGGTTACTCAGATAGTGATTGGGCAGGAAGTGTTGATGATATGAAAAGCACTTCTGGATATGCTTTTACACTTGGTTCAGGCATGTTCTCATGGAATTCGAAGAAGCAAGAGGTGGTAGCTCAATCGTCTGCAGAAGCAGAATACATCGCTGCTGCTGGTGCAACTAATCAGGCTCTATGGTTAAGGAAAATTCTTCGTGATCTGGAGCAAAATCCCATTGACGCTACTATCATTAAGGTTGACAACAAGTCAGCAATTTCTATGTCCAAAAATCCACTGCAACATGGTCGTAGCAAGCATATAAATGTGAAGTTTCACGCTATCAGGCAAGCAAAGAAGGATGGTGAGATTACACTTGTTCATTGCAGCTCAGATCAGCAGATTGCAGACATTTTGACCAAGGCTCTTCCTAAGGGTAGATTTGAAGTTCTAAGGGCTAAGCTGGGAGTATCCAAGAAAAATCTCAAGGAGGAGTGTTAGAATATGGGATTTTTCTAGATAGTCTTTTGCTTATTAGTGTCTTTAAAATATTATGTTAAGTTTTAAAGGAATGATAGCCCTTATTTTGTGGAATGTGTCTTGTAAGAGTGGTTGGATAGATATGACCCTCTATTGACTTTTGAAAGATTATGTAGCTATATGTGTGTATGTCTTTTGTAATATGTAAAATATATGAATGAAAAAACTACTGCTGAACCTTATCTTTTCCTTCTCTTTTGGTTCCAAATACTAACACTTGTTTCTTCAGTAATTTAAGAAATCTTGTTGAAATGCTTACGACAATACAGTATTTGTTTTCATTTCTGACTAAGGAAACAAACTTGTTTGAATTTTGTTTCCATTTTAAGATTGAAGAGTCTAATTAACTTTCATCTTTATGAAAAACATAGGTATGATGCTAGTCTATAAAATTGATTTATTTGAGACATGGACACAGCTACTAAGACCAATAAGTCAAATAGTTATTCAAATGAGGGAACAAACTGTTACTATATCACAAACAGATACATGTCAGGCCTTCTTGCCTTCTCATTCTGGCTTCTCCATTTAACTTCTACCAACGAGGCCATTGACGCCAATCTAGATCAGTGCAATTAGATAGTTAGTATTAGTAGTTTCTTAAATTTTAAAAAGAGGAGTTGTTGTTAGAGATAAGTAGCAGTGACATAAACTTGTTAAAATGAATGTGGATAGGTATCTTGGATTGTTCAACTAAGAATGTGGCTGAATTCTGGGTCACGGTAGAGTTCAGCATGTTGGATAAGAAGCGTACCTATAAGGCTATAACATATGGGTTCACACTAATCTAGATGCTTTGGCACAGACCTTGTGTGTGTTAAAAAATTCACTAAAAAGTATAAATAATAAATTTCAAACTCAGTAAATCAAATAGGTGGTAGAAGAATTCTGAATTCGAATCAAAACGTTCAAATCATAAATCCGCCTAAGATTAGAACCCTCAAATGAATGGCGCAAAATCTCATGTATCCTATGTGATGTTTAGACTTAAAAGACATAGCGATGTCCAACTGGAATTGAACTTCGCAATGTTGTATACCTTGAGGGGCTTTGTAAAATGAAAATTGGACGTACTCCCTCCGATTAACAGATAGATAGAGAAAGAATGATACTGCAAAGTGTTCCTTGGACTGGAAGGAGCTGAAGGAAGGAGGATCTGAGTAACGGATAGTAGCAGTTTTTCTCTCTATGTAATTTCCTTTGAACTGTTAGAGTTGATATAAGTTTATAGATTGGCTATTTAAAATACTATACTCCCCTTCCTAGCACATGTACCTTGTAGATGTACATAACAGACCAAAAGGAATACACTATATTTGACTTCCTTTACGGTGCTATCCTCAAAATTTGGTGTTGCAAGTCTTGAGGTCTGTCTTTTATTTCCTATAGCTAAAGACATACATTTCCAGATAACTCCCAGATTAGGAGGATCTACCTTCCATGAAACAGAGGTCTGCAGGTGCAGGAACCATCTTAGATCCGAGCAACAACTTGCAGCAATTCAATAACCTCACATATAAGCCATAAATTTTTTATCAAATTCCCAAGCTCCTGATAGATCAATATGCAAGTTAGATTCAAAAATTAAAAAAGAAGAGAGAGAGAGAGAGACAAACATTAAGGTATTAAACTAGCATTAATAATCTGTAGGAGTGTAGGTTATCTTTTTCTTTTTTTCCTTTTGTGATGAGGCTTCTTTTTTGGGGTTCGGGCCTCAAATCGTTGATCCCCAAGACAAAGACTAAGAAACCGAAACGGCAAAGTATGCAATATTGTTAAAAGTTGCTTTACGGAATGCAGTTTCTTCTTTTAGTTCTCTCCAACTTTTTTTCATATGACTCCTAGTCAAATTGGGATTCCTATTTTTGGTAGGAAACTGATAGTTGTTTTCTATTTTTTTATGGTAAGTTTAGCCTATTTTTGGTTGTAATAGCACTATTTAATTTAGGAGTTAATAATAAAAATATGTGTTGCATTAATCAGAAAACAGAAAACTCTCTGTGTCTCTTCTTCTTTTAACTCCACCTCTATTTCAGCCGCTAGCTTTTGGCTTTTCCTTGCGCATTATTTCCCTTAACGGTATTAAACCAACAATTGGTATCGAAACTTTAATCTTGAGGGACCTGTGAGTGTATGCATCAAGAAGATTCAGTGGACACCATGAATGGAGAAGCAAGTTTTTCTTCAATGGCACCACCAACTTTCGATGGAGAAAGTTATCAAATCTGGGCAGTTAGAATGCAGACATATCTGGAAGCTTTGGATCTCTGGAAAGCTGTCAAAGATGAATACGAGATAGGTCCCTTGCCAAATAATCCCACAGTGGGGCAGATTAAAACTCACAAGGAGAGGAAAACAAGGAAAAAGGCAAACGCATGCTTATTTTCTACAGTTTCATCCAATGTATTCACTCGTATCATGTCTCTAAACTCAGCGAGAGAGGTATGGGATTATCTCACGACTGAGTATGAAGGAGATGAAAGGATTTTAGAGATGCAAGTGTTGAATTTGGTACATGAGTTTGAGCTACAAAGGATGAAGGAAAGTGAAACCATAAAGGAGTACTCTGACCGACTTTTTAATATAGCAAATCGCGTCAGATTGTTGGGTTCCACTTTTAACGATTCAAGGATCATTGAGAAAATCCTAGTAATGGTACCTGAAAGATTTGAGGCTACCATTACAACCTTACAAAATACTAAGGACTTGTCCAAAATTACACTAGCAGAGCTCCTAAGTGCTTTTCAAGCACAAGAGCAACGACGTGTTATGAGACAAGAAGTAGTTATTGAAGGTGCCTTACCAGCCAAGAATCCCGATGATAGGCGATATAAAAAGAAGAAGAATAAGAAGCACCAACCAACAGACGAAGAAGGTGCAGAATGCAACAATAAAAACAAAACAGGTATCTTCAAAGGAAACTACCCTCTTTGTAAGCATTACGGCAAGCTCGGACACGCACCTTTCAAGTGCTGGAAAAGTCCTGATGCTAAGTGTACTACGTGTAATCATCTTGGGCATGAAGCGATCATTTAAAGAACAAAACTCAGCAATTGGGAATGCAGCAAGGAAAATCCAAAAGCTATGGAACACCAATAACTTTTCTAAAGTATGGAACAATTAGAGAATCTAGACATAAACATCATTAGTATGGAACACCAATAAATTTTCTAAAGTACTTTTGATGATAGGAGAAAATATAAAACACTCAAACTAACAGTATTCTATGTAAGGTGAAGGTTGAGCAGCACTCCATCCAACTCAAAAACCTAAAGACCATATACTAAGGAGACCGAATTGGGAATGCAAGTGCTTTCTTTTACAATGTAAGCAGTAATCTTATTTGATTAAACATCAATGTGGATATAGGAGTAGTGGAAAAACCATGATTAATTACATGAAACTCCAGCAACAGTGCTCTAATCTTTCTGAGAGGTGGTAATGTGCTCTATAAATATATATTTTGAGCAAGATTTTTTCACTGTCACAGCTACAACATAACTTTTTCATAGCAGTAAGTATTTGTCCTTAGCCACAAATCATGTAAATATGTAGCTAAATTTTAGTTACGCTACTTCGTGCTACGAATGCTACGGAAAAAAATTGTGTCTAAAGTGTTTAGCTATGAAACTTTTCATATTTAGCTACAATATATTATGTAGCTGTGTATGCATTTTGTTGTAGTGTTCCTACTAAGGAAATAAACTTGTTTGAATTTTGTTTCATTTTTAGGATTGAAGAGTGAAGAGTCTAATTAATTTTCATTTTTATGAAAAAGTAGGTATGATGCTCGTCTATAAAAATGATTAATTTGAGAAATGGCCACAGCTACTAAGATCAATAAGTCAAACAGTTATTCAAATGAAGGAACAATTTGTTACTATATCACAAACAGATACATGTCAGGCCTTCTTGCCTTCTCATTCTGGCTTCTCCATTACAGTTCCACCAACGATGCCAGTGACTCCAACCTAGATAAGTGCAATTAGATAGGATTAGTAGTTTCTTATATTTTAAATAGAGGAGTTGCACTTAGAGATAAGTAGCAGTGAAATAATGTCACGACCCGAACCCAGCCCCTGGCCTTGACGGGCAGCCCAAACCAATGAAGGCCCGAGATGCCCTTAACATAATATCATAAGCATAGTCATAAACAAAATGCGAAAAATACAATATCCCCAATTGAAGTTGTTCAATTTGAATGAAATAATTCTCCAAAACTCTGAATAATACGAAATAATAACATCCATCTAAACCATTCTACAAAGCCTCTAACATAATAAAGTTTTCTAGGCCGGGACTAGGCCCCGGGAATACCATAATCAAAAGAGAGAATGCTGAAACTCTAATATAAATCATCTTCCGAAGGATGGAGGGCTCACTAAAGCTGGGCTGTCTAAAAAGAGCTAGTGTTGCACAGTACCACGGGAATGTGTCTCCAAACCTATATCGTGAAACGATGCAGCCGCCCGGAGCCGATCAATATGTGGAATGTATTGGTTTATAGAACAACCAAAAGATAGATATAAATTATATATAATAGACATAACATTTGAAGCCAAATCACACTATATAAGAAAAGCCTCAATTAACGTTTGAAAAAATGGACTCCACTCTTTTTTTTAGTTCTGAGCTAGATGGTATACCCGAAATCTCTATACACCACGTGCTATATGGGTCCGACATTAACTCGCCGGCCAAGCCCCTAATCCAAGATTGTTGCAAGCACTGGAGTCTCTCTTTTTTAGTATACCAAAGCACAAAGCAAATACACAATTATTATCCGTATTTCAGGACATAATCAACCCCGCATCGGCAAAACACGGTTTCGGACAATAAGCCTTTCAAACTCATGCCTTCTCGATTAACCATCTAACTCTCTTTAAGCCCATACTTTAACGTCTTAACTCATAAAATCATTCTTGAAAGCATTTCTTTCTCTTTAAAGGCATTCTTTATTTGGTATCGTCATACCAAGACTTGCAAGTTACATACATCATCTCTTTTCTTCTCTTTAGCCCTTAGAAAAAATATATCATTGACCACAAAATAATTTGAAGATCATATAAGAATTCTCTTTTGAAACTAGTAAAAGGATTTAGGCAAAACATCTTTCATTCAAGACTTCTTTAAAATATAAAGAGTAATCATCTCTCTCAAACACCCAAATATATATATATATTTGAAATAAGAGAAATTTAAAAATGCAAGTAATACTCTCCAATTCCATTTGTATAAGAAACGAAACAATTTGATAATGGAAACATTCAAAATTCAACCTTTTGTAAATCATAAGAATAACGCACAACCTTCGTTTACTTCATGGTTGTTGGCATACATGGAGATATAATAACATGCTCTTGAAATTAGATTAAAAATCCATAATTTATACATAACTAGGAGTTTAGAAAAAACATATTTTCATATCCAATAGGATTAGGGTCATTCTACATACCTTTTGAATGGAACGGTTTGATGAACACTTAACTTGAGCCTCTAGTTTGAAACCCTAATTGTTCTTGTCTCTAAGAATATTTTGGGGATGAAGGGGAATGTGTTTTGTTTGACTAATGAAAACGTATTTAGGGATTAAAAATGGATTGGGAAAGTTACATGGGGTGAAAGGACTAGTTTGCCCTTGATTAAATAAGAGAAAACATATTTTTATGTCGGGGAGGGGGGTGCATCGCACGGCACCCAGTTGTGCATCGCACGGCCAATCGCGTTGCGCCAGTTGTGCCTCGCATGGCCCATTGCGCATGATGGAATATGGATTAATCATCATGGACAAAAAGACCGTCAACTAGATCCTAAGTATTTTGAAGACCTTAGTAGATTAATTAAAGAAGCAAAGAAGGTCTACAATATACTAAAGTGGAAATTTAAGCAAAAGATGACCACGTTTTAAATAGTTAATTGACTAAACAAAATAATTTCCTTATTTTCCTTGTTTTTTGCTCAAGGGCATTATTGTAATTACGCTAGGTTAGTTTATCTACTATAAATAGTAGAAATTAGGGTTTATGTCATTGGATAGACTTTGGATGAACATTTTGATGTTGAGGCTCTTTTGAGAGTTTTGGGGAAATCCTTTTATCTCTTCCATTGAAACCTCTTGATTACTTGGATAAGTATTCCCTTGTATGAGTTCAATTTCTCTTCCCTCTTGGATTTAATCTAATGATTAATGTATTCTAATTGTTAGATTTCTTCCTTCTTTCTTCTAAATCTATTCTCCCACATTTCTATTTAGTAATCATATCTTTGTATCTTATCTTTCTTGTTTGATTGTCTTTTCTTGCATCTCGTTTTACATCAATTGATATCACAGCAAGGCTAAAGAATTGTTTCTACAATTCTTAATCCTTGGCTTACATCTTTTGACAATAAAAAAAATTTAAACAATCGAATCTGAAAATCAAAGTGATTTTCGAATGGGTATTGTTGGGTTTTGTTAGAAATACTTTAAGTGCTTGAATATCAAATTTGAAAGCATTTGAAGTTGATTTTGCCCATTTTTCCCCCCATTTTCGGGCCAAAAAATTCTGCACTTTTTAAAATGCGAAAAAATGAGTTTTTGAGCTCTTTTGTGCAAACTTTGGCACCATCATTAGATCTAAGTTTCTTCTATCAAGGGTAAACTATATTAGGTTTCAATTTTGGGATCTAAGGATGAATTTGGGGTTAATTTTGAGCTTAAAAAAATGGGCTATTTTCTTGTGCGAATTTTCTTGAAAAAAATTGAAGTTTGACTTGATTTCTTACTTCAAAAACTATTGGATAATGCTTAAAAATGCTCCATATTGATTGAGTAACCTTGATTTGAGTTGGGTGTTGATAGATTTGAAGATTACTTTGAATGAATTTCTTGTTGATTCTAGATTCTACTCATCATTCATAACTAATCATTTGCTAATATTTTAGGATACTTGTTCTTATCCTTTGTATTAGTAATTGTGTGCTTTAAATTTTTTTAGTGCTAATTCTTTCTTGCTTGTCTCTTTATTTTCTTTGTGAATTTCTTGATTCAAGTCCATTAGCTTTATTGTGCTTCTTTGTTTAACCATAAACTCCACTCCGAACTGATACATGGATGCTTACTTTGAGATGATTGAGTAGTTGGTTCTTGAAGAGATTTGAGGAAATTTCCTTGAGAGGAAAAAGAAAAGAGTTGGTGAGATTAATTGAGTGAGGTCTAAAAGCCTTGACCTTGAGTGTATACACGAGTGATGAGTAATACACGTGAGTGAGTGAATTTGTGAGGTCCTTTGACTTTGTTGCTACTTTCTTTTGGTTGCAAACATGCCTTCTATTTCTTCGGATGATCCTAGTGATGATGATCTTGAAAATTATGGCTATGAAAAGAATGAAAGTTATTATGATGAAGATTGTGGAGAAAATGAAGATTATGGATCTTATGGTGAAGGATGTGAAAATGGAGATTCTTATACTTCCAACAATGACTTTGAAAATGATGATGCTTCAAGGTATGACTCTTCCACATACTCTTCTTGTGATGAATCTAATAGTGAAGAAAGTGATTATGGGCTTGATGATGATAATGAGGAAACTCATAAGGAATATTGTTGCTCATCTTCCTACTATGATTCTAATTCTAAACATGAAAATGGCAATAGTTCTTATGTTTGTTTTGTTGGAGGAGGGAGTGGTAGATCTTTTACAAAAAAATTGAGACAAAATATGAATAGATATACTACTTATGGTAGAAAGGTTGTGCATCAACTGTGATGACCCTCCAGGTCATTTTCTCAATTTTCGATTAAAGTTTCGATTCAACAACCCTTTTTCCGCCATTGTTGGAGCTTGGAGGGTGGGGAAGTGTGGGGACTCATTCTTGAGGCTAAGGTAAGTTGTTTTAACGTCCCTTGATCATTCCCATTAGTTTTCCTCATAGAATTCCGCTCTTTTCCTTGTTAATTCTTAGAATTTAGGTCTTGGAAATCCATAACTTTGGGGGCTGATTTGGGCCTCGATTTGTGTCCCATTTGTGCTCAACATTTGAGCACACACTTCTTGTCTTTCAAGGGACCTCGTGACGGATTCAACTTTGGGATTCCGTTAGCGGGCTCCACGGGCCCATTATTGATCTAATTTTTGGCCTGAAGTTTTATATTACAATATGGGTATTGTTTTACTCGTAATGACATGTAGATGATTATTTTGATAGTGTGACATCGATTTAGAATCGTGGAGCAAGGTCGAACGACTTGTGGACACTTCAAAAATTGCGGCTCGACATCGAGGTAGGCTTCGGTCTACTTTTTTGTATGAGATTGTGTATAGTTTAGATTATATGCTAGGTAGTGAATATAGGATATAATTATGGCTAGTATAGCATGACTTAGCCTATTTTATGGAATTTGGGGTAGAAATGTGACCCGAACCCTAGTATAAATACTTGTTAGGTCCGTAGAGTCCTATCATCTTGAATATAAGCATGTTAACCACAGCTGATGATTAAGGATCCTTTGGTATGAGACTTACCATTTGACTTAGCAATTCGGGAGGTTCTTCCCCGATTAGATCCTTGTGGTGCTTTATGCCCTGGATTATTAAGGTTGCGCGGGTTATGAGACCTTGTTATATTGGTTACATGCTATTGGGCCTGAGACTGTAATTAGGAGACTAGTTGGACTTTGGTGAATATTCTAACCTTAACAAGGGTAAGATTATCAGTTATAAACGCTTAGGCGCTTATGGTTATGTGGTTTGGATACTGGTGATGGCATGCATACTATCTGGTGCATTCATGCTCATTTAGTGGTACGATTCCGACCAAAACCTTGATTTTACTACTATTTCCAAAAAAGGGATTTATTCCCACTTTTCACTTTTAAAAGGGTATTTTATAATGGAAATCGTACCACCTGATCTACTGGATTATGAGCTTTGGAACTGAAAATGATGTTTTAGAACTCCGACCGAGGATGATTCCGGTTTATTATTTATTGTCACGCCCCGAATCCCATCGAGACATGATTGGCACTCGTAGCCGATAAGGCCCGAGAGAACCAACCTTTGCCTATGTACAACCATATGCATCTCATAATCATAACCACCATTTCATAATAATATGAAAGACGAAGAAAGGAGAACATGGGACATATTTATACATACATATGAAACTTGGCCGTTGAGGCCATCCAGTCAAAACAACATATGTCTTTTACACTGATACGCCCACATCGGTCTACAAAAGCCTCTAACAAGAGCATTGACCAAAATGAACCATAAGTCGGGACAAGTCCCCGCTTTACACATTATGTACAATACCAAAACATATATATATTCTGACTCGGAGAAGCCCCGAATGAGCTGGAGCTCACCAAAGAACTGCTAACCCTGGCACTACTGGGGTGGCCTACTGGGACCTGCGCCTGCAGGAAGTAAGGTAAATTCTCCGAGAGGGGTCAGTACGAAATAAGTACTGAGTATGCAAGGCTCAGATGAAACTATACAACACATGAATATTTCAATGAATATGTCAATGAACTCAAAACATATGAAGAATCAATGTGCATAAGTCACCATTTGGTATTTTGGGAAACCATGTGGATTGCTTTCATTACTTTATTTGCTTTCTTTATCTCAATGCTCAATGATAACAATGTACCCGGGCCCCTACTGATCAGTGGGTCTTTTCATATCATAACATCATATTGGGATCGAGTCGAGCTAGGCTTATGCCCCTAGACTTTCCACCCATAAATCAATACATCGGGATCGAGTCGAGCTAGGCTTACGCCCCTAGACTTGCCACCCATAAATCATACATCTCGGGATCGAGTCGAGCTAGGCTTATGCCCCTAGACTTGCCACCCGTACTTGATCATTGACCACATTTGCATTACTTTAATCTTTACTTTGAGATTGATACTTTGATAATCATAACATTGATACTTTGATAATCATAATATCACTTTGGTAAATATCAATGAGAAATATAATATAACTAGCACCATGATACCATTGGAACCATAGGACAATAATCCATGAACAAGAGACACAAGTATAGGCACTATTGGAATATTGGAACGTAACTTTATTTGAACTTTTTGGAACCTTAACCATAAATATGAGACATGAGATTCACAAATGATCAAAGAGTAGGAAATTTATAACAATGACCATTGCTAACCGGATATGGAATACCTTAGCTCATTTCGGGTTAGGACTAGTGACATGTCAATGTGAACACTATTTGCCGTAGAAAGATACGGACAAAGTAACCTTACATACCTTGGGTTCACAATACGAATATACAACCTTCGATGCGTATACAATAATCCCTCTCCTTCTTTATGTGTCACTCTACAACATAAATACATAACGAAATTCACATTAACCACCAATCACTTTACAAATGCATACCATGTCAATGAATTACATGTTTGCCTTTAAACATGTCATTTCCCCTTGACAAAACCATTGATCATACTATTATTCCAAAAATTCCATAATATTCCCAACATTGACCAATACATGAAAATCAATACATTTCACCACAATACTTCTCCTTTACACTTTCTTATCCATAACATATCACAAATAATCCATCAAAGCACCTTAATTCAACTCATAACACATATCGGCCAAAATCCCATAATTTCCACTTTTAGACAAGAACAAGTTTTATACCAAAAATAACACCATACATGTTCATATTTTGTCCATACCATGCTTTTTCATCAAAGGCACAAGGCCTAATTCAAATTCAAATCACCAAGATGACACATCTTGCACCAAAGGCAAAAATACACTATTCATCATCTTGCCAACACAACTAGCATAATATACATAATCTCCCATGCATATAATATGTTAATCCATGAAAATAAACACTTACCAAAGCTTGGAATAGGATGATCTTGTCCAAATATGCCTTAGGGTTTATTTGCTTTAGGGTTTGGAAATGAAAGAAATGTTTGTAAAATATCCAAAAGTGATGAGAGACTTTGGGGAATAAAAACCTGATGTTGGGGGCTTTATATAGACCCAAGGTCATCCTTAGCCCCATGTGGCATTAAGGGATATGTTCACTTGGTCAATTATTGCAAGAATGGATCATTTTTGCCTTTGGGCCCATGTATTTTCTTCCATTTTTGGGCCTCAAATTGGGCCCAATAACACATATCCATGAACTTCCATGTATTATTCACCATATATCTCATGCTAACATAATTCCATCATGTCACGACAATATTCTTTTAAACAATTCTCATTCGTCCTTTCGATCGCAAAAATTGGAATTCTAGTCGCCTTTGATTTCCTTGGACATTTTGGATCACTATTTACATTTCATGATTTGATCATGTAGGAGTATTTAGGAGTATATTGAAGTGTTTGAAGCTTTAACAATGCTCAAATAACTCCAAAGAACCAAACGAAACCATCGAGAAATCGTCGTAGAATTGCGTTACGAAACGACGCCGGAAAGGCATACTTATTGTGCCTTGCGCCACACCCCCTGAAACAGGGTAGTGGCGCAAGAATATGGACTTCTCTCAAGTTTTTTCAGGCTGGTGGCTTGCGCCACACCCCTGAAACAGGGTAGTGGCGCAAGTTTCAGCATTTTGCTAAAATTTCCGGCCACTAATCCAACGTTTACGTATCGTCCAATCCCTTATCAAAACACTACAAAATACTTACTTAGTGATCTTAACCATCAAGTAAACATGACTTAAAGTCACCAAATGAGGTTAGAATGTATACGAGTTCTTACCCAAATGCTCCACGAAATCACAACACACCTCCTACGACGATCTAATCGCACATGTTACGTCTGATATCAAATGTTTCACCAATGACACTATAAAACACATATGCATGGCATCTCAACACCTGTGTAGATATGATCCCAAGGGATCAAGTGAGGTTATAAAAGTACGGGGTGTTACATTTATCCACTCATCTTACCACTATTATTTACTTCGGTCGAGGGATATTTCGACCCTTTGTACATGATTTAGTCCCGAGCATGATCTCGGGCAATGGATTTACGGATTTATATCCTTTTATCTATGGTTTGAGTTCGTGCACTGATTATATATATATATATATATATATATATATATATATATATATATATATATATATATATATATATATCTGGTACTGGACGGAGTAGATGGATCTTGATGGTTATTGGAAGTCTTGGATCGGGACTAGGCAGTGTATATGGATTTTCTCGAATCCCCTAGGGGGGCCCTTTGTCCGAGAGCCGTCGAGCCGGAGCAGCTTGGTCGCTGTAGGTCCTACCTTTATGAGCTAGATGATACACTTGGTATGGTATGGTTTGATATTGTGGAACCGGTTCGAGTCCGGTGTACCCGACATGGTTATGGAATTTCGGTTTATGCTGCATTCATCCATTCATATGCATTGCCTATCACCAGTATAGTTGTTTGGCGCCTGTATCTATCAGTCTTATGGGGGCTGTATAGGTACGGGTTATGGTTGCTATTTGCTGAGTGTTTCTGTGAACCTTCCGGGCTTATGGGGGTCCGGTTAGGTACTTGTTTGTCCGGACTAGCCGGTTACTTTATTATTATTTATTATGGTTAGTTCATGGCAGGTTGGTTGGGGACTGGTACCTGAGATTAGAGGTACATTTCTGATTCCTTCATCCTTTCGGTAGCTTACATTATGGTTGGTTTACCCTAGGATTTGTCACCCTTTGGGTATAGGTTTGATGAGGCTAGTGTTAGCTCCTTTACTGGGCTGTAGACCTTGAGATGTTCGGTTGACTCCTTTAGGTAGTTACCTTTAAGTTAGCCCTATATGTATACTTATATGTATGGTATCACCGTATATCCCTCTCTTTCCTTATCTATTTACATTGTATATGTATCCTTTGGCCTTGTACTACTATTATATATCCTTCTTTCACTCTTTATTTGTATATTGGCCAGTGATATACGGTATTGCACTATAGTTCCTGAATGTTGTCAGGATAGGATACTTATCTCTATTGCCCCATTAGCATTGTGATTCCTAGTTTCGTGGATAGTTGCATGTAGTTACTTTCATGCCTTCATGTTATTTATGCTTGCATTATTTCTGAAGCTCAGTCGGCCGTTGCCTACTGAGTACCACGTGGTTGGTACTCATACTACACTTATGCAGCCTGCAGGTTATAGTACAAGTCATCGCCGTTGATATGTGTATCGTGCGGAACAGCTAGGGATCGAAGATTTGGGGTGAGCTCCCGACGTTTGGAGTATCCCTACTCTCCCTCTTATTGTTAGACTATTCTCTATGTGTCAGAGATGGCTTATCTACATACATTTTTCCTGTATTTTACTTGTACTCCTGATGTATTAGAAGCTCTTGTACTGGCTCCACCAGGTTTTGGGATTATATTAGCCTTGTTATTATATTTATTCTGTTGTTTCCCTTTATTCCTTTTGGGTAGTCCGTTACTAGATGTTTCGGACTACGGCTTGGCTTACCTACTGGTGGGTTATAGTAGGAGCCATCATGACCTGAGAAAATGGATCGTGACATCAACCTAATGATGATTTGAATTCTTTGATAAAAGGAGATCATTGTGTTGACCATCATGAGTGTGATAAAGCATGCATTGATCAATTTATGGAAGAAAGAAAGAACATGTTTCATGTTTATGGTAAAATTGAAGGGACTGTGTGGGGTCATGATTACACATAACAAGAATTTTATAAATATTGCAAGTTCAAGCATGGTTGAGCACTTAAAGTTGAAGACTAGAAAACATCCTCAACCATATGGATTGCCATGGTCAAATGAAAAAGAAACTTTAGAGATCACAAAACAAGTTTTGGTAAATTTCCAACTTGACAAATTTCATGATGAAGTACTATACGATGTTATTCCAATGAAAGCTTGTCATTTGTTACTTGGAAGGTCTTGGATAATTGAAAGAGAAGCTACATTTGATGAAAAGAGTAACAAGTGTTGTGTCAACTTAAGAGGTCAAGAGTATTTTTTTGTGCCATCTACACTTTTGAAGGTGAAAGAAAGATATTTGTAGTTGCTACTATTAACAATAAGAAAGGCGAAGCATGAGAAAAAAGATGTCATTTCTAAAGAAAAGAACATAAAGAGGAAATTTGATGATTCTCAAAGTGTAAAGTTCAAAGTTGAAGTGAAGAGTCATCCTAATCCTTCAAAAGGAATTCTTGGGCCTTGTCCAATGTTAAATAATCTTGAGAGAAGTAAGGGGATGAAAAATGGTAACTCAAGAGTGGGAAAAGGAGAGCTTGAGTTGAGGATAGTGAGTGAGTTGCCACAAAAAAAGATAGAAGTATTTGAAAATGAAAAGAAAGAGGAAAAGAAAATTGAGAAAAGTGAAGAAAAAGAGAGTTTGAGAGAGCTTGCTTCTTGTTCTAACTCTAATGTTAATTCTTCTTTTTCTAGTTATGATGCCTCTTTTGTATATATGTTTGAAAATAAAGGCATGAAGCAAACAATAATGAAGAGTCTTCCACCATTGAAGATTCAAGAGTTGGTGGAGACACCCACTACTTCAACAAGTGTTCAAGTGAGCTTAAATGATAAAGGCAAAGGTAAACAAGGAATTTTAGGAGCATTTCAAGGTAAAATAGCTAACTCTAATGCATTATTTCTTTAAGTGAGCTTGAAGGAAATTTTGATTTAGATGAAAGTCATTCTTCTTTTGAGCAAAATGAATCTTTTCTTGATGAAAGTCATGTTGAATGTTGTAGCCAAGCACTAGTTGAAGTTACTTGTGCAATTCATTGTGATGATTCTTTTGAGTTTAATGTGCTCGCAACTAGTGTTCATGCTTGTGGTCAATTTGGAGGATTAAAAAGAGATTCTTTGACTACATATGATGTAGATTATGAATATTTCTTATGTCAAAAGAATGCTCTTGTTTTTTATAATGATGTTGAGGAATCACTCCAAGATAAGCTTGAATTTAAGAAATGTGATTCTTTTGAAATTGATTGTGATAGCCGACTTTCTTGTGTTGATATACCACTAATTGAGGGGAATTGTGAATTATTTAGTGAACCTCAAGTTAGTGTTGAAAATGTAGTTGGTTATTTTGAAAAGAATGAGGATGTTGAATATGGCACCTCACCATTCTTTGATAAAGATGAAAATGAAATTCATGATTCTACTTTGATTTTATTTGATGAAATTCATGATGTTGGTGGTGATGTGTGTCTTGTTGAAGGTAGTGATGACTTATTGCATATTGACTATACTCCAATTGCAGAGTTAAAGTGTGAGACCAAACTTGTTGAATCTTGTCAGTTTAACTTGTTGCCAACTAATGATGTGAGAATTAATGAATTTGAAGGACAAACAAGTGACTCTTGGAGTATGCATAGTATTGTTGATCCTATCTCTTGTTTCACTCATAGAGATCATATCATGGATAATTTTGTGAAAGAGGACAATTGTCCTTTTGAGAGTGAATTTAGTTGCTTTGATTCTTCATTGTATATCGATTTTTCTCTCTTTAAAGATAATGTTTTATTTGAAGATAACATGATCAATTCCAATGATGAACATAGTGACATTTTTGGTGAAGTTTATGAGGTAGCAAATTTTGAAGGCTACAAGGTATATGATAATCCTCTATACGATGTAATGTGGGAAGAAAATGATGAGCCTACACATGAAAGTGAATTAATTGATGTTAGTCATAATATTAATTTCCTTACTTAATCTACTCACCTTTATGAAGATCCATTCTTGTTGCATTATTGTCACGATCCAATATTTGAGTCATGATGGCGCCTATCGTAACCCACCAATAGGCAAGCCAAACCCTAGCCCGAAGCGACAAGCGACAGGCTAACGGGAGGAATCTCAAAAGAACAGAGATGAAGTGGAAGTAACCGTACTAATAAACATTCTATAAATGTAAAACAAACAGAACCAAATGTCATATCATAACAGATAAACAGGGAACCCCCTAGTCTCAGGTCAATACCAGTATATAAATACAGAAGCTAACCCACAACATGCTACAAGTCAATCTCAGGATCCTTTCACGTCAACTATCTACTATAATATGTGCATATACAAGTCTGGGTATACATTATAAGTCATGGCAAGGCGGGTCCGCATTCTAAGTCAAACTAGCCGACCCCGATCAAATACGGTGCTATCAGAGACTAACAAGGCTAAACAGGACAACTGGGTATAATCGGGGTGACTCAATCTCGTCACAAGCCTAACAGGTCATACTAGGGCATAACTAAGCCCTAGAATGTCAAAGTTCTGACAAGTCGACTAAAAGGGTAACGGAGCCCACTATCGGGTCTCGGATACCAAGTCTAGTTATACTTGTCTAAGTCTGGGCTAAGTCTGTCTAAGTCTATACTAAGGTCCAATAATAACATTCCCCAACCAGCAATTAACAACAACAATACTATTCGACACTAAATAGGTCATCTGTGGTGTACCACGAGGATAACGGGCCTGGAATGTGTCCGAAAAGCCCTATCCGGCCTAGAAGGCCTAAATCACAGCAAACCACCACCAAGTCTATAATACCAGCCCACAACACCAGCACAATAGCATACTAATCTAAGTGTAAAGGAAGGTAAATCTAGCCTACCTGGACATCGCCGCAAGCCTGCCAAAAGAACCAACTATACAGGAGCCTTTCCCTTTTGAGAAGCCTCTGACTGTTGCCAAGCTACCAAAATAATAAACTACATGTCAAATTATGACTATTGATACCCATATTGCATTAGTTCAGAAAATGTCCAAAAATCCCATGTGGGACCCGCTTGCAGAATCGTAAAACCGAAATCTTCACAATGTTCTAAAATGTTATATTTATTTTATCACGAGCCTATGCAATACCCGAATATATATATAAGGGAATAAAAATTGCACTGATGTTCCACCTCCACCACCACATGGAAAGTGGAGAGGTGCACACCATAGTGACTCCACTATGTGAAGGTTTCAACTTGACATGTGGAACCAACTAGTGAAAGTACATGAGCACTATATATATATGTATATACATTTTGGACGAAATGTCCAAAATATATAACATGACATTTTCTTCACTATTTTCATCTTATTCCCTTAAATGAACTGTCCGAAAATTGAACTGTCAGTCCCAGCAAGTCATAAATAACTTAGGGCAGTTATAGAAAAGCTCTAGACACCGAGAATGCACGAAGACGAGGAAAATAACCGGGAGGGTCATTACAACATCCACTACTAAAAGGACTTTCATCCGCGAAAGTCAAAAGTAAGCGCATACCTGAAGAAGTGAACAAGTAGGGATATTTGCACTCCATGTACGCGAACGACCTCCTGAATATATACACGAGCTAACCTCTCAGCACTGTAGGAAACTCAAACAGGGATAAAATGCGTCGACTTAGTCAACCGATCCATAATAACCCATATACTATCAAAACCACGAGAGGTGCGAGGTAACCCACAAATGAAATCCATAGTGACTCGCTCCCACTTCCACTCGGGAATGGGTAACTACTGAAGTAAACCGCCGGGTCTCTGGTGCTCGACCTTTACCTGCTGGCAACATAGGCATCGAGCCACCAACTCTGAGATATCTCTCTGCATACTGCTCCACCAATAGTATTGCCTTAGATCTCAGTACATCTTAGCTGTCCCGGGGTGAATAGAATATCTGGAATAGTACGCCTCGTGCAGAATCAACTGAATCAAATCTACAACCCTCGAAACACAAATACGGCTGTCAAACCTCAAAACCCAAGGTAGCTCTCTTAGACTCACCCTTCAATACCTGATCTCGAATGCTACGGAGATCGCTATCCTCAAACTGACGACTCTGAATCTGCTCCAGCAAAGTAGATCTCGCACCAACACAAGCGATAATGCTCCCAGGGTCAGAAATATCCAAATGCACCATCGAGTTAGCTAAGGACTGAATGTCCAAAGCCAACGGCCGCTGAGAGACTGGAATGAAGGCTAAGCTAACCATATTCACTGCCTTCCAGCTTAAGGCGCCAGCTACTACATTCGCCTAGCCCGGATGATAGAGAATAGAGATATCATAGTCCTTCAGCAACTCAATCCACTTGCACTGCCTCGAATTAAAATCCCTATGAGTCATAATATGTTGAAGACTGTGGTGGTCTGTAAAGATCTCACGATGAACACCGTATAACTAATGCCTCTAAATCCATAGTGCAAATACTACCGCTGCTAACTCCAAGTCATGAGTGGGGTAATTACGTTCGTACACCTTCAGTTGCCTCGATGCAAATGCAATAACACGACCCCGCTGCATCAGAACACATCCCAAATCGATACCAGACGCATCACAATACATGGTAAAACCCTCGCCTTCAACTGGAAGAGTCAACACAGGGGCAGAAGTAAGTCTATCCTTAAGCTTCAGAAAGCTCGCCTCACAATCCTCAGACCACTGAAACGGAATCCTTCCTGGTTAGTCTGTTCATAGGAGATGCAATAGACGAGAAGCCCTCAATAAACCGCCTGTAGTACCCTCCCAACCCAATAAAATTGCGAACTTCAGTAGGCGACGTGAGCCTAGCCCAACCTCGAATAGCCTCAATCTTCGTTGGGTCTACCATGATACCGTGTTTGGATACAACACGCCCCAAGAAATCTATAGGCTCAAGCCAGAACTCACATTTTGAGAGCTTGGAGTAAAGCCGATGATCTCTCAAAGTGTGAAGCACAATCCTCAAATGTTGATCGTGCTCCTAGCTGCTCCTTGAATAAACCAAGATGTCGTCAATAAACACAATCACAAAGGAGTCCAGGTATGGCCTAAATACACAATTCATCAAATCCATGAAAGTTGCTGAGGCATTAGTCAATCCAAAAGACATCACCAGGAACTCAAAATGGTCGTACCGAGTCCTGAAGGTTGTCTTTGGGATGTCCTCAACCCCAACTCTCAACTGATGATATCCAGATCTCAAGTCTATCTTTGAGAATACCACTGCACCCTGAAGTTGATCAAAAAAATCATTGATACGAGGCATAGGATACTTATTCTTCACTGTTACCTTATTTAACTGCCTGTAATCGATACACATATGCATAGAGCCATCTTTCTTCTTTACAAATAGAACTGGAGCACCCCACAAAAACACACTCGGTCTGATAAAACCCTTATCCAGAAGGTCCTGGAGCTGAGTACTTAACTCCCTCAACTCAGCAAGAGCCATACGGTAAGGAGCCATAGAAATAGGTCGAGTGCCCGGCTCGAGGTCAATAATAAACTCTATATCACGCTCAATATCCATGGAAATAGTTCGAGTGCCCAGCTCAAGGTCAATAATAAACTCTATATCACGCTCAAGAGGAAGGTCAGGTAGATTAGTCGGTAATACATCAGGAAACTCATAAACAACAGGGACGGAGTCAAGCGATGGACTCTCAATACTAGCATCCCAAACATAAGCAAGGAATGAATCACATTCCCTCGACATCAATCTACGAGCCCAAACATATGAAATAATCTCTGTCGGTGTGCGGCTAATAGAACCCTGCCACACCATCGAGGGTACACCGGGCATGGCTAAGGTAACGGTCTTGGCAAAGCAATCTAAGACTGCATGATGAAAAGACAATCAGTCCATGCCCAGAATCACATCAAATTCTACCATGGCCAACACAATAAAATCAACCTGAGTCTCAAACTCCTGAATAGTCACCAGACAAGATCTATATACCTGATCCAATACTAAGGAATCACCAATGGGGGTAGATACACGTAAGGACACAGATAATAACTCAGAACATAAACCCAACTGTGGTGCATAATAAGTAGATACATAAGAAAACATGGATCTGGGATCAAATAATATAGAAGCAGACTGATGGCATATGGAAATCGTACCTGTAATCACTGCATCCAAAGCCTTAGCTTCTAGCCTAGCCGGCACAACATACAACTGACGCTGGCTACCACTAGTATGAGCACTGACCTGACCACCAGTCCGACCTCTCTGTGTTCCATCTCGAAAACCCTGGGGACTACCCCGATAACTCTGTGCATCACATCTGCCTGCTGGTGGTATAGATCTGATGGGTTGCGGCGTCTGAATTGAAGGCTCAATCGCCATGCACTGAGGATACTCACGTGTAAAATGATCGACAACCCCACAATTATAACATGCTCCTGGCTCCCTACTCGGCCTAGAAGATCCGGTTGATCCGGTATGACCACCTCTAGTTGATGAACTGGACTGACCACGTCCCTGAGGTTGACTACCAGAACCACTATAGGCGGGCTGACCCCAATCAGAAATCTGCAAGGCTGACTGTACGGCCTACTAGGCTGACCCTATCGTTGAAAAGACTTTTGCAGCTGCTGAAACCCGCATCCTCTAAACTGCGAGCTATTGTGACTACCACTATAACTAACCTAGAATCGGGGTCTCTTATCGCTGCCCCCTCGGGCCTCACAATCCATCTCCTCAATCGAATACACATGCTCAGCTATCTCAGCAAAGGACTTTCCTGAAGTCACTAAACTCTATGTAGCTCTACGAAGTGATAATCGCAATCCCCTGATAATCGTAGCATGCCTGGCTAAGTCATGGAATCTAGCCTCATACTCAGCTAAAGTCATAGACCCCTGCCTCAACCTGGAAAACTTATCTCAAAGACGTTCACGCATGCTGCGGGGCATATACTTCCCCAAGAACACCTCGGAGAACTATGCCCAAGTAACCGGCGGAGATCCAGCTGGCCTGGAATCAAGATATCCTCTTCACCATCTCCTCGCGACTATATCAGACTGATAAGCAATAAAATCTACCCCATGTGACTCTACCAATCCCAAATTCCTCAACTTCTCCTCGCAGCTGGATAAGAACTCATAAGCGTCCTCTCCTGGAGTACCCACAAATCTGGGCAGAGCTAATCTCAGAAAATAACTCAGCATCTTCTGCTCCTCGAAAGACATAACTGGCTGGACTGCTACAGGTATAGGAGAAACCTCAACTCTGGGTGCTGTAGCTGCAGGCTGCGCACCAATACCAACTCCATGTACTGCTGGGTGGGCCCCCTCGACTGAAGATCCTCCAACTAATCCTAGCAACTGCACCAAAGTATCTCGGAGCACTGAAGCATCAATAAATTTGGGTGGAGCCTGGGCTGCTTCCTGGCGCACCGACTGTTGTGGCAGCGGAGCGTCTGGAACTATAACGGGATCGGATGACTGGTCCCTAGCATAATCTCAGCCTGGGGTTACTATTTTGCCCTGCCTCCGACCTCTAGGTCGACCTCGGCCCCGAGCTGGAGCCCTCGTTGTAGGCTCAGGGTCCCGACCCCCAGCTCTCGCACCATGCGTCCTAGCCATCTACGTAAAGAGTGAACCAAATGAAGATCAGAAACCAACATAGACTTGACGCAACGCATGGACATGAGTCAAGAAAATAAGAGACTCCCCTAAAAATGCTCCGTAGCCCCTCGAGGATAGGATACAAGCATCCTCGCACCGATCTGCAGGACTCTACAACACATTAGCTCATGTACAACCACTACCCATACAACCTAGTCTCTGATACCAAGCTTTCACGACCCAATATTTGAGTCATGATGGAGCCTACCATAACCCACCAATAGGCCAGCCAAACCCTAGCCCGAAGTGATAAGCGACAGGCTAACGGACGGAATCTCAGAAGAATAGAGATAAAGTGGAAGTAACCGTACTAATAAACATTTTATAAATGTAAAACAAATAGAACCAAATGTCATATCATAACAGATAAATGGGGAACGCCCTAGTCCCAGGTTAATACCAGTATATAAATACAGAAGCTAACCCACAACATGCTATAAGCCAATCTCGGGATCCTTCCAGGTCAACTATCTACTATAAACCATGTGTATATACAATTCTGTGTATACATTATAAGTCATGGCAAGGCGGGTCCGCATTCTAAGTCAAACTAGCCGACCCCGGTCAAATACGGTGCTATCAGAGACTAACAAGGCTAAACAGGCCAACCGGGTATAATCGGGGTGACTCAATCTCGTCACAAGCCTTACGGGTCATACTAGGGCCTAACTAAGCCCAAGAATGTCAAATTTCTAACAAGTCGACTAAAAGGGTAACGGAGCCCACTATCGGGTCCCGGATAACAAGTCTAGTTATACCTGTCTAAGTCTGGGCTAAGTCTGTCTAAGCCTGAACTAAGGTCCAACAATAACATTCCCCAACCAGCAATTAACAACAATAATACTATCCGACCCCAAATAGGTCATCTGTGGTGTACCACGAGAATAACGGGCCTGGAATGTGTTCGAAAAGCCCTATCCTTCCTAGAAGGCCTAAATCACAGCAAACCACCACCAAGTATATAATACTAGCCCACAACACCAGCACAATAGCATACCTATATAACACATAAGCCCAATCTAAGTGTAAAGGAAGGTAAATCTAGCCTACCTGGACTTCGCCGCAAGCCTGCCAAAAGAACCAGTTATACAAAAGCCTTCTCCTTCCGAGAGGCCTCTAACTGCTGTCAAGCTACCAAAACAATAAACTACATGTCAAATTATGACTATTGGGCAGTTATAGAAAAGCTCTAAACACTGAGAATGCACGAAGACGAGGAAAATGACCTGGAGGGTCATTACAATTATGCCAATGCTTCTTTCTTAAAATGTGATGACAAGTCAGTTTAAGATTGGTGTGATCTTATTGAAGAGATTAATTTGATTCTCTTTTTGGATGATGATTTATTATTGGTATTTTTGGGAATGTTTATAGTGATTCTCGATGTTGTAGGGGATTAAAGTTTGTGTTTGATCCCGATGATATTTCTTGTTGTATTGGTATTACTATGAAGAATTATGATAATCTTTGTCTAGTTGTTGTTTCCATCTTTGTTTTGGAAGACTTGAATTTGAGGACGAATTCTTTTCAAGAAGGGGAGAATGATGGAATATGGATTAATCATCATGGACATAAAGATCGTCAACTAGATCCAAAGAATTTTGAAGACCTTAGAAGATTAATTAAAGAAGAAAGGAAGGTCTAAAATATACTAAAGTGGAAATTTAAGCAAGAGATGACTACGTTTTAAATAGTTAATTGGCTAGACAAAATAATTTCCTTATTTTCCTTGTTTTTTGCTCAAGGTAATTATTGTTATTAAGCGAGGTTAGTTTATCTACTATAAATAGTAGAAATTAGGGTTTATGTCATTGGTTAGACATTGGATGAACATTTTGATGTTGAGGCTTTTTTGAGAGTTTTGGAGAAACCCTTTTATCTCTTTCATTGAACCCTCTTGATTACTTGGGTAAGTATTCCCTTGTATGAGTTCAATTTCTCTTCCCTCTTGGATTTAATCTAATGATTAATGTATTTTAATTGTTAGATTTCTTCCTTCTTTCTTCTAAATCTATTCTCCCTCATTTCTATTTCGTAATCATATCTTTGTATCTTATCTTTCTTGTTTGATTGTGTTTTCTTGCATCTCGTTTTACATCAGCGCACCTTGGATAGTGTCTCACTAAAACGTCCATAACTTTTTACTCCAAACTCGAATTGACGAAGGTCGGTGGCATTGGAAAGAAGTCTCAAAAACCTTTAATTTAGTAGGTACTAGGCTACCTAACTCATTATATTCTAGGAGTAATGGTCGTTGGAAATTGACCCAAGTAAGAACGTCTACTGAAACTCAATAGGTAGGAAAGTTCTCAACTCAACTTTGAGCAAGGAGATTTCTATGACCTCAATTCATCTCCAAAGATATTCCCACACTAAAGAAGTGATCTTCACACTTATATCTAAATAGAAATAAATGGGCTCAGATCTATACACGTATGAAAAATGGTTTAAATTCTAACCCAAAAGTGTGGGGTGTTACAATATCTCTCCTTTGAGATCATTCGTCCTCAAATGATGGTTGGGGACCTATCAAAGTTCTATAAGCACGACATTAGGGCTGAAACTTCACCTCAAGAATTCTCTTTTAACTCACTTACACCAAGAGAGGTTTCATGAAAACATAAAGCTATTCGGTTAAGCACGAATAAGGAGAAGCATGAGATTTATCATAGACATGATCTAGGACATGAGTTCTATGGAACATGATCATAACAACATAAGACATGAATTGTTTCGAAAATCATCGACCTGATTAAGATTGATACAAGACATGAAATAAGATTTTTGTTGGACATAAGAATAGAGGTATTCTCCACCTTAAATGATATGTCTAATAGCCTTTAAATTTAGCGACGCTTCTCAACTATACTTTCAACTACGAATACTACACTTCATCATTTCAAACTTATAATTCCCTAGGAAAGACATAACTACAAGAGCTTGAGTCTAACTACAAGCGCTTCCATGTTAAAAACTAACCCAGAGTTAAAAGGTGCTAGTCTAAGCTATAGGGCTCTATACTTTACATCCATCTAAGTTTACTACTCCATCATATCATTATAATCAAACAACCTCATATCTTAATCAAGGAGTACTAGCCACATAATACAATGGTCTGCATATCTATCAATCACAACATTCATGCCTATCATTACTACACCTACTTTACAGATCTCCGCGCCTAAAATTAGCAACTTTCATCACCTTCACAAGGTTTTACACCATATGTCCCCCTTATAAATCAACCATGTCATCCAAGCCTACTAATACACGCATTTTAGGGTCTTCCACACCTAGAATTTATCAATTCAATCACTTTTAATGAAGTCACACCATATATACCCCATCCAACTATATCTTTTGCAACAAGTCGTCTACAATTATAATGGATGGAGAAATTACACCACTAATTTTCACAACAAAGAACATCTAATTTCTCCCAACAAAATCATTACATTACTGCTTTAAACACCACTATCATACCATAAGTAAGGTCACCGGAGGACTAAAGAAAAAACGATCAGGAACGAGAGGGATATAGTCTAACCATGGTTTATACTTGCAGGAGCCCTGATACCAAAAATAGGACCTGCAAAGTAAGATAAAATAGGCATAAATACTTCATATATAAAATGCATAGAGAATGGATAGATGATCATTCAGACATAGACATAACATGGCATGAGTTCTTAGGATTGGGCACACAGAGAAACATGAGTGCATATCACGAGTTGTATAACATATGGCTCGATTCATAAATTCAAGGAACACGGAAAGGATTTTTGCCTGAAGTTATTGCTTCTCATTTGGGAACTAAGAATGGTCATGCGTTCGCATAGAAAGTGTGAAGTCAGTAATATGTAGAAAAGTATAGCTTCTTAGAACTGAGCATAACGTGAGACATGGATTCATGGATCATGAGCATCGTAACATAGAACCTATATTCATAGAATCTTAGAGAAAAATTTGGATTGCTGAGAGACACCATTACTTCCAATTCAAGGGACAGAGCAGGAACATGGGTTTGAATAGAGATTCAGATCTCAGACATAAGCCTGGCTAAAAGACATAATACATGGATAGGAGGTCGTCTTAGGCTGAAAATGCGAGGAATACACTAGATAAGAATGAATCGCTAAGGCATACATCATAACTATTTTCTGAAACTCATCATCACCAAAAATATCAAGACTTGCCATGGTTCAAGACCTCATCATCTCCCCCTTAGCACAAAGGTTGCTACCTAAGTTTGTGGACTTATTAAATAAACAAAGCTACAAGAACAATACTAGGTGAAATGGGGTAACTCTATACACATGAGATATAAATATATGGAAGGTGCTTACTTCTTCCTAGGCCATTCCTTCCAAAGACACTACCCTTATCTACACCAAGTTTGTCATTATCCCAAAACTTAACTCTCATGGGGATACATGTCCACGTTGTCTAACACTTAACAATCTATTTCCCACTCCTTAGTTTACTAGCACTAAACTTCTAATCGTATAGCCGCCCGATTCAGTGGAATTTAAAACCATACCAAGAGCTCATATCGTCTATCTATAATTCCCTCAATTTAGCTCTAATGAACACCATATAATAACCACCTAGCCTCCTCCATGCGAAGAAAAATCAAGAATATTACTAGGTACACATAACACTTATAAACTTAAAATTGAAGGCATCTTATTCTTATAACTGAAGGCTCTTATCTAGCTAATGACTTAGCCACAATTCACCATTTCAACACTAGTCCTCACATATATATATCACAACTACACACTCAAACTTTCTATAAGCTATCAACCTAAGCTCTTGCACACATCATATCAAGCCTACTAATCCTTTTCCCACAAGTCTTGCATCACTATCATTGAGCTAACACTCTTTTCACCACAACTAGCATCTAAAATTCAAACTTAATATTTAGTACCAATAATGGACTGCCAGTGAAACATTTAACATACTATACAAGTCCATAAAAATATGCGATAAATTAATCAGTCTTAATTTCTTATTTCGCTTAACTGCGGCTTACAAGCACATTTTTCTCCACAACGTTACTACTACACCTTAATATTTTTTACATGTCTTCTCACATACTATACTAGTTCACAACTGCTAGATAAAAATCAAGGGGCAAAACCACTTAATAAGGATAGCCGATCTAAATCTTATAATATAACCCATTGTGGTCTATTAGTACATTCTCCTTCCTCACATCATATTTACTTACCCAGGCATACATTTAAGCTACCTTCAAAATTCTACAAACATCAAGGAGCCTCTCTCTTTCTAAGAACCACAATTTGAAGAGTAAATTTATAAATCCTTAACCACTTTATCCTTCCTTTCACAACCTATAAATGATCTTACTACTACAATAACTAGCCATCATGAGCTCCTTCCCTATTTCAAATAAATCCTAAATCATCATAACTAATCATTTCCTCTACTAACTACCATAAATCTAAAAATCTTGCTACAACCTTAGCCAATCACCATAAGGGCATACCACCCAACACTTACTTAATGGGTAGACTATAGCTACGTTCTTTAATCAATCTCTAGCCCCACTCTATGGCTTCTATATTTACTACTCTATATTTCTAACTCTGGGATGATCTTACTGCTCGTAGCATATTATAACAGCCTAATTTACACTATCTCATTGGGTGGCAACATTACCCCAACATTCAGCTAACTATCTTCCCCTTAAGCAAGTCATCTGTAACAAGGTTCTTGAAAAGGTCTAAATACACGTCTCACCTTGACTCACCCACACAATTCATGAAGATAGGGACATGCACATAAAATAAATAGACTTGAACGCACTAATGGACTCCCCTCAAGTCTATTGGGCGGCTTTGTAACTTTTTGATGACTCGATCTGAAATGATCACATCGTTAGAAATCTGAGCTTTTATACTTCTATCACTTCGAAAATGAGGCATAGCTAGCTGAATTAGAGTCAAGGAAATCTGGATAACTTTCTTAGAACTAGACTTTCTAGCATGAACTTAAAACATGAAGAAAGGGAAACATTCCTAAATGTCTTATAGCCTCCCATTTATAAGGGTGGCACGCTATACACCCATAAAAAGGACTCTACTCGACACGGCCTCGTAAACACCCTGGGACCTTAAACTGTGCTCTGATACCAAGCTTGTCACGGCCCAAACCCAGGCCCTAGCCATGACGGGCATCCCAAACCAATGAAGGCCCGAGATGACCTCTTAACGTAACATCATAAGCATAGCCATAGACAAAATGTGGAAAATACAATAGACCCAATTGAAGTTGTTCAATTTGAATGAAACAATACTCCAAAACTCTGAAGAATAAGACATAATAACATCCAACTAAACCAGTCTACAAAGCCTCTAATATAATAAAGTTGTCTAGGCTGGGACAAGGCCCCGGTAATACTATAATTAAAAGAGAGAATACTGAAACTCTAAGATAGATTGCCTTCCGAAGGATGGAGGGCTCACCAAAGTTGGGCTGTCTGAAATGAGCTAGTGCTGCACAATACCACGAAAATGTGTTTCCGAACCTACATCATGAAATGATACAGCCGCCCAGAGACAGTCAATACGTGGAATGTATTGGCATATAGAACAACCAAAAGATAGTATAAATTATATAAAATAAACATAACATTTGAAGTCAAATCACACTATATAAGAAAAGTCACAATTAGTGTTTGAAAATATAGACTCCACTCTTTTCTTTAGTTCTGAGCTAGATGGTATACCCGACATTTTTATACACCACAGGCTATGTGGGTTCGGCATTAACTCACTAGCCAAGCCCCCAATCCAAGTTTGTCGTAAGCATTGGAGTCTTTCTTCTCTAGTATACCAAAGCACAAAGCAAGTACACAATGATTATCCTTATTTCAGGACATAATCAACCCCGCGTCGGCAAAACACGGTTTCAGACAATGAGCCTTTCAAACTCATGCCTTCTCAGTTAACCATCTAACTCTCTTTAAGCCCATACTTTAACCTTTTAACTAATAAAATAATTCTTGAAAGCATTGCTTTCTCTTTATGGGCATTCTCTATTTGGTATCGTCATACCAAAACTTGCAAGTCATATACTTCTTCTCTTTTCTTCTCTTTTCTTCTCTTTAGCCCTTTCAAGAAAATATATCATTGACCACAAAATAATTTGAAGATCAAATAAGAATTCTCTTTCGAAACTAGTAAAAGAGTTTAGGCAAAACATCTTTCATTCAAGAGTTCTCTAAAACGTAAAGTGTAATCATTTCTCTCAAACACCCATATATATATATATATATATATATATATATATATATATATACTGTCACGACCCGTTCTCTAAACAAAGTCATGACCGGCACTCGGTGCCTTACTTGACTGAGCGAACCAGCTTGACTGTTCTAACCTGTAATTTCATATCACATACCCCATATACATATAAAATAAATGACAAATCTCTTTATTAAAAACTCTAATTCAAATAATTCTTAAAATAATTTAAAGTAACGTGATCAACCATAACCTAACTACAAATACATCTATGAAGCCTCTATTAGAGTGCGAAGAGGAATGCACAGGACAAATATTTCCTGTCTAATCCCCAAAACAAATACTGGAAAATGAAATTGCTTAACTGAAAGAAAAGAAACACCACGGTCAAGAGTTGAGCTCACCAATCAACTATTAGGATAAAGCGATCTAGCTGGTAGTCTGCTCGTCTATGATACCTGCACCTACGTTGACATAAGTCAATATAGGTTCCACAAAGAGAACGTCAGTACACCACTAGCAGTACTCAGTGAGTCTCAACATTCTCCTTACTAAAATTAGAACAAGACCTTGAATAGAAACATATATAAGATAAAGGAATGAGAGAGGAAACAATTCATCATTCATTATAGAGTAGATTAGGTAAGAAAACAATCACCAAAGCTTATAGCTTAGTTCAGTAATTCATTCTTTTCACTTTCTTTAAGTTGGTTCAGTTGATTGAACGTTTATTAATTATGCCCAGCTATGACAATTAGTAACCCTTTATACAACTACTAAACACTACTAAAAAAAGGCAAAAAAACGAAGGACAAAAAAGCGACGGATTGCGTCGCTCCAGAAAATCGACGGAAAAAGCGACATTGTCCGTCTTTTTTTTAATTTATTTTAAATTTTTCTTAAAATCGACGGACAGCGTCTCAATGTCCGTCGCTTATTTTTGCGGATTATTGTGCCAAATAATTAATAAATAATTTATAATTTTTTTAAAATAAAAGCGACGGATAGCGTCGCTATTAATTTTTTGTTAAAAAAAATAAATTTAGAAAATCGACGTTGTCCGTCGCTTTTTTAATTTAAATTAAATTTTTATTTATTTTTACAAACATCGACGGACAGCGTCGCTATTATTTTTTAAAAAAAGAAAATTAATTTTTAGAAAAAACGACGTTGTCCATCGCTTTTTAAATTTATTTTTAATTTTTCTTTATTTTTACTAAAAGCGACGGACAGAGTCGGTTTCGTTAAAAAAATTAAAAAATAAGTTTTTGAAAATGACATTGTCCGTCGCTTTTTTAATTCGTTAAAAAAAATAAAAAATAAGTTTATGAAAACGACACTGTCCGTCGCTTTTTAAATTTATTTTAAATTTTTCTTTATTTTTTACTAAAAACGACGGACAGAGTCTGTTTCGTTAATAAAAATAAAAAATAAGTTTATGAAAAATGACATTGTCCGTCGCTTTTTAAATTTATTTTTAATTTTTCTTTATTTTTTACTAAAAGCGACGGACAGAGTCGGTTTCGTTAAAAAAAATAATGAATAAGTTTAGGAAAACGACACTGTCCGTCGCTTTTTTAATTTATTTTTAATTTTTCTTTATTTATTTACTAAAAGCGACGAACAGAGTTGGTTTCTTTAAAAAAAAAAAAGTTTATGAAAACGACACTGTCCGTCAGTTTTTTAATTTTTCTTTATTTTTTACGAAAAACGACGGACAGAGTCGATTTCGTTGAAAAAAAATTAAAAATAAGCTTATGAAAACGAGTATATACTTACGTTTCAATAAAATAAATATATTGTCCATCAAGTATATATTTTTATACGTGTATATCTCGTGTAGTTATTTACATAATAGTCAAAAGCTAATTGAATGTATACAAGTATATTGAATACGTTGATATTATATGATCGAGGTAATAATATATTGTTGGACTTATAAATGTAAGGTAAATACACTACAAAAAAAAACCCAGAAAAGCGACCACAAGTTGTGGTCGCACAAAAAGCGACCACATGTGGTCGGTTTTTCATTAAATTTATTTTTAAATTTTTTTAATCAAAAAGCGACCACATGTGGTCGGTTTTTCATTAAATTTATTTTTAAAATTTTTTTAATCAAAAACCGACCACAAGTGGTCGGTTTTTATATTTTAAAATTGCGGGAAAGTAAATAAATTAACCCGGAAAAATATAATTCCTTAAAACCAACCACTTGTGGTCGGTAATAACAAAAAATAAATAAAATTATTATTTAAAAATTCTTTTTAATTTTTTATACAAAATATATTTAATTTTTGTGAAAATTATTTTACAAAAACTGACCACTTGTGGTCGGTTTTAGATTTAAAAAAAAAATTATAAAAAACCGACCACTTATGGTCGGTTTAAGATTTAAAAATTTTAAAATATTTTATAAAAAGCGACCACTTGTGGTCGGTTTTAGATTTAAAAAATAAAAAAATATTTTTATACAAAACCGACCACTTGTGGTCTCTTTTGGTTCCCCAAAAAACTAATATAAATAAAATAAATGAAAAACGTAAATTGATAAAATATATTAAATATATTTCTTAAAATTTAGAGACCACGTGTGGTCGGTTTATTTTTAAATAATAATAAAAATTAATTAATGTTAAAAAACCTACCACAGGTGGTCGATTTTTGTAAAATGATTTAAGAAAAACCTACCACTTGTGGTTGGTTTTTATAAAAAATACTAAAAATAAATTAAGAAATATTAAATATATTAAATAAAATTAATAAATAACATAAAAAACAATCTTTATTTTTTACGTACGTTTCAATCAAATAAATATATTTTCCATCGAGTATTTATATATATATATATATATATATATATATATATATGTATGTATGTATGTATATATGTATACGCATCTATTGCGTGTAGTTATTTACGTAGTAGTCAAAAGCTAATTGAATGTATACAAGTATATTGAATACGTTGATATCACACGATTGAAGTAATTATAATATATTGTTGGAGTTATAATAATGTAAGGTAAATAATTGATAATTCATTAGAGTATAAGAAATACGTTGTATTATGGGGTAATATACTCGTGCATGTGATCTATATGTATATTTCGTGTAGTGATGTATGTAGTAGTCAAAAGCTAACTGAATCTTTCTAAGTATATTGAATACGTTGATATCATACGACCAAGGTAATAATATAATGTTGAACTTATAATAACGTAAGCTAAACTAACCGATAATTCATCAGAGTATATATGAAATATGTTGTATTACGGGGTCATATACTCGTGTATGAGATGTATATATAGTATGCATTTAGAACCTGATAGTCGATAGAGTGTGTGTGTATATATGTATATCTCCTGTATTGATATACACAGAAGTCAAAAGCAATGTAAGTGAATCTATCCAAGTATTTTGAATAACACGTTGATATCACAAGTTCGGTGTAATAATATATATACTGTTGAAGTTATAATAACGTAAGCTAAATTAATCGATAATTCATCAGAGTATATGTACTCGTTTATGTAATGTATACAGTACGTATATTGAACCTCATCTAGTCACTCGATATGTATATATATACGTATATCTCGTGTAGTGATATATATACGTAGTAGTCAAAAGCAAGCTAACCGAATCTATCTAAGTATTTTGAATAACACGTTGATATCATACGATCGACGTAATAATATACTTTTGAAGCTATAATAAAGTAAGCTAATTAATGGATAATTCATCAGATTATATATAAAATACGTTGTATTACGGGGTAATATACTCGTGTATGTAATGTATACAGTACGTATTTTGAACATGATAGTCGATAGAGTGTACGTGTGTAGATATACGTATATCTCGTGTAGTGATGTAAGTAGTAGTCAAAAGCAAGCTAAGTGAATCTATCCAAGTAGTTTGAATAATACGTTGATATCATACGATCCATGTACTAATATATATACTATTCTAGTTATAAAAATGTCAGCTAATTAATCGATAATTCATCAGAGTATATATACTCGTTTATGTAATGTATACAGTACGTATGTTGAACCTCATCGAGTCACTCCATATGTATATATATACATATATCTCGTGTAGTGATATATATACGAAGTAGTCAAAAGCAAGCTAACTGAATCTATCTAAGTATTTTGAATAACACGTTGATATCATACGATCGATGTAATAATATACTTTTGAAGCTATAATAAAGTAAGCTAATTAATGGATAATTCATCAGATTATATATAAAATACGTTGTATTATGAGGTATATAATTCCTATTCAAAAGCTAACTAACCAAAAATTCATCCTAATATACGAAATACATTGATATTATTATACAATTGAGGAAATATACTACTTGTGTATGACGATGAATTAATTAATTATCCGATTTATATACATCGTATTAATTTTTTTTGTATTTGTTATGAATATAATACGATTTATTCAGAAAATATTTATTTGATTTTATTAAACCAAGAAGCTCAGGGTTAAATCGATTATTCATTTGTTTTGAATTTTGATTTAATTTGGCCGGTCTATTAAACTTGGGCCGTAATCAAAATCAAATTGGTCATAATTGCAATGCAATTGACCAATTGATTTTTGATTTGGTCTATAATTTAAATGACAATGGCTAAATAATCTAATTGGTCATTCTTTAAATGGCCTAATGTTTACCCTCTCCCTTTTTATTTTAATAACCTAATGTTTTGGCCCAATCCCTTAAGGGGCCTAAAACTGCCGACCCGGTCCAGCCCACCCTTATATCCCCTTTTCTTCTTCACCCCAACACACCCCATAAACTCAAAAAACACACCCAAAATCGAAAAACACCCCAAAAACCCGAAAATCGCACCAAAATCGGAAAACCCACAAACCCGAAAACCCCAAATTGATTTCCTCGTGGATTTCGTACAAATACACGAGACACGTACTATGAGAGGTGCGAAATTCCTTTAGAAACTCCAATTTCCTCACAAATCCAAAAATACAAAAATTCTCAAATTCGAATTTCAATTTTTTTTGGTACGATTCCAGCTCATTCAAGGATTCCGTGGTATCAAGGATTCCGACGAAGCTCGTAGTTCCGTTTTGGTGCTCTAAGAAAGGTAAACACCCCCCTTCTTTTATTTTTAGCAACCTTTAGGATTTCGTTTTCGTAGTGTAGATTTTCTTTCGTCGTGTAGGTATGGTTATTTTGTAGCTGTCGGAATCTCACATTAGGTGAGAATGCTGGGATTATTTGCTGTAGAAGGCTATGAAGGCCGTAGGATTTTTTGTTGAAAGTTATGGCTTAAGTATAGTTACTTGAAAATGTGTATTTGTTACTTGAAAATGGTAGTGACTTGAAAATGTGTATTAGTTATTTGAAAATGGTTAAGTGTAGAGACTTGGTCATTTGAATTAGTTACTTGAAAATTGTAGTGGCTTGAAAATGTGTATTTGTTACTTGAAAATGGTTAAGTGTAGAGACTTGGGCATTTGAATTAGTTGCTTGAAAATGGTAATGGCTTGAAAATGTGAATTAGTTACTTGAAAATGGTTAAGTGTAATAAGTTGTAATGTGAACTACTTACTTGAAAATGCTCTAGTGTAGTTACTTGAAAATGTGTATTTGTTACTTGAAAATGGTAGTGACTTGAAAATGTGTATTAGTTATTTGAAAACGGTTAAGTGTAGAGACTTGGTCATTTGAATTAGTTACTTGAAAATTGTAGTGGCTTGAAAATGTGTATTTGTTACTTGAAAATGGTTTAAGTGTAGAGACTTGGGCATTTGAATTAGTTGCTTGAAAATGGTAATGGCTTGAAAATGTGAATTAGTTACTTGAAAATGGTTAAGTGTAGTAAGTTGTAATGTGAACTACTTACTTGAAAATGTGTATTTGTTGCTTGAAAATGCTCTAGTGTAGTTACTTGAAAATGTGTATTTGTTACTTGAAAATGGTAGTGACTTGAAAATGTGTATTAGTTATTTGAAAATGGTTAAGTGTAGAGACTTGGTCATTTGAATTAGTTACTTGAAAATTGTAGTGGCTTGAAAATGTGTATTTGTTACTTGAAAATGGTTAAGTGTAGAGACTTGGGCATTTGAATTAGTTGCTTGAAAATGGTAGTGGCTTGAAAATGTGAATTAGTTACTTGAAAATGGTTAAGTGTAGTAAGTTGTAATGTGAACTACTTACTTGAAAATGTGTATTTGTTGCTTGAAAATGCTCTAGTGTAGTTACTTGAAAATGTGTATTTGTTACTTGAAAATGGTAGTGACTTGAAAATGTGAATTAGTTACTTGAAAATGGTTAATGGTAGAGACTTGAAATGTGAATTAGTTACTTGAAAATGGTTAAGTGTAGTAACTTGAAAATGTGAATTAGTTACTTAAAAATGGTTATGTGTAGTAACTTGAAATATGTATTAGTTACTTGTAAATGGTAGTGACTTGAAATGTGAATTAGTTACTTGAAAATGGTTAAGTGTAGTAACTCGAAAATGTGAATTAGTTACTTGAAAATGGTTAATGGTAGAGACTTGAAATGTGAATTAGTTACTTGAAAATTGTTAAGTGTAGTAACTTGAAAATGTGAATTAGTTACTTGAAAATGGTTAATGGTAGAGACTTGAAATGTGAATTAGTTACTTGAAAATTGTTAAGTGTAATAACTTGAAAATGTGAATTAGTTACTTGAAAATGGTTAAGTGTAGTAACTTGAAATGTGTATTAGTTACTTGTAAATGGTAGTGACTTGAAATGTGAATTAGTTACTTGTAAATGGTAGTAACTTGAAATGTGTTTTAGTTAATTAAAAATGGTTAAGTGTAGTGACTTGAAATGTGTTTTAGTTATTTAAAAATGGTTAAGTGTAGTAACTTGAAATGTGTTTTAGTTACTTGAAAATGGTTAAGTGTAGTAACTTGAAATGTGTATTAGTTACTTGAAAATGGTAGTGACTTGAAATGTAAACTTGTGACTTGAAATGTGAACTAGTTACTTAAAAATAGTGGTGACTTGAAATTTGAATTAGTGACTTAAAAATGGTTAAGTGTAGTGACTTGAAATGGTTAAGTGTAGTGACTTGAAATGTGAACTTGTGATTTGAAAATGGTTAAGTGTAGTGATTTGAAATTGTGAACTTATTTTTTGAAAATTGTTAAGTGTAGTGACTTGAAATGCAAATTTATAATTGAATAGCTATATTTTTGTAGATGGATCATCGTTTGTGGATGTATGATATGGATTATGAAACTGGTGGGGGTTTAAAACCTCAATATCTTAATGGTGTTAGAGGTTTTATCGTTCATGCAATGTCACTAGACTTATTTCAAAAAAGTGGGGTGGTTAGGTGTCCTTGTAGTTCATGTGGGTGCATGAAGTTTTTTCAACCAGATATAGTTATGACTCATCTCTGTCGTAATGGATTTAAGCCAAGATATTTTGTGTGGGTCGATCACGGAGAGAGAGATGGTTTGAATGGTGTATTTTATAATTCGTTGCCTGAGGATGAATATGACATGCTTGTACATGGTCGACATGCTAGGATTCAACATGCTAGAGTTCAACATAGGGTTCAACACGATAGGGTACAACATGAAGATAGAGTTCATGAAATGGTCAATGATGCCTTTGGGATTGGGGATGGGATGGAACCAGAACAGAATTTAGAAGAAACTCCCAATGAAGAAGCAAGACGCTTCTATCAACAATTAGAAGAGGCTAGTCGCCCACTATGTGAAGGGAGTCGTCATTTTGCTTTGTCTGTTGCAGTTAGACTAATGAGTATCAAATCCAATTGGAATGTTGCTCAATCTGCTATGGACTCTATGGTTGGTCTTTTAGGTGAACTAGTTAATCCGGAGTTGAACATACCTCAAAAATTTTATCAGGCAAAGAAATTGGTTTCCAAGTTGGGATTGTCGTATAATAGAATCCATTGTTGTATGAATGGTTGTATGTTGTTCTATAAGAATGATGATGAATTAGATAATTGTAAGTTTTGCCGACATGCTCGTTATAAGCGGACTCCCAGTGGAAAGATGGTTCCGATTAAGGCAATGCATTATTTACCTCTTATACCTAGGTTAAAGAGGTTGTATGCTTCAATGAGTTCTGCCCCACATATGAGATGGCACGATGAAAATAGAAGGCCACCGGGGTATTGTCTCTTCCATCAGATGGAGAAGCTTGGAAGTATTTCGATAGAACTTATCCTGATTTTGCAAGAGAACCAAGAAATGTTAGATTGGGCTTGTGTGCAGATGGTTTCACACCATTCTCTAATTTCGGTGCACCTTATTCTTGCTGGCCTGTATTTATTACTCCATATAATCTTCCACCTGAAATGTGCATGAGAAGTCCCTACATATTCCTAAGTTGTATTATTCCTAGTCCTCGTAATCCAAAAAGTTTGAGTGATGTTTATTTGCAGCCATTGATAGATGAGTTACTACAATTATGGTATGAAGGTGTAGTGACATATGATATATCAACTAAGCAGAATTTTGTTATGCATGCTAATTTAATGTGGACTATTAGCGATTTTCCTGCATATGGGATGTTGTCCGGTTGGATGACTGCCGGAAAATTAGCTTACCCGTATTGTATGAAAAATAGTAAAGCATTCACTTTAAAGCATGGTCGAAAAAATTATTGGTTTGATTGTCACCGTCAGTTCTTGCCAATGGACCACGAGTTTAGAAAGATGAAAAATGCATTCAGAAAGAATAAGATTGAGAATGATCGGCCACCTCCATCACTATCAGGGCATCAGATTTGGGAAAGAGTTTGTAATTTTCCTAAAGTTACAGATGGTCCACCTTCTAGACTTCCCGGATATGGTGTTGAACATAATTGGACCAAACAAAGCATATTTTGGGAGTTGCCGAATTGGGGGGACAATAAACTACGACACAATCTTGATCTGATGCACATTGAAAAGAATTATTTTGATAATTTGTTCAACACAGTCATGGATGTTAAGGGCAAGACAAAAGACAATCCAAAAGCTAGAATGGACATTAAGCAATATTGCAAGAGAAAAGAGTTGTGGTTGAAAGAAAAAGAAAATGGTAAGTTCTTTAAGCCCAAGGCTAGTTTTCCATTCACATTGGATGAGAAACGAGAAATATGTGAGTGGGTTAAGAATTTGAGAATGCCCGAGGCCTATGCTTCGAATTTAGGAAAACGAGCAGATATGGAAGAAGGAAAATTGATTGGTATGAAAAGTCATGATTGTCATGTTTTCATGGAAACCTTGATTCCTATCGCATTTAGCCACCTTCCCAAGAGGATATGGAAACCAATCACAGAGATAAGTATGTTCTTCAAAGATTTATGTTCGGGAAAGTTGTTGGAGAGTAGTTTGGACAAAATGGAACAGAATATTCCCATCATCACCACTAAGTTGGAGAAGATCTTTCCATGTGGCTTCTTTGATATGATGGAGCATCTTCCAATTCACCTTGTAGAAGAGGCACGTCTTGGGGGGCCAGTTCAAATGAGGTGGACGTATCCAGGCGAGAGGTACATTTTATTTTGAATAATGCGTTATTTTTTAAAAAGAAATTATTTAACTACCTCAGATACAATTATGCAGGAAAATTGGAGAGTACAAACAAACTATAAAGCAAAGGGGAAAGATTGAAGGATCGATTTGTGAAGCTTATCTTGCAAAAGAAACTGCTCATTTTTGTTCTTACTACTTTGGGAATGAAGTGTCATGCAAGAGAAATAGGCCCAATCGTAATGATGAAGGTGATGGTGATCTTATGTTTCCACCAATTTCAATTTTTAATCAATCGGGCAAAGGATCTAAAAATCATGAACGCGAGCCTTCACTGGTATGGAAAGAAAATCTGCAATGACTCATGTTTTGCTTAATTGTCTCGAGATTCAACCATATCTTGAGTAAGTGTTAATTGTGTTATCGAATTACATTAATTTGGTAAGGAAACTTAACTAATGAAAAATCTCAATGATGTACACTTAACAGTTTATTCATAAGGACATGGGGTAATGATGCCATATATATAAAGTTTTCTAATTGGCTGAATGAATATGTAAGTATGAAAGTTCATATGTGCATTTACTAAAATTATATGTCATTTAATAAAACTTTATATTTTGGATTAATGATATGTAGGTTTTGGATGAATATAGTACCATCGAACATTTGCAATTGGTGAGAGATGTTGCATTTGGGCCTGGAAATCAAATTCATACGATGAATAAATATTGTGTGAATGGTTTCAAGTTTCAAACTGAAGAAGTTTCTAAGTATAAGAAAACTAATAACAGCGGTGTGTGCGTTCAAGGTGATGTTGATGGTAACGGCCAAATCGTTGAATATTTTGGTGTCATACAAGAGATTATTGAAGTTAGGTACCCTGGTTGGCCAAAAAAGAAGATAATACTATTTCGGTGTAAGTGGTTTGATCCATCACATAGAGGTACCAAGGTAAATCAGCAACATAATATAATTGAAGTTAAGCACACGAGGCAATATAATCGCTATGATCCTTTTATCATTGCACAAAATGCCAGGCAGGTATATTACGCAACATATCCATTGCGTAGAGATAAAACCAATTGGTGGGTGGTTATAAAGACTAAGCCTGTAGGGAGATTTGAGATTGAGAATGTATTAGCTGTGGCATACCAAAACGAAGTCGCAGTTGTTGATCAAACAGTGGATGCTGAGTTGGAAAATAGTTTAGAACATCCTCACCGCATTTTAGAAGAAGTTTCTGATGATGAGATCATTGCCATGAATAATATTGATGAAGAAATAAATGAGGGAAATGAATTATTCTGGGAGGAAGAATGGAACGACGAAAATGAAATAACTGAAGAGAGAGAATGGGAGAATGATGGAAATGAAACAAGCGAAGAGGAAGATTGGGAGACTATAGACTAGCATGTTAGTTTTTTTTTATTACCACTAATTATTTGTTATTACTAATTATTTTTTATATGTTTTAATGTAAATTTGCATACAGATGACATCCAGTGGTGATGGATATCGACCTCGTACTAATAAGAGTTCGAAATCAATTGCTAAGAAGAAATCCATGACGCCTATAGACCCTAATGATACTCCTGGTCGACTTTCATCCCAACCATGGATGCACACTTCTTCATCAGGGAGATCTTATGTCCCTTATGGCACTGGAAATCCTGCAGATTTTCATGGTCCCAGAAAACAATCACAACCTCTACACATTTCTGCTTCACATACTATTAGGTCTACAGATATAAGGACTTCGAGATTATCATCTGCTACTCCATCCCCCCACGATTCATCCCCCCACCTCTCAGGATTGAGGCTTAGAGATAGCTCTGACTCCGATGTACAGACATCTACTCCCCCGTTGACTCAGCATTATGTACACCCGATAGTAGCATCTACATCTGGATCTGTACCTCCACCTCCGTCGGTAGATGATGATACTGATGCGGATCTGATCGGACTAGTACCTGGTGATACAGACAGGCATGATAGAGTGTTCATGGAGCCTGATGGATCATCGTAAGTTTATTTTCTTAATTGATAAGTTTATTTAAATTTTTTTATCTTTATTAATTAAATATTTATGAATTGACATATTTATTATTTTTTTACATGTGGTATCCCTCATCCAAAGAAGTTAATAAAGCTGTAAGGGAGAGCGTTAGGAGGCTTTATTCTCAACCTTGGGTCAGTTGGAGGGAGATTCCAGAGAGATATCGACAGGCCATGTTTAATGAATTTAAGGTATATTGAATTTATTTGTTATTTAATTAACTTTAATATTAATATATATATACCATCTAATGCTAGTCAATTGATTTTCAGACCATGTGTACTTGGTTACTAAAGCACAACAAAGTCATGGCTGTTATTTTTGAAAATCATGTTGCATCGAGGCTAAAAGGTTGGCTTGAACGTATTAGGTGTAATGGAAATGTAAAAGAATGGCTTCTTAAAGAAGTATATGATGACATGCGTGTTATTTGGAATTCTCCTGAATACATGGTAGTGTCTGAGAAAAATAAGCAAGCCAAAGCTAGTTTAAAAGGTGGCTCATTACACACCGGGGGTGCAAAGAGTGTCGGGACCATAATTCGGGAAATGGTAAGTCATAACCTTATATTCTAATTTACATGTTTATATAAAGTTCATTAAATACTACTTGATTATGTTTATTTGTTTTTTCCTTGCAGACAAAAGCTTTGGGTCGCGAACCGACTCAACTTGAGGTCTTCGAACGAACACATTTAAGGAAAAAGATGAAAGAGTCAGACCCGGATGTATGGGTTGAGCCAAGGGCTGAAAATGTCAATGTAAGTTTTAAAAATTTACTTACAAAGTAAAATCTACTTACAAAGTAATTGTTCTTTTCTACGTTATGCTCCACCTTGCTTAGTAATAGTAAAATCTTCTAACATTTCTTTCTTAATATACAGAATGATTATAAACGCTACTTGTCTGAGTTCGGTCCAACTGCGCCTTCACGAAAAGTGTCGCAGTAGATTACACAGCTTACACGTGCCTTGGCACAGTCCGTTGCTCAAAATGATATCACGTGCAAGACCGTCGAGGAACTTAAAAAACAAATGGCTAGCATGGCTCGTCATCGTCGCCATCGTTCTCCATCACCCGATTCAAGTAGCGAAGAAGACACAGAGAGTGACAAGGAGTTAGTCGGGGCTACTCCTTAGTGTTGTTGGATTCGATGCTTCTAGACACTTTTTAGACATTCTTTAACTTAACTTTTAACTTTTTGAAAACCTTTATGATTGTTTAAGTGTTTTAGATGTTGTTGGATTGACTGTTTAGTGTTTTGAATGTTGTTGGATTAATTGTTTAAGTGTTGTTGACTAGCATTATGTCTTATATGCGTAATGTGTGTTGCTTGGGGCTGAATTGCATTTTCATTTGACAGGAGGGATACAGAAAATGCAATTTTCTACATCGAAAAAATATGCAGAAAAGCGATGGACAGTGTCGCTTTTGTTCGTCACTTTTCTGGAATTTTTTTAAAAAATATTCCAGAAATGCGACGGTGTCCGTCGCTTTTTTAATTTCAATTTAAAAATATATATATATATATTGACGCTGTCCGTCGCTTTTTTTCTTCATTGTTCTTCATATGAAGAATAAAAAGCGACGAACAACGTCGCAATTTTTGAAAAAAATTCTAAAAAACGACGCTGTCCGTCGCTTTTTGTTCAACATTTGTTCTTCATATGAAGAACGAAAAACGACGAACAGCGTCGCAATTTCTGAAAAAAAAATTAAAACTTTTTTCTAAAAAACGACGCTTTCCGTCGCTTTTTGTTCATCATTTGTTCTTCATATGAAGCACAAAAAACGACGGACAGCGTCGCATTTCCTGAAAAAAAATTAAAAAAAATTTCTTCGAAAAATGACACTGTCCGTCGTTTTTAAAAATCGTCGGGCCTTTTTATGACGCAAGTGACTGCGTCGCTTTTCCGTCGATTTTGACCAAAAAAACGACGCGGTCCGTCGCTTTTGACCGTCGTTTTTTGGTCTTTTTTTAGTAGTGAAATCTTGTGTGCCTCATTATGACAATCTTGGCAACCCTTTGTACGACTGCTTGTGACCCTTTATACGGTCACCATTCATGTATGTGAAATCATGGCAAAGTTAGTGACCCTTTATACGGCTACTCGTAACCCTTTGTACAACTACCAATTTATTAAAGTTTGCTTTAAAGTTTCAACATGTTACTTTATACTTATCATAACATAAGAGTGCACATTATGGCTTTCAACACTAAGAGGAGAATCTCACAATTCTGAATGAGATAAATTTCTATTTTTGGTCATGTTTCCAGGGAATTAGTTACTGTTTTGGGGCTGGCAAGTTTCTGGTTTTTTTTTTGTTTTGTATGTTTGTTTTTTTTTTTTTTTTTTTTTTTGGCGGGGGGGGGGGGGGGTGCTACATTCAAGAATATGATTGCTTTTGGTTTTGCAACTATAAAAGGTAATTTCCAGGACATAGGTTACTGTAATGTAGTAATTATCATGTTAATTTCATAAAACCCAATGAGGAAACAAAGAGCATAAGGTAATTAACTCAACAAAGGCAATGTGAACTCACTCGTTCCAATTAAACTCACATTAGTATTTAGAAGCATTTTATCAAACACCTTAGGGGCATGACTTTGTAAGAAATGACTTTAGTAAGAGAAAGTCTCAACTCACCTCAAAGCTTTAATGTCAATTCACTTCTTCAACTTCCCGAAGTATTCAACAATCAACAATTTAATCTCCAAGCCGTGACTGAAATTATGCCCGAGAAGCATGTTTCACTGCTTTCTCCACTAATTCCTAATTCACCAAAACCAGATGAGCACAAGAAAATTCTGAAGAGCCCTACTTGCGGCTGTTTTAGGTGGCCTCAAAGTCACGTGCAATACCAACAATATCGCTAAAGTTTCTCTAATCTAATTTGGCCTTTGAAATGTGAGTAGGTGGGCTGACCACTTAATTGACATTTTCTAAAACCACTAAATTAACCAATTTATCATTCATGTACCCGCTAATTATTTTAATTAATTTTTCCAACTTACACTATATAAAGATATGACTAAACTAATGCTCTCAGTATGCCTGTATAAATTTTACACATTCTACAATCACTTCATCAAGTCAATTAAGTCCCCAATTGATCCGTTCCGGTACATATGTATGTCCATATCGTCTTGGAACTTAGGAAATTTAATTCTCCCACATAATCTCCATCGAATGAATATTAATTCAATATTTTTAAGAAGCATTAAAGTTTCTCGGGGCTTCACATATATATTTGAAACAAGAGCAATTTTAAAATGCAAGTAATACTCTCCAATTCCATTTTTATAAGCAATGAAACAATTTGATGATGGAAACATTCAAAACTCAACCTTTTGTAAATCATAAGAATAACCCTCAACCTTCGTTTACTTCATGGTTGAAGGCATACATGGAGATATAATAGCATGCTCTTGAAATTAGATTAAAAACCCATAATTTATATATAACTAGGAGTTTTGGAAAAACATACTTTCATATCCAATAGGAGTAGGGTCGTTCTACATACCTTTTGAATGGAACGATTTGATGAACACTTAACTTGAGCCTCTAGTTTGAAACTCTAGTTGTTCTTGTCTCTAAGAATATTTAGGGGATGAAGGGGAATGTGTTTTTTTTGACTAATGAAAATGTATTTAGGGATTAAAAATGGATTGGGGAAGTTACAAGGGGTGAAAGAACTAGTTTGTCCTTGATTTAATAAGAGAAAAATGTATTTTTACATCGGGGAGGGGGGGGGGGGGGTGTCGCACGGCCTATCGTGCAGCACCCAGTTGTGCGTCGCACGGCCAATCGCTTGGTAACAGCTGTGCCTTGCATGGCCCATCACGCACCTTGGACAGTTTTCACTAAAACGCTCACAACTTTTTACTCCGAACTCGGATTGACGAACGGCTGGTGGTGTTGGAAAGAAGACTCAAAAACCATTAATTTTGTAGATACTAGGCCACCAAACTCATTATATTCTAGGAGTAATGGTCATTGGAAGTTGACCCAAGTAAGAACGTTTACTAAAACTCAATCGGTAGGAAAGTTATCAACTCAACTTTGAGCTAGGAGATTTCTATGACCTCAATTAATCACCAAAGATGTTCCCACACTAAAGAATTGATCTTGACACTTATATCTAAATAGAAATCATTGGGTTCGGGTATATACACGTATGAAGAACGGTTTAAATTCTAGCCCAAAAGTGTGGGGTGTTACAAATAAACTTGCTAAAATGAATGCAGATAGGTATCTGCTTTCTTTGAGAATTTGGATTGTACAACTAAGAATGTGGCTGAATTCTGGGTCATGGTAGAGTTCAACACGCTGGATAAGAAGCATACCTATAGCATATGGGTTCATACTAATTTAGATGCTTTGGCACAGACCTTGTGTGTGTTAAAAAATTCACTAAAAATTACAAATAGTAAATTTCGAACTCAGTAAATCAAATAGTGGAAGAAGAATTCTGAATTCGAATCAGAAAGTTCAAATCATAAATCCGCCTATGATTAGACCCTCAAATGAAGAAAGTCTAAGAGCTACTGAAGCCAACTCATGGCGCAAAATCTCATGTATCCTATGTGATGTTTAGACTTAAAAGACATAGCAAAGTCCAACTGGAATTGAACTTCGCAATGTTGCATACCTTGAGGGGATTTGTGGAATGAAAATTGGATGCACGCCTTCCGATTAACAGATAGATGTAGAAAGAATGATACTGCAAAGTGTTCCTTGAACTGGAAGGTGCTGAAGGAAGGAGGGTCTGAGTAACGGATAGTAGCAGTTTTTCTCTCTATATAATTTCCTTCGAACTGTTGAGTTGATATAAGTTTATACATTGGGTACTTAAAAGACTATACTCCCCTTCCTAGCACATGTACCTTGTAGATGTACATAACAGACCAAAAGGAATACACTATATTTGACTTCCTGTACAGTGCTAGCCGCAAAATTTGGTGCTGCAAGTCTTGAGGACAGTCTTTTATTTCCTATAGCTAAATACATACATTTCTAGATAACTCCCAGATTAGGAGGATCTACCTTCCATGAAACAGAGGTCTGCAGGTGCAGGAACCATCTTAGATCCAAGCAACAACTTGCAGAAATTCAATGTGCAAGTTAGATGCAAAGATTAAGAAAAAAAAAAAAAGAGACAAACATTAAGGTATTAAACTAGCAATAATAATCTGTAGGTTATCACTTCTTTTTCCTTTTGTGACGAGACTTTCATTTTTTCGGTTCAAGCCTCAAACCGTTGATCACCAAAACAAAGACTAAAAAAACGAAATGACAAAGCATGCAACCATTGAAAGTGATAAGGCATGTGTAGACGCAAATGCCAGATTAAAATCAAACTTTGTTTCAAACAAATGGCTCAAGCTGAGATGGGTTTAAAGGATGGCAAATCATTATTGTAGAATATCATTTGATAAAAACAAGAGATATGGTAGTCCTGAGTGTACTGACTAACATTTCAGGGGTTTCATAAACATTACTCATCAAAAGGGAATTAAATGGGCTAAAACAATAGTTTTAATTTCAACTCCATAACTTAATTAAGTCTATGCTCGCACAAGGACTAAGGATCTAGCGATATGTTTAAGTATCCCTTTATAAAACTCTTAAAAGTAAACAACAGAAGCTCTAGCTTAAAAGGTTATCTTGATGAAAAGTTCTTCTGTGACTTTCTGTTTTCCTATTTATGAAACTCGTGCAATAGGATACCTGTTCAGGCTGGAGTAGTGTCCAATCCTGGGAGTGCCCCTCTGCCGCACACTGATTTGGTTTTCCAACACATTTCTGCATAATTAAAATATCAATCAGAAGAAGTTGCAGTCACAAGTTAAAAGAATCTAGCATCTTTCTATTCTTCATACCCGGAATTTAATCGGCAACAATTTGGAGCATTCTCCTTCAACTCCTATACAACAAAAGTGGGTAATAGAAGTTATTCATCTGCATAATATGAAAACAGTCTTTTCTAGGAGTCTTTAGGCTCACCTTTGCTGAGGGATTCTTTTTTGGCTGAGACACTTCACGTGCTTCCTTTTCAGATCTAATGGACAACTAGGGTTAAAAATGAAACACGATTAGAATTTTATTGGCTGAGACATAAGTAAGTTGCTAAAACATATATATAAGTCTGATACATTCAGGCTACCACATAACTGGTGGTATGGCATGCATAATCATCTCGAATCTAGTACCTAATTAAGCAGTTCAATTGGAGGATGCACTAAAAGTTTCTCATCAAATATGGATTTAGATTCCTGTGATACGATAATGAACATTTAATAAGGGGAAACAAGGAAAAGAACCAATTAACCAAAGAGGATAACACACGTCTAACAGATAGTCTAGCAAAAGCATACACCAAAATCATGTGATACGAAATCATCACCTATGCCATTATCTTCCCCACTTGGAAATATCTGTATGAAGACATGATCTTTAAGCATATAGCATGTAGTCAAAAATCAAAAAGACCAAAATAGGCAAACATAAGACAGGCTTGTTACATTTATGTGATCTTGATTTGAGTTATGTTACAGATTGTCCCTGCTTCACAGCATTTTGAGTGTTTGGTCTGAGAAACAACCCAAAACAGTATAAGCACAAGCTGGACTTGCTATACAAGAAGTGACACTTTGTGATGCTTTAGGTTAAATTCTATATGGTGAACCAAAAAGGTGATGCTAACTTTATTCATGATAAGATTCTACATGCTTCTTCTCCGACTGAAAATAAATGAATTTTGAATGTCTCATGAGATCTCTGAAAATAGTCAAGCAGTTTTAAGCAAAACTAAAAACTTCATAGTTTTGATTTGTTCTTTCACAGATAGTTCACTCGATTGGTGAAGTAAAGAAGCCCACCCAACCTTTTTAAGTCCACTAAAGCATTTTGTGGGTCAGCATCGGCATTTGGAGAGTTTGATAACTAAAGAGAAACAAGAGTTAGCTTACACATGCAAATGTTGCAATGATGATTTAGTCATAAACTTTAAGTGCAACAGACATCAGTTAAGTACAAGAAAACTAAGAGAATAAAAGAGGAAATATAAATAAACACATAGCTTAATCAATTAGCGACTAAGATTAATGTGATTAACTTACTGTTTGAACTCTATACATGGACAAAACATCAAGTTCTAGAGAAATAGATCACAACACTGGTTATTGATCTAAACCTACTGTGGATCTCATCCACCATAAAATGTTCAATCTATAAGTGTGAAATATACTAGCCATACCGTGTGCCTAACCATCATATACGGGAAATCTCTATCATCAAAACAACATTGGCCAACATATGTTTCCACAATCATGTACTCCTTATTTGATATGAAATGTCTATGAACCCAAGTCAAAAGGGGTTTTCAATATAGCTTCTCAAAATCTAACAAGCCACTGTGCATCGGAGGAATTGTCACCCTGCTGGACTTGCAGTAGTCATGGGCGGAGCCACCTTCGGCGAAGGGTGGTCAGATGCACACCCTTCGCCGGAAAATTCTATGGTGAATAGAGGTTAGATATTAGTCATTATGAATGTATATTTAATTTTGCACACTCTTAGCATAACTGAGAATAAAATTTCCACACCCTTCACCAAATTTTTAGCTCCGCCACTAGCAGTAGTCCTTTCCCAATCACAAATTTTGTATAATGAATGGATTTGGGAGGGGTTAAACAAGGTTTGGTTGGTGGGGGAGGAAGCAAGGAAACAAGTACCCTAACAACCTCATTCATTGTTGGCCTCTCACATGGGATTTGTTTTGTGCACAGCAACGCAAGCTGAAAAGTCTTCCTCACATGCATTAAGTCTATGCATGTAACAGATACCTTAGGATCGACAGCTTCCATCACGGTGTTATCATCCGCCTTTGACAATATCTGCAACACAAAACAAATTACTTCAGCCAAATGTAATAGGAATTAAAGAGACAAAAGACATTTGATAGAATTTTGTAAATGCAAGATGAAGGTAAGAAAATTTGAGAGAAGATGTTCTTTTCTATCCAGTATGAAATAAATCCTTTAAAACTAACAAGGTAGAGCAATTAATGGAGAATAATACCAGGTGATGCAAGTTCAAGTCATTCTCGGCCGGTTTCTTTCCTGTCAAAAGCTCCAGGAGAACAAAGCCAAAGCTGTCGACATCTGACTTTTCAGTTAACCTGGAAGTCCTGGCATACTCAGGGTCAATGTAGCCAATGGTGCCTAAGAAAAAATGTACGAAGGCGGTGGTGAAGGCGATGAAAGTGAACGGAGGCGTTGCGAAGGCTGTGGCGAGGGCGGAGAAAGTGAACAGAGGAGTTGTGAAGAAGGCAGCGAAAGTGAACGGAGGAGTTGCGAAGGAGGTGCATAACCGAGGAGTATGGAAGAAGCCGTCGGGGGGATACGGGGCAAACAAGAGATCCGAGGAGAGGATGCAATATTTGGTTAGGTACGTTTGACACGGCGGAGGAGGCGGCGATGGCTTATGATGCAACAGCGATAGAGTTTCGCTGGGTGAAGGCTAAGACTAATTTTCCAATTTCGATGGACGATGTGAATCGGAGTCCCAATCATCATATCAGTAATGTTGCGTCATCGAATGCAGTGGCTGTGGCGGCGGTAGATCAGATCAGATCCGCTGGCTTGGCCTCCACCTCAACCACCACCACAGCCATCACATTCGATGACGCAACAGTACTGATCTGATGATTGGGACTCTGATTCACATCGTCCATCAGAATCGAAAAAATAGTCTTAGCCTTCACCTTGCGAAACTCTATTGTTGCTGCATCATATGTCATCGCTGCCTCCTCCGTCGTGTCAAACGTACCTAACCAAACATGGCATCCTCTCCTCAAATCTCTTGTCTGTATCTCCCCAATGGCTTCTTCTATACTCCTCTGTAATGCACCTCCTTCGCAACTCCTCCATTCACTTTCTCTGCCATCGCCGCCGCCTTCGCAACGCCTACATTCACTTTCATCACCTTCCCCGCCGCCTTCGTACAAATTTGCTTAGGCTCTATTGTCACTTCTGTAAATCAATAAAAATATATATATATATATATATATGTACAAAAAAAATTATTTATAGAAATTAATTTATTTTTTTTCTACCTATAGAAATATGATAAATTTGAACAAGTCATTAGGATGAAAGAAAACGAAGAGGGGAGGAGCTGCTTAAATAGGAAAGTGGTAGGGGAAGAAAACAAAGCACAGTCAATGAAGGGAGTGTTTTACTTGACTGATGTAATTGTGCGGGCCACACGTGACGTGACATTATTATTATATTTTTTTTTCTTAAACAAGTCAAATTTTGTGATATTAGTATCACAAAATTTATGAATGTTAATATTGATCCTTATGATTTCTAGTAAAACACATTTTAACAAATAGTTGAATCGAAAACAAAATTGTCTCAAAATAAATGTTACCTTAAAATCTTTGTCACGACCCGTATTCCAACGGGGCGGACTGGCACCCGAAGCCGATAAGGCCCGAGAGAACCAATCTTTACTCCTGTCCATTCATATGCATGCCATTAAAAACATCACCACCACGTAAGGACATAAAATGCTAATAGCGGAAATCATGGAACATGTGATATATATGTATGCGTGAAACTTGGCCGTTAGGGCCATCAAGTAAAAATGGACATACATCTCTTACGTTCATATACCCACATATGTCTATAAAAGCCTCTAACAGAAGTACATACATGACCAACCTAAATTCGGGACAAGTTCCCGCTTTACATAACATTTACAATACCAAAACCAATGTACAACTGTGACTCAGAAAGCCCCAATCCAACTGGAGCTCACCAAAGATCAGTAGATGACCCGTAGCTTACTGTGGAGGTCTACTAGTACTTGTGCCTGTAGCAAGTAAGGTAAGTCCCACAAGGGACGTCAGTACGAAGAATGTACTGAGTATGTAAGGCCATAAGAAACAGTATGACACATAAATACTTTAGTGGAATCAAATATAAGTAAATAACCAATGTAGATAAGTCACCATTCTGCATATATGGAAGTATGTACATTACGTGGATTACTTTCTTTACTTTTACGCTCATTCATTCATTCATCACTTACTTCTTCATTCACTACTCATCCTTCCATTCTTACAATGCCAGGGCCCCAAGCTGATCAGTGGGAAATCAACAGTTTTTGGGATCGGCCCATGCTAGGCTTTTCTTTTGCCCCTGGGATACCACCCATAGTAGCGGGATCGACCCATGATAGGTATTCTTCTCACCCCTGGGATACCACCCGAGATATTGGGATCGACCCATGCTAGGTATTTTAACCCCTGGGATACCACCCAAGAATAGAGACTTCATTACCTTCTTCAATCTTAGAAATAGATCATTCGATGATTATGTTATTATAGGAACTTTTGAATGTAACATTTTTGGAACTTGGAACCATGTTCATCCTTATGTGAAACATGAATGACATAGATGAAGAATAAGATACACGTGATTAACAATAGACTATAAGCTGGAATGAGATACCTTAGAGAACTTCGGAAATGTACAAGTATAATGACAAAGTGAATACTATATGTTGCAGAAGGACACGGAAAGAGTAACCTTACATACCTTCACTTCCAAGTATGAATATACAAGCCTAGATACGAATACAATAGTCCATCTCCTTCCTTATGTCTTACTCTACAATACAAGTACATACCGGAGCTTACATTAGCAACTAGTTACTATACAAGTGTACAAGACGACAATGAGCTATATGACTGCCGTATAGAGTCATGTCACCCTTTACAATACAATCCACTGCATTCTCATACCAACAACACCATAACATTCCACACATTGACCAAGACATCATACATCAATAGCATTTCACACCACGTTTACCCTTTATGCCTCCTTATTATCATTCCGTCAAAATTACTCCTTCATAACAAAATATGAACAACAATTCATACTTAATATAGTCCAAAATGCCTCCATACGACCCTTTAAAGTCATTAAAACGGTATCATAAGTTGATAATTACATCCAACAAGGGTATAGGGGCCTTCGGGGATCAAAGAGAGACGAAAACATACAAAACGGAATTCTGGTGTGACATGCGAAGCCACTTGCGCCCGCAGGTTGCTGACATGTGGCCGCAGATGGCCCTTGGTAGTGTCCAGGGGCATCTGCGTTGGCACTTGCGAGGGCGGGTGCCCATTTTCGGCCACCGGGGTTCGTTTTGGATCCTTTTTCGCATTAAATGGTTCATGGCCATAAATAAGCTTTCCTTTACATACTTTTGATCAACTTAAGACCAATGAACAATCATGGTTTCATAACACACATAAACATCACCCAAAACTATCTTTTTATTTCAATACATCACCCACTCCGTACACAACTTCACAACAACAATTCCAAAAGTGATACACAAGGATAAAACAAGTTAAGACTATAATCACATCTCACATGTCAACATGAAATCCATCAAGTTCACTTCCTTCAAGACCACAAGTCCATTTTCAAGTTTACAAGGCAAAACCCGTCTCCAATTAAGCAAAAGTACACTGTTTTACACATAGTGACTGCCCAACACTGTGCCAACATAACCAACATGATTCATACACTATATTAACCATATCATACACTAAACCATAATAATAAATACTTACCAAAGCTTACCAAAGAGTGATCTTGTCCAAAGGGATGAAGGCTTAGGGTTTATAAGATGAGAGAATATGATGGAAATGTCTAGAATTTGGCATGTGTGCTTTTGTGAATAAAATCTGATTTTTGCCCCTTATATAGTCCCTTTTTAGTCATCCTTAGCCACACACTTGGGTATAATTAATATTTTCAATTGGTCAACAATTGAATGGATCATTTGCCCCATTTGGTCCATGTCTCTTTACTTAATATTTGGGCCTCATTTGGGTCCAATAGCTTTGCCCAATAATACTAACACATAATCCACCAATTTTCTCATGTTTAAATAATTCCATGCACGTTACGGTAATTAAATAGGTTCGGAAACAAACGGGGTGTTACAATCTTTTTGGAACTTTACAAATTTATATACACTTTTGAAAAAATATAATTGTAAGAATAATATGAGAAAAATTTAATGAATTCTATCTTGATTTTATAAATTAACAAGTAATTTGGAACAACTATATTTAGTAATGCTAATATTGGTCCTTGTGATTTCTACACATACAATGTAAATAACTTAATCTTATAAATGATCCATGGAAAAATGGATTTGAATCAAATCCAGCACTCTCTCTTTCTTTTTTTTAATGAAGATATCATTATTTTCTAATTTCTTTGTCACTGGAGAATATTTTCCTTCAGTATGATTTATAGAACTTTCAAATATAAATGGAGTATATTTTTAAAATAATGCATTACTCGTCTTCTTGTTTCATTTTTCATATTAGCCAAATACATATTAACTCTAATTATACGTTCAATTCGGGATGGTCAAGTATCTATATTGAGAGAAAAATAAATTTAAAAAATTAAGGCGGAGAAGTCTGAACGTTGTGACTTAAATTTATTCATCTTGTACTCAAGAATAGTATTCATGATATTAATACAAACGATACGTAAAGTGCAATTTTATACTAGTTGGTACTATTAATCATAACAAAAGACATGACTAAAATACAATCTTGAAGAAACCAAATAAAAAAAACTTGACACAGAATTAGCAACAATAGCGATTAAGGAATTACAACGTCTTAGATCCTAATCTCAAGTTAATTAGTTTTGCATGGAGGATTTTCCTTGGCCAAAACTGCACGCCCTATAGACTTGAAATTAAAATGCATGTTCCTCCGGATACCTATGACTTCCACATAAATATTTCATCACACTTACAACTGAACCCTGTTAATCCCACCTTCTTCCTGCAAATCATGCACCTTATTGACTTCGTTGAATCATCGTTTCTAATTTTAATAGTAAGAGAAGACATTATTTGAATAAAGCTAACACACTCTCGTCGGTTTCAGCTTCTTTCAAGAAAGTATTGCAGCATTGGGAACAAAAGGTGTCATTGGTTGGGTTCTCACAGAAAACCACAACTGCTCTCACATGAAACTAGGATTACTACTTTGTTACAACAAGGCATTATTTTTTTCGTCTGTTAATGAAAAAATTGTTAAGGGAATTATAGTGTTATACATAGAGAGAGGAAGCTTGTTTGAAATCGTAATACAAATTAAAGTAAGATTAGGACTTACCTAATTTATCCCTCTCCAACTTCTGTTTGGTTTTGGATTGGAATATTAATATTTGAAAATTCTTACCCAAATTTGATTAGGACAATATCTATTTGGCCGCAGAAGACTACCAAGAAGTAACCAGTAGTAGGGTCCATCAAAAACTTCGGCCTTTTCTTTGGGGAAAGTTTATAAGCAAAATGACATATATTGTTAACATTTAGGTAATAAATATGGCGTCATAGCTAAAGTTTATCTAATTATAGGACGTAGATACAATTTAGTAGCTAAATATACTAAATAGATATGGTATGTACAAATTTGCTTTAGAGAATTTATATATGAGCCCGAAATTCGCTTTGTATACAAATACAAACGTATATGAGCCACGAAATAAGAGAATCCCCCCCCCCCCCAAGACCAAATATGAGCTCCAAATTTCAAAAGATACAAATATACAAATACAAAAGAAATGTGTATTTAACTATTTAATCTAAACAATAAATGGTAATTATTTTAAACATTAGCTAACCTACTAATTATGACTTGATATTTTCTACTCTATGTATTTTTTCAATATCATATACGGTCAAACCTCTCTATAACGGCCCCTCATTATTATGTCATTTGAATATAACGACTTGATTTTCTTCAGAATCAATTTTTCATGTTATATTTTACTTCTCTATAACAATAATTATATTCATTATAGCAGTACACTCATTGTAAATTTACCGAACCTCTCTATAATAGTCATACTCAAATATTGTGTAATAATATTTTGTAAGAAATGTATTATGTATAAAATAAAATAATAAAATATTCATGGTAATCATGATTAATGTCATGCACATAGTAAATTTAAAATACGAATATCTAAAAGAAAAAAATGTATTCAAATAGTATCCATCAGTTATGGTCATAACTTCAAGTCGAATTACTACTGATGTTTATCTTCTTACATTTATACTCTTTCTATTTTGTTGATTAATCAGGTTAACAAATATGTTTTTTATAGGTACACAAATTATTAAACTAGTTTTTTTTTTTGCATACTTTTGTTTATAACAACTATATGAGATTTAAACGTCAAATGTCAGTGTACATATATAAGCACCTCGCTATAACAACCATGAAATGTTTAGATAAATACTGGCACGATAGAGAGGTTTGACTGTATATACAATAAAGTAATTAGTTTGGAAAAACATAGCCATGTTTTTTTTTTACATAAAAAATATCCCATAAGTGTACTAGCGACAAAAAAAAATTACGAAAAAAATGGTCACATGTATATGTATTGTATCGATATTGTATAAATAATTATTTGATGTATATTGTATAAATGGTGTATAAAAATTTATATATATATATATATATGATATATAACCATGTATCAAAGATGTATATACATCCATATGTACTGTTTATACACTGATTATATATTGCAGCAACTTATTGGAACATAAAAAAAGGAATCTCATTCTAGACAATTCACATAAACATTAAATCCATCTTCCCTGTAATTCACAGCAACTTTAGAAGTCAAAATCAAATTCAAAGTAACTCAATCAATGTCGCAATATGATGGCAACTACCGAGACCCTTCTAGATAGGTAAGCCAATTACCCAAAAAGAAAAAAGAAATACAAAAATGTACGTAAAAACAGATAAACGAGACTTCAAAAGTGAAGTCAGGTCAATGCATATATAAATACAGCGGAAGTTTGAACAAAGTACCATAACAACCCCCCGAATTTGATGTCATAAGTACAAGAGCATCTAAAACATAATCGAAATCTGAGTACAACATCTATCTCTGAACATGAGTAAAGACTAGATAAAGATAAGAGGTGATACAAGAAATAAGAGGCGGAAGCTAAGAAAACAAAGGAAACAAAGATAAACAAGATAAATAAAGATAAAAGGGATAAAGAGGTAGACACAAAAATGGAATCAAAGGCAACCAATTCTATAAAAAGAAAAGACCTCCTTCAAATATCCAAATAAGCACCTAAACCTATGAGAAAGACCTCAAGGGAATTAGATTCCCAAGCAACCCTCCTTTCTAAACTTGAAACAATCAAAAGCTTCAACAAGCTCTCAAACTCTCAAAAGAGTATTTAATATTCAATATTCATCAAGATAATCTACTCTAAAATGAGCTATGCTCCACTATTTATAGACTAGGTTACTAATTACAAAAATACCCTTAATGAATTTAGGGTCTTCTTTAGCATGAGGCTTGAATGTCAAGAATAGCCACTTTGCATCCATAGCCACTTTTCCCTTTTTCGAGTAGTCTTCCATATGTAGCCTTGTACTTCCATTTTAGCACATTCCTAAGCTTTAACCCTTCATTCCTAACTCCTTCCACGCCTCCAAAGTATTGACTCAAGCCAAAGCTCTTGAACTCTTTCTCTTGGCTTGGCGTGCATGCATCATTCTCCCTTTCTTGAAAAGGATTCGTCCTCGAATCCAAACCTAGCAAAAACCATAGGGAAAAACAAGCAACAACAAGATCCTCATGGCAGAAGGGTTAGGGTTAGCAACATCAAACTTATCTCTAAGACAAGGAGGAACACACTTAACATATAGCCAAGCATCAAAATGAGCAATCAAGGGCTCGCAACCCCATAAAATAAATGCTACTTGGCCATTCAAAAGACTTTGACAAAGGGAAAAACCATAAGAACCATGGGAATTAGTCAACCACACATAAAAACCCACATTGGTTCTATGTTTCAACAAGCACAAAAACCCTTTTAAGTCAAAAGTCACATGATAATTTCCAAAGTTAAGTGCAAGGTCTTGAACAAGATCATTCCAAATTAAGAGTTCACTCAATACACTAGCTATCTCCAAGAATGGGATTACTCCCAAATCATCACCGGGGTCAAATACAAAGGTATCCCCCACACAAGTTAACAAACATATTGCATTTAAGCTCATAATATAATTAAGTAGTAACACCAAGCATTTATCACATGAAGGAAAAGAAGTGTTGCTACTATGTGTACCACACAAAGATGTACCCTTTTGACCAAACACCAAGTTTGGGGTATAAAACCCACCATATTTCAAATGGTCACCGGGGTCAAATGGGAGAAGTATCCATGAACATGAGTCAAAGTAATGCTCATTCTCCCTAAAGATTCCTCGATCACAAAAAGACATACTCTCTACACAACCATTGGCAATATCATAAGGAAATAGAGAGTAAATAAAGGTGTCATGCAAAGTGATTTCCACTAAGGTGTCCTCAAGAACATGTTCACTATTATGTGCAAGAACATTATCAAGAGTATGCTCAAGAATTGGAACACTCAAAGAAGAAGAAATATTTGGGACACAAAGAGCACCTTCCATTTCTTCACATTCCATTCCCATAAGAGTACTCTCATCTTCCAAGAAGAGATTTCCATCTTTAGGAGGAATATTGTCACACCATAGTGGGTTGTTATATAGAATATAGCCCTCAAGAAGAGCTACATCATTAACATGATCTACACCACTAGGTAGCGGACTAGGAGTGATTTCATCCTCTTCAAACAAGACATTATACTTAAAGAGAGAAGGGTCAATCCAATAAGGAGGATTAGGACATGTAAGTTCGCTCTCAAAAAGACAATTATCAAGTTTCAAAAAAGTTTCAAAAGCATGATCATCCCTATGAGCCAAGCAAGCAATAGGATCTTCATTAAGAGGTAGGCTCAAAGGGTTACTCTTATTCGATTGACCAACGATATCAACATCATCACTAGCTTGAGGTTCATTAATCACATCACAAACACCCTCAAGTAGTGGACTAGACGCAAAAGCTAGTTGATCAATACCAATATCACTTGATAATGAACTATCATTCAAAACACATGTATCAACACTAGGTGGACACAAATTGATCTTACTAGAAGAATCAATTCGGTCATCAATAGGATCAACTGGTGTATCCACATTCTCAACAAACACATTATCAAAACATGGCAAAGAATCACATGACAATGTACTATTATTCAAGTCACAATTGTCAACACTAGGTGGACACAAATTGATCTCACAAGAAGAATCAATTCGGTCATCAATAGGATCAACTAGTGTATGAACACTCTCAACATAGACATTATCACTATGTGGCAAAGAATTATTAAGTTCACATAAAGACAAGCTATCACTCATACTTTGTTCATTTGAAAATTTGAAAGTGTCAAGTTTAGCTATTTTACCTTGAAGCCCACAAGAAAGGTCTTCTTTACCTTGGGATGAGAATCCCCTCAATGCATTGGTACACTCTTCAAGTCCTTGATGAGGATTAGGGAAAGTTGGTGGAAAGATAAGTTGCAATCGATTAATTCGAGTACTCAACCGATCCAACCGTCCTTTCATTTTGGTAGAGAGGGTGGTGAACAAGTTTAACAATTCACCCAAAGTGGGTTCCCTGATGGGAACTTGGTTTTTCTTTTCATGACCCGCCATTGGTACCTATTGAAGTCACTCAACCAAAGCAAGCAAACACATTAGGTTAGTTTAAAAAAAAGCTCACAATCACTCAAGAAATCACACCTTTGTTTGCCTCACAAATTGTTTCGGCCAATGATTGTATCTTGTTTAGTCCGATGAGTTGCAAGGGTCCAATCTCTACTTGAGACTTGAGGTCAAGAATAGATTTTTGTTGACTCGAGAAAGAAAGTTCAAAAGCTAAGGACGAGAACCAAGAAGTTTTCAAGAGAAAATAAAGAAGAAAAGCTAAAAGAAAGTAGCACGAAAAAAAAAAATCGGACTCAAAAATAAAGTAACAAAAGTAGAGAAGGAATTACTTGTTGTTACTTAGTATGAAGGATCAAAGTAGATGATTTGATATTTAAAACTAGTTAACAAGTGATTAAAGATGTTAATTACTTGTTAAATAGTTGAGGGATCGAAAGAGAAAGAGAACAAAAAAAGAATCATGAAATTTGGACACTTAGAAAAATTTTTAGGTCCAAAAAAACTTTAGGACCCCAAAAAAAAAAACTAAGAGTCAAAAACCTGCATTTTCAGCTCTCTGAAACTGTCCCACACGCGCTGCTGACGTGGCAATTTTTTTTTATTTTTTTTTTCCACAAATGGACCTACAAACACTTTGACCAACTTTGACCTCAAAATTTTTGGATCAAAGTGTACTTTTTCTACCTTCTTCTTCAAGAACAATATGAAGATGCTCAAGAACACAAGAAAAAATTTCAATCTTCAAATGCTCATAACTTCTTCGTTTTTGCTCCAAATTCAATGAAATTTTCACCCACGTATTCCTTTCAATGCCACGAACAAACCCCATTAATTTTTAGCTTTCAAAATCAAGCCAAAAATAAACTCACTTTTCAAAATCCACAAAGTTTCAAAAGCTCAAAACTCTTTAATGGTATCTTCAATTCTACAACTCCGAATTGAACGAAATTTGAGATCTAGACTCACAAGACACTAGGGAATCAAGATCTAGTATCAAAAACAACAAATCAAAATAAAAAAAATTGGATTTTTTTTTTTTTTTGATTTTCAAGATAACAATCCCAAGATTGATTTTGTTCAACAAAATCAAACCTCGCTCTGATACCAAATGATACAAGAAGAAAGAGGCGGAAGACTTTAAAGAAACAAGAAAACAAAGAAACAAGATAAACAAAGATAAATAAAGATAAAAGGGATAAAGAGGTAGACACAAAAATGGAATCAAAGGCAACCAATTCTATAAAAAGAAAAGACCTCCTTCAAATATCCAAATAAGCATCTAAACCTATGAGAAAGACCTCAAGGGAATTAGATTCCTAAGCAACCCTTCTTTCTAAACTTGAAACAATCAAAAGCTTCAACAAGCTCTCAAACTCTCAAAAGAGTATTTAATATATAATATTCATCAAGATAATCTACTCTAAAATGAGCTATGCTCCACTATTTATAGACTAGGTTACTAATTGCAAAAATACCCTTAATGAATTTAGGGTCTTCTTTAGCATGAGGCTTGAATGTCAAGAATAGCCACTTTGCATCCATAGCCACTTTTCCCTTTTTCGAGTAGTCTTCCATATGTAGCCTTGTACTTCCATTTTAGCACATTCCTAAGCTTTAACCCTTCATTCCGAACTCCTTCCACGCCTCCAAAGTATTGACTCAAGCCAAAGCTCTTGAACTCTTTCTCTTGGCTTGGCGTGCATGCATCAAGAGGGGGCTCGGAATCAGCTCCAAACTCTAGAGCGTGCCAGTACCTCGAAATCAACCTCTGAATAGCATGATCAGCTGTCGCATCTCGTACTCGAACTAGGATCTGCATCGAAAAGGCACAGTAGGGGTGAGTTTGGTCCAGTTGTACTCAATAGGTATCATAGTCTGACTGAGCAAAGCCGAAAATACTACAAGTAAAGAAAATATTGTGAGCAAGTTACCTGCAAGAAGAAAAGTTCTCAAACGGTAGCTCACACCATCTCCACTAACAGTTCTAATATATAGATGGAATCAAAATAGAAGTGGTACACACAAAGTATATATAGGAACTAAGTTCAAGGGAAGACATAAAGAAAACACAAAAAATACATATGCAATGCAATGTAATGATGATAGAGTCATGATGAATGATTGAAAGTCATCACATGACTTTCTGTATACACCTATCGAGCCTCAGCGCTCCCGCTCCCAAAATAGGACCCATAGGGGGTTCGCAACCCATATACTACCTCAAATTCTCAACTCACCTCTCCGACTAGTGTTCACGGATCAAGGGTTTTATAAAAGCATCTCATTTTCTTGCAAATCAGTGTTTCTCAATGGTACCAATGTCTCATGAATATGTATGTATGAAATGAGGATATAATGCTCACAATCAAATCAGTATGAAGATGACAATCCGTTCAATACATGTATAAGTGAGCCCAGAAATCAACTCATTATGTCAATAATTCATGATATCAATTCTCACTTGGCACCACCGGAATAAATAGTCATGTAAGACATCATTAATATCATATCAATCCCAACTCGGGTATTTTCTATCATGATAAAGGCAAATAATACTAAATAAGGCCTAAAATATCTATTCAAGCCCCTGCACGGGCATCACATTAAGGATAATAGCATTTAATGCACTATAAAGGCCAATGATGTCAAATAAAGCCCCTGTATGGGCAACACGTAATATATGATATCTCAAGTCAACAACAAAAAGCATATAAGCCCCCACACGGGCACACAACATTAATAATAATCTCAGAATATAACTCCTACGATTATTTTCCCAACCCATAGCATGCTTTACTTATATATTAACTACCCAGTTCAGTCTAAAGAAAGTTAAGCCATAACCTACCTCAAAATATCAAAATCCACGCCTAGAACGAACGGTCTCGTCATGAGTTAAAACTATCAAAAAAACTATCTACGTATCAAAAGGAAGCTAATGATACCCATATTGATTGTCATGACCCAAAAATAGAGGTCATGATGGCACTTATCGCGGCCCAACCTTGATAAGTAAGCCAACACCCAAAAAGGAAATTAAACAAAACATTAAGTAAAGACAGGCTAAGTTTGCAAAGTTGTCAATCGACTCCTTGGGATTCGTTCGAAATACCGTGAACACAAACGAACTATGCTACTAGACTAAATTCGACGTTCTAGACTCAATGGCAATGTCTGATTTTTAAAAAAGGATTGTTTTCAACCAATTAACCCTCGAGACCCCTAAAAGCTTAGTTAAGCTAGTTTTCAAATAAAGGGTCGAAATACAAAGTGAAGGTTCTGAACCCAAATCAACCTCACTACTACCCCAAATTTGACATTTTGGATCTAATAAAACTGTCCAAATCGTCATCCGAGACTCAAAATATCAAATGTCAACCTAGGTCAACTATAGAACTTTTCAAGCCTAAAAAAGACAAACTCTCCCAAATCATTCCCGATCGCCTCGGGGACCAAGTCAGCTATCCCCACACCTCAAAACCAACATGTAGCAACTATGGGGAAGGGTAAATTGGTCAAAACACATAAAAAGCAAGACTTCACAAATTAGGTCATTACAATATCCACCACTAAGACTCTAGTTTATCCTCAAACTAAAAGGTAAAGAAATACCTGAGTCAGTAAAGAGATGGGGGTAACTACTAAGCATATCGGACTCGACCTCCCACTCAATGAAATGGTGTCTTCACTGAACCTTAACCACAGGAATCTCTCTAGATCATAACCGTCTAACATCTCTGGCTAAAATAGAAACTAGCTCATCAACAAAGGTCAACCTCGAATCCAAATGAACTGAATCCCAATGAAGCACGTGAGACTTATCCGAAATTAAGCATCGAAGCATGGATATAAGAAAAATTGGATGAACGGCTGAAAAATCTGGAGGTAAGGTCAACTCATAAGCAACCTTCCCAACTATCCGAAGAATCTCAAAAGGTCCAATGTACCTCGGGCTAAGCTTGCCCCTCTTTTCGAACCTCGTCACTTTTTTCATGGACGACACACGAAGAAAGACTCGATCAATAATCCCAAACTTCAAGGCATAATGCGTGTGGTCGATATAACTCTTTTGCCTACTCTGGGCTGTTCGAAGCCTGTCCTGAATCACCTGAACCCTATCCAAAGACTCGCAAAGCAAGTCAGTACCACAGGGTCTAGCCTCAAATGTCTCAAACCAACCAATCAGAGATCGACAATACCTATCATACAATGCCTTAAAAGGTGCCATCTCAATACTCGAATGGTAGTTATTATTATAAGCAAACTCTGCCAAGGCTAGATGTTTCTCCCACTGACCTCCAAAGTTTGTAGCACATGCACGGAGCATATCTTCAAAAATCTGAAAAGTCAGCTCCGACTGACCGTCGATCTGGGGTTGAAAAGTTGTGTTAAGGTTAACCTGAGTATCCAACTCCTCCTGAAACATCCTCCAAAAGATAGAAGTGAACACTAAACCTTTGTCTAAAATAATAGACACGGGTACTCCATGAAGACGAACTATCTCCCGAACATAAATACAAGCCAACCTTTCGGCACTGAAGGAAATCTAAATAGGAATGAAATGGGCTAATTTGGTCAATCGATCCACAATGACCCAAAGGTTGTCAGACCCGCGAGAAGTACGAGGCAACTCACTCATAAAATCAATAGTGATCCGCTCGCACTTCCACTCAGGAATGGGTAATCTCTGAAGCAAACCACCCGGTCTCTAATGCTCGGCCTTCACCTGCTAACAACACAAGCAACGAGCTATGAAGTCCGTTACATCCTTATTCATACCACCCCACCAGTAATGCTGCTTTAAATCATGATACATCTTGGTCACCCCTGGATGAATGGAATATCTAGAACAATACGCCTCCTCCAAAATCAATCTCACCCATCCACCCACTCTCGGCATACAAACTCGGCCACTAATCCTCAAAACACCATCTGAATCAAGAGATGCCTCCTTAGCCTCGCCACTCAACACCATATCTCGAATCACCCTCAAGCTATCATCATCAAATTGGTGACCTCGAATCTGCTCCATCAAAGAAGATCTAGCATCAACAAAAGCTAAAACACATACGGGTGTCGAAATATCAATCCTAATCATGTAGTTAGCTAAAGACTAAACCTCCAAGGCTAAAGGCCGCTCTTGAGTCAAAAGGTGAGTCAAACTCCCCATACTAGTTTTCTTTCGACTCAAGGCATCCGCAGCCACATTAGCCTTATCTAAATGATGTAGAATAGTGAGATCATAATCTGTAAGCAACTTAAGTCAATGTTGTTGTCTCATATTAAGATCTCGCTTATCGAAGAAGTACTAAAGGCTACGATGATCTGACAAAATCTCACAACGGACTCCATACAAGTAATGCCTCCACAACATCCACACAAACACAACAGCGGCCAAGTTCAAATCATGGGTCGGGTAATTTCACTCATGAGGCCTTAACTAATGAGAAGCATAAGCAATCACCTTACCCTACTGCTTTAACACTGCACCTAAGCCAAAATCAGAAGCATCACAAAACACGATAAAGCCCACTCCCTCTGTGGGAAAAGTCAAGATAGGAGCCAAAGTCAACAACTCCTTGAGCTTTTGAAAGCTCTTCTCACAAGCATCCGACCATTGAAAAAACACTTTTTTCTGAGTCAACTTGGATAAAGAAACTGTAATAGACGAGAAACCCTCTACAAAACATTGATAATAACCCACCAAGCAGACCAAACTCTAAATCTTGGTAGGACTAGTGGGCCTAGCCCAATTACGAATCACCGCAATCTTAGCCGGATCAACCATAATACCATCCTTGGTCACCATGTGACCCAAAAAAGAGATATAATTCAACCAAAACTCACACTTGGAAAACTTAGCATATAACTTCTCATCACGCAATCTCTGAAGTACAGTCCTCAAGTGTCTCACATGATCGGCCTCATTCTTAGAATAAAATAAGATATTATCTATAAATACTATCACAAAGGAGTCAAAATATGGTTGAAATACCCGGTTCATCAACTCGATTAATGTCGCTGGGGTATTGGTCAACCCAAAAGACATGACCAAGAACTCTTAATGATCGTATCGAGTCTGAAAAGCCATCTTCAAAACATCTGAAGCTCTAATATTCAACTTGTGATACCCGAATGTCAAATCAACCTTAGTAAACAAGAAAGCACCCTGAAGTTGGTCAAACAAATTGTCAATGCGAGGAAAAGGATACTTGTTCTTGACTATTACCTTATTCAACTACCGATAATCAATACACATCCGCATAGAACCATCATTCTTCTTCACAAACTAGACAGGAGCACCCTGTTGACACCCAATTTTGGCTCTCCGTGCTTAAAATTAACGTCTTCAGGCTTCCTGATCGTTAAAAAAGCACAAAATACATTTTTTTACACACTTTTACAATTCGTTGATAATTATCCTTAATTTCGTAAATATCAGAATTTTTATCAATTTATTGTCATTTTAAATTTTTCACAGTCATCTGCACACGTACACAACATAACACATCAATTCGTTGCAGTACACTACATTTTTAACTATTTACATAAATAATACTTTTTTTTCAAGATAATTATATTTTGTTATTGTTTACATTTTTGTAATTATATTTCGATGTCCATATTTTTTATACGTTAGTTACAATCCGCAAACGATAAGTCGGATCAATTACTTTAAAATACGGGACAACAATTAGGTCAAGTCAAAGTCTTGTCACCTTTATTAAAGATGACTTGTCACCTTTATTAAAGGTGACATTTGACATGACTATACATGACTTTTGTCTTTTGGGTAATAATATTTACATGTTGGTTAAAAGGATGAAAAATCCTTTGAATAATAACTAATGGACTGAGATGGTATCTAGCGTTTAAAGAAGAGATTCTTTTATTTTAAGGGTAAAAGAATGGGTTTTATTTGTATTATAAATAGAGGGGGGATGACACATACATATACACACCCTACACATTCACACACACACTACACATACATATACACACCCTACACATTCACACACACACTACACATACATATACACACACTACACATACAAAAAGACACACACACAGAGATTTGGCTCTCTCTCTCTCTCTCTCTCTCTCTCTCTCTCTCTCTCAATTTACTCTCCTCTCCCCATCTCCTTCGTTTCCACCACTGCTCCGGCGAGGAGCCATTAGCTCCGATGAACCGGAGTTTCGTCACCCTAAAATGGCGCACCACCAGCCAACTGTCAACCACCCCGCCTCTCTTCCTTCCACTTTGTCGCTGCCTCGCCGGAGGTGGTGACCGGCGAAGCTCCGAACACCATCACCACCGCGATACCCCTCCTCTTATTTTTTTAATTCACTCTCCCTTCTCCTATTATTAGTCTGTTGTTACGCCAAAAATGGTGGTTACCGCTTTGAAACCAGATCTGGCCTGTTCGGCGTTGCTCCGGTGACTCCGTGGAAGCAACGCCACTTCTCTTTTCCTCACTATTATCTCATCACTGTCACGTTAGAGAGCCGAATCCGGCTAGATTTAACGCATCTCGGTGTTGCTCCGGTGCTATCACCGTCGAAGCAACACTATTTCACTGCCTTCCATGCTTTTACGGCTCCAGTGACTTTGTTTAACTGATTCACATATTGTTTGGTCGTTTAGGGGCAGATCTGGCCGAAGTTGTTAATTATATGGTGAAACACCTTTTTTCCGATGAACGTGTGTTGGTCGTGTTCATAGGACTATTATTTATTTTCTTTTATGAATTTACATTTTAATATTATTGTTGTTACTTTCAAATATGGTGGGAGTTTTACGTTTTGTGATATTTGTGGGACTATTTTCCTGAATGCTTTTTGCTAAACTCATGATTCATTGCCATTACATTACGTGTTGCCTTGCTTCCATTTTTGGACTGATTTTGTCCTTCTACCGCTTTACCTTTTTACTACATTGATGATGAACAAGATACTACATGATTTGGCCAATGAAAATATTCCCTTCGGTTTTTTAGGCCTGCACAAATAAAAAGACGGACACTGCGTATATAAATACATAACAAAATAAATAAATATGGGCGATGATGAGATTTTTATATTATCACGACAACACAAAAGGTTTTATGATTCGTATCTTGGCAAGACGATTTAGGACGGCTGATGATTCGAGCAACCACTTCGTAGCCATGGCGTATCTAAAATTTCATCCGAGCCCACTATATAATAAAATATTATTTTTTTTTATATGTGTCACATATTATTTATAATTATTTGCTCATTACTAACATTTCTATCAAGTGTTTGTGCAGATTCTCGAAGATACTTCTTAAAGATGACATTCAAAAAGGAGTTTAAATTTTTCTGTTTGTATTTTACATTCCTACAATTGTACAAATATTAATCATAGTGAAAACTTTACTTTTGGGGCGTCGGGTGGGATTATCCTTTACTTACATATTTATTACACGCGCTTAGGCAAAACTTAGGCCGTTAATATTTATTCAAAGAATTAAATCGATTTAGATATCTAATTAATTATTTCACATTCTTTACGTCAGAAAATATTATAGTCTTTTCTTTAAAAATAACTCTATTTTTCTTATCCACAATTGATTTATTTTTACTAATTTTGTTAAGTTAAAACTATTAGAGAATACTTTTTAAATATAAACAACACTCTATTTTCCATACGTTACAAAGTATTTTTCTTTCAAAATAGTACTTTCTTTTTTCACACATATTCTTACACATCCTTTCATATTGTTTATATATTTCTATACACACATTTATGATACTATCTCTTATTTATATAATTAATACACACTCTTCACACATAAACTTTTTATATTATTTTTTACATATTTTATATATTTATACTTTAAAAAATTAATTTTTACCTCCTCCCTCTTTGATAAATTTAGTCTAGTCGGGTACCACCTTTTGTGGATTCTGAAGGGTGCCTAATCCCTTCCCTTCGGAATAATTTGAACCCTTACCTAGAATCTAAACTGGTTTTCGCAGATTAAAACGTAAGTCATACATGTCAACAATAAAAAATAGGTTTCCTTATTTTCTTTAAAAATTAGGTGGCGACTCTGTACAAAAATCAATTCTTTTAGAGTCCGTAAGTCGTGCTTGTTTTAACCTTGGTGAAAAATAGGGCATGACACACCCCAAGGAGATACACTAGGTCTAATGAAACCCTTACTCAACAAATCTTGCAATTGCTCCTTCAATTCCTTCAACTTAGTTGGGGCCATCCTATAAGGAGAAATAGAAATGGGCTTGGTGCCCGGCTCCACATCAATAGCAAAATCAATATCACGATCCGGAGGCATACCCGACAAATTTCTAGGAAACACATTCATAAACTCACGAACAACCTCAATAAAATCCATAAAAGGTGGTGAAGCAACACTAGTATCACGAACATAAGCCAAATAAGACAAGAACCCTCTTTCTACCATACAACAAGCATGTAGAAAAGATATAACTCCCTTCAGACCTAAATTAAGCGTACCCTTCTAAGCTAACCTTGGCACACTCGGTGCAGCTAAGGTCACGGTCTTGGCATAATAATCCAATATAGCATGATAGGGAACTAACCAATCCATACCCAAGATAACATCAAAATCAATCATATCTAGGATAATCAAGTCTACCTAAATCTCACGCCCCGCAAAGGTAACTACACAAGATCAGTACACTCGATCCACCACTAAAGAATCTCCACGAGGGTATAAATATGAAGGGGCCTAGCAAGGGGCTCACATGCAGCATCAAAACCAGAAGTAAAATATGTAGACACATAGAAGAATGTAGAGCCAGGGTAAAATAACACAAAAAAAGATCTGTAGCAAACCGAGAAGATACTAGTGATAACTCCATTAGAGGCCTCAGCCTTGGGTCTCCCAGGTATAGCATAACACCGACCACATCCGCTTCCAGACTGAGTAATCCCGTGATGACTACTATAAGTTCCCCTTTCTCCACCTCAGGAACTTCTTTTATCACTATGTGAACCACCTCTGACTTCAGATATAAGAGTAGGGCAAAGTTGAAGTTGAGAACCCTGCTGGGTAGGACCAAACACATGCCAAGGACAATCCTTGGCCAAGTGGACAACCTCATTACATACAAAGCATCCTCTAGGGCCTGACTCAATCTGAGGAGGGTACGAATGAACTAGGACGACCACCCTGGCCCGAAAAACTGAAGTTGGAACCTCCTCTAGCATGACCTAATGCCTGGACACCTGAAGCTGCAGAACCTAAAGGTCTACCACCTGATCCCACTAAAGCGGTCTGAACTGGCCTACCATGATAACCACGGGAACCTCTACTAGAGAAATCTCTGCCCCAGGAGGCATGTCCACTAAACTCGCCCTGATGGCCCACCTTCTTGGTTCCTCCCTGAGTAGCCTGGGTAATAGACTCAGTCATTTTGGCATGCTCAATAATACTTTGAAAAGAATCCCCTGAAATAACCATCTGGGCACTAGTCAACTGATAAGGACCCTCTAACCCTTTCACAAACTTTCAAATCCTCTCTGACTCAGTAAAGATACTGGCGACTGAATATCGATATAGAGCATGGAAACATGTCTCATACTCAGCAATTGTCATGGAACCCTACCTCAAGAGATCAAACTCATCCCACATCTGATCTCTTAAGCTGTACAGTACAAATCTCTCTAAGAAGACCTTGGAAAACTGAGTCTTAGTCATAGCAAGCGAACCCAATGGCCTACAACTAGAAAGCGATCTCCAGTAATCCCCAGCCACACCTGTCAACTAATAAGTAGTATAACCAACTCCTTGAGACTCAAGAGATCGATGATTATGTAGAATCTCCTGACAATCAATCAAAAACTCATTGGCATCCTCGCCAATCGCTTCACTAAACTTGGGAGGAGCCAAGCGAATAAACCTTTTCTAATCATCAGAAGACACCACAGTACCCAAAGTAATTGGAGAAATAGTAAGTCTGGTAGGCAACGAATCCATACATGGGGGGTACCATAGATAATGGTTGTACCCCAGATGTAGGAATACCATAAGCAGAATTCTGTGCTGACGGTGGAACACCACTCGTAGTCGGAGGAATACTAGGTACACTCAAGGGACACTCTCCAAATGACTCAAAAGGCAAATCAATGAATTTTGAAGCACTGGGTGTCAACTCAACCCTGTGGGACCTGAGATGGCCCCGCACCCCCTATCTGATAGTCATCTCAATCATACTCAACCTTAGGCTCGGGAGATATCCTCTGTCTGGGGCATCTCCTCGTGTCTGTCCTCTACCTCTGGGTCGTCCACAACCCCTACCTCGTCTTCATCGGGGCTCCTATATCGGGTGCCAGCTCAGCATCCCTGAACCTAGCCCTCACCATCTGCGTAGAAAAGAAAGAAATACAAGTTTAGAATGTTAGGCATGAACAACCCGTACAACAAGGAATCAAATGAGAGAAGTTTTTTGTAAAGACATCTTATAGCCTCTCGAAGATAGATACGGACGTCTATGTACTGATACACTAGACTCTACTAAACATCCTACTCTTATACATATGAGACCGGTGAACCTGGCTTTGATACCAATTTGTCACGATCCAAAAATTGAGGTCATGATGGCACTTATCATGGCATAGTCTTGATAAGTAAGCCAACACTCAAAAAGGAAATAAAATGAAACAATAAGTAAAGACAGGCTAAACGAGACTTCTATACCAAAGTCAGGCCAATACAAGCATGAAATATAGCGAAATTCTGAAAGAAATATCATAAATCCCAAATCTCTGGTGACATAAGTTTAGAGCATCTAAACAACCATTCGAATACTGAATAATACGTAATTTGTCTTTGAGTCATAAGTAAAGACAAATAAAGATGGATGAAGTCCGAATTAGACTCTAACTCTGGACTGTATCAGTACCTCAAAAACCTAAAATCTCTGCATAAAGATCAGCCGCCACGCATGTTACTCAAACTAGGATTTACCTCGAAAGGGCACAGTAGGAGAGAGTACGATCCATTTGTACTCAGTAGGAATCATAGGCCGACTGAGTAAAGTAGAAAATAATATAAGTAAGGAAATATTATGAGCACGTCACCTGCAAACAGAAAAGTTCCCAAATGGTAGTTCACACCGTCTCTTCTAACAGTTATAATATAAATACAGAAAGTAAAGGGAGAAAACAAGTAATCACAAAATTAGACATAAACGGAATAACACCAAGAAATATGTAGACAACAACAAAAATGTGAATGTATATGGAATGCAATGATGATGATGATGACGTAATGATTTGAAAGTTATCGCATAACTTTCTGTAAATACCTACCGAGCCTCAAGCTCCCAAGATAAGACCCATAGGGGGTTCACAATCCATATACTATGTCTCAGAATTTCCACAATCTTAATCTCATATCTCAATCTACCCGACCCGCACATTCCTAGGTCTAGGCATTTTTAAAGTGTCTCATTTTATTTCAAAAATCAGTGTTTCTCAATGATACCAATATCTCATGAATGTGTATATATGAAATGAGGATGTTATGCTCACAATCACATCAGCTGAAGATATCCAATTCATTCAATACGTGTATAAGTGAGCCCAGAAAATTAACTCAATATATCAACAATTCATGATATTAATTCTAATTAGGCACCATTGGAATGAATATGCATGTAAGACATCATCTATATCGTATCAACACATAACTCGACGTTTTTGATCATGATGAGGCAAACATGCTCAATAAGGCCCATAATATCTATTCAAGCCCCCACTCGGGCATCACATTAAGAAATAAGGCATTCAAATGCATAAATAAGGTCAATGATGTCAAATAAAGCCCCCGCACGGGCAACACGCAATATATGATATGTCAAGTCAACAACAACAAGAATATAAGCCCCCACACGGGCACACAATAAATAAAATACTCACAAAATACAACTTCCATTGTCTTTTTCCCATACCCATAGCATGCTTTACTCATTTATTAACTACCCAACCCAGTCTGAAAGAAGTTAAGTCATAACCTACCTTGAGATGATGAAATTCAAGCCAAAAGTCCTTCAACACAGCACTTTCCCCTTTTGAACGGTCTCGAAATCAACTAAAACATACAAATATAGCATCTATGCGTTAAAAGAAAGCTAACAATACCCATATTGATCATTTTTAAGACAGGTCCAAAACGGACTCAAAAAATAAGTTCTGAAATGAGAGGGGAAAAACTGAAATTTTATTTTAGAAATACATCCCCCAAGGTTATAGGAGTCTACAGTAGAAAACCCAAGCAAAAATGGGTTATAAACGAGATCCAAATCGGAAAAAAAATTATTTTTAAGCTTTACTGGCAAAATCCTCAAAATCCCATTTTGAAATCAAGGTTAAAGAGTGTTTTGATGATATAATCAATGCAAAATAATGAAACCAAGGTTTTGGAGCTTACCCAAGCTCAAATGGTGAAGAAACCCTCAAAAATCGCCCAAACCGAAGCTCAAAGGTCCAAAAATAGAGAAAAATCATGAAAATGAGCTATATATACAAATCCAGCGCTGGCTGCTTAAGTGGCTAAATTGACCGTTAAAGCGGTCACCGCTTAAGCAGCTGGTGACCACTAAAACGGTCTGGCCTCCGTGGCTGGCTCCGCTTAAGCGGTCCCCTTACCACTAAAGCGGTGACTGGTCCATTGATCACTAAACCGGTGCATAGACACTAAAGTGGCTTTCGCTAAAGTGGTTTTTTGGCCGCTAAAGCGGTTGCACCAGGTTCAGCATATCAGCAACTTTGCTAAGTTTGCAAAGTTGTCGATAGACCCCTCGGGATTCGAAATCCCATGAACACAAACAAACTATGCTACTATACTAAATTCTACGTCCCGGACTCAATGGTAATGTCCGATTTTCAAAAACAAATTTTTTTCAATAAATTAACCCTCAGGACCCCTAAAAGCTTATTTAAACTAGTTTTCAAACAAAGGGTCGAAATGCAAAGTGAAGGTTCCGAATGTAAGCCAACCTCGCTACTAACCAAAATTTGACATTTCAGATCTAATGGATTTGTCCAAATAGTCATTCAAGACTCGGAATATCAAATGTTGACCGAGGTCAACTATAGGACTTTTAAAGCCTAAAAAAAACACAAACTCTCCCAAATCATTTTCGATCGCATCGGGGACCGTGTCAGCCATTCCTACACCCCAAAACTAATATGTAGCAACTACGGGGAAGGGCAAAATGGTCAAAATACATAAAAAGCAAGACTTCACAAATTTGGTCATTACATTGATCATATTTAAGACGGGTTCAAAATAGATTCAAAAATAAAAGGGGTAAAACTGAAATTTTATTTTTGAAATATGTTCCTCAAGGTTATAGAGTCTACGGTTGAAAACCCACACAAAAATGAGTTTAAAACGAGGTTCAAATCGAAGAAAAATTATTTTTAAGCTTTACCGGCAAAACTCCCAAAAATTCATTTTGAAATCAAGATTCAGAAGTGTTCTCGAAGATATAATCAATGGGAATTAATGAAAACAAGAGTTTGGAGCTTACCCAAGCACAAATGGTGAAGAAAACCCTTAAAATCGTCCCAACCCGAAGCTTCAAGGTCAAAAAATAATGGAAAAATCACGAAATTAGACAATTTATATTGTTCTGTGAATAATGCCTTGCAATTGCGGATCCCCCCTGCGACTGCGAGGGTCAATGTTAACCGGCCATTAAGTTGGTCATCACAGTCGCGTAGCTGGGTCTTGTGATTGAGATGAGTCAACTCGACCTGGTCCACCGATTAACCCATCGCGATCGCGGTACAGCCACCATGCGATCGCGATGAAGGCTATCATTGAGGCTCGCGATCCCGACATGTGTCTATGCGATCGCAATGAAGGGCCTGATGTACCAGAAAATGTTGCACCAACAGTTGGGATCTTTGGTGAATTTGTCCCAATTGAACCCTCAGGATTCGTTCGGGACCCTACAGAAACAAACCATATATGCTGCTAGGCTATTTTCGATGTTCTGGACTCAATGGAAATGTCAGATTTTTGAAAAAGGATCATTTTCAACAAATTAGCCCCCAGAATCCCTTTTAGGCATTTTTCACTAGTTTTAAAAATAAGGGTCAAAATGCAAAATAAAGGTTCCCAACCCGAACCAACCCCGCTACTAACCCAAAATCGATATTTTGGATCTAATGGAACCGTTCAAATTGCCATCCGGCACGTGAAACACGAAATATTAATCGAAGTCAAACTAATGGCTTTTTAAAGCCTCCGGGAGTTTCAAACTCTCCCAAATCATTCGTGAATGCATCAGGGGCCGTGCCAACCATCCCCACACCTCATAATCAGTATGTAACAAATATGAAAAAATGTAGAATGGTCAAAACACACAAAATAGAAGATTTCACATATCAGGTTGTTACAATCAAGAAATTAAGTTTTTCAATGGAAAATGGTGTTACTCCAATGGTTTAATTGGAGATATTTTCCCGTTGGTATGAGGCTACAAATGGGAAAATGAACGAAACGATGGAGTTTCGATCTCCCAGAGACTTGGATGGTCATGGAACCCACATAGCTTTGATTGTTGTTGGGAGTTACATATTTTTGACGTCTACTTTCGGTCATACTCGTGGTGTTGCTACTGGGATGGCTAAAAGAAAAAATGTTTGTGCTTAGCCGAAAATTAGTGTGGCTGAATGGGCTATTAAATAGACCAGCTTAGCTAAACTCAATTCACCAGAGGCCAGGACAACTCCTAGTGATAAACTCTGTTTCTGCAGTTGCTAAATTTATGCATGAGTTGCTCCAGTTAACTTGAATTCCTAACAGTCGGGGTGAAATTAGGGGGAAAACTGAATTGTGTAAAGGAATTGGAATGATGAGTTATTGGAGGAAATCAGTGGGTAATATTAGATCCTTTGTCGGAAACTTAACCGGAGGTCTAAGGGGTGGAACCAATTTGGCATCATGGGTTGTCAAAAAGTGGGTTATTTTTTGTGTAAGAAATTTAACTCAATGGACATTTTGTCTAATTTTTTCCTTTTTTTATATGAAATTTTTGTTCGTCTTTTATTGGGATAACTATTTAGTAAATGATTTTTTTTTTACATGTTATAGATTTTTTTAGATCACAATATAAAGATTTATTTGAGCAAACCCAAATTCTAATAGAAAAACATTAGACTATGATCTAAAATTTTATGATATGTTAAATATATCATGGGTCCTCAAATTGCTTTTTTGAGCACTTTAGTTAATGATATGTTAAATATATCAATGATGTAAAAAAAAATTACAATTTTTAACGTATATAACTTAAACCTTTTCAATCAAATATAGCTCTCTTTATTTTATTTTCTTCTGAAGACTTCATTATTTTCTAATTTCTTTGTCACAGGAGACTATTTCCTTACAATATCATTTATTGAAGGCTGCCATAATGGAACTTTTAAATAGGGTCATTCGAAATCAAACCATAACCAATAAGCCAACTGTAAAATTTGCTTATTGGTTTATTGGTGTTGAGTTATCGGATAAACGGTTGGTGAACGAATTAAAATTTTATAATTAACGGCATATTGGTGTGGGAACGGATTACTCAATTTTCTTATTGCATAAACCGCCAACCCGTTAAGAGTTAGCAAACTTAGACTTTTAACCCTGGATATATAAAGTACTCCACATATTATTAACATTTAACCCTAATGTCCCATTAACTTATTTAGTATTCTACCACTCCTTCTTGCTTTATATTTTGGTGGCTCTCAAGCTTCTTTGCTCGTTTTTTTTCTCGTTAGTGGGTACTCTAAGATCTTCAACTCTTCATATCTCCTTTCTTTTTATTCAACCTTTTTTGTTTAAATCTTTTGATTTATTTTTATGTTTATCTATTTATTTTTCTTTCTGGTGAGTTGTGATTTATGGTTCTCTTCGGCTCTTCCTCTTTTCTTTTTGTTTCTGTGGAGATTAGCCAATACACCGCTTGATAATTATTAACCTGTTACCAAACCAACTGATATCCTATTGGTTGGCTAGCAGATTAGTACATACATTTAAATATCGGTAACAGATAAGTCAAATCGTTAAGCGTAATTAACCACCCGATCCATCCGATAAGCCGCCCTACTTTTAAATATAAATGGACGTGTACATCTCATGCGATTTACCATTTAAAACGTGTGTGTCTACTTGTTCTACTTGTTCAACTTTATCATAGTTTAAATACCTACTTATGCAAACTCAAGGTTGGAGGGCATATATGTCAGTTAAGGCCAAGTTAAAGGCACATTTATACATTATGCCCAACAAATATGGTGAAATCGGGTTAGTTCAAACTTTATACGTAAACATTTAAAATTAAAGAAAGCCTAACTTTATACCTAAAATGTTTGAAGTTTGAGCAAACTTCAGACATTTTGTTGACGTTTGACTTGACTTAGTTCCAAATTTCAAACCTGAATATTTTTAATTTTAATGAGATTAAACTTAGGGGAAAAAATTATTTTAATTCCTGTGTTATGGCCTTATTATGATTTTAATCCCTGTGATATTTGACTTTGCACATTCAACCTTTAATTAATCAAATTCAATGATTTTAATCCTTTACTAATGGTAATTAGCAATTTAAACAGACTTGTAACTATTGTCAAGGGTATTTACGGTATTACAACACTTTTATACAAACAAAAAGACCTAAATAGAGAATACGTTTACTAATCGTTCGTCCCCTCACTCATAACCAATATCCCAACCCTCCTTCCTCCCCCTTCTTTCATCTGGATGCAGCAGTCTATTCCATGGATGAGTAACAGATTTCAAAGACCCATAAACACATTCTTCACAAATCACCTACTAAACTTGAGCAATCATTCAAGAAGAAACCTCCAGCTATGCAGATATCAGACACTTATTGAGAGCTTAATCGAAAAATCATATAGAAATAAAATTTTAAAAACCAAAACTCCTTTACCCGGGGTCTGTAAGAAAAGGTCGAAGAGGAATAAAAAGAATCATAGACCCCTAGCTCGAAGTGAAAAAATGGAGAAGACAACTCAAAATTTGACATAATCGAAACAAAAATCACCTCGATGTGAGCTCCGTCATGAATTTCCTCTTCGACATTTCATCAAATTTGATTAAGTTCCGCATTAGATTAGAAAAAGAGAAATCAAAAGATAAAAAGAGAGATGGAGAGAGGAACAGAGTTTACTAAAGTAAATGTTAAAGGAAATGATGTTTCCCACATGAGACCAAATTCAGCACCTGTTCTTACATTATAGACTCCTCACTCATCATACGTCATGGTATTCTAATGAAGTGTTTTTGTGAAAACCAAAAAAAAAATGTTTTGAAATATTGGAATTACCCTTGACAGTAATGCTAAATCTGTTTAAATTGATAATTATCGTTAGTAAAGGATTAAAATCATTGAATTTAATTAATTAAAGGTTAAATGTGGGAAGTCAAATATCATAGGGACCAAAATAATAATAAGGCCATAACACAAGGACTAAAACAATTTTTTTCCCTTAAACTTATAAAATATTTTGAACTTCGGCTATTCTTAAATTGCGGTCTTCAATTCTTAAATAGCGGTCTTCAAATCATTTTTTTTTGCACTTTAATTTATGACAAGTTAATATATATCAGCAGGGGCGGATCGAGGATTTGAAGGTTGTGGGTACTCACTTCCTTCAGTGTAAAATTACTAGCAATCACATAGTACAAATGTATAGCTACTCTCAGTAATGGAACAAAATTTTTGTATTTTCAAGTTTAAACGTATATAACTTAAACTTTTTGAATGATTACTATGGCAAAATTTACAACCAAATCTAGCACTCCTTTTTTTTTTTACTGAAGATTTCATTTTTTTCTAATTTCTTTTGTCAGATGAGAATATTTTCCTATAAATGATTACTATGGCAAAACGGGTTTCAGCCAAATCTATCTACTCTTTTTTTTTTAACCGAAGATTGCATCATTTTCTAGTTTCTTCGTCACAGGAGAATATTTTCCTACAATATTACTTATGAAAGTTTTAAATATACTGGAGTATAATTTAAAAATAATAAACTAATCAATACAAAGCCTTTTACTTGAAAACTGCAACTTTACACTATTTGGCAGTACAAACTTGAAGAAATCAAATCAAAAGAACTTGATACAGAAGTAGCAACAATAGTGATTAAGCAATTACAACGTATTAGATCCTATTCTCAAGTTTATCGGCTTTGCATAGAGGATTTTCCTTCGCCAAAACTACACGCCCTATAGACTTGAAATCGCAAGTACATGCATGTTCTTCTGGATACCTATGAATTTCGCAAAATATTTCATCACACTTACAACTGAACCCTATTAATCCCACCTTCTTCCTGCAAACCATGCACCTTTTTGACTTCGTCAAATCAACTTTTCCAGTTTTAATAGTAAGAGAAGACATCGTTTCAAATAAAGCTAATGCACTCTCGTCGGCTTCATCTTCTTTCAAGAAAGTATTGCGGCATTGGGAACAAAAGGTGTCATTGGTTCGTCTTCCACAAAAACCACAACTACAACTCTCGGATGAAATTGGGGTTATCACTTCGTTACAACAACTCATCTTTTTACTTTGAATGAAAAATTTGTTGAGCGAATTTGCTCTTTTTCAGAGTCTTTCGGTTATAATGTGTTTTTTAGCAACTTAGTAGTGGTAGTGATGGGTGTATATATATAGGAGAGGGAACTTATTTTTTAAGGAGAGGAAACTTGTAATCCGAATTAAGTTCAACTTAGGAGTTTCCTTATTTGTTTTGGTTTGGAAATATTAATACTTCTTCCGTTTTATTTAATTTAACCCTTGTTGACTTGGCCCTTAAGAATACTTTAATTATGGGTGTATATTATTTAAATTAACCTTATTAATGATGTTTTGCAACTCTAAATTACTTTAGGTAGTTATTTAATGTTAAGGGTAGAAACAAAAAACTATAATAATTTTTTTTGATTTCATATATTGGACAAGTAAATTAACACAACTATTTTTAGTGTAGGGGCCAAAGTAAAACGAAACATATTCTAATATTCCATATTTGGAAATCCTTCTCATACCCAGTTTAGGATGGAAAAGGAGTCCAATACTTAGTACACTTGGCTTGGTAAATTGCCAGACCAGCATCTCTAACATGCCATTTAGATGTTCATCTAGTGAGCAACTCTATCAGATCATTTATTCCTAAAAAGTAAAAAATAAAAAATAAAAAAAATGTATGTCCTGAAATATATATATCATATGTTCTGCTTAAAAATTATTTTAATTCATTCATCATCAATAATTATAGGGATAATTTCAGATACCTCTCTTCAAGCTAAGTTTGTTTTGTAACATTAACATCCTTTGCGGCTTATGATATTGGGTTAATCGCCTTTATTTTGATTTCGTTGTAACAATTATTTTAATCTACTAATCATAATGTAAGAAATTAAAATATGACTGATTTTAATACAGTGGCAGAATGGAAAAGAAAATCAATTGATCTTATAAAGTACAACAACAACATACCTAGTGTAGTCCCACATAGTGCGGTCTGAGGAGGGTAAAGCGTACGCAGACCATATCACTACCTTAAAGGTGAGGTAGTGAGGTTATTTCCGATGGACCCCAGCTAAAGAAAGGAACAATCTAGAAAGGACGTAATGAAAGTACAACTAGTAACAAAAAACAATAGCTACTATCGGAACAGTATTACAACAAAATACCACCACAGTGACAAACTAGATGAAGCAATAGATAGTAGCAGAAATCGAATAATAAGAAGCTACAAGGGTAATATTATGACAACTAGTAAGGGCCACAAGATAATGCACTCTACCTAACTTTCTACCCTAATACGCGTCATCTACACCTTCATATCTAAGGTCATATCCTCGGTAAGTTGTCCCTAACATAATTCGAATAGAGGCTGACCGTTGAGCACACTCTGGCCTCGCGGGGTGGGCCCCTATGTTTGCTAGCTGGAGTTGTCATAGCTTATGGCTATAGCAATAGGAGGGCCCCAGCAAAGAGAAAAGTCAGGATAATGAGCATTCCTCCCTCCAAGCGGGCGGCCGGAGCTGTGGGAAAGTGTTTGGTACGCCAATCATGTCCTATCTAATCACCTCTCTCCAATACCTCTTCGGTCTACCTCTACCTCTCTTGAATTCATCTATAACCAACCTCTTATACCTCCGCACTGGGCATTCATTTATCTCTTCATCACATGCACGAACCATCTCAACCTCGTTTCCCGCATCTTGTCTTCCATCGAAGTCACTCCCACGTTATCTCAAATATCCTCATTTTTAATCATATCTCTTCTAGTATGTCTACACATCCATTGCAACATCCTCGTCTCTACCACTTTCATCTTCTGAATGTGCAAGTTCTTAACTGGCCAACAATCCGCCCCATATAACATACTGGTCTAACCACCACTCTGTAGAACTTTCCTTTAAGTCTAGGTGGCCCCTTCTTATCACAGAAGACTCTAGAAGCGAGTCTCCATTTCATCCACACTATACCAATACGGTGAATGGCATCTTCGTCAATATCTCTGTCACCCTGGATAATAGACCCAAGATACTCAAAACTACCTTTCTTATGGATAACTTTGTGTATCAAGACTCACTTCCACATCATCCTCATGTGGCACATCACTGAACTTACACTCCAAATACTCCGTCTTGGTCCTACTCAACCTACCCCTCATTTACCACACTACTGAGTTTAATCTAGTATAAACCTTTTAGATTCCAAGATTTGTCTCCAAACCTTCAGCCTATCATTAACTTCGCTCCTAGTCTTATCAATGAAAACTATGTCATCAGTGAATAACATACACCATGTCACCTCTCCTTGGATATATATGTCGCGACAGTTCATCCATAATCAGTGCAAAAAGAAACGGGCTAAGAGTTAAACCTGGTGCAACCCCATCATGACCGAGAAATGTTCAGATTCTCCTCCCACTGTCCTCACCTTGGTCTCGAGTTCCTCGTACATGTCCTTAATTGCCCTAGTGTAAATCTCAATAACCTCCCAAGGGACTCTGTCATTAGCCTTCTCTAAATCAATAAACACCGTGTGCAAATTCCTCTTCCCCTCCCTATACTGCTCCACCAATCTTCTCATAAGGTGGATGGTTCTCTGTGGTAGATTGCCCCGACATGAATTCGAATTGGTTCTCGGTAATGGACACACCCCTACTAACCCTTCTCTCCCACCACCCTCTGTACACTTTCATAGTGTGGCTCATCATCTTGATACCTCGGTAATTATTACAATTCTGGTGATCTAATAAAGTACCTTCTAATTTTCTTTTTGTTCATTAAGGTGCAAATCAATTCTCTTTTCCATTTTCTTCTTGATTTTCAATCAGAGGATGAACCAACCTATCTGAAAACAAAGTGCCTTCACGTCCGATTAAAATTAATGATAATATATATATATATATATATATATATATATATATTATACCAATGGGCTTCTTACATCTTGTATTCTTCGTTTCCTGTTCTTTAGTATTTAAAATGCTTATATTATGAATAAAAATAAATACCAGTCATTTGTTGCTTTGCTTGTTTCGTCAGTGATTTAAGAAATCTTGCTGAAATGCTTACAACAATACAGTATCTGTTTTCATTTCCGACTAAGGAAACAAACTTGTTTGAATTTTGTTTCAATTTTAGGATTGAAGAGTCTAATTAATTTTCATCTTTATGAAAAATATAACATTGCTGCCATGTGACCAAGAGGTCCCGGGTTCAAGCCTTGGAAACAGCCTCTGGCAGAAATGAAAGGTAAGGCTGCGTACAATACACCCTTGTGGTGGGTCCTTCCCAGGACACCGCGCATAGAGGTAGCTTTAATGCAGCGGGCTGCCCTTTTTTATGAAAAACATAGGTATGATACTAGTCTATAAAATTGATTTATTTGAGACATGGACACAGCTACTAAGACCAATAAGTCAAACGGTTATTCAAATGAGGGAACAAACTGTTACTATATCACAAACAGATACATGTCAGGCCTTCTTGCCTTCTCATTCTGGCTTCTCCATTTCACTTATACCAACGAGGCCAGTGACGCCAATCTAGATCAGTGCAATTAGATAGTTAGTAGTAGTAGTTTCTTAAATTTTAAAAAGAGGAGTTGCTCTTAGAGATAAGTAGCAGTGAGATAAACTTGTTAAAATGAATGCGGATAGGTGTCTTGGATTGTACAACTAAGAATGTGGCTGAATTCTGGGTCACGGTAGAGTTCAACATGCTGGATAAGAAGCGTACCTATAAGGCTATAACATATGGGTTCATACTAATCTAGATGCTTTGGCACAGACCTTGTGTGTTAAAAAATTCACTAAAAAGTACAAATAATAAATTTCGAACTCAGTAAATCAAATAGGTGGTAGAAGAATTCTGAATTCGAATCAGAAAGTTCAAATCATAAATCCGCCTAAGATTAGAACCCTCAAATGAATGGCGCAAAATCTCATGTATCCTATGTGATGTTTAGACTTAAAAGACATAGCAAAGTCCAACTGGAATTGAACTTCGCAATGTTGCATACCTTGAGGGGCTTTGTGGAATGAAAATTGGATGCACTCCCTCCGATTAACAGATAGATGGAGAAAGAATGATACTGCAAAGTGTTCCTTGGACTGGATGGTGCTGAAGGAAGGAGGATCTGAGTAACGGACAGTAGCAGTTTTTCTCTATATATAATTTCCTTCGAACTGTTGAGTTGATATAAATTTATACATTGGCTATTTAAAAGACTATACTCCCCTTCCTAGCACATGTACCTTGTAGATGTACATAACAGACCAAAAGGAATACACTATATTTGACTTCCTGTACAGTGCTAGCCGCAAAATTTGGTGCTGCAAGTCTTGAGGACTGTCTTTTATTTCCTATAGCTAAAGACATACATTTCCAGATAACTCCCGGATTAGGAGGATCTAACTTCCATGAAACAGAGGTCTGCAGGTGTAGGAACCATCTTAGATCCAAGCAACAACTTGCAGCAATTCAATAACCTCACATATAAGCCACAAAATTTTTATCGGATTCCCAAGCTCCTGATAGATCAATATGCGAGTTAGATGCAAAGATTAAAAAAGAAGAGAGAGAGAAAGAGAGAGACAAACATTAAGGTATTAAACTAGCATTAATAATCTGTAGGAGTGTAGGTTATCTTTTTCTTTTTTCCTTTTGTGATGAGGCTTCTTTTTTGGGGTTCAGGACTCAAATTGTTGATCCCCAAGACAAAGACTAAGAAACCGAAACTGCAAAGTATGCAATATGCATCCATTGGAAGTGCCAAGGCATGTATAAACGCAAATGCCAGATTAAAATCCAACTTGGTTTCAAACAAATGGCTCAACCTGAGAGAGTTTGAAGGATGGCAAATCATTATTGAAGAATATCATTTGATAAAAACAAGAGATTTGATAATACAGAGTCTACTGACTAACATTTCAAGGGTTTCACAAATATTAAACCAAAGGGAATTAAATGGGCTAAAAAGATTGTTTTAATTTCCAAGTCCATAACCTTAAGACCATGATCGCACAAGGACTAAGGATCCAGCAATATGTTTAATTATCCCTTTGTAAAACTCTAAAAGTAAACAACAGAAGCTCTAGCGCTTAAAAGGTTAACTTGATGAAAAGTTCTTCCGTGGACTTTCTGTTTTCCTATTTATGAAACTCATGCAATAGGATACCTGTTCATGCTGGAGTAGTACCCAATCCTGGGAGTGCCCCTCTTTGCCGCACACTGATTTGGTTTTCCAACACATTTCTGCATAATTGAAATACCAATCAGAAGAAGTTGCAGTCACAAGTTAAAAGAATCTACCATCTTTATATTCTTCATACCCGGAATTTAATCGGCAAACAATTTGGAGCATTCTCCTTCAACTCCTATACAACAAAAGTGGGTAATAGAAGTTATTTGTCTGCATAATATGAAAATAGTCTTTTCTAGGAGTCTTTAGTCTCACCTTTGCTGAGGGATTCTTTTTTGGGGGAGACACTTCACGTGCTTCCTTTTCAGATCTAAGGGACAACTAGGATTAAAAAGGAAACACCATTAGAATTTTATTGGCTGAGACATAAGTAAGTTGCTAAAACATATATATAATTTTGATAATTCAGGCTACCGCATAACTGGTAGTATGGCATGCATAATCATCTCGAATATAGTACCTTATTAAGCAGTTCAATTGGAGGATGCACTGAAAGTTTCTCATCAAATATGGATTTAGATTCCTGTTATATGATAATGAACATTTAATAGGAGGAAACAAGGAAAAGAACCAATTAACCAAAGAGGATAAGACACATCTAATGGATAGTCTAGCAAAAGCATACACCGAAATCATGTGTTACCATTGAGTAGGTACTTTCTTGTCCAATGTCATCACCTATGCCATTATCTTCCCTACTTGGAAATATCTGTATGAAGACATGATCTTTAAGCATATAGCATGTAGTCAAAAATCAAAAAGACCAAAATAGGCAAACATAAGTCAGGTAACCACTACCTTGTTACATTTATGTGATCTTGACTTGAGTGATGTTACAGATTTTCCCTGCTTCACAGCATTTTGAGTGTTTGGTCTGAGAAACAACCCAAAATAGTATAAGCACAAGCTGGACTTGCTATACAAGAAGTGACACTTTGTGATGCTTTAGGTTAAATTCTATATGGTGAACCAAAAAGGTGATGCTAACTTTATTCATGATAAGATTCTACATGCTTCTTCTCCGAGTGAAAAAAAAAATGAATTTCGAATGTCTCATGAGATCTCTAAAAATAGTCAAGCAGTTTTATGCAAAACTAAGAATATCATAGTTTTGATTTGTTCTTTCACATATAGTTTGCTCGATTGGTGAAGTAAAGAAGCCCATCCAACCTTTTAAAATCCACTAAAGCATTTTGTGCAGCAGGATCGGCATTTGGAGAGTTTGATAACTGCAGTAACCCATAAAAGAGAAGAAAGAGTTAGCTTCCATCAACTGAAAGCATAGAAACTAAAGTTGCAGAACACATGCAAATGTTGCAATGATGATTTAGTCATAAACTTTAAGTGCATCAGACATCAGTTAAGTACTAGAAAACTTAAGAGCATAAAAGAGGAAATATAAATAAACATATAGCTTAATCAATTAGTTGTTTGTCCTTAAAATATTTCCTTGCAGCCTCTGTGTATAGGGATAATGCAGCAAGACCAGATAAAAGGGCAGCCCGGTGCACTAAAGTTACCGCTATGCGTTGTGTCCGGGGAAGGGCCCACCACAAGGGTGTATTGTACGCAGCCTTACCTTGCATTTCTGCCAGAGGCTATTTCCAAGGCTTGAACCCGTGACCTCCTGATCACATGGCAGCAACTTTAAGACCAGATATGATTGCTAAATGGTTGTGGAATCAAATGGCATTTCATAATTCCTTGTCAAGATTAGCTACACCTTATTAGAATTAGTGCAAAGAGTTTAAAAGGACTCAGTTGTTTACTGTGGTTTGGCCTAGCGGTTTGAAATTGGGAGTAAGACCATGGGAGACCAAGGTCGAATCTCAATATAGGCAAAAAAGTAAAATGACAAATTCTCATCTATCTAAGCTTTGGTCTATAGAGTTACCCGGTATCAATATTGATGGGAGGATTCAGGTAAATGGTAGAATGATTGAGGTGCATCTGAATTAGCCTAGACACCGATGTTAGTAAAAAGAGATAAGGAATCACTTTACTCCCCAAAGCCAAAAGATCACACTGGTCAACAGACAATCAAAGACTCCTATAAATTATGTATATCTGCATCAATTCATTCTACATCACCAATTAGAGAATCTAGACACAAACATCATTAGTATGGAACACCAGTAACTTTTCTGAAGTACTTTCGATGATAGGAGAAAATATAAAACACTCAAACTAACAGTATTCTATGTAAGGTGTAGGTTGAGCAGCACTCCATCCAACTCAAAAACCTAAAGACCACACACTAAGGAGACCGAATTGGGAATGCAAGTGTTTTCTTTTACAAGGTAAGCAGTAAGCTTATCTGATTAAACATCAATGTGGATATAGGAGCAGTGGAAAAACCATGATTAATTACATGAAACTCTGGCAACGGTGCTCTAGTCTTTCTGAGAGGTGGTAATGTAGGAGCCTTGAGTATCTGCGGAAAGCACAAATAGACAAGGCTCAGATGAAAGATTATGTAGAGAAGGAGTCAATACTATTAAAATGTTTTCACAAGAGATCACAACTTCGAATACCAACATTTCTGTTCAAGGGCTGTGCTTTAAGCATTTGGGTTTTGGCTTTTGTGATTTCACTTGACTTTGAGTCCTCATTGCACCTGAAACTTTTAATCAGAAAACCCCAAAGCTGATTACCAACTGGTACTGGTAGCAGTTTTATACTAAGATGCAAGACAATGCAAGACTAAAAAAAAAAACAACTTACTCAAAATCCTACCTTCGCCTTTGTGCCCTCTGCAGAGTTTCTAGTTCAGGTTCTCTTGGAACAGTGGCTTTAAATTTGGAATGTGTCGAATTAGAAATGGATGAGGTATCCTGCCAAAACAAAATACAATCTCTCAAGCCACAACAATGGTGCTTGAGAAGTTCTCAAACATGATCTGTAATATGAAACCACAATAAAGAAGCCTTCAGACAGTACCTTTTTGGATATCTTGTGAGATAGTAGACGTTGATGCTTCAAGTGAGCAATCTGGTTTGCAAGATAAAATGAGGAATTAAAAATATTTCTAGCAGTTTACAGTTCTAAGAATGGGAAATACTTTCTTAACATATCTTAGAGATAGAAAACTAACTTGAACAGGTTAATTCTGTACACAATTAAATCTAATGCCACTAAACCAATATCACTTGGAGATGAAAATCATGCCAATTTTTTCTTTTATCTTGAAGTGTAAATGCTACAGCAAATGTCCTACTAACTAATTGCCACTGTTTTCTCAGCATAAACCTGCTCTTGTTCAATCACTGAGGTAATTTCATCAAGCTAGTACCTATTGCCAAAACGGATTCGATTTGCACCTAAAACAAGCTTTTATTATGTCTATTTCGTAAAATTCAATGACCATAGTCGTTATCTGGAGATACATCTGATGTTGAGCACCTTAATGTTGCCAGTGAAATAAAAATGATAAAATAATTTTACATCCATGTCTTTCTAGCTTGTCGCTTAGTTCATAGCCTGCCATAACCACAACTAGTTGAAGGACCTGTTTGGACATAAGATTTTTTTGCTTTTTTCAACTCTTTTCTTCAAAAGCTTGTTTGGTTATTACATACATTGTGTCCATTTTTTAGTCCAAACATGAAAATTAGTTTGACCTAGTTTTCAAGTAAAAAAAGATTCCCTCACAAAATTTCAAAATATTTCTTCAACTAGAATGCATGTACAAAGAACAACTTCCAAATACTTTTTTTTTTTCAACTTACTTCAAATACTACTTGTTTTTTCAAATATCACTCAATTCATGTCCAAGCGCCTACTTAATTAACCACTTTTCCGGAATAGACTAAGTTTCAAAAGATCAAACAGCGAAGTCCATTGGCAAATAGCATTAGTTCATAGAGAAGACATTGTCTCAAGATCTAGGAAGAGAGTACAAAGAAGTCGTCTTATTTAAACTTGACATACATCAATAAAAGAAAAAATTGATATGGAAGGAGTAAGATGGATGAAACATTATACTGAAAGAGGACAGAGAAATGAGGGTCCGTTCTGCTTAAGGAATACATGTGTGGAATACAAACTTAGAAGGCAACCAGAGTATAACAAAATAATACTATCATCAAACAGTAACTGAATAAGTGCATGCACCTTAAGTAGATAACCGATCTCTAGCTTTTGTCTTTTGGTACCAATAATTTCAGATGTCAAAGAATTCTGTGAGCTTGTCATGTCAGACTTGTTAGATGTACTCTGAAACCTAGCAATTGAAGAATGAGAAAATGAAAGCAAAAATCAAGAATTATTTAACTGGTTTGAGAAGTCAAGAGAGCCAACAAAGTGAAAATGAACTGCAGAAACATACACAAGCCTGAACTAAAGCTTTTAAGTATTCTGTCATTGATCGTTATAGTTTCTAAGAAATTCTGGCACGAAGGAATGAAAAAGACTCGGAAGTTTTCACTTACTTCATCTTATAGTAATTCAAAAGTATAACCTTAAAGAAAAGAAGATTGAATATACATCTTTTACATACTTCTGTTTAGCCAAATGACTAGCCGTGGGCTTCATTAAAGTTGAACCTCTTGCTTTTGAAGATCTTGGCTCTGGCTTTATCTTGCAAATTTCATGTGTCGTTTGACCTTTGGATATTGTTCCTGAGGGGTTACAATGGAAACCAGTTAAACACTGTTGAAATTCTTCAGGATATAAGTTGAAATTATTTTTTCAGAACTCGTGTTAGTTAACCATGTGCATATAGGAGATAATATAATTAATGTGTTTATCTACTGTCAACAGAGTACTGACACTAGCCTAATAAAATCACTTAGGTAGCTAATATAAACAGAAAAGAATGGTGAATCCATAATTACAATAAGATAATAATTCAATTAACCATGCAACGACTAGCACTAGCAGTGCCCAAAAAACTGATCTTGAATGTGCATGTTTCTTCGTAATTATTTCTTCTCCAACAGATTCAGGAACGGTGTTGATTTGACTAAGTGCCTCCATGGAGTTTAGAGGATAACCGAAATCAGAAGATCAAATTTTAGCTCAAATCTTGCTTTGTTATAGTGCACAAGAAAGCAAAGTAAAAAAACTTATGTAAAAGGACAAATTACAACTTAAATTCACAGACAACGGAAAGGCAAACTTTGAGTTAAAGTTGACTCGTGATTCAATTAAAATGTGTCAATATAACAGAGCTTCTCTTCTAAGACTTGCCGATACATCCATTAGATGAATGTTTTGATGTGAGTTAAAAATGAGACCGGACTCTTGTAAATTGTCACTAAACAACTCTGAAGTTCTGCAACCTAGAATTATGAAGGTGAATGATATATTGCCTACAAATTTACCTTTAGTTTTCGATTTGGAGGGCGAAACTTCAGAAACAACAGGAACGTATGACTTGTTGCATTTTGATTTTGCCGTTTTCCCTTCTTGTAACCTTGAGCAACCATTTGAATTTCCTGCTGTAATCTCTTTCCCCAGGTTTAGCTTGATAATGAGAGCTAAGAAATTTCCAAATCAACAAGGATAAAAAAGAAAGAGTGAATAAACCAATCAACCACGATAGAAAAATCCTCATTACGCAGATCAAGAAAATAATAGCTATCAAAAAGAGAAACTTATGAGGTTTTAGTCACAATATTGTTAATAAAAATCCTTGTATGATCAAAAATATGTGAGAGAGGACAAGGACGAGGAACTAAGGAACTTAAAGCCAAAGATTTGTGCTTCCACCGCAGACATTATAGTATGAACTATCCATACTACTCACTCCCTTCCTATTTATGTGGCACCTTTCGAATTTCGAGATTCAAACGAGTTTTTCTTTGACCACAACTTTTTATATGTTAATTTTATCTCAAAAAACTTAAAGATTCCTTGTCTAAACTCTAAATACACGATCAAAATCAAACATTTTGACTCTCGAAAAATGAAATGTGCCACATAAATTGGGAAAGAGGGAGTATTCCTGTATTTCACAATCACTGAATCAGAAGAATTACATGGAACGAATGCATATTCCATCAGCTTTCTTAGATAAACTTCCTAATAGTCTAATAAGATGATTTCAAGGACAACAATCATCCAATCTAGCGGAACAACATATTTAATCTAAACAAATAACCTTTCTACTCGCTAAACGAAGAGACTTTAACTCAAATGTGAATCAACTGATTGTTTCTCTACCGAAAGAAAAAATTTGCAACGCGAATTTTTATCATCAAACTTGTACGCAAAATCAACCCAAAAAAAAAAACGAAGAGAGGGAATTAAAGACAGTTAAACACGCATGTAAATTGTTTTTTTTTATGTATGACTTACGAGAAGGCGGATAATTGCCGGCCTTTTGAAACCAGCTTTCGGCTTCTTCAGCGTCGGAAGTCGACTCCGGACGGCAGAAATCATAAAAGCGAGCAGCGTCAAATTCATATTCGGAGTCAATATCGTATACGTCCGAACATTCAACAATGAAATCCTCCATTTCTTCGTCCATTGATTCTCTATAAATATATAACCAAAAATAAACGTATCGATAAAAAAAAAATGAAAGTTTAACGAAGGAGAAATAGAGAGGAAATCATTGATCTCCTGGTTTGTGAAGGTGTTCACATGGTCCGTGGAAGAAATGTAGGAATGCGGACGTCGGGAAGGTGTGGAGCGTGAAAGCTTTTATTGGGGAAATGATTGGAGGGCCAAATAATAATGTCGTGATTGTAAGAGAGGCAGGACGCGGTGATGCTCCTATATATGCTCTCGCCATATACGTCGCGCCGAGGAGGAGGCTTTGGAGTTTGGCCTATCACCCCATATTTCAAATTTTGCCGGTCCTCTTTTGGAAATCTCACATTTACCAAAACGCCCACATTATTTATCTATCAACTTCCTTTGTCCACATTTGGGGTCTAATTTACTTTGATATGTTTTGAATTTTGAGAGTCAAATAAATTTATATTATTTTGTTTTTTATTATATTTTTCAAATATTTTTGAGTTGTTAATTATTATACTAGTTTACTGTACTTTTTACGTAGTTTTTAAATATGTAAAGTTTATTTTAAAAATTATATGTTGGAATTTATTATCAAAATTAAGAAATTTGATTCTGAAAATTCAAATAATGCTATATAAATTGAGACATTTTTCATTTTCGTTCTTTTTTTTCTTCCTATTATTCTTTTTTTTTTCTTGCCATAATTTCTCACATTAACCTTTAAGGTATAATTCCAATGGCAATATGATCAAGAGGTTGATTCCTCTTGCCACGGCTCAATTTCAATTCTTAACTTTTATTTTATTTAGCTTTTTATGAGGGTCGAAAATACTTGCTAATTGAGAAAAAGAAGTATTACACTTGAGGGCAAAACACTCTTATAATCGTAAATATTTATCTGCAGTATACATCAAACTAAATATGTTAAGGTAGTTAATCAAAGTAAAAAAAAATATACAATTTAATCATAATTAAGTAATGAATGTATATATAAAAGACACATATCGATCATTATTTATTAATTTAGTGTAAACAACACCGATAGTATGATATCACCAACTAGCTTTGTGGACTGATGTATAAAGGGGACTTATTCAACAATTAGTATAAAATTAGAGCATATGACATGAAAAATGGCATTCAGTGGGCTTTCAAACCTACTTTGATTCAATTATCTAAGAGTTAATAACTCAAATGTTCACTCAACTATGGATTTTTATCCCAGAAAGTTACTCAACTTTGGTCTTTACCTTAAAAGTCACTCAACTATGTACTTTTACCTCAGAAAGTCACTCCACTTATTTAATTATTTTTAAAAAAATAGAATTTGCTTATGTGGAATTTCTATTTAAAAAAAAAACCTGAAAAATAAAAAATATCCCTTTAATGACCCTTTTATCCTTATTCCCCTAAATTAATATTTCTCCCTCCTCTTTGTCATTTTTCTTCTTCTTTTCAATTTCTTCCCATTAATTTTCCCATAAATCACACATTATAATCTAGGAATTAACAATTAAAATTGTATGAAATGGAATTAGTACCATATTTTATATTTACATTTTATTTTTATTTTGCCTTTAAAAAGGGAAAAAAGGAAAAAAAGTAAAGAGGGCAAAAAAGAGAAATAAAATAAATTATAAAATATAAAAAAGGAGAAAAAAGGGAAGTGCAGGATAATTTAGTTTATTTTATTTTCTCTTCCTTTGTTCCTCTTTATTGTTTTTCCTTTTTTTCTTTTTCAAAGACAAGATAAAAATAAAATGCAAAGATAAAATATGATAGTAATTCCATTTCATACTGTTATAATTGTTAATTTTTTAGATTATAAAAATTATGGGAAGAAAGTGAGAAGGAGAAGAAAAATGAGAAAGAGGATGCAGAGATATTAATTTAGGAGAATAAGGATAAAAGGGTCAATTAAAGGAATACTTTTTATTTTTCAGAATTTTGTTTTTAAATAGAAATTTCACATAAACAAATTTTATTGGAAAAAATAATTAAATAGGCTGAGTGACTTTCTGAGTAAAAATGTGATAGTTGAGTGACTTTTGGAGTAAAAATCAAAGTTGAGTGACTTTCTAGTATAAAAGTCCATAGTTGAGTGACTTTTGAAATAAAGACCAAAGTTGAGTGACTTTGTAGGATAAAAGTCTATAGTTGAGTAACTCAAAGTCACTCAACTTTGTCTTTACCCCAAAAGTCACTCAACTTTGTCTTTACCCCAAAAGTCACTCAACTATTACATTTTTACTCAGAAAGTCACTCAACCTATTTAATTATTTTTTAAAAATAGAATTTTCTTATGTGAAATTTCTATTTAAAAATAAAATTGTGAAAAATAAAAATATCCCTTTAATGGCCCTTTTATCCTTATTCCTCTAAATTAATATTTCTCCCTCCTCTTTTTCATTTTTCTTCTTCTTTTCACTTTCTTCCCATTAATTTTTCAATAAATCACACATTATAATCTAAGAATTAACAATTAAAATTGTATGAAATGGAATTACAACCATATTTTATATTTACATTTTATTTTTATTTTGTCTTTAAAAAAGAAAAAAAGGGAAAAAATAAAGAGGGCAAAAGAAGAGAAATAAAATAAATTATAAAGTATAAAAAAGGAGAAGTGCAGGATAGCTTAGTTTATTTTATTTTTTCTTCCTTTGTTTCTCTTTATTGTTTTTTCTTTTTTTCTTTTTCAAAGACAAAATAAAAATAAAATGTAAAGATAAAATATGATAGTAATCCATTCGTACTATTATAATTGTTAATTTCCTAGATTATAAAAATTATGGGAAGAAAGTGAGAAGGAGAAGAAAAATGAGAAAGAGGAGGGAAAGATATTAAGTTAGGATAAAAGGGTCAATTAAAGAGATACTTTTTATTTTTCAGAATTTTATTTTTAAATAGAAATTTCACATAAACAAGTTTTATTGGAAAAAATAACTAAATAGGTTGAGTGACTTTCTGAGTAAAAATGTGATAGTTGAGTGACTTTTGGAGTAAAAACCAAAGTTAAGTGACTTTCTAGTATAAAAGTCCATAGTTAAGTGACTTTTGAAGTAAAGACCAAAGTTGAGTGACTTTGTAGGATAAAAGTCTATAGTTAAGTGAATATTTGAGTTATTAACCGGTTATCTAGAGAGTTGAGTTATAGATATTGACAGAAGAAGTGCCATTTGACAGGATCAAAACAAAACACAAATATAAAATGTAATGGAGATAAATAAAAGACAAATAAGGAGTGAATCCAAATGTCAGAAAACAGTTTCCCAATAGTTGTCTTTGGGATAGAGTCAAAACTAGATTATTACTGGCAACAACCAGCTTGCAAGAATATTATTCAAATTTTAGAGTCACGTCAAAGAGTCAAGTGTGATCTTTTTGTATTTAAGCCAATACAGTACTATACGTGAATGACTGTGAGGAAGCAAATCGAGGAGGGGTGAAAATTATGAGGAATCTGGGCGAGACGTTTTGGCCTCTATGCCTTCATAAGATAAGGGTGATGGTCTATGTACAAACCATTTTCTTAGACATGAGACATGCAAACATCACTTATAAAATTACACTGAATATATTATTATTGTTGTTAATATCACGTTTAAATCCAAGCACACTTCTTTTTTGCTTGCCCGTTTAAAAGATTACTTCTCAACTTTGCATTAGACGAACCCAATATTTTGGGGGGAAAAAAATCATGACCAACATATATACTAATGTGTTAATTATTAGAACCAGAAATGCTTATTTATTCTTGTTCTTTTCGTACACTGCATGATTTCATTTTTATTTTTTGCAATGAAAAAAATGCAATACAAAAATGTGTTGATACTGGTAATTACTTTATTTGGGAATTTCAAATATTTTAATTAACCTTTTGAAGTTTGAATATATTTAGGTTGGTCGCAAAGTACATTACACATGTAATACCAGAATGAAACATGATTCTTTTATTATTTTTACAGAACAACATATGGTATATGTATTTTTTCCTGTATTGATAGCATCTAAGGGTGTGACTACTGGTCAATCATATATAGCTGGGACTTATGAAGTCTCAAATTTAAATTTTAGAGGAAAAAGAAATAATAGGTGATTTCTTCCGTATGTTGGACATGGGAGGTAATAGGGTGCACATAATACAAGTTGGTTCAAGCACCATTATCAAAAAAAAAAAAAAAAAAAAAAAAATTACAAAAAACATTCGTATAGATTTATTTCAAAGGAAAAGGGTAGTCCGATGCACTAAAGCTCCCGTTATGCGCAGGGTTCTGGAAAGGATCCGACCAGGCGACTACAAGAATCTATTGTACGCAGTCTTACCTGGCATTGGAAAGAACTTATTAAAATATAATAATACTATGAGAATGAGCAGCAAAACGCTAGAAGATATAGTTATAAACATTTACAGAACGGAAATCAAACATGGTGTACTAGAAAAAAAAAAAAAAATAACACGTCGAAATAGGCTATTTAGATGCGTCAATAGGCAATAATCGGTGGAATTATTAGCTACCACTATACTATATAGGCTTTTGTAAGTGATTGTCAAGAATCAAACTGTACAAAGTTTGAAAATTCGTTCGTTTAATTGTAGTTGAAAATAAAGATTTGACGTTTGAAAATGATACCAAGATCAATAAAAATTTAAATTTGTAAATCAACAATAATGTAAGAGGAATCGTTAATTTGCGGAGATATGTAACGTGCTTGTATATTATGTTAGTTAGGGCCTAGGGTATATTGTAGACATCGAGGTTTTGTGGACTTTACAAAAAGAATTCAATTTCTGTTAGAGTTCTTGGAGGATATTTTATCCTAAGCCTAACTTGGAGGATACTCTACCATAAACTCTAAATTATGCCTATTTAAAAAGGCCGGCAAATGTTTCCTTGAAGGCATCTCCAAAAATTCCATAAACACAGGGATATTCACAAGATTTTATGCCCAAGATTTTATGGGATATTCCAAAACTACGTTATGACTTGATCCTCTTCATCGAGGTATGTAGGCGTTTAGAGTTTCATTTTAAGTTCAGTCGCATGAGTGTCAAAAAATATATGTTCCCACTTAATCTGCCACATAAAAGTTAAGTGTGCAAATATTTTCATTAAACTTTATAGACTTACACCAAATATTTGTGGCTCGATGGGGGGCAACCCTTCAAAAAAATGAGTTTATTCAATGGGATTTGGAATATTCAAAGCCTACAGCTGAGGGTGCAAATCTATCAAGCCTGCAGTTATCAAGTTTGCAAGTTAAAGACTTCAATTCGTAAGGCCTTCGAATTGAAGTTTTAAATCCAGCACAATTTTGAGATAAAGATATGAAGCCGATGATCAACAAGTTTGAAGAGAAAGTCAAGGCTTAATACTACAACATCAATACATCAAAATAAGCAAGTAATTCTTGAAGATGAAACATAAGAAAAATATTGAAAGGAATGTGCAATGTAAAGCAAAGAAAAAGGAAGTTTTATTGCTACTAATAATGTCAACTAATCAATAAAATGCTAAAAGAAAGCGAGCAGAAAGTTTGAAGAAAAAAAAAACTTCTCCTAAGGCTAATCTAAACATAGCTTATAGTTAACTAAATCTTGGAGAGTAGCCTCTAAGCCTTGCTTCTTCTTTTCTATGTCATTCGAGGCATTCGTTGTCACTAGAAAAATGTCAACGTACTTGATGAAATCCTCTTCAGCAGCTGAAATTTTAGATTCGACCTCTTCAGCCTTTTGCTTGGCAGCATCTCGGAGAGCTTTTAACTTTTGTACCTTCTTTCTCACCTTCTTAAGGAATTTGCAAGCAATAGATAGTTTTTCAGATTTCTCATTCTTTTTCCTTAATACAAGTTCAAGATGCTCTTTGGCTTTTAAATATGGCTCTGACTTTTCAATTTTTTCAGCCTTATTAACAAGCGTGGATCGAGCTTGGTCATAGAAAGCGGCAAGCTTGAAGAAAGACCCCAATAAATTCTTTAAAGAGGAAATATCCACACCCATTCCGCTCATATCGTTAAGTACGACTTGGACATCATCCTTGATAGAAGAAGCACGGTCCACAATACGGTCTGTGAGTTTGGTGCGGATGCTAGCCCAAGCTTTCATTACGAAGTCTTTTTCAGCTCAATTGGGTGCCACGTGGCATGCCAAGTCAAGTGAAGAGCCAATAGGATCATGCCACATGTCAAAACGATGCAGCATACCCAACTAAATTCAATGCCAATGAAAACACGTCATGTGTACAAGTTGACTTGTTTCAATCAATCAAATATTATCATGTCACTTCAATCTGATTGGCCGAAAAAAGTTTGTACTTATCATGACTCTCCCTTTCCACAACTACAAATAGGGGTCTTATAATTCAGAAAAGGGACCAAGAATTCTAACAAGAAGCAAGAGAGAGCTCGTAGATCAAACGCTGTAGATTTCTCTACAAGCTACAAGTTCAAGCATTCACACATCCAAGTTCATAGATTCAAGATCAAGACCATAAGATTCAAGATCAAGCTCAAAATCCCTTGAATTCAAGTACAAGTTGAGATCAAATCAATCTAGTTCAACAACATTCAAGACCAAGTTCATCAAATTTGCAACTCAAGATCAAGGCCACAAGATTCAAGATCAAGCTCAATAGCCCTTGAATTCAAGTACAAGTCAAGATCAAGTCCATCAAATTCACAAGTCAAGATCAAGATCAAGCTCGAAGGCCCTTGAATTTATATTTGAAAAGCCGAATCAGAGGATTCATAGAGATTGTAACACTCACATATTGAAATCAAATAAAATGATTGTTGCGATTTTTTTTTCTGTTTTGATTATTATTTTCTCGATTCAAATTTTATTGTCTACAAATTCTGGCACGCCCAGTGGGACCGAATTTGCCCTTCATCTCTTCTTTCACAAAATTAGATCTGCAAATCTGGAGTCACAAAATCGATGGAAATTACTTCAAGCCTTGTCTTTGAGTTTCATCAAGTCTACACTCCGACAAGTCATGAAGTAGGGGGCATTTGCAGACATCACAATTTTGTGGACTCTACAAAAAGAATTCAATTTCCGTTAGAGTTCTTTGAGGATACTTTACCCTAAACCTAGCTTGGAGGCTACTCTACCCTAAATCCTAAATTATACCTATTTAAAGGGTGACATGTTCCGTTAAAGAGGCATCTCCAAAAATTCCATAAACTCATGAAATATTCACAAAAAGAGATCAAAACTCTCTCTTCTTGAAAATCAAAATACTTCAAGAAGATCTACAGAAAACTCCTTTCATGGAGATTGAATCCAAATCTTCCTATGTTCGAGAAATACGCTACTAACGGCCCTCGAATTACGGTGTAAATCCATATCAAATTTAAACCTTCCTATGTTCGAGAAATACGCTACTAACAGCCCTCGAATTACGAAAAAAATTAAGAGGGAAGAATCAAGGGAACAAACAGAATTGTACCCATATTGTTTATCAATAAAATTCTTGTTTCTTCATATTTTATTTGTGATTGCAAATTATTATTAATAACTTTAAAATTTATTGCAAATAGATATGTCCTACTCCTAGATCCAATCTCACGTACGTTATTTGATAAGTATATATGACATTTAATATTGTTTTATCATAATTATTATCGATAGTTTGATTAATATGATTATAAGGCCCTTGATTAAATTTTGGGATATGAAGTCGATCACAATGAAGATCATGATAATAAGAGAGTTACGTCTTTTATAATTTAATCTAAAATTATTTTTGATTGGTAGAATCACTAATTAGAATACTAGTGATTCGATTAGATTAATATGTATCTGGTGGTCTTCATAAGATAAAAATTAGTTGGTCTCATTAACTAAATCACATACATAGACAATGCATATAGGGATATGATCAATTAAATTATTAGACAATTCCTAGTAGTTAGAATTTTCATAAAATTTCATTGGGATATTATCTTGAAGAATGTGATGTAAGAGTCCTTTGACCTGGGATCATCATATATAGTGATTGAAAAATTATTTATTGTACTTTGATACCGGACACCCATACCCCTGCGGAAATGGTTGAAAGCATATTGGGTATGAGTAAATGCTTGGAGAATTAATGATTGATCAAGATGAAATTTGTCAACTCTTAAAATTGAGTTTAAGCTCTATGTTGTCATGAATTGTAAGCGACTAGTTAAAACATTGATAGGGCAATCGAATGAAAGAAGAAAGAGTTTCTTAGGTCATTTAATGGCCGATTATAATTTAACATGCACACATAGGTGATCACATATTGAGTTTGACAGTTAAACCATATCCGATAGTAGTTCGGAGCTACAAAGATGGAAGAAAATACTACATTAATTTTCTATTGATTCTTAAAGGTACATTGTATAATTCATGTTATCCGGTCGTTAAGGAGTGTTGTTAGATGCCACTCTTGATTAGTATATTGATATGATCAATAATCAGCTTAGTAATTAACCTATGGAGTCACGCACTAACGAGTATTTCGAGTTTTGTTAATGGATTAATTGCTTTATTATTTGATAATTACATTAAAAATTTATTTAGTCAAATAAATAAATTATTAGTCCAAATGAAATATTATAAAATCATAGCAAACACATAGGTAGAAATAATCTTTTATGATCACTTATAAATTGAATAGAACAAATGACATTTTCAAATCTCTTATGTGTAAAATAAAAAATCTCTTATAAAAAAAATATAAAACTAAAAAATAAATTTGTAAAAACGCTACGAAATAAAATCTCATGGCTATGTATAGCTACATATATAGTTAGTGGTCCACCTTGTAAAAGAGTTGGATACTAAAAATTGAAGCTCCAATAGGAGAACAATGAGACACCTGAAGTACTGGGTTGCCTGCACGCTTTCATTTTTAACTTATTTTACTTCGAAGGATGGTTGTCATTGTGCGAGGCAATATGATAAGTTAATAGACCCGACACCAAGACAAGGCTCCTTCTTTTTTGTTTGGTTATCCACCCAAGGGCACGACAAATACGCAAATTTTAATGTTGGTGTTTATTGCCTTAATGGATATGCTAGGTGGTAGTTTGCTGGATGAAATTGTTTGAAGATCTCTGTCTTGTTGATTTATGGCAGTATTTATTCCATACCTTATGTAATTACAAGTTCAATAATGGACCAAAAAAGTAGAAGGGGGAAAGAGGACATGGTGAGGGTTAGTTAATAGATTTTCGACCAAAAAAAGTTGCTCATAATTTATGTTGCACTTTCTTTAGGATCTATTTTAAAAATAATTTAAATTTATTTTTAATGAAAATGATTTAGTAACACAAATTTTTATGACTTGTTTTAAACCATAAGTTTAAAAAAGTAAGGGGGCGTTAAGCTACTAGTTAGAGTTGTGCAGGAATTATAGGTAGATCATTTCACTTTGTGTATGTGAAATGGCAATAGTTGAGTGACTTTTCTATTACAAAATTAAGTTGAGTGACTTTTATGTTACAAAATAAAGCTGAGTTATTTTCTGAGATAATTACTATTAATTGAGTAACTTTTATGTTATAAAACAAAGTTGACTGACTTTATGAGATAATTATCATTAGTTGAGTGACTTTTATGTTATAAAACAAAATTGAGTGACTTTCTAAAATAAAAATTGTTAGTTGTGTAACCGTATGAGAAATTAACTAATGTAAGAACCAAAATATATTAATGGGTTTCAAACAGGACATATTAAACATGACATGCAATAACAATATAAAAATTAAGAGGTGATGCAAATGTTTCTATCCCTTTTAATAGGAAAATTGAGGATTTGAACTACGGATATATTGCTGAAAAAACTACAGAATTCTACTATGATCATTATAACAAAAGATGATGGTAGTTTTAGACCAAAAAGTGAAAGGAGGATATTCTTGAACTGAAATAAAAGTTGAAGGTATCAAAAGAAAGAAAGGTATTTGTGAGTCATGACCATCTTCTAATTGAAGATAAGTATCAAAAGTAAGAGAAGTGAAGCGTTCGGACCTATTATTGTAGAGGAACCAACCCCGGAAAATCTGACTAAAAAATAGCTTAGTTCCCACACTAATCTTACTTCAGACTATGTGGTTGATCCGATGAGAAAAGACGATAAGGCAAAGAGAAAGTACCAGTACTTTTCTTAAGTTTAGATGAATCTAATCTATTGAAGAGTCAAGATTTTCAAGGAGCAGGGAAAAGACGAAACATCGATCCAACTATATACCAACGAAAAGCCATTACGGATTTGTGATGATAATATTGAAGTTAATGCTTCACATGTGGGTATGTGGGCTTCTTTCACAGTCGAGGGTTTCTTTGGGGTAACGTAGGTTTATCCAGGGGCGGAACAAGCTAATGGTTCATTTGAATCCCCTTCGGCGAACAATTATACTATTTATAGAAGGTTAAATTATTTTTCATGTATATATAGTAGACGTTGAATCCCCTTCGACTAGTTCTTTTATTTATATTTTTTGATTTTGAACCCCTACGTCAAAATTTTAGCTCCGCCACTAAATTTATCGCGGAGGAATCGAACTTCCAATTTCCTCCTTTATCATCTTCTTCTTAACCATGATGATCCAAATGGAAAGGTTGAAGTTTTAACCCTTCCCTTTATACAAAATAACTAGAAAATTACCAAATGTAATATTAAAAATAAGTTATAAATAAATATAGTAAACCACAATAAGCAGGCGAGCCCGTCTAGCTCAGTTGGTAGAGCTGAAGGCTCTTAACCTTGAGCCCCACGGTGGGGGATTTTGTTTTCAGTCCTCGATGAAGGACATTTCAGACAATTCCCAATTCCTCACAACCGAATCCTATCTTCCCTCCCCAACCAAGCAAACCACACTAGAAAGCAGCAAGCAAAGCTAAAACCCTGATACCAACCCCCGGCGACAACATCGCCACCCGGAGGCTCATATGACCTCAAACAGTAACTCCAAACCTAATTCCGACACTGAAAACGGCAACACTGGAGGTACTTCCGGGATGAGACTCGTTGTGCCTTTACAAGGTGTAGTTCAAGGCCGAGGCGGACTTATTCTAGGTTCACTCATTCCTTGTGCACTTTTCTACTTTCTACAATTCTACTTAAAACGACACCGTCCTAAGCCTCCTCCTTCTTCTTCTACTCCTACGTCACCGTCAACTTCCGCGCCGAACTTAGCAGAGTTACAACGTTCGTCTTCCCGTTTAAATATGACAAATCGTGGCTCTATTGGCCGTGTTTTTTTGTCTTCAAGGGCTAGTGTGGTTGCTGCACCGAATGATTCGCCGTACTACATTGGAATGGATAGGTTCCGAGAGGATCCGTATAATGAATTCGATAATCCTGATGGTGTTATTGATCTAGGAATTGCGGAAAACAGGGTATTGTTTGGGACTATTTGTTGTTGGGAAATTGTGTTAGTTTACGGGTTTATTAATGACTGATTTTATAATGTGTTTTTTTTGGTCTGTATTTGCTCGAAGTTGTCGCTAGATTTGATAGAGAAGTGGATTTGGAGCAATTTGAATGGTTCCACGCTTGGAGGAGTCGGTGATGAATTGAATATCAATGGAATTCTTACATACCAGCCATTTGATGGATTGGCTGAGCTAAAAGTGGTAATGCATTTTAAATCTGACAAAAAGTGGCAATGCATTTTATGTTCGTTTCGTTTTCTCTACCTGAATTCGCCCCCAAGTACATTGAGGGGTCGTTTGGTACTCTGGATTAGGAAAATAATCCATATAAAGTTTGGTATTAACTTTATCCCATGTTTAGTATGAGGTATTAACTAATCCTGGGACTATTTTACCTCACCATTTATACTAAAATGGTTGGATTACTATCCCATGTGGAGGGTGGGATAAAATAGTCCCATGGTATATCCCAATCATGGATATCCCTACTTATCCCATCTAGTGTACCAAATGACAGTTCTTGCCGTAAGGCCTATTTGGTATGACATAAATTCTTTTCAGTATAATAAATGAAGGATGAGGTGGGGAATGGGAAATGGTGTTTGGTGAGATGTTTATACTTTGATAGGAGCAAGTGATACAAGTAGGAGTTGGGTGGAAAATAATTTATGCCGCAATCTCCAACTTTTTGGCATGATTATTGTCGTTCTTGTTATGGATTTGAGTTGTTTTCCTTCTTTTTGTGGAAGCTATTTTCTTTAAATTAAAGAGAACATTTTACATTGCTTTAGCTCTCAAACACGGGAAACTGGATGTATTCCCCTCCTATCGTAGAACTAAAAGTATTATGGAAGTTTTTACTTGCGGTTTTCAGCAGTTTAATTGCTTTAACTCCACTTAGCTCATAATTAGTACAATAAATTAGTTTGTATACAAACAATTGGCCAGAAATTAATGGTACTTATCTTTGCAGTCCAGGAAAGATGAAATAACTTTCCTTTTTGTAGGATAAATGAATAAATGCACCTCTTTGTATCGTCTACTTTCTTCCTCTTCCTTATTTTAATTTTCCATGGTATTTTCTTACTGTTTGATTTTCAATGTATGGCATACTTGCAGTTGTTACTTTCCTTTGCTTGTTAACCAAAACTTTTCATGAAATAACTAGTACATCAATTAAATAAAGCTGTTATTCTTGAAACACAATTGGCTAATCCTACGAGTGCAAATTGACGAGGAAAATAAAGGAATAGATGGCTACTGAATATGCATATTTTGTTGAAATTCTAGGCACACGTCTTACAATCTATAGAAGTTGTTAGCTTTATGATCACGAAACATGAAAAGAAAATTTACCTTGTTGTTTTGGTGTGAAAAATACTTGTTTAGATTTTGTAGTGAAAATGTTATACAAATAAAAAAAGCTTTAAACGATTTTTCTTATACTTGTTTTACAAGTTATCTTTGTAGTGAAAATGTAGAGTATATCTAGACAATCGTAGGACTTAGTTCATAAGTTTGTGTGGAAGCATAAAATTAGTTGAGGTGAATGACTTGTGGTTTACTTATATTGTCTTGGACAATCCTCCCTCATAGGCTAGCTTTTAAGGTTGACTGTTGAGTTAGGCCCAAGATCCATTTTTTCACATGGTATCATAGCTAGACCCGTTGATCCTTGTTCTTGTGTTTTTCAATGTTAGGTCCCCGTGTTATGTTATCCATGCTCCTCCCACCATCACAATTTTCTAGTCCTGCACATTTCAGAGTGTTAAGTTTCATGCCAGTAAAAAATATAGAGAGCTTTTTTTTAAAAATATTTAGCTTATTTCACTTTTATATATAATACGATGATGACATGAGTTGAACTTAAATGGAGAAACATGGTTATTGAGGATTCATATAGCCAACCCAACTTGTTTGAGATTGAGGCTTAGTTATTGTTGTTGGGCCACATTTTGGGACAACCTTAAAAAAAGAAAAAGAAAAGAAGAGTACAAGTATTCAGCATCAGTGAAGGCGTGCTTAAGCCTTGAAATTAGGTGTGTACTCAGTCTGAGTACTTCACATTGGTCAAGCAACTCTTTGGCATAGGCACTGATGCTTTGAAGCTTTCTCATGGTCTCTATCTTGAAGAGGTTGGCACTAAACAATAAATAGAACTAGCAAAACAACATATGCAGCTAAAAGGTTTTATGGATAAATATGATACTGATTAAGAACAGAAAATTACCCCACTTGTGGGATTACACTCGGTATGTTGTTGTTTTATTAAGAAAAAAAAATTAGATTATAGATATGTTGTATAGATATACTGCTTATATACATGGGTTTTCTCCCAATTTGATGGATATATATACTGCCTGTATATTTGTGTGTGGTGGTTGGGTGTTCCCAACGTCAGTAATGTTATTTACTTTATCCCAAAAAAAAAAAGAAAAAGAATTGCACTTGCTTCCGGATCAAAAAGTTAAAATAATTTTTGAACCCCCCCCCCCCCCCCCCCCCCCCCCCGCCCTCCCCCCGAGATCTACACGTAGCATCCCTTGGTGATCAGAACTTTGTACCATACCTAATTTTGTATTGTATGCTTCTCTTTTGAATTTCTAAGATTCTTCAGTGACCCGAGTCCAAGCATCTTAATTATCAATTTCTTGTCTGCCAAAATGGGATTTCATCAATGAAAAAGAGATTAAATTGAGGCAGGTAACCTGTGGAATTGGTCAATGTGCATGCGAGCTAGCCTGGAAAACAAAGTTATTTTTTAAAAAAAAAATAAGAAGAAGAGATTAAAATGAAACTTTCAGATTACTCTAATCTGGTCCAGATCTTCCAGCAGTTCACCTAATTTTTTTTAGGGATTTAGAATATACTAGTGTAGTTGATATTCATGTAAATTGTTTTTCACGGTCCTCCTATTGTAGTTCCAGTCTTTTTGCAATTTAATTTGTCTGCTGTCTAATAGGTATCTGTCAGGCACTATTATTTGTTTTAACGTCTAATTAAATCACCTCTATCAGCGATTTCTTCTAATGGATACATTGTAAAATTGTAACATTGTAATCTTAATCTTGTAGGCCATGGCAGGCTTCATGTCTCAAGTCATGGGAGAAAAAGTGTCATTTGATCCATCTCGAATGGTGTTAACATCTGGTGCAACTCCTGCCATTGAGGTTCTGTGCTTTTGTTTGGCTGACCATGGGAATGCTTTGCTAGTTCCAACACCATATTATCCTGGGTAATTTCGAATTTCAACCTGATTTAATATAACATCACGTTGTCTTTTTCCATCTCTTCCAATATTTCTCCTTCCTCTCCCTCTTCCTTTCTATATGTATGCATACCAGTGCTGTGCAGCTCGTGTGTAACTAGATTCTGTCTGCAGCTTTGATAGGGACATAAGGTGGAGAACTGGTATAGATCTTATACCTGTTAACTGTCGTAGCTCCGATGCTTTCATGGTGGACATAGCAACTCTTGATCAAGCATTTAATCAGGCAAGAAAGCGAGGGCAAAAGGTCCGTGGAATACTTATCTCAAACCCATCTAACCCTGTAGGGAACATATTGAGTAGGGAAATGCTACACAGTGTCTTAAAATTTGCAAGGGAGAAGAACATCCATGTAATATCAGATGAAATATTTGCTGGATCTAATTACGGTGGTGAAGAGTTTGTAAGCGTTGCTGAACTTCTTGATGAAGAGGATGCTGACAGGGACAGGGTTCATATAATATATGGATTATCCAAAGACCTTTCTGTACCAGGGTTTAGGCTCGGAGTTCTGTATTCCTTCAATGAAAATATTTTGGCAGCATCTAAAAAGTTGACAAGATTTTGTTCCGCTTCAGCTCCAACGCAAAGCCTATTAGTTGCAATGCTTTCAGATGCTGGGTTCATCAAGGATTATATGAGAACAAACAGAGAGAGATTGCGGAAAGTGTTTGACTTATTTGTGGCAGGTCTAGAACAATTGGGCATCAAATGCATGAACAGCAGTGCAGGCCTGTATTGTTGGGTTAATATGAGCAGATTGATTTCCCCTTATAATGAAAAGGGAGAGCTTGAGCTGTGGGAGAAGCTCTTGAATGTAGCTAAGATAAACGTGACTCCAGGGTCAGCTTGCCATTGCATTGAACCTGGATGGTTCAGATGTTGTTTTAGTACGTTAGCAGAAAAGGACATTCCTATAGTTATGGAACGGATACGTAAAGTTGTTGAACGTAGTTAGGCCTCCTGATTAATTGTTAATAGCTTTAAAATAGGGTATGCTGTGTTAGATATGTCATCTTTTTCTGAGAATGCACTGTTCATATTTTGGAATTCAATATGTGCATCATTGACACTTTATACTAAAGTTGCACTCATGTTGTCAATTAAAGTTCCAAGCTGTACAGTAGAATGTGAAACATGTTGCACAAGTTTAAATTAAAAATGGACAACAGAAATGACTTTCATAGGTGACGGTACAGCTAAGCCCTTTCAAAGTTGTGCCAAACTGTGAATTAAGATGTGCATCTTTCAGATAAGTTTGAGTTGCAACTGCCTCTTCCACTTGTTGTGCAATTCACCAATGCTGTTGCCAATTCCAAGGATGCAGCTTCCAAAAACATCATCATCCATCATTTCCTGCAACAAAGTATTATAATGGATGTCTTACAAATTTCAGCATTGGTTGAAATATGTTGTTCTTGTTTAAGTAGGGCATATATAAAGAGGGTTAATTAGACAACGTCTTACTGCTAGTTAATGCAAATTATTATGCCTGTGTCTACTAGTTGTTGGGTTAAATAGGATAAGTGATTGATGTTTTTCAGAGAACTACCTTAGAGATGTTCTGTTTCTGCATTTGGATGGTTTTCCTCTGGTAGCTTCTCCTTCGGCTCATCATTATCAGCTCACCTAGAGTTAGGGGATGCCTTACTTTGATGCTGCAATTGTTAACACGTTCTTGATTGTCATTTAGTGCTTTCGGAGGAACATGAGAACCTCCTTTTTCAGGGTTGGTGCAGTTCTGAAGAAAGCTTGTATTAGGTGATAATAGAGGGAAGAGCTTTTCCAGAAAAGCAGTTCCAACCAGGCTTGTCGTTCCAGTTGCATAACTGAGAACGCTGCTGCCAGTTTCAGAAGTTGGTGAAAGTGGACTCTTTAGCTGGTTGTTGTGTATGTCTGCTGTCAGAGAAGTTTGATCCACAGGAACAGCACTTGAAATGTCCACAGTTGGTATGAATCCATTAGCTAGGAGGGAGGAAGGGGCTGAGCTGAAGGATTCATATATTGATTCAGAATCAGACCCCTCAACTTCTGATTCTGACATCTCATCTTCTTCATGATTACCATGCTGATCGATGTACTTATCAATGTCAGCCCAGATGTCGTCTCCACCTTCTTGCACATCTCTAACAGTTGAAGGCAAGCGAATGATATTTTCGTGTGGAGAAGTCTGGGAGAAGAAAGGAAGTGGCGTTCCTGGCTTTTCTTCCCATTCAAAGGGGACAGAAGCAATGAGCTTAACTGGGGGTGTAAACGTAAACGTGCCAGTAGTAGTAGCCACAGGCTTTGGTTTCCAATCCTTTATCGGTATTCCTGGTCTTTCTTCCCAGATAAATGGAATGGAAATTTGTTGTCTCTCTCTCTTGCCAGTTGAATTCCCAGAAGGATTGTTTTCTGCCATCGGAGGAATATATATCGTCATTGCCATATTCGTTATCTTTTTTCGGCTGAGCAAACAAAACACATTCATATATATATATAGCAGAGAGTAAGTGGGTTAGAGGAGTTTGCAACTAAACCTACATGCCAACCGCACTATTTCTGCAAAGAAAGATTAGGCAAACGTACTGTCTGTTATGGATCATAATATATTAATATGAAGATCACTTTCTTAATTCTCTCTCTTACATACACACTTATGTTAAGAAGAATTCTTTGACTAACCATTTTTGGGCAATTTCTTTTTTGTTGAAGAAGCGTGCTGTCATAGCCAATCGAAGAACCGGTCAACAAACTTGATATGCCTTTAACAAACTACTAAAACTTTTTGGTAAAATTTAGGCTGGGGCTCAATCTGCACTAGCAGTTTGTTAGTGCTCTCTGAACTACTTCAATAGGAAAAGTGCTCGGAGGCACTCTGTAGGAGAGAGTTATTTTCGACCATGTTTGGTTGCTAATTAGAGTTTAGTAGTATTAGAAATGTATTAGTTACGTAAAAATAAACTATGTATGAGTTGGTTAGTTAGAATTTAGTTACGTAGGGTTTAGTATTCCATATTCAACCCACACAAAATAATATGTAAATTCCCTAATAACTTAGTATCTATTTTATTTATGTGAGATTATATTGTATGCTGAATTTTATATAAAGCAACTAAAAGCTACTAAACATAATATTGGATTTTTAAAAGCATGTCCGCTCAAGCTTTTGAAAGGGTAGAAAAAATATATTTTAAAGAATAAAGGTGTTTGACCAAGCTTTTGATGATTGGTTTCACCTACATCCCAATTTATGTGATATACTTTCTTTATTACTCTGTATAAAAAGAACGTCACGTTAAAGCAACATAACTTTAAAATTTTATTTTACCTTTAATGAAATGATTTATAGCCAAACAAATGTTTAAGGGTTGTTTTAGACCACAAATTTCAAAAGTCTTATTTTTTTTCTTTAATTAAATTTTATGATTTTTAAATAGTGTCACGTAAATTAGAACGAAGTTAATAATTTGACGCATAAATTTAAAAATATTAGTTAAACACAAACTGCTAACAAAGCACCTCTCAAATGATTTTTCCAAATACAAATACTATTCTTTCAAAGCACTTTTCCAAAAAATATTCTTAATAAAAACTAATTCTTGAAATAAGTTGATTTCGAAAATTTATGGTGTTTGAGGTATGCCATGCCATAGTTGTGTGAGGATTCTCATTAATTGACAAGTGCACAATGTGGCTCCCAAGTCATTATTATACTTCTCACTCCACCTCTTCTTTCATTCACCCCTCTCCTATAATGTACACCTACACCTTTTATTCATCTCCATTTGGCTAAGACAAACATACTTTTTATTTTTAAATTTGTTTACACATGTTATTTGAAGAAATTAATAATTTTGGGCTGATATTTTTTTAATTGATTTGTATTCTAACTAACCAGTCAAGTGAAAGGAGTCCGCTTACCCACTCCCCTTTCCCCCCATTGCTATTAGATTAAAAATAAAAAAAGTTAAAATATAGAATAAAAAATTATCACTCATTGGATGATTGAATTTTCGCCAATTATAGATGACAATGTTAAAATTTGAAGGAATTGAAAAATTAGATAGTTAAATTGAAGAATTTCTAATAAGTGTTAAAATGAAGAATTTCTAATAAATGTTAAAATGAAGAATTTCTAAAAAGTCAACTTTGAGTTTATCATACAATTTTTTTAAAATTATTTTGTCACATAAAAGTTATTTAGCTTTAAAGTGTATCACACATATATAAATCACTCTTTTATTTGGTTATCACCTAAAAGTCATCCACTTCAAAATTATCACGTAAAAATCAGTTTTTTCATTTTTAAAAATGTGTTTATGTAATATACTATACAAATGAATATATTATTAAGGGCAAAAAAATCAAATCTTTTTTTCTTAAATGACAGAGGAGTTGTGAAATAAAAAAGTGGCTTGATAGAATAAAGGTATTAAAAATTTATTCAAGTATTTTTTTTCTTAATTCTATTTTTTATATTTTGTCTTTGTAATAATTAAAAATGAGATTGATTATGATTTTGTAAGGAATTAAGAAGATTTTAAGGTACAACAAAATCACAAATGATTTTATTAGAAAATTTCGTTAAGTTGAATGATCATTCAAGAAATTAACTCGGTGTATACTTGTTAGAAATCTTAAATTATAAAGTCTAAAAATCAACCAAAAAATAAAAATGAGAAAAAGTTCAATTTTTTTTTAGGCATAATAGGAAATACTGAGGAAAAAATAGTTGTAATTTAAATTAGTATTAATTCATTTTGATAAAATTTGGGTTGATATCATCCATTTTACCTATTTAATTTTTGTGAAAAATAGTAATACAAAAAAGAGAAGGAACTAAAATAAAGAAGAGGAGAAGGAGGTTCGAGAGACGAAAGAAAAATAAAAACAGAGAAGAGGAGGTAATTTGAAGAAATGAAAGCGAAAGAGAGTGGGCTGACAAGAGGGCGCTACAAATTAAAGACACATGTCACAAACATAAGATGCCCTTATACTATTATTGTTGGTTGTACCTCATCCATTTTAAAAATTTTCGTTGATTTCGACTGTTTGACTAAATTGGCTTTAAGTTCAATTGAAGCACAAGAGAAGGTCAGCTGGGGGTATTCTGGGTATTCTAGTCTATAATCCTATAGATTTACTAGATTAGTGTACGTGCGTTGCACGTGTGTTTCACGTCAATATAAAGAGCTGCATATAGAGAAGAATTATACAAAACTACAATTTTTTGATTTTTAATTGTCTATTAAAAATACATGAATGTTTATTATTAGATAGTACCCCCTCTAGTACAAAATAATTGAATTGTTGGGATGTGGCACACCCTTTAAGAAAAATATTTAAGGACATAAATTGTAGGCTACTTTCCACTTTTATCCTTTTAATTATTTTTAACCTATTCTCCTAGAAAATGTGAAGTACTTAAGAACCTTATTAAATGAAAGGGTAAATATGGAAAAAAGTTCCAACAATTCTCTTAGACTTTGAAAAATTCACTTCTTTTGGACATTGAAAAATACCTCAATAATTCAATTATTTTGGATTAGAGGGAGTATCACAAGTTTATGATAAAAAATGTGTAATATTGACCTTTTTTTAAGAGAAGTGTTTAACTCCTTATATTAAATCATCTTAATATTCTAAAAAAGAAAAATTAGTGAAAATCATAATTGTTAAATACCAACGTGGTACTAATTTGATGTTAATAATTCTAAATCAATTCTATTTTTTTTTTTCATTTTTCTTTAATCAACGATAATATTACATTGATTGTTAAATTGCATGCGTTTTTTTTTTTTTTTTGAATTGTTGGATTGAAGCCTGATATTAATTGTTGGATTCTAAACTCATTCTTTTTTTTTAATTAAAAGAATTCTAAACTCATTCGACTTTTCTTCTTATATCCAACGACAATGTTAGATTAACTTTTTAATATATTCTTCTTCTTTTTTCATTATTTTTATTCAATAGTAATAATACATTAATTCTTGAATTCTAAAACTAATGGCAAAAAGTTCAATCAAGAGACTTTTGAAGATCCTTCACCACAGGACAACCTTATCTATTCACATTAAGGGTGTTCAAAACATAGTATATAACCAAACAAAATAAGATTGATATAATTTTTTGACGAAGGTATTCGCATGACCACTCTCGAATAGAGAAAAAAAAAGAAAAGAGATAAACCTTTGATTTTTCTGGTTATTTCAATAGACGGCTACATGTTTGTTTCGTCCAATTTTTCAACCAGAACTTTTCAACTGAAAAGGAAATAGGAAAAAATTATCAAAAATTGTGAATTCATGGTCAATTATTATTAATTATATATAATTTTTAAAGCTATTAACTAAAAAAAAATAATGAAAATCAAAACGGATGATGATAATGAATGTAAGAAGAGAACTTGAATCAAAACCAAAATAACAAAAGAAAAAAAAGTAGAAGTAAAAGATTGTAAATATCTTTAATTCAAGATCACACAATTTAAATTCAAAAAACATTCTTTATTTTCTCAAACTACGAGTTGAAACGCGATATCAACCATTGATTTGAAACAACTCAAATCTAACACAATTCTAGAACAGTCACCTATATCAAACCTACATCAAACGCGATTTATGACTATGTATATTGACACTACTTCCAACAAAAATAAGAAAATTATAGCCAACCAACCAACTCTAAAGCAGAACAAAACTACAACACAAAAATTCACACATGAACAAATCGCATCACGCAATTCCTTGACATCCACACAATAGTTTAAAACAAAGCTCTACTATTAATCAATAACAAACACAAAGCAACAAAAAAAAATTAGAATCTAATTATAGATCTGAAACGTAAAAATCTTACCAAAGATGGTGTTAATAGGGTTCATAGTTACTTGATTATGAATTTTATCAAAATATTACTTAAATAAAATTGTAGAATTTTTTCTATTTAATAAGGTAAACTTCTAATTGATTTATAAGTGTAAATATTAGTATCCTAAACCTAAAAGGATGGAGTGAGTTTTATTTGTACTTACTTTTCCTATTTTGTATTTACTAATTTTAAAATATAATATAATTAGTGTTGTAACATATTATAACCAAAAAGGGATTCCTCTGGACGACAATTTTTTTTTTTTTTGGAAAATAATATTATTAGTGTTTATGTGTGATTATAATTACTTTATTGCCAAAAGTAATAAATAATTTTATTACAATAGTAATTAAATAATAATTTAAGAAAATGGCAAATGACAGTTTTGTCTAAAGGAGAGTTTTTTAATAAAGGACAAAAAGTTCGAATCACTTTTCTAAGGGTCTTCACACTTTTAATATATTGTTGATTGTTGATATGTAACATATATACATTCTAGTTTATATACAAGAAAAATATACAGATGAACTATCTTCATATATCCTTTCAATCGTAAGATTGTTATGTAATTTATAGCATTTTATCAGTTTTCTTCTTTTTATTAATTCAATTGAGTAAATTCTTTTTCGAAATTGAATGTATGTTCTATTTCGGTAATCTATTGAACTCTATTTAACAATCAAGAATAATCAAACTTAAGAAATTCAAAACATTTTGTTTAAAATATTTAACTTTAACAATTCTCTTACATAGATAGAAAAGAAATACTATTATCAACTTAGTAGTATCATCTAACGAATTTACAAAGAATAATATTGTGGTAAAACATACATCCTTAATTAGATTTTTTTTTTGACTGATTAGTACATAATTACACTTTATCCCTACTCTTTTTAAAATTACATAAAATCCCGGATTTTGTGTCGCGATACATTACTTAGGGGTCGTGATACATTACTTAGGGGCGCAATACATTACTTAGCCAGTCCCTTGATGGTCGAGATACATTACTTAGCCGGTCCCATGATGTATCTTCCCGGTCTCGTGATGTATCGCGATTCTAAGTGATGTATCGCGACCCTCAGTGATGTATCGCGACCCTAAGTGAAATCCGAAATTTTCGTAATTACTTTGTAGGGATGAGATTTTGAGTAAATATGGTAAGTTAAGGTGTAGTATTATGTAAATTTTCCTTTGTGGGCCTTGAAATGTATGCAATACGTCCCTTGATATTTAAGTAAAGAAAAGAACTAATAATCTAATATATTATAATATATTAAAATTATTGACAATGAATTAGAATAAGGTTTAAGCAGAACATATGATATATATATATATATATATATATATATATATATATATATATATATATATACCAGAACATACACTTTTTTTTACTATTAGGAATAGATATGATAGAATTACTCACTAGATGTGAGTGTAAGAATTTATATAATGAAACACATGCATATAATTAAATGTACATATTAAGAATTTTGTGTTACTCCAGCCATGATAATTAAATGCAGGAAGCGAAACCTGAAAAATCAAGAAAAAAAATAATATTTGGTCGGAACTTTCAAAGATTGTAACTGATAGTCTACAATAGTGTTGTTACTCTACTATTAGTAGACTTCTTATCCTTCTTATCCTCCTCATTAAAGATAAGTCATCTAAGAGTCCTACCCCATCTAAAAATCTTCCTAAATATCATCACCAAATAATATATATAATAATTATATAATCAATTAGTAATGTATAGGTCATTGAAAATCTAACATTCTCCCGTTTAGGCCACATACTGCTCTAGGTGATAATGAAGGAAAATTACATGAGTAGAACAAAACAGTAGTATATAAGAATCATGACGGTCCTGCTTATTTTAAGTTGAGTACTTCCTTCCGTGTATCACATGCACAATCCTATCCTAGGACTGTAATGGGAAAAACATTTCTCTAGCTTTCGATAAGCTTCCATCAATAACAATACGGATGTTGATCCTTAAGGGTTAACCTTATGTATCCCCATGAATATCAAATATGAAAATTGAATGCACAATAAAAATTTCATGTTCGTTCACAGTAATCGACATAAGTCAAGTAAACACACTCCATAATGCTCACATCGTACATGCTCCCAATATAATTCATATACCGAAGTGCTAGCAAATTAGTTAAGAATCGATCACCAAATCAAATATATGATATATTTAATAGAAATTTAATTTGCCTTCACTTTTGGTCAAAATAAATTAGAACTAAAAAGATTGATTTGTTGCATACTTTATATTTTTGCTCTTAATCAAATTAGAAAGAATTAAAATTATTTCCATGTTACGTATGTGACTGTCCACTACGTGCTTGATAACCAAGTATATGGGCTACTTTGTGCCCAAGTTAATAGGCCAAAGTTATCCCTTAATTCATTTGCTTTGTCCACAAATTTAGCCACTTTTGCCCTTGATGTTTGCCAATATATATCCCCCCTTACTCTTGTAATTGTAATATACATGAACAGAAAAGAAAAGGCAATAAGACTCTTGCTAATTCTAGCTCTCCCTACTTGTGCATTCGACTATCATTTTGCTTTTAGGCTTTTATTTTATAACACGTTATCAGCACGAGACTCTGTCATCTTGAGCAAATACTTTTTCAGGTAATAAAGGTAAGATTATTTTTCCTAAATCAATGTAGAATCTATCTAAATGTGAATTTGTTGCCCTGGATATATCGGGCAAAGCCTACATATCTTGGGCTCTTGATTCTGAAATCCATTTAAATGCGATGGGTCTGGCAGACACCATCAAAGATAAGAACCAGGCTTCAAACCAAGACCGTGCCAAAGCTATGATATTTCTCCGTCATCACCTCGATGAGGGATTAAAAATGGAATATCTCACTATTAGGGATCCTCTTATACTGTGGAGTAATTTGAAAGATAGATATGACCACCTGAAGATGGTCGTCCTTCCACAGACACATTATGAATGGACCCATTTGAGATTACAAGATTTTAAAGATATAACTGCGTATAATTCTGCTAGAATTAAATCACAGTTAACTCTATGCGGAGAAAATATCACAGATCATGATATGTTGAAGAAAACATTCTCCACCTTCCCTGCCTCAAGTATGCTCCTGCAACAACAATACCGAGAAATGAGATTTAAAAAGTATTCTGAATTAATTTCACATCTCCTTGTTGTTGAACAACATAATGATCTTTTGATGAAAACCCATAAAAGTCGACCTCCTGATACTGCTCCATTTCCTGAAGTAAATGCTGCAAATTTTCACCAATCTAGACGTGAAAGAAGTCCTGGCCCCAGTCGTGGTCGTGGTCGTGGTTGTGGTCGAGGAAGAAATTTCAATCATGGTGATCGTTTTGCACTGAATAATAACCGTCAGCACTAGCATTACAAAAAGAAGGGTGAAAAGCCTGAAGCGATGCAAAGAAAAATACAGAAACTAGATGCTATCGGTGTAGAGAAAAAGGGCACGAGTCACGTACCTGTCGTACGCCAAGGCACCTGGTTAATCTTTATCAGGCATCTCTCAAGAAGGTGGATAATAATGCAGAAGCAAACTTTATCTCTGAAGATAATGTTGAGCCTATGCAGTTAGACGTTGCAGATTTCTTTGAATTCCCTGAAGGAAATATAGATCACCGTGTCAGTGACGGATCTGTAATAGTCTAAGTATTTTACTTTTCTATTAGTTGTATTAGTTTACATTTCAGTTAGTTGTGTTTCTCTAGACTTGTAAATAAATAAGGTTGTGTAATATGTCGTTTGCTAGTAATACTATAATATTTACTTTGTTTATATTTTCATCTTGAAGAATATATGGATACTCCTCAAATTTTATTTGGATCAATGATCGATTGTGCGGATATTTGTGTAATTGTTAGTGGAACAACGCACGCCATATTTAAAGATGAGAAATACTTTTCTCAGTTGCTTAGAAGAAAAGCAAATGTTACAACAATTTCTGGTAATTCAAAATTGATTGAAGGCTCCGGAAGAGCTACTATATTTCTGCCTAAGGGGACGAGACTTGTTATAGAAGAGGCACTATTCTCTTCTAAATCCCCGAGAAATTTATTAAGTTTTAAAGATATCCGCCGAGATGGATATCATGTTGAGACAATGAATGAAATGGATGTTGAATATCTTGGCATTACCAAGAATGTCTCGGGCCAGAAATATGTGTTGGAGAAATTGCCAACTTTGTCTTCTGGCCTATATTATGCAGAAATTAGTACAGTTGAAGCACACTCTATCATAAACCAGAAGTTTACTGATTTGAATACTTTTGTGCTTTGGCATTTCCGAATAGGTCACCCTGGATCAATAATGATGAGACGAATCATTGAAAATTCAAATGGGCATCCGCTAAAGAACTTGAAAATTCTTGCAAGTAATGAATTTTCGTGTGCTGCTTGTTATCAAGGCAAATTGATAACTAAGCCATCGCCACTGAAGGTTGGCGTCAAATCCCCTCTTTTTCTAGAACGTATACATGGGGATATATGTGGACCTATTCACCCATCTAGTGGGTCATTTAGGTACTTTATGGTCCTAATAGACGCATCTTCAAGATAGTCTCATGTGTGCCTCTTATCGTCTCACAACCTGGCGTTTGCGAAATTATTGGCACAAATAATACGATTAAGGGCGCAATTTCCAAATTATCCTATTAAGGCTATTCGCCTCGATAATGCTGGAGAATTTACATCCCAAGCTTTTGATAATTATTGTGTATCAGTTGGGATAAGAGTTGAACATCCTGTCGCTCATGTTCATACTCAAAATGGCCTTGCTGAGTCATTTATTAAGCGCCTACAATTGATAGCGAGACCACTACTTATGAAAACAAAATTGTCCACTACTGTTTGGGGTCATGCTATCTTACATGCAGCATCACTTGTTCATCTCAGACCGACTCATTATAATAAATACTCTCTGTCACAATTAGTCTTTGGTCATGAATCAAATATTGCTCGTCTACGAATATTTGGTTGTGCTACATACGTGCCAGTAGCACCACCACAGTGCACTAAGATGGGCCCCTAGAGAAGGTTAGGAATATATGTTGGGTTTGGGTCACCCTCCATAATTCGCTATCTTGAGCCATTGGCGGGAGATTTATTTACTGCTCGATTTGCAGATTGTCGATTTGATGAAACAAATTTCCTGTAATTAGGGGGAGAGAAACAGGAACTCAAAAGAGAAATTGCATGGAAAGTTTCGTCATTATCTCATTTTGATCCACGTACCCCCATATGTGAACATGAGGTCCAGAAGATCATTCACTTACAGAAAATAGCAAATCAAATGCCAGATGCATTTACTGATTTGAAAAGGATAACTAAGTCACATATCCCTACAGTGAATGTGCCTGTATGAATTGATGTCCCAAAAGGACCATCCATTAGTGTCATAGCTTCTGAATCCTAAACACGCCTGAAGCGTGGTAGACCATTGGATTCGAAGGATAAAAATCCTAGAAAAAGAAGCACAAAAAATGATAAAAGTGAACTATAGAAGAATCTCATGAAGAGACCCGAGATCTAATTAATACTGATATTCCTGAAGAAATTAGTGAACCTGAGATTCAAGTGAATGAAGAACTTTCAATGAGTTCTACCGGTAATGAGATAAATTTAGATCGATCGAAAATTATGGTGGATAATGTCTTTGCATATAATGTCGCACTTAACATTATGCAAGACAGTGAGGACCTTGAACCTCTATCTGTCGAAGAATGTCGACGAAGAAATGATTGGCCAAAATGGCAAGAGGCAATTCAATCAGAATTGAATTCACTTGCTAAACGTGAGGTTTTTGGACCTGTAGTCCAAACCCCTGATGGTGTAAAACCAGTTGGCCATAAATGGGTCTTCGTGCGTAAAAGAAATGAGAGAAATGAAATTATAAGATACAAGGCACGCCTTGTTGCACAAGGATTCTCTCAAAGACCAGGAGTCGACTACGAAGAAACGTATTCACCCGTTATGGATGCAATAACATTTCGATATCTCATCGGTTTAGCTGTACATGAAAACCTTGAAATACATCTAATGGATGTGGTTACAGCTAATCTTTATGGTTCACTTGATAATGAAATTTATATGAGGATCCCAGAAGGATTAAAAATGCCTGAAGCATATAGTTCAAAGTCTCGGGACATGTGTTCAATCAGATTACAAAGATCATTATACGGTCTAAAACAATCAGGGCGTATGTGGTATAATTGCCTTAGTGAGTACCTGGTAAATGAAGGATACATAAATGCTGTCATTTTCCCTTGTATTTTTATTAAGAAAACAACATCAGAGTTTGTTATACTCGCTGTTTATGTTGATGACATAAATCTCATTGAAACTCCAGAAGAGGTCCAAAAGGCAATTGAATTGTAACACCCCGTACGTTTTTAAAGTCTAGCTGACAACCGTAACATTTACGAAAATATGGAAACATGAGAGAATTGATGAATTATGTATCAATATGTGGGCATTTAAAGTCTTGCACAATTGGGCCCAAAAAGAAGCCCAAAAATCATAAGAAAACATGGCCCAAAAGACTTTTTGACCCATTCTTGCATTGCTTATCCATGGACCAAGTAAACCCACCAAGTGTGTGGATAAGAATCATTCAAAAGGGACTATATAAACCCATAAATCAGATTTTTAGTCATTAGATATACACATGCCTTTTTAACATTTTCTTAAACATTATTTCTCAAGATACAAACCCTAAGGCAACTACTTGTTGGGCCAAGATCACACTTTGGTAAGTATTTATTATCATCGTTAAGTATATAATATGTGTAATATGATGTATAAATCATGTTGGTTGTGTTGGCAAAGTGTTGGACAGTGTGCTATGTGTAAAACTGTCTATTTTTGCAATCGGAGAATGCTTTTTGTCTTGTGAACTTGAACATGGACTTATGGTCATGAAGGAACTGAACTTGATGGATTAAATATTGACATATGAGATGTTATTATCGCCTTACCTTGTTGCATTCTTGTGCGTAATGTTTGGAGTTGCTATTGTAAAATTGGTTATGGTTTTGGGTGACGTATTGGTCGTAAAGTGCAGTTTTGGGTGCTGTTATGTGTGTTGTGGGATCATGGCTGAATGTTGGTGTTTAAGATGATAAAAAATATGTCAAAAATAAGTTTGGTTATGATCATGGACCATTCATGGTATGAAAGGACCCAAAAGAGGCCATTTCGGACCAAAACGGGCATCCTCCGCCGCAGACGAGGGCATCTGCGCCAACGCAGATGCCCCTGGAATTTTCCAAAGGCCATCTGCGCACGCACCTCAGCCACCTGCAGGCGCAGGTGGCAGCGCAGGTCACTCCATATTTTCGTTTTGGGTGCTTCCGTCTCTAGTTGATCCCCGAAGGCCCCTATACCCTTTTTGGATGTAATTATCAACTTGTGATGTTGTTTTAATGACTTTAAAGTATCGTATGGAGGTGTGTTGGACTATATTAAGTATGTATGGTTGTTCATATGTTGTTATGAAGGAGTAATTGTGACGGAATGATCAAGAGAAAAGCATAAAGGGTAAGTATGGTGTGAAATGCTATCGATGTATGATCTCTTGGTCAATGTGCATAGTGTTATGGTGTTGTTGATATTATAATGCCTTGGATTGTATTGTAAGGGGTAACATGACGCTATACGACTGTCATATAGTTCATTGACGTCTTGTACGCCTGTATAGCAACTAGTTGCTAATGTATGCTACGATATGTACTTGTATTGTAGAGTAAGACGTAAAGAAGAAGCTGGACTATTGTGTTCATACATAGGCTTGTGAATTCATACTTGGAAGTGAAGGTATGTAAGGTTACTTTGTACGTATCTTTCTGCAGCATATAGGATTCACATTGACGTTATACTTGTACTATTTCGAAATGTGTTAAGGTATACTATTTTGGTTCAAATGGTTATTATCACAAGTTTCCTATTCATTGCTCAATTATGCATCACATGTCTCCTCTTCATTGATAATGTTCCAAAAGCCCAATAAAGTTGTGTTCCAAAGTTCCAATATTGGTTATGCTCATGTATCTTGTTCATTGCTTGTTGTCCAACGGTTCCAATAGGGTTATGTTTTCCAAAAGGCTCTATATCCAAATAATGTTATTCACATGTCCCTTACTCATTGGTTAATGATCCAAAGCTTCAAGTCAAGTTATGACTATCATGTGTCAATCTCAAAGTAATAAACAACGTAATGCAATTGTGGTCAATGATCAAGTATGGGTGGCAACTTTGGGGGCAAAATGCCTAGCTCAAGCCTATCCCAAATCAGGGGGCTGTCCTAAGGGCATAAGCCTAGCTCGGACCGATCCTAACAGGGGGCAGCTCTAGGGGTAATAACCTAGCTCGAGCCGAACCTGAAATGTTGTACGGGTGGCAGCTCTAGAGGTACTAACCTAGCTCGAGCCGATCCCGATATACACATTGATTTATAGGGTGGCAGCTCTAGGGGCATAAACCTAGCTTGAGCCTATCCCAACATAACATGATGTTATGTTTAAAACCCACTGTTCAGTCGGGGCCCGGGTATCACAGGTCACAGTCAAAGATGAACAAGCATAGAAGCAAAGATACAAAGAAAGTAATAAAAGCAAAATACATGATTTCCAAAGTACAAAATAGTGACTCATCTACATTGTGACTTATCTATATTCGTCATGTATTTGAACTTGAGTTCCTTGACATATTTACATATCTTACATGTTTCATATGACCTTACATACTCAGTACATTCTTCGTACTGACCCCTCTTGGGGAATTTACTTTACTTGCTGCAGGCGTAGGTACTAGTAGGCCTCCACAGTAGGTTGCCAGTTGTTGCAGATCATTGGTGAGCTCCAGTTAGTTCGGGGCTTCTCCGAGTCACAGTTGTATATATGTTTTTGGATTGTACATGTTGTATAAAGCGGGGACTTGTCCCGACTTATAGTTCATTTTGGTCAATGCTCTTGTTAGAGGCTTTTGTAGACGGATGTGGGTGTATAAATGTAAAAGGCATATGTCGTTTTTGACTTGATGGCCTCAACGGCCAAGTTTCGCTTATGTATATCTATATCACATGTTCCATGAGTTCCTTTGTTAGTATTTAAAGCTCTTACATGATTATGAGTTTTGTATAACACACATATGGTTGAATATAGGCTAAGCTTGGTTCTCTCGGGCCTTATCGGCTACGGGTACCAATTATGCCTCGTTGGAATTTGGGGCGTGACAAAAGTGGTATCAGAGCAGGTCGTTCTAAGGGTGTCTACAAAGCCGTGTCTGAGTAGAGTCTTACTTATCGATGTGTTGTGCACCACATTTATAAGTAGGAGGCTACAGGATATCTAGGATGTTGTTTCTTTTCTTCACTTCTAGATCGTGCATTAGAGACCGTGTTGGAAGTTGAATTGAATCTGATCATGTTAATTTTTTTTCTTTGGTATAGTCAAAATGCCAATCACGAGAGGAGGTAGAGGTAAAGGGAAATAGGTGGATGTGCCTGCTGGTGAAGGAATGAGTAGACTACCACCTGACCAAGCTAGTCAAGGTGGAGCAGATGCTGAAATTTCATCGCGGTCTTCGTCTACTTTTCCAGCTCCGGAGGAGCCAGTTGGTAGAGAAGTACCCGCAGAACCACCAATGAATGCCACATATCAGGATCTCAGAAATGCAGTTCACATGTTGACACAGTTAGTGGCAGCCCAGAGTCAGGGATGAGCTGGTCCAATTACACATGATGATGATGTGGCTAGAGTGGCGAGTCGTAGAACACAGGATTTCCTGAAACTGGACCCCCCTATATTCACAGGGTCAGATTCAAAAGCAGATCCACAGGACTTTGTGGATCAGATTCAGAGAGCTCTGGAAGTTATGCATGTGTCGGGGTTAGAAACAGTTGAACTTGCTGCGTACATGTTGAAATGAGAAGCGATATTATGGTATGAGGATTGGAAGAAGTCACGTGGTATCGGTGCAATGCCAATAAATTGGGAAGAATTCAAAGCGGCTTTTCTTGACCATTATCTTCCGTATGAGATCCGTGAGGCTCGTACGGATCAATTTCTAAATCTCCGTCAGGGAAATTTAAGCGTGAGAGAATATAGCTTGCAATTTAATTCCTTGGCTCGATATGCGCCAAATATTGTGGCTACGATGACAGACAGAGTCCATAGATATGTGGACCGACTAAAGCCATATTTGGTAAGGGATTGCACTATTTCCGCCTTGAATAAAGACATGGACATGGCTAGAATACAAGCCTTCGCCCAGAAAATGGAATTTCAAAGACAAAGACGAAGGGTACATGAATTTGACAGGGGACAGTCTAAAAGGGCTAGACCTATGGGACCAGCTATGATTTCCTAAGGAGGATCTAGGCCCCGCATGTTTTCGAGACCACCTAGACCATCGTTCTCTTATTCCACAGGGGGTGCTCACTCTCAGTTTCGAGGGTCTAGGGGTGGTCCATCTAGGCAGAATAGCGGAGTTCGCGGGTCACAGGCAGCCGGTTTTCCTCGTCAGCAGTGTCAGCACTGTGAATGTAGTCATGCAGGTATATGCAGAGTAGGGACAAATGCTTGTTTCTGGCGCGGCATGACGGGGCACATGATGAGAGAGTGTCCCTAGAGGAGCATGGGTGGTATAGCACGACCGGTAGGATCGACCGTTGCGTCATCAGCATCGGTCCCCTCTTTGGGCCGAGGTGTACAACCGGTTGGTGGTGGTAGGGGTGCCAGAGGAGCAGCCAGTACTAGTGGGGTCCAGAATCTCACTTATGCTTTAGTGGACCGACAGAATTCATAGGCTTCTCCTGATGTTGTCACAGGTACATTATCCATATTCTCATATAATGTATATGCATTGATTGACCCTGGTTCTACATTTTCCTTTGTTACGCCATTGGTTGCCGTAGAATTTGCAAAGGTGCCATAATTATTACTTAAATCAATTGAAGTGTCTACACCGGTCGGTGAATATATTATTGCAAAGAGAGTGTATCGAAATTGTGTGATACTGTGTGTGGTCATGATACATTGGCCGATCCCATTGAATTAGACATGGTGGATTTTGATGTGATCATGAGAATGGATTGGTTGGCCTCTTGTTATGCCACGGTAGATCGCCGGGCCAAGAAGGTGCAATTTTGCTTTCCGCAAGAAAATGTTCTTGAATGACAGGGTAATGTAGGGGCACCACGAGGAAGATTTATTTCCTATTTGAAAGCCAGAAAAATTATTGCCAAGGGATATATATGTCATTTAGTACGGGTGAAAGATACTGAAGTGGAACCATTAACTTCGTAGTCGGTTCCAGTGGTCAATGAATTTCTGGATGTATTTCCAGAAGATCTTCCAGGTTTACCCCTAGAACAGGGAGTAGAATTTGGCATTGATGTGATTCAAGGCACTCAACCTATTTCTATTCCTCCATATAGAATGGCTCTAACACAATTGCGTGAATTGAAGGAGCAATTGAAAGATTTGCTGGACAAGGGCTTCATTAGACCTAGTGTGTCCCCGTGGGGTGCATCGGTATTATTTGTACGGAAGAAAGATGGAACGTTGAGAATGTGCATAGACTATAGGCAATTGAATAAGGTAACGATCAAGAACAAATATCCCCTCCCTCGAATTGATGATTTGTTTGATCAGTTACAGGGTGCCAAGTTTTTTTCAAAGATCGACTTGAGGTCAGGTTACCATCAAGTCAGAGTTAGAGAAGAAGATGTACCCAAGACAGCTTTCCGAACACGGTATGGCCATTATGAATTCTTAGTTATGTCTTTTGGACTAACAAATGCACCAACTGTATTTATGGATTTGATGAATAGGGTGTTTAAGCCATTCCTGGACGTGTTCGTCACGGTATTTATAGATGACATCCTGGTTTATTCAAGATCACCAGAGGACCATGCTAATCACTTACGGAAAGTGTTACAGATTCTCCGTGAGCGTAAGTTGTATGCAAAGTTCTCCAAGTGTGAGTTTTGGTTAAAATCAGTTGCATTCTTGGGTCACATTGTGTCAGATGAAGGGATACAGGTTGATACGCAAAAGATTGAAGCAATGAAAAATTGGCCAAGACCTACGACACACACAGAAATTCATAGTTTTCTTGGACTGGCAGGTTATTACAGAAGATTTGTGGAAGGTTTCTCCTCCATTGCTGCACCGTTGACAAAGCTTACACATAAGGTAGTTAAATTTCAGTGGAATGATGCGTGTGAGAAAAGCTTCCAAAAGTTGAAAGACAAATTAACCTCCACACCAGTTTTAGTGCTTTTCGAAGGTACCGAAGGTTATGCAGTGTATTGTGATGCTTCCGGGGTTGGCCTTAGATGTGTGTTGATGCAGCACGGTAATGTCATAGCATATGCCTCTCGATAGTTGTGACCACATGAAAGAAACTATCCTACACATGATCTTGAATTAGCAGGGGTGGTCTTTGCTTTAAAGATATGGCGTCACTATTTGTATGGAGTTCATGTTGATATCTATACGGATCACAAAATTTTGCAATATCTCTTTAAGCAGAAGGAACTCAATTTGAGGCAACGAAGGTGGTTAGAGCTTTTAAAAGACTACGATATTGATATCCTTTATCATCCAGGCAAAGCAAATATGGTAGCCGATGCATTGAGCCACAAGATAGTAGAAAGCACTAGTGACCAAGTGACAGAAAAGAAAGGGATAGTCAAAGATACACATCAATTAGCCAGCTTGGGGGTTCGTCTTCTTGAATCCTCAGATGAAGGAGTTATTGTGCAAAATGCGGCTGAATCTTTGTTAATAGCTGAGGTGAAAGAAAAGTAGTTTACAGATCTTATGTTAATGCAGTTAAAGGAGAATGTAGAAAAGAATTTGACAGAGGCATTTGATCTAACAAAGGAAGGGGTGCTCCAATGCCAAGGTAGAGTATGCGTTCCAGATGTAGATGAACTGCGAAAATGAATCATGACGGAGGCGTATCATTCGCGCTATTCTATTCATCCGGGCGCTACTAAAATGTACCATGATTTAAAAGTAGTGTATTGGTGGAGAAATATGAAGAAGAATATTGCAGAATTTATTGCTCAGTGCCCGAACTGTCAATAAGTAAAGGTAGAGCATCAGAAACCAGGAGGTTACATGCAATGTATCAATCTTCCAGTGTGGAAATGGGATATGATTAATATGGATTTCATCACAGGTTTGCCTCGTACACTGCGAAAATTTAATTCTATATGGGTTATAGTGGACAGGCTTACCAAGTCCGCGTATTTTCTACCAGTCAAGACCACCTATACAACTGAGGATTATGCAAAGTTATATGTTAAAGAGATAGTGAGATTGCACGGTATTCCACTTTCCATCATATCAGACAGAGGAGCACAGTTCACAACGCACTTTTGGAGATCTTTTCAGTAGAGTTTGGGCACACAGGTGAATTTGAGTACGACTTTCCATCCTCAGACTGATGGACAAGCAGAACGTACTATCCAAACACTTGAAGATATGCTACGAGCTTGTGTGTTAGATTTTCAAGGTAGTTGGGATGACCATCTGCCTCTTATTGAATTTGCTTACAACAATAGCTATCATTCAAGTATTAAAATGGCACCTTATGAAGCATTATATGGACAAAAATGTAGATCACCAATTGGGTGGTTTGAAGCAGGTGAGACTGCTATACTTGGGCCAGACCTTGTTCATCAGGCTATGGAGAAGGTTAAAGTGATTCAACAACGATTACAGATGGACCAGAGTCGACACAAGTCATATACCGATGTTAGAAGAAGAGGACTTGAGTTCGCCATAGGTGATTGGGTATTTCTGAAAGTGTCACCAATGAAAGGGGTAATGCGATTCGGAAAGAAAGGGAAATTGAGTCCACGGTATATAGGCCCATATGAAATTATTAGAATATTTGGGCAAGTTGCATATGAGTTGCCGCTACCCCAGGAACTCTCCACAGTTCATCCGGTATTCCATGTATCGATGCTTCAAAAATGCATAGGGGATCCATCTCGTTTTACTCCTATTAATGAGGTACAGGTTACAGAGGATCTTACCTATGAGGAGATACCTATTTCCATTCTGAATAGACAAGTGAAGAGATTGAGAAACAAAGACATAGCATCTGTAAAGGTACTTTGGAGGAATCAGCAAATAGAAGAGGTCACATGGGAAGATGAGGAAATGATGAAATCCAAGTACCCTCATTTGTTCCAAAAGGAAGAATGACAAGTAAGTATTTATAAGCTTTGAGTATATTTCTATATAATGACATGAAGAATGCTCCTAAACTTGTAATTGGTTTCTTTGAAATGATAACACTAACATTCGAGGACGAATGTTTCTGGGGGGGGGGGAGAGAATGTAACAACCGTACGTTTCTAAGTCTAGCTGACAACCGTAACATTTACAGAAATATGGAAACATGAGATAATTGATGAATTATGTATCAATATGTGGGCATTTAAAGTCTTGCACAATTGGGCCAAAAAGAAGCCCAAAAATCATAAGAAAACATGGCCCAAAAGACTTTTTGACCCATTCTTGCATTGCTCATCCATGGACCAAGTAAACCCACCAAGTGTGTGGATATTAATCATTCAAAAGGGACTATATAAACCCATAAATCAGATTTTTAGTCATTAGATATACACATGCCTTTTTAACATTTTCTTAAACATTATTTCTCAAGATACAAACCCTAAGGCAACTGCTTGTTGGGCCAAGATCACACTTTGGTAAGTATTTATTCTCATGGTTCAGTATATAATATGTGTAAGATGATGTATAAATCATGTTGGTTGTGTTGGCAAAGTGTTGGACAGTGTGCTATGTGTAAAACTGTCTATTTTTGCAATCGGAGAATGGTTTTTGTCTTGTGAACTTGAACATGGACTTATGGTCATGAAGTAACTGAACTTGATGGATTAAATATTGACATATGATATGTTATTATAGTCTTACCTTGTTGCATTCTTGTGCATAATGTTTGGAGTTGCTATTGTAAAATTGGTTATGGTTTTGGGTGACGTATTGGTCGTAAAGTACAGTTTTGGGTGTTGTTATGTGTGTTGTGGGATCATGGCTGAATGTTGGTGTTTAAGATGATCAAAAATATGTCAAAATAAGTTTGGTTATGATCATGGACGATTCATGGCATGAAAGGACCCAAAAGAGGCCATTTCGGACCAAAACGGGCATCCGCCCCGGCAGACGAGGGCATCTGCGGGCGCAGATGCCAACGCAAATGCCCCTGGAATTTTTCATAGGCCATCTGCACACGCACCTCATCCACCTTCGGGTGCATGTGGCAGCGCAGGTCACTCCAGATTTTCGTTTTGGGTGCTTCCGTCTCTAGTTGATCCCCGAAGGCCCCTATACCCTTTTTGGATGTAATTATCAACTTGTGATGTTGTTTTAATGACTTTAAAGTATCGTACGGAGGTGTGTTGGACTGTATTAAGTATGTATGGTTGTTCATATGTTGTTATGAAGGAGTAATTGTGACGAAATGATCAAGAGAAAAGCGTAAAGGGTAAGTATGGTGTGAAATGCTATCGATGTATGATCTCTTGGTCAATGTGCATAGTGTTATGGTGTTGTTGATATTATAATGCCTTGGATTGTATTGTAAGGGGTGACATGACGCTATACGACTGTCATATAGTTCATTGACGTCTTGTACGCCTGTATAGCAACTAGTTGCTAATGTATGCTACGATATGTACTTGTATTGTAGAGTAAGACGTAAAGAAGAAGCTGGACTATTGTGTTCATACATAGGCTTGTGAATTCATACTTGGAAGTGAAGGTATGTAAGGTTACTTTGTACGTATCTTTCTGCAGCATATAGGATTCACATTGACGTTATACTTGTACTATTTCGAAATGTGTTAAGGTATACTATTTCGGTTCAAATGGTTATTATCACAAGTTTCCTATTCATTGCTCAATTATGCATCACATGTCTCCTCTTCATTGATAATGTTCCAAAAGCCCAATAAAGTTGTGTTCCAAAGTTCCAATATTGGTTATGCTCATGTATCTTGTTCATTGCTTGTTGTCCAACGGTTCCAATAGGGTTATGTTTTCCAAAAGGCTCTATATCCAAATAATGTTATTCACATGTCCCTTACTCATTGGTTAATGATCCAAAGCTTCAAGTCAAGTTATGACTATCATGTGTCAATCTCAAAGTAATAAACAACGTAATGCAATTGTGGTCAATGATCAAGTATGGGTGGCAGCTTTGGGGGCAAAATACCTAGCTCAAGCCGATCTCAAATCAGGGGGAAGTCCTAAGGGCATAAGCCTAGCTCGGACCGATCCTAACAGGGGGCAGCTCTAGGGGTAATAACCTAGCTTGAGCCGAACCTGAAATGTTGTACGGGTGGCAGCTCTAGAGGTACTAACCTAGCTCGAGCCGATCCCGATATACACATTGATTTATAGGGTGGCAACTCTAGGGGCATAAACCTAGCTCGAGCCTATCCCAACATAACATGATGTTATGTTTAAAACCCACTGTTCAGTCGGGGACCGGGTATCACAGGTCACAGTCAAAGATGAACAAGCATAGAAGCAAAGATACAAAGAAAGTAATAAAAGCAAAATACATGATTTCCAAAGTACAAAATAGTGACTCATCTACATTGTGACTTATCTATATTCGTCATGTATTTGAACTTGAGTTCCTTGACATATTTACATATCTTACATGTTTCATATGACCTTACATACTCAGTACATTCTTCGTACTGACCCCTCTTGGGGAATTTACTTTACTTGCTGCAGGCGCAGGTACTAGTAGGCCTCCACAGTAGGTTGCCAGTTGTTGCAGATCATTGGTGAGCTCCAGTTAGTTCGGGGCTTCTCCGAGTCACAGTTGTATATATGTTTTTGGATTGTACATGTTGTATAAAGCGGGGACTTGTCCCGACTTATAGTTCATTTTGGTCAATGCTCTTGTTAGAGGCTTTTGTAGACGGATGTGGATGTATAAATGTAAAAGACATATTTCGTTTTTGACTTGGTGGCCTCAATGGCCAAGTTTCGCTTATGTATATCTATATCACATGTTCCATGAGCTCCGTTGTTAGTATTTAAAACTCTTACATGATTATGGGTTTCTTATGGAATGCATATGGTTGAATATAGGCAAAGCTTGGTTCTCTCGGGCCTCATTGGCTACGGGTGCCAATCATGCCTCGTTGGAATTCGGGGCGTGACATGAATATCTAAAGAAAGAATTTGACATGAAAGATCTTGGAAAGACAAAACTTTTTCTTGGTCTGTAAATTGAGCATTTAGCAGACGGGGTCTTCATCCATCTATCTGCCTGTACTGAAAAGGTTTTGAAACGATTTTACATGGACAAAGCACATCCATTAAGTACTCTAATGGTTGTTCGATCACTTGAAGTGAGTAAAGACCCGTTCCGACCTCCAGTGCTATTGGTGCACTTATGTATCTTGCTAACGCTACAAGGCCTGATATAGTATTTTCTGTTAATTTACTAGCAAGATATAGTTCTTCCCCTACACGTAGACATTGGAATGGAATCAAACATATATTGCGATATCTAAAAGGGACTATTGATATGGGTCTGTTTTATACTAACAAAGATAGTGCAGATCTTGTTGGTCATGCAGATGCAGGTTATTTATCTGACCCACATAAAGCTCGATTGCAAACAGGCTATGTGTTTACATACGGAGATGCTGCGATGTCATGACTATCTACAAAGCAGTCTATTGTTGCTACTTCTTCAAATCATGCTGAGATAATAGCTATCCATGAAGCAAGTAGAGAATATGTATGGTTGAGATTGGTGATACATTTTATCAAAGAGAGATGTGGACTGAAGTGTGATATCAAGGTACCCACAATTCTATTTGAAGACAATACTGCATGCATAGCTCAATTAAAAGGAGGCTTCATAAAAGGAAATAGAACGAAGCATATCTCGCCAAAGTTATTCTTGACACATGATCTCCAGATGAATGGTGACATTGATATACAACAAATCCGTTCAAGTGACAATCCAGCAGATTTGTTCACTAAATCTTTACCAACTTCAACTCTTGAGAAGATGGTACACAAGATTGGAATGCGAAGGCTTAACCGTCTGAATCGTGGTCTTCATCAGGGGGAGTAAGAATACGTGTTGTACTCTTTTTTCCTTAACCAAGGTTTTATCCCACTGGGTTTTTTTGGTAAGGTTTTTAACGAGGCAGCAAGCAAATGCGTATTCACTGGACATCCAAGGGGGAGTGTTACGTATGTGGCTGTCCACTACGTGCTTGATAACCAAGTATATGGGCTACTTTGTGCCCAAGTTAATAGGCCAAAGTTATCCCTTAATTCATTTGCTTTGTCCACAAGTTTAGCCACTTTTGCTCTTGATGTTTGCCAATATATATCCCCCCTTACTCTTGTAATTGTAATATACACGAACAAAAAAGAAAAGGTAATAAGAATCTTGCTAATTCTAGCTCTCCCTACTTGACCATTCTACTATCGTTTTACTTTTAGGCTTTTATTTTATAACATTCGATATATCAACTAAAATAGTAATAGCTACTGATATTGCAAGATGTTAAAATCAGTTACTTTCGATTCGAATTATGAGATGCCAAGTTGTATTATCAAACCAATAATATATGATGCCAAGTATATATAAATCGGCATGAAGCAATGCTTTTACAGTTACAAGAACATCCTTTGGGTGTGAATCTGCACATTTTTGCAAGAAAAATCAAAACCATAGAATTGCGTCAAACTGCCTGAAATCAGAAGAAAAGGAATATTACATTTTAATCAAAACCATAGATTAAAATGTTAAAAAAATAAAATAACAAGATATTAAAATGTTTAAAAAATAAAATAATAAGATCTTTCATGTCTAAAAAAGCAAAATTAATGATGTTTATATTCGGTATAAACAGCTCATTTGCATCACAGTAGTGTTTGAATGAAACTCAGATTTTACGAAGGATGTTCAAGTATTGTATAATTAATTTTTTTTTTTTTTTTTTTTTTGACGAATGGTGCATTGAAAATTTTAAAATCAAACTAGGTAATATTAAGAATTATTTTTTTATGAAAAAATGTACAAAGAAATTTAAAATCAAACTACGTAATATTAATAATTATTTTTTTATGAAAAATGTACTAAGAAATTTAAAATCAAACTACATAATATTTAGCTTTAATGTTCATGTTTAATATAATATGAACTGAACAGATAGAGCAAAAAAAAGAGAGAGAAAGAAATCACTTTTACGCTTCAAGCTTTCACCGACCTCTACTGACAACAATAATGACAATCAAACGTGAAAAATAGAGAGTTGAATCAAACGAGGTTTTTGTTTTTTTTAAAAAAAATTCTATGTGGAGTCTTTTTTGCTTTTAGTAGCGTTATAAATTTTTTTGAATGTTTGTTTATTAACTTCAAATTAAAAATTTACCTTTTAGTTTTATTTAAAAGTTTAATAAAAAGAAAAAGAAAACAAAGTCAAATCGATTGAAATTCCATTGTCTACTAATCTTTAATTTTTTTTCTTAGATTTTTAAGTTGTAGGTCTTTTATTAATAATTATTTTAATAATTAAGGAGTATTAGTTTTGAATTATTTAAAAAAATTACAGATTTATTAACTATTTTAAAAAATAATTAATTGTTCTTATACACAGTTAAAAGGTCTGGTTATTAATTTATTCTTCTTAATGAGTAGTAATAAAATAGGAGCTCTCCTTAATATTTGAAAAAGGTTTAAAAGGTGAGAAGCTGCCTGGAATCGAACCCGCGCACGCCATGAGGCTGCCCTTTTCATAAATTTAACCATTTAAAGCAGCATTTTACTTATATGTCGTATAATTTTTCGGCGAAGGATGTTCACCTGACCACCCTTACTACAACGTAGCTCCGCCCCTGATGAAACTTATAGCAATAATAATTTGGTTAAGTGTTTTCTCCATTAAATCATACAAGGGCAATCTAGTATACAAAGCTCCCGCTTTGTGCATATTCGAAGAAGAACCGGATCACAAGGGTCTATTGTACCCAATCTTACTTTATATTTCTGCAAAAAATTCCCTAAAAAAATGCTCAAATTGCGGAGGTCAAAATTACCCCCACACTTTGATGTCACGGCGATTTTTAAAACCTCCACAATTACGTTCTCCGCAATCAATTTGCAATTTTGACCTCCGCAATATTTCTGGCACATTAAAGTATGCTTCTTTTTTCTTTCAGGAGCTGTAACCTCCGCCATTTTCTTTGCATAAGTTGTTCTTTTTATTGTGTGAGCATTGAACCTCCACAATTATTTATACTTGTATTATTTTTTGTATTAGGTTGTAACCAATATATATTTGTATAGACATTATGATAAAGCCAATAAAAGTATATATTTACGCATTAAGAAACATCAGTTGAATCATTAAAATGTTAGCCAATACTACAAGTCATCATATGCTCTACGTATGGGGGAAAGACAAACTTCGATGAAACAATGTTCTTCAAGCTATGCTTGCCTATACCTTAGCAGCCATGGATCCTCCAAAGGGTACCTTTAAGCTTATTGAAAAACATTTGGATAGATTTTTTTGAGGATCTAGTGATGCAAAAGATAGATATTAGTGGAGCTCTTGGAAGAATCTATGTCATCCTCAAAGTGAGGGGGGCATTGGTATTAGAAGACTGAAAGATATCAGTGTATGCTTTGCTTACAAAAGGCGCGGTGGAACTTCAAAACTCAACAATCTCTTTGGGCTTCTTTTATGAAGACTAAATACATCCAGTGGCTAGAGCAAGATGTTCTAGGCAGTCTCATTCTTGGAGTAACATGATGAAAGTCAGAAAAGATGCGGAACCAAATATTGAATGGAGTGTTCAAAGAGGAAGTAGCAATATCATGTGGTGGGACAACTGGACCAAAATGGGCAATTTAGCGCGTCTATTGTACCTTACCAAGCCAAACTTGTCGAAGAAAAAGTCATCATATGCTAGATACGCCTTATAATTGTCCATAAAAGATGGTAACCAAAAAAATAAAACACAGCAGCAGCAATAGAGATGTGAACCAGAGAGCAGGTGTATGTCAAGAACCAAAACATCAATATAAAGCTAGAAATTTCTTCATTCAATGTTCTTTAGATAAGTGAAGATGCTTCGGTTTTGGAGTTGGCAAGCCCTTCAAGTGCAAGACACCTGGTGATGCAGCCTCAACACTGCACTCTTCAGCTCCTTCAAGCTCATCATCACTGTTGTACACAAAACAGGTGTGCTTGCCGTCAAATTTCGCCATTACTTTGCGCCCTTCTTTCACATTGATCTTGCTAATCCCTTCACAGAGTTCATCAACTAGATCCCCTTCTTCTTCATCATCTTTAGTACTTGCATTCAAATCTTCAATGTCTATAATCAAAAAAAACCCAAGTAGTCTTGAGAAATGGAGCAGATCAAATCTTTAATATCTATAATCAAATGAAATTCCAATAATTGGTACAGTAATGGAATTTATACCTGAGAGATGACAAACTTATATTCAACTGAGGATGCCGTGACAGAAGGCAAGGCAACTCATGGACAGAGAGATCCATAAGAGGTGTATTTGCAGGAGTTGGAGCAAGAAGACCTATGGGAGAGTTGACAATTCCTTTGAGATGAAGGAAATACCCATTTTGCAGTGAAATTTTCGAGAGCACATAGTCATATGCATGTCTTGTTGCTACGTTATGGCCCTGCTACATAATCAAATTTTTGGATACCATAACTTATCCAGGGGATTCATTAACGCTAAGAAACTTATACAAAAAAAAAGAAGGAATAGTACCACTACAATCAGCAGAAAACTAAATAGCAGAAACTAATGGTTTCGTTTGCACAAACGAATTGCCCTCCACAAGAAACTAGACTAGATTCCTATTATTCAGAGCCTAGATAATATGCATAAAGAAATATACGTTACTTTAAATGGTCTGGTGAAGCACAAAGGTTGCAGAAAAACTGGTATGATGAAAGGGAAAGAAAATATTTTTTAGTGCCATAACAATGGACTTGACATATTAAAAACTGGATTAAGAGTATAAGCTGAAGAATTTTGTTCTAATACTTTTGCTCCTTTCTGCCATCTTCTGATTTTATGTTATAACTAGATGATGACTTCATTTGTATCTAATCCTTACTTGCATCCACCCAACTCTCAAGAAAGTAGTACAAATTACATTCCTGGTGCATTACTTGTTCATGCACACCTTTTCCAAAAGTAGTACATTTTCAAACTAATCCCAATTCAAGCTTATTGAAGTTAGTTTCGCACTCCTAACATGGCTAAAAGTTGTTACCTATAGAAATGGCTGAATTCACCATTTTACATTCCCTCTCTATAATAATGCATATCTGAACCCCAAGAACAGATACTGATCTGAACCCCAAGAACAGATACTAACCACAAATAATACATTTAAAAGTACATCTAAGGACGACATGAAGACCTGAAGGCTTGTAGGAACTGCAGAAGATTTTTTTACCATCTGTGCTACCCCTCTAAAAGCATACATGATATCCTAAAAGATGAAAGTGAGAGGCACATTCATGTTAGCGGTTAAAACTCTTTCGTCTTTCTTGGCTTCCTCAATGTCCAACTGAAATTAGGCAACTAGTGGTCTCTCTTGAAATTCTAAAGTTCAACTAGGAATGTTAGGATAACCAGTGGAAGAATTAGGCCAAAATTATGCCTATCTTTTCTCTTTCAACTTCAAGATGTAGCACAAACATATGCAAATAAAGACTGACTGAAAACAAAACCGGTCAAGACTTGTGATGCAGCTAACATAACGTATACTTAAATAAAACACACCAAAATCAAACGATCGACAGAAATAGGAAAAAACAAAGGTTACAAGGTAAAAAGTTTCTCAAAATGTAGCAGCGAATGTCTAAGGTACTTCCTATCTCAAACTCCGTAACATTTGATTAGCAGAAGAGTTGGCCTCGTGCCAGCAAATATAGTGTCAAACAGATAGCATTCTGCAATTACGCGCCCATGTCCACAGCCTCCAAAAGATAGCCAAAGTTTGCTTCAGCCTGCCACAAATGAGACAACATATCCATGTTAGTTTCAATCGCCTCACTGAAAAATTGGTTCCAAGTCTGTCAGAATTTAGCAAAGATCAAGAACAACATTAAATGCAGGATTCCACTCAAAAAGAACAACTTTTACCATCAGTAGCCCTAACCTTGGCCAGCTGTAAGCACACAACCACAAACCCCAAATCACCCTTCCTTTTTATACTAACTAACTTGCCTATATAAAGTGTAAATATAGTACCATCTGTAAGTAGACTAAAACACAAGACAGGAAGAGAAGAATGTGTAGAGATGTAACTTCACTAGAACAATAATAAGAGCCAAAGTTCAGCAGGCAAGTTGTAGATATTTTACTTATTAAATGTAGGTTCTAATTTTTAGTAAACTGTGTTTGAACCTTGTCACGCCTCGAATCCCATCGAGACATGATTGGCACCCGTAGCCGATAAGGCCCGAGAGAACCAACCTTTGCCTATGCTCAATCATATGCATATAATATTCATAACCACCATTGCATAATATTATGAAATACGAATAAAGGAGAACAAGGGACATATTTAGGCATACATATGAAACTTGGCCGTTGAGGCCATCCAGTCAAAACAACATGTGTCATTTACACTAGTACACCCACGTCGGTCTACAAAAGCCTCTAACAAGAGCATTGACCAAAATGAACCATAAGTCGGGACAAGTCCCCGCTTTATACAACATGTACAATACCAAAACATATATACTTTGACTCGGAGAAGCCCCGAATGAGCTGGAGCTCACCAAAGAGCCGCTAACACTGGCAATCTACTGAGGAGGCCTACTGGGACCTGCGCCTGCAGCAAGTAAGGTAAATTCCCCGAGAGGGGTCAGTACGAAATAAGTACTGAGTATGCAAGGCTCAGATGAAACTATACAACACATGAATATGTCAAGGAATATGTCAATGAACTCAAAACATATGGATACTCAATGTGAATAAGTCACCATGTTGCATTTTGGGAACCATGTGGATTGCTTTCATTGCTTTCATTACTTTCTTTATCTCAATGCTCACTTGTTATCACATATATCACAATGTACCCGGGCCCCGACTGATCAGTGGGTCTTTCATATCATCATATAGGGATCGAGTCGAGCTAGGCTTATGCCCTTAGACTTGCCACCCTTGGGATCGAGTCGAGCTAGGCTTACGCCCCTAGACTTGCCACCCATAAATCCATATCTCGGGATCGAGTCGAGCTAGGCTTACGCCCCTAGACTTGCCACCCGTACTTGATCATTGACCACATTTGCATTACTTTGATCATTACTTGAGATTGATACTTTGATAATCATAACATCACTTTGGAACTTTGGAACACAACATTGTTGGAAACTTTGAATCATTGACCAATAAGTGAAGAACATGTGAACAAATATCAATGAGAAATATAACATCACTAGCACCATGATACTATTGGAACCATTGGACAAGAAGCCATGAACAAGAGACACAAGTATAAGCACTATTGGAATATTGGAACATAGCCTTCTTTGAACTTTCGGAACATTAATCATGAATATGAGAAATGAGATTCACAATTGATCAATGAGTAGGAAATATATGACAATGACCATAAATAAGTGCATATGGGATACCTTGGTACATTTCGGAATAGAACTAAAGAAATGTCAATTGTGAACACTATTGGCCGTAGAAAGATACGGACAAAATAACCTTGCATACCTTGGATTCGCAATACGAATCTACAACCTTAGATGCGTAGACAATAATCCCACTCCTTCTTTATGTGTCTACAAATACATAACGAAATTCACATTAACCACCAATTACTTTACAAATGCATACCATGTCAATGAATTACATGTTTGGCTTTCAACATGTCATTTCCCTTTGACAAAACCATTGATCATACTAGTATTCCAAAAATTCCATAATATGCCCAACATTGACCAATACATGACAATCAATACCTTTCACCACAATACTTCTCCTTTACACTTTCTTATCCATAACACATCACAAATAATCCATCAAAGCACCTTAATTCAACTCATAACACATATCGGCCAAAATCCCAAAATTCCCACTTTTAGAAAAGAACAAGTTTTATACCAAAAATAACACCATACATGTTCATATTTTGTCCATACCATGCTTTTTCATCAAAGGCACAAGGCCTAATTCACACTTGAATTCCATATACCACAAATCTCATACAAACTCACCAAGTTCCATGACCAACTTTTTCAAGCACAACCAACATGATATACATATTCTTTTATGCATATAAGATATTAATCCATGAAAATAAATACTTACCAAGGCTTGGAATATGTTGATCTTGTCCAAAAGATGACTTAGGGTTTGCAAAGCCAAAAGGGAATTATCTTGAAAATTCTAGAAAAGTGATGTGTGTCTTTTGGAATAAAAATCTGATTCTTCCACATATATATAGGCCCTCAAGTCTTCTTTGGCATTAAATTCCATGTCCATTTGGTCAATGGAAGAATGGGTCTTTTGTTTCCCCTTTGGGCCTTGCATTTTATCCCATTTTGGGCCTCAAATTGGCCCATTAACACATATTATCCTAGCCCACCAATTCTCATGTATAATCCATCATATATCTCATGTTTAAATAATTTTATAATGCCACGACAATATTCACTTATGAGATTTTCATTCGTAGCCTCAATCGCAAAAATAGGAATTCTAGTCACCTATGGCTTCTTTGAACATTTTGGTAAATTCTTGTATTCCATGGTTTGATCATGTAGGAGTATGTAGTAGTGTATCGAGGTATTTGAAGCCTTAACAATGCTAAAGGAACTCCAAGGAATCAAAAGAAACCATGGAAGAATCGTCGTTGCATTTCGTCGCAAAACGAGCTCGGAAAGGCCAATTATGTTGTGCCTTGCGCCACTGCCTTGCTTTGCAGCAGTGGCGCAGGAATTGAAGGTTCTCTGAATCAGTGGCCTGCTGGATTTTTTAGCCATTTTTTTCTAACACTTGCATATCATCCAATACCCTATCAAAACACTACAAAATACTTACGTAGTGACCTTAATCATCAAGTAAACATGACTCCAAGGTACCAAATGAGGTTGGAAATGTATGGGGTATTACACAAGACATCTCCGACTAAAATCTAATCACATGTACGAGGCTCGAATTAATTAATTTTTTTTTTCATCACCAACCTTACAAAATACATACTCATAGCGTCTCGAAACTTAAGTAACCATTGTTCATCACATAGGTCGAAAAGGTACGGGATGTTACATTCTTCCCCCCTTAGGAACATTCGTCCTCGAATGTTAACAACATGTTTTATACACAACAAATGTATCTTTACTTTAACATACCAATAGACATAATGCTATTAAAGACTTACTTGTTATTGTTCCACCTCCGCACTGTGAACTTCTTGGTCCATTTGGAATAAGTGGGGATACTTTGATTTCATCATTTCTTCCGCTTCCCATGTGATCTCCTCTACTTGTGGATTTCTCCAAAGGACTTTTACGGATGCTATGTCTTTATTTCTCAATCTCTTTACTTGTCTATCTAGGATAGCAATGGGCACCTCTTCATAAGTGAGATCCTCTGCCACTTGAACATCTTCTACGGGCACAATACGTGAAGGATCTCCTATGCATTTCCGGAGCATCGACACATGAAATACCGGATGGACGGAGGAAAGTTCTTGAGGTAAGGCTAATTCATATGCGACTTGCCCAAATCTTCTAATAACTTCATAGGGGCCTATGTAACGTGGACTCAATTTCCCTTTCTTTCCGAACCGCATTACCCCTTTCATCGGTGACACCTTTAAAAACACCCAATCACCTATGGCAAATTCAAGCCCTCTTCTTCTAACATCGGCATATGACTTGTGACGACTTTGAGCCGTTTGTAACCGTTGTCGGATAACTTTAACTTTCTCCATGGCTTGGTGCACAATATCTGGCCCAAGTAAAGCAGTTTCACCTGCTTCAAACCATCCGATTGGTGATCTACATTTCCTTCCATACAAGGCTTCATAAGGTGCCATTTTAATACTTGAATGATAGCTATTGTTATACGCAAATTCAATAAGAGGCAAATGGTCATCCCAACTACCTTGAAAATCCAACCTACATGCTCGTAGCATATCTTCAAGTGTCTGAATAGTACGTTCTGCTTGGCCATCGGTCTGAGGATGGAAAGCCGTACTCAAATTCACCTGAGTACCCAAACTCCGCTGAAAAGATTTCCAAAAGTGTGCTGTGAACTGTGCTCCTCTGTCTGATATAATAGAAAGTGGAATACCATGCAATCGTACTATCTCTTTTACATACAATTTCGCATAATCCTCAGCTGTATAGGTCGTCTTGACAGGTAGAAAATGCGCCGACTTGGTAAGTCGGTCCACTATGACCCATATGGAATCAAACTTCCGCAATGTACGAGGCAAGCCCGTAATAAAATCCATATTAATCATATCCCACTTCCAGACTGGAAGATTGATACATTGCATGTAACCTCCCGGTTTCTGATGTTCCACTTTCACCTGTTGACAATTTGGGCATTGCGCGACAAATTCTGCAATATTCTTCTTCATGTTGCCCCACCAATACACTTCTTTTAATTCATGGTACATTTTAGTAGCACCCGGATGAATGGAATAGCGCGAATGGTGCGCCTCTGTCATTATTCGTGTCCTCAGCTCATCTATGTCCGGTACACATAGTCTCCCTTGACATTGAAGCACCCCTTCCGATGTAATATCAAATGCCTTGGTCAGATTCTGCTGCACATTCTCCTTTAGCTGTAATAAAATAGAATCCGCATACTGTTTCTCTTTCACTTCAGCTATCAAGGAGGATTCTGCTGCATTCTGTACCATAACTCTATCATCGGAGGTTTCAATAAGGCGAACTCCCAAGCTGGCTAATTGATTCAAATCTTTGATTATCTCACGCTTTTCATTCAACTGACCACTAGTGCTTTCGACTGCCTTACGGCTCAATGCATCAGCTACGACATTTGCTTTGCCTGGGTGATAAAGAATATCAATGTCATAGTCTTTTAAAAGCTCTAACCACCTTCGTTGCCTCAAATTGAGTTCCTTCTGCTTAAAAAGATATTTCAAGCTTTTGTGATCCGTATAGATGTCAACATGAACACCATATAAATAATGACGCCATATCTTTAAAGCAAAAACTACCGCTGCCAATTCAAGATCATGTGTGGGATAGTTTTTCTCATGTGGCCGCAACTGTCGTGAGGCATATGCTATCACCCTCCCATGCTGCATCAACACACATCCGAGACCAATCCCGGAAGCATCACAATACACTGCATAGCCCTCTGTGCCCTCAGGAAGAACTAACACTGGTGTAGAAGTCAACTTGTCTTTCAGGTTTTGAAACCCTCTTTCACATGCATCATTCCATTGAAATTTAATTGCCTTGTGAGTTAACTTTGTCAATGGTGCCGCAATAGAAGCAAAACCTTCTACAAATCTTCGGTAATAACCTGCCAAACCTAGAAAACTGCGAATCTCTGTGGGTGTTGTAGGTCTTGGCCAATTCTTCACTGCTTCAATCTTTTGGGTATCAACCTGTATGCCTTCATCTGATACAATGTGACCCAAGAACGCGACTGATGTCAACCAAAACTCACATTTGGAGAATTTTGCATACAACTTACGGTCACGGAGAATTTGCAACACTTGCCGTAAGTGATAAGCATGGTCTTCTGGTGATCTTGAATAAACAAGGATGTCATCTATAAATACTGTCACGAACACGTCTAGGAATGGCTTGAACACTCTGTTCATCAAATCCATAAATACAGCCGGTGCATTTGTTAGCCCAAATGACATAACTAAAAATTCATAATGGCCATACCGTGTTCGGAAAGCTGTCTTGGGTACATCCTCCTCTCTAACTCTGACCTGATGGTAACCCGACCTCAAGTCAATTTTTGAAAAACACCTGGCAACCTGTAACTGATCAAACAAATCATCAATGCGAGGAAGGGGGTATTTATTCTTGATCGTTACTTTATTCAGTTGCCGATAGTCGATGCACATTCTCAAGGTGCCATCTTTCTTGCGTACGAATAATACCGGTGCACCCCACGGGGACATACTAGGCCTAATGAAGCCTTTATCCAGCAAATCTTTCAACTGCTCCTTCAATTCACGCAGTTCCGCTGGAGCCATTCTATATGGAGGGATAGAAATAGGCTGAGTGCCTGGAATCACATCAATGCCGAATTCCACTTCCCGTTCTGGGGGTAAACCTGGAAGATCCTCTGAAAATACATCAAGAAATTCATTGACTACCGGTACTGACTGTGGAGTTAATGGTTCCACATCATTATCTTTCACTCGTACCAAATGACATACGTATCCCTTGGCAATCATTTTTCTGGCTTTCAAGTAGGAAATAAATCTTCCTCGTGGTGCCCCTACCTTACCCTGCCATTCTAGAATATTTTCCTGTGGAAAACAAAATTGTACCTTCTTGGCCCGGCAATCTACCGTAGCATAACACGAAGCCAACCAATCCATTCCCATAATTACATCAAAATCCACCATGTCCAATTCAATGAGATCGGCCAACGTATCATGACCACACACAGTTACCACACAGTTACGATACACTCTCTTTGCAACAATATATTCACCAACTGGTGTAGACACTTCAATTGACTTAATTAATATTTCCGATGTCGTTGCAAATTTCGCAGCAACCAATGGAGTAACATAGGAAAATGTAGAGCCTGGGTCAATTAATGCATATACATTATGTGAGAATATGGATAATGTACCTGTGACGACATCTGGGGAAGCCTCTGAATTCTGGCGGTCCACCAAAGCATAAGTATGATTCTGGACCCCGCTAGTACTGGCTCCTCCTCTGGCACCTCTACCTCGACCAATAGGCTGCACCCCTCGGCCCTGTGAAGGAACCGAGGCTGAAGACGCAACAGCCGACCCAGCTGGTCGTGCTATACCACCCATGCTCCGCTGTGGACATTCTCTCGCTATATGTCCCGGCATACCACACCAAAAGCAGACATTCATCCCTGTCCGACATGGACCTGTGTGCATACGCCCGCAGTGCTGACACTGCTGATGAGGGAAACCTGCTGACTGTGATCCATGACCCCCACTACTCTGTCCAACTGAACCACCTCGAAACCCTCGAGACTGAGGATAAGCACTCCCTGTGGAATAAGAGAACGACGGTCTAGGTGGTCTAGGAAACATACGGGGCCTAGTTCCTCCTTGGGACATCATAGGTGGTCCCATAGGTCTAGCCCTTTTGGACTGTCCCCTATCAAATTCATGTACCCTGCGTCTCTGTCTCTGATCCTCCATTTTCTGGGCGAAGGCTTGTATGCGAGCAATGTCCATGTCCCTATTCAAGGCCGCAATAGTGCAATCTCTTACCAAATATGGCTCTAGTCTGTCCACGTATCTATGGACCCTGTCTGTCATCGTAGCCACAACATTTGGCGCATATCGAGCCAAGGAATTAAATTGCAAGCTATATTCCCGAACACTCATATTCCCTTGACGCAAGTTCAGGAACTGGTCTGCACGTGCTTCCCGAACCTCATATGGAAGATAATGATCGAGGAAGGCCACTTTAAACTCTTCCCAAGTAGGTGGGGTTGCATCAATATCACGGGATTTCTTCCAATCCTCGTACCACAATATTGCTTCTCCTTTCAACCTGTACGCGGCAAGTTCCACTGTTTCTATCCCTGTCACATGCATAACTTCCAATGCCCTCTGAATTTGATCCACGAAGTCCTGTGGATCTGCTTTTGGATCTGCCCCTGTGAATATAGGAGGGTCCAGTTTCAAGAAATCCTGTGTTCTGCGACTTGCCATTCTAGCCGCATCATCATCATGTGCCATTGCACCAGCTCTTCCCTGGCTTTGTGCCGCCACTAACTGTGTCAACATCTGTACAGCATTCCTAAGATCCTGATCTGTGGCATTTGTCGGTGGTTCCACGGGCACTTCCCTTCTTCTCGTCTCTTCTGGAGCTGAAGAAGTAGAAGAAGCTCGCGTTGCAAACTCAGTTTCAGCCCCACCTTGATCAACTTGCTCAGGTGGTGGTCTACTTGCTCCTTCACCAGCAATTCTATCTAGCAGCTTACTTTTACCTTTTCCTCTTCCTCTTCTAGTGTTCGGCATTTTGACTATACCAAAGAAAAACAATTACCAAGATCAGATATAATGCAACTGACAACATTGGCTCTATTGCACGATCTAGAATGAAGGAAAGGAAACAACATCCTAAATGTCTCGTAGCCTCCTACGTATAAATGTGGTGCACAACACATCGATACGTAAGACTCTACTCAGACACGGCTTTGTAGACATCCTTAGACCGACTGCTCTGATACCACTTTTGTCACACCCCGAATCCCAACGAGGCGTGATTGGCACCCGTAGCCGATAAGGCCCGAGAGAACCAACCTTTGCCTATGCTCAATCATATGCATATAATATTCATAACCACCATTGCATAATATTATGAAATACGAATAAAGGAGAACAAGGGACATATTTAGGCATACATATGAAACTTGGCCGTTGAGGCCATCCAGTCAAAACAACATGTGTCATTTACACTAGTACACCCACGTCGGTCTACAAAAGCCTCTAACAAGAGCATTGACCAAAATGAACCATAAGTCGGGACAAGTCCCCGCTTTATACAACATGTACAATACCAAAACATATATACTTTGACTCGGAGAAGCCCCGAATGAGCTGGAGCTCACCAAAGAGCCGCTAACACTGGCAATCTACTGAGGAGGCCTACTGGGACCTGCGCCTGCAGCAAGTAAGGTAAATTCCCCGAGAGGGGTCAGTACGAAATAAGTACTGAGTATGCAAGGCTCAGATGAAACTATACAACACATGAATATGTCAAGGAATATGTCAATGAACTCAAAACATATGGATACTCAATGTGAATAAGTCACCATGTTGCATTTTGGGAACCATGTGGATTGCTTTCATTGCTTTCATTACTTTCTTTATCTCAATGCTCACTTGTTATCACATATATCACAATGTACCCGGGCCCCGACTGATCAGTGGGTCTTTCATATCATCATATAGGGATCGAGTCGAGCTAGGCTTATGCCCCTAGACTTGCCACCCTTGGGATCGAGTCGAGCTAGGCTTACGCCCCTAGACTTGCCACCCATAAATCTATATCTCGGGATCGAGTCGAGCTAGGCTTACGCCCCTAGACTTGCCACCCGTACTTGATCATTGACCACATTTGCATTACTTTGATCATTACTTGAGATTGATACTTTGATAATCATAACATCACTTTGGAACTTTGGAACACAACATTGTTGGAAACTTTGAATCATTGACCAATAAGTGAAGAACATGTGAACAAATATCAATGAGAAATATAACATCACTAGCACCATGATACTATTGGAACCATTGGACAAGAAGCCATGAACAAGAGACACAAGTATAAGCACTATTGGAATATTGGAACATAGCCTTCTTTGAACTTTCGGAACATTAATCATGAATATGAGAAATGAGATTCACAATTGATCAATGAGTAGGAAATATATGACAATGACCATAAATAAGTGCATATGGGATACCTTGGTACATTTCGGAATAGAACTAAAGAAATGTCAATTGTGAACACTATTGGCCGTAGAAAGATACGGACAAAATAACCTTGCATACCTTGGATTCGCAATACGAATCTACAACCTTAGATGCGTAGACAATAATCCCACTCCTTCTTTATGTGTCTACAAATACATAACGAAATTCACATTAACCACCAATTACTTTACAAATGCATACCATGTCAATGAATTACATGTTTGGCTTTCAACATGTCATTTCCCTTTGACAAAACCATTGATCATACTAGTATTCCAAAAATTCCATAATATGCCCAACATTGACCAATACATGACAATCAATACCTTTCACCACAATACTTCTCCTTTACACTTTCTTATCCATAACACATCACAAATAATCCATCAAAGCACCTTAATTCAACTCATAACACATATCGGCCAAAATCCCAAAATTCCCACTTTTAGAAAAGAACAAGTTTTATACCAAAAATAACACCATACATGTTCATATTTTGTCCATACCATGCTTTTTCATCAAAGGCACAAGGCCTAATTCACACTTGAATTCCATATACCACAAATCTCATACAAACTCACCAAGTTCCATGACCAACTTTTTCAAGCACAACCAACATGATATACATATTCTTTTATGCATATAAGATATTAATCCATGAAAATAAATACTTACCAAGGCTTGGAATATGTTGATCTTGTCCAAAAGATGACTTAGGGTTTGCAAAGCCAAAAGGGAATTATCTTGAAAATTCTAGAAAAGTGATGTGTGTCTTTTGGAATAAAAATCTGATTCTTCCACATATATATAGGCCCTCAAGTCTTCTTTGGCATTAAATTCCATGTCCATTTGGTCAATGGAAGAATGGGTCTTTTGTTTCCCCTTTGGGCCTTGCATTTTATCCCATTTTGGGCCTCAAATTGGCCCATTAACACATATTATCCTAGCCCACCAATTCTCATGTATAATCCATCATATATCTCATGTTTAAATAATTTTATAATGCCACGACAATATTCACTTATGAGATTTTCATTCGTAGCCTCAATCGCAAAAATAGGAATTCTAGTCACCTATGGCTTCTTTGAACATTTTGGTAAATTCTTGTATTCCATGGTTTGATCATGTAGGAGTATGTAGTAGTGTATCGAGGTATTTGAAGCCTTAACAATGCTAAAGGAACTCCAAGGAATCAAAAGAAACCATGGAAGAATCGTCGTTGCATTTCGTCGCAAAACGAGCTCGGAAAGGCCAATTATGTTGTGCCTTGCGCCACTGCCTTGCTTTGCAGCAGTGGCGCAGGAATTGAAGGTTCTCTGAATCAGTGGCCTGCTGGATTTTTTAGCCATTTTTTTCTAACACTTGCATATCATCCAATACCCTATCAAAACACTACAAAATACTTACGTAGTGACCTTAATCATCAAGTAAACATGACTCCAAGGTACCAAATGAGGTTGGAAATGTATGGGGTATTACACAAGACATCTCCGACTAAAATCTAATCACATGTACGAGGCTCGAATTAATTAATTTTTTTTTTCATCACCAACCTTACAAAATACATACTCATAGCGTCTCGAAACTTAAGTAACCATTGTTCATCACATAGGTCGAAAAGGTACGGGATGTTACAAACCTGGTCCATTTTGTACAATGTAACTAAGTTTCTTTACCAATACTAAACTAACTAACTAATTGGTTCCAAACTCCTGAACTGATTTTTATCGACATTACTTGAAACCACAGGCATATGAGGCCATATATGATGAGAAACAGAAACAGTAAATATAAAGATATTTTTGTTATTGAATCACAATGACACAAAATTTATCAGCACCATGAGATCAAACAAAGTTTAAACAGTTGATTTATTAATTAGCTCTTTTGATATAGAGAAAGGGATATCTAGAAAGTAAAGGATAGTTATAACAGAGTATTCTCACATCAGCAACATAATTAAGTGAGTAAAGCAAATACTAAACAGATGATTGAAGCCCAATAACGCCTGCAAAAGACAGGTGCCGCATATATTTTGCATGATATTGAAGAATACTTGATAATGTAACTAAATTTGGATACATCATTTAGAATCTTCAGGAAAAAAAATGCTTACTGATGGTATGGTAGTGTACCTGACATGAAGCACCTCACAGAAGGATGGCTCCAAAAATTTCTTCTAACAAGTGTCCTTGGCAACCCAAAAAACTCTCCAACTGATCTGACAAGAAAGAGATAAAGCATTTGAGCCATTTTTCAAAGACAAGTATTTAACAAAATACACTAAACAAGTCTGATGGTTTCATGTAGCAGCAAACGAGAAGAAAGCACATACTAACCTAACTGCCTGCTTCTGAAGGTTGGTTACAAGAATTAAAGCCTGTAGCAGGAGGGATCACACGTGGTGCATGAGATAGTTTTTCAAAGATATGACTAAGGCCCTCATGCCTAACCATGGATTCTAGTATGTTGTCCTCTGATACAGAACATGAAGGATCCATCTTGGAAGTACTTGCTTCATTCCTAGACAAAAGTACATCTGAATGAAACTTTTTTCTTGTCTGCTGTTCGATCTTGTCCACCTCCCATTTCGATGTCACTGGACAGTAGACATGCACAAACTTTGTCTGACCATTCCTGTATGCTCGACTAATGGCTTGCTGTTCTACTGAGGGATTCCAGAGAACGTCTAGCAAAACTACTCTGGAGGCCCCTACAAGACTTATTCCTTCTGAACAGGCTTTTATTGAAGCGAGAAGAACTTTAGCATCACTGTTAGGGTCATTAAGAGAATTTATGGATATCTGCCGCTGCTTCACATCCAGTTTTCCATCCATGTAGAGAATCTCCCTGCCTAAAGTCCAGCCGAAGAGAGAGTTGAGTTGTTCCTTGATCAAGTTTAGAGGATCAAGCAACTGGCTAAATATTATAACCCTCTCCTTCGGCCCACCACAGAGTCTGACTAATTCAACAACAAATTTCATCTTTACTCCGATATCTGGATCCAACCGACATTTTCTGTCTTTTAGTTGACTTTCTAACTCAGAAAACTCCTTTCTATTTGCCGTTAACGAAGGATGAACAGAGATCAGAGACACCAGATTTTGTTTGTAGAAGGAGCCTAGATTCTCTGGAATTCTTTTAAGCAACTCCTTCTGCAGATCTGTGGGCTTTAAGTGTATAATGGTATCCTTTATGCCAGGAAGGCTTACCTTCTTTACATTTTCACTACACTTATGGACTAGTGGTGAAATCATGTCCCTAAGCTCCACCAATGCTCGGGCATTCTTGTCGATGGAACTGCTAAGAGAAGCCCATTTTTGCTCCAAATCTGCAGCAAACTTTGGACTAACAACACAGAGGGTGTTGTACAACTCTTTGATGTTATTTTGGAAGGGAGTTCCAGACAAAAGTATGCGCTTCTCTGTTTCAACCTTATTTAGAGCTTTCCATACAAGGCTTTGCTCATTCCGAGCAGTGTGCCCTTCTTCAAGGACCAGAAGACCAGGTAATTTCAGAAGTATTTCTCTAATCTCTTTTGCATAACTGGCTCCATCTTCTCCCGTGAGAATCCTGAACAAGTCATAGCTGATTCCCAAAACACTCTTACTTTTAGCCCAGGATCTCAGCTTCACCATACGTATAAGGTGTGGATTTTTTTTCCCAGCACGGGATAAACAGTGAAAGACCCTAACAGTATCTTCATCTTCTTGGGAAGAGAAATCTTTGTTGTTCAAGTTGTGGAAGGGAATGTCCACCTCCCATTTCTGGAACTCAGCTTCCCAATTAAGAAGCAAATTTGATGGAGCTATGATTACAGGCCGACAATTTGGAAACAGCTTCAGATATGACTGAAGAAATACTATGGTGAGTCGAGTCTTTCCGGTGCCAGGTGGATGTGAGATTATGCATCCTCCCTTACTATCAGATAATGGCTCTCTCAGACTCTCTAGAGTTATATCTCCAGCAATGTTTTTCCACATGAACTCAAATCCTCCACGTTGATGAGGATACATTGTCGCTTTGGCACTTAAGGGAACTAAATCCCACACAGTTCCTTCTCCATAAATAGGAGAATCCTGGACTTCAGAAGAATCAGAAAATCTGAAACTGTCAACATCCAAGAGTGATTGCGACTCTCCATAATATTTTCTTTCATACCTCCCTCGAGTTCTCTGAGCCTGCAGATGATGGAAGTTCAATAATTTAAGAGTGAACCAAAAATAAATTGGAGCGCAGAGTTTACAAAATCAAATATAAGGATGGCAAAGGAACATGTAATTCATGGACTAAGAAACCTCACAAACTACTTCCATTTACTGCTGTAAATTTTTAGCATATCCGTTTAATTGAAAGAGAAAACATTAGGACGAGCAAACTGACAAAAGTTTCACATTCAAGAACTTATTACATATCTCTAAGGCATATAACCAGCTGCATTGCCCAAATTCTTATCATGCACACTTCAGTTCTGAAGAAGACAACTGAAAATTGAAGACCATTTAAGAAAACTAGAAAGGGACTGATGAATAAAAATCACAAAGTTTCCTATCTATGAAACTACGTTTATGGGCACTTAGAAGGAAACCCTTTTTCAATCAAGGTTCAACAAATATGAAATTGATTCAAGATACAAAGTCAAGGAGCAACAGTCAGGAAGGAAAATCTTTGGACTGAAATCCAATTCAAGGAAAGTATCAAATCAGAATTCTATCAAGCAAGGATCAAGCTAGAATATCGTCAGTCAAAAAACATATGTCCAACGCAAGAAAGTTGCAATATTAATGAAAGCAGTGATAATTTTTTGAAGAACACAAATTAGACGAATACCATAAGAAAAAGAAGAATATGTAGCATCTCAAAGACACATCTTACTCAGTTACTCTACATAGCTATAGAAAAAACTGCCATGAATTTAGATTTACTAGAGCATTTGTGCAGCAGAACATAATAGGAAAATTAGCTTGCATAGAGCAAAAACTACTACACACAGTCATTAAGATAAAAGATGGGATCTTTTAAAGTAATAACAACAGATCATGAAATTGTGTCACTAACTGAAAATAAAAGTGATTGACAGGACAAAACTCATATACTTACAAAAGGAGGGAAGACGTATTTGCTCTCCAAATGAACATGAGAACAAACTTTACAGATGAGTCCAATTTGTTCATCCAGAACAAGTTGGTGATTTCCCATCTCACAGCCACTTATATTTCCGCTCGTCATAGGCGAACCAGATGGATTTGTAAAGCCAATATGTGATTCTAAGATACACATATCGACTTCAACAAAAAGATCATCAATTTCCTTTTCCCATTCTTCTTTCTCTGGCAGAATAGGTTCCTCGTCTTCAAACCGGAATATTAAAGGAAGTGTTTCTTTGACAGGAACTTGTTCCTTCTCTTCAGTAGGAGTAAGTTTATCATGATCATCAACATTTCTTATAGAATCAACAACGAACTTCAAAAATTTAGAATCTTCAAGTATCTTCCTCCGATTATTTCTACCCTTTCTAACAGGATCCTTTGGAACAACATTTTGCACCGAGTCAGCAGCCTCACAGTCCTCTTCAGATGAGGAATTAGACTCCTCATCATCAGGTTCCTCGTCATCAGTAAGAAGAAGAATCGGGCTACTATAATTTCCATGATTTAACTTCTTCTGAGTTAACTTCTTCTTATTGGACTTAGAATGTAAGCGCGGACGAAGAAGATACGCTCGTCCTTTGTGGTGCTTTTCACGCTCAACAGCAAGCTGAGGTAATAGCCCCCCAATTGACTCCTTTTTTCCTTCTTCATTATGTTTTTGCTCCGTAGGATAGCTCAGCTCATCGTCTTCTGATTCCTCGTCATCAAAATCATCTCTTATATCATCAGATTGGCTAGAACCTGATGATTCCATCACCGCATAATTCTTGTCGTTTGGGTCATCATTATCCTCATCGCTCGAAGCTTCAAGTTCCGACTCAGAAGATGAGGAGGACGTATCAGTAAACTCTTCCACTTCTTCCACTGTCCTACACATGCTTGATGCAGGTGAAACAACGTCATCTGTTGCATTCAACATAGGACTCCTTAACCCAACAGAGCCCACATTGGACGGCGACGATCCTGAACCTGATCCAGTATTTACAGCAGCCTCCTCCTCCTCAATTATAACAACATCAGAACCACT